>OU343048.1:58992222-61960010 GCA_910593695.2 Ocypus olens | reverse complement strand
TGTGTTGGATAGTTGAGAAAACTACCGTAATTAAATTTAAATTTAAACTTTATTTTCGAAATGTATATTTTACAAGAGAAAAAGCACTAACATTAATTTAAAAAAAATAACTTACGGAAAAATTAATACATTTTCGAAAAATAAAGGTAGATGTTCTGTGAATATTCTAAAATATTTAAGGAACTCTTATCATATAGACCTTTTTTTTTCGATTTTTGTTTTGTTTAAGTGTTCAACAACTTAAAACATTAATTTTCAAAAATGCATAACTAACACAAATATTGACTAAGTTTCAAAAATCAAGATTAATTTTAAAGGTAAATATTACATCAGAATTTTCTCTACGGAATTCAATCATAGCGCTATGTTTTTTTTCTACTTTTTCCTTGTTTAAAAATTCGTTTTTAAAAATTGAAAAAAGTGACACATTTTCAAAAATTAATAATTATTATCCATGTTATTTATCCATGTTACAGTTTTCTTTCTGAACGCATCTTTTGCATATTTCTACACCCTGTAAGTTTAACTTTTTTTTATATCTGTTATGACTTATATTTTCTTTTATTTATAGAAACCACTTATTTATATTATGTATATTGACCTGTATAAACCCATTGTTATTGGCACATTAAATAAATTAAATTAATTAGATGTAGATATGAAAAAAAATCGATTTTTGTCTTCAACAACTTTAAATATTAATTTTCAAAAATTAATCTCACGCAAAAATTGACATATTTTCAAAAGTCTAAGTTGATTTTAAAGGCATGTTTTGTGAATATACTTACTAAAATTTTTGAGAAATTCTATATCAGTTTTTTTTTTGTTCGACAACTTAAAACGTTAATTTTCAAAAATTCATAACTTACGGAAAAAGTGACGCATTTTCAAAAATTACAGTAAGTGTTAAAAAACTCAAAGTTAATTTTAAAGGTAAATATATTATGATTGCATTAAACGTTTTAAGGAATTCAATCATATCAGTATTTTTTTTAAATTTCTTTCTTTGTTCAAATATTCGACAAATTAAAAAACATAATTTTTAAACATTTATCACTCACGCATTTTCAAAAATTAAAGATAATTCATGTTTTGTGAATATACAGTTTTTTTTTATTTTTGATAAATTCAAGCATATCATTTTGACTGCCAAAAATGACAATTTTTAACTGCAAAAAATGCTAATTTTCAACTGCCAAAAATTCCAATTTTCAACTGCCAAAAATGCCAATTTTCAACTGCCAAAAATGCCAATTTTCAACTGCCAAAAATGCCAATTTTCAACTGCTAAAAATGCCAATTTTTAACTGCCAAAAAAGCCATTTTTCAAGTGTCGGAAACGACCATTTTTAACTGCCAAAAGTGACAGTTTTGAACTGCCAAAAGTGACAATTTTTAACTGCCAAAAAATAACAATTTTCAACTGCAAAAATGACAATTTTCAGCTGGCAAAAAGGCCAATTTTCAATTGCAAAAAAGGCAAATTTTCAAGTGTCTGCAACGACCATTTTTAATTGATAAAAATGACAATTTTTAACTGCCAAAAATGCGAATTTTCAAGTGTTGGCAACGACAATTTTTAACTGCCAAAAGTGACCGTTTTTAACTGCCAAAAGTGACAATTTTTAACTGCCAAAAAATAACAATTTTCAACTGCTAAAAATGACAATTTTCAGCTGGCAAAAAGGCCAATTTTCAACTGCAAAAAAGGCAAATTTTAAAGTTTCTGCAACGACCATTTTTAACTGATAAAAATGACAATTTTTAACTGCCAAAAAGGCGAATATTCAAGTGACGGCAACGACTATTTTTAACTGCTAAAAGTGACAGTTTTTAACTGCCAAAAGTGACAATATTAACTGCCAAAAAATGACAATTTTCAACTGCTAAAAATTACAATTTTCAACTGGCAAAAAGGCCAATTTTCAACTGCAAAAAAGGCAAATTTTCAAGTGTCTGCAACGACCATTTTTAACTGCCAAAAGTGACAGTTCTTAACTACCAAAAGTGACAATTTTTAACTGCCAAAAAATGACAATTTTCAACTGCTAAAAATGACATTTTTTAACTGCTAAAAATTACAATTTTCAACTGGCAAAAAGGCCAATTTTCAACTGCAAAAAAGGCAAATTTTCAAGTGTCTGCAACGACCATTTTTAACTGATGAAAATGACAATTTTGAACTGCCAAAAATGACAGTTTTTAACTGCCAAAAAGGCGAATTTTCAAGTGTCGGCAACGACCATTTTTAACTGCCAAAAGTGACAGTTCTTAACTGCCAAAAGTGACAATTTTTAACTGCCAAAAAATGACAATTTTCAACTGCTAAAAATGACATTTTTTAACTGCTAAAAATTACAATTTTCAACTGGCAAAAAGGCCAATTTTCAACTGCAAAAAAGGCAAATTTTCAAGTGTCTGCAACGACCATTTTTAACTGATGAAAATGACAATTTTGAACTGCCAAAAATGACAGTTTTTAACTGCCAAAAAGGCGAATTTTCAAGTGTCGGCAACGACCATTTTTAACTGCCAAAAGTGACAGTTCTTAACTGCCAAAAGTGACAGTTCTTAACTGCCAAAAGTGACAATTTTTAACTGCCAAAAAATGACAATTTTCAACTGCTAAAAATGACATTTTTTAACTGCTAAAAATGACAATTTTCAACTGGCAAAAAGGCCAATTTTCAACTGCAAAAAAGGTAAATTTTCAAGTGTCGGCAACGACCATTATTAACTGATAAATACGACAATTTTTTACTGCCAAAAATGACAATTTCAACTGCCAAAAACGACAATTTAAAACCCAAAAAAGAACACATTTTCAAAAAAAAAAGTTTCTTTTGAAGGTACATAAATGTGTTATGATAGTATCGGCCTTTTTAAAGAATTCAATCATATCGATATTATTTTATTTTTCTATTTTTTCTTTGTTCAAATATTTCGACCAATTTTCAAAAATTCATAACACGCAGAAATTGGCAGAGTTAGTTAGTTTTAAAGGCAAATGTTTTTTAAAGATATCAACATTTTTGAAGAATTAGTATTATATCAGTATTTATTTTTTAGCCAAAATATTAATTTTCAAAAATTAATAACTCTCGCAAAAATCGACTCAATTATAAAAATCAAGGTTAATTTTAAAGGTAAATGTATTATGATTTCATCAGAGTTTTTAAGGAATTCAATCATATCGATATGATTTTTTTTCTAGTTGTTCCTTGTAAAAATATTTGACCACTTAAAAATTCATTTAAAAAAATTTATAACTCAAAAATCAAAATTTATGTTAAATCTTGTGGATATATTGAAAATTTAGAGCATTTGAGTATTTATATTCTCTAACAAAAAAAAAAAAAATTAAATCATAACTCGGGGACATATTGGCGAATTTGCAAATGATGGATGTTGTACCTCTCACAATTCTCTTCTCTCCACTACTCTCAACGCTCTTAATAGAGCGGCCATTGCTACCGCGCGATAAATTTGTCGAATTAAAAACGCGGTAAAAATACTTTTATACAGGGTGAAAATTACCGTACATTTGTGTACGGTTTTAACATTTGGACCGTACACCGTACTTTCGCTCAGAATACCGTACAAGTACGGTAACCACCGTACGTATGGCAACACTGTAGTAATAGTAATTTATTACGGGACATGAGCATTAAAACAAATAATCAAAATAACACTTTGAACAGAAATTTATTGAGAATATTTTTGTTTTGTTTTGGTTTCGGCGTTATGCCTGGCCTTGGTTCTATGACTATCAGCCATCATCAATCAATTTTATATATATTTTAAGTTATAAATTAAATGAACAAATGAACAATTGAACAATGAAAGACGTATACAAACAACCACGGACCCGAACGAATAATTCTCGAAACCGAAAAATATTTCCTCTGGGCTGGAATTCGAACCCACACGGCACGCGGTGCAACCGGCACAAGCGCTCGCCTTGTCGACCGCCCAATTGAGAATAAATTGCATTAATATGAATCCTTATCTAACGAATGTCTCAATATTCGCGACAACATAAAGTATTCCCGTAAGATCAAATTCGCGACAATAAAATTATTCTTGTAAGATCAAATACGCGACAACATAAAATTTTCCCGTACGATCAAATTTGCGACAAGTATTAGATCTTAATAATAATAATAATTTTATTCTTGTCAGATCTATTCTTGATGATCTTTACGGATGATGTAAATTTTAAGTTCCCGGCGCATCCACCAGAACGTAAATTCTAAATAATAATAATTTTATTCTTGTCAGATCTGTTCTTGATGATCTTTACGGATGATGTAAATTTTAAGTTCCCGGCGCATCCTCCAGAACATAAATTCATAAATTACCTTATTTTAGTTGTCTGTAAACCGATGGTCGCGACTATTATAAACTAGTATGTTAGGTAAGGGTTATAACACCCTATTAAACGCAGCCCCCATATCAGAGCAGTAAATACTGAAAGATAAAAGATGCAAAAGTGTAAGAATCACTAATTTTGCATATCTATGCGGATTATGTATATTTTCATGAATGAAGAATTTGTGTTGAGTTAAATAGATGATTATTCCCATATTACAATTTTTGGCAATACTTAAATATTCAAAGCAACATTTATTATGTGTGGCGCGGGTGGGGGTGGGGAGGCTGAAACGCACCCTCGCATATTTTATCTCGCCTCCGAGTCGCAGAACCAATCAACCCGGCAGCGGAAAGAGGGACGCAAATGTAAAAGTCGTGTTCAATCTTTTTAAGATTCCAGATTTCTTTGAGTGAGACACTTATGGTGTTATTCTGAACAAAAATGTTAGCGTTAACAGCGGTGTTATTTGCTAACATCGACAGATGGTATGAATATACTATTCTGTACACTGTCTGTCAACTAACATCGATGTAAATTAACATTTTCGATGTTAAACAACACTTGTCAAAACGGTCGACATTACGAGATTTTTAATGGTGATATTTTGAGGTTGTTTCGGAGTTTCTGTTTTTCGTCAACAAAAAACTCAAATGAGTAGTAGTATTCCAATATTTATGTGCATGCTTTACGAAACACTCATTTTCTTTCTAAAAATATCCTCAAAAACGTATCATGAATCATCTATTATAATATAAATGAAGTTGGTCGCTCTGTAGACGTTGCACAGTTGCCAATTTGTGTACATCGGGCTGTTCAGAATACAGTTTTTAACTGCGCTGTTCAATTTCACATACCATTGCAATGTTATTAACATCGATGCTAATAACATCGCTGTTAATAACAGTTGTTCAGAATAACACCATTAAAGTGGAACTTTAACTGTACACACACCATTATTTTCGCGCGGGATTTCTTTTTTTCTTATTCTATTCCCGACCATAAAAATAAATACGAGCCCACATATAGCCGCCGGTGAATAAAGTGATTCGCGATCACAAAGAAATCCCATTACGGAAATTGTTCATAGGGGGCTTTGGTATTAAGTAGATTTATTGGGTAACTGGTTTTACAGAGTGTTTCAGTAGGATATTTCATTTTTAAAATAGGTCTATTTTTTTGACTGAATAACAAAATATTAACGTAACGAAATGTAAATGAGAGATTATTGCTCCCTGGCACCGCAGCCGATTAACTTTAATCAATGGTTAGTACCGGGTAGTACTTCTTTAAAACACAACAATTTTATTCGCATATTGTTTAGATAATTGATCAAAGAGACATATTTGGGATATCTTACAAATGTATAACACTTTTATATCACCAAATTGACTTAATCGTGATTCAAAAATTCAATAAAACAATAAAACGAAATATAGCCTAAATATATGAATATAAGTCTTACTAAGACTATTAACTTTACTTGCAGAGTTACGAACAGGTTGAATATTCATATATTCAGGCTATATTTCGTTTGATTGTTTTTTTGAATTTATTTAATGCTTTCTGCAACAAGTAAGGTTGTTTCTAATTTATTTAATCGTGATTAACTTTTTAACCACGATTAAGTACCTGCGGTGCCACTGGCCTTATTTCTGGTAAAATAACACTTACAAGATATGCGTAAACTGAGTGTAGCAGCAAATAATCAAATCCTAGGAAATTGCAACTTGCGACAAGTCAGCTCCAGGATATCGAGTTGCATCCGGAAATACTCATCATGTATGTATGTTGACAGCTAATAAAGCAACAATCAATACTCCCAGCAGTCAACATCATATGTTTGAACAAATAGTTCGATACAACTCATTTCAGATAGAAGTAATAACTGACTAAGCAAATAAGCAAATATAGAAAGTCACACACGACTTGATCCAGTCTCCAGTTCGATTAATTTCAGCATATCTATCTAAATGTAAAAAAAGAAATATGGAATCAATAATAATTATTATTAAATTATTATTATTATTATTAATAATTATTATTATCGCTCACGCCTTTCGACTCAATTAGAAAATGTATCATGTGAATATTTTCTCTGGTTGAAAGATGGTGAAGTTTTCAATTTAGTTCAAGTATACAGGGTGTTTCAAATTCGAGGCTCACCATGGGATCACGCTTATTAGAAGATATAGATGATATGTTTAAATTTCGCACTTACGCAGAATTTTATGCTGAATAATAATCCACTGAAAAAAATTACTTAAATTGTACAAATTTACAAATCTCGTCCTCAGTTCAAAAGTTAAAATGTTGGAAATTAAAAAAAATGCAATTTTTGCATTTTGTGTGAATGTTAAGAGAAAAATTCGTATCCCGTTCTAAAATTACATAAAATTTGCCATATTTTAACGTTTGAATCATCAAAATCGAACAATGCGTGCTGCAGTAGTGCAATTTAAAAAAAATCAAAATCTCGGAAATTTAAAAACTGCAACTTTGCGTGTCGTGTTAATTTCACGAGAAAATATTGTAATCCGTTTTAAAATAACACTAAACTCACCATATTTTAACGTTCAAATCATTAAAATTGGACTACGTATTCGGCAGGTGTACAAATCCAAAAATTAAAATCGCGTTTTTTAAATTCTGGAAATTTAAAAAATTGCAATTTTTTATATTTTGCGTTAATTTCGGGAGAACAACGCGTTCGGCAGGTGTGCAATTTCAAAAATCAAAATCACGATTTTAAAATTTTCGAACTGAAGAAAAGTTTTCAACTGTCAAAATTAAAAAAAATCACTTCCAACAATGACCACTTTCAACTGTCCAAACGAATAATTTTCATCTGCAAAAAATGATAATTTTCAACCTCCAAAAACTACAATCTTAAAATGCCATAATTGGTCACCTGCTCACAGTGAGCAGATGGTCTGCCAAAATGACAATTTTCAATTGCCAAAAAAAAACACAGTTTTCAACCGAGAAAAATTACAAAATTAACTGCCAACGATGGCTACTTTCAACTGTCAAATATAATAATTTTGAGCTACAAAAAAATGACAATTTTGAACCTACAAAAACTACAATTTTCAACCTACAAAAACTACAATCTTGAAATGCCAAAATTGATTATTTTCAACAACCAAAAACTTATATTTTCAACTGCTAAAAATGGCAATTTTCAACTGCCAAAAACCACAGTTCCCAACTGTCAAAAATGACAAATTTTCAACTGCAATCAATTTCCCTTTTAACATTTTGTCGTGTTTAAATCATCAAAATCGAACCGCGCATTCGACAGGTGTGCAATTTCAAAACTCAAAATCGCGATTTTGAATCTTGGAAATTTAAAAATTGCTATTCGTGTTTATTTCAAGAGAAAATTTTGTAATCCGTTCTGAACTTACACTAAATTGTCCATATTTTGACATTTGAATAATAAAAATCTAACAATGCGTTCGGTAGTTGTGCAATTTCAAAAATCAAAATCACGATTTTAAAATTGCTCAAAAAAAGTTTTCAACTGTCAAAAAAAAAAACAACTTCCAACAATGACCATTTTCAACTGTCCAAACGAATAATTTTCATCTGCAAAAAAAATTGATAATTTTGAACCTCCAAAAACTACAATCTTAAAATGCCAGAATTGGTCATCTGCCCAACAATGACCATTTTCAACTGTCAAAACGAATAATTTTCATCTGCAAAAAATGATAATTTTTAACCTCCAAAAACCACAATCTTGAAATGCCAAAATTGGTCATTTTTATCTGCTTACAGTGAGCAGATGGTCTGCCAAAAATAACAATTTTCAAGTGCAAAAAAACCACAGTTTTCAACCGACAAAAATTACAAATTTAACTGCCAACGATGGCTACTTTCAACTGTCAAAAATAATAATTTTAAGCTACAAAAAGTGACAATTTTCAATCTCCAAAAACTACAATCTTGAAATGTCAAAATTGATTATTTTCAACAACCAAAAACTTGCTAAAAATGACAATTCTCAACCTCCAAAAACTACAGTCTTGAAATGCCAAAATTGATTATTTTCAACAACCAAAAATTTATATTTTCAACTGCTAAAAATGGCAATTTTCAACTGCCAAAAACCATAATTCCCAACTCTCAAAAATGACAAATTTTCAACTGCAATAAATTTCCGTTTTAACTGTCAAAAACTATAATATTTATCTGCTTATATACTATTAAAGCAACGGTTGTGGCAGATGGCCTCGTAGCCGACGTCAATTCCCAAATCATTCACTCTCCCTAACCTGCAGTTCCATCCACGTCCTTCCTTAAAAAAAAAAATATCTCCTTACAATGACCACCTGCAACTGGCAGAAATGACAATTTTTTGGATATTTTCAACTGCCAAAAATAATAATTCTGAGCTACCAAAAATGACAATTTTCAACCCCCAAAAACTACAATCTTGAAATGCCAAAATTGATCATTTTCAACAACCAAAAACTTTTATTTTCAACTGCTAAAAATGGCAATTTTCAAATAATAATTCTGAGTTACAAAAATGACAATTTTCAACCTCCAAAAACTACAGTCTTGAAATGCCAAAATTGATCATTTTCAACAACCAAAAACTTGTATTTTCAACTGATAAATATGGCAATTTTCAACTGCCAAAAACCACAATTCCCAACTGTCAAAAATGACAAATTTTCAACTGCAATCAATTTCCGTTTTAACTGTCAAAAACTGTAATATTTATCAGCTTACAATGACCATCTGCAACTGGCAGAAATGACAATTTTTTTGGATATTTTCAACTGCCAAAAATAATAATTTTGAGCTACCAAAAATGACAATTTTCAACCCCCAAAAACTTCAATCTTTAAATACCAAAATTGATCATTTTCAGCAACCAAAAACTTATATTTTCAACTGCTAAAGAAAATATAAGTTTTTGGTTGTTGAAAATAATCTATTTTGGCATTTCAAGACTGTAGTTTTTGGAGGTTGAAAATTGTCATTTTTTGAAAATCAAAATTATTATTTTTGGCAGTTGAAAGTAGCCATCGTTAGCAATTAAATTTGTAATTTTTGTCGGTTGAAAACTGTGGTTTTTTGCAATTGAAAATTGTCGTTTTTTGCAGACCATCTGCTCACTGTAAGCAGATAAAAATGACCAATTTTGGCATTTCAAGATTGTAGTTTTTGGAGGTTGAAAATTGTCATTTTTGGTTGCTCAGAATTATTATTTTCGGCAGTTAAAAATATCCAAAAAAATTGTAATTTCTGCCAGTTGCAGATGGTCATTCAACTGCAATAAATTACCGTTTTAACTGTCAAAAACTGAAATATTTATGTGCTTAGAACGACCATCTGCAACTGGCAGAAATGACAATTTTTTTGGATATTTTCAACTGCCAAAAATAATAATTCTGAGCAACCAAAAATGGCAATTTTCAACTGCGAAAAACCACAATTCCCAACTGTCAAAAATGACAAATTTTCAAGTGCAATCAATTTCCGTTTTAACTGTCAAAAACTGTAATATTTATCTGCTTACAATAACCATCTGCAAGTGGCAGAAATGACAATTTTTTTGGATATTTTCAACTGCCAAAAATAATAATTTTGAGCTACCAAAAATGACAATTTTCTACCCGTTAAAACTACAATCTTGAAATGCCAAAATAGATCATTTTCAACAACCAAAAACTTATTTTTTCAACTGCTAAAAATGGCAATTTTCAACTGCCAAAAACCACAATTTCCAACTGTCAAAAATGACACTTTTCTGAAGGGGGGGGGGGGTGTTATCGGGTAATTAGTGATGCGCTCTAGAGTTTTTTTTATCATATAACATTTTTTGTGGGAGTTCCAGGAACGGAGATACGCTAAATGGCTTTAGTCGTAAATAGTGCTTAAATCGATTGGAAACTCCTAAAAAATGACTAAAAAAATTTGTTTCTTCAAAAACAGATTTCTTTTTTTTTCATGTCTAGAGCTCATTATGAACATATTTGTTTATAAAAAAAAAGTGGGACTTCCAGGAACGGAGATACACTAAAGGACATTTGTCGTAAATAGTGCCTAAATCGACTGGAATCGCCTAAAAAACGATTAAACATTTAAAAAACCATTGAACGTCGAATTTCCGTTAATAAGTACAAGTTGTTGTTATTCATCGTATGCAACCGTACGTACATATCTGTATGCCGAGCAACAGTCAAATTTATATCTGGGAACAACCGTTTGAAAAATAGTGATATAATTAAAACGTTACAAAATGTAGACGCATCTTGTATCTCTTGTGAAACAAAGTAAAATCACAAAACATTTAAAGGAAATTAATTGGGGACCCTTTATTTGTTACAACTTTGATTCGACGCCGCCGCCGGTACGAAATAATTCTGGAAATTAATTAAACCGTTTTATGCAAACTGAGCCCCCCTTTCTTCATTAAAAACATCCCAAGGAAAAGGGTAAACATCGTAATGAGGTTAAAGTTAACAAACAGACCCTCTTCTGTCCTCTGTTTGATTGTAAATCAGGTGATCGAAGTTTTCAGTGCGAAGGACGAAGGAAGCAGAAGAACACGATAATAAAGACTATCTATAGTAGACCTGGCGCATTTGAACTAACGACATCCACCTTTATCGGTTATGCCACTGTTCAACTCTAATAATAATAAAAAAAACAATAACAAACAAACTTGACTTGTATCATTCTGATTCATTCCAAAATATTGAACGGTTAAAATTGCGTTGCTCGTAAAAAGAAAACTGTAATATTAAACATAATTTCTGTAAGTACCTTGAAATATCTGTACGCTGCAGGCCTGATAAAAGATTAAGGGCTCATCCACTAAAGGGATTGTAAACTCGACCGTCATTATGACTAACACTCCGCCTTCCTCCCGTGCGCCAAAAGAAAATTCCGTTTGACTCGCGCTGAAATAAAATCAAGATTTACGACCCTTTAAAGTCGCACTTTATTGGCCCTATTTTAACAAATTGGAAACGTAAACGGCGTTAGGTGCAGTTAACGATCCACGGATTCAAGTTTTATTTTTATTAAGTAAAGGGAAATGAAAAACTGCATTATAGAGATTACTGTAATGTTCGAATATACAGGGTGAAAACTTTAACTGGAACAAATTCGGTAATAATGAAATGAGAAGTTCCAGAAAAAAATCCTCGGGCACGTCGATTTTTGTTTTTTTAATGCGTACTTTTTAGCTCTTTTAAAAATAGTATGACGTCACTAGTCTTTCACGTATGACGTCATAGATATTTTTTTGAAATGGAAACAATTTTTTTTTTTATTTCACTAAATTTGTATTTATTCTCTTTACGCCTGTATAATTTTTTTTTTGTTTTTTTGTATTTAAGAAATTGACAAAAATATATATTTTTTTAATAAACTTATTTAATGTGTTAAATCTTCAAAATGAGAAATGAGCACCGTTCCTCTCTTAGCAATAAGCCAATCAGTGATAAAACCCATCCCTTACATTTTGAAACATTTCTGGTGGAATTTGAACATTTGATACATTGAATAAGTTAAAAAAAATTCAATTTCTGAAATAAAAAAACAAAATATTTTTACACAGTCGCAAAGAGAATAAAAAGGGCTAAAAATTTAGTGAAATAAAAAAAAAGATTTCCATTTTTTTTAAATGTCTATGACGCCATACGTGGAAGACTAGTGACGTCATACTATTTTTAAACAGGCTAAAAAGTGCGCAATAGAAAACAAAAATCGACGTGTCCGAGGATTTTTTTCTGGAACTTCTTATTTCGTAAATACCGTAAATTTGTTCCAGTTAAAGTCCACCCTGTATACGGTACGCCTTTTGGTAATGGTTTTGCAACTCTTATACGCACTTTTTAAGTATTTTTGACAGTTCTCAGAAATCATAAAGCTCCAAAATTTTTTTGGCTTTTGGGTTATTTTTTTTTCAAACTCAGAACTAATAGAACTCTCAATTTTCTTTGTCAACTTTTTTTAGATTTTTTTTATTTTTGACAGTTCTCAGAAATCATAGAACTGCAATTTTTTTTTGGCTTTTGGGTTAAATTTTTTTCAAACTCAGAACTAATAGAACTCTCAATTTTTTTGTCATGCGACTTTTTTTAAGTATTTTTGACAGTACTCAGAAATCATAGAGCTCCAAATTTCTTTTGGCGTTTAGGTAATTTTTGTTTCAAACAGAACTAATAGAACTCTCAATTTTTTTTGTCATGCGACTTTTTTTAAAAGTGTTTTTGACAGTTCTAAGAAATCATAGAGATCCAAATTTCTTTTGGTGTTTAGGTAATTTTTGTTTCAAACAGAACTAATAGAACTCTCAATTTTTTTGTCATGTGACTTTTTTAAAAGTATTTTTGACAGTTCTAAGAAATCATAGAGCTCCAAATTTCTTTTGGCGTTTAGGTAATTTTTGTTTCAAACAGAACTAACAGAACTCTCAATTTTTTTGTCATGTGACTTTTTTTAAAAGTATTTTTGACAGTTCTAAGAAATCATAGAGCTCCAAATTTCTTTTGCCGTTTAGGTAATTTTTGTTTCAAACAGAACTAATAGAACTCTCAATTTTTTTTGTCATGCGACTTTTTTTAAAAGTGTTTTTGACAGTTCTAAGAAATCATAGAGATCCAAATTTCTTTTGGCTTTTAGGTAATATTTTTTTTTTCAAACGTAGAACTAATAGAAATCTCATTTTTTTGTCATGTGACTTTTTTTAAAAGTATTTTTGACAGTTCTAAGAAATCATAGAGATCCAAATTTCTTTTGGCGTTTAGGTAATTTTTGTTTCAAACAGAACTAATAGAACTCTCAATTTTTTTTGTCATGCGACTTTTTTTAAAAGTGTTTTTGACAGTTCTAAGAAATCATAGAGATCCAAATTTCTTTTGACTTTTAGGTAATATATTTTTTTTTCAAACGTAGAACTAATAGAACTCTCAATTTTTTTGTCATGTGACTTTTTTTAAAAGTATTTTTGACAGTTCTAAGAAATCATGGAGCTCCAAATTTCTTTTAGCTTTCAGGTTAAATTTTTTTCAATATATTTGTTTTTGTGTAGTTCTATACGTTTAATAGACTATGTTACCATATAAAATTATTATTCAAATCACAAATTAAACAAGAATTTGTTTAACAGTAATAATACAAATAGTAAGGCTATTATCGATGTTTCCTACAAAGATGAAATCAGCTCAGCTGTATGAAAAACTATTTTAGTTTAAACTCGCATTTTGCAATATATTGATTCGTTTTTCTCGGGTTTTTCATTTTTTGGCTTATAAGGAGCATCGAACCGGAAACGAAAAAAAAGCTCCACCCCGGCGTGTTTACCTTAACCGAGGAAAAAGCATGCAGCAGCTCGCAGCACGGGGGGATGCACCGCGGCTCAAGATAATTCGATAAATACCTGTGAATCGTCCTGCGAGAAAATTGCGTCGAAGGCGAACATTTTCGGGGCCGCCACCCCCACCCGCCTGTCCTCCGGCGCGGACGACCCTCCGCAGGCCGAGGGGTCTATCAGCGTGACTTGCTTCTTCCGTTTGTCCAGGCTGAAGAAACTGTTCGAGCCTCCGGTTTCTGAGGACGGCACGTTGGAAGGTGTCGAGACGCGTAACATCACTTTGACCTTGAAAAAAATAAACACACAAAATTATTACTTTATAAAATGGGGACTTAATTATTTAAAAGATGCAGAGAATGTACTCAGAACTCGTAAAACTTTTGTTTGTCATGCGACTTAAAAAAAAATATATATATTTTTGGTAGTTCTCAGAACTTATAAAGCTCCAAAATATTTTTGGCTTTTGGGTTGATTTTTTTCAAAATATTTGGTTTTGTGTTATGCGTTCTCTGTTGTACTCAAAATTGAGAGTTCTGTAAAGTACATTTATATACAGGACGGCAAACGTAACTTGCCGTTGCGCAGTGGCAAAATTGTGGGCGGAACCTTCGAAGGGCGCTCTCGATAAATTTCGTGAAGAGTTCGAGCGGATTGTACATTCATTTTCAAAAATGACAGTGCATTAATTATGTCGAGGAGAGCGCCCGATAGAGTTGTAAATGAATAGCGCACGCGAAGAATATGTGCTTGCTTATTACAGAGACTGTACACGGCCGGCAGTAGAGAGAGAGCTTTTGCTTGTTCTCTGCGCGTCTGGCCAACTTACATTTGCCGTCCTGTAATTAGAGATCCAAAAATGTTTTCGCTTTGGTTGATTCTTTTTCTCAAAATATTTGTTTTTGTGTAAATTCTGATTTGAGCTCTCGGTTATACTCAAAATTGAGAGTTTTATGAGATCTAAGTACATTTATATAACTATTTTCTGCGGCATAAATAAATACTCCTATATTATAACAAATATTTTCTGCGGTATAATATTCTTCCTCCCAGTAGCAAAATATCGTCTTTTCGATTTTATTTTAAATATTAATTTTTTTTAGCCTTTGGAACTTCATTCAATTTCTTCTTGGATTTTAAAGGTTCAGATTTAAGTTCTGTGTCATACTCAAAGCATTGTAGAGAAAACTCTTTTGACAAACGGTGATGAAATGACAAGAAATCGATAAATTGTGTCTATTTTGGATTTTGTGCCAAATGCCGTAAAGCGTGATTTTTTTATTTAATTTGTTTATTAATTAGGTACTCTCAGCACTCAGAACTCACAAAACTCTCATTTTTTTAATATGCAAATTAAAAAAAATATATTTTTGATAGTTCTTAACTTATTAATTAGATCCAGAAAATGTACTCGGAACTCATAGAACTCTCATTCTTTGTCATGCATGCTTTTTAGAAAAATATTTGTGATAGTTAACAATTTATTAATTAGATCCAGAAAATGTACTCGGAACTCGTAGAACTCTATTTTTTTGTCAGGCGTGCTTTTTAAAAAAATATTTGTGATAATTCACAATTTATTAATTAGATCCAAAAAATGTACTCGGAAATCATAGAACTCTAATTTTTTGTCAGGCGTGCTTTTTAAAAAAATATTTGTGATAGTTCACAATTTATTAATTAGATCCAGAAAATGTAATCGGAACTCATAGAACTCTATTTTTTTGTCAGGCGTGCTTTTTAAAAAAATATTTGTGATAGTTCACAATTTATTAATTAGATCCAGAAAATGTACTTGGAACTCATAGAACTCTTATTTTCTGTCACGCGTGCTTTAAAAAAAATATTTGTGATAGTCCACAATTTATTAATTAGATCCAGAAAATGGACTTGGAACTCGTAGAACTCTTATTTTTTGTCACGCGTGCTTTAAAAAAATATTTGTGATAGTTCACAATTTATTAATTAGATCCAGAAAATGTACTCGGAACTCGTAGAACTCTAATTTTTTGTTAGGCGTGCTTTTTAAAAAAATATTTGTGATAATTCACAATTTATTAATTAGATCCAAAAATTGTACTCGGAACTCATAGAACTCTAATTTTTTCTTATGCGTGCTTTTTAAAAAAATATGTGTGACAGTTCACAATTTATTAATTAGATCCAGAAAATGTACTTGGAACTCATATAACTCTAATTTTTTGTCACGCGTGCTTTAAAAAAAATATTTGTGATAGTTCACAATTTATTAATTAGATCCAGAAAATGTACTTGGAACTCATAGAACTCTTATTTTTTGTCACGCGTGCTTTAAAAAAAATATTTGTGATAGTCCACAATTTATTAATTAGATCCAGAAAATGTACTTGGAACTAGTAGAACTCTTATTTTTTGTCACGCGTGATTTTAAAAAAAATATTTGTGATAATTCATAATTTATTAATTAGATCCAGAAAATTTACTTGGAACTCATAGAACTCTCATTTTTTGTCATGCGAATTAAAAAAATATATTTTTGATAGTTCTTAACTTATTAATTAGATCCAGAAAATGTACTCGGAACTCGTAGAACTCTTATTTTTTGTCATGCGTGCTTTTAAAAAAATATTTGTGACAATTTATTAATTAAATCCAGAAAATGTATTTGGAACTCATAGAACTCTCATTTTGTTGTTGTGAGAGTTATTTCAAAAAAATATTTTTAATAGCTCTCAACTCATTAATTAGATCTAGAAAAAGTGGAACTTTAATTTTTTTTTGTCAATATTTTTTATTTTTTTCTTAAAATTTTTTTTTGGCATTTTGGTTGATTTTTTTTATTATTTGTTTTTGTGTAGTTCTATAAGTTCTGATCTGAGAATCTGATCTAAAGAAAACTCTTATGATAAATTTCGATTTAATAATAGGAAAGCGATATTTTCGAAATTAAATCTTCTATTTTAAATTAACAATTTTATTAATAGACTTTATAGAAATTGTTTATATAAACTCATTAATTAGATCCAGAAAATGTATTTAGAACTTTTGATGGTTCTCAGAACTCATTGAATTCCAAAATTGATTTGGATTTTGGTTCATCTGTTCAAAATATTTGTAAAAAGTCTTTATGTATCAGTTCTGATTTGAGTTCTGTGCTGTACTCAAAGAGTTCTAAAGAAAATTCTTATGATCAATTGCGACTAAATGGGAGTAAACCGACATTTTCTAAATTTAATTGTAAGTTTTGGATTAGGGGGCCGCGGTGGTCTAGTGAGTAGAGCTCCTGCTCACGGGCCTCGTGGACGTGGGTTCGAATCCCATCCGTGTGGTCACTTTTTTGGAATGAAGAAGTGGCCGTTCGGGTCCATGGATGTTCAGTGTATGTCCCCCCACTCATTATATATAATAAATAATAATTATCTACAGGGTGCTCGGATTTCGTAGGGACAACATGGGAAACTTCTGCATTTGAAGAGGTAGAGAGATGGTCAAATTAGCAGAAAGGTGCAGGTTCGAGAGCTCATTAAGAATATACCTCCAAATCCCCCACTTGTCATGGCCCAATTCTTCAAAATAAAATTAAAAACAAAATCTCATAATTTCTTTCCTTTGTCGTAACTTTCCTTCTACCCAAGATATCGAGATGCGGTTTAAACCAATTTGCATGACAATATAAACACTTTCATTGGCACTTCGTAAAACCAATTTTATTTGTGCAAATTTTTAGTAATTTAACCTAACCCCTAAATTTTAAATTGGTACTGCGCAATATTTTTGGCCCTTTTAAGAGGGTATTTTTTTCTGAATACAACGATGTATCACATGATATGGAAACTTCTTCAAAATCAAGTATGCCGGAATAACAGAAGATAGTGGAAGAATTTATTGAACTCTACTTTTGGCGTTTTGGGCTGAATTATTTTTGGAAATATTTGTGCGGTGGGAACTATGAGTTCAGTGTTGTATTTAAAGAGTTCCAGGATAAGCTCTTATGATAAATTGCGATTAAATAATAGGAACATTTTGAATTAACAATTTTATGGAAATTGTTTATATAAAAGTATTACTGGGCGGCCCGTTGGTGTAGCGGGTACAGGCGAGCGCTTGTGCCGATTGCATCGCGTGCCGTGTTGGTTCGAATAATCCCAGCCCGGGCGAAAGATTTTTCGGGGATCGAAAAGTATTCGCTTGAGTCTGACATTATTCATTTGTTCATTTATTTATTTATTCATCGAAAAATTGTACATATATAGTAGCCACCTTGAGCTGGCCATATCGGTTACAATCCCGAGGCCAGAAAAAAAAGGATTACTAAAATTATCCAGGAAATGTATTGAGAACTCATAGAACTCTAATTTTTTTTGTCCCTGAGACTTTTTTAATTTCTTTCTTTTATAGTCCTGATTTATGTTTCCTATAGTTCTTATAGTCCTATACGTAGGACGGCAATTCCAAAGTATCTCCTTTTTTTTAAACATTAATATTCTGGTAAAGTATCTCCTTAAATATCTAAAATATTGCCAACGCCAACTATCAGTATTTTCTAATACTAATATCTGCGTTTATTGGTTATTCATTGACATTTGGCAGAAGAACGAAAAATAATCTTTCTGCGTTTTTTAGATAACTTGATTTAGACTATAGACAAACATATGATTTACTTTTATTTTATTTAGATCTCAGGAAAATCTGGATCTACAATAGTAATGAAATATTTTGATTAAACCAATACTAAAAGAGTAAAATTTCGAGTTTTCGATTTTTTTAAACTTTTTATCTAAAAATCACGACCTATAGCACTAATTCAGACACATTTTAAAACTAGTTCAGAACTATTAAATTGCAACGTTATTTTTCAAAAAGCTCAATTTTATGGGACTCTTTTTTAAAAGTTTGTTAGTACTTCTAGTTGCATCAAAAGAATTAAGAACTTTATTCAGAGCTATTAGAACTCAACCAGATATATCAGACAAATGGGCCATATCTTAAGAGCGTACGAAGTTTTATGTTCGACTGGTTGGATTTGTTTTGTTTTGAAACTTGTTATTACATTTGTAAACATTAATATTGTTTGTTCAAAAGTAACGATTGCTTATTTATTTTAATTATCATTTTTCATCAGTGACAACCAGTGACGGTTCGCGGGTTTTTTTCTGGTACGGCAGTGGTAACAGAGGTGGCAATACGGATAGGTAGGGTTGGTTGCAGAAACGGTTGGCTGCGTGACCGCACCTATCTATATTACCTCCTCTTGGTCCTTGGCCGTACCAGAAAAAATTCCGCGAACCGTCACTGGTGACAACTGCGGGTCGGTTTATACGTCCTTTGGTCTCATCGGCACAATGTATTCGTTGATGGGAGCAAGAAGCTCAACTGCCTTTGCTAAAAGGTAATCTTATTTCCGAATTTAGTTTCGTGGGACTTTTGTTTTTCCTCTGAACATATGCTTGTTAATATCCATGTTCAATAGTAAAATAATCACACCAACACATTTATAGGTAGGCAACCATACTTACTCGGGTTTATTTAATTGTCAAATTTGTGTTAATAAAAATATATTACACCACCGAAGAAATAATACAAATAATTAATTGGCATAAGAGCTGGAACAGCACTTTATGTGTCAGCTTTAAGAGTTATTGCAGCACAGTTTCAAATAAGTTCAGCTTCCGTTTATAAGACATTAGAAAAAATTAAATACAATGCTTACAAGTTTTCAAATCATCAGCAATTATCAAATGAAGGCAAATGTAAACGAATGGAATTCTGTAAAACCGCATTTAGTTTAATTAACTTAACTTTTTTCGTAATATGTTATGCTGTGTCACTGTCACCTTTGTGTACTTGGTTGCATACAATTTCAATTAAATGCCATGCGTTGATGTGATTATTTCACGATTGAACATAGGCGTTAATAATGGTATGTTCAGTGCTAAATAAAAGCCCTGTATGTATAAAGAAGATGTGATGAGGAACTATTGCTCCTAGCCTAACTTTACCTCACTTAAACTGTTATAAAGCAACACCCATGTACTTTACTTCAAATTAGTTGAGGTTAGTTATGTTACGCTAAGAGCGATGGCCAGAAACATTTAAATTCTGTATCGTGCTGATCTTACATAGTACACTTTTACATCTGCAAAACTGGAAACCCGCATGAATAATGATGTCTGGATGCATATCCGAAGAGAATACGTTCTGGCATGCATACGGAATATATGAAAATCGTTAGTGCTTTCTTTTCTAGATTTGTCGGTTACTCGGAGTTGAAGGGAAATATGCTCGAACGTTTTTCCCAGAATGATACAACACCTATACCGGCAGCCCTCAAGGGCGCACTCCGCTTTATCGATGGAATCTACAAACCCAATTTCCGAGATGAAATCGATCTTGCAAATCAGCGCTTTTATATATGTAGAGGAAGGGGACGAGAAGGGCGCCTCCTACCTCTGACAAGGGCGGAGGGATACCTCATCTATCTTATCATTCGGTCCGTCTGCTCCTGTACGTAGAGTGCGGAACATGCTCAATATTTCAATTAAATATGCATATAAATATATTCGAGCGGGGTCAGATTGAAAGGAATGAATTTCTAAATAAGTAATTGTGAATGCTTTTACTATACAGGGCCGTGCGCAAATAAATGAGACGCAGACCGCCTAGTTATTTACATTAATAAACTCCGTAAAAAAATTATCGCATCACCTACGTTCTTCCTGTTAGGACATTTGTTTATTGTGATAACATATCTGTTTCTATGAATAATAAACATAACAATACAACACAAAGAATATTCCTTCGATTTTCTTGAATTTGTGGTAAGAGTTGTTTTATATATTTTTTTAAAACATTTAAATGGTTATTTATATGAAATTTTTAGTATTTTTGATTTCAAAATGAACGTTGAAGCTACTGTTCGCAATTCTAGAAATTTAACAAAAGACGAAATCGTTCGTGTCGTATCCTTAGTTGACGATGGTCGAGATCAAAGATATGTTGCTGCAGCATTGGGAATTCAGCAGTCCACGGTTTCAAGAATAATAATTTTTTTTGCGGATTGTATATAAAACAAATATTTTGCTCTCGTGTCCGCTTTATTACTTCATGATACATTTTTGATCAAATTAACACCTTTATTAATATTTCAATTTTCAGTTTAAGAATCAAGCTCAATTTTTCGTTAGTTATTAAACTCACTAATTATTAATAGCCTTATGTTTCACTGAATTTCACGATGCTGATGATGAAAGCAGCGGCGGCTCGTAGATGTTCGGAAAAAAATTTGACCAATACAGCAGCTTCCTCTATCACGAGGGGCATCTCTGTCTTAGCCTCCTCTACGAAGATCCATGAGCCGCCGCTGGATGAAAGACCATTTCATCAATTTATATTGCAAATTTGTATATTAATTCTTGAAAATTAAATAAATAAATAAAACAATTTTAGTTTCGGATCGAGCGATATTTCCAGTTGCAGTGGCGTATTAGTAATCGCCGTCGGTGGCAAATTCGAATGGGCCACCCTCTGTGAAAAAAAACGTCGCACCCCATCAGCGTAAAAAGTCACCTAAAATTTCGGAATCGATTCCCGCCGAGCTTATTACGCGGAAATATTTCGAAATGAGATTATAATGGGCGTGCAGATTTACAATTTTCACACAGATAATTTATGGGACAATAGAGAATCGAGAATCGGAGAGGCCCATTCATCAAGAAAAATTAATTGCCGGGAATTTTAATTAAAATCCGACTAATTACTCCCGGGCGGACGATGCCTCTATTAAAAATAAATTATTATGGCGCTTCCTTAACAGATGCAAATACAGAAATCCGGCGGTGGGTAAAGAGAGGGGGTGTAGGAAGAGCTCCTCCCCGAAGAAAAAAAACTATAAGGTACAAAATGTGTAAAAAAAAGATGCAACATTGTTAATCTCAGTGCATTGTTGCTTTTCAACTAATCTGGAATGTAATAACTATGGCAAAAATATTTATAAAAGTGAGTAATTTTCCGCGTGACCATTTTCCAGTGTGAGCAATTTTTGCGTGAGTAATTATCACTGTGCGTTATTGTCAGTGTGCAGAGGAATTTTCGTGTGCGGTGCTTTTAATGTGCGCACTTTTCTGTGCGTATTATTCGCGTGAGCATTTTTCCTGTGAGGATATGTCTGGTCACGATTATTTTCATATATATTTATTTATAATACCTATTGCTTATTACACACAAGTTGTAAAACTTCGGATCTACTTGTGGGGTATTTATTGTTTATAAAATTATCATTACTATGGTTATCAACGTGAATTTCTGAAAGCTATGAATAAACTTTTATTATTATTGTATTTAATAGGCCGCTGATCCATTGCTAGAACAATGTTTTTCGCATCTTATTAAATAATATAAATGTTGTTAAATCGTTTTTAATTGAGAAAGTTGTCCATTATTAGACCGAATCATTTTCTCCACAGATGACGTCCAATCAAATGATAGCGGTTTTATTGCCCAACAGGTGACGTCCAATCAAATGATAGCGGTTTCATTGCCCAACAGTTTAATTGTTACTATGCTTACGATTTGTTTTTTGTCAGCGAACTGCCGCAATTAACGCCAACGTAATAGTGGAAAAAACTCCTTATACAAATTTTCGAACGTATAGAAATTAATTTCATCAAAACCTATAAACGAGCCCATCTGAATGGATTTAGGTTAAGCAAGCGAATCGTATAAACGGAACACAAAAGGGCTTTTTACGCTAGTGCTATATAATGAATCATAAACATTATATTGCTGTGCACACACACGCTCCCATCTATATATTCCTAACGTAGTCTAAGCCCCGATCGTAAAGTAAAAGTTGTAAAATTTAATGCATCATTTGTTTACAACAATGCCGTTCCTGTAAGGCCCTGCACACGAACCGATAAATCAGCTGAAATTTAACGGTTACTCTCCGTAAATTAATTTAAATAAAAGCCGAAGCAATTGCAGTTTTGGTGAAATTGGTTGTAAACCGTTTTACATAAAATGAGGATTAAATATTAATTGTTAAATGTGAGTTCTACGTATATACTTAGTTTCTGTACAAGTTGTGACTGTTTCATTTACAAATTACCTCTATATTTTGGATTTTGAGTATGTAACAATTTTCAAACGAATTGCGAATTTTTTTAAATATCCATTTTTCAATGTTCAACAGCTGTTATACAGGGTCTTCATTTCAAAAGGAGCCACCCTGAATAATTTTGGATCTGCAGTAGTTACGGTTTTAAGCCAAAATACGTCAATTTTGTTTTCGGGGGGGAACTTGAAAAACACCGTTTCTAGAATTTTTTTCTTTCACCCCCTCACCCCCTCACCCCCTCACCCCCAACAACTTTATAATTTATAATTTCAAATAGCACCCCCTATTGTGCGATACCTCATTTTAAAGGGCATACCGAACACCATCCAGCAAACTAAAAATAATTAAAAACACTTAAATCGTTTCAGAGAAAAGAAAGTGTTTTATTTATAATTCGTAACTCGTTTGATAATTATTGCATACTCAAAATCAAAAATTATTTTGAAAGATCGACGTCTTGTGAAGTGAATTGAATGTTTGTAGGATTTTATCCCCGCGTTTATTATTAATTTTTAATTATTTGCGCTCGAGAGTTCGACATTAAAAATTTTTTTCTTTCAAAAATTCGTATCTCGACTAAAAATTGTTGCATACTCAAAATCCAAAATTATTTTGAAAGATCGACGTCTTGTGAAGTGAACTGAATTTTTGTAGAATTTTATCCCTGCGTATATTATAAATTTTTATTTTTTTTGCGCTCGAGAGCTAAACAATGAAATATTTATTTTCAAAAATTCGTAACTCGACTAAAATTGTTACATACTCAAAATCTAAAATGATTTTGAAAGATCGACGTCTTGTGAAGTGAACTGAATTTTTGTAGGATTCTATCCTTGCGTTTAATATTAATTTTTATTTTTTTGCATTCGAGTGTTCGACATTGAAAAAATACATTTTCAAAAAACATAACTCTACTGAAAATTGCTGCACATACAAAAACTATAATTATTTTTAAAGATCGACGTCTTGTGAAGTGATTTTTATTTTTGTAGAATTTTTTCCCGTGTTTATTATTAATTTTTAATTTTTTGCGCTCGAGAGTTCGACATTGAAAATTTTTTTTTTCAAAAATTCGTAGCTCGTCTAAAAATTGTTACATACTCAAAATCCAAAATGATTTTGAAAGATTGGCGTCTTGCGAAATAAACTGATTTTCTTTTAGGATTTTATCCTTGCTTTTTATATTAATTTTTAATTTTTTGCACTCGAGTATTCGACAATGAAAAAGAAATACATTTTCAAAAATCATAACTCTATTGAAAATTACTGCACATACAAAAACTATAATTATTTTGAAAGATCTACGTCTTCTAAAGTAACCTGAATTTTTGTAGGATTTTAATCCTGTCTTTATTATTATTTTTTTAATTTTTTGCGCTCGAGAATTCGACATTGAAAAATTTTTTTTTTCAAAAATTCGTAACTCGACTAAAAATTGTTACATACTCAAAATCCAAAATGATTTTGAAAGATTAACGTCTTGTGAAGTAAACTGAATTTTTGTAGGATTTTATCCCTGCGTTTCATATTAATTTTTAATTTTTTGCACTCGAGTGTTTGCCATTGAAAAAAATACATTTTCAAAAATTCATAACTCGACTGAAAATTGCTGCACATTCAAAACCAAAATTATTTTGAAAGATCGACATCTTGTGAAGTGAATTGAATTTTTCTAGAATTTTATTCTTATGTTTCAAATTAATTTTCAACTTTTTGCTCTCCGAGTGTTGAACATCGAAAAATGGATATTTTCAAAAATTCGTAACTCGTTTGAAAATTGTTGCATACTCAAAATCCAAAATTGTTTTCGAAGATCGACGTTTTGTGAACTAAACTGAATGTTTGTGGGATTTTATCCTTGCGTTTTATATTGCTTTTTAATTGTTTGCACTCGAGTGTTTTCAAAAATTCATAGCTCGACTGAAAATTTCTGCATATTTCAAACCAAAAAATATTTTAAAATATCGACGTCTTGTGAAATGAACTGAATTTTTGTAGGATTTTATACCTGCGTTTCATATTAATTTTGAATTTTTTGCACTAGTGTTCGACATTGAAAAAAATAAATTTTAAAAAATTCATAACTCGACTGGAAATTGCTGCACATTAAAAAAACAAAATTATTTTGAAAGATGGATGTTTTGTGAAGTGAATTGTTTTTTTTAGAATTTTATTCTTGGGTTTAAAATTATTTTTTACCTTTTTGCTCTCGAGTGTTGGGCATTGAAAAAGGGATATTAAAAAAATCGTTTGATAATAATTGCATACTCAAAATCCAAAATTATTTTGAAAGATCGATGTCTTATGAAATGAACTGAATTTTATTTTATCCTTGCGTTTCATATTGATTTTTAATTTTTTGCACTCGAATGTTCGACATTGAAAAAAATACATTTTCAAAAATCATAACTCTACTGAAAATTGCTGCACATACAAGAACTATAATTATTTTGAAAGATCGACGTCTTGTGAAGTGAACTGAATTTTTGTGGGATTTTATCCCTGTGTTTATTATTAATTTTTATTTTTTTGCGCTCGAGAGTTCGACATTGAAATTTTTTTTTTCAAAAATTCGTAACTCAACTAAAAATTACTGAAAATTCAAAATGATTTTGAAACATTGACGTGCTGTGAAGTGAACTGAATTTTTGTAGGATCCTATCCCTGCGTTTCATACTATTTTTTAATTTTTTGCACTCGAGTGTTCGCCATTGAAAAAAAAATACATTTTCAAAAATTCATAACTCGACTGAAAATTGCCGCACATTAAAAATCAGATCGATGTCTTGTGAAGTGAATTGAATTTTTCTAGAATTTCATTCTTGTGTTTCAAATTAATTTTCAACTTTTTGCTCTCCGAGTGCTGAACATTGAAAAATGGATATTTTATAAAATTCGCAACTCGTTTGAAAATTGTTGCATACTCAAAATCCAAAATGATTTTGAAAGATCGACGTCTTGTGAAGTGATTTGAATTTTTCCAGAATTTTATTCTTGCGTTTCAAATAAATTTTTAACTTTTTGCTCTCCGAGTGTTGAACATTGAAAATTGGATATTTTAAAAAATTCGCAACTCATTTGAAAATTATTGCATACTCAAAATCCAAAATGATTGTAAAACATCGACGTCTTGTGAAGTGAATTGAATTTTTCCAGAATTTTATTCTTGTGTTTCAAATTAATTTTTAACTTTTTGCTGTTCGAATGTTGAACATTGAAAAATGGATATTTAAAAAAATTCGCAACTCGTTTGAAAATTGTTGTATACTCAAAATCCAAAGTGATTGTAAAACATCGACGTCTTGTGAAGTGAATTGAATTTTTTTAGAATTTTATTCTTGTGTTTCAAATTAATTTTCAACTTTTTGCCCTCCGAGTGCTGAACATTGAAAAACGGATATTTAAAAAAATTCGCAACTCGTTTGAACATTGTTGCATACTCAAAATCCAAAATGATTGTAAAACATAGACGTCTTGTGAAGTGAATTGAATTTTTTTAGAATTTTATTCTTGTGTTTCAAATTAATTTTTAACTTTTTGCTGTTCGAGTGTTGAACATTGAAAAATGGATATTTAAAAAAATTCGCAACTCGTTTGAAAATTGTTGTATACTCAAAATCCAAAGTGATTGTAAAACATCTACGTTTTGTGAAGTGAATTGAATTTTTCCAGAATTTTATTCTTATGTTTCAAATTAATTTTTAACTTTTTGCTCTCCGAGTGGTGAACATTGAAAAATTGGTATTTTAAAAAATTCGTAACTCGTTTGAAAATTGTTGCATACTCAAAATCCAAAATAATTGTAAAACATCTACGTTTTGTGAAGTGAATTGAATTTTTCCAGAATTTTATTCTTATGTTTCAAATTAATTTTTAACTTTTTGCTCTCCGAGTGGTGAACATTGAAAAATTGGTATTTTAAAAAATTCGTAACTCGTTTGAAAATTGTTGCATCCTCAAAATCCAAAATGATTGTAAAACATCGACGTCTTGTGAAGTGAATTGAATTTTTGCATGCATCTATAAAGCCTATAATGAGCTATAAGGTCCATAGAATAATAATGGATAATTTCAGCCCTACCATTTTAACAGTTTTCCAATGACGCCTGCACAGAGAAAACAAACGATTACACGGATAAACGGATATATTATTAATACAAAATTATTAATCTAGTATCTACATCATTTGGTCAGTTTTATCTATAATTCAATCATCTATATTTCCAACACAACTTCAAACCTTTACATGTACCTGGAGGCGATTTTAACCCCACGCTCACCCCCCTGGACCAGTGCGGTACACGGCTATTTTATCGCCGAAAGGGGGACAGGGGACAATTCCGGACATTTAATACCCGGCCGATATATTATATGCGATACACCACCAGTCTCCCATGTACAACACACCGCATACTTTACATATATTATAATGGCGTTAATTTCAGAAAGAGCAATTCATTAATTAATTTACAACTCTACGCCACTGTTTGCATAACTCAAATATATACACACACACAGGGGCCGTGTAACGAGTTTTCCATTACACACCATATACAACATATAATAATACCGGTAGGATTACTGTTTATCGTTATTAATTGATGCTTGATTAGGATTTTAATTAATAATAAACAGGTGGGATCGATTAAATGTTAATAGAACAAACAGTGGCGTGCGGCGGCGGGGGATTGATTTTTTCGCCGGTGGATGTGTGTAATGGATTTGCGGCTGTTTTGATTGTGATATGTGCGTATCGGTATGGTTGTATTTGATGAATTAATTACGATATAAACTAGTATAGGTGGTGATTATAATTGATCCACTAGGTATGGTGATCAATAGATAAGTATGATAATGGATCTGACATTTGTGCATATCGTTAAATTATTAAGGGAGGAATTTACGAATTAGTATAATTGTTTAAGGAATGTTTAATTGTAAGGTGTGAGCCACATAATTTTGTTTCTGAGTTGGCCATGCCTGAGAGAGAGAGAGAGAAACATAGCAGTCATGTTTGAGGATTAATTCATTTTTTTAAATATAATTCAATTAAATAAATTCAAAAAACAAATATAGCCTGAATAAATGAATATTTAACCTGTGCGTAACTCTTCGTTTGTATTTATTTAATGCTTTCTGCAACATGTAAGGTTGTTTCTAATTTATTTAATAATTCAATTAAACTAATAGCTTATTTATCTCACAGCCAACACTGACACAAAATTTTGTGGCTCACACGATATAATAGAAATAATCAACAGAATGATTATTACGGAATTCGCTGCACCAACACGTAAATTAAATCATCATTTACATTTGATTAAAAAAAAAAAATGTGTTGATACCAGCATGATTTAACGTAGCGTACATAAAACACGTTGATACATATGTGCGAATCAATGTATCATGCATTTCCACATTTGCGGGAAAGCATCATCATCACCTCCGCCGCCTCCTGCAGAGCGACCCCTAATAAATCTATCAGTTGAGAACGCGGGGGTGCAGACGCGATATCTCTAACCCACTACCCTCTTGTTACCGGCTACAAATCACCCTTAACGAGGAAACGAACCCCCACACTCTTACTGCTAGTACGGTACAGAACTAATCCTTGGTGTTTGAGGATGGATGCCAGAAATCGGTTATTAAAGTTATCAAACTATTTCTACCGCGGGAATGCTGCTAATGCCGAATTAGTGGAATCTGTCGACCGCCAGAGAGATTACGAATATATTAATACACATACAATATACATCTGGACTAGGTGCCACAAACCAGAGAAGAATAAGCAGGGAATGTAGGGTATAGTACAATCGCGCAGAGGTGACTTTTTCGATCTAATCATCGCGTCTGGATAAATATCTATACTCGTTCGCATGCTTAAGAAAAACGAAATGAAATACGAAACGTATGTCGATATGTAAATTCAAGGGCTAAGTGCAAGGTATGTCTTTTCTCATTCTATCTATTCTAACCTTAAAATTCACGTGCTTGTATCTGGTTTTGTCCGTCTCTGATTTCGATTTAGTTAAGAGCAGAATTGATTGTATCCATTTCATTAATAAAAAGGTTAAATTTAACGACCAATTTCCAGTTGTCTACCGATTTCCGAAAAATGCACTCGCAAAGTTTCGTCGGGAAAATATTTGCACGCTCGAGAATTTTTAAATTTCCCGCCTAGACTGAATCGAATTATTTTATGGACATACGTTTACTAGAAACTTAATTCAAGCAACATGTCACCTTTGCGGGATTGTACTATATTATGTGGGGATTATTATTAGTATCGAGAATTGGATTTTAATACGTTACATTACATTTATTTTTCAAATTAGGCTCTTATTCAATTTTTTGAATTATTTTAATGTTGTACAGTCAGAGAAAATACAAATGCGAAACTTCCTCAGCGAGGGAATGCTGCCGCATGTCGGTGCTTAGTTCGGTCGAAACCCGTGCCAGCTTAAAATACAATTATGAGGTAATAAAATTTACAAGCCTAGTTTACTTCTCGCCCTTAAGTGATCGACTGACGGAAAATTTTATTTCGTTATATGATTTCTATCAGTTAATGCCATATTTGTGATTTTTTCATCTTCCAATTTTTGGTGCGTCATCTTTAAAAATTCGAATAACTAAAATGTTTATTTTGATATTTTTTTAATATATTTATCAACAATTGAACAGTAATTTTATATAAAATTATTGGTAATATTTTAGTAGTAATTTTCATTTCAGTTTCGTATAAATATGTTATCCCATTTTTGCCAAGATATGACCTTGAAACCCTCGAAAAATAAGATTTAATTTTTTTAACCACTTAAAATTATTATAATAATCTGAAGAATGCACATATATTTTTTACCCAAATAAAAATTTATTTAGGGTATTGTTTTTTTTAAGTTTTCACCATTTTTTTTCACCCTTTCTAAACTTGAAAAAAATTACTTAATTTGGTATTTGGGATAAAAATATTTATGATTTTTTTCAGATTTTTATAGTGGTTAAAAACAAAAACTCATTTTTCGAGGGTTTCATGGTCATATCTTGACAAAAAATTGGGTTGTTTATACGAAACTGAAAAAAAAATAATACTGAAATACTAATAATAATTTTACATAAAATAACTGTTCAACTATTGATAAATATACAAAAAATATCGTAAAAATTTTAGTTATTCGAATTTTTGAAGTTGTCGCACCAAACGTTGGAAGATGAAAAAAGTCACATAGATGGTATTTATTGATAGCAATCACATGACGAAATAAAATTTTAAATTACACTTTTCCAAGACTTTTAAGCATTTTTTTCGAGCCAATTTTTTTAGTACTCTTAAAACTCTTTGGCATTTTTTCAAGACAATTTTTTCTAGTACTCTTTTTGGCATTTTTTTCAGTTCACATTTTCAAGACTTTTTAGCATTTTTTGGGGAAAATGTTTTTAGTACTCTTAAGACTGGCATTTTTTCCAAGACAAGTTTTTCCAGTACTCTTTTTGGCATTTTCTTTAAACAAATTTTTTCAGTGCTCAATTGGCATTTTTTTCAGGACAATTTTGTCAGTACTCTTTTTCAAGCTACTATGGAATTTTTTTTTTCAAGACAATTTTCTTCAGTATTCTTTTCCAAAACTCTTTTTAGTACTCTTTCTCAAGACAAAATCGTTACTTCTACAGCAGGCTTTCTATAGCATAACATAATTCAAAAATTATATAATTACGTAACATCAAGAATAAGAGTCTCTTTTAACCAAGTTATTTTAAGTTGTTTCGTGGATACAAGTCTGAATTTAACTTTATGTATTTTATACCTGACGTGTCCAATATTGTAAAGGCAATATTATGATCTAATAAAATTGTATTTTATTCTATTTTCAAGACTCTTTTAGGCATTTTTTTTAGACAATTTTTTCCGGTACTCTTTTTGGCATTTATTTTCAGTACTCTTTCAAGACTACTTTTGGCACTTTTTTTTTCAGGACAATTTTTTTTAGTACGATTTTTTTAGTACTCTTTTCGGTATTTTTTTAGACAATTTTTTCCAGTACTCTTTTTGTCATTATTTTTTCTGGACAATTTTTTTTAGTACTCTTTTTCAAGACTACTTTTGGCATTTTTACTTTCTCCGTTACGAAGTACGAGAAAGTATTGTGATTGTGAAAAAAATTTCAAAAATTTTTTTTTACGGAAATATCCGTTTTGGGGTCCCTAGATGTCATTTTAACAATTTCTGGAAACAGAAATTGTGCTGTGTGCCTGTGTGTGTGTGCGTGTATCTGTCTGTCTTTCTGTCTGTATCTCAAAAACTAATGGAGCAATTGATATAAAACTTTAAACATAAGTCTTATTTGAGAATCTGAACAACTGAAATGCTTTTGGTAAAATTTCATACACCCGAAGTGGGTGTTTACTTTATCTTTTTTATATTTTTTTAAATATGAAAAATGTCACAAAATCATTTAAACAAATATTGAAGACAACAAATAAATTAACATCTTTTGTTGGAAAATATTTTTCATAAAATCATTGTTATTCGAGAAAAAAAATTATTAATTGGTTTTTCATTTTTGGTTTATAATTAAGAAACGATAAGTTACAGTAAATTTATGAATAATAAAATGAACAACTTATAAAGAATAAGTTTTTTTTTCGAAATCTCGTTGGTTTTTAAGTAAACTGAGTTTTTGAATTTGAAGTATAATTTTTCCATCTTTCATAACTTTGAGGTTTCTAACGTCAGTTTCATCCAAGTCGACAAAACGCTCGATGTACATTTAAATTGAAAATAAACCATGAAAGCGTAAATATAAATTATACTACCAAGTCGGAGAAAGTAACATGATGACCACATCACCATTTTTTTCAGGACAATTTTTTCAGAACTCTTTTTCAAGACTCTTTTTGGTATTTCTTTTCAAGACCATTTTTTCCAGTACTCTTTTTGGAAATTTTTTCTGGACAATTTTTTTCAGTACTTTTTTTCAATACTACTTTTGGCATTTTTGTGGGCAATTTTTTTTTTTATTTTCAAACATTTTTTTAATATTGTAAATAACGTTCAATGACCTTGAAAAAATTTAGTGGTTAAAAAATTATATTTAAAAGAATCTTATTTTGGGGCTTCCCGGGTCATGTAGGGTTTTTTTTGATATACGGCTACTTTGGTTTAAGGGCACATCTAATGATATTTTCATATTTATTTAAAAATCTGTGTCGGGTGGCATTTTGACCATCTTATCTCGGGATACCCTTTTATTACCTCATAAATGGATTCTAAGCAGGGACTGACTAGTTTCGACCGAACTAAGCACCGACATGCGGCAGCATTCCCTCGCCGAGCGAGTTTCGCATTTGTATTTTCTCTGACTACATATCTGATGAATGCTTCTAAGCACTTTTACTTTTAGGAGCTGTCCATACCACACATCACTAGTTTCATTTCCTATTACTAAGTTTTCATGTCACGTTTCCAATTTCCGTTGGTAAAGTTCAGCATTAGTCATCTCTATTTTTGTTTTGTATTGAAATTATTCGCATTTTTTTTTTGTACGGTTCGGATTTAAAAGAACGGCCCCATAAATATAAAATGAATTATTGATCATCCATTTTTCTGATGGGTATACACGCGGATGGCGTAAATGTAATGGTAAGCAGAAATTCCCGATTGCATATGTTCCCGCCATACTTTATGCATTGATTCCTCCTTGAAGAGGGTTACTTTATGGCCCAGCCCTGAACGTGTAGTTGCCCGAAATGGCGTCTCAGATTTTATTGCCCCGATTCTAACAGACAATTTCATTTCACTCCTCCGACGTTAATTTTTTAGCAAATCGATTCTCCCTTCTTTCAATACCCCCTACAAATTTTGCATATTTATTAAATTGATAATGGTGAATAATATATACAATTTTCTTCATCGTCTTGAGAAAAATATGGGGGAAGTAGTGTTAATAATACACTTCTTGTAAACTCCAAATATTTAGATGTACTCCATTTGTTTAAGACCTAAGCTGGTCTTCATTCATTAACTCTCAAATCTTCTCTTGGTGTTTTTGCTTATTTTGAACAAATAACATTTTTTTTTATTGGTGTCTACTGCTAGGTCATCTGCCATTGCAGATACTCTAATAATTTATTAATAAGAAATTTCGGTCCTACGAAAATATTTTTATTATCACGAATTCGGTAATATTTTTTTGTCGCGATTATGTTAGGCAGGGGTTAAAATAAGTGTAAAATTATAAGGATTAAAATGATATTCTGTAATTATTTTTATTTTCGAAGCTGATTATTACCAAACTGGTAGTGTAAATTGTTTTTTCTTTTAATTATTTAGCTAAATTTGAAACACAAATTTTAGCAAAAATAATAAAAAAAAGCCGCTGAACAGAAAAAAGAAACTTGATATTGTCTATCGTCCTTTTATTCGCAAGCTGTGTTTTTTGTTTGTTTAATTTCTGTAAATAAATATGTTGTTTATTTAATAAAATTAATCTGGGGTTATTTTGGTTTTCGAATTTTGACACACGTTTGCATTTATATTTGGCTGATTATTCCTAAACCGGCTGTGTAAGTTGTATTTTGGTTTATTTTGTAAAATAAATGTAAAAAATTTTGGAATTTTAGCGAAAATACAAAAAAATAATTTTGACACACAAAACCATTTTATACTAACCAATATTTTTAAGAGAATATTTTTTTACTTTTTTTAGATAAAAGAAAAAAAATGCTTTAAAAATTAGTTTTAAGGTGGACACAAAATCTTTAAAACGCTTTTAAATGTGACTTATAGCTCCAATACTGCACCTCCAGATAAACATCATCTCTACATTATATTCATTCTACAGATAGAGTTATAAAAACGCCCACAAATATGTTATGCGCAAAAGTCTGATGTACACTATGTAAATTTATTATTTTCCTGACACACCTTAAAAATAGTAACAATCGATTCCTGGCGGATTCTCGTTTGGTTATCGTCATTAAAAAAAAGAAATTTTCAAAAATTCGTAGCTCGACTGAAAATTGCTGTAGATTCAAAAAACAAATTGATTTTAAAAGATCGGTCTTGTAAAGTGATTTGAATTTTTGTAGATTTTTTCCCCGCGTTTAATATTTATTTTTATTTTTTTGCGTTCGAGTGTTGGACATTAAAAAGGGATATTTTTAAAAATTCTTAACTCGATTAAAAATTGCTGTTCAAAAACCAAAATTATTTTGAAAGATCGACGTCTTGTGAAGTGATTTGAATTTTTGTAGAATGTTTTTCTCGCGTTTCATATTAATTTTTAATTTTTTGCGCTCGAGTGTTCGTCATTGAAAAAAATATATTTTCAAAAATTCGCAACTCGACTGAAAATTACTGCACATTCAAAAACCAAAATTATTTTGAAAGATGGACGTCTTGTGAAGTGAACTGAATTTTTGTAGGATTTATCGCTGCGTTTCATATTGATTTTTAATTGTTTGCACTGCACTGTTCGTCATTGAAAAAAACACATTTTCAAAAATTCACAACTTGACTGAAAATTGCTGCACAATAAAAATCCAAAATTATTTTGAAAGATGGACGTCTTGTGAAGTGAACTGATTTTTTGTAGAATTTTATCCCTGCGTTTCATATTAATTTTTAATTTTTTGCACTCGAGTGCTCGTCATTGAAAAACATACATTTTCAAAAATTCATAACTCGACTGAAAATTGTTGCAGATTAAAACACCAAAATAATTTTGAAAGATCGATATCTTGTAAAGTGAACTGATTTTTTATAGGATTTCATCCCTGCATTTAATATTAATTTTTAATTTTTTGCACTCGAGATTTCGTCATTGAAAAATAAAATATTTAAAAAAATTCATTACTCAACTGAAAATTGCTGCACATTCAAAAACTAAAATAATTATGAAAGATGAACGTCTTGTGCATTGAACTGCATTTTTGTAGGATTTTATCCCTGCGTTTCATATTAATTTTTAATTTTTTGCACTCGAGTGTTCGTCATTAAAAAAAATACATTTTCAAAAATTCATAACTCGACTGAAAATTGTTGCAGATTAAAAATCCAAAATAATTTTGAAAGATCAACATCTTTTGAAGTGAACTGAATTTTTGTAGGATTTTATCCTTGCGTTTCATATTTATTTTGAATTTTTTGCACTCGCGTGGTTGTCATTAAAAAAAATACATTTTCAAAAATTCATAACTCGACTGAAAATTGTTGCAGATTAAAAAACCAAAATAATTTTGAAAGATCAACATCTTGTGAAGTGAACTGAATTTTTGTAGGATTTTATCCTTGCGTTTCATATTAATTTTTAATTTTTTGCACTCGCGTGTTCGTCATTAAAAAAATACATTTTCAAAAATTCATAACTCGACTGAAAATTGTTGCAGATTAAAAAACCAAAATAATTTTGAAAGATCCACATCTTGTAAGTGAACTGTTTTTTTATAGGATTTATCCCTGCATTTTATATTAATTTTTAGTTTTTTGTACTCGAGATTTCGTCATTGAAAAATAAAATATTAAAAAAAAAAAATCATAACTCGACTGAAAATTGCTGCACATTCAAAAACTAAAATAATTATGAAAGATGTACGTCTTGTGCAGTGAACTTAATTTTTGTAGGATTTTATCCTTGCGTTTCATATTAATTTTAATTTTTTTGCGCTCGAGTGTTCCTCATTTAAAAAAATACATTTTCAAAAATTCATAACTCGACTGCAAATTGTTGCAGATTAAAAAACCAAAATAATTTTGAAAGATCAACATCTTGTGAAGTAAACTGAATTTTTGTAGGATTTTATCCTTGCGTTTCATATTTATTTTGAATTTTTTGCACTCGCGTGTTCGTCATTAAAAAAAATACATTTTCAAAAATTCATAACTCGACTGAAAATTGTTGCAGATTAAAAAAACAAAAATAATTTTGAAAGATCAACATCTTGTGAAGTGAACTGAAGTTTTGTAAGATTTTAACCCTGCGTTTTATATTAATTTTCAATTTTTTGCCCTCGAGTTGCCCAAAAATTCAAATTTTGAATGTACAGTTGGACTGAAAATTGCTGTACATTCAAAAACCAAAATTATTTTGAAAGATCGACATTTTGTGAAGTGATTTGAATTTTTATAGAATTTTTTTCCCGCTTTTCATATTAAATTTGAATTTTTTTCGTCATTGAAAAAAATACATTTTCAAAAATTCACAAGCTGCACATTCAAAAACCAAAATTATTTGAAATATCGACGTCTTGTAAAATGAACTGAATTTTTGTAGGATTTTATCGCTGCATGTTATATTTATTTTTAATATTTTGCACTCTAGTGTTCGTCATTGAAAAAAAACACACTTTTAAAAATTCATAACTCGACTGAAAATTGCTGCACATTCAAAATCCAAAATTATATTGAAAGATCAAGGTCTTCTGAAGTGAACTGAATTTTTGTAAGATTTTATCCCTGCGTTTCATATTACTTTTTAATTTTTTGCACTCGAGTGTCATTGAGAAAAAAAAAATTGTTTAAAAAAATTCATAACTCGACTGAAAATTGCTGCACATTCAAAAACAAAAATTATTTTAAAAGATCGAGGTTTTATGAAGTGACATACTAGAATGAGTTGACCATCGCGTTAACCATTTGCATTTCTACTGCGTGATTTGGACGTGCGGATTTCCCGCAATTTTTCGAATCGGCCAGTAAGAATGATGCATTGGCGATTGTGGGCGTTTTTACAACTATCTGTAAAATAATTAAACTATAATAGCAAAATTTCCATCGCCATAAAAAAAATTCACCATTAGCATGTACAGTGTGTAAACCCTGTTGACTGTAGCCATTAAAATAAACTCAAATGGAGAGTCTGCAAAACTTTAGTCCGGATAATGATTATTTTTACGGTCGAATTCGCTTCGCGCGATATGGACTACAAACGGGGTAAAAATAATTTCGTTCCACGTGACACAAAGAGCGTTCTGTTAATTTACGCGATAAAAGGGATCGTAAAAGCGCCCGTTGTGTCGTAGTAAAAGACAATCGAGTGAAGAGATACTTGCATGGATATACGTACCTGTTGTAAAATAGTGCCGGCGTATGCAAAGCGGAATCACCCTTTAAGCTGTAAATTACTATTTTATAACCAAATAGAAACTCTTGGAGGATGTGCACGTAGCACATGAAAGTTTCAAACGGCCCGGAGTATTACTTGTTTAGCTTTAGTCGGTTGTGTTTTACGGTGGACTTAAACGTGGAACGTGAATGTGATTTGGTATTTATTAAAACAGTCGGTGAAATGTATTATTTCCTTACCAGGTGTCGTAATTGATAGTTTTTTGGTCATTGTATTGAATTTCAAGGTCAAGAAAAAAAACATATCTATCAAAATTCAGTTGTGGCTAGATAAACACTGATCTCATTGAATGCCTGCAAACACCAGCATTATCCTCTCTCTGCTATGCAATAACTCACGCCTTTCAAACGCAATTGAAGTTCACCATTTTCCATTAGCAAATATGCAACGACACATTTTGATTGGCATCTAGGTAATAACTAAAACCGGTTTTCTAGCAGTAGCTTTAAAACCCAGCACACACACATGGTCACATAAATTGATATAAATGCCCGCGTTTCGATTTTCATTAAGAGCAGCGACGTTGAAATTGACACGTCAAAATGAATACTAATTACTCCGTGGCACGATGATTTATAATGCGCGGAGGAAGGTGGAAAGGTGGACCTCGTTTTTTTTTTTGCTTCTGAAAAGGGATTTCCATTCATGTATACGGTGTAGTGTTGTATCATGTGATATGATTAAGGGCTGATTCGTAGCTGAATAAGCACATCTGTGAAAATGGCCGGTGTTAAAATTGATTGACAGTTATATGCCTAATCGGAGTTAATTCGAGCCTATTAAATTAGGGTGAGTTTGGTAGTGGCGATGGGGGAATTTGGTTCGAAATGGAACACACGTTCCGTCCGGCGGTCGGTAATTTTATGGCGGCTAGGGTTGAAATTCGGTTAATCATTGTAAATATGTACAATGCCTGGGGGCTTGAGCAAATGGGTTTTCGCAATTAAAAACAATGCAAAAATGCTAATTCGCCATAGATATTACATTTTTATCCGTATGCTTTGTAAACTATCTGGCATCTAACAAAAACAGTAAATACTTCTTTAATTAAACCTACAATAAGATACTAAGCTTTTAAAAAGTTTTAAACATTTTATTTTTTAGACTTAACTCGTAAACAATTTTATTTTTCAATGGATAACTAATCACCATAAAATTTTGCAAAAGTGCAGTCTTCAAATACGCGAGATCCTCATGTTTCGTCTTGCGTTTTCGAGGCAAACATTTAGAATTAACATAAAAGTTTAAATCCGACTGTTAGGGTTTTGGGATTTAAAAAAACGAAATTTTCGAAACTTCGACACTTCGAAACTTCGCAACTTCAATCTTCGAAGATTTTCTATGCATCTCCGAATCTTCTAAGCTTCAAACCTACGAAATTGGTAAACTTCGAAGAAAAATTCCAACCCTACTTTTTCGAAGCTTCGAATTATCTGGACCGCTTATTGCAAGAAAAATCCTCAAGTTGTATACTAAACAGAGCTGCATTCCCAAAAAGTAATAGTAGATGATATTAGTATGACGTCACACACACATAAGAATGTGATATTAGGCATCTACGCTCCTCGCCCACTCATTTGATATCCAAAACGAGCCATTTTGGCAACCCGGATATGATCTGTTGGTCGACCGGAAGAGACCAACCTTTGATAATACGTCCTTTATAATTATATTTGTTTACACATCTTGTATATATTAATAATTTGAATTTGCCGCGACGAGATCCGTCACTCGAAGAAAAGAAGGTTTTTATCGTCTGGGGAAAAGTCACAAGTAAGAGTTTTTATTTTAGATTCATGTTCACCGAGTCGAGACCTTTCATTTGAGCACCTAGAAGGCACATTTTGAAACATCGGAAATGATCCGGTTGCCATTTTGAATTTTGGGACAAGACGTTGACTTTCAGTCGCCTTCTTGAACCTAATTTTGGTAATTATCTACCTATAGGGAGCACCTTCTAATGACCTTTCAAATAGGCTCATTCGATGCGTTTTTGCAAGACAAACAACTTTTTCCTTGAGCAAAATCGGCGCTCATTGTTTGTTAAAAAGTTTTACCTGTTTTTCCACTCTTCGAAAATATTGATTTTGGAGAAACATGTTTCAGACAAAAACTGAAGCTCCTAGCCTAACCTAACCTAACCCAACCTAACCGAAACGAACCCAACCTAACCCAACCCAAAACCTAACGTAACCTAATCTAAACTAACCTAACTAAAACTAGGTTAGGTATGTTGAGTTAGGTTAGTTTTTCGAATGTCCTTTTTCAGAAGTAAATTCTTCGAAATGCAGTATTTCGAAAACACAATTTAGAAAGTCAATTCTTGGAAATGGAGTTTTTGGAAAGTAAATTTTTCAAAGTGCAGTATTTTGAATACACATCTTACAAAGTAAATTCTTCGAATTGGACTTTTTCGAAAGTAAGTTTTTTTTTTTTTTTTTTTTTTTTACGGCGTTATGCCTGGCTTTGGTGCTATGACCATTAGCCATCATCTATTTTATATTTGTTTTAAGTTATAAATTAAATGAATAAATGATCAAATGAATAATGAAAGACGTATACAAACAACCACGGACCCGAACGAATACTTCTCGACAGAAAAGTCTTTCGTCCCGGCTGGGAATCGAACCCACACGGCCGCGGTGCAACCGGCACAAGCGCTCGCCTGTACCCACTACACCAACGGCCGCCCCTTACTTTAAAGTAAGTTAAAAAATTAAGCTCATTGTTTGTTAAAAAGTAATGAACTGTTTTTTCACTATTCTCTTCGAAAATATTGATTTTAAAGAAAAATGTTACTGACAAAAACTGAAGCTGAACCCAATCTAACCTAATCCAACCTAACCCTACCTAAACCAACCTAATCCAATGTAACCCAACCTAACACAATCTAATCCAGCCCAACCTAACCAAACCTAACCGAAACGAACCTAACCGAACCCAACCCAACCCAACCTAACATAACCTAACCCAACCCAACCTAACCGAAACGAACCTAACCTAACGTAACCTAACCTAACCTAACCTAACCTAATCTAAACTAAGCTAACTAAAACTAGGTTAGGTATGTTGAGTTGGGTTGAGTTAGGTTAGGTTAGACATTCTACGAAATTAAATTTTTCAAAATCACATTTTTAAAAGTATATTTTTCGAAAACCAATTCGTTACATGCCCAATTCTTGGAAAAGTGGTTTTTTGAATTTTTATTTTTATTTAATTTATACAAGGTGTTACAATACTCTGGGAAGGGCCAATCACGTGCTTACCTATGAAACTATTTTTAACAAACGTTTTTCGAAAGAAAATTCTTCGAAATGCAGTATTTCGAAAAACCTGTCGCGAAGGAAATTTTTCGAGATGGAGTTTTTCGAATGTCCATTTTCGGAAGTAAATTCTTCGAAATGCACTATTTCGAAAACACAATTTAGAAACTCAATTCTTCGAAATGGAGTTTTTGGAAAGTACATTTTTTAAAGTGCAGTATTTCGAATACACAAATTAAATTCTTCGAAATGGACTTTTTCGAAAGTAAATACTTCAAAATTAAGCTCATTTTTTGTTAAAAAGTAATGAACAAAAAAAGTGTTACCCGTTTTTTCACTGTATCTTTGAAAATATGAGCAAAATCGGCGCTCATTGTTTGTTAAAAAGTTTTACCTGTTTTTCCACTCTTCGAAAATATTGATTTTTGAGAAAAATGTTTCAGACAAAAACTGAAGCTCCCAAAAACGTCTACCCAACCCAAACCAACCCAACATAACCTAATTTAATCTAACCTAACCTAATCGAACCCAATCTTAAATAACCTAACCGAATCTAACCAGCGGCGGCTCGTGGATTTCCGTGGGCGAGGCAAAGACAAAGATGTCGCTCGTGCCGCACTACTTACTCTAATAGAGGAAGCAAATTTTCCGTTGCTTTTTCGGTCAAATTTTCTTTCGTTGCCTCACCACCGAATATCCACGAACCGCCGCTGAATCTACCCCAACCTAACCTAACTAAAACTAGGTTAGGTTAGGTTATATTAGGTTGCGTTTTGGTTTGGTAGAGCTTTTCGGGAACTTCAGTTTTTGTCTAAAGCATTTTTCTCTAAAATGAATATTTTCAAAGATACAGTGAAAAAACAAGTAAAACATTTTTGTTAGTAACTTTTTAACAAATAATGAGCGACGATTTTACCTAATAAAAAAGTGGTTTGTCTTGCAAAAACGTATGGAATGAGCTTATTTAGAAGGTCATAAGAAGCTGCTACCCATAGGTAAATAATTACCCTAATTTTTGGCTTTATCCTTATATTTATTTATACATCCTGTATATATTAATAATTTGATTGAGCAGACATTTTTGATAACACATTCTGTATAATTATTTTTGATGATACATCCTGTATAATTTTTAATATTTTTGATGAAACACCCTTTATATTGAATTGCAAAAAAGTCGCCCAGATTTTAATTTTCCGCCACTAAATTCCCCCAGATTATTTTATTTGGCAGCTATTTTGCGAGTACAACGCTGCCATTTCTACATCAGGTTTTCTGTCTGCATTTCCTGATATCCTGATATCATCTACTGGTAGTTATAATAGTGCGGAATATGCTGCTCAGCTGGAATATTAGGGCTATAGTTTTTACTTTCTCCGTTACGAAGTACGAGAAAGTATTGTGATCGTGAAAATTTTTTCAAAATTTTTTTTGCGGAAATATCCGTTTTGTGGTCCCTAAAAGCCATTTCAATAATTTCTGCGAAAAAAAAAATTGTGTGTGTGTGTGTTTGAGTGTGTGTGTGTCTGTCTGGCTGTGCGCGTTGTATCTCAAAAACTAATAGAGCAATTGATATGAAACTTTGAACATACGTCTTATTTGATAATCCAAAGAACTGAAAAGCTTTTGGTAAAATTTTGAACACCGGAAGTGGGTGTTTACCTTAACTGTTTTTCCAATATTTTTTTTAAATATGAAAAATATCACAAAAATATTTATACAAATATTAAAGACATCAAAGAAATTAACAACTTTTGCTTAAAAATATTTTTCATAAAATCATTGTTATTCGAGAAAAAAATTATTTTTTTTTAAATTTTTGGTTTATAATTATGAAACGATAATAGTTACAGCAAATTTAAGTGAATAATAATTGTAGAAAATGCCAAAATGAACAACTTATAAAGAATAAGTTATTTTCGAAATCTCTTTAGTTTTTGAGTAAACTCAGTTTTTAAATTTGCAGTATAATTTTTCCATTTTTTTTACGTTTTAAACGTCAGTTTCATCCGAGTGTACACAACGCTTGATTACATTTAAAATATGATTTAAATTGAAAATAAACCATGAAAGCGTAAATAAAAATGATATTATCTAGTCGGAGAAAGTAACATGATGGCCACATCACCATTTTTTGAAGATGAGATTGAAAAGCAGTGGTTGTTAATGGTTAATGTTATATGGAAAAGTTCCAAACGTTCTTAAATGATCTCATCGGCCATCTCCGGTTATCAATAGATGATATATGGTATCGGTAAGGTAGTGTAAGCCAGCGGCGGCTCGTGGATGTTCGGCGAGGAGGCTGCAGAAGAAAATTTGACCAATACAGCAGTGGAATATTTCCTCCATAAGAGTAAGTAGTGCAGCACAATCGGCATCTATATCTTAGCCTCCTCTACGAAGATCCACGAGCCGCCGCAGATGTAAGCCCTCATGCATCCAATTTGTCTGTCGAATTTTTGAAAAACTCTTTCTGGGTAGTCTAATTTCTGTACGGGGAGATCAATTGTGGCCCTCGTGCTTTGCATTAATTTTTGTGGTTTTATGTTAAATCTAAAGTGTAAATGAATCGGCCTGAAAATCTTAAAACGTAATATTCGACAAGTAATTCAAGAAATTTCACCAGAAGTGTATCAGCGTGTGGTGCGCTAATTATTGAATCGATCTCAGTTATGCATTGACCGAAATGAAAGTTATCTGTTGATATAATTTGTAAGTTTAAGACTATAATAAAACAACAATTAATTCTTTAATTTTGATTTTTTAACTTAGTTTGATTTATGTTAATTGAGTCAAAGACTTTTATTTATCATTTTTGACAGTGTTTCCCACAGTGTTATTATTAATTATTACAAATTTCCGAGCTTAATTCTTGCAATAAATATAAATTTTGTTTGAAAAATCCTCTAAATCTTTAAATTTTAATTCGTTAAAACAAACAGTTAATTGCGCAAAGTTCCGCAATAAGCGACTCTGCATACATCACCGACGAAAAAAAAAACTCGCCCCTTTTCGCGCCCCAATAAATCATGGCTTCCGAGCGAACGGAATTTTTGTATTAATTGCGCCCCGAAAAATATATATATTTCACGAAATAAATCACCCCTCGGTGGAAACGAGAAGTTTTCGACTATGATTGAAATCCAGTTAAGTAGATAAATGATCTTTTCCCTGGGAAATTCCGTGCACGGGTAGTGGGGGCGACACACAATAGCAGTTCCAGGAAAACTGTTGGAAAATGCACATGAAAAGAAAAGCGGCGAGCGGTCATCAGGATCCGATCACGCGTCCACATTTTCAATCAAGTCACTCTTTAAATTGAGTTTGAGAAACCATAAATCTTTCTTCGACCACCTATAATTTATTACTCGAGCACTGGCTTTGAAACTTTCAACAAAGAGTTTTTCACACAAACTATTAAACGACTCAAAATCATAAGAAATTTAATTATTATCAACATCACATGCTTGGTACATTTAACCCCAGCAGGAATACCAGCAACCGACTAATCTCTCTGGTGTCTCGGGAGTTGTATTAAAGACAAACAGGGTGCGACAGAAGTTTGAGGAACGCGTGTGCCCTCCGCTGATGACAGGCACAAGCTTCGAAACTAATTAGTCGCTAGTCCATCATTTTAAACGGTCGACCCTCGAGAATATTCGACATTGTCTCATTAGACTTAGACCCCGTGTTCAGGTGGAATTGGTTTAATGTTGGGACTAATACCCCCAAACAACGGTCCGTCCAATTAAAACCGCAAAACTTTGCAAACTCCCCTCAACATACTCAGTATATGAAGTCTTCAAATAATTAATAGTATTAAATATTATACGATAATTCTCAATCGATTAGTAATGAAAGAATAGTAGATTATTAAACGAGTGAGAATTGTAACACTCGCCTACGGCTCGTGTTGCAAACTTCACCCTCGTGGCAATCGCCAACTTGTTCACGAGTTTAATACTATACTTATTTCGCATCATATTAAATAATTACCTAAAGATTTTTCTGTTTGTATTAAATTATAACGAATAATTTTTCTATTTGGAAATTGCGGCAATTCGCTGACAAAAAACGAATCGTAACCATAGTAACAACTAAACTGTTGGGCAATGAAACCGCTATCATTTGATTGGACGTTACCTGTTGGGCAATGAAATTGCTATCATTTGATTGGACGTCACCTGTGGAGAAAATGATTCGGCCGAATAATAGACAACTTTCTCAATCAAAAACGATTTAACAACGTTTATATTATTTAATTTGCATCGCATTGCATTTAAGTTGCATCTTTTATAGAATATTTTCTAATACTCTAGTAGTCATAACATATAATAAAGTTTTGTTTGTGTTTTAATACGACAATTCTTAATCAAGAGAACTTAATTTACATCTTTTATAAAATATTTTCTAATGAACAAATTAGAAACAACCTTGTTGCAGAAAGCATTAAATAAATTCAATGCTATATTTCGTTTTAATGAATTTATTTTCTAATGCTCTATCATTATTGACGAATGATAAAGTTTTGTTTTGTTTTAACACGAAGGTATTCGAGTTGAGTAGTGAAAATATTTGAGCATATTTTATACGAGTTTATCGCTATTCGCAGTAGGAAAGTCGATATTGATATTATGAATTTATGCAAGGAGGCGAGCAATAAAAAGGGTATAAATTTGCGGAAACAATGTTTCATGGAAATACCTCCGTGCCATGAAAGTGGGGCCGTAAAATCCTGCTACGTTTGCTACCGAATTAAAAATATTGTTATATATCTAAAAAAAAAAACGAGGAATTTGCAACTGCAAGAGGAACGTCCGAAAAAGTTTTACGATGGAAGCGCTGAAAATTTCATGGTCTGCAATTTATTTTTTTATTGCGTTTTTTTATGGTTCGGCTGCTTCGATCAGATTTGCAAAAGCGTATAGTCGTATTGAACGAAAATAATATTTTTAGTATATTTTATTTAAATGCAGTGAGACGATGAACTCGAGGTATAAGTGGAGAAATAAAGTGCGAAGTAAGAAAGAAGTAAAAGGGGGAGAAACGGTAGGGGAAACCTACAAAATTAAAGTGGAAACAATTAAAACAATTACAAATACCGATCAGCTATTCATGGAACGCCATTACAGGTGAGCAGCGCGAAATTCGAAATTCAAATTAATTTTGAAAGAAGTTACAACGCCAACTTTTTTCAAAATCAATTTGAATTTCCAATTTCGCGCTGCTCACCTGTAATGGCGTTCCATGAATAGCTGATCGGTATTTTTAATTATTTTAATTGTTTCCACTTTCATTTTTTGTTCCAATCACTCACTATCCCCTACCGTTTCTCCCCCCTTTTACTTCTTATCGTGTATAAAAAAATCGGATAATTTCATTAAGATAATTATAAAGATATGTCATTTAAGATTTAATCTGTCGCAAGAAATGTGGAATTTACAAAGCCAATTTTGGAAAAGTGCATTTTTAGTCATTACAATTTCGACGTCTATGGTAGCCATTTTTATCACTGTAGAGTACGGACAATTTTCTTTGGACACACGTGAAGATCCATTGTTTGTGATTAATCTGTAAGAATTTTAGTCATGTGCCGAAGGAAATGTGAAATTTGCAAAGCATTTTCTAGAACAAGTGAATTTTTGGTCATCCAAATTTGTCTTCTAGAGCCACTATTTTTGTTATCGCAAAGAAATTTTGATTTCTGGAAAGTTTTGACAATATTCTATAAATTATTGTGAATATACTTTATTCAAGACAATTTACGGAGCAATTTCTGAAAAAGAAACATTTTTGTTAATCGAATTTGTCTTCTGAGCCAAGCATTTTTTGTTACGGAAAAGTTTAGGTAATTTTCTTTAAACAATTATAAAGGTGTGTTCTTAAAGATTTATCTGTCTGGATCTTAAGTATCTGTCGAAAGAAATATGGAATTTACGGAGCAATTTCTAGAAAGCATTTTTGGTCATCTAAATGCGCAAATATTTTTGTTACCGCAAAGTTTGAATCATTTTCCTCATGCATTTATAAAGATATATTATTTAAGATTAATCTGTCAAAATTTCAAGAGTCTGTCGAAGGAAATGTAGATATCGCAGAGCGATTTCTAGAAAAAGTGCATTTTGGATCATCAAAATTTGAATTTTTATTTTTGCAAAATATTCTTTAAATCAATGTGAATATCCTTTAAGAGTGGTTTGTTTAAATTTTAAACACCTGTGGAACAAAATGTGAAATTTACGGAGCAATTTGTGGAAGAGGTAAATTTTTGGTCGTCGAAATTCGTCTTCTAACGCAGCTATTTTTGTTACGGCAAAGTTCGGATAATTTTCTTTACACAATTGTTAAGGTTCGTTCTTTAAAATTTATCCATAAGAATATTAAGCGTATGTCGAAAGGAATGTGGAATTTACAAAACAGATTTCTGAAAAAGTGCATTTTTGATCATTATGATTTTAGTGTCTGCGGTAGCCATGTTTATTAATGCAGAGTTTAGATAATTTTCTTCAGACAAATGTGAAGATCCATTGTTTGTGATTAACCTGTAAGAACTTTAAGAATGTGCTAAAGGAAATGTGGAATTTACAGTGCATTTTCTAGAACAACTGCATCTTTTGTCATCCAAATTCTTCTTTTACCGAAAATATTTTTGTTACCGCAAAGTTTGAATAATTTACCTCGGACAATTATAAAGACATGTTATTTCAGATTAATCCGTCAAAATTTCAAGCGTTTCTTGAAGATAATGTGGAAAATAGAGAGCGATTCCTAGAATCATCAAAATTTGACTTCAAGCGCAGAAATTTTTATTTCTACAAAGCTTTGATAATGTTATTTAAATCATTAGATTAAGAGTAGTCTGTTAAAATTTTAAGCATCTGTCGAAGAAAATGTGAAATTTACGGAGCAAAAGGTTCATTTTTGGTCATTGAAATTTGTCTTCTAACGCAGCCATTTTTTGCCGTAACAAAAATGGCTAGTTTGGAAAATTTTCTGTAAACAATTGTAACAATTCGTTCTTCAATAATTATCTATCGGAATCTTAAGCATCTGTCGAAAGAAATGCGGAATTTATAAAATAATTTCTGAAAAAGTGCGTTTTTGGTCATTACGGTTTTGACGTTTAGGCTAGCCATTTTTATGACGACAGAGTTCGGATTTTTTTTTTTTGTAGATTATGAAGATCCGTTGTTTGTGATTAATCTGTAAGAATTTTAAGCATGTGCCAATGGAAATGAGGAATTTACAGGGCATTTTTTAGAACAAGTGCATTTTCGATCATCAAAATTTGACTTTAAGCGCAGAAATTTGTATTTCTACCAAGTTTGGATAATATTGCTTAAACCATTGTGATTATACTTTATTCAAGGACAATCTGTTAAAAATTCAAACATCTGTCAAAGAAAATGCGGAATTTACGAAGCAATTTCTAGAAAAAGTACATTTTTGGCCATCGAAATTTGTCTTCTAACTCAGCCATTTTTGTTATGGTAAAGTTTGGATAATTTTCTTTAAACAATTGTAAGGGTTCGTTCTGCAAGATTTGTCTTGAAAAATTTTAAGCATCTGTCGAATGAAATGTGGAGTTTACAGGGCAATTTCTAGAAAAAAGTGCATTTTGGATCATTAAAATTTGTCTCTAAGCGCAGATATTTGTATTTCTACAAATTTTTGATAATATTGTTTAAACCTTTGTTCGAGATCAATCTGTTAAAATTTCAATCATCTGTCGAATAAAATGTGGAATTTACGAAGCAATTTCTGGAAAAGGTACATTTTTGGTCATCGAAATTCGTCTTCTAACGCAGCCATTTTTGTTAGTGCAAAGTTTGGATAATTTTCTTTAAACAATTGTAAAGGTTTGTTTTTCAAGATTTATCTGTCAGAATCTGAAGCATATGTCGAAGGAAATGTGGAATTTACAGAGCAGTTTCTAGAAAAAGTGCATTTTTGGTCATCAAAATGCGCAAATATTTTTGTTACCGCAAACTTTGAATAATTTTCCTCAGACAATTATAAAGATATGTTATTTAGGATTAATCTGACAAAATTTTAAGCATGGCTAAATTACACAGCCATTTCTAGAAAAAGTGCATTTTGTATCATCAAAATTTGACTTCAAGCGCAGAATTTTTTATTTCTGCAAAGTTTTGAAAATATTCTTTAAATTATTGTGAATATACTTAATTCAAAAATTAATTTGTTATCTGAAGCATATGTCGAAGGAAATATGGAATTCACAGAGCGATTTCTGGAAAAAGTGGATTTTTAGTCATCAAAATTTGCTTTCTAGCGCAGCCGTTTCGGTTACTGCAAAATTCGGATAATTTCTTTAATACGAATGTAAAGATATGTCATTTAAGATTTAATTACCAAAATTTCAAGCGTCTGTCGCGAAAAATATGGAGGTTACAGGGCGATTTCTGGAAAAAGTAGATTTTTGGTCAGCAAACTTTGCTTTCCAGCGCTGCCATTTTGGCTACTGCAAAATTCGGATAATTTACTTAAGACAGTTGTAAAGATATGTCGTTTAAGATTTAACTGCCCGAATTTCAATCATCTGTCGCAATAAATCTGGAATTTACAAAGCGATTTCTGGCAAAAGTGGATTTTTGGTAAGCAAAATTTGCTTTCCAGCGCAGCCATTTCGGTTACTGCAAAATTCGGATAATTTCCTTAATACATATGTAAAGATATGTCATTTGAGATTTAATTACCAACATTTCAATCATCTGCCGCAAGAAATCTGGAATTTACAAAGCGATTTCTGGAAAAAGTGGATTTTTGGTAAACAAAATTTGCTTTCCAGCGCAGCCATTTCGGTTACTGCCAAATTCGGATAATTTCCTTAATACATATGTAAAGATATGTTATTTAAGATTTAATTACCAAAATTTCAAGCATCTGCCGCAAGAAATCTGGAATTTACAAAGTGATTTCTGGAAAAAGTGGATTTTTGGTCAACAAAATTTGATATCCAGCGCAGCCATTTCGGTTACTGCAAAATTCGGATAATTTCCTTAAAACAGTTGTAAAGATATGTCATTTAAGATTTAATTGCCAGAATTTCAATCATCTGTCGCAATAAATCTGAAATTTACAAAGCGATTTCTGGAAAAAGTGGATTTTTGGTCAACAAAATTTGTTTCCAGCGCAGCCATTTTGGTTACTGCAAAATTCGGATAATTTCCTTAAAACAGTTATAAAGATATGTCATTTAAGATTTGATTGCCAGAATTTCAATCATCTGTCTCAATAAATCTGAAATTTACAAAGCGATTTCTGGAAAAAGTGGATTTTTGGTCAACAAAATTTGTTTTCCAGCGCAGCCATTTTGGTTACTGCAAAATTTGGATAATTTCCTTAAGACAGTTGTAAAGATATGTCATTTAAGATGTAATTTCCAGAATTTCAATCATCTGTCGTAATAAGTCTGGAATTTACAAGACGATTTCTGTAAAAAGTGGATTTTTGGTCAACAAAATTTGCTTTCTAGTGCAGCCATTTTGGTTACTGCAAAATTCGGATAATTTCCTTAAGATAGTTTTAAAGACATGTCATTTAAGATTTAATTATTGCCAGGATTTCAATCATCTGTCGCAATAAATCTGGATTTTACAAAGCGATTTCTGCAAAAAGTGGATTTTTGGTCAACAAAATTTGATTTCTAGCGCAGCCATTTCGGTTACTGCAAAATTCGGATAATTTTCTTAACACAGCTGTAAAGATATGTTACTTAAGATTTAATTACCAGAAGTTCAAGCATCTGTCGTTAGAAATATGGAATTTAAATAGCGATTTCTGGAAAAAGTACATTTTTGGTCAACAAAATTTGCTTTCCAGCGCAGCCATTTTGGTTACTGCAAAATTCGGATAATTTCCTTGAGACAGCTGTAAAGGTATGTCATTTAAGATTTGATTACCAGAATTTCAATCTTCTGCCGCAAGAAATCTGGAATTTACAGAGCAATTTCAGGAAAAACTGGATTTTTGGTAAACAAAATTTGCTTTCTAGCGCAGCCATTTTGGTTACTGCAAAATTCGAATAATTTTCTTAAGACAGTTGTAAAGATATGTCATTTAAGATTTAATTTATAGAATTTCAATCATCTGTCATTATAAATCTGGAATTTACAAAGCGATTTCTGGAAAAAGTGGATTTTTGGTCAACAAAATTTGCTTTCTAGCGCAGCCATTTCGGTTACTGCATAATTCGGATAATTTCTTTAAGACAGTTCTGAAGATATGATATTTAAGATTTAATTACCAAAATTTCAAGCATCTCTAGCAAAAAATCTGGAATTTACAAAGCGATTTCAGGAAAAAGTGGATTTTTGGTCAACAAAATTTACTTTATAGCGCAGCCATTTTGGTTACTGCAAAATTCGGATAATTTCCTTAAAACAGATGTAAAGATATGTCATTTAAGATTTAATTATCAAAATTTCAATCTTCTGCCGCAAGAAAAATCTGGAATTTACAAAGCGATTTCTGGAAAAAGTGGATTTTTTGTAAACAAAATTTGCTTTCCAGCGCAGCCATTTGGTTACTGCAAAATTCGGATAATTTTCTTAACACAGCTGTAAAGATATGTTATTTAAGAATTAACTACCAGAAGTTTAAGCATCTGTCGTTAGAAATACGCAATTTAAAGAGCGATTTCTGGAAAAAGTGCATTTTTGGTCACCAAAATTTGCTTTCCAGTGCAGCCATTTCGGTGATTGAGAAATACGAATAATTTCTTTAATACATAAAGATATATCATTTAAGATTTAATTACCAAAATTTTAAGTCACGAAAAATGTGGAATTTACAGAGCGATTTCTGTAAAAAGTTATTTTTTGGTCAGCAAAATTTACTTTCCAGCGCAGCCATTTCGTTTACTGCAAAATTCCGATTATTTCCTTAAGACAGTTGTAAAGATATGACATTAAAAATTTAATTATCAAAATTTCAAGCGTACTTCTCAGGAAATCTGGAATTTACAAAGTGATTTCTGAAAAAGTGCAATCTTAGTCATTACATCTGATTTGTATTTGTTGGGATAATTTCCTTTGGATAATTGACAAATCTAAAGATACTTTTTTCGTGAGTCTGTAAGAATTTTATGCAGAATTATTTGAATTGAATTTGAAAGTAGCAAATCATCAAAATCAAAAAGTCTCAAGGTTCAAGACGAAAAAACAGTTTTTATTTTTAGAGACTTTTTAGATTTTAGTTTTGATAATGACAACCTGAGTTGCCGAAACTGCAGTCAAAAGTAAAAAGTGTTTTATTCTATCTAAAGAAAAAAAAAGCAGTTTGTCAAGGCAAAATACAAAATTAAATAAATAAAGTCACGTACCGCCTTCTAGCGGGGAGGAGACAAAATCGGATTTAACACCGAACACATCTAACCAGGGATAAAGTCAAAACAAACAATTTGGAGAAAATAAAAATAAAAACGAAGGCGAAAAAACCGCGCCGGGTGAAACACTCTCATATTCGCAAATAACAGAACTGCGCAAGAAAAGTGAAAACCAGTATAAAATACAGAGATCTAATACATCGATAATAAAGAGCGCCTCAATCAAATGAAAAGACTATTTTTCCACGACCGATAAATAAAGTGGGCGTTTGCGTATTCATTTGACAACGGAAAGTAGACGTTTTCAGAACAGCTTTATTTTCCCACACAACGTGCGGGAAAGTACTTTTCACACTCTATGGCATCTGGGTCTCAACCAGTGATCTTAACATGAACGATAAAAAGAAAACAGTTAAATTTACATTGAAAGAACAAGAAGTGTAATTTGTTGAAAGCTCCGCTAAGTTTCTTGGGTTGCACATTGATCAAGTGAGGTGGGACATTCAAGAGATTTACAAAAAATATCTATTTGTTGCGGAATCTCCTCAAATTGTAAAGGCTGCATTCTGTCGCATTCTGCATTGCTCTCATTTGGTCTATTGGTTGGGGTCAAGCAGTCGCAGCCAAGAAAATGTTTTCTCTTCAGCCGCAGAGCTGTGCGAATAATAGCAGGAGGACTGCGCTATAGGGATTATTTTAAAAGAACATCTCCCAAAAATGTTCTTTTACAATCCTCCATATAGCGCAGTCCTGCTATTATTCGCACAGCTCTGCGCTGAAGAGAAAACATTTTCTTGGCTGTGACTGCTTGATCCCAACGACCATATGAGAGTAATGTGAAGTGCGAAATTTATTTGTGAGACTTACAGAAACCAAGCCAAGCAAAATTTCTTTTGAAGTGGATCGCTCTCATATCGACTGGAAATGCCGAAAAACGATTAAATTTAATTTAATTTTTTTCAAGAAAATTATTTGTGAGACTTACAGGAATCGAGTCTTGACAATTTGAGGAGATTTCTCAACAAATATTTTTGGTGCTTGGAATCTTAACTATGCCAGGTACTAACTATGTACATTTTAAACTGTTTGATGTGGGCAAAGAAGTCTAAGTAATAACTTTCACAATTATGGCACTCGCAAAAATGAAGGCCAATGCATAGTGTCGATTAAAGTTATCAGAGAATGGAACTAGATGCTATGCTCAAGTATGACGTCAGAAATCTTGAACTGAAGGCATTTAAAACCAAACTTCAAAATTTTTTAATCTCGAAAATTTTTTACAATGCAGATGAGTTTTTAACAATTAGCATTTATTTTGAATCGTGCATTATGTGTTATTTGTATCTTGTCTTGTTAGTTTATTCTTGACTTAAATAGACTTGTGTAAAGTCTTGTATAAAACACAAATATATATTTATCTAAAGAAATTTTCTAGCGATCAGAATCATCACTAATACCAGTAATTATAAACACAGCTGAATTGTGTACTACATTTTAATGGCAACGTGACATTATTAAAAGGTGATGTGCCATCTGCCTACATCCACTAAAACTCCTAAAACTTCGTGCATTATTCAAATGCACTTACAAACTAAAATATTCCACAGAAACACCGTGTAGTTAAACGAACTAATATTGGGCCATAAAATAAATACGACATGTGCGCAATGAAAAAAAGTTGTGCGTTCACTTATAGAAAGTGAAAGGCCCATTCAATTTAATAAGGGCAGAAAATAGAGAATCTTCAATACAGGTGACAATAGAAACGCAAAACATCCATGAAAACCGCGCAAACACGTGTACCCAACCGAAAGCGGAAAATTCGCCCCATATTTCATTGTGGACGAGGCGAAACTCGCGCACACAAAGGGCAGCAAAAGTCCCACCATCCTTATTCTTTGTGCAAACATTTATTTTTTATTGTGCAAATCTCCGTCCAGGAAGACGCACACAGAAATCTCGAAAATCGGGCCTATATATATATATATATATATATATATATATATATATATATATAAGCTTGTAAGATGTAAATCACGACCGCGCCGCCACCAGAAATCCCTTTATTCAAATCCGTTCCCTTGCCCCCCAAACACTCAGGTACACAAGCTTATTTCTGAGAAAACTTTCCCTCCCCCGATTCGGGGAATTAATATGGGATGGCGTGATGTACGGATAATTTTCCATTTCCATTTTCATTTTTCGTTATCGTAATTTTGAACGCTATTTTATTGCTTGTCGGTGCGTCGCAGATGGAAGCGGGTGCCGTAAAATAATTAGTGGTTAATAAAAAAATCTATAAAATTGCATATAAAAGTAGTTTCGTGGCGTAATCTCGGGGTGTAAATCTACCCTTTGTAATATTTGTAGTTTGTAGAATGCAGCACATTTTATTGTGGTCGTAAAAGTTTCTTGCATGCGACGAATCAAAATTGGATGTGACAAATTCGAATTACACGAGCATGACAGTACTTTTACTGGTTCGAAAGGGCGTTCTAATTGGGCATCCTATATAATATTTTTTTTTCTTTAGTGAGATATTTAGATATAATTTTTTCTTTCGAAATCTGCTCGGAATAATAGAAATTAGAGATGGGGAAAACTGCTACTTTTAAATCACGTTGCTACCTGTGATTGCTATTTTCTAATATCAGTGATTTTAAACTGTGACTATGATCACAAAAACATCGCAGAAAAAATATAAAAAAACGCAGGAAAAATTCCATAAAAAAAGCATCCTCAACGGTCGAAGTATCAATTTGGTTTTTGTAAATTCAACAATTTTCAATAAAGATATGGATTTTTGAAAATTTTTGTTTTAATTTTTTGAGCACCTGAACAAAAACATTGCAGAAAAAAATATAAAAAACGCAGGAAAAATTCCATAAAAATTAATCCTTAATAGCCGAAGTATCGCTTATTCAAAACCAGTTTGGTTTTTGTAAATTCAACAATTTTCAATAAAGATATGGATTTTTGAAAATTTTTGTTTTAATTTTTTGAGCACCTGAACAAAAACATCGCAGAAAAAAAATTAAAAAACGCAGGAAAAATTCCATAAAAATTCATCCTCAACGGTCGAAGTATCACTTATTCAGAATCAATTTGGTTTTTGTAAATTCAACCATTTTCAATAAAGATAGGGATTTTTGAAAATTTTTGTTTTAATTTTCTGAGCACCTGAACAAAAACATCGCAGAAAACAATATAAAAAAAGCAGGAAAAATTCCATAAAAAATCATCGTCAATGGTCGAAGTATCACTTATTCAGAATCAATTTGGTTTTTGTAAATTCAACAATTTTCAATAAAGATAGGGATTTTTGAAAATTTTTGTTTTTATTTTTTGAGCACCTGAACATAAACATCGCAGAAAAAAATTTAAAAACTCAGGAAAAATTCTATAAAAAATCATCCTCAATGGCCGAAGTATCGCTTATTCAAAATCAATTTGGTTTTTGCAAATTCAAAAATTTTCAATAGAGATAAGAATTTTTGAAAATTTTTGTTTTAAGTTTTTGAGCACCTAAACAAAAACATCGCAGAAAAAAAATATAAAAAACGCAGGAAAAATTTCATAAAAAAACATAATCAATGGTTGAAGTATCGCTTATTCAAAATCAATTTGGTTTTTGCAAATTCAAAATTTTCAATAGAGATAATGATTTTTGAAAAGTTTTGTTTTAATTTTTTGAGCACCTGAACAAAAACATCGCCAAAAAAATTATAAAAAACGCTAGAAAAATTCCATAAAAAAAACATCCTCAATAGCCGAAGTATCACTTATTCAGAATCAATTTGGTTTTTGTAAATTCAACAATTTTCAATAAAGATATGGATTTTTCAAAAATTTTATTTTAATTTTTTGAGCACCTGAACAAAAACATAGCAGAAAAAAATATAAACAAAATCAGAAAAAATTCCATAAAAAATCATCCTCAATGGCCGAAGTATCACTTATTCAGAATCAATTTGGTTTTTGTAAATTCAACAATTTTTAATAGAGATAAGGATATTTGAAATTGAGAGATTTTTATGTTTTGAGCATCTAAACAAAAACATCGCAGAAAAAAAATATAAAAAACGCAGGAAAAATTCCATAAAAAATCATTCTCAATGGCCGAAGTATCGCTTATTCAAAGCTAATTTGTTTTTTGTAAATTCAACGATTTTCAATAGAGATATGTATTTTTGAAAATTTTAATTTCAATTTTTTGAGCACTTTAACAAAAATATCGCAGAAAAAAAATCATCCATAATGGTCGACGTATCGCTTATTCAAAACCAATTTGTTTTTTGTAAATCCAACAATTTTCAATAGAAAAATGGATTTTTGAAAATTTTCATTTAAATTTTTTGAGCACTTTAACAAAAACATCGCATTAGAAAATATGAAACATGCAGGAAAAATTATATCAAAAATTATCCTCGACGACCGAAGTACCGTTTATTCAAAATCAATTTGGTTTTTGTATATTCAACGATTTTCAATAGAAATATGGATTTTTGAAGATTTTCGTTTTAATTTTTTGAGCACCTAAACAAGGAGGAGCATTTGGAGATTTTCGCAGTTTGGTGAATTGTTTTTATTTTTAATTTTCTGTTAATGAAGTTTTAAAATTGGTTTCCTGGTATTATTTCAAAATGTATGTTTAGATATTCGCACTGAATCTTAAATTAAAATGAATTTTGAGTCATTTTGGGTTTACCATTTGTAGAAATTGTTTTTATATATTTGTTTTTCAGTTGATGAAAATCGGAATTTGAACATGAGCATAAGAGTAAACGGGAGTATGCAGTATTGGATATAAAATAATATTTAGAAATTCTTTCTCCATTGTCTTCTTACAATCACGATTTTAGATAAAAGTTGTGATTTTAAGGAGCAATCACAGTTTAAGTCACAGTTTAAATAGCAGTGATTTTAAATAGCAGTGATTTTAAGTAGTAGTGATTTTAAATAGCGGTGATTTTAAGTATCAGTGATTTTAAGTGGCAGTGATTTTAAGTAGCGGTGATTTTATGTAGCAGTGATTTTAAATAGCAGTGATTTTAAGTAGCGGTGATTTTAAGTATCAGTGATTTTAAGTGGCAGTGATTTTAAGTAGCGGTGATTTTAAGTAGCGGTAATTTTAAGTAGCAGTGATTTTAAGCAGCAGTGAAATTTATTTTATTTATTATTTTATTGAAGTCTTTATTTTCAAAAATTAGTATACAAATTTGCAATACAAATTAATTAAATAGTGTCAAAAGATAGTACAGTACAGTGTAATAACCACAAATTAATAATAATAATTCGCCTACTAGTAACAGTAACGACTAGTGATTTTTTAATACTAGTGAAAAATCACAGGTACGTGAAATATCGTCCATTCCTAATAAAAATCCACCATAATCGTATATCAAGACGACGAAGATGTCCTCTGGTTCATTTGTCTGTCTGACCCTATCGGTTGATTGGTCGTTTTAAATTTTTTTTTTTGAGTATCGTACAATATTTAAGTAAAAGTTCCTCGACTTCTTGTAGATAAAAAATTAAAATGAGAAATACAACGTGTTTCGTCATCTACAATCTAAGAGTTTTAAAAAGGCTTCAATCAACAAACTGTGATTTCAATAGCTAATTTATTACTTGTAGCCATTTTAAGATTATTATATTGTAGAAACAGAAAAGCGTTTTAATTTTATAGATAATGTTTTTCAACCCTTTTTTTTACACAAAATAATTTTGTCTTGTAGGAAAATATATTTATATTACATTCCCCGTTCTACAAAAGAATTTTAAACTGCACGACATTCCTCGCGATAATTTACTTACTATTCCACAAAAGTAAAACAATCACACGCACCACCTCCTTTTCCCTTGATGTGATTTATTTTTCCCGGCCCATTTTGTACAGTTTCACGTAGCAGGCCATGATTTGTTGGGTGTCCAGAGCTAACACGCACAAATCGAGTCGATTTCCTGCATTATTCAGGACTTCAGATCGGCTCGACTTGCTTGCACTGTTAGCCATTTTAAATACACCCAAATTGATAGGTACACACACACACACACACACACAGAGAGAGAAATAGATACATAGTGGGCCAAAAAAAACAGTAGAAATAGTTTTGTACTCTAATACATCCTTGTGAGTTATTGATATTTGTTTCTATTTTGCGTCTAAAATGGAGTCATTAACGCACTCATATGGGTTCGTTAATGGCTCGCTCAGTGCGGTAATATCAATTTTTCAAGGTTGGCACCGTTGAATTCAGAGCCGTCAACCTGTGCTAAATTTTCGGCGAAATAGTTTTAAAGTTATGTGATGTATGGAAATCGCAATCTAATTTTAAATTTAAATGTCAATTATCAGTGTTACCAACCACCATATAATTTTATAAATATGTATGGGCGATTTTTTAATTTAGAAATGGAATAAAAGGGGCGAAATAGAAAAAATACTGTAAAAAACTCGTTCAAGGCCTTTTTCGCACTTCTCCCTACGTTCGTCATTTTCTAAACTTGGACGCGTGCGAAAAAATCGCGCTTATTGAACTCGTTTTTTAATAGACTATTAAATAATAAACATAACAGTAAAAAGCCCATTTTTTATAGATAAGATAAAGTACAATCTATAAAGTGTAAACATTGTTTTTTAATAAATTCAATAAAACGAAATATAGCCTGAATATATGAATATTCAACCTGTTCGTAACTCTGCAAGCAAAATTAATTCTTACAAAGACTATAAACAAATAACTTATTGAAACAACTACTTCCCTGGCTTGGCCTTGTTTTTTAAAGCAATATTTAATGCGTTCATTATTATTGAAAATATGAATACTTCTAATTTGTACCGATTTTTTTTTTGTATACGTGGATCACCGCCAGACATTTTAAATACACTCCAATTGATAGGTACACACACACACAGGGAGAAATAGATATACACGTGGATCGTTTTCAATTTCCACAAACTATTCTGACATTTCAATTTCGCCAATCGCCGGTAAATATTTAATCAATAAAAATGAAAATTCTTCCCATAGCATTACGAGTCTGCACGCCGCTTGCGAGTACAGGACGGTGGTTGATGAAATAATTGAGTAAATTTAATCATGGCGAATAAACGTTTTCATAACCGGCATCAGCGATGAGTAATGTGCATGTGCGAGATATTTGCATTTCGACTTGTTTTAATAAAGGAAGTAACCGTGCACTCGTAATGGTTTCCAGGTGAAAGTCCAAGAGGCAGTACGTCTGAAACTGGTTTGTGCCTCCGGCTGTCCGTCTGGCTGGTGAAGCTCATAACCATTACGGTTACTCTCTGAAATAAACACAATGGATACAAGCCTGAAATTTATTGGATTTATTATTTCGTATGTAACATTAACATATTTCCTCATACAATTATATGAATCATGCTATAACCCAGAGATGAGCAATCTTTTCGGGCCAGTTACAAATTTTAAAATGTCCTGCGGGCCGTATGTAAGAAACTTGGCCAGTTGTAAATCGTAATGTGACAGCGACTCTCACTTTTCACAACAATATGAAATATCCGCCATTATGATTTCATGGCAAACCTTTGTTTTTAATTCAAAATAATTGTAAAGTTTTTTGCAAATATCTCGGTAAATACTCTGCAGAAACTATTAAGTAAGGTACCAAATCATTTAGCTTAAAAAGCTTTAAAAACAATATACGAAGACCGATACTGCCAAATAATTAGGGGAGTCAATATTAACACATTTAAAATTTTACATGTATATCCCTATGGCCCGCTTTGCAATTCAACACCCTGTATAGGTATGGTTGGACTAGTCATCTGATTCATAAATGCCCGATTAATAAAAGCGAATTATCTAAAACACGATTGTTAAAAAACAAACAGTCTCGTCTACACAATAGTCAATTCAGAATTTTCTTGTCTAAACTTCTCGCTAGTTTTGCCATACTTGCCATTGCTACAGAAAAAGATTTCGCAGTGAAGACGAACCTTTACAATTATCGAGTTGATTAGGTAGAAAGTAAACAGAAATAATGCATAAGTTTTCAAAAATACTTCAAACCTTTAGAGACTTACTACTCAAAGAATTGTGAAATGTGGACAAGAAATTTGAACTGACAACCTGTATTTTATAAGGCTTACAATATTATAATTTTTTACTAATAACCTGAAGATGCAGAAATATATTAAACTTTATACTGTTATTACTTTTCTTTGAAATGTCGTTTTCTGTTTTAAAGTAATCATTTTTGCCAAAAATAATAACATTAAATAAATTAAAATCTGTCAGTCACCATTTTTTTTAAATATGATAAAGATACAAAAATCCTTTTATATATCATAAAATCAGAAGAAATGGCCTTTTATAGATTAGTCTCCCACTCAACGCCTGTTTGATGTTTCTTGAAGTTGCATTTTCTTAAATTCAGTTGAAGCAATAAAAAAACAATTGCTACAAGCATAAAGCAACCTTCAGGGCATATTCAGAATAGCTGCTACTAACCATATTAAAACAGCTCCACTTCAAATTCTGAGATAATCGCACCTAATTTTTCTAATTCGGTAAAAAATTTAAAAACAATTGCTACAAATGTAAAACTTTCTGATTTATTCAGAATAGTTGGTACTACGAGTACGAGATTCCATAAAAATTCTAATAGGTCAATTTTCTAAATTGTAAGATAATCCTAATTCGACGCCTGTTTTTTTTTTTCTGAAGTTAAAATACAAAAAAAAATTGCTACGAGTTTAAAACATTCTGAAGTGACTTAGAAGAGTTGGCTCATTTCACTTGAAATCACCCAATGACCTTTGCCCTCATGTCACAGATTTTTGTAATTTTTTGTCAGCAAGTATATTATGAAAAAGATCATTGTCATCTTTTTTCAAAAATTCATAACTTTGCTCCAAATCATCGAAACCACTCGAATTTTTAAGGCATTTGAAGGAAGTTGATTAATTTTTTCTGCCATTGTGGTGAAATTTCCCGCCGATTTTTTTGCGCACGGTACAGCTTGTCAAAGTTGGACAATTTTTTAAATAAAAAACATTTTTTTCCATCGCGATGTTACGGGGGGTGGGTTAGACTTGGGATCAAATAAACTACACATTCTTAAAGATAAAACTTCTTTTCCAAACGGAAAGATTCATCGATTTTCGACCAAATTGAACCAAGTTACGACGATTTGAAAAATCGACTTTTTCGCGATTTTTCGAGTGGCGCTTTTTTTTGAGACCGAGTGTATAACTCAGTAAAGATCACCGAGGTTTGAAGATTCAATTCAATATGAAAATATATTAATGAATGTACCTACCCCAAGCAAAAATATTTGATTTTTTTCACGGTCACAATACTTTACCGTACTTCGTAACAGAGAAAGCAAAAATTAATTGTTAGAATGTTCAGGATGCTATAGAAAAAAATACAAATCTTGATTTTTTGTGAACTAAGAATTAGCCCTAGAATTTTTGCATTTTCCTTGTTTTTTTTTTTAATTGTTTAACCACAAAAAACACTCTCCTGTTTTTTTTATAGTGAAAACAATTGATTATAAGGATTATGAGAAATAAATTTGAAGGCAGTGAAAATTGTGATTTTTCTGTAATAAATTCCTGAAATTTGCATACATTTTGCAATAAAAAGCATATATACAGTGTGGAAATGTTAATTTCTTTTTTTTTTAACTTTAAGACCGCTTTTCTTTAATTCTTTCTTATGTAACCTATTTAAATTTTTATATGGTTGAAAACAGATTGAAAAACTCTGCCGAAATAAAAAATAAAAAATACAGGTTGTTATTTAAAAAAAAAGTCACAACTTTTAAAACAATTGCTTGAAAAATCTGAAAAATTATTTTACATATGCGCAGTAATTTAAATCGCTATACATCTTTTAGATTTTTCTCTATCATACACATTAACGGAGTTACCGAATTTATTCGATATTTAATTTCCACACTGTATACAGTGTGTATCAGCCAAATGGAATAAATTCAATAATAAATAAAAAACGCTCAGATACGTCAATTAGTATTTTTAGTTGCGCATTTTTTCCAACAAAAACTTTTTATACAGGATGTGTCATGTAACAGAGGCCAATACCAACTTTTGTATTTTAAATGCAACACCCTGTATTATTCAATTTTTGGATTGTTCAGAAAATTCTAGACATATTTCATGTACCATGTCCTATACCTATCTTCAACTGTTTCGGAAACAAACACACACAGACACATTTTTTTTTTCCAGAAATTGTTGAAGTGGCATCCAGGGACCCGAAAACAGATTTTTCCGTAAAAAAATTTTTTTCACGATTACAATAGTTTCTCGTACTTCGTAACGGAGAAAGTAAAAAAGAATATTATTTGATTACAGAAATTCGCTACAATACACTCAAAAACTAATAAGTATAAAAACAGTTGAAGATAGGTATAGGCCATGGTACAGGAAATATGTCTGGAATTTTCTGAACAATCCAAAAATTGATACACACTGTATGGATTGCACATTTGTAAAGCATTTTATAAATTCCATTTTGTAGCTTAAACTTTTATCTTTCAAATAATTCCATATCTTCAAGACTATAAACATTAACCATTCTGCGCTAATTTAATCAAACATTTTTTAAAATTTTTTTAAAAACATTTTAATTTTTTTTTCAAATTTTCATTTTTTTTTCTGATGTTTTTGTCGTAGTATTTTTAGGTGTAATGCACATAATATGATAGATAATTGAAAATAAAAAAGTCTTATTTTGGTATGTGAAGGCTTTTTTCTCCATTTAACAATTTTATCCCCTTTGTTATTTTTGCTCCTCAATTTTTGAAAAAAAAAGTTTATTCGGTAACATCCGTTTTGAGGTCTCTAGAGACGATTCTGATAATTTTTGTAATAAAAGTTATTTTACTAATATCCGTTTTGAAATCTATAAAGACGATTCTGATCATTTTTGTAAAAAAAATTTTTTCGCTTATATCCGTTTTGAGGTCCGTGACAATTTTTGGAAAGAAAATCTTCATGTCTGTCGGTGGGTGCTGTATCTCAAAAACCACTAAATTATTTCAAATTAAACTTTGTCCGTAAACCCTATTTGACAATCCGAAGAACAGAAAAGCTTTTGGTAAATTTTCACAGAGTACGTGGGTGTTTACATTAACCGTTTTTTCTTTGGATATTTTTATTTAATACGAAAATTTTTAGAAATACATTTTAAGAAAAATTGAAGGCACCAAGAAATTGGACATCTTTTATTAAAATGTGTCTCGCAAATTTTTTGATCAAGGCAACAATTTTTAACTTTTTTTCGATGACATACAAAATTTGTACTATTGTTTACTAATTTTGTAGTGCAGATTTCAAATTTGACCATAAAAATATTGTAGCACGTTTTCTTGACCTGCTTACTTTAATTATTTCGTAAGCAATACACGTCCTATTTACTACAACGTCTAAATAATAACCCAACCAATTAAGTAGCGAATTCATATTACTTAAACTATGGGATAACAATTTTACGACATATTAATTCGAAAAAATTAAGGAAACAGTACAAAAAATAGGTCTGCTGTCTATTTTTTCTTTAGTTTGTGTTGATTGGTATCTTCCTTCTGCGCAAACCAGCACAAATCTTTCATCATAGATGGGTTCCATCTTCCCCGGTATCTTTCTTCTACTATTCGAATATCTTGATGAAATCTGTCTTCTTGCTCATCGCTTACATCACCTAAGTTCTCTGGAAAAAAGTCCAGACGTGAATGTAGAAAGTCAACTGCGTGCTTGTACTTGATATTACTTTGCCCTGCAGTAGTCGTCTCCTTTTGGCTATTTTTTTTTGTGTTAGAGTTTTTCGCTCTGCTGTCAGTCAATGTGAGGTTATATTTTATGATTTGTTCGCAGTACAGCCAAGTTACAGCAAAAGTAAAATTTCCCGCTCAAATTAAAAAATTGTAACAATTGTACGAGATATGAATTAAATCCGTCGGAAAAAATTGAAATAAAATAACACAAAATTGGTAAGTGACAGAACATTTTGGAGGTCAGAATTGTATTTAGCATCCAAAAATCTATAATAAACACATGCTTTTATGATTGTTAACAAAACATTGTTGCCTAGTGTAATTGTCAAAAAATGATTGTTATTATGAAATCATTACATTAAATTTACAAAAAAATCCAAAAAGAACGATTTATACAGTATAAGGTTTTTCGCATCTTACTAGTTATTAAAAATATACGCCTATACTGTATGAAAAACATCACTAAAAACTCTGTTATTAGTAAATCGGAAAAAAATTTGATGTGATCATCACATCAATATTTTTTTTATTGTCGAATATGGACTGTTACAAAAGATAGGTGCGTTTTATTAAATCGACGCTAACGCGATAATTAAACGCGTTCGAAAATTACTTTAATTGGAGGAAAAATGCCGACCCCGGCGTCAGTTTACAATTTAATAACAAATACTATAACAAAATTTCGCAGACAATTAGCGCGAAATTTTCCGATCGGGTGGCGCAACCCGGACGCCCGGACTCGCTGATTATTCCATTATTGAGTTAAAACAATTTGCGGCTTTCGTCCGGTAAATAAATAGTCGACCGTTTTAATTTGCAAATATCAACTTTAATTAGCTGCCAACATATTGCATTTAAACTTATATTATTTACATATAATTACGTGATTGCATTTGTTGGTACAATCAGCCATGGGATTATCATCCATTTTGGGAGCGTTCAAGCAGAAATCAATAAGTCATAATTGATAGTTTAATAATAATTAAAATCGATTTTAACAGAAACTCACCCCTGAAAATGCTGTAACAAGTGAAACTAGTCGAGCAAGTAAACAATAAACAAATTGTTAATTTTTTATTTATCTTTTATTACTTATGTTTTCTTTAAATGGAACACTGTATATTTTTGCCAGGTATTTTCGAAAGGCAAGTTTCTATTAAAATATGGGAAAAAAAGAGAAGGGAGAGGAAGTGATGAAATTCATGAAATAGAAAATGAAGTATATGCCAATAAAAGTTCTTTTTTTTTTATTATTGAAATATACTGAGTATTCTACATACCAACTTTTGTACTTCGTTTGTTTACAAAGACAAAACTCTTTATGGAATGGAACGAATCGTGTCGAATGCAATGACGACTACTACTAAAAATATTTAGTCTATGGCTGTACATTACTTCCTTCTAAAGTAATCTTTATGATGGAGTGCTTGAGGTACTATACAGAAGGTAAAAAAAAAACGCTCCCTGTAATCATATCGAAAGCATCGCGAAACGAGATTTCCTCCGTTCGCGTTCATATCGTAACTTTGTGCTCTTTTCCCTCCACTTACCCAGTATATCGAGATAACAATATTTTTATAACGTCCTTTAAAAATTTCGACTTGAAAGACTCCCCGGGTAACTAAAAACTTGATGGCGCCGTAAACAGATTCTCCCCGATAAAAGGTAGAAACGTTCCACTTTTAGTTTAACGTCCTCCCCGAGTTTACGCTGCTTGCTTTATTATCGCGGACAAATGAAAAATAATCTAAAACTATTCGGCAGGTATCCGTGGAATTTTTGCCGATATCGATATCGTCTTCGAGTTTGTTAAAAGAAAGGAGCGTTTTCCATGAATACATTAAGGCACTTCGGGGAGAACTCGCGCCCCGGAAAGTACACGTAGAAATGAAATAAATTTAATATGGAGTCTCCTATTGTGTGGGAGAGACAATGCAATTAAAATATTCAAATCAGTCGTCGTCGGCAGCACGATTTCACATCCTTGCCTAATAATATTGGGTTGTAAATATTTTATAGGGGCAGGAAGAAAGAGGAGCGTGTAATGTTTTTAATTCAATTTATAGGCGGTGTAAAAAATATGTAATAAACGACCCCGAAGTTTGTTTTGGGTTGCGACGTGCTTCTGCACATCTTTACAACTTTTCCACCTTAGCATTAATTATTTTCAAAGCGTAAAATTAAAACACACAATGTTAGATTGGCGTTTGAAACGTCAAAATTATGAAAGAGAAATGACAAATTATACAAATTAAATACCGGCAAAAAAATCAAAAATTTGCACACAAAAATCAATCACACACGTTAAAAATCTAAAGTATAGACCAATAAAAAATATGCTCTTAATTAAAGTAAAAAACTAAAATATACGCTCAAAAGATCGAAAATATAGACAAAATTCGCGGTAAAAAAATGCAAAAAATTTCAACAAAAAAATCAAAACAAAATTCGAACGAAGAAATGAAAAATACAGGCCATAGATCTAAAATATAGGCCAAAAAATAAAAAATGCTGGTCTAAAAATAAAAAATTCAAACCAAAAAAAATTCAAAAATCAAGGAAAACGAAAATAATTCCCCATTTTCAGCCCACAAAATAACTCTTTAGCTCAAAATAAGTTGACGACCAGAAACTCGAAAACCTCAGTTCCTGGAAGTCCCACAACAAAATTTTATGGACAAATAGTGTTCAAATGGTCTGTCTTAAAAAAAAAAAAATTTGAAAAAAAATTAAATTTAATCGATTTCAGTCAAAAAGTAATCAAGAAGTTAAAAAAAATCGCCCTTAAAAAATAATAATTCAAGTTAAAAAATCTAAAATCAAGGGCAAGAAATCAAAAATACATCAAAAAAAAAAATTGAAAATATCGGCAAAAAATAAAAAGTCGCGTATAAATAATCAATCATTTAGGTTAAATAAATCTAAAATATAGGATAAAAAATTCAAAACTTCGATCCTGAAAATCAAAATTTGCTGACCAAAAAATCAAAAATTTTAACAAACAAATCGAAAATTTAGAAAAAAAAATAAAGCTAAAAGATTAAAAATTTAGACCAAATACGAAAATTGCCATTTTCAGCACTCGGGGTGATTAGCCCCAGAAAACACAAAATTTGCTCTGTAGCAAAGAAAATTTGCACTCGACGTTTTGAAAAATTAAAAAAAATTATTACTTGAAGGTTTCGCTTCAAATAAACTTCAATTATTCAAAAATAGTCTACTTTTAATGAAAACAACGACATGCTCCTGTAGAAAACAAGGGAATAAACTCAAATTTACTCTGTAGTGAAGGAAATTTGCACTCAACGTTTCTAAAAATTGTAAAAAATTTATCACTTGTAGAATTACTTTCAAAATTACTAAAACTATGCAGAAAGAGTTCACTTTTCATTACTTGTAAAAATAATTGCAATATTGCTGCTGAAAACCACAGGAATTGACTCAAAACTGCACTGGAGGGAACGAAAATTGCACTCAATGTTTAAAAAATTCATAAAAAATAATCATTTGCAAAATTAGCTCTTAATTAAGGTAAAAAACTAAAATATATGCAAATTTAGATAAATATCAAAAAATTCGCGTATAAAAAAATACAGACCAAAAATCCGAAAATTTCAACAAAAAAAAATCAAAAAGTTTAACCAAAATAAATAATATTTCGGGCAAAAACTCTAAAATTTGGAACGAAGAAATGAAAAATACAGGTCAAAAATCTACAATATAGGCCCAAAGAATCAAAAATGCTGGTCCAAAAATAAAAAATGCAAACCAAAAAATTTAAAAATCAAGGAAAACTAAATTAATTTGCAATTTACAGCTCCTAAAATAACTCTTTAGCTCAAAATTAGTTGCCGACCAGAAACTCGAAAACGGCAGTCAAAATGTAACCAGAAAGTAAAAAAAATCGCCCATAAAAAATAATAATTCAAGTTAGAAAATCTCAGAAACTGTACTTGAAAATATTGGCAAAAAAATAAAAAAGTTGCGTATAAAAAGCAATCATTTAGGTTAAAAAAATGTAAAATATAGGATAAAAAATTTAAAAATTCCTAAAAATCCTAAAAATTAACAAAAAAATCGAAAATTATTTTCTTTGAAAATTTGTGAAGACACATTATTCAAAATTAGTCTGTCAAAATTTCAACCATTTGTTGCATTAAATGTGGACTTCCCATGCAAATTTCTGAAAAATGCGCGTTATTGGTCATCAAAATTTGCTTTTTAGTGCAACCATTTTTGTTGTGGTAAACTTGCGATTATTTTCTTTGTAAATTTGCAAAGACACATTATTCCGAATTAGTTTGTCAAAATTTCAACCATCTGTAGCAATAAATGTAGAATTGCCATGTGAATTTCTAAAAAATCCGCTTTTTTTGTTATCAAATTTGCTTTTCTAGTGCAGCTATTTTTGTTGTGGTAAACTTGAGATTATTTTTTGAAGAAATTTATAAAGGGACATTATTCAAAATTGGTCTGTCAAAATTTCAACCATCTGTCGAAAGAAATCTGTAATTCTCAAGTAAATTTCTGAAAAATTTGCCTTTTTGGTGATGAAAATTTGCCTTTTGGTGAACCCATTTTTGTTGTGGTAAACTTGCGATGATTTTCTTTGAAAATGTGTAAAGACGCATTTTTCAGAATTAGTCAGTCAAAGTTTAAACCATCTGTTAATAGTATATTATTAAACGAGTGAGAAAGTTGGCCATTGCCACGAGGGTGAAGTTTGCAACACGAGTCGTAGGCGATTGTTACAATTCACCCGAGTGGCAATGGCCAACTTGTGCACGAGTTTAATACTATACTTTTTCGCATCATATTAAATAATTACCTAAAGATTTTTCTGTTTGTATTAAATTATAACGAATAATTTTTCTATTTAGAAATTGCGGCAGTTCTCTGACGAATCGTAACCATAGTAACAACTAAACTGTTGGGCAATGAAACCGCTATCATTTCGTTGGACGTCACCTGTTGGGTAATGAAACTGCTATCATTTGATTGGACGTCACTTGTTGGGCAATGAAATTGCTATTATTTGATTGGACCTGTCACCTGTGGAGAAAATGATTCGGCCGAATAATAGACAACTTTCTCAATCAAAAACGATTTAACAACGTTTATATCATTTAATAAGATGCGAAAAAGTATTATTATTATTATTAAAGTTTCACACTGCAGTGACAAAAACTGTAACTAAAACCTTTCGGACATCCTCCTCACAAAGATACCATACATCATTCTCCCGAAATATTTGTCCACCGAAAACTTCTTCCCCCTTTTCCTGCAATTGAAGGCGACTTTAATTTCTCGCGAAATTTTCAAACTCACTCCCTTTTCCCGTGTGCGTTCCTCCTCCTCCTCCTCCTCCTACGCATCCACCTCTCCGCCTCCTACAATTCCGCGTTGTTGTCGGCTGAAACGGCTGAAATATATTCCCTTCGTAAATCCGTAATCCGCTTCGGGCGGTTCTAGTTCCTTTATTTTATTCTCGCTCTTTTACTACTGTTCTAAATCTAATCCAATTCGTATTCAAACTGCGGCCCCGGAATTGTCCTCCTCCGCCGCAATCTCTCAGTCAAACTGCCAACTTTGCTTGTACTCGTGCACTAGTCTCTATCTGTGCTCGCGTTCGCTAATCTCCTCTTTGAAACTCGATTAGGAAAAAAAAACAACTGGAAACATGCATCTGTTAAATTAACAGGTTGTTCGGATAATAAGGTTTGTGAGTGTTTGTGAATTAGGGCACCGACTGAAGCGATTTATTTTAAGAGTTATTAGGTTTAATTAAGTTTCCAGATGTTTCCTTTCTATCTTATCTTTCATGCACTTTTTTATAGGCGTTGCGATATACCGTGCTTTCAATAATTCACCGAACGTAGGGAACGCAGGAGATGCAGTCGACGTGACTCGAAGTAAGAGTGGGGGTTTTTGACATTTAACGATTTTAGTAGAGAGTTAGAATCGGTATTCGAGCAGCCGAGCCGCACTCTTATTTCCGAGTCACTCCGACTGCATCTCCTGCGTTCCCAATGTTCGGTGAATTATTGAAAGCACGGTATAATTCTTTTACAACAGGTTAAATTTTTTAAGCAGGAAAATTGTCCAAATTACATACAGTGTGTATCAGCCAAATGGAATAAATTCGATAATAAATAAATGGGAGCGTGTTCGAAAATACGCTCGGATACGTCGATTAGTATTTTTAATTGCGCATTTTTCCAACAAAAAATAAGAAAGTTGGTATTGGCCTCTGCTACATGACACACCCTGTATAAAAAGTTTTTGCTGAAAAAAATGCGCAACTAAAAATACTAATCGACGTATCCGAGCGTTTTGTCGAACACGCCCCCATTTATTTATTATCGAATTTATTCCATTTGGCTGATACACACTGTATATACATACAAATGTGTGAGGTATCTTGTTGTATTATTGTTTAACTGTGAACTTAACAAGTAAACAATAATGAAGTTTTATTTAGCATTTCGGGACAAAGTAAATATTTCGCTTGTCCCCAATGGCGAAAATAAAGTTGACAATAAACCACGCACAAACAGCACTTGATTCAGGTCAGTAGATTTTAATTAAAACTCGCGATGTTTATTGTATATAATATCCTCAGAATTCTCATTATTTGTCCAACTGGGGAATGTTGAGTTTAATTTGTTTTCGTCCGAGGAAAGGCTTAAATATTGTATTAAATTACACAAACTCGTTCGTGCTTTATTGAACTTAATGCGGAACGTCGAAATAATTTTCTTATTCAAGTCACCTTTTATTAATAATAATTATTATTAAGAACTTTATGGTAAATCAATAGGTATATTTTTTCGAATATTATTAAATAATATAAATGTTAAATCGTTTTTGATTAAGAAAGTTGTCCATTATTCAACCGAATCATTTTCTCCACAGGTGACGTCCAATCAAATGATAGCAATTTCATTGCCCAACAGGTGACGTCCTATCAAATGATGGCGGTTTCATTGCCCAACAGGTTTCAGTCAATGACATGACGACGATTTTACTTTCTCAACAGTTTAGCTGTTACTATGGTTACGATTTGTTTTTTGTCAGCGAACTGCCGCAATTTCCAAATAGAAAAATTATTCATTATAATTTAAAGTAAAGAGAAAAATCTTTAAGTAATTATTTATTATGATTCGAAAATAGTTATTTATGCAACAAATGAGTAAAGTAGTACTTTTTTCACGAGTAGGAAAGATTGCCACACGAGCCGAAGGTGAATGCGGCAATTTCTACAAGTGAAAAAAAGTTGCTTTACTCTCGAGTTTCATACAAAATTTTTTCTACGTCCGTAACTTTAAATAAATTCGATAAAACCTTAATCAATTTTTATAAGTAATAATACTTTTTTTAAATGAAGAAAATAATAATCATCAAGTTTTCTTGATCGGAAACGAATGTTTGGCATTTATCGGCGGAACTCGCGGCGTGTTGCGAAGCGTTCATGACACACTTTGCGCAAACAATTTTATAGTAGCGTTAAAAAATGAACCGCTACGGCACTTTTTTTCACGCAAAAGAGTGAAAAATGAACCGTTATGTCACTTTTTTTTACGCTGTTTGTAGGGTTCAGGAATCACATATTTTACAAACCCAAAATTAATGAAAAAAAAGTATATTTTATAATGGACGTAGAAAAAATATAGTATTAAACTCATGAGCAAGTTGGCCATTGCCACGAGGGTGTTGCAAACTTTACCCTCGTGGCAATGGCCAACTTTCTCACTCGTTTAATAATATACTATTACTCCGAATGATCTTGATTGTTGTTGAAGTATGGATACAACTTCCAGCAATCATTTGTTTAAATCACAACTTGAAATTATTTTTGTTATTAAAGCAGATTTACTTAACTTACATAAACTTGCATTTATTTATAATTATTTTATTATCACATTGACATTAAAGATTTGTTTTACAGGGTCCTGAATTTCACCTCTCCTTCTTCTACAACTCAGTTACTAATTAATTTAGGGATTGATATTTTGCAGACTTTACTTGTATAGTGTATTTCAAGAAAATATATTTGATTTTATAGGGTGTCCCAAAAAAGTATGACTTCATGATAATATATCTTTTGTATTTGGATCACTCTTATTGTGTTTTATTATTATTGTTATTAAATTTTATATTTACAATTATTTTAACATGTGTCCTTGTTTGTCAGTCATTTTATTTTATTTATTTATTTGTTTATTTGCAGATAACGGACAACCCCAATTTACAAGTAAGACTTAAAATAATAATTACAAAATATTAAGGACTAAAGCTATGAAATTAGGGACTTAAATAAAACTATAACTAAGACAGAAACTAAATCTAGACATAAAAAGCAAACACAAGTAAACAAAACAAGTTAAAAGTAATGCACCAATTTATCATTCGATATAAGGAGATTGCGATTTAAATAATTATAAAGTAGGAAATTGCAAAAATAATTATAGAATAGCATTAAATACATAAATACTTAAATACCAAACAATTTTAACAATTTAATTTAATATATTTTAATACACTGATATTTATGAAGATGATGGTTGCGACCGTTACTATGTGGTAGTTCATTGTCAGGTAACTTTGAATTAAACAACTTTCGACGTTTTTTTTACCACTATTTATTTATTGCAATATAATATTTTTTTTTTAATTTTACATTTATAATTATATTAATATGTACGTTATTCGTCTGTAAGTTTATTAATTCAATTCAATTTCTAAATAATTTCCTTTTATCCATTTTAATTATTTTCTCAATTTCTTTGACTTGTAAAACTTCTGAAAGTTCCGACATCAATCATTTCTTATTATTATTATTATTATCTTTTTATGTTACATGCTGTATATTTTGTTGCTTATCTGGGTGCCTTTTATCGTAACCTACATGCCCTTAAAATTTTATTGAAATCGGTTTGGTGAAATCAGCAAACATGTTTAATTGATTTGAATTATACAGGGTGTCCAAAATTTAGTGTCTAACTTTTTAAAGTTTAAGGCACTTTATTTTTCTTATTTTTAATTAGAGCCCCTGAAAATGAATTATACAGGGTATCCAAAATTTAGTGTCAAACTTTTAAAAGTTTAAGGCACTTTATTTTTCTTATTTTTAATTGGAGCCCCTGTATATTTTTATGTCAATATAATAATAATAATAATAATAAACGTTTATTGTACTTACTAAATACATAATAAATAATAAATACAATGGCCATCGACCGGAGTCCTTCAGCCATTTTTATATCATTTATTGCGGAATTAAAAAACAAACATTTTCCCCTATAGCAATCTCTGACACATTAAAAGTTATTTGCAGAAAACTCGTTATCAATTATTCCAATAGCCATTTTAATGAATAAAAATCGAAGGTGGCTTTGAAAAATAATTTGGTGACATAACGTATTTTGTGATGATAATGATTCTTATTTATTATGATACTTCTGAATAGTTATTAAAATAATGATGTGTTGCCCGGCGCATTCACCAGAATTACTATACAGGGTCCTGCATTTCACCTCCCTTCTTCTATAGCTCAGTTACTGAATCAGTTAGGATTTTGATATTTTACAGAATTTATTTGTATTCTAGGATGTCTTAAAAAAGTGTGACGCTATGATTATACCCAGTGTTTCAGACCACCTATACACCCCAAATATCTCTCGAAATACAAATCGGATTGACATAGAAAAAAATACGTCTAAATTTTTTCATGTGGTGTGAAATGTACCCCTACCTCCTGTGGCGGGGTGAGGGGTAACTTTTAAATCTTAAATAGAGACTCCTATTTTTTATTGCAGATTTGTATTCTACTCTAAAATATATTAGGTTTTTATTCGAAACATTTTATTTATTAGTAAAAAAAATTTTTTTTTAATATGTTTCTTTTTTTAATAAAAAAAAACATTTGTTGTTACAAACATTCATACATCACCACAATAGAAAATAATAAAATGGAATTTGATAATCAAATTAATTTTTATTCGTTTCTACAATTTTTTTTTAAAAGATTTATTTTTTTTACTTATGACATAAAATTGCGAATGACTTCAATCAACGTCTTATTTAAGAGATGACTACAAAAAAAATGTCGTAATTTGTCGTTTGATGCGAGAAATAAATTTAATTAAGTAAATGTTTTTGCCGAATATAGCGCCATCTGTCGCTCATCGAAATTTATTTTTCGAATAAAAACCTAAGATTTTTTAGCATAGAATCCAAATCTGCAATAAAAAATAGGGGTTGCTATTTAGGATTTCAAAGTTACCACCCTCCCCGCCCCAGGGGTGAAGGGGTGGTGGTTCACATTTCATACCACATGATAGGGCTCAAAAAACATTTTTGCACATATTTTTTTTATCCCAATCCAAATTGTATTTCAGGAGATATTTGGGGTGCACACCCTATATATCTTTTTAGATTACATGCTGTAGATATTTTATTGCTAATTTGGGTGCCTTTTATGCCTCTAAAATTTCATTGAAAACGGTCCAGTGATATCCGCATATAAAAATAAAAATTAGAATCAGTTTTGCACCATCATTGGTTTAAAAAATTATTAAAAACTAAATAATACAGGGTACTTTATACTTTTTGCAAAATATCGATTTAAATTTGCTAAAGGGATTAAGATAGTCAAAATGTCCCTATCCCAATATTTTTGAATTTACCCGATAAGGGGGTGTTTTGGGGTGTAAAAATAAGGTCCCCATGATCAGTGGACCGACAACCACCTCCGCCCTCGTTGGGGGTTGAAACGTATTTTTTAAACATTATTTTTTTACTGGCGAATGAGTGAATGAAAAATTCTGAAAAAAAAATTGACATTTCCAAACCCATTCAAGGTCATTTAGACCCTAAAAATATTTCCAAAAATGTTTAAATTGATTTTTAACCTACTGGACCTACTGTACCCGGTTTTTTGATATTTGCATTATTTCCACTTCGTAAAAATCTGCAAAAATGTGCATCAAGACATTTTTATATCATGTCGCGGCATCTTGAAGAATCGATTTTCCAATTTTTAAAGGGTTTTTATAATTTTTCGTGGAATTGCCCATTCAAATTTCGACATTTTCTGACAGCAGACGGAAGCTTAAAAAACGGATATTTTGGTTTTTATTTCATTTTTGTAACTTAAATATTCGCGAGATGTCACATTTTGAAATTTTTTTATGATATTTTAGCGAATATTTAAGTTACAAAGATGAAATAAAAACCAAAATGTCCGTTTTTAAAAAGCTTTCGCCCATTGCCAGAAAATGTTGATATATATATATATATATATATATATATATATATATATATATATATATATATATGTGGAAAATTCACGAAAAATGCTGAAAACCATTAAAAAAAAGTTGAAATCACGATTTCTTAAGATGTCGCGGCATGATATAAATATGTCTTGATTCATATTTTAGTAGATTTTTACGGGGTAAATATAATGCAAATGTCAAAAACCGGGTACAAAGGGGTCCTGTAGTTTAAAAACAGATTTAAAAACTTGAGGATTTTTTTAGGGTATAAATGACCTTGAATGGTCTTGGGGAAAAATTTGTTAAATAGGTATTTGGGTAGACTATTTTTAACATTTTTTTCAGAATTTTTCATTCACTTGTTCGTCAGTAAAAAAATAATGTTTAAAAAAACAGAGAGGGCACCCCTCCGCCCTCTCTGTTTTTCTCGGCCCACTGACCATGGGGACCTAATTTTTACACCCTCTTATCTAGTGATAGGGGAATTTTGACTATCTTAACCGTAGGTACCCTTTGTTATATACATTGCCTTTAAAATAGCCAATTTTCATAAAAAAATATAAATATTAGGTTTCATAGTCACGATTAATTTTTTTTTAATGTCATTCATTATGTTCTGGACGCGGACCTTTTTAAAGAAGTTTATACGTTTATTATTATCTCAGGTCACTACGAAAATAATAATAATAATAATAATTTATTTACGGGTAACCCCTTTTACCAAAATAAACACAAAATACAGCAATACAAAACCAAAAATAAATATTTAAATTAAGAAAAAAAAATATGTTACAAGCGCCTTGTTCTTCCTAATGAATAATTTTTCAGTATTTCTCATCTTTCAGTGTGGATGGTATTTTATTACAATTTTTTTTTATATCAGTAGGGATTAGTTATTATACCCAAATATTACGTGAGGAACTGGTCTTTTTCCGCAGTTGTATGACATTTTGTTGTTGATATATCCTTTTTTGCAGTAATCCATTAATTCGTGATAATTACAAGAAACTTGGTTAGTATACAGGGTGTTACAAAAAATAAAAGCCAACATTGAGTTGTTGGTATTTTTTCGAATATCTCCGGAAGTAGACGAAATATTTTAAATATTCTTGATTTAACCAATTCACTATCTTATAGTTACCGATGGTAGTGCATCGAATTGACATTTGTTATCTCGGTATAAGAGATAGAAAGTTAGTTAAATAAAAACAAAGTTGCGCATTTTATTGATGAATAATTTTTTTTAAAGAAATTAAAAATATTATGACCACATTCGGAGATATTAAAAAACCCTAAACATCAATTTGGTCTTTATTTAAAAAAAAAAAATTGGGACTTCCAGGAACCGAGATACCGAGATTCGTGCTTACATCGACTGGAAACGCCCTAAAAAATTAAAGTTACATTTTTTTCAAACATTTTTTTTGTTTTTTTCTTCAAGTCTAAGATAGCTTTTCCAGAAAGTAATTTTATTTGCCTACATCAACTTAATTTTTTTAAATACGGTCGTGGATTTTTTATTTTATTTTTGATTATAGCGGTTTGAAAATGGTCCAAATTTCACGAATCACTTGAAATTCATTTTTTTCCACCAGTGCAGGTTGGGAGGGTGATGGGGGGAAAACGGGAGTCATATTATACATAAGAATCAGCAGGAATCATATCAGGGCCGATTTTCATGCAGACCAGTGGAATCAAACCACATTACAGACACACCCAGACATATTTTTTTTTTCAAAAATTGTCGGAATCGTCTCTAGGAATTTCAAAACATTTATTTCATAACATGCTTATTGGTACAGACACTGTTTATTTAACATTTTCAAATGTATGTTAGGTATTTTAATTTAAATTATTACAATTTTTTTTTTATTCCACAACGAAAAGGGTTAACTTCGACGCACCTAATTGTCGGAAAAACGCCGTTATAATCCAATCGGGCTTCATTAATTATAGACGATTTCCCCAGGAGCCCTACGGTTTAAAAACGGGAAACCGTGATTAAAGTTACCCCCTTCGGAAAAGTCTCTTCAGCGTGTTTGACAGAGTGAGGCCCGAGGCGCATGGAAATTGACTCGGTGACGCGTATGATGTTAAAATATCCAAGACGCGGCCCTCCTCACCATACCTACACACTCTCAGCAGAAGCGAAAGAGCAGACCGAAATCCGAAAATGCAGGGGAGCGCAGGGGGCGAGGGAGCGAGACGGAAAATTCATTAATATCAACCGCCATGGCTGATGTAATTATGAAGGCGTCAGCTACGGAAGGGTCTGGAAACGAATTCACTTGTTTCGAGATGACGTCTCATTGTTAATTAAAGTTAATTGTAACGACAAACGCGCGCCGAGAATCAAACTAATATTTTGAATGGGACAGAAACCCTAAGAAAACCTGGAAACGGAGACCGGAGCGAGGGAGATGGAGAACGGGGTTCGTTCGTTTCACGATTACTTCTTATTGGTGAATGGAATTAAGGGAATTAGCGCTATATCCGGTCACCCCAGCAGCAATTTATGAAATTATAAAATAAAATTGCGGCTTCCGCCGTCTCTCTCGCTAATCTCTCCCTCGATTAATTTTTATTTCATTAAAAGGCGGACTTCCATCAAACTGAGACTGCAACCAACGCTGGGGAAGAGTGAAAAAGTTTCGCAACTATTGCGGGCAAATCTGCCATCGCAGAAGATTATGTTTTATTTTTCTTAGCGTTTCTTTAATTAGTTCCAATTACGGATTTAATTCTTTTATGTGCTTACCACAAGCATATAATCATCACGAGAGATAAAACCGTTCATTATTCATTAGTTATAAATAGAAGTAATAGGGTAGAAAGACCAACAGGTCGATAGCCCTAATAAAATCGTTTTACCACCACTACTGGAAGTAATAATAAATAAATGCTCGAATTAACTTTGATGACATTATAGGTAGAAACGCCAAAGTGGCGGAATCTATTGCCTGAATGCTGTAACCAAATCCGGGTGGCCTTAACACCAACAAGATATGAACATTATCAGGCAATAGATTCCGCCACTTTCTACCTTTAATGGTGTTTGGAATATTTATATTCCAATAGTAATATCCGTTTCCCCATTAGCAACTAACTACAATGATGAGACCTGAAAGGTCGAAACCAGTCTGTAGGTGTTCTGATGGGGGAACAATATTTGATGACATTACATACGGGTAACTGAACAGAACAGGATTTTAAGTATCTGTGTGTGTGTGTGGAAAATTTTGGCAAAGAAAGGGATTTTATACCCAAATTTTAACCTCTCGCCAATTATGACTGGTTGGGTGTTTCGAGTGGGGACAAAAGTTAATGATCACTTTTTATTCACATCTTTCAGAACGGCATATAACTTGACGTACCTTTCCATTTAAAATTGACCCCCGCCCCCAACTCCCCTGGGGTCGCACATCAAACATTGTTCGTTCAAAAAGTTTGCCTTGATTTTTCGAACTAGCCAAATGTTTCCGAAAAAAAATGGCCCAGGGTTCAGGCTTTGTAGGCACCCTGTATAAGAACTGAAACACATACCATCAAATATGAGAAAGTTGCATGATGGCGACATCGCTAAATTTTTATATTATTGTAAATTCACGTCACTGCTATGTGTAATTTTTTATCCCGCTTTTATTAAAAAAAATTCAACTAATCTTTCTCCACAATAACTCTCATTATTTATCCAATCGTTCGATTAATAAAAAAAAATACCGATAGGAAATTTTAATTAAAATGGCAAATCTAACCGGCTTAATAAAAATTGAACGGATATCGGGTGGTATTATCGATTGCATTTACAGCCCTCGCGAAACAGACACAGAAATATCATCGACGGTAATAAAATCAGCCATCCTCGTCAATACAAACACAGAACATTTCTCCGCATTTCCCCCATCATATTTCACGCCAATAATACGGTTTGTTTCAAAAAGAAATGAATCGCAGTCGGCTATGAATTGAAATGCGTATGTCTCTAATTAAACATTCAGCTAGTTAAAAATGTTGACCATTGTGCAAAAAAGTGTTTTTTCAATTCATAGGTGACTGCGATTAATTTCTTTTTGAAACGCACCGGATATGTGATTAAAAATAATTGCTTATTAAAGGGTTCGAAAAGGGATCGTTCTAATCTGAGTTTACTCCCTTAAAGTAGAGCCAAAATGTGTTTTTTTCCCGAAAGAATCATCAAATTTGGTTGAAAAGGCTTGAGTTATGTGCGAAAAACCTCAAAATGCACTTTTTTTCAAACACCGATAACTTGGTGCCAAATCGTCATAGGAACTTTGATCTTTGAGTCCTGCACAGGGAATTGATCAAATTTTAATGCCTTTATGGTGGATCGAGTCGACAAAAATTTTCCAACTCCGTAGACATCGTCAAAGTTGGACATGGTTTCCAGAAAAATCTTTTTTTTTCACAGGGGCGCTAGAGGAGGGCGGAAGGGGTTACACTTAATTTCGCATGCATGACTTTAAAAAAAGACACTTTAAAGTTTTTCGCCCTCAAGGATTCATCAAAATCGATTGAAAATTAGTTATGGCGGTTTGAAAATGAGCAAAATTTTCACGAATTTAAAGTGTTTCATTTCTTTTTCCTTCAGTATAAAACAATATTTTTGCAAGTAATAACTACAAAATTTTGTAATTGAAGCAAGCAAATGTATAACGTTTTATAATGATTAAACATTTCACGAAGAGAGCGTTATTTCGAGTTAACACTGTGTTCGAATAAACTGTTTATATGTTCAATTAATTTATTAGAAGTGTGACGTATGGCACCATCCTGTTAAAAATTCACCTCTATAAGTTTGCTGTCGTCTTTTTAGTCTACAAAATTTGTGAAAATGTTTATTAGTAGAATTTACTGTTCCTTAAAAAAAAAATTGATCCAATGTTTCAAACCACACTCCAACTCTTAATAGACGTGTCTTATGTATTACGGTACATATCTGGATTATCTGTTTGGTTTTGAGAATTTAGATATCCTAAGAGATGAAACCACGCTTCATCGGTAAGCCATGTCATTTTGAACAATATTGGATCTCTATCAAAATTTTGAGGGTAGAGCCACTAAGCATACACAATATATCGCACCGCCTCCTTTTAAACAAAGAAAAATCGATCATTAAAAATCTTTACTTGTTACAGAAGCATGAAAAAATTTAATAAACACGAAAAATAGTCCGCATTAAATCTGTAACACCGTGGAAATCAATTAAACGACGAATTGTAATTTATAACCTTATCTACATCTCCTTAATAAGTGCAATACTTTAAGAATTTGAAACTTATTTTTGGTTAAAAAACGGAAAATTATTCGTTAATCTTATCTACATATCTTTAATGAGTACTAGTGATGAGCGGTATTTTCACCAACTGCTACTTTGGAACCGTTACTGAGAAATAATAACGGTAACCGTTATTGAAAAATCCCACTAACGGTGATTTTCTCAAAAGTTATTTTATAACAGGAACGCGATTAAATAACGAATAACTTCTTAGTAACAGTAACTCTTGTAACCGATTCAATAATGAATCAGTTCTTAGTAACAGGACTCGATTCAATAACGAATCGCGTTTAAAAAAACTCGAACAAATATTGAAAACAACTTGACATAAAATTGACAAATACAAATTCACGAGAATATATAATCCGTTTTGAAATTACAAGAAATTCTTCAAACTTTGAAATTTAAATCCATAAAAGCCATTTTCTGACTTGTATAAACTCCTGGTATTGGCACGAATAAACAGTTATTATTATTATTATTATTAATCATCAAAATCGAACAACGCATTCGGCAGTTGTACAATTTCAAAAATCAAAGTCGCGAAAATCTTGAAAATTTAAAAGCTGCTATTTTTGCACTAATTTCAAAAGAAAATTTTAACATTTTAAAATGACATTAAATTCACCATATTTTGACATTTGTACCATCAAAATCTGTCAACGCGTTGAGCAATTTAATAACCAAAATTGCAATTTAAATCTTTGGTATTCTTCTTTGGATTTTCGAAAACTTCACGACGACCGACAAGAAACCTAGATTCAAGGAAGATATTATTTGCCCCTCCCTATGATCCGCCAGTGATGAACCGTTTTGAATAATACTAAATTAATAATTATAATAATAATGTTTATTTACGGAAAAATCCATTTTATAAAAATAATAATAAAATTAAAGTAATATAAAAAATATAACCTTAAAACTAATTCGCCATACATTGGCATTTAAATCATCAAAATCGGACAAATCATTCGGTAGTTGTTCGTTTTTTCATTGTATAGGTATTAATTTGATTAGTAGAACAAGTTGCACCAATAATTTTTAAAATCTGTTTTATAAAATCTGTGAGTTATCCTCACAAAATCCGAAAAATAATAGAAATTCAATTTTGTTTTTTCATTGTACCAATATTTATATGATTAGTACAACATATTGCTCCAGGAATTTTCAAAATCCGGTGATCCGTTCAAGAGCTGTTTTTCCAAAAACCGAAAAACGATTGAATGTCAAATTTTATTTTCTATTATATCGATATTTATTTGATTAGTAAAACATATTGCTTCGAGGTTTTTTAAAATTTGCTGAAGCGTTCAAGAGATATCCTCACAAAAACCGAAAAACAATTGAAAGTCAAATTTTATTTTTCATTCTATCGGCATTTATTTCATTAGTAGAACAAATTGCACCAATATTTTTTTAATCTGCTGAATGTTCAAAAAGTTATCCTTCAAAAACCGAAAAATTATTGAAAGTCAAATTTAATTTTTCATTCTATCGGTATTTATTTGATTAGTAGAAAAAGTTGCACCAATATTTTTTTTAAATTTATTTTATAAAATCTGTGAGTTATCCTCACAAAATCCGAAAAACAATAGAAATTCAATTTTGTTTTTTCATTGAACCAATATTTATATGGTTAGTACAACATATTGCTCCAAGAATTTTCAAAATCCGGTGATCCGTTCAAGAGCTGTTTTCCAAAAAACCGAAAAGCGATTGAATGTCAAATTTTATTTTTTATTGTATCGATATTTATTTGATTAGTAAAACATGTTGCTCCGAGGTTTTTTAAAATTTGCTGAAGCGTTCAAGAGTTATCCTCCAAAAACTGAAAAACAATTAAAAGTCAAATTTGATTTTTCTTTTGATTAGTAGAAACAAGTCGCGATTTTAAAATTTTGGATTGAAATTTTTGCATTTTGTGTTAATTTCAGAGAAAAATTTCGTAATCCGTTGTAAAAGTACACTAAATTTTCCGTATTTTGACGTTTGAGTCTTCAAAATCTAACAATGCATTCGGCAGTTGTGTTGTTAAAAATCAATATTTTCGAAGTTTGAAAACGTGCGAGTTTGGCATTTTGCGTTGATTTCATGAAAAAGTAAAACTAATCCGAATAGTGAATTGCATGAAATTTGCCACAATTTTGACCTTGGAATGACTAAAATCGGACAATATATTTGGCAGTTGTGCAAAAATCAAAATCGTAATTTTAATCTTCGGACTTTTAATTCGTGCAATTTTTACGGTTTGCGTGTTTCACAAAAAAAGATTATTAATCTGTTTTTAAATTGCATTAAATTCTCCAAATTGTTACGTTAGAATCATCAAAATCGGACAACGCGTTTAGCAGTTGTGCAATTTCCAAAATCAAAATCACGATTTTAAAATATTCGAACTTGAAAAGTGCGATTTTTGCATTTTTGCAATTGACCCCTAAGACTCACTTTGTTACAAACTGTTACTGAGTAAAGTTATTTTAAATAACGGTTACTAAATAACTAGTTATTTTGTGGTAACAGTAACCGTTTCTGGAAAATAACCGTTTATCTCATCACTAATGAGTACCGAAAGAATTTACAAAATCTGTTCTTTCGCTCAAAAAAAAAACAAAACAGAAAACAATTAATCTACAAATTGAATTTTTTGTGTCTTATCTGGATCTATTCGGCGAGTACTACACTTTGCTGAAAGAATTTGCCAAATTTGGTCATCCGTTCACAAGATAACCTTAAAAAAACAATTGAAGACAAATGATTTTTTGGTCTTGTACTCGGCGAGTACAATACTTTTCAAGAGGAATTTTTTAAATCGGCCATTTTGTTCAAGAGTTGAAACCACAAAACAATTAAGCGGTTAATTTTTTTTTTCTTTATATCGGGCTTGATAAAAAAATCTATGTTTAAGAGTTATCCTTGAAACGTCAAAAAACAATTGAATATCGAATTTATTTTTTGTTTTTATCTGCATCTATTCGGCGAGAACAACACATTGCACCAAGAATTTTGAAAATCTGGTAATGTGTTCAAGAGTTATCCTTAAAAAATAAAAAAAAAACAACTGAACGTCGAATTTCCATTTTTTTCTTAATTGACATGTATTTAATAAAAGTACATGCCTTTTTTCTTTTTAAAAAGAAATAAATAGAATAAGGAGATTGCACTGCCAATCTCCTTATTCTATTTACTTATATACCAGTTAAAAAATGGATGAATATATCACTAGATTTAAAAAGAACATCGTTGCCCTTGGACATTTCCACCAAATAAAACTCCAATTATAAACTCCATTCTATGAGCTCTGCTTGTGGTATGTAAATTAAAATAACATTTGAACGAATAAGAATACAATTTTCGTTATCGAAAGGTTACTCCGATCAGAAACTCCTTCGGACATACTGTACACGAAAAGAATTATACTCCTGTATTGACGGGGGTATTTTCATAAAACCAATATCCAAAACAAAATTGCATTTGCATAATCTTCCTATTAGACCCTCTCTCTCTCTCTCTCTTTATCTCATGCATATAAATCTGCGTATTTCTATTCCCCTTTAATGATGAGGGTTGCCGGTCCCGATGGAAAAACAATAGACGAGCATGAAGGGACGGGACCGCTGCCGCCGCCGCCGCCGCCCTCCTTCTCCTGGTACCTCGTGTTCACCTCATATCTTCCAATTAAAATTCGCATTAATGTGGCCCACTTAAAAGTTTTTAAATTTGAATTATGTTTCTCTCGAGTGGACACTCAACAAAACAAATAATAATTAAAATGCTTTTTTATTTAAAACGTTTTTAAATCTTTTACTACAAACAAATAAAATGCAAAAAAAAACATTTATTTTTGCTTTTCAAGATGCTTCAATTTGCAGGCGAGTTGTATTTTTTTTGAAAAACAAGTTTCTCTGTTGTTTTCATACAGTGCGAGTCTCCAACTTGGAATAAATTCAGTAAATCAAAGAATGTTTATTCTTCGAAAATATGCTCAGACACATCGATTACTATTTTAAATTTGTTTGATTTACTGAATTTATTCCAAGTTAGAGACTCGCACTGTATAAGCTCTTGTAAAGCATTGAAATTTCCTTTGATTCTTTTTCAGCGCAAGAATATTAATCGGTGCTATTTTGTAACCATTGAAAATATTTAAATCTCACTTTGGAATTTTATGTAAGTTTTATAAACCATTTTTTAGGAAATAAAATTTTAAACAAAGCTATTTTGTAACTTGTGAAAATATTCTAATTCTCTCTTTCGAATATTAAGAATTTAGTTTTTCTACTATGCCTTCACACGAAAAAAAAAATAAGCCTTCTTGATCTGAAGTAGGAATTTTTTATTTTAGAAATCCGAAGCCATTAGTAAATGTTAGAATAGAGATGATCAATGTGCTAACAATAGCGATTAGCTCTTGTCATGTATTATTAATATTTCTACTGTTATGGGCAGATTATTGATGATGCAAAAAACGAAAAAAAGAATCATTTGTAATAGAGATATATTCAAAATAATTCAATATTTATTATCACGACTAAAAGGTATTACATTTATATTAAATATAAATTTGGGTTGCACTTACAATTATAACAACCGAATTATTAATGAAATCAATAAACATTACATCAACCAAAATGGTAATTACACTTATGCAGAATTTATTCCATGAAATTTTCATGCAATAGTCGAAATGAAACGCAAATTCATAATTCATAAATTCCCAATGTTTACACACACACACACACACACACACACACACACACACACACACACACACACACACACACACACACACACACACACACACACATCGAAATCTGTAAACAAAGAGACAATTTTTAAAATTAATACGCGCGTTTTCATAATTGAGCATTGTTATTATTCCATTATTTCCAAATAATCGAACAATTATATTTAATTTTAAATAACTTGAGTGCGTAAATATTATTAACAAACAGTGACTGAATCAAGTGCAATAATAAACATTTCCACCATAAATATTATTTATTAATAAACACACAGCGACAATGCTAACAGTTGGGTGTAATAATAATTTGTGCTCTCCCGGCGCATCCGCCAGGAGTTACAGGCATGTGTATTTTTAAATAATTTCTTACGAATGTTTAGTACAAATAATAAAGACCTTGTTTTTGCCACAAATTTGCCCATAACTAACCAATCGTCCATAATAGACCCATACTATCTTATACTAGTTTTATTAGCTTCTCAAGAGAGTTGAAAATAAAGTATAAAATATAGGGTGTTCTATTTAAAAAAACATAACTTTGTTCTGTTATGTATATTGGGACACCCTATACAAAAACATACATATTTTTAAAATATGTAGAATAAGTGTGGATACCAGTTCAAGAAAACTAGAAGTCGATATCTCAAATAGCAAATAAGTTATGGGGCTTTTACAGATCCCTGGGTCACCCGGTATATGAATATCTGTCCCCGCGCATTCACCATTAGTTAGAAGAATGTATATTTTAAAATAATTTTTTACGAATGTTTATTACAAATAATAAAGACGAAAAATAGCCTGAATATATGAATATTCAGCCTGTTCGTGACTCTGCAAAATTAAGTCTTACTAAGACTACAAGAATGTTTAGTAGTTTTTTTTTTTATTCTAAATTATATGATTTATTCTTATTATACAACTTTTTTATGCATTGCAAAATGCTAATCCAAATATTTATGGAGGAAAACGATGTTCAATAAATCAAATTATACTGATGCTTATTGCTTCGATTAACTCCTAGGAAAAAACATCATATATTGTTTCCTCATGAGTTCAACTCACCTACGAACCAGTTTCGACCTTTCAGATCTCATCAGCGCGGTTAGATTCTGATGATACTGTTAGAATATTAATTTTCCAAACACCGTTAACACATTGACTGCTTTGTCACAGGTGACTGACACTGGAGTATTCCAATGGGTCAACGTCAGTCACCGGTGACTGACAGTGAGTACTTGCTTTGAACTTACTATTTAGTGCTGTCAGTTACGAGTTAAATTAAATAAGCATATTCTTACTCATTTTATAAAATAAAACTTGAAAACAAAGAAAACTATTTTTTAATCATGGTGATGGTTGCGACCGTTACTACGTAGTAATTAATTATAAAATCACTGAATAAAACACTTACTATGTTTTTTACCACAATTTATTTGATGTATGTACAAATATTTCATATACATACATATCACGACTTAAGTTTCTACAAGAGCAAGTTTTCTCTTGCCAAGTTTTGACAAAATTCGTAGTTTCTTGTTCTCGCTGCAAAGAAAAATACCATTTCTCATCTTAGCGCTTAAATTCCTCAAAAAATGATCAATTGATATTTCAATTTTTTTAGAAAACATCAAAATACAACAAATTTTGAATAATTTTTGCAATATGCAAGTCAGCACTTGGCGTAGTTTTTTTCGTAATCTGTTATTTTCGCTGCAAATAACGCATTTTATTAACTTGCGCTTAAATTTTTCGAAAATTTATTAAAGAATGTTTAAATTTTTTTAAAGAACATAGAAATCCAATCAATTTTGAATAATTTTTGTAAAAGGAAAATCTGCATTTGCCATAATTTTGACAAAGTTTTTTTTTCTTTTTTTTTCTTCTTTTAAGCTACTTAGTTTTTATATTTTTTTTTCCCTGTAATAAGATGTAAGATCTGTTGGGAAATAAACATATTATTATTATTTTTATTATTAAAATTAGTAATCTTTTGTTCAAGCTGCAAAGAAAATGCGATTTCTCATCTTAGCGCTTACATTTCTCAAAAATTGATCAATCGATATTTCTATTTTTTCATAAAACATTAAAGTACAACAAATTTTGAATCATTTTTGCAATGGGCAAGTCTGCACTTGTCATAATTTTGGCAAAATTCGTAATCTCTTATTTTCGTTGCAAAAAATGCGTTTTATTAAACTCGCGCATAAATTTCTCCAAAATTTGTCATTCATAATCTTTTATTCCCGCTGCAAAAATTTGGTATTTCTCATCTTGGCGCTCAAATTTCTCAAAAATTGATTAATCGATGTTTTTATTTTTTCATAGAATATCAAAATACAACAAATTTTGAATAATTTTTAAAATGAGAAAACCTGTATTTACTATAGTTTTGGCAAAATTCATAATCTTTTGTTCTTGCTACAAAGAATGCTATTTCTCGTCTTTGCGCACAAATTTCTCAAAAATTGATCAATCGATGTTATGTTTTTATTTTTTCATAGAACATCAAAATACAACGAATTTTGAATAATTTTTATAATGAGCAAACCTGCACTTGCCAAAGTTTTGGCAAAAATCATAATCTTTCGTTCTAGCTAAAAAAAATGCTGTTTCTAACCTGTTCAAAATGTTCAAAAATTAATTAATGGGTGTTTCCATTTTTTCATAAAACATCAGAATACAACAAATTTTGAATAATTTTTGTAAGGAGGAAACCTGCACCGGCCATAATTTTGGCAAAATTCTTAATCTTTTGTTTTCGCTGCAAATAATGCATTTTATTAAGTTTGCGCTTAAATTTCTTGAAAATGTATCAAATAATGTTTTTTTTTCAAAGAACATTAAAATCCAATCAATTTTGAATAATTTTTGTAACGGGAAAACCTATATTTGCCATGATTTTGGCAAAATTTATAATCTTTTGTTCTCGCTGCAAAAATGATGGGCAAACCTGCAGTTGCCATAGTTTTGGCAAAACTCATAATCTTCTGTTCTTCATAGAACATCAAAATACGGTAAGCTTTGAATAATCTTTGTAATGGGCGAGTCTGCACTTGCCATAGTTTTGGCAAAATTCATAGTCTTTTTTCTCGTTGCAAATAAATGCGTTTTATTAACTTTACGCTAAAATTTCTTGAAAATTTATTAAAGAATGTTTTCATTTTTTCAAATAACATCAAAATACAATCAATTTTGAATAATGTTTGTAACGAGCAAATCTGTAATTGCCGCAGTTTTGGCAAAATTCATAATCTTTCGTTCTTGCTACAAAAAAATGCGGTTTCTCACCTTTCTAAAAGTGTTCAAAAATTAATTAATCGGTGTTTCCATTTTTTTCATAAAACATCAGAACACAACAAATTTTGAATAATTTTTGTAAGGGGGAAACCCGCACCGGTCATAGTTTTGGCAAAATTCGTAATCTTTTGTTTTCGCTGTAAATAATGCATTTTATTAAGTTTGCGCTTAAATTTTTCGAAAATTTATCAAAGAATGTTTTTTTTTTTTCAGAAACACATTATAATCCGATCAATTTTGAATAATTTTTGTAACGGGAAAACCTCTATTTGCTATGGTTTTGGCAAAATTCATAATCTTTTAATGTTATTTCTCATCTTAGCGCCCAAAATTTCTCAAAAATTGATTAATCGATGTTTCTGTTTTTCATAGAACATCAAAATACGATAAGTTTTGAATAATTTTTGTAATGGGCAAGTCTGCACTTCTGGCAAAATTCGTATTTTTTTTGTTTCGATGCAAATAAATGCGTTTTATTAACTTTACGCTGACATTTCTTGAAAATTTATTAAAGAATGTTTTCATTTTTTCAAATAACGTAAAAATTCAATCAATTTTGAATAATTTTTGTAACGGGCAAATCTGTAATTGCCGTAGTTTTGGCAAAATTCATAATCTGTTGTTGCAATTTCTCGTCTTAGCGCTCAAAAATCACAAAAATTGATCAATCAATGTTTCTATCTACATCACAATCAGGGGCGGCTCGTTATACAGAGCCAAGGCACTACCTGTAGTTTCAAGCTCAGCAAGAATTTTTAATTAATTCTTAAACACTTTATCGCCAGTTACTTTGGCCTAGGAAGATAAGTCGTTCTTTTTTTCTTCAAAAAAGAATGGGGGGGGGGGTATATTGTATAAGTGGCTCTACCATCAACCGCCACTTTAGCCACTGCTAAAAACATTATTTAATTATTTGTATTATTATCATTACTGATTACCATGATTACTAATCAGTACGCTCTATAATTACGAAGCAAGTTAAACAAAAACCCTTGACGCGAAATGATTAGTAACGACGGGCAGATCCTCGCCCATAAACTCAAAGTCCTAACGAGTGCATTCGGGACGCAAATTTGTCAAAGAAAAATGCGAGACAATGCGCCCTCCTTTCCGACACCACTCCAGACAAATTTAATGATTCACTCCACGTCCCTCCTCATCCAACAATTTATACCTGAGAACAACGTTTATGTTTTTGATCATCGCACACATTTGCGAACAATCTAAACTAGTTCAACGTACTAATAACAGAAAGCATTCCGCACTGTAACAAAGTGAAACACTAATTCAAAGCGCGTACACTCCTCTCTCGGCTTTGCTAATTGTAGGTAATCGCCGTGTAACACCTGAATACAACAATCGACCCCCCCGCCCGAGTATGTTTGTACTTTTCGAGTCTGTTTTCTGTAGCGTCTGAATGGCAGTGTCGGTAATTGAAAATAAACGGGAGCGTTGTCATCACCGGCGGTACACTTCAAGTCTACTTCTGAGGAATGCCGGTGACAGCTTTGAAAAGCGAGATATTAGTATGAATTAAGATTGCGTAGTTTGTATTCAATCGGGTTTAATCGAGTAATATTTAGTTATTAAATCTGGATATATGGTGGAAGCGCCGGGTTGCGAGGGTGTACAGCGTTGTTCCCATGTGTTGCGGTGGTATTGGTTGTTGGTTTAAAAGATATTGGAAAACTTCTTTGCGGTACAGGTGTTTCTGACCCCGGGTAATACGAGAAGCCACTTGGGAAGTTGCATTATTTAGTTTAATAACGTGAAATTCCGTCCGTTAATGTTTCCTTTACGTGTATTTTTACGTCGGCTCTATAAATACTTATCCGTTTATATATTTAATACATTCTGAAATTCATAGCGTATCGATAATATCGATCGTGTATATATTAAAGATACATTTTAATCACAGTGTATATAGAAAAATTAAAACTGAATAATACGTTTATAATAAAACACTTTTACTTTGTTGGTATAACACAAATTTTATTTTATTGTTGACTATAGTTTCGGCAACTCAACTTGTCATTAACAAAACATAAAGTAATTTAAACTACAATAATCCGTTATTTGCGTTTCTTCACGCTAGAGGCGAGAGGGGATAAAACATTTAAGGGAAAGAAAATATATTTTTGGTTTGATTGTCATCAATCGCTTGATAAAACATGATTGAATATTTGTATTATTAAAAAATAAAGAATAATCACTTGGTTTGTTTCATTTTCAAAGGAAATACAATTGCAGACTTTGTATAATCAATCAAATACTTTTAATATCTAACCAGAAATATTACCTGAAAATAATAGTATTTGTAACGATATTACGACTGGCTAAAAATCATGAAATCCTTTTGCCATGTAACTTTGCACTTTTATATTCTTCCATCACTTCAAACCTCCATTAATTATATCCCAATTACGAATGATACAGGTTGCCCATTGAACACACACCCGTATCAAAATCGTTGGTACCGCGCCAGCCAATATTTCCTATTTGCTCTTAAATACCAAGGTAATTAATCACAACCGGTAATTTCCATAAATACCCGATATAATCACCTACTCGGAAATTATAACTTATTAATGTCTGGTTAGCGAAAGAAAATGGAAAAGCCATTAGTGGAAAACACGGGGATTTATTTCTTTTGCTAAGTGATTAAGTAATAGCAGCGGGTAAGGGATTTGCATAAGTAAACGTTTAATAATAGCACAGAAGCTCTGGATATTTTTCAAACTTCAACATACAATAAAAACGTAGTTATCGGCAAATGGCTGATATAGAAACAAATAATCACAGGTATATGAATTTAAAACGTTTCTAATTACAATTTCGAGCACAAAAATAGCAACCAAAAACTGATCTTAATTATTTATTATTATATCGTGTAAGCACAAAATTATATTATTTAATTATATATTACTATATTACTTTATAGAAACAAACTGGTTTTTCGTAGGCTAAAGTTTGATGTATGTGAAATAGTGGAATAATAAATTAAGCCAGGAAACTGGTGTCGGACGATGGCGTAGTGCAGCGTAGTCCATTAAAATTAAGCAAGGCAGCTGGTGACTGATAACACGGCTCCGCTGCGCTGCGCCGTCGACCAGACCGCCTGCGCGAAACTACATCTCCTGCACTTGCTGAAATTGTCTCCTGAAATTATATCCACATGTAAGGATTTTTTTTTGGCTTTGGCTCATAAGCCATTAAGCCACTAACGATTATAGTATTTGCAGGATAAAATGGGGAAAAGATGAATGATTATAATGGGGGGAGCGTTATAGGTTTATACCAGATGTTTCCACATAGTTGTAAGGACTTTGCTTGCATTGCTAACCCCATTTTCTCAATCTGTCATAATCTGTCAATGTATTTCTTAATTTGCTGTTTAGGAAACACTCGGATGTTGACAGGAAAAACCTTATTTTTTTAATTAATGTTGGTCCTTCATGAATTATTTGGTGAGAAATTGAGGAATGTATATACTTTACAGTCCCATTTTCGAGGTTTCAAAAGACGATCGGAAAATTGGATTTTCATTGTTCCAAAAATTTTGGAAAAAAAAACAACGATGAAAGCAAGCCGTACTCTCTACAGACCTTAATCATTTCAACTCTTTCTCTTTAAATGCAAAATAGTGCTTGAAAGAAACATCAAAATTGTGTGACTTCCAGGGACGGAAAATATGCAAAATAACTTTTTTCGTAAATAGCGCTTAAATCGACTGGAAATGTCTAAAATACGACTAAATAAATTTTTTCTTCAAATTTTTTTTTCTGTCTTTTTCTTTCAAGTCTAGGAGCTCATTCTGACGACTATTTGTCTATAAATATTTTTTGTGGAACTTCCAGGAACGGAGATACAGAATTTTTGTGCAAAAATGTTTTTCAATTTTTTTTCATGCCTAAGAGCTCATTATGAACACTATTTGTCTATAAAACATGTTTGTGGGATTTCCAGGAACGGAGATACACCAAATGACTTTTGTCGTAAATAGTGCTTAAATCGACTGGAAATGCCTAAAATATGACTAAATAATTTTTTTTTCAAAAATTTTTTCTGTTTTTTTTTCAAGTCTAGGAGCTCATTCTGAACACTATTTGTCTATAAAAATATTTGTGGGACTTCCAGGAACGGAGATACACTAAATGACTTTTTTCGTAAATAGTGCTTAGATCGACTCTAAATGTCTAAAATACGACTAAATACATTTTTTCTTCAAAATTTGTTTCTGTTTTTTTTTCATATTTAAGAGCTCATTCTAATCACTATTTGTTTATAAAAAAACGTTTGTCAGACTTCCAGGAACGGAGATACACCAAATGACTTTTTTGTAAATAGTGCTTAGATCGACTGAAAAGGTCTAAAAAACGACTAAATAAATTTATTCTTCATTTTTTTTTCAAGTCTACGAGCTCGTGTCGGACGATGGCGTAGTGGAGCGTAGTCCATTAAAATTAAGCAAGGCAGCTGGTGACTGATAACACTTTTTTTGTTTTTTTTTAAGTCAGAGAGACCATTCTGAACACAATTTGTCTATAAAAAATGTTTGTGGGACTTCCGGGAACCGAGATACGCAAAATTACTGTTTTCGTAAATAGTGCTAAAATCGACTAGAAACGCCCAAAAATCAATTAAATTAAAAAATTTCTTCAAAAATTTGTTTTTGTTTTTTTCAATTACAAAAGACCATTCTGAACACAATTTGTCTATAAAAATTTAAATCGGCTGGAAACGCCTAAAAATCGATTAAATTTAATTTTTTTAAAAAAATTTTGTTTTTGTTTTTTTTCAAGTCAACGAGACCATTCTGCACACTATTTGTCTATAAAAAAATTTTGGGACTTCCAAGAATCGAGATACCCAAAATTACTGTTTTCGTAAATAGTCCTTAAATCGACTAGAAACGCCTAAAAATCGATTCAATTCAATTTTTCTTCAAACATTTTTTTTGTTTTTTTTCAAGTCAAAGAGACCATTCTGAACACTATTTGTCTATAAAAAAATTTGTGGGACTTCCGGGAACACAGATACGCAAATTTACTGTTTTCGTAAATAGTCCTTAAATCGACTAGAAACGCCCAAAAATCGATTAACCCTTCAAGCGCTAGCGTTACCGTACGGTAACGTAATTGTAACAGGTTTCTGTATTTGTTAATAAAATAAATTTAAGCTATAATTGCCAGATGACGCTTGAAATGTTTTCCTAATATCACAAGCTAGCCAATCAATATTTAAGCCACAATCTACCGAAAGCAATAACATAATTTATCCAAATATAAGGTTTTTTAAATCCAAAAATTTCGGACTTGAAGGGTTAAATTAACACTTCATGATGACCTTCGAAGTTTGAAATAATAATTGTGTCAGTATTGTTTATAATACAGATTATACATTGCTTAGTATGTTTACAATAAATAGTGGTATACAACGTCGAGAGTTGTTTAGTTTAAAATTACTTAACACAGATTATTTTTTTATAAGATGTAATTAAACTTAACTTTTTAATATTGTCAAACACTGCATTTTTTCTGAAACGATTTTATTATCCACTTTAAATATTAAAGTATACGAACTTGATTTGGTTTTTTCAAATACAAAAGACCATTCTGAACACAATTTGTCTATAAAAAATTTAAATCGGCTGAAATCGATTATTAAATTCAATTTTTCTTAAAAATTTTTTTTTTTTTTTGCAAGTCAAAGAGACCATTCTGTGTACTATTTGTCTATAAAAAAAATTTGGGACCAAGAACCGAGATACCCAAAATTACTGTTTTCGTAAATAGTCCTTAAATCGACTAGCAGCGGCTAAAAATCAATTCAATTCAATTTTTCTTCAAAAATTTTGTTTTGTTTTTTTTTTCAAGTCAAAGAGACCATTCTGAACACAATTTGTCTACAAAAAAATTTTGTGGGACTTCCGGGAACACAGATACGCAAAATTACTGTTTTCGTAAATAGTGCTTAAATCGACTAGAAACGCCCAAAAATCGATTAAATTAACACTTCATGATGACCTTCGAAGTTCGAAATAATAATTGCGTCAGTATTGTTTATAATACAGATTATACATTGCTTATGTTTACAATAAATAGTGGTATACAACGTCGAGAGTTGTTTAGTTTAAAATTACATAACAGAGATTATTTTTTTATAAGATGTAATTAAACTTAACTTTTTATATTGTAAAATACTGCATTTTTTTCTGAAACGATTTTATTATCCACTTTCAATATTAAAGTATACGAACTTGATTTGGCAAAGGAAATTAATTACCTCATAATCCCCAGGAAAAAAATCCGTAAACACCGGCCGGGATTTCCAAGTAATATTTACGGTATTTTAATACCCCAAGACTCGAACCCATTTAGGGGCCAGAAATCCCCCCTGACCCAAATATTATGCCGTCGCATTAGCATGCGAGTCCAAATATTTTGTCCACGAATTTAAAGAGCGAAAGCCCCGACCGTGCAAAGAGATAATACAGCGCGAGTGTGTTTCGCCCATATTGAAAAAGTGACGTATATTTTTCTTTACGAGTTAATTCCACGCACTTTTCGAAAATGGTTTAGATGCACTGCGCACGCGACTCGCCCCCACGATTTACGTCCGGGAACAACGCACCAAAGTCATCATCAAAAAGAAACCGGCGCTCGGGCTATTGGATTTCGAAATCGTATCATGTCCAGGGGACATTATCAGGAAAATATGAATGCGGCGGCTTTTATCTTCATTACACCTCCAGTAGTTTGTTGGAACATTACTGTAATTATTGTAATTAACTTCTTCGGGGTCGAGTACGTGTGTGTGTACTTAACTGTTGCGCACGATTTCCTAGTGCGACAAGGAAATAAAATGGGAATAAATTACTGCCCTCCGCCCTTCATTTTTATCCCTTTTATTGACTACACACTTATAGTGCTAATATTGGAAGCAATTTAATCAAATAAAAATTCATTGACTTCTAGTAGAACAATACAATAAAATTAAAGGTTGTTGAAATTGTGAAACCAGCCAAGTGCCTAATTTCAACAACCTATAATTTTAGAAAATGTTCCACCACGTGATAAACGAGAACCAAATTCAACAAACAATACAATAAAATGAGAAATACGATACTTTTCGTCTTCTACAATTTAAGAGCCTCTAAGAGACTACAATTAACAAATCAGTTATTTCAGTAGATGCTTAGTTAATTGCAGTCTCTTAGAGACTCTTAGGCCTATTGTCCACTGAGGCGTCATTTGACGAATGCATGCAAACTACAAATGACGACAGGCGTAATTTGCATCTTAGATATATCCACGTTATCGTCATGCAAGCTACAAAACGATTTATTTCTCTCAAGTTTAGCATCGCGGAAGCGCGTTTTTATTTCACTGCAAAAATGTCATCAAGCGATGATGAAGACGTGATTGCAGCATACAACTTTCTTTGAAGGTGACGACACAGATTGTATTGGTTTCATCCGTATATTGAAAAAAAAAACATTAATTGTACATTATTTGTTGCGGCAAGAGAGCCATCAGAAGATGATTCCTACTTTCAAACATTTTACAGAATGACTAAAAATACGTATGTACCTACTGAACATTAGTCTCTATTTTTGGACCTTTAATACAAAAACGAAATACTGTAATGCGAGATAGTGTCAGCCCGGAAGAAAGGATACTTATAACTTTGAAGTAAATTTTATAGCTAATATTACAACTAGGGAAATATGAATAGTATATTTCCCGTGTTGTAATCAAGAGTTTTTAACTTTCTCCGTTACGAAGTACGAGAAAGTATTGTGATAGTGATTTTTTTTTCAAATTTTTTTTTTACGGAAATACGGAAAATTTGTGTCTGTGTGTGTGTGTGTGTGTGTGTGTGTGTGTGTCTGTGCGCGCTGTATCTCAAAAACTAATAGAGCAATTGATATGAAACTTTGAACATATGTCTTATTTGATAATCCGAAGAACTGAAAAGCTTTTGATAAAATTTCGTATACCGGAAGTGGGTGTTAAAACCTTAATCGTTTTTTGTTTTTTGCCAATATCTTCTTAAATACAAAAAAATATCACAAAAACATTTGAACAAATATTGAAGACAACAAATAAATGAACATCTTTTGTTTGAAAATATTTTTCATAAAAATTGTTATTCGAGAAAAAAATGTATTAATTTTCTTTTCATTTCTGGTTTATAATTTTGAAACGATAATAGGTTTAGCAAATTTATGTTAATAATAATTGTAGCGAATGCTAAAGTAAACAACGTACAAAGAATAAGTTTTTTTCGAAATCCCTTTAGTTTTTGAGTAAACTGAGTTTTTAAATTTGAAGTATATTTTTTACATATTTCATAATTTTGACGTTTTAAACGTCAGTTTCATCCGAGTTTACACAACGCTCGAAGTACATTTAAAATAGGATTTCATTAAAAATAAACCCATGAAAACGTAAATATAAAGTCGGAGAAAGTAACATTATATATAACAGTCTGTCTGTGTGTAAAGTTCGCGCTGTATCTCAAAACCTAATACAGAAATGACCACAAAACTTTGAACAGTTTTTTGCCCTTTTCGCCTTTTTGGGACTTCAGGGCAATGTTTTCAGAACTTTTATCAGGTCTGTTGTAAAGACATTTTTAAAAGACGTTTCGTCGAGGATTATTTTTCGGGACTTTTTAAGACTTATTTTTAGGACCTTTTCTTTCAGGACCTTTATTTTTAGGATTTCGTTCCAAAATTTTATTAACAGGATATTTTTTTCTAGGGACTCTCTCAAGAATCCTTTGTTGAGGACTTATTTTCGGGATTTTTTTTTTCAGAATTTTCTACATGACAATTTTTAGAATTTTTTTTTAATGACCTTTTTTTGGACATTTTAAAGATATATTTAGTATTTTTTTCAAGACTATTTTCAAAACTTATTATTTCAGGAATTTTGTTAAGGACTTCTTTTAGGCCTTTTTGCAGGACTTTTTTCGGGATTTTTTTCAAGACTCTTTTTGGGATTTCTTTTTCAGGAAAATTTCTTCAGATCTTTTTACAATGCTTTTTTTCAGATTCTTTTTTGTTTATTTTTCAAAGATGTCATTTCGGGGCAATTTTTCAAGACTGTTTTTACAGGACAATTTTTTTATGATAATTCATCAGGACCCTTTTTCGGAACTTTCTTCAGGACTTTTTTGGGCTCTTATTTCTAGTATTTTGCATGAGGACCATTTTTCAGGATTTTTTTCTTCACGGCTTTTATCAGGACTCGTTTTTCAAGATCTCCAGAACTGTTCCTTTGGGACTTTTTTCGAGACTTTTATAAGAACCTTTTGTTAAAGACTTCTTTTCAAGATTATTTTCAGAATTTTCTTCGTTACATTTTTTCAGAATTATTTTTTCGGGAATTTTTTTTCAAGCCCTCTTTACAGGATTTTTTTCAGTATTATATTTCAGGACATTTTTTATTGGATACATTTTCAGGATTTTTTGTTCGGGACTTTCAAGACTCTTTTTGGGATTTTTTCAGAACAATTTCTTCAGAACTTTTTCAAGACTATTTGAATGATGTTTTAAAGGAAATTTTCATTTATTATTTTCATAACGCCTTTTCAAGATTTTTATTATAGGACAATTTTTAAGGATATTTTACTCTTTTTCGGGACTTTCTTCAAGACTTTTTTTAGGACTTATTTTAGGACTTTCCTTCGGGACTTTTTCAGGACTCTGTTTCTCTCGGGATTTTCTGACATTTATTTCTGGTGTTTTATATGAAGACCTTTTTGCAGGACTTTTTTCGGGATTTTTTTCAAGACTCTTTTTGGGATTTTTTTTTCAGGACAATTTCTTCAGATCTTCTTACAATGCTTTTTTTCAGAATCTTTTTTGTTTATTTTTCAAAGATGTTATTTCGACGCAATTTTTCAAGACTGTTTTTACAGGACAATTTTTTTATGATAATTCATCAGGACCCTTTTTCTGAACTTTCTTCAGGACTTTTTTGGGCTCTTTTTCGGGAAATTTATTTCTAGTATTTTGTATGAAGGCTATTTTTCAGGAATTTTTTCACGGCTTTTATCAGGACTCTTTTTTCAAGACTTTATTTCCAAAACTGTTCCTCCAAAACTTTTTCCAATACATTTTTTATCAGGACTTTATTTCTGGTCTTTTTGAAAGACTTTTTTAACGGGACTTTTTTCAAGACTTTCTTGTTCAGGACTTTAATTAAGTTTTTACGACTTTTTAATTAAGCAGGACTATTTTTAGAAATCCATTTCAAGACTTTTTTTAGCATTATTTTTAGTTTTTCAGTAAACTTACGGTAAAGATTTTTTGAATTTGAAACATAATTTGTCATTTGTAGCTTTTATAATTATGACGTTGCAATCATTCGATCATGTGAAACGCTCGATTTAAAATATTATTTAAATTGAAAATAAATCATGAATCTACAAATATAAGTATCAAATCGGAGAAAGTAATATGATGGCCACATCACCATTTTTTTTCTGATTGAAAGAATATTGTTCTGTAAATGGGAAAATATTGGATTGTAAATGATTGAATTTATCGGATTGGTAACGTTGCTAAGGGCCTTGTTTGTAAATATCATGGTTGACTTGTTTTGGTATTTGCGTTGTTTCATAAATTGGTGAAATGTCAAAGTATGTGTTAACGCAAGCGACGAAATACCGTGAATGTTTGGTTCCCGTAAAATCCAAAGCTGTAAAATCCATAAAGGATACCTTCCTAAGAAATCGGAGGTGTTGTCCCGAGAGCAATTAAAACAATTCTTGCGAGAAGCTCCTAATGACAATTGTTTGATGTCTATATTTCCCTAGGGAAATATGAGCACTTCATATTTCCCTAGGGAAATATAAGTGTGTTATGACATATCGTAACTAAGCAATATCACTCAATATTGTTGCAATCAGAAAAAAAAACAGTTTTTTTGTATGTGTCTATCTATGTGTATTGGTACAAAATTAAAATAAAACAGAGGAAAATAAAATAGAAAACGCTTTATTAATAAAACAGCAGTCATCAGATATAAAAATGTCGATTAGATCATAAGTTTTCAAGGTTTTGTCGTTCTGGTAAATGATTTTTTATTGTACAGACAGGCAGAGTTGCCAACCCTACCGATATGTCTATACCTTTTTACCGATCCACCGATTTTGACTCACAATCAGATATTCTGACAAAACAACTAGAAATGTTGACTGGTAAAATTTGAATTTGCTTTCACATATTTATCACTAGAGAGAGGATTTTATGCAAAATGCATATTTTTGTATATTTTGCATATTTACCCCTATAATGCACATTTCCTCTTTTAATGCATATTTTAACATATAATGGTAACATTTTCTTACACGGCACATTGCAACAAGTGCAATTTTTGATTTCGGGCATGAACCAACATCTAGCCATTCAAAGAAATACCGGCCAAATGTTATCAGAATAATTGCCAATTCGTCCTGCGATAAACGAGTTATAAATTTTTGAAATTTTTGATTTTCGAATAACTAATACTTGGACATTGGAAAACAAAATAGGAAACGCGTAGAAGAAATTTTACACAATTTGAACCTAATTAAGACAATATCGCTCTTTTAAACAAACTTTGGTTTATTGAAAATCTATTTATTTTTAAACGAGTTAGAAATTTTTGATTTTTGAACAACTAATTAATACTTGGACGTTTGAAAATAAAAAAAAAATAAAAATAACAGGAAACATGTAGAAAAAAAAATTGCAAAAATTAAACCCAATTGACTCTTCTGGTTTTTGAAAATCCATTTATACGAGTATTTAAATTTCTGATTTTGGATCAACTAATACTTGAACGTTAGAAAAGAAAAAAAAAAGAAAAAAAAATAGGAAACGTGCAGAAGAAATTTTACATGAATTAAACCTAATTACGAAAATATCACTCTTCTAGAATAACTTTTTTTTGAAAATCCATTTATTTTTAAACGAGTATCAAATTTTTGAAATGTTTGTTTTTCGAACAACTTAAATACGTTGAAAAAGAAGAAAATAAAAAAAGGAAACGTTTAGAAGAAATTTTACATAAATTAAACCTAATTATGAAAACATCACTCATCTAAAAAAACTTTGGTTTTTAAAAATATATTTATTCTTGAACGAGTTACAAACTTTTAAAATTTAAAAAACTAGTACTTGGACGTTGGAAAGAAAAAAAAAGAAAACCAAGTCTAATAAAAAAAACGTATATTCTTCTAAAATGAGTTTGTGGTTTTGTTAGTTAGATTTTTGAAGATTTTGATTTCTGAAACGTCCGACATTCCGACAAAAAATGGAAAACGTGTAAAAATGTTTTTTTTTTTCAAAACTTATTGTTATTCAAAAAATCTCGCTCTTCTAAAATACCTTTGGTGTTTTCACAAATTCACCAATTTGCAAGCAAGTTGCAGATGTTTCAAATGTTTGATTTTCGAGTTGTCTAACATTTGGACATTCAAAGAGAAAAAATAGGAAACGTGTAGAAACAGTTTCACAAAAATTTAATTTCATTAAGAAAATATCACTCTTCTCGAAAAAGTTCGGTTTTATCCACTTATTATTAAACGAATTATTTTTCTTTTTAATTTTCGAACAAATAATACTTGGACGTTGGAAAAGAAAATAATATAAAAAAAGTAGGAAACGTGTAGGAAAAATTTATCAAAAATTAAGTCTAATTAACAAAACATTATTCTTCCAAAATAAGTTGAGATTTTGAAAATACACCTCTTTTCAAGAGAGTTAAAAAATTTTGAAATTTTTGATTTTCGAACAACTAATACTTGGCCGTTGGAAAATAAAGAAAAATTAAAATATAAATAAATATAACACGTGGGAAATTTTTTACAAAAATTAGTTCAAAACTTCAATTTTCTAAAATAAATTGGGGTTTTGAAAAACCGTCTCTGTTCAATAGATTTTTGAAACTTTTGATTTTCGAGATTCGGCGAAAAAAATTGGAAACTTATAAAAATGTTTTTGTTTTCAAAAAATTATTCTCGCTCTTCTAAAATACCTTAGGTGTACCAATTTTCAAGAGAGTTGCTAACGTTTCAAATGTTTGATTTTCGAGACGTCGAACATTCGGATATCGAAAGAGAAAAGGTACGAAACAAAATCACAAAAATTATACCTAATTAAGAAAATATCACTCTTCTAAAATAACCTAGGTTTTTGAAAATCCATTTATTGTTAAACAAATTAAGAATTTTTAAAAATTTTGATTTTCAAAGTTTGTATAATTGGACGTGGGAAAAGGATTTTTAAGAAATTAAGGATTTATACAGCCAGCTATCAATGCGAAAAATCAATGATCGAAAGTCTTTGGTCGAAAATGGCGATTTTCTGCGAATTTTTGGTTCCGTTCACACTTAAAAATAACTTCTGCTCTGCTCTGGAGATTGCCCCTATAATAAAACAGTCCGTTAAATACAAGTGGAAATATTGAATAACCCGATAAATGTCTGAATTTTTTTGTCGGTTTTTTGGACAAAAAAGGCTGAAAAACTATTCTAGCAGTGTGTTTTCCTTGGTTCATTGGCTTGAGGTGTCTCCTAAGGGTCCGAACTAAGGGAAGAATCGACTGGAAGGGTGTCATGGATTTGCTGATATATGCACATATTTCAGCATTTTACAATGCATAAAATCGTCTACTTATCACCAATCGAAACAAAATCGCAAATCCGTAAGTCGGTGAATCCCCTCGTTCTCTGTGCAAGCGCAGGTCCCATCCGTACCATACGCGAATTCACCGGCTTCGCGTCGAAGAATTTCCCCATCTGTCTATTTTTATTTATGCTCTTTGACAATAAAACAAAGATATTTAATCAATTTAAGCTCTGCAATGCGGCAGCTACTCGAAATTGCAACAAAAATAACGGAGAATAAAGTTATTCGACACATCCTGTCTCACAGACCAGTAGGGTCACCATTGGCGGGTTAAATAGTAGAAGACGATATTTATTAGATAAATATCGATTAATATTTATAGCAATCAAGAATAATTAATAAAGATACCGTTTATTTGATACCCAAAGATTCATTACATATTTACCCACAAAGATGTTAAGTAAGCCCAGACCTTTTCATACGCTCCTCGCAATTCCGCAGGATTAAAATATTAATTCTCCGCCCTCCTTAAAGGTAAACACCTCATCATCATTTGACGTATTGCAATATGCCATGGGGGGGGGGGGGGGGGGGCAGGAAGGGCCTTCGAAAACCTTCCTTCAGCCATGTGCGGCTTCTCTATATTTGTAACAATAACTCGAGAAACGCGAGTTTTGACAACTTGACTGCTGCGTTGTATGCATGTATGTGTGTGTGTGTGTGTGTGTGTGGCCCGTTACTCTTAATGAGTTGTTTACGAAGAGTTATTCTTGTCTGCAAAGTTGAAGAGATGCTTGTTTTCAAGCATCCTCTGCACGCTCTTACAACTAATTACTTTACCTTCGGCCTGCTCAACTACTTCAAACTCTCGAGCGATTTTGTTTTTATTTTCGGTAAAATTTGAATGTGGAAAATTAAGTTGATTATTTATAATAGTATGTTGTGTGAAATATTTAATGCGGTTTTCTGGTTTCTTCGTCGCATGATTAGATAATGGTCATCGTAAATTTCCTATGAAGCAAGTGGAACAATCATGGTGATGGTTGCGACCGTTACTACGTGGTAATTCAACATATAATCACTGAATAAAACATAGTAAGTGTTTTTCAGTGATTATACAAGTGGAACAAAGTGACATTTCGGATAAATTCCTCTGTAGTATTGATAACTTTGTTTTAACTATTTATCATGATAAGCGCTGGTCGCGCATTTCATGACATTTTCATCCACTCACTGCGATTATTTTCTTTATCCATTAAAATCATGAATATTTATGTTTAATAACGCCAATAGTTGAGGAGAAGATTTGTTAAATATTTCTTAACGGAATTGGTCGATTAAGCGTTTTACCATCTGTCTGTCTCTAAAACGTTTAATCGACCAATGGGTTATATTCATCATAGCGAATACGTTTACCCATCAGTGATTCTTCTGCACTGATGAGGACAATGAGTCCGAGACCGGTCTGTACTTTACCGTATGATTGGAAAATAATAATTTATTGCTATTCCTTACTTATAAATATACAAATAATTATATAAAACAAATATACACTGGAGGAAAAAAATGAAACACTTGAAATTCGTAAAATTTCGACCATTTTCAAACCGCCATAACTCGGCGTATTTTCAATCGATTTTGATGAATCTTTAAGGGCGAAAAACTCTGAAGTATCTTCTTTAAATTCATGCATACGAAGTTAAGCGTAACCCCTTCCGCCCCTCTCTAGCACCCCTGTGAAAAAATAATGTTTTTTCAGGAAACCATTTTCAACTTTGACGATGTCTATGGAGTTGGAAAAATTTTGTCGACTCGATCCACCATAAAGGCATTAAAATCTGATCAATTCCCTTTGCAGGACTTGAAAAACGAAGTTCCTACGACGATTTGGTACCAAGTTATAGCTGTTTGAAAACATTTTGAGATTTTTCGCACATAACTCAGCGACTTTTCAACCAAATTTGATGATTCTTACGGGAAAAAAAAATCATTTTTCATTTCATCAAAATCGATTGAAAATACACCGAGTTATGGCGGTTTGAAAATGGTCGAAATTTCACGAATTTCAAGTGTTTCATTTTTTTTCCTTCCTATATAAAAATAATATGCGTACAAATGTTGAATATTAAAATTACACCATTTCTATTTTGGATAGGCACTGTGCGGGGGGTAATACCACAAGATGTTAGAATTTGGCCGGATATTTTTTTTTGCACGAGCCATTGAATCGACACAATTTTCGAGAATGAACTGAGTTGGGCTAATCACAATTAATTCAAGAAATTTGCTATAAAATGACGAGTGCTTAAAATAAAATGTACCCTGCTGAAATTATAACCGCGAGTGGTTTTTGTTAAGATAATTTAAGGAATAAGAACTATACCGGGCGTCTATTTAAAAACGAGCAATGCTCTATAAGTATAGACCTAAAAGAAGTTATAAAAAAATGGTGATGTGGCCATCATGTTACTTTCTCCGACTTGATGGTATCATTTATATTTATGCGTTCATAGTTTATTTTCAATTGAAATCATATTGAAATGGCATCTAGGGACCCCAAAACGGATATTTCCGTAAAAAAAATTTTTGAAAAAAAAATCACGATCACAATACTTTCTCGTATTTTCTAACGGAGAAAGTAAAAAATTCTCAAAACCGTTTCTAGGATATGTCGAGGGGAATCAGTATGAACACAAAAATTACCTTCACTAAGCAACCCCTGGGGCTGTAGCCACCCCAACTATTTTTTTTAAATAGCAACACCCCCTTGTGATACCTCATTGGAAAGCTCTTGAAAATTGTTATTTAACAGTACTAAATCATTGTTATAATTTATTCAAATTTCTCGTTCTAAACAGGGGCAGCTCGTTATATAGAGCCACGGAGCTATGGCACTACCTGTAGACTCAAGCTCAGCAAGATTGTTTTAACTAATTCTTAAAAAAACTTTTTAAATGTTAAACAACACCTGTAACACCGCGTGGAAGTTCCACATTAATTTCAACAGATGGTTAAAATTTTGAGAGACTATTTCTGACTAATGTATTTTTACAAATTTCCAAAGAAAGCAATCGCAAGTTTACCACAACAAAAATGGCTGCACTAAAAAGAACATTTTGATGACCAAAAAGGCGCATTTTTCAAAATACAAGTAGGGATTCCACATTTATTTTAACAGATGGTTTAAACTTTGACTGACTAATTCTGAATATTGCGTTTTTACAAATTTTCAAAAAAAAAATCATCGCAAGTTTACTTACCACAACAAAAAGGCAAATTTTGATCACCAAAAAGGCAAATTTTTCAGAAATTCACTCGAGAATTCCACATTTCTTTCGACAGATGGCTGAAATTTTGACAGACCAATTTGGAATAATGTCCCTTTATAAATTTCTTCAAAAAATAATAACAAGTTTACCACAACAAAAATGGTTGCACTAGAAAAGCAAATTTTGATAACATAAAGAAGCGGATTTTTTAGAAATTCACATGGCGATTCTACATTTATTGCTACAGATGGTTGAAATTTTGACAAACTAATTCGGAATAATGTGTCTTCGCAAATTTGCAAAGAAAATAATCGCAAGTTTACCACAACAAAAATGGTTGCACTAAAACGCAAATTTTGATGACCAATAAGGCGCATTTTTCAGAAATTTGCATGGAAATTCCACATTTATTGCAACAGATGGTTGGAATTTTGACAGACTAATTTTGAATAATGCGTCTTTACGAATTTCCAAAGAAAATAATTTTCTTTTAAAGTTTCGATTTTTTTTTTGTTCAAATTTTCGGATTTTTGGTCCACAATTTTGATTTTTAAGATCGAATTTTTGATCAAAGTTTTTAATTTTTTATCCTATATTTTAGATTTTTTAACCTAAATGATTGCTTTTTATACGCAACTTTTTTATTTTTTTACCGATATTTCCAAGTACAGTTTCTGATTTCTAGCCCTTCATTTTATATTTTCTAACTTGAATTATTATTTTTTATGGGCGAATTTTTTTTTCTTTTTGATTACTTTTTGACTACCGTTTTCGAGTTTCTAATCGGCAACTAATTTTGAGCTAATTAGTTATTTTAGGAGCTGAAAATTGCAAATTAATTTTGTTTTCCTTGATTTTTCATTTTTTTTTTGGTTTGCATTTTTTATTTTTAGACTAGCATTTTTGATTTTTTTGGCCTATATTGTATATTTGACCTGTATTTTTCATTTCTTCGTTCCAAATTTTAGAGTTTTTGCCCGAAATATTCTTTATTTTGGTTAAGCTCTCTGATTTTTTTTTGTTGTTGAAATTTTTAGATTTTTGGTCTGCATTTTTCAATCGCGAATTTTTGATATTTGTCTAAATTTTTTGTGCTTACATTTTAGTTTTTTATCTTAATTAAGAGCTAATTCTGCAAGTGATTATTTTTTTTACGATTTTTCAAAACATTGAGTGCGATTTCCGTTCCCTCCAGTGCAGTTTTGAGTAAATTCCTGTCGTTTTCAGTAGCAATATTGCAAATATTTAGTACACTCTTTCTGCAAAGTTTTAGTAATTTTGAAACTAATTCTACAAGTGATTAATTTTTTACAATTTTTCAAAACAGTGAGTGCAAATTTCCTTCACTACAGAGCAAATTTTGAGTTTATTCCTTTTTTTTTCTGCAGGAGCATGTCGCTGTTTTCAGGAAACTAAAAGTACACTATTTTTCAATAATTGAAGTTTATTTGAAACGAAACCTTCAAGTAACGAATTTAAAAAAAAAATCAAATCGTCGAGTGCAAATTTCCTTCACTACAGAGCAAATTTTGAGTTTATTACCTTGTTTTCTGCAGAAGCATGTCGTTGTTTTCAGGAAATTAAAAGTACACTATTTTTTAATAATTGAAGTTTATTTGAAACGAAACCTTCAAGTAATGAATTTTTAAATTTTTTTAAATCGTCGAGTGCAAATTTCCTTTGCTACAGAGCAAATTTTGAGTTTTTTCCTATGTTTTCCATGAGTGCTGAAAATGGCAATTTTCGTACTTGAATTTTCAATCTTCTTGTTTTAATTTTTTATCGTTAAGCCCGAATTTTGATATTTTGGTCTAAATTTTTAATCTTTTAGCCTTATTTTGTTTTCTAAATTTTCGATTTGTTTGTTAAAATTTTCGATTTTTTGGTCCGCAATTTTGATTTTTCGGATCGAAGTTTTGGTCGAAGTTTTGATTTTTTTATCCTATATTTTAGATTTTTTTTAACCTAAATGATTTTTATACGCGAATTTTTTTATTTTTTAATATGTAATATACTTGTTTCTCATTGATCACTTGGTGAAACATTATGTTAATATAGGTTTAAAAATTAAAATTCACTTGGTTTGCTTCACGATTTAATCGTGAAGCAAACCAAGTGAATTTTAATTTTTAAACCGATATTTTCAAGTTGTTTTTATAGTTTTTGATTTCTTGTCCTTGATTTTAGATTTTCTAACTTGAATTATTATTTTTTATGGGCGATTTTTTTTTACTTTTCGGTTACTTTTTGACTAAAATCGATTAAATTTAATTTTTCTTCAAAAATGTTTTTTGTTTTTTTCTTTCAAGACTGAGACCATTCTGAACACTTTTCGTTCATAAAATTTTGTTGTGGGACTTCCAGGAACCGAGGTTTTCGAGTTTCTAGTTGACCACTTATTTTGAGCTAAAGAGTTATTTTGGGGGCTGAAAATGGCGAATTATTTTCGTGTTCCTTGATTTTTCAATTTTTTTGGCTTGAATTTTTTATTTTCAGACCAGCATTTTTGATTTTATTTGGCTTATTTTTTAGATCTATGGCCTGTATTTTTCATTTCTTCGTTCCAATTTTTTTTGTTGAAATTTTCTGCATTTTTTTAACCGCGAATTTTCGAAATTTGTCTAAATTTTCGATCTTTTGGGCGTATATTTTAGTTTTTAACTTTAATTAAGAGCGTATTTTTTATTGGTCTATAATTTAGATTTTGAACGTGTGTGATTGATTTTTATGTGCAAATTTTTGATTTTTTTGCCGGTATTTAATTTGTATAATTTGTCATTTCCATCTTTCATTATTTTGATGTTTCAAACGCCAGTATCATCCGATCTAATAAATTGTAAAAGTGGCTCTACCATCAACATGTTTCACGAGCCGCCACTGGTTCTAAATATCAAATTAAACTATTTTGTTGCTAATAATGTCGAAATTGTTCAACAATTATCAGATGGCAAAATGTTTATACTTCCAGTTCGACAATAAAAAGATAGGGGCACTCCGTGGCGGAGCGGTTACACTCCCGCTGTCGGTGCGAGGCGTCGTGGGTTCGAATCCCACGCTCGGGCGGTAGCTTTTATTAACGAAAAGTTATCGTTCGGGTCCATGGTTGTTTAGCGTTTGTCCCATTCATTATGAAAATGAATTCTCAAATATTAAAATGAACGTTAGTGGCCGAACAGCAAATCGCTTACGCCAATTCCCTTAAAATAACATCCTTCCTTAAAAAAAAACAAAACAATCAACAAAAATAGGGAGTTGCCATAACAAAATTTCATTTTCAAAAAATTACAAAATTTTGCAGATATTTGATGATGTTCGAAACTTAAGCAGTTACTTAACAGTTAAAAAAATAATTATTATCATAGATTTAAATTTCCGCAAAATCCGTTCAAGTTTCACGTCTCGGAAATGGTATTTTTCCGCTTTCTAAGCTCTCTGTTCCGGGGACGAGGACGCGTGTATTGATACAATTTAAAGGATACGTTTAAGTTCGAGATTTCCCATAAGTCACTGCGTAAATCTCCTCCGGAGTGATCCTATCCGTTGCCGTTTTGCATTTCTTTTATTTTCATCGCGCACGCCTCCCCCTCCCCTCTATTGATAAGTGTTTGCGCTCCGGGGATTTACCCGAGGCGGAGGAAAAGTTTCTGGCAAGGAGATTGATGCTCATATGAATAAAAGTACCGATTGGATTTCGATAATTAAATTTGTAAAATACACCCGGGTATTTTTTCTTTGTAAACAAGAAACGAAAATTACGTCTTTTTAATTTAATCAGTGGTAAAATTGCGGCCAAAAAATAGGACACCATTGTAATTTCGAAAATTTATTCATGTAAATTGTGTTTCAATGCCCAATCATTATTATAATAAATGTCAATATCAATTGACATCCATTCGTGTTTTGCAATAGCCTGCATGCTTTCATATTATAAATTAAATTGATACACGTTGTGGGTATAGCTTCCTACTATTAAAATAGAGATTGATTCACACTAACAAAAAAAAGGAGTCCTTTTTGTTTTGAGATCATTTGTTAAAGTTTTTCAATGTTAACTTAAAAAATTTGGAAATTTTTGAAAAAAAAATCGTTACATAATTTCCAAATTTTTTTCTGGGTTGATCTTGTTAGGCTCTATCACTTTGATGAAAGTTAAATAAAAACTTCTGAACAAGTTTTGCATTTCCAATTCATGAATCTACTAAAGGAAATAAAGTCCAATCCTTATTGATATCGATGTTAGTTATTCTAAATTTTCTTCAGCGACATACATTTTTGCATAATTTATTTAATAGTAAAAAGGTTTCTGTTTACGATTTCAAAACTAAAATAATTCAAATTCACGGTGATCCATACCCAATTATACCGCAATAATGAACGTTTGTGCAACAACCAAATAATTAATGCCAATTTAATGTGCAATTTGAAATGTGCACAGGTATCCTGTATTTATCGTTATCCGCCAGTAGCGCCGGCAATAATCTATTTGCAATAATGCGCGAATTTACGACACTCGTCAAAATTAGATATTAGGGAATTATTGGGCCATTGTTCCATCGGCGCTGTATTTTATCTGGCGCGGGCGTAAAAGTATTTATGGGGAAATTATGGTTTCACGCGGACACGTTTTAACGCCCGTTTTGATGACCGTTTGTTCTCTGTAAATACTGTTTTGAGAGACCGTAAACTGCCACCTAAACAATTTTTAAATGTTATAAAACTTTAATTTCCGCGTTTTTTGTGGTTTGCGATTCTATTTCAGGATATTTTATTTTATTTTGAATTTAACTATCGGATGTTATTTATTTTTTTTTAAGAAGCGTTTTTGTTTGTTATTGATCACTTTCTTATAGTGTAGTAGGAAACATCTATTTCCAGACACTTGATTGACTAATTTGTTTAATTTGCTATATTTTTGAATGTTTTCAGTTTAGAAAATAAATTTAAGAGAAGAGGAAATGGATAAGGCGATGATTAATGAGAGGGTGTTTAAGAGGGCGAGAAAAATGCGGGACCGCTTTCAAGTGAATTAGATAATTAATTAATTTTGGGGATGGCGAGAATTAAGGACGCCATAAATCGGTTAACGGGGCCGGCGGGCAATTTGCGTCCCCTTCAGGTCAAACGCTGATCTTATTTTATTTTTCGAGTTTTATTAACGACGCAACGTGATTAGTTTACGAAGCTCTTTCAAAATGTCTCGAAGAGGCAAACGTAACAAATTGCGAGAAAAATACAATTTGTTTTTTTTTTACACAATTTATTGAATTTTAGATAATGCCTCTAGTTATTTTTTTATAATGAGTGCAGTACGTTAGAGGGCGTGTTTAAATTCTAAAACTTTCCAGAGTTCACAAGTTTTTTTATAATATATGTGCGCCATTCAGAAATATTTTTTTGAAGAAAAATTTAATTTAATCGTTTTTCGGCATTTCCTGCCGATGTTAGAACGATCCACGAAAAAAGAAATTTTGGGCTAATTTTCATTATTGCGTTAATTTTGTCAAGGGGAAACTTGAGAGAATTTGAGCATATCTTCGGGTTGTTTAGAATATTTGGATAAATAAGATAATACAATATTTAATTATTTGAAGTAATATGAAATAGATACTAATATTACCAAATGTACAGTTTATAGTCTAACACTGGATTTCACAAAGAAGCATTTGCAATGGTTTACGTAACTCATTGTTTAAGTTCGGCAATAAATTTTCACCCCCTAACTCTGAAAAGTCATGAATTATATCCCAATGGCGGATAGTGTTGGTCCTCATCCACTGGTGGGAAAAAAATTAAACACTTGAAATTCGTGAAATTTCGACCATTTTCAAACCGCCATACCTCGGCGTAGTTTCAATAGATTCTGATGAATCTTTGAGGGCGAAAAACTTTGAAGTGTCTCCTTTAAAGTCATGCACGGGGCCGCGGTGACCCAGTGAGTAGACCTCCTGCTTATGGGCCTCGGGCCGTGGGTTCGAATCCCATCCGCGCGGTCACTTTTTCGGAATGAAAAATGGCCGTGCGGGTCCATGGATGTTTAGTGTATGTCCCTTTCATCATTATAAATGATTATTATACAAATTATCGGTTGTGGCAGAATGCTCTAGTTGGCTACGTCAATTCCCAAATCATCCGCGCCTCCTCAACCCGAATTCCTGTCAACCATCCTTTCTTAAAAAAAAAGTCATGCACGCGAACTTAAGCGTAAACCCTTCCGCCCCCTTCTAGGGCCCCTGTGAAAAAAAAAGTTTTTTTCTGGAAACCATATCCAACTTTGACGATGTCTACGGAGTTGGAAAAATTTTGTCGACTCGATCCACCATAAAGACATTAAAATTTGATAAATTCCCTATGCAGGACTCAAAGAACGAAGTTCCTACGATGATTTGGAACCAAGTTATGGGTGTTTGAAAAAAAGTGCAAGTTTTGATTTTTTAAACTGCATAACCGCATACCGTTATGCGATTTTGATGATTTTAACGACAAAATGTATCAAATTTCGTGGAAAAGTTGGCTAAGAAATATTTTCATAAAATCAACGAAAAGCGTCAAAATGTCACGTTTTCGAAGTTCGAATATTTAAAATAGCATTTTTTTTTTATTGCAGAACAGCCAAATGCAACAGTGTAATTAGTGTAATTTCAAAAGGGATTACAAAATTTTGTCGTTAAATTAGCATAAAATGTAAAATTTGCGCTTTCTTAAAGTTTGAATATTAAATTAACACAAAATGTAAAAATTCCGCTTAAAGTTTGAATATTTAAAATCGCGATTTTGATTTTTTAAATTATATTATTGCCGAACGCGTTATCCAATTTTGATGACTCAAATGTCAAAATGTGCCAAATTTGTGCAATTTTAAAGTTGCTTAAAAATATTTTAAATGTTTAATGTTGGCGGCGTTTACTTCGTGGTACATCTTGATTGTAGATTGGAATAAAACACTTTAACTTTTTTATACCACTATATATACCAAATATAGTGGTATAAAAAAGTTGAAGTGTTTTTTCCAATCTAAAAATATTTTCGTAAAATTTTGTTTTTTTTTTAAATTGCAGGACAATCAAACACGTCTTTGATTGACTTTGATTATTTAAACGTCAAAATAAGGTGAAGTGTAATTTTAAGACGAATTATAAAATGTTCTCGTAAAATGAACACAAAATGCAAAAAATGTACATAAAGTTTGAATATTTTATAATCACGATTTTGATTTTTTAAACTGCATAACTGCCAAATACATTATCCTCTTTTGATGATTCCAACGACAAAATGTATCAAATTTTGTGCAAAAGTTGGTTAAGAACTGTTTTAATAAAATCAACGAAAAGCATCAAAATTTCACGTTTTCAAAGTTCGAATATTTGAAATTTTTTTAAATTGCGGAACAGCCTAATGCAACAGTGTAATTAGTGTAATTTCAAAACGGATTACAAAATTTTGTCGTTAAATTAAATTAACACAAAATGTAAAAATTGCACTTTTTTAAAGTTTGAATATTTTAAAATCGCGATTTTGATTTTTTTAAACTGCCGAACGCGTCAGAGGCCTGCATGGGCCGGGCTTTGACCCGGCCCGGAAAGCCCGGCCCGGCCCGATGTCGGGCCTTGCCGGGCCGGGCCCTATTTTTCAAACTCCGGGCCGGGCCGGGCCGGGCCGGGCTTTTCGATGGATAATTTAACCCGGGCCGGGCCGGGCTTGGATAACTTTAATGTTATTATATTTTGGAAAGCAACAACTAAGTGAATTGAAAAAATATCTTATTAACACGAATTCAATGTATTTTAACAATTTTAAGGAATACATGGGTCCAGTAATTTTATTTATTTTATTCAACATTTTTCGGTTACGGGCCGGGCCGGGCCGGGCTTTGAATATTCAGCTCCGGGCCGGACCGGGCCGGGCCCGCAGCACATTTTCGTTTCATCGGGCCGGGCCGGGCCGGGCCGGGCCGGGTTTTAAATTTTCACTGTCGGGCCGGGCCGGGCCGGGCTTTCGAAAACTCGCTTCTGCAGGGCTCTGGAACGCGTTGTAAGATTTTGATAATTCGAACGATAACATGTACCAATTTTTGTGCAATTTTACTGCGTTGTTCAATTTTGGTGACACCAATGTCAAAATGTGCCAAATTTAGTGCAATTTAAAAGTTGCTTAAAAAATATTTTCGTAAAATTTTGATATTTTTAAATTGCAAGACAACCAAACACGTCTTTGATTGATTTTGCTTATTTAAACGTCAAAATAAGGTGAATTTAGTGTAATTTTAGGATGAATTATAAAATGTTCTAGTAAAATGAACACAAAATGCAAAAAAATTATTTAAAGTTTGAATATTTAATAATTGCGATTTTGATTTTTTAAACTGCATAACTGCCGAACACATTATCCGCTTTTGATGATTCCATCGACAAAATGTATCAAATTTTGTGCAAAAGTTGGTTAAGAAATGTTTTTGTAAAATCAATTTCACGTTTTCAAAGTTCGAATATTTGAATTTTTTTTAAATTGTCGTTAAATTAACACAAAATGTAAAAATTTCGATTTTTCAAGTTTGAATATTTTAAAATCGCGATTTTAATTTTTTAAACTGCCGAACACGTCTGATTTTTATGATTCCAACGACATCTACAAAATTTTTGCAATTTTACTGCGTTGTTCAATTTTGATGACTCCAATGTCAAAATGTGCCAAATTTAGTGCAATTTAAAAGTTGCATAAAAAATATTTTGGTAAAATTTTGATTTTTTTTAAATTGCGGGACAAACAAACGCGTCTGATTTTGATTATTTAAAGGTCAAAATTTGGTGAATTTCGCATAATTTTGAAACGGATTATAAAATTTTCTAGTAAATTAATTTTTAATTGTTGTTGTGATATGTAATACTGTGTAGGATATTTATATATGTATTTTCATTACATTTAATAAAATACCACTACTACTACTACTAAATGAACACAAAATGCAAAAAATCACCTTTTTCAGGTTTCTATATACGAAAAGCGTCAAAATTTCGAATATTTGAAATTGCGATTTTGTTTTTTTTTTAATTCGAAACGATGTAATTGGTGTAATTTAAAAATGGATTACAATTTTTTTTAAATTGCAGAACTGCCAAATGAAACAGTGTAATTAGTGTAATTTCAAAACCGATTAAAAAATGTAAAAATTGTGCTTTTTAAAAATTTGAATATTTTAAAATCGCGATTTTAATTTTTTAAACTGCCGAACGCGTTTTCTGATTTTGATGATTCCAACGACAACATGTACAAAATTTTGTACAATTTAAAAGTTGTCTGAGAAATATTTTTGTAGAATTGTTCGAATATTTGAAATTACGGTTTTGGTTTTTTTTTTAATTCGAAACGGTGTAATTGATGTAATTTAAAAATGGATTACAAAATTTTCTCGTTAAATTAATACAAAATGTAAAAATTGCACTTTTTTAAAGTGGGAAGATTTTAAAATCACGACTTTGATTTTTAATTCTGCGAAATGCGTTGTCCGATTTTGATGGTCAAAATGTGAAAATTTTTGATCGATATGGGTCTTTTGACTTAATGCGTGTATTGCCCGCCAGAGCGCGCAAAATGGCCGTATATGCATTTTTGCGGTTTTTTTTCAAATTACTTGTTAAAAATTATAAATTTAGGTAAGAAATTAATATTAAATCAAATTTTTTAAAGTAAATTCTGCAACATAATTCTTAAAAAAAAAACATTTACATGAGTATGCGCTCACCTGCACTTGGAAGGAAATGGTCTATTTTATGAATAATTTTTTTAGTAATTCTCAAAACTTGAAAAATATATCCACAATTATCGACACCTTATTTTTCAAATAAAATAAATGAAAATAAATGTAATACAGAGAAACTATTAATAATGATAGTTGACGTTAAGAAAAGATTAACTTACGTAAAAAATATATTCACAATTGACTTCTTATATTATTCAAAAATATTTGTCATTTCAAAAAAATAATTTGAAAATTTACTCAATTGTTAACCTGGCAACAGCTGTAGTACTTACCCCTTCACTCGTAAACTTTTAGAGGACGACCTACATTCCTTTAAAAAGTATAAAAAGAACGTCCCACAAAAAAGAAAACAAATATATTATCATGCGGCCACAACGGAAAACCATGCATGACAAAAAATTCAAAAGATCCATGTTGTTACAGAATTTTTTACTTTATAACTTTGATTTAAAATTAATATATAAGCTAAATTTATAATTTTTAATAAAAAAATTTAAAAAAAAAACGCTAAAATGCGATTTTGCGCGCTCTGGCAGGCAATGCAGGAATTATTGGAAAAGTCTAAAGATCTATATTTATCGGAAATTTTCCGCTCTACAACTTTGGTATCTTATCATTTTTCCAGAAAATGCATAGTTTTGGCTGAAAATCCAAAAAATCAGCAGAAGGTCACAATTTGCGAAATTCTTCAACGCGAATTATGAGAAGCAAAAATTCGTTTAATGATTTTGTTTTAGGGAAATTGTTTGACATCTATAACCAATCAAAATCTAAAACTCTTCCTCTTACAAATAAATTAGAACGCAAAAGAAGTGTAGATTATATTAATCAGAGAACAATGCATTTATTGAAGAAAACATTAGCCTCACGAAACTTTTTATGGATTCCTTCATATGTTCATCAAACTATTTCACGCTGATAACAAAAAAACATAATACATTATACTCTTAACAGATATTTCCACTTTTCCCATAAAGGGTGAGTAAATTTGTGTACGTTCGCATACACACACATACACATACGTACAGTTCATGGTAGTCATAAAAGGGGAGGTAATGCATGTTTAATTCGTGTAAATTGCTTTATCCTCGTCAGTTACGACCACGGTCGCGGATCGCGTGATCCTGCACATAACACTTTGCACACTCCTCTTCTCCACGATAATCCTGACTTATTCTTTAATCTATAATGTCTTATATAATGCGCGATAACATGAGAGACCGGTGATATATTGGACGATCCAGGATGATTTGTGATCGCGATTGTGATTTATTCAACCCTTTTGGCCATGAACGCCGGAGCTAAGAAGGTCCAACTGTAATAAATCGCTTTCGGAGTTGAATACTTTGGAGCCGATTAACAGTAGGTATCGCGGACGGGGAACACTTCTTACGGTTCGGAGCCCGGAAGCACACAAGGATTTTATATTAGATAATAACGGATAATTGAGTAATTTATGTTCGGAGTTGAATGTGCGATTCTTTCTCATTGTATTTCTTTCAAATCTGTAAGATATTTTATTTATTTGCATTTATTATTGCGAAATTGAATGTGCCAATTATTATTTAATTAATGGCATAAATATGTTGATGGTAAGAGCAATTTGATGTTCGTTACAACGACGGTAATAAATACCGGTCTCTTCTCTTTCCACCTCGCGCAGTTTGATGAACTTTTTCCTCGTGCTTCAACAGCATCCAACAATACGTGCATTATCTATATTATGTGTAACAAAGTGCTCGAAAGCCGAAAGTATCCGCGTTGTATGGCACACGGAATACATTCCGTGCTCCCGAAGTTTTATCACCAATTATGCAAATTATTCAAAACTTTTGACTGCCGGCGAGAAGGATGCGGATAGAAAGAGAGTGAGAGCGTCTCGTAAATCCTCGCTTAAGGATACCTAAAATGAGTGAACAGAAGCGTTTTCATCGTTTTACTGCACAATAAGGCTACCTATTATCTTTTGGATTTACAGCACCGGAACGTTTTACATCTAAGTCGACTGGCACTTTTACGTGTCTCTTTCGTTGGGATTTACTCGCGGGATTTGCGAAATGAAAACATGCCACGACGATATTTGCTCTGTGCACTTACGCTGCGCTAGATGCACGTTCTACCAGGATGCTTTGCAGTAGCGTTCAATTTTCCCTTGTTTGTTAAGCTTTACGATTGCCTTTGATTAAAGCATTCACGTGCTCATCATTTCGTTACGAATCGTTACTATTTTATAACTTGCAGTGATGGCAATGTAATTGCCTTAGATGTAGTTAATGTAGATAATTATTTGACGACTTACCAGTTAATGTCATCCACCCATCAATAATGCAATTCAAACCTTTCCAAGTTCAGGATAAACGAGTGTCGAACTCTTACCTGAAAAAAGTAAAAAAAAGAAAGACATTAGTAGTTGCAGGAAGAGTTTTCGAAGTCGGCGAGGAAACACAAAGAGACTTGCAGGAGCGGCGCTAATAAACTCCCCACTTCCTCTCGCTAAATTATTCCGCTTTTTTTCATCGCGAAGTTAATGAAATGGAAAACTACTGAAACCGCATTATGGAAGCGTTAAAGCTACATTTTTAATTCGAGTTTGAAACTTTTTAATGTATTCCACATTATCATTTTGTTCGTTAAATAATAATTTGAATTTAGTACATTTAATTATTAATGCTGCATTTAATGCTTTAGTAGTTAAAATAATAATAAAAAATACAGTGAAATCAGAGTCGAAAATAGTTGGTAACACATTTTCTAAAAATCCCTACAATAATTTACTTTTCAATTACTCAAAAAAAAATATGTACAGTGAGATCAGAAAGTCGAAAATAGTTGGGAGGACATTTTCTTAAAATCTAAAAATTCAAGTAAAATTAAGTTAGCTGTGTGGAATTCTCCAATTTTGACATCTTGTGATCTTTCAAGGTTACTTGTTTTAAAAACAGTTTTGTGCGTTTTTATCTGCCGATTTTGCCTATATTTTAAACATTACCATTGTTTCTAGAACCGATCATCGCTATTAATAATACATTTAGGATTCATATTTCCAAATTTTCTCAAAATGCATAGCAAACACTACAAATCCGTCACCCCCAGATTCAGAAATAATGTCAAACTTCCAAAGAGTAATTTACTAAAAAATTGAAATAATTTTGGAGGCTTCAAAAAAATATAAAAACAACTGCCATCGACTTAAAAATTTCCAAATTTTCTTAAAATGCATAGCAAAAACAGATTCTGCAAAAACTACAAATCCTTCACCCCCAGATTTAGAAATAATGTCAAACTTCCAAAGAGTAATTTACTAAAAATTTGAAAAAAATGAAATGAATGAAAAAATTCCCATTTTTAGTGACGCCACTAAACTTCTGTTAGTTAGGTTATGTTTTAAGGGCTGCCAACTATTTTCCCGTTTTTGATCTCACGATATACAGGGTGTTTCACGAGGTAGTGGACAGACAATATCTCGAAAATGGTTATTGGTACGTAACTAAAGTTTGGTGTATTTATTTTTTTTAATTTTTTTAATTTTTTAAATAGTTCGAAATGATGCCGTTTTTTGAATACTCAGATTTAATTTTCGTTTCTACATTTTCGGAAAAATGATATAAACTTCGCAATTTCACATGAGACAACCTATATATTTATGGATTTATGTAAAGACGATTGAAAGACAAATTCAACTATATCGTATTATTAATCATGTTACTGCAGAAAGTCAATTTTTGATCATAAAATTTCAGTTTTGACCAACGCCATTTTTCTTACAGTGAAGTTGTCAAAATTTTATTCACCAAATTTTAAAGATATACTTTCTTGGAATAATCTGTCAGAGTTTCATGTAATTATCATATTGAATACGGAAGTTATGATCATGTTACTGCGGAAAGTCGTTTTTTGATTATGAAATTTCAGTTTTGACCTACGCCATTTTTCTTGCAGTGAAGTTGTCAAAGTTTTATTCAGAAAATTTTAAAGATATACTTTCTAGGAATAATCTGTCAGAGTTTCATGTAATTGTCATATTGGATACGGAAATTATAATCATGTTACTGCGAAAAGTCGTTCTTTGATCATAAAATTTCAGTTTTGACTAACGCCATTTTTGTTGCAGTGAAGTTATCAAAGTTTTATTCAGCAAATTTTAAAGATATACTTTCTTGGAATAATCTGTCAGAGTTTCATGTAATTGTCATATTGGATACGGAAATTATAATCATGTTATTGCGGAAAGTCGTTCTTTGATCATAAAATTTCAGTTTTGACTAACGCCATTTTTGTTGCAGTGAAGTTATCAAAGTTTTATTCAGCAAATTTTAAAGATATACTTTCTAGGAATAATCTGTCAGAGTTTCATGTAATTGTCATATTGGATACGGAAATTATAATCATGTTACTGCGAAAAGTCGTTCTTTGATCATAAAATTTCAGTTTTGACTAACGCCATTTTTGTTGCAGTGAAGTTATCAAAGTTTTATTCAGCAAATTTTAAAGATATACTTTCTTGGAATAATCTGTCAGAGTTTCATGTAATTATCATATTGAATACGGAAGTTATGATCATGTTATTGCGGAAAGTCGTTCTTTGATCATAAAATTTCAGTTTTGACTAACGCCATTTTTGTTGCAGTGAAGTTATCAAAGTTTTATTCAGCAAATTTTAAAGATATACTTTCTTGGAATAATCTGTCAGAGTTTCATGTAATTGTCATATTGAATACGGAAGTTATAATCATGTTACTGCGGAAAGTCGTTTTTTGATCATAAAATTTCAGTTCTGACCAACGCTATTTCTCTTGCAGTAAAGTTGTCAAAGTTTTATTAAGCAAATTTTAAAGATATACTTTCTTGTAATAATCTGACAGAGTTTTATGTATTTGTCATATTGGATACCGAAGTTATAATCATGTTACTGCGGAAAGTCGTTTTTTAATCATAAAATTCCAGTTTTGACCAACGCCATTTTTCTTGCAGTGAAGTTGTCAAAGTTTTATTCAGCAAATTTTAAAGAGATACTTTCTTGGAATAATCTGTCAGAGTTTCATGTAATTGTCATATTGGATACGGAAGTTATAATCATGTTACTGCAGAAAGTCGTTTTTTGATCATAACATTTCAGTTTTGACCAACGCCATTTTTCTTGCAGGTAAGTTGTCAAAGTTTTATTCGGCAAATTTTAAAGATATACTTTCTCGGAATAATCTGCCAGAGTTTTATGTAATTGTCATATTGGATGCGGAAGTTATAATCATGTTACTGCGGAAAGTCGTTTTTTGATCATAACATTTCAATTTTGACCAACGCCATTTTTCTTGCAGGTAAGTTGTCAAAGTTTTATTCAGCAAATTTTTAAGATATACTTTCTCGGAATAATCTGCCAGAGTTTCATGTAATTGTCATATTGGATGCGGAAGTTATAACTATGTTACTGCGGAAAGTCGTTTTTTGATCATAACATTTCAGTTTTGACCAACGCCATTTTTCTTGCAGGTAAGTTGTCAAAGTTTTATTTAGCAAATTTTAAAGATATACTTTCTCGGAATAATCTGCCAGAGTTTCATGTAATTGTCATATTGGATGCGGAAGTTATAATCATGTTACTGCGGAAAGTCGTTTTTTGATCATAACATTTCAGTTTTGACCAACGCCATTTTTCTTGCAGGTAAGTTGTCAAAGTTTTATTTAGCAAATTTTAAAGATATACTTTCTCGGAATAATCTGCCAGAGTTTCATGTAATTTTCATATTGGATGCGGAAGTTATAATCATGTTACTGCGGAAAGTCGTTTTTTGATCATAAAATTTCAGTTTTGACCAACGCCATTTTTCTTACAGTGAAGTTGTCAAAGTTTTATTCACCAAATTTTAAAGATATACTTTCTTGGAATAATCTGTCAGAGTTTCATGTAATTATCATATTGAATACGGAAGTTATGATCATGTTACTGCGGAAAGTCGTTTTTTGATTATGAAATTTCAGTTTTGACCTACGCCATTTTTCTTGCAGTGAAGTTGTCAAAGTTTTATTCAGAAAATTTTAAAGATATACTTTCTTGGAATAATCTGTCAGAGTTTCATGTAATTGTCATATTGGATACGGAAGTTATAATCATGTTACTGCGGAAAGTCGTTTTTTTGATCATAACATTTCAGTTTTGACCAACGCCATTTTTCTTGCAGTGAAGTTGTCAAAGTTTTATTTAGCAAATTTTAAAGATATACTTTCTTGGAATGATCTCTCAGTTTTTCATGTAATTGTCATATTGGATACAAAAGTTATAATCATGTTACTGTGGAAAGTCGTTTTTTGATCCTAAAATTTCAGTTTTGACCAACGCCATTTTTCTTGCAGTGAAGTTGTCAAAGTTTTATTCAGCAAATTTTAAAGATATACTTTCTTGGAATAATCTGTCAGAGTTTCGTGTAATTGTCATATTGGATACGGAAGTTAAAATCATGTTACTGCAGAAATAAAAAAAAAACAGTTTTGACCGACGCCATTTCTCTTGCATTGAAGTTATCAAAGTTTTATTAACCAATTTTAAAGATCTATTTTTTTTTCGAATAAACTGTCCGAGTTTCATGCAATTGGCATAGTGAGCAGCTACACCATCCTGTTGCCACCACATCATTGCTCTCTCATTTACAATAAAACTCACAAATGATATATCGCTGAATTTGTCTTCGAATCATCTTTACAAAAATCCATAAATATACAGGGTGTCTCATTTAAAATAGTGAAGTTGATGTCATTTTTCCGGAACTAGGTATTCATTACGAACCATTTAAATCCACCAAATTTAATTTTTGTTTTCGAGATATCGTTTGTCTATTACTTCGTGGAACACCCTGTATATTTAGTATATCGATTCAAGCTTCGATCTTCGTGTGCTCTTTTAACGTCGCTAGTGTATATAATTTCGAACAATTCAAATGAAACAATTTACGTTTCTTTTAAGTCAACTTCTCTCCTGTCTTAGAATTGAGTTGTAAAAGAAGAGTCCGGGGAGATTCCGGGAGAAACGGCGCATTATGCAAATTGTCGATGTAAAATTAAACAAGTCCGACACGGAGCCAGTTATCGTGTACTTTCTTAATTCTCTCCAGAGTCTGAGGGAGAGCGCGCTAGAGAGGAGGGGATGCTAAGGGCACGCCGGAGATCAGTTTTAGTTTGGAGAACATCGGCCCTCCTCGGACCCAGAACGCTCGTAAACTACAGACATTTAAGTCCGACCGAATGCCCCTTACATTACCATAAAGCTTATTTATTATTATTATTATTACAAGCGCCGCTGTTCGCGCCACGTCCGAATTTATAATCTGTATCCCGCATTGTGCGTTGTTAGTTGGCGTAATATGTTTATTCCTTCATGTAATTTATGACCAAATTCATGAAAGAATTGTTACAAATTACAACTTTAGTCAAAAGTTAAGTTTCGCGTTTATTCCTTCATGTAATTTATGACTATATTCATGGAAGAATGGTTGCAAATTATTTATAATATCTAAAGCATAATTAAAATTAATTAAAATAAGTAAGTAAGGAAAAGAGAAAAGATTACGAATGAATGAAAGCTAAGTTATTCTTAATCCGCGAAAAAATTATGTGTTTAACTCGTCAATAAAGAAGATTTACTGACTTGGCTGGATTCACAGCCTCCTTCGCTCGGCGGTGATACTCCAGCCGCGGCAGTAAATCTGCCACTTTATTGCCTCGTTAAACAAATAATTATAATAAGAAAATTTACAGACGGGATCGACTCAAAATCTTTTTCTCCACTACATAAAACTTCTCACGAGTTAATTATGCAACCGAAAATATGAAAAACATGTGAAAGAATAACTTTAACTTTAACTCTTCATTATTCACAACTGAAAATAGGGCATGCGGCTGATTCAACAGTTCTTATGAATCGCGCCGGCAATTAGCCGACTTCTTTTCTTTCCGCAGCAATGAGGAATACCCCGGAAATAGTTTTCGTCTCGAACAATAGGAAGCCGGGGGGGTGGAAACAAAGGGGAATATATTTATTGACCATAACTTTGGTTTATTGTCCGTCGGTCTTTATTATTTCCGCCATATTGAAACAATGGGAAAACGCTCGCGGAACGATTGATGATTTTCCAGGCTGCACTTCATTTATTAAGACAGCCAGAGCTTTATTGTGCGAAGGGTAACTCTCCCCCTTTGGAAATGATAATTAATATTAATTTCATTTAATATTTTAATAAATCCGATTAGCATTATCTCGCTACTGAGAAGAAGTGAAGATTGTAATATCGGTAACGATTTGTTATTCAAAAAGAGAACGTTGTAGCTCGTAATGAAAGAAATAACTTTTGAATTTGAACTGCTACCAGCTAAGCTACTATAATTACTTTCGCCCTTTGTCAAAAATTATATCAAATTTCAATCCTTAGAGTCCGACAATTTTTTTTTTCTTCGAGACAGAGAAATCGACTTTCTCTCCCCCTTTTGTGAAAAAAATCTCTTGTTATATTTCTTGATTTAATTTTCAGTTTCCTGCCACACACGTGTTTCGATCTTTACAGGTCATTATCAAAGGTTATAATGATATGTAAAGATCGAAACACGTGCCAGGAAACTGAAAATAAAATCATGGAATAAAAACAAGTGTTGTTTTTCTACACCAAATTTATAAGGTGTGAGCCACTCTTTCTGAGTGGCATGGCAGTCAAGTCTGAGATTATTTTTTTTTAAATCCTAATTCAATAGTCTCGTGACGTAATAATTTGCGACATACCTCATATATTTCACAGCCAACTTTGAAACAAAATTTTGTGGCTCACATATCCGATTCTATTAAGAAAGTAGCGCAACAAGCATCAATTACGTTTTTTTTTTCATAAATTTTCGACCTCACAATGGCTGAAAAAAGTTTAATTTTCATGATCAAAATACTTTCTCGTACTTCAGTAAAAAGAAAAAAAATATTATTATTATTTGGTAGAAATAATTTCTATTTCATATTACTATCATTAGAAATTGAATATAGTTATTAAGGGGCAAATGGTTGGGATTGTAATAATATCACGTCTGTCAGGAAGGAGCTGAAACTGATTTGTGTCGAATCTGGGCGATGCGATGTGGGGGTGGATTCGGTGTCACAGTGGCGTTATTTGAAATTCAAATTTTCAGTACCTGAATCTCGGGGAGCAGCATCCAATCAATAAAACACGTTTACGTTCACGTTTACACCACTCACGCCACTGCTTGCCTTCGAGTCTCGAGAAAAGGCGAATACCCGAAAATCGCATAAATATGTTATCACCCACATGCTCCCCGCAACAATTTGTAGCGTGTCGATTTAAACGGTCGTCAATTGTTCTTTCTTTATAAACGATTTGGGTAAATTAAACAACATAGACAAAAACTCGTATAATAAACATGATTTTCTGGGGTACGAGTGGATCATCATTTGTAATAAGAAAAAAAATTCGCTCATAACTATAACTAATTCAGGTTAACACTCTTAAATATACGCCAATTAAAAGTTCGCTCATAAAAATCAATATTTAAGGTAAAAAAACTAAAATATAAGTTTTAAAAAAATGGAATTGTTCATAAAGTTTGTTTTTAGAAAAAAAAATGTTTTCCAATTTTTTTGTGATTTTTGGTTTCTAATTAGGAAACGGTTATAGTTACATCAAATTTATATTAATATTAATTGTAGAGAATGCCAAAATAAACAACTTATTAGGAATAAATTTTTCCCCAAAAAAATTTTTTTCAACATTTTACCATTTCGTAATATTTTCCGGTATTGCTCGGGAAAAAATGCGTACAAAAAATGTTGTGTATGATGTGTGTGTTCATGTGTGTGATTATTTGTGTTCAACTTTATATGATATGAATCCGAACATTGGACTTTTTTGCATTGTAATTTTAATTTTTGTATTTTTATATTTTATATTTATATTTTATTTTATATTTTGTTTTATATTTTATATTCGATTTAATACTTAAATGTACAGGGAGAATCCCGTAAATATATATATTATTATTATTTATATATTTGTGGTAAAAAACATAGTAAGTGTTTTATACGGTGATTATATAATGAATTATGATTTTTGCATTCAGTTAAATGCAACTTATAGTGTAAATTAAAATTATTTTGTCTTTACGACTAAAACTCCGGTCAACGTTATTTAACCATTTTTTTCAGGTGGATATTTTTGGAAGCCTTGCTGAATAATATAAATAAAACCTAATCCCCTAATCATTTCCTACCTAAATATTTGTGACCCAATAAAATAAATGAAAACGCATCCAAGAATTGCACAAAGATTGACAGGATAAGAAGAAGCAAGAGGATTTTTCACGAGAAACCGCCCCCCTAGAGAAGATGGTCGACCACACCAACATCTTCTAGAGATATGACAACGATAAAGTTTGGGCACCCCATAACCGAAAACAACGGCCCTTCTAAGGGCCATAAAAACTAACTAATTCTAAAGTTCTTCTTTGTCAATGAATGAATGCGTGTATGTAAACTGTTGTATTTAAAATATTGAAAATTTTTAGCCAAGATTATTAGAAGACTAGGAACGAAAAGAGGTATTTTACTCTTCAAAAATCGATCGAAGATTTACTGTTCAGAATGTGTACCCTAAAATAATTTCGAAAAATTTCCACGATTTGTATCAGGAGACTAGGAACGAAAAGAGGTATTTTACTCTTCAAAAATCGATTGTGAATTTACGGTTCAGAATGTCTACCCTAAAATAATGTTGACAAATTTCCACGATTTGTAACAGGAGAGCAGGAACGCAAAGAGGTATTTTACTCTTCAAAAATCGATCGAAAATTTACGGTTCAGAATGTCTACCCTAAATTAATTTCGAAAAATTTTCAAGATTTGCAACAGGAGAGCAGGAACGCAAAGAGGTATTTTACTCTTGAAAAATCGATCGAAAATTTACGGTTCAGAATGTGTACCCTAAATTAATTTCGGGAAATTTCCACGATTTGTATCAGGAGACTAGGAATGAAAAGAGGTATTTTACTCTTCAAAAATCGATTGTGAATTTACGGTTCAGAATGTGTACCCTAAAATAATTTTGACAAATTTCCACGATTTGTAACAGGAGACCAGGAACGAAAAGAGGTATTTTACTCTTCAAAAATTGATCGGAAATTTACGGTTCAGAATGTGTACCCTAAAATAATTTTGACAAATTTCCACGATTTGTAACAGGAGACTAGGAACGAAAAGAGGTATTTTACTCTTGAAAAATCGATCGTGAATTTACGGTTCAGAATGTGTACCCTAAAATAATTTTGACAAATTTCCGCGATTTGTATCAGGAGACCAGGAACAAAAAGAGGTATTTTACTCTTCAAAAATCGATCGAAAATTTACGGTTCAGAATGTGTACCCTAAAATAATTTCGAAAAATTTCCACGATTTGTATCAGGAGACTAGGAACGAAAAGAGGTATTTTACTCTTGAAAAATCGATCGAAAATTTACGGTTCAGAATGTGTACCCTAAAATAATTTCGACAAATTTCCACGATTTGTATCAGGAGACCAGGAACGAAAAGAGGTATTTTACTCTTCAAAAATCGATCGAAAATTTACGGTTCAGAATGTGTACCCTAAAATAATTTCAAAAAATTTCCACGATTTGTATCAGGAGACTAGGAACGAAAAGAGGTATTTTACTCTTGAAAAATCGATCGAAAATTTATGGTTCAGAATGTGTACCCTAAAATAATTTTGACAAATTTCCACGATTTGTATCAGGAGACTAGGAACGAAAAGAGGTATTTTACTCTTTAAAAATCGATCGTGAATTTACGGTTCAGAATGTCTACCCTAAAATAATTTCGACAAATTTCCACGATTTGTATCAGGAGACTAGGAACGAAAAGAGGTATTTTACTCTTGAAAAATCGATCGAAAATTTACGGTTCAGAATGTGTACCCTAAAATAATTTCGACAAATTTCCACGATTTGTATCAGGAGACTAGGAACGAAAAGAGGTATTTTACTCTTGAAAAATCGATCGTGAATTTACGGTTCAGAATGTCTACCCTAAAATAATGTTGACAAATTTCCACGATTTGTATCAGGAGACTAGGAACGAAAAGAGGTATTTTACTCTTGAAAAATCGATCGAAAATTTATGGTTCAGAATGTGTACCCTAAAATAATTTCGACAAATTTCCACGATTTGTATCAGGAGACTAGGAACGAAAAGAGGTATTTTACTCTTTAAAAATCGATCGTGAATTTACGGTTCGGAATGTCTACCCTAAAATAATTTCGACAAATTTCCACGATTTGTATCAGGAGACTAGGAACGAAAAGAGGTATTTTACTCTTGAAAAATCGATCGTGAATTTACGGTTCAGAATGTCTACCCTAAAATAATGTTGACAAATTTCCACGATTTGAATCAGGAGACTAGGAACGAAAAGAGGTATTTTACTCTTGAAAAATCGATCGTGAATTTACGGTTCAGAATGTCTACCCTAAAATAATGTTGACAAATTTCCACGATTTGTATCAGGAGACTAGGAACGAAAAGAGGTATTTTACTCTTGAAAAATCGATCGAAAATTTACGGTTCAGAATGTGTACCCTAAAATAATTTCGACAAATTTCCACGATTTGTATCAGGAGACTAGGAACGAAAAGAGGTATTTTACTCTTGAAAAATCGATCGAAAATTTACGGTTCAGAATGTGTACCCTAAAATAATTTCGACAAATTTCCACGATTTGTATCAGGAGACTAGGAACGCAAAGAGGTATTTGATTCTTCAAAAATCGATCGAAAATTTACGGTTCAGAATGTGTACCCTAAAATAATTTTGACAAATTTCCACGATTTGTAACAGGAGACTAGGAACGAAAAGAGGTATTTCACTCTTGAAAAATCGATCGAAAATTTACGGTTCAGAATGTGTACCTTAAAATATTTTTGACAAATTTCCACGATTTGTATCAGGAGACTAGGAACGAAAAGAGGTATTTTACTCTTGAAAAATCGATTGAAAATTTACGGTTCAGAATGTCTACCCTAAAATAATTTTGTCAAATTTCCACGATTTGTATCAGGAGACTAGGAACGAAAAGAGGTATTTTACTCTTCAAAAATCGATCGAAAATTTACGGTTCAGAATGTGTACCCTAAAATAATTTTGTCAAATTTCCACGATTTGTATCAGGAGACTAGGAACGAAAAGAGGTATTTTACTCTTCAAAAATCGATCGAAAATTTACGGTTCAGAATGTCTACCCTAAAATAATTTTGTCAAATTTCCACGATTTGTATCAGGAGACTAGGAACGCAAAGAGGTATTTGATTCTTCAAAAATCGATCGAAAATTTACGGTTCAGAATGTGTACCCTAAAATAATTTTGTCAAATTTCCACGATTTGTATCAGGAGACTAGGAACGAAAAGAGGTATTTTACTCTTCAAAAATCGATCGAAAATTTACGGTTCAGAATGTCTACCCTAAAATAATTTTGTCAAATTTCCACGATTTGTATCAGGAGACTAGGAACGCAAAGAGGTATTTGATTCTTCAAAAATCGATCGAAAATTTACGGTTCAGAATGTGTACCCTAAAATAATTTTGTCAAATTTCCACGATTTGTATCAGGAGACTAGGAACGAAAAGAGGTATTTTACTCTTCAAAAATCGATCGAAAATTTACGGTTCAGAATGTCTACCCTAAAATAATTTTGTCAAATTTCCACGATTTGTATCAGGAGACTAGGAACGCAAAGAGGTATTTGATTCTTCAAAAATCGATCGAAAATTTACGGTTCAGAATGTGTACCCTAAAATAATTTTGACAAATTTCCACGATTTGTAACAGGAGACTAGGAACGAAAAGAGGGATTTTACTCTTGAAAAATCAATCGATCGAAAATTTACGGTTCAGAATGTCTACCCTAATATAATTTTGACAAATTTCCACGATTTGTATCAGGAGACTAGGAACGCAAAGAGGTATTTGATTCTTCAAAAATCAAACGAAAATTTACGGTTCAGAATGTGTACCCTAAAATAATTTTGACAAATTTCCACGATTTGTATCAGGAGACTAGGAACGAAAAGAGGTATTTTACTCTTCAAAAATCGATCGAAAATTTACGGTTCAGAATGTGTACCCTAAAATAATTTTGTCAAATTTCCACGATTTGTATCAGGAGACTAGGAACGAAAAGAGGTATTTTACTCTTGAAAAATCAATCGATCGAAAATTTACGGTTCAGAATGTCTACCCTAATATAATTTTGACAAATTTCCACGATTTGTATCAGGAGACTAGGAACGAAAAGAGGTATTTTACTCTTGAAAAATCAATCGATCGAAAATTTACGGTTCAGAATGTGTACCCTAAAATAATTTTGACAAATTTCCACGATTTGTATCAGGAGACCAGGAACGAAAAGAGGTATTTTACTCTTGAAAAATCGATCGTGAATTTACGGTTCAGAATGTGTACCCTAAAATAATTTTGACAAGTTTCCACGATTTGTATCAGGAGACTAGGAACGAAAAGAGGTATTTTACTCTTGAAAAATCGATCGAAAATTTACGGTTCAGAATGTGTACCCCAAAATAATTTTGAAAAATTTCCACGATTTGTATCAGGAGACTAGGAACGAAAAGAGGTATTTTACTCTTGAAAAATCGATCGAAAATTTACGGTTCAGAATGTGTACCCTAAAATAATTTTGACAAATTTCCAAGATTTGTAACAGGAGACTAGGAACGAAAAGAGGTATTTTACTCTTCAAAAATCGATCGAAAATTTACGGTTCAGAATGTCTACCCTAAAATAATTTTGACAAATTTCCACGATTTGTATCAGGAGACTAGGAACGAAAAGAGGTATTTTACTCTTGAAAAATCGATCGAAAATTTACAGTTCAGAATGTGTACCCTAAAATAATTTCGAAAAATTTCCACCATTTGTATCACGAGACTAGGAACGAAAAGAGGTATTTTACTCTTGAAAAATCGATCGAAAATTTACGGTTCAGAATGTGTACCCTAAAATAATTTCGAAAAATTTCCACGATTTGTATCAGGAGACTAGGAACGAAAAGAGGTATTTTACTCTTGAAAAATCGATCGAAAATTTACGGTTCAGAATGTGTACCCTAAAATAATTTCGAAAAATTTCCACGATTTGTATCAGGAGACTAGGAACGAAAAGAGGTATTTTACTCTTGAAAAATCGATCGAAAATTTACAGTTCAGAATGTGTACCCTAAAATAATTTCGAAAAATTTCCACGATTTGTATCACGAGACTAGGAACGAAAAGAGGTATTTTACTCTTGAAAAATCGATCGAAAATTTACGGTTCAGAATGTGTACCCTAAAATAATTTCGAAAAATTTCCACGATTTGTATCACGAGACTAGGAACGAAAAGAGGTATTTTACTCTTGAAAAATCGATCGAAAATTTACAGTTCAGAATGTGTACCCTAAAATAATTTCGAAAAATTTCCACGATTTGTATCAGGAGACTAGGAACGAAAAGAGGTATTTTACTCTTGAAAAATCGATCGAAAATTTACGGTTCAGAATGTGTACCCCAAAATAATTTTGAAAAATTTCCACGATTTGTATCAGGAGACTAGGAACGAAAAGAGGTATTTTACTCTTGAAAAATCGATCGAAAATTTACGGTTCAGAATGTGTACCCTAAAATAATTTTGACAAATTTCCAAGATTTGTAACAGGAGACTAGGAACGAAAAGAGGTATTTTACTCTTCAAAAATCGATCGAAAATTTACGGTTCAGAATGTCTACCCTAAAATAATTTTGACAAATTTCCACGATTTGTATCAGGAGACTAGGAACGAAAAGAGGTATTTTACTCTTGAAAAATCGATCGAAAATTTACGGTTCAGAATGTGTACCCTAAAATAATTTCGAAAAATTTCCACGATTTGTATCACGAGACTAGGAACGAAAAGAGGTATTTTACTCTTCAAAAATCGATTGTGAATTTACGGTTCAGAATGTGTACCCTAAAATAATTTTGACAAATTTCCACGATTTGTATCAGGAGACTAGGAACGAAAAGAGGTATTTTACTCTTGAAAAATCGATCGAATATTTACGGTTCAGAATGTGTATCCTAAAATAATTTTGTCAAATTTCCACGATTTGTATCAGGAGACTAGGAACGAAAAGAGGTATTTTATTCTTCAAAAATTGATCGAAAATTTACGGTTCAGAATGTGTACCCTAAAATAATTTTGACAAATTTCCACGATTTGTATCAGGAGACTAGGAACGAAAAGAGGTATTTTACTCTTGAAAAATCGATCGAAAATTTACGGTTCAGAATGTGTACCTTTGTATCAGGAGACAAGGAACGAAAAGAGGTACTTTACTCTTCAAAAATCGATCGAAAATTTACGTTTCAGAATGTGTACCCTAAAATAATTTTGAGAAATTTCCACTATTTGTATCAGGAGACCAGGAACGAAATCACTTCGAAATCGATCGACAATTTGCGAAATGACAGCCCAAAACTAATTAGGAGACTAGGAACGAAAGGAGGTTAAAAAATCGAGGAACGGAAAGAGGTACTTTATTCAATAATAAACGAAAAACAAAGGATACAAGAAGGGTAGTTAGAAAGAAAATGCGATTGTGTTGGACAAAGTCAAATCCTAGAATTATTGAGTATTTTGTGGTTCTGAAAAGAACCGGTCTAATTAATGTAAAATCAAAAGGAGCTGCATCGGCCGTCGAAATAATGATTTGGATACCACGTTCGATTAGCTGCTACGGCTGTTCAAGGCCTGGAAAAATCTTCTTTTTTCTAAATATTATGTTGGAGACGTTTTGTGTAGCTCTCGAGCAAATTTATTGATATATCAACAAACAAATCGAAAATTTTGTCCAAAATAAAGAATAGGGCCGCGGTGGCCCAGCGAGTAGAGCTCCTGCTTACGGGCCTCGTGGTCGTGGGTTCGAATTCCATCCGCGCGGTCACTTTATCGGAACGAAAAAAGGCCGTGCGGGTCCATGGATGTTTAGTGTATGTCCCTTTCATCATTATAAATGATTATTGTACAAATTATCGGTTGTGGCAGAATGCCCTAGATGGCTACGTCAATTCCCAAATCATCCGCGCTTCCTCAACCCGAATTCCTGTCAACCATCCTTCCTAAAAAAAAATAAATAAAGAATATTTAGGGCAAAAAATAAAAAAAATGGAAAAAGTCGAAAATCCAGGTAAAGATCTAAAATGAGGGCAAAAAATTGCAGACCAAAAAATTGAAAATTCAATAAAATTGCAATTTTTAGCCCCAAAAATAACTCGAATAATAATGGTCAAAAAAATTAAAAAAAATGCAAATAAAAACAATTATTCAGATAACTTTGAATTAAATATCTTTTGACGTTTTTACCACTATTTATAAATAACTTTGAATTAAACAACTTTCAACGTTAGTAGAGTAGAGTAGAGTATTTATAGGTGTGATAACATATTGCTTACACAGGTCATAATTGAACAACATTCAATAAATTGGTACAGGGATAAATACGCATTAATAACAAATTAAAATAGTCTAAAATGAATAATAAATAGCATGAAAAAACTGTCACAAATTAAAACTTAAAATTACAATTTAACTCCACCTGACAATGGACTACCACATAGTAATGGTCGCAACCATCATCTTCATACAATAATTCAGGTTAAAAAATCTAAAATATAGGACAAAATAGCAAAAATTCGGGCCTAAATATCAAAAAAATTAAAAATTATAACAAACAATTAGAAAATATAGGTCAAAATAAAGAAAATTTGCGACTAAAAATCAAAAATTTGGAACAAATAAACGAATTTACTGTTTAGTTAGTAGTCGACCCATATTGCCATGACCGGGCAATGTCATACAAATCCCATTATTGCCATTAGCGGGCAATTTTAGGTGTGAAGTAAATATGGCAATATTTCAATATAAAATATCCGCGATTTTTCACGCGAAAGCGCTAGTTTATCATTAAATGTTCAATTACTTTTAGCAAAATTTAAAGTGAATTGCTGCCTCTTGCTGATATGAACAGACTATGATGATTAAGTAGAACATTGAAAGTTCAAACGCCATCAGACAAGATTCAGTTTCAGTTTGGCTTTAGCTTAGGTGAGTAAATGCAAGGTCGTACCTAAAGTATAGTAGATAATGTGAGTTGTAACGCAATTACTTGTCTGTGAAATAATAATAATAATAATAATATATATTTATTTACACTTTACAAACACATGAATATATTTGTACATGTAAAACGTCAGACATATACAGGTATATTAATAATATATAATAATTTTACAAGAAAAATAATCCGTTATATAATATGGTTCCATATTACATAGTAACTTATAAGCAGCTGCTTTCATTTTATTATAATTAACATTATTTTTAATTGCAATGGGAAGGTGAATTGTTTACAATGTATATAATATACCATTGTGATTAAATTACTGTTTTTAAAATTGTACTAAGAACTTAAAAATGTTTAACTCGAATGCGGACAAATATTTCATTCCCGATGTATATATATTATTGCGACTGTCGCAATTCGATGTTCAGCAGGTTCAGCAATCAGCACGCTACAGGGGCGGTTGTAAGTGTAGGGGAGGGGGGCTTAATTCACCCCGCCGTGGGGGCCCGGGGGCATTTTGGGGGGACAGAAAGGGGTAGGAGAGCACTTTAACTGGAGCGTGTCTGGGGTCCGATATCACCGCGCCTCCGGCTACTGCTGCACATATCCCAAACACTCTGCCAACTTCTGGGATCGAAAATGCCTACATCAAATTTCGAAAAAAAGAAAAAAAAAACGATTACACGATAGGGACCCCATATCCCCAATTTTATGTTATCAGGAAAAGAGTTTTTTTTTTTAATGTCTCGCACATCTAAAATTATGGTCGCTAGCTAAAAACACAAAAACTGAGGCGAAACACGTGGAACCGGAGGGATACAGGCAACGGTGACAGATCAGCTGATCATAACAACGGCCATTACAATTTTTGACTTTGTAAAAACGGTGCTCATTTGGTCAATCACAACAACGAATTATCGCGGCTATGTTAATGGTGATTAAATAAGGTATAGTACTTCTTGATATGAAATTGGTTTAAAATAGTATTTAAAATTGAATTAGAAAACTTTTTGTTTCAACAGTTTTATTAACAATTTAAACACAAATCGTATTTAAAATTAAATCAAAAAACTTTTTGTCTCAACAGTTTTATTAACAATATAAACACAATTGTATGTTTGAAAATAATATTACTTTTATTATTGATCTTCAAAGTTATCTACGAAGAAGTAGTAAATGTATATATTTTTTTATATCAAAAAGGAAACTGTTACGGAATTTTTATTTTTTGTGCAACCGAATTGTAAACGCGGGGGCATTTACGAGGACATCACTTAGTTCTTATCAGCCTGTTTATGAACTCGTAAAATCGATGAAATACTGCGCTGATAATGCTTAATGCAATATATCATTTGTTTATTGCGTCGATATACTGCTGGAATACAGATACTACTTTCAATACTATAAAAATAAAACTCAGTGTAAACTATATGTAGTAATTTGTGTATCACGTTATAATTCATATATGTAAAAATATCTTTGAAAAAATAATTATATGATTTATAATTTAACCCGCCATTGGTGACGCAAATTTAATGGTGACGCCGGTCTGACGCACCGGGATTTTCAACTAAAGATTTTTCGAAACGTGTTACTCATAGTTGATGTATTTTTCTAAATTTATGCTCTCTGGTAATAAAACAAAGATATTTAATCAATTTAAGCTCTGCAATACGGCAGCTACTTGAAATTGCAACAAACAACAATACTGGAGAATAAAGTTAGTCGACACACCCGGCTTCTAGGGATGGGCGATATTTCACGTATCTGTGATTTTTCACTGGTATTGAAAAATCACAGGTCGTTACTGTTACTAATAGGCGAATTTCACTGCTACTTAAAATCACTGCTACTTTAAATCACTGATAAACTGTGATTGCTACTTAAACTGCGACTGTTACTTAAAACATAATTTTAGTACAAGGTGGCATTTCTAAATGTTATTTAATATTCACTACTTTATTCTCCTATTTTTGCAGGATATTGTATTTAAATTTTGAATAAATATTTAATTAAAAAGACTAATAATTATTAAATTCCATAGTATACCATATAAAATGAAATAAATTACAACTTATGTACAATTATTAATTAATTAATTGAGATTTAGATTTTATAAAAACGAAAAAATTAGCTTGCCCGCATGAAATTCAATCACAAACTCGCTGTCATCAAAAGTGATGAGTCACAATAATTATTTTTTTTAATAATTCAAAAATCCATATCTTCATTAAAAACTGTGGCATTTACAAAATCCAAATTGATTTTGATAAGCGATACTTCGATATTTTTTTATGGAATTTTGTCAGCGCGTTTTATATTTTTTCTGCGACGTTTTCATTCAAGTGCTCAAAAGGATAAAATTAAAATTTTCAAAAAATCCAAATCTCCATTAAAACTTGTTGAATCTACAAAACCCAAATTAATTTTGAATAAGCGTTGAATAACCATTGAGGATATTGTTTTAAGGAAATGTTTCCATGCGTTTTATATTTTTTTCTGCGATGTTTTCATTCAAGTGCTCAAAAAATTAAAACGAAAATCTTCCAAAATCCATATCTCTATTGAAAATCCTTGAATTTACAAAAACCAAATTGATTTTGAATAAGCTATACTTCGGCCATTGAGGATTATTTTTCTGGAATTTTGTCTGTGCGTTTTATATTTTTTTCTGTGATGCTTTTATTCACTTGCTCAAAAAAATAAAATAAAATTGTTCAAGAATCCATATCTAAATTAAAAATTGTAAAATTTACAAAAACCAAATTAATTTTGAATAAGCGATTCCTCGACCATTGAGGATATTGTTTTAAGGAATTTTTTCTAAGCGTTTTATATTTTTTCAACGGTTTTTTTTAGTGTTCAAAAATTAAAATTAAAATTTTCAAAAATTCATATCTCCATTAAAAATTGTAGAATTTACAAAAACCAAATTAATTTTGAATACGCGATTCTTCAACCATTGAGGATATTGTTCGAAGGAATTTTTTCTACGCGTTTTATATTTTTTTCTGCGATGTTTTCGTTCAAGCGCTCAAAAAATTAAAACTAAAATCTTCAAAAATCCACATCTCTATTGAAAATTGTTGAATTTATAAAAACCAAATTGATTTTGAATAAGCAATAACTCGACCATTGAGGATATTTTTTTTGGAATTTTGTCTGCGCGTTTTATATTTTTTCTGCGATGTTTTCATTCAAGTGCTCAAAAGGATAAAATTAAAATTTTCAAAAAATACATATCTCCATTAAAAATTGTAGAATCTACAAAAACCTAATTAATTTTGAATACGCGATTCTTCGACCATTGAGGATATTGTTTTAAGAAATTTTTTCTACGCATTTTATATTTTTTTCTGCGATGTTTTCATTCAAGTGCTCAAAAAATTAAAACGAAAATCTTCAAAAATCCATATCTCTATTGAAAATTGTGGAATTTACGAAAACCAAATTTATTTTGAATAAGCTATACTTCGGCCACTGAGGATGATTTTTTATGGAATTTTTTCTGCGCGTTTTATATTTTTTCTGCGGTTTCTACTAAAGTGCTCGAAAAATAAAATTAAAATTTTAAAAAATTCATATCTCCATTAAAAATTGTAGAATTTACAAAAACTAAATTAATTTTGAATAGGCGATTCTTCGACCATTGAGGATATTGTTTTAAGAAATTTTTTCTACGCGTTTTATATTTTTTCTGCAACGTTTTCTTTCAAGTGCTCTAAAAATTAAAACGAAAATCTTCAAAAATCCATATCTCTATTGAAAATTGTTGAATTTATAAAAACCAAATTGATTTTGAATAAGCGATTCTTCGACCATTGAGGATATTATCTTAAGGAATTTTTTCTACGCATTTTATATTTTTTCTGCAACGTTTTCTTTCAAGTGCTCAAAAAATTAAAACGAAAATCTTCAAAAACCCATGTCTCTATTGAAAATTGTTGAATTTAAAAAAACCAAATTGATTTCGAATAAGCGATTCTTCGACCATTGAGGATATTGTCTTAAGGATTTTTTTCTACGCGATTTATATTTTTTCTGCAACGTTTTCTTTCAAGTGCTCTAAAAATTAAAACGAAAATCTTCAAAAATTCATATCTCTATGGAAAATTGTTGAATTTACAAAAACCAAATTAATTTTGAATAAGCGATTCTTCGACCATTGAGGATATTGTCTTAAGGAATTTTTTCTAAGCGTTTTATATTTTTTCTGCAACGTTTTCTTTCAAGTGCTCAAAAAATTAAAACGAAAATCTTCAAAAATCCATATCTCTATTGAAAATTGTTGTATTTACAAAAACCAAATTGATTTTGAATAAGAGTTACTTCGACCATTGAGAATACTGTTGTAAGGAATTTTTTCTACGCGTTTTAAATTTTTTTCTCTTTATCTCGAAATACTTCTCGAATTTTGAACTGAATCAAGGATAGTCGTATATTTATTTGGTATAGCAGATAATATAGACAAAATATTACCTTCTGTCACAGGTATAATATCAAAAGGAACAACAGGTGGACAAATATTAGCAAAATCATATCAAAAACAATTTCAGAAGGTGTTACGACGTTTACTAACCGTGATCGCAGTCACAGTTTAAAATCATTAAAATCACTGATATTAGAAAGTAGCAATCACAAGTAGCAACGTGATTTAAAAGTAGCAGTTTTGCCCATGCATAATAGCTACATGCAGTGAGTAATAACTTAAATTGGTCAAATATCTGGAGAAATACTTGACGGATCAAAAAATTAAAAAAATGCATGTTCAATATTTTTTTTTCTTCAAATCTTTCCAACGACACCATACATGACCCACCAACTCCGTCAATGAAATCTAAAATCCATTTCAATTGGACCGATGAGGGCTGTTCGCTGCGCAGCTGTGGTCGTACTGCGAACTAAATCAGTTTTCACTTGACAGGTAAAGCAAATGATATGTGTAAGTTCCTATGGTTTGAAATATTTGACTCTTCTTTTGCCAAATTTAAGAGGAATTTGAATAATAAATTGTAGAAGGTACCATTTTGTTTGCTACTAAGTAGATGTTTCATGAGTATGTATTTTTGTTTTATTATTACAACTAGTAATTAAGTAATTAAGTGATTTATATTTATGTTTGTATGTATGTATATATATATACTTGTTTTTTTGTATATACCTTTTTATAGAAATGGTTTTCCGTGAATAAACGTACTATTATTACTTCACGAACTCGAACCAGGAATATCTCTTACAAATAATTAAATAAAATCCGCGAATTCGTATTGCAGTTTTGTAGGAGGGAAAATTTAACAAAAATAAAACTCAATTCATAAAATACCTCCATTGAAAATTCAATTTTTGAAGATAAAAATTTCAGGCGGGTTAAAAATTTTTGTTTATCGCCTTGATAGATCGGATCAGGGTGGGGGATTTTGGTTCTTCATAAACGTTTTACCCAATAGGCTTAAAAAGCCCAGAGGCGCCATACATTTTTGGGGCGAGTCTCAAATGTGTGTTTTTTTTTTACTCGCTACGCTTCGATTAACTTTTAACCTCGGGCGGCTTAAATTTCCAAAAACGTCCCCGAATTCAACTATTATATTGGTCTCCTGTAGTTAATTACAAGTAAATTGTGTGCAACTAATCGTAAAATCGACTCTTTCGCGAATTCAGTAAGAAACCGTTCCGAGCCACGAGAGTCCGTAATTCTTATTTCTGTAAATTAGATTTAGTGTGTTTGTGTAATCAAGCGAGTTAGAGTTATCATTGTTAAGGTGGCATTGTGTGCTAAAGGGCCGTCGATTGAATACGGATCTGTCTGCAGCAGTCTGCAGGAATGTGTCTCGGCCTCCTTTTTTACAGCCCCGCAGGATCCGTAGAGGGTCCTAATGAACTCGGAATCGTCTGTGGATTACCAACGACTACTCTCTCGCTCTCTCTCTCTCTCTCTCTCCCGTCCCTTCATTCTCGTCCTTTCCACGGCCCACTTTTCCCCTTATTTGTCTTGGCAACACTAATATTGAACGCTGGATTTTTCATCTTACACACGACGGTATAAAATTGCTTTATGCGATATACGTGGTTTCATAATAAGAAACGAAAATATTTAATGCTCAAAGTGTGGTACATCTTGGGAAACGAATTTTGAAATCAAGTGCTCGATTGTAGTCATACAACAATGTTTTGAAATGGAATCGATGATTTCTATTATACTGGGTTCCCCATAATAGCCTACCCATTTTAATATTTGAATTATTTTTTTTTCAGTTTACAAAACAAACTTTTTATTATACTAAATTACAGCTAACTCTTTGGGATTGATGATAACATAAATATTTGCCTAATTTAATTCTAACTTTTAAAAATCACGTCTTCTAAATGACCTCCACCAACTTCAACACATTTTTCAATATTAGATAAAAAGTGGTTCATTACACGGCGTAGCAAACCTTTGTCTATTCCTTCAAGTTCTTCACGAATTTTGACTTTGAGTTCCTCGATTGTACCTGGACGACTCGCAAACACTTTGGCTTTTAAATATCCCCACAGGAAAAAATCGGGGGACCTCGAAGGCCAAGGCAAATTTCCGAATCGAGAAATGAGTCGGCCATTAAACGTTTCTCGCAGAACCCGCATTCAGTTTCTGGCGGTATGTGCTGTTGCCCCATCTTGTTGGAATAGTAAGGCATTGTTTAGTAATCCTCATCTATTTAATTCTGGAATGAGGAATGTCTCTAGCATGTTTACGTAGCGCTCGGATGTTACTGTTACAGCGCGGTTATTTTCATCCTCAAAAAAATATAGACCAATAATACCAACAGATCCTACTCCATACCACACAACAACTTTTGGATTATGGAGGTTTTGTGTAAAGATTTCACGAGGATTTTCATTTGATCAGTATCTAAAATTCTGGTCATTAACCATGCCGTTCAAATAAAAATTTGCTTCGTCGCTCATTAAGAGACTGTGAATTGCTCCTTGATGTAAATTCAAAAATTCTTGATAAAATGCTAACCTTGCTTCTTTATCTTGATTTATAAGTTGCTATGCCATTAGGGATGAAATTTAATTTTAAATCTCTTTGAAGATCGATCTAAGCTTCCCTTTGATATTCCTAGGATAAGGGTTTGTCGATTAGCAGACCTTTTAGGACTTCTCGTAAACGCAATTCTAACTCGTTCAATATTTTCTGGTGTACGAACTGTTCTTCGACGTCCAGACTTCTTCAAATTTTGCACAGAACCATTTTCACGCCAATGACGAACCCATAACTTAACAGTTTTACGATTTGGCGCGTGACCTCTATTGTTGTTATTAAACTGACGTCGGAATGCACGCCTAACTTCTTCTATCGAATTGCTTCTTATGTAAGTTTCTACACAAAACACACGTTGTTGGACTGAGTAATCCATTAAAGTTAAATAATTATGATGAAAACTAACAAACTTCTCGTAGAAAAACAACGTTCCACAAAATCTAATATATAAAATTTTCGTGTCACAGTGTTTGTAACAAAACTTCTTCGAAACGGCTTGACCGATTCTTATGAAATTTTGTGTGTATATTGAGCAGGTCTGAGAATAGGACGTAAACTATTTTTAATACCCCTAAATGATAGGGGTGGTCCACCGCAAATTTTTTATTTTTATTTTTTTGTCAAAATTTTTTATTTTTATTTTTTTATGATTCGGCATTAAAAAATACATACAACCCTAAATTTTCACCCTTCTACCACCAACCCCTATTTTTTAATAGCGATTTTAGTACTTTAATAATTTTCTACTCTCGGCGATCGACCGCTCGATCAGTTATTCCTTTTCCATTGTTTGCGCCGACGGTTATTAATGGGTTTTAATGGGCTTACCCTGTAGATTCGTATCGATAAATGAAAATAAATAAGTAGCTGAAATTATAAAAAAAAATATAAACAAAATATTAACAGCAAATGCTGCACTGAACTCAATTGCAACACTTGCATCCGATGAACAATTAAGTCGGCTTTAAATACATAAATTGGTGATAACGATTGATTTATAATACGCGTGCCATCTCTTGGTGGTTGGAATGTCGCTCGCGGTGGTGTTACGAATTAAAATATTCTGCGGAAGATTCTGTGCGCGGTTGAGAATTTTTTTAGTAATTTTGCCATTTAGTTCAAATCCGTTGATTATTAAAAAAGTTATGAATTTTTGAAGCAATAATTGCACGTTAAAGCGATTATGAATTTCAAAAATTCTAAAAAAATAGTTCAACTCGCGATACATGTTTTTATTAGTAACAATACACTTCTTACATTCTTTAACTTAAATGATTTTGTTATTTAGTTCAAATCCGTTGATTATTAAAAAAGTTATGAATTTTTGAAGCAATAATTGCACGTTAAAGCGATTATGAATTTCAAAAATTCTAAAAAAATAGTTCAACTCGCGATACATGTTTTTATTAGTAACAATACACTTCTTACATTCTTTAACTTTAATGATTTTGTTATTTAGTTCAAATCCGTTGATTATTAAAAAAGTTATGAATTTTTGAAGCAATAATTGCACGTTAAAGCGATTATGAATTTCAAACATTCTAAAAAAATAGTTCAACTCGCGATACATGTTTTTATTAGTAACAATACACTTTTTACATTCTTTAACTTTAATAATTTTGTTATTTAGTTCAAATCCGTTGATTATTAAAAAAGTTATGAATTTTTGAAGCAATAATTGCACGTTAAAGCGATCATGAATTTCAAAAATTCTAAAAAAAAAAATTCAACTGCCGATACATGTTTTTATTAGTAACAATACACTTCTTACATTCTTTAACTTAAATGATTTTGTTATTTAGTTCAAATCCGTTGATTATTAAAAAAGTTATGAATTTTTGAAGCAATAATTGCACGTTAAAGCGATCATGAATTTCAAAAATTCGAAAAAAAATATTTCAACTGGCGATAGATGTTTTTATTATTAACAATACACTTCTTACATTCTTGAGCTTTAATAATTTTGTTATTTAGTTCAAATCCGTTGATTATTAAAAAAATTATGAATTTTTGAAGCAATAATTGCACGTTAAAGCGATCATGAATTTTAAAAATTCTAAAAAAAATAAAAAAATATTTTAACTGCAGATACATGTTTTTATTAGTAACAATACACTTCTTACATTCTTTAGCTTTAATAATTTTGTTATTTAGTTCAAATCCGTTGATTATTAAAAAAGTTATGAATTTTTGAAGCAATAATTGCACGTTAAAGCGATTATGAATTTCAAAAATTCTAAAAAAATAGTTCAACTCGCGATACATGTTTTTATTAGTAACAATACACTTCTTACATTCTTTAACTTTAATGATTTTGTTATTTAGTTCAAATCCGTTGATTATTAAAAAAGTTATGAATTTTTGAAGCAGTAATTGCACGTTAAAGCGATCATGAATTTTAAAAATTCTAAAAAAAATATTTCAACTGCCGATACATGTTTTTATCAGTAACAATACACTTCTTACATTCTTTAGCTTTAATAATTTTGTTATTTAGTTCAAATCCGTTGATTATTAAAAAAGTTATGAATTTTTGAAGCAATAATTGCACGTTAAAGCGATTATGAATTTCAAAAATTCTAAAAAAATAGTTCAACTCGCGATACATGTTTTTATTAGTAACAATACACTTCTTACATTCTTTAGCTTTAATAATTTTGTTATTTAGTTCAAATCCGTTGATTATTAAAAAAATTATGAATTTTTGAATCAATAATTGCACGTTAAAGCGATCGTGAATTTCAAAAATTAGAGCCTAAACCGTTGTCGGCCATTATCGTCACCACTTTATTTGCTTAATTTCAATGGGCCACTCACCAGTAATAAGCCACGTATTGACGACGACGCAGCGCAGCGGAGCCGTCGTTCGTCACCAGTTACCTTGCTTGATTTTAAAGGACTACGCACGGACGCCGGCGCAGCGCAGTAGTTACTTTGCTCAATTCATGATTCTGGTATCGATTTTAATACGTTGGCAGAAAATAAAACGAAGAATGTTGTGTATCATAGAGCATTACAATAATAAACACTATGTTTTTGAATATTTTCTTTTTATGAATTATACCAATTCGAATTCAATATTCATAGTTAAGACAGGACAACGTCTGTCGGGTCAGCTAGTTATTAATATAAAACTTATTTGTGACAGGTGCCTACTTGATCAATAATTAACTTAAATCCCAAAGACTACAGAACATAATCCCACAGAGATAAACTTATTTAGTTATCTCGTAGGGAATTAATTAATAAAATAAAATGGGTAGTCTATTATGGGGAACCCTGTACATCACTTAAATCATGAAATGATACATGTGGTAAGTAAAACACGTGTGTTGAGAATGTTTACAAATTTTTAATGTCGAAACACTGCTTGGTGAAGCCACTGTGTGGCGAAACAGTGTTTCGACATTAAAAATTTGTGAAAATTCTCAACACCCGTATTTTACTTACTACATATATTATGGAATTTCACCAAGTAACAGCCTCATCAATCCAATATAAAATGATACGTTACTTATTGTCATCAATGTTGATACTTATTCATGTAAAATTAAATATTTGACGAAAGCATCATAATGCTTTTAACGTCCTCATGTACAATTAATAGAGTTCGAGTCTAGTCGAGCAATATTCGGATATAAACATAGCGCATATCTATATTTCCGTTCAGTTCCACAACAATATATCAATGACGGGTAATTTGCCATGCGATATAGTTGTGTGCGATGGACGATAGGAAGAGGGAAGGCGGATCAATTGCAATTATTGAACATATCCACACATGCACTTTACGTTTATGTCCCTGCATTAACAACCAATATCACAGTGATACGTCTAATATTAGCAAGATGTAGAAAATAATGCAGTGACGTATCAGCGCAGGCACAGATCTGTGTTCGGAAGGCTTTACTCGAGCCCCAAGATACAGTGAAAATAGTTGGCAGCAGATTTTGTGAAACTCCCTTTAATAATTAAAGTAAAATTATATTGGCCTTCCTAAACCAGGCCTAACGGTGACTTTTGATTTTTTTAAATTAGACGAAATTTCGTAAAAGTGTTTAGGTAAATAATTATTTAAACAATAATGAAGAATATGTGTCATTCTTTTAAGCTTAAATATTGTAAACAAGGCCCCATAGAACATTTGTGGCCGAAAATATCGAACCTAAACCAGGCCTAACGGTGACTTTTGGTTTTTTGAAAATAGACGAATTTTCATAATAGCGTTAAGTTAAAAAATTATTTAAACAAAAATGAAGAATATGTTTAAATTTTTTTAAGCCTAAATATTGTAAACAAAGCCCTGTAGAACATTTGTGGCCGAAAATATCGAACCTAAACTAGGCCTAACGATGACTTTCGATTTTTTGAAAATTGACTGTTTCGGTAGATGTCTTATCGAAAAATCGGGGTAAATCCTAAGTTAAAATTGTATTGTTATTACCATAGCACTACAGCAATTTGATTAATTGTGCATTTTAATCAATTTTCTGTAAATTAGTAGAGATTTCTTCGAAATTTGCTAAAGGCAAAAATGGTGGAGGCGTCGGATTCGTGACTAAAATTTATGGCTAACTTCCTGTCGGTTCTCTACTCTCTGTCTGGTTTACGTCAGTAACTTTGGGTACCATTTCCTTCTCATCAATAATACGTTTTCCTATAAGCATTTGCACGCCATCTTCACTATCACTTGGTTCATAATTCCTATCTTTCACGCTGCCATCGTCATCAGAACTAAGATTGTGAAGATCATTAGCTATAACATCAGAACATTGCTGTAACTCACTGATATTTATAACATTTGTGTCTTCACTTTGTCTTGGAATGCACTCGGCTGGATCACCCTTAACTTTGTCTCCGAATATTATATTATTAGGCCCCTCTTCATCATTTTCATGCATAACCCCCAATCCTACAAAACACTAAAATACTAGATATTTTTACATACCAAGGTCCATCTGGGCAAGATCTAGAATTCTACATGTCCTATTACAATACATTATTCTACTCTAGCTTGACTGATGATGATTCAGGAATAAATAGTAAAGTCGAATTACCTCTTAAGAAATCAAGTCACTTATTTATGTTGAAGACAACTCTAAAGCAAGGCAAAGATTTTAAACTCAGGCTCCTTATGAAAATCAAAAACACAAAATTTCTTCAATTCATCTTAATTATCGTGTTTTAAACGTATTTTGCTAATTAACAGCACGATCGATCATGCATACACGTAACGTAAACATAAAACGAAATATATCTGTCATTTGCCAGTATTGCCAGTTGTCTTGTTTCCTGTTATGCCCTGCGAACATCTGTCAAGGTGGTAGGGGTAATAACGTCCAAATCTCGCGGGTCTCATTGATAATTATTATCGCAAGAGGGTCGGAATGCACGTGTAGGAGGGTTCGAGGGTTCGGTGTGTGTATATGTGCAGGGAGGGCACTTTCGGGCCTCTGGGTCACACAGAGCCGTCATTCGTGCAATCAAACGAATCTAATGAATTATTAAGAAACGATTCGATTCGATCCATTAGCCGACCGACCGACATCCGCACCCAAAAACAAGCCGCCCCTAATACCACGGAACACCCCCGCAAAAAAATGTATAATTGATGACAGTAGAGCATCAAACGACCTACATTTCAATATTTATTGGAATGATAAGAGGGTAGTTTATATTAATAATAATTTTAGAGAATGCCGAAACATTTTTTTAAATCTCTTTAGTTTTAAGTTTACTCAAGAACTAAAGAGATAAAAAAATTAAAATTTGAAGTTTAATTTGTCATTTTCATCTTTCATAATTTTGACGTCATTATCATCCGGTTGTTTTTAACAGAGAGAGAGAGAGAGAGAGATAGAGAGAGAGAGAGAAAATACATTTATTCAGACAACAGTTTTTAATTTTTGCACAATTTTATTTTGGTGGTTCATATTATTTTAAATTTTTTTTAACGTAACGCTTCCACGACTATTATAAAATCAATATTTTTCAACATTAATAATTTAATTAAAATGTGTCGTATCCCGAAAACCAAAATCATTTCAAAAAAATTAAGACTTCTTAGTTATTTTCAATTTTTGCATGATTTCATTTCGGTTTCATATTATTTTTTTAGTTTTTTTCTCTCGACGTTTCTACAGACAAAATTAAAATATTTTAAACTTTTATAACTCGCTTTGAAATTGATGTAACTAAAAAAAATGATATAAAAAAATTGTTTAAAATTTTTGCGTAATTTAATTTTGGCGTACAGTATATTTTTCATTCTCTTACAACGCCTCAACAATTCTAATTAAAAAAAAAATACTATTTCCGCCAGTTAAAAATAACTATTTTTGAGAGTTTAAAATCACTATTTCTGGCACTTGAAAATCACTAAGTCTGGCAGTTGAAAATCACTGCTTTTGACAGTTAACAATCACTACTTCTGAGAGTTGAAAATCACCGTTTTGACTGTTACAAATCGCAACTTTTTAAGGTTAAAAATCACTATTATTGACAGCTGAAAATCACCATTGTAACTGTTGAAATCATAATTATTGCCAGTTTAGTATAATTATTTTGAACACTTTAAAACCAGCACTCTTAATAGTTGAAAATCTCCATTTTTTAAGTTTAAAATCACTATTTCTAGCAAGTAACATCACTATTTTTGACAGCTTAAAAATACTATTTCTGCCAATTAAATTTTTTTTTCACAGTTGAAAATCATCTCTAACAGTTAAAAATCGACATTTCTGGCAGATGAAAATCTTCTTTTTGATAGTTAAATATCGTTATTTTTGACGGTTGAAAATCATAATTTTTGACAGTTTAAAATAACTATTATTAAAAGTTGAAAAAAAAAGTTGAATTGAATAGTTGCCACTATTTCTGGTAGTTGAAATCTCCGCTTTTGGCAGCTTAAACTCACTATTTCTGCCAGTTAAAAATCACAATTGAAAATCACTACTTTGACAGTTCAATATCGACATTTCTGGCTGTTAAAAATTCTTATTTTTGACAGTTAAAAATTACTACTATTGTCACCATTTTTGATAGTTTAAATCCCTAATTCTGGTAGCTGAAATCACAATTTTTTTAGTTAGAATCACCATTTTTATAGTTTAAAATCACTAATTTTTCCAGTTGTAAATCACCATTTTTTTCAGTATAAAATCACAATTTCTGGTAGTTGAAATCAACGTTTTTCACAGGCTTGAAATCACTGTTTCTACCAGTTAGAGATCACTTTTTTAGAGCTGAAAATCACTCTTTCTGGTAGTTTAAGATTTACTTATTTTGACAGTTAACTGATAATTACCATTTTTGACAGTTTAAATCACTAATTCTGGTAGCTAAAATCACTATTTTTCCAGTTAGAAATCACCAATTGTTTAGTTTACAATCACTACTTTTTCCAGTTGGAAATCACAATTTTTTTTCAGTTTAAAATCACAATTTCTGGCAGTCGAAATCAATGTTTTTGACGGGCTTTAAATCACTGTTTCTACCAGTCACTTTTTTTACAGCTGAAAATCACTCTTTCTGGCAGTTAAAAATTCACTTATTTTGACAGTTGAAAATCACTCTTTCTGGCAGTTAAAAATTCACTTATTTTGACAGTTGAAAACCACTATTTCTGACTGTTGAAAATCGACATTTCTGACAATTGAAAATCCACATTTTTGGTATCAAATATCATTATTTTTCACAGTTGAAAATTATTATTTCTGATATTTAAAAATTACTATTTTTGACAATTTAAAATCACCATTCCTGGCAGTTGAATTCAATATTTTTGACAGCTCGAAATCACTATTTCTGCCTGTTATAAATCACCATTTGTTGACATCTGAAAATCACTGTTTTGACCAGTTAAACCACTGTTTTAGACAGCTTTAAATCACCATTTCTGCTAGTTAAAAATCACTGTTTTTGACTGTTGAAAATCGACATTTCTGACAATTGATGATCCTCATTTTTGATATTAAATATCATTATTTTTAACAGTTGAAAACCATTATTTCTGACATTTAAAAATTACTATTTTTGACAATTTAAAATCACCATTCTTGGCAGTTGAATTCAAATTTTTTGACAGCTCTAAATCACAATTTCTGCCTGTTATAAGTCACCATTTGTTGACATCGGAAAATCACTATTTTGACCAGTTAAACAACTGTTTTAGACAGCTTAAAATCACCATTTCTGCCAGTTAAAAATCACTTATTTTGACAGTTAAAAATCACTATTTCTGACTGTAGAAAATAGACATTTCTGACAATTGATAATCCTTATTTTTGATATTAAATATCATTATTTTTGACAGTTGAAAACCTTTATTTCTAACATTTAAAAATTACTATTTTTGACAATTTAAAATCACCATTCCTGGCAGTTGAATTCAATATTTTTGACAGCTCTAAATCACAATTTCTGCCTGTTATAAATCACCATTTTTTGACATCTGAAAATCACTATTTTTGGCAGTTAAATCACTGTTTCAGACAGCTTAAAATCACCATTTCTGCCAGTTAAAAATGATTTATTTTGACAGTTGAAAATCACTATTTCTGACTGTAGAAAATCGACATTTCTGACAATTGATAATCCTCATTTTTGATATTAAATATCATTATCTTTGACAGTTGAAAACCATTATTTCTGACAGTTAAAAATTACTATTTTTGACAATTTAAAAACACCATTCTTGGGAGTTCAATTCAAAATGTTTGACAGCTCTAAATCACTATTTCTGCCATTATAAATCACCATTTTTCGACATCTGAAAATCTTTATTTTGGGCTAATAAATCACTGTTTAGACAGCTTAAAATCACAATTTCTGCCAGTTAAAAATAACTTATTTTGACAGTTGAAAATCACTATTTCTGACAGTTGAAAATCTTCATATTTCATATTAAATACGATGATTTTGGCAGTTGAAAACCATTATTTCAAACATTTAAAAATTACCATTTTTGACAGTTTAAAATCACTTTTTCTTACAGTTGAACTTAATTTTTTTGACAGGTTGAAATCACTATTTCTGTCACCTAAAAATATTTTTTTTGACTGCTGAAAATCACTATTTCTGGCAGTTTAAATCACTGTTGTTGACAGTTACATATCACCATTTCCGCCAGTTAAAAAGCGCTTATTTTGACAGTTGAAAATCACTATTTCTGACAGTTGAAAATCTTTATGTTTCATATTAAATACGATGATTTTGGCAGTTGAAAACCGTTATTTCAGACAGTTAAAAATTACGACTTTTGGCAGTTTAAAAATCACTATTTCTTACAGTTGAATGCAATGTTTTTTGACTGCTTGAAATTACTATTTCTGTCAGTTAAAAATCAAGTTTTTGATTGCTGAAAATCACTATTTCTGGCAGTTTAAATCACTGTTTTTGACAGCTTAAAATCACCATTTCTGCCAGTTAAAATCACTTATTTTGACAATTGAAAATCACCATTTCTGCCAGTTAAAAATAATTTATTTTGACAGTTGAAAATCACTAGCACCTCACTTGAAAATATTTTGAACACCCAAAGAAAAAGTTTTTTTTTTTAATTTTAGTATAATTTAATTTTGGCATTTCATACATTTTTCCAAATTTTTAAATTTTCTCTTCTTAAATCAAATCTATTTATTTGAAGCTTTTATTATTCAATTAAAAAAATGTATATTTTCAAAAACAAAAATTATTTTGAAAGAATAAAACCTTCTCAGTTGATTTCATTCTTGCATTTTATATTTTGTTTTCACAACTTAAATACATTATTTAAACATAAACTACTCACTTGAAAATTAGGATATTTTTTAAAGTGAAAAATGATTTTGATAGAATGTAGACTTTTTAGTTATTTATAGATTTTGCTTAATTTTATTTCGGGATTACACATATGTATTTTTTCGATGTTTTCAATCAGCCTCCACAATATAATTTTTTTTGAACATTCATAACTCACCACTCACTTAAAAATTGGAATATTTTCAACAATCAAAATTATTTTCAAAGAATAAAGTCTATTCGGTTGTTATGCATTTTTGCATAATTTTAGTTTTTAATATTTGAATTAAAAAAAAAAAAATTTGTGGCGGTGTCATTGCGATTTTCTTATTGCACTCGCACTCGAGCATCAACTAATCTCCATAATTTTTTTGTCGTGAATTTTAAGAACGTAATCGATTAATACGTTCTTGAAATGCAACCCAAAAAAATCCTGAAACCAATTATGACATGTAATTGCCATCAAAATTGAAAACCATAAATTCTTTAAATTCATCAAAATTTTCTAAATGTAATTTAATAAAAATAGTATATTATGCAACAAGTGTTATAAGCGGTACTTTAGCCACGAGTTAATTAGGTACGAGCGGAGCAAGTGTTTAATAACGAGTGTCTATAACACGAATTGTATACTATACTTTTTCTACGACTAAATTATTAAAATTTTGAAATTATTTTGTTATCTAAAATGAACATGGTAATAGTACAATATAATTAAGTTAGTCTACTTGGGTAAATATACATTCACAGTTACGTTATTAATTGATTCTCCTAAATTTCTTTGATGTTGTGTATTATTTATTTGATTTAAGTTGAAAGTATTCTTTCTTTCATTGATTTATTTTTTATTTTGACAGATTGTTGACTGGCTAACTTGATTTTGCGTTTCAATTGATTTTAGCGATTTAAAAATCTGGAGATAACTTCAGCCCATGACTAAAATGCACAAAGTCACAGTTTGTCAAGGTGTTTTTAAAGAATCAGTTAGTGTCATGGAAACATATGCGATGAAGAGTATTTTAGAGGTGGAAGTAGAAAAACAGATTAAAGACTTTAATTTCGAAATTGACGACCACGTCCGAAAACTTCTCGTCCTTATCATCTTAAGCCGGAATCCGTATATATCCTCAATAAAGTGAAAAGGTGACCAGAGTTGACAGAAGGCAGCGGAGCTCGAGTAAGCTCCTCCAGGTTTTCTTATTGATTGAGTTATCTATTCTTAAAAGATTTCGATTCTATTTACAACATTTATATCAATATAAATATATTTGGAAAGTTTACCCTCCCACATTGTAGTGATTAATTGCCGAACAGCGGTGAAAATGTTACGTTAATTAAAAGTGCACGTGGGATTTTTGGAAAATGGGGAAACGGAGGAGAGAGGGTGCATAATGTCCTGGAACTTGGTGTATAAAATTTGATAGATGTTCTCCTTCTCGGAGTGGAACCGAGGAGTGTATAAACGACCGTGTCGTTACGAAGATGTGCATTCCGCGTGACTAATTGCGCTCTGCAATTAACCTGGATTGCAGGAGGGAGAGTTTTTTTTTGAACGAGAAAACGAAATCCAGAATGATGTAGACTTAAAATATTAATATCTTGCATTAACTTACTTCCTATGTAAAGAAACAAGTTTCGTAATTACACTATGAAGCGAAGTTAATAAAAACTTAAGGAGGAGAAGACTTCAATCGAGCTCGAAATCCGTTCCGCCATCGCCGAGGATTACTTAGCGTGCATGGACAAAATGGTCTGGAAGATGTTCAAAGGATGTTGTGTGAGGCAAAGGTGATAAGAGAAAAAGGGACCGCGTGTCCTTTGCAGGACATAATCTCGCCCGGTCTCCCGAGCGTTGATTGAAAAAATAAATAAATAAAAGATATATGGAGGGGAAAAATGGAAAAATAATTTCCAACTAAATGAAGTCGCATCTCCAGCAGCACGCAACGTCTCTCTCTCCCCCCTTTTATTGAGTTTTAACCTCCGGATAAACTATAGGGACGATCTAGACCTAACAAGAGATCCCATCGAGATAAATTGAAGGCACTTATTGGAATTTCCAATATCGGAGGAATTGCATCGCCCCGGGTTAAACACACTTCATTATTTCAATAAAATTCTGTAAAGTCTATATACGTGGAAAATCTTATTTAACTTTACCTGCTTCAAGCATTCTTGAGGACACTATACTGGGCGCATCGAATAGGTGGTATGGTCACGTTGCGTTCACCTCGCGTCTTCGTGATAGTTCGTCGAGACGTTATGAAAAGCCTGATTCACACGGCACATTTTAGTTCTGTGCCGGAAATATAAATCTTTCTACTTTAACCCACAAAATCTACTATTTATCACTATTGTAATTGAAAAAGGCTGATTTAAGGATAGAACGTAATTAAAACATTTAAATAGGACAGAAAAACGAGAACACATGGTATATAACGGGACTGATTAAAAATTTCGCCTGCGTGACATACGCGCTTCACATGCGTTTGCGAACATCACGCAAACCCATAATACCACCGATTCGCTGCGACGAGTATAGTTGATTTGATAAGACCAAAATGCCAATTGTAGTTATGTAGATACATAAAAAATTATCATGCCGTTGAAAGTAATACGGGTATAAGTAAAAGAGAAGCGTCTTCTGCACTCTTTTAGTCCCAAACTGGAAAAAAATTACTACCCCTTTTATATGCCACAATTACAATACGAGAAGTTTATCTGATTGTGACTCCAACAAACAACTCTAGTCGGCTTTTTCCATTTACACACAATTCCTCCTGAAGGTAATTGCACCACTTAAACAAATAAACCTCGTCCAATTCAATAGTCGTGGCCACGGTGCGGACATGATCACTCATCTGACACTAATTTGCGCAAGAATACATTCGTTATATTACCTGGACTCGCTATTTGCAGACATGGTGGACAAACAATAGGGGAGTCTGGCGCGCACACACACACACGTACACAGACATACGGCGAATCGGAGGGACGCAAATGAATCGGAATCCCTTTTGTTGGGTCCCAAAATGTAATCCAACTTATTATATCTGACCCGTTCGATCCACCGGTCTGCCCTTATAAGAGGAAAGTTGTGCGCAAAACGTCTTCATCGTTCGGGCTCTTCGGATTAGTTCCGGCACGTTTCGCGGCAATTTGTTGCACACCGCTCGAAAATTTAATAATTCTAATTTGCGATCGCTGTCGGTTGCCGGGATCACGTACGATTCCGTAACTGGGGATCTGCTAATAAGCGTAAAGTCGTTGCGATATTGCAGAAATGCAGAGCGTTTATACAAAATGGTAATAATTACTGTAGTGTCAATAAAACACCAAGTGTAAATTAATATACAGGTTCTTCATTTCAATCGGAACCACCCTGAATAACTTTGCATCTGAAGCAGTCACGTTTTCAGGAAAAAATACTTCAGAAAAATGAACTGATTTCAATTATACACTGGTGCAAAAAATGAAAGTTTGACCATTTTCAAACCGCCATAACTCGGCGTATTTTCAATCGATTTTGATTAATCTTTAGGAGCGAAAAACTTTGAAGTGTCTTCGTTAAAGTCATGCATGGGAACTTAAGCGTAACCCCTTCTAGCGCCCCTGTGAAAAAAAAAATTCTAGAAATGTCCAACTTTGACGATGTCTACGAAGTTGGAAACATTTTTCTCACAGCAAAGTTTGGATAATTTTATTTACACGATTCTAGAGATATATCGTTTAGGCTGTATCTGTCAAAATTTCAAGCATCTGTCGACAAAATTGTGGAATTTACAGGGCGGTTTCTGGAAAAAGTGCAATTTTTGACTTCAAAATTTGTCTTCCAGTTTTGTTAGAGCAAAGTTCGGATAATGATCTTTCGGCAGTTTTAAAGATATGTTATTTATGGTGTATCTGTCAAAATTTCAAGCATCTGTCGACAAAATTTTGGAATCTACAGGGCGATTTCTGGAAAAAGTGCAATTTTTGTCTTCAAAATTTGTCTTCCAGTTTTGTTAGAGCAAAGTTCGGATGATGTTCTTTGGGCAGTTTTAAAGATATGTTATTTAGGATGTATCTGTTAAAATTTTAAGCATCTGTTGACAAAATTGTGGAATGTACAGCGCGATTTTTGGAAAAAGTGCAATTTTTGTCTTCAAAATTTGTCTTCTAGTTTTGTTAACGCAAAGTTCGGATAATGACCTTTCGGCAGTTTTAAAGATATGTTATTTAGGGTGTATCTGTCAAAATTTCAAGTATCTGTCGACAAAATTGTGGAATTTACAGGGCGATTTCTGGAAAAAGTGCAATTTTTGTCTTCAAAATTTGTCTTCTAGTTTTGTTAAAGCAAAGTTCGGATAATGACCTTTCGGCAGTTTTAAAGATATGTTATTTAGGGTGTATCTGTCAAAATTTCAAATATCTGTCGACAAAATTGTGGAATTTACAGGGCGATTTCTGGAAAAAGTGCAATTTTTGTCTTCAAAATTTGTCTTCTAGTTTTGTTAGAGCAAAGTTCGGATAATTTTCTTTGGGAAGTTTTGTAGATATATTATTTAGAATGTATCTGTCAACATTTCAAGCATTTATCGACAAAATTGTGAAATTTACAAAGCGATTTCCGGAAAAAGTGCAATTTTTGTCTTCAAAATTTGTCTTCTAGTTTTGTTAGAGCAAAGTTTGGATAATTTTCTTTAAGTAGTTTTAAAGACATTATATTTAGGATGTATCTGTCAAAATTTCAAGTATCTGTCGGCAAAATTGTGGAATTTACAGGACAATTTCTGGAAAAAGTGCAATTTTTGTATTCAAAATTTGTCTTCCCGTTTTGTTAGAGCAAAGTTCGGATAATTTTCTTTAGGCAGTTTTAAAGATATGTTATTTAGGATATATCTGTGAAAATTTCAAGCATCTGTAAACAAAAGTTTTTTTCAAAGATTTCTTGAAAAAGTGCATTTTCGGTCTTCAAAACCTCTCTTTAAACGCTGCCATTTTTCTCACAGCACAGTTTGAATAATGTTATTTTGACGATTCTAGAGGTATGTTATTTAGAATGTATCCGTCAAAATTTCAAGTATCTGTCGATAAAATTGTGGAATTTACAGGACGATTTTTGGAAAAAGTGCAATTTTTGCCTTCAAAATTTGTCTTCCAGTTTTGTTAGAGCAAATTTCGGATAATTTTCTTTATGCAGTTTTAAAAATATGTTATTTAAGATGTATCTGTCAACATTTCAAGCATCTGTGAACAAAAGTCTGGAATTTACAGGACGATTTCTTGAAAAAGTGCATTTTCGGTCTTCAAAACTTGTCTTTAAACGCTGCCATTTTTCTCACAGTATAGTTTGAATAATTTTATTTCGACGATTCTAGAGGTATGTTATTTAGGATGTATCTGTCAAAATTTCAAGTATCTGTCGATAAAATTGTGGAATTTACAGGACGATTTTTGGAAAAAGTGCAATTTTTGTCTTCAAAATTTGTCTTCCAGTTTTGTTACAGCAAAGTTCGGATAATTTTCTTTATTAAGTTTTAAAGATATGTTATTTAGGATATCTCTGTCAAAATTTCAAGTATCTGTCGACAAAATTGTGAAATTTACAGTGCGATTTCTGGAAAAAGTGCAGTTCTTGTCTTCAAAATTTGTCTTCCAGTTTTGTTAGAGCAAAGTTCGGATGATTTTCTTTAGGCAGTTTTAAAGATATGTTATTTAGGATGGATCTAAAATTTCAAGAATCTGTCGGTAAAATTGTGAAATTTATAGGACGATTTCTGGAAAAAGTGCAATTTTTGTCTTCAAAATTTGTCTTCCAGTTTTGTTAGAGCAAATTTCGGATAATTTTCTTTATGCAGTTTTAAAAATATGTTATTTAAGATGTATCTGTCAACATTTCAAGCATCTGTGAACAAAAGTCTGGAATTTACAGGACGATTTCTTGAAAAAGTGCATTTTCGGTCTTCAAAACTTGTCTTCTAGTTTTGTTAGAGCAAAGTTCGGATAATTTTCTTTAAGCAGTTTTGAAGATATGTTATTTAGGATGTATCTGTCAAAATTTCAAGTATCTATCGAAAAAATTGTGAAATTTACAGGGCGATTTCCGAAAAAAGTGCAATTTTTGTCTTTAAAATTTGTCTTCCATTTTTGTTAGAGCAAAGTTCGGATAATTTTCTTTATGAAGTTTTAAAGATATGTTATTTAAAATATATCTGTCAAAATTTCAAGCATCTATAGGCAAAATTGTGAAATTTACAGGGCGATTTCCGGAAAAAGTGCAATTTTTGTCTTCAAAATTTGTCTTCCAGTTTTGTTAGAGCAAAGTTCGGATAATTTTCTTTGAGCAGTTTTAAAGATATGTTATTTAGGATGTATCTGTGAAAATTTCAAGTATATGTCGGCAAAATTGTGGAATTTACAGGGCGATTTCTGGAAAAAGTGCAACTTTTGTCTTCAAAATTTGTCTTCCAGTTTTGTTAGAGCAAAGTTAGGATAATTTTCTTTATGAAATTTTAAAGATATGTTATTTAAGATGTATCTGTCAAAATTTCAAGCATGTGTAAACAAAATTTACAGGATAATTTCTGGAAAAAGTGAAAGAAAATTCCCCCTCGAAAACAAAATTGACGTATTTTTGCTGAAAACCGTAACTACTTCAGCAGATCCAAAGTTATACAGGGTGGCTCCCTTTGAAATGAATACCCTGTATGTAAGCGGGCTGTAACTCGGCTGGTCAATCGCCTGTTGAGGTAATTTATAAAAGTGTCTCAATAAATGTATTGTCTCTCTCTAATCAATAAAAAAGTTGAATACATATGTAAGCTTTAAAAAATACTAGTAAGACTTGCAACACCGAATTATTTCTTTTAGGTAAACTCTTTCGATGTAAAGTTTATGCTTAGAGCTAAAATTAGAACAAATAAAATTTGGATATCATGTAACTTTCTCGGATTTTAATTTTGTAAATCCTTAGAGTTAAAATTAGGACGTTACACATCATGTAACTTTCTCGGATTTTAAGGTGTAACGTAATTTTGTAATTAGTTTCATCTTTAGAATTCAAATCGGAAGAGAAACGTTAGGACAATGGATGCAATTTTTCAAAATTTCACCAAAAGTTTCAGTTTTATTAGGATATGTGATTTTTTAAGATAAATCCTCCCAATAAATTAATAAAATTCGTATTTTTTATAAGTTGTCAATTTTGCTATTTTATTCAATTATTTTTAATGCAAATTATTAAAACTAAAGATAACAAATTAGAAAATGTTTTTTTTTTATTTTTACTTTATCCACATGAAATATGGTAAAGTAATATTTTCGCGTTCTTTTGCGAATTCAAAATTTCAACGATAATATCCATGCATAAAAATTGCTCAATGGAAACACGTTTGATCCGGGTATCGGTGATTTCGTCGTAATGGCAACGGAACTCATTTTATTATTTATTCAATTCAAAATTACTTTAATATTGTTATTGTAACTGTAAAGGAACTGCAAATTGTATTTTTGTTAATTTGTTCTACTGTAACGTGTTTAATTCAGGGAAAGCTACATAACTGTATTGTTTTGTTTTAATTGTTTTACTGAATGAAATAAATGAGTTTATTATTATTTATGTAAGTAAACAATTTAATAACACATTAAAATCACTTCTATAAGCAATATCTTAAATAAGAGGATGACTGTGACCATTACTACGTAATAATACTTAAGTGAACTGAATTTAAAAAAAAAATGCACTAACCACAACAAATTATTTCAAAACCGTTACATAACATGAGGCAGTTATATAAATCTATACCAAAATCACCACTCAGCTGCGACGTGTTGCCATCATTATATATCCTTACCTACCTCGTTAGGTTAGGTTAGTTTATAAAGGTGAAAACTATTACAACTAAAAAGTTCATTTAGAAATTATTGGTGAATGCGCCGGGAAATTAAAATGTAATCTAACGCGAATTTTCTTGTTGACGCGAATATGACTGCATCCGTTAAGTAAGGGTTAAGTAAATTTGAGTCGTGTTTTTATATAGACTTATATAACTGTCTTCTCACGTTATACAATATTTTCCACAATAATTATTTACTTTTTTTTTGTTAAATTTTGTTCTCGTTCTCGTTGGCGTACCATTTTAAAAATTGTAAAACCAACCAAGCGCCTCATTTTATAAATCCTGAATAATTATTTACTTTTTTTTTTTGTTAAATTTTGTTCTCGTTCTCGTTGGCGTAGCACTTTTAAAATTCTGAAACCAACCAACTGCCTCATTTTTAAATCCTAAATAATTATTTACGTTTAAATAATCGTTTATTTTTTAGGATATTTCGACAAGGATAACAAAACTTCCAAAAAAGATTCGTTCGGACGTACTGTATTTATCAGATAAGGTTTGGATTAGGTTCGGTGCACGTAAACTGTAAACAAGAATGGTAAACTAATTATGAACTAAATGCATCTCTACATGATCTTATCATCAGCAAAGTTCCTCTGCCTGCGGTCACGAATGCTGTATACCGAGAACCTTTTAATATATGTATTATCTGGATGAGGATAACTGCCAGGAGGATTTCCCGTTACTTTGTTATAAAATAATTAGGTAAAAATTAGAAGAACATTTTCCATTTTTTTTTTTGTAGCACAGTTCAGTTTCAACCAAAGTGAGTATTATCTTAAACAGCGGAAGAACAGGGAAATTTCTAATTGCGAATCCTGAACAGGCACCTTGTGGTTATGAAAATAAACGCCTATTATTATTATTATTATTATCATCTTCAAACTCCTTACTCGAAATGAAAAGTAAACAATACATTAGTTAAGAAATTTTATTGCTTTACCTTAAGTGCAGAGCAAAATGAAAAATAGAGAATGTATTAATTATTGTTATTTATTTACCTTCATTTATCTTAACGACATTGGAAGTTAGCCATGAATCTGGCGCCTCCACCATTTTGCATTTACTAAATTTTTAAGTAATTTCTACTAATTTTCTGGAAATGGATAAAAATTCATTAATAATTAAATAGCAGTGATGCTGTAGTAGTAACAGTGAGCTTTCAATTTGGAATTTACTTGGATTTTTCGATTAGTCATCTACCGAAACATGATGAATTTAAAAACATAAATAAAAACTCATTGTTAGGTTTAGTTTAGAATTGATATTTTTGGCCACAAACGTTCCAACAGGCTTTGTTATTAACATTAAATAATAAAAATAGGACGCATATTAAATAATGTTGTACTTTAGCACTTTTATGGTACATCGTCAATTTAAAAAAATCAAAAGCCATCGTTAGGCCTCGTTTAGGTACGATATTTTTTGACACAAATGTTCTAACGGGCTTTGTTAATAATTTTTAATGATAAGAAAACGACACATATTTTTTTATTTTCGTTTAAATCATTTTGTAACATAGCACTTTTATGATATATGGTCAATTAAAAAAAAATCAAAACTCATTGTTAGGCCTAGTTTAGGTTTGATATTCTCGGCCACAAATTTGTAAATAACATTAAGCACTTCATGAAATTTGATCAATTAAAAAAAAATCAAAATTGTTAAAAGTGCTAAGTTAAGGCCATAAATAAAATTAATAAAGCAAATTTTAATATTTATGGTTAATATTCAACAATAGTTGCACTTTCAAATTAATGTACGTTCTTGATGAAATTAATTTTAGTTTTAGTTTTAGTATGAGTGTTTAATTTTAGTATTTTTTTGTAAAAAGGAGATTTTTTCCGTTAATAAACTTTATTATTATTATTATTATTATTAAATCCACCAATAAGGAAAACATCCGATAGTCAATAACTGTACAGCGAATATGAAAATATATTATTTATTTGATTGAGAGAAGGTAGGAGGGCTTAATAAAATCAAGGAGGCGAACGAGGCGACGCGAACAAAAGGACAGAAAACGCACGCGAAACTTTCTAAGACACACAAACGAGAGCAAGAATACGAAGGGCATATCCAAAAAGAAAAGAAAAAAGGAAACCAACATAAATATATAAGAAGTCCGGAGCGAATTTCGCCCAAGGTAAATTCGAAGTGACGTCCGAGACGAACGAGCACACCTAAGAAGGAAAAGCCCAGGAGACGACAAAAAAAAACAGCCGAAAACCGAAACAAACGGACGGAAAATAAGCTTTTCGCTTCTCCCTTCCCCGTAATGGGCGGGACTCTCTCTTTAAGAGTGGAATGAAATTCTTATTGAATTCGCACATATTATCCCCTTTCTATAAATTGTTTCTGGGCCGCAGGAGAGGCAGGAGGATTTGGGGGGGGGGGGGGGACGGAAGAAGTGGGACGGTACACATTAGGACGTAAAGTCGATACTAATGCCCTTAGATTGGCAGGAAGGAGAGACAATATAAGAGGATGGATAAACACGCAGTTGAGATCAAAATAGGGATCGCTTTTAGTTTTAATAAATCATGACGACTTGTTGAAGTTTCTGCTTGTCCAAAATTTCCACAATAAATAATGTGTTTAAGAAATATACAGTGTGGATTGACAAATTTTATTAACTTAGGAAATAGACGCAATAGAGTTGATATATTGATTCCTATCATTGCGATTTACGATACGTCGTAATATTGTTACCAAATTCAAATTACTTGAATTGGGCAGATTCCACAAAAAAAAAATGGTGATGTGGCCATTATGTTACTTTCTGCGATTTGATGGTATCATAGTTATTTATATTTACACTGCCATGGTTTATTTTCAATTTAAATCATATTTTAAATCGAGCGTTTCACATGATCGAATGATTACAATGTCAACATTATCGAAGGTAAAAATGACAAATTATGTTTCAAATTCTAATAATCTTTACCGTAAGTTTACTGAAAAAATAAAAATAATGCAGAAAAAGTCCTGAAAAAGATTTCTAAAAAACTAATAAAAGTCCTGAACAAGAAAGTCTTAAATTTTTTTTCTAAAAATAGTCCTGATTAAAAAGTACTACGAAACCTTATAAAAGCTCTGAGCAAGAAAGTGTTAAAAAATATTTTTGAAAATAGTCCTGATTAAAAAGTCCTAAAAACCTAATAAAAGTCTTGAAAAAAGTCCTGATAAAAAGTCCCGAAAAAAAAAGTCCTGACAAAAAAAGTCTTGAAAAGCAGGTCCTTCAAAAAGACCAGAAATAAAGTCCTGAAAAAGAGTTGACAAAAAAATGTCCTGAAAAAAGTACGGTTGAAAAGTTGTGAAAAAGAGTTGTGTGTAAAAGGTACTGAAAAAATAATCCTGAAAAATTAAGACCTTGAAGATTTTTTTTTATTTGTAAAAGACCAGAAATAAAAGTCCTAAAAAAAAACCTGAAAGCGGACAGTCCTAAAAGTCTCAAAGGAAAGTTCTAAATAAGTCCTGAAAAAGTCCTGAATAAAGTCCCAAAGGAAAGTTCTAAAATAAGTCCTAAAAAAGTTCCAAAAAAGAGTCCTGATAAAATATCCTAAATAAATGTCCTGTAAAAGAGTCTTAAAAAATAGTTATGCAAATAACATCGTAAAAATGCTAATAAAACATTTCTGAAAAAAAACACTGTAAAAATATCCTTAAAAAGACCTCAAAAAGTTCTGAAGAAATTGTCCTGAAAAAAAAAATCCCAAAAATTGTCTTGAAAAAAAAGTCCCGAACAAGAAGTCCAGAAAATTAATTAATTAATTAAAAAAAAAGTTCTGAAATATAGTACTGAAGAAAGTCCTGTAAAGAAGGCTTGAAAAAAAATTCCCGGAAAAAATATCTTTAAAAAGACCTGAAAAAGTTCTGAAGAAATAGCCCTAAAAAAAATCCCAAAAAGTGTCTTGAAAAAAAAGTCCCGAACAAGAAGTCCTGAAAATGAATTAATTATTTAAAAAATATAGTACTGAAGAAAGTCCTGTAAAGAAGGCTTGAAAAAAAATTCCCGGAAAAATAATTCTGAAAAGATGTAACGAAGAAAATTCGGAAAATAATCCTGAACAAGAGGTTCTTAAAAAAGTTCTGGAGGAACAGTCCTTGAAAAAGTGTCCTGATAAAAGCCATAAAAAAAATCCAGAAAATGGTCTTCATACAAAATACCAAAAAAAAAACCTAAAATAAGTCCTGAAGACAGTTCAGAAAAAGAGTCCTGATGAAATATCATAAGAAAATTGTCCTGTAAAAACAGTCTTGAAAAATTGCCCTGAAAATAATATCTTTAAAAAAATAACAAAAAAAATTCTGAAAAAAGAAAATCCAGAAAATAGTCTTCATACAAAATACCAGAAACAAATATCCCAAAAAGAATCCTAAAAAGTCCTAAAATAAGGAAGACAGTTCAGAAAAAGAGTCCTGATGAAATATCATAAAAAAATTGTCCTGTAAAAACAAAAAAACAAATTGCCCCGAAAATAATATCTTTAAAAAATTACAAAAAAATTTCTGGAAAAAGAGCATTGTAAAAAGTCCTTAAAAAGATCTAAAGAAATTGTCCTTAAAAAGAAATCCCAAAAAGAGTATTGAAAAAAGTCCCGAAGTCAGTCCTGCAAAAATGCCAAAAATAGTTTTTTAACAAAATTCCTGAAATAAAAATTCTTGAGAAAAGCTAAAAATATCTGTAAAAGTCCTTAAAAAGGTCCAAAAACGGCCATGAAAAAAAATCTAAAAATTGTCATGAAGAACATTCTGAAAATAATCCTGAAAAGAAGTCCCGAACGAGTTTCTTAAAAAAAATCCTGGAGGAACAGTCCTTGAAAAAGTGTCCTGATAAAAGCCGTGAAAAAAAAAATCAAGAAAATAGTCTTCATACAAAATACCAGAAACAAATGTCCCGAAACGAGTCCTAAAAAGTCCTAAAATAAGTCCTTAAGACAGTTCAGAAAAAGAGTCCTGATGAAATATCATAAGAAAATTGTCTTGTAAAAACAGTCTTGAAAAATTGCCCCGAAAATTATATCTTTAAAAAATAACAAACAAATTTCTGAAAAAAGAGCATTGTAAAAAGTCCTTAAAAAGATCTGAAGAAATTGTCCTCAAAAAGAAATCCCCAAAAGGGTCTTGAAAAAAGTCCCGAAGAAAGTCCTGCAAAAATGCCTAAAATAAGTTCTTAACAAAATTCCTGAAATAAAGAGTCTTGAAAAAATGCTAAAAATATCTGAAAAAGTCCTTAAAAAGGTCAAAAAACGGCCATGAAAAAAAAACTTCCAAAAATTGTCATGAAGAACATTCTGAAAATAATCCTGTAAAGAAGTCCCGAACAAGAGTTTCTTAAGAAAGTCCTGGAGGAACAGTCCTTGAAAAAGTGTCCTGATAAAAGCCGTGAAAAAAAAATCCAGAAAATAGTCTTCATACAAAATACCAGAAACAAATGTTCCGACAAGAGTCTTCAAAAGTCCTAAAATAGTCCTGAAGACAGTTCAGAAAAAGAGTCCTGATTAAATATCATAAGAAAATTGTCCTGTAAAAACAGTCTAGAAAATAATATCTTTAAAAAGTAACAAAAAAATTTCTGAAAAAGAGCATTGTAAAAAGTCCTTAAAAAGATCTAAAGAAATTGTCCTCAAAAAGAAATCCCAAAAAGAGTCTTGAAAAAAGTCCCGAAGAAAATCCGGCAAAAATGCCTAAAATAAGTTGTTAATAAAATTCCTGAAATAAAAAGTCTTGAAAAAAGCTAAAAATATCTGAAAAAGTCCTTAAAAAGGTCAAAAAACGGCCATGAAAAAAAAATCCAATAATTGTCATGAAGAACATTCGGAAAATTTGTTCTGAAAAAATTCTCGAAAATAGATCTCAACAAAGGGTTCTTGAGATAGTCCCGAAAACGTCCCGAGAAAAAATTCCTGAAAAAAAATCCTGTTAATAACATTTTGAAAAGAAATCCTAAAAATAAGTCTTGAAAAAAATTTCGTAAATTAAAAATTCCTCAAAAAGAAGTCTTTTAAAAATGTTCTTAAAAAGACCTGAGAAAGTTCTGAAAACATTGTCCTAAAGTCCCAAAACGGAAAAAAGAACAAAAGAGAAACTGTTAAGGTAAATATTCAGAAATACGAAATTTCACAAAAAGCCTTTCAGTTTTTCGGATTCTCAAATAAGACGTATGTTCAAAGTTTTATATCAATTGCTCTATTAATGAAAAAAACACTGAATAAAACACTTACTATGTTTTTTACCACAATTTATTTATTTAGTAAACAAATTGGGATTAACCTTACTTGTTGCAGAAAGCATTAGATAAATACATTTCGTTTTATTGTATTTATTTATTTATTTATTTAAATTTGGTAAAAAATATAGTAAGTGTTTTATTCAGTGTTTCTATAGTGAATTACCACGTAGTAACGGTCGCAACCATCACTATGATTTGCTCTATTAATTTTTGAGATACAGCGCGTACAGACCCACGCATACACACACACACACATACAGACACACACACACAATTTTTTTTTCCAGAAATTGTTGAAATGGCATCTAGAGACACCAAAACGGATATTTCAGTAAAAAAAATTTTTTTTTAAATTTCCACGATCACAATACTTTCTCCTGCTTCGTAACGATGAAAGTAAAAATAGTTACCTATGTGTTTGAATTATCCTGCTTGCGTTAATAAATTTTGAAACAATATACACCGGAGGAAAAAAAAATGAAACACTTGAAATTCGTGAAATTTTGACCATTTTCAAACCGCCATAACTCGGCATATTTTCAATCGATTTTGATGAATCTTTAAGGGCGAAAAACTTTGAAGTGTCTTCTTTAAAGTCATGCATATGAACTTAAGCGTAACCCCTTCCGCCCCTCTCTAGCACCCCTGTGAATTTTTTTTTTCAGGTAACCATTTTCAAATTTGACGATGTCTATGGAGTTGAAAAATTTTTGTCGACTCGATCTACCATATAGGCATTCAAGGCATTAAAATCTGATCAATTCCCTACGCAGGACTTGAAAAACGAAGTTCCCACGACGATTTGGCACCAAGTTATGGGTGTTTGAAAAAAAGTGCATTTTGAGGTTTTTCGCACATAGCTCTGCGATTTTTCAACCAAATTTGATGATTATTTCGGGAAAAAATCTCTTTTTGGCCCTAATTTAAGGGGGTAAACTCAGATTGGAATGATCCCTTTTGGAACCCTTAAACCCCCCAACAAAAAAAACACGTTTTTGGGCAAAAAAAACGTCCAACTTTGGCAACGTGTACCGAGTTGGATAAAATGTGTCGACTCGATCCATCAAAAGGGCATTGAAATTTGTTCAATTACCTGTGCAGGACTCGAAGAACGAAGTTCCTACGGCAATTTGGCACAAAGTTATGGGTGTTTTAAAAAAGTGCATTTTCTGGTCTTTTTATTTTTTTGTTTGGAGGGGCGTAGAGCCCTCTTTTTGAGTGGGGGATAAACTCTCTTAAAGAGGACACATTTTGCTTTTCATTTCTCAAAAGATCGTCGAAATCGGTTGAATAGAAGCTGAGTTATGACTATTTGAAAATTCCCTAAATTTTTACAAATCTCAAGTGTTTAATTTTTTTCGGACAGTGAAATTTGTTTGTTTTTCTTGGACGAATGGAAAAATGGACGAATGGCAGTGAGTTAGGCCCACATTTTTTCCGACCCAAAGAAAATTTCATTCGTGAAAACGAAAACAATTTCGTCGAAAAACTTCGGACTTGTTAGTCAAAAAACCACAAAATTCGCTTTTTTGCAAACACCCATTACTTTGTGCCAAATCGTCGTAGGAACTTCGTTCTTTGACTCCTGCGCAGGTAATTGAACACACTTCAATGCCCTTTTGTTGGATCGAGTCGACACATTTTTCAAACATCAATAACTTGGTGGCAAATCGTTGAAGGAACTTCGTTCTTTGAATACTGTAAAGGGAATTAATTAAATTTTAATGCCTTTATGGTAGATTGAGTCGACAAAATTTTTCCAACTCCGTAGACATGGTTTTCAGAAAATAACTAGAGGGGGCGGGAGGGGTTACGCTTAATTTAGCTCGCATAACTTTAAAGAAGACACTTCAAAGTTTTTCGTCCTGAAAGATTCATCAAAATCGATTGAAAATACTCCGAGTTAAGGCGGTTTGAAAATGGTCGAAATTTCACGAATTTAAAGTGTTTAATTTTTTTTCTCCTTCAGTATATAATATTTAGGAACATTTTATGCGGCCCGCGAAAATCGTAGAAGTGGCCCGCGGGAGAAATGAGTTTCACACACCTGTTATAAGGTCTAAGACGAGGAAGAGGCGCAGACAATATGATTTAATAATCTTACCCTTTTATGAGCCTTCTATTATTACACGCCTCATTAATTCTTTTTGTGTTGAATCAAAGCAATTAGCGCTTTTCGGCGCACAAAAGAAATATTTATGGAGATTTTATTGTCGCTCCGCGTGATCTGACAAAGGGAATCTCTAGTAATTCATCAGTTTGAATGGATTAAATGATGCAACTTATTTTAATGTCGCTTGATAGGGAATGTTAAAGATGTAGGGATACATTTACAATATCCTTTTTTTTAAATTAAATCACCTTCCTCTATACATATACGAAGATTTTTCTTCGGAATGATTTACCATTCTCCATCAAGTACGACCGTTACTCTATAGTAGGAAATATATAATCCCCCTAACAGACTAAATAATCATGGTATCGATCCCAGGGAGAATTAATCATGCATTTTGATATAATATAACTCCAGTATAATGCTCCAGTATACGGGAGCAGAGGATCCAAGCGCACACACACACACACACACATACACAGACACAACGCGCGCACGTTATAATTGAAGATTAAGCCGTTGCCGGTACAAAGCCCAAACTTGAAGATTAAAAGATTACCGGACTTGATCAATCATTAACATTTGCAGCATCCGAGGGATGTTGCCGGCTTTAATTAGTAAAGTTGATTAAAAAAATTACATTAATAATAATCATCGCCTCGAACGAAAGAGACCTCCACGGAGGAGCGGGCATAAATCATTCAGGCGCCGATCAAGAAATAATCCGAAGGTATAAATAGAATTTAGGGCAAAGGGAGGAAGGGAAGAGTCTTAATAATTCAACGTCTACGGGATGAGAGTCCAGAATTGGCGTGAATTTTTCATACGTGGCCGTGGATAAAAAAGTTTTTATCTTTTATTAAATGTTAAGGAGATTCCGGCGATCGATAGCGTTACGTGTAAAAGAATTTGGAGGGTAAAATATTCATTGGGTGCCGAAAATACCGCATTCTTAGAAATTGTTTTTTATTTGCGCCAAGGTACTTTTATTACTTACTAAATTATAGATATAAGGCCTAATCTTGAGCAAATAATTATGTTTCTTGTTCAATCAAATTCTCTATCACAATAACTTATTTTGTTCAAATAATAATGTTGCTTGTAGTGGTATTCCAAAAGGATCTAACTTGGGACCACTGCTGTTTATAATTTTTATTTATTACGATTTACATATAAAATTTAAATTGTGCTAATATTTGCTCCCCTAATTATTTGACATTATTAGTCTTCCTATATTATTCTTAAGGCTTTTTAAGCTGTATTATTTGGTACCCTACTCAATAGTTTCTGCAGAGTATTTACCGAGATATTTGCAAAAAAACTTTACTATTATTTTAAATTAAAAACAAAGGTTTGCCATGAAATCATAATCGCGGATATTTCATTTTGTTCTAGAAAGTGACGTTTGTTATCGCCTTACGATTAACAATTGACCATGTATTCTACACAAGAAAGGTATATCTTGAAAAGTTCATCATGTGATATGATAAAACTTTTATTTGAAACTTTGCTTTGTTTTCTCTTCTTAAATTCGGATTGGAAACGATATAAAAAGAATAATCGATTTAAAGGAGCTGGAAGAATTTTCAAGGAAGATTATTATGAATAACGATCAATCTTAAAATATGAATGCTTGCACTTATTGTACACATTTTTATTTTCTATTTTTTTTTTAGTTTATTTCATTCAGAAATTCCTATATGTTCAATTTAAAACGATTTAAATAATTTGTATTAATTTAATAAATTTAATCTTGTGGTATTATGAAATAAAAACTGATTTGCTCTTCATTACTCTATGTGAATATTATTTAATTTATTATTATATTATACGACTGTGTGTGTCTTGTATAACATTATATAAATATATACTTCATTAAATTTTATTTCTCTCTATGGCGGTACACATACTTAATTACGTTGATAACATACTGTTTTTGTTTGTTTTTTTCTTATGAGAAATGTAACATTAAGTCATATAAATGTTCGTTCACTGAACTCTAACTTCAATAACTTAGGAACTCTTATAAAATCTTCAGATTTCGATTGTGTTGCTTTAACTGAAACATGGTTAAACTCGAACTTTAATAGTTCCCAATTTTATATCGATGGATACACATTTCTTCGTAAGGACAGAGATGTCGGGCGTGGGGGAGGAGTTGGAATATATATTAAAACTACAATTACATTTGAAGTAATATGTATGCCTGACAACTTGGAACACTTTTGGTTAATGTGCAAATTTAACAACAAATTACTTTGCATTGGTGTAATATACCGGCCACCTAATAATAACATTAAAACTTTTCTGGATGCATTAGAAAATTCGATTAGTTATTTGTTGCCACTATGTGATGATATTATCTTTTTGGGGGACCTTAATATCAACATGTTAAACATAAACCAGAACAATACTAAAATGTTTATTGATTTTCTAAATACCTACGGCCTTGCTCAGATCATTAATGACCCAACACGTGTCACAGCGTACTCCGAGTCAGTAATCGACTTAATTGTAATGTCCAATAATAACAAATGTATAGAGTCAAAAGTTATTAAGATCCATGATATTGCTGACCATGATCTTATATACTGTAAACTTGAATTTGAATCTGATACTCAAGCACGTCTTATTAAATATCGTAAGCTAAATGAAATTAACCTGTCAACATTTAATTCAGACTTACAAATGCTTCCCTTCAATAATTTAGTTCATATTGATTGCATTGAAGAAAAAATTATTTATCTCAACAGCTGTTTGCTTACCCTTTTTGATCATCATGCACCGGAAATAACTGCTAGAGTAACTAAGAAACGAGCCCCTTGGTTAACAGATACTCTAAGAGATATGATGGCATCTCGAGATAAGGTTTATAAACAATTTAAAACAAGTAAAAATCCTTCAGACTTCAACTTATATAAGCAATGGAGAAATATTGTTAACTCTGCTATATCAAGAGAAAAAAAGGCATATTTTGAATTCATTACTAAAAACAATAATAACTTATGGAAATGCTTGAAAGACAACGACGTTATTAAAAGTAAAACACGTATTTTACCAAATAACCTTAAAGATGTCAATGCGATCAATAATTACTTCTGCGAATCTATAACAAGTACACCTAACGATGACACAATTCAATTCTACCAAAATAATATGCATAACAACGTAAAGGATCTATTTAACTTTAAACTCGTAAACATTGATGATGTGAATAATATTTTATTGAACATACATTCTAATGCCACAGGCTCAGACTGTATCAGTATCTCAATGATTAAGCTGTGTTGTCCTTATATAACTCCATTTATAACACATATAATAAACTGTTGCTTAGAGCAGTCAGTGTTTCCTGGTATGTGGAAATTGGCAACAATAATTCCTATACCAAAAGTTGAATACCCTAAATCTCTTAAAGATCTTCGACCAATTAGTATTTTGCCAGTACTTTCAAAAGTACTAGAACGTGTCCTAAAAGTACAAATTGAGGAATACATTAATTTACACCAACTTCTACCAACCACACAATCAGGTTTTAGATCCAATTATAGTTGCTCAACTGCCTTGCTGAATGTCATAGATGATATAATCTCAGCCTCTGATAAAGGTTACATAACTTCTCTAATATTACTGGACTACAGCAAGGCTTTTGACACTATAAATCATCACATACTAACTGCGAAATTAAATTACATAGGATTTAGTGAAAATGCTGTAAAGATAATGTCAAGTTTTCTTCAAGACCGTTTGCAAATGGTTCGGGTAGAAGGTGAAACATCTGACGTCACTAACGTAGTTGCTGGTGTTCCTCAAGGTTCTATTTTGGGACCTGTTTTATTTTGCATTTATACATCTTGCTTGGAAAATGCTCTAAAACACTGCAGTGCAAATTTTTATGCAGACGATACCCAGTTACTATATTCATTTAATATTAATGATATTAATACAGCTGAGGACAATATCAATTCAGATCTAAATGAATTAGTTAAAACTTCTAAACGTCACTCATTAACAATTAACGCGAATAAGTCAACCGCCATGTTGTTTGGCCCACGTAACATTATTGAATATGCTAAAAGCCTGCTACATATTAAAATCAATAATGACATCTTACCTTTTGTAGACGAGGTGCGTAACCTTGGTCTGGTAATTGATAATAACTTGCGGTTTAAAACGCATGTTAGCAAGTGTATTGTCCGGGCATACCAAAGTTTAAAAATGATTTACTCAAATAGACAAATTTTAACAATGCAAACCAAAAAAACACTCTGTGATGCGCTAGTGTTGAGTCATTTTAATTTTGCCGATGTTGTATACAACGCATGTATAGATTCTGTTACAAAAGATAGAATTCAGAAGGTTCAAAATTCATGTATTCGTCTCATTTTTGGAATTCGTAAATATGATCACATTTCTGGTAAGGTAAACTCATTGAATTGGCTAAATATGTCCGATCGGCGTTATTTGCATTGTTGTGTCCTTTATAATAATATTATTCATATGCACATTCCTCCCTATCTTTACAACAAAATAGTATTCCGCACTGATATACACAATATAAATGTGAGGTTTCGAGGATTAATTTCACCGCCAAAACATAAAACTACGTTTTTTGAGAGATCTTTTAGTTATAATATTTATAAAATTTATAACAATATACCATTATTCCTCAAAACACTCACATTGTCAAATTTTAAGCACACTATGCGAAAGACACTGTTACGAAAATGATTTGTTTTAGCAGTTTAGAAAGTGAAAGGTGATCTTATAACGGGTTCTTGAGTTATTCTAGAGTTCCTCAATGGATGTTTTCTATTATTATTATTTTTTTATCATTATTACTATTATTTTTTTTTAAATATTGTTACGACGTAGCTTATCATGTCATTTACTTTGTTAGACTTAATGTAGGTTAAGTGGAAGAGCAGTAGTGGTTGAGAATTCAACCAACTGAACTTCGCCTACCCTGTAAATAATAAACACTTTTGTATTACTTTTAAATTGTTTAATAAAGACTATTTATTATTATTATTATTATTAAATGAAATATTTTCCGATTTCGCGCTGTTGGAACACCTTGTATATGGACTGAGGGTTAGCAGTAGGGTACATACAATGCGTGATCCATTCGAGGGCACTGGGGATAGGATGGGTTTGTTCGACGAGGATGCTCAAGAAATTCCATTTCATCCGCGGAACGCACTGCCTACATAATTGATTCCTTTTTGGTGGTTTCCGACGATCATTTCTGAATTGTCGAATCTCATGTCTTCCTGTTCTTTTAGCGCGGATTGTGGTGTACACATATTGGTAGTTGTACTTGTATTTAGTAAATATGCTATTATTCTTGTGCTTCGTGCATCTAATCTATAGATCTAAATGGTGAATAGCTCTGGTCATCTATCCAACTTCAGACTGCGACTGCTTTAATACGTACATTATTGATAAATCAATATTGCTTTTATACAGTGCGTTTTTTTTATCAATTAATCCTAGAGATTTACATATTAAAATCTTTATGCCTGTTCATGGTTTTGCTACTACGAATTTCAGTATTACTTTTGGCAGACTTTAAATTTACACCTTCCTAAACAACTTTGAAAATTGTCTTAAATTAAAAAAAAAATCACAAAATTAATTGTTGAATAAATTAACTTGAAACAACCTCACTTATTGCAGATTTATTGAATAAAAGTAATAAAGACGGTATTTTTCGTCTTTATTACTAAAATTAATTGTGTACGGTTGCATAAAAATCTCGTGCAAAAAAACTATATCATTACCTGTGAGTTTGATTTAAAATATGCGGTTTTCTTTAGCCCACACTGTATTCTGTATATTTACATTGCCGTTCAGCACAAAGATTTTTCGTCAGTATGAAGTAGAGATTCCTACAATTGCGTTTTGGTTTAGCCTGTCCATCCAGTTATAAAATTATTACCTTATAATTTTCAAGAGAATTTTAAAATTTAAATGAGAATTTAATTGCGCCCAAAGTACCGAAAGAAGTTAAATCGTGTAGAGGTGATTAAATATAATTCAAAGAACTTAAAGTTGACAGTGAAAATCGTAAATTTATGCATTATTACAATTATCGCCAATGAAAGAAAGAAGAAGTGTAGTTGCCAGTGAAAAGTTATTAAATTGTTGTTATTTAGGATGAATTCTGCATTATTGAAACGGACCACCCCAAAGAAGGAAACCCATGGCCGGATAAGACACGGATGGCGAAGGCAAACACGGAACGGTGGAGCAAAGAGGAACCCAATAATTGGACTCCGGTCCTCCTCTTGAATACGAATTGAGAGCTGACATTCGCACAGATGAGGCCCAAGAATTGTTCGCCAAATGAAAATGCAAGACGAGACCTTCCTTTGCCTGCGCGCTCTTTTTCCTCCCAGAAATTTTATACCCAGGTCTCCACTGGCGGTAATTGGAGGACGTACGTGGAATATAACGCCATCTCTATTATATAATTTTGTTAGGAAGTTATATCAATTTTTGTCTACGACTCGTGCTCAGAAATTTAGGCGCAAAATAAGATTTGAGTCAGGATTATTTTCTTTGCCGATAAAAGAATCACATACTGTTACAAGAGTAATTGTGGTAGTATGTGACAGGGGAACGTTTGTTTTTAAATGACTTAAATATAATTCACGGGATTTTTAAATATTTAGTTAATTTTAAAGAAAAATCACCAGAGCAGATTCTAGCGGCGTTGCTGTAGAAATAATAATACTAATTGTTCGGACCATCCGAAGACAGCGCGGATCCAGATGTTACTTTTCCTGGAATATAACATATAACAAATATCAGTTTTGACTTGTTTTTGCCGTGACGCACCCCCTAAGCGGCATGGACTTCAACCCCCCCCCCCCCCATTATTTGTTTTTTTCATTTTTGTTATATTTTCTGTTATGTAGCCAATAAGATTTTTAGAATTGTAACGGAAGGTTGTCTTTCAATATATAAGTAAAAAATGTTCACTTCCTTTTAAAAAGATCACCTATCAATTATTCTTTTGGTCGTAACAACTCGTCGTCTTACAAACGACAAAGTGATCAAGACTATCACAAAACTCTACACTAATAATAATATGTTTATTTCCCAACAGATCATTATATCTTATTACAGGGACAACATATATGTAAACTAAAACAAGAGTTTATCACATCTTCACTCTAAAGTATTAACTGTCCTCACAAGTGATGCAAACATTATTGCAAAGTTGGTAAAATTTCTACTAAATCTGGTAGAATGACATGCACATTTAGTGTCTCAATTTTTAGTCTTGCAGATGGTAGAAGATCTTGAAGAATTTATTGTGTTATAAACCAATTTATAGTATTATAACTTTCTCCGTAAGATGTTTTGGTGAGGTTTTTTGTTTTTTTCGAATATAAAATTTTAATTGAAATATCCGTTTTTGGGTCCCTCCGAGACGATTCCGATCATTAAAAAAAATCGAACATTTAAAAAAATGCTGGATGTGTTTTGCTTATGGGCGTTGTATCTCAAAAACTTTTAATAATTTCAAACTTTGAATATACGTCTTATTTGACAATTCGAGGAACTGAGCCACAAGTGGGTTCTTTGTTTATTTTTTTTTAATATAAAAAATATTAGAAAAATACTTCAACAAACTGAATTAAAAAAATCATGCTTTAAGCGCAACTAAATTATTCTAAAAAATATTACGTGACAAACGAGCAAGAAAGCTTCAATAACTAAAAATACATAAAAAACCAATGCATGATTCTACATAAAAACACTTGCCTTACTTTCGGTAACAAGAAAATAGCAACAATTCAAACTTAAACAAGAAGAAAACTGCATTCAATAATTTGAAAAGTTGTAAAAAATAGTCCATAGTTAATTTTGCCCCAAACGCACAAAATCCTAAAAAAAACACAATTTGTTTCTGATTTTTTTTTTATGAAAAACAACAATTGCTATATTCGATTTAACAACAAAATAGCAACAATTCAAAATTAAAATTGTAAAATATCAATCCTTTAATGAATTTGATTCTAAGGCTCAAAATCAGTGGTAAAACAATTTGCCATAATTGCCATAATCCAGCTGAAAAAAAAATAGTAACAATCCAAACCTTGAGAAAATGAAAAATGCATTCAACGATTTGAAGAACTGTAAAAAATCAATCCGTAGAGGAATTTCCTTTAAAAGTTTAAGATCCACAGTAAAACAATGTATTTCTAATTTTCTATAAAAACAGTTGTCATAGCTGAAAACAAAACAGCAATAATCCAAACCTCGAGAAACAAACCTTGAGAAAATGAAAAATGCATTCAAGGATTTGAAAAATTGTAAAAAATCAATCCATCGAGGAATTTCTTTCAAAACTACAAGTTCTGTGGTAAAGGAATGTATTTTCGATTTTCCATAAAAATAATTGACATAACCTAGATGAAAACAAAACAGCAGCAACGCAAACTTTAAGAAAATGAACAAAAGCATTCAAGGATTTGAAAAATTGTAAAAAATCAATCCATCGAGGAATTTCCTTCAAAACAACAAGTTCTGTGGTAAAGGAATGTATTTATGATTTTCCATAAAAACAATTGTCATAACCTATCTGCCCAGCAGCAATCCAAACTTTAAGAAAACAAAAAAATGCATTCAACGATTTGAAGAACTGTAAAAAATCAATCCGTAGAGGAATTTCCTTTAAAAGTTTAAGATCCACAGTAAAACAATGTATTTGTGATTTTGTTTTAAAACAGATGTCATACTATAGCTGAAAAAAAAATAACAATAATCCAAACCTCGAGAAACAAACCTTGAGAAAATGAAAAATGCATTCAAGGATTTGAAAAATTGTAAAAAAACCAATCCATCGAGGAATTTCCTTAAAAACTTCAAGATCGATAGTAAGGGAATGCATTTATGATTTTCCATCAAAACAATTATCATAACCTAGCTGAAACCAAAACAGTAGCAACTCAAACTTTAAGAAAATGAAGGATGCATTCAAGGATTTGAAAAATTGTAAAAAATGAATCCATCGAGGAATTTCCTTAAAAACTTCAAGATCTGTAGTAAGGGAATGCATTCATGATTTTTCATCAAAACAATTGTCATAGCCTAGCTGAAACAGCAACAATCCAAACTTTGAGAAAAAAACCTTGAGAAAATGAAAAATGCATTCAAGGATTTGAAAAATTGTAAAAAATAAATCCTTCGAGAAATTTCCTTCAAAACTACAAGTTCTGTGGTAAAGGAATGTAGTTATGATTTTGCATAAAAACAATTGACATAACCTAGCTGAAAACAAAACAGCAGCAATTCAAACTTTAAGAAAATGAAAATTGCATTAAAGGATTTGAACAATTGTAAAAAATCAATCCTTCGAGGAATTTCCTTCAACACTACAAGTTCTGTGGCAAAAGAATGTATTAATGATTTTCTATAAAAACAATTGACATAACCTAGCTGAAATTAAAACAGCAGCAACTGAAACTTTAAGAAAATGAATAATGCATTCAAGGATTTGAACAATTGTAAAAAATCAATCCTTCCAGAGATTCCCTTCAAAACTACATGTTTTGTGGTAAAGGAATGTATTTATGATTTTCCATCAACACAATTGACATAACCCAGCTAAAAACAAAACAGCAACAACTCAAACTTTAAGAAAATTAAAAATGCATTCAAGGATTTGAAAAATTGTGAAAAATCAATCTATCGAGGAATTTCCTTCAAAAGTTAATAAAAAACTTGAAAACGTATTATTGTAGCAAATTAGAAATTGACAGTAATGAAAATGTGTTTCAGTAAAAATTGCTGTGTTTCTACTTTAAGTATTGGATGGATTATTTTTTGTTCTTCAATTTGTGACCGTGAAAAGGTGTTATTTTATGTTACAATTTAAATGATAACCTTCAGTTTAAATATTTCTGGTTGCTTTCTAGTAGATTTAATGTACACTTTTGGTAGAATCTTAATGCCCATTGTTGGCAACACTGGATACAAACATCTACTTTCCTCTATATATTGTGGGATAAAGGTTATTTTCGAAGGTGTAGTTGGAAAAATAATTTTTAATAAATCGTCCGTAAAGTTCGATATAAGAGTCTGTAAAGCAAGTACTATTTTTAAAGAATCGCATCAAGTAATTCCGGTGGAGTCACTATTGTCCAAATCTATTTCCGTACTTAGAAAATATATTTGACAAGATATCCACAGCCAACTTTACCCTTCCTCGTTGCAAATTTGAATGTAATAGCAGTACACGTATATTGTCGGTTGCCTACAGTTAAACATTTTCAATTAGCCCAGATATGCCTACAGTTCTGTATGCAGGACGGCCATTTTAAAGTTCCTCTTAAAATTATATCTAGAGTATCGTCAGCGCCATCTATCATGTTTTATAAGAATGAGTACGTTTAGTGATTATTCATTGACATATAACAGGAAGCGAAAAATAACCTCTGTTAATTTTTAAATCTAAATCCTTTGATTTAGATAAACATATCAGTGAGCATTTTCAACTAACCCAGATATGCCTACAGTTCTGTATGCAGGACGGCCATTTTAAAGTTCTTCTTAAAATTAAATCAAGAATATCGTCAGCGCCATCTATCACTTTTATTATAGCAATAAGTACGTTCAGTGATTATTCATTGACATTTGACAGGAAGCGAAAAATGACTTCTGTTTTTCTTTTTTCACTTGATTTAGAGAAACATATCAGTGACCTTTCATTGAATTTAAATCTCGGGCAAATGGATTATTGAACTCTATACTCGTCATAAAAAATCAACTTTAATGCCTTAATTTTTTTTTTATTTAGTTGCCTTTGTAAATCAAAATAATTTTGATTCTTTGACGTGATGCACAGGCGGTATTTGCGTCATAATAATAATAATAATAATAATAATAATTTATTTCCCAACAGAAACGAAATCCAATTACAGGGAAAAACTATAAAGACTAACTAAACCTAAAAATCATACAACGCATATAGTATGTTACTAATTATGAACTTATAACTAATAACTAAAAACTAAAAACTAAAAGGCGGAACAAGCATATTATCACAACAAGCTACATATGATACAGCATATGGTGTAATAAGTGGTAATGTTTGTAATTCTCACTAAATAAGATTAGGAGTTAACTTTAAAAACCCTGACAAGGTGTCACTAAAAATGTCAACAGAATGGTGAATGGTGTTATATAATTTTACCATCTTAGTCAATGGTGAATTGAAATATGAAATATATGAAATAAGGTGGTTATAATAAGTCTGTGACATCATTTATGGAAACCAACTAACACATATAAATGTTCTGTTTAGGTTTATATAACTATATACTCACGTTAATTAATATTTGTGATTAAAACAATTTTTCAATTCAGTCTGTTTGTTGTTTGTCGATCTAGTTTTTTTCCGACGTAATAAAATTAAAATTGTATCCGGGGGAACTCCCCTGATTACGTCGATCTTGTAAAAAAAAAGCGGGCATTTTATCCCGCTGTATATATCCTTTTTGCCGGCTTTGTCCCGTGTCACACAGTTGACTGTTTTTGTTTACTAATTGGCAGCGGGACGAGACTGACATGTCACTTTATAATTCAGAGACTGTAGCTCCATTTGACCTGTATATATATATATACACTCTCCTGCAGTGTATAAATAATAAATTCGTCGGTTCTCTCTCTCTCTCTCTGTTCCGTCCGACTGAAAATTTCCCATCTCTTTCCCTTTTCCATCCGGCACTCCGGCGCAATTCCGGACCGTCGGGCCCGCTGAATATTTCGTTCATAATCAATAAAATTTTATTACCTATTTTACTTTTCGAACACGAACCACACAATTAGGTGGGTCCGGTGAGGCTGTCGAACTTTTTGAATTTAGCGTCTTGAATTATGGTCCAGTTTGGATTCAGTCCAAAAAAAAAACGGGTCGTTCGTATCGTGTGAGCCACACAATTTTGTTTCAGAGTTAGCTGTGAGATAAATGAGGGATGTCGCATATTATTACGTCATGAGATTTAAAAAATGAATTAATCTCAGACATGACTGCTATGTATCTCTCTCTCAGGCATAGCCAATTCAGAAACAAAATTATGTGGCTCACACCTTATCTTTAAATATTGCAAATTGTTTAAAAACATCTAGTGTTTGAAAATTGTCCGAGACTTGCTTTAATTTTCAATTTAAGCATATAATCGATTAGTGGCGGCTCGTGGTACATGTTGATGGTAGAGCCACTTATATAATATATCCCCCTCCCCTTTTTCAATTGTTTGTTTTTCTCGGATAATCCTTAAATCAGCGGCGGATCTGGATGTTCGGCGAGGAGGCTGCAGAAGAAAATTTTACCAACAGCAGCGACATATTTTCTTCCTCTATAAGAGAAAGTAGTACAGCACGAGAGGCATCTCTGTCGTAGCATCCTCTACAGATCCACGAGCCGCCGCTGCCTTGAACGAATGATGAATGAAGTCTAGTATTGTACTTGGCAAATAAATTTAGATCAGACGAAAAACCTAAATTTGACATTTAATTGTTTGATGCAAAATATCCGAAATTCCTACAAATATTTAAATGTTAAATAATTCCTTAAACATCCCGCAGATTATATTTTCCGGATAAAAATCAAAGTAAATTAATTTTATTTAAAAATAAACCCCATGAAACCAAACAACAGAAAATTAAGTAAATAACCTGAAATTAAAACAAAAAACCTTGAAAATACAGGTCCAAAAATTCAAAAATTTATGTTGCAAAATCTAAAACAAAGGACAGAGATCAAAAACTTACACCAAAAAAAAAAAAACTAAAAAAAAATCCGCGTAAAAATCAATCATTCAGGTTAAAAAATCTAAAATGTAAATGACAAAAAAAAATCAAAAAATTTAACCAAAACGTCAAGCCTGAAAATGCGGATATATTGAAAATTGTAACAAACTAATCGAAAATGTAGGCCAAAATAAAAAATTATTGATTTATATGCGAGAAGTTCGTTGAAAATTAGTTTTCTTTTGCCTGTATTTTCAAGTTTTTTGGTATGCATTTTTATTTGTAGACCAGGATTTTTGATATTTTTGGCCGACATTTTAGATCTTCGGCTATTTTGTTCCAAATTTTTTATTCTTTTGGCCAAAATATTCGATTTGTTTGTTGACATATTGGATATTTTAGTCTGCATTTTTCACCTTCTGGCTCGAGTTTTCGACGTTTTGTCTAAATTTAGGCCAAAAGACCGAAAACTCAGGCCAAAAATAAAAAATGCAAATCAAGAAACCCAAAATTTCAAGAAACGAATCGAATATTTTGACCAAAACAATAAAAAAATTGCAGCCGAAGATCTAAAATATCGGTCAAAAATCAAAAATCCTGGTCTAAAAATAATACTTTTTAGCTTAAAATAAGTTCCGACGGGAAATTCGAAAATAATAGCAAACAAAATTGCAAAACCGCACAATAAAATCATGAATTCTAAATATCCGGCGTGGCAGTAGTCAGGGAAGTAGTTGTTTCAATAAGTTATTTGTTTGTAGTCATAATAACTAATAATAATAATAATAATTGAATTGATTGTCGTACGGAAAATGAAGCATTTTATTATTATTATTATAAATTTTGAGTTACGAACAGTTTAAATATTCATATATTGAGGCTACTTTCGTCTTCATCGAAATCATTAATTCTAGTTAAGAAAATCTAAAATATGTGACAAACAATAAAAAATTAAGACTGAAGATCTAAAATTTTCAACCCAAAAATCTAAGTGGTGGACCAAAAAATTAAAATTTACAACAAACAAATCGAAAAATTCAACAAACAAATCGAAAATTTCAACAAACAAACCGAAAATTTCAACAAACAAATCGAAAATTTCAACAAACAAATCGAAAATTTCAACAAACAAATCGAAAATTGAAGTCAAAATAAAGAAAATTTCGGCAAAAGACCAAAAGGCGTAAAGATAAAAAATAAAGACAACAAAAATCGAAAATTTTGGTCAAAATAAAGAATATTTGGGCCAAAAATTTAAGAAATTTGAAAATACGGTAATCTAAAATATGAGCCAAAGAATCAAGGATCCGGATCTAAGCATAAAAACGCAGACAAAAAAATCGAAAATTTAGGTAGAAGCAAAATAATTTACCACTTTCAGCCCCTAAAAATGAGTTTCTAACCAGAAATTTGAAAATAATACCCAAAAAATCTAACAATAAAATCAATCATTCAAGTTAAAAAATCTAAAACATAGGACAAAAAATACAAAATTTAGACCAAAAATCTAAAATTCGGGCCTAAAAGTAAAAATGGTGGTCCAAGAGTTCACTCTCAAGTACCTTTCGTTTTTTCATGTTTAATTATTGTATGACTTGTGTAAGACATTATTTGTTAATTTAGCACCAATAAAGAATACTATAATAATAATAATAATAATAATAATAATAATAATATTTATTACGGTAAACACCTTTTACATGAAATTAACAATAATAATTAACTTAAATACATACATATATACAAAAACATAAAAAAAATAACAAAGAAACAAAACAAAATGATAATAATAAATAATAATAATAATAAATGGTGACCAAAAAAATCAAATATTTCAGTAAACAAAACTAGAAAAAATTCTCGCATCTATAATTCAGGTTAAAATGTTTAAGTAATCAAAAATTTGCAACTAAAATTAAAAAGTCGGTCCGAAAAATCAAAAATGCGGAGTGAAAAGTAGAAAAATTTAACAATTAAATTGAACATTTAGGTCAAAATAAAGAATATTTAGGCCAAATGATCAAAAAAAAAATTGAAAATATAGGCAAAACATCTATAAATTAAACATTCGGCCCGAAAAATCAAAAATGAGGACAAAAAAATCAAAAATTTAGGTCAAGATAAAGAATATTTAAGCTAAAAGATAAAAAATTTAGACCCAAAAATCGAAAAAAACAGATCAAAAATCTAAAAATTAATAAGTCGGCCAGAAAAAATTAAAATGCGGAGTGAAAAGTCGAAAATTAACAATGAAGTCGAAAATTTAGGTCAAAATCAAAAAAAAATTAGGTCCAAAAGAATCGAAAATACAGGCTTAATGATAAAAAATACAGAATATTCTAAGAAAATTGTTTAAATTAGTCTCAAAAATCACTCTATTGCTTAAAATATATATATATTTTTTAATAGTAAAACTTTTTTTTTATTTGCAGGTATTTAACATTTAAACTGGCGAGATGTGTTTTAGGAATTGATTAAATTTTTTTGCTGATCTTGAAACTACAGGTAGTGCCATGGCTCCTTGGCCCTACATAACGAGCCGCCCCTGTGATCGATGATTTCCATTCAGATAAGAATGTATGTGTTCTAGTGAGATGATCATCAGACAAGAATGGTATCGTGCGACTAAGATATTGTGAAGAATAATCTTTAATTAAAATTTCAGGCCCTATTTAAAATTTTATAGAAAACGCTAAAGGGATGTCGGGGAAAAGGAAAACGGCCAAGAATTCGGTGGCTCGAGTGCGTTTAATATCGAAAAACAGGAATATGAAAGTGAAAGGAGAGATCGATTTGTGATCAGTTTTGAAAGGGGCTTGATGTAGGATCGACTTTTCGAAAAAAAAAACGTTTTTAAAAATAGCAACGGCATAATTCAATACGCAGGAATATTAAACTACAATGAGAGATCGATTGGTGATAAGTTTTGAAATGGGGATGATGCAGGATAGACTTTTCAAAAAAAAAAAGTTGTTAAAAATTGCAACGGCATAATTCAATACGTAGGAATATGAAACTACAATGAAAGATCGATTGGTGATAAGTTTTCGAATGGGGATGATGCAGGATCGACTTAAAAAAAAAAATATTTAAAATGCCCAATATCTTCTCATCATCATGGTTGCAATATCTCATCAAATTAATGATGAGTCTTGTACGATATACTAAAGAAATTATTATGCGAAGAATGATGAGTAAAAGAGTAAAATATTTCGATGAAATTCATAGAAGAATTATCAAATGCCCCAATGGATTGGATCTGAGACGAAGATCCTTTAGCGAAGTGAACTCCGCCCGTACATTGGAGTACTAAATTTTACTAAAAGCTTTTTCAAAACATTTTTTGACGGAAATATCCGTTTAGGGGTCCCTAGATGCCATTTCAATAATTTCTGGAAAAAAAAAATTGTGTCTGTGTGTGTGTGTCTGTCTGTGCGTGCTGCATCTAAAAAACTAATAGCGCAATTGATATGAAACTTTAAACATCCGTCTTATTTGATAATCCGAAGAACTAAACAGCTTTTGGTAAAATTTCGTACACCTGAACTGGGCGTTTACCTTAACTGTTTTTTGTTTTTTGCCAATATTTTCATAAATATGAAAAATATCACAAAAACATTTAGGCAAACTTTGAAGACAACAAAGAAATGAACATCTTTTGCTTGAAAACATTTTTCATAAAATCATTTTTATTCGAGAAAAAAAATTATTATTATTTTGTAAATTTTTGGTTTATAATTAGAAAACGATAATGGTTATAGCAAATTTATGTTAATAATAATTGTAGAGAATGCCAAAATGAACAACTTATAAAGAATAAGTTTTTTTCGAAATCTCTTTAGTTTTTGAGTAAACTGAGTTTTTGAATTTGAAGTATAATTTTTCCATCTTTCATAATTTTGACGTTTTAAACGTCAGTTTCATCCGAGTTTACACAACGCTCGATGTACATATGAAAATATGATTTCAATTGAAAATAAACAATGGAAACGTAAATATAAATGGCTATGATACCATTAAGTCGGAGAAAGTAACATGATGGCCACATCACCATTTTTTTATTAGTGTTTGAGATACGGTGCGCACAAACACACACGCACGCACACACACCACACATACAGACACAATTTTATTTTTTCAGAAATCTTTGAAATCGCCTCTAGGGACCTCAAAACGGATATTTTTCGTGCTTCGTAGCGGAAAAAGCAAAAAGATGAAAACATAATCGAATTTAATTAAATACCTGTTTGTTTTGAATTCAACCTGAAGAGGATAGGAAGCATCCGTCATATATCCTTGAAATCAGCTGGCGGAGAGCAGGAGCGTATTTTCGCCTCTTGTTATATAAAAAAAAAAACTAAAGTTGAAGTGCTCAATTTTAAAACATACAACAAACCATGGTATGCATTAAAAAAAAACCGTAACTGCCTGCATGTACGGTACAAATTAACTACGATCGAACTTATTTTTAACAAAATGCCAACACACAAGTAAAGTTGAAATCCCGACAGTTTTCGAGCGTCCGTCCGCCGTGTATACGGGCCCCGTTGTTAATATTAGTTCTAGCAGTTCGGAATTTCAAAAGTTAAATAAACCCCATTAAATTCCGAACGCATTCTAATTTAATATACATAAATTTTTACCCGGTCGGGCACGTGGCTTCGGGAATATCGCGCCCCCTCGCCAAGAATACATAAAATACCGTTCGCTTCCTGTTAATTCGGGTAAATCAAAAACGAGAACTTCGCGAAAGCGTATCTCAAGTTCTCGTTCGCGTTGTGTATAAATTACGACAATTACGGTTAATTAATTGCGATATATGTAAGGCGACATTTACGGCGGGGCATTAAATCTTACGATAATCTTCATACTTGAAAGGACGGAAATTTATTGCACGGTAAATCTAAATTAATAGATAATTTTAACGCGATTGTGGTCACATTTTTTTTGTATGTATTACGGGACAATCATGATCGCAACTCAGTTAACTTGTAATTATTTAAAACTAATGGAAACATGTATTCCCGAGTTTAGAAATACGTTCCCAGCAACTGAGCTTTCGGTTAGGGTTAGACAATATAATCCGTTCTGAAAGTATACAGTTGGCAACCCTACCACCATGAAGATTATTGTGCCGTACACAAACTACCACGGCGGCAACGCTATTCCTCGTAAAAATCATCACCATCAAGCTACAATGTTAATCAGCAGCGTGGCGTCAAATTTTGGGCCACACAAAAATTTCATAAATAATGAAGACTATATATTATGCATCGTACACACTTGCGCATTTTCATACTTGCGCGGCGCGGCTTTCGGCGCAAGTGTGTACGAAGCATTACATTTTGTCCATTACTCTCAATTAGATGATTAGACTCAAAATTAACTGGAATCCACAAGTTGCAATATTAATTGTATTTATGTTTTTGCAAACGCAAGGTAATTCCGATCCGATTTCGGTTAATCCCAATTTTTTACACTTAATAAAACTACCGGCGGCGGCGGCGGGCACAATCGGTTGATAAATTGCGAACTCTGTTTGGTCGCATTTTGTACAACTTCTGGTTTTACATGCAGGTAATTAATAATGTGCCATTGCGTGTTTCCACGATCGTAAATAAAACTCGTGTGTACGCGTTTATAATATTTCGCATTAATTGGAATATAGTATTGACGAGTAATGCGAGTCCGGCATATTTATGTAGTTTTTAATTATATTTTATGCGAGCATATTAAATCCTACTTAATAATGGACATGTGCGTATACGGGGAATATAAAACCGCCAACTTTTATTAGTCACAGTTTATGATTTTGTATAAATAAGTCGGGGTTATGCTGGATTACTACAAAATAAAATAGACATTTTATTTATTTTATTAACCCAAAAATATTTTATAAAGTTTACACACAAGAATTCAATAGTCTAACTTATTCCAATCCAGCCTTAAATATCTGTATAACAAACGTAATAGGTGGTTTGGAAAATATTTATAGTATCCCCTAGATGCGTGCCGTTTGATACTTACAGGTTGAGGAACACATCGAAATATTGATGTAACTTTTTTTGCAATTGAAAATTTTCATTTTTAGCAGACCATCTGCTCACTGTAAGCAGATAAAAATGACCAATTTTGGCATTTCAAGATTGTAGTTTTTGGGTGTTGAAAATTGTCATTTTTGGTAGCTTAAAATGATTATTTTAGGCAGTTGAAAATATCCAAAAAATTGTCATTTCTGCCAGTTGCAGATGGTCATTGTAAGCAGATAAATAATACAGTTTTTGACAGTTAAAACGAAAATTGATTGCAGTTGAAAATTTGTCATTTTTGACAGTTGGGAATTGTGGTTTTTGGCAGTTGAAAATTGCTATTTTTAGCAGATGAAAATATAAGTTTCTGGTTGTTGAAAATAATCAATTTTGGCATTTCAAGACTGTAGTTTTTGGAGGTTGAAAATTGTCATTTTTTGTAACTCAAAATTATTATTTTTGACAGTTGAAAGAAGCCATCGTTGGCAGTTAAAGTCGGTTGAAAACTGTATTTTTTTGGAATTGAAAATTGTAATTTTTGGCAGACCATCTGCTCACTGTAAGCAAAATAAAAATGACCAATTTTGGCTTTTCAAGATTGTAGTTTTAGGGTATTGTAAATTGTCATTTTTGGTAGCTCAAAATTATTATCTTTGGCAGTCGAAAATACCAAAAAAAAGTCATTTCTGCGAGTTGCAGGTGGTCATTGTAAGCTGATAAATATTACAGCTTTTGACAGTTAAAACGGAAATTGATTGCAGTTGAAAATTTGTCATTTTTGACAGTTGGGAATTGTGGTTTTTGGCAGTTGGAAATTGCCATTTTTAGCAGATGAAAATATAAGTTTTTGGTTGTTGAAAATAATCAATTTTGGCATTTCAAGACTGTAGTTTTTTGAGGTTGAAAATTGTCATTTTTTGTAACTCAAAATTATTATTTTTGACAGTTGAAAGTAGCCATCGTTGGCAGTTAAAGTCGGTTGAAAACTGTGTTTTTTTTGCAATTGAAAATTGTCATTTTTGGCAGACTATCTGCTCAGTGTAAGCAAATAAAAATGACCAATTTTGGCATTTTAAGATTGTAGTTTTTGGGGGTTGAAAATTGTCATTTTTGGTAGCTCAAAATTATTATTTTTGGCAGTTGAAAATATCCAAAACAATTGTCATTTCTGCCAGTTGCAGATGGACATTGTAAGCAGATAAATATTACAGTTTTTGACAGTTAAAACGGTAATTGATTGCAGTTGAAAATTTGTCATTTTTGACAGTTGGGAATTGTGGTTTTTGGCAGTTGAAAATTGCAATTTTTAGCAGTTGAAAATATAAATTTTTGGGTTGTTGAAAATAATCAATTTTGGCATTTCAAGACTGTAGTTTTTTGAGGTTGAAAATTGTCATTTTTTGTAACTCAAAATTATTATTTTTAACAGTTGAAAGTAGCCATCGTTGGCAGTTAAAGTCGGTTGAAAACTGTGTTTTTTTTTGCAATTGAAAATTGTCATTTTTGGCAGACTATCTGCTCAGTGTAAGCAAATAAAAATGACCAATTTTGGCATTTTAAGATTGTAGTTTTTGGGGGTTGAAAATTGTCATTTTTGGTAGCTCAAAATTATTATTTTTGGCAGTTGAAAATATCCAAAACAATTGTCATTTCTGCCAGTTGCAGATGGACATTGTAAGCAGATAAATATTACAGTTTTTGACAGTTAAAACGGTAATTGATTGCAGTTGAAAATTTGTCATTTTTGACAGTTGGGAATTGTGGTTTTTGGCTGTTGAAACTTGCCATTTTTAGCAATTGAAAATATAAGTATCTGGTTGTTGAAAATAATCAATTTTGGCATTTCAAGACTGTAGTTTTTGGAGGTTGAAAATTGTCATTTTTTGTAACTCAAAATTATTATTTTTGACAGTTGAAAGTAGCCATCGTTGACAGTTAAATTTGTAATTTTTGTCGGTTGAAAACTGTGTTTTTTTTGCAATTGAAAATTGTCATTTTTGGCAGACCATCTGCTCACTGTAAGCAGATAAAAATGATCAATTTTGGCATTTCAAGATTGTAGTTTTTGGGGGTTGAAAATTGTCATTTTTGGTATTTCAAAATTATTATTTTTGGCAGTTAAAAATATCCAAAAAAATTGTCATTTCTGCCAGTTGCAGATGGTCATTGTAAGCAGATAAATATTACAGTTTTTGACAGTTAAAATGGTAAGACAATCTGCTCACTGTAAGCAAATAAAAATTACAAATTTTGGCATTTTAAGATTGTAGTTTTTGGAGGTTGAAAATTATCATTTTTTGCAGATGAAAATTATTCGTTTTGACAGTTGAAGATGGTAATTGTTGGAAGTTGTTTTTTTTTATTTTTGAAAGTTGAAAACTTCTTTTGAGTTCGAAAATTTTAAAATCGTGATTTTTGAAATTGCACAACTGCCGAACGCATTGTTCGATTTTTATGATTCAAACGTCAAAATATGGATAATTTAAGGGTAAGTTCAGAACGAATTACGAAATTTTCTCTTGAAATTAAAACCAAATGCAAAAATTGCATTTTTTTTTTTTTGTTTGGCCTGGGGTATTGCAATTTTTAAATTTCCAAGATTCAAAATCGCGATTTTGAGTTTTAAAATTGCACACCTGTCGAATCCGATTTTGATGATTTAAACACGTCAAAATGTGGCAAATTTAGTGTAATGTTAAAACGGATTACAAAACATTTTCGTGAAATTAACACAAAATGCAAAAATCTCACTTTTATTTTTTTGACAAAAAAGGAAGGATGTTTGATGGAATTGCGGGTTAAGGAGAGTGAATGACTATAAGGGAATTGGCGTAAGCGATTTGCTGTTCGGCCACTAACGTATATAAGTTTTTGAAAATTTCATTTTTTTTTTAATGAATGGGACATACACTAGACATCCATGGACCCGCACGGCCACTTCTTCGTTTTGAAAAAGTGACCGCACGGATGGGATTCGAACCCACGACCACGAGGCCCGTGAGCAGGAGCTCTACTCACTAGGCCACCGCGGCCACCTCACTTTTTTTTTGTTCGAAGGTAATTTCCATTTTTAAAATTGCACACCTGCCGAACGCGTTGTCCGATTATGATTATAAACTTCAAAATATATCGAATTTAGTGTTATTTTGAAACGGATTCATATATTTTCTCGCGAAATTAAAAAATGTAAAAAATTGCAATTTTTTTAATTTCCAGAATTTAAAAAACGCGATTTTAATTTTTGGAATTGTACACCGTTGGAATGAGTAGGCCGATTTTAATGATTTGAACATCAAAGTATGGCGAATTTAGTGTTATTTCAAAACGGATTACAATATTTTCTCGTGAAATTAACACGAACTGCAAAATTGCAGTTTTTAAATTTCCAAGATTTTGATTTTTTAAAATTGCACTACTGCAGCACGCATTGTTCGATTTTGATGATTCAAACGTCAAAATATGGCAAAATTTATGTAATTTTAGAACGGGATACGAATTTTTCTCTTGGCATTAACACAAAATGCATAAATTGCATTTTTTAAATTTCCAACATTCTAACTTTTGAACTGTGGACGAGATTTGTTAAATTCTTTCGGCAAACTTTTAGACATTAGCAAAAAAATGTTTAGGTAAGAAGTATAATTCTACCAAGCACTCGAGACGTGTGGGGATAAAGTTTGCGCAGAATGAGAGTATTCGGAGTATGCGCCAAAACGCAACAGCAAATCTCCAGGGCCAATTCAATTTAAGATGGTTACTGCGCAACACGCCTCGAGTGCTTGGTGCAATTATACTTAAATTATAATTATAGGTAATAATGCAGGAAAAGTGATTAAATAATTCCTGATAGCATGAACAAAGGAGACTTGTGGCATTCGATAAATTCTCTCGTGTTAATTATGCTGTAGCTGCTGAGAAATTCCGATTTCGAAATGAAAATCCGCGCTCTCGTTCGCGTGATGGCGGCTTTTCTTTTGAAAGCAATGCGAACAATTTACGATGTACGATGTAAAGGGCTTAATGGGGATGGTGATAAAATCCGTTTGCATGTTTGCAATTACAGAAAAAATGGAATTATGACATGTTACGTATAAATTTCAAAGAGAACGCGTATCATTTATAAAAGCATAGCTGTAACAAGAAGAAAAACAAACGAATGTGCTTGGTTGATTTATTTTAAATACTACCACCAAATTAAGAATAGTTATATAAATTCGATGTTTTAATTACATATATATGCTAACAGCTTCTTAAGGAGGGATCACTCACCGAAACAGAAGTGAAATTTAAATGTTGGCTCATTCCATCTTACAATCACAATACGTAAACTGCATTGCTGAAATTTTAACACGAGAAAGTCAAAGAATGTTTCAAATCTTATTATTATTTATTTTTCTCGAAAATAGTATTTGAAATGGTATAAAATAAGTACAAAGACATCCAATTTCCTGATACAATTTAACTGCATTTAAAATGCATTTAAAATTTTTGAAATAATAGAAAGAATTTTGGGATCAATATAGTGATTGAAGTATAAAAATATATCATACTAGTTCATTTCACACTATTGATCAAATTGCATACATTTTATTTCTACACGATTTGATGAATCGTAAAAAAAATTAAAAAAATACACAACCACCCAATATTATTTCAAAAGAACGGCATTTCCCGAGCTGAATTCATTTTTCGTAGTTTTATCCTTGTGTTCTACATTTATATCATTTCTTCTTCTTCGAATGCCGAGAATCATGCAATTTAAAAAAAAATCACAACTCGCAAAAATTTAAAAACCAAAATTATTTGGAAATAATGGTGTTTCCCGAACTGAATTACATTTTATTGAATTAAACCTAGAATTTAAAAAAAATCAAAAATAACAATAAAATCGATGAATTTTTGAAAACTGAAGTTATTTCGAAAGAATCATGTTGAATGATGTGTGAATGATGTGCTAAACCGAATTATTTTTCCTTTTAATTTCAGTTTGGCAATTTATATTTATTTAAATTTATTTTTCGTCGTGTTCTCAACATAAAAAAAAATCACAAGTTACAAGAAATTTGTTGGAATTTCAAAAACCAAACTTATTTCGATAGAACGGTATTTCAGACTAATTAAGAATAAAATAAGGCACATTTTGTAATGTTTCAAAGTGAAAGTCTTAAATTTTGAAAAAACTTCAAATAACACCTATAGCAAACAATTTTGTGATAAGTACGATACAGATAATTCGCTTTGAAAGATGAAAAGCTACTCAAAAATTAAATAAAAATCCAGGTTCGTATTAAAAAAAAAGTTGATGTGGGTATTTAAATAACGAAACGTCCTGTTTGAAAAATAAAATTATTTTCTGAAAGAGCTTACAAAAGTTTCTTAGGAAAGTGATCTTAATTTTTCTAAATAACTAATAATAAAGCCGTAAAAAAAAATAAAAACCAAAATTGATTTTTTCCGTTTTTTTTCGAATATCTTCGGCAGTAGATTCTTTTCAACAAAGTATTTAGCATTAAAATGCGCAATTTTTTTTCAAATTTTTTTTTTACGGAAATATCCCTAGATGCCATTTCAACAATTTCTGGAAAAAAATTGTGTCTGTGTGTGTGTGTGTGTGTGGCTGTGTGTGTGTCTGTGCGCGCTGTATCTCAAAAACTAATAGACCAATTGATATGAAACTTTAAACATACGTCTTATCTGATAATCCGAAGAACTGAAAAGCTTTTGGTAAAATTTCGTACACCGGAAGAGGGTGTTTACCTTAACTGTTTTTTGTTTTTTGCCAATATTATCTTAAATATGAAAAATAACACAAAAACATTTAAACAGATATTATAATAAAACACTTTCAACTTTGTTTTGTATAACTTATATATTTATTTTTGTGACTCAAGTTTCGGTAATACAATTACCATTTTCAAACAAGAAGTGTTTTAAAAACCGATTTAAACAAATATTGAAGACAATAAAATAATGAGATTATTTTGTTTGAAAACATTTTTCATAAAATCATTTTTATTCGAGATTTTGTTTTTTTTTTCATTTTTGGTTTATAATTATGAAACAATAATAGTTACAGCAAATTTGACATAGAATGTCAAAATGAACAACTTATAAAGAATAAGTTTTCTTCTAAATCTCTTTAGTTTTTGAGTAAACTGAGTTTTTGAATTTAAAGTATAATTTTTCCATGTTTAATCATTTTGACGTTTTAAACGTCAGTTTCATGCGAGTCTACAAAACGCTCGATGTACATTTAAAATATGATTTAAACAGAAAATAGACCATGAAAGTGTAAATATAAGTGATGATACCATCGGAGAAAGTAACGTGATGGCCACATCACCATTTTTTTAAATTTGTTTTCGGCGTTATGTCTGGCCTTGGTGCTATGACCGTTAGCCATCATCAATTTTTATATATGTATTTTTAAGTTATAAATTAAATGAATAAATGAATAATGAAAGACGTATACCAACAAGTACGGACCCGAACGAAAACTTCTCGAAACCGAAACGTCTTTCGTCCGGGCTGGGAATCGAACCCACACGGCCGCGGTGCAACCGGCACGAGTTTTTATTTGGTAGAATTAATATCTATTCCATATTACCATCTTTAATAATATGAACTACCAATAAGTAAATATTAAATCAATTGATTTTTTTTAAATCAATCTTTATTTTAAAACATGATTTTTTCTAAATTAATAAATAATTTTTTTTATATTTTTTTAAATTCTGTTGCTTTATTGATGAAATATTTTTAAGTTCTACTTTTTCTCAAAATATAATATTCTTTTAGTTTATCTTTATAGATACAAATTTTGTTTACAAGTTAAATGTTTTGAAATTGAACTATTTTTTATAAATGTAATTCTTTAAATTGGACGATTTCTTTATTGACGATTTTTTTTACTCAACCTTTTTTGATAGATATTTTCTTAACTATGGAGGATATTAAAAAAAAACATTTTCACAAATAATGAAGGCAACAAAATGGTGGACATATTCAGTTAATAAATATTTTTCGTAAACGTTTTAATTTTAAAAATAATATAAAAAAATAAAAAATATCAGCTTTTGTATAAAATCATGAAATGTTAATACAGTGGAGGAAATAAAATGAAACACTTAAAATTCGTGAAATTTCGACCATTTTCAAACCGCCATAACTCGGCATATTTTAAATCGATTTTGATGAATCTTTGAGGGTGAAAAACTTTGAAGTGCCTTCTTCAAAGTCATGCAGGCGAACTTAAGCGTAGCCCCTTCCGCCCCCCTCTAGAACCCCTATGAAAAAAAATGTTTTTTCAGGAAAGCATGTCCAACTTGGACGATGTCTATGGTGTTGGAAAAATTTTGTCGACTCGATCTACCATAAAGGAATTAAAATTTGATCAATTTCCTATGCAGAACTCGAAGAACGAAGTTTCTACGACGATTTGGCACCAAGGTATGGGTGTTTAAAAAAAAGTGTATTTTGAGTTTTTTTGCACATAAGTCAGCGACTTTTCAACGAAATTTGATGATTCTTACGGGAAAAAATCTCATTTTGGCCCTACTTGCATGGGGTAAACTCAGATTGGAATGATCCCTTTTCGAACCCTTCAACCCCCGAACAAGAAAAACACGTTTTGGGGCAAAAAAACGTCCAACTTTGGCAACGTGTACCGAATTGGATAAAATGTGTTGACTCGATCCACCAAAACGAGAAAAATACTAAGCCGTTTCCATCATTGCAGTTTATGTTCCCAAAAATGTTCAAACAAAATTCATAAATATTACACGATGTGATTGAAAATATTTTGGGCTGAATCTAGTGATGCATTGTTGGAAATATTTTCAGAATATACAATTCTGGCTCAAACCAACGTAACGATTTACATAATGATGCTAAACGCACTTACTGAAATTAATCGCTGCTAATAACTAGTTGCGACGGAAAAACGAAATATTCGGCTGTCCAATTGCTATACACAGAGAACTAGTAATAAAGTAATTTCAAATAAGAACAATAAAGCAGTCTAAGCACCAGTCGTTAAATAAGTAAACAAAGGCAACATTTCTAAACCGTTAATTCCCGGCAAATAAGTTCCCCGTTGTCGTGGGCAATTATTAAACCTGTATTTATGTGTCTGCGATCGTTAAAAATTATTGCAATTGCAATTGCATTTCCTTCGGGGGGAAACTAAGCGAAAATAGTTATAATTAAAGTCGTTTAATTAGCGCAAAGCAATGGAATTAATAATGTCCCGGAGAAGAAAGGGCGACTCCCTGAAAAGAATCGGGACGCGAGGACGCAAGAAGTTTGCAGAAACTAATTTCTTTCGTTCGGGCCCTTTTGATTCCGCCGTCGCCGTCGCCGTCGCGCGTCCCGAATTAAGAACGGGGAGAACGAGGAACGAACGCGAGGTTCTTAATTAGAATCTTAAATTTAAATAGCGAGTTTGCTTTGTGAGACAAATAGAAACAAAACTATATTCAAGGTATCTGTAGTTATTTTATTCGAACATATAATTAACCTTAATTAAATATATTTAAGTACTTAGTTATTATGAAAGATATTCGCAACTCTTAGAAATATAATGAAACATTACTGAATCCAAAAAAAAATTTTTTTTTGGCTTTGGCATTAACCATTCAGCCACTAACGGTTATGTATTCGGTGATATAATCGTGTGAGCCACAAAATTTTGTTTCAGAGTTGGCTGTGAAATAAATGAGGTTGTCGCATTAGTTCAATAGAATTAGATTAAAAAATAGTGAAGTGGCCATCATTTTCTCCGACTTGGTAGTATAATTTATATTTACGCTTTCATGGTTTATTTTCAATTGAAATAATATTTTAAATGTACATCGAGCGTTGTGTAAACTCGGATGAAACTGACGTTTAAAACGTCAAAATTATGAAAGATGGAAAAATTATACTTCAAATTCAAAAACTCAGTTTACTCAGAAACTAAAGGGATTTCGAAAAAAACGTATTCGTTATAAGTTGTTTATTTTGGCATTCTCTACAATTATTATTAACATAAATTTGCTGTAACTATTATCGTTTTATAAATATAAACCAAAAATAAAAAAAAAATAATAAATTTCTTTCTCGAACAAAAATGGTTTTATGAAAAATGTTTTCAAGCAAAAGATGTTCATTTTTTTGTTGTCTTCAAAGTTTGTTTAAATATTTTTGTGATATTTTTCATATTTAATAAAATATTGGCAAAAAACAAAAAACAGTTAAGGTGTACGAAATTTTACCAAAAGCTTTTCAGTTCTTCAGATTATCAAATAAGAAGTATGTTTAAAGTTTCATATCAATTTCTATATTAGTCTTTGAGATACAACGCGCACAGACAGACACGCAGACATCCGCACAGCACACACAGACACAAAAAAAAATCCAGAAATTGTTGAAATGGCATCTAGGGATCCCAAAACGGATATTTCCGTAAAAAAAATTTTTGAAAAAAAAATCACGATCACAATACTTTCTCGTACTTCGTAACGGAGAAAGTAAAAATGCATTAATCTTAGACATTACTGCTGTTTTTCTTTCTCAGTCATGGCCATTCAGAAACAAAATTCTGTGGCTCACACCTTACAAGATGTTATGGTTATTTTAGAAATCTTATAAAATCAAATTACTTACGCAGAAGACGAAATTAAAGCAAACATGAATTAATAAAACATCTTAAAAACGTACTTTCGGAATTCCAAATTCCATCAACATCAAGCAAAATATTGTTCCTGCCGGGATCCGTAATTAAAGGAATTCTCAATTAAAAATTCCTAATTAAATCAGACGGTGAGGAATATTTATTGCGAAATAATTAATTTCCATTTTCCTTTTTTGTCTCAAGACGCATTGCGCTATAATTTTTTTCTTTTTTTTAAAGAAACATTGCATCGCTCGAGGGTTACGATTTCGCTCCTTCGCTCCGGTCTTTTTTTTTTCTTCTCGTATATATTTTGAATTATAAAATTTAATTATTCCGGAGGAGATATAATGTTGTTACTCGGAGCACTTTAATTTAAATTTCATGCATTAAGCTTTGACAAGTTGTCTCCGGTTTTAACATAAATATCCTCTCTGGCACGGCAGCGCTCGCCTTTGGATTTCCGTGTGAAAAGTGAATATTTCGCACGTGTCTAATTTTAATGCCGTGAGGGGAATTTATTTGTATAAATTTAAACTTTGATTCGATTCCAGTTTATGCTTTTAGTGTCACTTCTGCTTTCTCCTCAGTTTTATTTTCACCGTAAAGAAATATTTTAGTAAAAATAAATACTTAAATCTAAATAAATGAAAAATGCGATACTTTTTGTAATCTATGACATGAGTCTTTAATAAGACTGCTTTTTATAAAAACCCTGAAACGCGGATACTAATACAAACTGATTATAACGAGGAACGATGAATTCGTTAATGTGTCAAAATTTGACAGTGGTATATGCGAAGGTCGACGTTGCCGGCTGTACTTTTTATGAAAATAAGTTAATTAAGAAGTGTCAAAGATACAAGTTTCAGATAGAAAGATAGCACACACTGACAAATAATCTTAAAATAGTCATACTATATCCAAAATGGAATGTATAGGGTTTTCTGTAAATTTGTATCAAATAATAGCGCAAATTAAATGACTGAATGTTCAAACTTTGAGGACCTCGTAAAGGCGTAGGAAACATGGTACAACATTTTAGAATTAAGATCTGCGGCTTAAAATTTTAAGTAGAATATTTTTTTAAGTGTATATCTCGATTAAACTTTCTTATTCGTATTTATGAATTTTTAAAATCGACGCACTAAAACTGGAAGCTATTGCAACAAAGAGTGACTGCCCGAAGTAGCTTCTCAAATCCATCCAAAAATATTGTATTTTTGATATACTGGAAAATGATCGACATACCCCCACTGGAAACAAAATGTCAGCACTTGAAACTTGATTTTTAAAAAAACGAAATTTGCATGTTGTGATTTAAAAAATTCCAAAAAAACAGTGACTGCCAGAATTAGCTTCAAATTTCCCAAATGCATGCAGAAATATTGTATTTTTAACATACTGGAAAATGATCGACGTAACTCCACTGGAAACAAAATGTGAACACTCGAAACTTGATTTTTAGAAAAACCAAATTTGCATCTTGTGATTTAAAAAAAATCTAAAAAAATAGTGACTGCCAGAATTAGCTTCAAAACTTCTCAAATCCATTCAGAAATATTGCATTTTTATCATACTAGAAAATGATCGACATACTCCCACTGGAAACAAAATGTCAGCACTCGAAACTTGATTTTTATAAAAAACATAATTTGCATCTTGTCATTTACAGAATTCTAAAAAAAATAGTGACTGCAATAATTAGCTTCAAAACTACTCAAATCCATTCAGAAATATTGCATTTTTATCATACTAGAAAATGATCGACATACCCCCACTGGAAACAAAATGCCAGCACTTAAAACTTGATTTTTATGAAAAACAGAATTTGCATCTTGTTATTTAAAGAATTCTAAAAAAATAGTGACTGCAATAATTAGCTTCAAAACATCTCAAATCTATACAGAAATATTGCATTTTTATCGTACTAGAAAATGATCGACATAACCCCACTGGAAACAAAATGCCAGCACTTGAAACTTGATTTTTAGAAAAACGAAATTTGCATGTGGTGATTTAAAAAATCCCAAAAAAATAGTGACTGCTAGAATTAACTTCAAATTTCCCAAATACATCCAGAAATATTGTATTTTTAACATACTGGAAAATGATCGACGTAACTCCACTGGAAACAAAATGTGAACACTCGAAACTTGATTTTTAGAAAAACGAAATTTGCATCTTGTGATTTAAAAAAAATCTAAAAAAATATTGACTGCCAGAATTAGCTTCAAACATCTCAAATCCATGCAGAAATATAGTATTTTTGACAAACTAGAAAATGATCGACATACTTCTGCTAGAAACAAAATGTCAGCCATCGAAACTTGATTTTTAGAAAAAACAGAATTTGCATCTTGTGATTTAAAGAATTCTAAAAAAAAAATAATGACTGCTGTAATTAGACTCAAAACTTCTCAGATCTCTCTTGAAATATAGTGTTTTCAATAAACTGGAAAATAATTGACATACCCCGACTGGAAACAAAATGTCAGCACGCGAAACTTGATTTTTAGAAAAATATACTTTGCATTTCGCGATTTAAAAAATTCTAAAAAACATAGTGCTTGCCAGAATTAGCTTCAAACTTCTTAAATCCATTAGAAATATTGTATTTTTGACTGGAAAATGACAAAATGTTATCCATCGAAACTTGATTTTTAGAAAAAACAGAATTTGCATCTTGTGATTTAAAAAATTCCAAAAAAATAGTGATTGCTAGAATTAGCTTCAAACTTCTTAAATCCATTAGAAATATTGTATTTTTGACTGGAAAATGACAAAATGTTAGCCATCGAAACTTGATTTTTAGAAAAAACAGAATTTGCATCTTGTGATTTAAAAAATTCCAAAAAAATAGTGATTGCTAGAATTAGCTTCAAACTTCTCAAATCCATTAGAAATAGTGTATTTTTGACTGGAAAATGACAAAATGTTAGCCATCGAAACTTGATTTTTAGAAAAAACAGAATTTGCATCTTGTGATTGAAAAAATTCCAAAAAAATAGTGATTGCTAGAATTAGCTTCAAACTTCTCAAATCCATTAGAAATAGTGTATTTTTGACTGGAAAATGACAAAATGTTAGCCATCGAAACTTGATTTTTAGAAAAAAACAGAATTTGCATCTTGTGATTTAAAAAATTCCAAAAAAATAGTGACTGCTATAATTAGCTTTAAAATTTTGCAAATCCATCCAGAAATATAGTATTTTTAACATACTGGAAAATAATCGACATACCCTGACTGGAAACAAAATGTCAGCACGCGAAACTTGAGTTTTAGAAAAATATAATTTGCATTTTGCGATTTAAAGAATTCTAAAAAAAAATAGTGACTGCTATAATTGGATTCAAAACTTCTCAGATCCATCTAGAAATATAGTATTTTTAACATACTGGAAAATGATCGATATACCCCCACTGGAAACAAAATGTCAGCACGCGAAACTTGAAAAATATAATTTGCATTTTGCGATTTAAAAAATTCTAAAAAAAATAGTGATTGCCAGAATTAGCTTCAAACTTCTCACATCCATCTAGAAATATTGTATTTTTGATAAACTCAAAAATGATCGATATACTTCCGCTAGAAACAAAATGTCAGCCATCGAAACTTGATTTTTATAAAAAACAGAATTTGCATCTAGTGATTGAAAAAATTCCAAAAAAATAGTGACCGCCATAATTAGCTTCAAAATTTCGCAAATCCACCCAGAAATATAGTATTTTTAATATACTGGAAAATAATCGATATACCCCGACTGGATACAAAATGTCAGCAGTCGAAACTTGATTTTTAGAAAAATATAATTTGCATTTTGTGATTTAACAAATTCTAAAAAAAATAGTGATTGCCAGAATTAGCTTCAAACTTCTCAAATCCATTAGAAATATTGTATTTTTGACTGGAAAATGACAAAATGTTAGCCATCGAAACTTGATTTTTAGAAAAAAAACAGAATTTGCATTTTGTGATTCAAAAAAATCCAAAAAAATAGTGACAGCCAGAATTAGCTTCAAAATTTCGCAAGTCCTTTCAGAAATATAGTATTTTTAACATACTGGAAAATAATCGATAAACCCCGACTGGAAACAAAATGTCAGCAGTCGAAACTTGATTTTTAGAAAAATATAATTTGCATTTTCTGAATTAACAAATTCTAAAAAAATAGTGAATGCCCTACCTTTCAACATATAAAATATCATCCCAAATTTGGATTCTGTAAAAAAAAGTTCATAAATTTTGAGATATAAAATTGTGAAAATTGGAAATATTTTGACGGGACAAAAAAATACAAAAACAATTGCAGTCGATTTAAAACTGTACAGATTCACTCCTAATGCATGCCAAATTGGGATTCTGTAAAAAAACTTACATAGGAAGTTCATAAATTTTGAGATATAAAATTTTGAAAATTGGAAATATTTTGACGGGACAAAAAAATACAAAAACAATTGCTGTCGATTTGGAACCTTACAGATTTACTCTTAATGTATGACAAATTGAGATTTCGTAAAAAAATTACATAGAAAGTTCATAAATTTTGAAAATTGGAGTTATTTTGACGGCGCAAAAAAATACAAAAACAATTGCAGTCGATTTAAAACTTTACAGATTTACTTTTAATGCATGTCAAATTCGGATTCTGTAAAAATTTTACATAGAAAGTTCATAAATTTTGAGATATAAAATTATGAAAATTGGAATTATTTTGACGGGACAAAAAAAAAATACAAAAACAATTGCAGTCGATTTAAAACTGCACAGATTCACTCCTAATGCATGCCAAATTGGGATTCTGTAAAAAACTTACATAGGAAGTTAATAAATTTTGAGATTTTGAAAATTGGAATTATTTTGACAGAATTAGCCTCAAACTTCTCTAATCTATCTAGAAATATTGTGTTTTTGACAAACTAGAAAATGATCAACATATCCCCGCTGGAAACAAAATGTCAGCCATCAAAATTTGATTTATAGAAAAAATTCCAAAAAAATAGTGACTGCCAGAATTAGCTTCAACATTCCCAAATACATCCAGAAATATTGTATTTTTGACATTCTGGAAAATGCTCGACATATCCCACAGTATTTTTTTACGGTAATCAAATCAGACAGAGGCCTACCTAATTTCATTTATGTACTCGATAGCAGTGGCGGCTCGTGGATGTTCGGCGGTGAGGTAGCGGAAGAAAATTTGACCGAAATACCAACGAAATATTTGCTTCCCCTGTGAGAGTAAGTAGTGCAGTAGTCTTTGCTCTCCCGACGGAAATCCACGAGCCGCCGCTGCTCGATAGTACATGAGCAAAAATGCTTATTTCGTAATACTCATCATGAATGGCGCGGAAATACAAGTGTCGTCGTCGTCGCGCTCACGAGACGTAACAGAATTTATTTGGCTCCATTGATTAATAAAAAATTCTTGCTAAGATCGAAACTAGAGGTAGTGACATGGCTCCTTGGCTCTACATGACGAGCCGCCCCTGATTGTAAGGCCAGTCATGGCAGCCATTTGACTGATGTCATATTCCATGTATAAAAATACAATACCGATTTTTTTCATAATTTTTTTTTCTTTCATAATTTTTAATTTTTTTTCCATGCTCTCTAAGTAATCCTCGACAACGTACCATTGAGTTAATTCGCCATTTTTACAGCACCTTGTATAAGTTGTTCTTGTTTTTAAATTAGTTCACAATATGTATTTACTCTATTTTATAAAATTTTTCCCTGTAATTGGAAAACTGTTGGGAAATAAATTTATTATTATTATAACCGGATACTCTTGGCTACAAAATAAATGCAAGATCATGAAATTCCATCTAGCCATTTGTGTTTTATTAAGATTTCAAAAAGATTTCTTGCGATAGCCCACCCTTTACAATATATTCTGTAATCTGCACTTTTATTAATAATAATAATTGTAATATATGATAATAATACATCTTTATTCAGACTAATTTATACATAGTAGTTTGTTTGCGTGTATAATTAGTTTGGTTTGTTTACTCTGTCTGGGCTATCGATAATAATATTTGTAGAACAATTTAAAAAAAAATGCTTTATTGCTTTCCTAACTTCCGGATCGATATTTATTAAACCGGAAAATATGGTCCGGGGGCCGACCTATCAAAGGGTTAAACCCCGAGGGTCGAATATTCGCAAACTTGTTACCGTAATTAGGGTTTTTTTTCTCTGTTGGGCAACTTTTTTTTTATAGAACATTATATATTTCGGCGTAACTGGCGCCGGGGGAGTGATTAAAACAATTCCGGCGCGGCGAAGAACTACCGAAACCATAAAGTTATTAACTCCAGTCTGCCTAAAATTCCTGTTCCGAAGCGAGTATTACCATTATTATGATTATTAACGCCGTTTCGGTGCGAGTATTTATCGTTATCTTCGCTATTCCATCGGCAGTTAAACAGTTCCCACGTTGTTATTCCGTCTTTGCCTATCGGGATGGAGTTGTGAGGAACTCTTGTTACGAGATCGATTGTATCTCGCGGGAAAATTGGGCAGGAAATTTGGATCTACTCTTTATAAATTCTCAGGCGGCTAGACCTATATTTATGAGAATATAACTCATGGCCTACTAGAATGTATTTTGAGCGAATCAGATGCAAGGAAATGCATAGAAGCATGTGTATCACCGCGATGATAAAAAACAAAAGTAGCGGTGATATTTTATTGTGGTCCTGCCAGAATTTTAAACGTCTAGATCAGTGATTCCCAAAGTGGGCGCCACCGCCCCCTAGTGTGTGCTGCAGCGATTCAGTGGGGCGCTGATGGCCACAGGTGCATTTGGGGGCGATGAATAACTGTAAGGGGATAGTAATTATATAAAAGAAAGAAGAGAAGATTTAGTGAAACGCGGGTTCAGTGCGGTAACCAATTTTTTAACAAAAAAAGAACAATTGCAAATAGTCAATCTTGGTGATCCTATTAATTGCTTTAAAAAAAAAAAAATTCCTATCCTCTAATTCTTGGAACACAAACGCGGGTTTTACAATTGTTAATCAATTGATAAGAGAAAAATCAAACCGTTTATTGTTGCTTCAACAAAATAATTTGTTTGTAGAAACTTTGAGGGCTGATTAACTGGTTGGAGAGTAGGATAGCGCCCACCCACCACCCTTCGTTTCCACTTTAACTTAACCCAGCAACCCTCTTTATTGGTGGTGTTGCAGTTTTTCAAACTCGAATGATTTGATGAAGAAATTTCTTTACTCAAACAAAGTTTTCTTGGTTAGGTTAAAGTCGAAACTCAGGGCGGTGGGTGGGCACTATCCTATCCTCCAATTCTTGGAACACAAACGCGGGTTTTACAATTGTTAATTAATTGATAAGAGAAAAATCAAATGATTTATTGTTGCTTCGACAAAAGAATTTGTTTGTAGAAAGTTTGAGGGCTGATTAACTGGTTGGAGAGTAGGATAGGGCCCACCCACCACCCTTCGTTTCCACTTTAACTTAACCCAGCAACCCTCTTTATTGGTGGTGTTGCAGTTTTTCAAACTCGAATGATTTGATGAAGAAATTTCTTTACTCAAACAAAGTTTTCTTGGTTAGGTTAAAGTGGAAACTCAGGGCGGTGGGTGGGCACTATCCTATCCTCCAATTCTTGGAGCACAAACGCGGGTTTTACAATTGTTAATTAATTGATAAGAGAAAAATCAAATGATTTATTGTTGCTTCGACAAAAGAATTTGTTTGTAGAAAGTTTGAGGGCTGATTAACTGGTTGGAGAGTAGGATAGGGCCCACCCACCACCCTTCGTTTCCACTTTAACTTAACCCAGCAACTCTCTTTATTGGTGGTGTTGCAGTTTTTCAAACTCGAATGATTTGATGAAGAAATTTCTTTACACAAACAAAGTTTTCTTCATTAAATTAAAGTGGAAACTCAGGGCGGTGGGTGGGTACTATCCTATCCTCCAATTCTTGGAACACAAACGCGGGTTTTACAATTGTTAATTAATTGATAAGAGAAAAATCAAATGATTTATTATTGCTTCGACAAAAGAATTTGTTTGTAGAAAGTTTGAGGGCTGATTAACTGGTTGGAGAGTAGGATAGGGCCCACCCATCACCCTTCGTTTCCACTTTAACTTAACCCAGCAACCCTCTTTATTGGTGGTGTTGCAGTTTTTCAAACTCGAATGATTTGATGAAGAAATTTCTTTACTCAAACAAAGTTTTCTTGGTTAGGTTAAAGTGGAAACTCAGGGCGGTGGATGGGCACTATCTTATCCTCCAATTCTTGGAACACAAACGCGGGTTTTACAATTGTTAATCAATTGATAAGAGAAACATCAAACCGTTTATAGTTGCTTCAACAAAATAATTTGTTTGTAGAAAGTTTGAGGGCTGATTAACTGGTTGGAGAGTAGGATAGGGCCCACCCACCACCCTTCGTTTCCACTTTAACTCAACCCAGAAACCCTCTTTATTGTTGATTTTGCAGTTTTTCAAACTTGAATGATTTTATGAAGAAATTTCTATACTCAAACAAAGTTTTCTTGGTTAGGTTTAAGTGGAAATTTGGGCGGTGGGTGGGCTTTATTCCTATATTTTTTCTGGAAAGGGGGCGGTAAGACAAAAGAGTTTGGGAACCACTGGTCTAGATGGACGTACCAAATTATTGGGATGCAGTTTCTAACAGTGAAATCAGTGAAATGAAAATACGACGCCCAGAAACACCGAGAGGAATAAAGAGTCGCAGTGCCGACAGTTTACGGTGTCTTTGTGCTGCAAGAAACTACAAGACGAATTGAAACATTGCAATATGTGAGTTGTGATCAAGATTATAAAATGTTATTCGTTATATTCTCTCACTAAATATAACTCGCGGTACGATTAATAACCGATGATATTTAGTCGTTGAAACCGAAGCAGCACATTCTGCAGCTCGGTTTCAACTCCAAAATATCATCGGTAATAATCACACCACTCGTTGTATTACGGCTGATAATTTATTAACAAGTAATTATTTTGATAATACATTTATTTGCCCCCTAAAAATGGTCGCCACCATCCCGTTTCTTGCAATCCATTGGAGTGAATTAAAATAATTGAAACACTCTAGTTGGAATTCACTTTAATCACAATTTATTTATTAAGTCAAGATGTACATTTCGAGCCCTAAGTGCTTATTATTAATAGCTAGCAGATGATGAGCACTTAGTGCTCAAAATGTACATCCAGACGTACTAAATAAATTGTGAAGAAAGTGAATTCTAACCAGACTTTCAAACAATTTTTTCACCACAAGATACTTGTATGAAATTCTTCATCTATCTGACAAGGTCATTATAAGATAAGATAAGATTTATTGGTGGTAATTACAGGATGTTTACACAAGTCAAAATAAAAGGTAATACAAAATAATAATATGCCCAAACTTTATAGTATATAATGCAGAGTGGTAACATAATTTTTGAAACCCTATACTACGACAGCATTCTTATTGAGTTATACTATGAAGTTTCAACAAGTTGAATGCAATATGTAAAGTTTTTATTTCTTGCAAATTGAAATGATTTTTCATCGTTTCGAAAATTTATATTTAACATGCATGCTCTTTTATTAGAATTTAAAACTAGCTCGGTTAATTTTAGATAACTCATTCATTAATTTTTTTAAATAAATTTAATCTAAAGATTACCATTACGGTCAGTTTCACAATTATCCGTATGCGTGCGGTAAAGTAAAACTGTCCCTATTCTCCTGCGTCCCCCCCTTTGACATGTTAAATCCGGGTAATCCAATATATCAAACATTTTTCAGCGGGTTAATCGCATCAAGTAAATGATTCGACATAATCTAGTAAGCGAGTGAAATGTTGGCGGGCGGACGGACAATGACCAGCAGGCGATTCGACCCTTTGGCCCTTGGCCGAACGATCTCAGATTGAGTAATGCCAGGATTTCCTCCGCCTCCTCCCCTTAACCTCTCCGGCACCCCGATATGTGCGTGTGCGTGTGTGTATGTGTGAGAATGTCCTTTGTCCTCCTCCCGAAACTCCGGACTCCTTCACGGACGGCATCCGTCATTATGAGCCGCTCTCATTAAACCCTTCCCAATTTCACCGAAAACTTTTTGTACTGATAACTCCACTCGAGGTCAAGGAAATCATAAAACTTGTCATGCGTTAGATTAATTTTCAGAAATTGACTTGTATAAGCGTTGCGTAAACTCGCATGAAACTGACGTTTAAAACGTGAAAATTATGAAAGATGGAAAAATTTTACTTTAAATTCAAAAACTCGGTTTACTCAAAAACTAACGAGATTTCGAAGAAAACTTATTCTTCAGAAGTTGTTAATTTTGGCATTCTCTACAATTATGAATCACATACAAACATTTTTTTTCAGAAATTGTTGAAATGGTATCTAGGGGCCCCAAAACGGATATTTCCGCAAAAAAAAATTTTGAAAAAAAAAACACGATCACAATACTTTCTCGTACTTCGTAAAGGTGCGTTTAAACGTGAGAGTTTTTACTCTCGAGAGTGGCAGATTTACTCTTGAGAGTAAAACTCGCAAGTGTAAATGCCTCTGAGAGTTCTCGCCAAAAGTGGTGAGAGACCTCTCCGAGAGTTGCAATATTGCATCATTCTCGCCAGTGTAAACGTTTTCCCCACGCTCTCGGCGAGTACTCTCAACAATTCAAGAAATTTCGTATTGCTGAGAGTCAGTGTTGCCAAGTCAGCGGAAAATCCGCTAGATCTGGCGGATTTTGAATCCGAATTGCGGAATAATTTTCGTTTTAGCGGCTGGCGGATTTTCTAACGGAATTATGTTGAATCATTGAGAAAACTAGCGTAATTTAAATTTAAACTTTATTTAAAAACATCTATTTTACAAGAGAAAAAGCAGAAACTTAAAACATTAATTTAAAAAAATTCACAACTCACGGAAAAATTAACACATTTTCAATCAAAAATTAAAGCTAGTTCTGTGAATATGCTAAAATATTTGAAGAACTCTTCTCATATCAAAACTTATTATTTATTCAATTTTTGTTATGTTTAAGTGTTCAACAACTTATAATATAAATTTTCAAAAAATCATAACACATTTAAAAAAATAAAGTTTGTTTTAAAGGTAGATGTTTTATGAATATAATTTAAAAAAACAAAGTTTTTTTTGTTCAAGTGTTCAACAACTTTAAATATGAATTTTCAAAAAACATATGTTTTTATTTAAGTGTTAAAATATTAATCTACAAAAATTCATAACTCGCGCAAACAAAAACAAAACTCAAAGTTAATTTTAAAGGTAAATGTATTATGATTGCATTAGAGTTTTCAAGGAATTCAATCATATCAGTATTTTTTTTCTATTTTTTCAAATATTCGACAAACTTAAAAAAAAAAACATTTTTTTAAATTTATAACTCGCGCAAAAATCAAAGTTGATTCTAAAGGCAGATGTTTTGCGAATATACTTACTAACATTTTTGAGAAATTCTATCATATCAGTATTTTTTTAAGTTCGCCAACTTGAAATCTTAGTTTTCAAAAATGAACACATTTTCAAAAATCAAAGATAATTTTTAAGGGAGTTTAATTAAATTATTTGAGGAACTCAATTTTGTTTTCGATTTTTATTTTGTTTAAGTGTTTGACAATTTAAAATATTAATCTACAAAAATTCATAACTCACACAAAAATAGACGCATTTTCAAAACTAAAAGTTAATTTTAAGGGTAAATGTATTATGATTGCATTCGAGTTTTTAAGGAATTAAATCATATTAGTATTTTTTTTTCTATTTTTTCATTGTTCAAATATTCGACAAACTTAAAAAAATCATTTTTTTTAAATTTGTAACACGCAAAAATAGAAATATTTTCAAAAATCAAAGATAATTCCAAAGGCAGATGTTTTGTGAATATACTAGAATGTTTAATGAATTCTATCATACCAGAATTTTTTCGGTCAACACTCAAAAATGAACACATTTTCAAAAATCAAAGTCGTTCTATCGATTTACTAAAATATTTATGAAACTCAATTTTGCTTTTGATTTTTGTTTTGTTTAAGTGTTCAACAAGTTACAACATTCAAAATTTATAACTTAAGGAAAAAGTGACACATTCTCAAAAATTAAAGTTAGTTTCAAAGGGAGATGTTTTGTGGATATATTTAAAAAAATTAAAGTCTTCAACAACTTAAGATATTAATTTTCAAAAATTCAGGACTCATTTAAAAAAATCAAAGCTATTTTTTAAGGTAAATAAATGCATTATGATTGCATCAGAGTTTTTAAAGAATTCAGTCATATCGATATTTTTTTCTATTTTTTCTTTAGTCAAATATTCGACTAGTTAAAAATTCACGTAGAAATTGACACATTTTCAAAAATAAAAGTTTAAGTTAAAGGTAGACATATTTTGTGAATATACTCGAAAAAATTGAGGAATTCCATCATATTAGAATTTATTTCCTTATATAGATATATATTCCTTATAGATTTTGTTTGTTCACTCAAAATATTGATTTTCAAAAATTGATAATTCGAGAAAAATTGAGACTTTCATAAATTTACGTTAGTTTTAAATTCAGTAAAGATTTCAAAAATGTTGTGAAATTCTATTATATCACTATTTATTTTTTTTAGATTTTTTTTGTTCGTCTTCAACAACTGAAAATACGAATTTTCAAAAGTTCATAACTCACGTAAAAGTTGACTCAGTTTCAAAAATCAAGGTTGATTTGAGTTTTTAAGGAATTCAATCATATAGACATGATTTTTTTTCTAGTTTTTTCTTGTAAAAATATTTGACCACTTAAAAAAAATTCACTCACGCAGAAATTTACACATTTTTAAAAATCAAAGTTTATATTAAATTAAATTATATTAAAGTTTATATTATATAAGCATTTCCATCATATAAGTATTTTTTTTAATTTGTTCAATTGTTCGACAACTTAAAACATTAATTTTCAAAAATTCATAGCTCATGGAGAAATTGGCAAATTTTCAAAAGTTTAAGTTAGTTTTAAAGACAGGTGTTTCGTAAAGATTTTAAAATATTTGTGGAATTTTGTTATATCACTATTTATTTCTTTTAGATTTTTTTGTTCGCCTAAAATAGTAATTCATTAATAAAGATTCATTAAAATTTTTAAGGAATTCAATCATATCGGTGTTTATTTTTCTTCGGATTATTTCATTGTTCTACCTAATATTCAACCTTAATTCGTACGCAAAACGTTAAATTCAACTGTTGAAGTATAAGATAGTGTTATTTCGTACTTTATATATTCATATTTTCTGGCGGAATTCTAGTGGAATTAGGTTGGCTATCTGGCGGAAATATTATGGGATCAGATGGCAACGCTGCTGAGAGTAGCCTGACAGTAAGTGTTTGTGTGTGTGTGTTCACGCGAGTAAATGTACCTTGCAGCTGAGACGATGGCCAAACCCAATCAAAAATGGACCCACGAGGATTTTTTCAAACTGATAGAAACATATGAATTGAATCCAATCCTTCGGGACATCCAGAACCCAGATTACAAAAATAGAGTTAAAAAAATGTTGTGATGGAGAGATTAGCGACAGACTTCAATTGTCCAGCCCCTGAAATTAGTAGGAAACTACATAATTTAAGAAATCAGTAAGGCAACCATAATACGTTCACGAACAGATATTGCTTCTCTCATTGCAGTTTTTTTGAATCATGGGTCCTACTAATTTTACCAGTAATTCAACTTCAACAATTGAAAATCTGCAAAAATTCCTAAATTGCTGGGCGTCTTCAAGTTCCAATTCGCGTGCTAAAGCGTGGTACACGATTAAATTATTCCTCCTTTGTACCTATGACTTGATCCACTTTCTTGGTTTTCGAATAGTTCTTTTTTTGGATATGCACAAAACTAATAACGCTGCTGCTACTTTTCTTGGTGTTGAAGACATCTTGTCAACTTAAAATCACTCTCAGACTGCGTCTTTGTAAACGGTTGGAAGCGACTCTCAAGAGTCGCAATGGAGAGTTGCTCTCCGAGAGTGAACTCGGGCGAATTTCACTCTCCCGTGTAAAGGGCTCTGAGAGTAACTCTCGAGAGCTTCCGCTGCGAGTTACTCTCAAATATAAACGCACCTTAACGGAGAAAGTAAAAACGTTACCCATATTTGGTTGAAGTCGTTATGAAAGACCCCGAAACGTGAAGACTGTGCCTCTGTCTTATCTTAACCGTCTTGAGCTGGCCATATGGACTTATCTTCGAGGCAAAAAAAAAGTTACCCATATTTACGTTTACATTAATTTCTTCAATTACAAGGTCACTTCTGCAATGTACTGTAGTACCAATTTCTCTTCCTTGCCTACAACGTACAAATTAAGATTAGGTAAAGTTTCATTTGCATTATTTACCCTGTGAGATTGCTAGATTTTTCAATTACAGGGTCGATAATTATTTACAACTTTTATATAAATCATATTTTTCTACATTTTTAAGGCCAAAAAGTTACTTTGACCCACGATAGTAAGCTCCACTGGGACACCATGTATATAAATCAGATTGCCACTTTCGTTCCTTTCTTTTTTTTTCGTAACGTAATGATTTTTCCATGGAGGACGAATTTAGTGTGGCAGGATGGCCTGTTTGGGACCGGGGGGATAATAAAATCACAAGTCGGGACACGGGGCGCATTTTGGCAGTGATTTTGACGAGCCCGAAGAGACGATTTACTCGGAGGGTCAATCATCCCTTATTTCAAGACAAGGGTCCGCTAGTACGGCGGCATTTAAGGCCCCGCCGCCTGCAAAATACAAAATTTATAAGGCTCCCCCAGGCCTATCAGTAAATACAATCGCACGTATTCCTTTTCAATGTAAACTGGTTAAGATTTTATAGTTCAATCATCTACGCATCAAATTTTACAGTCGTTTTTGATTGTATATCCGATTAGTCTTTAACTAGTTTTTCCTAGGCTAAAGTTGATGTATGTGAAATTGTGTTCTTTATGTGAAACAGTGAAATATAAAATTAAGAAAAGTAACTGGTCACGAACAACGCCCTACAAAAAATATAGCCTTTACCTTTTCGATGCAAAATTCAATTCTAAATAGCATGCCGTTTAAATTTCTTACGTGAGATTAAACATGGCCGCTATAGAATTTTTTTATTGTCGCGGTTTTCTTTGAATAACTCCTCGAGAGTTAGAGATATAAAAATTTCGTAAGAGACATAAAATGTAGAGGGGAGCTAGTTCTAAAAAAACTCTATGAAAATTAAAGTCGTAATCGTAAGGGCAAGCGCGCCTTTTTTTTCCGGAAGCGTCCGAAATGTGTTTTTTTAGAAAATTGGCCGAGGGATTGCAACCGCAGGTCGCACCCCAATTTCCTGTAGTAACATGAATACATGTTTTTCTCATCCAAAGATGTTCATTTTTTTTTGTTGTCTTCAATATTTGCTTAAATATTTTTGTGATATTTTTCATATTTAAGAAGATATTGGAAAAAACAAAAAAAAACAGTTAAGGTAAACACCCACTTCTGGTATACGAAATTTTACCAAAAGCTTTTCAGTTCTTCAGATTATGAAATAAGACATGTGTTCAAAATTTCTTAGACGACTAACTTCCAATTTTTAAGTTAAATGATCGTAGGAGTATGCCATCTTAAAATAAACTGGAATTTATTTTAAAAATGTATAACAAAAATAATGCAAAAAGAGAACTTTATATTCATGAATTTATATTTTTTACAACCATTATCAAATTTGACCATCTTAAAACATATATTTTTTATCTACTACTAAACAATCTTTATTTACAGAAATTGAATTTTTCAAAATTCCGAGCAGTTTAGAAAATATTTAAAAAAAACTGAAAATCGCGATTTTCAAAAAAATCAAATATCTCAATAATTATTAAAGATGCAAAAAAAAGTTTTAAATAAAAGTTACTTGGTTTAATTAGGCAAACATAGAAAACAAGTCAAAATAAAATTCAAGATGGCGGTTTCCGAGATATTAATACCAACTTTTTTATTTCAAATGGCCGTCATATTTGATTTTTACACGCATAAATAGACTTTTTTTTCTCTTTTCAACGATGTACAACAACCTATGTCAAAATAAAAAATAATGGAAATATTAATTGTTTAAATTAATTAATTAATTAATTTTTTTTGTTCGTTTATATATTTTTGGAAAAAATATCATTCTTAGCAGGTGAGTTACGAAACATCTTTACAACTTTTCGTATTTTCTTAACAAGAGTAAATAGTAATATGACTAATATTGATTTTACTTACTAAGTTGGACTCTATAACAACACCGCCAACATTTTCTTCCTCATCCACATCACCATCTTCCTCTTGGTCGTGTTCTTCGCAAACAACAAGTGCTTCGTTTGGTCTTGACTTAAAAAGTATATCGGTTATAGCTAAATTGATGCCATGCGCTAAGCAGATCTGTTAATCAGCATCAATAAGCTTTCCTGATTTGACCATAACCGATGTCCCATGGTTAGACAGACTATATCCTTAGAAATACAAAGATTAAATTCTCGGAACACCGCCATTATAATCGAAATGTGACAGCGACTGTCACTTTTTAGAGAAAAATGAATTATCCGCCATTATGATTTCATGGCAAACCTTTCTTTTTAATTCAAAATAATACAAAACTTTTTTGCAAATATCTCGGTAAATACTTTGCAGAAACTATTGAGTAAGGTACCAAATCATTCAGCTTAATAAACTTTAAATAATGCAAGAAGACCGATACTGTCAAATAATTAGAGGAGCCAATATTAATACACATTAAATTTTACATGTAAATCCCTATGGCCCGTTTTGCAATTCAACACCATTAGGCATTTCAAAACTTTCTACAGTCACAGCGCAAAAAATGGGATGATATTCGTCTACAGGAACTGCATAGACTACTGAACGTTTAACTGTACACTGGGGTTTGAGTGATGAGTTTATCAGATTCAATAATTTGTTACGCAAATTTAAAATCCGATTGGGTTGAATAAGTCCAGAATATTACTAATATTACCATCTCATTTCTAAAGCATTTTTTTAACAGGTAAATCCAATGAAAATATAAAACATGCCGTTCATTATGAATATATAATAGCAGAACGCTATGTAATAATTTTCTTTTTTAGTTGGACAAATATTTGAGGTTCCGCCCGGAATGAAGTATGCCGTGGGGAGGATAATTTATGACGAATGACACGTGGTGGGCCAGATTTATTAGCTCGGGCCTGAATAAAATAAATTATCAGGTCATTCGGGGAACTGCGGGGATAATCCATTACTGAGTTAACCTAAAGTCCTGCGAACTGATAGCAAAAAGCCCGAATGTATAACTAGCGACAACGATTGGCCCCGAAACAATCCATAACTTTCACGGCCCGCCGTTGCGACCCTCTATATTTTTTTTTTACTGACAACTTGCATTTGTAAAAGGCCGGTCGCGACATTGCGAAAATGCACACGGGACCGCTGCACCCCATTTCCCATTCCGAAATTATGACCCGCGAAATTATTTCAAGGATGCTCGTTTATTTTGAAAATGTTGTGTAACTGTTAAATGTGAGCAAATTATTATTTTTTATTTAATTTGTTTATATTCGTGAGTGAGGCTTTACTTGAACAAGTTAAGCTAATGGTAATAAATTGGTGCAAATATTAAGACAGGGTGCTCCAAGCGGTTTGGCAGCTACTTCCGGTGCGGGCGCTGTGGGTTCGAGCCGCACACAGGGCGCATTATTTTATCAACGATAATTTTCAGTTTGAGTCAATAGATTCATATATTCATGTATATACATTAGAGTGGTTCTTATTTTAGAAGTATGTGAAAATCGACGGGACAACCCGGAAAATTGTTCGTATAGACAAAAAACTAATAACTGTGAATTTTGAACCATATCGAACATTGCATAACAGGGCCCTAGCCCTCTAAAATTTGAACAAGTCGGTTTATTCCCTTTTTTCATTTTGGTTCACCCTAATATTAAATTATCCACCCTAATGGCCAAATTATATATTATGTCCATAGAGGACGTTAATGTGAATCCAAGACGTGTTTATTTGTTGAAATTGGACTAAAATTGACGAAGTTATGAATGTTTTAACGCCCCTCTATTAATTGAAATTGGAATTACTTCATAAGAGAGCCACGACTAAGTGAACCAGACGCTTGACTTCAATTGGTAACCCAATCTCGTTTTTATCTTTTGACATTTGGTAATATTAGTTTGATGCAGATGTTTTAGTCTGCGCCACAGTCCGCAAGAGAGTGGGGGGGTTTTCTTGTGACCTCTGGTTTGATGTTTTCGGTGGCATTTTAGCAACGAAATTATAAAGTTACTTTCAAAATGAGTTAAAGAACCCTATCTGCAGATGAACTTTATTTGATCAAAATCAAAAATTTGGAACAAAAGACGAAATTACAGGCCAAAGATCAAAAATATCGGCCACAAAATCAAAAACCCTGGACTAAAAGCAACAAAATGCAGATTGAGAATTCAAGCAAACGAAAATTAATTTGCCATTTTCACCCTTAGCTCAAAGTAACTTTCCGACCAGAAACTCGAAAATAACAGCCAAAAAATAAAAAAAAGGTCACATAACAAATCAAAAATATGATAGAAAATCATAAATTTAGACCAAAAATCGAATATTCGGGACTGAACATCAAAAACGCAGATTCAGAAATTGAACAATATTTCGGCCAAAATAAAGAAAACTTAGGACAGAAGATCAAAAATTTAAACCGAAAAGTCGAAAATGCAAGTAAAAAATCTAAAATATGGGGCCAAAAAATTAAAACATTTGACCCAAAATCGTAAACTAAGGCATGAAAATAACAAAATTCAGATTAAAAAAAAAATAGAAAATTTCAACAGACAAATCGAAAATTTCTGTAAAAATAAGGGAAATGTAAGACGGAAGATCAAGAATTTAATCTACAAAATCGAAAATACAGGTCAAAAATCTAAAATATACACTAAAAAAAAATCCACAATCGGAACCAAGAAATCAAAAATCGAAAACCCGGGTTTATAAATAAAAAATGCAGACACAATAATCACTCATACAGGTTAAAATTCAAAATATCGGACCAAAAATCAAAAATTCGAGCCCAAACGGAGCAAAAAATCGAAAGTTTTATCAAACAAATCGAAAAATTAGGCCAAAATAAGCAATATTTAGGTAAAAAAAAGTAAAAAATTGAGAAATCTGGCCCGAAAATCAAAAATTGAAAATTCAAGTAAAAGAAAAATTTGTAGCCCCAAAATTAAATTTTTAGCCCAAAATAAGTTTCCGACCCGTATATTTTTATATTGTGTTATTATGTAAAACATTATTTAGCACTATATTGCATCTCATTGTACGATTTTTGTGACTTGTGTGAACCGTTTGGTAATGGTATGAATAAAGTATTATTATTATTATTATTATAAACTCGGAAATAATTGCCAAAAAAATAAAAAATGCATGCATAAAGAACAAAATTTAGGTGACAAAATCTAAAATAAAGGATAAAAAATCAAAAATTAATACCAAAAAAATTCGAAAATTCCGGCAAAAAATAAAAAATGCACGCAATATAATCAATAGTTCAGTTTAAAAAATCCGAAATAAAGAGCCTAAAAATCAAAAAAGTGTTGATATGGCATAAAGAATGGCAAAATTTTAGAAAGCACTCTTCTTGAAAAACTGCAGCACATATAAATAAAGAAAAATAATTTGTAAAAAAAAAGATTTGTTCGATGTTGCTCCAGAAAATGCATTGCAAACAATGATAATTGAAGAAGGCAAACAATTTCTTTTAATGCAGAGAGAGAATGGAAGGTGACAGATAAATCTCAAATAATGCACCTTTATAATTACCCCAAGAAAATTATTCTAACTTGAGAATAACAAAAATAGCTGCGTTTGAAAACAAATTAAGTGAACCCAAAATGCACTTTTTCCAGAAATTGTTTTATAAATTCCACATTTCTTTCCGAAAATGCTTGAAATATTGACAGATAAATCTCAAATAATGCGCATTTATAAATACTCAACGAAAATTATTCTAACTTTAGAATAACACAAAACGAATTTAGTGGATCAAAAATGCCATGTAGCTTCCACATTTCTTTCCACGAACGCTTGAAATTTTGATAGATTAATCTCAAATAATGCGCCTTTATAATTATCAAAAGAAAATTAATCTAACTTTAGAATATCACAAATGGCTGCGTTTGAAAACGAATTTATTGGACCAAAAGAGCAGTTTTCCCTGAAATTGCTCTGTAAATGTCACATTTCTTTCCGCAAATGCTTGAAATTTTGACAGATAAATCTCAAATAACGTGCCTTAAATTATTTTATAAACACATTACAAAAATCATTTTGGGCCAGATTTTGGTTCCTTTCAAATCATTTGAGATGATACTAAGTTCCTTGCATAATCATTTTGGGACAGATTTTGGCAATGTATTTTGGTTTGCAACCTAATCTATATTTTCGTAAACTCGAAAAATTTGAAATTGATTCTATGAAAACGTCACCTGCAGCAATGCCATAATAAACTCGAAGACAAAAAAGTAGCGTTTGAAGCGTTTAGAAGGGGCTAGAAGGAAGAGAAACTCTGATCAAGAAATGGCAGCGAAAACGGTAATAACAGCCCAGCTGATTTGAATAATAATACTGCCTCAGATCTGGATCAGGAAATTGAAGCATAACCACAAGTACAACGAGGAAAAATTGCATTGCTGTTCATCTTCTGATTACTGTCGCTGAAGGATTAGGTCACAATGTAAACGATTTAATTATTATTAAATATTATTAATCGGTGCGGGCTGTGCAATTTGAATCCATAATTTGGCCCCAATATTAGGTTTATATTGTTAATATCTAAAAAAGCACGAAATCAAAATATACAAGTATGATATAACTAAAAAAAAATCATAACTCCGTCAATTTTAGTCCGATTTGAATAAATTTTTTTGGATTCGTATTAACATCCTATATCGACAAAATATATAATTTGACCATTAGGGTTGACCGTTTAATATTAGGGGGGACCGAAATGAAAAAAAAGGTATAAACCGACTTTTTCAAAATTTAGAGGGCTAGGGCTCGGTTAAGCGATTTTCGATATTGCTCAAAATGTACAGTTGTTAGGTTTGTATCTATACGAACAAGTTTCCGGGTTGTCCCGTTGATTTTCACATCCTTCGAAACTCCCCCATATATGCTAAAACCACTCTAATATACATGCACTTTATTTATGTTTTATGTAACATACATACATACAAAATATACATATGTTAGGGCATAGATTCAGCATTTGTCCCATCCTTCGTTACAAATGAGTTTACAATTTACAAATAATCAATTGTGGCAAAAAAGCCTAGATTTTCACACCATTCACATTCCTTTAAACAACCTTTCTATTATTTTTTATTATTATTATTATTTCGATGTGGCTTACGCCTGGCCTTGGTATCCATTACCATTGGCCATCCTTTCTATTATCTAAAAGAAAAAAAAATAGACAATAGATGTCGCCTTAATAGAGTCTTTATCCCAATGGTTACTTGTTTGTTTTATAACTCGTCGACAACGTCAACAACTACACTACGCTGGCGAGACCACAGGAGGTCGATAGCTGTCTGCAGTTGTCTCTGATGGAAAACAATAATTCATGGTAAACATTAATGATTGTAAAACCCTATCGCTTACAAATTCCACACTAGAAAGCCTTCTTGCGTGCTGGTTGATCTCGTGCCGACACTTCCAATAATATAGACATCAACATTCCTAATAATTGATCGTGAGAACCAATCGAATGTAGTAAATACTGGAAAAGCGGATGAATACGGAATCACTCTCCAACAACGAAAAACGAAGAAAATAACATAAAAACTGAATGGCGCAGCAATCCGTGTCCGGGAATGTGTATATCCGTACAGTTTCCTGCAAACTCAAAACCCAATATATTTCTGGAGTGGTCCGAAGGAAGGAGGAGGAAGGAACACATGGTCAGTTCGCATCAGCAGTTGGGTCAGGGGTCGCATATTGGCAATCACAGTTCTCAAACTACAGACATGTATATATATATATATATATATATATATATATATATATATATATATATATATATCTTCTGCTTTCTCATCCTGGTCTCGTATCCAATCTGTTTAGTTCGCTTCATTGATTCTTATGCGCCATTGATCCGGTTTGCTAGGTAATTTTTTACTTTTTCTTATTAACTGAGAAACACGTGATTCGCGCAATATTTTGCCTCATTTCGACTGCTGCGCCGGAATTCTTCTGGGAGATTTACGGATGCGATCGGATTCCCCAATCGTTTTAATAGCTTCGAGAACTCGCCCCTCTCGACATTAAAACAACTCGATGCTTCGAACTAATTGACAGGAGAGAATTTGAGTGATACATTTCGCTGCCAAGAATTGATCCGCAAATATTTTTAATTCGAAATCCTTGCATGTTTTTTTTTTTATGTAACAATCATATCGAATTTAAACTTGCGACAAAGTCACTTGTTGCAGATGCGCCAAATAAATTTAATAAAGATGGATTCGTTAAATTAATATCAAATTTGATGGTCATAGAATCTACTTAAATCCAGTTTGTAATTTTTTTTTTAAGAATAAACAATTTATGAAAAAAGTTTCTATCGTAATTTTATTGATATAAATTGTTTTAATGTTTGTTTTACGTATTGGTGGTTCATATTATTAAGAAAAGTAATATGAATTAAATATAACACTACCAAATACAGTTTAGAGACTAAATGTAAAATTGACAGTTTTTTTCATATTAGTTGATTTTTTCAAAAACCTTATTTTCATTTATAAATCGTTGACCATGGAAAATTGAATTTTAATAACTATAATCAGATTCTTAATCAGCACCCAAAAAGCACCGATTTGAAAACCGCGTTTGATTTGAATTTTTCGTTTGGCCGCTACGACTGTTCAAAGTCTGAAAAAATCGACTTTTTCCAATATTTTCCATAAAGTTCATGATGACTTGCCAACTTTTTTACAATGTTTTTTAGAATTTTTTTAATTCTTAATTTAATTCTTAATTTAATTCTTAACAATCGATTTCGTTCGTTCTTCTGGTAAAAAAAGGTATTACATAAAGGTCTACGATGATTATTAAGAAAGTTGATTTTTTCTATTTTTTCTATTTTCGAGTTTTCTTTGTTGAAGCGTCACGGGCTTAAAATTGACATTTGTGGTTGCGCAACTACATTTCCCGAAGCGCCCTGAAGAGATCTTTCCGGTGACGTATAGAAAGCCACAATCGAATTAATGGTTTCTTCAGAAAATCATTTTAAATGCAATTTTTAAGCAAAAGTAAGAAGATTATTTTTCAAGTTTTCGTCAAAAATTTCAAATCGCCAATTTTAATTGAATCCGACTAATTAGCACCCAAGAAGCACAAATTTGAAATCCGCGTTCGATTTGGATTCTTCATTTGACCGCTACGGCCGTTCAAAGACTAAAAAAAACGACTTTTTTCAAAATTATTAATTCAAAAGTTCATGGTGACTTGCCAATTTTTTTGCCATTTTTTCTAGATGAAATTTTTTAACGCCCATCAATCTCTCTTGTTTTTCTAATGAAAAAAAAGGTATTACATGAAGGTCTGCGATGATTATTAAGAAAGTTGATTTCTTCGATTTTTGTCATTTTCGAGTTTTCTTTGCTGACTTGTCACGGGCTTCAAATTGATATTTTCTGTTGCGCAAGTACATTTTCTGAAGGGTCTTGAAGGGATCTTTCCGGTGATGTCTAGAAACCCCGAATCGAACCAGAGGTTTCTTCAGGAAATCGTATTAAATGCAATCTTTGAACAAAAGTAAGAAGGGGGGACCCTTGGATATTTTTCAGGTTTTCACATAACATTTTGAATCGGTAATTTTAATTAAATCCGACTAATTGACACACAAGGAACACAGATTTAGTCGCTACGGCCGTTCAAATTCTGAAAAAATCGACTTTTTTCAAAAAATTTCATAAAGTTAATGGTGACTTGCTAACTTTTTTGCAATGTTTTCTAGATAATTTTTTTTAACGCTAATCGATTAACCTTGTTCTTTTGATGAGAAAAGGTATTACATAAAGGTCTACGATGATTATTAATAAAGTTGAATTCTTCGATTTTTTCCATTTTCGAGTTTTCTTTGCTGACGCATCACGGGCTTAAAATTGACATTTGTAGTTACATTTTCTGAAGCGTCCTGAAGATATCTTTCCAGTGACGTATAGAAAGCCCCAATGTAACCAGTGGTTTCTTCAGGAAATCGTTTTAAATGCATTTTTTGAGCAAAAGTAAGAAGTTTTCGTCAAAAATTTAAAATCGCCAATTTTAATTGAATCCGACTAATTAGCACCCAAGAAGCACAGATTTGTAATCCGCGATCGATTTGTATTCTTCGTTTAGCCGCAACGGCCGTCCAAAGTCTGAAAAAATCGACTTTTTCAAAATTATCCATAAAGTTCATGGTGACTTGCCAACTTCTTTGCAATGTTTTCTAGATAAAATTTTTTAACGCCAGTCAATTTCTCTCGTTATTCTGATGAAAAAAAGGTATTACATAGAGATCCACGATGATTATTAAGAAAGTTGATTTTTTCGATTTTTTTTCATTTTCGAGTATTCTTTACTGACGCTTCAAGGTCTTAAAATTGACACTTTTGATTTCGCAAGCACATTTTCTGAAGGGTCTTGAAGGGATCTTTCCAGAGACGTATAGAAAGCCCAATCGAACCAGTGGTCTCTTCAGAAAATCGTTTTAAATGCATTTTTTGAGCAAAAGTAAGAATGATTGATTTTTCAAGTTTTCGTCAAAAATTAAAAATCGCCAATTTTAATAGAATCCGACTAATTAGCACCCAAGAAGCAAAGATTTAAAATCCGGGTTCGATTTGGATTCTTCGTTTAGCCGCTACGGCCATTCAAGTCTGAGAAAATCGACTTTTTTCAAAATTTTCCATAAAGTTCATGGCGACTTTCTAACTTTTTTGCAATTTTTTCTAGATTAAATGTTTTAACGCCAATCGATTTCTCCCGTTCTTCTGATGAGAAAAAGGGTATTACATAAAGGTCTACGATGATTATTAAGAAAGTTGATTTTTTCGATTTTTTCCATTTTCGAGTTTTCTTTGCTGACGCATCACGGGCTTAAAATTGACATTTATGGTAGCGCAAGTATATTTTCCGAAGGGCCTTGAAGGGATCTTTCCATTGACGAACAGAAACCACGAATCGAATCAGTGGTTTCTTCAGGAAATCGTTTTAAATGCAATTTTTGAGCAAAAGTAAGAAGGGATGATTTTTCAAGTTTTCGTCAAAAATTTAAAATTGCCAATTTTAATTGAATCCGACTAATTAGCACCCAAGAAGCACAGATTTGAAATCCGCGATTTTGATTCTTAGTTTAGCCGCTATGGCTGTTCAAAGACTAAGAAAAATCGACTTTTTTCAAAATTATCCATGACGTTCATGGTAACTTGCCAACTTTTTTGCAATTTTTTCTAGATGAAATTTTTTAACGACAATCGCTTTTTCTCATTCTTCTGATGAAAAAAAGGTATTACATAAAGGTCTACGATGATTATTAAGAAAGTTGATTTTTTCGATTTTTTTCCATTTTCGAGTTTTCTTTGCTGACGTGTCACGGGCTTAAATTGACACTTCTGGTAGCGCAAGTACATTTTCTGAAGGGCCTTAAAGGAATCTTTCCATTGGCGTATAAAAACCACCAATCGAACCAGTGGTTTCTTTAGAAAATCGTTTTAAAAGCAATTTTTGAGCAAAAGTAAGAATTTTAATTGAATTCAACTAATCAGCACCCAAGAAACACGTATTTGAAATCCGCGTTCGATTTGGATTCTTCGTTTAGCCGCTACGGCCGTTCACAGATTGAAAAAATCGCCCTTTTTCAAAAATTTCCATGAAGTTTCCATGAAGTTCATGGTGACTTGCCAACTATGTAATCTTTGCTGACAAGGTCTTAAAATTGACACTTCTGGTTGCGCAAATACATTTTCTGAAGAGCTTTGAATCGATCTTTCCATTAACGTATAGAAACCACTAATCGAACCAGTGGTTTTTTCAGGAGATCGTTTTAAATGCAATTTTTGAGCGAAAGTAAGAATGGGGCCCGCCCTTGGATGATTTTTCAAGTTTTCGTCAAAAATTTAAAAAAATTTTCTCAAAGTTTATGGTGACTTGCCATTTTTTTGCAATTTTTCTAGATAAAATTTTTTAACGTCAATCGATTTTTGAAATCTTGCACGTAATTATTTTAGGTAACATATATTTTTGTCGTACAAGAAAAACATTATATTCACTATAAGTAATCATTTGGAATAAAGTCACAACTTTTCAAAATCAACACAACCCAAAAAATATTACCTCAGAAATCACCACGGTGTTAAACGTTAATTATTGTTGCTTAGTAATACTTAATGCCCGCTATTGAGGGCTAATAAACAAAATGAAATAAATATATATTATCTGTAATACTGAAGATAATCACATGTCATTTGTTCAACAGATCCAGATTTAGTTGTATTAGCCTTTCTCAATTCACCCTCCACACTTAAAAAAAAACTCGATTCCACATTAAACTTCGAGTCTCCAGTTTATTTAAATGCGAAAAGCTATAATTACCCCCCGGCAACAATGAGCATTAAAGCGCAAATATCAGAGGAACGGCGAAGTCCTGCAGGAACCGCAAGAGTGCGGTTGCAGGAAGGATCAGGGCTCCGCTCCTTGAGCCCGGAGCCCTCCACCTCCCCCCCGCCATTCCATCCCCTGCGGCAAGTATGATAATTGAGGCTGATTGGGGTTTCATTGACGGTCGCACCCCGGAAGCGAAGCGGGAGCGAGCGGCGGGGGGAGGGGGGGCCGCGCGCTGTCAATGCACCGCCAACTTCCGGTTTAATCACGGCCGCCGTGATTGATGGCGTTCCGCCATTGGTGAAGAAATGTTTTCATTAAATTACCACACTGCGGGCGAGTTTCAAAGACTGTTGTGTTGCGAAGTTCGAGTGGTAATGAATATGATTGATTTAAAAGCCGATTACTCCTCGAGGCGATTTAAATAATGCTTACCTTTCCGACTCCGGTGATTTCTTTGACTCCGATCCGGCGGAGGAGGGCCGGAGGGACCGGAGGCGGTGACCTTTGCAGGGCGCCGCAGAAACCGGACGTTTCTCCATCTTCCGAATTCGTCCGCTTCCGCCTGTGGGGTGATGATGATAAATTTAGTTTTTGGGCGGCCCTGTAACAAAGAAAAAAACAAAGTAATTAGATAATGGTAATTCGTCATACATTTACAGTAATTAAAAATTGCAAGTAACATTTTTTTCACGTATTAGGATTGGATAAGACATGAAGGTCCGCATTGACACCTTATTGTCTCCATGTTGTATCCCCAATTTCCATCATCTCATCACTCGTATAGATATAAGCTTTAATTTTATACAAACAAAGGGTTGTGGCAGATGACCTAGTTGTCAACGCTATATAATGAAAAAAACTTTTTTTTTTAAATGGTTTACGGGAATTCTGATGTCTACTCTGTACCATCAGAATTCCCGTCAACCATCTTTAATTTTACAATCTTTTTAGGATGTTGTACCGGCATGACATGTGAGAGACAATATAGTGGCACCAGTAAATAAATATTTTTGGAAAAAATAACCTAAAAAATTCATATTTTCTCAAGTGATGATCTTTGATTTTAGTAGCTTGTCTCTTTCAAAAAGAGAGGTAGTGGTACGCGTACCACAGATTGGGAACATCCGGTATAGAAGATTAGGATAGACAGCATAGGTTAGTGGTGTAAAACAAGTTTAGTATCGTGTGAGCCAAAAAATTTTGTTTCAGAGTTGGCTGTGAGACAAATGAGGTATGTCGCATATTATTATGTCATGAGACTAGATTAGTTATTAGACATGACTGCTATGTTTCTCTCTCTCTCAGGCATGGCCAACTCAGAAACAAAATTCTGTGGCTGACACCATATTTACAATTCCTTTAGATTTATTATAAATGCTTTTGCCAATGAAAGAAAGAGACAATGCATTTATTGAGACCCTTTTACAAATGACCTCAACAGGCAATTGACCAGAGCTCTTTCAGCAAAAAAAAAAAATAAAGAACTATTTCAATTGAAAGCATTATTAAGTTCTAAGGCCATTCCTTCCGAAAGTATCGATAACCGAGCACTAGCCTCCCCCCTTCACCGGAAAACACCTCGAGGGCGTCTTTTATTCGCTTTATTAGTTAATAAAACTTTCCACGTTTCTGATTTATTCGCGGCCGCCGAAATTAATGAATTAGTGAAACAAGGGGTCGGTCGGTCGGCGGGAGAGGAAAACTTTCAACACGAGAGAAGGTGGTAAAAGTAAAAGTCGCCCGGATTTTCCAATTTCACAGGCCTCTGCCTCCGGAACGAACGCGTCTCGCCACGTGACAAGAAGTTCGGGAGCGTTGCTTCGGCGGGGGAGGCGGGCCGGTCCCCCCGCTCCCGCCCCCCACCTTCGGGGCTCCAGAGCCACCCCGTTCGTGCCGGCCATACGTAATCCTGCCTGTTTAGAGAGGATCCTGTCAAAATATTGCGAGCCGAAAAGTTCCCGCGCCGTGAATGTGTTATTTCTAGGGCTTTGGGAGTCGACCCCTGGCCGACGAAAAATTCTGTCCATTTACCAAACACAACACGGGCCAGGGAGGAATTTGCATGTTTATCGGAGTGCGGAATATATTTTTGTATTTTCAGGTTCAAATGAAGAAGTTTTATATAAATACGTTATATAGCCGACCTGCGGGCAGTTTTGCACGCCTGGATTGACGTAATGGTGATATCAAAATTTATTTTTTTATCCAACTTTCAAATACTACATAACACGTTGACTGCCAATGCCTTGCGAACTGCGTTAAACAACTACGAGTACTCTCGTGGTTGGCAGTCAATGTGTTAAATTCCATGTTAGAGGTGGAATGTCTCTGAAAGAGAAAGATATTACATCAACCTGTCTTACCTCGAAAAACAATTGCCATCAATTATCTTCACTTCTCCGTACAAAATATTACGCCATAAACTGTATTAACGCCTGCCTCTTTATAATGAGGTTTTGATGATAATAAATTACGCATAAAAAAAACTTTTCACATTTCTAGCCCCGTTTAGCAGGTCAACATCGGTTAGATCGCTATTGGGTAGTAATATCGTTAGTTTTTTGGCTTTCGCTGCTTGAGAAAGATACCAATTCTTTTATAACACGGTTTTGAAAATGGTCATTTCCCTTGTCTACAGAAAATAGCTTTCATTGTTTTATTAAGTCTTTCAGCTTCCACAAGATTTGCGCGCATGTTTAGCACTATTCCCAGCTTTTGTAATATCAGCAGTACCTCCGACCAATGTTCTGAGAACGCTCAGTGCACCAATAATTGTAATTAGGGGTAGAATGCCACAAAGTTTTGGAATAGATATAATTCTCAGAGCTTTAATTTTTTTTCTTAACGCCAGTTCTCGTATAGCAAGCGTTGTCCCAGATAATGCATTCTCTGTACAAAATTTTGCGCCATAAACTGTATTTATAGAATGATTCATGACTAGAGGAGAAAATTGAAATCTGATATAGAGTAGTGATGAGATTGTAGGGTTACTTGGAGCAAGGAAAGTCTGAGGATCAAGGCAGTTGTAAAGGAAACCAGTTTTCGTTACCTAGGATATGGATATATAAAAAATAATAATAACGATTTTTTTTACGTCTGTACACATACATTAAACGTGAATAAAGTTCCTGTTCTCTCTTTTTGAGGAATTCTTCCTATAAGAATTGAGTTTTTTTTTTTTATTATTTACTAGCGAGTACCCGGCATGCGTTGCAATACTACGCCGTCGTCAATACGTAGCCTATTACTGGTGACGAACTACGGCTCCGCTGCGCTGCGCCGTCGTCCGTGCATGGTCCATATATATTAACGCAGATAACTGGTGACGGACGATGGCTCCGCTGCGCTGCGCCGTCGTGCGTGTGTAGCCCATTAAAAATTAAGCAAGGTAACTGGTGACAAACGACGGCTCCGCTGCGCTGCGCCGTCGACCGTGCATGGTCCATATATATTAAGGCAAATAACTGGTGACGGACGTGTGTGGCCCATTAAAATTAAGCAAATAAAGTGGTGACGAACGACGGCTCCGCTGCGCTGCGCCGTCGGCAATACGTAGCTTATTATTGGTGACGAACGACAGCTCCGCTGCGCTGCATAGTCCATATATATTAAGGCAAATAATTTGTGTGGCCCATTAAAAATAAGCAAATAAACTGGTGACGAACGACGGCTCCGCTGCGCTGCGCCGTCGTCCGTGCGTAGCCCTTAAAAATTAAGCAAGGTAACTGGTGACGAACGACGGCTACGCTGCGCTGCGCCGTCGTCAATACGTAGCTTATTACTGGTGACGTATCCTGTTGGATTTGTTCGTCTGGCCGAAAACGGATTAGGTTCTAAACGTTAGTGAGGGCTGTTTAATTTTACGTTTATGTTTAAATGCTAATTACAGGTTATGAAAGCAACCGGCAGGTCGCACCAATTTCAGTTGGTAACGCCTGACGTACATTATTCCATCCTCCTGACATTCGCTAAATACAACAAATACTATTAGTTAGGTTATGTACATTGAAAACCAAGAAATGGTAGACAAACAAATTCTATTTTAAACAGAAACCTTCCCCCGCATGATCACATTAACCCCTGAAAATTTCATCCAAATCCGACGAATGGTTTAGGTATCCATAAAACGACAAACAAACATTCATTTTTATGATAGATTTATGAAGAAGATAGATAGCGTTACCCGGCATGCGTTGCACTGCCACTCAAATATAGAGATAAAGATTAAATTTGTTTATTGGAGTGCTTTAGGATACACAATATTTTTAGTTTTTCCGTCTGGTGCGCACACGAATAAATCAGATGGTTTTCCAACACGTGAGCAGGCCACATATAGTTGTCCATGTGAGAAGCATGGATTCTCCAAATTTAGTCCACACACTTGTAGCGATTGGCCCTGTGCTTTGTTGATTGCCATTGCTAAAGCGAGTCGCACAGGAAACTGCAAACGTTTATTTATTTAAATTGAAATGGCATATCTGTCGGAATCATGGGGATGCGTGGTAATAGTATTTTTTCCATTCAAAATGGTAGCTTGGATGATATTGTTCATCTTTTTCACTGAAAGCCTGGTACCGTTGCAAAGTTGTGGTGGATTGATGTTGCGAAGAAGGATTATAGGCACGCCAAGTTCCAATGTTAAAATGTGCGGTGGCATGCCTGGCAAATCAAGTGAATTCAGGTCGCACCAATTTCAGTTGGTAACGCCTGACGTACGTTATTACATCCTCCTGACATTCGCTAAATACAACAAATACTATTAGTTAGGTTATGTACATTGAAACTTAAGAAATGGTAGACAAACATATTCTATTTTACACAGAAACCTTCCCCTGCATGATTACATTAACCCCTGAAAATTTCATCCAAATCCGACGAATGGTTTAGGTGTCCATAAACGACAAACAAACAAACAAACATTCATTTTTATATATATAGATTTAAAACCAAGAAGTTAAAAGTTAAACGCTTATAACAGTTACCGTTACTAAAAAGAACTGTTTTTAAACGGTTATTTAGTAACTGTTGTTATAGGATGATTCATAACTAGAGGCGAAAATTAAAATCTAATATACAGTAGTGATAAGATAAATCCTAATAAAAATAACAGTTTTTAAACGGTTATTTAATAATTGTTATTTAATGTAACCTCTGAAAACAGTGAAATCGATAAAATTTGCATTGAAATAATTATATCTCTGAGCATGCATTATGTTTTTTTTAATTTGTAAAGATAAAGTAAACGTTATATGTATCCTTAAATTATACGTATCAACACTTTTTTAAATTACTACAAAGTTTTTGGATACTTTTTTAAAGCATTTAAAAACTCTCTAAATTTTGACTTGCAAAAATCTGTCAGAGGTTTCAGAATTGCACGTTTGTAAAATTTGTATTTTTAGAAATAATGCTCACATCGAAAAAAAATGCAATTTTAACATTTACAAAACAATTATTGCAAAGTATTTCAATGCTTTCTTAAAATGTAAAATTGTCCAGATTTTGATCTTTCATTCGGAAAAATTCAGTGATTTCAGGAGTTGCACGCTTGTAAAATTTGAATTTTCAGAAATAGCCCCCATAGCGAAAAAGGATCATTTTAACACTTACAAAAAAATTAATGCAAAGTATTTCAATGCTTTTTTAAACAATGTAAAATTGCCTAGATTTTGACGTTTCAGTTGGAAAATCCGTCAGAGGTTTCAGAAGTTGCACATTTCTAAAATTTTGATTTTAAGAAATAGCGCCCACAGCGAAAAAAAGTATAATTTTAACACTTACAAAAAAAGTAATGCAAAGTATTTCAATGCTTTTTTTAAGAATGTAAAAGTGCCTAGATTCTGACGTTTCAATTGGAAAAATCCGTCAAAAGTTTCAGAAGTTGCACGTTTGTAAAATTTGGATTTTCAGAAAAAGACGTTCATATCGAAAAAAGTGCAATTTTAATAATTACAAAAAAATTAATGCAGGCTGTTCCAGTGCTCTTTTTTTAAATGTAAAATTGTCCAGACTTTGCCGTTTTAATTGGAAGAATCCATCAGAGGTTTCAGAAGTTGCACGTTTGTAAAATTTGGATTTTCAGAAATAACGCTCACATCGAGTAGGTATAATTCTCGAGTGCAATTTTAACACTTTCAAAAAGTAATGCAATGTTTTAATGCTCATTCATTTTTTAAACGTAAAATTCTTCAGCTTTTGACGTTTTAATCGGAAAAATCTGTCAGAGATTTCAGAAGTTGCACGTATATAACATTTGGATTTTCAGAATTAACCCTCACAGCGAAAAAAGTGTAATCTTAAAACTTACAAACAGAAATAATGAAAAGTGTTTTAATACTTTTTTAAAGAATGTAAAATTGACTAGATTTTAATGTTTCACTTAAAAAAATCCGTCAAGAGACGTAGAAATTTAGAATTTCAAAAAAGAACTAGTTCAGAGCGAAAAAACTGCAATTGTAACACTGTAAAAATATTACTTCAAAATCTGCCATGCTTTGTTAAAGAATATAAAGTGCCTTAAATTTTGATGTTTTAAGTGAAAAAATCCGATAAGGATTTTAGAAGTTGTACGCTTGCAAAATTTGGATTTTCAAAAATAACTTGGTCGTAGCGAAAAAAATTGCAATTTCAACACTTGAAAAAAATGACTTAAAGTGTTTAAATCATTTTTTAAAGAACACAAAAATTCACCAAGTTTTGACGTTTCTAATGCAAAAATTTGTCATAGGATTAAGAAGTGGCACTGTTGTAAAATTTGGATTTTCAAAAATTACTACCTCACTGCAGAACAACAGCATTCCAACACTTGAATGCGTTTTTTAAAGAACATAAAATTGTTTAGATTTTTACAATTCAATTGCAAACCCGTCATAGGATTCAGGTATTAAGAGATCATAAATTTTGGATTTTCTGTACTTACTAGCTCACAGCGAATAAAGTGCAATTTTAATGATGCAAAAATATACTACATTGTTTTTTTTTACGAGCATAAAATTCTTTAAACTTTGACGTTGCAATTACAAAAATCCGTCATAGGGTTCAGATGTCACGCGCTTATAAAATTTTGAGTTTCAGAAATTACCAGCAAATACATAGCAAAAAAAAAAATAACAATTTAAAAACTAAATTGTAAAACATTTTAGAATGTTTTTTTAAAGAACGCAAAAATTGCTAGATTTTGATGTTTCGATTGCAAAAGTCCGTCATATGATTAAGGAGTTGCACGCTTGTAAAAATTTGGATTTAACTTGCTTACAGCGAAACAATTGCAATTTCAACAATTACGAAAAATGACTACAAAGTGTTTAAATGCTTTCTTAAAGAACATAAAAATTAGCCAGATTTTGACGTTTCTAATGCAAAAATTTGTCATAGGAGTGGCACGCTTGTAAAATTCGGATTTTTAGAAAGTACTACCTCACAGCAAAACAACTGCATTTCAACACTCAAAAAAAAACTTTAAAATGGTTTGGATACGTTTTTTAAAGGACATAAAATTATTTGTTATGTAGGAAGCTTTTACTTTGTTATACATGCTTTTTATATAGAATAAAACACTTTTTTACTTTGTTTGTATAACACTTTGTTTCTATTTGTTTGACTGTAGATTCGGCAACTCAGCTTATTTGATAATGGCAAGCTGAGTTACCGAAACTGCAGTCAAACAAATAAAAATAAAGTGCTATATGTATAAACAAAGTAAACAAGTGTTTTATTCTATATGAACATAAAATGGTTTAGATTTAAACGTTGTAATTGCAAAAATCTATCGTAGGATTCAGATGTTACGCGCTTATTAACTAGATTTTTGTAATTACGAATAAACTGCAATTTTAATGCTGCCAAATGATTACTACAAAGTGTTTCATTGCTTTTTAAGGAACTTAAAATTGTCTAGATTTTGACGTTTCAATTGCAAAAGTCCGTCGCAGGATTCAGATGTAATGCGCTTATAAAATTTGGATTTTCAGAAATGATCAGCTCAGCGAAAAAAAAAAAAGCAATTTTAAAGCACTTAAAGAAACTACTACAAAGTGTTTGAATTGTTTTTTAAAGAACGAAAAATTCGCTACATTTCGATGTTTCAATTGCAAAAATCCGTCATATGATTAAGAAGTTAAAAAATTTGATTTTCAAAAATTACTAAAAACGGTGGTGGCAGATGACCTCGCAGTCGACGCCAAAAAAAATTACTAGTTCACTGCAAAACAACTGTGGTTTAGATGCTTTTTTTGTAAAGAACATAAAATTGCTTAGATTAATACGTTTCAATTGGAAATATTGATTGTAGAATTCAGACGTTACGCATTTATAAACTTTGGGTTTTCTGTAATTACTAGCCCACAGCGAATAAACTGCAATTTATAAAAACGAATCCGGCGCATTCACCATTTTTGCATTTGCTAAATTTCCAAGTAGCCTCTTCTAATTTACTGAATATGGTACCTGGGCTGGAAATAATGAACAAAAGACAGAATGCTTTGCTACTCACCTGGAGAAAATCTTACAACTTATACCCTTCAAGAAGGAAAGAAGCGTTAGAAAAAATTATACCTCAGGACCTTAGTAATTTCACAGGGAATCGTGGCAGAAATAAAACATAATAATTCTTTAAGAAAAACTTAAATTTGAGCTTATACTAGGAGAAATATTGAATCGGTTTAAAAAAGCTCTTGTTAAATTGACTTAATTTATTACTACTGCTATTAGATTAAAACATGTTCCTTCATATTAGCTTCATTATAACTACTTTTGTCGACGACACTGGCATCCTAGCTCAAGCAGTTATTCCTGCAAATTGAATCATAGAAATAAATTAAGAACTTTTTTAGTCAATGTCTGTGGTAAAGAGAAAAGATATTACAGCTTCAAACGAAAAACTGTAGAAGTTACTCCTGCGGATTGTAGTATGGAAAAAATAAATTAGGAACTGAATGGTGTTGAAAACGTTGAATTAACTATAGTGATTAATAAATTTAAAAAAAAATAACGTATGTGAAATCATATTTATCATATAATCACTGAATAAAACACTTACTATGTTTTTTTGTTTAAATCTTTGCACCTGTTTACTGTAAACTATTTTGTTACCCTCACCGTATTCTCGTACTGATATAAATGCAACTTCTTCCATTAATTATTTCACTTGATAATGACAGTAAAATGTCGAAACTTAAGTCGTGATATGTATGTATATGTAATATTTGTACTTACACCAAATAAATAGTGGTAAAAAACATAGTAAGTGTTTTATTCAGTGAATTACCACGTAGTAACGGTCGCAACCATCACCATGATCTATTTATCATATTTAACACAACGATTGTTTTTCCTTTAAATAACTTATTAAATTAATAAATTAAAATAATTAAGATTAATTACAACATGTATTTAAGAATTAATTAGAAAATAAAAATCGTGCATTTTTGATTAGATCAGTATGGAGCCTCATTAATCAGTCTATTTGAATAACACTTTATATCAAGCGTAATTAACACGTGTAAACCTCTTGAATAAGATGCTTCAACCCACGCATGCTGTCAAAAGCGAGTTCTCGTACACTCCACACTCCGCACACAATCTTAATAACGGCGAGAGAGCGCCACTGCTTGATAACCATAATTATGATACCAACCCAAGACACCATCCTTCATCCGCAATTAAGCCACAACAAAAGCCGATTGTAAATTTTGCGGTCACGCTAGCGACGAATTAATTTTATTTTTATTTTCAAAAAGAATCAAGACGCGTCCCCAATTAATCCTCGATGGAGACAACGCTTTCCGAAGCCAAACAAGTTGTTAAATTCCGTAATTAATAAGAGTCGTCGGGGTTGGTGAAAGATGATTTAATTAAATTCGGCAAATAAAAAAAGAAAACAAAACAAAATGGGGTCTCTAATGAATGTGAACGTCAAAATGCGGGGAATGAATAATGTAAATAGTGGCGATATAGAGATGGATAGGCTTTTGGGCCGATATAAGAACCGATGTGGGGTGGTTCGGGCCATCCATCAACGGGAATGACATTATCAACACCTGTATCGTGGCACGTGGGTCCTTTCGACCACCCCTCTGTATAATACTGGATCACGTTTACTACACGTTTCATGGCCTGTATTATTAGAGTTTAACAAATGCATGACCTCTGGAAGGTCAAGAACTATTGATGAATAAGCAATAAGGGATCGCACTTGAGGTGTTTCAAGAGCCCGGCTTGGAACTAGAGATGGAACAAATGCTTCTTTTTTGTGAATCGACTTATTGTAAAGAATGGACTTGAAAGAGTCGACTCTTAACATGACTTTATTGAAAAAATACAAAGTATGTCTGGAAAAAAGTAATGAGCAAAAAAATTACCAGTCTCTACTTGGGAGCGGTATCAGTAGTGTAAATTTGAAACTCGGTACTGCTCGATGTATAAAATAATTGATTTGGCGTGAATACAGTTCGAAAGATTTAAATTTTTCATTTAAATTTGGGAGCCGCGGTGGTCTAGTGGGTAGAGGTCCGGCCTCTAGACCCCGTTGGTGCGGGTTCGAGTCCCGTCCGTGCGGTCACTTTTTCAACACAAAAAATGGCCTTGCGGGTCCCTGGGTGTCTAGTGTTTGTTCCCATTTCATTTAAATATGAATATTATTAATATAAATTGGTTGTAGCTGAATGCCCTAGTTGGCTAAGCCAATTCCCTATGATCCTCCATTTTAATTTGAATATTCAAACAAAGTATGCGCGAATTAAATTATTGCCATGAGAAAAATGTTGATGTGGCCAACACGTAACTTTCTCCGATTTGATGGTTTAGGAGTATATTATTATACAGGGTGTATTTGAAATGACGAACAGGCTCGTAACCACAAAGAGATTATATTATTTTTAAACAATATTCGCAATTATTTTGTTTATAACTGTAACAAAAAGCCCGCAATGAATTATTAAAGTTATTGAGTGAAAATACGCAACATGTTTGGGGGCACTGGTAATGTGACATAATTTTTAAACGGCATCGGCTTTAGATATCGAATTACAACAAGCGCGTAGGAAATATCTAAGTGCTCTTTAAGCTTCAATGAACTTGAGGACTGTTTATCTTTTACAAAAAAAAAAACGTTGCGATAACACTTCAAATTTCGGAGGCAAGAAATCGTATCTCGCGTTTTAAATAAACAAACACACATTCCATGCAGACCTAATTAAATGAGAAAAGCATCGGTTCTCAAAATGTTTAAAAAACCTCGAAAAATTAGGAAAATTCAAAAAAAAATTTTAGAATAAATTTTGACGGAAATGGGTTCACAAATATTTTGTGTATGTGCCCTTAAATGCCTGTTCGTTATTTCAAATACACCCTGTATAAGTTTAATAAGAGGGTCCATTGCGGCATGAGTGCTCCAATGGAACAAGTGCCACATTGCCTCTTATTAAAGTATAATATACTATTTTTCCTAGTTTGTATTTTGTTAAGGATTTACTTTTAAAATAAAAAAATAAACTTAAACATTTAATAACTTCTGACTGTAACATGTGGCAACACTGAGAAACAATGCCTTGTTTTAAACAAATTTAATATTTGACATAAAAAAATATTTCTTGTTTTTATATTTTATAAACGACTGGGGAGAAGTGTAGCATCTGAATTCCAATTTTCTCAATTTTTGATACTTTCTAGAAAACTGGTGCATGTATTAAAAAATGGTGATGTGGCCATCATGTTACTTTCTCCGATTTGATGGTATCATAGCTATTTATATTTACGTTTTCATGGTTTATTTTCAATTGAAATCATATTTGAAATAGCGTTGCATATACTCGGATGAAACTGACGTTTAAAACGTCAAAATTATCAAAGATGGAAAAATTATACTTCAAATTCAAAAACTCGGTTTACTCAAAAACTAACGAGATTTCGAAAAAAACTATTATCGTTTCATAATTATAAACCAAAAATTAAAAAAAAAAAATAAATTTATTTCTGGAATAGCAATGACTTTATGAAAAATATTTTCAAGCAAAAGATGTTCATTTCTTTGTTGTCTTCAATGTTTGTTTAAATGTTTTTGTGATTTTTTTCATATTTAAGAAAATATTGGCAAAAAACAAAAAACAGTTAAGGTAAACACCCACTTCCGGTGTACGAACAGACATAATTTTTTTTTTCAGAAATTGTTGAAATGGCATCTAGGGACCCCAAAACGGATATTTCCGTAAAAAGAAAATTTGAAAAAAAATCACGATCACAATACTTTCTCGTACTTCGTAACGGAGAAAGTAAAAATCCTTTAAAGAAAAGAGGTAGATAATTAACGTATCTACTAAATGGTGTTACTTTAAGCTATTACTAGGACCAAGTTACTTAATAATCTTCGTCTTTGTTTCTTGCAAATAGTAATTTATTTTCGTCTAAACTTCTTACGATTCGATATTTCCGCAAATTTTAATTTTTTTTTAGAAAATTAGTGCATGGAATTAGAATACCTTTAAATAATGAGAAAGAGAATTAATTTACCTACAAAATGGTGCATCTGTTGTAATTTCAGGTATGACAACCACCAAGTTATTTAATTATTTTCATTGTTGCTTCGTCCAAATATCCATTTTAAGTAAGGTTGTTTCTAATTTATTTAACCATTTTTGTTTTAAAGTAATCATTTTTGCAGAAAGTAATTAATTACTTATAAAATGCTGCTACTGATATACACTGGAGGAAAAAAAATGAAACACTTGAAATTCGTGAAATTTTGACGATTTTCAAACCGCCATAATTCGGTGTATTTTTAATCGATTGTGATGAATCTTTGAGGGCGAAAAACTTTGAAGTGTCTTCTTTAAAGTCATGTATGCGAACATAAACGTAACCCCTTCCGCTCCCCCTCTAGTAACCCTGTGAAAAAAAATTATAGCGGTTTGAAATGGTCGAAATTACAGGAATTTCAAGTATTTCATTTTTCGTTTTCCTTCAGTATAGTTTCTGGCTTCATTACTACTACTTGTTTAGTTAATTTTTACCATTGCTTCTTACACATAACAATTTCTGGAAAATACATTTTCTTTCAGAAAATTGATGCATGCAAAAAATCCGTGAAAGAAAAGATGTAAAGAATTAATCCGTTTCCACATTAAAATAAATTTAAATCCACCAAGTCTGGTGCAACCCGGTTTAACTTATTCTTCAGTACGTCCAGCCTGGTTTCGAGGATATAATCATAGTTTTTCCCGTGCAGTGCTCTGATTAGAATATTAAAAGTATTTACAGTATAATTGAGGGGTCGAGAAAATTAGCATAGCCGTCTAAGATATTCACCCAATATAAATTTGTAATCATTTAAATTTAACTTTGCATACGAATAACTAATTATAAATGAAATAATCTGCATGCTATAACCAAGACTCTTGAAGAGACCACAATTTCAAACTTAACAATTCCTCACGATTTTACACGATTTTACACGATTACCAGCCTACCAGTGGTATTGCTGGAATTCAATTGAAGGATATTATATATTAAATTCATGCCTTATATTGGAAGTAATATCAAGAAAATAATATAGGCTTTTTTTTATTTTTTTTAAATAAAATAATGACGGAAACTTTTCAAACAAAATCAAAACTAGAAAATAATTATATAAACGGACAACCTCATTTAGCCCAGTAATTTTTCTGGTATTTGTGTAACGTCGTTGGAAACTAAAAATTATAAAATTATATAATGAGTGACATATCCAACGATTACTCTAATTAAACTGAAATACTTACTGTCCATCAAAATTGGAACGTCAGGGATAATTTGGTGTAATTTGGATTATTTCTAATATAAAATATGATGCGTGACCGTGGAACACTCCCCTTGGGGCTCGAACACAATTCCGATGAAATTAATTACCGCATTAGGTTACGTAATGGGGGTCCTTAAAAATGGGTCAACATGCAAATAGGGCTAAAGACACTGAAGACATTTTTGTGAAATCTTTTTCGTAGATATATCATTTACTTACATAAAAAGTATCCCTTTAATTAATTTTCAAATATCCTTCCCAATGTTTTAAAGTAAATACAACTTATGGCATGACCAGAGATAGTGAGAGTCAAGCAACATTGGCCCGGGTCTGGATATAGATGGGTGACCTGTACCATCCGCCGTTCACACACGTTCACACTTGTCGGAATCGGACGGACGGCACGCATCGGCAAAAATTGTTTAAGACAGTTGTAAACGAGTCAACGCACATTTATCGGTACGGCAAGGAACGGATAAATGTGCGGTGACTCGTTTAAAACTGTGTTAAGCAATTTTTTCCGATTCGTGCCGTCCGTCCGATTCCGATAAGTGTGCGCGTAACTTTAGAGTGACTGGCCGACTCTCTGAAGCTCAAAAAACACACAGAAATACACCAACTGCTGAAGGATCTAGCAATCGTTGCTGGGTAGGAAAATTGCATAATAAACACCAATGCAGATACACTTTTATCTCGTGGATGGCGTACGGTTTTAGAGCTAAAAATTTATTTGATTTGGATTTTGTCAATCAATCGATCAATCTACAGGTTTAAAATTAACGTTAAACCTATATATTAACATAATGTTTCACCAAGTGATCAATGAGATACAAGTGTATGAATCAATCATTCATCAAAAAAAAAATTCAAATCAAAACTTTTGGAAAGAGCAAAGGCTTTATATAAATTTGATAACTAATCCAAAATAAGCACGTTGTCGCAGGTTGCTTCTAAGTAAATCCCACCGACTGGTTATTTACGTCTGTTGAATAGGAAAAAAAGCTATTACAACTGCAACTTCACACCCGACCTGTCAAGACGTCGACTCCGGTAAATTGAAAGATGGATGCTCTCCGCGAAAATACACTTCCTGACTGGTGATGTTAATCATTTGTTGGAAGATGTGTGGTGGAAGCGACGCCGAATTGTTGAATTTTTCTCTCGCGGGGATTTAACACGCCGCGCTAATTTATTATTCTCAGCCCTTATTTTACAGATGTGCGAGCGCGAGGGCAAATGATGGATAGGTCCGACCGTTTAGATAAAAATCTTTTCCCTTTTCCGCCCTCACTCCCACTCTCTCTCTCTCTCTTTAAAGATTTTTCTCTGGCAAAAAGTTGACGTCTCCGGCACCTGAGACCCACAATTATAACCCCTCACACGACAACGATTGCTTTTCCTTTCAATAACTTAATCCGAGAGAGTCGGCGATAACTCACGCCGTAAACGAAAGAGGAAAAACGTGGGGGAGGAGGGGGGAACTTCAACCCCGAGCTGGAGAAAGAATTAGCTTAATTGCTGTGTTTTCTTTCATTTGTTTACATTTGCTGGAAGAGAAAATGGAACTGTGCTAAATTAAAAACTTGTAAAATACTATTGATAGTAAATTTCTTCAACCTTATGATCCTTGTTTTCCTTTATTTGTTTTCATTTCCTGGAAAAGGAAATGGAACTGTGCTTAATTAAAAATTTCTAAAAAACTATTGATAGTAAATTTATGATCCTATACAAATAACAAGAAAAATACAATTGGATAAATTGCGGTTACTACAGCAATAACCTTAGCTTGTCATATTGATTAAAATTATAAATAAAACAATGTAGCTATAGGAATAATTTAAAATTATTAATGTGTGTAAATAAATTATTTTTAAAATCAATACTTTTGTGGATTTTTTGACAATTTTCGTTATATACCGGTGAAAAAAAAATGAAACACTTGAAATTCGTGAAATTTCGACCATTTTCAAACCGGCATAACTCGGCGTATTTTCAGTCGATTTTGATGAATCTTTGAGGGCGAAAAACTTTGAAGTGTCTTCTTTAAATTCATGCATGCAAACTTAAGCTAGTACCCCTGTGAAAAAAAATGTTTTTTTAGGAAACCATGTCCAACTTTGACGAAAAATGGTGATGTGGCCATCATGTTACTTTCTCCGACTTGATGGTATCATTTATATTTACGCTTTCATGGTTTATTTTCAATTTAAATCATATTTTAAATGTACATCGAGCGTTGCGTAAACTCGTACGAAACTGACGTTTAAAACGTCAAAATTATGAAAGATGGAAAAATTAAACTGCAAATTCAAAAACTCGGTTTACTCAAAAACTAATGAGATTTCGAAAAAACTTATTCTTTAGAAGTTGTTCATTTTGGCATTATCTACAATTATTATTAACATAAATTTGCTGTAACTATTAACGTTTAATAATTATAAACCAAAAATTAAAAAAAAATGAATAAATTTCTTTCTCGAATAGCAATAATTTTATGAAAAATATTTTCAAGCAAAAGATGTTCATTTCTTTGTTGTCTTCAATGTTTGTTTAAATATTTTTGTGATATTTTTCAAATTTAAGAAAATATTGGCAAAAAACAAAAAACAGTTAAGGTAAACACCCACTTCCGGTGTACGAAATTTTACCAAAAGTTTTTCAGTTCTTCGGATTATCAAATAAGACGTATGTTCAAAGTTTCATATCAATTTCTCTATTAGTTTTTGAGATACAGCGCACACAGGCAGACACACACACACACACACACAGACAGACACACACACACACACACACACAACCAGACAGACAGACAGACACACACACACACACACAGACACAAAAAAAATTCCAGAAAATTTTGAAATGGCATCTAGGGACCCCAAAATGGATATTTCCGCAAAAAAAAATTTTTGAAAAAAAAATCACGATCACAATACTTTCTCGTACTTCGTAACGGAGAAAGTAAAAATTGTAGACTCGATCCACCATAAAGGCATTAAAATTTGATCAATTCCCTATGCAAGACGAAGAACGAAGTTCCCAGGACGATTTGACACCAACTTATGGGTGTTTGAAAAAAGTCCATTTCTAAGGTACAAAATCGGATATTCATGATTTCGTGCAAACAATAATTTTCGTGCATACCTCAAAGAACATGTAAAGAAAATTTCATTGATGAAAACAAAAACAATTTCGTCGAAAAAGTGATTGTATTCGATCAGCAATCGACGTCTGGCTGTATTTTTAGTTTTGGAGATATGATTTTATCTCGATGTAGTATTAGTCTTATCTCTCGTTTATTGGCAGTCATAACAGTCTTGGTGATCTTAGCTATTTCAAAATCATTTGAGACAAAATATTAAAAAAACTTGAATATCTCAAAACATGTGGGACAAATAAAAAAATGTTTCGATAACAGTTATTTAAATGAATAAGCACAAGAAGATAGTGCAATAAAAAATTGCAGTTTCTGCTAAAAATAATAATTTGACCTTGGTCTGACCTTGCTAAAGCTTTTCACGATGACCCAAATACCACCACTGAATGCGCCTTCTTAAACCTTAAAACGTTTTTTTCCAAAATGCAATGTTCATGAAATATGTGGTTTGGGTAGGACAATCGAGCGCTTATCATATCGCCATTTTTTTAACTCAAAGGTAGGGGCTATATCTTTCCGAATGTCTTATTCGCATCATCTATAATCATTTCTGCATAGAGCTTGAATCGAAAACGGATCATACGAACCACACATTGTAGTTTAGGTTATCTAAAAGAAAAGTTCTTTATAAGAGCTATTTTACGTCGGAATGAGTGCGAAATTAAAAAAATGGTGATGTGGCCATCATGTTACTTTCTCCGACTTTATATTTACGTTTTCATGGCTTTATTTTCAATTGAAATCATATTTTAAATGTACATCGAGCGTTGTGTAAACTCGGATGAAACTGACGTTTAAAACGTCAAAATTATTAAAAATGGAAAAATTATACTTCAAATTCAAAAACTCAGTTTACTCAAAAACTAAAGGGATTTCGAAAAAAACTTATTCTTTATAAGTTGTTCATTTTCTACAATTATTATTAACATAAATTTGCTGTAACTATTATCGTTTTATAATTATAAACCAAAAATTCAAAAAATTATAATAAATTTTTTTCTCGAATAAAAATGATTTTATGAAAAATGTTTTCAAGCCAAAGATGTTCATTTCTTTGTTGTCTTTAAAATTTGTTTAAATGTTTTTGTGATATTTTTCATATTTAAGAAAATACACACACACTCACACACGCACACAGACACAAATTTTTTTTTCCAGAAATTGTTAAAATGGCATCTAGGGAACCCAAAACGGATATTTCCGTAAAAAAATTTTTGAAAAAAAATCACGATCACATATCTCGTACTTCGTAACGGAAAAAGTAAAAAGGGAATACTCCTAGGTCTGCGCGTTTGATGTAAGGAATTCATTGGAAATAATTGAAACATGATTATATTATGTTCTTTACCATTTGGGTAATACTTTGATCAAATCAAATTGAAGCATCTCCTTCTTGAATTTTCAAAATTTTCGCTAGTGATTTAAATTAAAATTAATTTTCTTTTAATCATGATGATGGTTGCGACCGTTACTGCGTGGTAATCCATGATAATACTCAATGAAACACTGGCAAATAGTTGTATTTTTAAAATAGGTATAGTAAGTGTTTCATTTGGTATTAATTTTCTTTTGCAGATTTTGAACATTTGGCCCCAGAAGTGATTAAATTGAACAAAGTTGAATCAAGGGGAGATATACATATAGGAACCGGAAAAAAATTATTTTTGTATTTTTTTTTTTTGAGGGAAACTATTTGAAATATCAGATCTGGAGTTTTTCAAAATCGGTATTATGGTATTTTTTAGGAATAAAAATGATTTTATGAAAAATGTTTTCAAGCAAAATATGTTGATTTCTTTGTTGTCTTCAAAGTTTGTTTAAATGTTTTTGTGATATTTTTCATATTTAAGAAGATATTGGCAAAAAAACAAAATAAAGAACCAATTCCGGTGTACGAAATTTTACCAAAAGCTTTTCAGTTCTTCAGATTATCAAATAAGACGGATGTTCAAAGTTTCATATCAATTGCTCTATTAGTTTTTGAGATACAGCGCGCACAGACACACACACAGTCACAAAATTATTTTTTCCAGAAATTGTTGAAATGGCATCTAGGGACCCCAAAATGGATATTTCCGTAAAAAAAAATTTGAAAAAAAAATCACGATCACAGTACTTTCTCGTACTTCGTAACGAAGAAAGTAAAAATTAAGTAACAAAAACAAATCCAACGATAAAGACTAGATAACTATGTACAGAATAACCACAAAAAGCTTAAGGTAATCGGTTCAGTGGTTTTCGAGAAATTTTGGGTACCGATTTGAAAAACGTGGTTTCGAGAAAAACGCTTTTGAAAATTTGTCAATGAAGTAAATCATGAAATTTTTCAACTTACATAGAATAAATATAATAGCTATAACTTCGTCATTTATTGAGATATTGATTTGAAATTTTCGCCAAAAATTCTTGAGGTCTCAAACTTCAAGAAAATGCAAAAATTGAAACATAGATTTTTCGACCATGCTAGGTGTATATCTCCTTAAAAGAGAAGCTGAATACTTGGTCAAGGTTCTGAATTCTAATTAATAAATATAAAAAAAACTTATATTTTTCGCGTTATTCTTTTGTTTCTTTTGTTGTTATCAAATTTTAAGAGAGTGGTGATTTGTTAAGCCAAAATTTTAAATCAAAAATCTATTTTAATTTAGGAAACAGTTTTTCAGTCACGATGAAATTGGCTTAACTGGTCATTTTGTGGTTTATGTACGCCCCGTGAAGAAATTGAAAATTGAAAAAGAATCTTAAACGTGGGTTCGGTTTTAAAATTTAAGAATAACAATAATTAGAGGTAGAAACGCCAAATCAATAGATAGATAGATTCCGCCTATTGCCTGAATGCTGTACTGAACCAAATCCGTATCTTGTCGTATCTTGTCGTATCTTGTCGTATCTTGTCGTATCTTGTCGTATCTTGTCGTATCTTGTCGTATCTTGTCGTATCTTGTCGGTGTTAAAGCCACCCGGATTTGGTTCAGTACATCATTCAGGCAATAGATTCCGCCACTTTGGCTTTTCTACCTTTAACGGTGTTTGGAATACTTATATTCCAATAGTAATCTCCGTTTCCCCGTCAGCAACTAACTACACTGATGATACCTGAAAGGTCGAAACCGGTCTGATGGGGGAACAATATTTAATGTTCAACAATAATTAGCCTTATTACCTTTACCCTTTTATTATATCGTATTGTTAGTGTTCTTTCTTATTGTATGTTCTTTTTTTTTTCATATTATTTTAAGTATAGTTATATTACTTTATTAAATTAAGAATTAGTATTAATTATTATATTATTATTATTGCATGTAATTTCCTTATTATTGGAAAATTTTCTGTTGGGAATGAATAAATATATTATGGATTACTATGTAGTAACGGTCGCAGCCATCATCATGATTTTCTTTTCTCATTTGCAAATCAATTTTATTTTATAATTTAAATCGAATTAAAATTATTAAAGATTTGACATGAAATTTTCGTGATTGTTCTTCAACTAGTTATTTTCTCCAAAAAATATACGAGAAAGTATTGATTTCATGATTTTTTTCGAAAATGTAGACGATTCCGACCATTTTTTAAAAATGCCGCCGTGTTTGCCAGTTTGTGGAAGTTTATCTTAAAAAGTAATATCTTTAACAAAACTTTAAGCTCAAGCATTATTTGACAATCTGAAGAACTGAAAATCTTTTGCTAAAATTTGAAAAAACAGTAAGGTGTATTTTTCAAAAAAAACTAAATATGAAGAATCTTATAAATAACCTTCATATAAGTGTTAAAGATCACGAAGGACTGTAGAGATTTTGTTGATTTACAGGGTCCGGCGCCAAAATACGGACAAATTAAACATTTTTTTAAATCATAATTTTTATTGCAAAATGGAAAAGTTTCTCATTATTTGATTACTAAATCGTTTTTTGGTTTTAAAAAATAAATTTACTCAATATAACCCCCTTCAGCTTGAATCTAAAGCGTTCGCAGGCCCATTTTAATGAGGCGAATTCCGCTGCAATAGCGGCTCTCAATAATGCATCATTTGGATATCAGAATTTGTTAGTAACCCATTCAACCACGCTTCGTACATAGAAGTCCAAAGGGATTAATTCTGGGCTGTTGGGAGGCCAACATTCTTTGGACCAAAACATGTCGACGTTGTCCAACAACCAATTTTGGACCAAAAGACTGGTGTGCGCGGGTGCACCGTCCTGCTGGAAACCATAAGGCTTTTCATACATCATACACAGTCGATCTTGGGTACTCGAAGAATCTAATAATTTCTGTTACTGAGCGCCAAGCTCGAACGTTTTCGATAATCTCAGCTCTTCGGTTATACACTTGGTTTCAATATAACTGTTTCGAGGTTATTAATGTTTAGTACATGTGTCGAACTATTTGGGTGCTAATCGCTACCTCTCAACGTGGTATGGAACGGCGGAAAATTCAAATTTAATTTTGTCGGGATTTAGGCGCTGGACTGTGTTACATAAACTCTTAAGCCGCGTCCACACTGAGTCGACATTGTCGATCGACTCTGTCTAGCGACACTGTCGACCAACAAATCTTCAAGACTTCACCTGTCCACACCAAGTAGACAGAAAGTTTGTCGATCAGTCGAAACGAAAATGTTTGATGAAGAAGACGTGATTATTGCTTGTGCCACATTTGTTATTATCGCGTCTAAAAAAAGGAAATATTCGCGTAAAAGATTTTGGGTTCGGCCAAGCCTGGAAAGTATAAATCGGTCAGCGGTAGTAATCTGATAGAAGACTTAAAAAGGGACGATATCGACATATTGAACCTTGAATACAGATGTAATGATGGTTTTAGAATTTTTTTTCGAATGTCGGAAAGTGAATTTGAATATTTGTTGCAAAAAATCGGGCCAAAAATTTGTAAACAAGACACTAATTTTAGACCTGCCATTGCCACAAAGGAGCGACTCGGGATTCGACTGGACTACCCTTTGATTTTACCGACAGTTTAAGGAAAACCAATCGACAGATCGATCGATGAAGTCGATTGACGCGTACACACTAAGTCGACAGTGTCGATAGACAGAGTCGATCGACAATGTCGATTCAGTGAGGACGCGGCTTTAGACTTTCGAGAAAAAAATGAAAATAGAATTTTTTTTACTGATTTGGTTTAATATTATGAAATAATAGTTACTGCAAATTTTTATAAACACAAGTGGTAGAATAACTTGTAACGAAGAAGTTTTTTTTAGAAATCTCATTAGTTTATGAAGAAAAAAATCGATAAATATCAAAAAAAAAATCCCGTTCCATAATACCAACGTCAATATTTATTTTCATTATTTTACTTTATTTTTTAATCCTGACTCATGCGAAGTTCACTTTTAGCATCGATAAAATTATCAAAATATGCAAAATATAAGAAAAATCCCATTAGATCAATATTTATTGTTCATTACTTTACTTATTTTTTTATTGCCGACTCATGCAAATTTAACGTTCAACATCGATGAAATTATGAATAAAAACACAAGTTGATAATTATTGCCTTTTTATATTATCGCCATTGTTATTGATCCGACACTGAAAAAGCGAGTTATATAGGCGGAATATTTTTCGACGAAGCCCCAACAGACTCGAAGCTCGGCGAATATGCCTTTATGTAAGCGTCATAAAAAAGTTTGATACAACTTATTCAATCCCCCAAGATTCCTCGTAAATAGAAAATCGTATATATGTTTTATTATAAACCCGGCTTTCTCTAACACCGCCAGCCCCCGGGGGCCGCAATCCCAATCCCAATCCCAATTTTAATTTTAAATTAAATTTTATAAACTTCAAAATTCTTATTAACGTGCAAATACAATTCAAACGACTTTAGACACAACATGCTAATTTATATAAACACGCATAAAATTTATAAATAAAAATCGCATGGATATAGGACCATGAGGTCAAGAATTGTATGGATTAATATTGCTCGTATTTATCAAGAAAATATTTAATTGAAGGATCTACAGTAGTAGTAATAATAATACCAATTTATACAGATAATTCAACTCATTTAAAACGGCGGACAAAAAAATTTGCAAGTGGTTAAAAATGTATTTACCTTCACACTGACAACGATCTCTATATTAACAATTTTAGTAAACATCTAACTTCAGTTGAACTCTGGCAGTTTGTGTCAGTTCTGAATATCTCTGCGATGAAATATAATTGAAATCCGTTTCGGACACGCTTCCACGTGATAATTATTTCACGATTTTCATTCCGATCCATGTATAAGTTGAGTAAGTATTGCCCGTTCACCAATAATACACATTTAGTTACGTACATTTGCAATTAAAGTCTGACGCAGTATTTTGTACTTCGGCCTAGTGTCGTGAGATGTCGCAAGTGTACGGTAGCGCTGCCACGATGCGTGAAATGCAGAATTGGATTGCATTTAATATCCATCTTGTTCTATCATGTTCTAATAGTATGAAATAAACATTTTTATATTAGTGCACTTGGCGTCTTCTCTTTTATGTGTGTCGAAAATAAGTGCACCGGTGATTAAACGATCAGCCGTTATTGGTCTCCTAAGTTGTGTCGCTTGTAGTATGTGTGTGCGTGTGTGTGTAAGAAAGTACTGAAAAAATTACCAAAATAGAAAAAGGGTATTAAATGATATAACATAATATACAGCCATTTGGCAGATTAAAAAACTAACAACTGATAATAAAGAGGTATTATATATTATATAAATTGATCATTATTCCCGCAGGATTATTCACTAATCCCAGATATTTAAATAAACTGAACAGAACAATGCATAATTTGTTTAGTTCCGAAACAATTAAACACGAAAATTATTATAGGAATTCACACGCCCGAGAATACCAATCACATAAATTACAAACGTATGGTCGCATCCCTTATTTAAACACGGAACTGAATATGTATTAAAATCTTGTTCCGCAGGGCACAAAGGGTCCCGCCGCAAACAAAACATCGCGTGCCCGAAAAACTTTCACCGCCGAAATTTCCTCATTACCTTCAAGCCATTCACCGACCAAGAAGCAGGAAAAAAAATTAATAAATCCACCCGCGGTCTCCGCAAAAAGCCCGCCCCAAATAAGAAACTCAATAAGGGCCGCAAGAACTTCCGCAAGGTGAAGGAACAGCTACGTTCCATGAAATAATTAAAAACTTCGGAAGGCTGAAGCGCAGCTAAACATCGTGAATATTTTAAATTTACCGAATAGTTTTTACTTGATAAAATAGTTTTTACTTATTAAAGAAATGCATAATTGCCAAGTAGTTAAATTTAAATTTACAGAATAGTTTTTACTTCATAATTGTCAAGTAGCTAAATTGAAATTTACCGAATAGTTTTTACTTCATAATTGCTAAGTCGCTAAATTTAAATTTCACAACAAGGCGGGTAAAGTGTAATTAAAGGCGCGGAATTTATTCAGATTTGTATTAGGCGCCTTCGTGGCTTGAAAATGTGTGCGAGTCCCTAATTAGGAGTGTAATTAACGAAGGTAATCATATCGTATGTGCAATTTCAACACACTCGTACGCTTTGTATTAAACAATTTCGAATTGGCACTGCGAGTAATTAAAATGCTAAGGGCGCTCGCTTCAGAAATTGTCTGCATGGGGGATTAACAGAATTTCTGGATAATTTTTATGTGCCATTGAAAATTGTGTAAAAGTTGTGTTCTCTATAGGCGCGTAGTAACGCCTATCCGGGAATTTGTGAAAGTATGAATGCTGAAGGGAAGAATCAAATTTGTAATCCTGGCCATCTCAAAATAAAATACTAATGTGGTGGCTTCATATTTTTCTTACATATAGCGTGCCCGTTTTTTGGGCATGTTTAAAACAACCGTTCAGTGAGTAGATTTTTTGTGTAAAAAATGTGATAGTTTTATCATTGAACTCCTGCTTATTGTCAGTACCGTGTAAGTCCTCCTTGAGCTTGAATTACAGCATTTAGCCGTCGTGGCATTGAGTTAATCATATTTGCTAAGCACATGATGATGTTATTAAAAAGATAATTTCAGCTGTTAAGATGAATATTAGAAAAGAAATCAGAAAAATCCATCACGGAATTTTGACAGCATGTAATTGTTAAATGTACTTGCAGGAAGGCATTGCCACCCGCGGATTACTGAGGTGTTCGATAATTTTCTTTTTTACTTTTCGTGGCTTTTTGAAAGTTTGTGTTTGCTACAAACAAAATCACCCTTTTTGATAGATGCGCCGGGAAAACGAAGGCTGGAATTTTATGGCTAACTTCTCGTCGGTTAATTTTTCAACTCCTCTTGATGACTGAAAAAATAATCATTTCCCAATTAACAAACCACCCCGCGGCAGCTAATTGCCTTTTTTTTCTCAACACAAATCTCATTCGTCTGAAATATACTGAAGGAATAAAAAATGACACACTTGAAATTCGTGAAATTTCGACCATTTTCAAACCGCCATAACTCGGAGTATTATCAATCGATTTTGATGAATCTTTCAGAGCGAAAAACTTTGAAGTGTCTTCTTTAAAGTCATGCATGCAAAATTAAGTGTAACCCCTTCCGCCCCCCTCTAGCGCCCCCGTGAAGAAAAAAGTTTTTTTCTGGAAACCATGTTCAACTTTGACGATGTCTACGGAGTTGGAAAAATTTTGTCGACTCAATCCACCATAAAAGAATTAAAATTTGATCAATTCCCTATGCAGGACTCAAAAAACAAAGTTCCTACGACGATATGGCACCAAGTTATGGGTGTTTGAAATAAAAATGAATTTTGAGGTTTTTTGTACATAGCTCAGTGACTTTTCAACCAAATTTGATGATTCTTTCGAGAAAAAATCCCATTTTGGCTCTACTTTAAGAGAGTAAACTCAGATTGGAATGGTCCCTTTTCGAACCGTTCAACCCCCGAAATAACAAACAAAAAAAACACGTTTTTGGGCAAAAAACGCCAAACTTTGGCAACTTGTACCGAGTTGGAAAAAATGTGTCGACTCGGTCCACCAAAAGGGCATTGAAATGTGTTCAATCATCTGCGCAGGACTCAAATAACGAAGTTCCTACGACGATTTGGCACAAAGTTATAGGTGTTTGAAAAAAGCGAATTTAGTGTTTTTTTTACTCACAAGTCCGAAGTTTTTCGACGAAATTGTTTTCGTTTTCACGAATAAAATTTTCTTTGCATGTTCTTTGAGGTATGCACGAAAATTCATTGTTTGCGCGAAATCATGAATATCGCATTTTGTACCTTTGAACTCCATTAACAAAAAAAATATTTTAGGTCAAAAAACCCTTACATTAACGATCTCTGTAGGGTCGGAGAAAAATGTGGACCTAACTCACCACCAGTCGTCCATTTTTCCATTCGTCCAATAAAAACAAACAAATTACACTGACGGAAGAAAATGAAACACTGGAAATTTGTAAAAATTTAGGTAATTTTCTAATGGCCATAACTCGGCTTCTATCCAACCGATTTCGACGATCTTTTGAGAAATCAAAAGCAAAATGTGTTCTCTTTGAGAGGGTTTATCCTCCACTCAAATAGAGGGCTCTACGCGCCTCCAAACGAAAAAATAAAAAGACCACAAAATGCATTTTTTTTAAACACCCATAACTTTGTGCCAAATTGCCGTAGGAATTTCGTTTTTGAGTCCTGGACAGATAATTGAACACATTTCAATGCCCTTTTGGTGGATCGAGTCGACACATTTTATCCAACTCGGTACATGTTGCCAAAGTTGGACGTTTTTTTTTTGCCCAAAAACGTGTTTTTCTAGTTCGGGGGATGAAGGGTTCGAAAAAAGATCATTACAATCTGAGTTTACTCCATTAAAGTAGGGCCAAAATGAGATTTTTTCCAGTAAGAATCATTAAATTTGGTTGAAAAGTCGCCGAGTTATGTGCGAAAAACTTCAAAATGCACTTTTTTTCAAACACCCATAACTTGGTGCCAAATCGTCGTAGGAACTTCGTTCTTCCAGTCTTGTATAGGGAATTGATCAAATTTTAATGCCTTTATGGTGAATTGAGTCAACAAAATGTTTCCAACTCCGTAGACATCGTCAAAGCTGGACATGGTTTCCTGAAAAAACTTTTTTTTCACAAGGGTGCTAGAGGGGGCGGAAGGGGTTACGCTTAAGTTCGCATGCATAACTTTGAAGAAGACACTTCAAAGTTTTTTGCTCTCAAAGATTCATTAAAATCGATTGAAAATACACCGAGTTATGGCGATTTCAAAATGGTCGAAATTTCACGAATTTAAAGTGTTTTATTTTTTTTTCCTTCAATGTCTAAAAAAATATTTCATTTTCACAATGCCTTTCTAGAAGTACATTTAACAATTACAAGCTGTCAAAAAGCCGTGACGAATTTTTTTTTATATAAAGCAAGGGCATTACAAAAAAAACTATTTTATTTTAGCAATGCCTTTGTTGTTTTATGCGCCAGCCACGAATTTCTGTTGTGGTAAATAGAAAAAAAATAAGAAAAATCCTGCTGTCACGGCATTTTGACAGCATGTAATTGTTAAATGTACTTGCAGGAAGGCATTGCCACCCGCGAGTTATTGAGGTGTTCGATAATTTTTTTTATTAATTTTCATGGCTTTTTGAAAATTTGTATTTGCTAAATACACTTGTAGAAAAGCACTACACAAACAAAATCACTGTTTTTGGTAGATGCGCCGGGAAAACGAAGGCTGGAATTTGATGGCTAATTTCTCGTCGGTTAAATTTTCAACTCCTCTTGATGACTGAAAAAATAATAATTTCCCAATTAACAAACCACCCCGCGGCAGCTAATTGCCTTTTTTTTCTCAACACAAATCCCATTCGTCTGAAATATAATAATCAGTGTAATATTATTAAAGAATATTTTCATTCAATTATAACAAAATTAGGAATAAATTCAAATTTTTTCGTTTCGAATCGATTGTTATAGCTAACTTTTTTTTATTACTTTCTCCGTTACGAAGTACGAAAAAGAATTGTGATCGTGATTTTTTTTCAAAATTTTTGTTTTGGGGTCAACAATTTCTGAAAACAAAATAATAAATATTTTTATTATTTTTATTATATTTTCTTAAATATGAAAAATACCACAAAAATATTTAAGCAAATATTGAAGACAACAAAGAAATGAACATTTTTGGTTTGAAAATATTTTTCATAAAATCATAGTTATTCGAGAAAAACATTTATATTTTTTTTTATTTTTGGTATATAATTATGAAACGCTAATAGTTACAGCAAATTTATGAAGAATAAGTTCTTTTCGAAACCTATTTAGTTTTTGAGTAACCTGAGTTTATGAATTTGAAGTATAATTTTTCCATCTTTCATAATTTTGACGTTTTAAACGTCAGTTTCATCCGAGTAATGATATGAAGAATATTTTTTTTTATAAATTGGAAATGGGTGTTTACTCATTTTTATATGAAATTGTGTGCATACTCAATAAATGATTAATTGTCAAAGTGACAATGAAAAAAAAGTTCCTAAAGTATTTTCTCAGTAAGATTGCCTTCTCCATAAAAAAGTTTAAATCTGGTAAGATATTTAGGATGCATGGAATTAAGTTAATTTGTGAGGCTGTGCATCATTAAAGTTTATAAAAAAATCAAATTTACTCGGAATGTATTGTCTTTTAAGATATTTTTTAAAACTCTGACTCCTTAGATAAGCTATTTAGGAAACATCGAATTAAGTTGATTTTTGAGGCTAAATTCACTCAAAATATATTGTTTTTAACACTTTTTTAAATCACTGAATCCTAAGATTTCCGCATTATCTTGTTTTAAATAAGAAAAGTTATTTCAAAAGCAATTTCATATGGTGAACGATACAAATGCACTCAAAATCGATTATTCTTTCAGATGTAATAAACATTTGAAAATACACCTCATAGATATTTAGATAGTTTCGTGTGAATCTAGTTAATATTTTAAGTTGTGAATTATCTTAGGCTAAAAACTAATTTAAAATTTTCCAAAGTTACTTAAAATTTGTTTATTTCTAAGGTTACCAGTTTTCTAGCCGAATTTAAAAGAACTATTCTAAGTAACTTCAGAATTTTATAAATAAACTCGTTATAAAAGCAATTGTGTTTGTATTTTTTTACCGAATATAAAAAATGCAACTTCAGAAACAAACAAACGGATGCTACATTGAGATTAATTTCCAATTTAGGAAATTGACCTATTGACATTGTTACCTATTAGCAAATTTTCGTAGTCTTCGTAAAGCTCGTAGCATTTTTTACCGAATATGCAACTTGAGAAAAATCAGATGGACGTTGAATTGAGATTATCTTAGAATTTAGAAAAATTTTATAGTATCACATAGTAGCACTATTCTGAATAAATTTAAAAAGTTTTGCGATTGTAGCAATTGTTTTTTTTTAATTTTTTACCGAATTAAAAAAAATGTAACAGGTTTCAGGTGCGATTATCTTGAAATTCGAAGAGGAGATGTTTTCGAATGTTATTATGTAGTAGCATCTATTCTGAATACGTCCTGAAAGTTTTATACTTGTAGAAATTGTTTTTCTAAATTTCTTTAACTGAATTTGAAAATGTAAATAGGCGCTGTAGTGAGATTAACATAAAATTTAGGAAGTGCGGTTTTAGAATTTTCATAGTATCTCATAGCCTGAATAACTTCAGAAAGTTTCAAGGTTGTAGCAATTTATTGAATTCCAAACTAATACAAAAGGCAATTTCTTCCGATTTTATGATATAGAAAAAGGATTTTTTTTTTAAAGAAAATGGTGAATGACAGACTCTAAGCCACCATTTTTTAAACTTGTTAAATGTTATTATATTTGACAAAAAATAGTTTAAAGAAACGTTATAACAGGGTTAAGTTTGATATTTATATTTTTGCATGTTTAGGTTGAGAGTGAAAATTTATATTATTGTAGGTCTTATAAAACACTGATTGCCGGTTCAAATTCCTTGTCCACATTGGACATTTGGTATTTCAAATTCTTTTAGTTGTAATGATATTGTCTCTAAAGGTTTAGTTTAAAAGTATTTTTGAAAACTTGTATTATTGCTGTTTACTTTCTACCCAATACTCGATATATGTAAATATATACATTTTTTTTAATCGATTTACGTCCACAGATACACAGAGTTTTAAAATGTCACAAATTCTAAAAGTGCCGTTTGACGCTAGATACGTTCGAGTTTTCAAGTTATAAATTATTTTAAGTTGCTTATTACATGTTGCCTAAAACATTTATGTTAAAAACTCACGTATATAGCGCCAAATGGCACTTTTAGAATTTTTTAAATATTTCTACTCGTGGATTAGTTGACATCGATTAACATATTAATTACTTGTTTATTTCTTAAGATATCAGTAACTAAATTGTTCTAAGTTACGTAATTCATGTTGCTTATCATCTTTATATTTAAAAATCGAATGTGAGTAGCACCAAACAGCACTTATAATTTTTTGAGGTTTTATTTCTCTCGATTTCTTGGTCGATTTAAAAAAAAATAATTACTTAGTTGTTTTTGAAGGGCACTATAAATAAATTAGTTTCAATTGGTTGGTTACTGTTGCTTGTTATATTTATGTAATTTTTTTTATGCAAGTAGCGCCAAACGGTATATTTTTTTTTACTGTGGTGTATAATTGTTGAAAATAAAGGTTAATTTTTAAAATTTATTCCGTCCCGAGTTTTGACGAAAATTTTAAACGAATTATTTTTAATTGTTAGTAGGCTATCCCTTAATACGTTTGTGTAGAAATTTGGGTTGTAATTAATATTTAATTGAGATTGGTCATAATTCGGGTGATGGTGGAGGCGCTAAAATCCGTGGCTGGAAAGTCGTGGCTAACTTCTCGTCGGTTCGATTTTCTACCATATGCTGAACGGATTAAATCGTAGAATTCTTACAACAAACCACCCTTAAAAAAAACTTTCCATTATCACCGAGATCCACTTTCAAATCCTTCGCAAGGCAGTCTTCATCACGTCCGCGTCCTTTTGATTCGGCGGAAAAGTCGAGGCGATGCCAGAGAAATGTGAAATGTAGTTTCACTTGAAACTCTATTCTTTTGATATGAAACGCATACATATCCATAATTTGTATTAAGTTTCGCTTTGTGATAAGTAAAAAAAAAAAGAAACCGTTGATTCCATTCCTTCCTCCGCGCGAGGGAAATGCGTGCGGGGAATAATAAATCTACCGAGAAACACACAATGGACGGTTTGGATATCGGTATCAAAGGAAGGAAATGATAATGCACCGTAGGCAGTATGAATATTTTCCGAATGTAATATGCATTTCTCGGAGAAGAGGTGCGAATGCCATGCATCAAACACCAGAAGGGGGGAAGCAGTGGTAGAAACATCGGCGGAACTTTGCATAATGTCGGCGGAGACAGCAGCGACCTGCTGCCCATAAATCAGGGCGCGCACCCCCCGAAAAAGCCGTCCCCCGCCTCCGGGTGTAACGCGCGCCCTTCTCGCAGATTCAAACCATTTTTTTATATTTGATCATATTTTCCCGTCGTGAGGAATACTTGATATTTTCATCGGCACTAAGAGAAAACGTGGAGAGCCGACACCAAATCAATACTGCATGTGATTTTAATGTGATACTACGGTGGGTTTCAAAAAAAAGAAATTAACCACAGTCGGCTATGTCTTTAATTAAACATTCCTGGGAGTTATTCAGACAATTCACGTCAAAAATGTTAATCGGAGATATGCGCAATTCTTTTCCCAGACGACTGAGATTAATTTATTTCTGAAATACTATTACTTCGCTTAAGTAACATCGTTGTTCTATACAGGGAATTACATGTAAAATTTGAAATGTGTTAATATTGGCCCCCGTAATTCTTGTGACCAGTGGCGGCTGGTGGATTTCCGTAGGGAGGGCAAAGACAAAGATGTCGCTTGTGCCGCACTACTTATTCTTATAGAGGAAGCAAATATTTCGTTGCCGTTTCGTCCAAATTTTCTTCCCTTGCCCTACCGCCGAACATCCACGAGCCGCCGCTGCTTCTGACATTAGTTTTAAAGCTTTCCAAGCTGAATAGTTCGGTACCTCACTCAATAGTTTCTGTAGAGTATTTAGCGAGATATTTGTAAAGAACTTTACAATTATTTTGAATTAAAAACAAAGGTTTGCCATGATATCATAATGGCGGATATTTTATTTTGTTATAAAATGTGACAGTTGCTGTATTTATAATTAAATGGCTTTACTCAGGTATTATTTAAAAAGTGTACGTGATTTGTTTGGTGTTGAATTTCCGCAGAAGGTAATACCCAGCAGAGGTACTGTTCAATGAGTATTAAAAATAACGTAAGTAGACCGATATTATAAAATAATTAAGGTAACACATTTCAAATTTAGAAAGTAAAGTAGTAATTATTCTTTAAATAGTACTTTTGCTATATTGCCTTCTTCAGAAATGCACGTACAGTTCTTTAATAGTATCTGAGAAAAACCATTTAATTATAAATACTTTTCTTATGTAGAATATACAGCCAGGTTGTAAATCGACAGCAAACGTCACTTTTTAGAACAAAATGGAATATCCGCCATTATGATTTCATGGCCAACCTTCGTTTTCAGTTTAAAATAATTGTAGCTTTTTGTCGTTATCTCGTTAAATACTCTGAAGAAATTAAGCCTTAAAAATAATGTCAAATAATTAGGAGAGCTAATATTAACACATTTCAAATTTTACATGTAAATCACTTGCGATGCAAAGCTTTATTTAAGCAAAATCTACACAAATTAATCTTTACTAAGCCTTCAAAACAAATCACCTATTAACCTTTAGCTGCACTTAGGGGTCCTCTAGGACACTCTTTTTCAAAAGTAATTTGAATCATTATAAACTTTAAAATATCGTAAAACCAACGCGCTGATTTAGAAGTCATCAGCTTTAACTGAGTAGTGAAGGTGTTCTAATGACCTTGCGTGTATACAATTTGCATCTATGTGCCTTCAAACAACGCGTGGGGTCCTCAAAGACCCCAGTAGTGCATACACGTTCAATCGAGTGCGACGTCAAAAATAATTTGTTACGTTAAAATCAATTGTATCATGCATACACCGTCACAAGAAGAACCAACAAATGGCCTATGCGAATTTTCTACAGAATGGTGGATCAAGCTGCGGTGAATGCTAGAATCCTGTGGAAGTTAAAGCTTTGCAAAGTTTGCGACAGGAAAGGCATTTCTATTAAGAAAGTAATTCTCCATTTGATCTCTCCAGTGTTGAAGCGAAGATTATAGAAAGAATTGCTCCAAAAAGATTTGAAAATGAATCTTCAATCATTGCTTCAATGCGGAGGCTCAACTAATTTTAAAGAATTTCAAAAAATAGAATTCCACCGGAAGCAACGATGTGCGATGTGTCCTAGAAAAGTCGATAAAAATCAAAATATGGATTTCATGCAAACGATCGATTTGCGAAGAACATCGCTTCTATTTATGTCTTCATTGCTGTGGGATGTAATTTCTTCTTGTAAAAATACCAATTTTTTATGTAAGAGATTTTTCACTATTTTAGCTGTAGTTTTTTGTCACAAAATATACAATCACAGTATTTAAAAATGCTGAAAGAAAATTTGGATATTAACAAAGCTATTATGTTGCTAGATTTTAGCGAAAACTATTTTTATGTAATTCAAGATGAAGTTCAAGGTTACCACTGGACTCGAGATAGCTGTTCGGTTCACCCAGTAGTTATATACACTCGCTCTGAAGATTCAAATATAGTTACTTCAAGTTTGTGCGTATTATCTGACGATTTAGAACATGACGTAGCATTTGTGTATGAAACACAAAAAAATGTGCAGTTTTTAAAAGATAATTTTCTGAATGTTAATGATGTGACATATTTTAGTGATGGTTGTGCTGGTCAGTACAAAAACTGCATATATTTTTCCAAGTAACCCCTGTCCTGTTGTTATTTTCTTTAAATGTAATATGAAATGAACCATTACTTACAATTTTAAGTCTCAATATAACGAAATAAGAGTTCTATGAATTTTAAAAAAGAAAATGCATTTGTCCCATTTCCTCCGCTTATTTCTTCAATCCTAAGAAAATGCGAAAATGAGTCCCTAGTATAATTGATTTTTTAGGTCAATAATAATCCAATGAATACTTATGCACAGTTCTGCATTCACATATATTGAATGAAGGCATTTTTTAAGAATTTTTTAACGTGAGGTCCTGACAGACCCCAATGTGCAGCTATGCTACTATAAAATAATGGTGCAGCTAAAGGTTAAAAGAACAACTTCTCAAGCTGATAGTTTGTTTATTAACCAATAATACCGATACATTTTTAGTGAATAGTAATTTAGCTATCATAATAATTCCTACAGTAGTCTCACTTAAATTATTCAAAACATCACCACACCACACTGATCTATCACTCATCGTTCAGCAACATCAATCACCCGGCAATATTATGGCTTAAGACATGGAACTAGAACCGAAGAGATTTCTCCAAGCGTCCCTCATTAATAACTCCTTCGCACGTCAGGCGAAACACAGCCCGCGAAATATATTTATATTTATTAAAATCCCCGACGAATGTTCCTCCTGAGAAACTATCAATCAACCGCGCGAGAGACGATGAAAAAGGACCTGATATTAAAATGATTCATCAACTACTTTAAAGTGGGCCTGTCGGAGAATATCTGAAGTTATGAGTGGCGTAATTATTTTAATAGCTATCCAACTTATAGCTTTTCAATAGTGAAAAGTGAGTGGAAATCGATCTGAAGTGGCATAAGTCTTATGATCTTAGAGCAGTGGTCAGCAAACTTATTAGCCAAAGAGCCAAATATGAACATAACAACAATTTAAAAAAATGGGAGCCAAATCTGCTTGTTTAGTAAACTTTTATTACACTAAATAAGTAGTACACTGAATAAAACTAAATTTCATACTTAATAAATATTTACAATGTGCTTGCATCTCCTTGAAAAGTTTGAGTAAGTCAGGTTTGTATGTTGTTGTTTTTAATTTTAGGCACGATTCCAAGTTCTCATCAATAAGACGACTTTTTTTCATGCTTGAAAAAGATTGTTCGCATATATATGTAGAACCGAAAAGGGAAAGAACAGCAAACGCGAGCTTTTTCAGCTGATCGTACCTACCTGTAGTAGTTTCAAGCTCAGCAAGAATTTTTAATTAATTCTTAAAATTAATTTTGTTTTCCATGTGTATTGTTTGATGTCAAAGAATGGTGTTACAGTCTGGGGCAAAATGCGCGATAAGTACTCATAAATCACATTATCAGCTTGTTTGAATTTGGCTGTTTGAAATTATAAACCTTTACTCTACAACTCAAAATAATCTTGGACCATGAAGATTAATCGTTCTTTATTTCTTTAAAAAAGGGGCGAGGGCGTGCCCATATTGTAAAAGTACCATCAACATTTTCCACGAGCCGCTACTAACCAAGTGAATTGTTTTATTTGAATTATTCAAAATGTATCTACTAAATCTGAAGTTGTCGAAACTGCCGATACAAAAGGTGAAACAATAAAGTTAATGGTTTTATTTGAATTCTTTTTCAAATTAGTTTCACTTTTTTAGACAATTAAAGCGAAAATTAAAGAAAAATATTTTCCAATTAAAAAAAAAAAATTGTGAAATGATTTTGAACAATAGAGTGATTTTTAGGATTAATTTAAACCATTTTCTTACTACAATTTTCTGCATATTTTATTATTAAGCCTGTATTTTCTATTTGTTTTTTTGACTAAATTTTGAATCATTTGCCCTAAATATTCTTTATTTTGACCTAAATTTTCGATTTCATTGTCAAAATTTTCGACTATTTAGTCCGCATTTTTTTCTTTCTGGTTTTTTAAATGTTGACCCGTATTTCCGATATTTTTGGTCAAAATATTATAACCTTTAGCCTTAATATCCTTTATTTTGACCTTTGCGATTTAATTGTTTAAATTTTCTACTTTTTGATTTTCCCGCCGAATTTTAAATTTTTAGATTTTTGACCTGTATTTTCAATTTTTGATCTGTCGACCTAAATATTCTTTATTGTGGCATAAATTTTAGGTTTAATTATTAAAATTTTTGATTTTTTGGCCCGCATTTTTGATTTTTTGGGCCGAATTTTTAATTCTAGTTCCAAATTTTTGATTTTATTTTGGTTAAAATATCTATAACCTGAATTATTAATAATTTATATGCGAATTTCTTTTAATTTTTTTCCGGTATTTTCGAGTTTTGTTTGTTGAAATTTTCGAGTTTTTAGTCTGCATTTATTATCTTCAGGCTCGAGTTTTCGATATACTGTCTAAATGTTTGGCTTTCTGTTCAACATTGCAGATATTTATTATTTTTTTAAATCTTTCGACCTAAATTTTTCTTTATTTTGACCTAACTTTTCGATTTTATTGTTAAAATTTTCGATTTTTTTGGCCCCCATTTTTGATTTTTCGTTTAGTCTGCATTTATTATCTTTAGGTCCGAGTTTTCCATGTTTTGTCTAAATTTTCGACGTTTTGATCAAGATTGTAGATTTTTTTAAATATTTTGCCCTAAATTTTTCTTTATTTGTCTGTTAAAATTTTTCTTTCCTTGGTCCACTATTTTTATTTTTAGGCCAGGATTTTAGATATTTGGTCTGACTTTTTTAACGTAGGTATATATTTTTTTGATTTTTGGTATATTTTGTATCCTATATTTTACATTTTTTAACTTAGATTATTGATTTTATTTCGTGAATTTTGTTATTTTTTACTATTATTTTCGAATTTCTGATCAGAAACTTATTTTTTGCGGCTGAAAGTGGCAAATTATTTTGCTTCTGCCAAAGTTTTCGATTTTTGTCTGCTTTTTTTTATTTTTAGATCAGGATTCTTGATTCCTTGGCCCATATTTTAGATTTCTGTATTTCCGATTTTTTTAATTTATTTATTTATTTATTATTAAACGGGTAATCCCAATAATACAAAATTAGAAACAAAAACTAACATACAAATTAAATTAAATTTAAATCGCAAGAAAACAAATTAGCCATAAATTTAATCTTATTTATTTTTTTTTTTTCGTTATTTTGACCAAAATATTCGATTGGTTTGTAGAAATTTTCGATTTTTTACACTCGTTTTCGATGTTTTGTCTAAATTTTCACCGTTTTAGGCTATATTGTAGATTTTTTAATTTTTTAGTCTAAATATTTATTATTTTGACGATAAAATTCAATTGGTTTGTAGAAATTTTGGATTTTTTGTCTGCATTTTTTATCTTTACGCCCGAGTTTTCGATGTTTTTTCTAAATTTTCACCTTTTTAGGCCCTATTGTAGGTTTTCAATTTTTTGGCCTATGTTTTGTATTTTCGTTTATTTTGGTTTCAATATTTGGTCTTTTGGCCCAAATTTTCATTATTTCGACTTAAATTTTCGATTCATTTGTTAAAAATTTTGATTTTTTGGTGTACCGCTTTGATTTTTGGGTACAAATTTTAGATTTTTGGTCTTAATTTTTTATCCCATATTTTAGATTTTCTTGCGATTTTTTTTTATTTTTACATATACAAACATCTTTATTTACAGAAATAACATTTGAATACATTATGTTAAAAACTTGAAATCCGATTTCCGTTGTCTGTGAAAGGGCTGTCGATTTTTATTTTTGCTATTATTTTCGAATTTCTCCTTGGAACTTATTTTAAGCTAAAAAGAGTTATTTTTGGGGCTGAAAATGGCAAATTATTTTTCTTTTGCTTGTATTTTCAATTTTTTTGGTCTGAATTTTTATTTTTAAACCAGGTTTTTTGATTTTTTGGCTGATATTTTAGATCTTCCAAATTTTTGATTTTTTGGGCAAAATATTCGATATTTCTTCAAACATAATCTACGAGCCGCGACTGCGTAAGAGTCAGGAATACTATTCCAAGCGTTGAAAATGATCATGTCTTCCTTCTATAGGTCAATCAAAGCAGACCACTTGTGTTGTGTAAGATGTAATTTTTTTCTTACCAAGTTTTTTTTAATGAAAATATTATTGCGCCTTCCGTGGATATTTGTGCCAGAGCTGCACTTAAGAAGCCAAAGAGCCACATACGGCTCTGGAGCCGCACTTTGCCGACCACTGTCTAGAGGATCTCAGCCCAAGACAGCAATAAGGAAATCTTAGACTTTGTGTCTAAATTCTGATTTTTGCTTATACTTCGAAGTATTATAATTTAACACCATATTACAAGAGAAACGTACAGTAAATCTAGAACATGTGCTGCATCCATTTATTAAAAAAATATTTGTCGGAATTAAATTATCCACTAATTATATTTAAACGAACGACGCTTGCAATTTTCATCATCAAAAAGAGAGATCGAATGCTATGAAAAAAAGTATTATCTATTCCTGTGCAGTCTTTCATGCAGGCAGCATCGTTACTGAGGAAAAATCAATCCATTTATATCGTAAGTAATTCGGTCTGATACTATCTTCTTCTTTTCACCAGAAGGCGTGAATGTAGCAGTTTCCTCTATAGACACGTTGCAGCATAAACTGGCCGATTTACCGCGAAATAATTCGCATGCCCGACGTCAGTTATTGTTTTTCAAGTCGCCGAGAAAAAAGCGTTTTTAATTGGTTAACGGCCCAGCCCGAAAACATAAATAAATTCCGGACAGAATAATAACCGCCGTAAAAGAACAAATATGCGAAGTTATCGTTGCGGCCGTACACACGCATAGATACAAAAAGATACTAACAAAGGCCATTTCTTAATCAAAAGTGCTGATTTACGGCCGCATGCTACTTTTTATACCGTAATTTTATTATCCACGTGTGTGTACTTTTGTCCTGCATGCGATACACTGGAAATGGGAAAAAAAAATCTGCGCAATTTTTCACGAGATGCGGACGTTTTAAATTAAATGATTTTCTTTATAATTCGCTAACTCCAACGGTTTGAATTTAGAGGGGTTAATTTCAAACACAGATTTTGGAGGGAATTGAGGGATATTTGAAGGGAATGGATGGCTGATTGTAGGGTTAGGAGAGTTGCAACCAGGGCTACATCATCATCAGCAAATAATAGTGGATATATTTTGGGATCAAAGTGAGTAGAATCGGGGTTAAAAATATAGGTTGTATACGAGAGGAGACAATGAAGATCCTTGAGGAACACGTTGCTGAGGATAAAATAACGTGGATGATGAATGTTGGATTTTTACTTGAGAGGATCTATTCGACTGGAATTGAAATGACAAGGTGACGGGGAAGCATTTATAAAGCAAATTCCGATGCAGCATTGAGTCAAACTCTGACAGATCTCTGACCTTTGAGGTGTTTGTTTATACCGGGTGTGGCACTTAAGACGCCTCGGACCATAGCTCCTTTACGATAAAAGCTATCGAAAAAAATCTAAGAACAAAGTGGTGCATAGTTACCGTCGCTATGTTTCAAAAATATTTCTAATCATCAGTGGCGTGCCGTACTCCAGTGGCGTACCAAACTTATGTTTTTTTAAATGGAATGCCCTATTTTTTATTGCAGATTTGGAAAGTGCTCGACGAGTACTTATTTTTTTATCTAACATGTTATACCCTTCACTTTAGCGGTTTCGCTGTTATAACCCCTTCTTTCAAAATTGCGCCCCATTTTTGAGATTTTTTTGTAGAGAAACTAATTGACGCCGGCGCCTAAATTTTGAATTGAGGTACAGGTTAAGACCTCGTATACCTTCACATAATTTTTTTTCAGGTAATTTATGGAAAAAAAATAATTTTTGATTGATCTTCGCATGTTGTCATTTTTTCCGAAAATTTCAAATGGCACCCCCCTAAAAAAATTACGGCGTTGTACAGCCAAAACTCTAAATTTTTCATTGGTGTAAAAAAAAATACACATTGCATAACAAAATTTCGGAGAAAAAAGGAATTTCATCGCAAATGTCGGGAAACGTTTTCCGTTCCCAAGTGTGCCATGAGAAAACAAATACACAAATACGGTCAACATAATAGTATGTACCTATTTATTCAACATGATATGAAAAATGCAGATAAAGAAAATTTAACAACTTAAACTAAATGTTCGAAATGACGACCTTCCTGCTGGAGGCATAACCGCAACTTCGACTCACAGGCTCTAGACACTGCCCTAAGGACTTCTGGTGATATACCGCGGAAAGCCGCGCGGATTCTCTCCCTCATATCCTCGACAGTAGTTGGTACCGTCCTGTAAACCTCGTCTTTGATATGGCCCCAAAGGAAGAAGTTAAGGGGAGTGAGGTCTGGTTATCTTGGCGGCCACCTCACAGGACCCCCACAACCAATCCAGGAGTCCGGAAACGTTTTATCGAGAAATTCCCGAACGACACAACTATTATGTGCAAGAGCTCCATCGTGCTGGAAAACTATCTGTCGAAGAGCGGCTAGAGGGACATTTTCCAAGAGATCATCCAAGTCGTCGCGAAGGAACCTCAAATAACTGTTGCCGTTCAGGTGCTCCTCGATGAAATAAGGACCCAAAAGGTGTTCTCCAAGTATGCCTCCCCAAACATTCAGCGACCATCTTTGCTGGTGGTTTATCATTCGCATGGCTTGTGGGTTTTCATCGGCGTAATAATGGTAGTTGTGGCGATTGACATGCCCATTTGTATGGAACGTTGCTTCATCAGAAAATAATACGCGCATAAGAAATGATTCCTCCTGCTCAATTTTGTTGATAGCCCACATGCAGAAATCTTGCCTCGCATAAAAATCTTGAGGTTGCAATTCTTGGTGCAGTTGAATCTTAAATGAACGGAATTTGTACGATGTACGGATCGCGTTGAAATATCGTGATTCCTACTAATATCACGGATACTGGTATGAGGATCTTCAATAACTGCCTCCAGAACCTGCAGTTCATTATTTTTGGTAATAACTGTCTTCTTTCTAACTCTCCTTGGCCGTTTCACACTTCCCGTAGTAGTAAATCTCTCCAACACTTTTTGAAACGCACGTTCATTTGGATATGCCCTGTGCGGATATCTCGCAGCGTACACTCGTGATGCCAAGAAACAATTCTTGTTACATTCTCCAAGAATAAATATCATGTCAATCATTTCCTCTTGAGTTCGGAACATTTTTAGAACATTTATCAAAAATGACTTATGGCTGCTACTGACGTCTAATAATTTACTTTGACAACTACCAATCTTTTGTTTTCTCATGGCACACTTGGGAACGGAAAACGTTTCCCGACATTTGCGATGAAATTCCTTTTTTCTCCGAAATTTTGTTATGCAATGTGTAATTTTTTTTACACCAATGAAAAATTTAGAGTTTTGGCTGTACAACGCCGTAATTTTTTTAGGGGGGTGCCATTTGAAATTTTCGGAAAAAATGACAACATGCGAAGATCAATCAAAAATTATTTTTTTTTCCATAAATTACCCGAAAAAAAATTATGTGAAGGTATACGAGGTCTTAACCTGTACCTCAATTCAAAATTTAGGCGCCGGCGTCAATTAGTTTCTCTACAAAAAAATCTCAAAAATGGGGCGCAATTTTGAAAGAAGGGGTTATAACAGCGAAACCGCTAAAGTGAAGGGTATAACATGTTAGATAAAAAAATAAGTACTCGTCGAGCACTTTCCAAATCTGCAATAAAAAATAGGGCATTCCATTTAAAAAAACATAAGTTTGGTACGCCACTGGAGTACGGCACGCCACTGACGATTAGAAATATTTTTGAAACATAGCGACGGTAACTTTGCACCACTTTGTTCTTAGATTTTTTTCGATAGCTTTTATCGTAAAGGAGCTATGGTCCGAGGCGTCTTAAGTGCCACACCAGGTATACACGAGGATCGTCTCATAAGTTACACTTTTTTTTAATCAATAAAAGTAAAATAAATTTAAAAAAGTATATTTCGAAAAGTACATATTTAACCTATTTTTCTACATAATCGCCTTGTTTTTCCAAACATTTTTGGTACCGTGATGCAAGTTTTTTCAATCCAGTTCTGCCGCCAAACTGGTTAGCCATCTTTCAACTTCTTGTTTCAAGTTATCCTCGCTTGTGAAGCGTCTTCCCCCAAGATGTTGCTTCAGCTTCGGAAACAGGTGTCACTTGGTGCAAGGTCAGGGGAATAAGGCGGATGGCCGAAAACATTCCATCGAAACTCCTCAAGCAGGTCTTGAGTCAGACGAGAAGCGTGCGGGCAAGCGTTGTCGTGGAACAAAAAAACTGTTTTTGACAACATTCCCCTCCTTTCGTTTTGGATCGCCTTTCTGAGTTTTCGCAACACCTCACAATACCGTGCAGCTGTGATCGTGGTCCCATGGGGCAGGTAATCGATCAACAACACCCCCTTGGAATCCCAAAAGACCGTTGCCATGATTTTTTTCGCGGATGCCACCACAACTTTCGCTTTTTTTGGTGTTGGCTCATCCTTTCTTTTCCACACCATACTCTATCTTTTGGATTCGGGGGTCCAGTGATAGATCCACGTCTCGTCTCCGGTCACTATTCGGTCGAATAAACCGTCTCCTTTGTCGTCAAAAAATTGCTGAAATTGCAATGCAATGCTCTTTGTGCTGTTCTGTAAGCTGGCGTGGAATCCACCTTTCACACACTTTCGACAAACACAGATCGTCAGAAATGATCCTGTGAAGTGATGCACGGCTTATTTCGACATCCGAAAGGATTTCATTAAGCGTTAGACGCCGATCGGTGTCAATAATCCTTCGAACATCACTGACAACAGTCGAGGTGCGAGAAGTGGAGGGGCGACCGCTTCGTTGTTTATCCTGTAATGTTGATCTCCCTTCATACCATAAACCATAGGCCTTGACATAACGTCTTCATCATAAACACTGCACAACTCGCGATGAATTTCAGTAGCATTTTTATTTTTTGCCGTCAAAAACCGAATAACAGCACGAACTTCGCAATTGGCGGTAGGAACAAGTGTAGTCTCCATAGTGGCTGGAGCCTAACTGCCATATCGATCGTTGCACGCGCATAAAAATTTTAGGGTGCTGCCACTACACCCAGAGGCAAATTCCCTGAGACTCCCGGATTTTTCCCGCCAACCATACGGATAAAAAAAATAGTGTAACTTACTTACGAGACGATCCTCGTAAGTGAGGATGATAAGAAAGAGCGTGGTTGATTTTTGGGAAGGAAACCGAATTGATATTTAGGAATAGAAGAAATACAAATGTTTGTATAACACAGATATTTACTTTTGTGACTTAAGTTTCGGTAACTACGCTCACCATTCTACTTCTAGTTGGTAAGCGTAGTTACCGAAACTTAAGTCACAAAAATAAATATCCCTTGGTGCTCACACATCCGATAAAAAAATGGGTCAATTTGACCCGAGCAACTTTAAATTGAGATTTCTCGCTAATGGGACATCGTAGAATCAAAAAACAAAATTTGAACCTTTTTCAGTCATACCACATAGTTTTTCCAAGGCATTTTATCATTCAAAAAAACGCAAATACCTTTCTTATAGAGGTATGACAAAAAATTGACTTTCTTCACTTAATTCAGCCTAGCTAATTCAAATTTGAGTTTTAACAGCTAATATTCTAGGATTCTACAAATGAATGGCTATACTTTAAGGTAAAAAAAAGAATCGTGAAACAAACCAAGTGAATTTTAATTTTTAAACCCAAAAAAGAAATTGGCCCGTTACAAAAAGTACATTTATTTTGAGAATTGCGACTTCTGAAAACTCTAGACTTCGTGGACCGAATTGGAAGCATTTCTATCTGATGTATATTTAAAAATTAAAAATTCCACTACTTACTCATGTTTACTTGAATAGAAATGCTTCTAAAAACACGAAAAAAAAAACAGGGAGAAAAAAGTTGGCAGAATCGGTTCGAAAATTACACAACACGCACACTGGGTCAAAATGGACTTGAAAAATATTTACTTTTTACTCGGCGATCACGTGCAGACTGGTGCCTCAGTCGTTACACAAAGTATATGAACTTATAGTTGGGGAATCGAACTCACACTAGAGGGCGCGGCAGCGATGTATCCACCTTTTTTCTTGCCAAAATTAACGGTCAAAGTTGGACCTCGGATCAACTCGACCCAGAGTGCGTTCCAAGAGATATCTTTGTTATACAATACAAAGTGAAAAATATAATAAAAACACTTTTACTTTGTTGGTGCAACACAAATTTTTATTGTTGACTATAGTATTTTTGGCAACTCAACTCAAAGTAAAATTGTTTTTATTATATTTACATGTATAACGAAGTAGAAGCCTCCAGCATAAATAACGGTCCAATGTTGTACAATCTTCTTCCTGAACATGTAAAATCACTCCCTGAAAGAAAATTCATTACCTGTATAAAAAAGTACCTTTGCAAGAAGGCATTCTACAGCATCAATGAATGTATGTCAAATAGATTTTTAGATTTTAATTTTAACCAAAATCCTTAGTAAATTTTTAAAATTTTAATATGTTGCGATTGTTATTTATAATATTATTGAACCATACATTACTTTTTACATAATTTTTATATATTCTATTATTGCATTCATGTATTTAAATTTTTATTTATTGCTTTTAATATCAATTTTATCTATACAATTGTGCTTTTTGTTTATATTTGTCTTTGTTTTTATCTATTTATTTTACCATTATGTAAGTCTGTTACCTATATTTGATTTTTGGATATAAAATCTGGTTTCGTTTGTTCAGCGTCCATTCGCCTACATATTTGTGACTTGTGTAAACCTCGCAATAGCACGCAATAAACTATTATTATTATTAATAATATTAAAAGTGAAAAATGTTTTAACCCGCCAAAGGTGACCTACTGGTCTGTGAGACCGGGTTTGTCGAATAACTTTGTTGTCCGTTATTCTTTTTTGTTGTAATTTCGAGTAGCTGCCGCCTTGCAGAGCTTAAATTGATTAAATATCTTTGTTTTATTGTCAAAGAGCATACATTAAAAAAAACATGAACTATTAGTAACACGTTTCGAAAAATCTTCAGTTGAAGCGTGAGATCGGCGTCACCATTAAATTTACGTTACCAATGGCGGGTTAATATGCTATTTAACATGTATAATGAAGTAAAAGCCTCCAGCGTGAACAATTTTTGAAAATTTAGCTGAAAGCATAAAAAAACTTCCCCAATTTTTACTTTTGCTCAAAAATTGATTACTGAGAGAAGGGTAATTGGAGGGTGGTTCATTAGGGAGGGATAGACTGGTTAAGGTAGCGGAAGTTAAATTCATGGATATTTAAAGGTAAATTTTTTAGGATATAGCGGGAAATGCTGTCGTGGCGTAGAAAGGAGTTTTTACCAGAATGTAACTTTGAAAATAATTCGGTCTCTTTGTATCATTCATTGGAGGTAAAAATGGGTTTAAGCCAAATGAATTGTACCAGTGGTTTATAATTTCGTTGAAGTAGTGTTGTCAAAGTAATATATATATTTTGAAAATGTCCGGCAAATTTTTACTTTCTCCGTTACGAAAAACAATTGCCAGGCACTTACAGTTTCCTAAATTTACTCAAACAGTATATTACTTCACGATACTGTCAAAATCAGCAAACACCCCTTCACTACATTTCGAGCTTATTTCACGAGAACAAAATTTGTAATCATTTAAAGTAGCACTTTTTTTCGAGCGCTTAAAAAATATTTAAAAAATTGCCAGACACTTAAAATTTTCTAAATTTACTCAAACAACATATTACTCCATAATACTGCCAAAATCTTCAAACACCCCTTTATTACATTTCGAGCTAATTCCACGAGAACAGAATTTGTAATTATCTAAAGTTGTACTTTTTCTTGATCGTTTAAAAAAATATAAAAACAATTGCCAGACACTTGAAATTTTCTAAATTTACTCAAACAACATGTTACTCCATGATACTGTCAAAATCTGCAAACATCCCTTCACTACATTTCGAGCTAATTTCACGAGAACAAAATTTGTAATTATTTAAAGTTGCACTTTTTCTCGAGCGCTTAAAAAATATTAAAAAAATTGCCAGACATTTGAAATTTTCTGAATTTACTCAAACAACATATTACTCCATGATACTGTCAAAATCTGCAAACATCCCTTCACTACATTTCGAGCTAATTTCACGAGAACAAAATTTGTAATTATTTAAAGTTGCACTTTTTCTCGAGCGCTTAAAAAATATTAAAAAAATTGCCAGACACTTGAAATCTTCTAAATTTACTCAAACAACATATTACTCCATGATACTGTCAAAATCTGCAAACATCTATTCACTACATTTCGAGCTAATTCGACGAGAACAAAATTTGTAATTATTTAAAGTTGCACTTTTTCTCGAGCGCTTAAAAAATATTAAAAAAATTGCCACACACTTGAAATCTTCTAAATTTACTCAAACAACATATTACTCCATGATACTGTCAAAATCTGCAAACATCCATTCACTACATTTCGAGCTAAATCTACGAGAACAAAATTTTAAAAAATTGCCACACACTTGAAATCTTCTAAATTTACTCAAACAACATATTACTCCATGATACTTTCAAAATCTGCAAACATCCCTTCACTACATTTCGAGCTAATTTCAAGAGAACAAAATTTGTAATGATTTAAAGTTGCACTTTTTCTCGAGCGCTTAAAAAATATTAAAAAAATTGCTAGACACTTAAAATTTTGTAATTTTACTCAAACGACATATTACTCCATGATACTCACAAAATCTTCAAATATCGCTTTACTACATTTCGAGCTAATTCCACGAGAACAGAATTTGTAATTATCTAAAGTTGTACTTTTTCTCGATCCGAAAAAATATAAAAATAATTGCCAGACACTTGAAATTTTCTAAATTTACTCAAACAACATATTACTCCACGATACTGTCAAAATCTGCAAACATACCTTCACTACATTTCGAGCTAATTTCAAGAGAACAAAATTTGTAATTATTTAAAGTTGCACTTTTTCTCGAGCGCTCAAAAAAATATAAAAACAATAGCCATGCACTTAAAATTTTCTAAATTTATTTAAAAAACATATTACTTCATGATACTTTCAAAATCTGCAAACATACCTTCACTACATTTCGAACTAATTCCACAAGAACAAAACTTGTAATTATCTAACGTTGCACTTTTTCTTGAGCGTTAAAAAAATATAAAAACAATTGCCAGATACTTGAAATTTTCTAAATTTACTCAAACAACATATTACTCCATGATACTGTCAAAATCTGCAAACATCCCTTCACTACATTTCGAGCTAATTTCAAGAGAACAAAATTTGTAATTATTTAAAGTTGCACTTTTTCTCTAGCGCTCAAAAAAATATAAAAACAATAGCCATGCACTTAAAATTTTCTAAATTTATTTAAAAAACATATTACTTCGTGATACTTTCAAAATCTGCAAACATATCTTCACTACATTTCGAGCAAATTTCACGAGAACAAAATTTGTAATTATTGAAAGTTGAACTTTTCTCGAGCGGTTAAAATATATTTAAAAAATTGCCAGACACTTGAAATTTTCTAAATTTACTCAAACAAAATATTACTCCATGATACTGTAAAAATCTGCAAACATTTCTTCACTACATTTTGAGCTAATTCCACGAGAACAGAATTTGTAATTATCTAAAGTTGTATTTTTTCTCGATCGCTTAAAAAAATATAAAAACAATTGCCATACACTTGAAATTTTCTAAATTTACTCAAACAACATATTACTCTATAATACTATCAAAATCTGCAAACATCCTTTCGCTATATTTCAAACTAATTCCACGACAACAAAATTTGTATTCGATTAAAGTTGCACTTTTTTTCTAGTGCTTGAAAACATTTAAAAACAATTGCCAGATATTTAAAATATCTAAAGCTACTCAAACAATACTTTACTTCACAGTCGGTGAAAGAGGTAGTATGCAAGAAAATCCAAACTTACAAAACGGCATCATGGCGGTTAAGATGTAACCTTTGCTTCCCTCGGATTGTTGGGGCGGAATGGAGCGGAAGAAAAATAAACACCAACACACACAAAGATGTATCACAACACAACGGGCACTAAAACTTTCGAAAAATAAATATCCCGAACCAGAACACACATTCAACGCGGTCGCGACTTGCAGACTGAGTTGTTATCGACAGGTACGCCGCGGGCTAGTGATAAGAATTTAATCTCGTTCCGAAACGAAACAAAAAAAAAACGAATATTTTGATTATCTTCGGCCACCTTGTGCGGATTACAAACTGCTCGAGGTTTAACACGGAGGTCGAGGTAAGATGTAGAAAGTTAGAAACACTGCCAATTATACAGCGCGCGCCTAAAGTATGGAATAAATTCAGTAAATCTGAAATATTTGCGAGATAGATAAAAGGCACAATAAGAAAAAGAAATTTTAGTAAAACAGAACACATGTTATCTGTATAACTGCATTTGATGTTAATTAATTTATTAAATAAAATAGAAACAACCTTACTTGTTGTTTATAGTCTTAGTAAGACTTAATTTTGCTTAATTATTGCAGAGTTACGAACAGGTTGAATATTTATAGATTCAGGCTATATTTCGTTTTTTGAATTAAATTAATTTATTTTTAAACTTTTGATATCAAGGATTCATTAACAAAGAAATATCTTTGAAACAAATAGTTTTTAGTTTATGTTAAAGTTGGTACCAAGAGCTGTGGGTGGGCCTCATCCTACAATCCAATCAGTTGATCATAGAACAGAGATTTCTACAAATGAACTAATTTAACAAAAAAAAAAATCATAATTTCTATGTTCCACCTACTGTTTTCCGAATCCTCGTTCGTGTTATATTATTCGGAATATTCCTATTAACTTTAACTTAACTTACAAACCTGTCAGGAACCGACAAAGAAATTGCATTTCATCTAACAGGCTTTTGTAGTTTATGTTAAAATTGATATGAAGGGTGGTTTGTGGACTCTGTAACTATAATGACAGTTGATGCTATTGCTTAAAAACTGGACAACGGATTTTTGTAATTTCAATTTGCCTACAAGAACTTACAAATGAACATAAATTCTAAGAGTGAGCATTAAAAAATTCCATATTGCATCATTTACCTACTCACATATGTAATATACAAACGCACCAAAAAAATTAATTATGAGTAATATTACAATAACTCACAATTTGCTCTACACACTCACACACACACACACCCTCACGTGAAACCAGAGTAATTACCCAACGCGCCCTATTAACTCTATTAGTAGGGCGGACAGGCCATCCGTCCGCGTGATTTAAAACGAAAAGGAGAACGAGAAAGAAGTCGTTTTGTTACTTCCCTCCCCGCACATTTCCCGGCCAAGAAAAAAAAAATCAAACTTATAACGCCCCCCATTATGCCGATAAAAAAGAAAACATTTTGCCGATTCAGAATGCGCCTTCAAACTTTTCTTATGCCAATTCTAATCACGATTGCAGTAAATTGGCAATTACTGTTTTCTTTCTTTTATGCAGCGATAATCAATATGCCTTGAATTTACAAAATTAATTAAATTAATAATCCGACCAGTTTCGATAAAACCATTAGCTTAATTAACATAAAATTTTACCGTAATTATGATGTTAATATTTGATATTGGTTAATGAATTCCGTCTACGAATATCTCAATAAATGTATCGTTAATGTAACAATAAATCATAATTTTTGTTACAGAAAACTCCTCACTTCTTGACGGTAGAAACGAGATGGCGGTAAAAATCGAAAAAGCAACTAAAACCATTGGTCGATTAAGCTTCTCGTTACTAGCGTCAAGAAGTGAGTGTTAAATCGACCAATTTCGGTGCCTGAGCGGGTAATATCCCTTATGGTAAGTCCGATTTTGTACTGCACTGATGAGGACTATAGTCCGAAACCATTTGTAGTTTTTCGTTAATGTGAATTAATTCTGTTTCAAACAAATTTAAATTTTGACATGAATATTTCTACAGCGAGTATTAAAAGGGAACAAGAACCAAAAAAATATTTGATAACTCTATTGCATTCTGTTCCCAAATGGGAACATAATTTTTGTTGGGCAATGTTCTGCTATCTTACGAAATAAATAATTACTAAAATAAATTAAATAGATTCGAAATCTGTAAGAGATCCTTAACAAAATTTATTTGTGAGGAAATCTTTCAGAATACTTAATTTTTTTTCTTTATTTCTCAACTGGTGGAGCAAACATACAGCGCACAGAAAAAACTAAACAAACCAATTATAACTAACTCTAAGGAATTCCTAGCAATATTGATTTGGATGTCCTCTCATCAGACAACTTTCTTCAAGAGGTATTGGACCACTAAAATCTGGATGGTTCAAATAACGGATGATATGCCTCTAAACAAGTTTGAAGAACTCAAACCCTTTCGTGATTTCTTTGATAATTGTGTTGCTGCCAAAAATACTGATAAAATTACGTCAGTACTAAACCAAATAAGAGATTAACAAATTTTATAGAAAATATTATTTTGCCTTATTGCTTTAACCATTTAATGTAAAAACTGTTTTTATGTTTAAATAAATCATTCAATAGAGGGTTACTTCATAACCAATATGTCGAGTAGATGTACCGCATATTAACTACAATTCGCGATCCGCTACCTACACATGCATTATCGAACACTTTTAGTATTCTATAAAAAAAATTATCGTTAACGGCAATTTTACATTTTGATATGGTTATTTATATTTTATATGCATGTTATGAAGATAAAGGCCTATTATTATTATTATCGTGCAAAGTAAAATTTCATTGTTTTTGCTGTCACAATAAACCCATCATAAAAGCAAAGCAGAAAATGAGTATTATTATAATCACAAGTACTTTAAACAAATATTTAAAGTTACCGTAATTCTTAATATTACAAAGTCTCGAGTCTCTCGCGTGCTCGCAGCATTTTGCCCTTTTTTTTTATTTCGCAGTTTCCAGTGAGCTAAATGGGATATGAAATAAGCGGGAGGGCATAAAGAAGATGCTAACATGTAATAGCGTAAGTTTTTTTTTTTCGCTCCCGTACCGCGCCACCCTCCGTTGTTTATCCAGCATTTGAATACATGATAAGATAAGGGGTGCGAGGGGCCGTAAATTCCGGAGGACGATTATTCGGCGTTTAACAGCGCGCATTTTGAAAACGTCTCGTGTGGCGCCGCTGCAAAGGAATAAATGATATTTATTGCTGGCGGGTTTTATCTGTGCGCGCCGTTTTTGAAATTAAAGAAAAACATTTATTTTAAACCGTCCTGGGGGGAGAAAGAGAGAGAGAGAGAGATAAATGCATTTATTGAAGGATGGCGGGAACAGTTTTGAAGTTCTTCGGTGATTCAAAATGACGAGGAATTGTTAATGAAACAAGTTTTTCCTTCTTTTTAAGAAATGATATGAAGGAACAGATTTCAAACATGTATTTCTTCCGAACTACAAAAGATAGAAATACAATGCCAACGTTCCTGGAAAGAGAAAAGTTCAATTTTTAATGCATTCAATATTAGCACCATGTGTTACACAACAAATATCAAAACGTTCGACATGTTCATTCGATGTGCGTGGACGTCCCGTGCTTTTCTGTTTGCAGACGCAACCATCGTCTACGAATTTTCGATGCCACTGGTTAATTTGCTTATGAAGAGGCGGATGTTTATTAAACTGACGGCGAAAAGCACGTTGAACTTCAATTATGGACTCTAGTTTTGCTAATTGCAGTACATAAAATGCAGTGACGGTTCGCGGGGTTTTTTCTCGTACGGCCGAGGAACAAGAGGTGGTAATACAGATAGGTAGGGTCAGTTGCAGAGACGACGGGCTGCGTGACCGCACCTATCTGTATTACCACCTCTTGTTCCTCAGCCGTACCAGAAAAAATCCCGCGAACCGTCACTGATAAAATGCGTTTTCTTGTTGTGTCGCCATTTTACTACTGACAATCAGCATGAAGCAACAGCGCCAATGCGGCCGTGGTTGGAACTTCTGCCTGGACTGTGCCTGGACTGTTCAAATTTTAAACTTTTGTCTCTCCTAGAACCTTGGAATTATAGTTTTACCTTTTGTAGTTTCAAAGAAATATACGTTTGAAATCTGTTCCTTCATTTTGAATAACCCTGAATTAGAGTGGTTCTTATTTTAAAAGTATATGAAAATCAACGAGACAACCCGGAAACTTGTTCGTATAGATGAAAAACTAATAACCGTAAATTTTGAGCCATATCGAACATTGCGTAACCGAGCCCTAGCCCTCTAAAGTTTGAAAAAATGGGTTTATTCCCTTTTTTTCATTTTGGTCCACCCTAATATTAAACGGTCCACCCGAATGGCCAAATTATATATTATGTCGATAGAGGACGTTAATGTGAATCCAAAACGTGTTTATTTGTTGAAATTGGACTAAAATAGACGAAGTTATTAATGTTTTACGAAACTACAAGATCTAAAATATCGGCCGGAAAATCAAAAACCCTGGACTAAAAGTAAAAAATGCAGACCGAAAACTTGAGAATTCAAGTAAAGGAAAATTAATTTGCCATTTTCACCCCCAAATAATTCTTAAGCTCAAAGTAAATTTTTGGCCATAAACTCGGAAATAATAGCCAGAAAATAAAAAATAAAATCACCCAACAAAATCAATCATTCAAGTTGAAAAATCTAAAAAATATGAAGAAAAACATAAATTTAGACCAAAGTCAAAAATTCGGGAATAAAAATAAAAACGCAGATTAAAAAAATTGAACAAAATTTCGGCCAAAATAAGGAAAAATTTATACCGCAAAGTCGAAAATGCAAGTAAAAAATCTAAAATAGAGACCAAAAAATGAAAAATTTACAATCGTGGCCAAAAATCAAACATTTTGACTCGGGCCTAAAAATAAAAAATGCAGACCAAACAGATCGAAATTTTCTGCCAAAATAAAGGTAATGCAGGACAGAAGATTTTAAATTTAGATTACAAAATCGAAAATGCAGGTCAAAAATCAGAAATATATACTAAAAAAAAATCCACAATCGGGACCAAAAAATCAAAAATTTTGACCAAAATTCGAAAACTCTGGTTTAAAAATAAAAAATGTAGGCACAATAATCAATCATTCAGGTTACAAATTCAAACTATAGGGCCAAAAATAAGAAATTCGAGCTTAAAAATAAAAAATACGGACCAGAAAATTGAAAATTTAGGCCAAAATAAAGAATATTTCGACTGAATGATCACAAAAGACCAAAAAAATTAGTCAAAAATCGAAAAAAAAAAACGGCCAAACATCTTAAATAGCCAAAAGAATAAAAAATCCCGGTCTGGAAATAAAAAATGGTGACCAAAAAATTGAAAATTCAAGTAAAAGAAAAACAATTGTTCTTATATATTTTTATATTAATAGAATTAATATAATTTTTCATAATTTCGCGCTGTGTTCAAAAAATTGTATCACACAATTTGATCAAGATGTGTGTCCAGCTTTTTCCAAAATCTTCATGTCGAATGAATTTTGAGTTTTTTATGAAAGTTTCAAATCGATTTTTATGTTTATTTCAAGCCACCAAAATTATAACAATTTTTTGCGGGGGGCGCTCCGTGGCGGAGCGGTCACACTCCCGCTTTCGGTGCGAGGCGTCATGGGTTCGAATCCCACGCTCGGGCGGTAGCTTTTATTTATTTATTTAAAAAAAAAAAAATTCGCAGTGATTACATGAAATTATGACAAAATCTGGCGATGGTGTATAAGCAGTTTTCCGCATAATAATAATCTCAAATGATTTTTTAGTAATTTCGGAAAATTGTAAGTTTTTGTTTGACAATTGTGTTTGTATATTCTTGAGAGCATAAAAATGATTGAAAGTTCGCGTGCTGTTCGAGTAAAAAATTGGTTTTGATATTTATCCAGATTTTCCCAAAATCATAATTTCGAATAAATTTTGAGTTATTTTGGAAGGTTTTAAATCGTTGGCAGTTGTTTTTATATTTATTTCAAGTCAAATTATAACAATTTTTTTCCGATTATTCGCACTGATTACAAGAAATTATTATAAAATCTGGTGATGATGTGTAAGTATTTGTTTACATAATAATAATCTCTAATGACTTTTGAGTAATTTTAGAAAATTTTGAGTCCACAACAATTGTTTTTGTATTTTTTTTGAGAGCACTAAAATTATTAGAATTTTCATAATTTCACGCGCTGTTCGAATAGTATCACAAAATTTGGTTCAGGTTTGTATCCAGATTTTCCCAAAATCATAATTTCGAATGATTTTTGAGTAATTTTGGAAAGTTTCGAATTGATGACAATAGTCTTTATATTTATTTAAAGCTACCAAAATTATAACAATCTTTCAAGATTTTTCGTGATAACTGATTACATGAAATTATGACAAAATCTGCTGATTTTTCATATAATAATAATAATAATTTCAAATGATTTCTAAGTAATTTTAGAAAATTTTAAGTCGACAACAATTGTTTTTATATTTGTTTGAGAGCATTAAAATAAGTAGAATTTTCCATAATTTCGTGCGCTGTTCAAATAAAAGTACACAAAATTTGGTTTTGGTGTGTATCCAGATTATTCCGAAATCATAATTTCGAATGTATTTTGAGTTATTTTAGAAAGTTTCAAATCGATGGCAATTATTTTTGTATTTATTTAAAACCATTAAAATTACTACAATTTTTCATAGTTTCGCACGCTATTGAAATAAAATGTATGTAAAATTTGACGTTGGTATGGATCTACCTTTTCAGGAAAACATAATCTCGATTTAATTTTGAGTAATTTTGGAAATAGAACCATAACCACAAGCATTGCATTTATCAGTGAAGGGATCTCATCTGCTTTAGACAAGTATAAAATAAGTGACTGAAATGCCGCGCGTCTTCTAATTATCGTCGATGAAGGATTAGGTCACAAAACATCAAAATATACAAGTATGATATAACTGAAACATTCACAACTTTTAGTCAGATTTTAACAAATAAATTTGTTTTGAATTCGTATTTTCATCCTCTGTCGACACAGTATATCATTTGACCATTAAGGTGGACCGTTTAATATTAGGGGGGCTAAAATGAAAAAAAGGGAAAAAACGATTTTTTTCAAACTTTAGACGCCCAGGGCTCGGTTAGGCCATGGTGGATATAGCTCAAAATTTATAGTTATTAGTTTTTTATCTATACGAACAAGTTTCCGGGTTGTCCCGTTGATTTTCAGATACTTCGAAACACCCCCATATATGCTATAACCACTCTACCCTGAATAATAGGTATTCAGTGGGGAAATGATAGGCTTACCCAGCTAGGGCATTCAGACCCAACAATTGTTGTAAATATAAGTAAACAAACATGAAGGGATAAAATATTTCAATTAAAATATACATTTAATACATCAGAAGTTTGAGATTGCTACAAGGAGGAAAAGATACAATATATAAAAAAAACAAAAAACTTTTGTGAAAGAGAAATTTCAACAACTGGAAATAAACTAGGGACCCCAAAACGGATATTTCGTTAAAAAAAAATTTGAAAAAAAAATTACGATCACAATACTTTCTCGTACTTCGTAACGGAGAAAGTAAAAATACAGACAATGCTAAACAAGCAACTAAAAAGAAATGGAGATAAACACGAAGATATCATCATCAAATACAATGAGGGAAACAAATGCCTCGATAAATCGGAAATAGTTTTTTGAAATTACTTTGCAATTGTCACAGATAACAAAATTAAATCACATTTTGGAAATACTCAATTCAACAGATGCACTACCTTAAAGAAAGTTCTACATTCAATACATCTGGATCCCGTAACTCCTAAAGATACAATCAAAATGATTAAATCTTTAAAAAATAAAAGCAGTTGTGAAGCTGACGTGTATCAACAAATATAATGGACCCTTAGGTCTTCACGCATTGTTGAATGATCAGTTGCAAGAACCTTAATGAAATTTTATTTAATACTAAATCTAACGTTATAATGTTTGAAACTTGTATTATCTGCAGGAAATTAATAATTGCGAAATCGTGATAATTTACAGGGTAGACATATTCACTTCATAACATCGTTCCCGGTGACCGTTTTAATATAACTCGGCTCGTATTTTCTGAATAATGCAGACTTAATTAATACCCCCCGACGACGATGATGGCGGTGCAGCGTTCTGCATTTTTTATGTGTCGATAAAAAGTTTTCCCAGCTAAGTATTTTTTGCCTATTGTAATATCATCTAGATGAATGGCGCTGTTCGTACGGGCCCTCAGCTTTAGCTTCCGCACCCTCCCCCCTTTCCGAAGAACGCTCTACTTATGTATTTATAATCTAATAAAGCAGACAGTATATCATGAGTTTCGACCTTAGTGACATCCAGAGCGATTACTAAAGTGCCGGGATTACGTAAGAAGGAGAACTTTAGACAATATTGTCGTCCCCCGAAACACTTTATTATAGTCCTGAGACAATGCTTATTCAGTGATATTACCTCGTGCATATTGGGCCATTTAACTTCAGATTTATTCTGATTCCTTCCTTCTAAACTCGCATTACCTGCACCTTAGATCTTTCGGTCCCTAACCATAAACTACTTGAAACTAAAATCACCGCTAATGCAAATTACACTTTGTCTTCAACTTTGGCATGTTATTATCCGTCACGTTTTCCTTTTTCAACATAGATTACATTTATTTATTTTTTCCCCTTTCGGTGCGGGTCGACTAAATTGGAATATTTATTAAGCGTGAAATGGGGGTCGGCACGCATCCAAGAAACAATTTTCCCATTTTTCCTTTCAGGATGCAGCAGGTGTTTCTTTATTTCCTCTTAACGAGATATTTCAGTCACGTTAACGCGGTACGGGTTTTTATGGATTGTGAAACTGTCGTTAGTTGTATTTATGCGGCGCCTTATTCAAATTTCTGGTGGATCGTTTTACATGTAATTCAAGTTATAATTTGAATAATGGCTTGTTAAATGGAATATATTTTCATTGGGGCGCACGCACGCATATTAGCTCAGAATGCCGCAATTGCAACTAGGTTAATGCGAAGGAGAACAATCGGGGGGGTTGTTGCAAATTCAAAATAACAGAGGTTATTTCAAGAAAAAGTAAGTAAGAACCTAGTTTTCAATTGATTTTGGATGAATAAAATAAATAGATTTCAGCTTCAACTGAAAACCATAGATTACAAAATAAAATATTTTTTTGCAGATTGATATGAAAAGTACGATTTTTCGGACTGATTTTAGGTCGTGAAATATCACTTTTACGGACTAGGCTTTGAAAATGCTTATTTATGCCTAGACTGTAAAAGTAATGAGCCAATCAGGTGAGACGCCTCGTCGACCAATAGAAGCCGCCTGCCATATCCATATCTTTATTGAAAACTGTTGGATTTGCAAAAACCAAATTGATTTTTAATAAGCGTTACTTCGGCCATTGAGGATAATTTTTTATGGAATTGTTCCCGCATGTTTTATATTTTCTTTTCCGATGTTTTTGTTAAAGTGCTCAAAAAATTAAAACAAAAATTTCCAAAAATACATATCTCAATTAAAAATGGTTGAATTTACAAAAAAAAATTAATTTCGAATAAGCGGTACTTCGGCCATTGAGGATATTTTTTTATAGAATTTTTCCTGCATGTTTTATATTTTTCTCTACGATTTTTTTCTTAAAGAGCTCAAAAAATTAAAACGAAAATTTTCAAAAATCCATAACTGTATTGAAAATTGTTGAATTTACAAAAACCAAATTGATTTTGAACAAACAATACTTTGGTCATTAAGGATGATTTTTCATGGAATTTTTCCTGCGCTTTTATATTTTTTTCTGCGATGTTTTTGTTCAGGCGCTCAAAAAATTAAAACAACATCTTTCAAAAATCCATATCTCTATTGAAAATGGTTAAATTTACAAAAACCAAACTAATTTTAAATAAGCGGTACTTCGGCCATTGATGATAATTTTTTTAGAATTTTTCCTGCATGTTTTATATTTTCTTCTGCGATGTTTTTGTTAAAGTGCTTAAAAAATTTAAACGAAAATTTTCAAAAATCTATATCTCTATTGAAAATTGTTGAATTTACAAAAACAAAATTGATTTAGAATAAGCAATACTTCGGCCATTGAGGATGATTTTTATGGAATTTTTCCTGCGTTTTTTATATTTTTTCTGCGATGTTTTTGTTAAGGTGCTCAAAAAATTAAAATAAACTTTTTCAAAAATCCATATCTCTATTGAAAATTGTTGAATTTACAAAAACGCAATTGATTTAGAATAAACGATACTTCGGACATTGAGGATGATTTTTTATGGAATTTTTCCTGCGTTTTTTATATTTTTTCTGCGATGTTTTTGTTAATTTGCTCAAAAAATTAAAATACAAATTTTCAAAAATACATATATCTATTGAAAATGGTTGAATTTACAAAAACCAAACTAATTTTGAATAAGCGGTACTTCGGCCATTGAGGATAATTTTTTTAGAATTTTGCCTGCATGTTTTATATTTTTTTCTGCGATGTTTTTGTTAAAGCGCTTAAAAAATTTAAACGAAAATTTTCAAAATCCATATCTCTATTGAAAATTGTTAAATTCACAAAAACCAAATTGATTTCAAATAAGCGTTACTTCGGCCATTGATGATAATTTTTTATGGAATTTTTCCTGCATGTTTTATATTTTCTTCCGCGATATTTTCGTTAAAATGCTCAAAAAATTAAAACGAAAATTATCAAAATTCCATGTTTATTGAAAATTGTTGAATTTGCAAAAACCAATTTAATTTTTAATAAGTGATACTTCAGCCATTGAGGATGATTTTTTTTATGGAATTTTTCTTGCATGTTTTATATTTTTTTCTGCGATGTTGTTGTTCAAGTGTTCAAAAAATTAAAACATATATTTTCAAAAATCCATATCTCTATTAAAAATGGTTGAATTTACAAAAACCAAACTAATTTTAAATAAGCGGTACTTCGGCCATCGAGGATAATTTTTTATGGAATTGTTCCTGCATGTTTTATGTTTTCTTCTGCGATGTTTTTGTTCTGGTGCTCAAAAAATTAAAACAAAAATTTTCAAAAATCCATATCTCTATTGAAAATGGCTGAATTTGCAAAAACCAAATTAATTTTTAATAAGCGATACTTCGGCCATTGATGATAATTTTTATGGAGTTATTCCTGTTTGTTTTATATTTTTTTCTGCGATGTTTTTGTTCAGGTGCTTAAAAAATTAAAACAAAAATTTTCAAAATTCTATATCTCTATTGAAAATGGTTGAATTTACAAAAACCAAATTAATTTTTAATAAGTGATACTTCAGCCATTGAGGATGATTTTTTTTTATGGAATTTTTCTTGCATGTTTTATATTTTTTTCTGCGATGTTGTTGTTCAAGTGTTCAAAAAATTAAAACATATATTTTCAAAAATCCATATCTCTATTAAAAATGGTTGAATTTACAAAAACCAAACTAATTTTAAATAAGCGGTACTTCGGCCATCGAGGATATTTTTTTATGGAATTGTTCCTGCATGTTTTATGTTTTCTTCTGCAATGTTTTTGTTCTGGTGCTCAAAAAATTAAAACAACACTTTTCAAAAATCCATATCTCAATTGAAAATGGTTGAATTTACAAAAACCAAATTAATTTCGAATAAGCGATACTTCGCCCATTGAGTATATTTTTTTATAGAATTTTGCCTGCTTGTTTAAATTTTTTGCTGCGATTTTTTTGTAAAAGTGCTCAAAAAATTAAAACGAAAATTTTCAAAAATCCATATTTCTATTGAACATTGTTGAATTTACAAAAACCAAATTGATTTTGAATAAGCAATACTTAGGCCATTGAGGATGATTTTTTATGGAATTTTTCCTGCGCTTTTATATTTTTTTCTGCGATGTTTTTGTTCAGCTGCTCAAAAAATTAAAACAAAATTTTTCAAAAATACATATATCAATTGAAAATGGTTGAATTTACAAAAACCAAACTAATTTTGAATAAGCGGTACTTCAGCCATTAAGGATAATTTTTTTAGAATTTTGCCTGCATATTTTATATTTTCTTCAGCGATATTTTCGTTAAAATGCTCAAAAAATTAAAACGAAAATTATCAAAACTCCACATTTGTTGAAAATTGTTGAATTTGCAAAAACCAAATTAATTTTTAATAAGTAATACTTCGGCCATTGAGGGTGATTTCTTTATTTAATTTTTCCTGCTCTTTTTATATCTTTTTCTGCGATGTTTTTGTTCAGGTGCTTAAAAAATTAAAACATAAATTTTCAAAAATCCATATCTCTATTGAAAATGGTTGAATTTACAAAAACCAAATTGATTTTGAATAAGCGATACTTCGGCCATTGACGATGATTTTTTATGGAATTTTTCCTGCGTTTTTTGTATTTTTTTCTGCGATGTTTTTGTTCAGGTTGATTGAATTAAATTTTTTTTCAAATATTTTTGTATTCAATTCTAAGAGCTGATTCTGAACATTATTTGTCTATAAAAAAATTGTGGGACTTCCAGCAATCGAGATACGAAAAATGACGTTTTACGTAAATAGTGCTTAAATACAGGGTGGAAACTTTAACTGGAACAAATTCGGTATTTATGAAATGAATAGTTCCAGAAAAAAATCCTCAAACAGGTCGATTTTTTGATCACGTATGACGTCATAGACATTTTTTTTTTAAATGGAAACAATTTTTTTATTTCAGTAAAGTTGTAGCCCTTTTTATTCGCTTTACGACTGTGTAAAAATATTTTTTTTATTGTTTTATTTAACAAATTGAAAAAAAAATATATAAACTTATTTAATGTATCAAATGTTCAAAATTAGCATCGTTCCTCTCTTGGCAAAAAGCCAATCGGTGATAAAATCCATCCCTTACATTTTGAAACATTTCTGGTGGAATTTGTCTCATTTCATGCAGTATACGTTCTTTGAAATCTTTAATATTTTTTCAATTTCTGAAATAAAAAAAAAAAATTACACAGTCGTAAAGAGAATAAAAAGGGCTACAAATTTAGTAAAAATGGTTTCCATTAAAAAAAAAATGTCTATGACGCCATACGTGAAGGACTTTGAAGACGCTAAAAAGTGTGGAATAAAAAATAAAAATCGACCTGTCCGAGGATTTTTCTCTGGGACATCTCATTTCTAAAATACCGAATTTGTTCTAGTTAAAGTTTCCACCATGTAGAATAATTAATTTAGTTATAGCGACTCCAAAACCTATACTCCGTAATTTATTTATCAAAATAGAATGAAATACGCGATCAAAGGCTTTGAAGAAGTCTGTATATACTGCATCTACTTGTCAGTTATTCTCAAAGGCGCTTAAAATGCATGATTGGTACACAAATAAATTAGTTACACAACAAAATGCTTGATTACAGATAATATTTTTTACAGAAAAACATTAATTTTATCGAATATTTTGGTAAAATATGCTGAAATCAAATGTGGTACGTTGCCGAGTGGTAGCTCCGCCAAAGTCCTCGAGAACAACGCCTTTTTCATGAGAAAAAAAAAACACAGATAAACACCACGGTTTTTAGGCGAAACGAACTCTTAAATATGCTATTACGTTGGAAAATTTCAAAACTTAAATTTTTATATTTTTTATACTTTTTTAAAATTTCAATCAACAAAATTGAAAGCGCTTGTAGTCTAAGCTTCAAAACGTTGTAACTTTCTTAATAATATGTGGATCTTTATAAAATAAACTAATCTAGTAACATGATGACTTCAAAAATTTATTTTAGCATTGAAAAATCTGAAAAGTAAAATTGACGACACATGTGAATATGCTTATCAAGTAGCGATTTGATTTGATGTATTTAAAGTAATTTTGTCTTCAGAAGGTTGCTATAGTTAGAAGTATAGATAGCGAACTACTGCGTTCAAAGGAGAGATATCGGAAGCACAATTTTTTTTCTCACTAAAGAAGGCAATGATCAAATCTTGATCATTCATTCAGTTATAAACACCACAAACTGCAGACCGGTTTTGGACTATAACACTCATCAGTGCAACATAGTCGCCGGTGGGGAATTGGAATTATAATGGGGAATATTATATCATATTCGATTAAACGAGGAGGTGGCGGTAAAACGTTCTTCTTTCAGTTATGGAAAGTGTTAATGCACTTACCGTATAACCAGTGCACGAAAACAATACGATATATTCGAAGCGGATGCGGCGGAGTATTTGAAGTGTGAATTGTTTACGTGGCATTTCAAAAGGCGCGCGATTGAAACGTAAACAAACCGAGATGAGATGAGCATCCTCGACGGAAGGAGGAAAGAGGAAGCGGTGTAAACACACGAAAGAAACTAACAAATAGCGCCCACGTAAAGACAATGCATGTTTTTACTTGTCTCCGTCATTCCGGCTTGGGGTTTCCCATTTTTTTTTTACCGACGATCCATGACAGGATCCAGCTGACCTTAAGGAAAAGGGCCCGGCGAAAGGTCGCCCTAACCGCCGCCCGAGACCTTCTCCCAAGACGCAAAAAGGAAATTCGGATCGATGTATTCAGTACGTACAAACTCGCCAAAAATTAATTAATAATCACGATTTACTGCCGATAAATTTCTTTTCGAGGGTTTGCAATTTGTACGGATAATTTCACTCCTTATAAGTAATTTCCGTATTCCGAGTTTACATACATCAGCCGCGAGATGTGGGTCACAATTCTCGAGAGTGAGAATTCGACGCCGTACCGCTAGGAGCTGTATGTTAACTTATTTTCCAAAGTCCGTACTTATATGGTTAAGTATAATAGAGCTTTTAAGGAGGTTTAATGCGGCCTGTAAATGACCAGGTGCGAACCGGAATGTCAAATTTTCATGATGAATGATTCGGCGCGAGACGTAAGTAACGGTCGATAATTATAGGTTATGTACGGTTGGCCGGCTACACTTTTTTTTTTAAATACGAATCGTTTCTTAAAACCTACAAATTAGGCCTCGTAATAATAACAACCTCCATTATCATTATCATATTAGGTCGATGAATTTAGTAGTTTTGTAATTAATACTATTCACGCTACACACTTGATTTTTTATTGCCAGCCTTTATTTAAAAACTATGGTAAGTTGAAGAAGTGCAATTACGGGAATAGAACAAGCTGCATTCCCAAGAATGATAGCATCTCTGGGAAGCTAATTTAATCGGAGCGTTATTTTTGTGTAGCAGCATGAGGTGCACAATTAAAATAAAACCATTTGTCAGAAATAATTTACGCCGTCCTTAAATAATTCCCGAGTATCCAAGATTAATCTAAGTGTTGGCGATAAATTTATCATTATATTAAGTTAATGGAAGCGAGCGAGAAAAACGGAACACGAATACGAATACGTGATGCCGGCGACGCCTTCGGGAAAATTGTCGCAATTGCGCGTGGAAATGTGGGAAAATGACAGAGGACGGGGGGAGGGGGAGCGGAAGATAAACGGGAGGGACGGGATCGTGTACACGGGCCATTAGAATGGTTAAAAAATACCTGGCGATGCGAATGATGATAAGAGGAGATAGGAGGATGGGGAGGATAGAAGACGGGAAGCAAGATGGATGCTGGACGGAAAACGTGACCCGAAGGCAAAGATAGATATCCTGAAGGGATGGTGAAGTTTTGTAAGACGTCGATATTGTGTGCACGTGTATAGGTATGCAGATATGAGGCTTTATTGGTATGCGGCGTGGTATTAATATCACATGTTATATACAGAGCGTGTATGGTGGAAGACATGAACGATATGCCGGATCTTATCTTTCAATACAACTGCTATTAAGTTTATCTTTATTTCATCTATTTATACGGGGAATATGACCCCATCGATACTCAAGCCCTAAAGGCGCAATCTCTGCCGCTGCGGCATTCGTCAACCCTTAATATTTTATTAGTTCCAGATGATGCCCTGCACCAACATGCGATACATGAAGAGTTGTTTGATTGTTGGAAAATTTAACGACGTTTTTTAAATTTACTGTAGATCGTGTACAGAAAAAATTGCAATTACAAAATCAATGAATTACCGCAGAGTATGGTGGTAACGAACGAAGTATACTTACGGTTCAACTATACGTTTAGATTATAAGTAGACAAAGTTTTAATGGTTTATTACTCGAGAACACTAATGGAACACAGAATTATTATTTACGTTGTTTTTTAACTGACAGTTCAGCGTTTTCTAGATTTTTCAGCATTCCACGAGCGTAACGTGTGTGATATCCGCAGAAATACTAGCGATGGTGATGTGGCCATCATGTTACTTTCTCCGACTTGATCATAGCTATTTATATTAACGTTTTCATGGTTTATTTTCAATTGAAATCATATTTTAAATGTACATCGAGCGTTGCGTAAACTCGGATGAAATTGACGTTTAAAACGTCAAAATTATGAAAGATGGAAAAATTATACTTCAAATTCAAAATCTCAGTTTATTCAAAAACTAGAAACTTATTCTTTATAAGTTGTTCATTTTAGCATTCTCTGCAATTATTATTAACATAAATTTGCTGTAACTATTATCGTTTTATAATTATAAACCAAAAATTTAAAAAAATAATACTAATAAATTTATTTCTCGAATAAAAATGATTTTATGAAAAATGTTTTCAAGCAAAAGATGTTAATTTCTTTGTTATCTTCAAAGCTTGTTTGAATGTTTTTGTGATATTTTTCATATTTAAGAAAATATTGGCAAAAAACAAAAAACAGTTAAGGTAAACGCCCACTTCCGGTGTACGAAATTTTACCAAAAGCTTTTCAGGTTCTTCAGATTATCAAATAAGACGGATGTTAAAAGTTTCATATCAATTGCTCTATTAGTTTTTGAGATACAGCACACACAGACACACACAACCACGAAAAAAAAATTCCAGAAATTATTGAAAGGGCCTCTAGGGACCCCAAAACGGATATTTCCGTTAAAAAAATTTTGAGAAAAAATCACGATCACAAAACTTTCTCGTACTTCGTAACGGAGAAAGTAAAAACTGAACATATTCCATAATAAATATTTAAAAAATCATATCTTTTTAAACTTGATAATGCCATCATCTACCAATAACTTAATTTATCGCGATAAATCAAAATGATCTTCTAGTCTTTCGATTTTTACTTACTCGTTACGAAGTACGAGAAAGTATTGTGATCGTGATTTAAAAAAAAAAATTTTTTTTACGGAAATATCCGTTTTGGGGTCCCTAGATGCCATTTCAACAATTTCTGGAAAAAATGGTGACGTGGCCATCATGTTACTTTCTCCGACTTGATGGTATCATAGCCATTTATATTTACATTTTCATGGTTTATTGAAATCATATTTTAAATGTACGAGCGTTGCGTAAACTCGGATGAAACTGACGTTTAAAACGTCAAAATTATGAAGAATGGAAAAATTATACTTCAAATTCAAAAACTCGGTTTACTCAAAAACTAACGAGATTTCGAAAAAAACTTATTCTTTAGAAGTTGGTTATTTTGGTATTCTCTACAATTATTATTCACACAAATTTACTGTAACTATTATCGTTTCATAATTATAAACCAAAAATTTAAAAAAATTAATAAATTTTTTTCTCGAATAGCAATGACTTTATGAAAAATGTTTTCAAGCAAAAGATGTTCATTTCTTTGTTGTCTTCAATGTTTGTTTAAATGTTTTTGTGATATTTTTCAAATTTAAGACAATATTGGCAAAAAACAAAAAACAGTTAAGGTAAACACCCACTTCCGGTGTACGAAATTTTACCAAAAGCTTTTCAGTTCTTCAGATTATCAAATAAGACGTGTGTTGAAAGTTTCATATCAATTGCTGTATTAGTTTTTGAGATACATCGCGCATTTTCTTAAATATGAAAAATATCACAAAAACATTTAAACAAACATCGAAGACAACAAAAAAATGAACATCTTTTGCTTGAAAATATTTTTCATAAAATCATTGCTATTCGAGAAAAAAATTTATTATTTTTTTTTAATTTTTGGTTTATAATTATGAAACGATAATAGTTACAGCAAATTTATGTGAATAATAATTGTAGAGAATACCAAAATGAACAACTTCTAAAAAATAAGTTTTTTTGGAAATCTCGTTAGTTTTTGAGTAAACCGAGTTTTTGAATTTGAAGTATAATTTTTCCATCTTTCATGATTTTGACGTTTTAAACGTCAGTTTCATTCGAGTTTACGCAAAGCTCGATGTACATTTAAAATATGATTTCAATTGAAAATAAACCCATGAAAACGTAAATATAAAGTCGGAGAAAGTAACATGATGGCCACATCACCATTTTATTTCAATATGCATTCCTGTTAAAATGTATGCCTGTTTGCTTGTGTGCGCTGTATCTAAAAACTACTACTTGAATGAACATCAAACTTTGAACATAAGCCTTATTTAATAATCCGAAGAACTGAAAAGCTTTTGGTAAAATTTCGTACACTGGAAGTGGGTGTTTACCTTAACCGTTTTTTGTTTTTCTCCGATAATTTTTTAAATATGAAAAGTACTATAAAAGCACTCAAACAAATTTTGAAGAAAGCAAAGAAATGAACATTTTTTGCTTGAAAATATTTTTCGTGAAATGTATGGTTTTTGAAAAATAATAGCAATTATTATTTTTTTTTAATTTTTGGTTTAAAATTATGAAACGATAATACTTACAGCAAAAGTATTTTTACAATAATTGTAGAGAATGCCAAAATGAACAACTTATATAGAATAAGTATTTTTCGAAATCTCTTTGGTTTTTGAGTAAATTGACTATTAGAATTTAAACTATAATTTGTCATTTTCATCTTTCATAATTTTGACGTTTTAAACGTCAATCTCATCTGATTTTACTAAACGCTCTATGCACATTTAAAATGTAATTTCAATTGAAAATTATTTTAGAGTTTCGGATCGTATCTTAATTTGAGCTTGTGTTATTTTTGGGGTAAATTATTTTTAGACCAGAATTTTTGTGCTCGTGTTTTATATTTTTTGCTTGTTTCTTCGATTTTTTTCCTTTAAATTCTTGATTTTTTTCATAAATATTCTTTATGTTGGTCCCAAATTTAAAATGATCTGTTGAAATTTTCGACTTTTTTGGTGAGTATTTTGATTTTTAAGTTCGTGCTTTCGATTTTTGGTCTAAATTTTCGATTTTTTGCCAAAATTGTTGAATTTTGATTTGTATTTTGGATTTTCTTGGTCTAAATTTTTGATTTTATGTCCGAAGATTTCTTTATTTGGCCAAAATTTTCGATTTGTTTATTAAGATTTTCAATTTTGTTACTTTTTGGTCTGCTTTTTTTATTTTTAGGCCCATGTTTTCAATCTTTTGGCCACAATTGTTAAATTTTGACCTGTATTTTCGATTTTTTGGTCCAAATTTTTGATCTTCTGTCCTAAGATTTTTTTATTTGGCTGAAATTTTCCATTTGTTTATTAAGATTTTCGATTTTTTAATCTGTATTTTTATTTTTAACCCCAAATTTTCGGTATTTGGTCCAAATTTTGTTTTTTTCGTCCTATATTTTAAATTTTTTAATTTTCAATTTTAGTTTCTTACTTTGAGCTACAGGGTTATTTTGAGGGTGAAAATGGCAAACAATTTTTTTTTGGTTGAATTTTTTAATCTACATTTTTAGATCTCTGGCCTGTAATTTCTTTTTTTTTTCGAAGTTTTGATTTTTGGCCAAATATTCTTTATTTTGGCCTGCTTTTTTTAGTTTTTTTTTGTCCCAAATTTTGAGTATTTGATCTAATTTTTCATTTTTTTGGCCCATATTTTAGATTTTTTTTATTTTCAATTTGAGTTTCTGTTCAGAAACTTACTCTGAGTTACAGGGTTATTTTGAAGGTGAAAACGGCAAACTATTTTTCCTTTACTTGAATCTTTTTATCTGCATTTTAGGATCTCTGGCCTGTAACTTCGTTTTCTATTCCAAATTTTTGACCTAAATATTCTTTATTTTGGCTTGAAAATTTAGGTTACGTGTTAAAAGTTTCGATTTTTTGGTCCGTATTTTTAATATTTAGGTCCTAATTGTTGGTTTAAGTTTTAGCTTTTTTGTATTATATTTTTAATTTTCTAATCTGAATTATTGATTTTTATGCGCGATTTTTTTGCCAGTATTTTCGAATTTTTTGGTCGGTTTTTGATTTTTTGGCCTTTACTTTTGAACCTGAATTATTGTTTCTTTTTTATTTTTTTTGCATTATTTTCGAGTTTCTGGTCGGAAACTTATTTTGAGCCAAAGAATTATTTTAGGGGCTATCTAAATATTTTTTCTTTTACTTGAATTTACAATATTTTAGTCTGCATTTTTTAGGTCCATATTTTAGATCTTTACCTTTACCTGTTTTCGCCTCAATTTATTCCAAATTTTTAATTTTTTTGCCTAAATAATCTTTATTTTGGACAACATTTTCGATGTGTTTGTTGAAATTTTCGATGTTTTAGTTTGCGTTTTTTTTTATGTTTAGGCCATAGTTTTCGATATTTGGATTTTTTTGGGCCTATGTTTTAGTTTTATTGTTTAATTATTGATTTCTATTAGCGAATTTTTGATTGGCGAATATTTTAGATTTTTAACCTAAAGCAGCGACTTTTTAATGTTTTGCCAGAATTTTCAAGGTTTTGGTCTAATCGTCAAATCGGAGAAAGTGACATGATGGCCACATCACCATTTCTTTAATTGATGATGGGTTGACTGACCCTCGCAGAAAAAAAAGTAATATCCCCGACAGACAGTCACGTCGGGGATGTGCGATTCTGCTTGATTTCTGTCAATAAACACATTCGTTATTTATTTGTCATCTCCACGTTTCGTCTGATGTGCGCGTCAAGTAATACGGGGAGAGATGCGAGCTGGGAAACTTCTTTCGACAATGGATGCGATAAAAATAACGTCCACGAATTTGCGATGTTGCGGCAATAAGATGCATCCATCGAGTTATATCATCTGACAAGCAGAAAACGATCGGCGTTCGTTCGATGTATGACGCGCATCCAGAAATTGAAGTTTTTAAACTGTGGAAGCGCACCTACTTGGATTTATCAAGTTGGCGTAGAGGGGGAGGGGAGAAGTTAATCCGTCTTACCTGGAAAAGAAAAAAAAGCAGTTAGTCAAAATCCATGTATATAAATTATTATTATAGTCCTGATTCCTTTTACTGTGTGCGGAGTTTATATAAAAATAAGAAATAACATAACAAAACGGTAGTGGCAGATGACGCAAAAAAAAACTTTTTTTTTATTGGCAAGCTTATAGGCATTCAGTCCTGATCGGTGTGTAAATTTACTTAAACCTAAAAGAAATCAGACTGCGATACAACATTGAAAAGGTTAGTCTCTGAGGGCTGTCATGGCATTTTCGGAATTTAAGTTTCTCTAAAACGTTGTAGAAATACATGTTAGTTGAGATCGCGAAAAAAACTCGATTTTTTAAACCGTCGTAACTTAATTTGTTTGCCATTGTGGTGAAATTTCCCGTCGATTTTTTTTGCACACGGTACAGCTTGTCAAAGTTGGACAATTTTTTACATAAAAAACATTTTTTCCATCGCGTTGTTACGGGGGGTGGGTTGGACTTGGGGTCAAAATCAACTACACATTCTTAAAAATAAAACTTGAATTTTTTCCGAACTAAAAGATTCATCGATTTTCGATCAAATTGAACCAAGTTACGACGGTTTGAAAAATCGAGTTTTTCGCGATTTTTCGAGTGGTGCTTTTTTCTTGACCTAACCCTTTTTTTAATCAAATGATAATGACAGTAAAACGACAAAACTTAAGTCGTGATATGTATATATATATGTAATATTTGTACATACATCAAATAAATTGTGGTAAAAATCATAGTAAGTGTTTTATTCAGTGTTTCTATAATTAATTACCACGTAGTAACGGTCGCAACCATCACCATGATTGCATCAAGATATATTGAAATCATACCGCGGCATCTTGAAAAATCGTTTTTTCAACTTTTTTAACCCGCCATTGGTGACGCAAATTTGACTTTGATCAATGGTGACTCCGGTCTCACGCACCGGGGTTTTCAACTGAAGATTTTTCGAAACGTGTTACTAATAGTTCTTTTTTTTATTTATGCTCTTTGACAATAAAACAAAGATATTTAATCAATTTAAGCTCTACTATGCGACAGCTACTCGAAATTGCAACAAAAAACAATAACGGAGAATAAAGTTATTCGACACACCCGGTCTCACAGACCAGCACGGTCACCATTGGCGGGTTAAAGGTTTCTACCATTTTTCGTGAAATTGTCCATATATGTCAACCTTTTCCGGCAATAGGCGGAAGCTTTTAAAAAACGAACATTTTGGTTTTTATGTCATCCTTGTAGGTTAAATTTTTAAATTTTCGGAGCATTTCGTTTCAGGCATCAAAACGATGAAAAACTGTTGTTTTTCACTAAAAAAAACACCAATTACGGTTTTATTAGGTGTTTTTATCGAAAATAAAGGAATTTAAAAAGTATTCAGAATATTTCCTTTTTTTGTACTGTTAATAATTTTTAGTAAATAACGCATATTATTTCTTTTTTCTAAAAAACTTACGTAGTTCTATTTGATGAAAATTAATGAAAGGTACAATCCTAAAAATATGATTACATAGGTGGCCTTCAAGGTCATTCAAGGTCATTTAGACCCTAAAAAAATCCAAAAGTTTTTTAATCGATTTTTAACCCACAGGACACTTTTTTAATTCGGTTTTTGACATACGCCGTAAAAATTTACAATAATAATAGTAAATAAATTTAATAAAACGAAATATAGCCTGAATATATGAATAACCACATACTGCTAAACACAAGACCCCCACAGAGCGAGATCTCAAAAACTGTAATAGGTAGTAGAGAGTTGAAATTTTCATGAAAAATCACAAATCATTCAAGAACCCGACTATTGAAATTTCAACCCACTCCGACCACCCCTTCAAAAAAGGGTTGCCAACCCCTCAAAAAAAATTGTTTTTGAATTTTTATTTTTTCCCGATAGGCCCGGGGCTCCTCTTGGCGACCGTGACATCCGCGATTTTCTAGGTTACCCAATTATTACAGGGTGATTTTTTGAAAATCGATTTTTGACGATGCAGAGGTTCACGCCAAAACTTTCACATCCCTGGATTTTTGAAGAAATTGGCGTGCGATCCGTGGTTGCAATCCCTCAGCCATTTTTCAAAAAAATCACATTTCGGACGCTTCCGGAAAAAGGGCGCTCTTACTCTTACAATTACGACTCCGAATTTTAAAGAGTTTCGTATTGTAGAACTAGCTCCCCTCTACATTTTATGTCTCTTACGAATTTTTGATATCTCCAACCCCCGAGAATTTATTCAAAGAAAACCACCACCGATTTAAATTAAAAATTCTACAGCGGCCATTTTTTATCTCACGTAAGAAATTTAAACGGCATGCCATTTGAAATTGCATTTTGCGTCGAAAAGGTAAGGACTATATTTTTCATGGGGCGCACCGTTTACGATCTACGGCCAATTTTTGATAGTTTTGAGCGAATTTTTCGAAGAATTTTGCGATTTTTTTTTCGAAAATTAAAAATCTGACGACGGCATATCAGTCAACGATATAATCAGTATCAAAGATCCCCATTAAGTTTTTCGATCCGATTCGTTCGTCACCAGTTACTTTGATCAATTTTGAAGGGAAACGTACGGACGACGGCGCAGCGCAGCGGAGCCGTCGTTCGTTACCAGTTAATTTTTTAAATTTTATATTTCACTATTTCGCATAAAGAACACAATTTCACCTACAGCAACTTAAGCTTGAAAAACTAGTATTCAACCTATTCGCAACTCTGCAAAGCAAAATTAAGTCTTACTAACAAGGAGAGGATCAGATGTGTGACTCACCGATTTGATCCATCTTTGGCACACGTGTAGGTCATGATAACGAGTTTAACAGGTGCAAGTAATAGGGCGCACTATTCAGCCGTTTTCGAGAAAAAAAATTGATTGATTCTAAAATCAGGATATTTAAATACACATGGATTTATAAAAACTATAAAAAGAAAAGGAATGAACCCAACTTCAACAGTGGGGTTCGATCCTTAGACCTTTCGACTACGAATCGGAGGTTTTATCGATGCGCCAAAAGGTCGGTGTATGTTTGTTAACGCAAAAGGTATATAAACATAGGAATGAATAACAAATTTAAACAAACATTTTTTCTAGAAAACGGCTGAATAGTGCGCCCTATTACTTGCACCTGTTACACCCCTAGTAATGACCTACACGTGTGCCAAAGATGGATGAAATCGGTGAGTCACACATCTGATCCTCTCCTTGTAAGACTATAAACAAATAACTTATGAAACAACTACTTCCCTGGCTAGTGCCACGCCGGATATTGAATGATACAAAAGAAATTTGCATGTTATTACTAGTGCTACTAGATAATAACATTGGTTTAAGATCTGCAGATGGCTATTTACTTAATTTTAACACATTTTAGGGTTTAGTTTTATATTCTAATTCAATTTAGTTTAATTTTCAAGTTAGTCCTGTGGGTAGAAATAAACGATCTTAAACCAATGTTATTTAGCGAGTAGTGATCATCATTAAGATTGAAGAGTTTAATTCATTTTGTATTTGTGTTACATTTTGAAAAGTATGTTTACCTAAAGTACGACCCGCTGTAATGTTACGCGTCATTAAAGTGGCCCTTGAAATCATTTGGGTTGGCCAGGCCTGGTCTAGAATGATTATTAAAAGAGAGATTTTTTCGACGCACTACGGGCTTCAAAATGACATTTGTTATTCCACAGGAGAGTCAGCGATTGTCGGTAGAGTAGGAAGTGGCCAGAAGGGTGGTAAAATGGGGGTTAGGGAATGAAAGAGTAGTGAAAGAGGTATGGAAAGTGTGTTACAGAGAATGGGAGGAATAAGTTGTATGTTAGGGCGGGGTAGTCAGCGATGGTTTTCGAAGAAAAGGTATCGAGGGGGGAGCTGATCGAGAAGGAGGTGGCGGAAAGGTTACTGTCGGTGGAGTTGTAAGAGAGGCAAACAAAAATAAGCAACAGTAGATATAACCCGAAGTTCCAAGGTATGCAAGTGTTCGCAGACCCGCCTCGGTATTTTAAAAACTTGAAGCCTGACGAAGTCCGTTTGTTGGCGACGTTCAGGTGCGGGAACGAGGAGAAATGTGGGAAGGTGTGTATGGGAGAGGAATACGCGAGGTGTGGGTTTTGCGAGGAAGAAAGAGATGAATGGGAGCACTGGATGAATGGGTGTGAAGAAGTGAGGGAGGCGATAAGGATGAGAGTGAAAGAAAGAAATAGGTCTGTGTGATTTGTGAGGTGTGTAAGTTATTGGTGAGATTGAGGACAAAGAAGTGTAGCTAACTGAAGGTCGAGAGGACTGCGAGAAGGGATGTGGGGCGGGTAGGTAAGGGTATAAGTTTAGAGTTGTTATACGAGGTTAGGTTTATAATAATAATAATAATAATAATAATAATAATACTTTTATTTCCCAACAGATCGTGGAATCTAATTACAGGGAAAAAGTAATAAAGATAATAAAGATATCAAGATATAACATATAAAAAAATAAAACAAAAGGATAAAAAAATAAATGAACAAAATATAGCAAATATTCACATAATTAAATTAGAATTGACTATAAAGCATAAATCATAGTAATTCACGTAATAGGGATGAGAACTCTCTGGAACTATTGCCAAAAATATCAAGCGAATGCTGGTTACAGTTATACAATCTTTGCATGATAATTAATGGCGAGTTGAAGTGCGCACCCGTTCTACATGTGTCATATCTGAATAATGGTGCATTTTTATAGTTGTATCTAGGTGTATAGAAGTTAACGCATGAAAGAAGATCAGGGTTATGTATTTTACCATTTACCAGTTTATATAGAAATTCAATGCGATAGATATCTCTACGGATTGACAAAGGCGAGAACTCAAAAAATGCTAAAAGATCCAGATATGAGACAGTGTAGTCCGGATATACATACATTGACTTATAATATAGGTATCTTAAAAAATTCTTCTGTATCCTTTCAATTGACACAATGTGTATTTGATAAGCTGGTGACCAGACCTGGCAACAGTACTCCAATTTAGAACGCACAAATGCAAAATATAAAAGTTTAAGAACACCTGTGTTATTGAAAGACTTACATGAACGTTTAACAAAGCCCAGCATCTTATAAGATTCCGAACATACATTCTTAATATGTGCAGAAAAAGTTAATTCGGGGTCAAACGTGACGCCAAGATCTTTTATGCCCGAACATCTCTCTAACGGCACAGATTTAATATTGTAAATGTACTCTATTAGAGTTTTCTTTCGCGCGAAGGATATGTACTTACATTTATTAACATTTAGCACAAGTTTGTTTTTGTCGCACCAATTACTAATACGCATAAGATCATTTTGTAGACAATTACAGTCTTCAATATCAGTAATTTTACGGAAGATTTTTACATCGTCTGCGTAGACCAAAATATTAGATGAGATACCGGAAACAATGTCGTTTATGAACATAACAAAAAGGAGGGGACCGAGGTTGGAACCCTGGGGGATCCCACTAGTAGGGGTGAAACTGTAAGACCTGTACTCTTTATGTTGTATGAACTGACTTCTGTTGTACAGATACGATTTAATAAGTTCGGACGCAGCTCCAGAAAACCCAAAGGTTGACAGTTTGGTAACGAGGAGATCGTGATCAATCGAGTCAAAGGCTTTTTGAAGGTCAGTATATATAACGTCAACTTGGCTTCTATTATCAAGGGCTTCCGATACAAAATGGGTGAAATTTAAAAGATTTGAGGTAGTCGAGCGCGATTTTATAAATCCATGCTGCTTCGTTGAAATGAGGTTGTTGACATGCCTTTGCATTTGGTAGCACATTGTGAATTCCAGAAGTTTAGCGAAGTTATTGATTATTGAAATGGGTCTGTAATGTTTGATTTTGTTTGGACATCCAGATTTTAGTACGGGAGTTATTCTAGCAGCTTTCCAACAATGCGGAAAAGTTGAACTAGAGAGAGCAATGTTGAAAATGTGGAGTAGAGCGGGTATAAGGCATTGAGTGCAATCACGTACAAAAAAACTGGGTATGCCATCCGGACCCGAGGTCAGGTTATTCTTCAGACGCTTAGATGATTCATATATGTCACATTCCTGAATCTTACAAAAAGTGAAATTGACCTCTTCCAAATTAGAACTATTATAATTCGCACTTGTGGCTTGAACTTGAGTATATACTGAGTATACAGATTTAAAGTAGGATGCAAAGCCATCCACTATTGCCTCAGGTGAATCTAATGTTTCGTCATCGAAAAACATCAGTCCGGGTATTCTTGATTGACCTTTCTTGACCTGTATGTATGACCAAAGCATTTTAGGGTCTTTTGAGATAGATGCTTCCGCATTCAAGGTAAAGGTGTTGTGGTCGCGCTTAATCATGCGCTTTATTTCGCTGCGTAAATTGGTAATTCGGGTTTTTAGATAATCATGTTTATTTTTTTTGTGGAGCTTCCTAGTTTTCTCCTTTAATCTAATAAGTTTGATAACTGATCTGCTAAACCAAATGGGATATTTACGAGATGGGCGTTCCTTAAACTTGGGTACATACATAGAGAATAAATTATCAAGTACAGCATAAAAAGCATTACAGGCATCGTTAACATCTGTGCAAGATAACACAGTTGACCAATCACATTCAAGTAGAGATAAATATAATTTATGGAAGTCAGCCTTACGGAAATTGTATGCAAGTTTGTTATGACTGGGACTAAAATAACAAGTAGATTCCGATAAAAATTCAACATTTATTGTTAGTGATGGGTGATGATTGTCTTCGGGTAGCATTATTAGGTCATGTGAGCACTTGCATACAATACTCTGTGAAGCCATCACTAAGTCTAATAAGCGTTTTTTAATATTTAATACATCGTTTATTTGGCTTAAGTTATTTAATGCCATAAAGTTCTTAAGTTCAGTATTGACATGATTATCCGGAGAACTGAGTAAGGTGGGTATGTTGAAATCACCACATATAATATAATGATCAAATTTGATAATGACACTTTCGATTATACTAAATACATTCAAATATACCGTCACATCTTGTGAGGGCGGCATGTATATGCAGATAAGACATACTTTAACTCGACCAAATATAACACTAACACAGACTATTTGCACGTCTAAACCTTCTGGAATGATGATGTCACATTTAAAGCTTTTGCAGTTAAGATCTATTGCGATTAGTGCTCCGCCGCCTCTACGCGATAAACGATCACATCTATAAACAATATAGTTCGTTGGAAATATCTCAGAGTCACGTACACTGTCATTTAACCAAGTTTCAGTGAGCATAACTACCTCGCTGTATTGACTTGCAACCGCACTATATATTAATATGTTTATGCCAAATAAAGGTTTTTTTTTTCTTCCGCAAGTACATTTTCTAATGGGTCTTGATGAGATCTTTACAGTGATGAATTCAACCAGTGGTTTATTCAGGAAATCATTTCAAATGCAATTTTTGCCCAAAAGTTACAGGTTTTAGGACGCATCAAATTAAGTTGATTTGTAACGTCGTTGAAGTTCATTAAAACAAAAATAAAACCATTGCGACTAGGGCTGGAATTTTTCTTCAAAGATTTTCCATTTCCAGGATTCAAAAGCCTGGAAGATTCGAAGATTAATGGAAAAAAAATCCAAGATTGAAGTTTCGAAGATTTGAAGCTTCGAATTCTTTTGGCTTCGAAGTTTTATCAGAGAAAGCAATTTTTGAAAGAAACATGACGATAGTAAAAAAAATTGATAATGGCAGAAAATTTATTTTATTTGATTCAAAGCGCCTTTACATGAGTAAGTGGTCTAATATGTTGTGTTCGACAAATACTACGTTTGTTTCTTTATACTATACCGGGTGTAACTGAAATCTTGTAGACCCGAAATATTATTTGCATTTTTACATATATCTTTATTAAATTTAGTATAGTACAACAGATGGCTCTGTGATAGCTGGCAGTCAGTTGGTGAGTGCCGTGCGAGATGGAAGTAGCCCGTGTTGAGCAGCGCGCTTACATCAAAATAGCCGTTCTCCCAGGGAGAAATGCGATGGAATGTCACAGGGAGTAGTAGAAGCCCTTGGGAATAATGCCCTACCATATTGTACAGTAGCACGGTGGGTAGGAAAGTTTCAGCAAGGATGTGTGTCAACCAGTGAAGAGCAATGATCGGGTCCGACCGGTTAGTGTGCGGACCGACTTGTCACGTGCCGTCATCGAGCAGCTCATGGATGAAGACAGACGATGGACGTTACAGGCGGGTGCGTTATGCAATATGCTCCGACCACTTTGTATGCTGGCAACAGGACTTCTTGTCACGAATAATCGCCATCGATGAATTTTGGGCCAGGGCATACGAACCAGAACTGAAACGTCAGTCCGCGGAGTGGCGACATCCAGGATCACCAAGGTACCAGAAGTTCCGTCAGAATCCTTCCCCAGTCAAATTGATAGTGATCCACCAGCGTATGACGTCAGGGGTGTCATTGTTTGTCATTTTGTTCCTCATGGCAGATCAGTGACCGCACAGTACTACAGGGACTTCCTGGTGCGACAGGGGATAAACATCCGGATCTTGTGGACAGTGCAATAATCCTGCACGACAATGCAAGACCACATAAAGCAGGGTGTGTACGGTAGCTACTCCGACGTTGGGGATGGGAAGAATTGGAGCAACCTCCTTACTCTCCTGACCTTTCGCCCTGGGCCTTTGATCTCATTCCCAAGATTAAGGAACCAATACTTGGTAGGCGGTTTGCAACACGAGAGGAAATTGCTAGAGATGACACGAGATGACGCGATTCACACAAGGTGCGGCAAATGCTGAGGCTGATGGTATTCAGCGCCTCCCACATCGTTGTCAGCGTGTGGTGACAGTAGCAGGAGACTACATTGAGGGTCTTTAGGAACAGGTTTGTCATGTCAACTTTATGTGTACTGTGTTATCATTCTTTTGCACGGTGAAGGCCACATTGTCCTGTATACTACCGTAATAAGAGAGTGTGTTACGATGTTTCAGTGCTATTTATTGTCCACACCTTATCCTTTCGTCTGTATACGAGGTCCGGCTCTTAAATAACGAGACTGGTTACAAAAAGGTCTTTATTATAAAAATTACAGATCCAACGAATGTTCCCGTTCAATATACTCCCCTTCCCTCTGCACACACCGAAGCATTCGTTTTTTCCACTGTTGGAAACAGAGCTGGAAGTCTTCTTTTGTGAGCGCTTTGAGTAGCTCCATCGTTTTTTGCTTCACCTCCTCCATTGACCCAAAACGCGTTCCTTTTAGGACATACTTGATCTTGGGAAATAGATAAAAGTCGCAGGGCGCTAAATCTGGCGAATACGGAACATGTTCAAGCACTGCGATGCTTTTATCGGCTAAAAAACGCTTTACAAACAACGCGTTATGAGCAGGTGCGTTGTCTTGATGCAAGATCCACGACTTGTCTTTCCATAACTGCGGTCGTCTCCTACGAACTCGCTCTCGCAGTGTTGCCAGAACTTGCAAATAATAAGTTTGGTTCACAGTTTGACCCTCTGGAACCCATTCAGTCATCACGACGCCGTTAATGTCGAAGAAAACGATGAGCATTGCTATGAATTTCGATTTCGACATACTTGCTTTTTCATTCTCGGAGATGCTGGAGTTTTCCAATGCATTGATTGCCGCTTAGTTTCAACATCATACTGAAAAATCGTATCGTCGCATGTGATGACCTTTTCCAACAATCCAGGCTCTTCCACTAACCTTTCAAAAACATCTGAGCAGATCTGGTGACGGACTCGTTTTTGTTCTGGGGTCAAGTTTTTCGGTACCAACTTCGCACAGACTTTTTTCATGTTCAGTTCATGGTGTAAAATTCTTCTGACTGTTTCTTTATCGGCGTTTACAGTCTCAGCAATCATCCTAATGCTCGTTCGACGATCTGCACGCACAATTTGATTGATTTTTGCCACGGTTTCTGGAGTTGAAACAGCGACAGGTCGGCGTGGTCGTAGGTCATCTTCGGTGCTCTCTCGGCCTTCAGAAAATCGTTTACACCATTCGAAAACACGCGCACGAGATAAATTATTCTCACCGTAAGCCTCCTTCAACAATTTGTAGTACTCAGTTGGCTTTTTTTTCAATTTTATGAGAAATTTCAGATTGATACGTTGCTCATGTTTTTCGTCACACATTTTATCCGACGTGAGAAAAAAAACACGCTGGCTTCAAAACGCAATAGCATAAATACTACTCAACGCACACAAATGTTATTTCGCACTGGAATAGTAGACACTTCAAGGATTCCAACGATGTGTTCGTTTCCCCCTCTACAGTTCCGGTACGCGTTCTGCGCGCGCAGTCTCGTTATTTAAGAGCCGGACCTCGTAAGTCACATTTTCCAACCGGACTGGTATCTTCAAGAAAAAAAATAGTTGCCATGACTTTTGCCCCGACCCTCGTATTTGCATTGTGAGAATCAAATCGCCAACTAATTTGTGTGCGAAGTGCACAGATTTATAAACCGCTTTCGTACGTGGTGATAACATTAATGATATAGTAAATAGAACAAATATGATGTACAAAAATATTGAACAATGGATATATAATAATAAGTTGGTTTTGAATCCTGAAAAAACAGCATGTTCAATATTTAAAAACAGCCGTTCAAAACAAAACACACCAAATTATGTAAATGTTGGTAACTCCAATATAGAAGTATCGGAGCAAATAAAAGTGTTAGGTATTACGTTAGATGGTCATTTAACTTGGAGAAATCACATTAAATCCCTAAGTTCGAAATTGAGTAAACATTTATACTTATTAAGAGAGCTATCAAATAAATGTGAAGTATTTGCTCTTAAAACATTTTATTTTGGTAGTATCTATTCACAAATAAATTATGGGATTATATTCTGGGGAAATTCTAATCTTTACAATATTACAAAAATATTTTGTCTCCAAAAGAGGGCTGTTAGAGTTTTGTTTGGGCTGAAATCAAGAGATTCGTGTAGAAATGTTTTCAAATCACAATACCTGCTAACAGTTCCTTGCATGTATATTTATGAAGTATTAAAATTCCTAGTGGCAGGAAAACTATCAGGAGCATTAAATGCTGATTACCACCAATATGGTACCAGATATAGACAAGACCTGTCGATGCCTGTACATTCCAAGGCTATATATGAGCAAACAGTCAATTATAACAGTTGTAAACTATTCAATCATTTACCTCAGCCATTGAAAAAATGCAGTTCTAGTCAGAGTTTTAAGAAACAATTGAAAGACTTACTTATTAAACACTCATTTTACTCTGTAAATGAGTTTTTAAAACATTCGTTTATGTAATTTTAATTTAATTTAGTATTGTTATCAAATATTTTGACTTATTCTGTAAATGTATTATATTTTATATTACTTATTTATGGAATAAATATACTATTCTATTCTATTCTATTCTATTCTATTCTATTCTATTCTATTCTATTCTTCTATTCGATTTAGTCTTCGTTTAGCCGCTATGGCGGTTCAAAAAAATCGATTATTTTATAAACTGACGGTCAACTTTGTTACCATTTTAGATAGCTGAATTTTCATATCGGCAATCGAATTTTCTCTTTCTTCTGATGAAAAGGAATGGGCATTTTAAAATGGATGATTTTTTCGATATTTTCATTTATTGCCCATGTCGAGGGCAATAAATGGGAAAATATATTCTCCCTGAAACTATTCATATTTAGCAATAGCTTAAAAGACTAGAGCATTATAAACCTTGTGGACGACTGCAAATACGTTTGCAAGACTGATTAAAGTGCATCATACATTTCCACGTACCACACGTAAAATCCACGTATTCCTCGTTGAAAATAAACAACTGCATCCAGCCTTTTCATGCCCAATCGTTTTCGGACCGTAACTGCCATGTTACCTTTTTTTTCGCCATTCACTTACAACGATACAACCACTCAATCGACCAAAGTATAGCCTCCGGCTCGGATCGTGTCCTCAAACGTGTAATCTCACTTGCTACATTTTTTTGCACAAAATGAATAGACCAGTCTATAAATTAAAAAAAATTGCGCTAGGATCTTTTGTTTGCCTAGGAAATTAATTGGAATAATTTATTTCTGTTTAATTTACCTAAAGCCCCCGCGCACAATTAGCGTATTTCCTGGGCCATATTCAAGAAGGAAATTGAAATGAAAACGTGTTGATACAGCCCAGATTACAATATTATCCAGTGCGCGCCTCTCACTCGGGTGGCAAATTTATATAGTGCTAATTTAGAGACCCTGTTTGGTATTCTGTAGCCTCGGAGAGAGAGATATTACATGTTTATTCAAAACAGATGCATAACCTCGGAATGTGCTGATAATTGGAATTTGCATTGTGTCCGAAGCTGCACGTATTTTAAGGTATTAATTTATTAGACACGAAACGCCGCCGATTCGGCAGTTTGCGTAAAAGGGGAATGCTGCAATTCAAGAAGCAACAAGTACTATATTTATTATATAGCTGATTCATACAGACATTATGAGTATTTTATTTATACCCTGCGTTCAACATTGTTTTGAATTTGGCGCGTTGTTTTTCATATTGCAATGTTGGTACCCTGCGTGCGAGAGTATCAAATCGATCATTAGCGCCCGCAGAATTAACCGTCAGTGCGATCGTGTGTGCGTGTGCTTTATAGATATTTAGTTTTACATTTACGTTTTATACCATCTCATCTTACTGCAGATATTTTATTGGTTAAGTTAAAAAATAACCACATTAACACATGCAAATCTTAATTATGAAATGTGGTTTTAGGTTAAGAATGCCGTTCGAAGATCACCACAACAGGTTTATCCTTGAAGCATATTTTCGAACAGGGACACGCAACGCAGAAGGGAGTTGGAATTATTACTATCAAAATTGCGAGGAACAATTTCACGAGCAGTTTCCTGATGTTGAGTTTGGTCACAATTACTTTGTACAACATGTTCGCCGTATTGTTACCAGATTTCATGAAACTAGTAGCGTTTCCAAACGAAAATCTACAGGCCGACCTACTGTCCTTACGGAAGCAGTCGTTGCAGATATTCAACAAAGACTACATGTGAGTCCAAAGAAATCGCTCCGATGTTTGTCTGCTCAGATAAATTTATCGCTCGGTACATTTCAGAAGGCTTGCAAAAAAATTTTACATTTACATCCGTACAAGGTAACTGCAACTCAACAGTTGCTGCCGCCTGATTATCCTCGCCGAGTGCAGTATTGCAATTGGTTTAACGAGTTCCTGAATGATGACGATTTGTACAGTGACGAAGTTTCGTTTCACCTTAGCGGCTATGTGAACTCGCAAAACCATAGAGTGTGGGCTGCAGAAAACCCCCATATATTTGTTGAGGTTCCGTTACATCCTCAGAAGGTTGGTGTATGGCTGGCAATGTCCTGAAGGAGAATCTATGGCCCTATTTTTTTAATGACAATATTAACGCAGCTCGCTATCGGGAATTACTCTTGAATCCTTTTATCGAACAACTTCATGATGATGAATTGCAGCAAGGATACTTTCAGCAGGACGGAGCTACTGCGCATACTACAAATACAACGTTAAATCACCTGCGGCAGTTCTTCGGAGATAGGGTAATTAGCAAAGATTTATGGCCACCTCGCTTACCAGATTTGTCACCGCTGGACTATTTTATGTTCGGATATTTATAAAATAAAGTGTATTCTGATCGACTGATCGGGAGTGAAGGTAGGCGTATGCCTAGAAGGTTTTCCAGAAAACCTCATGTCGACGGAACAAATTGATACCGTACGCGAGGCCATTCTGGAGAAAATAATTGAGGATGGTAAGGAGGGAACCGTGAAGCCCAGATTCCATCAGCTTTATCAGAGGCCAGGATGGCTCGCACTGACGTGTGTAGACAGTGCCACAGCCAACTGGCTAAAGGGCGCAGCTGCCCATCTCAGGCTGTGGGAGGGAGCCAAGTTAAGGGTGCTGGATGAGGCAGAAATGCCTCATTCTAAGATCCTGATAGGCTACTTCCCAAACAGCCTGGAATACACCAACGCGAAGGTAATTTCGCTAATCGAGGCCCAGAACAATCTAAAGGCCTCCAGCTGGAGGGTTCTCAGGAGAGATCCGAAGGGACCCAAGCTGGAGGTGGACTCACATTCTGCCGACAGCCTGGAGAAGCTGGGTAACAAAATTTGCTACGGGTTTGGCTGGGTAGAGCTAAGACACAAGGGCAAAAAAGTACCAAAGGGCGAAGGGCAAACAAGGGCCTATCCAGACCCTTCTTGCTCCAAGGAGCCTACCAGCGGACCCGTTGGCACTATTCCGCCACTAGCGGAAACAGGTGCCTAAAAGGGACCCACCGTAGTAAGTAAGGTAAGGGAGAGCAATACCCTGAAAGACAAAAAGCCCAAGGCCAAGGAGCCAAAGGCTGGTGCCACTGGGGTCTAGGCATCTCAATGGCGGGCCTACGCTGCCTACAACTGAACCTCCACCACTCCAAAGCAGCAACAAGTGCCGTGTACTGGAGGATCAAGAAATCCAAATTTGGGATAGGCTTCGTACAAGAGCCCTGGATTAACAACGGGCAGGTAAGGAGTTTACCTAAAAAAAGTTGCAGGTTAGTATACAAAGCAGACTGCACTAAACCAAGAGCAGTCCTCATGCTCAGAAAGGACATTAATTTTACTTACATTCCAAAATTCACCACAGGGGACCTCGCGGCAGTGCTGGTAGAGGTCCCCACGAAGAAAGGAAAAAGGCACATAGTTATGGCCTCGGCCTACTTTCCGGGTGACAAGGATACACCGCCACCAGAGGAGGTAAGAAGACTTGTGGAATGGTGTAGAAAAGGCAACAAACACCTACTCCTATGCTGTGATGCCAACGCACATAACATCCTGTGGGGCAGCACGGACACCAATAGTAGAGGTAAGGATCTACTTGAATTTAGTATCTCTAACAATCTAGACATTGTTAATAGAGGTAGCGAGCCTACTCTGTGAATGCAATCAGACAGGAGGTACTAGATATCACCCTGGCTGATGCCTTCACAACAAGTACAATTAAAAATTGGCGAGTTCTAGCAGAACCCTCTTTATCAGACCATCAGCAGATTGGGTTTGATATTGAGGTCACTAAGGAAGCTGTTTTAGAGTGCCGGAATCCGAGGAACACAGACTGGGGCCTCTACAGAGAGTGCCTAGGTCTGGAAACCGAAGATCTATGCCTCGACATCCAAACTACAGGGGAGCTGGAAATAGCTGCGGCTCTCCTTAAAAATTGCATCTTAAAGGCATACGAATCCAGCTGTCCACATAAGAGGAGATCTCATTCCAGAGATGTGCCCTGGTGGAATAAGGATTTAGACCGCCTGAAGACGCAAACCAGAAAAACCTTCAATAGTGCAAAGAAGATGGGCAACTGGGATGCCTACAGACAGGCACTATCAGAATACAACAAGGAGCTGAGGAAGTCGAAAAGGAAAACTTGGAGAGTGAACGACACAGCCCCGACAGGAAGACTCCAAAAGGTCCTATCGAAAGACCACTCCAATGGCATTGGTTTAATTAAAAAACCTGATGGGAGTCATGCAGAGAGCCTCAAAGAAAGTCTTAGTGTGCTCCTGAAGACACACTTTCCGGGCTCAACATTTGTGGACTAACTCGCAACAACTGCTTAATCTATGGAAGGAAGCACATTCCTACCAACCAGAGAGAGCAAAAGAAAGGCTGGTAAATTAATTACTAGAGGAAAAATTGAATGGGCAGTCAAAAGCTTCAAACCCTTCAAAACTCCAGGGCCAGATGGCATATTTCCTGCATTGCTGCAATATGGGCTAGACATACTAGCCCCATACCTGCAAGCAATATACAAAGCCAGCTTCAAGCTGGGCTATATTCCAATGGAATGGAAGGAGGCCAGGGCGATTTTCATCCCCAAAGCGGGCCGTAGGCCACCTGATTAGGCTAAGTCCTACCGCCCAATCAGCCTCACCTCTTTCCTCCTCAAAATTATGGAGAAAATCGTGGACAACGACATTAGGTGCGGCGCCCTAAAAGCGAACCCGTTACATAGGCAACAATTTGCCTGTCAACCTGGCAAATCTACTGTAGATGCCTTGCACAGCCTTACAACAGGCATAAAGGTATCGCTTCAATACAAGGAGATTGCACTAGGTATTTTCGTAGATATTGAAGGGGCGTTTGACAATACGACCTTCAAAACCGTGCAAAAGGGAGCTACCAGGAAGGGCATTGATATACCCACTATCAGATGGATAAAAGCTGTACTTGAAAACCGTAAAATCACGGCAGGTATGGGGAGTGAGTCTGAAACGGTAATCACGGCGAAAGGGTGCCCGCAAGGCACCCTTGCTATGGTGCATCATGGTGGATGAGCTCCTCACGACCATGGCAGATAAGGGCTATAGTACGCAAGGCTACGCCGACGACATTGCGGTTGTCATAAGGGGTAAATGCGATAGCATCGTATCGTCCCTAGCCCAAGAGGCCCTTAACACCATATCAAAATGGTGTCTGAGGGAGGGTTTCAATGTCAAACCGGACAAAACTGTGATTGTACCTTTTACTAATCGCAGGAAACTTTCAATCAAAGCTCCCAAAGTAAAAGGACAAGAAATTGCGCTTTTCGACCAAGTGAAATATTTAGGCTTAGTGCTTGATAGGAAGCTTAACTGAAAAAAAAACGATCAGCAAAGCAACGGCGGCACTCTGGATAGGCCGCCGGCTCTTTGGCAGATCATGGGGGCTGAAACCTAAAATGATACACTGGTTGTACATCATGGTGGTCAGACCCATTATCACATATGGCTCACTAATATGGTGGACCAAAATAAAACAAGTAACGGCACAAAATAAGCTCCAAGTTCTTCAAAGACTGGCCTGTCTTGGCATCACGGGAGCTGCACATAGCACTCCCTCTGCAGCAATGGAAGCTTTACTAGACCTACTTCCTTTGCACGAACAAATCAGAAAGGAAGGTCTAATGAGTGAACTGAGACTAAACTGCACCAGCACAGGCCACAGGACCGGGCACTCAGAAATTCTGGACCTCGTCACAAGCGAGTTCTTACAAACACCATCGGATATAATGCCGATCAATTATGACTTCGAATCAAGATTTTATGTGACTATTGATAGTCGCCAAAACAGTCTGAAACGAGTCACAGAACTAAAACATAACTCTGTACTCTGGTACACAGATGCATCCAAGACAGAGGTGGGCACCGGCATAGGCATATATGGGCCCAAGCATAGGGAATCAGTTCCCCTCGGACATGGCCCTTCTGTCTTACAGGCTGAAATAATAGCTTTAGAAAGATGTGCACAAAAAAAGGGCTACAAAGGGGCACGCATATATCTAATCACGGATAGCCAGGCTGCCCTAAAGAGCTTTAAAGCGTACAGCTTTAACTCCAAGACTACTTGGAACTGTAAACAGGCTCTGAACCAACTGGCAAAGGGCAACAAGCTCACCCTAATATGGGTACCCGGCCACGCAAGCATAAAAGGCAATGAGCATGCCGATATACTTGCTAAGGAATGACTACCATCATTGGACCAAAACCGATCTGCGGGCTACCGAAAGCACATAAAAAAGGCGTGATCCAAGAATGGGAAAAAAAGTGCAAAATAGACTATTGGAAAAATGCACCAGGTCAAAGGCAATCCAAAATGTTTATTGACTTCTCGCCAAATAGAGCCAAACAGCTCTTACGCCTCACTAAAACCGAGATCAGGCTAATCACCGGTCTCCTCACAGGACACTGCCCAGTGAAGTACCATCTTCACAATATGGGCAAAGTGGATAACACCACATGCAGATTATGTGAATCGGCTGAAGAAACGGCCGAACACATATTATGCGAGTGTGTAGCTCCGGCTACCACTAGGCAGGCCCTAACCGGAGGTATGGCGGTAACGCCAGAACGGATCAGGGCATTACCTCCCAGAAAGTTAATTGACCTTGTGAGGGAAGTTGAATTTCTGAGAATCAAATAGCAGTAGGGTACTAGTACAAAAGATCTAAACAGGTCGCAGTGCTGTAAGGCTCACCACAGCCAATCGACCCCGTCTAATCTAATCTAATGGATTATAATTGAATCACAGTTTCATTCATATTTTAGGGTGTATTTTGAGTAATTTCTCGAGTTTTAAGTGGATAGCAATATTTTTTTCAAGTCACGAAAGTTATAGATTTTTTTCGCAAATTTGCGCTCTGTTTGCATCAATTTATTTCAAAATTTAGGAAAAAGATGTTTATGGTTTTTAAATAATCATAATTTAGGGTGTATTCTGAGTAACTTTGGCAAGTTTTAAGTCGATAGCAATTGTCTTTAAATTTTTTTCGAGTCGCGAAAGTTATTGAAATTTTTCGCAAATTTCCGCTCTGTTTGCATCAATTTATTTAAAAATTTAGGGGCAGGGCGTTTATGTTTTTTAAATAATCATAATTTAGGGTGTATTTTGAGTAACTTTGGCAAGTTTTAAGTCGATAGCAATTGTCTTTATTTTTTTTTTCGAGTTACGAAAGTTATTGAAATTTTTCGCAAATTTACGCTCTGTTTGCATCAATTTATTTCAAAATTTAGGAAAAGGGTGTTTATGGTTTTTAAATAATCATAATTTAGGGTGTATTTCGAGTAACTTTGGCAAGTTTTAAGTCGATAGTGATTGTCTTTATATTTTTTTCGAGTCATGAAATTTATTAATATTTTTCGCAAATTTACGCTCTGTTTGCATTAATTTATTTTAAAATTTAGGAAAAGAGTGTTTGTGGCTTTTTAATAATCATAATTTAGGGTGTATTCTGAGTAACTTTGGCAAGTTTTAAGTCGATAGCAATTGTCTTTAAATTTTTTTCGAGTTACGAAAATTATTCAAATTTTTCGCAAATTTCCTCTTTGTTTGCATAAATTTATTTCAAAATTTAGGAAAAGGGTGTTTATGTTTTTTAAAAAGTCATAATTTAGGGTGTATTTTGAGTAACTTTGGCAAGTTTTAAGTCGATAGCAATTGCCCTTATATTATTTTCGAGTCACGAAAGTTATTCAAATTTTTCGCAAATTTACGCTCCGTTTGCATAAATTTATTTCAAAATTTAGGAAAAGAGTGTTTATGGTTTTTAAATAATCATAATTTAGGGTGTATTCTGAGTAACTTTAGCAAGTTTTAAGTCGATAGCAATTGTCTTTGTATTTTTTTTTCGAATCACGAAAGTTCTTAAAATTTTTCGCAAATTTACGCTCTGTTTGCATCAATTTATTTCAAAATTTAGGGAAAGGGCGTTTATGGCTTTTAAATAATCATAATTAAGGGTGTATTCTGAGTAACTTTAGCAAGTTTTAAGTCGATAGCAATCGTCCTTATATTTTTTTACGAGTCCTGAAAGTTATTGAAATTTTTCGCAAATTTCCGCTCCGTTTGCATCAATTTATTTCAAAATTTAGGGAAAGGGTGTTTATGGTTTTTAAATAATAATTGGGTGTATTCTGAGTAACTTTGGCAAGTTTTAAGTCGATAGCAATTGTCCTTATATTTTTTTCAAGACACGAAAGTTATTGAAATTTTGTACAAATTTACGCTCTGTTTGCATACATTTATTTCAAAATTTAGGAAAAGGGTGTTTATGGTTTTTAAATAATCATAATTTAGGGTGTATTTTGAGTAACTTTGGCAAGTTTTAAGTCGATAGCAATTGTCTTTATATTTTTTTCGAGTCACGAAAGTTATTGATATTTTTCGCAAATTTACGCTCCGTTTGCATAAATTTAAAATTCTAATAAATATGATTGCCAGAATTAGCTTCAAACTTCTTAATATTCATCCAGAATATGGTATTTTTGATATATTGGAAAATAGTCGGCATGCTCCCACTGTAAACAGAATTTCAGCACTCGAAATATGATTTTTTAGAAAGTACGGAATTTGCATCTTGTGATTTAAAAAAATTCTAATAAATGTAATGACTGCCGGAATTAGCTTCAAACTTCTTAAATCCATCCAGAAATATTGTATTTTTGACATACTGGAAGATTATTGACATACCGCCATTGGAAACAAAATGTCAGCACTCGAAACTTGATTTTTAAAAAGAACGAAATTTGAATCTTGTGCTTTTAAAAATTCTAAAAAAACAGTGAGTGCAAAAATTCGCTTCAAACTTCTCAAATCCATCCAGATATATTGTATTTTTAACATACTGGAAGGTTATTGACATACCGCTACTAGAAACATAATGTCAGCACTCGAAACTTGATTTTTAAAAACAACGAAATTTGCATCTTATGCTTTTAAAAATTCTAAATTCTAAAAAAACAGTGACTGCCAGAATTAGCTTCAAATTTCTCAAATCCATCCAGAAATTTTGTATTTTTAACATACTGGAAGATTATTGATATACCGCCACTGGAAACAAAATGACAGCACTTGAAACTTGATTTTGAGAAAGAACAGAATTTGCATCTTATGAGTTTAAAAATTCTAAAAAAAATAGTGACTGCTAGAATTCGCTTCAAACTTCTCAAATCCATCCAGAAATATTGTTTTTTTACATACTACAAAATAACCGGCGTACTCCCATTGCAAACAAAATGTCAGCACTTGAAACTTGATTTTTAGAAAAAATGGAATTTGCATCTTATTATTTTAAAAATTGTAAAAAAAATAGTGACCGCCCGAAGTTGCTGAAAACTTCTCAAATCCATCCAGAAATATTGTTTTTTTGACATACTGGAAAATAATCGGCGTACTCCCACTGCAAACAAAATGTTAGCACTCGAAACTTGATTTTTAGAAAAAATGGAATTTGCATCTTATTATTTTAAAAATTGTAAAAGAAATATTGACCACCCGAAGTTGCTTAAAACTTCTCAAATCCACCCAGAAATATTGTTTTTTTGACATACTGGAAAATAATCGGCGTACTCCCACTGCAAACAAAATGTTAGCACTTGAAACTTGATTTTTAGAAAAAATGAAATTTGCATCTTGTTATTTTAAAAATTGTAAAAAAAATAGTAACCGCCCGAAGCTGCGGTTACTTTACAAGAACTGCGCAATACAATAACAGAAGCGGTGCACAATGTTACACCTGAAATTCTACAAAATCTCTTCAACAACATGAAACGCTGGGTAAATTTGTGTTTGGATCGAAATGGGCAACACTTTGAACATCTGTTATAGTTTAGTTCAAAATAAATTCCCTAATAGTCCTGCCACTGGTAAGTACCAACATTAAAAGTTTTTTTAGGAGAGGGAAATTCAAACAGCTATCAAACAATAACGAATACATTTTTATAGTGCAATATTAGAAACATTCATATGAAAATTTAGGATGGGAATGCTAATCAAGATAGATAGATACTTTGATGAAGAATTTCATCACATCAAAAATTTAATTTTACTTGTATACAAGGGCGGCTCGTTATATAGAGCCAAGGAGCCATGGCACTACCTGTAGTTTTAAGATAAGCAAGAATATTTAACCGTTCAGAACGGATTGTGGCACACCTTTGTACTTCTCCGAAATTTGAATCATGAGAATCGCGCCTCACATCTCACACAAAGATACATGTTTATATTGTATAAGTGGCTCTACCATCACCATATTCCACGAGCCGCTACTGCTTATATAAAAGAAAAAAGGCAGAAAGACCGATGGTTGATAGCTCAGACAGACTAACACCCTTCAGTTATTTGTGTAATAAAATGTAACGTATGATAATTTGTTTGAATACAGATGTATGTAAAAGGAACAATTTTAATTTTCTACAAAATCTATAATACACTTTAGTTGAAGTAAATATTTAACATCATACTGGACAAATACGACCACCACTAAACTTCATTTAAAGCAAATATTCACCTAGTCGTTACGAAACCCCACAATAATCGATAGACTACCTCCAAAAAAAAAAGTGTAGCATTATTAAATTACGACCATCCTCCATCCATCCATCAAAAAAAGTACACACACACAGAGACCAAAAGACTTGAAACGATAAAGGGGCAAAAAAAAGAGAAAGTCTCTCTCTCTCCAGGGGCGATGCATCAGAGACGGAGCGACCGCAAATCTAAAACAAACGCGAAAAAGAAGAAAGGGATGATATGAAATAAATGAAGACATCAAAGGGCTCTCCCGTCCAGGTCGATAAGTCGGACTTTTTGATGTTTCCACATTTGATTTAATAATTCCGGAGGAGCGAAGGAAACGGGGAAAACGGGGGAGGCTCGCGCGCGCGAAACAATAAAAACCGGTTTCGCAATTAAGGGCTTCGCGGTCATTTTACGGATGGCGTTATCCTCCATTATTTCATCTTCGGCGGTGGAAATCAAGTTAAATAATTATAAAAAAATATTATTTATTTTCAAGTATTTATACAGGGTGTATTTGAAATAACGAACAGGCTCGTAACCACAAAGAGATTATATTATTTTTAAACAATATTCGCAATTATTTTGTTTATAACTGTAACAAAAAGCCCGCAATTAATTATAAAAGTTAATGAGTGAAAATAGGCAACATGTTTGGGGGCAGTGGTAATGTAACCTAATTTTTAAATGGCATCGGCTTTAGATTTCGAATTACAACAAGCGCGTAGGAAATATCTGAGTGCTCTTCAAGTGTCAATGAACTTGAGGACTGTTTATCTTTAACAAAAAAAAAAAACGTTGCGATAACACTTCAAATTTCGGAGGCAAGAAATCGTATCTCGCGTTTTAAATAAACAAACACACATTCCATGCAGACCTAATTAAATGAGAAAAGCATCGGTTCTCAAAATGTTTAAAACACCTCGAAAAATTAGGAAAATTCAAAATTTGATGACGGAAATGGGTTCACAAATATTTTGTGTATGTGCCCTTAAATGCCTGTTCGTTATTTCAAATCCATCCTGTATAAAGTGGATGCGTTACGCATAACTCTTGGGAATATTCAAGTTAAATAAACGGAACACTCCGAGAATTTAACATAAAACGGAAATTTTATGGCCTTTTGTGTTGGAATGTGCGCTAGTTTGGTCTACGAAATGAAAGCAGACGATCATTAAAATCTTGAGTGAAAATAGAAGCACGTTCGTGAGATGTGTGTTTGTTTTCTATGGACAAAATATGGGGTTGTAAAAATTAAAATTACCCAACAGTATTTGTAGAATAGTAGACGTTGATAGAGAATTCGATTTTTTGAGGAATACAACAGAAACTTAAGGGGTTCATTCAAATTCAACACCTGAAAGGCATTTGCTTGATTTGTAAGAATCCTGATAATCATCAAGAAGATTGTAACAGTTTCTTGAATTCTTATAATTAACATTTTTTTAACTGGCCATAAACATCAAAAATGCTGATGTGGCTATCATGTTACTTCCTCCGACTTGATGGTTTCATAGCCATTTATATTTACGTTTTCATGGTTTATTGAAATCATATTTTAAATGTGCATCGAGCATTGTGTAAATTATGAAAGATGGAAAAATTATACTTCAAATTCTAAAACTTAGTTTACTCAAAAACTATAGGGATTTCGTAAAAAAACTTATTCTTTATAAGTTGTTCATTTTAGCATTCTCTACAATTATTATTCGCATAAATTTGCTGTAACTATTATCGTTTTATAATTATAAACCAAAAATTAAAAAAATTATAATAAATTTTTTTCTCGAATAAAAATGATTTTATGAAAAATGTTTTCAAGCAAAAGATGTTCATTTCTTTGTTGTCTTCAATATTTATTTGAATGTTTTCGTAAAATTTTCCAGATTTAAAAAAATATTGGAAAAAAACAAAAAACGGTTAAGGTAAACACCCACTTCCGGCGTACAGAATTTTACTAAAAGCTTTTCAGTTCTTTGAATTGTCAAATAAAGCTTATGTTCAAAGTTTCATGTTAATTGTTATATTATTGTTGTATAACTTAACTGAAAATTGCTGCACATTCAAAAACCAAAAAATCAAAATTATTTTGAAAGGCCGACGTCTTGTGAAGTGAACTGAATTTTTGCAGGATTGCATCCCTGCGTTTCATATTAATTTTTAATTTTTTTCATTCGAGTGTGCGTCATTGAAAAAAATACATTTTCAAAAATTTGTCGACTGAAAATTGTTGCAGATTCAAAGGCCAAAATTAATTTGAAAGACCGACGTCTTGTGAAGTAAACTGAATTTTTGTAGGATTTTATCCCTGCGGTTCATATTAATTTTTAATTGTTTGCGCTCGAGAGATTGACATTGAAGAAAATACATTTTCAAAAATTCATAACTCGACTAAAAATTGCTGCACATTCAAAAACCAAAATTATTTTGGAAGATCGACGTCTTGTGAAGTGATTTGAATTTTTGTAGAACTCTTTTCCCGCGTTTCATATTATTTTTTAATTTTTGCTCCCGAGAGTTCGATTTTGAAAAAAAAAATTAAAAAATTCATAACTAGACTGAAAATTGCAGCACATTTAAAAACCACAATGATTTTAAAAGATAGACGTCTTGTGAAGTGATTTAAATTTTTATAGAACTTTTTCCCCGCGTTTTATATTATTTTTGATTTTTTGTTTTGTTTGAAAATATTTTTCATAAAATCATTTTTATTGGAGAAAAAATATTATTAATTTTTTTTTCATTTTTGGTTTATAATTATTAAACGATAATACTTACAGCAAATTTATATGATTAATAATTGTAAAGAATGCCAAATTGAACAACTTATAAAGAATTTTTTTTTTCCAAATCTCTTTGGTTTCTAAGTAAACTGACTATTAAACTCAACTCACGTGCTACAATTTTAGGTTATGTCGCAGACGAGCAATATAAATTCAAAATGCATTTCAACAATTTCTGGAAAAAAAACTGATTTTTACGAAGTACGAGAAAGTATTGTGATCTTGAAAATTTTTTTAAACATTTTTTTGCGGAAATATCCGTTTTGAGGTCCCTAGAGGCGATTTCAAAACTGTTTTTTTAGTCATGGGTGTCAGTGTGTCTGTGTGTCGGTGCATCTAAGCGCGCTCTATATCTCAAAAACTAATAGAGCAATTGATATAAAATTCTGAACATAGATCTCATTTAACAATCCGAAGAACTGAAAAGTTTTTGGTAAAATTTCAATTTCAAAAGCTCAAAATCCATAAAACAACAAATAGTTTTTGATATTCTACAAAAACAATTGCCAAATTTTAGGTAGAGACAAATCGAAAATATTCTGAATTTGAATTGAAAAATAAAATATGCACTCAAGGATTTGAAAAATTGTAAAAAAAGTAATAAATCTAGGAATTTGTTTCAAAATCTTAAAATCCATAAAACAATAAATACTGTTTGATATTCTACAAAAACAATTGCCGAATTTTGGGTGGAGACAAATCGACAATATTCTGAATTTGAATTGAAAAATGAAAAATACACTCAACGATTTGAGAATTGTAAAAAAAGAAAATAAATCAAGGAATTTGCTTCGAAACCTTCAAATCCATAAAACAACAAATAATTTGTGTTATTCTACAAAAACAATTGCCAAATTTGAGGTACAAACAAATCGAGAATATTCTGAATTTGAATTGAAAAATGAAATATGCACTCAAGGATTTGAAAAATTGTAAAAAAGTAATAAATCTAGGAATTTGTTTCAAAATCTTAAAATCCATAAAACAACAAATAATGTTTGATATTTTACAAAAACAATTGCCAAATTTTAGGTAAAGACAAATCGAAAATATTCTGAATTTGAATTTAAAAATAAAATATGCACTCAAGGAATTGAAAAATTGTAAAAAAGTAATAAATCTAGGAATTTGTTTCAAAATCTTAAAATACATAAAACAACAAATAATGTTTGATATTCTACAAAAACAATTGCCGAATTTTGGGTGGAGACAAATCGAAAATATTCTGAATCTGAATTGAAAAATAAAATATGCACTCAAGGATTTGAAAAATTGTAAAAAAGTAATAAATCTAGGAATTTGTTTCAAAATCTTAAAATCCATAAAACAACAAATAATGTTTGATATTCTACAAAAACAATTGCCAAATTTTAGGTGGAGACAAATCGAAAATATTCTGAATTTGAATTTAAAAATAAAATATGCACTCAAGGATTTGAAACATTGTAAAAAAGTAATAAATCTAGGAATTTGTTTCAAAATCTTAAAATCCATAAAACAACAAATAATGTTTGATATTCTACAAAAACAATTGCCGAATTTTAGGTAGAGACAAATCGAAAATATTCTGAATTTGAATTGAAAAATAAAATATGCACTCAAGGATTTAAAAATTTGTAAAAAATAATAAATCTAAGAATTTGTTTCATAATCTTAAAATTCATAAAACAACAAATAATGTTTGATATTCTACAAAAACAATTGCCGAATTTTGGGTGGAGACAAATCGACAATATTCTGAATTTGAATTGAAAAATAAAATATGCACTCAGGGATTTAAAAAATTGTAAAAAAATAATAAATCTAGGAATTTGTTTCAAAATCTCAAAATCCATAAAACAACAAATAATGTTTGATATTGTACAAAAACAATTGCCGAATTTTGGGTGGAGACAAATTGGGCGTTTACCTTAACTGTTTTTTTTTCTTTTTTTTTTTGTAAATATGAAAAATATACAGAAACTAGTGAACACATTTTGAAGACAACAAAGAAATGAACATCTTTTGTTGAAATAATTGTTATTCGAGAAATTTTTTTTTTTTTTCATTTTTGGTTTATAACTACGAAACAATAACAGTTACAGCAAATTTATGTTAATAATAATTGTAGAGAATGCCATAATCAAGAACTTATAAAAAATGAGTTTTTTTTTTAAATGTCTTTGGTTTTTGAGTGAACTGACTATTAGAATTTGAACTAAAATTTGTCATTTTCATATTTCATATTTTTTTTTTAATTTTTAACGTCATTTTCATCCGATTATACAAATATACAATTATAAATTGATAAATTAAAAATAAATCATGAAAGTATAAATATAAATAACTATTTAGCATCAAATCGGAGAAAGTAATGACGGCCACATTACCATTTTTTTAGAATATTTTTGGTGCATTTATTGCTAATATTATTTAATAATATCACTGGCTTGCTATATCTACTTCCTCTTGAGATTATCAGTTAGCAACATCATCTGTCAGAATGTCATATATGATCGTATACATTTTTACTTTCTCCGTTACGAAGTACGAGAAAGTATTGTGATCGCGATTTTTTTTCAAAATTTTTTTTTACGGAAATATTCGCTTTGGAGTCCCAAGATGCCAATTTAACAATTTCTGGAAAAAAAAATCTGTGTGTGTGTGTGTGTCTGTATCTCAAAAACGAATAGAGCAATTGATATGAAACTTTGAACATAAGTCTTATTTGACAATCCGAAGAAGTGAAAAGTTTTTGGTAAAATTTCGTACACCGGAAGTTTACCTGAACTGTTTTTTGTTTTTTGCCAATATTTTCTTAAATATGAAAAATATCACAAAAACATTTAAACAAACATTGAAGACAACAAAAGAATGAACATCTTTTGCTTGAAAACATTTTTGATAAAATCATTTTTATTCGAGAAAAAAATTATTTTTAATTTTTTAATTTTTGGTTTATAGTTATGAAACGATAATAGTTACAGCAAATTTATGTTAATAATAATTGTGGAGAATGCTAAAATGAACAACTTATAGCATAAGTTTTTTTCGAAATCCCTTTAGTTTTTGCGTAAACTGAGTTTTTGAATTTGAAGTATAATTTTTCCATCTTTCATAATTTTGACGTTTTAAACGTCAGTTTCATACGAGTTTACACAACGCTCGATGTACATTTAAAATATGATTTCAGTTGAAAATAAACGTAAATACAAATGATACCATCAAGTCGGAGAAAGTAACATGATGGCCACATCACCATTTTTTAAACAAGCTTACATCGTGAATGATAACATTAATCGATTAAAAACACTGCATCACGTGTCCGAGCAACATTGAACACGTTCACGGCGTGCTTTACCAGCTGATTTCTAAAGCAGTTAACCGCCCGTCATAACATTAATCAAGCGAAATGAACGACTACGGAATCGCATAAAACAGACCAAAATAGGCCATAAAATAACGAACCGCCGCTAATTTGCCATTGTACGATCATAACTTTTGACCTCACACACACATACACACACACAGGTACTTCGGCTAATGAAAAAGTTTTCCAGTCCGCGGATCGGAATTAACGGTTAATTGTAAGATGAATTGTGCCGGTGCGGGAACGGGGCTGCACTCAAGTCGCACTTAAAATAGGAACGAGTGACTTAAATCATACGAGAGTGTCAGCTGCTCGCCCGCGGAGCTTTCAGCGATCTGAACTGAGGCGATGCGAACCGACGTCGATTTAGTGCTCAGATAGCGTCCCTTCATTAACTCTTCCGGACTTTAAATATACCACCCTTGTTCGCTGCCCCTTTCATTAATGCGCTCAAGATAATATCTAGAAAAATACGGATTCACGGCCGAACACACTAATTAACCATTTTTGTTTTGTTTTTAGTACCAATTACTAATTTAGAGGTCTTGGATGTTGCATTTTTCTTGTTTACTCCTCTAACATTTCTACTTTTCTAAATAAGAGATGACGGACAAAAGTTCAGATTAAGGTGATTATAAAGGATGTCCCAAAATTAACGCAAGATTTGAATTAAATAGAAAACACAATTTTTACTCTTCAGATTGTTATTTTTTTATTGGATCATAAAGTACAAAGGATAGCGTTATTTATGGATTAACGCATCGGGCAAGTGGCCTTGTGGTTTTGCTGGCACATACGCACTCTTTTGTCGAAATTTTCCATGACCATTCTGCAAAAATGTGGCTGAATTTCGTAGATGCAGCGTTTAATTTGCTCCTGTAATGCACGGGTGGTTGTAGGCTTGTTGATATAGATCTTTGACTTCAAATAACAACATAAAAAGAAATCGAATGATGTTAAATTACACGATCTAGGGGAACAATTCTGATGACCGAAACGAGAGAGTACACGGCCAGGAAATGTCTCATGCAGTAATTGAATTGTTTCTCGGGCTGTATGGCATGTGGCACCGTCTTGCTGAAACCACATATTAGCCATATCAATATCATCCAGCTTCGGCAGAAAAAACTGTGTTATCATGTCGAGATATCGAGCACCAGAACAGTCACTGCTTGACCCCATTTTCCAAAAAGTATGGTCCAATGATGCCTCCAGTCCAAAATCCGCACCAAACAGTAACACGTTGTGGATGTATTTGTTTTTCGACAATAACATGTGGGTTTTCCGAACCCCAAACACGGCAATTTTGGCGATAAACAAAGCCAACAAGGTGAAAATGTGCTTCATCGCTTAGGATGATCCTACTCGAAAAATCAGCATTCACTTGTTGATGTTCAATAATCAATTCAACGTTCAATTAGTCATTAGGCGTCAGTTGTGGTGTTATTTGAATTTTTTAAGCATGTAGACACAGATTTTTGTGAGTATACGCTGTAGAGAGCTTTTTGAAATTTGTAATTTTTGTCCACGACGCCGAATTGATGTTCTGGGATTTTCAACAATGCTCTCACGCACTACTTCGACATTGACATCTTAACGGCCTGCTTTTGGACGACCAGTGTGGTTAGCGTATCCAACTGATCCAGTCTCCCTGAAATTTTCAATTAATCTTTTCACAGTTGACGAAGTTAAAACACTATTCCGACCATATTTTGTATGAAAGTTTCGAACCGTGGCCGCCAAACTTTCATTATTTTTGAGTAATTGTTGTATCGTGTAACGCTCCATTTTTACTATACCTCATTTAATAACCAGGCGGACTAAATCAAATTATAGCCGCGAAAATACGTTGCTGTGATTGGCCAAACGGGCGCCGTTTTTACACTGCTCCAAATTGCTTAAAACAGTAATGGCCGTTGTTATGATCAGCTGATCTCTCGCCGTTCCTTGGGTTCCACGCGTTTCGCCTCAGTTTTTGTGTTTTTAGCGAGTTATTTCTTCCGCTGATAGTGTAAGAATTGATTTCTCTCATCTCGCGATTTTCTAGTAAATAGTTTAAATATGGATATATACCCGGCACACGTTTGGTGTCATTTTCACCTCCTAAGAAATGGAAATGATTGGATTTTGGAGCATTAACGCTCGAGGAAAAACAATCCTAAATTATCTTATCTTGAATTTGAATTTGAATTTGAATTTGAATTTGAGGAAAAACAATCCTAAATTATCTTATATAAATACAAGAGGCTTTAAAACTTCCTGCCGTCGTACGCAAAATTGCCGATTCATTAGGTAAGTGTGGCGAATGCACAGTTTAGTAATCTGTGGGCGAAAGTTATTGCAATATGGAATCAAATCATAAACATACATTATATTTAGGATTGGCTAAAAGTACGAAGTTTCACACAATTAGGGAGTGTACGGGGATTGGGGCAGTAACAAGTCCTAAACGTCTTGAAGGTCGTTCAGTGACCGAAGATATACTGAAAGCAGCAAAAATTATGTGTGCGGAAAATTTTTCTTTAAAAATGAAATATCTACATTGAATTAAATTTTAATTGAATTAAAGAATAGAGATGACCTGCCAAAGACGTCCCGTTAAACATTATATACATTCATAAAAGATATTTATTTTAAGTAAGTTATTATACGTTTTTAAATAGCAAATTTATTTAATCTAATAAAATTCTATTTCATGACAATCTAATATTTATATTTCAAACCTTTTACAGAAAATTAGTATTAGGTATATTTTAAAGAAACATGTAAATGTTTCTTTAAAATATACCTAATACTTCAATCCACTTTATATTAATTAAATATATGTTCAACTAAAGTTTTTTCAGTGTTAGGGCACACTGAATTTTTTTAAAGAGGGTCTCATTACTTATTATAATTATTATTTTAATATTATACTAAATCATTGACTATATAATCAAGAAAGTTTACCTAGAATTAATTTATGTGTTGATATAATTGTTGAATGAATGTTATGGATAAACGAATTTGAAATAATTTTATTTTTACCGCCAAAACGTTTCTTGTTGGTTACTTTTCTGGTAACTTTTTATAGTGTAAATGTGACTTTCGCGTTTAGTCCGCCTGGTTATTAAATGAGGGTATAACCCTAAACTCTCAGTTGTCAAATTGTTTTATTTTCAGGATTTCCAACATTTCTTTACTGCACAAAGGCGGGAAATTTAAATCTTGCATTAATTTTGGACACTTGTTAGATAGAAGTTGGGCAAGTAAGCTTATTAATGACCAAGCATTTCAAAAATAGAAAAAAATCACATTTTGTGTTGATTCTAGTATTAAATTTAGCATTTTAATAAAATGAGAAAAGATATATCATGAAAAAATCCTAGAGAATAAAGTTTATCATTTTTATACAAAGTGTCCCATTTCAAATTACCACCCCAAACATCTCGAACCCTGAGTAACATGGCAAAAAATGTTTTAGAAAAAAGTTGTAGGGTTTGGAGGGGGGCATATGCTGTTGACCTTGAAAATTACCTTGGGGTCAATTGTCAAGGTGAAACGAAGATCAACTTTGATTTTTCAAATAGAACTCTCTATTTTTTATTACGGGAGCGTATTATACGAGAAAAAGCACAAACATTTTGTACGAAACGTTTTTTTAAATACTTTTTTTAAAGAGTTTTTTCACGAATTTTGTCCGTCATGTTTTTTTAAATCCCGGATGAATCCAGGCTATGATTCATGCATTACCCTTTTTAGGAAAAATCGTCTGCTGGGTGGAGTGCCATATATTTTTTTTTTGCAAATATGCTAAAAATTACCACCAATTACAGACTGTCGCTCCGTCTTCGTTTTTGTGGCGGGGATTCCAACTAAATTTTTTTTTACAGAAATTTTTTTGAGGACTTATTTTTCGAGAACTCTTTTTCAGGATTTTTTCCCAGAAAAATTTTGCATCAATATTTTTACAGATATTTATTTTCAGAAATGTCGTTTCAGGAGTTTTTTCCCAGGAACGGAAAGGTCTTTTTTGGATTTTTTTGTCCGAACTTTTTTCGTGATTTTTTTACGACTTTTTTCCAGATTTTTTTTGCAGAATTTATTTTAGGGAGGTTTTTTTAGGAATCCTTTTTCAGGAACTTTTATCGGGACTTTTTCAGTCCTGATTCTATGATTTTTCTCAGGACTTTTTTCAGAATTATTTCCGGGGCTCTTTTCTCATGTCTTTTTCTCAGACTTTTTTCAGAGCGCCTTTTTACAGATATTTATTTTCAGAAATTTCGTTTCAGGAGTTTTTTCCCAGGAACTTTTTTTGCGGAAAGGTCTTTTTCGGAGTTTTAGTCCGGACTTTTTTCGTGATTTTTCCAGGCTTTTTCCCAGGATTGTTATGCAGATTTTATTTTTGGGAGTTTTTTTTTAGGAATCTTTTTTCAGGCCTGATTTTATGATTTTTCTCAGGACTTTATTCAGAATTATTTCCGGGGCTCTTTTCTCATGTCTTTTTCTCGGGCCTTCTTTTTAACTTTTTTATTATTATTATTTATTATTTATTCAAATCACGTTACCACCATATACAAATAGTTAAAAATAATGTAAAATTGATCCAAAGTAGTGGATGTGAGCGTCCGTTACTTTAGGAATTTTTTTCCGAATTCCTTTTTAGCGATTACTCAGAGCGCCTTTTTACAGATATTATTTTCAGAAATTTCGTTTCAGGAGTTTTTTTACGGAAAGGTCTTTTTCTGATTTTTTTTGTCCGGACTTTTTTCGTGATTTTTTCACGACTTTTTTCCAGGATTGTTTTGAAGAATTTATTTTTAGGAGATTTTTTTTCAGGAATCTTTTTTCAGGAACTTTAATCGAGACTTTTTCAGGCGTGATTTTATGATTTTCCTGGGGGTTTTTTTTTAAATTATTTTCGGGGCTCTTTTCTCATGTCTTTTTCTCGGGCTTTCTTTTTAACTTGTTTATTATTATTATTTATTATTTATTCAAATCACGTTGCCACCATATACAAATAGTCAAAAATAATGTACAATTGATCCAAAGTAGTGGATGTTAGCGTCCATTACTTTAGGACTTTTTTTTGCGAGTTTCTTTTTAGCGATTACTCAGAGCGCCTTTTTACAGATATTTATTTTCAGAAATTTCGTTTCAGTTTTTTCCCAGGAAGTTTTTTTACGGAAAGGTCATTTTCGGATTTTTTTTGTTCGGATTTTTTTCGTGATTCTTCTGAGTTCTTTCCAGAATTGTTTTGCAGAATTTATTTTTGGGAGTTTTTTTTTCAGAAATCTTTTTTCAGGAACTTTAATCGGGCCTGATTTTATGATTTTTCTCAGGACTTTTTTCAGGATTATTTTCTGGGCTTTTACTCATGTCTTTTTCTCGGGCTTTCTTTTTAACTTTTTTAGGACTTCTTTCCGAGTTCCTTTTCAGCGATTACTCAGAGCGCCGGGTAGCAGATGTGAAATCGAAACGTGAACAAACCAAAACCTTTGTTCTTGCACAAGTACACTTTTTGATGAGTTTTGAGAAAAAGTAACAAGAGGGTAGTTTTTCATGTTCTCGTCAAAAATTGCAAATCACTAATTCTTATTAAATCTGACTAATTTATGTGCAAGAAAGCACAATTTTATAAACAGCGTCCGATTTGGAGTCTTGTTTAGACGCTACGGCCGTTCAAAGTCTAAAATTAGATTTTTTCTAAGATTTCAAACCGACATGCCAACTTTTTTCCTATTTTAGCCAGCTGCATTTTTAATTGATTTTTCTCGTTGTTCTAATGAAGAAGAATATACACTTTATTGGTCTGAGATGATTATTAAAATAGTTGAGAGAGAGAACATATTTATTCAGTAACCATTGTTAACATACACTAAGGTTCTTATATGTATACAGTTTTGTTACTGAACGGGACACCGACAAAGGTTGCCTAAAAAAAATGATTTTTCCTTTTTTTTTGCATTTTCGAATTTTCTTTGCGGATGCGGCACAGGCTTTAAGTTGGCATTTGTTCTTGAGCAAGTACATTTTCTGATGGGTCCTAAGAAGATCTTTACAATGCGTGTAGAAACTCGAAATCCAATCATAAGTTTTTTTAAGAAATAATTTCAAATGCAATTTTTGAGCAAAAGTAACGTGTAATTTTTCATGTTTTCGTCAAAAATTTAAAAACCAATCTATAAAAAAAATATTTCCTGAGTTGCGGAGGTCCATGCAAATTTTAGGTATAGTCCGGGAAATTCGCACCACGTTTACTTGCCGGGGCGTATCCTACCGACTGCGCCAGTTAATTTATTTTATTAAAGATTTAATTTATTTTTAGGTTACAAACATGTGAGTCGTACAAAATACATGAATTCCCACATGGAACATGAAACTTAAAGAAAAGCTTACGCTAAGATTACAATTTAGTTAATGCAGCATGCATATGCATTAGCGTTCACTTAATTATGACTAAATGTATTACTAACTGTATATTCTTAAATTGTTTTTAATTATTTATTTCTATCTCAACTAAAAATATTTTGTAGGGCAATCAACTTAATTTCTTATCAATTGATTTCCAAACTTATTTTAATATTTGTACAATTCCGTCCCTTGTGAACATGTTTTTTCATTTACATCTTCGTCCAAAACAATTAAAAAATTGCAATTTAAATGAATTTATTAATTGTAATCCGGAACTCAAATCCGCATTAAGGGAGCCATGAGGGCGGACCTCAAATCACTGCGAGCCCATTGTATACATTTAAATAGTTATTTTTTTCTATTTTTATAAATTTTCAGATTGACTATCGATCCCGGGATCCAGTCGTGTAGGTTCTTGAATTTATGTGTGTGCAACTAGGCTTGTTACTGCAGGGGGTCGCCATAGTTATTATTTTAAGATAATAAAATTATCGATAGCAAATTTGTGAAAAGAAAAAACTTTTACATTTATGCTACAAGAAGAAATGCATCCCGCTTTTACTATACCGTTATAAATCATTTTTATTACATTACAACTCATTAAAATTGGTAATGACTTCAACAATTTCTCATTTAACGATATCGAGGAATTACTCTTAATTGGTGAACTGAAAAAATATGTTTTAGAAATCATTATTTGAGCTCCAAAAATATGTCGTTGCAACAGAAACACACCTACTTAATCTGCAATGATGTACATTTCCATTACACCCTTGTATCTACATATACACCAATTATTAATTAAAATATCATTAAGTCTGAAAACTCGATCGCTAATGTGTCCGTGCTGATTACACGTTGTAACTCTGACAAAATTGATTAATGCATTTCTCTGCCTCGACTGCGGAAAAGTTTGCATGTGCATTTATGTATATGTTATGCAAATTGTTAATATATTTTAAGCCACTCGCCTATCTACAAAGGTCTACGTGAAATACTCCATTTTGTTACGGTCGACAATCTTTTAATTCCATCAGTTGTAAATACCATATTCATTTGAACATACTTTTATGCTGGAATTAAACTATTTACGAATACCGCTGTGCACTCCTTAGGATCTTATTAAGATCATACATCATTCTTAACCCTTTCAGCCCTGGATTTTTTAAATATGAAAAAAAATTTTTTGTTAATTATTATTGATGGGGAGCTTCTTAAGACCATAAATACCAAATTAGAACTCATTTGATTAATTAGTATAGGTATTAATTAGTGAGGCTTTATTGAAGTGACATCTAGTGATAAACAGCAAAAATATGGATTATCATAGTAAGCAGAGACATGTAAATGTTGCGCTGGCAATTGCCACCACCAGGGCCGAAAGGGTTAAGAGGCAACCCGTCGTACATATAGTTGATCTGCGAAATTGCTTTTTACAAAGACAGTAATTCAAATAAGCTTGTTTTGTGATTCTTAAATGAACGATGAAACAGAATTGTATTTGGCAAACCCAATATTAACTTGTAAATGCAGAAGTTTCATTTAGATAATTAGAGCAGTTTCGGTTTATCCAGACATTTTTCTAATTGTAGATTAGTAGAGTGGTTTATAGTAACGATAGAGTCATTTAAAAAATACTTGTCTCTAATTATCCAGTTGATATATTGATAAAAATCTTTATTAAAAACTTCATGGCTGAAGTGATAAAGGCACTTTATTGTTTTACAAGATTAAAATTAATATTTATTTATTTATGAGTGAATGTTAGGTTTAAGGCACATCGATAACCATAGTCGTTCGCGGCAACAAAAAAACGGATTGGACATAATATCTGTCCAATTAGTTTGTCATACGAAGCTTTTGATAACGATTCTTCATCAATTTATCATCTGAATATTTAGAGCTGTTTTAGTCACTGTTTAGACATTATTACAATTTTAGATTTTATTTAAAGGTATTGGCAGAAAGACCGATGGTATCAACTGAAAAATAATAATTATTGTAGGCAAAATAATTTACGTTACATACATAATATTTGTTTCTAATTATCCAGATGATATATTGACAGACGAATACTCATCAAAAGCTTCACATTACATAGGGATTTGATGTAGATCATTCGATCGATTTTTTTTGGCATAAGAAGCTGGTCCATTCTGCCAGATGTACCATTATTTAACTATTTGTAATTTCTAATATTAATAATATTTCTAATATTTATTTATATATATATATATAATTATTATTAATTATGTAATGAATGGGGGGGGGGCATACAATGGACATCCATGGACCCGAACGGCCACTTCTTCATTCCGAAAAAGTGACCGCCCGGATGGGATTCGAACCCGCGACCACGAGGCCCGTGAGCAGGAGCTCTACTCACTAGACCACCGCGACCCCATCGATTTATTATTTGGATAATTAAGGCAGTAAGGCAGTTTTAATCGATCCAGATATTTTTTATTGCTTTAGTTTTTTGCAGTGTAAGAAATATGTCTCTAATCATCCAGATGATCTATTGATAGAAGAATCCCAAACAGAAACTTTATAATACATAATGATTGGTAGATGTAAGAAATCCTAACATCTGTTCAACTAGTGTATCATACGAAACTTTCAATAAGGATTCTGTTATAGATTTATCATTTAGATCATTAGAGCTGCTTTACTCCATCTATGCAGAGATAGGGAGAATATATTTATTGAGATACTCAACAGGCAATTGGCCAGAAGAGGTATTTCAGCCTTCGATCCATACATTTTTAAAGCTTTAAATTACTGCAGTGTAAGAATAATTGAGGATATGGAGATATCTAGTTTCCAAGTTCGAAAGCATTGCCTTCTCTAAATCTAGTTACAGCGGTGTTCAGTTCGCGGCCCAGCGGCGGCGCTAGTTATAAATTAGGTGAGCTATGAGTGGCCCCGAGTTATTATTTTACCAACTTTTTCGCCCTCCCCCCAAAGAAAAGTCGCCGTTCTCTTCGGATTTACGACGGCGGAAAGTTCATATTTAATGCGGCAGGTGCTTTCTTTATTTCGGAATTGTTTCAGCTATGATTAATACAAGAGACGAGGACCATGTTTCCTTAGGAATAAGGCGGAATAATAATAAAATTATTACTGATACCATAGGTTTACATCTTTATAGAGGAAGGAGATTATTTCAATAAATTTTGCAATGACAAAATATAATTATAAAGAAACATAATCTAGCATGGTTAATCCCAATGGTTGGGGCCGAGGTGGCAAAATAACTGGCGTAGTCGGTAGGATTGGCCCGGGCAAGTAAACAAATAGTACTTGGTTTCGTGGTAGCGAATATCCCAGGCTATGCCTAAAATTTGCATGGACCTCTGCAACTCATAAAAGGATGTTTTTATAGCCTGGTTTTTTTAAATATACCAAATTGACAATATCTTTGATTTCTTTAAATATATTGATTCAGGTTTTCGAACATGTGAAACCAACATCCCTTAAAGTTTTATTTATATTTTGTCCTCCCGAAGGAATATTGAATTAAAGGTTTGTAACTGTTGAATATTGCAGAGAATGAATTGACAAAACTATTAAAATATGGAGATGTGGCCATCATGTAACTATTTCCAAATTGATGGTATTGTAAGGTTACTTGGAACAAAGAAAGTCTGAGCATCAAGGCATATGTAAAGGAATACCAGTTTTATCAGTTTTCGTTACCCAGGATATGGATATAAAAAAATAATAATAACGATTTTTTACGTCGGTACACGTACATTAAATATGAATAAAGTTCCTGTTCTCCCTTTGAGGAATTCTTCTTATAAGAATTGAGTTTTTTCATTTATTTAACACCCAGACGTTAAAGTATAATCGAATATTTTTCAGATTTATCAAAAAATCCGATAATCCTGAAAACTATCTTGAATCTTTGTTGTATTTATTCACATCAAACACACATATATATCTGGATTTTAACTAGTAATCTCGTGCCCCGAGAACAAAATTACAGTTCTTCTGAAAGTCTCAGGTAATTATATACCCATTTCACCTTTCCTCCCCCTCCGACTCCGAGTTTAATTTAGCATGTGTTGCCGGTGTCGGTGTGTGCGGGAAAATATAATAACCCCTGAAACGCGGAAAATGTCAATGAAAATGTCGCAGATTGTCTGGGAATTCCTCGAAGGAGGGAATTAGCCAGGTCGGGGGGCAGAAGGGCGGCCCCTTATCCGGCTGCGGGGATGCGGTGGTTTTACATTAAACGTCGCCATTTTAATCTGCACGGTGGTGGAGGATTTTTGTAGAAAAAGAACGGTGTTCTGGTCTAAAATATGAAATGAGGACTGGAATGTTCGTGGTGCAGTGGAAAATTATTTATTTCAGTTAAATTAAAACATTCTTCTCTCAGAGGTTGCTGAGACGTTGTTACCAGATATTAGTAGATAATAGTTTGAATCCGTTACCACTAAGACTGCAACTCATATACAGGGTGATTGTTTAATATTGCAAAACAATTTAAAGACAGGTGGAGTTGGTGATTCTGTTGTTCTTATAAATAAAAGCAGGGAAAAAATTTAATAAAATTAAATATTTCTGTAACAAGTGAGGGTGCCTCAAATTTATTTATTACTTTAAAAGCAGGTATACTTAGACCATCCAGTATAATATCGTGTGAGCCACAAAATTTTGTTTCAGAGTTGGCTGTGAGATAAATGAGGTATGTCGCATATTATTATTAGTTCTATTGGATTTGATTTAAAAAAAAATGAATTAATCTCAGACATGACTGCTATATTTCCCTCTCTTAGGAATGGCCAACTAAGAATAAAAATTCTGTGGCTCACATTTTATTTACAATTTCTTTAGATTTATATTCACCTTACAATACTTCCCAGCTCAGCTGTTGCTATTCTGGGGGGAAACGGTAAATTTCCTAATCCAACTCTGTAGAACTTTCAAGCTCAGCCTTTGCCATTTCATTCCCTTAGATTTAAATTTCCCGCCTGTATATTGAGCTTAAAGCGCTGCAGCATTATCGTTTTCAGGTAAAACCTGATGTATTTCCTGGAAAGCGGATGTCCTTTTGGCAACACTGTACAAGCTCCACTTTTACCATTTAATTCCTCTAGATTTAAATTTCCCTCCCTGAACATCCCCCAGTTTTGAATTTCCCGCCACTAAATTTCCTGAGATTTTGAAATTTTCCGCGTGACGCCATTTTGGTAGGGGGGGGGAGGGTATGATATCTTACGGAAAAATTTACATGGGAGGGGATTCGTGACCAAGGACTGGCTAATGTTTTCTACTTTCATCCGATTTTTTATTTGCAACAACTCATTCTATAGTTTCTTCCACTTCCAGCAATTAATAATAATATCTAATATCTAATAAATAATTTCTAATAAAATATCTAATAAAACCATACTATTAGGGGTGATTTATTAAAGTGGATTCACTAAAGATTCTTAAATAAGGCTTATGTTAAAAGTTTCTTAATTTTTCCTGTATTACGTTTAATCTTACTAAACGTTTTAACGACGGTAACCAAACATTAGAATTCAATAGCAAAGGTTTTAGTGCGGTTCAGGACTGTTTAAAAATTGGCGACCTAACTTAATTGTCACCCTGTATATAACACCAAATGTTATAAACATGTTTTATTATATTATTCAAAAACCCAAAGTATAAACCGCTAATGTTTTAATATTAAGTGTAATTAATTATCTGTTTCATTTATATTAAGGATTATTATAAAAACTTTGGTGAGAGCTTTCACGAAACAGGATTATTTAATATGTTAAAAAGTCAATAAAATCCATTTACAAAAAACGTTTTTTTTTTATGTACGAGAAATCTATTAAATACGAACACACGTCGAACTTTATATTTATAGCCCTTCATCCAATAAAGGGCTGTGTGCAGGTTATCAAAAAGCCTCACAAAAATGATAATTTACTTTATAAAGGATCACGTGTCTCGACCGGCATTGTTACAGAAAAGACCGTACGTTTTATACGTCACTTGACATGTCTATTAAATGAACCCCGAAAAATCGATTCCGCCATCATATATTTTTTTTCCTTTTTCCAACGAAAGCGCACACAATCAATCTACCGCCGATTATAATTGAAATAAATAGAAAAAAAAACAACTCTGAAATGTATCAAACGGCAACTAATAAATATAATTGGTATAAACTAAAGATATGTAACTCATAAGTGAGTCGATTTGAAGAGTAGACTCATTGAAGTGATTCGTATTGAAATCACCGACTCAAAAAAATTAATCATTAATGTTTGTATTTAAACTTTTTTTCTTAGCACTTTTTCCCAGACAGACTTTATACTTTTTGCAAAGAGTTAAGAGTCGATTCATGAGTCGACTGACAAAAAAGAGTAATTTCAACTGTAAACCATCATTGTTTACGGCCCATGGGCCCCTACTAAAACTATATTTTTTTTATTAATGTAATATACATAAATAAATTAATAATTTGCTTGCAGAGTTACGAACAGGTTGAATATTCATTTATTCAGGCTATATTTCATTTTTTGAATTTATTTAATGTAATATACTATCGTGTGAACCACAAAATTTTGATTCAGAGTTGGCTGTGAGATAAATGAGGCATATCGCATATTATTACGTCATGAGACTAGATTAGTTCAATTGGATTAGATTTAAAAAAATTAATTAATATCAAACATGACTGCTATGTTTCTCTTTCTCTCTCTCTCAGGCATGGCCAACTCGGCAACAAAATTCAGTGGCTCACACCTTACAATATCTGTAACGGATGACGAGTTGGTTTGGTATACATAGGAGTTTAACATGTAAAACCACAGTTTTATATGCACTTAGTTACTAAACCTTTATTAAAACCTGGTTTTATACAGGGTTTTAAAGGGCAATTGACTAAAGTCTTTCAGCCCTTTTATATGCATTTTTCTGCTTTTGCGATAATTTTAGCGAAAAAGTGTAAGTGTAAAAAAAAATATCAAAATGCAAAAATCTACCAAATTTCATTTATATTAGCTGTCGATGTGTTAGAAATTGTAAACATTACGTGGCGTTAAATGCATCTAAAAATAGCCGTAGCCATGATATAGTAAACAACTGAAACTTGTAATTTTAATTGCTTCTTTTGATTAAAACATAATTGTTATTTAAATTCAAATCCAGTGATTTATCAATTCCAATTTATTATAGCTATTTCACATTACCATTTTATATAACATGAGCTGCCAATTCGTAAATATTAAAAGCACACATTTTATTATTAACGCATCAAAAATAACAAATAATACAATTGACGATTAAAAAAAAACATTGAGTAAACGAAGAAATAATAATAATAAAATTTTGTTTAAATTAGAAGACACACTCATTAAAGTTTTGTTGCAGATACAATTTTTCGCAATTACTCTAGCGTGGAATTTACGTGTAAGCAAATGCTATTGAAGCAAATGAATTTAATGCAAATGTGTGCATTTAATAATTTCTTAGGAAAACCATGTACACAGAGATCTTCGTATGCAGTTGCATGTGACTTCAGAGTGCCGAGGAACTCGTGCGTTGTGGTTTGGATCTGATTTGGACATATTTTTTTTTTTTGCAAAAATCTCAGCCTCTCCTGTAAGAAGAGGATTTTAATAGCAATTTATTATTAAATTTACTAATCTAGAAAAAAAGGTGATGGCCATCATGTTACTTTCTCCGACGTGATGGTATCATAGCCATTTATATTTACGTTTTCATAGTTTATTTTCAATTGAAATCATATTTTAAATGTACATCTAGCATTTTGTAAACTCGGATGAAACTGACGTTTAAAACGTCAAAATTATGAAAGATGGAAAAATTATACTTCAAATTCAAAAACTAAGTTTACTCAAAAACTAAAGGGATTTCGAAAAAAACTTATTCTTTATAACTTGTTCATTTTAGCTTTCTCTACAATTATTATAAACATGAATTTGCTGTAACTATTATCGTTTTATAATTATAAACCAAAAATTAAAAAGAAAAAAAAATTCTTTCTCGAATAAAAATGATTTTATGAAAAATATTTTAATGAAATATTTTAATGAAACCCAATTTATTTGGATTGAATCTGAATAAGTTAGAGAATTTTTCAACTATTTTAAAAAATACAAAAATATATTCTCTAACCTATACAAATTCAATTTAAAAAAATTGGATTTCATGATTTTATGCAAATCTAAGAACACTTGTTCGAGCTCAGAATTGAACCGGGAGGTGTTCAAGTGTGATGTTTTTGAAACCTACCAATTTTTTGTAGAAATATGACGTGCATTTAATTATTTTATTTATTTATTTATTTATTTAATACACGGAAAACTCCTTAATTTACAAATCAATATATTATAAATATTTATTATCGACAATTCGAACTTATAATAATTATTTCCAGGTTGATTCTGAGCAAATGCTTGTGAAACAAAGTAGTGTTAATGTTGAATAAATCAATATTATTATTTAAGTAAATAGCATTTGCTAAACGCATAAACCTGGAAATTGGATTGTTTAGACAATAATTGGTGCGATGCGTTGAGTGAATTGAAAAGTTTTGAATATATTTAAATTGTTTTTCTATTTTTGGCGGTATGGAAAACGTCTAACCTCAAAATGTAAACGAGAGGTGTTCAAGATCAAACTCTAAATATCAAGTTTTCACCTTCAATTGTCATTTACTCGATTTAGGATGGCAATATTTTTATACTGCCAGTTCGACAATGAAAAGATCTCTCAAAATCAAGAACAAAAATAGGGGATTGCCATTTAAAAACAAAATGGCGGACGTCATAACTCAAAAACAAATGACGACTGAAAATCGACTTTTATGCAATAATGTGTATTTTTATAAAAGAAAATCGATCTGTTCGAGGATTTTTTCCAAAAATATTTTATTTCGGTTTTACTGAATATATTCCATTCTTTAGGCGCGCACTGTATAACTGATTTTATGAGACTTTTTTAATATTTCTAATTTTAAGTTATTTTAATGTTGCCTATTTACAATTTTAATTTGTTCAGTTTCATAAGCCCCATCCTTTATGCCTTATCCTTTTCTAATTGTATCACTCTTTCTCTATCATTTTCGACCGAAGCGCCGTCTATGATAATTGGAGAAACGTCACAACTTGTAAACAATTTCACAAGAGAGAATTTGTTTTTAAACAGCCATTATTTTCAATTTAATTCAAGCCCAAACGCTATTTTTAACTTCTAAAACATTTTTTACGAATACAGCTTCATCTATCAGGTATACAATTTTTTTTTTAAATAAAATCTTCCTTATTTTTTATGTTCTTTCCGAATTTGAAATAAAAAATAGGGGTTCCCATTTAAGATTTTTATTTTACCCCCCTCTCCCGCCGTTTGGGTTGCGGAGGGTATTTTTTTTTGACATAATCGAATGTCCCCCTTCGTACTATGAAAGGTTGCCTCGGCACATTTTTTGTTAGATGCGTATTTTAACAGTTATTTCAATTTGTCACGTTAAATGGACCATTCTGTATATTATTATTTTGTGTGTATTAATGTTAATGACGTATGTAAACTTTTTGTATTAGCCCGAATAAATTACCACTACTAAAAGTTTGAAGTCCGTTGCAATTTTTTTTAAATATTTTTTGCGACTTGAAAAATGATCGACGCATAATTGAAATGTAGAATGTTTAAAAATAATTATTTTAAAACTTAGGGTAAAAGTGTTGACAATTTTTTATATTATTATAAAGCACGAACTATTTAAAGTATATTAGGAAAGTTTGAATCTTGTTCCAATTATTTTTCCATTTTTTTGGCAACTTGGAAAATATTGGACTTTTTTAAGGGGGACGTTTGGTTTTTTTGGGTGAAAATTCTACAACCAAGTTGTCAAGGTCAGTAGAAAAAAAATACAGACAGGATATACATATCTTCTTTGCAATGCAGTAATTCTACAACGAAGTTGTCAAGGTCAGTAGAAAAAAAAGACAGACATGTACATGTCTACTTTGCAATGCAGTTTGATTTTTTTGTTTCAGCAATATTGGTGCAAAGATATCCTGTCCACCGCACAATACACGGTTTTTCAGGACACGACCTCAAGTGGAGTTGAAATGAATAATTATAATTTCATAAAAAATGGATTTTGATGTCTCTCAATATATCTTTCAAATGTATAAAATTTCAGATCTCTAAATAAAATATATGTCTATAAAAAAAATCATGAAAATTGGTCAATTTTCACCCACAAAAAAAAAACAGACGTCCCCTTCAAGTGTTTGTGATTAGTCTGAAGTTTGTTGCAATTGCTGTTATATGTTTTTGTTATCATTATTATTACTATTCCATAATTAAAGTCCAGAAATGACAGATATTTTCAATTAATATTTTTTTTTCGAAAAACAATCCTTTTATTAAATATATTTTTTATCAAAAGATTTCTTTATTATTTTCAATATTTGTTTAAATTTTTTTGTAATATTTTTCAATATAAAAAAAATTAAAAACGGTTAAGCTAAACACCCACTTCCCAATTTATACCAAAAGCTTTTCAGTTCTTTAAATTTTCAAATAAGGCTTATGTTAATTCCTGAATTATTTTTGAGCAAACGCATGCATACAAAGTCACCCTAAAACACACGTACACAGAATTTTCTTTTCCAAAAATCCTCGAAATCGCCTCTAAGGTCTCCAAAACGGACCTTTTGTTAAACTTTTACGATCACAATACTTTCCTGTACTTCGTAACACATAGTAAAAAGCACTAATGATACTTAAGAAGAACAGAAGAACTTAAAATATTTCAAAAGTGTAATTTCGTTATGGATATGGTAATTATTTAGGAAATACAAAACTTCTACAAAAAATACGATACTGAGCTCAACTTCTTGTGATAAAAAAAAACCATAACGTAAAGTAGATTTTATCAATATGGTAATAGTAATTCGTATTTACAGACAGAATAAAACAGTTACCACATTTTTTAAAACATTGCAAGTGAAGTGCATTTATTGAAAAAATTCAGGTAAATAATTTTAAAAACATTGCAATGACATTTTTGTTGTTTTCAATCCTAATTTTACCTTCGTCGATAGTTACCATTTAAGCTTCCCAAGACTTTGAGTTTTCTTCGAATAATATGGTTAATTCGAATTCATTTCGAAAAGTACGCGCACATAAATTCGTAAAGTAATCTATCTCATGTAAAATTTTGCAATATTTTTAAAAGAGAAATTAAGTATATTATTTAGCAATTGTACGATATATTGAGAGCTGAATTCTATTTTGTGAATTTTTTCCTGTGAGCTAAATGAACAACAATCTTTCTGACTTGGGTTTTGACATTTATACAACGTTGACTACATTCTTTTGACCTGAAGAAGCCACAGTGTGACGAAACAATTGTTTTTATTGAAAGAAAAATCGGATTAATAATTTTAAAGACATTGCAAGTGACGTACATATATTGATAAAAAAGAATCCGATTAATAATTTTAAAAACATTGCAAGTGAAGTGCATTTATTGATAAAAAAATTATATTGATAATTTTAAAAACATTGCAAGTGTAGTGTATTTATTGATACAAAAAAAATCAGATCAACAATTTTAAAAACATTGCAAGTGAAGTGCATTTATTGAAAAAAAAATCAAATTACTAATTTTAAAGGCACTAAATCTTACTTAATACATGGAAATTAATAGAAAATACAAATTAAATGAAAACCCTAAATAGTTGGTTATTTGGAAAATATGTTCAATTTATTTAATTTACAATTCCGTTTTTTGGTCTCTCGATCAAGAATTTTTTAAATCGTTGATTAAATTAATATAATACATTTATGAAACAAACAATTGTTAAAATCTTTAATTTTGATTTATCTTTATTCCATCTTAAAAATATACAATCATCTCCCATCATATACTAAAAGCTTTAACAACTTAAATAAAATAAAATATTAAGTTAATTTGTCTAATGAGTTTAATTTTAAATCATGTACAACTTAAATATGTTATGTTTAAATATTATAGTTTTTGTAAGTTTTTGAAATTCACATTGTTATGATTGGTTAATTTTTTCTTTACGTCTTCTATATGCTTTTGCATGTACGAATTTCCTTTTTTGTAAATTAGTCTTTGTGAAATATATGCATATTATTATTACTATCTTTACTCAATAGTGTTTCCTAAGAATTCAATCAATCGTCTGAAATAAAATATATCGATGCAACAATTCATGATAATACCCTACTTTATTAGGGTAAAAGGTTATAGTAAGAGTTAGATTATTAGATATATATTTTTAAGATTACAAGTTATTAAAGTGCAATTTCATATTAAAGTAAAATTTGTAGATAAATAAAATTAAAATTAAAAAATACGATGTAGTTGTTTCAATAAATTGGTAAGATTCTTAGATTGTAGAAGACGAAAAACATTATGAATTTCATATTAATATTTGAAAAAGTATGATAAAAGGTACATAATCCTAACTGAATATATTTATTTATTTGTTTATTAATTTTACATTTTCTGTTACTATAATATGTGCAAAACAATAATTAAAGTTAATCACCCAACAGTTGTAAAATAAATTAAACTGTGTGCATTTATCCGAGGAAATTACCTCCTTGTAGTATTTTATATTAAATTAAATAAAGCTGCAAAGCATCCATTTTACTTTTAAAAGTTTCACAAAGTGGAATATGCAGCATTCAACTTGAATAAAAAAGTTATTGCAGTAAAAACAGCTACTTACACACTTAAAAGGTTAAAGTCAAGGTTGGTACGCGATAAATGCTTCCAAGACCATAATTATGTCAATGTCAAAAAAATCAATGGTATGATTTTCTTTAACACCCCTGAATTTCAGCCATCACAATCAAATAACATATTTCACCATTAAGCAAATCACCTTAAAACTAATTAAGGATAGTAATATGCAATATATATTAATTCTACTGAATAAATTCTGAATGTTTAAAATTTTCTGGAGGTTGCATGTTCACACTTTTGATCCAGTTTAATACGAAGATTATTTACTTGCAAATAATAATCATTTAAATAATTATAATTTCGTAAAAGGCGGAAAATCATCTAATATTAAAAATTCTCAAGTAAATATGAAAATAATTCATCACATGAAAACTAACTGTATGTAATATTCAGGCAAAAATTATCACTACGTTAACAAAATCCATCTTCTGCCCACGCAACAACAATTTTCCCCAGAAACCATAATTAACGCAAAATCTCCGAGCGTGCGGGGGATTAAACTCGCAACTTTATCAAATTAGTTCGAATGAGATCTCCTGAATGGTACATATGAAAATTCGGAAACTCGCTTTCATCCGAAGACGGGAAAACCGCGTCCGGATTATCTCCTCGAGCACAAAAGGACCGTGCAGAGCGCACAAACGTGGATGTAATTTCCAAAAAAAAAGGACCGACCGCGCACACACAGGGTAATAAATACAAGAGACGCATATGAATAAAATAAACCTCGGGACGGCGGTGATAAATTTTTAAGGGTGGAATTAGAGCGAAACACAAAAAAAAATAATTGTATGTGATAAAATTTACCTTCCTGGTTCACTATTTGCGGACATTTTTCTTTTTATAATTGGCCGAGAGAACTGGTATTAGTTTAACATTTTTTTTTTAAGTTAACTTGGCGAACAGAACTTGATTGGTTTTTAAGTTTTTTTTTGGCGTGAGTTCGTGTGCCGGCACACGAGGTTTCGGTTGGTGCGTATTGGCGTCGCGACGTCGTTTCTGCCGGAGCGCCGACGCGCAACTGGCGAAAGCGTCGCCGTCTACACTGCAACAGCATGGCACGCTCTGCGCATTAGGGTTTTCTACCTGAATAACCCTGTCTGATAATCTAAGACTACACTAACAATTAGATAATAATTTCGAAAAAATATCAGAATAACTACTGTTTATTTGTAATTTTTGTTTTATTACAATACTATCTGTTGCCAGGATTTTTGTAAGCTTTCGAACAGAATAGAATTTTATAATAAAACACTTTTAACTTTGTTTTGTATAACTTATATATTTATTTTTGTGACTTAAGTTTAGGTAATACAATTACCATTTTCAAACAAGAAGTGTTTTAAAAACCGATTTACAAAGGTATATAAATATATATATATATATATATATATATATATATATATATATATATATATATATATATTTAAAATGTATAACGAAGTAGAAGCCTCCAGCATAAACAATAGAATAGAATTTATTTTTCTAATTTGAAAAAGATTTATCAACATTTGTATTTGTTAAACAAAAAAATTGCAGCAGAACAAAATACTGTGACAGTCGATTTCACCATCGTAAACATCCAAGAGTTGTAATATAAACATTTCCGATCATTCTTACCAAAATGAATTGAAATTTTCCTGTGGACATGGAACTGAGGATATACTTTCAGTAATTTAGTTTCTACATTCCTGAGAATTTAAGGTTATATATCGCCGTTCTAACATTTCAAAATTTCACCAATGTCAATTTCTTATAATGTATTCATTTTAGCTTTAGATTAGCTGTACGCTAAAAAAAGAGATACGGTAAAGATAGAGACAGTATCCTTAGAAGATCAGATATTTTGCCATCATATTTCAAAATTTTACCAGTGTCCAATATTCATATGTTATTTAAGTTTTTAATTAGCTGTGAACTAAAAAGAAAAAATGATGAAAGCACTATAATCTATTTTATATAAGATTTCAGATAATTCACAGTAAAATTTAAAAATTTATCATTTTACTGTCGATTAGAAATGACAATTGTGAATTTGTTTAGCGCTATCTTTTTCTAATTAGCTGATCGGAAAATTTGACATTGACAGTCGAGCAAGCAACGTTATATATAAATTCTTAAAACTAATCTTGCTAAGTCTACGAACTATTTCGGTTTTGATATGTAAACTTTTTTACATTTAGCGAAATGGAGAAAGAGCTTTTATTGGTCAGGGCCGTCGTTATGAGGGGTACTGAGATCGAGCCTAGAATATCGCTAAATCATAGGGCCTCTCAGTAAACTGATAAAAGTCTCTAAATATCTACATTAACCTTACAACAGTAATATTTTAATCATGCCACAAGCAAACCTTTCAAATGTTTCACTCAGAAATTCACCAAAGCTTGAGCTCAGGGAGAAAATTGACAGCAATTTTGGGCTTTCTGCTTTACATTCTAAACTGAAAATATTCGCCCGAAGAAGCCGTAGTAAATCTAAACAATTGAGTATATTTAAATTTTAGGTATTGATTGACATTATTTCGATGTCACTAAATCAAAGAATGTGCTTTTTATCAAAGTTAATTTACATAATTCCTAACCGTATAAAAATTACTACTTACTGAATCCTTAGGAAGTAGAACATACCTGAAACAAAAACAAACTCAAGGTTAATAATAAAAATCATGTCTTTGTTCACATATATAGAAATTTAATTTATAAAAAGTACAGGGTGGCCCAAAAGTCGCCATTTGAAATTCTGTTTACAATTAATTAATTTTATTTTTTTAATTCCATAAATTAATTGATGAGGCTGTTATTCGTTGAAAATTCATATTCACTTTTTAAAGGGTTAAGTAAAATACTTTTTAATTTTCAAAAACTTGTATTGCTTTTAAACATTTCTTCGCCTGAAGAAGCCACAGTGTGGCGAAACAATTGTTGCGAGTTCAAAGCAATAAAAGTTTTTGAAAATTACAAAGTATTTTGCTTAATCCTGTAAATAATTTTTAATTCCAGATTATTAAAGCGTACGTCATCTATCGAAGTTAAATATGGAGAAATTCACGACTGAGCAACGTGTTAAAATAATCGAATTTTATCTACAAAATCAACGATTAATTATGTTAATGCAAACGCTTATACTCGACATTTTGGAGTTAGAGAATCACGATATAAACAAACGATTCTTAACTCCTTAAGTCCAGGAGTTTCAAATTCAGGGGTGTGTGAGTGATTTGCCACGAGTTTGGAGGTCACATGATAAGATTCAGCGCCTTAAAGAGCCTTCAATGTCAACTCGAAGGCAGAATATCTCGAACCTCGCTCCTTTTTTTTTAATTGCCTAATTAATGAGCAGAAGATATTAACCGGTACGGGAATATCAAGTGATCGCCGAAGTAAAACAGGCAACACCGTACGCATAAAATGGCTGCCAACCTAAAAAATCTGGAGGATTTAATGGGGGAAACATCAAATTTGGGTGATTTGGTGGGGGAAAAATTCAAATGTGGGGGATTTTGATGTGGAAAAATTCAAATCTAAGCGATTTTCTACTCAAAATAGATGCTAAATGTCAAAATATTAATAAAACAAAAAAATTTAGGCTTCAAAGCTAATTCTAGTAGGGATTAAAAAAATAACCTTTATTGGCATATACTACATTTTCTATTTCATCACTTCCTCTCCCTTCTCTTCTCTTTTTCCCATCCCAATCTCGCCAGAGTCTTAACCCCGGCTCCGTTCTCTCTCATCCATTCATTGACACTTTTCCCCCCTCTCACCCATTCCTCACACACTCCCTCGCACTCCTCTGCCAAATGTCTCCATGTATTAGTAGGGATTAATTTTGTACAATTTTTCTAATTGCGCAATGTAATGAGTGGAGGAAGCGATTTCGGAAGTAAAACTAGCAACTGTATACACGCAGGATGGCTGCCAACCTAGAAAATCTGGGGGATTTACTGAGGGAAAAATTCAGATCAGAGGGATTTTTTTCTGGAAAAGTTCAAATCAGAGGGATTTGTTTCTGGAAAAATTCAAATCTGAGGGGTTTTCAACTCAAAATTAATGCAAAATGTCAAAATCTAAGAGATTTTCATGGCGGGAAATTCAAAATCTGGGGAATTAAAATGACAACAGCGGAGCTTGGAAGTTTAGTGTTTTGCAATTTCAAGGGATCCTTATGCCCGTTTTCACCAACTATTCCTAAACAAAAACTTTTCTAGGTATTACCTATGCTAAGAAATGCCTAAACTAGTACTTTACATAAATTCAGTTTCACCATGGCAATCGGTTCCTTGATAAGCAACTCCTACTAAGGTACTGGTTTTTTAGGGAAATTTTAGTTGTCATATTGGTGAAACTGCGTATGTGTGCTTCGGTAAATAGAGTGAAGTTCGCAGAAGTGAGTTTTTACGACATAAGGTTATGTTACTACAATGAAGCCATTGTAGTAACATAACTCGTGTTAATGTTTTCAATGATTGATTTATTTATGGAATTATTATTTTTAAACTAGCACCACCATCAATCGCGAAGAAGACCGAAGAAGAATTATAGCTAGGACAAGTGGAAACTGAAAAGAAAGAGAATTGAAAATATGGCGTCAGAAAAGACGGAGTTGAAGATGAATATTAAAATAAAAGAATTTATTTTAGAAAAATTGAGAAGCAGGACAGCTTTATTTTGCATTTAAATATGGATTAATTATTCGAACCCCAACAATTTGGGTACCCCGATCATATTCTTCATCTGAATCAAAATCAAATATATTCAAATATTCAATAAATAAAAACCATTTGAATTATTGTGGTCACGTGTAAAAGACCTACGTAAACTGATTTGAATCTCGATTATACCAATGGGAGGACAGAGAGGTCCGTTGCCTCAGTGGGCCCTTTGTACGTCCTCCCATATGGGTCCTCATTCCCCGGTGCCATCCAGCCAAAGCACGGCATAGGTAAACGCCAGTACTGCACCAAGAGGGATTCTGTGGATGTCTGATGATCTTATGGTGGAGATGGCCGAATAATCCAATAGTACATGTTCGGTGGTCTCGCCTTCAGCAGTTTAAGTGCTTTCTTAGATTGCAGTGTCCAGTTAGAAGTCCCACGATTTTTTGTAGGTTCCCCCCGGACAGTTGCAAGCAGTATCTGATACTCTTGGGGTTTATCAAGATGAAATCTCTTGCTACCCTGCAGCCAGGGTTACCATTCATGCATGTAGTATTCCCACGAATTCCACTTTAGTGGGGCTACTCATTGATATGCCAAGTGCAGCACTCTTTTTCAGTGTCTACCGGCATAACAATTTTAGAGTTCCATTTGATGGTCCCCTTTAAAATTTTTCGGAGCTCGCCTCTTCTATTGCTTACGAGCCACATATTTGTGACGCTCAAATAAGCATTCCCGTAGACATGGTCCAGAAGCCTGACCGCTGACCGACTAGAAATTTAAGGTTAGAAACAACTACTTAATCATTGGGCCGTTTATCGGGTACCTAGCGATAAGTAATGCCTAGACCATTTAGGAAAGTGTTAAGGACTGGTGAAAACCAAATTTGCGGTAAGAAGTTCTTATCTTTATTTAGGAAATGCTTATATTTTAGGAATAGTTGGTGAAAACAGCCATTAATGTCTATCCGTATAATAGCTGTACCTTACAGGGATAAACATTAAGTATCCATTAAGTGCAGGAATTGAAGCCAACAGATTATCGGATGCGATTAACTTATGTTATACAGATCTAAGGATGGGTAAGGCAAGGAGCTGATTTCATTCAAAACCTTATTATGGGCAACGAGGCCCACTTTCACCTAAACGGATTTGTTAATAGACAAAATTTGCAATTCTGGGATTCAGAAAATCCAAGAATAGCTTGCCAACGTAGTCTGCGCCTCGTAAAAGTAATGGTTTGGTGTGATTTACGTACGGATAGAGTTCATGGATCTCATTTCTTTGAAGACGAGACAGAAAACTTACCAACCATCAACATCAATGGTGAAAGGTATCGAGAAATACTAGAGAATTTCGTGCGCCCTACAGTCGAGGACACACCAGAGGTATACGAGGTCCGGCTCTTAAATAACGAGACTGCGCGCGCAGAACGCGTACCAGAACTGTAGAGGGGGAAACGAACACATCGTTGGAAACCTTGAAGTGTCTACTATTCCAGTGCGAAATAACGTTTGTGTGCGTTGAATAGTATATATTCTATTGCGTTTTGAAGCCAGCGTCTTTTTTTCTCACGTCGGATAAAATGTGTGACGAAAAACATGAGCAACGTATCAATCTGAAATTTCTCATAAAATTGAAAAAAAAAGCCAACTGAGTGCTACAAATTGTTGAAGGAGGCTTACGGTGAGAATAATTTATCTCGTGCGCGTGTTTTCGAATGGTGTAAACGATTTTCTGAAGGCCGTGAGAGCACCGAAGATGACCAACGTCCAGGCCGACCTGTCGATGTTTCAACTCCAGAAACCGTGGCAAAAATCAATCAAATTGTGCGTGCAGATCGTCGAACAAGCATTAGGATGATTGCTGAGGCTGTAAACGCCGATAAAGGAACAGTCAGAAGAATTTTACAACATGAACTGAACATGAAAAAAGTCTGTGCGAAGTTGGTACCGAAAAACTTGACCCCAGAACAAAAACGTGTCCGTCACCAGATCTGCTCAGATGTTCTTGAAAGGTTAGTGGAAGAGCCTGGATTGTTGGAAAAGGTCATCACATGCGACGAAACTTGGATTTTTCAGTATGATGTTGAAACTAAGCGGCAATCAATGCATTGGAAAACTCCAGCATCTTCGAAAATGAAAAAAGCAAGGATGTCGAAATCGAAATTCAAAGCAATGCTCATCGTTTTCTTCGACATTAACGGCGTCGTGATGACTGAATGGGTTCCAGAGGGTCAAACTGTGAACCAAACTTATTATTTGCAAGTTCTGGCAACACTGCGAGGGCGAGTTCGTAGGAGACGGCCGCAGTTATGGAAAGACAAGTCGTGGATCTTGCATCAAGACAACGCACCTGCTCATAACGCGCTGTCTTTAAAGCGTTTTTTAGCCGATAAAAGCATCGCAGTGCTTGAACATGCTCCGTATTCGCCAGATTTAGCGCCCTGCGACTTTTACCTATTTCCCAAGATCAAGTCTGCCCTAAAAGGAACGCGTTTTGGGTCAATGGAGGAGGTGAAGAAAAAAACGACGGAGCTACTCAAAGCGCTCACAAAAGAAGACTTCCAGCACTGTTTCCAACAGTGGAAAAGACGAATGCTTCGGTGTGTGCAGAGGGAAGGGTAGTATATTGAAGGGAACATTCGTTGGTTCTGTAATTTTTATAATAAAGACCTTTTTTGTAACCAGTCTCGTTATTTAAGAGCCGGACCTCGTAGAGCAAGAAGAAGCCACTGCCCATATAGCTCGCCCGACAATTGCACTCCTAAGACAAATTATTGGAAGGAAACTCTGAGTTCAAGTGACCGTCACGCTCAGTTCACTTAACTTCAACCACAACAACCACAACAACCCTGGAACCATTCAGTAATTGAAGGCCAACATAAGTGAATAAATTGAATAAATAAGCCAAGAATAAAGAATAAGAATCGCCTTTTATTTGATATAATCTTAATATATTTGTATCTTGTATTGTCCCTCTTAAATAAAGTATTTTATTATTATTATTGTTATTAAATATTACGGCAGGTGATGATTCCTTCTCTAGAAAGAGTGCGACTGTGTGAAGAGCAAAGTGGCGGTTATTTAAAGGTTGTAATTTTCAAAACTAAAACAAATCTTTTCTGCTTATAAACGAATATATGTGAAATATCCGTTGTAACTCTTCTAGATATATTTGATACTGATGTGCAGTGATCTTTGAAACACTACTTCGATTTTTACTTTGTCCTTATTAAAACTTCATCAGTTAATTTAATTAATTAAGTTCAATTATAATTTGATTTTCGAAATATCCGCAAGAATAAGCACAATGTTTAAATTTTAAATGTAAACGTCAACGGTTACGCCGCTGTCAAAAATAGAAATTAAGTGAGCTACAAGTGTACTATTCGTCCAAAAATCGCAAGTTCATCGTTACGAATAAGTATTCAATGCCTAACGATGTTGGTTACAAAATAACACTTTTATCCAAATCGTTCGCAACATCGCAATTGACGTTCTGAACGATTATAGTTAGCTAACGATACGTTTTGTAGCGATTTTTTATAAAATAGGCTCGTTAATATACCCGATAACTTGAGGAGGATTAATATACCTGATAACTAGAGAGGATTTTATACAAAATGCATATTTTTGCATATTTTGCATATTTACCCATACAATGCATATTTCGTCTTTGAATGCATATTTTAACGTACAATGGTGATATTTAACATTTTATCGCACGGCACATTGTAACACGTGAAATTTTTGATTTTGGGCATTAATCAACATCTGGTCAAGGAAATGCCAGCCAAAATTTATCAAATTGATTGCCAATTCGTCCTGCGATTAAACAGTAATTTATGCGTTCACATATTTTTTTGATTTACTTTTAAATATGTGATATATGCGCATTAAAGAGATTTGAAGAATCGAAGAAAAATAAATTTTGGCAAAATATGATTTGCGGTTTTTGTATTATTCATTATTCGTCGTGACATTAGCCAGGAAAGTAGTAGTTTCAAAAACTCATTTGTTAATTTGTTGTATTTAAACAAACTTATATATTTTTTAATTGTGTAGTACGTCAAGTCTGACCTTTTTGTACTTATATACGTTGTGTTTAATTTTTGTAGTAACCCTTAATTATTTAACAGATTCGTTACGAGTGTCGATGCGTGTTGGTTAGGTTTAGGTAAATAAAATACTTGTTTGTTGAACGAATGGACGTTTATTCATTTGATTTATTAGTTCTGGCATTTGCATTGGTACACCAAAGAGTATGTTATTTGATTAATGAACACATATCTTTGCTGTACCAATAGATCTGGGAAAACCCTGTGGGAAAACCAGTCTCAGAACTATTGTCGAACATTTTACAAAACAATATTGCAAGAAATTGAGATTTACAACAACTGTCGTACTTTTTCTTTGACCAGACCAGAATACGTATGACTCAGGATTGTTTGTAAGGACGTGAGGTTTGGCAATTGACCTCTTTGCTTGATGTCGATAAAACTTTCAACTAGATCTCAATGAATAACTTACACAATCGATGACCTTGACTATACTATTTCGTTCGGAGAATAAGATTACCATCAGAAATTTTAAGATTACCATCAGAAATTTGGTGCTCTTTTCCTAGCGCTCAAAGCGTCTTGGCAATACACCCTTTCTATACAACCCATGGTCCTAGCGCTCAAAGCGTCTGGAGGTTGTAAAGAAAGTAATACGTTCAATAATGACAAGTTAAAGTTATTAGACATTAGATTTTGGAGGTTCTTTTCCTAGCGCTCAAAGCGTCTTGGCGATACCCCCTTTCTACACAACCCATGGTCCTAGCGCTCAAAGCGTCTGGACGTTGTGAGAAAGTAATTCGTAGTATAATGTCTGCCAACTTAGGTTAGTCACTCTTTCGGATGGTAATTAGGGCTCTCTTCCTAGCGCTCAAAGCGTCTTGGCGATACCCCTTTCTATACAACCCATGGTCCTAGCGCTCACAGCGTCTGGAGGTTGTAAAGAAAGCAATACGTTCAATAATGACAAGTTAAAGTTATTAGACATTAGATTTTGGAGGTTCTTTTCCTAGCGCTCAAAGCGTCTTGGCGATACCTCCCTTTCTACACAACCCATGGTCCTAGCGCTCAAAGCGTCTGGAGGTTGTGAGAAAGTAATTCGTAGTATAATGTCTTCTAACTCAGGTTAGTCACTCTTTCGGATGGTAATTAGGGCTCTCTTCCTAGCGCTCAAAGCGTCTTGGCGATACCCCTTTCTATACAACCCATGGTCCTAGCGCTCATAGCGTCTGGAGGTTGTAAAGAAATTAATACGTTCAATAATGACAAGTTAAAGTTATTAGACATTAGATTTTGGAGGTTCTTTTCCTAGCGCTCAAAGCGTCTTGGCGATACCCCCTTTCTACACAACCCATGGTCCTAGCGCTCAAAGCGTCTGGAGGTTGTGAGAAAGTAATTCGTAGTATAATGTCTGCCAACTCAGGTTAGTCACTCTTTCTCCGACGATTTTGCATTTCGTGGCAAAGTAATAACTCAGATGTGAATAGTTTCACATTTCGTTGCAGAGTGATTACTCGGATGCAGTTATTCATTGGATCTGTGTTTCGCATTTCGTAATAGAGTAATTATTCAAATGTGAATTGTTTCATATTTCGTTGCAGAGTAATTACTCGGATGCAGTTATTCATTGAGACAAGTTCACTTTAGACATTAAAGAAATTACTCACCCTGTATGTTGTCGAATCACTCACTGATTCTCACCATTCTATTTCCATCACGGAAATTCTCCCGAATTTTGTGATCCCGTCCCTTTTATCATCTAATTTTCCCCCGCCACATTCAGAAATACACGTGCCAAATTGCCTCGTGTATGTTTAAGTTCATGAACTTTCCCGTGAATTTACTTATTAGTATTTTTCTGGTCTTGTTTTGGACGTTGAATTTTATGAATTGCATTTTTCTGAATCTCGGTCAGGAGGATGTTTACGTTTTCTTCCCGGTGCTAAGTGTGATTTTAGATGATACAAGTTAAAGAGTTCTTTGTACGAGGCATGTTTTTCAGCGTGGATGTGTTGTTGTTTATTTTAGCGATGTTATTCCGACCGCGAGGCCGCGCGTGTCTCAACTTCTTGCTTACATTATCTTTTACGATTGATATTTATTATGCGCTGTTATGATTATTGTGTGAATTACATTTATCAGATTATTACAATTACGAATGATTTTGCTGAAAAAAATATTACATTAATTATTTTTATTACGGGACCCATGCACTCATTACCATTGACATATTTCAATATAATAATGCATATTTGTTGCATATTTTCGAGGTTTTAAATGCATAAATATGCACATATTTCAGCATTTTATAATACATAAAATCCTTTCTTTACTGATAACTATGATTTTAATTTTAATATCTAAAATTAAACCATGTTGTTCAAGTGCGCTTTATTATCTATTACTAGTCCAGATTATTTTTAACCCAACTACAAAATCGCAAATGAATAGTCAAGAATCATTGGAATTTTTAAATCGCGTAGAAACATATCCGTTGGGTTAAATAATTCCCTTCCATATCATAGCAGATTGATTGGAGTACATTGGATGGGAACGAAATGTTCCATGCGGATAAAACTGCTCGCCGGACGGGAAATGCGCACAAAAACAAAACAACGAGAAAAAAATATGGGAAATTTAAAATTCAATATCGACCGGCGTGTGCACCGGCAACGGAAAATCTGCAAAATTTACCATATTTACTTGCTAATGGCGAGCACAAATGTTTCAATTTTCACTTTTCACGTGTACGAAACACTAGAATTCCCGCTCGTGCGGAAAATTCCATCCATAAATGCAATAAATAATTCAAAACGCGTTCAGAGCTTATTTTGCAAATAATTACAAATTTATTGTACAAAATTCATGAAAAATATTAACAATGACGTAACTATATTATTAATAGTGCATTTTTTAAGTGTATTGCGTTTTATCACCGAAATTTTTTGTGATTACGTTCAAGAGGCAGTTTTTCAGAAGTTAGATTTGAACTGTAGATATCTGAATTTTGATTTGCAATTTTCAAACCAGGATTCTTATTCTTATCCTCACAACTTCATTACTTCAATGCAAAGGATTCCAAAATTTGAGTAATTGTCATTTTATCTCCAAAAAATATATTTTGTTAAAAACTCCCTATATACTAATAAATAGCAATTTTAATGCTTCCGGCTAATTGGTTAATACGAATTCGATAATATTCCTCCGGAGAAACTCATCAAAGCTCGATTTATATATTTCTCAAGTTTGTTCCTGGATTATTGGTGAAAAATTGATTCGGTATCAGAAATGTGCACAATGATACATCATCTACTAATGATATTATTAACAACTCGGTTCGGTTACGAGCGTTCTTCTATACATTCACAGTAAATAACGCGTATAAATAGCGTCTGGCTTTAAGTATATGTTCGCGTCGGCTTTCCGGTCGAATACAAAGTACATAAATAAACGCGCATTCTGGATACTTTAGGCACTTATATTTATTGGTTTTTAAAAGGCGTCTCTACTTTGTGCGGCGAAATATATAAGGTGTTGCCGCCATATGTTCCTCCTCCCGAAGCGGGAGCACATGTCACTGAAATCCAACGGGGAAAAATCAACAGTCTAAAAACATGAAATTCGAGAGACATTACCCTTAAACTGGGTGATATATTAATTCACATCCATAGACAATTTCTTGAGATAGATCATTCCATACATTTATAAAAAAAGCAGTACCTATTTCTGGTTTAAATGTAGTCATTAAATCACAGTAATTAATCTCATGGTGTCCATTTTTTTTTTTACTTAACCTAGTTAATAGGTACGAAACAGTGGCAGCTCATAGAAGAAAACATTTTGAGAAAGGTCTGGTGGGGGGTCTTGCCAGCAGGGGCGGCTCGTTATATAGAGCCAAGTAGCCATGGCACTACCTGTAGTTTCAAGCTCAGCAAGAATTTTTAATTTTTTCTCCAGTTACTTTGGCCCAGGAAGATAAATCGTTCTTTCTTTCGTAAAAAAAGGAGGGGCGGGGGTATATTATATAAGTGGTTCTACCTTCAACATATTCCACGAGCCGCCACTGCTTGCCAGTACGGAGCCCTGCGTGAACACATGAAGCCGACTCAATGTAATTTTAAACTTTAAGTTTCTTGAAGGGCAAAAAGGCCGATGATCGATAGTTCAGACAGACTAATAAATTTTTTCCATCCATGAAAAAAACCTTGAGGACCTCGTCAAGGTTCAGGAAGCATGGTACAATATTTTACAATTGAGATACTGCTTAAAATTTTAATAAGAATGCACGTGTAGATTATCCGCCAATTGACACACACCCGATCTATAAAACTAAAAATTTTGAAAAACGGGTAAGGCATTTCGTTAATAAAACTTCATTACAAGCTTTTTGTATTAAAAAGAAAAATAAATTGCAAAATATAATTTCAGTATAGTTTGACGGCCAAGGTCTAAAATAGAAGATTTTGAAATAACATAAATAAGACGTGTTGGAATTTTTTAGCCTAAAGCTCGGCACTGGTGACACATTTTTAAGCGTTGTTATTGGTTTGATATCAAACTTCAATTAAAACTGTAAAGTATGAGGTATGTTAGGGTGAAGGTGAAGTATCCCCCACTTCAATTAAAATTTGTCCCATCGTATATTTTGAAAACGCAACGATTACCTTCGTTTACGGATTCCGCTCCAGCTGCACGCACAAGCGTACTTCTTGCCCATCGCAGGTGAAGAGACCCGAATGCATCTTCCCTCCCCCCACCCCGCAAGTGCAAGCTTTTGAACTCCCGTCTTCCCGCCTCCTCCGATGCGAGGACATCAAGGCTACAACAAGGTATTTGAAGTGGCATCTTCAGAGTGATAATGATGCTATCGTAGGGGATTCATTTCCTGGGCTTGTTTAAAATCCTGAGCCATTGTGCAGGACTTAAAGAGATTCCCGGGGATTTATCTTTGTTCCCCGTCTCCTCCACCTGATTGCTACACGGATCCAACACACTAATCCCGAAGGCGTATAAAATATAGTCGCCCTTAAGATATTTTAAATCCTGAACTATAATTAATTCGGCATTCGTTTCGACCATTAGAAACGGTAAACACTGCATTTAAAACTATTTGCATAACCATTACGGAAAAACGCACATGCATAACCGCCAAATCCTTCAGAGCGAATTGCTAAATCGTTCGGTATTGATTTTAATTAAGCGGCTTTTAATCGGCACAATCGATGAGGGATTATTTGTTAAGTACGCAGACACGACATCAAAGTGAATATAAAGTTTAATGCATGCTGATGAGGTGGTGTCCCAACCTGCGTGATTTAGCTGAGAGAAGAAGTTTACACCCTTATTTGTGATGCGGACCGATACCGATCTAGATAAGGCCCATTCGACCTAAGTAATCTTACAACTTAACACTTCTGAATCGATCTGGTGCTCTAGTGCTTGTATAATTCGGGATTTTGGATGACATGTGAATTAGATAAATACGTCTACCATGAAATTAATTATTTTCATAGTGTTCGGGATACGGTGATACTAATTTTATGTATTTATTAGTTGGCACGGCCAGTTTAGAAACTATCGATGCGCTTATATTTTTTATGACGATGTGTGAACTTTTAATTTTTTTTGCAATTATTAGGACTCGCCTACTCGTTGTTCGAGGGTGTCATATCAACACAGTCATTTTCCTCGCCAGCTCAGATTTGAATGGAATTTGGTAAATAGGAGACTTCTATAGATATATACTAGTGTCTTATCAACATGGGCGGTATCGCCCCCTGGTGGGCGAACGACGTCTAAATTGGGCGTTTATCTGACAATCCGTATTTGGGGGGCGATGGTCATTTTGTGGGGGCGAATGCATTGTGAATACCAGCCTGCAGAGATGGATCAAATCGCCTAAAATATTGATCAAGATTATGTCTTTCAAAATTGGAGCTAAATGTTATTAAGGGGTCTGGCCAACCTGAAATTTTCAAAAAATCGATTTTTTCCCCGTTCCTATAATGAAGACCAAACCTTTAGCTACAAAGCCGTCACCCGTGGTTAAATGACGAAGTTACAGCTATTCTTAGGTACAACTTCGTGGCGCACCTCCGCGCCGATGATGCAGCTTTGACCTGCATGGCTATTTATTAACACTTGTCCTATTGTTGGCTTTTCCGCGTTTCCCTGTCTATAGATACGGAATTTTGAACTTTCTGTTTATTGGAAACAAGATGATCTGCATTTTTGAGTTGAATATCTAATTAGAACGTAATTGAGACCAAATGGCAGGTACGTGACCAATAGGATAATCAGGATTTAAATAAGCCGATGAGTTCAAATTAAGGAGCGTGACCGCGACAGGTTTGAGACGTCATAAGCATTTGAACCGACAAACTGCGTTGTGAAACCGGAGAGATACGAGCTCAACAAAACACGAAATTAGCTCGCCAAGCTCGTAGATCGCTTCAAAACCAGGCCCAAGGTGCTCAAACAGCTACAGAAGGACAATTATATGGGCTAGGAATTGCTGATTGAAACTAACCTGGACAAACAACGCACCATCGTCTGCAAAACTGCGTTCTTACTTTCTTTTGCATTTATCTCGAAACTATACTTTTTGATAGGTAGAAACGCCAAAGTGGTGGAATCTGTTGCCTGAATGCTGTACTGAACCAAATCCGGGTGGCTTTAACACCATATTTAATGTTCACATTAATATTGTTATATTTTCCGCCGCTGGCAATGTCCATATCTTGTCGGTGTTAAAGCCACCCGGATTTGGTTCAGTACAGCATTCAGGCAATAGATTTCGCCACTTTGGCGTTTCTACCTTTAGGAATACTTATATTCCAATAGTAATCTCCATTTCCGCATCAGCAACTAACTACACTGATGAGACCTGAAAGGTCAAAACCGGTCTGTAGGTGTTCTGATGGTGGAACAACATTTAATATACTTTTTGACCTTGCAGCTTCTAAATCTCGGAAACTTATGGTACGGTTGCCTTGAAATTTGGTAGATATATTATCTAAAATGTAGCGTATGTTTTCTTCACTGAGTTGATTATTTTTTTTTTCTCAAAAAAATTTCAAAAATTTTTTTTTTATTTTTCCTTATAAAAATTTTTGTAGTGATCAGAACAAAAAAATCTTACACCACATTTAAGTCATCCTCTTCAAGAAGAAGCTGCTGTTTTTTTTTTAATGACCCGTTCTCGAGATTTATTGCCTGCAAGGTACGCACATGTGCGGCAGAGGACCTTCGCGGAAACACCTATAGAGCCGCCATTTTTAAATATTTTTTTGCTAAAAGTTATAACAGATGTTCATCAAGTTATGAAGTAGCATGTGTGCAAAGATCAATAAATCCCGTTGAAAATTATCGAGTTTGTAATTTTTTTTTAAATAAAACTATTATTTTCCATGCCGACAGGGTGGCCAGAGATAAACTTTGCCAAGATCAAAATAACTTGCATATTTGCCAAGTTGAGTTGAATTTGCATAAGTTTTTAATAAAAAAAAAACATACAAGATTCGCTACATTTTGGGAATTAAACCATCAAAATTTAATAATTTATCGAAAAATCAAAAATCGAATTTTGTTGATTTTAACTTGAAAAAATTTACGACATGAATATATTTAGTACCATTTAAAACACACTGAATGCTCTACTTTTTAACATATAAAATATCATAATCCAAAAATGCGGCAATTTTTAAAAATTAAAAACAAGTGTTTGTTGTCTATGAACTTGGAAATCATCGACTCGACATGGTTATCTCTTTTTAAACACACTAAATTCGCTACATTTTGGCATTTAAATCAAATAAAATACCACGTTTGCAAATTAAACAATTTTTCTAAATTAAAAACTTGATTTTGTTGAATGGAAAATTTTGGATTTCATCAATGTTCATTGTCTTTACACACATATATTTAATACCATTTAAAACATTCAGAAATCTCTACTTTTTAACATACAAAATATCATAATCGAAACATGCGGCAATTTAAAAAAATCCAAAACGCGATTTTTTTCAACTTTGAAAAACCGAATTTTAGCAATTTTCATTCATTGGACATGAATATTTCCTAATACTTTTTTCAAGCACACTAAACTCGTTGCATTTTGACATTTAAATTTTGAAATCAAATAACGCGTTCGGAAGTTAAGCAATTTTTCAAAATCAAAAACGCGATTTTGTTGATGTTGGTCTTGACAAATTTCAGATTTTGCCATTTTTATACTTTAGCGTGGATATTTTTTTTATATTTTCTTAACCTGGCAATGGTAACCCTACTGGTCTATGAGACTGAGCGTGTCGAAAAACTTTATTCTCCGATATTGTAATTTGATTTATTTATTAGTTAGTACGGTTAATGAAGAATCTATTCATGTGCTTATATTTTTTTGACGATGTGCGAACTTTGAAAATAATTGAAAAAGTTATTAGATGTAATTGTGGAGTTAAAAATTAAGGGTAGCAACTTTATTTATCGAGAAATTTTGGAAATTCGGATTTAATACACCGATGCGAGTTTTCTTTCCAAGTTAACTAATTGGATCTTGATGAATTGCTGCGATATTGATTATTTCCGATTTGTCCGTCGGGATGAAAGAGTTTTCTTTGCGAGGGCGGTAATAATTCAATAAAGAAAACAATACTTGTGAAAGGAAAATGTTATTAGAGCTTAATAGATTTTTGCGGAGGAATTGTATCGCGCTCGAGTTATTATTATTAAATTCGCTTCATGGAAACGAATTAGTTTTTTATTTTTTACATTAATAAATTTAATAATAATAATAACAATACATTTTAGAGGAAGTTTTGTAATGATTTGCGTCTATAATAAAGCTATTCCCGTGCCCAAAATCGTACCGTAGTAGCTTTTTTCTGCAGCCGTCCCGAAAATAAAATTTTCGGTATGATTTATTAAATCGAAAGTACCATTTTACATAAATCGTACCGAAAGTTGTTATTTTCAGGACGATTTTGTTTCACTTTCTGAACGATTTCTTTACTTTCGGACCGATTTTCGTTACTTTCGCGACGATTTTGGGTATATACGTAGGCAGCCTTGACAAAAACATCTTCGTATTTAATTATGACAGCGCTTGTCATATAACATTCGTGTGTGTTTTTGCTTTTTTAACATAGAAAACGGCTGCAGAAAAAATATTGTACGTAACACGTTACAAAAGTGATTTTACGGGACTCGCAGGATTCTAGGACTTACCCATAGCTCATCCTGTAAACTTCCTACTCATCCCGTAAAATATCACTTTCGGAACTTGTTACGTAAATTACTATTTTTCTGCAGCCGTCCTGAAAATAAAACTTTTGGTATGATTTATTAAATCGAAAGTACCTCACAAATCGTTCCGAAAGTGAAAATAAATCGTCGAACCGAAAATAACTACTTTCGGGACGATTTTTTTTTTCACTTTCGTAACGATTTCTTTACTTAGGACGATTTTTGTTACTTTCGCAACGATGTTGGGTATCTTTGCAGACGGCCTTGAAAATAACATCAACTTCGTATTTAATTATGACAGCGCATATAACATTCGTGTGTTTTTGCTTTTATTAAATATAAAATATGGTACGTAACACGTTCCAAAACTCGCAGGATTCCAGGACGAGCCGTACTCATCCCGTAAAATTTCACTTTCGGAACTTGTTAGGTAAATTACTATTTTTCACTTGTAGGAACTGTTGGAATATTAGGAAACCTTTCCTACTCGTGAAAAAAGTATTACTTTACTCACTTGTTGCATAAACAACTAATTGTTTTTGCGATTTGAGTGCCATACCAGCGTTGGTATAATTTATTTTTGGTAGTTGGTAGCACTGTCAAATGTGTCAATCATAAACGGTATAAAAAATATTGCGTAACTCATGACTACTTCATTTAAAATTGATATTTACTTTTATCAAACTTCCCAAGTTGTTAAGGTTTTTGTCAATTAATATGAATTAACTGGAAAAGCCCTTCGCATGCGAATAGAAAGAATAACGAATCCAATTAAATCTCTTTCTTTAACGAATCTCTCGTGCACATTTCAAGTGCTCGTAATTTGCATACGCATTCGATAACCGAAAACGATTTAAATAATGCAATAATAAAAACCTCGACTGTTTCCAACAAGTTGGATTTATAGAGTAAAACGTATACCATAAATCTTCGCCTGCAGGAAATGGTGTTTTTCCGATGTAATATAATAAAGCACAGAAATCCCCGAGTGGCTTTCCTAGACCATTGATTAAGGGAATAAAATTGAAGATGGTTTGTAATAGCATCCAAAATTAACAATTGCGAATGGTAATAAACGAACGCTAATGGGTCGAAAATATTTTTTAGAGAGGCTTTGCCGATTCAATTTTACTCTACCAATGAGCCAGATTAATTCATACACCATATGTAAACTTTGATCTTTTACGAATAATTATAAATTATATTTTTTACTTTCTCCGTTACGAAGTAAGAGAAAGTATTGTGATCGTGATTTTTTCTTCAAATTTTCTTTTACGGAAATATCCGTTTTGGGGTCCCTGGATGCCATTTCAATAATTTCTGGAAAAAGAAAATGTGTCTGTGTGTGTGGGTCTGGCTGTGCGCGCTGTATCTCAAAAACTAATAGAGCAATTGATATGAAACTTTGAACATCCGTCTTATTTGATAATCTGAAGAACTGAAAAGCTTTTGGTAAAATTTCGTACACCGGAAGTGGGCGTTTACCTTAACCGTTTTTTGTTTTTTGCCAATATTTTCTTAAATATGAAAAATATCACAAAAACATTTAAATAAACTTTGAAGACAACAAATAAATGAACTTCTTTTGCTTGAAAATATTTTTCATAAAATCATATCTATTCGAGAAAAAAATGTATTAATATGTTTTTAATTTTTGGTTTATAATTAGAAAACGATAATAGTTACAGCAAATTTATGTTAATAATAATTTCAGAGAATGCTAAAATGAACAACTTATAAAGAATAAGTTTTTTTTCGAAATCCCTTTAGTTTTTGAGTAAACTGAGTTTTTGAATTTGAAGTATAATTTTTCCATCTTTCATAATTTTGACGTTTTAAACGTCAGTTTCATCCGCTCGATGTACATTTAAAATATAATTTCAATTGAAAATAAACCATGAAAACGTAAAAATAAATGGCTATGATACCATCAAGTCGGAGAAAGTAACATGATGGCCACATCACCATTTTTTTCTGTATCGTTTAATTTTGCGACGAATAAATAGGTTTTAATTTATAATAGTTGTCATTATGTATTTATATATATTTTTTGTTTAGTCAATTTTTATTCATTTTTGTATTAAATAGAGATCTCGTTAAATAAATAAATAAACGGTCTACGATATAATAAATATGGATTGAAAAATTCACCATGTTTTAATTTAACTACAAATATTATTTGTGGGCAAAATTTTTCAATTTAAATTAATTATACATTACCACCTAGCAGAAGTTATTGTTTATAATATACCGGGTGTCTCACTGAAGCATCAAAATGACTTTTTGGCCTTAAATATTTATTATCGACTCAATGATAATTATCTACAACTTCTTTATAAATCATATTTTTCTGTCTTAAATATTTAAGGTCAAAAAGTTATTTTGACGGAAAATATTTTTATGTATGCAGGGTGCTCCACAGCGGAGAGCCAACACAAACTTATGTTTTTTTTTTTTAATTTAACACTAGATATATATTACACTGGTGGAAAAAAAATTCGTGAAATTTCGATTTTCATTTTCAAAGCGCCATAACTCGGCGTATTTTTAATCGATTTTGATGAATCTCTGAATGTAAAAAACTTTGAAGTGTCTTGCTTAAAGTCGTGCATGCGAAAGTAAATGTAACCCCTTCCACCCCCCTCTAGCACCCCTGTGAAAAAAAAAAGATTTTTTCAGGAAACCATGTCTAACTTTAACGATGTTTACGGAGTTGGAAAAAAATGTGTCGACTCGATCCACCATAAAGGCATTAAAATTTGATCAATTCCCTATGCAGGACTCAAAGAATGGAATTCCTACGACTATGTGGCACTAAGTTATGGGTGTTTGAAAAAAAAGTTTCATCTCTGACACTTAAATTTACTATAATAGTCCCTCGGGTTTTTTTTTTGTTTCTGGCAGACCTTATTATTGATTTTGGAAGACGAAAATGATGGAAAGAAAATAAAAAGCAGAATATCTTTTGTGCGGTTTGATATAATCTAATTAGCGTTAATGTTAATTGCACGTTTAATTCTTCCGCCGGAAATCGCACCCTTCATTACAGTCTCCTCTAATTAAAGGTAAATAACGGTTCGTTTTTTTCTTTCGGTGTGGAAAATTGTCCAAGCGTACGCGATTAACTTTATTAAGGGAAGTTCTTTTATTTGAGAATTTTCGCTGCAAAAATTCGATTATTTTCACACTGAAAGTAAGAAAGATTATAAACTATTCAAATAAAAACGAATACCTTTCTTAGTATCACTTTATTAACTTGAAGTAGTTTCTATAGTTTCAAGTTAATAAAGTGATACCAACAAAGTTATTCGTTTTTATTTGAATTATTCATAATGTAACACGAAGTGAAAGTCTCCACAATTATTTATACAGGGTGTCAATTTGAAAACTTTCAATGCGAATATCTGTGAAAATAAAAGAGTTAGAAAAACGCAACTTGGTACAAATGTTATACAGATAGGGGGAACTAGAACCACCATATTTTGGTTATGGGGTGATTGACCCCTTGGGCCCCATTCACCCTAACCCCAAAATTTTAAATGGCATCACCCCTTTTGTGATTCCTTAAATTAAACGTTTTTTTGAGTAGTATTCACCAGCACGAGAATTTTTTTTCTAATTTAATACCGGGCCGAACAAAAAAGTATAATTAAAATAAAATAAATTCTGTTTCTATGAATTGCTATTTTATTTAATTGGATTCTAATAATTCATTCCATTTTGGGCTACAAAAAAGGATAATAAATTTTTTTCTCCAATTGAGCTGAGTATAAAAAATTAATCTCTAATCAATTATTGATTATACAGGGTGTTATATGAAACTAGTCACAATAAAGTAAAAAATTCGTGATACCAGCAAAGTGTTTTAATTCAACCTCCTTCGTGTCTTAACCGTCTGTCCATGGAAGATTATGCTCATACTAAAATCTGCTGCTGGATTATCATAGATCGTGTCTGAATGCATGTTCTAAAAATACTTTCATATATACAGGTGTTCAATTTTTGAGTTACACACCAAGTTATATTTTCTAAAAGTAACACCCAGAATTTTGTTCAATATTTAGATAGATCACTTCAAAAATAACAAATTGATATGATGTAATAGGATGCTTTAATTGTCGATTGTTTAGTTATTTACTCTTTTATATCAAAACAGATCCATGTTTGAAGAGTCAATTGATCGTATGGTTACAACACCTGAAACTAATTCGTATTATTCATCATTTGGAGGTGAATTACTATTTTACGTTACAGTTCTTAATTAATTGTAATATTTCTAACATCAAAGAATTTTATGCGACATTTCTTTGGGTTTAAATGAATATTCCCGTGTAATTAAAGCCATTAGAGACAATAGTCTCAGCCAACAATGAAACACTTTAGGTAAACAAAACGGGGAATAATTAGAAGTTGACTGTTGTACGAAGGACAATTGTCATGGATGAAAAGGGGAGTGCGTTTAATGTATTAATTTTCGCATTCATAAAGTTCCCAACAGTGATATGAGACCCTTTATGCTAAATAATGTTAAATAACTTAATACAGCTTATTTTCTGTTTGTTAAACTTGGTGTATTAATCAATAATTAAGTATAACTGAGATTATTAAAAAAATGTTAATATGTATTGTATATATCGCTCAACGGTCACAACTTAAATTTAGAAGAAGCAAATGAAAGTTGGAAATGAATTAACAAGGTTTTTTTTTTTTTTTGATAAAAACAACAGCAAGAGATGTCACTGTTCTATTGAAGAATATATTATATTATTATCTTACAAGGTGAGGATCAGATGTGTGAATCACAGATTTCATCCATCTTTGGCATACTTGTAGGTCATAACTAGGAGTGTAACAGGTGCAAGTAATAGGGCGCACTATTCAGCGGTTTTCGAGAAAAAATGTTTTTTTTTAAATTTGTTATTCATTCGTATGTTTATATACCTTTTGCGTTAACAAACATATACCGACCTTTGGGCGCATCGATAAACGATAAAACCTCCGATTCGTAGTCGGAAGGTCGAAGGATCGAATCCCATTGTTGAAGTTGGGTGCATTCATTTTCTTTTTCTACGTCCATTATAAAATGTACACTTTTTTTCATTCATTTGCATTCATAAAATATGAGATTCCTGAACCCCTCAAATAGCGTGAAAAAAAGTGCCATAACGGTTCATTTTTTCACGCTTTTGCGTGAAAAAAAGTGCCGTAGCGGTTCATTTTTTAACGCAACTAAAAAATTGTTTGCACAAAGTGTGTCATGAACGCTTCGCAACACGCCGCGAGTTCCGCCGATAAATGTCAAACATTCGTTTCCGATCAAGAAAACTTGATGATTATTATTATTTTCTTTATTTAAAACAAGTATTATTTCTTATAAAAATTGATTAAGGTTTTATTAAATTTATAAATTTATTTAAAGTTACGGACGTAGAAAAAATTTTGTATGAAACTCGAGAGTAAAGCAACTTTTTTTCACTTGTAGGAATTGCCGCACTCGCCTTCGGCTCATGCGGCAATCTTTCCTACTTGTGAAAAAAAGTATTACTTTACTCACTTGTTGCATAAATAACTATTTTATAGTTTTTATAAATCCATGTGTATTTAAATATCTTAATTTTAAAATCAATCCATTTTTTTCTCGAAAACGGATAAATAGTGCGCCCTAATACTTGCACCTATTACACTTCTAGTCATGACCTACACGTGTGCCAAAGATGGATCAAATCGGTGAATCACACATCTGATCCTCTCCTTGTTAGATATAATATAAATTTTTTTTTTATTTTCCGAGTTGTGGCGGTCATACATTTCAATTGATTCATGGTTAAATCTTGAAAAGGATTACTAATGGTTGGTACTAAATATTCGCAAATTGTACCCATTATTGTTGCCGCTATGGATGTTTCGGGGTAGTCGCCATCGAGGGTTCGTCAGTTTTTGAGGTTCAACCGTGATTTAATCGTTAAATTGCAGAGGTAAAGTACACAAATATCTTTCTCTATGAACTTTTAGAGCGGAACATTATTATAATTAAGGCCACGAGAAGAGAGAGTTCGTACACAACCTTAGTAAGACAACTCCGAGAAGAGAAACTATCCATATTTTTCTTAAAAAAGAGACGATATAGCTTTCCTGTATGGTTTTCACCTGAAATTGTATATCTCATCAAGGAAAAAAATAAAGATAGTCGCAGAAATGTTGACAACGATACGTTTACGGAACTAAGAAGACAGTGTAAGAAACGAATTGCGTTGTTATTGTCCACCCAATTTATAAATCTGGCGATCAAAGTAAAGTGATTAATTATAAAGCGATTAGTACACAATCGTGCATTCCGAACTTGTGAGTGAATATCTAAAATATTCCTGTATATACACTCGCGGACAAAAAATTCCGGACTCCTAAGTTAATGTTATCATAAGAAAAAAAAATTTGGTTTTTTCCACAAGACATAAAACATTATCTAATAAAATTTTGTACCAATTTTTTGGACTAAATTTGGACTGGAAACTGCGATCTTCCCTCTGTAGGAAATCCTTATCTACCTCTTCATTTAAAGATTTGCCAGAATCCTGCACCAACAACGAATCTTCTTTCGTCTTTATCAACCCATTAAAACCTACATAGCCCTGCTACGTAGAACAGATCAACCTTCCACCTTCTGTAACCATAGGCAATCTTTATTTACTACTTCATTCGCTGAAATTCGGTAATTTTTTCCACAAGACATAAAACATTATCTAATAAAATTTTGTACCAATTTTTTGGACTAAATTTGGACTGGAAACTACACTCGTGGACAAAATATTTCGGACTCCCATGGTAATGTTATCATAAGAAAAACTTCTTTTTTGTTTTTTTTTTCCACAAGACGTAAAACATTATCTACTAAAATTTTGTACCAACTTTTTGTGATTAAATTTGGACTCGAAACTACTACTCCGGACTCCGAAGTTAATGTTATAAGAAAAACCTCTTTTTTTGTTTCTTCCACAAGACATAAAACATTATCTACTAAAATTTGGTACCAATTTTTTGAGACTGAATTTGAACTCGAAACTACATAGTTTTGAATTCAAATTTTGTCCCAAAAAAATGGTAGAGGAACATACAAAATTTTCGCAGGTAATGTTTTATGTCTTGTTTAAAAAGAACAAAAAAAGTTTTTTTATATGATAAGACTAACTTCGGTGTCCGGAATTTTTTGTTCACGAGTGTATAATATGCGATGAACAACGAAGTCTTCATTAACCCATTAAAACCTACTTGGCCCTCGTCTAAAACAGATCAACCTTCCATCTTCCCTCTGTAGGAAATCCTTATCTACCTCCACATTCAAAGATTTGTCTTAATCCTGCACCAACAACGAAGTCTTTATCAACCCATTAAAACCTACGTAGACCTGCTCAACGTAGAACAGATCAACCTTCCACCTTTCGTAACCATAGGCAATCCTTATTTACTGCTTCATTCCCTGAAATTTCGTAATCCCCACAACTAAAATGAAATAAAAATGTCATAATAATATAATTAAAAATTGTATAAAAATCTGAAGCTGATCGGCACCCTTTGGCTCTGCATTTCTTCGCCAGTTCTCCTCGCTCTAGCTTAACCGTTTTAGTGCCGACAATTTTTTTGTGGGTATACCGTAAATTGCCAAAGAAAAATGTGCAGTTTTAATGATTTTATGTTGTTAGGAAAAACATAAGAAGCGACATAGCGCTCGCAGCACTTTTGACAGGAGTATGCAGCGACGCGGTGGCGCTGCTCGGCACTATAACGGTTAAGCAGTATTTCATTGTATCTCTATATCTCTGTCGGTTATGTACTATTCCTGTTAAATCATGCAAAGATTGAGCAAAGACCGCAATGAATATATTCTTAATACGCTCGTTACTTTACAATATTATCCTTCATTACAATGATAGCAAGTATAGAGATGTAAGCAACTTTGAGTGATGTACGATACACTTAACTGCATAAAACCCATCCGATAAGACGGCCACATCTTGTCCTGAGTGTGTTTTCGCGTAATCTTTGACAATTATGCATCTCATTTAATTGTGACGAACAAGTAATGAAGACAATTAGAGTTCCGGATTTTAATGAAGCACGCAAGGGTTCTTGTAATTATACACGGAAATACTCCGGAAGAGAGAGGTGTCCGTGGTCCTGCGGGACGGCTCCTGGTGACCGGGCGCGCCGGCCGGAATTATTCTATCACTGAGGGTTTAATTTCATTTCTGGACCTTTCTGGCAAACTTTCATATAAATTTTCATTTCAATGGGATATTATTAAAATGTGCTGAATTCGTATCCTACACACACATATCCTCGACGACGGCCGCAATTTAATCATTTTAAGAGTGTTAGACCGCTCAAATTGCAATTTAAATTTTAATATTAGAGCTTTCGACTCAATTTAGTTGCTAATATTAGTTCTTCAAAGATTAAAAAAATGTAATTTTACTAATTTTCATATTTATTATTCAAATCTTTGTTTGATTCGAAAGTGCGCGTGGGAGGACTATAAATGTTTCCTTCAGCGAAGTAGTCCAGGGAATAGGGGCTGAAAAAAGAGGCTTACCTTAGAAAAGGTCAAGTAATTATAATTTTTTGATATGTTATATATTTCGGTTCTATAGTTCAGAATCTCGCAACTCTTGTGCGTTTGCTTTGGTACACCAATAACCGGCTATTTTTCACTTTATTGATCATATATTTTTAACAAAGCATTTTATTTGGAAAAAAATATATTCTTAGCACAAAACAGTATGGTTTCCGAAAAGGGCGTTCAACCCGCGATGCGGTCGTTGACCTTGTTCAGAACATCCTGAAAAGCCTTGAAGATAACATGTCTACGGTTGCTGCCTTCCTAGGCCTGAGCAACGCCTTCGACTGTGTGGCCCATGATTTGCTTTTGAGGAAGCTATGCTTCTATAATTTTGACCCAAGCAGTTATCGGCTACTTATTTCCTGCCTTAGTGATGAAAAGCAGCTGGTAAGAGTAAATACCATGTAATCTGAGGAAGCAGTACTTAAACATGGTATCCCATAGGAGTCTATACTTGGGCCGCGGCTTTTCTTAATTTACATAAACGATCTTCCTCAAGTAGTAGGAAATACCATCCTATATGCGGATGACCCTACCATATATAGCAAGTCTATAAAACTATTACTGGCGCTGCAACGTAACATGCAATCACAAATTGCTCTGTCAGAATGGTTACTTATTATCTCTGAACGACGAGAAAACTTAACTGCACATTTTCTCACTGAAATAATGACTATTACTAAGGTCAAATTTCCTAGTATCACATTAAACTCGAAATTGTTGTTAACTTTGGCTCGAGATCTCCCAATTTACTTCTGAAAACCTGGAGGAAGTGGTGCTCCTGATAAATTATTTTACAACTACTTAGCGCCTGAAAATCTACTTCACGATTTGAGAGGTGCGACACTACGTCATCCCTAATTGATTTTGGCAAGCAAGTTCTACACTTGTGGCTGAATGGTCAAACCTATACCAAAAAACAAAAAAACAAAAAAAAAGTTGTACACTTTGTTTCAGAACAAAGCATTGCATGAACGCAAGGATCTTCAGAGATTCTAACGTCAGTTTTTCAACCATTTCTGAAGCAGGAGAACGTGCACTTCTTGCTCTGTATGGTGGTGACAGAGCAGAAACATTAGATGCTTTGCGCTATAAGATGTTCTCCAAATGTGCTACTGACAGCAAGTTAAATTTGCCAGCGATACGGGATGCAGCCATGTATCATGTCTTCCGCACATATTACCGAGGTCAGACATGATCGGCCATTTGGATTAGACCCTGACAATAATTTTGTTAATAAATTTACAGCAACTTTTATTTAAAATAAATGATACTTTAATAATAAATATTTTTCTCTAAAACGAGGTGCCGTTCCAGAGATATAATTAAAAATATCGCGAGAGAAAAGGTAGCATTTTGATGAAAAATTTGTACCTTCGAGGGATCATGCGTAACTCTTTACATAATATTTTTACAAGAAAAATATGAACAGAAATTGTAACAAATTTAATACCTTACAACTTTGCATTGCTAAAAAGATATGATCAGTAAAGCGAAAAAAAACGGCCAGAATTTGGTACGAGCGCATAAAGGTGGGGAGGTAAAAAAATGGTGATGTGGCCATCATGTTACTTTCTCCGACTTTATATTTACGTTTTCATGGGTTTATTTTCAATTGAAATCATATTTTAAATGTACATCGAGCGTTATGTGAACTCGGATGAAACTGACGTTTAAAACGTCAAAATTATGAAACATGGAAAAATTATACTTCAAATTAAAAAACTAGGTTTACTCGAAAACTAACAAGATTTCGAAAAAAACTTATTCTTTAGAAGTTGTTCATTTTGGCATTCTCTACAATTATTATTCACATAAAATTGCTGTAACTATTATCGTTTCATAATTATAAACCAAAAATTAAAAAAAATTAATTAATTTTTTTCTCGAATAGCAATGATTTTATGAAAAATATTTTCAAGCAATTTTTTATATTTAAGAAAATATTGGCAAAAAACAAAAAACAGTTAAGGTAAACACCCACTTCCGGTGTACGAAATTTTACCAAAAGCTTTTCAGTTCTTCGGATTATCAAATAAGACTTATGTTCAAAATTTCATATCAATTGCTCTATTGGTTTTTGAGATACAGCGCACACAGCAAGACACACACACACACAGACACACACACACATACAGACACACACACACACACACACACACAGACACACACACACACACACACAGACACAAAAAAAAATTCCAGAAATTGTTGAAATGGCATCTAGGGACCCCAAAACGGATATTTCCGTAAAAAAAATTTTTGAAAAAAAAATCGCGATCACAATACTTTCTCGTACTTCGTAACGGAGAAAGTAAAAAATGGATTTTGGACCACGCGATGCCTTAGTTAGTGCCAAAAGTTGCATTTTTTGACAAAAGTTCCAAGGGCTGTACTTGTGTATATTTTCATGTTTTCGTCAAAAATTAAAAATCTCTAATTTTAATTGAATCCGACTAATTGACATACGAGGAGCACAGATTTGAAAACCGCGTTCAATTTGGAGTTTTCGTTTAGCCGCTACGGCCGATCAAAGTATGAAAAATCAATTATTTTCTAAAATTTCCTAAAATGTTCATGGTGACACGCTATTTTTTTTTGCTATTGAAGATGGCTGGAATTTGTTAACGCCAATCAATTTCTCTCGTTTCTCTGATGAGAAAGAAGGTATACTTCAACGATGATTATTAGAAAAGTTGCATTAAATTCCAAGAGGTGTACTTGTGTATATCTTCATGTTTTCGTCAAAAATTTAAGATCTCGTAAATGGTCGCAAAGAATTGTAGAAAAAGTTTATCGTTTGTTGTTAACCAATAGCTGCTAATCTGCGTTAGATAGATTTTATCGCAAGAGGCAACATTCTCAATCCCAATGTTTCTTCTATACTATCCCAACTGTTTGCTCATTTTCTCTCTCTCTTGCCTATTTCGCTCATTTCCTTCCCTAAACGTTTCTTGAACAAACTGAATTGAAACATTCAGTTCAACTATGAATTAACGGTCGCAACCATGCTCTTCATTTTTTAGATCACTTTTAGATTTTAGAGGTATCGTTAAACATTGGTGTTTGAGAGTCTCTTTCTAACCAACACGGGAGTAAGTTATAGTCTGTTCGGTGGAATTTGGCGGCTGAGGTCGTAAAACGGTCGGACCGCCCTGATGATCGACGCACCCTCGAAGAAAAGGTATTGGTGGTTCGTCTAATTGCATCCCATGCAATTATTACTGTCCTTCGCTCCTATTGGTATACTCACTTTTACACCAGTATTTCTCAACAAAAGATTGGTTTCAGATAAAAAATATTACGTCCCTACTTGCCGAGCTCCGACCCTCTTTTACGACCACAGCCGCCAGATTCCAGAGAACGGGCTATACCTATTCGCTTGGGACTTTTCAATAAAATGCACCTCGTTGACATCACACACGTCTTTTATGTTTGGCAAAAATAAAAAAAAGTGTGTGATATCAACAAAGTGCATTTTATTGAAAAGTTCCTAACCACAATATATCAAAAAGTAATGGCTTTCATCAATTTTACCATTTCGTTGGTTTAGCATGAAACTTTAATCTCAGCTCTTGGACAACATTAGACTTTTTTCTTCTAAATTAGTTTTTATTGTCTCTTTATTTTCGAGCATTTGCTCTTGCCAAAATTATTTGGTATTGCGGATTATATGGAGGAATAAAAAAAACCTTTTGCAGAATTGATATCTAAAGTCTGTTTATATCCAAGAGGCAGTAAGTGTAAAAAAACGCCGGCTGCTCGTGGAGTTCTCGCCGGATTCACTTTGTATTTTGTGGCCGTCGGCTGCAGAGCGCGCCGTGCATTTTGTAAGTGGGCGACCCCGTGCAATCCCACCGTTCACGTGATTGTGTTTACACTTACTGCCGCTGGGATATGAACAGACTATAGTGATGCATGCTTTCATCAGTAAAAGACGATTCACTAGAAATTGGTGAACCATCGCTGATCATTCATCAGAAACAATCGTTTAAATTTATATTTCTGGAGCACATAATTCTCGACGTTCAAAAAGAAACTTTCATCTCTTTAAAATTTCAGAAAATCAACGAATATAGAACAGACGCCACACGCCCTGACAACACATTTCTCAGCACCAAGCCATTTAACAACTGCCTCCCAATAAATTTCACGTAAATAATTCTTCCAGTAATTAAGAGTAATCATCTTAACCCGCTTAACGACTCCACGAAACCAAAAATATTTATCGTTTTTAAATCAACCACTGACATATTAACGTCGTGTGGATTTCACCAGCAACCTTCCGCCCCCCCAAAAATAGAAGCGGATGACATCTGGACGCGTGTGATGTCGCCGGTTTAATTCGTCACTCCGGAAAGCAGGTAAACCGGAAAATATTTGTTAAAAATATAATCCGAATGTCCAAAAGATCGCCCGGGAGTGATAACGCGGGATTTCGTGCAACAACACATTTCAGCTTTCAGGCGGGCTCTGAAGAGTGAACGTTTTCGGGTATAAATTAAATGCGGGAGATGTGTTTCCGGTTCGATACAGTGTTTATCTTTTTCGGAACAATGGTAATTTGCGAAAATGTGTGCTGGTGTTTGTTGATGAGGGGGCGAGATGTATAATCTATTGATTCGTTACGAAAAAGTTTTGTTTATTCGTGTGGATTGGAATTTGAATTGAATTTTTTTTATGAATTACGTGATTGATTTTATGGTGGTGTAACAGTCTTTTATCTTATAACTTTTTGAAAGTTAAAAATAAAACCGTATGAAACGTTTACCAATACACATATTTTATGGTAGTGTATAATTTGATCAACGGATCTTTGCGTGCACGTCATTGCTGAAAACGGAGTATTCTCGGCTTGGAGGACACATGATTGCATCTAATTTAACTTATCGTAGAAGGAGTGAGCGCATGAAAATATTATCGGAACTAGTGGTGTTATTCTGAACAAAAATGTTAGCGTTAACAGCGGTGTTATTTGCTAACATCGACAGATGTTATGAATATACTATTCTGTACACTGTCTGTCAACTAACTTCGATGTAAATTAACATTTTCGATGTTAAACAACACTTGTCAAAACGGTCGACATTACGAGATTGTTATTGGTGATATTTTGAGGTTATTTCGTGGTTTCTGTTTTTTGTCAACAAAAAACTCAAATGAATAGTAGTATTCCAATATTTATGTGCATGCTTTATGAAACACTCATTTTCTTTCTAAAAATATCCTCAAAAACGTATCATGAATCATCTATTATAATATACATGAAGTTGGTCGCTCTGTAGACGTTGCACTGTTGCCAATTTGTGTACATCGGACTGTTCAGAATACAGTTTTTAACAGCGCTGTTCAATTTCACATAACATTGCAATGTTAATAACATCGATGTTAATAACATCGCTGTTAATAACAGTTGTTCAGAATAACACCATAGGTTTAGTAGTCTGTCAAGTGCACACAAACATCCATTGATCGAAGTATATCAGCCTATCATTTTTTTATCGTTAAAAAATAAAACATTATTCAACTTTTTCCAACACCAATACACATTACTATGTTGCTGTTAATTCATTGCAGTTGTTAAAAGCTTGATCCTAATTTAGACATTGAAAGGTTTGTGTTTAATCGCGTTGACATGTCGCTGTTTAGCACGTATAAACGATGGCATGGCGGAATGCAAATGCAGTTCTCTAAAATCCGCAGGATTTCGCGTTTCGTGCAGGCAGTTAGACCAGCTGAAAATAATACATCGCCATGTCGGCAGGAATTCATGTAAAAGGGTAATATTTCACATCGGCGCAGCAGGCATTTCGTCGGTTAATATTAAACTGTGCAGATAAACTTTCGGATTTTGTACGAGAAACCATAAATTTGCGAATGTTAATATCAGACATGAAGTCGGAATAGAAATGATATTTGATACTCAACTATTAATTGGATCCATATATTCGATAAGATTTAGGTGTATTACATTTCACAACAGACTATTACGCAACAAAATATTTATTGCATACATACATTAAATAAATTGTGGTAAAAAACATTGTAAGTGATAATTCATACACTGGAGGACAAAAAAGTGAAACACTTGAAATTCGTGAAATTTTGACCATTTTCAAACCGCCATAACTCGGCGTATTTTCAATCGATTTTGATGAATCTTTAAGGAAGAAAAGCTTTGAAGTGTCTTCTTTAAAGTTATGCATACCAACCTAATAGTAACCCCTTCCGCCCCTCTCTAGCACCCCTGTGAAAAAAATTGTTTTTTCAGGAAACCATATCCAACTTTGACGATGTCTACGGAGTTGGAAAAATTTTGTCAACTCGATCCACCATTAAGGCATTAAAATCTGATCAATTCCCTATGCAGCACTCGAAGAAGTTCCTACGACGATTTGGCACCAAGTTATGGCTGTTTGAAAAAAGTGCATTTTGAGGTTTTTCGCACATAACTCAGCGACTTTTTAAACAAATTTGATGATTCTTTCGGGAAAAAATCTCTTTTTGGTCCTACTTTAAGGGGGTAAACTCAGATTGGAATGATCCCTTTTCAAACCCTTAAACCCCCGAACAAAAAAACACGTTTTTGGGCAAAAAGACGTCCAACACCCATAACTTTGTGCCAAATTGCCATAGGAACTTCGTTGTTGAGTCCTGCACAGGTAATTGAACACATTTCAATGCCCTTTTGATGGATCGAGTCGACACATTTTTTCCAACTCTGCACACGTTGCCAAAGTTGGGCGTTTTTGGCATAAAAACGTGTTTTTTTTATTCGGGGGTTGAAGGGTTCGAAAAGGCATCATTCTAATCCGAGTTTACTCCCTTAAAGTAGAGCCAAAATGGGATTTTTTCCTGAAAGAATCATCAAATTTGGTTGAAAAGTCACTGAGTTATGTGCGAAAAACCTCAAAATGTACTTTTTTTCAGACACCCATAACTTGGTGCCAAATCGTCGCGGGAACTTCGTTCTTTGAGTTCTGCGTAGGGAATTCATCAAATTTTAATGCCTTTATGGTGGATTGAGTCGACAAAAATTTTCCAACTTCGTAGACATCGTCAAAGTTGGACATGGTTTCCAGAAAAAACTTTTTTTTTCACAGAGGTGCCAGAGGGGGGCGGAAGGGGTTACGCTTAATTTAGCGTACATGACTTTAAAGAAGACACTTTAAAGTTTTTTGCCCTTAAAGATTCATCAAAATCAGTTGAAAATACGTCGAGTTATGGCGGTTTGAAAATAATCGAAATTTCAGGAATTTAAATGTTTCATTTCTTTTTCCTTCAGTATATTATAAAGTACCACGTAGTAACGGTTGTAACGATAATCATGACTAAAATTTTATTCACTATGAGGAGTAAAAGATTGACCATTCTTTGAGATATCTGGACCTAAATACAATTAATTGGATACGGTTACTTCTGTTTTTTTTTTTATTATTTAGAAAGATACCATTCAGTCACGACGACTATGAAAAAGTGAGTTCATGATCGAAAAGTACTTTAAGATCCAGTCTCATTTCTTTCTTGCACGCGTTATTCCTTGTATTTAATAGTTTAATTAGATTTTTTGCGACTGTAAAAAACAACGCAACAATTGGCGGCATTGAATTTAAGCACCTGTTTTGCATGAATATTTTGTTGAAGAACTTTTGTATTATTTAACTTGTTGATTTTAGCAATAAAATTTAAGATCATCCGTAAATGCAAGCACAGAACAGGAACGTGACGTGAGTAAGGCATCTATATAGACGACAAACTGCAAAAGCACTAAGTTAGTACCTTGTGGAACACCTGAACTTGAAATATATTGCACAGATTTAAATCCTTTAACTTTGCCGTTTGAATGAATTGCTGTGTATATCAGAGTAGTAAGTAGTAGAAAATGAGATCACTACCACGTTCAAATTGCAAAGGACAATGTTAAAAGACCCCGTTTTTACTTACTCCGTTACGAAGTAAGAGAAAGTATTGTGATCGTGATTTTTTTTCAAAATTCTTTTTACGGATATATCCGTTTTGGGGTCCCTAGATGCCATTTCAACAATTTCTGGAGAAAAAAAATGTATGTCTGTGTGAGTCTGTGTTTGCGTGTGTCTGTGTGTGTATGTGTGTCTGTGTTGTGTGTGTGTGTGTGTGCGTGCTGTATCACAATAGAGCAATTGATATGAAACTTTGAACATCCGTCTTATTTGATAATCTGAAGAACTGAAAAGCTTTTGGTGAAATTCCGTACACTGGAAGTGGGTGTTTACCTTAACCGTTTTTTTGTTTCTTTGCGATATTTTTTTAAGGATGAAAAATATTACAAAAACATTTAAACAAAAATTAAAGACAATAAATAAATGAACATCTTTTGTTTGAAAATATTTTTCCCGAACAGCGACGTGAATTAATTGCACTTGCATATTTAACCGATGCTGCTCGACATGAAAATCGCGTTTTGCATGTGTGGAGACAAACGAGCGCATCATTTCACTGCACCGATAAAAAGGGCAGCATTATTTGGCCAGTCTTGCCAAATGAAAGCGTTCCGTTTAGCAATTATAAAATATCGTATTTAAATAATGTTTGGAATGCACTGACAGATTAACGGACATTTCAATGGAAAACCAGTGGAAAATCGAATTGATATGCAAAAGAGGGGCCCCCATTTATATATATCATTGCCAACACGCGCCGACAGCCTTCACTCAATCAACGAAAAAAAAGGGCACACATTCATGTATCGGTGGTATAATTAAAATTAACATTTATGATTTATACTCAACAATGAATGATGAAATTCGTGATTTATTATCTTTTATGACTACTTGCTGGTGGATTAGCCGCTTGGGTTATTAATGAGGGTACTTGCAATTAGCTGTTTGAAGCTGTAGGAATTTATGTTGTAGTTCATCTAAGTATGACAAGGAATACAACATTTTTATTGGAAAAAATTGTTTTGATAAACACTTATGACTATAGTTTCGTCAGTATCTTAAACCCGGTCAACAGTTATTATTGATTGGTAACAATAACGCTTGTCATAAAAATAAATAGGTCAAGGCAGAAATTCGCAAGAAATGGTTCAATCCCTCAACTAGAGACGACTGGTCGGCGTTAGAAACTATTCTACTATTTAAATCTAAGTATATGAAATAAATTTTGTTTGTATCAGCGTTTATGCATTAGTAAAGGATTCTGCTAAAATTGTCCATTGGTAAACTATCGAATATTTATTTCCTAATAGGCCATCCTAAGATGGATGCCGCCAGGGACGTTACAGCTGCCTGCGTGCTGAGCAATTTTTTGTAGCCCCCACCCTTACCTTGACAAACAAAAACATATCTAAGCCAGTATACATAAGTGCTTTATCCAAATTTATAATGAGAAATTTAGAATTCAATGAATTTGTTGTATTGACGCATTTTATAAACATATATCGCATTCGCAATTGGTTGCACTATTCCATTTTCGACCCCTAAAATCGACCGCCTGCACGCCTTTGCAGACACGCACTGCACGCCTGGTAGGAACGGCGCTGGCATGCCGCGATCTTTGTTTGTATCAAAATTAGAATTCCTCTGCTATACCCAGGGCCGTTCCTGGCGGGAGTGCAAAAGGTGCATCTGCACTAGGGCAGCCGACCCGTGCGCGCCTCTGGGTTTTAGTCTGAGATTCTCAAAATGTATACTTGTTTAAAGTTGATTTTTTCTGTTGAAGATTTATTTAATTAATAAATTCTTGCCCAAATTCAGCCATGATGTACAAAATATCCATGGATGGTGCCAACATAAAGGGTAAGCATGTGGGACTTCAAAAGAAAATTTTAACAGTTAATTACAGATCAACATTTGTGCCACGTACTGAGCAAGGTTTTGCAAAAAAATCAAAGCAGTGGATTTTGAGAGAAAATTTAATTTTATTCGAATAAATCTACAAAGAAAATATTTCTGAAATAAACAATTTGAAAGGGACGTTTTAGAATTGTAAACAGTTAATATTTAAAAACAGACGTCAAAAAGCGTATAATTTTTTTTTTTAAATTTGCAAAAATTTCTCAAATTTTAAGAGCCATTTCAATCAATTTGAAACAAATCCAAAAATTTCTCAACCTCTGTATATAAAACTTAGGAAATAAATATTATTATTATTATTAACTGAGTTTTTTTTAATTAAATCAAATCTCTTCATTCATCATATAAAATACATTACTATCAACTCATTTAAAAAACTCAAATAATATTAATAACACAATTTTGGTAAATATTTCTAAGGTCAAACTTTCAAAAGAATTCCAAAGAAAATTCTGAGAACGACAAAAATCGAACGTACAAAAAAATTCAAAAATTTCGAGAACGACAAAAGAAACGAACGAACAAAAAAATTGAAATTCAAATTGTTAAAATCAGTGTTTTTTCTGAGAACATTTAATTTTGTTTAAAAAAACAAGAACATATTTCTGAAAGTATTTTTTCCCGAATTTGAGGAAGTTAATTTAAATGCTGACATTCTTTGAATAAAAACTAATGCTAAAAGCGTACAAAAATATTTGCAAATGAATATTTTGGCCTCAAGCTTACAAAAAAATATATTCTATTTTTTCTAAGGTGTTCTAGAAGAAATTGTAAACCAAACAATTTGATGGGAACTTCTTAAAAAAATGGATTTTAAGAAAATGTCTAATTCTGTTTAAAAAAAAATCACGAAGAGAATATTTCCAAAGAAATTATTTGGAAGCACAATTTTCCCGCTTGTGCCGGTTGCACCGCGTGCAGTGTGGGTTCGAATCCCAGCCCGGGCGAAAAATTTCGGGGCCTCGGAATATTCGCTCGGGACCATGGTTGTTGTATATACGTCTGACATTTATTAATTTGTTCATTTACTCATCCCAAAAATTAAAATTCATAAAATTAATAACTCGATGTGACTGAATGGCTCATGCCTAAGTCAAAAAAAGGAATTTGAAAGAATTAATTTTGTTTAAGAAAAGAAGAAAATATTTTTGAGGTGGATGAGGAGTTAAGGCCGATTTTGTTTGAAAAAAAACTGACGCTAAAAAACGTACAAAAATATTTTTAAGAGAACATTTTGTGCTAAAAATAATTTCAAAGCAACTTCTTCTTTAAAAACAGATGATTTTGAAAAAAATATCCTTAAAAAACAATTCTGAAGAAAAAAAATTGAAAGCATATTTTTTTTTATAATTTGAGAGAATTAACATTAAATTAGCTAAAATTTAAACGATTAAAAATATTTCTGAAAGCATTTTTCCTGAATTTGAGGGAGTTAATTTAAATACTGACATTCTTTGAATAAAAGCTAACGCCAGCAGCGTACAAAAATATTTGTAAATGAACATTTTGGCCTCAACCTTACAAAAAAGTATATTCTATTTTATCCTTAAGAGGTTCTAAAAAAATTATAAACAAAACAATTTTATAGGAACTTCTTGAAAAGAGATTTTGAGAAAATGTTTAATTCTGTAAAAATTACGAAGAGAATATTTCTGAAGAAATAATTTGAAGGCAAAATTTTCATAATTTTGTTTTAAAAAATATTTCTGAAAGAGTGATTTTATATAATAACGCTAAAATCGTAAAAAAATAACATTTTGTTCTCAAACTGGTTAAAAAAATATAGAGCAGAAGCTCTACTCACTAGGCCACCGCGGCCCTTTCGCGAATTTACCAATGTAAGTCACGTCACGTTCTTCACAACAAAAATGGTTGTGCAAAAAAAAAATAATTATGTCCTAAGATGTCTTCAGAAACCCTTAAAACTTTTGACAAATGAGCATAGCCATGTGAGTCGACTCTTGACTCTTGAAAAAGTGAAAAAGTATGTCTGGAAAAAATAACATTTTGTGCTAAAAATAATTTCAAAGCAACTTTAAAAACAGTAGATTATGAAAAAATTTCTGAAGAAAAAAAATGGAAGCATATTTGTTTATAATTTGAGAGAGTTAATATCGAATTAGCAGAAACTCAAACAATTAAAAAAATTCCAAAAGTGGAAATTTAAATTTAGTCCTGTATGTTGCTGTGAGGATTAATAATGAAACTCATGGAGTTTTCGACATAATTCAAGAATTATAGAAATTTTCTCAGCTTACCTTTTTAGATGGAATAGCTTGAAAGAATATGTACAAAAATTTATTTTAAAACCTCTATGTGACACTTGGTGGTCAACTCGCATTAACGCTTAAGACCTTTACAACAAAATCTCAAACAAATCTATGATGGTTTAATTTAATTAAATGGCGATTAAAGTCAAGACTTACAAGAGATTACAAGAGACATCTAAAAATCTGCCTAATGAATTGTTTGTTCGTTGATAATTTGGCAGTATATACTCTTCAAAATAGCTATTGTTAGCAGAATGTTACAAAAATATTAAGATATTAATATACATTAATATAATTACAAAGGCACAGGATAATTAAAAAACGTTAATGGAAGAAGAAACTATGTTAATTTTAACATATACATCAGTGATGCTTTAGGCTTGTTGAGGTCCATAATGTTAACTCTGTATTTTCTCAAAGTCATATAAGAAAGAAACCTCGACAATTTTTGTATGAATCAAATTATGAAGGGCGGCCAGTGACGGTTCGCGGGGTTTTTAGGTGCGGTCACGCAGCCAGCCGTCTCTGCAACTGACCCTACCTATCTGTATTATCACCTCTTGTTCCTCGGCCGTACCAGAAAAAAACCCGCGAACCGTCACTGAGGGCGGCTATATCATTTTTGCACCTGAGCGGCCAACGACCCAGGAACGGCCCTGGCTATACCCCCAAATTGGCTGTATCGTATGCAACCACGTATACACACCTTTATCGGTTTGGTGGCATAACTAGTTAAGTGTCTGCATACATTTTCTTGCGTTTGAATTTAAAGAAATTAATAAAAGAAAATTTTCCGTTTTTCTAAAAATACTTATTCCTTCCTTATATCAAGCATGGTATTTACATACTCATTACTGATCTATAATTATGTCGTAACGTTTTATCGCAATCGCAATTTATGCTCGTAACACCGACCGAGCATTATTTTTTATGGTGTTATTGATAAACGTCGATGTATTTAGGCGTACTTACCCTACTAAGGTAACTACTATTTGATCGTTTCTCTTTTTTTTTAGTCACGTATAATTTATCGGCGGACGAAAAATGTGGAAGTATGGCAATAAATAATTCGACAAAAATGTTATCGATTCCTGCAGGCGGTGTCCAGTAATATTTCACTCACTTCATGCACACGGATCGGAACTGTATATAGACGTACGGCTTCAAATTTTTACAATTTATTTCTGTTTAAGTGCACCATTGTCGAATATAAATCATCCAGTTAAAAATCACCGTACGTATGGAATCGAACGCTGCATTTAAAATGGAATATGAAACACTATATTGAGCATGCAAAATTACCCCTAAAATGTTTGTAATTTCTAATTTACGGGAATAAAACTGGTGCACACTATCAAATTGTTAGACAAACATTTCGGTATTCTCAAATTGGAGTTTGAAAGATACATGAACAAGCTGTTATTTAATAAAAGATAAATCAAAAATTAACACTTGGTTTGTTTCACAAATTCGTTGTTTATTTACTCGACTGCTTTCGCTTGTTACATCAGCTTAAGCCTTAAAAATGCTGTAACAAGCGACATGTTTCGCTTATTACAGCATTTTTCGTACTTCACTGTAAATTGAAAACACTCCTACATTTTAATACTTTATTACCACAATGCGTTTGCATACAGATGGCCCAAGGCGGGGCCCTTATCTGCATGGGCCCTGTACCACCGTTGTTCAACTCGAATCGATGGAATCATTCAATCTGGGCGAATTACAATTCCGTTCCAGTCCGCGACGATATGAAAAATAGCATCAGTTCCTGCGCCTTCTTCATATGAAATGTGCCACCCGCAGAACTAATTTATTACCAATATCGGCTTTTATTATTCAGGGTATCAACAAGATTTTTATTTTAATTCGACAATGGTTCGTGATCGGATTTTTTAAACGAATTTCCGCGTTTTGCGAGTGATCGGTTATGCAGTGCAATGATTTCCGCACTACGTACAGTGGTCTGAATTGGGGGTGTTCGATTTCATTATTTATTATTTTCAATAATCGATTATATCGATTATTAAAAATAATCGATTGATCAAAAAATCAATTATTGATTAATTGATTATTTTTCGAGTAATAATTATACAACCGATTAATCGATTATTTTGCACATCCCTAGTTATAATGGCATATTTAAAAACTGGTATATTTTACCAGTCGACAATAGCATATTTTAAAATGACATTTTTTAGTAGTAAAAACCGGAATATTTTAACTGTCAAAACTGGTATATTTGCCAGTCAAATGTGGTGTATGTTAACAGTCAAAAACAGCAAATTTACCCAGTCAAATATGTCATATTTTATAACTTAAAAAGGGATATTTTAAAAGTCAAACATATTTGTATAGTAAAATGGCATATTTTAACTGCCAAAAGTGGCATATTTTACCAGTCAAACCTGGAGTAGTTTAACTGTCAAAATAGCTTGTTTAACCAGCCAAAACTGGCATAGTTTAACAGTCAATAGTGGCATATTTCAAAAGTTAACATGGGATATTTTACCTTAAAAATGGCATACTGAACCAATCGGAACTGGCAACCTTTAACGATGAAAATAGCATAGTTTTAAAGGCAAACACTGTTTATTTCAACAGTAAAAATTGCCTATTTTGGTAGTGCCGCATTTTTAAATAGTCAAAACTGGCATAGTTTAACTTTCAAAACTGTCATATTTACTGATCAAATATAAAATATGTTTTCTGCAAAAAATCATAGCGGTTTTTAATGATGGGAAAAGATGTGTAGAGTAATTATTTTCCCGAAAAAAAAATGTTATGTCATTTTTTACCAACAGAAAATTAACATGGGGCCTTAGGAGAAGCGAATACCGAGACCCTGCAGATTGACGTTGAAAGATAGTGACTCATTTAAATAAACAAATTTCGGTTCGTGAATATGGTAGATGATTGGGAATAAAAGTAATTAATTATAGAAGAATGCAGCTACAAATTGATGTCATATCATCCAAAACTGTCTCGCGAGACCGCGCCAAAAAAATTCCAAAATTGATGAAAATTTCTGGACAACTTTCGAGTAACCAATCTTAGAGCCGGGCAGCAAGAAAACTGGAAGTACAATTCTGCTGAAAATTTAACCACGTATTCCCCGTTCTTTTGTGAACATTTTGATATGCATTACAAGTCATTTGGCCATTTTATGATTTTCGCCCATTTTTCCATACAAAAAGGGGGAAAATGTTGGGTCTTAAAAAAATCTGAAAAAATTCATGACGGTTCTTAATGACTAGAAAAAGCGTGTAGAGCAATTATTTTCCCGAAAAAAAATTTGTTCTACCATTTTTCACCAACTGAAAATTAATATAGAGCCTTATGGGAAGCGAATACCGAGATCCTGCAGATTGACGCTACCGGACACCGACTAATTCGAACGAATAAATCTTGGTTTGCGAACACGGCAGATAGTCATGAATGGAAACATTGAATTCTAGAAGAATGTAGCTACAAAATTTTGTAATATCATTCATATCCGTTTTGTGAGACCGCGCCAAAAAAATCCCAAAATCGATCGAAATTTCTGGCCTACTTGCGAGTGCCAAATCTGAGAGCGCGAAACGAGAAAACTGCAAGTACGATTTGGCTAAAAATCTAACCATGGATTCCCTGTTCTTTTGTAAACATTTTGATGTACATTACAAGTCATTTGGCAATTTCATGATTTTCGCCCAGTTTTCCATACAATTAGTCAGGACAAAAAGGGGGGAAAATGTTGGGTTTAAAAAAAATCTGAAAAAATTCATGACGGTTCTTAATGACTAGAAAAAGCGTGTAGAGTAATTATTTTCCCAAAAAAAAAATTTGTTCTACCATTTTTCACCAACTGAAAATTAATATAGAGCCTTATGGGAAGCGAATACCGAGACCCTGCAGATTGGCGCTATCGGACAGCGACTAATTCGAACGAATAAATCTTGGTTCGTGAATACGGCAGATAGTTATGAGTAGAAACATATGATTTTAGAAGAATATAGCTACAAACTTATGTAATATCATCCATATCTGTTTTGTGAAACGGTGCCAAAAAAATCTCAAAATCTACCGAAATTTCTAGCCGATTTACGAGTGCCCATTTTGAGAGCGGGAAACGAGAAAACTGCAAGTACGATTCGGCTGAAAATTTAACCACGTATTTCCCGTTCTTTTGTGAACATTTCGATGTACATTTCAAGTAATTTTGACATTTCGTGATTTTTGTCAATTTTTCTGAACCATTAGACAGGAAAAAAGGTGGAAAAATGTTGGGTCTTGGAAAAATCTGAAAAAATTCATGACGGTTCTCAATGATGAGAGAAAGCATGTAGAGCAAATATTTTCCCAAAAAAAAAAATTTAGTTTTACCATTTTTCACCAAATGAAAATTAACATAGAGCCTTATGCGAAGCGAATACCGAGACCCTGCAGATTGGCGCTACCGGACACCGACTAATTCGAACGAATAAATCTTAGTTTGTGAATACGGCAGATAGTTATGAATGAAAACATTAAATTCTAGAAGAATGTAGCTACAAAATTTTGTAATATCATCCATATCCGTTTTGTGAGACCGCGCCAAAAAAATCCCAAAATCGATCGAAATTTCTGGCCTACTTGCGAGTGCCAAATCTGAGAGCGCGAAACGAGAAAACCACAAGTACGATTTGGCTAAAAATCTAACCATGGATTCCCTGTTCTTTTATAAACATTTTGATGTACATTACAAGTCATTTGGCAATTTCATGATTTTCGCCCATTTTTCCATACAATTAGTCAGGACAAAAAGGGGGAAAATGTTGAGTCTTAAAAAAATCTGAAAAAAATCATGACGGTTTTTAATGACTAGAAAAAGCGTGTAGAGTAATTATTTTCCCGAAAAAAAATTTGTTCTACCATTTTTCACCAACTGAAAATTAATATAGAGCCTTATGGGAAGCGAATACCAAGATCCTGCAGATTGACGCTATCGGACACCGACTAATTCGAACAAATAAATCTTGGTTTGTGAATACGGCAGATAGTTATGAATGGAAACATTGAATTCTAGAAGAATGTAGCTACAAAATTTTGTAATATCATTCATATCCGTTTTGTGAGACCGCGCCAAAAAAATCCCAAAATCGATCGAAATTTCTGGCCAACTTACGAGTGCCCGTTTTGAGAGTGCGAAACGAGAAAACTGCAAGTACGATTTGGCTAAAAATCTAACCATGGATTCCCTGTTTTTTTGTAAACATTTTGATGTACATTACAAGTCATTTGGCCATTTCATGATTTTCTCCCATTTTTCCGTACTCTTGAAAAAAAGGGGAACAATGTTGGGTCTTAAAAATTTGAAAAAATTCATGACGGTTAAATTAAACAGTCAAAGATGGCATATTTTACCAGTCAAAACTGGCATAGTTTAATAGTCAAAAGTGGCATATTTTACAGGCCAAAAGTGGCATTTTTTAAAAAGGGATATTTCACCTCCTAAAAATGGCATATCCATCTAGTCAAAAATGGCATGTTTTATCAATGCGAATAGGCATATTTTACCTGTTAAAGATGGCACACTTTAACAGTAAAAAATGGCACATTTTACATGTTAAAAAGGCATATTTTACCATTTAAAAATGGCATATTTAATTACTTACAAAGAGAAAAATATGTTTTGCCTACATGAATACAACATTTATTCGTAAACAGAAAATATACGCATAAAAAAAAGTAACAGATTGTTCGATTAAAATAAATAAATAAATAAGGTTTATTTACGGATTCTCCATTACAAAAAAATACATAATTAATTATTACTTAAAACTAAAATATAGATTGATTACCCATTAACTATTTAACCTGATTAGTTTTAAGTTTTTCACAATCGACGCGTTTTAAATTTCGTAATATTTCTTCGTTAAAATTAAAAATCGATTAATCAAATGATCGATTAATCGATTAATCAAATTATCGATTGATTATTTTTCGAGTAATAATCAAACAACCGATTAATCGATTAATCGATTATTTATCGATTAATCGATCATTTTGCGCAGCCCCAGTTTGTATTTGGATCCCATTGTTAAGAAATTAAAAATTGCGAGAGACTTGGCCACTTGCAAGGATGAATTTCATTGATTTCTTTACCAGATTTACCAGATGTATGCGTACGCTAATAACTCCATAAATATTCACAAAGGAAATAGTCGTTAATTAAATGTTATTAGTATCATTATTTACTTCAAAACTATGTAATAGTAAATAGGGTGTTCCATTTATTCTTGCAATTCCAAAAAACTTGTCATATGTGTATGTAGGTATCTAAAGAAAATGAAACCTTCGGATAAATACACATCATCTAATTTTAGCGTTATTTTTCTTGTCACGTCATGGCAGTTATCTAGGGCCGTAATACAATAACCTAAATACGTTTCATTTTGGCTTCATAAAAACATTTCCCACACGTTCCTCACAAAATCCGTACATCTAAATGCAATACATTTCTTCCCGCTTATCATTCGCCATTGTTATTACAGAGGCCGCCGCACCGAATAAAGGTCATTATTTAATATTTCCCTTTTATTACCCGCAATAAAATCGCACGACCAAGCGCGGCAAATGAAGCGATTCCGTAAAAGTATATCTAATTGATATGCCGCCTGTGATCCGTCGGAGAAGATGGCCGGGTGTTATTATTGAGATCAAGGCAAGCGGCGGCGGCGTTGCTGCCTGCCGCCTATCGGGGGGATCCCCCGTGTTTGCCTGTGCGGATGCACGGCATGTATCAGATTAAATCACTGCTGCGGAATACAAACGAGGACGCGTAGCGCCCCCACGACGACGACGCCCCGAGGTGACAGAAATAAACAAAGCTGAAACAATAATCTTGCACGCGCAGAGACAAAGCGCGCCTCCGTGACCATAATATTTGTTTTTACAAATGAGCGTCGCATTTATTTTCTGTGTAAATTGTGTTACTTTGCCCGTCCGCGTTTTTCCCGTTTGTCGGTCTGAAATGACACCGGAAATATTCATGAAGCCCCCAGACGTAAATGTGATGTGGCGCATCATAAGACAAATGGAAATCTCGAGAAAAATGTTGATGTGGCCATCATGTTACCTTCTCCGATTTTTTTGGTATAGAATAAAAATTTTATATTTATTATTTACAAATTGTAATAATTATATAACAAAAATTATAAAATATTTCAATTTTTAGATTTTCTTTTCTGTTGTTTTTGGCGTCGGCTACATGGACCTATGCCTCTACCGATTTTTTTAATATATGTATTTTCCGTAAAAACTAAAATATGGAATGATATTTTTTTCGAAATTAGAAGAGTGTATGAAATTATTTATAAACAAAACATGTACAGTTATCTTGAAAATTTATGAAATGAATTTTTTTAATATTATACATATTAAAAAAAAATATTGATGTGGTCATCAGAAACTTTTTCCGGTTTAATGTTATAATAGGAATCTTTATGAAGAAAACCCCCAAAAGTAATATAAATAAAATTATATTTGTAAAAGGGCTAAAGGACTAGATCGATGGCCCTTTTTAACATATGTATATTTTGTATGTATGTTCGAATAAAGTTCATGTATATACAGGGTATTTTTTTTATCGTGGGCCATAGGATTTTATATGCTAAAAATTATACCTTGTGTTAATGTATATTTTATCATAAAATTTTGAATGAAATTTTAGTTAGTAATATAAATAAATTATTTTTCTACATGATGCGCTAGTCAGAATAATTTATACATGTTTTATTCCATTCAAAAATGAAATTATTTAAAATAAATAACTGAGCAAACATAATCAAAGTACCTTGAATTTCTGAAATGTCAGATTGATTAGTGAATTAATTTCATTTTTTAATGGTATAAAATATGTTTAAGGTAATCTAATTAAGCGCATCGTGTGGAAAAGTAATTGATTTATTACTAACTAAAATTTGCTTTAAAATTATATGTTGAAATATGCATTAAAACAAGGTATAATTTTTAACATTTAACAAAAAACGTACTGTATAAGAATCTTTGCACGTTCATCGATTTTTTTTTTACTTTCTCCGTTACGAAGTACGAGAAAGTATTGTGATCGTGATTTTTTTTTCAAATTTTTTTTTTACGGAAATATCCGTTTTGGGGTCCCTAGATGCCATTTCAACAATTTCTGGAATTTTTTTTTTGTGTCTCTGTGTGTGTGTGTGTGTGTCTGTGAGTGTGTGTGTGTGTGTCTGTCTGTGCGCGCTGTCTCTCAAAAACTAATAAAGCAACTGATATGAAACTTTGAACATCCGTCTTATTTGGTAATCTGAAGAACTGAAAAGCTTTTGGTAAAATTTCGTACATCGGAAGTGGGCGTTTACCTTAACTGTTTTTTGTTTTTTGCCAATATTTTCTTAAATATGAAAAATAGTACAAAAACATTCAAACAAACTTTGAAGATAACAAAGAAATGAACATCTTTTGCTTGAAAACATTTTTCATAAAATCATTTTTATTCGAGAAAAAAATGTATTATTATTTTTCTAATGTTTGGTTTATAATTATAAAACGATAAAAGTTACAGCAAATTTATGTTAATAATAATTGTAGAGAATGCTAAAATGAACAACTTATAAAGAATAAGTTTTTTTCGAAATCCCTTTAGTTTTTGAGTAAACTGAGTTTTTGAATTTGAAGTATAATTTTTCCATTTTTCATAATTTTGACGTTTTAAACGTCAGTTTCACCGAGTCTACGAAACGTTCGATGGACATTTAAAATATGATTTAAACTGAAAATAAACAATGAAAACGTAAATATAAATGATACCATCAAGTCGGAGAAAGTAACATGATGGCCACATCACCATTTTTTTCAAAAACTAGTACGGTTTCGTTGTGATGATTTGGGAATTAAACGACTAAAGAGAAAAAAAGGCTTTAAAATAATTTAGCCCAGATATGCAGAAATATTAATTTTCATGAAATAGGTAAAATTATTCAAACAGTATGTAAAATATGTAAATTTGTAATAATAAAAAAAAGAAACGTATCCCAGTAAATACATTTCCAATAGTAGTATATAATCGAATTATTTATTAGTTATTGAAACTGCCACTTATAGAAACCATTTTGGACACATTTATTTGTATAACTTGTATTATTATTTCCCGTCCGCGTTTCGCGTTTTTCCGTTTTCTCGCTTTAAAATGACACCGGAAATATTCATGAAGACTCGAGTCATAAATATGATACAACGCGCTTTAAGACAAATGGAAAAATCCCGGGAAGGAATGAAACAAAACAAAAAACAAAACACGAAATTTGTTATTCCTTTTGCGCATTTACATCGCCTTTCCTTATGTCGCGGAAAAACAATTTCCCTAAATCAAACTCGCGATCTCTCCATGGGTGTGTATTATAATGTACAGCGTGAATATAAACATTAATCCTGAAGGAATATATGAACGCTGTGTAAATCAGGCACGTATGCGGTCACGACAGGGCGATCCAAGATACCGGCGATGATGGACGACATTCTGATTCCTGTGTGTAAAATTCTCGCAGGACTGCAATAACTTAGTTACCGGTAACATTGTTAGGATTGTTCCCAATTGCAGCGAATTCCCCAGATAATATACCACCTTTGATGGAAAGGAGCATTCTCTATGTCCGATGTAACAGTGGGCACATAAGAATGAAGAGAAGACTTGAGAGTTAATTGTATACAGAAAATATTGGAGTATGTGAAGCAATAAATGATTTAATAATAAAAATACGATACTTTTTATAATCGAATCATCATTTTTTGTAGTGATTCTAATTAATCTGTTTCGAAGCCTTTATGCACAATTCTGTATAGTGTTCTTCGGATACTAAGAAAAAAAATATATAGAAAATAATTTTTAATCACCAGAAATTAATAATTTAGCTCACAATCAGAATATTTCGATGATTCACCAAACATTATTATTTTGCCAATAGGAAGAAAACAATACGACACATAATAATAGTGTTGATATTAAATTCTATAAAACAACAGTTTTAGACTTCCTGGTATTTTCCTTCCTGGTAACTTTGAAGGTGTGAAGTTTTTGAAGTTTGGTATTTAATTTGTCGTAAAGCGGCGTCAGGCATTAAATTTGAAAAAATGGTGATTTTGTTAAGGTAAACACCCACTTCCGGTGTACGAAATTTTACCAAAAGCTTTTCAGTTCTTCGGATTATCAAATAAGACGTATGTTCAAAGTTTCATATCAATTGCTCTATTAGTTTTTGAGATACAGCGCGCACAGCCAGACACACACACACACACAGACACACACACAGACACAATTTTTTTTTTCCAGAAATTGTTGAAATGGCATCTAGGAACCCCAAAACGGATATTTCCGTAAAAAAAATTAAAAAAAAAAATCACGATCACAATACTTTCTGGTACTTCGTAACGGAGAAAGTAAAAACATACATACATTTCAGTTAGTTCTGATATAGATATAACTTCCATCAATTAAAAATAAAATTACTAAGAGACTTTGCTACAAAGATGTGTTCTTATCGAAACTCGCATCTGGTGATATCCAGTTTTGTCTCTTCACGGCTAAGCCGCGCCTCCTCCACCACCACCGATCGATTTATGCATATCGGAACTATTTCTTTGGCTTTCCTAATCCCCTAAAAGGGGCTATTGTCGCATTCTTAAACATGCCTAAATCCCCATAATGAGGCTGGAAAATCGCAGAGCGGAGAATATGCACGCTTTACCCCCGAGGAAAATTGCCGTCCGGATTTCGGGCTAAGAAAGAGCATTTTCGGGCTGCTCGCAAGAGGGGTTACCGAGCAAATTGGTGGTGTCTAAACGACTGCGATGTTAAAGTAACGACCGAAGAAATGGAAGACATCTCTAAATAGCCTAGATAATCGCTGCAGTCTGCAGTCGAAAGCGGTCGGCAAATTTTCGTTAGAAAGACATATGCTCGCGAAACAAAAACAAACTTTTTTTTTGGTTTATCAATCTTAGTATTGCTACACTCGACCATTTATCATTCCGCTTCATTTACGACTAAACATTTTCATGCCGCCCTAAGTCTTCTAAATATTCCATTAAAAAAAAAACCTGCACTTCATCTAGATACATATGGAAGCTGTGAAAGATATTTATAGAAGTGTCATCTTAAAATTACAGCTTTTAACGATTAAACGGCTGTAAGAATTTTAATTGGTGGAGTAAATATTTAAAATTATACGCCAATTAAACAGGAAAATAAAATACTCATAACTAAATTTACGAACGGAATATTAGAAAAAGTAATGGGAAATTTCAAACTTAAAAATAACTTTTAAAATATCCACTGTTTAGTTTCGATTATTTTTATTATAAAGTTTGTACATTTTGGAAACAAAGTTATTAATAATAACTAACGATTTTTTGAAAGCTTTTTAATCTAATCAGTGTTTTCTCTTACTATTTTTTTTTAAATGAGCCATACAATCAAGTAATTACTATCGCATAAAAATATTATTCACTATGAAGAGTAAAATAATTGCAATTCTTTTAGATATTTGGGCCTAAATACAATTGATTGGATGCCGGTATTATCTATTTTTTGACATATGCCATTCTGTTACTTCTTAAAAATATCAAATATACAGGTGGAAAAAAAAACACTTCAAATTCGTAAAATTTCCACCATTTTCAAACCGGCGTAATTCGGCGTATTTTCAATCGATTTTAATGAATCTTTGAGGGCGAAAAACTTTGCTTAAGTTCGCATGCATGACTTCAAAGAAGACACTTCAAAGTTTTTCGCCCTCAAAGATTCATCAAAATCGATTGAAAATACGCCGAGTGGCGGTTCGAAAATGGTCGAAATTTCACGAATTTCAAGTGTTTCATTTTTTTTCCTTTAGTATATTTAAATAAATATTCAATTTAATATAATCTAAGTTTACCCTCACTTCGATACACTGTTGCTCGAGCCGCTGTTAAAGTATTATAAAATACCATAATTTTTGTTAAATCATTTTGTAATTATATATTGAGACGTGTGGAGGATCGAAAAGATTGGAGACGCGTGGTAGAGCACCCATCCAGGGTTGTAGGACCAATGGAAGAAGAATTTAGCAAGTTTGCACCTTGAAAATAAGGATTAATAAATAGAGGTCAAATCACCTAACTTAATATACCGTAGCATTGCACTTACGGGCCATGCAATCTATTTAAGAAAATATCAACATTGATTCATCCTAAGACACCCTAAAATATGTACATTAAATTATTCCACCCAATTAATATGTTAATTCCAGATTTGGCATTTTAATAAGCGATGCCCCCGCACTTAATCCGCGCCCAGAGATTCTTGCAAATTAATTTCGAGTCGTCGTCGTCGTCGTGGGGGTTTATTTGTAAACAAGCGGCTTCCTATTTACAGTAAAGACAGTCGACAATCTATTAATTTGGCAGTTTATCACTTTAGTAGCTTTCTTGGGCGCTAATTTAAATACAACCCTTTTCAGAGAGCGGGGCGGCCGTAAGATGTAGCTAATGCTGCGGGGTCTCTCCTCTCTTCGTGCACGCAGAGCACAGGAGAGAGGAACTCGACGAGGAGGCCTATGCAAAGGCGTAATCTCACCCAAAAGCCCGCCTTTGTTCCCGAAATTCCTCCATTATTAAGACTGTAGTAATTTAGCTAAGACTCCACTAGGGCGCTCATTGTCTTCATAATCTTCGAAATCTCAGTTTTCAATTTGCCTCCTTGATGTCGGGAGGGAAAAATCCGCGGATTTCATTCGGTAATTATGGTTAAGACTTTTATAACGGAGTTGGAGGGTGGTTTTTGTTTGCACGTTGATTCAGAAATAGTAATAATATCCAAAACATGTGTGCATTGTAAAATTTCCCAATTTATTTTCAAGCTCTATGGAGAAATGTTGTAGGTGATGCCAATGGGGCATTCTGAAAGTTATAGCCCCTACCTTTGCGTTAAAAAAATGGCTATATGATAACCGCACGATTCATCTGAATTAGTCAGTATGGAATTTATCTTTAAGTAGTTTTAAGTAAAGCATTATGCATTTTTTTTTGCTCCTAACTAAATTGTTTCTCTACAAACTTTTATTGTGTTAGTTCAACATCATTATTATAATTATTTTTGTTGTTCAAATCTCCATTTTTAGTTTCTTTATATGCTGAAGGTTTGGATGGAAGAACAGCTGGGTTGTTACCCAAAGCTGAATCCCACCTTACGATTCTCTGTAATTTATTTTGTAATTTTTTCACACCATGTGAGAATAAAGTCAATTATTATTATTATTATTATTATTTAGGATTACACAGACCTGGAACCGGTCGAATATTTCATGAACAATGAATGAAACTTTAGAAAAAAAAGTGTTTCAGGCAAAATTTTAGGGTTTAAGAAGGAGCATCTAGTGGCTGTATTTGGGTCACCGTGGAAAGCGACAGCAAGGTCAGACCAAGGTCAATTTTTTTTTTAAATAAAAACTGAAATTTTTTATTACACTATCTTCTTATGCTAATTAATTTAAAATTCTGTTTCTTATTTATTTATATACGGATGGCCATTAAATACAAACTTACAATAGATACAATCACAACATAATAAAATAAATGGTAATAAAATAAAATTATACGAAAAAATACAATACAAGACATTTTAAAATAAATCAGAACTAGTTACAAATTAAAAACTCACAAAGATTAAAGCAGGATATCCTAATGGTTATTTAAAAATAAATGTAAGTCGCGAAGACTAATGTTAAGTAGATCCACATCTAGCGGATTACAATTTCGAACTAGACGTGAAACTAATTTTTACCATAATCAGTTTTATGGATTGGGCTATGAAACATAACGCTTGATCTAAGTGTCCTACAAGGTACATGAAAGTTTATGTTTTTTAATAATTCCATAGAATTAATGGCTCCTCCGACAAATTTGTGCAGAAATATCACGTCCCCGTGAATTCGCCTATGCTCAAGAGTGCGGAGATTAAATTTCACAAGCATTGCAAGATAATTATCATCGAGTGCAAACTTAAAACCTATGAACTTGATGAATTTTCTCTGCACACGTTCGATTGCATCAACACCCATTGAAGTGTATGGGCACCAAACAACAGAGCAGTATTCAAGATGGGGCCTGACTAATGAGACAAAGAGTCTAATCAATGTGTGAACATTATGAAATTCTTGAGAATTTCGTTTCAAAAATCCAAGCATTTGGAAGGGTTTAGATGTTATTTTACCGATATGTTCAGTAAAACTCCAGTCGCTTCTCAGTGTCACACCAAGGTCTTTAATCGTACTCACCCGAGTAAGATTTATATTATTAATTGAGTAGTTGTTATTGATTGGGTGTTTCATTTTAAAGAAAGAAATAATGTTGCATTTTTCAATATTTAGGTGAATGTTATTTAATATGCACCAATCATTAAGCCTGTTTAGGTCTTGTTGGAGAAGCTGGGGAGTATTTGTGTCAGATAGTTCAGTGAATATTTTAATGTCATCCGCAAACAGAAGGCAGTTAGTATTCACAAAGCAAGTAGTAACATCGTTTATAAAAATATTGAAAAGCACAGGACCAAGGTGTGAACCCTGTGGAACCCCAGAAGTTACAGGAATAGCGCGAGAATAATGGTTTCCTATCCGTACTCTTTGAGTTCGTTCAGACAAGTAAGAACAGATCCAATCGAAGATTGAGCCATGAATGCCAAGCTTGTGCAATTTAGATAATAACACCACTGTTGTCTGAAATATTTTTTATTTGTAGAACCAATAACTTGAGGAATTAATTTAAAAGTTTCCAAATTTATTTAGAAATAATATATTTTTGATTTCTCATCAAAACAATTAACATATCGAAACCAGAAACAAAATCACAACGCCGTAAACTTAAACCAGAGAAAATGAAAATTGCATTCAACGATTAGATAATAACTAATAACTTGAGGAATTAACTTGAAAGTTTTCAAATCCCTTCAGAAATATTGTATTTCTAATTCCTTATCAAAACAATTGAGATATCGAAACCAGAAACAAAACCACAACGCCTTAAACTTAAACTGGAGAAAACGAAAATTGCATTCAATGATTAGAAAATTTGTGCAGAACTTATAAATTGAGGAATTAACTTGAAAGTCTCCGAATCCATTCACAATTATTGTATTTATAATTTCTAATCAAAACAATTGACATATCGAAACCAGAAACAAAACCACAACGCCTTAAACTTAAGCTGGAGAAAACAAAAATTGCATTCAATGGTTAGAAAATTTGTGCAGAACTTATAAATTGAGGAATTAATTTGAAAGTCTCCAAATCCATTCACAATTATTGTATTTATAATTTCTAATCAAAACAATTGACATATCGAAACCAGAAACAAAACCACAACGCCTTAAACTTAAACTGAAGAAAACAAAAATTGCATTCAACGATTAGAAAATTTGTAGAGAACTTATAAATTGAGGAATGAACTTAAAAGTCTCCGAATATATTCACAATTATTGTATTTCTGATTTCTCATCAAAACAATTGACATATCGAAACCAGAAACAAAACCACAACGTCTTAAACTTAAACTGGAGAAAACTAAAATTGCATCAACGATTAGAAAATTTGCGAAGAACTAATAAATTGAGGAATTAACTTGAAAGTTTCTGAATCTATTCAGAAATATTGTATTTCTAATTCTTCATCAAAACAATTGACATATCCGAACCAGAAACAAAACCAAACCGCCCTAAACTTAAACTGGAGAAAACGAAAATTGCATTCAACGATTTGAAAATTTGTGCAGAACTAATAACTTGCGGAATTAACTTGAAAGTTTCCGAATCTATTCAAAAATATTGTATTTCTGATTTTTTATCAAAACAATTGACACATCGAAACCAGAAACACAACCACAACGCCTTAAACTTAAATTGGAGAAAACGAAAATTGCATTCAATGATTAGAAAATTTGTGCAGAACTTATAACTTGAGGAATTAACTTGAAAGTTTCGGAATCCATTCAAAAATATTGTATTTCTGATTCCTCATCAAAACAATTGACATATTGAAACCAGATACAAAACCACAACGCCTTAAACTTAAACTGGAGAAAACAAAAATTGCATTCAACGATTAGAAAATTTGTGCAGAACTTATAAATTGAGGAATTAAGTTGAAAGTTTCTGAATCCTTTCAAAAATATTATATTTCTGATTCCTCATCAAAACAATTGAAATATAGTAACCAAAAACAAAACCACAACGCCTTGAACTTAAATCTGAGAAAACGAAAATTGTATTCAACGATTAGAAAATGTGTGCAGAACTAACGAATGTAGGAATTAGCTTGAAGATTTCCAAATCTATTCATAAATATTGTGTTCTAAATTCTCATTAAAACAATTGTTATATCTAAACCAGAAACAAAGCCACAACGCCTTAAACTTAAACCGGAGAAAACAAAAAATTGCATTCAATGATTTGAAAATTTGTGCAGAACTAATAACTTACGGAAATAACTTGAAAGTTTCCAAATCCATTCATAACTATTATGTTTCTCATTTCTCATCAAAACAATTGACATATCAAAACCAGAAACAAAACCACAACGCCTGAAACTTAAACCGGAGAAAACGAAAATTGCGTTCAATGATTAGAAAATTTATGCAGAATTAATAACTTGAGGAATTAACTTGAAAGTTTCCGAATACATTCAGAAATATTGTATTTCTAATTCCTCATCAAAACAATTGACATATCGAAACCAGAAACAAAACCACAATGCATTAAACTTAAACTGGAGAAAACGAAAATTACACTCAATGATTAGAAAATTTGTGCAGAACTTATAAATTGAGGAATTAAGTTGAAAGTTTCTGAATCCATTCAAAAATAGTGTATTTCTGATTCCTCATCAAAATAATTGATATATCTAAACCAGAAACAAAACCACAACGCCTTAAACTTAAACCAGAGAAAACAAAAATTGCATTCAACGATTAGAAAATTTGTGCAGAACTTATAAATTGAGGAATTAAGTTGAAAGTTTCTGAATCCATTCAAAAGTATTGTATTTCTGGTTCCTCATTAAAACAATTGATATATCGAAATCAGAAACAAAATCACAACGTCGTTAACTTAAACTGGAGAAACGAAAATTGCATTAAATGATTAGAAAATTTATGCAGAACTAATAACTTGAGAAATTAAGTTAAAAATTTCCGAATCCATTCAAAAATATTGTATTTCTGATTCCTCATCAAAACAATTGACATATCGAAACCAGAAACAAAACCACAACGCCTTAAACTTAAACCAGAGAAAACGAAAATTGCATTCAACGATTAGAAAATTTGTGCATTACTAATAAATTGAGGAATCAACTTGAAAGTTTCTGAATCTATTTATAAATATTGTATTTTTGATTTCTGATCAAAACAATTGGCATATTGTGATCAGAAACAAAACCACGACGCCTTAAAATTACACTGGAGAAAACGAAAATTGAATTCAATGATTAGAAAATTTGTGCAGAACTATTAAAGAGAGAAATCAACTTGAAAGTTTCTGAATCCATTTATAAATATTGTATTTCTAATTTCTGGTCAAAACAATTGGCATATTGTAACCAGAAACAAAATCACAACGCCTGAAAATTACACTGGAGAAAACGAAAATTGCATTCAATGATTAGAAAATTTGTGCAGAACTTATAACTTGAGGAATTTACTTGAAAGTTTCCAAATACATTCAGAAATATTGTATTTCTGATTCCTCATCAAAACAATTGACATATCGAAACCAGAAACAAAACCACAACGCCTTAAACTTAAACTAGAGAAAACGAAAATTGCATTCAACGATTAGAAAATTTGTGCAGAACTTATAAATTGAGAAATTAAGTTAAAAATTTCCGAATCCATTCAAAAATATTGTATTTCTGATTCCTCATCAAAACAATTGACATATCAAAACCAGAAACAAAACCACAACGCCTTAAACTTAAACCAGAGAAAACGAAAATTGCATTCAATAATTAGAAAATTTGTGCAGAACTTATAAATTGAGGAATTAACTTGAAAGTTTCCAAATTCATTCATAAATATTATATTCCTGATTTCTCATCAAAACAATTGACATATCGAAACCAGAAACAAAACCACAACGTCTTAAACTTAAACTGGACAAAACGAAATTTGCATTCAACGATTAGAAAATTTGTGCAGAACTTATAAATTGAGGAATTAAGTTGAAAGTTACCAAATCCATTCAAAAATATTGTATTTCTGATTCCTCATCAAAACAATTGACATATCGAAACCAGAAACAAAACCACAACGCCTTAAACTTAAATTGGAGAAAACGAAAATTGTATTCAATGATTAGAAAATTTGTGCAGAACTAACAACTTGAGGAATTAACTTGAAAGTTTCAAAATCCAAATCATAAATATTGTATTTTTGATTCCTCATCAAAATAATTGATATATCGAAACCAGAAACAAAACCAGAACGCCTTAAACTTAAACTGGGAAAAACGAGAATTGCATTTTTTTAACACGAAGGTAGGGGCTATACCTTACAGAATGTCCTATTGCCATCACCTACAACATTTCTACATAGAGCTTGAATCGAAAACCGTGTAATAGGAGAGGTTAGTTGCCTACGCCAATTCCCCTTAACCCTCATCCCTTTCAAACAAAAAAAAACCCTCCCTTAAAAAAAGGAAAGAAAAGCATCAACGTGACTACATTTTTTTGGTACACCCTGTATGCTCAACAATATTCGTAGATAATGCATCTTGTAAAATAAACAACTAATGTATTTAAACAATATTTATATCTGCACTATTGGACAACCAGCATATTTTTTTGTTTATTTATAAATAACTGAAATTTTAACATCAATGACATAAATCGTTTTGAATAAACTTTTATAATTCCCATCATATCACCAGTAGATTTATTTCTAAGCATATACCTCTAAGGTTTTGATGCATTTCATGGAAGTTGTCACATCTGGTTCTCACATGTTCGCAATGGCGCGCCACTGTTTTACAATAGCGCGCCGAAACTAATTTAACAGTGCACCAAACAATATCGGGAATAATAGTTCAGGCATTACCCCAAAAGCAATTTAGGTCTTGACGTCTCGATTTTTACATTATGCAAATGCGGAACGAGGGGCCAAAATCGAGGTCACTTCGCCATATTATCGATTGCCGTATAAAATATGTAAATCGGGACCAACCACAAGAAACTTTACTCTATGCCACATGATACTCTCTAGAGACCTGAAATTAAAATTTACAAGATTTTTTCTTAACAACCGCCTTAGCAACTTCACTTATTTCTGGAGGTGTGCAAGAAATATCCGAGTGTCTTGTTTCACAAATATTTTCTTATATCAAAATTTAAGTTTGTTTAAAATAAAAATAATAGTTATTTATTATACGAATGTGGAACGTACGTAATTAGTCCCGCAAGAAAAAGTTTAAGTTTAATTTTCTTAAGGGACTAATGAGGAATTCCATATGAGTATAATATAAAATTTTATCCAAAATCGTCTGTAATTGCATTAAATATGAAATAATGTTTATAAAATTCTGACAAGAAATTTTGACGTTCGTGGTGACAATTTGAAATATTTCAAAAATCCTATGGATCTATGCATTCCGTGAGAGAAACTTATTCTCTCACTAGGGGGTAATTAGCAATATTACATGGCTCAAATGACCACTGTAATTCGATTATTACACCCCATTTTGGATAAAACATGTTTTTAATGTTTATTAACCATTTCTATCACATGAATGTCAATTATATTAATTTGTATGTCTGCTATGGAAATTTAATTCAGTCGATAATTTGTAGTTTCATAAATTCCACATGTGCGCAGACTGTAATTCTTATTAAAACTTTTCAGTAACGGTCCATTGTGTTGTGAAAGAACAATTACCACTCTGAATAACATTTGAAAATTTTTAATTAAGAACAGCGAATGTAGACTTCTCCAATTACATTTTTCCCGTGGATTGTATTACCATCCAGACATCTTAATGTGAGAAAGAGACAGATTAATTTAGATGATAATGCAACCGGGCATTCATTGCTCATTGTAATATAGCCAGAATAGAATGATATATTAGATATACAGATTTCATTTCGATAAATTTTCTTCCTGCTTCTATAGTTTTCAAAATTCTTATGGATTTAAATGGACCGTGGGGCTGTGCTTCAATAAATACAGCGTTATGTAAATGTATTTTAACTAGCAATTATTTTTATTTGATATATCTAGCCAAATTCTTTTGCCTATTTATGTATTGAATAAACTGTACATAATTTTTCTAGAAAACAATAGTGATACAATTTATTGCACCTCCATAGATGAGTTACAAATGGCCATCGACTGAAGTTTTTCAGCCCTATAAAACAATTATGGATATTTTTGTTAATAATTTAACTTACTTTAATACTTTAATTTCCTCTGGTAATTTCTGAAGAAATGTATTAAAAGCTAATTGTGCATTTAAGGGTCAATAAATATCAAAAAAATTCAAAAATCCTTATAATAAGTAATACGTAACATACAGCTATTACGTTTCAGTAATTTTTGTTGCTGCTTGACCCATTTACTAAACTAACAACCATTTTTTTCTTTTAATTATAGTGAAGGGTAATACATTTTCTGAACATTTTTTTTTTGTGAACCGCAAGTTTCGGTATTATGCATGCTTATTTGAAGTTAATGATACTGTAAAATGCAAAGCTAAATTAATCCGCATTCGTGGCGTAGTAAATTTAAAATTCAACTTCGGCCCGAACAGGAGCAAGTATGTAATTACCTTTCTACGGAATTGCATAACCCCAATCGAAACGAGAAAGGTCAGTATTGCACTGAAATTCAGGTATAATTTGATAATGTCTGCCGCGATAACCTTTGGCCTGAATTGAGTTTCTCGAACGTTACAAGGCATTATGAAACTTGCCGAGCTTGTTTGAAGTGCTTTCCCGCACATAAAGTGTGTTAGTATAATTGTTACAAATATTTCATGCTATGTATAATAACAAATAAAATGAAATAAAACGATAATCGCAGAAATTATGGTCGTCTTATGTCTATTTAAATGGTGGTTATTTTTAGACTAAATTTTAACCACTAAAGTATTTTATTTTATATTTAAAGATGTATCACGAAGTAAATAAATTTAGACCGATCAAAGTTTTCGGACCATACATTTTAAATGATTAAAAAAAGTACTGGTTAAGAAATTTAAAAAAAAATCAAGGAATCAAATCGAATACAGCTGTATGCTCTAGTAGCGTTAGAACTAATAAGGAGGGTCAAGAAGTAATAGTACAAAATGGCAGATTATTCTTTCGGAGAGACATCCGGCATGCATTTAATGTATGGTTTGGCATATTGTAACAGAACAGAAGCAAGAAGACTTTACTCAGACCATTTCCTAAACCGACGTTTACCAATTGAAAAAAAAAACGCTCTAAAGGCTTCATATTAGATTAAGGTAAACAGGATCCTTCAAACCAGTAGTCCGAGATCGCGGCAGACCACGAACTACAAGAACTTTGGACTTGGAAGAACGAGTGTTGGATCGTGTTGAAGAAAATGCAGGTGCTAGTACTCGAAGATTTGCATTGGCGGAAGTTGTCGATCGTGTGAGTGTGTGGCGGATTTTAAGAACTAATCAGCTGTATCCGTACCACCTGCAAAGAGTCCAGGGATTTTTTTTTAAATCAGTTTCAAGAAAATTTTAAAAACAACTGTTATCGATTTGAAATTTCTGAAAATTTTTTGTTTTTTTTTTTGTTTTTTTGGCATAGGTTTGACCATTCAGCCACCTTCTGAAAATTTACCCCTAACTAATGCATATTTACGATTCAGTGAAAATCAAACAGATTTTGTCATTGGATTTTGAGATATTTTAATTTTAAACCGAATAATAAGTTGTGAAAATTTTAATAAATTTCGGGCTCGAAAAAAATAAATAAAAACAACTGCTATCGATTTGAAATTTCTCAAATTAACCCCTAGCTCATGCATTACGGTTCAGTAAAAATCAAAAAGATTTTGTACTTGGATTTTGAGATATTTTAATTTTAAACCAAACAAGTTGTGAAAATTTTAATAAAATTTGAGACTCGAAAAAAAATATAAAAACAACTGCTATTGATTTGAAGTTTTTTAAATTTACCCATAACTCATGCTCGTTTGCGGTTCAGTAACAATTACGAATAATTCGTCCTTGAATTTTGAGATAATTTAATTTTAAACTGAATGAAAAGTTGTGAAAATTTTAGGAATTTTCGAGACTCGAAAAAAAATATAAAAACAACTGCTATCGATTTGAAGTTTTCAAAATTTACCCATAACTCATGCTTGTTTGCTGTTCAGTAAAAATTACGAATAATTCGTCCTTGAATTTTAAGAGAATTTAATTTTAAACTGAATGAAAAGTTGTGAAAATTTTAATAAATTTCGGGCTCGAAAAAAAAAATAGAAAAACAACTGCTATAGATTTGAAATTTCTCAAATTAACCCTTAGCTCTTGCATATTTACGGTTCAGTAAAAATCAAAAAGATTTTGTACTTGAATTTTGAGATATTTTAATTTTAAACCAAACAAGATGTGAAAATTTTAATAAAATTTGAGACTCGAAAAAAAATATAAAAACAACTGCTATTGATTTGAAGTTTTTTAAATTTACCCATAACTCATGCTTATTTGCGGTTCAGTAAAAATAAGAAATAATTTGTCCTTGAATTTTGAGATAATTTAATTTTAAACTGAATGAAAAGTTGTGAAAATTTTAATAAAATTTGAGACTCGAAAAAAATATAAAAACAACTGCTATCGATTTGAAGTTTTCAAAATTTACCCATAACTCATGCTTGTTTGCTGTTCAGTAAAAATTACGAATAATTCGTCCTTGAATTTTGAGAGAATTTAATTTTAAACTGAATGAAAAGTTGTGAAAATTTTAATAAATTTCGGGCTCGAAAAAAAAAATAGAAAAACAACTGCTGTAGATTTGAAATTTCTCAAATTAACCCTTAGCTCTTGCATATTTACGGTTCAGTAAAAATCAAAAAGATTTTGTACTTGAATTTTGAGATATTTTAATTTTAAACCAAACAAGTTGTGAAAATTTTAATAAAATTTGAGACTCGAAAAAAAATAATATAAAAACAACTGCTATCGATTTGAAGTTTTCAAAATTTACCCATAACTCATGCTTGTTTGCTGTTCAGTAAAAATTACGAATAATTCGTCCTTGAATGTTGAGATAATTTAATTTTAAACTGAATGAAAAGTTGTGAAAATTTTAGAAATTTTCGAGACCCGAAAAAAATATAAAAACAACTGCTATCGATTTGAAGTTTTTTAAAGTTACCCATAACTCATGCTTGTTTGCGGTTCAGTAAAAATTACGAATAATTCGTCCTTGAATTTTGAGATAATTTAATTTTAAACTGAATGAAAAGTTGTGAAAATTTTAGTAATTTTCGAGACTCGAAAAAAAATATAAAAACAACTGCTATCGATTTAAAGTTTTTTAAATTTACCCATAACTCATGCTTATTTGCGGTTCAGTAACAATTACGAATAATTCGTCCTTGAATTTTGAGATAATTTAATTTTAAACTGAATGAAAAGTTGTGAAAATTTTAGGAATTTTCGAGACTCGAAAAAAAATATAAAAACAACTGCTATCGATTTGAAGTTTTTTAAATTTACCCATAACTCAGGCTTGTTTGCGGTTCAGTAACAATTACGAATGATTCGTCCTTGAATTTTGAGATAATTTAATTTTAAACTGAATGAAAAGTTGTGAAAATTTAAAAAAATTTCGAGACTCGAAAAAAAAAATATAAAAACAATTGCTATCGATTTGAAGTTTTCAAAATCTACCCATAACTCATGCTTGTTTGCGGTTCAGTAAAAAATACGAATAATTTGTCCTTGAATTTTCAGATATTTTAATTTTAAACCGAACGAAAGTTGTGAAAATTTTAATAAAATTTGAGACTCGAAAAAAAATAATATAAAAACAACTGCTATCGATTTGAAGTTTTTTAAATTTACCCATAACTCATGCTCGTTTGCGGTTCAGTAACAATTACGAATAATTCGTCCTTGAATTTTGAGATAATTTAATTTTAAACTGAATGAAAAGTTGTGAAAATTTTAGGAATTTTCGAGACTCAAAAAAAATATAAAAACAACTGCTATCGATTTGAAGTTTTCAAAATTTACCCATAACTCATGCTTGTTTGCTGTTCAGTAAAAATTACGAATAATTCGTCCTTGAATTTTAAGAGAATTTAATTTTAAACTGAATGAAAAGTTGTGAAAATTTTAATAAATTTCGGGCTCGAAAAAAAAATAGAAAAACAACTGCTATAGATTTGAAATTTCTCAAATTAACCCTTAGCTCTTGCATATTTACGGTTCAGTAAAAATCAAAAAGATTTTGTACTTGAATTTTGAGATATTTTAATTTTAAACCAAACAAGTTGTGAAAATTTTAATAAAATTTGAGACTCGAAAAAAAATATAAAAACAACTGCTATCGATTTGAAGTTTTTTCAATTTACCCATAACTCAGGCTTGTTTGCGGTTCAGTAACAATTACGAATGATTCGTCCTTGAATTTTGAGATAATTTAATTTTAAACTGAATGAAAAGTTGTGAAAATTTAAAAAAATTTCGAGACTCGAAAAAAAAAATATAAAAACAATTGCTATCGATTTGAAGTTTTCAAAATCTACCCATAACTCATGCTTGTTTGCGGTTCAGTAAAAAATACGAATAATTTGTCCTTGAATTTTCAGATATTTTAATTTTAAACCGAACGAAAGTTGTGAAAATTTTAATAAAATTTGAGACTCGAAAAAAAATAATATAAAAACAACTGCTATCGATTTGAAGTTTTTTAAATTTACCCATAACTCATGCTCGTTTGCGGTTCAGTAACAATTACGAATAATTCGTCCTTGAATTTTGAGATAATTTAATTTTAAACTGAATGAAAAGTTGTGAAAATTTTAGGAATTTTCGAGACTCGAAAAAAAATATAAAAACAACTGCTATCGATTTGAAGTTTTCAAAATTTACCCATAACTCATGCTTGTTTGCTGTTCAGTAAAAATTACGAATAATTCGTCCTTGAATTTTAAGAGAATTTAATTTTAAACTGAATGAAAAGTTGTGAAAATTTTAATAAATTTCGGGCTCGAAAAAAAAATAGAAAAACAACTGCTATAGATTTGAAATTTCTCAAATTAACCCTTAGCTCTTGCATATTTACGGTTCAGTAAAAATCAAAAAGATTTTGTACTTGAATTTTGAGATATTTTAATTTTAAACCAAACAAGTTGTGAAAATTTTAATAAAACTTGAGACTCGAAAAAAAATATAAAAACAACTGCTATTGATTTGAAGTTTTTTAAATTTACCCATAACTCATGCTTGTTTGCGGTTCAGTAAAAATAAGAAATAATTTGTCCTTGAATTTTGAGATAATTTAATTTTAAACTGAATGAAAAGTTGTGAAAATTTTGGGAATTTTCGAGACTCGAAAAAAAAATATAAAAACAACTGCTATCGATTTGAAGTTTTTTCAATTTACCCATAACTCAGGCTTGTTTGCGGTTCAGTAACAATTACGAATGATTCGTCCTTGAATTTTGAGATAATTTAATTTTAAACTGAATGAAAAGTTGTGAAAATTTTAAAAATTTTCGAGACTCGAAAAAAAAAATATAAAAACAACTGCTATCGATTTGAAGTTTTTTAAATTTACCCATAACTCATGCTTGTTTGCGGTTCAGGAAAAATTACAAATAATTCGTCCTTGAATTTTGAGATAATTTAATTTTAAACTGAATGAAAAGTTGTGAAAATTTTAGGAATTTTCGAGACCCGAAAAAAATATAAAAACAACTGCTATCGATTGGAAGTTTTTAAAATTTACCCATAACTCATGCTTGTTTGCGGTTCAGTAAAAATTACAAATAATTTGTGATTGAATTTTGAGATAATTTAATTTTAAACTGAATGAAAAGTTGTGAACATTTTAGAAATTTTCGAGACCCGAAAAAAATATAAAAACAACTGCTATCGATTTGAAGTTTTTTTTTTAATTTACCCATAACTCATGCTTGTTTGTGGTTCAGTAACAATTACGAATAATTTGTCCTTGAATTTTGAGATAATTTAATTTTAAACTGAATGAAAAGTTGTGAAAATTTTAGAAATTTTCGAGACTCGAAAATAAATATAAAAACAACTGCTATCGATTTGAAATTCCTCAAATAAACCCCTAGCTCATGCATATTTACGGTTCATTAAAAATCAAAAAGATTTTGTACTTGGATTTTGAGATATTTTAATTTTAAACCGAACAAGTTGTGAAAATTTTAATAAAATTTGAGACTCGAAAAAAAAATATAAAAACAACTGCTATCGATTTAAAGTTTTTAAAATTTACCCATAAAAATAAATAAATATTTTGTTCTTGGATTTTAAAATATTTTAATTTTAAACCGAATGACAAGTTGTTTTATAAATGATTATTTTATTAAATTCAACTGTTTCTTATAGATGAGGTTTTTTTTTCATTTAACTTTTGCTTTATAGATGATATTTTTTAAATCAACTTCTTCTTTGTAGTTTTTCTAAACCAACTTTATTAGGTGTAATTTTTTAATTGAACTATTCATCTATAGATTTCTGTTTTGTTTTAACTGTTTTTTTTTGTAAATTTCCTCAAATTCATGTTTTTATAGAACATGTTTGTATTCCACGTTTATTCACACATAATTTTCTATATAAATCCAACCATATATTTATAAATTGATGGTGGAAGCGATTATTTGATTCAAGAACTTTTCAATAAAATGCACTTTGTTGGTATCACCAGTGGCGGCTCGTTATGTGGAGCCGAGGAGCCATGGCACTACCACTAATTTCAAGCTCAGCAATGATTTTTAAATCATTCTAAACACTTTTCGTCTTTAGTTGATTTATTCAATGCTTCTGTGAAGGTTTTCAATTTCAATTATCGTTCGTTTTTTTTTCTTCAAAAGAAGACATATATTGCTAAATGGCTCCACCATCAAATTGTTCCACCAGCCGGCACAGGACATCACACACTTTTTATTTTTATTTATGCGACTATAGTTTTGACTACAGAGATAACAGATAATGAGGGTCCAAAACTATAGTCACAAAAATAAAAATAAAAACGCATGTTATATCAACAAAGTGCATCATATATCTTTTTACTTTCTCCGTTATGAAGTACGAGAAAGTATTGTCATCGTGATTTTTTTCAAATTTTTTTTTACGGAAATATCCGTTTTCATTCAACAATTTCTGGAAAAAAAATTGTGTCTGTGTGTGTGTGTGTCTATGTGTGTGTGTCTAATAGAGCAATTGATATGAAACTTTGAACATATGTCTTATTTGATAATCCAAAGAACTGAAAAGCTTTTGGTAAAATTTCGTACACCGGAAGTGGGTGTTTACCTTAACTGTTTTTTGTTTTTTGCCAATATTTTCTTAAATATGAAAAATATCACAAAAACATTTAAACAAATATTGAAGACAATAAAGAAATTAGAGTATTTTGTTTGAAAACATTTTGCATAAAATCATTGTTATTCGAGAAAATTTTTTTTTTTTCATTTTTGGTATATAATTATGAAACGATAATAGTTACAGCAAATTTATATCAACAATAATTGTAGAGAATGCCAAATTGAACAACTTATTATGAATAGCTTATTTTGTTTGAAAATATTTTTTATAAAGTCATTGTTATTCGAGAAAAAAATGTATTATTTAAATTTTCATTTTTGGTTTATAATTATGAAATGATAATAGTTACAGCAAATTTATACTAATAATAATAATGCAGAGAATGTCAAAATGAATAACTTATAAAGAATAAGTTTTTTTCGAAATCTCTTTAGTTTTTGAGTAAACTGAGTTTTTGAATTTAAAGTATAATTTTTCCATCTTTTATAATTTTGACGTTTGAAACGTCAGTTTCATGCGAGTCTACAAAACGCTCGATGTACATTTAAAATATGATTTAAATTGAAAATAAACCATGAAAGTGTAAATATAAATGATGATACCATATGAGAAAGTAACATGATGGCCACATTACCATTTTTTTTTTTAGATGAAATTTGAATTTATTTAGAATTACGATGGAATTACTTTCGTCTACTTTTATTATAATTAGGTTTTATGTTATTCCAAATTCTGCTTGTTTAACAACTGAAATTCAACATTATAATTTCCGATTTTACTATCCAAATATTAAATTTGGAAGTCTAAACGTCTAAATGTCCTGGACACAAATACTTATGTAACATTTATTAATTATGTATGCATTATGGTGGCACAAGTGGAAATAACATTGAATTTAATTTAATTTAATTAAAAATTGGATTTACTTTCTAATTTCCAGATTATGCGTTAAAATTTTATAATTAAGGGTCTAAATTTTATAATTTTCGGATTATAGGACCGATATTTTGGATTTTAGGTCCACATTTGTAATTATAAGACCATAATTTCGGATTTTAGTTCAAATTTTCGGATTGAACTGCTGAATTCCACGGCTCAAACTCGCATTTTAAAACCATTTTAGAAATTTAGAAATATATTTTTAGCGTCAAAATCAAATCGAATAATCGCTTTAAGCTTTAACAGCTACTACAATTGATTAAAAGTTGTGAATTGAAAATATGAATGGTCAGAAAGTTTTGAGTTTTTATCGAGCAAAATTTGCAGTTTTTTTATTCCAAATTTTGGGTTTAATGCTTAATTTTTTTAATTTTAATAAATCGGTTGTGGCTGACTGACCTGCGCTGTCTAAGCCATTCTTCCTCCATATCATTCATGATTCCCAAAAACCCAAATTTCAGTCAATCATGATAATCCTAAAAAAAAATAGAACACAGACTAAATTGTTGTTTATACTGGAGGCTTCTACTTCATTACATTTTATACAGTGCGCGCCTAAAGTATGGAATATTGTCAGTAAAATCAAAATAAAATATTTTTGGAAAAAATCCACGAACACGTCGATTTACTTTTATAAAAATACACATTTTTGCATGAAAGTCGATTTTTAGTCGTCATTTGCTTTTGAGTAATGACGTCATCCATTTTGTTTTTTTCCAAAAAAATATTTTATTTCGATTTTACTGACTATATTCCATACTTTAGGCGCGCACTGTATAATAAATCAAACACTATTGCTTTATTTGAATAATTTTTGAAAATGTATTATTTCCGTGATTATAGTTTCGGAAACTTCAACGTGAGTTTGATAAAGTTGCCGAAACTATAGTCACGAAAGTAATAAATTGTGTAAATAGTGTTTTATTTATAACACAGACTATGTTTTTGCCACAACTATACCTCATAGTTTTTGATTTTTTTTTTACTTTCTCCGTTACGAAGTACGAGAAAGTATTGTATTTTTTTTTACGGAAATATCCGTTTTGGGGTCCCTAGATGCCATTTCAACAATTTCTGGAAAAAAATGTTTTGTGTCTGTGTGTGTGTGTCTATGTGTGTGCGTGTGTGTGTGTGTGTGTGTGTGTGTCTGTCTGTGCGCGCTGTATCTTAAAAACTAATACAGCAATTGGTATTAAACTTTGAACATCCGTCTTATTTGATAATCTGAAGAACTGAAAAGCTTTTGGTAAAATTTCGTACACCGTAAGTGGGCGTTTACCTCAACTGTTTTTTGTTTTTTGCCAATATTTTCCTAAATATGAAAAATATCACAAAAATATTTAAATAAAGTTTGAAGACAACAAAGGAATAAACACCTTTTGCTTAAAAACATTTTTTATAAAATCATTTTTATTCGAGAAAAAAATGTATTATTATTTTTTTATTTTTGGTTTATAATTATGAAACGATAATAGTTACAGCAAATTTATGTGAATAATAATTGCAGAGAATGCTAAAATGAAGAACTTATAAAGAATAAGTTTTTTTCGAAATTCCTTTAGTTTTTGAGTAAACTGAGTTTTTGAATTTGAAGTATAATTTTTCCATCGTTCATAATTTTGAGTTTCCTCTGAGTTTACAAAGCGCTCGATGTGCATTCAAAATATGATTCAAATTGAAAATACACCATGAAAGCGTAAATATAAATGATACCATCCAGTCGGAGAAAGTAACATGATGGCCACATCACCGTTTTTACTTTCTCCGTTACGAAGTACGAGAAAGTATTGTGATCGTGATTTTTTTTTCAAAAATTTTTTTTACCGAAATATCCGTTTTGGGGTCCCTAGATACCATTTCAACAATTTCTGGAAATTTTCTTTTTGTGTCTGTGTGTGTGTGTGTGTCTGTGTGTGTGTGTGTCTGTCTGTGTGCGCTGTATCTCAAAAACCAATAAAGCAATTGATATGAAACTTTGAACATACGTCTTATTTGATAATCCAAAGAACTGAAAAGCTTTTGGTAAAATTTCGTACACCGGAAGTGGGCGTTTACCTCAACTGTTTTTTGTTTTTTGCCAATATTTTCTTAAATATAAAAAATATCACAAAAACATTTAAACAAACATCGAAGACAACAAAGAAATGAATAGCTTTTGCTTGAAAATATTTTTCATAAAATCATTGCTATTCGAGAAAAAAAAAATAATTTTTTTAAATTTTTGGTTTATAATTATGAAACGATAATAGTTACAGCAATTTTATGTGAATAATAATTGTAGATAATGCTAAAATGAACAACTTCTAAAGAATAAGTTTTTTTCGAAATCTCGTTAGTTTTCGAGTAAACCTAGTTTTTGAATTTGAAGTATAATTTTTCCATCTTTCATGATTTTGACGTTTTAAACGTCAGTTTCATCCGAGTTTACGCAATGCTCGATGTACATTTAAAATATGATTTCAATTGAAAATAAACCCATGAAAACGTAAATATAAAGTCGGAGAAAGTAACATGATGGCCACATCATCATTTTTTTCAATGTTTCAATACTAGTTGTAGATCTTCATGTAATGAATTTGTTCAATTTAACACTAAACAAACATTCGCGGGCATCAGTTAACTATCGAATGCGGGCGAAATAAATTAATGATCACCGCAATCAATAGATCTAACCCTTATCCGCGGGCCATGCATAAATAATAACAAATTTTCGAGAGGACGGCCGCACGACATGATCAGGGCTAATGTTACAGAGGGCGCCAGCCAATGGAGCATCGCCGGAGACGTGCAAATCGAATTATTTCCGGGACTTCATCCTTTATATCCCACGGGAACCGTCACGACCCACCTTCGCGTCTCTCGCGTGTCTTCGTTTATGTTTTATGTAATATCTGCATACCGAATGCGCCGTTTGTATAAATGTACACATTGCCGTTATCTATTATAAATAAATTTGCGTAAACGTTCCCCGCTCGCGCTCACCGTTTTCAGACAGTTGAGTTATTGAATTAAATCCGGAGTGACGTTGGAATACTTCACAATAATACGCCTCCTGCATGGCACATCAAAGACGTCTGAGGATTGGCTTGCTTGATGTTGTTGCCTGGATAAACTTCACCTGCGGTTCGTAATTTCGAATTGTAATTTATCTTGGAATGAAATGAATTCACCGCGTTGGAAGTAATGCACATATGCTCGAGTTCAATTTTAGGAGTAATATGATATAAAATCAGTTTGTAGCTGCAGGTAAGTGAGATTTAGTGGCGGTTGGCGGCGTGAAGTAGAGATTGGCTAAACCAGTGGTCGGCAAAGTGCGGCTCCAGAGCCGAATGTGGCTCTTTGGCTCCTTAAGTGCGGCTCTGGCACAAATATCCACGGAAGGCGTAATAATATTTTCGTTTAAAAAAAAATGGTGATGTGGCCATCATGTTACTTTCTCCAATTTGACAATTAGACCAAAACCTTGAAAATTCTGGCAAAACATTAAAAAGTCGCTGCTTTAGGTTAAAAATCTAAAATATTCGCCAATCAAAAATTCACTAATAGAAATCAATAATTAAACAAAAAAACTAAAACATAGGCCCAAAAAAATCCTAATATCGAAAACTATGGCCTGAACATAAAAAAAACGCAAACTAAAACATCGAAAATTTCAACAAACACATCGAAAATGTTGTCCAAAATAAAGATTATTTAGGCAAAAAAATTAAAAATTTGAAATAAATTAAGGCGAAAACAGGTAAAGGTAAAGATCTAAAATATGGACCTAAAAAATGCAGGCTAAAATATTGTAAATTCAAGTAAAAGAAAAAAATATTTAGCTAGCCCCTAAAATAATTCTTTGGCTCAAAATAAGTTTCCGACCAGAAACTCGAAAATAATGCAAAAAAAATAAAATAAAAACAATAATTCAGGTTAAAAAGTAAATGCCAAAAAATCAAAAACCGACCAAAAAATTCGAAAATACTGGCAAAAAAATCGCGCATAAAAATCAATAATTCAGATTAGAAAATTAAAAATATAATACAAAAAATCTAAAATTTAAACCAACAATTAGGACCTAAATATTAAAAATACGGACAAACAAATCGAAACTTTTAACACGCAACCTAAATTTTCACGCCAAAATAAAGAATATTTAGGTCAAAAATTTGGAATAGTAAACGAAGTTACAGGCTAGAGATCCAAAAATGCAGATAAAAAGATTCAAGTAAAGGAAAAATAGTTTGCCGTTTTCACCTTCAAAATAACCCTGTAGCTTAGAGTAAGTTTCTGAACAGAAACTCAAATTGAAAATAAAAAAAATCTAAAATATGGGCCAAGAAAACGAAAAATTAGATCAAATACTCAAAATTTGGGACGAACAAAATTAAAAAAAGCAGGCCAAAATAAAGAAACGGAAAAAATATACTTCAAATTCAAAAACTCGGTTTACTCAAAAACTAACGAGATTTCGAAAAAAACTTATTCTTTAGAAGTTGTTCATTTTGCTATTCTCTACAATTATTATTCACACAAATTTGTTGTAACTATCAGCGTTTCATAATTATAAACCAAAAGTTAAAAAAAATTAATAAATTTTTTTCTCGAATAGCAATGATTTTATGAAAAATATTTTCAAGCAAAAGATGTTCATTTCTTTGTTGTCTTCAATGTTTGTTTAAATGTTTTTGTGATATTTTTCATATTTAAGAAAATATTGTCAAAAAACAAAAAACAGTTAAGGTAAACACCCACTTCCGGTGTACGAAATTTTACCAAAAGCTTTTCAGTTCTTCAGATTATCAAATAAGACGTATGTTGAAAGTTTCATATCAATTGCTATATTAGTTTTTGAGATACAGCGCACACAGCCAGACACACACACACACACACACAGACACAAATTTTTCAAGTGATTATGGCTTTATAAAATTCTTAGCATTCAAGAATTTTATAAAATGCGTAATTGTAGTATGAACTTATAATCAATAAAGAAAATACTGCTACTTAAAATCACCGTTACTTAAAATCACGGTTACTTAAAATCACCGCTACTTAAAATCACTGCTATTTAAACTGTGATTGCTCCTGAAAATCACAAGTTACCTAAACAGTGATTGTTACTTAAACTGCAACTGTTACTTAAAACGTGATTTTAAGAAAACAATAGAGAATAGCATTTCTAAATATTATTTTATATTCAATACTGTATCCTCCCATTTACTCGTACGCTCATGGTCAAATTACGATTTTCATAAACTAAAAAAAATATGTATAAAAACAACTGCTACAAATAGTAAACCCAAAATTACTCACAATTCAATTCAGTGCGAATATCTAAACATACATTTTGAAATAACACCACGAAACCAATTTTGAAATTGCAAACTTCATGAACTGAAAAAATAATAAATAAAAACAATTTATACCAAATTGCGAGAATCTCTAAATGCTTGTAAAAAATTAAAACGAACATTTCCAAAAATCCATATCTCTTTCGAAAATGGTTGAATTTCCAAAAACTAAATTGATTTTGAATAAGCGATACTTCTGCCGCTGAGGATGATTTTTTATAACATTTTGCCTTCGCGTTTAATTTTTTTCTGCTATGTTTCATTCAGGTGCTCAAAAATTTAAAACTAAAATTTTCAAAAATCCACATCTATTTTGAAAATTGTTGAATTTACAAAAACCAAATTAATCTTGAATAAGCGGTACTTTGGCCATTGAGGATGATTTTTTATGAAATTTTTCCTGTATTTTTTATATTTTTATCTACGAAGTTTTTGTTCAGGTGCTCAAAAAATGAAAACAAAATTTTTCACAATAAAACAAATTGTTGAATTTAGAAAATCCAAATTGATTTTGAATAAGCGATACTTTGGCTATTGAGGATAATTTTGTATGGAATTTTGCTTGCACGTTTTATATTTTTTCTGCGATGTTTTTATTCAAGTGCTCAAAAAATTAAAACGAACATTTTTAAAAATCCATATCTCTATTGAAAATTGTTGAATTTACAAAAAACAAATTGATTTTGAATAAGCGATACTTCGGCTATTGAGGATAATTTTGTATGGAATTTTGCCTGCACGTTTTATATTTTTTCTGCGATGTTTTCATTCAAGTGCTCAAAAAATTAAAACGAACATTTTTAAAAATCCATATCTCTATTGAAAATTGTTGAATTTACAAAAAAACAAATTGATTTTGAATAAGCGATAATTTGGCCATTGAGGCTGATTTTTTATGGAATTTTTCCTGCAATTTTTATATTTTTATCTACGAAGTTTTTGTTCAGGTGCTCAAAAAATTAAAACAAAATTTTTTAAAAATCCATATCTCTAATACAATTGTTTTACAATTTTTTCCTGCATGTTATATAGTAAGTAAGTAAGTAAGTAAGTAAGTAGGTTTATTAATGTCAATACCGAAAGGTTTACATAGGTCATTATAATAAATTGGAGACAATATTTGACAAATTATTCTAAATATGAAGATGATAAAAATGTTAAAATTAAGTTGCAAAATAAAATATACAATCAAATATAAAAATACAGTTAAGCGATATAATTATTCTAATATACAGGACATTACAGACAGTTTAAAATAAATCAAAGATAAAACATATAATAAAATAAAACAAAATAAAACACCGAATTATAAAATATGAACTAAAACATTGTATAAATAAAAACATTAAAAATAAAATAACAGTATAATAAATTAAAATAAATAAATAAAAACAGTGTAGATATAAAACGATATTAATAAAATCAAATTGTAAAATTGCAGTAAAAAGATAAAATTGGTTATTGTAAAATCACAGTAAAGAGTAAAAATAAATAAATAACAACATTAAAATTACACGACAGCAATATCTGCAAGACCACTTGATAAACATTCTGAAATATGATAGTAGGCTTTGCGACTGAAGTATAATTTCTTTTGCGATGTTTTTGTGGTCAAAAAATTAAAACGAAATTTTTAAAAATCCATATCTTTATTGAAAATAGTTGAATTTACAAAAACCAAATTGATTTTGAATAAGCGATACTTGGGCCAACGAGGATGAATTTTTATTGATTTTTTCTTGCATTTTTTATATTTTTATCTGCGAAGTTTTTGATCAAGTGCTCCAGAAATTAAAACGAACTGTTTTTATTGTTATTAAACGTGTGTTTAGTGTGAACTTGTGATAATAATGCTAAGGGATACGATCCATAATGTGTGCCCTATGCACTAAATTATTCACCCAATATCGAGTAACACATCTTCCTTTCGATTCTACGAAAATTGTTCGAAATTGTTTCATTGAACAATAATTTATTCAATAAAAAATAAGTTCATCGAAAGCAATTCCTTCGAAGAGAAATGTATTCAAAGGTAAATTTATTCATAAATTTGTATACCATACGTGAATAAATTGTTAATTCAAATTATAAATTATTTTACACTAAAAAGAAAAAAATATTGGTTTTGATTGCACAATACAACCCAAAATTTCATTTGGTGATACTTAATTATTTTGAAAATATACAATTTATGTATTTTGAGCAACTTACAAAATCATTTAATGAAACACTAACACAGTGTATAGTTTCAAATTAATTTTATTGTTCTACAACAATTGTTTCACCACACAGTGGCTTCATCAGCTAGATGAAAAATTATGGGTTCTATCTGTTTCTCATTACTGACGTTGATGCTACTAAACAGCACCAACAGTGCAAGATAAGTTGCATAATCACCTGTCGTGATTTTTCTATATGCTTATATGAGCATTGGGCTTCACGTCCCATGTAAAAAAAGTTGATAGATCTCTAGCTTATTACCTGATTGTTCCTCAAGATTAATACAGTTATTTACAAAATAATGTCTCTGCCTGAACAAAAAGCGCATGCATTTAATATGTTCTTGGATTACAGAATGTATTATTTATTTAACTTCAGCTGGAAGGTGATAATCCCGGCTTTATATACATTATTTATCGGAATATTAAATAAGGGAATCATGGTAAAGATCGCGTGTCGGAGCATCGAGTGCGGAGCACACGGCCGCCCACCCAAATGCTGAAATAGTGCAGGTATAATCAATACCTAAAACTGCAGTTACGGTAGATTGCCAGTGCCGGCTCATTTATATTGTGCGCTTTTGTGAAAATGCTCCCATCCTCCTCCTCCTGCTGCCGCCGCACATATGTATGTATTCCGCAACTTAAAATAAACGGCAACAAATGGTAAACGAAAACAAATAGGTGGGAGGGCGGACAGGAATTGGGCTGTAAAGCCTCTCAGGACGTATAAAAGTTTCCGTCGGTGGAGAGTTTTCGTTAGGTCTAAGCCCCAATTAGTAAACGGCACACAGGACACGTCTCTTAAGTCACGTTGCCACGGCTGCCAATTAGGGAATTGTATTACTCGCGAAGACACGAATTTTCCGCATTTTTTTTAACCTCGCCGCCGGAGATGGGCTAAATTGTGTTATACTTAGTTTGGTATTTATTTTCTGGATGAGCATGCTGTTCATGACAATCGTGACATTGTGTTCTTCTTAATTTATATATCGATACTTTCATAAACATTCGCGACGGCTTTGTTGGAAGTTTCTAGCAGAATTAGTCCGAAGTATTTATAAATAATCTTAAAATTCTCTTAAATGATCTAGACAAGTCCTTCTCTGATAGTATTGTGTCGAAACGTATAAATCAATCCTAACCCAACGAATGCCGCCATATTCGCGACAATAAAAATATTATAGTAAGATCGAACGGCTCTTCGGGGCGCCTAAGAAATGTTAAGTTCCCGGCGCATCCACCAGAAGATACAAAATGAGCACATTTTAGTTGTCTACAAAGCGATGTTGCTGCTATATAAACTAGCTCATTAGCTAAGGATTAAAATGTATTTTTTGAAGAAAAAAAAAATGTTGGGTAATTCATTTTTAACACGTTTGCTGCGACCGTCGGGCTAGTGCGCCCGACTTTATACTTTGTATGTGCAATCCCAACTGCAGTGGCAGCAAACGTGTTAAAACTGGTAAACTAGATTTTTTTGCTAGAGCTATTATCCATCAAAATTTGTACTTAGAATATAATAATAATGGCATATAACTCCATTCAAGAAATGGATAGACTCAACATTAACATGATGGGTATCTGCAAAATAAGATAGCAAGTTTCAGGTTGCTGCACAATCAATACTTACAGTTTAACACTCTGGATACCTCGACAACTAAAATATAAACAAAGTGGTAATGTCCAACAAAATGCAACAATATATCACAACTTCACTCCGAAATCAAATCAAATGTTACTCATCCGGATGAACAGCGCCCTAACGTAAATCATCCACGTATATGCCCCAACCTCGGATAAACCTGACGAAGAAATTGAAGAATTTTATACCACACTGACCGATGTACTGAAGAAACAACTCAATAAACAAACAGTAACAATAATTCAATTCAATTTATTTTAATTTGGCGCTCAAACAGGAAATATATATAATGAGAAAATTTTATCGGCAACTATGAACTAAGCACAAGGCGTGTTACATCGAAATATGATGTTGCGAGACCTTGGCACGGCTCTTAAACGTTCTGGGTCACTACCCAGCCACGTGGATTTTTACTTTCTCCGTTACGAAGTACGAGAAAGTATTGTGATCGTGATTTTTTTTTCAAAAATTTTTTTTACGGAAATATCCGTTTTGTGGTCCCTAGATGCCATTTCAACAATTTCTGGAAAAAATTTTTTGTGTCTGTGTGTGTGTGTGTGTGTGTGTGTGTCTGTCTGTCTGCCTGTGTGTATGTGTGTCTGTCTGTGTGCGCTGTATCTCAAAAACTAATAGAGAAATTGATATGAAACTTTAAACATACGTCTTATTTCATAATCCAAAGAACTGAAAAGCTTTTGGTAAAATTTCGTACACCGGAAGTGGGTGTTTACCTTGACTGTTTTTTGTTTTTTGTCAATATTTTCTTAAATATGAAAAATATCAAAAAACTTTTAAACAAACATCGAAGACAACAAAGAAATGAACATATTTTCCTTGAAAATATTTTTCATAAAATCATTTTTATTCAAGAAAAAAATTTATTATTTTTTTTTAATTTTTGGTTTATAATTATGAAACGATAGTAGTTACAGCAAATTTATGTAAAATAAATTGAATTGAAAAATATCAAAAAACTTTTAAACAAACATCGAAGACAACAAAGAAATGAACATCTTTTCCTTGAAAATATTTTTCATAAAATCATTTTTATTCAAGAAAAAAATTTATTAATTTTTTTTAATTTTTGGTTTATAATTATGAAACGATAGTAGTTACAGCAAATTTATGTGAATAATAATTGTAGAGAATACCAAAATGAACAACTTCTAAAGAATAAGTTTTTTTCGAAATCTCGTTAGTTTTTGAGTAAACCTAGTTTTTGAATTTGAAGTACAATTTTTCCATCTTTCATGATTTTGACGTTTTAAACGTCAGTTTCATCCGAGTTTACGCAACGCTTGATGTATATTTAAAATATGATTTCAATTGAAAATAAATCCATGAAAACGTTAATATAAAGTCGGAGAAAGTAACATGATGGCCACATCACCATTTTTTTGGAACATAGCCTAAGTGTCTCGTGAATATAACACAGGAACGCTCACCACAGTGCCCAGTGTTATAGTGGCTGCCGGAAACATCACCTCTTCACTCGGTCTTGGAACCCTCCGGCGGATACCGTTATCCGCCGGTTGACTCCAATGTTCAGTGCCTCACCTTGTCGTGGTACTAGAGCTCAGGTAGGAAGCGCAATGTCCAAAACTGATTAATCGACCCACTGAGTGCTAATCGACTAGCTGCGGTTGTTAATCGGTGCACCCTTGGCCCAACCCTCTATCCACTCAGTGGTCCAGAAAATCCGATATGCGCTCCTTACGAGGTCACGGGGGCCACTTCACACGTGCTAGTCATTAATATCTGGTTTGTTCGCAGAGTCGTACCATCTCCCATTTGCTACCCTGCTGAGCTACGCCGGTAACAGGCCCAGAGTGGTTCAAAATGGCCCCAAACCTGGCCAAAACTCTAATGAGTGATTACATTAATTTGATAATCGATATCATCAGGTTATTAGGGTCGCTGATCCCGAATTTTTTTATCAAAATAATCATATTCAAAATGGCGGACGTTTTTGAAAAAATAATGAGTTTATCGCTTCAAGGTTGCTGATTACGAATTTGATACTAAAATTATCAAATTTAAAACGGTGAGTCCAAAATAGCGAACGTTTTTGAAAAATAGTTAGTTTATTACTCTGAAAACTAGTAATACCACCATTTACCCCTTCCATAATTTAATTTAGATCTTATAGCATCCATTCCATAAATCGTATCCATGCATATAAGGAAGAAATTCCAAAATTAAATTTAGAGCTGTCAGTTTCTTTATGTGCAACCAATGCTAAATTGTTAGTGTTTAACACTATTATACATAACTAACATTTCTTCGTAGATTTTGGGTCGGTACTAGCATTTCCTATCTCTCCATCTATCGTTATTTGTGCACGAGAGTGTGCACGGTAGCACTAATTTTTTTATTATTTCCGCAGGAGCAATTTTGGATTTCCTGTGAATATGAGCTAGGGCATATGTGAAAAAAAGAATAACTCCATTAGACCATCGTGGAATAAGTGAAAAATATCAAAATCAGGCCTATCTTTCGCATAAAATTTAACAAAAAAGAAGAATCATTTTTGAAAATGTAAGTACATAAGATCATTCTACATACCTTCATTAACATTATCAAATTTGTAAAAGTGAAAACGGATATATAGTTATATTGTCACTTTTCTGAAACGCTGTAAAACTCGGCAGTGAACAGTCGCTCGCATGTTCTCAAGAGACTAGACTCTCGGACTGCTGAGGCAAGCAGGTATAAAATATTTTACACAGTCTCTTTGTAATCTAAACGCGCCAAAGCCTTCTCTACAAGAATGCTTTGAAAAACATATCTATGAGAATGCTTTAAAAAACATCGAAATTCCAATCTAAATTATTTGCATTTTGACCAGCGAAAAAGGTCAAATGTCACAGTGTGCGGCGGTAGACTGAAGCACTTTGCAAAAGAGAAAGAATACGTAGTACTGATCACCTTCTTTAAACTCCTACCACGACGAATATACACCTGGATACACTATCCTTATAAAATCGGTCCACTACGCGCCAGTGCAGAATCAGACTAAAGAGAGTCAAGAGAAAAACATCTAGAAAAAGATGGGGCATGAGAAGATTAAAGGAACACGACATACGAGAAACAGTAGCGGAACTAGTAGACAAAAAATGCAATTGGATAACGGAGTCAATCAATATACCGAAAGATCGAAAAATAATTAGTCAAAGCAGTTCATGAACAAAAATCCGCGTGTCTTTTCTTAGCTCACAAAAAACTTCAAACTGCAAGTTTGACTTCGTCGGTGTTTATTTTAAAATTTAGGAACTGAGAAAAGATATGCGGCTTTATGTTCATGACCGGCTTTAACGATTTTTGTTTTTCGAACAGACTCTGGAAACGTATCTACAACTCTCAAATAATCACCTAAAATGCAAGGAAAAAGGAAAAACTGGATGACAATTGAAATACCAGGCCTAATTGAAAAGAGAAGAAAAGGAAAAACCGACACAACAAAATACAGTAATATCCAGAAACAAATAAGACAAAATGTAAGAGCTGCAAAATAAAAGTGGATTAAAACATAGAGCGCGGAGATAGAGGTCCTAGAACAGAGACACGATTCCGTAAACATGCATACAATAATTAAGGAAACAGCAGAAATATAATGGCTAGCTATATAATGCAGATAGAAAAAATATTGTTGACGAAGTAAACACGATGGACCTGGAAAGATTATATCGCAGGAAGATTTGAACGCAATAGAGCAGATCCCTACAACCCAGAAGGCCCGGCAATAACACTAGACGAAGTAACAAAGATAGCAGCAAAACTCGGATTAAAAGATGGAAAATCACCACAGCGACAGCGTGAACGAGACAACAAAACGAAAAACTAAATCTCGTTAACAATAAATAATAATATATGGTTGTGTTTTCGAAAAAAGTTGTTTCTTTTCATACACTCTATCCAACGATATCCTATGTTAATCCGAAAAGACCACTTCCATATTGTGTACCATGGGTGGAACGAGTGACCCAAGCAAGGTCATTTCATGGTAAAAATGACGTTTTTTTTTTTAATGTTACATGCAAAAGTTTTATGTGTTTTCAATCCTAATCTGCATTAAAACATACCATGTTCCATTTATAAAAGTTAACTTCCGATCTGAATAACCCATTTCCGGTCAGAAACGGAAGTTGAAAATATCATCATCAGATAGGTAATTTTTTTGGATTTTCCGAAAAAAACATTTCCCTTGATTTTAAAAGGGGTGAACGGGTGGTCGTATCCACCCTGTATGGTAGTTCATAAAAGTGATACACCGAAAACAGAGCCTACATGAGCTTCAAATATAGCAACAGGTAGGAGGCATTGACAGAATAGGAGCGCTTGTACAAAATTTTGATAAAGCAAACATCTCCAATTTATTGCGTGGTGTAGCCCATAATCTTACTTATTAAATAATCTAAAAAATAACGATAATCAACCGCAAATTGAACAAAAATAAAAATTGGCAAAGGGTTTTTCCAACTTTTAAACACGCCAGCATTGTGCTGCTCGTCCTAAGCCGGGGTAAAGTGTGAAGGAAAGTTTGTAATATGTTTAGAAACATTTTCCGTTCGGTGAAGTGAATTCCTTGAAGGTAAATTATCCTGTCGAGGAATTGTCCAGTCGGGGAGTCATTTGTCGGTGAATTGTTGTTGGGGAATTTTCCGTTGGGAAAAAAAACGAGAGACATACCATAGACGTACATAACATCTACATTCATACCACGCCCAAAAAAATCAAATACCAACTGCAACAACCAACGCGCAAATAGTCTAATGAACCACCTTCTAAAACTCGTCTTAAAAATATCCAAAGATTAGTCCAGTGATACGAAAAAAGTATCAGTCGCACAGATTTTGGTTTCAAAAACTCATTAGGCACAAGAGAAACCATATTTAATATCGAAGTCCTGGTCCATAAGCGCAGAGGTGTTGACTGCAATATCTACGCATGCTTTGACTATCAGAAAGGTTTCGACAACTTGCAACATGACAAATTTGTGGACATATTCAAAAACATAAGATTAGAGAAATTCGACCTTAATGCGGATTATTACCAACCAAAGAGCCTCGATACGCATTCAGGGGGGAAACTCGGAAGTCGTAGAAGGCAGGATGGGCGTCCGTCAGGGGAGCCTACATTAACAACAAAAGGTACGCTTATGATACAGGATTATTCTCAGACAAACTTGGGGATCTCTAGGTACTAATAACCAGAATAGTAAAAGCCAGCGAAAAATTGGGCTGTTGGTTAACACAAAGATAAAAACAATATATATGATAATATCCAAACGTAGCAAACATCCCGGCCATTTGATGGTAAAGGGCAAAGTAATAAAGATTACTGACATACGCATACCTCGGAACGACAATCATTGCGATATCACTTTAATTAGCCATGGCAAAAATCAAGAACAAATTTTAATAAGATGAGATATTGCCCAACAATTATCAAAAAAGTGGGTTGAGAATAATATACTTCAGCTCAATCCAGAAAAAAGAACTGTAAACATGCTCTTCACTCCAAGAAGAAAAAAAAATTATTGAAAGTACTTATTATACAACAACTGAAGCCATGACGGCAAACTTCCTCAGTAAGAAAATCGACCTCTTGCGGATTTCCTTGGCGGTCTTGATTTTGCTCTGGTGGTTGGTGAGGGCCCCGCGGATCGCGCGGGTCTTTTTCGGCCTGACGTCGATGGGTTTGTACTTCTTGCCCTTGAACAGCTTGCGGAGTTTTTCCTTTTGCTTTTGGTGCATAACAATGTACACACGGGCGATGGCTTTACGGACGACACGGATCTTCGAGAGTTTCGAAGGTGCTCCTCCGGTTACTTTAGCTACCCTTAAATTGGTCAGCTCAGTTTTTAAGTCTATGAGCTGCTTCTCCAGCTCCTTCTTGCCCTTCAGACGCAACTCGGAGCATTTTACCTTGCCCATTTTGGTACGAAAATACAGACATATTAGCCAGAAAATTTTGCAAAAATATATTTCTGCTTCGGAATTTAGATAACCAAACCTCTACAGAAGTATTACGTACTGCGTACTATGAGGCGTATCATTCAATGATGGTCTATGGAATGCTCGCCTGCGGCCAGTCTACAGGAAGACATAGAATTTCTGCACTACAAAGACGTGCGATCAGAGTAGCCGCTGGTGTTGAAGATTGTAGGCATTTATTCATTTTTGAAAATATCACCGAGACACGTCAATTTTTGTTTCGATGACTTTTGATGACATTTGCACCTTCATAACCTAACCCCCTAGCCATCGTTAACTCCACCCCCGATTTTAAATAGGGACAGTGGATCGAGTGATATATCGGATAGAAGATGTTCAGAGTAAAAATTGGAGGTAAAAGAAAACAGAAAAGAGCCAACTGGTCTATTGACAAAATTGTTGCTTAAAAATACATAATCAATGAAAATCTTACAATTTTTGATATCAAAATAAAGTACAAGAGCGGAAGGTTTAAAATAAATTAAAGATATAATGTAACTGAAGCTAAGATGAACTAATAGCACACTGATTTACAGGTCACTATGATATCACAAAGGAAACCAAGACAAGGGAATATAAGTAGGTTAGACTTATTGCGAGAGGAAATGAGGAAAGCCAAACAGAATTTCAATTTAAGCTATTAGGAAAGATTACGAAGTAAATATCCGTTATAATAGATACTAATAAATATAATAAATTGTCTTTATTAAGAAAACAAATATGCAAATACAAGGAATACCATGACAAGAGTAGGCGAAGTTCTGTGAGGCAAATACCTCTTACTGTTCTTCTATGTAATTGGAAACAAGGAATGGACAAGACGTGATAAGGCTAGAAAAATATATTACTCTTATTATCACAATTGTAGTAATCATCATCATTTGATACGTTCTTAAATCGATTTATCCCACATGACACATCCGCGATGATTAAAGTGCCAATTGCACAGGCTCCTCCTTATTCCTTAATAGAAAGCACGTCTCTTGTAAATCCTTCGTAATAGTTTATCGTCCGACACGGATCCAACTAAGTATGATTTAAATCGGGACATAAGAAGCCCTTATACGCGATACAGGCTATGATACGAGAAACCTTTATTACAGGTTATTACTGTAGTATTTTCAGCTTATGTGTCGTTGCACTGAAAAGACGAAATAGAGGGAGAGGGACAGACGATACCTATGAAATTCGCACTCATGCCCGCTTTAAGTCTGGTGTGTGTTTCTCTTAAGATAGTTTTAATTTTTATTAATCGTTCTTTAGGACTCAAGTTTAATAGTTAATGACATTAATAATAGTTACAATGCATACTGCGCAATTTACCGTGACATTTCTCAACTAAACGTTTCAAACTTCGACTCGATTGTGGATGGTGAACATGTTATATTAATTTTAAAACCCTCACTTGTGCAGTTGTATTATAAGGTGCAAGCTGAATTTTTTACTGAGGTGACCATGCCTGAGAGAGAGAGAGAGAGAGAGAAACAGCAGTCATGTCCGAGATTAATTATTATTTTTAATTCAACGGAACTAATCTAGTCTTTTATTTATTTGCTCGACCAGTGTTGCTCGTTACAGTCGAGCAACACAGGTGTTAATTTTTGATTTATCTTTTATTATTTTTAAAATGTTTCACCAAGTGATAAATGAAAAAGTTATTCAAGAGATAATCTAGTCTTTCATGACGTGATTTTTGTTTACTTCAAGTCTAAGAGCTCATTTTTCAATAAAAAAAAATTGTGGAATTTCCAGGAACGGAGATACGCAACATGACTTTTTTCGTGAATAATGCTTAAATCGACTGGATTTTGACAATTTGTGTTGGCTGGGCGTATAACCCATCCTACAATTTTTTATTTTCTCTAAGTAACCCTTTCTTTCATAGATATTAGTTCCCATATCCTCTGGGCTAAATGTCCTAATTTTTAATATTCGACGACATTCCTAATTTATCTCACAGCCAACTCCGAATCAAAAGCTTGTGGACATTAATCGTTAATGCAAATTGCTTTTTTTAAATTGTTTTGGCTGATACGACACATGATTTCTTTCAATATTTCATTTTTATCTTATTACTTATGCATGTAGCCATCCCATCAATTCAAAACATTTTGGATAACTAACTCATTTTACCCTTGCAATAACGAATACATAACGCCTTCAACGTTTTTCAACTTTGGTTATTTTTACGTATTTGTAAAATTAGGTGTTTCGTGTGTTTTTATGATTAGGTTGTATAGTTCCCAAAATAAATTTCTGGTAGAATCCAGATAGTAGCATCAGGACGAAGTTTAACGACGCAAGTTTATGAACAATCGGCGGTTGTATCTTCGGAACCGCTAGTAATCCGAACAGAGCAATTAATCGCATTTAATTACTCGAGCACGTGAAACAACAATATGTATAATAAGTAGGTACGTGCATGTAACAGGGAGGGGGAGAATTGTACGTGCTCTATTGTTTATGCAACATTCAAGTTGGCCAATCTGTTATAATAAACTTAGTGACAGGCAACTTCACCTGTGTTAAGTAGCTTTGCAAATGTAAACGGCATCAATAATTTACAAAGTGAATATGTAATTCATGGAGCCATTTCTATGACAAGAAATCTCCATTATATCCTTGTGCATTATAGATGGCCGAACTCAAAGGCAACGCCGCCTGCCTGCCTGCCAGACTGCCTGCCTGTCACCGGCGCTATTGAACTTTTCCGGTTCCAGTTTAATAATTATTAGGAGATTATTTCCGCCCGTGCAATAATATATTCAGTGGCCTTTCATCCACTAACACAGTTCGGATTTTCTTGAAAGTTTTAATGTACAAGAAGGAAGTGAATGTAGTTTACAACACGAGGAGTTGTTTTAAAGATATGCGCATACGTAATAACAGGTATCATCTTTACATCGCAATACTTTGAAATTTTAATTCCTCATTAGGTCATTCATAATTTCTTCTCAACACAAAATAGACTTAGTTTATTGGTTCAAATATGATAATTGATAACTTTTCGTTTTTGTATTCCAGCCCTTAATTGGTGTTTACTTATATTTGCATTTACGTAGTTCCTCTTTAGTTTCTTCGTTAAGAAGTACGGGAAGTATTGTGATCGTGAAAATTTTCCCAATTTTTTTTTAACACAAATATCCATTTTGAAGTCCTTAGAGGCGATTTCGATGATTTCTCGAAATAAAAATGTGCCCGAGTGTGTGTGGCTGTGCGTCCTGTATCTCAAAAACGAATGCAGAAATTAACATGAAGCTTTGAATCTTAAAAAGAGTCTTGAAAACCAAGTTGTAAAAAAAGTTCTGAGAAAAGTTTAAAAAAATGTTCTGAAAATAAAAGTCTTGAAAAAACTCCTGAAAAAATTCCTGAATAAAAGTACTTGAGGGGCACATCTAGGAGCCGGAAAAAAGTTTATTTTTGTAATTTATTTGAGACATCGGATCTGGAGTTTTCTATCTAAAAGTATACAATCAGGAATACTTTCAATTTGTTTTATTAAATAAAAAATCCCAAATTGTCGGTATTATGGTATTTTTTTCGGAGCGCCGCCGCCTTAAAAAAAAAACCAAACGGTACCGGCGGTTCTACAAAAATCATTTGAAACAAAAACCAAAAGGTTTATTAAACTGGATACTATATGTAGTCTTATTGAGATATTGACTTAGATTTTTCAAATATTCTTGAGATCACAAGCTTCAAGAAAATGTAAAAAAAAATGAAACATCGATTTCTCTATAATGCTAGGTGTACATCTCCAATTAATAAAGGTGTTAACAAAGACCTAAAAAAATGAGTTCAGAAAAAAATTACTTTTTTTCAAGACTCTTTTATTATTATTATTACTATTTATTCAAATCGCGTTGCCACCATATTCAAATAGTCAAAAATAATGTTTAGTAAAAATGTAAAATTGATCCAAAGTAGTGGATGTGAGTGTCCGTTAAGACAATTCAAGTCAAGACAATTTTCTCCAGTACTCTTCTTCTCAGGATTTTTTCAGGTCATTTTTAGGACCTTTTTTTAAGGATTTTTATTTAGAATTTCAAGACTTTTTTAAAGAGAATTTTCTTCAGAACTCTTTCTCAGGACTCTTTTCAGGTCTTTTGTAGGACCTTTTTTAAGGACTTTTATTCAGAATTTTCTCCAGGGGTTTTTTTAAGACTTCATTTACACATCTTCTTTTAGAACTTTTCTCGTTTTGCGTCTCGTGTAATATTAAAAAAAACGGTATATTGGATATTTCTTTAGGACTTTTTTTCGGGACTGTTTTTTCAGGATTTTATTTTTGTGACTGTTTTTTCAGGGCTTTTTTTCAGGCCTTTAGACAGAGCCGATTTCGATGATTTCTGGAAAACAAGATGTGTCTGAGTGTGTGTCTTGAAACCAAGTTGAAAAATAAGTTCTGGGAACAGTTAGTTTGTAGAAGTCCTGAAGAGATAGTCTTGAAAAAAAAACCTGACTACAAGTAGTTAAAAAAGGTACTCTTCTTCTCAGGACTTTTTTCAGGTCATTTTTAAGACCATTTGTAAGGACTTTAATTCAGAACTTGAAGACTCTTTTTTCAGGACAATTTTTTCTAGAACTCTGTCTCAGGACATTTTTCAGGTCTTTTTTAAGACCTTCATTAGGGACTTTTATTCAGAATTTTTTCTAGGGGTTTGTTCAAGACTTTATTTGCAAATCTTTTTTTAGAACTTTTTTCAGGACTTCTTACCGGGACCTTTTTCAGGACTTTCTTCTGGGCTTTTTTCATGCCTTCCTTAGAGATGATTTCGATGATTTCTGGAAAACAAAATATGTCCGAGTGTGTGTTTTGCACTGTGTGTCTGGCTGTGCGTTCTGTATCTCAAAAACTAGTACAGAAATTAACATGAAACTTTAAATCTTGAAAAGAGTCTTGAAAAACAAATTCTAGAAAAAATTCTGAGAAAAGTTAAAAAAAAATCCTGAAAATAAAGTCTGAATAAAAGTACTTGAAAAAGTTGTTAAAAAAAACCTGAGAAAAAGAGTTGTTCAAAAAAATTGCTTCTTTTCAAGTAAATTTTCTTGAGATCTCCTTGTCAAGACTTTTTTCAGGTCAGTCTCTTTTAAGAACTTTCATTTAGAATTTCAAGACTCTTTTTGCAAGAGAAATTTTTTAAGAACTCCTTCACGAGACTTTTTCAGGTTTTTTTGAAAACCTTTTTTTAAGGACTTTTATTCAGAATTATTTTCCAGGGGTTTCTTCAAGACTTCATTTTCAAATTCTTTTTTAGAACTTTATTCGGGACCTTTTTTAAGGATTTTATTTTCGGGGCTGTTTTTTCAGGACTTTCTTCTAGACTTTTTCAGGCCTTCTCAGAACTTTATAGGGGCTTTCTAAAAGCCTTTTTACTATTCTTATTTTTGGGCCTTTATCAAACCTTTTCAAGCCGTTTTTTCAATACTTTCTTGTGTTTTTTTTATCACGACAATTTTTTTTCTTTTTCTGAACTTATTATTAGGACCTTTTTTCGGGCCTTTTTTAGGATTTTTTTAAGACACTTTTTTGTAAAGAGTTTTTTTCGGGTCCCTCTTTTGAAAACACCTTATGATTCCAGGAGATCAAGCTTTGTGCCTTTGTTACAATTATGTAAAATTTTGAGATTATCTATTCGAAAATTCAAAATTTCATTGTGAATCTTTATATTCAATGCAACGTTCCGCATTAAGCGAAAACAATTTCCAGTCTCCATTGAAAGAATTTGGTAAATTCCAGAAGCATTTTTATCAAAGAGAATAAAGCTACAAGATGGCCACAACAATTTAAAAATGTAATAAAAGTACCTAAAAAAATATCTTAAAAAAAAAACCTGAAAAAAATCTAAAACTTTTCTCATTTCAAGAGATTTTTTGGGATTTATTTTTCCAAGACATTTTTCTCAGAACTACTTTTCTCAGGTCTTTTTAATACCTTTTATACAGATTTTTTTAAAGAGTTTTTTCAAGACTTTTTCCCAGAACTTTTTCTCAGGACTTTTTATCGTGACTTATTTTCAGGACTTTATTTTCGGGACTGTTTCTTTAGGACTTTCTAGTGAACTTTTTTCAGGTCTTTTCAGAACTTTATCGGGGCTTTCTAGAAGCCTTTTTACAATACCTATTTTCAGTCTTTTTTCCGAACATTTTCGGGCCGTTTTTGCAAAACTTTTCTGTGTTTTTTTATGAGGACGATCTTTGTCAGGACTTTTTTAAAGATATTCTTTTAGGACTCTTTTTTAAGACTCTTCAGAACTTTTTCGGGTTTTCTTTGGATATTTTTTATCTGGACTCCTTTCTCTGGACTTATTAGAACCTTTTTTTAAAACTTTTTTAGGAATATTTTTCAAGACACTTTTTTTCGGGATTTTTGAACATTTCTGGCGATTCCAGGAGATCAAGCTCTGAGCCTTTGTTAAGATTATGTAAGATCTTGATATTGATATCGATATCCGAAAATTCATTTTTTTGGGACCCTCTATTGAAAATATCTGACGATTCCAGGAGATCAAACTTTGTGTGTTTGCTACGATTATGTAAAATTTTGAGATTTATCTACATACGAAAATTCAAAATTTCATTGTTAATCATCATATTCAATGCAACGTTCCGCATTAATGGAAAACAACTTCTTGGTTTTTTTTGTTATGTAGTTTGTTTAAAGTGGCAACGTGAAATAAAGGAATTTGAATTTGAATTAGTCTCTATTGACAGTATGAGGCAGATCTCAGAAGCATTTTTATCAAAGAGAATAAAGCTACGGGATAGCCTTAACAATTTTAAAAGTTAACAAGTCCTAAAAAAGTTCTGAAAATAAAGTCTTGAAAAATAATCCTGAATAAAAGTACTTAAAAAGGTGTTAAAAAAACCTGAAAAAACCAAAACTTTTTTGAGGACCATTTCAAGGGCCTTATTTCAAGATTAATTTTTCAAAACAATTTTTTCAGAACTCCTTTTTCTCAGGACTTTCGTATTCCTTTTATAAGACCTTCTTCTAGGACTTTTATTAAGGATTTTTTTTTCAAGATTTTTTAAAGACTTATTTTCAAGACTTTATTAGAACTGTTCTTAGAACTTTTTATCAGAACTTTATTTGAAGCAGAGAAGGACTTAGAGATTTCAGACCTTTTCTAGGACTCATTTTCAAGATACTTTTTGGTCAGGACACTTTTTTGGGGACTCTCTTTTGAGCATTTATCAAGATTCCAGGAGATCAATCTTTGTGCCTTCGTTAAGATTATGTAAGATTTTAAGATTACCATATCCGAAAATTGATTTTTTTCGGGACTCATTTGAAAATTTCTGACGATTCTAGATCAAGCTTTGTTCCATAAATAGCCTGAATATATGAATATTCAATCTGTTCGTGACTATTCAAATATTTATCGAAGAGAATAAAGCTACGGGATGGCCACCACAATTTTTTTTTTCATTATTTGTAAATTGAAAGTTAAATTAAGCTTCACTCTCTAGTAGTAACGCAATCTACATTTCAAGTGAACATAACATTTTCGATGGCGTACTAGTAAAAGAATGATTACATTTTCTTCTTTTGCGTTAACATAAATCTTCGGTTTTATTATTTTATAAAACATTTTAACGGTTTTTTTTCCTTTGCGATTGTCGGAGTTGCTAATTTTAACACGCCGCGGAGGCAATTAATAGCCCGGAAAATTGATAACCCCGCTTCGGCAGTCTTTTTACTACCGGAATAATTCCTCGTGAATTTACGGGCGTTTCATAAAATTCACGAGCATTAGCGGTGGAAAACGTAAAATTTTTATCTGTTATCGAGCGGTTTTTATTGGTTTCACAATACTCCACTTTAATATTTGATGAGCCGCAAGTAACCCGATATTTTACGCCTGGAAATTGAATTCGCCGTTGTTGCTCGTGGCATTTTAAACATTCATATTTGTAACGTCAATATGTTTAAATGGAAATGTATTTTATTCATAAAAGTATGTGAATTAGAATTTTTTATTTATATATACTCAAACTTTATTCTCTTAAATCCCTAAATTTAATTAATTAAAACACTTGGTGTTTTAAACCAAGTGTTTTAATTAATCAAATTATATAATAATTAATCAAATTATATAATTAAGTTTTTCTTACTATTTCGCAGATTTTTGGCTTTTTTGAAGACTAAGACCACCACCCAAGAATTTTAAATGTTGGTAAAGACGACTAACATCGGTCGAAATATTATTCTGCGGCAAGTGTTAACATTTTTATTAGAATTAATATAACAAGCATGCAATGCTTTTTTTATTAAAAAAATCCGTTACAACTTTCAGAGACATTTAGAAAAACACTAATCCAATAAAATACTAATAAACTTATATGACAAAAATGATATAAATTAAGGGGGTTAGCGCCAGAGTTAAACCAGAATGGTCTAATAGAAAATTATAATGGCCACAATTTTGGGCCTGAAATTTTACCGAGTACGTAAATTTGTTTGTACACGCCTCCAGGGTTGATACAAAATGTTGCATGCAGGTGGCGTTCATTACAACGGCGAAAATGAAGCAAATTCGTGTTTGTAGAGGTGCAGCTCTTACGTTTTTGCGTCTTTATTTGATAACTAATGACAATTTTATTACGTACATATTATTTTCAAAGGTATAAACTATGTTTCTGTAGCATTACATTTTTAATTCTTTGCAGAGAAAAGCCTCAGATATCCATCCAATATTGGTAATTTTCAGGATAAATTATACAGTTTGTCTGATGATTTAAAAAAAAAATCAAATTTTACAGACGAATAGTTTAACCCTTTCTCTCTAAATGTGCAAAATATAATTTCTTAATATTTGATATTAACTTCAGAATTATGTATATGCTGACCATCAAAAATGCATCGATTTTCGACGCGGCACTTACCCCCTTAAGGTGTTGACAATTTAAATTCTTTAACTTATTTTATAAATGGTATATTTGACCTGATCGCTTCAACATTAAAACAGACACATCATTATGTAAAGGCGACCTTTAGCTATTTACATTTATCTCAGTGTCGAGAAATCTTAACCGTGACCTCTCATTATTTACCGTCAATAAAACGGCAATTCCCGCTCGTTTAAGATCGCTCCGCGGCGATAAGGATCTTAACTCTGAACCCTTTTAAGCTCGAATAAAATGCAGTTTTAATTTGGAGGAACGATAAATCACAGATAAGAAAACGGAGAGATGCTGTTTCTCTTTTAATAAAAATGCAGGTTCTCTTTACGGCCTATAAGCTTTATGATAATGAGTTTGTCCATTTACTACAACGCCCGTGCGTCTTCTTCGGCTTTCCTTTTTATTTCCTCTCCGTTGTTGTAACGGTGAACGGGCAGGAGTTATATGCAAACCGTAAAAAATTGAATAAAGTAAACGAGTGCATAATAAAAAAATTGATGAGTGTGTAATTACATTACCGGGATGGGATTTTATGTCGCGTATTTGTTTATGCCCTCGAAGGCTTTAAATGGAATAACGGTTCTGTGTTGTTTTTATTTGTTGGGATATCTTGAAGCGCAAGTACTAGTATAGTACCTCGATGGATGTTAATTTTAAGATGTACTTGCGCAAGAACAAATGTCAATTTTGAAGCACGTGGCGTGTCGCAAAAAAGCTTTTAAATTCTAGTTAATGGGGAATATGCAGTACTTACGCAAAATTTTCCGAAATAGTTATTTAAGCAACAAGGAACGTAAGGACGTATTAATAGTTGAGGTAGGCGAATACGAGACGAGGCGGAGCAGAAGCTCGTCGCCTGCCGAAAATGTTAATCGTCATTACGTTCCGTGTTGCTTATTATTTTTTTTTCCGCTACCGGAAATATAATACTTAAAAAAAAGAAAATATTCTAAAATACGTCATGTATCTTTTGGGATTAAATTTTTTATAGTCACCTATGCGTCCTATGGCAACCCAGCAACCGAGAAAACAATCGAATTTTGTTTGTTTGTGTCAATCCAGTGACAGTTTTTGCGGGCATGGATGCAAACGAAGCTGCGAATACTGCGTGTTAGAACCCGACAAAATCGAACAAGGTATGTGTCCTGTTACGACTCTTTTAAGCAGTGGTTATGTAAAAAGGATGCCGATGCTATAGGTATTGACGAAAATGTGTTGCTCGCCTATATGTTGGAGCGTTACGTGTCTGTTTATTATTTTCCGTAAGTAAAAATTCCGTGTTGTCAAGGACAACAAACACCACGAATGTTATCAGCCACTTACGGTACCTATAACTATGGATGCAATGCTTATTTACGTTGTCGGTTGCGGAAAAAATGGTGATGTGGCCATCATGTTACTTTCTCCGATTTGTTGATTAGACCAAAACCTTGAAAATTCTGGCAAAACATTAAAAAATTGCTGCTTTAGGTTAAAAATCTAAAATATTCGCCAATCAAAAATTCGCTAATAGAAATCAATAATTAAACAATAAAACTAAAACATAGGCCCAAAAAATCCAAATATCGAAAACTATGGCCTAAACATTAAAAAAAACGCAAACTAAAACATCGAAAATGTCAACAAACACATCGAAAATGTTGTCCAAAATAAAGATTATTTAGGCAAAAAAATTAAAAATTTGGAATAAATTGAGGCGAAAACAGGTAAAGGTAAAGATCTAAAATATGGACCTAAAAAATGCAGGCTAAAATATTGTAAATTCAAGTAAAAGAAAAAATATTTAGCTAGCCCCTAAAATAATTCTTTGGCTCAAAATAAGTTTCCGACCAGAAACTCGAAAATAATGCAAAAAAAAATAAAATAAAAAACAATAATTCAGGTTAAAAAGTAAAGGCCAAAAAATCAAAAACCGACCAAAAAATTCGAAAATACTGGCAAAAAAATCGCGCATAAAAATCAATAATTCAGATTAGAAAATTAAAAATATAATACAAAATAGCTAAAACTTAAACCAACAATCAGGACCTAAATATTAAAAATACGGACCAAAAAATCGAAACTTTTAACACGCAACCTAAATTTTCACGCCAAAATAAAGAATATTTAGGTCAAAAATTTGGAATAGAAAACGAAGTTACAGCCCAGAGATCCAAAAATGCAGATAGAAAGATTCAAGTAAAGGAAAAATAGTTTGCCGTTTTCACCTTCAAAATAACCCTGTAGCTTAGAGTAAGTTTCTGAACAGAAACTCAAATTGAAAATAAAAAAAATCTAAAATATGGGCCAAGAAAACGAAAAATTAGATCAAATACTCAAAATTTGGGACAAAAAAAATTTAAAAAAGCAGGCGAAAATAAAGAATATTTGGCCAAAAATCAAAACTTTGAAAAAAAAAGAAATTACAGGCCAGAGATCTAAAAATGTAGATTAAAAAAATTCAAGCAAAGAAAAAATTGTTTGCCATTTTCACCCTCAAAATAACCCTGTAGCTTAGAGTAAGTTTCCGAACAGAAACTAAAATTGAAAATTAAAGAATTTAAAATATAGGACGAAAAAAACAAAATTTGGATCAAATACCGAAAATTTGGGGTTAAAAATAAAAAATACAGATTAAAAAATCGAAAATCTTAATAAACAAATGAAAAATTTCAGCCAAATAAAGAAATCTTAGGACAGAAGATAAAAAATAAGGACCAAAAAATCGAAAATACAGGTCAAAATTTAACAATTGTGGCCAAAAGATTGAAAACATGGGCCTAAAAATAAAAAAATGCAGACCAAAAAGTAAAAAAATTGAAAATCATAATAAACAAATCGAAAATTTTGGCCAAATAAAGAAATCTTAGGACATAAAATCAAAAATTTAGACCAGAAAATCCAAAATACAAATCAAAATTCAACCATTTTGGCAAAAAACCGAAAATTTAGACCAAAAATCGAAAGCACGAGCTTAAAAATCAAAATACTGACCAAAAGTCGAAAATTTCAACAGATCATTTTAAAATTGGGACCAACATAAAGAATATTTATGAAAAAAATCAAGAATTTAAAGGAAAAAAATCGAAGAAACAGGCAAAAAATATAAAATACGAGCACAAAAATTCTGGTCTAAAAATAATTTACCCCAAAAATAACACAAGCTCAAATTAAGATACGATCCGAAACTCTAAAATAATTTTCAATTGAAATTACATTTTAAATGTGCATAGAGCGTTTAGTAAAATCAGATGAGATTGACGTTTAAAACGTCAAAATTATGAAAGATGGAAATGACAAATTATAGTTTAAATTCTAATAGTCAATTTACTCAAAAACCAAAGAGATTTCGAAAAATACTTATTCTATATAAGTTGTTCATTTTGGCGGTCTCTACAATTATTATTAAAATACTTTTGCTGTAAGTATTATCGTTTCATAATTTGAAACCAAAAATTACAAACAAAAAAATTAATTGCTATTATTTTTCAAAAACCATACATTTCACGAAAAATATTTTCAAGCAAAAAATGTTCATTTCTTTGCTTTCTTCAAGATTTGTTTGAGTGCTTTTATAGTACTTTTCATATTTAAAAAATTATCGGAGAAAAACAAAAAATGGTAATGTGGCCATCATGTAACTTTCTCCGACTTGATGGTATCATAGCCATTTATATTTACGCTTTCAATTTAAATCATATTATAAATGTACATATGTACATATGTACATCGAGCGTTTTGTAGAATCGAAGAAACTGACGTTTAAAACGTCAAAATTACTAAAGATTAAAATGGTCAGTTTACTCAAAAACCAAAGATTAGAACATGAAAATTTTTGGAAAAATTTATGAAAATAGTCCAATCAATTACCCATTTGACCAATTTTTTCCAAGGTCATTCAAGGTTATTTCGATACTGAAAAAAAATCAAAAGATTTTAAATCGATTTTTTAATCATTATTTTTATACTGACGAACGAGTCGATGAAAAATTCTGAAAAAAATTATGAAAATAGTCCACCTAACCATTTGACCAATTTTATTCAAGGTTATTTCGACACTCAAAAAAAAAGTAAAGATTTTAAATCGATTTTTCAAACATAACTTTTTAAATCGATGTTTTAATCATTATTTTTATAGTGGCCAACGAGTAGATGAAAAATTCTGAAAGAATTCATTAAACTAATCCACCCAATTACCCATTTGAACAATTTTTCCCAAAGTTATTCAAGGTCATTTAGTTACTAGAAAAATTCCAAAAGTTTTCAAATCGATTTTTTAAACATTATTTGTATACTGAAGAACAAGTTGATGAAACATTCTGAAAAAAAATCATGAAAATAGTCCACCCAATTACATATTTGACCTATTTTTCCAAGGTCATTTAAACCCTAAAAAAAATCGAAAACTTTTTTAATCGATTTTTTAAACATTTTTTTTTTACTGACGAACGAGTAGATAAAAAAATTTGAAAAATTTCATGAAAATAGTCCACCCAATTACCGATTTGAATGCTTACAAAGTTACGTGGTTTATAAAAAAATACGATTTTTTTATTTGATTTAAAAAAATTGAGATTTTGGCAATTTGCGTTGATTTTAGGTGGAAATTTTCCAATGATTTTTCAAAATGTTTTAAAGTTGCTACATGTTCACGTTTAAATCATCAAAATCTAACAACACGTTCAGCAGTTACGTAATTAAAAAAAAATTGTTTTGACTTGAATATTTGCGTTTTTTGGCAATTTGTGTTGATTTAAGATGGAAATTTTTCTATGATTTTTCAAAACCTTTTAAATTCGCTACATTTTCGCGTTTAAATCGTCAAAATGTAACAACGCGTTCAACAGTTATATAATGTAAAAAATACGATTTCTTGTTTTAATTTAAAAATTTGCGATTTTGGCAAGTTGCATTGATTTAAGGGGAAAATTTTCCAACGATTTTTCAAAAAGTGTTAAATTCGCTATATTTTCACATTTTAATCATCAAAATCCAATAACGCGTTCAACAGTTATATGATTTAAAAAAAATACGATTTTGATTGATTTTTGACAATTTACATTGATTTCAGATGAACATTTTCCAATGATTTTTTAAAATGTGTTAATTTCGCTACATTTTCACGTTTAAATAATTAAAATCTAACAATGCGTTTAGCAGTTACCTTATAAATTTTTTGTTTGTTTTGACTTAAAAAATTGCGGTTTTGGCAATTTGCGTTGATTTAACATGGACATTTTTCAATGATTTTTAAAAAAGTGTTAAATTGGCTACATGTTCACGTTGAAATCATCAAAATCTAATAACGCGTTCAAAAGTTACGTAATTTATGAAAAAATTGAGATTTTGGCAAATACGTTGATTTAAGGTGAAAATTTTCTAATTACCTTTCAAAAAGTGTTCAATTCGCTACATTTCCACATTTGAATCATCAAAATCTGATCACGCGTTCGACAGTTATATGATTATTTTAAAATACGATTTTTCGTTTTGATTTAAAAATTTGCGATTTTGGCAATTGATTTAAGATGAAAATAATTTTTCAAAATGTGTTTAATTTGCTATATTTTCACGTTTAAATAATCAAAATCTAATGACGTGTTCAGCAGTTATGTAATTTAAAAAAAATGTTTAAAAAAATGATTTTGAAATTTTGCGATTTTGGCAATTTGCGTCGATTCAAGATGAAAATTTTCCAATAGTTTTTTTAAATGTGTAAAATTCGTTACATTTTCACGTTTAAATCATCAAAATTTAACAACACGTTCAACACTTAATTAAAAAATGGTGATGTGGCCATCATGTAATTTTTTCCGACGTTTATTTTCAATTTAAATCATATTTTAAATGTACATCGAGCGTTTTGTAAACTCGGATGAAACTGACGTTTAAAACGTCAAAATTATGAAAGATGGAAAAATTATACTTCAAATTCAAAAACTCGGTTTACTCATAAACTAACGAGATTTCGAAAAAAACTTATTCTTTAGAAGTTGTTCATTTTGGCATTCTCTACAATTGTTATTCAAATAAATTTTTAAATACTATTATTGTTTCATAATTATAAACCAAAAATTAAAAGAATAATAATAATTTTTTTTCTCGAATAGCAATGATTTTATTAAAAATATTTTCAAGCAAAAGATGTGCATTTCTTTGTTGTCTTCAATGTTTGTTTCAATATTTTTGTGATATTTTTCATATTTAAGAAAATATTGGCAAAAAACAAAAAACAGTTAAGGTAAACACCCACTTCCGGTGTACGAAATTTTACCAAAAGCTTTTCAGTTCTTCGGATTATCAAATAAGATGTATGTTAAAAGTTTCATATCAATTGCTTTATTAGTTTTTGAGATACAGCGCGCACAGACAGACAGACACACACTTACACACACACACACAGACACATCTAGGGACCCCAAAACGGATATTTGCGTAAAAAAAAATCACGATCACAATACTTTCTCGTACTTCGTAACGGAGAAAGTAAAAAGTATATTAATAATTGTATACTTAGGGAAGTGAGTACAATTTTGGGTTTAATTAAGTCATATAAATTGTATCAATTATCCTTGAGCGAACATTTACATGTCTAATGTGTCCAATTTACGGCCGCCGTATTAATAATAAAGGAGGCTGACCTCAAAATGTCGCGCTTATTAAATAAGTTTTTCGGAAGCCATTAGACTTGATGCGTTCCGGAATAATTGGTTTAGTTACAAGAACTCAGCAGATGTAAACGAACCGAAGCTCTCGCGGTGGCGTGGCAACATTTCGCGAACAATGTCAAGTGCGAGTCTAGTCTCGGTCTGTGTAAACGCGGAAATGTTTTGTCACTCGGATGACAAATATTTTCCCAAGGGTTATCAGTAGCGCGGAGAATGAGTTTTTTTTTCTTTGATAATACGTGATCACAGACGTGCTGTGTGATTATAGAGAATATTAACGCAGTATTTGCGAAGCGTGAGAATTAAAAACTGACAATTATTTACTGCAAAATATTCATAAAACAGTCTACTTCGAATTATTTAACACTAAAGACATTTTTAACTCGCTCTTAACCCTTTCAGGACGGGTCACATCAATAAGCGTTTTAACGTAACTTCTGCGACAGCCGGGTAGCATCAATAAGCTTTCTGATGAATTTACTTGTTTTTATATTCGAAGAACGCTCATCATTGACGCTGCAGATATGTTTTTAGTTTCGGAGCAAAATCCAACACTAGAAATCGATGTTTGAAAAATTGACATTTTTTACGTCCGTGATATTGCCAGATATACGCGTACCGAAAGGGTTAAACTTTAAAAGAAAAGAGTGAATTATAATTATAATTCATAGGGAAATTGATTAAGGTTTCGGCAGTAATCTTAAATGTTCCAGGATATTCGGAAATCGCTTGGATTCCTAGACATAATTAGAAGGGACAGGTTATGTTCCCCTTCTCAGCAATGATTTTATTGCCCGACCGACAAACTGAATGTCGGTTCATTTCGCCGAATTCCTTCGCACCGAAAATCTACATTTTAATTTAAATTCTAATTTCGTTTGGGCGCCATTAAAACCAAAATTACTATATTATTATACGGGCGGACACCTTGCACAATAATACCCCCACTGGAAAGGAGGAGGGAGACGAGTTAATTCCGGTTTGCCGTAAAATTATTACGGCCCCATCACGTGCCCGCTTTATTAACGAATTTTATCCGTCGTTAATAAGTTTCGGCGGATTATCCATGTTTGATAACGGATGGAAACAAATAGTGGAAATTGTTGTGACCGTCACTACGCCACGATGTTTCCGAATGCCGAAAATGTGGCCGAAATAAGGAGGCGTTATCCGAATTGCATGAAAATTTGCCCACCGGGTATATCGAGGTCGCATATTAAAAATCTGAAATTATTTTTTTTATAAATTGAATGATGCATCCTAAGTGGCATTAAAAAAATGTGAACATTTCGAATGTAAGGCTTTTCATGGTCACTTATTAAAATTTAACAATATGGTGGATCCAATGGACCCAATATGGCGGATTGAAAATAATACATTTATTTTTTGCGAAGCTGATTATTTTTAATATACAGGGTGTTTCTAAATTGATGCGAAAGATTTTAAAGCGTAATTTTGCAGCAAAAATTGAGAGAGGTCTTTCATATCATTTTTTGTTCAAAACCCCTTCCGCTCCAAAGCTAAGGGAAAATTTTTATTTTACATATCTACTATAGAAGAAAATTTGGCAAATAACTTTCCTAAAAATATTCAAAAATTATTTTTTGGTTTGGGATAAGAATAACTATTTATGTAACAGATAAATACAAGAAAACGAAATCTATCTATCTATCTAATGCTTTCTGCAACAAGTAAAGTTGTTTCTAATTTATTTAGGTAACAAGTCCACAATATAGCACTTTCTTGGACGAGACGTTTTATGGCCGAGCGAGCGAAGCGAGAGAGGCTAATAATGGCGGCGAGTCCATGAAGTGCTTTTATGGACGAGTTACATACAAAACTTTTAGCATTTTTGGAATACTTTTTAAATAGAAACTGAAACTTTCTTTCAAAATTGAGCATTTTCTAAAATAAATAAAAAATATTAAAAATTATTTAAAAATTCTGAAATAATTCTATACAACTCCTCAATGATTATATTTTAAGATTATAAAAAAATTCTTCAATTCAACAATTTTTTAATGGGTTATTATTGTCCGTTGTTAAACAAACATTTTTTAATTCCATTCAAAATTGAGCATTTTCTAAAATAAATAAAAAATATTAAAAATTATTTAAAAATTCTGAAATAATTCTATACAACTCCTCAATTATTATATTTTAAGATTATAATCAACTTCTTAAATTCAACAATTTTTTTAATAGGTTATTTCTGTTCATTGTTAAACTTGCATTTTTGAATTGCGTTTAAAATTGCAAATTTTCTAAAATAAATAAAAAATATTAAAAATTATTTAAAAATTCTGAAATAATTCTATACAACTCCTCAATTATTACATTTTAAGATTATAATCAACTTCTTAAATTCAACAATTTTTTTAATAGGTTATTTCTGTTCATTGTTAAACTTGCATTTTTGAATTGCGTTTAAAATTGCAAATTTTCTAAAATAAATAAAAAATATTAAAAATTATTTAAAAATTCTGAAATAATTCTATACAACTCCTCAATTATTATATTTTAAGAATATAATCAACTTTTTAAATTTCAACAATGTTTTAATGGGTTATTACTGTTCGTTGTTAAACTTGCATTTTTTAATTGCGTTCAAAATTGCACATTTTCTAAAATAAATAAAAAATATTGAAAATTATTTAAAAATTCCGAAATAATTCTATACAACTCTTCAATTATCATGTTTTAATATTATAATCAACTTCTTAAATTCCAACAATGTTTTGATGGGTTATTACTGTTCGTTGTTAAACAAGCATTTTTTAATTGCGTTCAAAATTGAGCATTTTCTAAAATAAATAAAAAATATTAAAAATTCTGAAATAACTCTGTACAACTCCTCAATTATTATATTTTAAGAATATAATCAACTTCTTAAATTCCAACAAAGTTTTAATGAGTTATAACTGTTCGTTGTTAAACAAGCATTTTTTAATTGCATTGAAAATTGAGAATTTTCTAAAATAAATAAAAAATATTAAAAATAATTTAAAAATTCTGAAATAATTCTAAACAACTCCGCAATTATTATATTTTAAGAATATAATCAACTTCTTAAATTCCAATAATGTTTTAATGAGTTATTACTGTTCGTTGTTAAACAAGCATTTTTTAATTGCCTTCAAAATTGAGCATTTTCTAAAATAAATAAAAAATATTAAAAATTATTTAAAAGTTCTGAAATAATTCTATACAACTCCTTAATTATTATATTTTAAGAATATAAGCAACTTCTTCAATTCCAATATTTTTTTAATATGTTATAACCAGGGACGGCTCGTTATATAGAGCACTGCCTGTAGTTTGAAGCTCAGGAAGAATTTTTAATTAATTCTTAAAACAATTTTTTGCCAGTTACTTCGGTCTAGGAAGATACATCGATCTTTCTTTCTTAAAAAAGGAGGGTATATTGTATAAGTGGTTCTTCCATCAACATGTTCCACGAGCCGCCACAGACGAAATGTAAAAATAAGCCGCCAAACTTACTATTTTCGTACAGTCGAACATAAACATGTTTAGGGGGTGAATCCGTCCCTTCAAAATCAGCCATATTTTTGTTTTTTGACTGTAATTTCTGAACAAATCATGAGCGTAATTTTTGTAAATATTGAAAATTTCAAAGCCTATCTATATACAAAGACTAGAAAGAAATAATATAATTCATTTAATCGTGGAATAATTACAAAAAAACCTATTGTAGGTAAAGTTAAAATAGAAACATAAGATGGCGAGAGGGCAATATCCTATAATCCAACTAGTTAAACCCAGCGCAAGATTAAAGAGCATAAAACCGGCGGAACTCGTTCAGACAAAACCTCATCATTTAATCGATGCAATAATTTATTCATGATATATGACCGTTGATGAAATGTTAGAAACACCATTCGAGAGCTCGCATTTCCGGATATCCGCAATCAAAATGTGTCGATAGTGTCCGTCATCGGCGTTTTATTACATATACATGTCTGGTGGGAAGCTGCAACCTACCCATATAATCAATTTCCACGTCACGCATGATTTCAGATCATTTGCATAATTATAGATTATCCGTCGTCATAGCATTATTGCAAATGGTGCTCCGGCCCTAATGGAAACGTTAAAGTACATTTGTGATTTAGTAATTATGATGCACCTTCAATATTTTTTCAATTGCAAAGGAAACGAGTTCTCTGTCTGAAGTACTTGAACATCAAGATCATTAACTTGCAAAGGTTAATTATACGATAATAAAATAAATGATTTTTTACGTTTAGCGCTTAACGTAATTTCGTTAAAAAAAATTATAGAATTATATTTTTAAATTTTTTTTGCTCTTTCTGTTACACTTGTATTAAAATAGCTTTAACCACACTTCGCACCCATGCTGCTTTTACTTTTTGTTGTTGTTACCTGTTATCCACTGTCACAATCTTACCCATGAAAAAAAATATTCCATAGTTGGCGCCAAAGGAATTTTTTGTTCTATAAAATATTTCTTTTTTTTTAAAGGAAGGATGATTGACGGAAATTTGGGTTGGGGAATTATGGATGATATTGGGACATTGGCTTAGACAGCGTAGGTCATTCAGCCACAACCGATTATTTATAATATATTATTCATATTAAATAAAAATAGACATCCACAAACACCCATGCCCTCGCCGGGATTCAAACCCAGGACCCTCCGCATTAGTTCTGGCGCGCTAACGGACGCGCTAGTGGGCTGGCTATAAAATATTTTTGTTTTCTTTTTTTTGCTAGTCGCCACACGACCTGAGCGTGAGATGGTTAAGAGAAGACATCTTATTAAAAATACGACTAAACCCAATCCGAACCAAAAGATAAGATAAGAGTGGTTAGTGCACTAGACACGAGATGGCGTTAAAGCGCTTAATCTACCATTTTCGGTACCAGAGTGGGTTATTACCAGGGATTAAAAATGAAACGAAAACGAAATAATTAAATTAAATGAAATATTTACAGATGAGAAACGTATGAAATATTTCTCATTTTCACTCCCTGGTAATTCGTATCGTTGTACCACGCTGGTGAGGGCTAATCGACCGAAACCGATTTATAAATTTATCAGTAATGGATGCTTAAAGTTAATAAAGTAATGTACGCCGTTGCTTTTGAGTTAAGAATATTCAGGTTTTCTTTAGAATCGAGCCGCGTGTACTTAAAATGCTGCCGGGTAATGGTGTGTCTTTTCGGCATCCGAGAGAAGCTTTCGAAACGATAAATCTAGCATGCTCCGGGTGCATATGCATTCGGAATAAGTATCAAAGTATGCGAACTAACTCCGGGAACTGTTGGATATATCAAAGCGAGGGAAATTTGCATGGTAAAGGCACGTGCGGGTCAAAGTTCCATTGTTGACTTAGTTGCACACTTCTTACGATCGATTGATACCACGATATGCATGTATACATTGATTGCATCAATTCCCTTATTTATGTATGGAAATAGTTGCGAGTTTATAAAATACTGCCAGGAAGAAGACGAATAGATAGATTATTGTAATAATAATTTTTCAAATAAAAATCATTTAAATAATTATGGATTATACGCGTATCGTCCTAAGGTACGTTGCAACTGTGAATACGCATTACCGTTACATTTTTAGCTTTGTTAGAATTGGAGAGCATTTATTTTTTCATTGCATCGAAAAGTCTAAAACTTTTCTAGTAAAGGGTATAGCCGAATAAGATGGTCAAAAGTGCCTCTAAAGCAAATCAATAATCGTGATTACTGGACGAAAGATAATTAAAAATGCCGTTGATTGCTCGAAATTTCAGCCTCCTGAAGCAATTCGTTGTCGAGATATGACTGAAAACGTGAATTTTACGTTTTGCTTTTTTTCTTGTTTTCTATGGCTCGAATCAAGCTGAAACCACGTCTACCCAAAACAAAAAAAAATACTTCTCGCAGTATTTTTTTTCAATTTTTTTGGCGCCAAATTCAAATAGAAAAATGAAGTAAAAGTTTTCAAAATTAATTTTTGCAGTGACGGCATTCGAGGACTGTCTCAGTTTTTTTTCTGTAAATGTATTTTACCAAATTCTATAACATACATGTTGTTCAGAATTTTAAACAGTGTGAAAGATAGTTAAAATAATTAAAAACCACTTTTACCACCTTAAAAATTTGAATTTCGCGCCAAAATTGTGATAAAAAGTTATTTTTGTGAAATGATTATCTTTTTTTTAAATTAGAGAGATACACTTCAAAAAATAACTTTTTTTATTACAATTTTGACGCGAAATTCAAATTTTTCAGGTGGTAAAAGTGGTTTTTAATTATTTTAACTATCTTCCACACTGTTTAAAATTCTGAAAAACATGTATGTTATAGAATATGGTAAAACACATTTACAGATAGAAAAACTGAGACAGTCATCGAATATCTTCACTGCAAAAATGAATTTTGAAAACTTTAACTTCATTTTTCTATTTGAATTTGGCGCCAAAAAAATTGAAAAAAATACTGCGAGGTGTAATTTTTTCTTGGTTTTGGTAGACGTGGTTTCAGCTTGATTCGTGCCATAGAAAAGGAGAAAAAAAATTAAACGTAAAATTCACGTTTTCGGTCATATCTCGACAACAAATTGCTTCAGGAGGCTGAAATTTCGAGCAATCAACGGCATTTTTAATTATCTTTCATCCAGTTATCGCGATTATTGATTTGCTTTGGGGGCACTTTTGACCATCTTGTATGTATGTATGTATGTATTTATTAACGGTAGGCCATGTGCAATTAAACAAGTACAGTAAAATAGATTCTTACAAACTAAAAATAAACGTCAAAATAAATAAAATACTAAGACACTTGCTTATTAGGCTATACCCTTTATTCCGAACAATTTTTTTTTAACAATACTTAATATGATAAGTAATAAGTTTTCTCCTAAATTGCAAAATATGAACATATCAAATACAGTCAATTTATAGAAAATAATTGGAACCATTTTCAAACTTTCTAAATTTACTGGAAAAAATGGTGATGTGGCCATCATGTTACTTTCTCCGATTTGAGGGTATCATAGCCATTTATATTTACTCTTTCATGGTTTGTTTTCAATTGAAATCATATTTTAAATGTACATCGAGCGTTGTGTTAACTCGGATGAAACTGACGTTTAAGTCGTCAAAATTGTGAAAGATGGAAAAATTATACTTTTAATTCAAAAACTCAGTTTACTCAAAAACTAAAGGGATTTCGAAAAAAACTTATTCTTTATAAGTTGTTTATTTTAGCATTCTCTACAATTATTAACATAAATTTGATATAACTATTATCGTTTTATAATTATACACCAAAAATTAAAAAAAAAATCTCGAATAAAAATGATTTTATGAAAAATGTTTTCAAGCAAAAGATGTTCATTTCTTTGCTGTCTTCAATGTTTGTTTAAATGTTTTTGTGATATTTTTCATATTTAGGAAAATATTGACAAAAAACAGTTAAGGTAAACGCCTACTTCCGGTGTACGAAATTTTACCAAAAGCTTTTTAGTTTTTCAGATTATCAAATAAGATGGATGTTCAAAGTTTCATATCAATTGCTTTATTAATTTTTGAGATACAGCGCGCACAGACAGACAGACACACAGCCACAGACACACACACAGCCACACACACACACACACAGACACAAAAAAAAATTCCAGAAATTGTTGAAATGGCATCTAGGGACCCCAAAACGAATATTTCAGTAAAAAAAAAAAAAATTGAAAAAAAAATCACGATTACAATACTTTCTCGTACTTCGTAACGGAGAAAGTAAAAATATGAAATTACCTTCACTGCAAATCTATTCAAAATTCAGTCTAGTTCGATTGCAGGTACATTTGACGGGCCCAAGAAAAATTTAAAGGAATTCCTAAGGATTTTCCAAAACTGAGCTTTTTGAGCTTTTCCGGTAACTTTTCAAAACAATTGTAAGCCGAATTTAATTTTTTTTGTCATCTGTACTTACATAATGAGTAGAATACTTTGGCCGAAAAATTTTCAAAATCTAATCATCAATTCAGGAGCTATCTTCAGTAAATTAAAAAAAAAGAACGATTGAAAGGCAAATTTTATTTTTATCCAGTCTATATCCACACAACGAGTATAACATGTCAGCGGTAGAATTTTCGAAATCTGACGATCCGTTCAAGAGCTGTTCTCAGTGCATTAAAAAAGAGTTGATCGTCGAATCTATTTTTTGATCTAATCTATATCTGCACAAGGGTTTGTACACTTTGGAGGAAGGATTTTCAAAATCTGATCATCCGTTCAAGGGCAAATAAAAAAACAATTGAACGTCATATCTACACTGGTGGAAAAAAAATCATTATTAAACACTTTAAATTCGTGAAATTTTGACCATTTTCAAATTGCTATAACTCGGCGTATTTTCAATCGATTTTGATGAATCTTTGAAGGCGAAAACCTTAGAAGTGTTTTCTTTAAAGTCATGCATGCGAACTTAAGCGTAACCCCTTCCGCCCCCCCTCTAGCGCCCCTGTGAAAAAAACATTTTTTTTCTGGAAACCATGTCCAACTTTGACAATGTCTACGGAGTTGGAAAAATTTTGCATTAAAATTTGATCAATTCCCTATGCATGACTCGAAGAACGAAGTTCCTACGAAGATTTGGCACCAAGTTATGGGTGTTTGAAAAAAGTGAATTTTGAGGTTTTTCGCAAATTCGATGATTCTTTCGGGAAAAAAAATCCATTTTGGCTCTACTTTAGATGGCGCTGTAGTCGCAAAAATGAAAACATTCTCCGTAAACCTGAAGAAACGGTCTTAACGGGGATCTTGAGTCCTTGTGTAAAAAAAATAGGTAAAGTTTACTTCAAGAATTTTTTTAACTCCTGATGGAGGTAGAATCGTCAATATAATAATAATTATTATTATTTTATTTTTTTATTTTTATTTTCTCATACACACAATATATTAACATACATATTCAATTACGAAATACACGCAGTACACACAATATTCTGTTTAGGAAAAAAAAACAAGATGATCAGTTGTGTGCCAAGGCAATATTATTATTTTTTTTTTCAAAAATGGCGCTTATAATCGGTGAATATTTTTTCGAGCTTTTTATTGAATTTCAAGTTATTATAGTAGCAGTAGTGATTTTTATTAGGGCTATCGACCTATCGGTCTTTCTGCCCTTAGTTTATACATGTAAGATGGCAAATTTGTAAAAATATAATAAGTAAGTGGCTATTTTGTCTTAAGGCCTACGATGAAGAGGATGAGTGGAGATTATTCTCTGTACGCTTCATATAGGGTGTTCGTGGGGTTTAAGTTATCTTATTAATTGAATAATTTTTTTCTAGAATTCATGGTTATCAAAATGATACATATAATTTTCATTAAATATTATTCCCCCATCAAAACACCTACAGACCGGTTTCCACCTTTCAGGTCTCATCAGTGTAGTTAGTTGCTGATGGGGAAACGGAGATTACTATTGGAATATAAGTATTCCAAACACCATTAAAGGTAGAAATGCCAAAGTGGCGGAATCTATTGCCTGAATGATGTACTGAACCAAATCCGGGTGGCTTTAACACCGACAAGATATGGACATTGACAATATTTAATGTTTACATTCATATTGTTATATTTGCCGCCGCTGGCAATATCCATATCTTGTCGGTGTTAAAGCCACCCGGATTTGGTTCAGTACAGCATTCATGCAATAGATTCCGCCACTTTGGCGTTTCTACATATAATTTTCAATTTTTATAATATTTTGTTTTCAAAATACGCCGATTTGTTATTATTTATACTAATCACAATAGCAAAAAGGAAAAAGTGCTGCGATAATATTATACACAAATTCAATTTAATTAACAGAATGACATTTTTAAATTAACTCCGACAAGTGTTTGCCAACTCCAGAACTAAAATTGTTGTTGAGGTTAGGTCTGGGTTTGATTGTATGATGTAAAGGACGTACAAACCCATTGTCAAGTTTGTAGCTTACCAAAAATATTGTTTACTGTTATTGTTATTCTTTATTTTATTATAATAATAATAATACTATATTTGTGTGATTACTTAATCGCTTATACAAGTCAGGTGGTACGTACTATAAATTCAATTAAATAACTAAGAAATAAAATATGAAATTTAAGACAATACAAACATGTTAAAATAGATGTAAAAATAAAATTATTAACAGACATAGGTACTATAAATTAAATGTTTAAATAACGAAGAAATAAAATTTTAAATCATCATGCTTACAAAATTGCTAAGGAAATATAAATTTTGAACGCACGAATTAATGTTCTTCTACTCTTAGCAACCTCAATTCGATGACATATTATAGGTATCATCCACCAATGTCATCGTAGACTTTCTTGATGGTCTTTGATCATAGTTTTTCGCCCAAAATGGGCATTCTGATCCTGAAGTGAGAAAATATAAATGTGATATGTCTAACTGTTTTCTATATTTAAGAAATTATTGGAAAAACAAGTTAAGGTAAACACCCACTTCAGGTATTTTACCAAAAGCTTTTCAGTTCCTCGTTTTGTTAAATAAGTCTGATGATAATTTCTCTATTCGTTTTTTTGAGATACAGCGCACACGGACACACAGATACACAGACATACAGACACAGACATACAGACACAGACATACAGACACAGACATACAAACACAGACATACAGACACACAGGCACACAGACATACAGATACACAGATACACAGATACACAGTCACAGACACATTTTTTTTCAGAAATCTTTTAAATCGCCTCTCGGGACTTCAAAACGGCTGTTTCCACTAAGAAAAAAATTTAAAAAATTTTCATTATCAAATACTTCATCGTACTTTATAATGGAGAAAGTAAAAACTTTTTCCGGGAAAGCAACACATAATATTTTGTTTATTTGAGGACATCGAGGCTATCTGCCACAATCGTTTTATATAAAATTTTCAACATTTAACATTAAGATTAACACACGATATACATACAGGGTGTAATTGAAATAACGGACGGGCTCGTAACCACAAAGAGATTATATTATTTTTAAACAATATTCGCAATTATTTTGTTTATAACTGTAACAAAAAGCCCGCAATTAATTATTAAAGTTAGTGAGTGAAAATACGCAACATGTTTGGGGACAGTGGTAATGTGACCTAATTTTTAAACGGCATCGGCTTTAGATATCGAATTACAACAAGCGCGTAGGAAATATCTGAGTGCTCTTTAAGCGTCAAAGAACTTGAGGACTGTTTATCTTTTACAAATAAAAAAAAACGTTGCGATAACACTTCAAATTTCGGAGGCAAGAAATCGTATCTCGCGTTTTAAATAAACAAACACACATCCCATGCGGACCTAATTAAATGAGAAAAGCATCGGTTCTCAAAATATTAAAAAAAACCTCCAAAAATTAGGAAAATTAAAAAAAAAAATTTCGAATAAATTTTGACGGAAATGGGTTCACAAATATTTTGTGTATGTGCCCTTAAATTCCTGTTCGTTATTTCAAATACACCCTGTATACACACTACAGTATAAACTTAATAGTTTTGAAGGTAAAAGTAAAATCACATTCCGTTTGTAAAACCAAACCATGCACATTTAATTTATTTACCGGACGCATTTTGTAATATTTCCTGATAACTTCTAAGTTTTAACAACAATTTCTTTATATGCAGATTTTATCGTTCACGTTCACGTCCTTCGTACTAAACATCATATTCGAGTTACAGTTATCATGCGTGCGAATCGTGTACCACCGCGAATAAATTCCCATCAGATATTGTTTTTAAAGGAAACGATCGACCAATGTTATATAATCTGATGTTAACTCGGGCAGAAGTTTCGCAATCTTGCACTCGGGATCTTTGCATCTCCTCGTCGAACATTCTTGGTCCGTATTATCTCATTTAAATCCTGGCCTAAGGGATATCGGAATGCCATCGGTCAATTTATAGGGTTTACAGGGTTTCTGCGAATCATCCACTCTCTCTCTCTCTTCCCAAGTCAGTGGTGCCCCTTTCTTTCCCTTCGGCCGTCCGCGGTGTGCTGCGCGCTGCAAAAACGTGCCCTCGACCCTCGCACAACTATCCATCATCTTCTCTCTCTCTCTTAGCCGAACTGAATCTGAATAATTTCGTAATGGAAATTGTTTCTTGGATGGAAAAAGTAGTATTGAAGGATTCGATTGAAAAGTAGAAAAAGTATATCGAAGGGTTTGTTTCTATGAATAAATAAAATTTAATAACTAAAGGAAATTGAAATTCTTATTCACCCTTTGAAGTGTTTGTTTGCGAAATATATTTCTCCTGGGTGATACAATTGTTAACAATGTTCAAGGATGGTTTTCAGGGTGGTAGTAGCAAATGTTAGTTACTAATCTCCGAGTACGAGATGATACATAAAGAAGAAGCATTTTTTAGTCTGAATTAACCTTTTGACAAATTAAGTTATGATGTTATTAATAATACATAATCTACATTTGTTAGGGAGTATTTATCGGAGGGTTTTTTTTGTAGAGGGGAGCATCTGTCAGGGTGAAATTGTCAGATAACCGCTCAGGACTTACAAAATGCAATTTAAAATTCTTAGGTTTTTTTATTGTAGTAATACATTTTCAAAAATAAGCATCGATTGTATAAAAAGATACTAAATATGCTCCATGTTCTGCATGAAAGTGTTAACTAAACAAGATGCACAGACTCGATTCCCCTTTTGTAGTCCAGAGTTCCATACATAGAATATCCATTCATGAGTGCGCAGCGCTCCAAGATTTTAATTTAAGATAAAATCTTTATAGTTAAGTCCGCTTTTTTTCGGAACGATTCAATAAAAATAATGTTAGAGTATTAATCGAGTCTGCAGGCCATTTATTTAAACATCGTTTGCATTAGTCCTATTTTATAGCATTTCAATTTCATGTGAAAATTATTTACGAATCGCGTAGTTTTTAATTAATGCCGTAATCGTAATTAAGTCCTCCCGCTTCCATTCGGATTATTCCTCTTGAAGTGCATCAATAACAACGTCAAGTGTCGGAGAAAAATTGCGGGGGCGTTTGTAATTGCATTTAATTAGTGGAAAGCCCTCGGTCGCTCACTTTTTGTTCCGAAAAATACAAGGGCTGAAAATCGGTAATTGCTTAAGAGTTTAGATGGTTTTGTAGCAGCAGCAGTCAGTCACAGATATCCGTCGGATTTGATTCTGCACAAACAAATAATTTCATTTGATTGAAGATTTTATAGAAACTTTCACTAGCTTTTCATAATATATAATAAAAAAGGTTTTCTAAGGTTAAGTAATCAATAATAATGTATAAGTAATTAGTGTGGGTAATTAGAATCAACAGGCTGAAAGACTTCGGTCGATGGCCACTTGTAACTCGCAGAGTTTTAATAAAGTGTATTTATTATTATCATAAAAAAGGCTTATGGGTAGTAAATTTCTTTAATGATTTAAAATTATGAAGACTAGTCAAACATTGAAATATTTTCATCCACAAGTTCACATACTTATTTATTTATTTATTTAGTTCTTAACAGATACAAGAGAAACAATAAAAAAATACATTGTAAACACAATACTTTATTTCCGTTGAAATTTTAAATTCGCAAAAGAACACGAAAATATTACTTACCATATTTCAAGTGGATAAAGTAAAAATAAAAAAAAAACATTTTATAATTTGTTGTCTTAAGTTTTAATAATTTGCATTAAAAATAATTGAATAAAATAGCAAAATTAACAACTTATAAAAAATACGAATTTTATTAATTTAGTGGGAGAATTTATCTTAAAAACTCACATATCCTGATAAAACTGAAACTTTTGGTGAAATTTTGAAAAATTGCGTACATTGTCCTAACGTTTCTTTTCTGATTTTAATTCTAAAGATGACACTAATTACAAAATTACGTTGTACCTTAAAATCCGAAAAAGTTACCTGATGTGTAATGTCCTAATTTTAACTCTAAGCATAAACTTTACATCGAAAGAGTTTACCTAAAAGAAATAATTCGGTGTTGCAAGTGTTACTAGTAATTTTTAAAGCTTACACATGTATTCAACTTTTTTATTGATTACAGAGAGACAATACATTTATTGAGACATTTTTACAAATGACCTCAACAGGCCAAGTTACAGCCGGCTTACAAAAGGGAGCCACCCTGAATAACTTTGGATGTGCTGAAGTAGTTACGGTTTTAAGAAAAAATACGACAATTTTGTTTTCGTGGGGAATTTGAAAAACAATTTCTCTTTCTGGATTTTTTCTTTCACTTTTTCCAGAAATCGTCCTGTAAATTCCAGACTTTTGTTGACAGATGCTTCAAATTTTGACAGATACATCTTAAATAATATATCTTTAAAACTTCACAAAGAAAATTATCCGAACTTTGCTCTAACAAAACTGGAAGAAGAATTTTATAGACAAGAATTGCACTTTTTCCGGAAATCGCTCTGTAAATTTCACAATTTTGCTGATAGATGCTTAAAATGTTGACAGATATATCCTAAATAACATATCTTTAAAACTGCCCAAAGAAAATTATCCGAACTTTGCTTTAACGAAACTGGAAGACAAATTTTGAAGATAAAAATTGCACTTTTTCCAGAAATCGTCCTGTAAGTTCCACAATTTTGTCGACAGATGCTTGAAATTTTGACAGATACATCCTAAATGACATATCTCTAGAATCTTCTAAATAAAATTTTCCAAACTTTCCTGTGAGAAAAATGGCAGCGTTTAAAGACAAATTTTGAAGACCGAAAATGCACTTTTTCCAGAAATCGTCCTGTAAATTTCAGACTTTTGTTTACAGATGCTTGAAATTTTGACAAATACATCCTAAATAACATATTTTTAAAACTGCCCAAAGAAAATGATCCGAACTTTCCTCTAACAAAACCGGAAAACAAATTTTGAAGACAAAAATTGCATTTTTTCCAGAAATCGCCTTGTAAATTTCACAATTTTTCCGACAAATACTTGAAATTTTGACAGATACATCCTAAATAACATATCTCTGGAATCATGTAAATAAAATTATCCAAACTTTACTGTGAGAAAAATGGCAGCGTTTAAAGACAAACTTTGAAGACCGAAAATGCACTTTTTCCAGAAATCGTCCTGTAAATTCCAGACTTTTGTTCACAGATGCTTGAAATTTTGACAGATACATCTCAAATAACATATCTTTAAAACTACACAAAGAAAATTATCCGAACTTTGCTCTAACAAAACAGGAAGACAAATTTTTAAGGCAAAAATTGCACTTTTTCCAGAAATCGCCCTGTAAATTCCACAATTTTGTCGGCAGATACTTGAAATTTTGACAGATACATCCTAAATGACATATCTCTAGAATCGTCTAAATAAAATTATCCAAAGTTTGCTGTGAGAAAAATGGCAGCGCTTAAAGACAAATTTCGAAGACCGAAAATACACTTTTTCCAGAAATCGTCCTGTAAATTCCAGACTTTTGTTTACAGATGCTTGAAATTTTGACAGATACATCCTAAATAACATATCTTTAAAACTGCTCAAAGAAAATGATCCGAACTTTGCTCTAACAAAACTGGAACACAAATTTTCAAGACAAAATTGCACTTTTTCCAGAAATCGCACTGTAAATTCCACAATTTTGCCGACAGATACTTGAAATTTTGACAGATACATCCTAAATAACATATCTTTAAAACTGCCTAAAGAAAATTATCCAAACTTTGCTGTGAGAGAAATGGCAGCGTTTAAAGACACATTTTGAAGACCGAAAATGCACTTTTTCCAGAAATCATTCTGTAAATTGAAAAATTTTGTTGATAGATGTTTGAAATTTTGACAGATACATCCTAAATAGCATATATTTAAAAATGCCCAAAGAAAATTATCCGAACTTTGCTCTAACAAAACTGGAAGACAAATTTTGAAGACATAAACTGCACTTTTTCCAGAAATCGTCCTGTAAGTTCCACAATTTTGTCGACAGATGCTTAAAATTTTGACAGATACATCCTAAACGACATATAAATAAATAAAATTATCCAAACTTTGCTGTGAGAAAAATGGCAGCGTTTAAAGACAAATTTTGAAGACCGAAAATGCACTTTTTCCAGAAATCGTCCTGTAAGTTCCAGACTTTTGTTGACAGATGTTTGAAATTTTGACAGATACATCCTAAATAACATATCTTTAAAACTGCCTAAAGAAAATTATCCGAACTTTGCTCTAACAAAACTGAAAGACAAATTTTGAAGACATAAATTGCACTTTTTCCAGAAATCGTCCTGTGAGTTCCACAATTTTGTCGACAGATGCTTGAAATTTTGACAGATACATCCTAAACGATATATCAACCTAGATTAACGATATATGTTTACAATAAATGTTTATAATAAACGCGACTTATAGAATTAAATTAAATTAAAAACTTAAATTTACAGTTCAAATCGATTGCTTTGTGGACATGGCACATGTAATAAAATTTAACCCCGAAATATATATATATATATATGTAAATTTGTAGGACTACATTACAGTCTTAGAGACTGTATAATAAATTACCTATTGCAGGAATTATTTTTCAAGTTATTTTTTTTTGCTCGTTAAACTTCTGTCAAGGGAAAATTTTCATTTTCAAAAAAGTACGGCCTCTTCTTTTTGTGCATGTTTCCCAGTTTTTTGAAGGTGAAGACCAGACCTTTTTTTACGCCTCGACTCTTTCCGGTCGGCTCTTTTCGTTGAGCCAACTCACCAAAAAGAGTAACTTCGCCCAACTCTGATTACAAATAGCTTTCACGATCAACTAACACCGGTTCCCCAAATTAAAAATTAAAATATCTAATAAGAATACTTCCTAACTCATTGGCCATGTGTAGACGCATTCCTAGATTAATCTTTACCGATTCAATACAGTTATAATCATTTTTTATGTAAAAGCACAAAATATTTTAAGTTTGTGCTGCAATAAATTAAAGTCAAACTATTTCTTGCAATAACGAGTACATATTGTATGTTTAAGGAATGCAAACACTTGTAAATTGTAAATTTCTCCATGACGAATAATACACGAACGCTTTGAAGATATTTTACCCTTTCAACGGGATTCCAATTAATTTCGCTCCTTTTCTTCTGAAATGCTGAAACAGTTTTCTTAACTTATGTTTTTACTTTGCGCGCACTTACACTCATCACGCCATTAACTGTGACAGATAACTTATGTTGACGTCTCTTTCAAGTAAACACCAATGCGTTCATTCCACGTTTGCAGAAAAATAAGTAAAACAGGCCGAAAGACCACCAGGTCGATAGCCCTTTTACAGATGTCACTATAATTAAAAAAAAATGTATCATCTTTTAATAAGTGGCTGAATGGTCAAACCTATGCCAAAAAAAAACAAAAAAAATCTTTTAATAATGTATAAAATTCTGTGAGTAAGGATATTGTATATGTATAAGAAAAACACGGTTGCATGATCGATATTTTTGGTGGTGGTGTATTTTTAACTTTTTGAAATGTATTCAATAGTTATTTATAAGGTATTCTTCGAAAAATTCAGCAACGTGCTTATTTTTTCATTTCGACTCGAGTTGAATTTTTTTAAATAAACATCATGTATATTTTTATGTAATTAAAAATAATAACATGCGTGCTTTCGCATCTTTAATAAACTTTAGGTATTAATGATGACGCGAAACAGAGTCGGGTCGTCACCTGTCCGTTTATTAGCTTTTCGCATTTGTTAGTGTCAGGCTGACGTTAACTATAATTCGCGAAATTAACTAGGTCCGAGATAAGCCCAGGCAACGACGATTAATTTCATTACATTCACGTATTTATCTCGCCCAGATTGACCCGCCAATTTTCATCATCGATTTTTAATTACCGACGACAGCATAATTGCGTCTAATTTAACACCAATCAAAACCCACCCACCACCAAAAAAATTAATCAAAATTGTTTCAATATTCACGTACTGGCAGTTCATATTATTAAGTATGGACTTGTGGCAGATGACCAAGCAGTCAACGCTAATAATCACAATTTTAAAAATTGTGAACAAAAAAAAAAGTTTAGACATGAAATAGATATTAATTCTAGGAAATAAAAACGCAGCTTAGATTTTGAATATTTAAAATTCTCGATTGATTTCACTCAATTTTTTATATTTTTTATGGTATTTTTGATAAGGCTTTAATGCATTTTTTTTTCAATTATGTATATGTATTTATTTTTCTCAATATTTTAGTTTAATTTTTCCCTGCTATTAGATTTACAATAAACGTATTATTATTATTATTATATATTAGGCCGGTCGTACACTGGCGTTTTGTTGAGTGCTCGAACACTGCAGCGGACAACGGTGGGCGGGAGCGGTTAAAACGCCAACACTCGCTCAGTTTGAAACTTGTATGAAGCGCAATGGGACATTGCATAACCTGAGAAAGCATTTACATAATACTTGAATACATACAAAAACACTATACACCTAATTCCTCACCCATTGAAATCTCGAAAGTAGCACGATTGCAATAATTCACCGAACAGGAACGGTTTGTAATTTTTAGTTTCTGGTGAATGCGCCCCCGCCCATATAAATCAAATCGTGGGTGCGGGGTGGGCTTTAGGCATTCCCGTCGATTGATGGCTTTTGCTGTAAATGGAATTTAATTAGCCCTCTCCATTCAAACAAGCCGCCGCCGCCGCCCCCCGAAAACCAATTTTTACTGCGGATAACATTGAACACATTAAGTAAAACCGTTAATGCGCCCGTTGAAATTACCCGAAATCGGAGACAGATCGATTAAATAAATTAACCCAAGCACGGTACCAAAATGCTATTTTCGGCCTAATTAAGAGTTTTCGAGTGGATTTAATCGAGATTTTCGTAATTAGATAATGTGATTGTAGATTACAATATTATTTTCATGGGGTTGATTGGATAATTTATATCGGTTTGTAAACTAGATTTAATACCCTAACAGTTTAACCCGAAACAAAGAAATGATTTAAATAAAACTAATTTTAAACTATAGTAACATATGTTTTTTTTATTATTTAAGGGCTTAGAAGTAAAACGGTTCAATTACATTTTTTTATGGTTTTGATATAATCGACTTTGATATTCTTCGAATATTACTTCAAAATTTCCTTTGAGAATGAAAAGGGGTGGTAGGGATGAAGAAAATTTCAAAGGATCGGATGGCTCCCTCGAAACCATTAAATTTTTGCTCGAAACATTTTTTTGTACGATGCATATTTGTCGAGATATTTCAGTGAATAATTGATTGGCACACCCAGTATGTATGAAGAATATGTAATAATACTTCGTCTTTTTAAAATAGCACCCCTCCATGTGAGTCTCACAACCTACATACCCGCAGAGTTTCAAATCTATGTTTTTTTATATTTTTCTAATCGTTTTTGAAATTGGCGGCTTCAGAATGACAATAAGCTCGGCTCGTGTGCAATTATTTTGGAATCAAGTGTCGGATATTTTTAGATTTTTGTAAGGTTGTGAAGCTTAGTCAGTTTTGAGTCAATTTGAGCAGTTTCAAGACATTGGGAATTGTTTTTATATTTTTTTAATCGTTTTTGAAATTTGCGGCTTCAAAACGACAATAATCTATTCGCGTGCAATTATTTTGGAATCTAGTGGCGGATGTTTTTAGATTTTTGTAAAGTCGTGAAGCTTAGTCAGTTTTGAGTCAATTTGAGTAGTTTCAAGATATTGGGAATTGTTTTTATATTTTTTTAATCGTTTTTGAAATTTGCGGCTTCAAAACGGCAATAATCTGTTCGCGTGTAATTATTTCGGAATCTAGTGACGTAGTTTTTAGATTTTTGTAAAGTCGTGAAGCTTAGTCAGTTTTGAGTTAATTTGAGCAGTTTCAAGATACTGGGAATTGTTTTAATATTTTTTTAATCGTTTTTGAAATTTGCGGCTTCAAAACGACAATAACCTCTGTTCCTGTGCAATTATTTCGGAATCTAGTGACGGATATTTTTTGATTTTTGTAAAGACGTGAAGCTTAGTCAGTTTTGAATAAATTTGAGTAGTTTCAAGATATTGGGAATTGTTTTTATATTTTTTTAATCGTTTTTGAAATTTGCGGCTTCAAAACGACAATAATCTATTCGCGTGCAATTATTTTAGAATCTAGTGGCGGATGTTTTTAGATTTTTGTAAAGTCGTGAAGCTTAGTCAGTTTTAAGTCAATTTGAGTAGTTTCAAGAAATTGGGAATTGTTTTTATATTATTTTAATCGTTTTTGAAATTTGCAGCTTCAGAATGACAACAATCTCTGTTCGCGTGCAATTATTTCGGAATCGAGTGACGGATGTTTTTAAATTTTTATAAAGTCATGAAGCTTAGTCAGTTTTGAGTGAATTTGAGTAGTTTCAAGATATTAGGACTTGTTTTTTAATTTTTTTAATCGTTTTTGAAATTTGCGGTTTCAGAATGACAATAAGCTCGGCTCGTGTGCAATTGTTTTGGAATCTAGTGACGGATGTTTTTAGATTTTTGCAAAATCATAAAGCTTAGTCAGTTTTGAGTTAATTTGAGTAGTTTCAAGATATTGGGAATTGTTTTTGTATTTTTTTATTGTTTTTGAAATTTGCGGCTTCAGAATGACAATAATCTCTGTTCGCGTGCAATTATTTCGGAATCTAGCGACGGAAGCTTCTAGATTTTTGTAAAGTCATAAATCTTAGTCAGAATTATTTTAATATTTTTTTAATCGTTTTTGAAATTTGCGGCTTCAAAACGACAATTATTTCTGTTCGTGTGCAATTATTTCGGAATTTAGTGATGAATGTTTCTAGATTTTTGTAAAGTCGTAAAGCTTGGTCAGTTTTTAGTCAATCTGAGTAGTTTCAAGATACTGGGAATTGTTTTTATATTTTTTTAATCGTTTTTGAAATTTGCGACTTCAAAACGACAATAATCTCTGTTCGCGTGCAATTATTTCGGAATCTAGTGACGGATGTTTTTAGATTTTTGTGAAGTCGTGAAGCTTAGTCAGTTTTGAGTCAATTTGGGTAGTTTCAAGATATTGGGAATTGTTTTTATATTTTTTTAATCGCTTTTGAAATTTGCGGCTTCAAAACGAAAATAATCTCCGTTCGCGTGCAATTATTTCGGAATCAAGTGGCGGATGTTTTTAGATTTTTGTAAAGTCATGAAGCTTAGTCAGTTTTGAGTCAATTTGAGTAATTTCAAGATATTGGGAATTGTTTTAAATTTTTTTAATCGTTTTTGAAATTTGCGGCTTCAAAGCGGCAATAATCTCTGTTCATGTGCAATTATTTCGGAATTTTGTGACGGATGTTTCTAGATTTTTGTAAAATCGTGAAGCTTAGTCAGTTTAGAGTCAATGTGAGTAGTTTCAATATATTGGGAATTGTTTTAATATTTTTTTAATCGTTTTTGAAATTTGCGACTTCAAAATGACAATAATCTCTGTTTGCGTGCAATTATTTCGGAATCTAGTGACCGATGTTTTTAGATTTTTATAAAGTCGTGAGGCTTAGTCAGTTTTGAGTCAATTTGAGTAATTTCAAGATATTGGGAATTGTTTTTATATTTTTTTAATCGTTTTTGAAATTTGCGGCTTCAAAGCGGCAATAATCTCTGTTCATGTGCAATTATTTCGGAATTTTGTGACGGATGATTCTAGATTTTTGTAAAATCGTGAAGCTTAGTCAGTTTTGAGTCAATGTGAGTAGTTTCAATATATTGGAAATTGTTTTAATATTTTTTTAATCGTTTTTGAAATTTGCGGCTTCAAAACGGCAATAATCTCTGTTTGCGTGCAATTATTTCGGAATCTAGTAACGGATATTTTTAGATTTTTGTAAAGTCGTGAAGCTTAGTCAGTTTTGAGTCAATTTGAGTAATTTCAAGATATTGGGAATTGTTTTTATATTTTTTTAATCGTTTTTGAAATTTGCGGCTTCAAAACGGCAATAATCTCTGTTTGCGTGCAATTATTTCGGAATCTAGTGACGGATGTTTTTAGATTTTTGTAAAGTCGTGAAGCTTAGTCAGTTTTGAGTCAATTTGAGTAATTTCAAGATATTGGGAATTGTTTTTATATTTTTTTAATCGTTTTTGAAATTTGCGGCTTCAAAACGGCAATAATCTCTGTTCACGTGCAATTATTTCGGAATCTAGTGACGGATATTTTTAGATTTTTGTAAAATCATAAAGCTTGGTCAGGTTTGAGTCAATTTGAAAAGTTTTAAAATTTTGAGATTTGTTTTTATATTTTTTTTAATCGTTTTTGAAATTTGCGGCTTTAGAGTGAAAATAAGCTCTGTTCTCGTGTAATTATTTTGGAATCTAAAGAAGGGGTGTTTTTTAATTTTTGAAATTTATGAAGCATATTCAGTTTTGAGTTAATTTGAAAACTTTCGTTTTAATATTTAGTAATAGATCATACAAAAAATAGAAAAATGGTAATCGTTGATTATAACAAACTCTATTTTTCTGTATCAAAATCAAATATTAAATATATTAGTGATTATATTTGTTGAACTCAGCCTACTTGATTATTATTCCATATAGTCTTTATTAGTTAGTTATCAAACCTTTATTAAAAACCTGGTTTCATAGAGGGTTTTAAAGGGTAATTCTTTCAGCCCTACTTTATTATTTTTTGTATATGCGTTACAAAAGTAAATTATATTTATTTACAAAGGTTAATAATTGAAGTTAATTTTAATGGATATTAAGAGTAATAAAATTTAAATTTAAATGATTATATATCGCCGTGTTTTATAATGCAAATGCACTCAAGGAGAAAATTAAAAATCATATCTATATTACACTAGAGAAAACACACCCTTTTCTGCTACTTTATGATTAGCAGTCACAGTATATCCTCATTTATAATTTTCCCCGGTTATTAACACGGCAGGTCATTTCGGAAATAATTCAGAATGATAAATGCGCTTGTAATTATCTAATGAACTGAGATTCCTTTAATCGTTCCGTATTTTCACTATGAAACGGTTGTGTTTTTGGGTAACATACATTTTTACCTAAACAGAAGATTGACAGAATGAATATATTTACTTATAAATAATAGTAATAATAGTAATAACATATTTATTAATGTCTATAGGTACACAACTCAAAGTTTAAAATGTAAGGTAAACTTAATCCGCTTCTTAAAACTACTATTTTTTAAGTATTTGTAACTTATTGGTAGAATTTTATTGTGTGATAATATTTGTACAATAAATTACGAACAGGTTGAATATTTATATATTCGCGCTACTTTCATTTGTACAATTGTTGTACAATGGTCAAATTTTATTGTCATTTGAACTGCACAGTGTTGATGATACCAATGAAGATCGAAAGTGGCTCGCAGTTGTCGTTGATGGGGAAACATAAGACTCTTAGATTGTAGAAGATGAAAAGCATAGTATTTCTCATTTTTATTTTTTTGATTTTTTGAGCTGGAATTTGTGATTTCCATTCATCGATAATTAATGCGATTCATAAAATGTTTGACAACCCTACTTCTAGCCTTTGGAACAAACTTTGGATTAAATATTTTTGTATACCATTACACACTGCAAAACACGACTTCTGTGTTGGCAACTTCTAAAATGAATAATATCTTACAGCAAATCCATAATGGGGTAATGTTCATTGCATAAGATAATAACCACGATAGCAGTCTCGACTCGTTACGGATACCAGAAAAACCTAATGTCTTGTTAATGCCGTGGAAAAATTATAATCTGTATACACGCTGACACGAAAATGGGCGCTTATAAATGGTATTGAGCGTATTTGCATACTTATCCTTAAATATGCGGGTGAGGTAAGGAGAGTGCGATATGTGAACGGCACGCTAACGTTTGATTAATTTTTTTCCACAGACTGTCGTTTAGATATCGAAATCGGAATAATTACCCGCTGTGCGGTTTCCTCATTTTTCGAATTCGAATCGATGCCGCAGGAAAATCGCTTCGGGCGAGTAGAACCAGGGTGGAATCTAGCGGGGATATTGCGGACTAGGGCGACTAGTTTTCCGAGTTATCCACCAGATGCTAGTTGGGTAGAGTATGAAATAATATAATCCGCTGATTTTATTCGGTTTGAAAACCTGAGACCTGAGCAAATTCGGGATTTTAAATAACATCTTTATTGATTCCCATCCAACGCTTGGATTTTTCTAATGAGAACTAGTTCAACTCATCAAAACATGAAAAATATGTTTATAAAAATCGGTCGTGGCCATGAGGCTAAAAGACAATTGCCTGTTGAGGTTATTTGTAACAGTGTCTGAATAAATGTATTGTATCTCTCTCTCTCGGTGGTGGCTGATTGCCCGAGCTGGCTAATTGTAAGTCAGTTTCTTTAAGAAGAGGTTTGCCCTTTTTCATATTTTTTTTTCTTAGACTGATAAAGATCAACTGCTCTAGGTTATCATAGATTTTTTTTTAAATTAACGATGTGAAGAATTACTTCATGAATTTATACAGTATTTGTAATGAGGCTGTAACATGCTGTAACTTTATTAAAAACTAACCATTTCCCCAATATGCAAATTAATTACGTTTAAAATTAGAAACCGCTTTTCGCCTCCCCAATAAATAATAGGCTTATTTGCTTGTTGATTATTCACCGGAAAAATGACGGTGCGGTCAGTTATGGCATCATCCATAAATGCAAATGAAAATACACACACACCAGATTACCATCCGTCCGATTTGCATTAATGGCATTATTAAATTAATTCCATTACAGATTATGGAATCGGCTGGTGACTTTCAGCGCGCAATTTATGCGGCAATTACAACACCTGAAAATTTCCGCGACCCCTGATGAATATTTATATAAAAAAACCAGTGGCGTATTAAAATTTTATATCGTGGATTTTGTACGCTATAGGATTTAATTTTTTTTTTAGTGGAATAAATGGAACCGGACACGAAGTCGAATAACGGCGAACGCACGATCACTTTGTCACTTCGGTCTTTGGGGCGCGTTTCCCTTCGCAACTGATGTATTAACTGGTTTGCATTTATTTCGATCTTGCATGTGATTAAATGGGTGCAATTTATTTAAAAAAAAAGAGTAAGGGTGTCTTGTAAAACTAAGACTTTTGCACACATTATATATTCATTTGAAAATTATTTGCAAAGATTTCTACTTTGGTTTAATAAAGCACTTATTGTTCAACCAAAAACAGTTAGTAGTTATCATTTTCCCTCATAATATTTACTTTAGGGTAAATAGGGGAGGGGGCTAAAATTTGTTTTGTAGACATAGTTTTTTTAACCGAGTTCCGAAATGTATGTCTTAACTTTAGGAATCGTAAGGGGGGAAGTGATTCGACGGACAACTCGCTTAAAACAACCTTAACCCGCCATTTCTGACAAATTTGACTTTGATCAATGGTAACGCCGGTTTCGCGCACCGGGGGCAAGGAGTGTTGAACAAAAAAATATATGAAAGACCTACCTTATTTTTAGCTGAAAAATCACCCTTTAAAATCTTTCGCATCAATTTAGAAACACCCTGTATAATAAATATCAGTTTAATTATAAATCTCTTAATACAAATAAACTTAAAAACCTGATAATTTAAAAAATGAGTTATAATTTTTAAAGAAACTCACTTTTTTTCGTAGGAAATGTGGGAAAGTAATGTGATTTTCTGAAATTTTTTAAAAGTGTTCTTAAGGGAAATGTCCGTTTTGTGGTTCCTAAATGCGATTTCGACAATTTCTGTAAAAATAAAACTGAGTTTGTGAATCTTCTGTGTGCTATATCTCAAAAACTAATACAGGAATTTAAATGAAACTTTGAACATTAGCTTTATTGATAATCCGAAGAACTAAAAAGCTTTTGGAACAATTTTCCAAAAACCAGTTTCCATTGCATCCGCTAATTTGCACGTTAGGATTTGGAGTCTTCGTTTAGCCGCTCTCACTATTGATTCATGTTTAGTGTCGCCATTTTGTTTCCATTACGGGGATCTTAATTGTTTTCTAGTATGTCAAAAATATATTATTTTCAAGTGGATTTGAAAGTTTTGAAAGCAATTCCGCAAGTGATATTTTTTTGGAATTTTACTAATCGTGAGATGAAAATTTCGACTCTGTTAATTCATGTTTTGAGTATCGCCATTTTGTATCCTGTGTGGGGATATCAATTGTTTTCTAGTATATCAAAAATATATTATTTTCAAGTGGATTTGAAAGTTTTGAAAGCAATTCCGTAAGTGATCATTTTTTTACAATTTTACTAATCGCGAGATAAAAATTTCGACTCTGTTAATTCATGTTTAGAGTGTCGCCATTTTGTTTCTAGTTCGGGGATTTTAATTGTTTTCCAGTATGTCAAAAATATATTATTTTCAAGTGGATTTAAAAGTTTTGAAAGCAATTCCTCAAGTGATAATTTTTTTAGAAAAAAATGTGAAGAAAATCATATCTTGAGAAATATGGAAAATATGAAAAATGTTTCAGATAAAAGTTAAATCACATGAAGGGAGACATATGATGCCGACATTTGTTTGACCTTGAAACCCACTACCAAGGTTGAATTTTTGTTCGGAAACCGGTTCTTTTTATTACAAATTCTTGTATCTGACGTTCAAGCGTTGGCAATTTTAAAACCTCAATCGATTTTTATCGTTTTTCTGATGAAAAAAAAGTACACTTTAATAGTCTAAGGCAGTGGTGGCGAACCTATGACCAGGGGGTCAGACACTGAACGGCGAAGACTTTTTAAAGAACTAACGCGGTGTTTTTTATAAACTTATTTCTTTATATCTTTAGAGAACGGACAATCGAAAACATAAAAAAAATCAAGTATAAATATCTAGAGTCTATGAATTATAAGATAAGAAGAAGAAGAAGTATATGCTGTATAGACGGAATCTAGATTATTTTATTTTGTAATTTTAGTTATACTCTGTATTATGTTTTAAGTGTGATATTTCCCCTTATATTGGGATTATCCTGTTGATAAATAAATAAATAGAATTTATGAAAAAAAAATTGGACGGGGATGAAGATGTCGTAGAGAAAAACTGTCGCTTGCTGCCAGTGGCCTGCGCATTTGAAGAAAACGAAAACCTTTTTGGTGGATTTTAAAAGTGAGAACCATAAAAAGGGTCAACTGTCAAGCTTTTCTGTTGACAAATTTTCGGCGTTTCAAAATTATTGGTACCCTTTTTAGAAAAGGGGGAGGTTCCAAGTGACAGACCATTGACTAATAAAACAAAAAAAAATGTTGCCACTTCTCAAAAATGTTCGCTGTTCACTGATCTAGATGCTGATTTCGCAGTCAAAACGATACGTTATTTTTTGTATATAGGTAAATACAGGGGCGCCTGGTTATATAGAGCCAAAGAGCCATGGTACTACCTGTAGTTTCAGCAAGAATTTTTAATTAACACTTTTTCGCCAGTTAGTTTGGTCTAGGAATATAAATCGTTCTTTTTTTTCTTCAAAAGGGGGGGGGGGATATTGTATAAGCGGCTCTACCATCAACATGTTCCATGAGCCGCCACTTGCTAAAATCTCGCAAAGTTGTTGATAGATGAAAAATTCTTTTAGAGTCGGATTCTAAGATGTACCAATTTCGCAATAATGTTTTTTAAATTATTTTTTTGCATGTAGATGAATATCTTGTGAACGGTCGGGCAAAATTAAATCATTCCTTTGGATTCAGATTCTACTATTCATCAGATGCTGGTTTCATAATAAAAACAGTATGTTGCTTCGATTGTTTTTTGCATACAGGTGAATTTCTCGTGAAAGATCGAAGATACTTGAAACATTCTTTTGCATTCACATTCTCTATTCCACCAAGTTTCTGATTTCGCAATAAAAACAATATGTTGCTCCAATTATTTTTGCATATAGGTGAATAATTAAAAAAATTCTTTTAATTTCAGATTCTACGATCTGGCAAGATGCGGATTTCACAATAAAACAGTATGTTGCTTCATTTGTCTTTTGCATATACTTAGGTGAATATCTTGCGAACGGTCGGAGATAATTGTTTTTTTTAATATTCTAATTCTATGATTTACCAAGTATTTTAGAAGAATGGCATCTCTTGAAATTTCAAAGATGAAGCTTCATAATAAACCTTTTTGGAGGATTTAAAAAATGAAAACCATAAAAAGGGTCAATTATTCTGTTAACTGAATTTTTGGTTTTTCAAAATTATTGAAACCCAATTTAACACACCTTTCCAAGTGACGCCACTGACTTAGTGACCCACGAGCTAGTATTCAAAAAAATAATGAACAAAATTTTACCGACTTCTCAAATTTTTCTGTTAACTGAATTTTCAGTTTCCCAAAATTATTGACACCCAATTTAGCACACCTTTCCAAGTGACGCCACTGACTTAGTGACCCACGAGCTAGTATTAAAAAAAATAATGAACAAAATTTTACTGACTTCTCAAAAAGGTTCACCATCACTAGTCTAGGATCATCAAAAAAGTTGATTTTCCCGATTTTTTAAGTTTACGAGATTTTTTTGCGAACGTGCCACGAGCTTCAAATTGACATTTGTTGCTCAAGTACATTTTCAGATGGGTTTTATTGAGATCTTTACACTGACATGTAGAAACACCGAATTCAACCAACGGTATTTAAAAAAAAATCAAATGTAATTTTTGAGACACGGGTGGTTTTTCTGGTTGTCATCAAAGATTTTTAATCACCAATTACCAAAAAAAATCAAATGTAATTTTTGAGACCCTTGGGTGGTTTTTCTGGTTGTCATCAAATTTTTTTAATCACCAATTACCAATTTTGATTAAAACCCATTCATTTGCATACAAGGAGCACAAATTTGTAAACTGCGTTCGGAGTCTTCGTTCAGTCGTTACGGATTTTTAATGCTTGAAAAAATATGGTTTTTTTTTTCTAAAATTTTTAAACTGGCCTGCCAACGTTTTCATCATTATAGCTAGACAAAAGTTAAAAACAGCAATCTGTTGCTCTCGTTTTTTTATTCAAATGGAGGTACATTATGAGGGTCTAGGACCACTATTAAAAAAGTTTATTTTTCAGGTTTTTAACATTTTATATTTTTTTAGGAACGTACTGCAGGTTTAAAATAAAAATGCGTAATTGCATTTCCGGAGTGGTCTCAATTAGATCCTATATGTAGACAATAGGAGTAGTACGAGAAGTTTTTTCAGGTAATCATTTCAAATAATACAATTAACAAAAAGGAAGGAACTTTCAAAATGCCAATTTCTGTAGAATTCAATCAATTCGCGCTGTTAATTTTATTTTTATATTTGATGTAAAATATTGTACCCTTATATCTGATCTGTGTAAACATGTTCCATGTATTAACACCCAATAAATTATTATTATTATTATTATTATTAATTTGTCTTCGAAACGCTCAGATTTATAAAATACGTTTTTTCGTAATCTCATTAGTTTGATGCAGGATTTACCTTGTAAACATTCGTCGACATTTGTTAACAAACTTTAATTTTATTCAATAGATTTATTTTAAGTTCATAAACATTTTTCTTATTATTTTTGTAAATTTTGTACTGTATGTGACTTGGAGGTGGGTAACTCAAGAGCGCCATTCAAATATCTGAAGTGAGAACTTTTTTTTTCTCATGACCAAACTCTTTACAATTACGAGTCAGCTCTTTACACTCTACTCTTTTTACTGAGGCAACTCGCAAAAAGTCATTTCGCTCAACTCTAACGAGACTCATTGTCAGTTCTGTACACCTATTCATATTCATATCATACTTTTTTTGCTATAAGATTATTCAAAGCATTTTTATTATTTCAAAATATTAGTATCTCTTGATCATTGAACATTTAAATTGTATTTATTGTGCGAGCAACGTCTATTTTAGATCGAAATAAATTTTTAACTAACGCAATTTGTTTCATTATAACGAAACTGTTGGAAATTTCATGTAAACACGCCCGGAACATATTGTTTGTACCAAACAGAGAACAAATTAATTAAATAAAACGAGCACAGGTAAATTTGCAATTAAATGGGGAACGCGCGGAACGCCGGATTTAGAACCCATCTCCTTCGCTAAATATTAATTTACAAAATCAATATTTGTAATGAGCATGTGAAATTTGCGGAGAGGTTACAGGTGATCTGTCGGGGAGAGAATCTGCCCGAAATAATAAAACATGCACTCTCCCGAATGGGAAATTTATTGTTTGCTTAGTACAAGAACAATATAACCCATATATAAGCTTCACTTAATAATACGAAACATTTTGTAATCTGCGGTATCGGTCTAGCAAACACTACAAAACAGAAACAAATTATTTGTTGATAGAGAGTTGTCAAGGAAAAATTTTAGTTTAAGCGGCACTAATTCGGGCTTAAAACTGTAGTCTGTATTAATTAATAAAATTATATAAAATGGTAAAAATGGTGATGTGGCCATCATGTTACTTTCTCCGACTTGATGGTATCATAGCCATTTATATTTACGTTTTCATGGTTTATTTTTAATTGAAATCATATTTTAAATGTACATCGAGCGTTGTGTAAACTCGGATGAAACTGACGTTTAAAACGTCAAAATTATGAAAAATTATACTTCAAATTCAAAAACTAAGTTTACTTAAAAACTAAAGGGATTTCGAAAAAAACTTATTCTTTATAAGCTGTTAATTTTAGCATTCTTTGCAATTATTATTAACATAAATTTGCTTTTATTTATTTATTGTTGATTTCTCGTATTAACATGGCAAATCATTATTGTACAAAAAAAATGGTGATGTGGCCATCATATTACTTTCTCCGATTTGATGGTATAATAGTTATTCATATTTATATCATATTTTAAATCGAGCATTTCACATGATCGGATGATACTGTCGTTTGAAACGTCAAAATTATGAAAGGTAAAAATGACAAATTATGTTTCAAATTCTAATAATCTCTACCGTAAGTTGTAACAAATCTAAAAAAAGTCCTGTTAAAAAGTCTTCAAAAAAGAGTGATAAAAATATTTGAAAAAAAGTCCTCGAGAAAGTGTTTTGGAAAATAAAGTCTTGAAAAAAGAGTCCAGTTAAAAAGTTGTGAAAAAGTCGGGAAAAAAGTCTTGAGAACAGTACTGCAAAAAGAGTCCTAAAAAGTCTTCATATAAAACACCAGAAATAAATGTCCTTAAAAAACCCAGAAAGAAGTCAAAAAATCAGTCCTAAAAAAGTCCCGAAGGAACGTCTTTAAATAAGTCCTGAAGAAAGTTCTTATAAAATATCCTGAAAAAATGTCCTGTAATAACCGTCTTAAAAAAATATTTCTGAAAAAACCTGTGAAAATGTCCTTAAAAAAACTTTAAAAAAGACTGAAGAAATTGTTCCGAAAAAAATTCCAAAAAGAGTCTTGAAAATAAAATCCTTTAAAAAGTGTTCTGAAATATTGGAACTAAAAAAACTGTAAAGAAGGCTTCCCGAAAAAATTATTCTGAAAAATATGTAATGAAGAAAATTCTGAAATATATCCTGAAAAGAAGTCCTGAACAAGGTGTTCTTAAGAAAGTTTCGAAAGAGTCTCGAAAAAAAGTCGTGGAGGAACAGTCTACGAAATAAAGTCTTGAAAAAAAGAGTCCTGATAAAAGCCGTGAAAAAAAATCCAGAAATAAATGTCCCGAAAAAGAGTCCTAAAAAGTGCTAAAATAAGTCCTGAAGAAAGTTCAGAAAAAGAGTCCTGATGAAATATAGAAAAATTGTCTTGAAAATTAAGAATTAAAATTTCTGAAAAAAGCATTGTAAGTCCTTAAAAATATCTGATTGCCCCCAAAAAGAAATCCAAAAAAGATTCTTGAAAAGAAGTCCTGAAAAAGTCCCGCAAAAAGGCCTAAAATAATTCCCGAAATTAAATTTTTTGAAAATGGTCTTAAAGAAAATGCTAAAAATATCTGGAAAAGTCCTGATAAACAGTTTTTAAATTTTTAAAATTTTAATCTTAATTGACCAATATTTTTAATAGTATTCTTTATGTATGTCTTTTTATTGTAATAATGTCTTTTTATTCGGTAGATTTTAAGTTTTACTTGTAGATATTGTTTTAAATAGGCTATTAATTTTTTAATTTTTATTTCATAATATTGTACACGTAAACATTAATTATATCCATTAATAATAACCTGACTAACCCATGGATGTTGTAATCATTCTTCTTGGAAATTAAATAAATTTCAATTTGAAAAAAAAATCCTAAAAAATGTCATGAAGAAAATTCTGAAAAATTTGTTCTGAAAAAAATCCCGAAAATAAGTCCTCAACAAAGGGTTCTAAAGAAAGTCCCAAAAACGTCTCGAGAAAAAATTCCTCAAAAAAAAAAAATCCTGTTAATAAAATTTTAAAAAGAAATCCTGAAAATGAAGGCTCTGAAAGTCCAAAAAATAAGCCTTTCTTAAAAAGTCCTGAAAAAGAACCGTTGAAGAAAGGTCATTTAAAAATGTCCTTAAAAAAGATATGAAAAAAGTTCTGAAAACATTTTCCTGAAGTCCCAAAAAAGGCTAAAAAAACAAAAAATATTCGGAAATACGAAATTTTACCAAAAGCTTTCCAGTTCTTCAGATTATCAAATACTACGGATGTTCAAAGTTTCATATCAATTTCTCTATTGGTTTTTAAGATACAGCGCGCACAGTTACAGACAGACTGTTATGTAGAGAAAAAATGGTGATGTGGCCATCATGTTACTTTCTCTGACTTTATATTTACGTTTTCATGGGTTTATTTTCAATTGAAATCATATTTTAAATGTACATCGAGCGTTGCGTAAACTCGGATGAAACTGACGTTTAAAACGTCAAAATCATCAAAGATGGAAAAATTATACTTCAAATTCAAAAACTCGGTTTACTCAAAAACTAACGAGATTTCGAAAAAAACTTATTCTTTAGAAGTTGTTCATTTTGGTATTCTGTATAATTATTATTAACATAACATTTATGTAACTATTATCGTTTTATAATTATAAACCAAAAATTAAAAAAATAATAATAAATTTTTTTCTCGAATAAAAATGATTTTATGAAAAATGTTTTCAAGCAAAAGATGTTCATTTCTTTGTTGTCTTCAAAGTTTGTTTGAATGTTTTTGTGATATTTTTCATATTTAAGAAAATATTGGCAAAAAACAAAAAATAGTTAAGGTAAACGCCCACTTCCGGTATACGAAATTTTACCAAAAGCTTTTCAGTTCTTCAGATTATCAAATAAGATGGATGTTCAAAGTTTCATATCAATTGCTTTATTAGTTTTTGAGATACAGCGCACACAGACAGACACACACACACACACACACACACACACACACACACACACACACACACACACACACACATACACACACAGACACACACACACACAGACACAAAAATTTTTTTCCAGAAATTGTTGAAATGGCATCTAGGGACCCCAAAACGGGGTCCATTGATGATCTTCCACTCGCACCTGTAGTGGTGTACTTTATATTCAATTGAATATTTGCAATATTTTGCTTCTTCTTGCCTTAATTGGAGGCAATACAGATACTTATCTATCTAATTTCAAATAGTAATTTTACGACCAAATAAAGCAACAAATAATTAAGCTGTTATATCATATTAATATGTTTATTTAAACCAAAATTCTTCTTTGGTTGTTCTTACCTTTTAGAATGAATTGCTGTACTGTACCCTTTTCAAAAATATCAGACTGTATTCTAAGGCGTTCTACAGTTTTACTGCTGTAACTGTTTGATATTAAATAAGTTAATTATTCCCAGAGAGCGGGCATGCAAATCTTTCTCGATATATTTCAATATTTGAATGAAGATTTAATTACGACACGAAACGTAATCACGGTATTTAATTGTGCAGGAAAAGAAAATTGCTGATTGGACCGATGCAGAAGAGTATTCATTATAAAATACTTAAGACCTTTCGTAAAGGAGATACTTTGTAAGGTAATCGTTGTGTAATTGGGTGTTGTCGTGTTTATCGAGTTCGCGAAATGAGAATCTTAGTTTTGTTGCTTTCATTTTGATTGTAGAGTGCATGCATGCTCAAAACAATAATTACAAAAGCTTAAAACACATATAATATATATTTTGATATTTCATTTCGTTAAAATCGTATTTTTTTGCGTTATCCGCAGAATGTCTGCTATGAACTATAACATTTTAAACATTCATGATATTTGAATAAAATGTTTATTATTTTTATTATTAGCTCACATTCATGATTTATTTATTATTTAACTCTTACGAGACGGATTTTTTTTTGGCGGAAAATTGAATCTTTTTATAATTTTTAATAATTTTGAGCATGTTTATGTAAAAAAAATATTTGAAAATGTAAGAGGGGTGGTGGTACGCATATGTACGACCAGTCTTTTTATATGGTACTTAGGTGCACCAGTAGTCTTGATGCAAATCACTACGGCTAAATAAAAAACAGCAACATTTTTAGAGATATTACAACAAAGTGCGATAGAGTGAAAAACAGTTAAAAAAAAACAAGTAATAAAGTCCAACCGTCTTGTCTGCCAAATCAACATCTCCCATAATTTGTCTATACAATGATATAATTTCTGGACAAGATACATCAGATTTGGATCCATCTTTCATTGTTTTTTTATACATATTTAACGTCTTGGTGTTTAATAAATAAAACAAAAAACTCAATTCTTATAAGAAGAATTCCTCAAAGGAAGAACATGAATTTTATTCACGTTTATACGTATGTATACCGACGTAAAAAAATTGTTATTATTATTTGTTTATATCCATATCCTGGGTAACGAAAACTGGTTTTCCTTTACAACTGCCTTGATCCTCAGACTTTCCTTGCTCCAAGTAACCCTACAGATATAACTGTATCAGTGTGGCAGTTGCTCAACATACATACATTGTGTTTTGCCATTTAAAAAAACTACGTCTCTCTCTCTCTCTCTAGTGTTTAGAATTATTCCATGGTTTACGCCAAAGTCCTGCCAATATATTTATTTCATTCATTAAATCATTCACTCATTTATTCAAACAAAAACTTCAACATCACTGCGTTTACTTAATACGGAAGATCATATTCTATAAATTATGGAGTTGAAGGCAATCGAAAGAATAACACCGGCTGGGCTACTGGTTATTTGTGTTTATTTTGTATTTTGAATATTAATTTTACGACTGCTTGCTTTATCATATTTATCGTACATTTTCTCTTTCAGGTTTATTTTATTATAATAAGTAAATATTTTCAGTTTATTATATTTATGTCTGTATACGAATATGTAAATAGGATTTAATAATGAATTATTATTTTCATTTGATGCCAACTTCATAAAAAATTAGAATTAGTTAATCGTTGTGTTTATTTATGGTGAATGCGCCGGGCGCACAATATAAAATCATTACTTGTACACAATTATTGCCACCAACATGACATCCCTTTGCGTATCGATAGGCTTTTGAGTGGCATGATAAGCAACAGAAGTCAAATTATTTAGAGATATAGAATAATTGATTAGGTTTTTAACATTAACGTTAGGTTTAAAAATTAAAATTCACTTGGTTTGTTTCACGATTAAATTGCTTTATTTTCAACTAGTTTCGGCTTGTGCCATTTTCAAGAATGATGTACAAATGAAATTTTGTGGATTATATATATTACGTGACAGCAATTTAATCGTGAAACAAACCAAGTGAACTTCCCATATTAACATAAAGTTCCACCAAGTGATCAATGAGAAACAAGTATATGACATATACAACAGAAATATTAGCTTTAATACTTCTCCTGTAAGGAAAAACCGCGTCCTGTAATTTGACATATGTCGCTTACGATGTTTTGCCAAAAACCCATCGATTTGTAATAAAATTAAAGGGATGTCAGATTGGTAGCAATAATTGAGTACAAATAATGATTGAAATAACGAAATGTGTGTCAACGATTTGCATTGCAATTGTAGAAGCAAATATGTCCTAAAGAAATCAGTTGTATTAAATAATCTATTTAAGTTACTTAAATTTAAATTAATATTTCAGGCGAAAATCTACAAACACCCTATCCCTAAATTTCAAGATAATCCCTTGCAAATAAAGCGTAAGATTGTGGAAATTTAAAAATATTTATATGGCCTGAAAAAAGAAATAAAAACCATTGCCATCGACTTGAAACTTTTAAAATTTCCTTCAAATGTAGAAGTAATTATTTTTCCGCAAAAATCCCTATCCCTATATTTGGAGAAAATCCCTTGCGAATTGTAGAGATTGTAGAAATTTAATAATGGCCTAAAAAAATATAAAAACAATTGTCACAGACTTGAAAATTTCTCAAAACGTAGTCGTAATTACTTTCCTCTAGAATTAAAAAAATACCCTTTCCCTACATTTCCAGATAATCCCTTGGGAACAAAACGTAAGATTGTAGTAATTTTGAAACATTTATATGGCATGAAAAAAATATAAAAACAATTGTCATAGACATGGAACTTATCAAATTTCTCCAAAACGCAAAAACGCAGTCGCAATTACTTTTCTCCAAAAATCTAAAAAAACCCTGTCGCTACATTTCGAGATAATCCCTTGCGAACAAAAAGTGAGATTGTAGAAATTTAAAACATTTACATGGCCTGAAAAAAATATAAAAACAATTGTCATAGACTTGTAACTTATCAAATTTCTTCAAAACGCAGTCGTGATTACTTTTCTCCAAAATTTTTAAAAAGCCTTATCCTTACATTTTGAGATAGTCTCTTGCGAACAAAGCGATTGTAGAAATTTTAAATCATTTATATGGTCTAAAAAAATATAAAAACAATAGCTATCAACACAGTCGTATTCTTTTTGTAAAAATATAAAAAACCTATCCCTACATTTCGAGATAATCCACTGCAAACAAAGCGTTAGGTTGTAGAAATTTTAAAACATTGATATGTTCTAAAAATATATATAAAAACCATTGCCATCGACTTGGAATTTATCAAATTTCTTCAAAACGCAGTCGTAATTACTTTTCGCCAAAATTCTAAAAAAAAACTATCCCTACATTTCGAGATAATCCCTTACGAACAAAGCGTAATATTGTAGAAATTTTAAAACATTTATATGGCCTGAAAAAAATATAAAAACAATTATCATCGACTTGAAATTTATCAAATTTCTTCAAAACACAGTCCTAATTATTTTTCTGTAAAAATGTAAAAATAAACGATCCCTACATTTAGAGATAATCCCTTGCAAGCAAAACGTAAGATTGTAGAAATTTTAAAATATTGATATGGTCTAAAAAAAATATAAAAATCATTGGCATCGATTTGGAATTTATCAAATTTCTTCAAAACGCAGTCGTAATTACTTTTCGCCAAAATTCTAAAAAAAACCTATCCCTACATTTCGAGATAATCCCTTGGGAACAAAGCGTAAGATTGTAGAAATTTCAAAATATTTATATGGCCTGAAAAAAATATAAAAACAATTACCATCGACTTGGAATTACTCAAATTTCTTCAAAACACAGTCCTAATTATTTTTCTGTAAAAATGTAAAAAAAAACGATCCCTACATTTAGAGATAATTCCTTGCAAACAAAGCGTAAGATTGTAGAAATTTTAAAATATTGATATGGTCTAAAAAAAATATAAAAATCATTGGCATCGACTTGGAATTTTTCGAATTTTCTCAAAACACAGTCGTAATTATTTTTCTGTAAAAATATTTAAAAACCCATCCCTACATTTCGAGATAATCTCTTGCAAATAAATCGTAAAATTATAGAAATTTTAAAAAATTGATATGTTCTAAAAAATATATATAAAAACCATTGCCATCGACTTGGAGAGAGAGAAAGAGAGAGAGAGAGAGAGAGAGACAATACATTTATTGAGACATTTTTACAAATAGCCTCAACAGGCAATTGACCAGAGGACTTTCAGCCTAATCGACTTGGAATTTTTCAAATTTTCTCAAAATGCAATCATAATAACTTTTCTGCAAGAATCTACAAACACCCCACCCGCATATTTCATCTCATTGCCGGGAACAGATTGTAAAGTTGAATACAAATTAAATATATATACATATGGAGGTTGCAGGTTCGATCCCTGTCGGAAGCATGCTCACACTTTTGATTTAGCTATATACGGAGCAATATACGGAGTTTATTATTTATTTAACAAAATAAATACATTTTTTAGGCTAAAAAAAATATAAACATAATTGCTGGGGAATTGAAAGATTCAAAATTTACGTTTACAATTAAGATTTTACAAGCAATCCTTCCCTAGATTTCGAAATATTCTAAAAGCAAAGATTAATATTCGTGAAATCAATTTTCTCTCCTAAACGATTCGATTTATACAAAAAGTTTTGATGGTACTTTGGCCTCGTATTTTGCCGCAATATATATTTGATGGTTTTTCTTTGCCTTGTTTCTTTTTTTGTTGCTTCACTGCTTGGAATACAAAAGCCGTTTGACAAAGCTTCTGTAATTAAAAATTGAGAGCACATACAAAATTAGTTAAAAAGATGGCAAAAGCAAAATTCCCATTCTTAGGAACGCCACTGAAGTTCTGTCAGTTACCTTATGTTTTAAGGGCTGCCAACAATTTTCGAATTTTTGAAATCGCGGTGTTTTTGTGTCATTAAATGGTAGTTTTGTTGTCATTAATCATCTGCCTGATGAAGCCACTGTGTGGCGAAACATATGTCGTAGTGTTTCGACATCAAAAATTTGTGAAAATTCTCAACGTGTTTTACTTACCACGTAGTTTTGTTCATTTGGGAATTTTATAATACATTTTTCTACGCCCGTCATAAAATGTGTTTTTGATTAATTTGCGTTCATAAAATATGTGATTCTCGAAGCCTTCAAAGAGCGTGAAAAAAAGTGCCATAACGGTTCATTTTTTCACGCTTTTGCCTGAAAAACAGTGCCGTAGCGGTTCATTTTTAACGCAACTAAAAAATTGTTCGCTCAAAATGTGTCATGAACGCTCAGCAACACGCCGCGCCGCGAGTTCCCCCGATAAACGTCAAACATTCGTTTTTGACCAAGAAAAAATGATGATTATTATTTTCTTCATTTAAAAAAAAATTTACTAATAAATATTGATGATTATTATTATTATTATTATTATTATTAATGGTATAATGTAGTTTGATTCGATTGGAATATTACAACGTCTGGTATTATTGACATTAAGATTTTATCGAATTTATTTAAAGTTACGGATGTAGAAAAATTTTTGTATGAAACTCGAGAGTAAATCAACTTTTCTTTACTTGTAGGAATTGCCGCACTCGCCTTCGGCTCGTGTGGCAATCTTTCCTACTCGTGAAAAAAGTATTACTTTACTCACTTGTTGCATAAATAACTATTATTAACATAAAATTACATTGCAGTAATTTTGTTCATTTCTATTTTTTTTGTGCCACTGCAAACAAAGCATTAGGTTGTAGAAATTTTAAAACATTGATATGTTCTAAAAATATATATAAAAACCATTGCCATCGACTTGGAATTTATCAAATTTCTTCAAAACGCAGTCGTAATTACTTTTCGCCAAAATTCTAAAAAAAACCTATTCCTACATTTCGAGATAATCCCTTACGAACAAAGCGTAATATTGTAGAAATTTAAAAACATTTATATGGCCTGAAAAAAATATAAAAACAATTATCATCGACTTGAAATTTATCAAATTTCTTCAAAACACAGTCCTAATTATTTTTCTGTAAAAATGTAAAAATAAACGATCCCTACATTTAGAGATAATCCCTTGCAAGCAAAGCGTAAGATTGTAGAAATTTTAAAATATTGATATGGTCTAAAAAAAATATAAAAATCATTGGCATCGACTTGGAATTTATCAAATTTCTTCAAAACGCAGTCGTAATTACTTTTCGCCAAAATTCTAAAAAAAAACCTATCCCTACATTTCGAGATAATCCCTTGGGAACAAAGCGTAAGATTGTAGAAATTTCAAAACATTTATATGGCCTGAAAAAAATATAAAAACAATTACCATCGACTTGGAATTAATCAAATTTCTTCAAAACACAGTCCTAATTATTTTTCTGTAAAAATGTAAAAAAAAACGATCCCTACATTTAGAGATAATTCCTTGCAAACAAAGCGTAAGATTGTAGAAATTTTAAAATATTGATATGGTCTAAAAAAAATATAAAAATCATTGGCATCGACTTGGAATTTTTCGAATTTTCTCAAAACACAGTCGTAATTATTTTTCTGTAAAAATATTTAAAAACCCATCCCTACATTTCGAGATAATCTCTTGCAAATAAAGCGTAAAATTATAGAAATTTTAAAAAATTGATATGTTCTAAAAAATATATATAAAAACCATTGCCATCGACTTGGAGAGAGAGAAAGAGAGAGAGAGAGAGAGACAATACATTTATTGAGACATTTTTACAAATAGCCTCAACAGGCAATTGACCAGAGGACTTTCAGCCTAATCGACTTGGAATTTTTCAAATTTTCTCAAAATGCAATCATAATAACTTTTCTGCAAGAATCTACAAACACCCCACCGGCATATTTCATCTCATTCCCGGGAACAGATTGTAAAGTTGAATACAAATTAAATATATATACATATGGAGGTTGCAGGTTCGATCCCTGTCGGAGGCATGCTCACACTTTTGATTTAGCTATATACGGAGCAATATACGGAGTTTATTATTTATTTAACAAAATAAATACATTTTTTAGGCTAAAAAAAATATAAACATAATTGCTGGGGAATTGAAAGATTCAAAATTTACGTTTACAATTAAGATTTTACAAGCAATCCTTCCCTAGATTTCGAAATATTCTAAAAGCAAAGATTAATATTCGTGAAATCAATTTTCTCTCCTAAACGATTCGATTTATACAAAAAGTTTTGATGGTACTTTGGCCTCGTATTTTGCCGCAATATATATTTGATGGTTTTTCTTTGCCTTGTTTCTTTTTTTGTTGCTTCACTGCTTGGAATACAAAAGCCGTTTGACAAAGCTTCTGTAATTAAAAATTGAGAGCACATACAAAATTAGTTAAAAAGATGGCAAAAGCAAAATTCCCATTCTTAGGAACGCCACTGAACTTCTGTCAGTTACCTTATGTTTTAAGGGCTGCCAACAATTTTCGAATTTTTGAAATCGCGGTGTTTTTGTGTCATTAAATGGTAGTTTTGTTGTCATTAATCATCTGCCTGATGAAGCCACTGTGTGGCGAAACATATGTCGCAGTGTTTCGACATCAAAAATTTGTGAAAATTCTCATTGTGTTTTACTTACCACGTAGTTTTGTTCATTTGGGAATTTTATAATACATTTTTCTACGCCCGTCATAAAATGTGTTTTTGATTAATTTGCGTTCATAAAATATGTGATTCTCGAAGCCTTCAAAGAGCGTGAAAAAAAGTGCCATAACGGTTCATTTTTTCACGCTTTTGCCTGAAAAACAGTGCCGTAGCGGTTCATTTTTAACGCAACTAAAAAATTGTTCGCTCAAAATGTGTCATGAACGCTCAGCAACACGCCGCGCCGCGAGTTCCCCCGATAAACGTCAAACATTCGTTTTTGACCAAGAAAAATTGATGATTATTATAATTTTCTTCATTTAAAAAAAAATTAACTTATAAATATTGATGATTATTATTATTATTATTATTAATGGTATAATGTAGTTTGATTCGCTTGGATTATTACAACGTCTAGTATTATTAACATTAAGATTTTATCGAATTTATTTAAAGTTACGGATGTAGAAAAATTTTTGTATGAAACTCGAGAGTAAAGCAACTTTTTTTCACTTGTAGGAATTGCCGCACTCGCCTTCGGCTCGTGTGGCAATCTTTCCTACTCGTGAAAAAAGTATTACTTTACTCACTTGTTGCATAAATAACTATTATTAACATAAAATTACATTGCAGTAATTTTGTTCATTTCTATTTTTTTTTTGTGCCATTAAATTGATTTTAAAATTTTCTTGAAAAAAGCATAATCATACGAAACTGATCATGAATATTGAACATTCAGTCTCTAAACTGTTTTAATTTGGTAATATTAGTATCTACTCCATATTAAGTACTATTATTTGTTATTAGTAAATATTGTTTCGACTATTAGTGTTACTGGCTATAAAAATAAAATAAATAATAAATGTTTTATTGCAAATTATTACAAATTGTAGATGATACATTATCTAAATGTGTTTAAAATTATCAGGGTATGACCTAATTTGCAATTCATCGACTTGGTAATAAAATTTCAGTTATTACACACTTCCTTCGTTGAAGAATTTGATGGATGATTTTATTATGTAAAACAAAACTCGTCGATCAAGTTTATATTTTACAATAACTGATGTGACTGAAGGGCACCTGCCAAAATAAAAAAATGGTGATGTGGCCATCATGTTACTTTCTCCGATTATTTGATGGTATAATAGTTATTTATATTTATAGATTCATTCATTATTTTCAGTTTAAATCATATTATAAATCGAGAGTTTCACATGATCGAATGGTAATGACGTTTGAAACGTCAAAATCAGGTAAAGGTAAAGATGACAAATTATTTTTCAAATTCTAATAATCTTTACTGTAAGTTTACTGAAAAACTAAAAAAAAAATGCTAAAAAAAGTCCTGAACAAGATTTCTAAAAATAGTGCTGATTAATATTCCTAAAAAAATCTAATAAAAATCCTGAGATGATTTCTAAAGATAGTCCTGATTAAAAACCTAATAAAAGTCCTTAACAAGTCTTGAAAAAAATCCTGATAAAAAAGTCCTGATAAAAAGTCCTGAAAAAAGAGTCATGACAAAAAAATGTCTTGAAAAACAGGTCCTTCAAAAAGACCAGAAATGAAGTCCTGAAAAAAGAGTTCTGACACAAAAGGGTCCTGAAAAAAGTCCTGAAGAAACAGTTTTGGAAATAAAGTCTTGAAAAAGAGTACTGTTAAAAAGTTGTGAAAAAGAGTTGTAAAAAAAGTACTGCAAAAAGAGTCCTGAAAAATTAAGTCTTATAAAATATAAAACACCAGAAATAAATGTCCTTAAAAAATCCCTAAAGAAGTCCGAAAAAGAGTCCCAAAGAAGAGTCCTAAAATAAGTCCTGAAAAAACTCCCGAAGAAAATCTTGAAAAAAGCCCAGAAAAAGAGTGCTGATAAAATATCCTGAAAAAGCGTCCTATAATAACAGTCTTGAAAAAAAGTTATGAGAATAACATCGTAAAAAAAACTGTAAAAGGATCATTAAATAAGACCTGAAAAACTTCTGAAGAAATATTTAAAAATATTATTACATTTATAAATGTCCTGAAATATAGTACTGAAAAAAGTAGGAAAAGAAGGAAAAGGGAAAAAAATCCCGAAAAAATAATTCTGAGAAAATTCTGAAAACAATCCTGAAAAGAAGTCCCGAACAAGAGGTTCCTAAGAAAGTATCGAAAAAGTCCCGAAAATATGTCCTGGAGGAACAGTCCTGGAAATAAAATCGTGAGAACGAGTATTGAAAAAAGCTATGAAAAAAGTCCTCAAAAATAGTCTTTATACAAAATACCAGAAATAAAGAGTCCTAAAAAGTCCTGAAGAAAGTTCAGACAAAGAGTCCTGATGAAAAATCACAAAAAATTGTCCTGTAAAACAGACTTGAAAAATTACCCTGAAATGAACAACATAAACAAAAAAATTCTGAAAAAAGCATTGTAAAAAGTTCTTAAAATGATCCTTAAAAAGGTCTGAAGAAATTGTCCTGAAAAAGAAATCCCAGAGTGTTGAAGAAAGTCCTGCAAAAAGGCCTAAAATAAATTATTAACAAAAATCATGACATAAAAAGTTTTGAAAATAGTCTTTAAAAAAAATGCTAAAAATATCTGAAAAAGAATAGGTTATGAAAAGAGATATTTTAAAAAATGTCATGAAAATTTTGAGAACTTTTTCTGAAAAAAATCCCAAAAATTAATGCGAAAACGTCCGGAGAAAAAATTTCTGAAAAAAAATCCTGCTTATAAAATTTTGAAAAGAAATCCTAAAAATAAAGTTCCTGAAAGACAAAGTCCTTAAAATAAGTCTTGAAAAAAATTTCTTAAAAAGTTCTGCAAAAGAATCCTCAAAGAAAAAAAAAGTCCTTAAAAAAGACCTGAAAAAGTTCTGAAAACATTGACCAGAAGTCCCAAAAAGGCTGAAAGAACAAAAAGCTGTTAAGGTAAATATTCGGAAATACGAAATTTTAGCAAAAGCTTTCCAGTTCTTCGGATTCTGAAATAACACTTATGTTCAAAGTTTAATGGTCTTTTCTGTATTAGTTTTTGAGGTACAGCGCGGACAGGCAAACTGTTATGTAGAGAAAAAATGGTGATGTGGCCATCATGTTACTTTCTCCGACTTTATATTTACGTTTTCATGGGTTTATTTTCAATTGAAATCATATTTTAAATGTACATCGAGCGTTGCGTAAACTCGGATGAAACTAACGTTTAAAACGTCAAAATCATGAATGATGGAAAAATTATACTTCAAATTCAAAAACTAGGTTTACTCGAAAACTAACAAGATTTAGTAAAAAACTTATTCTTTAGAAGTTGTTCATTTTGGCATTCTCTACAATTATTATTCACATAAAATTGCTGTAACTATTATCGTTTCATAATTATAAACCAAAAATTAAAAAAAAATAATAAATTTTTTTCTCGAATAGCAATGATTTTATGAAAAATATTTTCAAGCAAAAGCTATTCATTTCTTTGTTTTCTTCGATGTTTGTTTAAATGTTTTTGTGATATTTTTTATATTTAAGAATATATTGTCAAAAAACAAAAAACAGTTAAGGTAAACATCCACTTCCGGTGTACGAAATTTTACCAAAAGCTTTTCAGTTCTTCGGATTATCAAATAAGACTTATGTTCAAAGTTTCATATCAATTGCTCTATTGGTTTTTGAGATACAGCGCACACAGACAGACACACACACACACACACAGACACACACACACACACACAGACACACACACAGACACAAAAAATTTTTTTCCAGAAATTGTTGAAATGGCATCTAGGGACCCCAAAACGGATATTTCCGTAAAAAAAAATTTTGAAAAAAAAATCACGATCACAATACTTTCTCGTACTTCGTAACGGAGAAAGTAAAAAAGTTTATATTTTAAATTTTTAAAGGGAGTGTTGTTTATTTTAATTTCCCAGACGTATTACTTACTGTGAACGATTTTATTTTAAAATGTTAGCTTTATAATGTAATATAATAAAATTTAATGTTTTCTATAATTTATCTTATTCTATCTATTAAAAATTTTATATAAGAAATTATATTTACGAATTTTAATTATAATATTTATCATCATATTCTTTTCCGGTTTTTAATGTGTATTTTGTCTTATTTAGTTTAAGGGGGTCACTTCCTCAAAAATGCACAAAATAATCGTTTTCTTTTTATAGTCGACTCTGATTTGACACTCAATTCTGCGCATAAAACATTTTATAAAAAAAATTCCGATCAGTAGAAGTGCTCGAAATTTGTAAGCAAAGTGGAGAAGGCGAGCTATTTTTAAGTTTTCGACTCTTTCATTAATATGAGAGTTATAACATAAAGTTTTTTTTGTGGCTTTGGCTATTTGGTTATTGTTTCTCTTTTCACCGATTTCTTAATTTGAAATTGAATTTGTATCCGATTTAAAACAACTAACTTTTCGTGTTGGACGTTGGTATATCTAAAAAAAGCCTGAGTTGTATTATTGACTCATGTCTCTAGTATAATTCTATAAATTACGTTTTTGTTGATTTGTATATTAAATTTTCTTTTAAGAATCCTAAGAAACTTTGAATAGAAAGTTTTAATAATCAAGGCAACCATTTTTGGTAGGGTGCCACAAGATGAATAATTATATCAAAGATCAGTGGACTTTATAATCACGAGAAAATATTTCATAGATACCGAGAAATCGCATGTAATTAAATTTTACGTGCATTCCATAAACAAAACACAAAAAAAATACCGCGTGACATTCGTGCGTTATGCGAGGGTCAAATGTGAAATGTGTCGCCCCGGTTGGTCCCCACATCAATTATAAACATTGTGTGCGTAAAGGCATTAAAATTAGTCCAAGTACTATTCGGAAACGTTATCGCAGTGATAAGAAGCACGCGCTCACTGCCCACCGGACCCACAGCAAGACTCTAGCAGGATGATGGATTGACCAGCAGGACGTCGCGTCTATCTCTCGCTAATGCCCCATTACGTATTACACATTTGAAATTGCATGTGATGACTTGCATCATTCGATAATACTAACGTAAACAGAGCTTTATGTAACTAAACTGGTCAAATAATCAACTGTTACTTAACATAATCAATAAATCAGGTATTTTAATTTAAATATTATTGTATAGCCAGTGTATCGCAGACAATCTTCAATAATCAATTGTTACCTTTTAATCTTCACTTCATAATAATATATTAATCTATGCGTGAATAAATGGCGATGTAAATTAAAATAGTATATTATTAAACGAGTGAGAAACTTGGCCATTGCCACGAAGGTGAAGTTTGCAACATGAGCCGTAAGCAAATGGTAACCGTAGTAACAACTAAACTGTTGAGAAAGTAAAATCGTCGTCATTTCATTGGCTGAAATCTGTTGGACAATGAAACTGCTATCATTTGATTGGACGTCACCAGTGAAGAAAATGATTCGGCCGACTAATGGACAGCTTTCTCAATCAAAAACGATTCAACAACATTTATATTATTTAATAAGATGCGAAAAATGTTATTATGTGCTCTCACCGATTCTAAAATTTTCCATTCCCAACCCTTAATAATAAAAAGTGTAATTTTAATTTATCATACCAAAAACAGGCAGAAAGACCTTTGGTCGATAGCCATGTAACAGGCTAACAATAACACACTACTGTAAAATTATTAAACCAAATAAATAATATTTAAGTATAATACGTGATGACACCATTAAGTATATATCGATAGAAATTACACGTGCCCTATTTATGTCGCTAGCACTGAAGGGTCGGACAAATATCAGAGGAGGGCATCTGCTAACCGCAGACACTACCACTCGCATGGGAATACTCCGCCAATAAATAACAGTAAAGGCGATAAAACATGAAACGATATTAGGGGAAAGGACATGATTTAATTAAAGTTCGACACTCTGCTCCACCGCATTTACAACCGTCCTTTGCAAATTTAAAACCCCCCATCGAGCATTAAACATCCACACGCTCAGAAACACCACTTGTATAAAATTAACATTAGGACACAAACATCATCAGAGAATAAATAAATGAATTTTTGAATTAGTTTTTGTGGTCATATTAAAATTTGACGTTTTGTTTAACTCTTTCTGCACGAGATTTCATACATATTAAAAAGCCTAAGGGCATTTCTCTCAGTTGGCACTGGCAGCAAGGGCGGCTCGTTTTGTAGAGCCAAGGAGCCATGGCACTATAGTGGAATCGCCCAGAGGTGACAGTGACTCATCGCTCCATGTTGCCTGAATTAAGTTTCCAGTAAACGTATGTCCATAAAATAATTCGATTCAGTCTAGGCGGGAAATTTAAAAATTCTCGAGCGTGCAAATATTTTCCGGACGAAACTTTGCGAGTGCATTTTTCGGGAATCAAGACAACTGGAAATTTGTCATTAAATTTAACCTTTTTATAAATGAAATTAATACCATCAATTTTACTCTTAACTGAATCGAAATCGGAGACGGTCAAAACCGGATACAAGCACGTGAATTTTGAGGTTAGAATAGAAAGAATGAGAAAAGACATACGTTGCACTTAGCCCTTGAATTTAAATATCGACATACGTTTCGTATTTATTTCGTTTTTCTTAAGCATGCGAACGAGTTTAGATATTTATCCGGACGCGATGATTAGATCGAAAAAGCATGAGTCACTGTCACCTTTGCGCGATTGTACTATACCTCTAATTTCAAACGAAACAAGATTTTTTTTATTAATTCTGAAAACACTGATTTGTCATTTTAAATCTTAAAACAATGCCTGCGAAAGTTTCATGAGACCAGAAAAATAGCAATGCATTTATTTGAGAATATATCTCTTGAACAAATTAGCAGATTTGAAAAATTCTTCCAGAATTGTGTTTTGTGTTGTTATCTTGAAACCCAGTGATGGGGTATTTTGAGTTTTTTTAAGGTTTATTAAGATCAATGTATTTTGAGTAAATTTGAAAAGTTTAAAGTGTCTTACAGTTGTTTTTGTATTTTTTTTTCACTCCGAAGAAGTGAAACTTAAAAAATCTTAAGGGCTGTTCTCGTTCGGTTATCTTGAAAACTTGTGATGGGGTATTATGGTTTTTTTAGAGGCTTAATATGATTAATGTATTTTGAGTAAATTTTGAGAGTTTCAAGTGTCTTGTTTTTATATTTTTTTTTCATTCGTAAGAAGTGAAACTTAAAATCTTGAAAACCAGTGATGGGGATTTTTGAGTTTTTTGGAGGATTCTTAAGATTAGTGTATTTTGAGTAAATTTGGAAAATTTCAAGTGTGTTGCAGTTGCTTTTATAATTTTTTTTTTCACTCGTGCAAATTAGATACAGAAGAGCTGTTCTCGGTCGGTTATCTTGAAAACCTGTGATGGAGTCTTTTGAATTTTTGGAAGATTATTCAGATTATTATATTTTTAGTAAATTTAGAAAGTTTCAAGTATTTTACAGCTGTTTTTATATTTTTTTCGCGTCAACAAAAAATGATTATGATTTTTCATAAATTTACACGAAAAATCGCAAAAGCAGTCAACGGAATGTATTTGAATTTTCTACGAAATCACTCTTGAATTAATATTGAGTGATTTTGTAAAGTTTCAAGTGGATGCCAATTGTATTTATGTTTTTTCGCGTCGACGAATTTATTGCAATTTTTTTCTAAATTTTATCTGCGTACACATTGAAATATCCTAAAATTTAGAAACAATGCATTTCTAATTTTTACAGAAATGTAGAATCACATGTGTTGTCAGTTGTTTTGGAAAGTTTCAAGTCGATGGCAATTGTTTTTATATTTTTTTCGCGTCGACAAATTTATTGCAATTTTTTCTAAATTTCATTTGCGTACACATTGAAATATTCTAAAATTTAGAAACAATGCTTTTCTAATTTTTACGGAAACATAGAATCACATGTGTTGTCAGTTGTTTTGGAAAGTTTCAAGTCGATGGTAATTGTTTTTATATTTTTTTCGCGTCGAGGAATTTGTTACAATTTTTTTTTTCAAATTTTATCTCCGTTCACATTGAAATATTCTAATTTTTACAGAAATGTAGAATCACATGTGTTGTCAGTTGTTTTAGAAAGTTTCAAGTCGATGGCAATTGTTTTTATATTTTTTTCGCGTCGACGAATTTATTGCATTTTTTTTCTAAATTTTATCTGCGTTCACATTGAAATATTCTAAAATTTAGAAACAATGCATTTCTAATTTTTCCGGAAATGTAGAATCACATGTGTTGTCAGTTGTTTTGGAAAGTTTCAAATCGATGGCAATTGTTGTTATATTTTTTTCGCGCCGACAAATTTACTGCATTTTTTTTTAAATTTCATCTCCGTTCACATTGAAATTTTCTAAAATTTAGAAACAATGCATTTCCAATTTTTACGGAAGTGTAGAATCACATGTGTTGTCAATTGTTTTGGAAAGTTTCAAGTCGATGGCAATTGTTTTTATATTTTTTTCGCGTCGACGAATTTATTGCAATTTTTTTCTAAATTTTATCTGCGTACACATTGAAATTTTCTAAAATTTAGAAACAATGCATTTCTAATGTATTGTATGTATTTCTAATGCGGAAATGTAGAATCACATGTGTTGTCAGTTGTTTTGGAAAGTTTCAAGTCGATGGCAATTGTTTTTATATTTTTTTCGCGTCGACGAATTTATTGCAATTTTTTTCTAAATTGTACTGCGTTCACATTGAAACATTCTAAAATTTAGAAAGAATGCATTTCTAATTTTTACGGAAATGTAGAATCACATGTGTTGTCAGATGTTTTAGAAAGTTTCATATTTTTTTCGCGTCGACGAATTTGTTGCAAGTTTTTTTTTCAAATTTTATCTCCGTTCACATTGAAATATTCTATTTTTTACAGAAATGTAGAATCACATATGTTGACAGTTATTTTGAAAAGTTTCAAGTCGATGGCAATTGTTTTTATATTTTTTTCGCGTCGACGAATTTATTGCAATTTTTTTTCTAAATTGTATCTGCGTTCACATTGAAATATTCTAAAATTTAGAAACAATGCATTTCTATTTTTTACGGAAATGTAGAATTACATGTGTTGTCAGTTGTTTTGGAAAGTTTCAAGTCGATGGCAATTGTTTTTATATTTTTTTCGCGTCGACGAATTTATTGCAATTTTTTTCTAAATTGTACTGCGTTCACATTGAAACATTCTAAAATTTAGAAACAATGCATTTCTAATTTTTACGGAAATGTACAATCACATGTGTTGTCAGTTGTTTTAGAAAGTTTCAAGTCGATGGCAATTGTTTTTATATTTTTTTCGCGCCGACGAATTTATTGCAATTTTTTCTAAATTGTATTTACGTTCACATTGAAATATTCTAAAATTTAGAAACAATGCATTTCTAATTTTTACGGAAATGTAGAATCACATGTGTTGACAGTTGTTTTGGAAAGTTTCAAGTCGATGGCAATTGTTTTTATATTTTCTTCGTGTCGACGAATTTATTGCAATTTTTCTCTAAATTTCATCTCCGTTCACATCGAAATATTCTAAAATTTAGAAACAATGCATTTCTAATTTTTACAAAAATGTAGAATCACATGTGTTGTCAGTTGTTTTGGAAAGTTTCAAGTCGATGGCAATTGTTTTTATATTTTCTTCGTGTCGACGAATTTATTGCAATTTTTCTCTAAATTTCATCTCCGTTCACATCGAAATATTCTAAAATTTAGAAACAATGCATTTCTAATTTTTACAGAAATGTAGAATCACATGTGTTGACAGTTGTTTTAGAAAGTTTCAAGTCGATGGCAATTTCGCGCCAAAAAATGATTATAATTTTTCATGAATTTACACGAAAAATCGTCAAAGCAATCGACGGAATGTATTGGAATTTTCTACCAAATCACTCTTGAATTAAAATTGAGTGATTTTAGGAATTTTCAAGTGGACAGCAATTGTTTTTATATTATTTCGAGCCAATAAAGTAATCATCGGATAAATGTAAGTAGGACCAAAAAATTAATTCGTCTTTAATAGCTTTTTTGTTGCTTAAGGATAACTCTTGGCAAATTCTTCCATCAAATAGACGCAAATAAGATCCAACACATGTAATTTATAGTTCAATTAATGAACGCGAGGAGAGATTTCGAAAATTCTTTGAGCAAAGTGTTGTGCTCATTGGACAGATAAGATCAGAAAATATTTTATTATTGTTGAGGATAACTCTCAAACGAAAAGTGTTAGCGAAGTATTGTTCTTATATAATAGACGTTGGTTAAAAAAATTAAATTGTTAAATTATTATTTTTAACTTTTGAACTTATGATCCGATTTCTAAGACTCTTTCAGCAAAGTCTTTCATTCATCCGAAAGATATATACAGGACCAAATAATTGAATTCGTTGTTCAATTATTTTTGGTTTACAGAAGATAACGGGCGACCAAAGTCAAATTCTTCCAGAAAAGTCCATCGAATAGATACGGATAACACTAAACATTTTTTTTTCTAGTGACTTGTTTCAATAAGTTATTTGTTTGTTAGCCTTTGTAAGACTTAATTTTTGTAGAATTACGAACTGCTTGAATATTTATATATGAAGGCTACTTTTCCCTTCATTTAATTTACTGAATAATTTTGCAACAATAATCGTTTTTTTTTCTCAAAAAGTATATTATATGCTAAGTGGCTCTACCATCAAAATGTTACACGAGCCGCCACTGACTGGCAGTGTAAAAATGATGTAATCAAAAATAGATTTCTAAGGTCTATTTTGTATGTGACAACTTGCCTGAATTTCGTGGTTCAAATTGTAATCTCAGATGAAGCAAAAAGTTGAAGAAAGTTAATTGACGCGAACTCAGTTTGCACAGTTTTTGACAATAGATTCTTTAGAAACGAATTACTTTTATTATATCGTGCGAGCCACAAAATTTTGTTTCAGAGTTGGCTGTGAGAAAAATGAGGTATGTCGCATATTATTACGTCATGAGACTTAAAATTAGATTTAAAAAAATGAATTAATCTCAGACATGACTGCTATGTTTCTCTCTCTCTCAGGCATGGCCAATTCTGAAATAAAATTCTGGTGCTCACACCTTAAAAATCGCTAGAGACCCAAATCTATCAGCCAAATTATTTCATATTGAACTTAATATGAGAATATTTTTCGTTTCATTACATACACCCAAAGTATGTCACCTTTTACTTTTTAATTATTGTTCCACCTTCATGCCTCGTACGTACCGCTTCGTTGGTCGGTTTTCTATACCTTTTCAGATATGAATATATTCCATCGCGCATACATTAATATTGATGAGGTGGAGAAATTAATAAACCGTTAATCATATCTTATTATCATCGCCACATACAAACATATCTCTTGATCGGTTGATTGACAATATAATACAAAACAATCACAGGAACTCCAGCTACGCCCACGAGCAGACGTCATTCAGTCAGTCGTCTTCGTACGTGCCGAGAAAATTGAATTAAAACGAAAGGAATAAATATTAAGTTCCGTTCCATAAGAATACGGTGCGATGTAAATGAGAATTTCACCCAGATCCTTATACGAACATAAAGTGTTTTATAATTGCAGAGGACGTGCAATAAAGTTGCGCATTAAAAATGTGTTCGGCCGTAATTTCGATGTTAATGTTTTGGTCGTGCTCAAAATCTGAGGTTAAGCCGTAAGTGATGAGAGAGAGATACATTGTGGATTTAGCATATGCCAAGTTATTGTTTTGTTTTCGTTTCCAGCTCGTGTTTTCTCGGACAAATTAACTGGTCAGGTAAATCTTGTGATTTCATTCAGAATACGACACCCATATATGCATTCTTCTTATATTATCTTCTTACGTTTGCGTATTATCATCCGAAGACTAGCAAATACGAGAACGGATATAGTGTATGGCACGTGTTTCGTCAAATAATCGATGTATCAAATAATCAAATAATTTATTAATTAAATAATCGTTATGTCAAATAAACAAATATTAAAATTATCGGTGTATAAAACAAACAAATCATCAAATAATCGTATATTGAAATTATCGATGTATCAAATTAGCGATTTATCAAATAATTGAATAATCAATTAATGAAATTATCGTTGTATCAAATAATCAATGAATCAAATAATTAAATAATCGATTATTGAAATTTTCGATGTATCAAATAATCAAATAATTGATTAATCAATTAATCCAATCATCAATTCATAAAATGATCGCTGTATCAAAAAATCAATTAATGAAATTATCGTTGTATCAAATAAACTAATAATAAAATTATCGATGTATCAAACAATCAAATAATCAATTAATTAAATTATATATCAAATAATCAAATATCGATTATTGAAATCATCGATATGTCACATAATCGATTAATCAATGAATCAAATAATTGAATAATCATTTAATGAAATTATCGTTGTATCGACTAATCAATGAATCAAATAACTAAATAATCGATTAATAAAATTATCGATGTATCAAATAATTAAATAATCGATTAATGAAATTATTGATGCATCAAATAATCAATTGATGAAATTATCATTGTTTCAAATAATTAAATTAAATTAAATTAAATTAAAGTTCACATGAACCACTTTTTATGCTGGAATTTTTCTTTTGGAAAAACTATACATTTTCCTCTATTTTCTCGCTTGTATTATTGGTATATACATTTTTTAAGCGTTCAGTGAAGAAATAAATACAGTTATGGTTATTTAAATATTTAAGTGTGAACTTATATGGCACCTGTTGGATTTTTTTTAAACCATAGATTTTCCTCAAATTTTCTTTGCTTGCTTTATTGGTGAATATATTTTTTGAACATTTAGTGAAAAGATTATTGATATTAAAACCTGACAAAAAAAGTTATGGAATTTAAATATTTATGTATAAGCTGTGTGGATTGTTGTTTTCGGAAAAACTATAGATTTTCCCTATTTTTTTGCTTGGATTACTGGTACATACATTGTTTAAACAATTAGTGTCACATAATCAATTAATCAATGAATAAAATAATTGAATAATCATTTAATGAAATTATCGTTGTATCGACTAATCAATTAATCAAATAACTAAATAATCGAATAATAAAATTATCGATGTATCAAATAATTAAATAATCGATTAATGAAATTATTAATGCATCAAATAATCAATTGATGAAATTATCATTGTTTCAAATAATTAAATTAAATTAAATTAAAGTTCACATGAACCATTTTTTATGTTGGAATTTTTCTTTTATAAAAACTATACATTTTCCTCTATTTGTTCGCTTGTATTATTGGTATAAACATTTTTTAAGCGTTCAGTGAAGAAATAAATACAGTTATGGTTATTTAAATATTTAAGTGTGAACTTATATGGCACCTGTTGGATTTTTTTTAAACCATAGATTTTCCTCAAATTTTCTTTGCTTGCTTTATTGGTGAATATATTTTTTGAACATTTAGTGAAAAGATTATTGATATTAAAACCTGACAAAAAAAGTTATGGAATTTAAATATTTATGTATAAGCTGTGTGGATTGTTGTTTTCGGAAAAACTATAGATTTTCCCTATTTTTTTTGCTTGGATTACTGGTACATACATTGTTTAAACAATTAGTGAAAAAAATATTCATATTGAGGCCTAATAAAACTCACATTTAGTACATTTGTATTACAACACTCTTTTTAATCACCATCCGGATGCGGAATTAATATTAGCACTCACCATTTCATTGTCCGGATAATAACGGTCAATTCAAAAGAACTCACCTGAAAAGAAAAATAGCATTATTAGTTTAAAAGAAAATTATTATTATGTTCAGTATAAAGTGTATACGGCGTTTCAGGTTGTTTTTGGGAAGCAGTGTACTTAAAATGATAATTAAAAACAATCTTAGAGAAAATGTTCAAAAGAATAACTTTAAAATGTCATTCTGAAGCTGAGTTTTTTCTTCCAAATTTTTTTGAGAGAGGATCCTTGGGTGGTTTTTCAGGTTTTTGTCAAAAATTTTAAATCGCATATTTTAATTAAATCCTACTAATTCATACACAAGGAGCACAGATTTGAAAACCGTGTTCAATTTGGAGTTTTCACTTAGCCGCTACAGCCGATCAAAGTCTAAAAACTCGTATTTTTTTAAATTTTAAATGTCCATGGTGACTTGTCAATTTTTTTGCATTTTTTTCTGGATTAATTTTATAAACGCCAATTGGTTTGGCTTGATCTTCTGATGAAGAAAAAGGTATTACATAAGGGTCTACGATAATTATTAAAAGAGTTGATTTTTACGATTTTTTCAATTTTCGAGTTTTCTTTGCTGATGCGTCACGGGCTTGAAATTGACATTTGTTCTTGCGAAAGAACATTTTCCGAGGCGTCTTGAAGGGATCTTTCCAGTGATGTATAGAAACCTGAAATCGAACCGGTGGTTTCTACAGGAAATTATTTCAAAGCCAATTTTTGGGCAAAAGTAAGGGGGACTCTTGGGTAGTTTTTCAGGTTTTCGTGAAAAATTTTAATTCGCCAATTTTAATTGAATCCGACTAATTTGCACACGAGGAGCACGGATTTGAAAACCGCGTTCAATTTGGAGTTTTCGTTTAGCCGCTACGGCCGTTCAAAGTCTAAAAAATCGATTTTTTTTTAAATTTTCTAACATGTTCATGGTGACACGCTGAATTTTTAACTATTGAATATAGCTGAAAAAACTACTACTTGAATGAACATCAAACTTTGAACATAAGCCTTATTTGATAATCCGAAGAACTGAAAAGCTTTTGGTAAAATTTCGTACACTGGAAGTGGGTGTTTACCTTAACCGTTTTTTGTTTTTCTCCGATAATTTTTTAAATATCTAAAGTACTATAAAAGCACTCAAACAAATCTTGAAGAAAGCAAAGAAATTAACATTTTTTGCTTGAAAATATTTTTCGTGAAATGTATGGTTTTTGAAAAATAATAGCAATTATTTTTTTTTGTAATTTTTGGTTTAAAATCATGAAACGATAATACTTACAGCAAAAGTATTTTAATAATAATTGTAGAGAATGCCAAAATGAACAACTTATATAGAATAAGTATTTTTCGAAATCTCTTTGGTTTTTGAGTAAATTGACTATTAGAATTTAAACTATAATTTGTCATTTCCATCTTTCATAATTTTGACGTTTTAAACGTCAATCTCATCTGATTTTACTAAACGCTCAATGCACATTTAAAATGTAATTTAAATTGAAAATTATTTTAGAGTTTCGGATCGTATCTTAATTTGAGCTTATTTTTGGGGTAAATTATTTTTAGACCAGAATTTTTGTGCTCGTATTTTATATTTTTTGCCTGTTTCTTCGATTTTTTTCCTTTAAATTCTTACTTTTTTTCATAAATATTCTTTATGGTGGTCTCAATTTTAAAATGATCTGTTGAAATTTTCGACTTTTTTGGTCAGTATTTTGATTTTTAAGCTCGTGCTTTCGATTTTTGGTCTAAATTTTCGATTTTTTGCCAAAATTGTTGAATTTTGATTTGTATTTGTATTTTCTTGGTCTAAATTTTTGATTTTATGTCCTAAGATTTCTTTATTTGGCCAAAATTTCGATTTGTTTATTAAGATTTTCAATTTTTTTACTTTTTGGTCTGCATTTTTTTATTTTTAGGCCCATGTTTTCAATCTTTTGGCCACAATTGTTAAATTTTGACTTGTATTTTCGATTTTTTGGTCCAAATTTTTGATCTTCTGTCCTAAGATTTCTTTATTTGGCTGAAATTTTCCATTTGTTTATTAAGATTTTCGATTTTTTAATCTGTATTTTTTATTTTAGACCCCAAATTTTCGGTATTTGGTCCAAATTTTGTTTTTTTTCGTCCTATATTTTAATTTTTTTAATTTTAAATTTTAGTTTCTGTTCGGAAACTTTCTTTGAGCCACAGGGTTATTTTGAGGGTGAAAATGGCAAACAATTTTTTCTTTGCTTGAATTTTTTTAATCTACATTTTTAGATCTCTGGCCTGTAATTTCTTTTTTTTTTCAAAGTTTTGATTTTTGGCCAAATATTCTTTATTTTGGCCTGCTTTTTTTAATTTTTTTGTCCCAAATTTTGAGTATTTGATCTAATTTTTCGTTTTCTTGGCCCATATTTTAGATTTTTTTTATTTTCAATTTGAGTTTCTGTTCAGAAACTTACTCTGAGCTACAGGGTTATTTTGAAGGTGAAAACGGCAAACTATTTTTCCTTTACTTGAATCTTTTTATCTGCATTTTTGGATCTCTGGCCTGTAACTTCGTTTTCTATTCCAAATTTTTGACCTAAATATTCTTTATTTTGGCGTGAAAATTTAGGTTGCGTGTTAAAAGTTTCGATTTTTTGGTCCGTATTTTTAATATTTAGGTCTTAATTGTTGGTTTAAGTTTTAGCTTTTTTGTATTATATTTTTAATTTTCTAATCTGAATTATTGATTTTTATGCGCGATTTTTTTGCCAGTATTTTCGAATTTTTTGGTCGGTTTTTGATTTTTTGGCCTTTACATTTTAACCTGAATTATTGTTTTTTATTTTATTTTGTTTTGCATTATTTTCGAGTTTCTGGTCGGAAACTTATTTTGAGCTAAAGAATTATTTTAGGGGCTAGCTAAATATTTTTTCTTTTACTTGAATTTACAATATTTTAGCCTGCATTTTTTAAGTCCATATTTTAGATCTTTACCTTTACCTGTTTTCGCCTCAATTTATACCAAATTTTTAATTTTTTTGCCTAAATAATCTTTATTTTGGACAACATTTTCGATATGTTTGTTGAAATTTTCGATGTTTTAGTTTGCGTTTTTTTTTTATGTTTAGGCCATAGTTTTCGATATTTGGATTTTTTTGGGCCTATGTTTTAGTTTTATTGTTTAATTATTGATTTCTAGTAGCGAATTTTTGATTGGCGAATATTTTAGATTTTTAACCTAAAGCAGCGATTTTTTAATGTTTTGCCAGAATTTTCAAGGTTTTGGTCTAATCGTCAAATCGGAGAAAGTAACATGATGGCCACATCACCATTTTTTGAAAAACATTTTAACATGTTCATGGTGACACGCTATTTTTTTACTATTAAAGATGGCTGAATTTTTTAACGTCAATCAATTTCTCTTGTTCTTCTGATACTTCAATGGTCTACGAAAATTAATAAAAAAGTTGTTTTTTTCCAGTTTTTCTATTTTCGAGATTTTTTTGCTGACGCGTCACGGGCTTAAAATCGACATTTAGTCTTGCGAAAGTACATTTTCCTAAGCGTCTTGAAAGAATCACTCCTATTATGTGTAGAAAGGCGGAATCGATCCCGTGGTTTCTTCAGGAAATTATTTCAAAGCCAAATTTTGAGCAAAAGTAAGAAGGGGGGACCCTAGGGTGGTTTTTCAGGTTTTCGTCAAAAATTTTAAATCGCCAATTTTAATTTAATTCTACTAATTTGCACACGAGGAGCACGGATCTGAAAACTGCGTTCAATTTGGAGTTTTCGTTCAGCCGCTACGGCAGTTCAAACTCTGAAAAATCGTGTTATTTTTAAATTTGTTCATTGTGACACGCTAATTTTATAACTATTGAATATAGCTGAAATTTTTAAACGCCAATCAATTTCTCTAGTTTTTCTGATGAAAACAAAAGGTAGACTTCAATGGGCTGCGACAAATATTTTTTAAACAAAAGTGCTGTAACTTGTGTACTTTTTCAAGTTTTCGTCAAAAATTAAAAAAAAACACCAATTTTAATTTAATCCGATTAATTTGCACCCAAGGAGTACAGATTTCAAAACCGCGTTCGATTTGGATTCTTCGTTAAGCCGCCACGGAAAATCGACATTTTCCCAAATTTTCCATAATGTTCACGGTTGCCAATTTTTTTTGCAATTTTTTCTGGATGAATTTTTTTACTGCTAATCGATTAAGCTTGTTCTTCTGATGAAAACAGGTATTACATAAAGGTCTACGATGATTATTGAAAAAAAGTTGATTTTTTCGATTTTTCTTTGCTGACGCCCTACAGGCTTTAAATTAACATTTGTGGTTAGACAAGTACATTTTCTGAAGCGTCTTGAAGGGATCTGCCTGGTGACGTATAGAAACCCCGAATCGAATCAGTGGTTTCATCAGGAAATCCTTCTGAATGCAATTTTTGGGCAAAAGTAAAGGGACCCTTCCATAGTTTTTCAGGTCAAAAATTTAAAAAATTCAGAAAAGAAGAACATTTTAATATACCTCATTATATGATCCCTTCGTTAACATAATTAAGGAATTATTGGCCCTTAGAAGTTCTTGTGTTTTTTTTTAATAAGCAGTGAAAAAGTCGTAAAAAAATTACGAAATTTTTCTTTTTGCTTTTTTTCTCAGAAAGGAAAAAAGACCTACATTTTAATATATCTCATTATATAATTCCTTTGTTAATCTAATTAAGGAATTATCTGTGCCTAGACTTTACAAATTTTCGAGTATTTGCACTGCTAAAAGTCTTCATTATTATTAATCCACCTTGTCACAACTATTGATTTCCTGAAGACACGGTAGCAATACTTTTCCCAGACCGTCATAAAACTTTCAATCAAACCCGACACCATCAATAATCCACCAGATCAAATTCACACCCACTCACGTAGGCACATTACCACACACACACAACACAACGACACGTGGAGAACGGTATCAGGACAATTGCCAAAGCCTTCGTCATGCATCCATCCCAAAAGGGAGCGACAGTTTTACGAGCCTCAAACGCACGTATACAACCTCACTCACCCTTTTACCTTTTACCTTTCCTTAACCTCGCACGCCACTGCCAAAGCCGACGCGTTCGCGCCTCAATTAATACGATCGTAAAACGTCGACAGCAACACCAAAGTGATTGCTTGTTTTATTGTTTGTTAAGATATTTTTTATTGCGCGTCGTTAAACGTGTGTTACAGTTATACTCTTTATCGCCACCACCACCCTCGTGAATATTCACAAACACCTTTAAAAACATCACACCCTCATTTTATATTAAAGTAATATAAAAAAGGACGGAACGTGTTTTTTTACGGGTGGTTTTACTGCGTGTAAGTGGTTGTAAAATTCATCGCGTTGTATTAATTAAGAATTAACAACACTTACTTGTAAATACGTGACACCGCCAATTTAGAGCTTTTAGCAATAATAAATGACGTTAAATTAAAATTCAATTGAAACTAGAGCTTCATTCAGGATTGTTAAAATGAGGCACGATTTTAAACAAGTGCCGCATTTTAATAATCCTGAATATTAAAAATACTTCACCACGTATTAACAAATAGAGCTTTAATTCATATGTCCATCTCCTCAAGACAATATTTTTTCTTTTTGTGTGAAATACGAATTATTTTTGGTATATATAAGGGTAATTCCACTAGTTTTCACCGATGCAAAAAAATCGAGGTCCTTGGATTTTTTTCAAACTTTGGGAGATTGATTGTAGTATCGAAAAACTAAGTTTTATAAAATTTCATCTTCCCAGATATTAAACTTACAATTTGAGGTGTGAATTACGATTTTTTAAAGATTTTTAAACCTACGTAACTTTTGTCGTTCTCAAGATTTTGAGTTGAAATTTTAAGAGTGTACTTCGGAAATGTTTTTAAAGATTCTCTGGGAGTTTGATGTTGAAAAATTTAGAGGTAACAAAAATACAGCGGTTCAAAGTTCGTTATTTTGGGGAAAATAGCCGAAATACCAATTTTTAAACTTACATAACTTTTTTTTTAATGCACATTTTCAGCTGAAATTCAATATGTATACTCTATGAACGTTTCTGAAAAACTTCTGAAAGTTTGATGCCAAAAAATTGAGAGACAGCCGAAATACAATGTTTCAAATGTACGTATTTTATCGAAAATCGCTAAAACTGACATGTTCAAAACCACGTAACTTTTTTCTACCTGAATATTTTGAACTGAAATTTGGAGAAACTACTCTTGAAATGTTCCGAAAGAACCCCTGAAATTTTTGGGCCAGTGAATTATGGGATACCGGAGATACAGTGGTTCTAAGATTAGCAATTTGCCAAAAACGATCATTTCTAAAAGTTACTTAAATTCCCATGATTAAGCGTACGCAACATTTTTCTATCTGAATGTTTTGATCCGAAATTTAAAGGATATATTTCTCTAGTGTTCCTAAGGAATCCCTGAAAGTTTGATACCAGGGGTTTTAGAGGCGGTAAAGATAGAGCAACGAGAATATCGATTGAATTTTTGTGAAAATAACGTTTCAACATACAATCATTTTTAATTAATTTATGGATGTTTTTTTTATTGTTTTCAAATCAATTATACTCGTATATTTAAGGTTACACTCTTTCTCTCATTATCCATAGAAGTAATTTTTATATCTAATGTATATTAGATTACTATTATTATTACACAAAATATTTGTGAACCCATTTCCGTCAAAATTTATTCGAAAAAAAAATTTGAATTTTCCTACTTTTTCAAGGTTTTTTAAACATTTTGAGAACCGATGCTTTTCTCATTTAATTAGGTCTGCGTGGAATGTGTGTTTATTTATTTAAAATGCGAGATACGATTTCTTACCTCAGAAATTTGAAGTGTTATCGCAACGTTTTCTTTTGTAAAAGATAAACAGTCCTCAAGTTCATTGACGCTTAAAGAGCACTCAGATATTTCCTACGCGCTTGTTGTAATTCGATATCTAAAGCCGATGCCGTTTAAAAATTAGGTCACATTACCACTGCCCCCAAACATGTTGCGTATTTTCACTCATTAACTTTAATAATTAATTGCGGGCTTTTTGTTACAGTTATAAACAAAATAATTGCGAATATTGTTTAAAAATAAATAATCTCTTTGTGGTTACGAGCTTGTTCGTTATTTCAAATACACCCTGTATTCTGTGGATGAGTAAAAAATAAAATAAAAAAATTATTATTATTATATAAATGTTAAAACAATTAATAACATAAAAATGCTTAATAATAGAAATTCATTCATGCTGATGCAAATTTTTAGCATTAAACTCGAGCGCTCGAGTTAAAGTAATTCCAGCAAATTATCCACGCCTTCTTATAAATTCGTTACACCAATTTAACCATCAGGAAGTTCACAAGATATTAAATTTCTCCGGCTTTCACTGCAGACAATTTGAATATTAAGACTGACAGTTTCTATGTAAAACACCACGGCCACTTAAACTTATTTTCCGCGGCGCTGGATGTTTACTTTTAATACGGAAAATTTTCATAATTGACAGCGTAAACACTGACAAAAAACTGTGGGAAAGAAATAATAACAGCTACTGCCCCTGTACCCAAAAAAAAAAACACTTTCTCTCACATGAAGGTGCGTTTTTTTACTATTAGGTTGTAAATTATTTACCATTGTCAATAAAAAAAAAAACGTATGATTAATAAACACCGACAAAACCTGTTGAAAAAAATAATTGCTGTTACTGCCCTGCACAAAAAATAGTATATTATTAAACGAGTGAGAAAGTTAGTCATTGCAACGAGGGTGAAGTTTGCAATTCACCAGAGTGGCAATGGCCAAGTTGCTCACGAGTTTAATACTATACTTTTTCGCATCATATTAAATAATTACCTAAAGATGTTTCTGTTTATATTAAATTATAATAAATTAATAATTTTTCTATTTGGAAATTGCGGCAGCTCGCTGACAAAATTATGATATTTATAAATTCCTGTTTTCACAAATATATCGTAACCATAGCAACAACTAAACTGTTGAGAAAGTAAAATCGCCATCATATCATTGGCTGAAACCTGTTGGACAATGAAACTGCTATCATTTGATTGGACGTCACCTGTGGAGAAAATGATTCGGTCGAATAATGGACAACTTTCTCAATCAAAAACGATTTAACAATGTTTATATTATTTAATAAGATGCGAAAAAAATATTTTCTCTCACCTGAAGGTGCGTCCGTTTTTAACTATCAGGTTATAAATTATTTACCATTGTCAATACAAAAAAAAACGGAGGATTGTTTGATATTGTTCGAAATCTCATTTCGTTATTTCATCTGCGGAATTCTTTATGGCCGGGCATTCTTTCCCGCCGTTGCAAATGGAAAGATACGCGGAGGTTTTGCCGACAATGGAAGATGAGAACTTCGGAAATGTTATTACCTTTTTTTTATGAAATAATAAATCTGTTTCTTGCAATAAAAGCAAGTTGGCTTTTCTATTAAAATTATTTCGAGTTTAAAATTATAATTTTCACTACTAGAACACTGCGACTTCGGAAAGTTCCGCTGGCCTCTAACAATATAGGTGGAGTTAACGTATAACTAAATTGCAATTCTGGTGGAGCTTTTGACTTTCTTCGTTACGAGAAAGTATTGTGATCGTGAAAATGTTTTCAAAATTCGGTCCATACTCAACAGCTCGCCCTCATTCAGTATTTTTATGAGCACAGGCAAACAAATACGTAATGATTATTATTCGCAAATTATTATTCTAAATTAAAGTCAATGTATTCCAAGCTAAAATTACACCAATTCACATAAAAATACGCTCCGCAAGTACAGGACGGCGAATGTAAGTTGGCCAGACGCGCAGAGAGGAAGCGAAGGCTCTCTCTCACTCTACTGCCGGCCGAGTACAGTCTCTGTAATAAGCAAGCACATATTCGTCGCGTGCGTTATTCATTGAAAACTCAATCGGGCGCTCTCCTCCACATTGAAAATGAATGTACCAGGCGCGCGAACAGTTCACGAAATCTTTCGAGAGCGCCCTTTGAAGGTACCGCCCACAATTTTGCCACTGCGCAACGGCAAGTTATGTTTGCGGACTTGTATATTCACGCCTGCGTTCTTTGACCACAAGATTACATAATATTATAATATTCACTAACCTTTACTTGCCCTTTCCATATTTATTACGATCCTGCATTTTGTTTCTTAACACTTCACCGCTTTTAACTCGTTTATTTTCACCATTAACACCACCTTGGTTATTCTCCATACTAACTGTTATAAATAAAACAATAACAATACCGAAATTTATTTGTACAACACAGTTTGAATCCGTGCTTCGTATAAATTGCGGAGACTGACGTCACCGACGCAAGCGCACTAAGATAAAGGCTGATGCAATAATAGCTGGATATGTTGTCGGCAGCGAACGAATGTCTACAATTTTCCTTACGGCGTAAACAAGTCAAGAGCGCCTGCGTCGTTGATGAACGACTACATCAGTTGTCGCGGTTTATACGCAGCGCGTACACATGCATTAATTGAAATCGTTTTAAGTACAAAGAAATTACCGTTTTATGTGACGAAATAATAACTCTTGACGTAGTGACTTAATAGATGTAATTAATGTAAGTAAACGAGCGGTGAGGTGTTAAGAAGTAAAATGCAGGAGAGCATTTAATACGGAAAGTGCAACTTAAGGTTGGTGGATTTAGATAAGTCATCTCGTAACGCCTCAGATTAAGTAAATCGCTTCCATGGACCTAAATTTTATAATCTCTTGTTAAATAATATTAAATTACTCGACAAAAACAATTAAAAATAAACTGTTCGTTCCTTTGAATTTGTGTAAAAATGCATAGTGAAATTGATAAAATAAATATAAAGAATAAACACATTCCGAACAAAAAACACATACATCATCTATGATTGTGGTGCTTTAAATATAAATGTAAAATCCCATGGGAATATTTCATCAGTGACATAGAATAAACCATAATAATAGAATGTACTCTCGGCTTCCACTGGAGATAATTTTCCAAAAGACCTCAATTGCCGGACATAAAAAAAAGATAAAATAAGTAAGCAGACAGAGGATCTTCATTACACTATACGGTCACCTCCTGTTTATTTATTTATTTATTTCTCCATTAGTAACGGTACCTTTTGAATGCATAATCCAGTAATAACTCGCATAATTTGCATAATCGCTTCGTCGTTCCCCATTTCGTATTTGCATTTGCGACACCACGAAAAAAGCCTTTGAAGAGAATTGCGGTCTTATTTTAATAACGCCAATAAATTATCCTAATCCCATCCGACGAGGAAGCCGATTTTACTTATTGCCGTTTTCCAATCACATCAAATGGCGAGAAAGCAATTAATGTTTATGTTATGCGTTTTCTGATTTCCACGGTGCATGCATTAACGCCTTACGAAGACAAGTTCACGGAGATTTAGATACGAAATGGTTGCGGTAATGGCTCTTCGATGGGTGATTATGCGCAAGTTATTGATACTTTTAATAGTAATGTAAATTATAAATAGAAACGTGCACATTATCATGCCAACTAGTAGTTGATTCATTGCCAGCTAAAAAAAAAACTAGAAAAATTGATAAATTTAAAAACAGGTGTTCTACAATATTTGCCATTTCTACATTCTGTGCCACTATCAAAAAATTTGCCTTAACGTTTGTTGTTCTTCTGTCAGATCTATGAAATATTAATACCTTGACATTTGTTAATACATATCCACCCAAATTAGATACTAAAAATGGTGATTCGAGCATCATGCTACTTTCTCCGACTTAATGGAATCATTTATTTTTATGATTTCTTGGTTTATTTTCAATTGAAATCCATATTTTAAATATACATCGAGCGTTGTGTAAACTCGGATGAAACTGACGTTTAAAACGTCAAAATTATGAAAGATGGAAAAATCATGCTTCAAATTCGAAAACTCAGTTTACTCAAAAACTAAAGGGATTTCGAAAAAACTTATTCTTTATAAGTTGTTAATTCTAGCATTCTCTACAATTATTATTCACATAAATTTGCTATAATATCCAAAACATTTTCTTGTTTCTATTGAATTTTTTTTAGATAAATGTAATCAAGTTTTATATCATTGAAAAGAGAAAAAAACTCTACCAAATGAGTATAATAAAGTATAACTAAGTGCTAAATAACTTCTATTAAAAACTTGTTTTCTAAAGTGCATATTTACTGAGCTATACGGGATATTCCATACTTTTCGGATACCCTGTATAATGGAATGGCTCAAAAATTGCAATATATTCACAGCATATCCACCTTCAACATAAACTTTGATTCTTAAAAATGTGTTCATTTCTGCGTGAGTTATAAATTTTTAAAAATGTTTTTTTCAAGTGGTCGAATATTTGAAAAAAAAATAGAAACAAAAAATTATAAACTATTTAGGTTTAATGCAAAAATCGTTTTTACTTCAAGCTGATAATGTAAAAAACATAAGTACGATTTCAACTTGTGTAAAGAGCAAGAGAAACTCTTTTACTATATAGAATAAAACACTTTTTTACTTTGTTTGTATAACACTATAAATTTTATATAGTTCCTTGGGAAAAATTAAAAAACACTACTTTTTCCTATAGCTGAAACCACAAGTCAAGATATTAACCATTGGATCGACGCCCACTAACTATATAATTGAATTCCTTAAAAGCTCTAATGCAATCATAATACATTTTCCTTTAAAATTTTATGAAAATGAGTCAATTCTTGCACGAGTTATAAATCTTTGGAAATTAATATTTTAAGTTATCTAACACTTAAACAAAACAAAAATTAAAAACAAAATCGAGCTTTTCAAATATTTTAATATACGCACAAAACGATAACCTTTAAACTTAATTTTGATTTTTAAAACTGTGTTCATTTTTGGGTGTAGAGAATTTTTGCATGAATTGAACACTCGAAAAGAAAATAAATACTGATATGAAAAGAGTTCCTCAAATATGTAAGCATATTCACAGAACATCTACCTTTAAAGCCAGCTTTAATTTTAAAAAATGCGTTAATTTTTCCGCGAGTTATGATTTTTTTCTTAAATGACAATTTTTTGCTTTTTGATTTGTAAAATATATCTTTTGGAAATAAAGTTTAAGTTTAAATTAAGCTACACTAGTTTTCTCAACAATCCAACATAATTCCGTAAATGCGTTAATTTTTCCGCGAGTTATGATTTTGTTTTAAATGATGTTCCAATTTTTTGCTGTTTGATAATATAAATATAATATAAAGCTTTTGGAAATAAAGTTAAAATTTAAATTAAGTTACGCTAGTTTTCTCAACAATCCAACATAATTCCGTTAGAAAATCCGCCAGCCCCTAAAACGAAAATTATTCCGCAATTAGAAGTTCAAATCTGCTAGATTTAGCGGATTTTCCGCGGACTTGGTGACACTGCTGTAATTTTGTGAAGAAAGGAGTGTGAGTAGAGTGTTTATGCGGGTACGGAGCCCTTCCAATTAAAATTTCCCATAAAACGTCTTAAGACTCCATCAAAATGGCATCGAGTGACAAATTTAAAATCTAAATACCAACAGCGGAGCTTGGAAGTTCTACAGTGTTCCCAAAAGAGTATCCGATTTTCAGGAATTACATCCTGTTTTACCTCAAAACGGCAAACGCTGTAGCGCTTTAAGTTCAAGATGGAGGCGGCAAATTCAAATCTGAGGGAACTAAATTGCAACAGCAGAGCTTTTAAGTTCTACAGTGTTCGCCAAAAGGGCATCCGATTTCTGGAAATTTCATATGGTTTCACACCAGAACAGCAACGACGTTGCGCTTTAAGTATAAGCCGGAGGGGGGAAATAAAGAAAAACAATAGCGAGGAGCCTGCCCAAAATGCCGAATCGGTATTTTGCCCAAAGTGCGAAAAACCTCAAAATTCACTTTTTTTCAAAAACCCATAACTTGGTGCCAAATCGTCGTAGGAATTTCATTCTTCGAGTCCTGCATAAAGAATTGATCAAATTTTAATGCCTTTATGGTGGATCGAGTCGATCGTATACATCGTCAAAGTTGGACATGGTTTCCCGAAAAAAACATTTTTTTTTCACAGGGGCGCTAGAGGGGGGCAGAAAGGGTTACGCTTAAGTTCGCATGCATGACTTTAAAGAAGACACTTCTAAGTTTTTCGACCTCAAAGATTCAGCAAAATCGATTAAAAATACACCGAGTTATTGCGGTTTGAAAATGGTCGAAATTTCCTTCAGTATATTTATCAGCAAGTACATGGAGTTAACATGATTTAAAACGAAAAGTTTTTATTTTATTTTTATAACAATCACCTAGTATCTAAAATGAGAACAAAACTGGATATTTGTAACATGAAGACTTACCGAAGCCAATGGCGGCTCATGGAACATGTTAATGGTAGAGCCACTTATACAATACACCCCCCCCCTCCTTTTTTGAAGAAACAAAGAACCATTTATCTTCCTAGACTAATCGAATATTTTGGCCAAAAAATCAAAAATTTGGAACAAAACAGCCGAATATCTAAAATATCGGCAAAAAAATCAAAAATCCTGGTTTCAAAATAAAAATGGAGACCAAAAAATTGAAAATACAAGCAAAAGAAAAATAATTCGCCATTTTCAGCCCCAAAAGTAACTATTTTTAGCTTAAAATAAGTTCCAACGAGAAATTCGAAAATAATAACAAAAATAAAAATAAATCGCACAATGAAATCAATAATTCAAGTTAAGAAAATTTAAAATATGGGATACAAAATAAAAAAATTAAGACCAAAAATCTAAAATTCGTACCCAGAAATCAAAGTAGACCAAAAAATCAAAATTTTTAACAAACGAATCGAAAATTTAAGTCGAAATAAAGAAAATTTGAGCCAAAAGACCAAATATTGAAACCAAAATAATACAAAATATAGGCCATAAAAGTAAAAATTTAGACAAACCTAAATATTCGATTGGTTTGTAGAAAGTTTCGATTTTTTTGTCTGCAATTTTTTTTCTTTACGCTCGTTTTCGATGGTAAAAATTGCAGACAAAAAAATCGAAAATTTCTACAAACCAATCGAATATTTTGGTCAAAATAAATAAAAATACAAAAAATTGGAACAAAAAAATCTAAAATATGGGCCAAAGAATCAAGAATACTGATCGAAAGACAAAAAATCGGAAACTAAATAAATAAATAATTTGCTACTTTCAGCCGCCAAAAATAAGTTTCTGACCAGAAATTCGAAAATAATAGCAAAAAATAAAAAAAATCGTGAATTTTTGAATTCCTGAAAATCAATAATCAAAGTTAAAACTAAAATGTAGCATAAAAATAGACCAAAAATCTAAAATATACGATGAGAAATTGAGACCAAAAATCTAAAATTCTGGCCTAAAAATAAAAATGGTGGACCAAGGAAAGAAAAATTTTAAGAGACAAAAAAAATAAGAAAAATTTAGGGTAAAAAATAAAAAAAATCCACAATGTTGGTCAAAAAGTCGAAAATTTAGACAAAACATCGAAAACTTGGGCCTGAAGATAATAAATGCAGACTAAACGAAAAATCAAAAATGCGGACCAAAAAATTGAAAATTTTAACAATAATATCGAAAAGTTGGGACAAAATAAAGAAAAATTTAGGTCAGAAGATTTAAAAAATATTAATAAAAAAATCTGTAATGTTGGCCATAAAGTCGAAAATTTAAACAGTACATCGAAAACTCGGGCCTAAAGATAATAAATGCAGACTAAAAAATCGAAAATTTCAACAAACAAAACTCGAAAATACCAGAAAAAATAAAAACAAACTCGCATATAAATCAATAATTTGTTATAGATATTTTAAACAAAATCAAATCAAAAATTTTGGAACTAGAATAAAAAATAAAAAATGCGGACAAAAAAATCCAAAATTTTAACAATTAAAAAGAAAATTTAGGTCAAAATACAGAATATTCAGAGCAAAAGATCAAACATTTATACAAAAAAGAAATCGAAAATACAGGTCAAAAATCTAAAAATTAAAAATTCGGGTCGAAAAATCAAAAATATGGACAAAAAAAAACGAAAATTTTAACAATTAAATCGAAAATTTATGTCAAAATAAATAATATCTAGGTCAACAGATCACGAATGTAGACCCAAAAGAATAGAAAACACAGGCTAAAAATGTAAAAATTATAAATTCGGCGGGAAAACTTAAAATGCGGGTTAAACAATGAAATCGAAAATTTAGGTCAAAATAAGGAACAGTTAGTTAGTTACTAAACCTTTATTAAAACCTGGTTTTATACAGGGTTTTAAAGGGCAATTGACTAAAGTCTTTCGGCCCGTTTAACCATACATTCTGAACATCTTACAATTTTTAATTTGTGATACATTTGGTGTTAGTACTAAGGCTTAATTTTAATTATTTGACGTGTTAGTAGAACAAAAAAAAATATTTTGGCCAAATGATCAAAAATTTAGACAAAAAAATCAAAAATACAGGCTTAATAATAAAAAATGCAGAATATTCTGGTAAGAAAATGGTTTAAATTATTCTCAAAAATCACTCTATTGTTCAAAATAATTTTCCAATTTTTTTTTATAGGAATTTTTTTTTAATTTTCGCTTTAATTGTCCAAAAAGTGAAACTAATTTGAAAAAGAATTCAAATAAAACAATTAACTTTTTTATGATCACCACCTTTTGTGCCGGCAGTTTCGACAACTTTAGATTTAGTAGATACATTTTGAATAATTCAAATAAAACAATTCACTTGGTTTGTATGACCCTCAGTAGCGGCACGTAACCTCACCATCAAACAATACACACGGAAAACAATTTTTTTATGAGCTTGAGTCTGCAGGTAGTGCCATGGTTCCTTGGCTCTATATAACGAGCCGCCCCTGACCGAAGCACCTGTTGCATGCTAGTGTTGCATCATTAAATAGAAACAAAAATAAAACAAACAGTACGTTTTTTTGATAATGATATAAACGTCGAAAATAAAATAAAATAAGTGCGTTTTATTGAAATTTTGAAGGCAGTAATCCCATATACGACATAACAGTAAGTTATGTATATTACACCAGTGGGTAATCAACAGAGGACTGATACAACAAGCTGTCTTTACAGTTATAAGTATACATCTTTCAATTCCATCGAGATTTAAACACCCCTCCCGACGTCATAAACCACCAAACTCCCTCCATTAACACGCCCAAAAAGGGTGCAGATCCATCTGAACCCGTCGAAGCGCGGCAATAGTTTCCATGAATAAATTAATTCAATAAAATGTATTGTTTTCTTGCTCCCAGATGGGCAATAAGTTATAACTTCGTTAGGTCCTACACGTTAAGGCCCCGTTGACAAGATAACACAATCAAGGGAGCGATACCGAGTAATTCTATACATTTAAATTGGCTTTTACAGAAGGACACATCCCTAACTAACCAGAAGGCATTCCCCTTCATTAAACCGCCATTTAAATGGCATCACACACCGGATTGCACTTTAAAAATTCAAACAGAGAGAGTGTTGCAGCCGATGTGTGCAACGAGGGTAAGTTGCATATTTTTCGCGCCCCGGGTAGTATTTTATTGTTAAGGATCAAAGTTTATGATAAACTGTTGATAATGAATTATGAAATAAAAGAAACGTTTTTGAGATCAATTTAATAAACACTACTCGTAATTAAATAAATAAATTAGAGACAACATGCAAACATAGGGAAGTAGATGTTTCAATAAGTTATTTGTTTATAGTCTTAGTGATGGGCAAGATCGAGTATCTCAAAGATCGATCAATCGGTGATCGATCAGTTGATGTATCGAGCCGCTTGATCTGCTCGAGCGGTTTGTGAAGGTCGAGCCGCGTTGATCGATCAAAAGATCGAGCGGCGTTGATCAGTCAAATGCAGCGTTGCCAACTGGTCACGTGCTATTTCCGCCAGATAGCAAACCTAATTCCGCTAGAATTCCGCCAGAAAATATAAATAAAGTTCGAAATAAATAAAACAAATATATCGATGTTACAAAACTCAACAACGTTATAAATAAAAATAAAAAATTAAATTATTGCAGAATTCTGAAACATTGTTCAATTATCATGATTCATTATCTTCAGGCCTTTGATTATATTTATGTAGTCAAAGCTTCAGGTCTGAGCTTCGATTACAGTTTTCAAAGTATTTAAAATTGAATCTGTTACCAAGAATTGAAGACAACAAATGTTTTGGCTATTCCCTAATTGGAATAATTTAAGATTTCAACGCTAATTCTGTTACGGAGTTAATTTTTTATCAAATCATTTTTAAAATCAATCTGTTGCCAAAGATGCATCGTTTCTACCGTATTTAAAATATTTTCCACTCAAAACATTTAATTATTTTTAGAATAGCTCTATTTCGTAATTTAGCTGCATGTTAAAATTCGTGACACTTGTTTTGCTAATTGGAAATATAATAAGCTATCTCTTATTTTAACATAACGTTCAGCAATTAAATTTAACGTTTTGCGTACGAATTATACCTGAATATTATTAGGTAAAACGATGAAAAATTGAAAGAAAAATAAATGCAGATACAATTGAATTGCTTAAAATTTAAATGTATTTCATTCTTACGAGTTATAAATTTTTGAATAATAATATTTATAGTTCTTGAAAAAATAAATTCCTCAACAATTTGAATATCTTTACAAAACATATATCCATAAAACTGCAATTTTTGAAAATCTGCCAATTTTTCCGTAAGTTATGAATTTTCAAAAGTTAATATTTAAAGTTGTCGAACAAAAAAAAATCCTTTTATATGGTCTTTAACATTAACTTTATAACAAAATAAAAATCTTAGACAAAATTGAGTTCCTCAAATATTTTAATACAGGAAAAAAAAACCGATATGATAGAATTTCTCAAAAATTTAAGGAAATTCACAAACCATCTGCCTTTAGAATTAAATACAATTTTTGAAAATGTGTAAATTGTTACGTGAGTTATAAATTTTTGAAAATAATTTTTTTAAGTTGTAGAATATTTGAACAAAAAAAAATTAATGCTGATATGATTGAATTCCTTAAAACCTCCAAGGCAATCAATAATAATACAATTACCTCTAAAATTAACTTAGATTTTTAAAAATGAGTAATTAATATTTTAAGTTGTCGAACACTTAAACAAAACAAAAATCGTAAACAAAATTGAGTTCCTCAAATATTTTAATACATTCATACATTTTTGAAAATTAATGTTTCAAGTTGAATTACTTGACAAAAAAAATCTAAAAAAAAATACTGGTATGATAAAATTTCTCAAAAATTGAAGTAAATACATAAAACATCTGCCTTTTGAATTAACTAGGATTTTTGAAAATGTGTCAACTTTTGCGTGAGCTCTGAATTTTTCAAAATTATTTTTTTAAGTTGAATATTCGAACAAAAAAAAAATAGAAAAAAATGTATACTGATATGATTTAATTCCTTAAAAACCCTAACGCAGTCATAATACATTAAATTAACAATTAAGTTTTATTTTTGACGAGTCAATTTTTGAAAATTATTATTTTATTATCGTATTAAGGTTGTTTATATTATTTAATTTGCAAATTAAATAAAAAACTAGTAAGGAAGTACCAACCTTTCACTAATCTAATAATTAATATTTTAAGTTGTCGAACGCTTATACAAAACCAAAATCGTAAACAAAATTGAGTCCCTCAAATATTTTAATACACTCACTAATCGAATACCTTTATAACTAACTTTGATTTTTGAAAATGTGTTCATTGCCGAAAAATCTAAAAAAAATACTGATATGATACAATTTCTCAAAAATTGAAATCAATTCACAAATCTCTGCCTCCGGAATTAACTACGATTTTTGAAAATGTGTTAACTTTTGCGTAAGTTATGAATTTTTGAAAATTATTTTTTTAAGTTGTTGAATATTTAAACAAAGAAAAAATAGGAAAAAAAAAATTATACTGATATTATTGAATTCCTTAAAAACTCTAATGCAATCATAATACATTTAACTTTGATTTTTGAAAACGAGTAAATTTTTGCGTGGGATGAATTTTTGAAAATTAATATTTTAAGTGGTCAAACACTTACACAAACAAAAATCGTAAACAAAATTGAGTCCCTCAAATATTTTAATACATTCACAGAACGACTACCTTTAAAACTAACTTAAATTTTTGAAATTGAGTTCATTTTTGAAAATTAACATTTTGACACTTGAGAAAAAAAAACCGATATGATAGAATTTCTCAAAAATTTAAGGAAATTCACAAACCATCTGCCTTTAGAATTAAATACAATTTTTGAAAATGTGTAAATTGTTACGTGAGTTATGAATTTTTGAAACTATTTTTTTAAGTTGTAGAATATTTGAACAAAAAAAAATAGAAAAAAATTAATGCTGATATGATTGAATTCCTTAAAACCTCCAAGGCGATCAATAATAATACAATTACCTCTAAAATTAACTTAGATTTTTAAAAATGAGTAAATTAATATTTTAAGTTGTCGAACACTTAAACAAAACAAAAATCGTAAACAAAATTGAGTTCCTCAAATATTTTAATACATTCATACATTTTTGAAAATTAATGTTTTAAGTTGAATTACTTGGCAAAAAAAATCTAAAAAAAAATACTGGTATGATAAAATTTCTCAAAAATTGAAGTAAATACATAAAACATCTGTCTTTGGAATTAACTAGGATTTTTGAAAATGTGTCAACTTTTGCGTGAGCTCTGAATTTTTCAAAATTATTTTTTTAAGTTGAATATTCGAACAAAAAAAATAGAAAAAAATGTATAATGATAAGATTTAATTCCTTAAAAACCCTAACGCAGTCATAATACATTAAATTAACAATTAACTTTTATTTTTGAAAACTAGTCAATTTTTGAAAATTATTATTTTAATTCATGTTGTATTATCATATTAAAGTTGTTTATATTATTTAATTTGCAAATTAAATTTAAAAAAACTAGTAAGGAAGTACCAACCTTTCACTAATCTAATAATTAATATTTTAAGTTGTCGAACAGTTATACAAAACCAAAATCGTAAACAAAATTGAGCCCCTCAAATATTTTAATACACTCACGAATCGAATACCTTTATTACTAACTTTGATTTTTGAAACTGTGTTCATTGCCGAAAAATCTAAAAAAAAATACTGATATGATGAAATTTCTCAAAAATTGAAATAAATTCACAAATCATCAGCGATTTTTGAAAATGTGTTAACTTTTGCGTAAGTTATGAATTTTTGAAAATTATTTTTTTTAAGTTGTTGAATATTTAAACAAAGAAAAAATAGGAAAAAAATTATACTGATATTATTGAATTCCTTAAAAACTCGAATGCAATCATAATACATTTAACTTTGATTTTTGAAAACGAGTAAATTTTTGCGTGGGATGAATTTTTGAAAATTAATATTTTAAGTTGTCAAACACAAAAATCGTAAACAAAATTGAGTCGCTCAAATATTTTAATACATTCACAGAACAACTACCTTCAAAACTAACTATGATTTTTGAAAATGTGTTCATTTTTGGGTGTTATGAATTCTTGAAAATTAACGTTTTAAGTTGTCGAACACAATTTTTTTTTAAATACTGATATGATGGAATTTCTCAAAAATTTAAGTAAATTCACAAAATAAAATTTTATAAATGTTAGTACATATGTATATATATATTTTTTTTTCACATTTCATCAAAGATTGTTAAATTTAAATTAATCAGAATCTATGTTTACACTAATTTTAAGACCATTTCATTAATTTAATTTAAGATTCACTAAGATGTTACACGCCAGAATTGTATCAAAAAGGCTGAAAGACTTCGGTCAATGGCCATTTGTAGCTCTTTTGTAAACTGAGTTTCAATAAATTGTATTACTACTACTAAAATTTTATAATGAATTTTTGCGTGGGATGAATTTTTGAAAATTAATATCTTAAGTTGTACCTTTAAAACTAACTTTGATTTTTGAAAATGTGTTCATTTTTGGGTGTTATGATTTTTTTTAAATTAACGTTTGTTGTCCAACACGACGAAAAATACTGACTTGATAGAATTTCACAAAATTTTTAATACATTCACAAAACATCTGCCTTTAGAATAAACTTCTATTTTTGGAATGTGCCAATTTTTGCCTGAGTTGTGAATTTTTGAAAATTAATATTGTAAGTTGTCGTACACTTACATAAAACCAAAACCGTAAACAAAATTGAGTTCCTCAAATATTTTAATACACTCACAGAATTACTACCTTTAAAACAAACATTGATTTTTGAAAATGCGTTCATTGTCGAACAGTTGACAAAAAAAAACTAAATAAATATGGAATTTCTCAAAAATTTAAGTAAATACAAAACATCTGCCTTTGGAATTAACTAGGATTTTTGAAAATGGGTAAATTTTTGCGTGGGATGAATTTTTGAAAATTAATATTTTAAGTTGTTGAAGACGATCAAAAATATCTAATTATTTTAATATACACACAAAACATCTACCTTTAAAACTAACTTTAATATTTTTAAATATGTCACTTTTTCCGTAAGTTATGAATTTTTTAAATTAATGTTTTAAGTTTTTACCTTTTCTCTTAAAAAAATATATTCTTTGAAAATAAAGTTTAAATATAAAATAAATTACGCTAGATTTTTCAACAATTCAACATTATTCCGCTAGAAAATCCACCAGCCGGTAAAACGAAAATTATTCCGCAATTCGGATTCAAAATCCGCCAGATCTAGCTGACTTGGTAACACTGGTCAAATGATCGAGCGGCGATGATCGATCAAAAGATCGAGCGGCTCGATCATTTGCAAAGATCGAGTACTCGATCTTTTTTGATCGATCTTACCCATCACTAGTCTTAGTGACTTAATTTTGCTTGCAGGTAGAATATTCACATATTTAGTCTATATTTCGTCTTTATTAAATTTACTACTCATATTTCTTCATACATTTTTTTACTTTCTCCGTTACGAAGTACGAGAAAGTATTCTGATCGTGATTTTTTTTTCAAAAATATTTTTTACGGAAATATCCGTTTTGGGGTCACTAGATGCCATTTCAACAATTTTTGGAAAAAAAAAATTTGTGTCTGTGTGTGTGTGTGTGTGTGTGTGTGTGTGTGGCTGTGTGTGTGTGTCTGTGTGTGTGTGTGTCTGTCTGTGTGCGCTGTATCTCAAAAACTAATAGAGCAATTGATATGAAACTTTGAACATCCATCTTATTTGATAATCTAAAGAACTGAAAAGCTTTTGGTAAAATTTCGTACACCGGAAGTGGGCGTTTACCATAACTGTTTTTTGTTTTTTGCCAATATTTTCTTAAATATGAAAAATATCACAAAAATATTCAAACAAACTTTAAAGACAACAAAGAAATGAATAGCTTTTGCTTGAAAAGATTTTTCATAAAATCATTTTTATTCGAGAAAAAAATTTATTATTATTTTTTTAAATTTTGGTTTATAATTATAAAACAATAATAGTTACAGAAAAATTATGTCAATAATAATTGTACAGAATGCCAAAATGAACAACTTCTAAAGAATAAGTTTTTTTCGAAATCTCGTTAGTTCTTGAGTAAACCGAGTTTTTGAATTTGAAGTATAAGTTTTACATCTTTTGTGATTTTGACGTTATAAACGTCAGTTTCATCCGAGTTTACGCAACGCTCGATTTACATTTAAAATATGATTTCAATTGAAAATAAACCCATGAAAACGTAAATATAAAGTCGGAGAAAGTAACATGATGGCCACATCACCATTTTTTTAAATTTATTTTAATATTAATAGCCTCGAAAACAAATTCATATGGATAGCTCAAGGTTGTTATGGCAAGACAAGGACGCAGTTCTTACGTGACGACTTTAATTAATATAACAACACAAAACTCGACTACCGGAAGTAATAAAATACAAAAGGAGGCATACGCTCGCTCTATAAGGGAGGTGAACATTTAATATAAAATTAAGTAACTTCAGTTTTAATATATTTCTTAATTTTATCATTTATGTGCAGTAACAAATAAATGTAGTGAAACTCTAAAAGATCATCTATTCAATTTGCATTATAATTAAAATTTAAAGACGCATGCTATCTGTAAATAACTTAAAGATGTAAATTGCAAATTGGTTTCCAGAGAGACTGCAATTACCCCGAGCTTTACATTTACGGCACGCTCTCGCAAATGCATTTCAAGAATATCGGATAAGAAGGCGACCCGTGTACGAGGGTGTAAATATTTTATCGAAAACGCCAACAAGTGCAATTTTCCTAATGACTTTCGGCTATTGTGCTCCTTTTTTTCCAACGGCGTGCATAACGTTCACGACTCCCAATTGTAGTAATCCCTAATCTTTGATTCTAGTTTATGGGTTCCAATAGATTGAGCTTAAAATCCATGGTGATTACTACTTTATAGGGGGATTATGGGAAGGGGGGCGTCGTGAATATAGTAATTTGCGCCGCCCTGCGAAAGAAGAAAATAATAAATGATTTACTGTTGGAGTGGAGTGCATGTTAAGTCTGTGAATGTGAAGACGGTATTAAATCTGAAAGGAATAAGTGTGATGGTGTGACCCTAAAAAATGGTAATTAAGGTTTTCGCTTTTTTTTAAGTTATTGACGGATGACTTCCTACCCTAAAGTAGCTTGTCATTGTAGTAATATGAGGGATTGCAGACGGGAAGTCACATGCGGGCGTGCAGATTGTGCCACACACAAAGATGATGAATAATAGATACATTTTTATATCTACTTCGTGAATTAAAAAAAAAATACTACAAGTATTAGAGTAGTAGATTGCATGACTTAAAACGTAACAGTAGACTATTAAAATAGAGAAAAAAAAATGGTGATGTGGCCATCATGTTACTTTCTCCGACTTGATGGTGTCATAGCCATTTATATTTACGTTTTCATGGTTTGTTTTCAATTGAAATCATATTTTAAATATACATCGAGCGTTGTGTAAACTCGGATGAAACTGACGTTTAAAACGTCAAAATTATGAAAGATGAAGAAATTATACTTCAAATTCAAAAACTCAGTTTACTCAAAAACTAAAGGGATTAAAAAAACTTATACTATATAAGTTGTTCATTTTAGCATTCTCTCCAATTATTATTAACATAAATTCGCTGTAACTATTATCGTTTTGTAATTATAAACCAAAAATTTTAAAAAAATTATACATTTTTTTCTCGAATAACAATGATTTTATGAACAATGTTTTCAAGCAAAAGATATTAATTTCTTTGTTGTCTTCAATGTTTGTTTAAATGTTTTTGTGATATTTTTTATATTTAAGAAAATATTGGCAAAAAACAAAAAACAGTTTAGGTAAACACCCACTTCCGGTGTACGAAATTTTACCAAAAGCTTTTCAGTTCTTCAGATTATCAAACAAGACGTGTGTTCAAAGTTTAATATTAATTGCTCTATTAGTTTTTGAGATACAGCACACACAGCCAGATACACAGTCACACGCGCACACACAGACACAGCACAAAATTTTTTTTCCAGAAATTGCTGAAATGGCATCTAGGGATCCCAAAACGGATATTTCCGTAAAAAAAAATTTGAAAAAAAATCACGATCACGATACTTTCTCGTACTTCGTAACGGAGAAAGTAAAAAATAAAAGACGATATCCCAATAAGTGAGTAGTATTTATGGACAGTATTAATTTTAAGTTAAAGGGCATAATATTTTTTTTAAACTCCTTTGCTGTTCGTGGCCGAATTTCAAGTTTCACATCGAAAATGAACGCCATAAAAATATAATTCATGTAATTGAAGTTTATTATATAAATAATATGAAAACTCAAGTTAAGTGGTTGTCAAGTTTTTAGTGCCGTAAATAATGTTTACGGCGCAAACAGGTCCATTAACAATTTTTGTGCAACCGGTGGTGGTTTATACCAACGGTAAGTGCGAGTATATCATGCAAGTTATTATCGGGAGACCGGTTTTTGCGAATTGCATAAAAGACATCCTGTGTGTGTTTTTTTTAAACTGCGAGACATTTAAATAAATGCTTCTTATTTATTCACGACATAATTAGGACGCGGCCATTACGCTCATAAGGTTTATATCATTTAATTGCATTCATCCACAACAAATACGACACGCATTTTTGCCGGAGCGTTTTACTAGAAACGGTTTGACGAAAAAAATTTAAGTTGGACAGACTGCACTTATGCCGTTCCTCCGCACGACCATCGCATGCGGCAAAAAACAGAAGTGTAGTGTCCGATTATATCGTGTGAGCCACAAAATTTTGTTTCAGAGTTGGCTGTGAAATAATGAGACAAGATTAGTTCAATTGAATTAGATTTAAAAAAATGAATTAATCTCAGACATGACTGTTATGTTTCTCTCTCTCAGGCATGGCCAACTCAGAAACAAAATTATGTGGCTCACACCTTACATTGCGTTCTAAACACATTAAACGATTCCGTCAAACTGCATGAGTTTAAATCGCAATGTGTAGTCGGACACTAACGCTGATCTACACTTTGACGTTTGAAACGTAATGTGTAGTCGGGCTTTTAGGTCTAAGTGTCTGACTACACATTGCGTTTTTAACGCATGCAGTTTGGCAGGATCATTTGATGCGTTCGACGGTTAAACGGCTCATTAAACGATTGCATTCAATCGGCCTTAGAATTCTAAATATTTTTTTTAGATCTATCCGCAAATACGTCAAAAAACAAATGGACAAAAAATTGATAACCACCTTGATGGACTTAGGGATTCGAATTTCAAGTAAGTTTTCAAATATCTCTAATCGTTTAAGAAATATAAACAAATATATCAAAAAGCAAATGAACAAGAAATTGTGTTATTGATGAATTATCGTCTATATGGAATTAAAAACCGAATTTGAAGTAATTTTTAAATTATCTCCAACCTCCACAGGATTTCCACCAATGTATCAAAAAACAATTGAAGAAGAAATTGTGTTATTGATGAATTGAGATTTTGATGGACTCAGCAAATCCGAATTTAAATTAATTTTGCAATTTTCTTCAACCGTTCACGAGATATAGATCTATATGACAAAAAAAAACAAATAAACATGAAATTTGCCGGCCCACTAGCCGCGTGCGTTAGCGCGCTAGAACTAATGCGGAGGGTCCTGGGTTCGAATCCCGGCGAGGGCATGGATGTATGTGGATGTCTATTTTCATTTAATATGAATCAAATATTATAAAAAATCGGTTGTGGCTGAATAACCTACGCTGTCTAAGCCAATGTCCAAAAAAAAAAAAATTAAAAAAAAAACATGAAATTTTGTTATCGATAAATTATCGTATTGATGGACTCGGGCATCCGAATTTGAAGTAAGTTTTTAATTATCTCCAATCGTTCACAAAATATATGCCATAAAACAATTCGTCAAACCAGGGGCGGCTCGTTATGTAGAACCAAGGAGCCATGGCACTATCTCTAATTTCAAACGAAACAAGATTTTTTTTTTATCTAAAAACACTGATTTGTTATTTTAAATCTTAAAACGATGCCTGCGAAAGTTTCATGGGACGAGAAAAATGGCAATGCATTTATTTGAGAATATATCTCTTCAACAAATTAGCAGATTTGAAAAATTCTTCCAGAATTGTGTTTTGTGTTGTTATCTTGAAAACCAGTGATGGGGTATTTTGAGTTTTTTGCAGGTTTATTAAGATTAATGTATTTTGAGTAAATCTGAAAAGTTTCAAGTGTGTTACAGTTGTTTTTGTATTTTTTTTCACTCCGAAGAAGTGCAACTTAAAAAATCCTAAGAGCTGTTCTCGGTTGGTTATCTTGAAAACTTGTGAAAGGGTATTATGGGTTATTATGGGCTTATTACGATTAATGTATTTTGAGTAAATTAGAGAGTTTCAAGTGTGTTTTGCTTGCTTGTTTTTATTTATTTATTTTCACTCGGAAGAAGTGAAACTTAAAATCTTATAAACCAGGTTTTTTGAGTTTTTTAGGAGGATTGTTAAGATTAGTATATTTTAAGTAAATTTGGAAAATTTCAAGTATGTTGCAGTTGTTTTTATAATTTTTTTTCCACTCGTGCAAATTAAAAAAATCTGAAGCGCTGTTCTCGGTCGGTTATCTTGAAAACCTGTGATCGAGTTTTTTGAGTTTTTGGAAGATTATTAGGATTATTATATTTAAAGTAAATTTAGTAAGTTTCAAGTATTTTACAGCTGTTTTTATATTTTTTTCGCGTCAACAAAAAATGATTATAATTTTTCATAAATTTACTCGAAAAATCGCAAAGGCAATCGACGGAATGTATTTGAATTTTGTACGAAATCACTCTTAGATTAATATTGAGTGATTTTGTGAAGTTTCAAGTGGATGGCAATTGTTTTTTATGTTTTTTTCGCGTCAACAAAAAAATTATTATAATTTTTCATAAATTTACATGAAAAAATGCTAAACAAATCGACGGAATGTATTTGAATTTTTTACCAAATCACTCTTGAATTAATATTGAGTGATTTTGCGAAGTTTCAAGTGGATGGAAATTGTTTTTATATTTTTTTCGCGTCGATAAATTTGTTGCAATTTTATTTAAATTTCATCTCCATTCACATTGAAATATTCTAAAATTTAGAAACAATGCATTTCTAATTTTTACGGAAATGTAGAATCACATGTGTTGTCAGTTGTTTTGGAAAGTTTCAAGTCGATGGCAATTGTTTTTATATTTTTTTCGCGTCGATAAATTTATTGCAATTTTTTTCTAAATTTTATCTGCTTTCACATTGAAATATTCTAAAATTTAGAAACAATGCATTTCTAATTTTCACGGAAATATAGAATCACATGTGTTGTCAGTTGTTTTGGAAAGCTTCAAGTCGATTGCAATTGTTTTTATATTTTTTTCGCGTCGACAAATTTGTTGCATTTTTTTTTAATTTCATCTCCATGCACATTGAAATATTCTAAAATTTAGAAACAATGCATTTCTAATTTTTACGGAAATGTAGAATCACATGTGTTGTCAGTTGTTCTGGAAAGTTTCAAGTCGATGGCAATTGTTTTTATATTTTTTTCGCGTCGATAAATTTATTGCAATTTTTTTCTAAATTTTATCTGCTTTCACATTGAAATATTCTAAAATTTAGAAACAATGCATTTCTAATTTTCATGGAAATGTAGAATCACATGTGTTATCAGTTGTTTTGGAAAGTTTCAAGTCAATGGCAATTGTTTTTATATTTTTTTGCATCGACGAATTTGTTGCATCTTTTTTTTAATTTCATCTCCATTCAAATTGAAATATTCTAAAATTTAGAAACAATGCATTTCTATTTTTTACGGAAATGTAGAATCACATGTGTTGTCAGTTGTAATTTACTGAATAATTTTGCAAGAGTAATCTTTTTTTTTTCTCAAAAAGTATATTATATGCTAAGTGGCTCTACCATCAAAATGTTCCACGAGTCGCCACTGCGTCAAACACTTCAATAAAAAATAAAAATAAAATAGTATGATTAATTTGCTTTAAATGTTTAATATATTCACAAGACGTCTACCTGTAAATGAATTAAAATTTTTGAAAATGTGTCCATTTTCTTGTTATGAATTTTTGAAAATTGCCGTTTTAATTTGTCGAACACTTCAATAAAAAAATAAATACTTGTATGATTAAATTGCTCAAAATGTTTAATATATTCACAAGATATCCACCTTTAAAATTAATTATAATTTTTTGAAAATTTGTCAATTTTTCCGCGAGTTGTGAATTTTTGAAAATTATCATTTTAATTTGTCGAACACTTCAATAAAAAAATAAATACTTGTATGATTAAATTGCTCAAAATGCTTAATATATTCACAAGATATCCACCTTGAAAATTAATTATAAATTTTTGAAAATATGTCAATTTTTCTGTGAGTTGTGAATTTTTGAAAATTACCTTTTAATTTGTCGAACACTTCAATAAAAAAATAAATACTTGTATGATTAAATTGCTTAAAATGTTTAATATATTCACAAGATATCCTCCTTTAAAATTAATTATAAATTTTTGAAAATATGTCAATTTTTCCGCGAGTTATGAATTTTTGAAAATTGCCGTTTTAATTTGTCGAACACTTCAACAAAAAAATAAATACTTGTATGATTAAATTGCTCAAAATGTTTAATATATTCACAAGATATCCACCTTTAAAATTAATTATAAATATTTGAAAATATATCAATTTTTCCGTGAGTTATGAATTTTTGAAAATTAACGTTTTAATTTGATAAAAAAATTAAATACTTTTATGATGAAATTGCTCAAAATGTTTAATTTATTTACAAGATATCTACCTTTGAGGTTAATTAAATTTTTTCAAAATGTGTCAATTTTTTCGCGAGTTATGGATTTTTGAAAATTTATGTTTAAAGTTTCTGCTTTTTCTCTTGTAAAATATATGTTCTGAAAATAAAGTTTAAATCTAAATTGAATTACGATAATTTTCTCAACAATCCAACATAGTTTCGTTAGAATAAATTGCTTAAAATGTTTAATATATTCACAAGAAATCCACCTATAAAATTAATTATAAATTTTTGAAAATATGTCAATTTTTCCGTGAGTTATGAATGTTTGAAAATTGCCGTTTTAATTTGTCGAACACTTCAATAAAAAAATAAATACCTGTATGATTAAATTGCTCAAAATGTTTAGTATATTCATAAGATATCCACCTTTAAAATTAATTATAAATTTTTGAAAATGTGTCAATTTTTCCGTGAGTTATGAATTTTTGAAAATTGCCGTTTTAATTTGTCGAACACTTCAACAAAAAAATAAATACTTGTATGATTAAATTGCTCAAAATGTTTTATATATTCACAAGATATCCACCTTTAAAATTAATTATAAATTTTTGAAAATATGTCAATTTTTCCGCGAGTTATGAATGTTTGAAAATTGCCGTTTTAATTTGTCGAACACTTCAACAAAAAAATAAATACTTGTATGATTAAATTGCTCAAAATGTTTAATATATTCACAAGATATCCACCTTTAAAATTAATTATAAATATTTGAAAATATATCAATTTTTCCGTGAGTTACGAATTTTTGAAAATTAACGTTTTAATTTGTCGAACACTTCAATAAAAAATAAATACTTGTATGATTAAATTGCTCAAAATGTTTAATATATTCACAAGATATCCACCTTTAAAATTAATAATAAATTTTTGAAAATATGTCAATTTTTCCGTGAGTTGTGAATTTTTGAATATTAACGTTTTAATTTGTCGAACACTTCAATAAAAAAATAAATACTTGTATGATTAAATTGCTCAACATGCTTAATATATTCACAAGATATCCACCTTTAAAATTAATTATAAATTTTTAAAAATTTATCAATTTTTCCGCGAGTTATAAATTTTTGAAAATTGCCGTTTTAATTTGTCGAACACTTCAATAAAAAATAAATACTTGTATGATTAAATTGCTCAAAATGTTTAATATATTCACAAGATATCCACCTTTAAAATTAATAATAAATTTTTGAAAATATGTCAATTTTTCCGTGAGTTATAAATTTTTGAAAATTGCCGTTTTAATTTGTCGAACACTTCAAGAAAAAAAAATACTTGTATGATTAAATTGCTCAAAATGTTTAATATATTCACAAGATATCCACCTTTAAAATTGATTATAAATTTTTGAAAATATGTCAATTTTTCCGTGAGTTACGAATTTTTGAAAATTAACGTTTTAATTTGTCGAACACTTCAATAAAAAATAAATACTTGTATGATTAAATTGCTCAAAATGTTTAATATATTCACAAGATATCCACCTTTAAAATTAATAATAAATTTTTGAAAATTTGTCAATTTTTCCGCGAGTTGCGAATTTTTGAAAATTAACGTTTTAATTTGTCGAACATTTCAATAAAAAAATTAATATTTCTGTTATTAAATTGCTCAAAATGTTTAATATATTTACAAGATATCCACCTTTAAAATTAATTATAAATTTTTGAAAATATGTCAATTTTTCCGTGAGTTATTTTGAAAATTAACGTTTTAATTTGTCGAACACTTCAATAAAAAAAAATACTTATATTATTAAATTGCACAAAATGTTTAATATATTCACAAGAAATCCACATATAAAATTATTTATAAATTTTTTAAAATATGTCAATTTTTCCGTGAGTTATGAATTTTTGAAAATATGTCAATTTTTCCGTGAGTTATGAATTTTTGAAAATTAACGTTTTAATTTGTCGAACACTTCAATAAAAAAATAAATACTTGTATGATTAAATTGCTCAAAATGTTTAATATATTCACAAGATATCCAATTTTTAAATTAATTATAAATTTTTGAAAATTTGCCAATTTTTCCGCTAGTTATGAATTTTTAAAAATTGCCGTTTTAATTTGTCGAACACTTCAATACAAAAATAAATACTTGTATGATTAAATTGCTCAAAATGTTTACCATATTCACAAGATATCAACCTTTTAAATTAATTATAAATTTCTGAAAATATGTCAATTTTTCCGTGAGTTGTGAATTTTTGAAGAATAACGTTTTAATTTGTCGAACACTTCAATAAATAAAAATAAATACTTGTATGATTAAATTGCTCAAAATGTTTAATATATTCACAAGGTATCCACCTTTAAAATTAATTATAAATTTTTGAAAATTTGTCAATTTTGCCGTGAGTTATGAATTTTTGAAAATTGCCGTTTTAATTTGTGGAACACTTCAATAAAAAAAATAAATACTTGTATGATTAAATTGCTCAAAATGTTTAATATATTCACAAGATATCCACCTTTAAAACTAATTATAAATTTTTGAAAATGTGTCAATTTTGCCACCAGTTATGAATTTTTGAAAATTAATGTTTAAAGTTTCTGCTTTTTCTCTTGTAAAATATATGTTCTGAAAAAAAATTTAAATTTAAATTGAATTACGATCATTTTCTCAACAATCCAACATAATTTCGTTAGAGTATTCGCCAGTCGCTAAAACGAAAATTATTCCGCAATTCGGATTCAAAATCCGCCAGATCTAGCGGATTTTCCGCTGACTTGGTAACACTGATAGGAATTGGTTGAAATTGTTTTTTTTTAATTTTAAGGCAACGCAAATTAAGCGTGAATATTTCAAAATTGTGGGTAAAAATTTTGATAGATTTTGATAGAAACACGAAACGCAGTTCATTTTGATTGGATTTCAAAAGGTTAGAGGAACTATTTTTGTATTTTTTTAATAAGCTTCTAAAATGTTACATCTCAGAATTGAACCGGAGCAATTTTCTTTTTTAGAAATACGCATTGCAGTCTATTTTGTGTAAATTTTAAATGTTTAGAATATGATAAAACAGAATTTCATTTCTGCATAAGTCACGAACTATTTTGAGTAAACAATAAGTCCACATTTATGTTCGGTTTAAAATGATTTCATCTCGAATGAAGATTCGTCATGTGCGGCCCGAAGAAGCAATTACCCGAACCCGATATGCCCTCGGATGGTGATTAATGGCACATATTAACTGTAAAAGTCTGCGGAGTGTGCCGGCTTAAAAATAGTCTCGTGTACTCGGCTCAGTTTATCCGATGATGTATTTCCAGGGGAGAACTAATAAGAGATGCAATATAGCATGTTTGTAAACTCATTTTTTAAAGTCGGCTCCCTTCGACACCCCATGTGTCAAACTCGGCTCTAATAACTCAGCCTACTAGTCAATATATAAACACACCGGTGTCGGCTTTTGACTCTCTTGGAATTACTGCTGCTACTGCTGCCCCCCCCCCCCCCCCCTCTTTACTTTAACGAATGCAGCTCAGGAAGTCATCCGTCAATAAGTTAAAAAGGCGAAAAGCTTGTAATTACAGTTTTTAGGATCGCGCTATTACAATTTTCAGTTAATGACGTTTTTATATTCCACGGTGAATTCATGTTTGTATCCCAATCTGTTGATTCTTTGCTAATAAAATAATTAACTATGGAATAGTTACCTAAGAATTAGAACATTCACAATTTATAAATTTATTATAAATTGTCAATGTTCTAATGTTATGTTAAATAAATTCAATAAAACGAAATGTAGCCTGAATATACGAATATTCATTTATATTCAACATAATAAACAAATTAGAAACAACTTTACTTGTTGCAGAAAGCATTAAATAAATTCAATAAAACGAAATGTAGCCTGAATATATGAATAATCATACATTTCGTTTTATTGAATTTATTTAATGCTTTCTGCAACAAGTAAGGTTGTTTCTAATTTGTTTATTATGTTAAATATTCCATATATTCAAGCTAGCAATTTCGTATTCGTTGAATATCTTTAAATTATCCGCTTACAAGTGATTCCAATTTAAATGTAACGTCTATGTTTACGGTTCGTTCCTACAAATGTAATTTTAGATCGAAAATCTAGAAGATGATCAAAAAGAAAAAGGCTAATGTATGCGCATGTTTTCACTTATGGAAGACGAATGTTTACAAATTCGGCGTTCCGTTACAAGAGTGTCCGAGGATTTAATTCAACCGCGCACACATTTCAACATTTCAGGACTTGACACGTCGTGAAGATGCATTGCCGGACAAGATGAGAGATTGCTACAAGTCTTGCCCGCTGAAAAAATATCGCGGAGACGCAAAAAGAGGAGCGAACACGTCTCGGAATCACAAAACGATTTATGAAAGTCATGACAGGTCGGAAGGACCGAGACAAAACAGCCAATTTCGTCTTTTTGACGACGACGAATGCGCGTCCCGTTTGATGTAAACGAGAAGAGTAAACAGTGACAATGTTGAACATGTTAAATATTTATGATTGTGCCTGTAACATAAGTAACCACCAGTAGGCAATTGTACTAATTACTTACGTGAGATCTAGCATAGAAGAAAAGCTGGAGGTGGTTCTTACCTGAAAGAGAAAAATTAAATTAGTCATTACTAGAGAGAGGATTTTCAGCAAAATGCATATTTTTGCATATTTTGCATACTTTACATATTTACCCATATAATTCATATTTCGTTTTTTAAAGCATATTTTAACATATAATAGCAATACTCAACATTTTGTCGCCAAAAACTGGCCAAATGTTAACAAACCAATTGCCAATTCTTCCTGCGACAAAGAGTAGTTTATTTGTTCACATGTTTTTGTTGGTTTACTTTGAAATATACGTCACGCGTATGAATCGAGCGGTAGAACGAGAAAGAAATAATTTAGGGCGTCCAGGGGATTATCATATTTTTAAGGCGCGCCGTCGATTTAGTGAAGGGTTGCAATTACAAAGGTTATTTCAATAAAACAGTTTCTTTGTTAATTATCACACTTTATTTTTATTTTTTAGTGACTCGAGTTTCGATCATAAGCTGATCATTTTCAAACTTAAAGTAAATTTAAAATTGTATATAGTTGAAATCGTCTCTAAATTCCGAGTTTATAGATGTATCATCAGTTCTTTTTAGGACTTTTCGTCAGAACTTATTTTCAAGAATTTTCTTTTAGGACTTTTTCGGGACATTTTTCCGTTTCTTTTTTGATGACATTTTTTCAACGCTCATTTCTGGACTTTTTTGGAACCTTTTTAAGAATTTTATCAGTATTTTCAGTGTTTTTGCTTTTTTAACATACAAAACGGCTGCAGAAAAAAATATTGTAAGTAACTCCTTCCTAAAGTGATTTTACGGGACTCGCAGGATTCCAGGACGAGCCGTAGGCTCATCCCCTAAAATATCACTTTCGGAACTTTTTACGTAAATTACTATTTTCAAGACTTTATTTTAAGGACTCTTCTTTCAGAATTTTTTTAGAACTTACTTTCAAGAATTTTCTTTTAGGACTTTTTCGGGACATTTTTCCGTTTTTTGTTTGAGGACATCTTTTCATGGCCCTTTTCTGGACTTTCTTGGAACCTTTTTTAAAGAATTTTTTCAGTACATTTTCTCAGGATAAAACAAAATGTGATGAATAAATTTTGTTTTCACCATCAAGTTTTTTTTTCAAAAATAGATCGAGGATGCGCTATCCGTTTTTCTCTATCTATCATAGTTATTGCGATTCCCTATAGAAATATGGAATTTTGCCCACCCTGTACATCAGTTCATGTGATTTTTTTAGTGGTAAACGAAAGTTTACGATTTTTTTTCGATGTTCTCTATAGGGATCTCGGAAACTATAAGAGATAGAGAAACGGTTAAATGGGCAAAGAAGTGCAGTTTTACGAGCCCAATAAAATAACACTTTCAAAGTTTTCAAAAAAGTCAAGGGTAGATATATCAATATCAACTAGATATTTTTAAAAATGTAAAAAGTGTCAATTTCTTCAAATAAATATATCTCGGTTATTATGATAGATAGAAAAAAACTGTGAAGAACAAAGTTGTAGATAATTTCACGCAGCTTAATAAAATAAATTCAGAACATTTTTAACATCATTATTTTCTGAGATATGACGCAAACTTACATTTTTTTAATGGAAACCATAGTTGGCTATGACCTCGTTAGAAAGACGATTTTTTTTCTTTAATCCGATATAACATATGACATAGTTATTTCTAAAAATAAGTGAGTTACAGTCATTTTTAAGTTTTATTATAAATAAAAAAATAGTTAGCCGTGAAAAAGATGAAAGTAAAACAATTGCGGTTGTTTGTAACAACAATAAAATATTGTAATTATTATTTTTATAGAGATAAACAAAGTTGACAAGAAACAACATAAAGTATAATAATTCTTTAATTATCAAAATAACAATAATCTCTTCTAGTTTTCGAGATCCCCATAGAGAACATCGAAAAGAACTCACCGTGTAAATGGCTGAAAAAAATTGGGCGTACAGAATCGTCAAGTGAACTCAACATCTCAAAAATAAAAAAAAAACAATATTATTTAAAGTGAGAGAAAACATTTATCCAGACACTTTTACAGATGACATTCAGGCAATTGACCAGAGGTCTTTCAGCCTCCATCTTATTATTTTTTTTTTAAGGAAGGATGATTGATTAAAACGCGGGTTAAGGAGAGTGAATGATTGAAGGAAATTAGCGTAAGCTGCTTGTCTATTCTGCCACTACCGATTTTTACTATTTGTACTAATTAAATATTTATAATGAAATAGGACAAACAGTGATATCCATGGACCCGAACGGTAAATTTTCGTAAATAAAATTTAACCGCCAGGCGTGGGGCTCGAACCCACAGCGTTTCGCGCCGAAAGCGGGTGCCAATCCGCTCCGCCACGGAGCGCTCATACTCTATCTTATTTATTAATTCATTTAGGCACCTCAGGCGGCTCCTTCAAAGGGGCGGCATAAACTTGGGTCGCCTCTAGAGGCAATTATAGATATATCCCACCTTACGATTCTCTGTAATTTATTGTGTAATTTTTTCATTGTATATATGTGTGAAACACCATGTGAGAATAAAGTCCATCACTATTATTATTATCTAATAATACAAACCACATTTGTATGCAACCAAATTTGCACATTGGATTTTACTGTCGGATCATTAAAATATTCATTTCCGCTTATTTTAATGGCAATTTCTCTTATTAAAATGCCGATTATGGAAATAACATCTTATTTACAAGTTTCGTGGCGACTGACTTTTACTAATTTATTGATGAATTATTTATTTCCGTCAATGGCCGCTAATAATATGACTTACCATCTCGTTAATTTTTTAATCTGCTGGGCAATAAAAGTTTATTATTATTACTATTATTATTATTATTATTATTAATTGTTTAATTTCATTTGATTTGCAGTAAGCAATGTCAGTTCAATATTCATTGAGGTTAAGCGATAAAACGATTTAAATTTATCTATTTTATTCAAAATACACTCGGCGTCAAAAAGAAAGCGCCACTCGAAAACTCCCGAAAAAAACTCGATTTTTCAAACCGTTGTAACTTGGTTCAATTTGGTCGAAAATCGATTAATCTTTTAGTTTGGGAAAGATTCCAGTTTTATCTTTAAGAATGTGTAGTTGATTTTGACCCCAAGTCCAACCCACCCCCCGTAACAACGCGATGGAAAAAAAAAGTTTTTTTATATAAAAAATTGTCCAACTTTGACAAGCTGTACCGTGCGCAAAAAAAATCGGCGGGAAATTTCACCACAATGGCAGAAAAATTTAATCATTTCCGTCAAATGCTTTAAAAATTCGAGTGGTTTCGATGATTTGGAGCAAAGTTATGAATTTTTGAAAAAATGACATTGAAATTTAACATTTCTTGTTAACCCAAAACACTTTTTGCAGGGGTTTTCAGGGGGTCACGAAAGTCGAAAACTTCTTAGATCGCAAAATTCCATCAAGTTTCGTGCAAAATTCGCCCAGTTATGGCCAAAAAAGGCGCAAAATGTATTTTTTTTTCAAAACGGCATAACTTTGCGCCAAATCATCGCATCGATTTGAATTTTGGAGGAAATTGTAGGAAAATGATTGAACTTTATTGCCATACTGACCAGTGAGTCCACGATTTTTTTTTTGCACACGGTACAAGAAACCAAATTTGCACATTTAAACTTCGAATTTTTTTTTCCCTTTAGGGGGTAGCAGGGGGTGGAATCGTTTTAGCAACAAAACAATTCACATGACGTTAAAGAAAAAAATTGAAACTATTCAGAATGCAAAAGTTCATCGATATTGGTGCAAAATTACTCAAGTTATGGCCAAAAAAGTGAAAAATGTCATTTTTTTTTCAAAAATTCGTAACTTTGCTCCAAATCATCGAAATGACTCAAATTTTTAAGGCATTTGAAGAAAATTGATTGAATTTTTCTGCCATTGTAGTGAAATTTCCCGCCGATTTTTTTGCGCACGGTACAGCTTGTCAAAGTTGGACAATTTTTTACATAAAAAACTTTTTTTTTTCATCGCGTCGTTGCGGGGAGTGGGTTGGACTTGGGGTCAAAATCAACTACACATTCTTAAAGATAAAATCTTCCCAAACTGAAAGATTCATAGATTTTCGACCAAATTGAACCAAGTTACGACGGTTTGAAAAATCGAGTTTTTTCGCGATTTTTCGAGGGGCGCTTTTTTTTCGGCGCCGAGTGTATAAAGGTTACATTTTAATTCCTGACAGGATCCAAGGTAAAATTTGCGAAAATGTGATCAAATCGTCATTTCTTCTACAAAATTTTGTTGTTCCATTAAATGGTATTAGTGTCATTGGCGTACGTTTTTAAGTACGTTTTTGAACAAATCAAATATGCAATATATCACAAAAAACGTTTTTTTAGATAATAAATAATCTAATATTTTACTACCTTATTTTACTTTATAATATAATTCGTGATATACGAATAAATTAGATACTTATTTACCATACTTTGAGTTAGGCAACTTATTGTTCACACATATTTACTTGTACGCTACGTGTATTTGAAATAACGAACAGGCTCGTAACCACAAAGAGATTATATTATTTTTAAACAAATTCGCAATTATTTTGTTTATAACTGTAACAAAAAGTCCGCAATTAATTATTAAAGTTAATGAGTGAAAATACGCAACATGTTTGGGGGCAGTGGTAATGTGACCTAATTTTTAAACGGCATCGGCTTTAGATATCGAATTACAACAAGCGCGTAGGAAATATCTGAGTGCTCTTTAAGCGTCAATGAACTCGAGGACTGTTTATCTTTTACAAAAAAAAAACGTTGCGATAACACTTCAAATTTCGGAGGCGAGAAATCGTATCTCGCGTTTTAAATAAACAAACACACATTCCATGCAGACCTAATTAAATGAGAAAAGCATAGGTTCTCAAAATGTTTAAAAAACCTCGAAAAAAATTTTTTTTCGAATAAATTTTGACGGAAATGGGTTCACAAATATTTTGTGTATGTGCCCTTAAATGCCTGTTCGTTATTTCAAATACACCCTGTATAGCGGAACATACACAAGTATGAAGCGGCACGTGATCGCCTATTTAAAACCACCCTGTATCTCTTATTGTTAGTAATCTATCTTTTACTTGTTAATAGTATAAAACGTTGTTATAGATTATTAATAAAGGGAGAGATATATTTTCGGTAAACAGGATCTGGTTAGTAATTGATGAAAAAAAATATTTCGCCTCTTCGCGTAATACCTGCGATAAATAATTCATAAAAGCGGAGAACTTTCATCGAATTGTTTATAAATTATTCCGGAGGTAACGTAACGGAAATGTGAGAGGACTTAATGCTTTTTCATCATTCGTAATAGATTCTTTGACATTCCTTAGCGGGAATATCTAAGTGTTGACCTAATTCTTTTTGATGATTTATATGCGTACAGTAATTTCACGGATATTAGGGCTCATCGGGTACGATGTAATTTAATTTATAAAATCGTTGCGATAGACCAACATTTCTCAAAGTGTCCCGTAAAATCTTAAAGAAATTGTTGAAATGGCATTTAGGGACCCCAAAACGGATATTTCCGTAAAAAACATTTTTGAAAAAAAAATCACGATCACAATACTTTCTCGTACTTCGTAACGGAGAAAGTAAAAAAAACATTATTCTTGTATTTTATTTCGGTTTTATTAATTATTTACACGCAGTAAAAATTAAAAAAAATGGTGATGTGGCCATCATGTTACTTTCTCCGACTTGATGGTATCATAGTTTTCATGGTTCATTTTCAATTTAAATCATATTTTAAATGTTAATCGAACGTTTCGTAGACTCGGATGAAACTGACGTTTAAAACGTCAAAATTATGAAAGATGGAAAAATTATACTTCAAATTCAAAAACTGGATTTACTCAAAAACTAACAAGATTTAGAAAAAAACTTATTCTTTAGAAGTTGCTCATTTTGGCATTCTCTACAATTATTATTCTTTTAAAATTTGCTGTAACTATTATCGTTTCATAATTATAAACCAAAAATTAAAAAAATATTGATAATTTTTTTTCTCGATTAGCAATGATTTTATGAAAAACATTTTCAAGCAAAATATGTGCATTTCTTTGTTGTCTTTAATGTTTGTTTAAATATGTTTGTGATATTTGTCATATTTAAGAAAATATTGGCAAAAAACAAAAAACAGTTAAGGTAAACACCCACTTCCGGTGTACAAAATGTTACCAAAAGCTTTTCAGTTCTTCAGATTATCAAATAAGACGGATGTTCAAAGTTTATTATCAATTGCTCCATTAGTTTTTGAGATACAGCGCGCATACACACACACACACACACAATTATTGTGTATTTATTTAAAGAATTACATGATTTTAATTTTAGCCTGAAGTCAGATTCCTATTGAAGAAAGTTGAAATATATTCATTTCTATATGTTTTGTACTGTCAAGGTCGATTTATCTGTTTCTGACAATTATTTTAGTTTTATCTAAACCATAAAATATAAATACATATTACAATTCATAAAATATTGACCACCCCGTTTCGAAATTTCTTTTCGATCATCCAGTTAAACCACAAGCATTGTTTGCATGTCTCCATACCAGATAAATAACGTAATTACTCAATTATTCAAAACACCGAGTCCGGCCCAGAATTATCGACACTAAAAGCTATAATTTGAAACCCATTTGAAAATGCATGCACTTTATGCCCGATTAATAAGCAACGTCTTAGACACAGAGAGCCAGTTAAGGCCGACACTATGTCATTACCCGTAATAATACTCGCGCACAAAAGTCCCGGCCTCGGGCAGGAGTGCGTTAAAATCGAAAACAATAGTTATTGTGATCACCCATACTTATGGTGGCAAATGAAACAAGGCATTTCACAAGAAACGGGTCATGTAGACAACGACCACGAAGATTGCCGTAATGTGATTGTGGCGGATTCGATCCACTCCACGAAAGCGAGACACAAACGGTTCACACAGGTCACTTAAATAAACAGTGTTCGTGCAAGTTGTACTCGTATTGTTTCAGGTTTCAATCAGTGAGTGAGGAGTCGCCTTTGACCTCAATTATTCAGTTCCTTGCCTCATCATGATTAGACATTCATATTCGTATACAGATTGTGGATCATTGCTGGGGGGTAATAATTCTGAATGCCCAGGCTGCCGTATAATAATGAGGTCGTCGTAAAAAAAAGACAACTATGGACAGGAGAGGAGGTTTATTCTTGGGATGTATACGATCATCTCTCGGTCGTAAAAAAATATTCGAGGAATGCAAAAGAAATTTTGAATAATTTCATGCATACGGTTGGGATTTTAAAAACTGCACGATTTTTTTTTTAATAAGAATCGGTTTTCCTTGCTGAAGGTAGATTCTATATAATAAACCTGATGACGGAAAAGATACAAAATCATGTTTGAAATTTGACTTTCCATCAGTGACGGTTCGCGGGGTTTTTTCTGGTACGGCCGAGGAACAAGAGGTGGCAATGCAGATAGGTACGATCACGCAGCCAGCCGTCTCTGCAACTGACCCTACCTATCTGTATTACCACCTCTAAGTATTGTGATCGTGAAAATTTTTTCAAAAAGTTTTTTTACGGAAATATCCGTTTTGGGATCCCTAGATACCATTTCAACAATTTCTGGAAAAAAAAATGTGCCTGTGTGTGTGTGTGTGTGTGTATGTGTGGCTGTACGCGCCGTATCTCAAAAACTAATAGAGAAATAGATATGAACCTTTGAACATCAATCTTATTTGATAATCCGAAGAACTGAAAAGATTTTGGTAAAATTTCGTACACCGGATGTGGGTATTTACCTTAACTGTTTTTTTGTTTTTTCCAATATTTTTTTCCAACATTGAAACAAATATTGAAGATAACAATGAAATAAACATCTTTTGTTTGAAAATATTTTTCATAAAATCATTTTTATTCGAGAAATTTTCATTTTTGTTTTATAATTATGAAACGATAATAGTTACAGATAATTTATGTTAATAATAATTGTAGACAATTGCGAAATGAACAATTTTTTTTTTCGAAATCTCTTTGGTTTTTGAGTAAACTGGCTGTTAGGATTTGAAGTATAATTTGTCATTTTTATCTTTCATAATCTTGACGTTATAAACGTCAGTTTTAACCGATTCTACAAAACGCTCAATGTACATTTAAAATACGATTTAAATTGAAAATAAACCATGAAAGTGCAAATATCACCACTTTTTCACCAGTTTTTAAATTGCACTAAATTCTCCACATTTTGTGCTTGGATAATTTATTTATTTATTATTTATTGTTGTGTTATTATTATTGTAGAACTATTTTATTTTGATTGTTTTTAATTTTATTTTATTGTTTTGTTCTTTATTTATTTTACTACTTTGTATAGTACTAGTGCATTTATATTTCAATGCTTAACTGTGCACATTGAATTTATTCTGTAACATAAATATGATGTTTCTATTATAGAATTATTAACTTGTTGGAAAAGAAATTACTATTATTATTATTTTGATATTAGAATCATCATAATAGGTTCTAGAATTACAGTAAATTTTCCACATTTGGGCTTTTGAGTTACCAAATCGGAGGTCACGTTTGCCTGTTCTGTAATTTAAGAAAAATCAATTTTAAAATATTGAAAGTAGAAAAAAGTGCAATTTTTCCGTTGTATGTCAATCCAACGAGACAAATTCGTAATCTTTTTCAAAATTACACTAAATTTGCTATATGTCGTCAATTGAATCATCAAAATTAGAGAACGCTTTTTGGAAATTAAAAAATCAAAATAACAATTTAAAATCAACAACATTGAAAACATAAAATTTTGAAATTTTGCGTTCATTTAACGAAAATATTTTTAACAAGTTTTTAAATTGCACTCAATTTACCACATTTTGATATTGGAATTATTAAATCATGGATCACGTTTGCCCGTTCTGCAATTAAAAAAATCAAAATTATAATTTAAAGTCTTCGAACTTCGAAAACGTAAAATTTTGATGTTTTGCGTTGATTTTATAAAAATATCTCTTGGACAACTTTTAAATTGCACTAATTTTTTACATTTTGACGTTCGAATTATTAAAATCGGACAACGTGTTCGGCAGTTAAAAAAAAACAAAACCGCGATTTTAAAATATCCAAACTTTAAAAAAATGCAATTTTACGAGAACATTCTATAATTTGTTTTCAAATTACACTAAATTCGCCGTATTTTGACATTTCAATTATCTAAATTAGACGCAATTCACTGTTCTGCAATAAAAAAAAAACAAAATCGATATTTAAAACCTTCGAACTTTGAAAACGTGACATTTAGACATTTTGCGTTGATTTGACGAAAATATTACCTAACCAATTTTTTAATTGCACAAAATTTGGCACATTTTGACGTTGGAATCATCAAAATTGGACAACGCGTTCTGCAGTTATGCAATTTAAAAAAAATATCAAAATCGCAATTTAAAATCTTCGAATTTAGAAAACTTGAAACTTTGACGCTTTGCATTGATTTTACGAAAATATTTCTTAACTAACTTTTTAATTGCACTAAATTTGACACATTTTGACGTTGGAGTAATAAAAATCGGACAGTGCGTTCAGCAGTTATGCAGTGTCAAAAATCAAAATCGCGATTTTAAAATAAACTTTAACAAAGTGCAATTTTTGCATATTGATTTAATTTTACGAGAAAGTTTCGAAATACGTTTTAAAATTACATTAAACACGCCATATTTTGACGTTTGAATCATCAGAATCGGAAAAGTCATTCAGTACTTATGCTCGCGATTTTAAAATATAATAATAATAATGATAATAATTTCAATTTATTCCCAACAGACAATAACAGTCTAAAATGCAATTTTCGTAAATATATTACGAAATAGTATATATAAGCAAAATATGTAAAAAATGCAATTTTTCCATTTTGTGTTAATTTAACGAGAAAAATTTGTAATCTTTTTAAAAAAATTACATTACATTCTAGAATGTAAAAAATCAAAATCGCAATTTAAAATCTTCGAACTTTGAAAACATGAAGTTCTGAAGTTTTACATTGATTTTGCGAAAATCCAACCAACTTTTAAATTTTTAACGTCAATGACTGATTAACACTAGACAAAAAGAGATGTCAGCTTTTTTGTCCGCAATTGTATATTTAAAATATGATTTATAGAGGGAGTAAAAATATAAATAACTATTAAACCTTCAAATCGGAGAAAGTAACATAATGGCCAAATCACCATTTATTTTATTTAATTCTGAAAATGACTATTTTACTAATAATTCAAATGTAATGTAATAAATAGTATAGTTTTCTTAACAAATGTAGGACACACTGTTTTTCAATTATACTTTGAATTTATAAATATTCATATATTATATGATAAGTGGCTCTACCACTCAAAAAGTTCACGAGCCGCCACTGACAAGCGTGCGCAAAAAAACTCGGCGGGAAATTTCACCACAATGGCAGAAAAATTTAATCAATTTCCTTCAAATGCCTTAAAAATTCGAGTCGTTTCGATGATTTGGAGCAAAGTTCTGAATTTTTGAAAAAAAATGACTTTTTTCACTTTTTTGCCATAACTTGAGTAATTTTTCACCAAAATCGATGCAAAACTTTTGCAGTCTGAACAGTTTCAAATTTTCTCTTCAACGTCATGTGAATTGTTTTGTTGCTGAAACGATTCCACCCCCTGCCACCTCCTAAAGGAAAAAAAATGTTTTTGAAGTTTAAATGTGCAAATTTGGTTTCTCGTACCGTGTGCAAAAAAAAATCGTGGACTAAATCGGTCAGCATGGCAATAAAGTTCAATCATTTTCCTCCAATTTCCTCCAAAATTCAAGTCGATGCGATGATTTGGCGCGAAGTTATGCAGTTTTGAAAAAAAATACATTTTGCGCCTTTTTGGCTATAACTCGGCGAATTTCGCACGAAACTCGATGGAATTTTGCGATTTAAGAAGTTTTCGACTTTTGTGACCCCCCGAAAACCCCCACAAAAAGTGTTTTGGGTTGACGAAAAATGTTAAATTTTTACAATTTGTTCATTTTTTTTCAAAAATTCATAACTTTGCTCCAAATGGTCAAAACGACTCGAATTTTTAAGGCATTTGAAGGTAATTAATTAAATTTTTCTGCCATTGTGGTGAAATTTCCCGGCGATTTTTTTTTTTGCGCACGGTACAGCTTGTCAAAGTTGGACAATTTTTTATATAAAAAACTCTTTTTTTCCATCGCGTTGTTACGGGGGGTGGGTTGGACTTGGGGTCAAAATAAACCACACATACTTAAAGATAAAACTTGAATCTTTCCCAATCTGAAAGATTCATCGATTTTTGACCAAATTGAACCAAGTTACGATGGTTTGAAAAATCGAGTTTTTCACGATTTTTCGAGTGGCGCTTTTTTTTACGCCGAGTGTAATTCTGCTGAAATTTACAAGCACCTTTTTTCTAGATTTTGAGATAATCCCTTGCAAACAGAGCGTAAGATTATGGTCTTTCGAACCATTTGTCCCAATAGATTATTTTGTATATTTTTAAAACACAATTAAACGTTTAAATAAATTCTGATAGTAATTGCTACTGTTTTGGTTATAATAATGTAGCATATCAGATAGTCGTATATGGAAACTATATGATGTTTGAGTATGATAAGCCTGAGATATAGCTTCTAAAACCATCCAGTACAGATAACACAATTATTACCCCACTATTACTTAACACTTCTTAACGTTATCACATCTCCGAATGAATAAATTTCAGCAAATTACATTAGAAATTCAAGTATGCAAATTGCGTCCATTCCATAATAATAAAGAAGGCGAGTAATGTTAACGGCCAATATAAAAACGACGACTACCTGGATAAATGGCCGCGATTTATGAAAATTTCAAGTACGCTTTTTCCGGGGTGGCACAATGAAACATTAAAAGGAACGATGTTGTAAATAGATTTAATTACTGGAAAAGCGCATAAAATGACCATTATTCAAAATATATATATACAGCGTGTGTATGCGCGCATGATAAAGTGAGGTCAATTTGACAAATTGTTTTTTGGGGTGTTGGTTCTGGTCGCGTGTCGACTTGTGTGGTCCATTTAAAAGATCTACTTTTGATAGGGGGCTTATCAACTCGACCTGGAATTTAAACTGCCCTACTGGACATTCCACCTTTACAGAGTAATAATCGTTAACTTACCCTTTATTTCGTACGATCATTAGACATTTGGAATCGTGTGTATTCTCAATTTCTGCGATCCAGCGGCTTAAATTTAAACTCGACTAAATTCGTAAAACAGTCGAATGTGGACTAGCAGCTACTTTAATTATTTCATAAATTTTATTAGTCAAATATAATCAATTGTTTTAGTATTTACGTATTAGCAGTTTATATTATTTAAAAAAAAAATGGTGATGTGACCATCACGTTACTTTCTCCGACTTGATGGTATCATTTATTTTTACGCTTTCAATTTAAATCACATTTTAAATGTGCATCGAAAGTTGTGTAGACTCGGATGAAACTAACGTTTAAAACGTCAAAATTATGAAAGATGGAAAAATTACACTTCAAATTCAAAAACTCAGTTCACTCAAAAACTAAAGAAATTTAGAAAAAAAACTTATTCTTTATAAGTTGTTAATTTTGGCATTCTCTACAATTATTATTAACATAAATTTGCTGTAACTATTATCGTTTCATAATTATAAACCAAAAATGAAAAAAATTATAATATTTTTTTTCTCGAATAATAATGATTTTATAAAAAATGTTTTCAAACAAAATAAGCTCATTTCTTTGTTGTCTTCAATATTTGTTTAAATGGTTTTGTGATAATTTTCATATTTAGGAAAATATTGGCAAAAAACAAAAAACTGTTAAGGTAAACGCCCACTTCCGGTGTCCAAAATTTTACCAAAAGCTTTTCAGTTCTTCAAATTACCAGGTAACACGTATGTTCAAAGTTTCATATCAATTGCTCTATTCGTTTTTGAGATACAGCGCGCACAGTCACACACACACACAGACACAAAAAAAATAATTCCATAAATTATTGTTGAAATGGCATCCTGGGACCCCAAAACGGATATTTCCGTAAAAAAAAATAAAAAAAAAATCACGATCACAATACTTTCTCCTTACTTCGTAACGGAGAAAGTAAAAAGTTAATGGTTGTATATGAATTGTTTTAAAAATACTTTAATCAGTTAAAAAAAATGGTGATGTGGCCATCATGTTACTTTCTCCGACTTGATGATATCATAGCCATTTATATTTACGTTTTCATTGTTTATTTTCAATTGAAATCATATTTTAAATGTACATCGAGCGTTGCGTAAACTCGGATAAAACTGACGTTTGAAACGTCAAAATTATGAAAGATGGAAAAATTATACTTCAAATTCAAAAACTCAGTTTACTTAAAAACTAACGAGATTTCGAAAAAAACTTATTCTTTGGAAGTTGTTCATTTTGGTATTCTCAAAGCTTTTCAGTTCTTCGGATTATCAAATAAGACGGATGTTCAAAGTTTCATAATTAATTGCTCTTTTAGTTTTTGAGATACAGCGCACACAGCAGACATACACACACACACACACACAGACACAATTTTTTTTTTCCAGAAATTGTTGAAATGGTATCTAGGGACCCAAAACGGATATTTCCGTAAAAAAAATTTTTGAAAAAAAAATCACGATCACAATACTTTCTCGTACTTCGTAACGGAGAAAATAAAAACATTTTTTAAAATTTATAATAAATCCGAAAATTATATTGAGTGATTTTTAGGGCTAATTCGGGGGCAGAAGGCTAAAAATGGCATTTTTTTACTGGAATATTGTCCGCATCTTTTATTATTAGGCATGATTTTTTGTTTCTTTGGCCTATATTTTAAATTTTTGATTTTTTTCTGGCTTATATTTTAGATTTAACCTGTATTTTCGATTCTTTGGAAGTACATTTTTTATCGTTTGGCGGTGCTTTTGGACCAAATGATTTTTTTTTATTTTTGCCGGCTTTTTCGATTTTGTTTTGTTTTTGACTTTATTTTAGTTTTTCTAACCTGAATATTGTTTTTTTATTCGTGATTTTTTAAAAATTCTTTGCCATTATTTTTGAGTTTCAGGTCGTATCTTATTTTGAGCTAAAGTGTTAAATTATTTCCAGACCAGAATTTTTGTGCTCGTATTTTAGATTTTTTTTGCCTGTATCGTCAATTTTTTTTTTCTTTAAATTCTTGATTTTTTTTTGCATAAATATTCTTTATTTTTGTCCCAATTTTTAAATTCTTTGTTGAAATTTTCGACCTTTTTTGATCTGCATTTTTTATTTTTAGGCCCGTGCTTTTGATTTTTGCTCTAAATTTTCAATTTTTAATTTTGGAATTTTTTGTCCTAAGGTTTCTTTATTTGGCCAAAATTTTCGATTTGTTCATTAAGATTTTCGATTTAACTTTTTCATCTGCATTTTTTATTTCTAGGCCCGTGTTTTCGTTTTTAGGTCTAAATTTTGGATTTTTTGCTACAATTGTTACATTTTGACCTGTTATTTTATTTCGATTTTTTTGGTCTAAGTTTTTGATCTTCTGTCCTAAGATTTCTTTATTGGGCTGAAATTTTCCATTTGTTTATTAAGATTTTCGATTTTTTAATTTGCATTTTTTTTTTATTTTTAGCCCAAATTTTCAGTATTCGGTCTAAATGTTTGTTTTTTTTTGTCCCATATTTTAGATGTTTCAATTTTCAATTTAAGTTTCTGTTCGGAAACTTACTTTGAGCTACTGGGTTAATTTAAGGGTGAAAATGGCAAACTATTTTTCCTTTACTTGATTTTTCTTTAATTTATATTTTTAGATCTCTGGCCTGTAATTTTATTCTAAGTTTTGATTTTTTGGCCTATTTTTGCAATTTGTTTCAACGAGAGAATTTCGTTTTTTTTCAAATTAAACCAAATTTTTCACATTTTGATGTTTGAATAATCAAAACACGTTTGGTTGTTCTGGAATTTAAAAATCAAAATTGCAATTTAAAATCTTCAAACATTTAACACGTGAAATTTTGACGTTTTGTCTTGATTTAACGAAATAATTATAGAAAAAAAAAAATTCCAATCCAAGAGATCATTCTGAGATTTTTCGAGAGTTTACGATTTTTGGTCTAAATTTTTGATTTTTTTACCTTGATTATAAATTTTAACGAGCGAATTTTTGATTGGTCTATACGATTTTTTTTAATTATTATTGAGTTTAGAATTTCGGCAATTTACTTTCGGGTAAAGAGTTTTGGGGCTGAAAATGGCAAATTATTTTCTTTTTGCTTGAATTTTCAATTTTTAGCCTGCATTTTTATTTTTTAGACCGGGGTTTTTTGATTTTTTTGGCTTATGTTTTAAATGTTTTTGGCACCTAAACCAAAATTTTCGATTAAGTTGAAATGTTTTGCATTGTTTTTTTGACTGCATTTTTATTTTTCCCCAGAGTTTTCAATTTTCAATTTTTTACCAATGTTTTTAGTTCTGTTACCCTAATTATTAATTTGAATGTTGTTTAATTGTTGATTTTAATGAGCGAATTTTTGGTCGTTATTTTCGAGTGTTTTGGTCCAAGTTTAAGCCCTATAATTTAGATTTTGCAGACTGAATTTTTGATATTTTTGGCCTGTACTTGTTTTTGTATTAATTTTAGGTTATTTATTTAATTTGAAATTTTTTGTTTTAGTGGTTGTTTTAAGATAAAACTAATGTACTTTGATATTTAGATAGAAAATACAGACTGCGCGATTTGTGTTGAAGGAATTACTTAATTTTCAAATATTTCGATTCGATTTTTGATTTTTTTTTTCGAAAATTTTTAAATCAAAAAAATCATTTTTGTAGTCAATTTAGTTTTTTTTAGTAATTGTTAAATATAATACTTTGGCCCGGAATGAAACTGATCACCCGGTATAACTGGAACTGTTTGGAAATTATGAAAAAAATGCGAACAATTTTAAGAAGTTAATCAGCGATGCTTTCCGAAAAATTCAAGAATTATTTTAATTATTTGGAGGATACCACAGCACGATTAAATATTTTTTTAATTTTGGGCTTTTTGTAGATATTTTCGGAAAAACGGAGTTCTTCAATCCATGGGGTATTTTTTGGGGTGGGTATTTTATGCGAGGGGTATTCTGGGGGTTTTTATGAAAGATTTGGGGAAAATTAAAAATTCCTCCTGGCAACACTGCCGTGACGTCTCCGAGAGTGACATTTCTTCAGTTATTTTTAGAAAGGCAAGAAAAAAAACTAAATTTCAATTAAAATACATTGGGTGTTCCATTTAAAAAAGGGGTTAATTGCACTTTACGGTCTTATCGTAAAAATATGTTTGAAATAGTGTTTGAAATGTATACCATAATTTGGGAGTATAAAATACCAAAAATAAATAAATAAAGAAGGAGACATAAAGACGACCAGACGTCTAACAATGATATTTTTGCTGAATTCTTATATAGTTTTAAATGATAAAAATTTAATACCAACTTAATGAAAAATAATTAAATTAAAGAGCCGCACGAGTGTGTGATAACAATTTATCAATAATGGCCATTCTCATTATATTCCCGATGATATCTGTTTAATGGGATTAAAAGTGTAAGTAATGACCTGCATGTTCATAAATGGGTAATCATTACAAATTTGACTTCTCGTGATAAGGTAGAAGACTGTAAACTATAATTAATTTTTTATCAAATGCCAGAAATTGCAGAAATGTTTTATATATGTCACGTACTCGTATATACTTCAATATTCGCATTGTGTCAAATAGATTTAAAAACAAATGTTTCCACATTAATTTATGGTTTCGCCTCGGTTACAAAACTCAGGTGTAATTAGCAGTCATGTAAACTCTCGTTACCTGCATTCGCATAACGATTGCAGAAAACCGCAGCGCATTAATACTAATCCGAAGCATTAATTAAACAAACAACGCCACCTTGAATACTACAAAAGCCAACGAGCCATTTACCAGCGACATTACGTCTATTCAGTCCTCGTTCCGTGCGGTGACTGCAATTTTACAAAGTTCCACGCATAAATTTGCCTACAAATGCACTATTTACGAAATGCCTTTCGATCATTGTGTTCATCATTGCGTGTAAATGCAATTTCGCAACGTGTACACAATAACAAAATGGCGAGACGTCGGTCGTCGGACGCTCCTTTCTTCGCATTGTTCACTTGAGTGAGGATGAGTATGTAAAGGGAATGGAATATACATCTAGGCGCTTGGAAAAAAATCTTCCAAATCGAACGATAAGATTCCAATCAACTCACACATCACACATAATTTTTTAAAACATTATATCGTGTGAGCCTCAAAATTTTGTTTCAGAGTTGGCTGTGAGATAAATGAGGTATGTCGCATATTCAACTGAATTAGATTTAAAAAAAAAATAATTAACCTCAGACATGACTGCTATGTTTCTCTCTCTCAGACATGGCCAACTCAGAAACAAAATTATGTGGCTCACACCGGGCCAAGTTTTTATAATAAATTAAGCTCATCTATAAAAAATTTACCTTTTAAAACATTTAAAACAACTGTTAAAAATTTGCTAATAAAACTTGCGCCGTATAATTACAGCGAATTCTTTCAAAGTGACATTTAGTAAATCGAATGTTCTTTTTTTTTTTTTTCTCTGTTTCTAGTTTGTAAGTTATCCAATGTATGTATTGTCGACCTGTGTAAAACGTATGTTAACACACCAATAATAATAAATAAATAAATAAATAAATATAACCTGATCATCATTGGGTTCAATAAAATTGAAATCCAGAAATTTCCACACTGACCTAGTATTAATAATAACTATTATTAATAGCATTTTTCTTAGTGTATCGTTTTGTGAATGTATCATTTGACCAAATTTTTAAATTACTGCCCTTGTATAGGGAAACACATTGGTAAATAATCAGTACTACCGTGTGATAAACACGATCCAATTTCAACGTCTAAAAAAAAGCAATTACAATCCCTAATTAATTATTTCCTCGCCGATGTAATTACCCAAATGCTTTTTCGGGCGGGCCATTTGTCCCTTTTATTTTTCTTTTTCCCGGATTAAATAATGCCATAAATAAATTATTCGGCGCCACCCTTCCACGCGCCTGAATCCTTAACGAAATGCGATAACAATCTTGATTTATGACATATTCGAAGCGATGAATAAATTTTCCGGACACTGCTTTTTTTTCGCCGAATTATAATTACCTTTTTTGTTACAAAAAATTTAACTCTTTGATGATATATACTGATAAACTTTAAATTATTGTCTCTCCATCACTGACTAACGATTACTAGGCTGAATGATAATTCCACTTTTCTCACAAAAACTTAACTTTTTGCTGATATACACTGATAAACTTTACAAGGCCCTACGTGAATGATAAGGTAGTAATGATTCCTAGCTAATTCGATGTCTCTTCCACGACTTTCACGATCACAATAACGGAGAAAGCAAAAATTAACAAATGAACAAGAAATTGAAGATAAAGCTCAATAAAATCGTGTCTTCTGTGTAAACTTCAAAAACAAAAGTAAGTAAGAAACTAATTAATAATCATATACAATTAGACATTAAATTCAGAAACATGCCCTGTTTGTTTGAAGAAATACTTTAATTATTTTATCACAAACACAAAGCAATCCAGCATATGTTATGTACCAAAGCTTACACATAAAGACTCTTAACAGCGCATTAGATGCATTCTGAAAGAACCCTAATTTATAATCCATCTCAATCATATATTCATGTTCGAACTTTGTTATCCATCCATCAATCCATTGTCCGATTTGTTAAATATCATTACCGCCCTCTTTGCATATAATACTCGGGGGGCATTAACATAATAAGATGCTTATGCAAGATTACAGATCTTTCCGGGGATTACAGTGATTTTCCCTTAATTAAGTAAGTATCCACTCCGAGCCTTGTTTTCAAATGAAATACCATGAAGGAGAATGGACAAGTAATAAATGATTGTGGATTTAATACTCGGCTTTTACCTGCCTACTTAAGTAATTATTGTATGTAATTGTGGGTAATGTAAGGTTATTGTTCCGCGTCGTTATGTTTCTTCCCCAACAGTAATTAGTTTGAAGAATGCACGAAGCGATTGAAAGAATGTGTGCATTGTGTGGAAATAAATTTAAGTATGAATTACGTTTTTGAGAGTTCACTGCTGAAGCGTCAAAGTAACTTTTTGGTCTTAAATATTTAGGATAGAAAAATAGTTTTTTTTCTTGCCTTTCTACTTACTTACACTTTTAATCCCATTAAACAGATATCATCCGGAATATAATGAGAATGGCCATTATTGATAAATTGTTATCACAAACTCGTGGGGCTCTTTAATTTAATTATTTTTCATTAAGTTGGTATTAAATTTTTATCATTTAAAACTATATAAGCAAAAATTCAGCAAAAATATCTAGCAGACATTGTTAGACGTCTGGTCGTCTTTATGTCTCCTTTTCTATTTATTTATTTTTGGTATTTTATACTCCCAAATTATGGTATACATTTCAAACACTATTTCAAACGTATTAATACGATAAGACCGTAAAGTGCAATTAACCCCTTTTTTTAAATGGAACACCCAATGTATTTTAATAGAAATTTTGTTTTTTTTCTTGCCTTTCTAAAAATAACTGAAGAAATGTCACTCACGGAGACGTCACGGCAGTGTTGACAGGAGTAATTTTTAATTTCCCCCAAATTTTTCATAAAAACCCCCAGAATACCCGTCGCATAAAATACCCACCCCTAAAAATACCCCATGGATTGAAGAACTCCGTTTTTCCGAAAATATCTACAAAAAGGCCAAAATTAAAAAAAATATTTAATCGTGTTGTGGTATCCTCCAAATAATTAAAATAATTCTTTAATTTTTCGGAAAGCATCGCCAATTAACTACTTAAAATTGTTCGCATTTCTTTTCAAAATTTCCAAACAGTTCTAGTTATACCGGGTGATCAGTTTCATTCCGGGCCAAAGTATTATATTTAACAATTACTAAAAAAAACTAAATTGACTACAAAAATTATTTTTTTAATTTAAAATTTTTCGAAAAAAAAATCAAAAACCGAATCAAAATATTTGAAAATTATGTAATTCCTTAAACACAAATCGCGCAGTCTGTATTTTCTATCTAAATATCAAAGTACATTAGTTTTATCTTAAAACAACCACTAAAACAAAAAATTTAAAATTAAATAAATAACCTAAAATTAATACAAGCCAAAAATATCAAAAATTCAGTCTGCAAAATCTAAATTATAGGGCTTAAACTTGGACCAAAACACTCGAAAATAACGACCAAAAATTCGCTCATTAAAATCAACAATTAAACAACATTAAAATTAATAATTAGGGTAACAGAACTAAAAACATTGGTAAAAAATTGAAAATTGAAAACTCTTGGGAAAAATAAAAATGGAGTCAAAAAAACAAATCAAAACATTTCAACTAAATCGAAAATTTTGGTTTAAGTGCCAAAAACATCTAAAATATAGGCCAAAAAAATCAAAAACCCTGGTCTAAAAAATAAAAATGCAGGCTAAAAATTGAAAATTCAAGCAAAAGGAAAATAATTTGCCATTTTCAGCCCCAAAACTCTTTACCTCAAATTAAATTGAAGAAATTCTAAACTCAATAATAATTTTAAAAAATCGCCCATAAAAACAATAATTCAGGTTAAAACATCTTAAAAAGAAGGGCAAAAGATTAAAAAAAATGGTCAAATAAACTTGAAAATACTGGTCAAAAGTTCGCACACAAAAATCAACAATTCAAGTTAAAAAATCTAAAGTATAGACCAATCAAAAATTCGCTCGTTAAAATTTATAATCAAGGTAAATATAGGCAAAAAATCGAAAATTTAGACCAAAAATCGTAAACTCTTGGCAAAAATAAAAAATGAAGACCAAGACTCAAAATAAATTGACAAACACATCCGCAACAAATTTTTTGCATCTTATGTATGATTTGTATACTGTGGCCAACGTGAAATAAATGAAATGAAAGAAAAAAAAACGAAAATTTTAACTAAATATTCGAAAATTTTGGTTTATAGAAACTAAAATTTGGATCAAAGAAATGAAAAACACAGACCAAACATCTGAAATATAGGCAAGCAATCAAATATCCTGATGTAAAAAATAAAAAATACAGACTAAAAAATTGAAACTTTATCCCAAAATAAATTACGGAAACTAAACTCGGAAGTGATTAAAAAAATTCGGCCATAAAAACAATAATTCAGGTTAAAAAAATCTAAAATGAAGGGCAAACAATCAAAAACTTAGTACAAACAACTCGAAAATACCCTCGTAACAAAACAAAAGTCGTCCATAAAAATCAACAATCAAAAATTCGCTCGTTAAAATTAATAATTAAGATAGAAAAACTAAAAAATCGAAACATGAAAAATGTAGAAAACTTCAACAAACTATTAAAAAAATTTGACCAAAATCAAAATATTTTGGCCAAAAACTCTAAAAGTTAGAACAAACAAAGAAATCAAAAATGCAGACCACATATCTAAAATATAAACAAAAGAAATAAAATTCCCGGTCTAAAAAATAAAAATATGCAGACCAAAAAATTACAAATTCAAGTAAAAGAAAAATAATTTGCCAATTTCGGCACCAAAAATAACTCTAGCTCAAAATAAATTGCCAACCAGAAACGCGAAAATGTTTAAAAAAAGATAAAGGACATAAAATCCAAAACTCGAAAATACCGACAAAACAATCAGGCATAAAAGTAATTATTTTAGGTTGAAATAGAGGGCAAAAAATTTAAAAATTCGAGCCTAAAAATAAAAAAATGCGGACAAAAAATCGAAAATTTTAACAAACAAATCGAAAATTTAAACCAAAATGAAGAAAAATTATTCAGTTATACAGAAACTGCAGGTCAAAAATCTAAAATATTGGTCAAAAAATCAAAATCCAGGCCTGATGATAAAAAATTCAAACAAAAAGATTGAATATTTAATATAGTAATAATAATTTATTTACGGGCAACGAGTGTTGCCAGTAGCAATTTTTATTTTCCCAAATATTTAATAAAACTCCTCCAAAATTACGCCTCTGTCCCTTTTATTGTCAAAAACTATTAGAAAAATCTTCAGTTGAAAACCGCGGTGCGTGAGACCGGGGTCACCATTCAATTTGCGTGACCAATGGCGGGATAAATGAAATCGGCGATATTCCGTGGAATCGTCGAGGTACAATCTGTAGTGTACCGTCTGCAATCAAAATTCCAAAATCAATATTTTTTCGCATATTTAAAGAAGGTAAACAATTTAAGCGAATATCTGCAGCAGTAAAACAATTGTCAAAAATTGATCACTTTCGGAATTAGTTTTAAAATTTGAAAATATATTTCAGAATGAACTTATTTTTGTTATGTCACTAAAACAATGAACATATAAGGACTGCAAAAAAAATAGCAAAACTCAGAACTTGAACGAAGGAAAAGAAAATTCCATTCGGCGAGTAGGAAAATTGCAAAAATTGAACGGAGAAAATGGAAATTGCATTCGGTGATAAGAAAAATTGTAAAAAATAATCTCTGCTGGAATTAGCTTTAAGAGTTGATTTGTTGAAGGATTATTTTTAAATAAAAAAAAAAATAAATCGACCTTCTAAGAAATTTTCTCGAACCAAATCTTAGAGAACTTCAAAATCAGGATGCGTAATTCCAACAGGATGGAGCAACGGCTCATCCGATAAGATCAATGAATGTTTTAATTAGGAGAAATGTTTCTAGAATGCTTAATCTCGTTACGCGGAGACGTTGAGTGGCTTGCACGTTCACCCCATATTTTGAGTATAACCACTCATTCTGAGAACTATTTGTCTGACAAAGGGACTTCTGGGAACGGTGATACTCAATTTAAGACTTGTTGAAAATACTGCTTAATTTGACCCGAAACGCATAAATAATGATTACAAAAAATCTATTTTTTTTTAATTTTTCAAGTCAAAACACTCATTCTGAAAAATATTTGGTAAGGTAAGGTCTAACATAACATTAATTATTTGAAAGCAGCAATACGTCAAGAAACAGTACACCTTGAATTAGCAAGAAATTAGCTACATTGTTTATCGAAAAAAATAGTAGCCACTTGAACAATATAATTTTCAACCCGCCATTGGTGACGCAAATTTAATGGTGACGCACCGGGGTTTTCAACTGAAGATTTTTCTAAACGCGTTACTCATGTTTTTTTTTTTTAATTTATGCTCTTTGACAATAAAACAAAGATATTTAATCAATTTAAGCTCTGCAATGCGACAGCTACTCGAAATTGCAACGAAAAACAATAACGGAGAATAAAGTTATTCAACACACCCGGTCTCACAGACCAGTAGGTCACCATTGGCGGGTTAAGACAGAATGAAAAAAAAAACAAAACGATATACAAGTTCATATAGAGAAATAAAATTATTAATTGGAATTATAATGCACTTTTAATTAACGATTAAAATATGCGGGGCTTTTCTGCCGGACCCTTGCCATTAATTTTCCTCCGCCGAAAACTCTCTTAATTTCAAATAGGTCTATATATTAATTTCATGAGATTTTTGAAAAGTTGAAAATGAAGGCAGAATATTGACAAGGGAATGGTTTAATTTGCTTGGATACCTAAGATCTAATATTTTCTCAAAAAAAACATAAATAAAGATTATTGAATTAGATATTGATAACAAATATCAAAAATAATTTGGATTTTGTTTCACATTATTTTTTTGAGCAGCCTGTCAGTTGCAGTCTATTACATCAAGTAATAATTACTGGCATCTTTGCAGTAACAAGCAAAATTTTTAATAACACCAATGCAATAATCTATGGTTAATTAAATTTTATTAGGTTATGAACAAAAGTAATTCAAAGAGAAAAAAAAAAACAGCATTAAAGCAATTGTTCAAATCATGTGCACTAATGCAATAATTTCTAATTTCTTTAGTAGCGTTTATTGTAATTGTTCCTTTGTAATTATTGTAACGCTACAAACTTTTTGTTTAATGTCTTCCCAGAAATAATAGTCTATAGGTGTATGATTTGGAGATCGAGGTGGCCAGGAAAAAGCGTGAAATTGAATGTTTAGCCAATTTCTAGTATTTCTTGCATAAAGGAGTGGTGCTCCATCATGTTGGAACCACATCCTAAGTCGTTGTGCAAGTGGAAAATTATTTAAAATTGCTTCAAATTCATAGAAATCTAATGAATTTTTAAAGATTTTATATCGATTGAAAATTCTTGAAAATTATTCATCTCGATAATGGTAAAAAATCGGACATACGTTTATTCGAACTTTTCTGTTCAGAATAACATTATCTACTTCATGTTTTCGTTTGGCACACTCGAAACGAATCACCATGTATAAGGGCAAAAAAATACCTTAATATGGTACAATCAGAAGCTGGGACAAATTTTCAAGTCACAGCCAATGGAAATTGGGTCCGAGTGGCAGACCATTCCGAAGAGCGAACTCTGCTCTTTAGACTTGCGATCTAAATTGTGTGTGTGAATTTAAATGTATTTGCGAATTATTTATTACTTACTTTGTAAGCGAGGCTAACAAAGAATAATAAACTTAACTGAATGATGTAATAATTTAAAAGTCGAAATAAAAAGGCAAAATTGTAAACAAAAACCAAGTGCCTTATTTCGTCAGTACTAAATTTCTGTGGTTTGGTGCTAAAAAGGCCAAAGTCAAATGTTCTACAATTGAGATAATCGAGATAAAAGTTTGATTAAAAATGATTTTGTAAATTTTTACTTTCTCCGTTACGAAGTATGAGAAAGTATTGTGATCGTGATTTTTTTTCAAAAATTTCTTTTACGGAAATATCCGTTTTGGGACCGTAGATGCCATTTTAACAATTTCTGGAAAAAAAAATTGTGTGTGTGTGTGTGTGTGTGTGTCTGTCTATGCGCGCTGTATCTCAAAAACTAATAAAGCAATTGATATTAAACTTTGAACATCCGTCTTATTTGATAATTTGAAGAACTGAAAAGCTTTTGGTAAAATTTTGTGCACCGGAAGTGGGCGTTTACCTTAACTGTTTTTTGTTTTTTGCCAATATTTTGTTAAATATAAAAAATATCAGAAAAACATTTAAACAAACTTTGAAGACAACAAAAAAATTAACATCTTTTGCTTGAAAACATTTTTAATAAAATCATTTTTATTCGAGAAAAAAATGTATTATTATTTTTTAAATTTTTGGTTTATAATTATAAAACGATAATAGTTACAGCAAATTTATGTTAATAATAATTGTAGAGAATGCTAGAATGAACAACTTATAAAGAATAAGTTTTTTTCGAAATCCCTTTAGTTTTTCAGGAAACTGAGTACAATTTTTCCATCTTTCATAATTTTGACGTTTTAAACGTCAGTTTCATCCGAGTTTACACAACGCTCGATGTACATTTAAAATATGATTTCAATTGAAAATAAACCATGAAAACGTAAATATAAAAGGCTATGATACCATCAAGTCGGAGAAAGTAACATAATGGCCACATCACCATTTTTTAAATCTGATATTGGTTATTTAGACACTGGCCCTTTCAGCATTAAAGATATTATTAAAGATATTGAGAAAAATAATCTAATGTACTGCCTAACTCCAAACAATAAAATTGTGACATGGCCCTTTCAGCACCAATCCACAGATTTACAAAATGTTTCACTACGTTAAATGTTAAAATGAGAACCAAATTCAACAAATAAAAGAAAACAAAAATTATTGATTGATTGATATTATTTTTTTTAACTTAAAAAAAAACATCAAATCGATTGATTAATATCATTTTTTTAAACTTTAACAGCATAACGTACATAATAGTTCCCATGGAAATATCGATTCACCTCATCACGTTTCTCGGTGAATTTCAACTCATTATGGGAACGTGCTGACCCTTATACACTGATTAATCGCACTTCCTGCGACCCGCCCAAAAAAAAAACCCGTACACAAATTTCGACTACCATAAAAGGCCGAACATTAATTCATCGGTGAAATTTAAATGTGCATCGAATTCCTTAATTCCGCACATACACGATTATGCAACTTTTATCCCGTGGCGTTGGTTCTCGAAAATTTACAATTATCACAGACACGTTCGGATGGAGAAAACCAAAGAAAAAAAAACACACGCACACACAAAGGTGACCGCTTTTAAATACGGCAATGGGCCGTAATGTAACATAATGTCTAACCATTTTACACCTCACGACGTGAATACTAATTGTGAGAAAAATTTACAGCGCTGTATCTTTCTTTCGAGGAGACCGCGCGAGAGTGTTTATGGTGAAAACTGGTTTTATTCGCTGTAGTAATGCTAGAAAGCTTTATTGTATCATTAAAACTGCCTCAGATGCGGTAAAAAATTGCCTGTAAGTTCTATCGTATTTAAATATAATTTGTGCATATTGGTTTATTGAAATTTTTATGTACAGGTTATGAAGATAAAGAATATAACAGGCAGTGACGGTTCGCGGGTTTTTTTCTGGTACGGCCGAGGAACAAGAGGTGGTAATACAGATAGGGCGGTCACGCAGCCAGCCGTCTCTGCAACTGACCCTACCTATCTGTATTACCACCTCTTGTTCCTCGGCCGTACCAGAAAAAAACCCGCGAACCGTCACTCATAACAGGAATGTTGTTTTTTGTAATTATTTTCAGAATTTTACATCATTGGCTTAATAAACAAATCAAAAATTTTGGCCAAATAAAGAAATCTTAGGGCATAAAATCAAAAATTTAGACCAAGAAAATCCAAAATACAAATCAAAATTCAACAATTTTGGCAAAAAATCGAAAATTTAGACCAAAAATCGAAAGCACGAGCTTAAAAATCAAAATACTGACCAAAAAAGTCGAAAATTTCAACAGATCATTTTAATATTGGGACCAACATACAGAATATTTATGAAACAAATCAAGAATTTAAAGGAAAAAAAATCGAAGAAACAGGCAAAAAATATAAAATACGAGGACAAAAATTCTAGTCTAAAAATAATTTACCCCAAAAATAACACAAGCTTAAATTAAGATACGATCCGAAACTCTAAAATAATTTTCAATTGAAATTACATTTTAAATGTGCATAGAGCGTTTAGTAAAATCAGATGAGATTGACGTTTAAAACGTCAAAATTATGAAAGATGGAAATGACAAATTATAGTTTAAATTCTAATAGTCAATTTACTCAAAAACCAAAGAGATTTAGAAAAATACTTATTCTATATAAGTTGTTCATTTTGGAATTCTCTACAATTATTATTAAAATACTTTTGCTGTAAGTATTATCGTTTCATAATTTTAAACCAAAAATTACAAAAAAAAAATTAATTGCTATTATTTTTCAAAAACCATACATTTCACGAAAAATATTTTCAAGCAAAAAATGTTCATTTCTTTGCTTTCTTCAAGATTCGTTTGAGTGCTTTTATAGTACTTTTCATATTTAAAAAATTATCGGAAAAAAACCGGTGTATGAAATTTTACTAAAAGCTTTTCAGTTTTTTAGATTATCAAATAAGACGTATGTTCAAAGTTTCATATTAATTGCTAAATTTTATGAGGAAGTAGGCTTCACATTGAACATATTTGTAATTATTTTACACCGTTTATAATACAATTTTCGAGAAAAATAAATATTGATAAGAATAGCAATTTGGACTTTCTTGTGTTAAAATTTTAAATGTAGTATAAATACTGATTGTAAGATGGTATGAGTCAATATTTAAATTTCACTTCTTTTTACTTTCTCCGTTACGAGAAAGTATTGTGATCGTGATTCTTTTTTCAAATTTTTTTTTACGGAAATATCTGTTTTGGGGTCCCCAGATGCCATTTCAACAATTTCTGGAAAAAAAAAAATGTGTGTGTGTGTCTGTCTGTGCGCGCTGTATCTCAAAAACGAATAAATCAATTAATATGAAACTTTGAACATCCGTCTTATTTGATAATCCCAAGAACTGAAAAGCTTTTGGAAAATTTCGTACACCGTAAGTGGGCGTTTGCCTTAGCTGTTTTTTGTTTTTTTGGAAATATTTTCTTAAATATGAAAAATATCACAAAAACATTTAAACAAACTTTGAAGACAACAAAGAAATGAAAATATTTTGCTTGAAAACATTTTTCACAAAATCATTTTTATTCGAGAAAAAAAATTGATTATTTTTTTTTTAATTTTGGTTTCTAGTTATAAAACGATAATAGTTACAGCAAATTTATGTTAATAATAATTGCAGAGAATGCTAAAATGAACAACTTATAAAGAATAAGTTTTTTTCGAAATCCCTTTAGTTATTCAGTAAACTGAGTTTTTAAATTTGAAGTATAATTTTTCCATCTTTCATAATTTTGACGTTTTAAACGTCAGTTTCATCCGAGTTTACACAACATTTGAAATATGGTTTCAATCGAAAATAAACCATGAAAGTGTAAATATAAATAACGATACCATCAAATCGGAGAAAGTAACATGATGGCCACATCACCATTTTTTTTAAAGCCAGTAATAAAGCCGTAAAAATAAAAACCAGAATGAATTTTTTTCGGTTTTTTTTTTTCGAATATCTCCGTAAGTAGTCGGAATATTTTAATTTGACCTTCACAATTACGACTACCTAAATCGACTAAACAACATGAACAGGAATATTTTAAATTTCTTTATAAATTATTAAAATGCGCCCCTTGTTAACCAACTCTCTATCTCTTACAGTTACCCAGATAGGAATACTAATGCATCGAATTTGTAACACCCTGTAGAAACCACCATTGCAATAATTGAAGCTCAATTTTAATTGAGAACACATCCGTAACGAACGTTATATAATTAAGGGCTGCTATAATACAACACACAAAGAATATAAATTATAAATTTATACAACACCAGTGTTCGAGCCATTCACGTTATTGTAAATTATTGTAAATAATATTATGTCAATTATATTCACCATATTGTAAATTTAAAAAAAATGGGTTCAGTCAGTATTTTTATAGTTGCCGTATGCATTTGTACGTGCATGTGTATTTAGCATTCTTTAAATTTTGTAATAATTACTGTGTATATTGTGCATTACAAATTAGAATACTCTGTATATTTATTGTTGAAAACCTTGCTTGTGTATTTTGTTTCTGTATATTTTTGCACAAATCAATACTGAGTATAATTGCACGAAATAGCTTGGAACACCCTGTACATTTATTGTTCTGAAACTTTTAGTTTGATCACACTTTTGCATAGATCCTCACTGTGTTTATTGTTACTTGGAATAATGTGTATAATTAATTTTGCGATTAATTTATTACCCTTGTTGTCTGTGTGTGCGTATGTGTTTGTGTGTTTGTACAAATCACTTCTTCTTACGATTATAAACACGATTACTAACCAATTATTATTACACATTGTATTGTATTGTATCAAAAGTACTAACCTTTTGCATATGGCCGGCGCATTTCGTTTCCTAGTATTTGCCCGTTTTTGCTCCCGGTCGACGAACATCCGACGCCACAACTATTATTCACGATTTCTTCACTTGGCAATGTATAACCAGCGGCAATTTTTACACCGTACTCTTCTTCCGTATTTACACTACACGTTCGCCTAATACACTCACGATTATATCCGAAAAATACTCGAAATTCATTGAAAATAGCGAGACGCCACCGCGTTACAAAATGACGATGATGACGGTTGAGTGGCGGAGGGCCAGCGATACGTTTTTGTTTTTTTCGCTCTCGCCAAACAACAGCGTGCATCCAGTCGGCGGAGGCCGCTAGTCTTCAAAACGTTTGTTTACTTCTCGGTTGAATTGTAACGCTGGAGTAATAATTACGGGTGTCTATTATTGTAAATATATCGAGTGATTAACAGTGCAAGTAATGTTTGTGAGTGTGGAACCGTGCTGATACTATGGACACAGAATTCACTGTTGGAAGCTGCATTTGGAAGTTTTAAGGTAAGTGGTGTTATTATTGCAAATTGTTCTTGACGTGTTTCCATGTTTGTGCCGTACCAATTGACTGTATTATTGTATGATTAATGGTTACTTTTCGTACATTGGAAATAAATGGTATTATTGTTACGATGTCGCCGCTATATCTGGAATGAATTTATGTGATTAATTAATTTAAAAAATGTACGACTCGTTAATTTTTTCTTATACACATTATTGTTGTAAATTCTTTTAAAAAATCGAAAAATTAACCCTTTCGTTGCGCGAACTGGATGTATTACGCATCTTATATGCGGGGCACAGATATACAAATAAGCATGCAGGGGCGGACCGTGAAGTTTGGGGGCCCTGGGCTAACGTAAATAACCAATCCGGCTGATATTTTCTCAAAAAGAACTGCGAAATGGTTTTAATAGAAAAAAATGTCCACGTTACTTTCTCCGATTTCTTGGTTTTAAAATAATTTTATAACGTATTTACTTTCTCCGTTTCGAAGTACGAGAAAGTATCGTGATCGTGATTTTTTTTTAAATTTTGTTTACGGAAATATCCGTTTTAGGGTTCCTAGATGCTATTTCAACAATTTCTGGAATTTTTTTTTGTGTCTGTGTGTATTTGTGTGTGTGTGTGTGTGTGTGTACTATAACATCACAACATCACACTTAACCATCATCATTACAGCCAACCTATTTTCGGTAATTACATCAAACGTGATTTAAAGTAAATCCCGTATTCTTATCTATTGAGTCAAATAAAAATCAAACATAACCTTTAAAGTCTTACACAATTACAAAACAGCACTCTTGGTATCTGAGTAAAGCAATCTCACTTTCTAATGCATGCCTTTCAATTAAACTTCACTTAACCCGTACCCCTTTTTCCTTCATTGAACTTCTTTTTACTCTCGTTTCGACTAATGCAGAAAATTGTAATTTCCTTGATTTTTTGTATTATTTCCCCTCGACGATGGTGTTTCTGAAAGTAATTTAAATTGAATTACAGTAATTGAGGTCTATTAAAATGATATACGCATGGTTTGAGGCTACGTTTCAGATTTATCCGTTTTGTGTGGAATAAGTCGAGCAAATGTAGATTAATCGCTTATGGAACAAGGTCGATTAATTAATTAGGTTAGGTGGGGAAATTTATGGATTTTGGAATTAGCGGATGCCTGAACGTGTTTGTGATTTATATGCTGTAGCGAATGTTTTGTTTAGTTAATTGTTTGTTAGATTTGTTATTTTACAGCAGAATTGCTTTTATTTTAAAAGAATTCACGATTATATACATGGTGAATATGAATTCTACTCACAAATTAATAAAGTGAAATGGTTTTGATTCGTAACTGAGATATTGATATTTCCTACTTTTATACATTTCCGAGTTTTCTTTGAGGACGCGTCACGGGCTTCAAATTGATTTTTCTTCTTGCGGAAGCACATTTTCTGATGGATCTTAATGAGATCGCTATAGTGACGTGTAGAAACTCCAAATCCAACCAATGTTTTTCTCAGAAAAAATTTTCAAATGCAATCTAATTTTAGTCAAATTTTAGGAAACGAAAAAACCGTTAGCATACCAGACATTTTATACATAAAACAAATAATCCTCTTTCGCCAAATCGTTACTAGAAACGTCTCAATATCTTTAGCGTACCATAATTTTATTTGGAATTCAACATCGAATTGAGCGAAGGAACAATGCACAGGAAAAAAATAAACAATAGTTGCAGTAAATGTTAACCGCAACAATCTAAGATGCGATCAATACTTGAGAATGAATACATGTGTACGTGTAATTGTGTAAGTGTTTGCCTTCTGGAGTATTAGGAATGATTTAGCTAATAGAACGGGGAAATGTCGAGATAATATCGCTTACACGAATATGGTAACAAATCAATCTGACGTCAGAGGCGCGTTTCTGCATAAATAGATGAAATGGATAAAGGTGAGTCGTGAGGTATGTGCGGGCATCTGAGTACAAATAAAAATGCTATTGAAGATAGCTGAAATTTTTTAACGGAAATCAATTTCTCTCGTCTTTCTGATGAAAAATAAGGTATAATTCATTGTCTACGATGATTTTTAAGAAAGTTGCATTTTTTAACAAAATTTCCAAGGGGGTTAGTCATGTCTTTTTTCACGATTTCATCAAAAATTAAAAATCTCTAATCCGACTAATTGACGTACGAGGAGCTCAGATTTGCAAACCGCGTTCAATTTGGAGTTTTCGTTTAGCCGCTACGGCCGATCAAAGTATGAAAAATCAATTATTTTCTAAAATTTCCTAAAATGTTCATAGTGACTGACTAATTTTTTTGCTATTGAAGATAGCTCAATTTTTTTAACGGCAATCAATTTCTCTCGTCTTTCTGATGAAAAATAAGGTATAATTCATAGTGTACGATGATTTTTAAGAAAGTTGCATTTTTTAACAAAATTTCCAAGGGGGTTAGTCATGTCTTTTTTCACGATTTCATCAAAAATTAAAAATCTCTAATCCGACTAATTGACCTACGAGGAGCTCAGATTTGCAAACCGCGTTCAATTTGGAGTTTTCGTTTAGCCGCTACGGCCGATCAAAGTATGAAAAATCAATTATTTTATTTAATTTTCTAAAATGTTCATAGTGACTGACTAATTTTTTTGCTATTGAAGATAGCTCAATTTTTTTAACGGCAATCAATTTCTCTCGTCTTTCTGATGAAAAATAGGGTATAATTCATTGTTTACGATGATTTTTAAGAAAGTTGCATTTTTTAACAAAATTTCCAAGGGGGTTAGTCATGTCTTTTTTCACGATTTCATCAAAAATTAAAAATCTCTAATCCGACTAATTGACCTACGAGGAGCTCAGATTTGCAAACCGCGTTCAATTTGGAGTTTTCGTTTAGCCGCTACGGCCGATCAAAGTATGAAAAATCAATTATTTTCTAAAATTTCCTAAAATGTTCATAGTGACTGACTAATTTTTTTGCTATTGAAGATAGCTCAATTTTTTTAACGGCAATCAATTTCTCTCGTCTTTCTGATGAAAAATAGGGTATAATTCATTGTTTACGATGATTTTTAAGAAAGTTGCATTTTTTAACAAAATTTCCAAGGGGGTTAGTCATGTCTTTTTTCACGATTTCATCAAAAATTAAAAATCTCTGATCCGACTAATTGACGTACGAGGAGCTCAGATTTGCAAACCGCGTTCAATTTGGAGTTTTCGTTTAGCCGCTACGGCCGATGAAAGTCTGAAAAATCAATTATTTTATTTAATTTTCTAAAATGTTCATAGTGACTGACTAATTTTTTTGCTATTGAAGATAGCTCAATTTTTTTAACGGCAATCAATTTCTCTCGTCTTTCTGATGAAAAATAGGGTAAAATTCATTGTTTACGATGATTTTTAAGAAAGTTGCATTTTTTAACAAAATTTCCAAGGGGGTTAGTCATGTCTTTTTTCACGATTTCATCAAAAATTAAAAATCTCTAATCCGACTAATTGACGTACGAGGAGCTCAGATTTGCAAACCGCGTTCAATTTGGAGTTTTCGTTTAGCCGCTACGGCCGATCAAAGTATGAAAAATCAATTATTTTATTTAATTTTCTAAAATGTTCATAGTGACTGACTAATTTTTTTGCTATTGAAGATAGCTCAATTTTTTTAACGGCAATCAATTTCTCTCGTCTTTCTGATGAAAAATAGGGTATAATTCATTGTTTACGATGATTTTTAAGAAAGTTGCATTTTTTAACAAAATTTCCAAGGGGGTTAGTCATGTCTTTTTTCACGATTTCATCAAAAATTAAAAATCTCTAATCCGACTAATTGACGTACGAGGAGCTCAGATTTGCAAACCGCGTTCAATTTGGAGTTTTCGTTTAGCCGCTACGGCCGATCAAAGTCTGAAAAATCAATTATTTTATCTAATTTTCTAAAATGTTCATAGTGACTGACTAATTTTTTTGCTATTGAAGATAGCTCAATTTTTTTAACGGCAATCAATTTCTCTCGTCTTTCTGATGAAAAATAGGGTATAATTCATTGTTTACGATGATTTTTAAGAAAGTTGCATTTTTTAACAAAATTTCCAAGGGGGTTAGTCATGTCTTTTTTCACGATTTCATCAAAAATTAAAAATCTCTAATCCGACTAATTGACGTACGAGGAGCTCAGATTTGCAAACCGCGTTCAATTTGGAGTTTTCGTTTAGCCGCTACGGCCGATCAAATTCTGAAAAATCAATTATTTTATTTAATTTTCTAAAATGTTCATAGTGACTGACTAATTTTTTTGCTATTGAAGATAGCTCAATTTTTTTAACGGCAATCAATTTCCCTCATCTTTCTGATGAAAAATAAGGTATAATTCATTGTCTACGATGATTTTTAAGAAAGTTGCATTTTTTAACAAAATTTCCAAGGGGGTTAGTCATGTCTTTTTTCACGATTTCATCAAAAATTAAAAATCTCTAATCCGACTAATTGACGTACGAGGAGCTCAGATTTGCAAACCGCGTTCAATTTGGAGTTTTCGTTTAGCCGCTACGGCCGATCAAAGTCTGAAAAATCAATTATTTTATTTAATTTTCTAAAATGTTCATAGTGACTGACTAATTTTTTTGCTATTGAAGATAGCTCAATTTTTTTAACGGCAATCAATTTCTCTCATCTTTCTGATGAAAAATAAGGTATAATTCATTGTCTACGATGATTTTTAAGAAAGTTGCATTTTTTAACAAAATTTCCAAGGGGGTTAGTCATGTCTTTTTTCACGATTTCATCAAAAATTAAAAATCTCTAATCCGACTAATTGACGTACGAGGAGCTCAGATTTGCAAACCGCGTTCAATTTGGAGTTTTCGTTTAGCCGCTACGGCCGATCAAATTCTGAAAAATCAATTATTTTATTTAATTTTCTAAAATGTTCATAGTGACTGACTAATTTTTTTGCTATTGAAGATAGCTGAAATTTTTTTAACGGCAATCAATTTCTCTCGTCTTTCTGATGAAAAATAAGGTATAATTCATTGTCTACGATGATTTTTAAGAAAGTTGCATTTTTTAACAAAATTTCCAAGGGGGTTAGTCATGTCTTTTTTCACGATTTCATCAAAAATTAAAAATCTCTAATCCGACTAATTGACGTACGAGGAGCTCAGATTTGCAAACCGCGTTCAATTTGAGTTTTCGTTTAGCCGCTACGGCCGATCAAAGTATGAAAAATCAAATATTTTCTAAAATTTCCTAAAATGTTCATGGTGACTGAATAATTTTTTTGCTATTGAAGATAGCTGAAATTTTTTAACGGCAATCAATTTCTCTCGTCTTTCTGATGAAAAATAAGGTATAATTCATTGTCTACGATGATTTTTAAGAAAGTTGCATTTTTTAACAAAATTTCCAAGGGGGTTAGTCATGTCTTTTTTCACGATTTCATCAAAAATTAAAAATCTCTAATCCGACTAATTGACGTACGAGGAGCTCAGATTTGCAAACCGCGTTCAATTTGGAGTTTTCGTTTAGCCGCAACGGCCGATCAAAGTCTGAAAAATCAATTATTTTATTTAATTTTCTAAAATGTTCATAGTGACTGACTAATTTTTTTGCTATTGAAGATGGCTCAATTTTTTTAACGGCAATCAATTTCTCTCGTCTTTCTGATGAAAAATAAGGTATAATTCATTGTCTACGATGATTTTTAAGAAAGTTGCATTTTTTAACAAAATTTCCAAGGGGGTTAGTCATGTCTTTTTTCACGATTTCATCAAAAATTAAAAATCTCTAATCCGACTAATTGACGTACGAGGAGCTCAGATTTGCAAACCGCATTCAATTTGGAGTTTTCGTTTAGCCGCTACGGCCGATCAAAGTCATAAAAATCAATTATTTTATTTAATTTTCTAAAATGTTCATAGTGACTGACTAATTTTTTTGCTATTGAAGATAGCTCAATTTTTTTAACGGCAATCAATTTCTCTCGTCTTTCTGATGAAAAATAAGGTATAATTCATTGTCTACGATGATTTTTAAGAAAGTTGCATTTTTTAACAAAATTTCCAAGTGGGTAAGTCATGTCTTTTTTCACGATTTCATCAAAAATTAAAAATCTCTAATCCGACTAATTGACGTACGAGGAGCTCAGATTTGCAAACCGCGTTCAATTTGGAGTTTTCATTTAGCCGCTACGGCCGATCAAAGTCTGAAAAATCAATTATTTTATTTATTTTTCTAAAATGTTCATAGTGACTGACTAATTTTTTTGCTATTAAAGATAGCTCAATTTTTTTAACGGCAATCAATTTCTCTCGTCTTTCTGATGAAAAATAAGGTATAATTCATTGTCTACGATGATTTTTAAGAAAGTTGCATTTTTTAACAAAATTTCCAAGGGGGTTAGTCATGTCTTTTTTCACGATTTCATCAAATATTAAAAATATCTAATCCGACTAATTGACGTACGAGGAGCTCAGATTTGCAAACCGCGTTCAATTTGGAGTTTTCGTTTAGCCGCTACGGCCGATCAAAGTATGAAAAATCAAATATTTTCTAAAATTTCCTAAAATGTTCATGGTGACTGAATAATTTTTTTGCTATTGAAGATAGCTGAAATTTTTTAACGGCAATCAATTTCTCTCGTTTTTCTGATGAAAAATAAGGTATAATTCATTGTCTACGATGATTTTTAAGAAAGTTGCATTTTTTAACAAAATTTCCAAGGGGGTTAGTCATGTCTTTTTTCACGATTTCATCAAAAATTAAAAATCTCTAATCCGACTAATTGACGTACGAGGAGCTCAGATTTGCAAACCGCGTTCAATTTGGAGTTTTCGTTTAGCCGCTACGGCCGATCAAAGTCTGAAAAATCAATTATTTTATTTAATTTTCTAAAATGTTCATAGTGACTGACTAATTTTTTTGCTATTGAAGATGGCTCAATTTTTTTAACGGCAATCAATTTCTCTCGTCTTTCTGATGAAAAATAAGGTATAATTCATTGTCTACGATGATTTTTAAGAAAGTTGCATTTTTTAACAAAATTTCCAAGGGGGTTAGTCATGTCTTTTTTCACGATTTCATCAAAAATTAAAAATCTCTAATCCGACTAATTGACGTACGAGGAGCTCAGATTTGCAAACCGCATTCAATTTGGAGTTTTCGTTTAGCCGCTACGGCCGATCAAAGTCTGAAAAATCAATTATTTTATTTAATTTTCTAAAATGTTCATAGTGACTGACTAATTTTTTTGCTATTGAAGATGGCTCAATTTTTTTAACGGCAATCAATTTCTCTCGTCTTTCTGATGAAAAATAAGGTATAATTCATTGTCTACGATGATTTTTAAGAAAGTTGCATTTTTTAACAAAATTTCCAAGGGGGTTAGTCATGTCTTTTTTCACGATTTCATCAAAAATTAAAAATCTCTAATCCGACTAATTGACGTACGAGGAGCTCAGATTTGCAAACCGCGTTCAATTTGGAGTTTTCGTTTAGCCGCTACGGCCGATCAAAGTCTGAAAAATCAATTATTTTATTTAATTTTCTAAAATGTTCATAGTGACTGACTAATTTTTTTGCTATTGAAGATGGCTCAATTTTTTTAACGGCAATCAATTTCTCTCGTCTTTCTGATGAAAAATAAGGTATAATTCATTGTCTACGATGATTTTTAAGAAAGTTGCATTTTTTAACAAAATTTCCAAGGGGGTTAGTCATGTCTTTTTTCACGATTTCATCAAAAATTAAAAATCTCTAATCCGACTAATTGACGTACGAGGAGCTCAGATTTGCAAACCGCGTTCAATTTGGAGTTTTCGTTTAGCCGCTACGGCCGATCAAAGTCTGAAAAATCAATTATTTTATTTAATTTTCTAAAATGTTCATAGTGACTGACTAATTTTTTTGCTATTGAAGATAGCTCAATTTTTTTAACGGCAATCAATTTCTCTCGTCTTTCTGATGAAAAATAAGGTATAATTCATTGTCTACGATGATTTTTAAGAAAGTTGCATTTTTTAACAAAATTTCCAAGTGGGTAAGTCATGTCTTTTTTCACGATTTCATCAAAAATTAAAAATCTCTAATCCGACTAATTGACGTACGAGGAGCTCAGATTTGCAAACCGCGTTCAATTTGGAGTTTTCATTTAGCCGCTACGGCCGATCAAAGTCTGAAAAATCAATTATTTTATTTATTTTTCTAAAATGTTCATAGTGACTGACTAATTTTTTTGCTATTGAAGATAGCTCAATTTTTTTAACGGCAATCAATTTCTCTCGTCTTTCTGATGAAAAATAAGGTATAATTCATTGTCTACGATGATTTTTAAGAAAGTTGCATTTTTTAACAAAATTTCCAAGGGGGTTAGTCATGTCTTTTTTCACGATTTCATCAAAAATTAAAAATCTTTAATCCGACTAATTGACGTACGAGGAGCTCAGATTTGCAAACCGCGTTCAATTTGGAGTTTTCGTTTAGCCGCTACGGCCGATCAAAGAATGAAAAATCAATTCTTTTCTAAAATTTCCTAAAATGTTCATGGTGACTGACTAATTTTTTTGCTATTGAAGATAGCTGAAATTTTTTAACGGCAATCAATTTCTCTCGTCTTTCTGATGAAAAATAAGGTATAATTCATAGTCTACGATGATTTTTAAGAAAGTTGCATTTTTTAACAAAATTTCCAAGGGGGTTAGTCATGTCTTTTTTCACGATTTCATCAAAAATTAAAAATCTTTAATCCGACTAATTGACGTACGAGGAGCTCAGATTTGCAAACCGCGTTCAATTTGGAGTTTTCGTTTAGCCGCTACGGCCGATCAAAGAATGAAAAATCAATTCTTTTCTAAAATTTCCTAAAATGTTCATGGTGACTGACTAATTTTTTTGCTATTGAAGATAGCTGAAATTTTTTAACGGCAATCAATTTCTCTCGTCTTTCTGATGAAAAATAAGGTATAATTCATTGTCTACGATGATTTTTAAGAAAGTTGCATTTTTTAACAAAATTTCCAGGGGGGTTAGTCATGTCTTTTTTCACGATTTCATCAAAAATTAAAAATCTCTAATCCGACTAATTGACGTACGAGGAGCTCAGATTTGCAAACCGCGTTCAATTTGGAGTTTTCGTTTAGCCGCTACGGCCGATCAAAGTCTGAAAAATCAATTATTTTCTAAAATTTCCTAAAATGTTCATAGTGACTGACTAATTTTTTTGCTATTGAAGATAGCTCAATTTTTTTAACGGCAATCAATTTCTCTCGTCTTTCTGATGAAAAATAAGGTATAATTCATAGTGTACGATGATTTTTAAGAAAGTTGCATTTTTTAACAACATTTCCAAGGGGGTTAATCATGTCTTTTTTCACGATTTCATCAAAAATTAAAAATCTCTAATCCGACTAATTGGCGTACGAGGAGCTCAGATTTGCAAACCGCGTTCAATTTGGAGTTTTCGTTTAGCCGCTACGGCCGATCAAAGTCTGAAAAATCAATTATTTTATTTAATTTTCTAAAATGTTCATAGTGACTGACTAATTTTTTTGCTATTGAAGATAGCTCAATTTTTTTAACGGCAATCAATTTCTCTCGTCTTTTTGATGAAAAATAAGGTATAATTCATTGTCTACGATGATTTTTAAGAAAGTTGCATTTTTTAACAAAATTTCCAAGGGGGTTAGTCATGTCTTTTTTCACGATTTCATCAAAAATTAAAAATCTCTAATCCGACTAATTGACGTACGAGGAGCTCAGATTTGCAAACCGCGTTCAATTTGGAGTTTTCGTTTAGCCGCTACGGCCGATCAAAGTCTGAAAAATCAATTATTTTATTTAATTTTCTAAAATGTTCATAGTGACTGACTAATTTTTTTGCTATTGAAGATGGCTCAATTTTTTTAACGGCAATCAATTTCTCTCGTCTTTCTGATGAAAAATAAGGTATAATTCATTGTCTACGATGATTTTTAAGAAAGTTGCATTTTTTAACAAAATTTCCAAGGGGGTTAGTCATGTCTTTTTTCACGATTTCATCAAAAATTAAAAATCTCTAATCCGACTAATTGACGTACGAGGAGCTCAGATTTGCAAACCGCATTCAATTTGGAGTTTTCGTTTAGCCGCTACGGCCGATCAAAGTCTGAAAAATCAATTATTTTATTTAATTTTCTAAAATGTTCATAGTGACTGACTAATTTTTTTGCTATTGAAGATAGCTCAATTTTTTTAACGGCAATCAATTTCTCTCGTCTTTCTGATGAAAAATAAGGTATAATTCATTGTCTACGATGATTTTTAAGAAAGTTGCATTTTTTAACAAAATTTCCAAGTGGGTAAGTCATGTCTTTTTTCACGATTTCATCAAAAATTAAAAATCTCTAATCCGACTAATTGACGTACGAGGAGCTCAGATTTGCAAACCGCGTTCAATTTGGAGTTTTCATTTAGCCGCTACGGCCGATCAAAGTCTGAAAAATCAATTATTTTATTTATTTTTCTAAAATGTTCATAGTGACTGACTAATTTTTTTGCTATTGAAGATAGCTCAATTTTTTCAACGGCAATCAATTTCTCTCGTCTTTCTGATGAAAAATAAGGTATAATTCATTGTCTACGATGATTTTTAAGAAAGTTGCATTTTTTAACAAAATTTCCAAGGGGGTTAGTCATGTCTTTTTTCACGATTTCATCAAAAATTAAAAATCTCTAATCCGACTAATTGACGTACGAGGAGCTCAGATTTGCAAACCGCGTTCAATTTGGAGTTTTCGTTTAGCCGCTACGGCCGATCAAAGTATGAAAAATCAATTATTTTCTAAAATTTCCTAAAATGTTCATGGTGACTGACTATTTTTTTTGCTATTGAAGATAGCTGAAATTTTTTAACGGCAATCAATTTCTCTCGTCTTTCTGATGAAAAATATGGTATAATTCATAGTCTACGATGATTTTTAAGAATGTTGCATTTTTTAACAAAATTTCCAAGGGGGTTAGTCATGTCTTTTTTCACGATTTCATCAAAAATTAAAAATCTTTAATCCGACTAATTGACGTACGAGGAGCTCAGATTTGCAAACCGCGTTCAATTTGGAGTTTTCGTTTAGCCGCTACGGCCGATCAAATTCTGAAAAATCAATTATTTTATTTAATTTTCTAAAATGTTCATAGTGACTGACTAATTTTTTTGCTATTGAAGATAGCTCAATTTTTTTAACGGCAATCAATTTCTCGCGTCTTTCTGATGAAAAATAAGGTATAATTCATTGTCTACGATGATTTTTAAGAAAGTTGCATTTTTTAACAAAATTTCCAAGGGGGTTAGTCATGTCTTTTTTCACGATTTCATCAAAAATTAAAAATCTCTAATCCGACTAATTGACGTACGAGGAGCTCAGATTTGCAAACCGCGTTCAATTTGGAGTTTTCGTTTAGCCGCTACGGCCGATCAAATTCTGAAAAATCAATTATTTTATTTAATTTTCTAAAATGTTCATAGTGACTGACTAATTTTTTTGCTATTGAAGATAGCTGAAATTTTTTTAACGGCAATCAATTTCTCTCGTCTTTCTGATGAAAAATAAGGTATAATTCATTGTCTACGATGATTTTTAAGAAAGTTGCATTTTTTAACAAAATTTCCAAGGGGGTTAGTCATGTCTTTTTTCACGATTTCATCAAAAATTAAAAATCTTTAATCCGACTAATTGACGTACGAGGAGCTCAGATTTGCAAACCGCGTTCAATTTGGAGTTTTCGTTTAGCCGCTACGGCCGATCAAAGAATGAAAAATCAATTCTTTTCTAAAATTTCCTAAAATGTTCATGGTGACTGACTAATTTTTTTGCTATTGAAGATAGCTGAAATTTTTTAACGGCAATCAATTTCTCTCGTCTTTCTGATGAAAAATATGGTATAATTCATAGTCTACGATGATTTTTAAGAAAGTTGCATTTTTTAACAAAATTTCCAAGGGGGTTAGTCATGTCTTTTTTCACGATTTCATCAAAAATTAAAAATCTTTAATCCGACTAATTGACGTACGAGGAGCTCAGATTTGCAAACCGCGTTCAATTTGGAGTTTTCGTTTAGCCGCTACGGCCGATCAAAGAATGAAAAATCAATTCTTTTCTAAAATTTCCTAAAATGTTCATGGTGACTGACTAATTTTTTTGCTATTGAAGATAGCTGAAATTTTTTAACGGCAATCAATTTCTCTCGTCTTTCTGATGAAAAATAAGGTATAATTCATTGTCTACGATGATTTTTAAGAAAGTTGCATTTTTTAACAAAATTTCCAGGGGGGTTAGTCATGTCTTTTTTCACGATTTCATCAAAAATTAAAAATCTCTATTCCGACTAATTGACGTACGAGGAGCTCAGATTTGCAAACCGCGTTCAATTTGGAGTTTTCGTTTAGCCGCTACGGCCGATGAAAGTCTGAAAAATCAATTATTTTATTTAATTTTCTAAAATGTTCATAGTGACTGACTAATTTTTTTGCTATTGAAGATGGCTCAATTTTTTTAACGGCAATCAATTTCTCTCGTCTTTCTGATGAAAAATAAGGTATAATTCATTGTCTACGATGATTTTTAAGAAAGTTGCATTTTTTAACAAAATTTCCAAGGGGGTTAGTCATGTCTTTTTTCACGATTTCATCAAAAATTAAAAATCTCTAATCCGACTAATTGACGTACGAGGAGCTCAGATTTGCAAACCGCATTCAATTTGGAGTTTTCGTTTAGCCGCTACGGCCGATCAAAGTCTGAAAAATCAATTATTTTATTTAATTTTCTAAAATGTTCATAGTGACTGACTAATTTTTTTGCTATTGAAGATAGCTCAATTTTTTTAACGGCAATCAATTTCTCTCGTCTTTCTGATGAAAAATAAGGTATAATTCATTGTCTACGATGATTTTTAAGAAAGTTGCATTTTTTAACAAAATTTCCAAGTGGGTAAGTCATGTCTTTTTTCACGATTTCATCAAAAATTAAAAATCTCTAATCCGACTAATTGACGTACGAGGAGCTCAGATTTGCAAACCGCGTTCAATTTGGAGTTTTCATTTAGCCGCTACGGCCGATCAAAGTCTGAAAAATCAATTATTTTATTTATTTTTCTAAAATGTTCATGGTGACTGACTAATTTTTTTGCTATTGAAGATAGCTCAATTTTTTTAACGGCAATCAATTTCTCTCGTCTTTCTGATGAAAAATAAGGTATAATTCATTGTCTACGATGATTTTTAAGAAAGTTGCATTTTTTAACAAAATTTCCAAGGGGGTTAGTCATGTCTTTTTTCACGATTTCATCAAAAATTAAAAATCTCTAATCCGACTAATTGACGTACGAGGAGCTCAGATTTGCAAACCGCGTTCAATTTGGAGTTTTCGTTTAGCCGCTACGGCCGATCAAAGTCTGAAAAATCAATTATTTTATTTAATTTTCTAAAATGTTCATAGTGACTGACTAATTTTTTTGCTATTGAAGATAGCTCAATTTTTTTAACGGCAATCAATTTCTCTCATCTTTCTGATGAAAAATAAGGTATAATTCTTTGTCTACGATGATTTTTAAGAAAGTTGCATTTTTTAACAAAATTTCCAAGGGGGTTAGTCATGTCTTTTTTCACGATTTCATCAAAAATTAAAAATCTCTAATCCGACTAATTGACGTACGAGGAGCTCAGATTTGCAAACCGCGTTCAATTTGGAGTTTTCGTTTAGCCGCTACGGCCGATCAAATTCTGAAAAATCAATTATTTTATTTAATTTTCTAAAATGTTCATAGTGACTGACTAATTTTTTTGCTATTGAAGATAGCTGAAATTTTTTTAACGGCAATCAATTTCTCTCGTCTTTCTGATGAAAAATAAGGTATAATTCATTGTCTACGATGATTTTTAAGAAAGTTGCATTTTTTAACAAAATTTCCAAGGGGGTTAGTCATGTCTTTTTTCACGATTTCATCAAAAATTAAAAATCTTTAATCCGACTAATTGACGTACGAGGAGCTCAGATTTGCAAACCGCGTTCAATTTGGAGTTTTCGTTTAGCCGCTACGGCCGATCAAAGTATGAAAAATCAAATATTTTCTAAAATTTCCTAAAATGTTCATGGTGACTGAATAATTTTTTTGCTATTGAAGATAGCTGAAATTTTTTAACGGCAATCAATTTCTCTCGTCTTTCTGATGAAAAATAAGGTATAATTCATAGTGTACGATGATTTTTAAGAAAGTTGCATTTTTTAACAAAATTTCCAAGGGGGTTAGTCATGTCTTTTTTCACGATTTCATCAAAAATTAAAAATCTCTAATCCGACTAATTGACGTACGAGGAGCTCAGATTTGCAAACCGCGTTCAATTTGGAGTTTTCGTTTAGCCGCTACGGCCGATCAAAGTCTGAAAAATCAATTATTTTATTTAATTTTCTAAAATGTTCATAGTGACTGACTAATTTTTTTGCTATTGAAGATAGCTGAAATTTTTTAACGGCAATCAATTTCTCTCGTCTTTCTGATGAAAAATATGGTATAATTCATAGTCTACGATGATTTTTAAGAAAGTTGCATTTTTTAACAAAATTTCCAAGGGGGTTAGTCATGTCTTTTTTCACGATTTCATCAAAAATTAAAAATCTTTAATCCGACTAATTGACGTACGAGGAGCTCAGATTTGCAAACCGCGTTCAATTTGGAGTTTTCGTTTAGCCGCTACGGCCGATCAAAGAATGAAAAATCAATTCTTTTCTAAAATTTCCTAAAATGTTCATGGTGACTGAATAATTTTTTTGCTATTGAAGATAGCTGAAATTTTTTAACGGCAATCAATTTCTCTCGTCTTTCTGATGAAAAATATGGTATAATTCATAGTCTACGATGATTTTTAAGAAAGTTGCATTTTTTAACAAAATTTCCAAGGGGGTTAGTCATGTCTTTTTTCACGATTTCATCAAAAATTAAAAATCTTTAATCCGACTAATTGACGTACGAGGAGCTCAGATTTGCAAACCGCGTTCAATTTGGAGTTTTCGTTTAGCCGCTACGGCCGATCAAAGAATGAAAAATCAATTCTTTTCTAAAATTTCCTAAAATGTTCATGGTGACTGACTAATTTTTTGCTATTGAAGATAGCTGAAATTTTTTAACGGCAATCAATTTCTCTCGTCTTTCTGATGAAAAATAAGGTATAATTCATAGTCTACGATGATTTTTAAGAAAGTTGCATTTTTTAACAAAATTTCCAAGGGGGTTAGTCATGTCTTTTTTCACGATTTCATCAAAAATTAAAAATCTTTAATCCGACTAATTGACGTACGAGGAGCTCAGATTTGCAAACCGCGTTCAATTTGGAGTTTTCGTTTAGCCGCTACGGCCGATCAAAGAATGAAAAATCAATTCTTTTCTAAAATTTCCTAAAATGTTCATGGTGACTGACTAATTTTTTTGCTATTGAAGATAGCTGAAATTTTTTAACGGCAATCAATTTCTCTCGTCTTTCTGATGAAAAATATGGTATAATTCATAGTCTACGATGATTTTTAAGAAAGTTGCATTTTTTAACAAAATTTCCAAGGGGGTTAGTCATGTCTTTTTTCACGATTTCATCAAAAGTTAAAAATTTCTATTCCGACTAACTGACGTACGAGGAGCTCAGATTTGCAAACCGCGTTCAATTTGGAGTTTTCGTTTAGCCGCTACGGCCGATCAAAGTCTGAAAAATCAATTATTTTATTTAATTTTCTAAAATGTTCATAGTGACTGACTCATTTTTTTGCTATTGAAGATAGCTCAATTTTTTTAACGGCAATCAATTTCTCTCGTCTTTCTGATGAAAAATAAGGTATAATTCATTGTCTACGATGATTTTTAAGAAAGTTGCATTTTTTAACAAAATTTCCAAGGGGGTTAGTCATGTCTTTTTTCACGATTTCATCAAAAATTAAAAATCTCTAATCCGACTAATTGACGTACGAGGAGCTCAGATTTGCAAACCGCGTTCAATTTGGAGTTTTCGTTTAGCCGCTACGGCCGATCAAAGTCTGAAAAATCAATTATTTTCTAAAATTTCCTAAAATGTTCATAGTGACTGACTAATTTTTTTGCTATTGAAGATAGCTCAATTTTTTTAACGGCAATCAATTTCTCTCGTCTTTCTGATGAAAAATAAGGTATAATTAATAGTCTACGATGATTTTTAAGAAAGTTGCATTTTTTAACAAAATTTCCAAGGGGGTTAGTCATGTCTTTTTTCACGATTTCATCAAAAATTAAAAATCTCTATTCCGACTAATTGACGTACGAGGAGCTCAGATTTGCAAACCGCGTTCAATTTGGAGTTTTCGTTTAGCCGCTACGGCCGATCAAAGTATGAAAAATCAATTATTTTCTAAAATTTCCTAAAATGTTCATGGTGACTGACTAATTTTTTTGCTATTGAAGATAGCTGAAATTTTTTAACGGCAATCAATTTCTCTCGTCTTTCTGATGAAAAATAAGGTATAATTCATTGTCTACGATGATTTTTAAGAAAGTTGCATTTTTTAACAAAATTTCCAGGGGGGTTAGTCATGTCTTTTTTCACGATTTCATCAAAAATTAAAAATCTCTAATCCGACTAATTGACGTACGAGGAGCTCAGATTTGCAAACCGCGTTCAATTTGGAGTTTTCGTTTAGCCGCTACGGCCGATCAAAGTCTGAAAAATCAATTATTTTCTAAAATTTCCTAAAATGTTCATAGTGACTGACTAATTTTTTTGCTATTGAAGATAGCTCAATTTTTTTAACGGCAATCAATTTCTCTCGTCTCTCTGATGAAAAATAAGGTATAATTCATTGTTTACGATGATTTTTACGAAAGTTGCATTTTTTAACAAAATTTCCAAGGGGGTTAGTCATGTCTTTTTTCACGATTTCATCAAAAATTAAAAATCTCTAATCCGACTAATTGACGTACGAGGAGCTTAGATTTGCAAACCGCGTTCAATTTGGAGTTTTCGTTTAGCCGCTACGGCCGATCAAAGTCTGAAAAATCAATTATTTTCTAAAATTTCCTAAAATGTTCATAGTGACTGACTAATTTTTTTGCTATTGAAGATAGCTGAAATTTTTTAACGGCAATCAATTTCTCTCGTCTTTCTGATGAAAAATAAGGTATAATTCATGGTCTACGATGATTTTTAAGAAAGTTGCATTTTTTAACAAAATTTCCAAGGGGGTTAGTCATGTCTTTTTTCACGATTTCATCAAAAATTAAAAATTTCTATTCCGACTAATTGACGTACGAGGAGCTCAGATTTGCAAACCGCGTTCAATTTGGAGTTTTCGTTTAGCCGCTACGGCCGATGAAAGTCTGAAAAATCAATTATTTTCTAAAATTTCCTAAAATGTTCATAGTGACTGACTATTTTTTTTGCTATTGAAGATAGCTCAATTTTTTTAACGGCAATCAATTTCTCTCGTCTTTCTGATGAAAAATAAGGTATAATTCATTGTCTACGATGATTTTTAAGAAAGTTGCATTTTTTAACAAAATTTCCAGGGGGGTTAGTCATGTCTTTTTTCACGATTTCATCAAAAATTAAAAATCTCTAATCCGACTAATTGACGTACGAGGAGCTCAGATTTGCAAACCGCGTTCAATTTGGAGTTTTCGTTTAGCCGCTACGGCCGATCAAAGTCTGAAAAATCAATTATTTTCTAAAATTTCCTAAAATGTTCATAGTGACTGACTAATTTTTTTGCTATTGAAGATAGCTCAATTTTTTTAACGGCAATCAATTTCTCTCGTCTTTCTGATGAAAAATAAGGTATAATTCATAGTCTACGATGATTTTTAAGAAAGTTGCATTTTTTAACAAAATTTCCAAGGGGGTTAGTCATGTCTTTTTTCACGATTTCATCAAAAATTAAAAATTTCTATTCCGACTAATTGACGTACGAGGAGCTCAGATTTGCAAACCGCATTCAATTTGGAGTTTTCGTTTAGCCGCTACGGCCGATCAAAGTCATAAAAATCAATTATTTTATTTAATTTTCTAAAATGTTCATAGTGACTGACTAATTTTTTTGCTATTGAAGATAGCTCAATTTTTTTAACGGCAATCAATTTCTCTCGTCTTTCTGATGAAAAATAAGGTATAATTCATTGTCTACGATGATTTTTAAGAAAGTTGCATTTTTTAACAAAATTTCCAAGTGGGTAAGTCATGTCTTTTTTCACGATTTCATCAAAAATTAAAAATCTCTAATCCGACTAATTGACGTACGAGGAGCTCAGATTTGCAAACCGCGTTCAATTTGGAGTTTTCATTTAGCCGCTACGGCCGATCAAAGTCTGAAAAATCAATTATTTTATTTATTTTTCTAAAATGTTCATAGTGACTGACTAATTTTTTTGCTATTAAAGATAGCTCAATTTTTTTAACGGCAATCAATTTCTCTCGTCTTTCTGATGAAAAATAAGGTATAATTCATTGTCTACGATGATTTTTAAGAAAGTTGCATTTTTTAACAAAATTTCCAAGGGGGTTAGTCATGTCTTTTTTCACGATTTCATCAAATATTAAAAATATCTAATCCGACTAATTGACGTACGAGGAGCTCAGATTTGCAAACCGCGTTCAATTTGGAGTTTTCGTTTAGCCGCTACGGCCGATCAAAGTATGAAAAATCAAATATTTTCTAAAATTTCCTAAAATGTTCATGGTGACTGAATAATTTTTTTGCTATTGAAGATAGCTGAAATTTTTTAACGGCAATCAATTTCTCTCGTTTTTCTGATGAAAAATAAGGTATAATTCATTGTCTACGATGATTTTTAAGAAAGTTGCATTTTTTAACAAAATTTCCAAGGGGGTTAGTCATGTCTTTTTTCACGATTTCATCAAAAATTAAAAATCTCTAATCCGACTAATTGACGTACGAGGAGCTCAGATTTGCAAACCGCGTTCAATTTGGAGTTTTCGTTTAGCCGCTACGGCCGATCAAAGTCTGAAAAATCAATTATTTTATTTAATTTTCTAAAATGTTCATAGTGACTGACTAATTTTTTTGCTATTGAAGATGGCTCAATTTTTTTAACGGCAATCAATTTCTCTCGTCTTTCTGATGAAAAATAAGGTATAATTCATTGTCTACGATGATTTTTAAGAAAGTTGCATTTTTTAACAAAATTTCCAAGGGGGTTAGTCATGTCTTTTTTCACGATTTCATCAAAAATTAAAAATCTCTAATCCGACTAATTGACGTACGAGGAGCTCAGATTTGCAAACCGCATTCAATTTGGAGTTTTCGTTTAGCCGCTACGGCCGATCAAAGTCTGAAAAATCAATTATTTTATTTAATTTTCTAAAATGTTCATAGTGACTGACTAATTTTTTTGCTATTGAAGATAGCTCAATTTTTTTAACGGCAATCAATTTCTCTCGTCTTTCTGATGAAAAATAAGGTATAATTCATTGTCTACGATGATTTTTAAGAAAGTTGCATTTTTTAACAAAATTTCCAAGTGGGTAAGTCATGTCTTTTTTCACGATTTCATCAAAAATTAAAAATCTCTAATCCGACTAATTGACGTACGAGGAGCTCAGATTTGCAAACCGCGTTCAATTTGGAGTTTTCATTTAGCCGCTACGGCCGATCAAAGTCTGAAAAATCAATTATTTTATTTATTTTTCTAAAATGTTCATAGTGACTGACTAATTTTTTTGCTATTGAAGATAGCTCAATTTTTTTAACGGCAATCAATTTCTCTCGTCTTTCTGATGAAAAATAAGGTATAATTCATTGTCTACGATGATTTTTAAGAAAGTTGCATTTTTTAACAAAATTTCCAAGGGGGTTAGTCATGTCTTTTTTCACGATTTCATCAAAAATTAAAAATCTTTAATCCGACTAATTGACGTACGAGGAGCTCAGATTTGCAAACCGCGTTCAATTTGGAGTTTTCGTTTAGCCGCTACGGCCGATCAAAGAATGAAAAATCAATTCTTTTCTAAAATTTCCTAAAATGTTCATGGTGACTGACTAATTTTTTTGCTATTGAAGATAGCTGAAATTTTTTAACGGCAATCAATTTCTCTCGTCTTTCTGATGAAAAATATGGTATAATTCATAGTCTACGATGATTTTTAAGAAAGTTGCATTTTTTAACAAAATTTCCAAGGGGGTTAGTCATGTCTTTTTTCACGATTTCATCAAAAATTAAAAATCTTTAATCCGACTAATTGACGTACGAGGAGCTCAGATTTGCAAACCGCGTTCAATTTGGAGTTTTCGTTTAGCCGCTACGGCCGATCAAAGAATGAAAAATCAATTCTTTTCTAAAATTTCCTAAAATGTTCATGGTGACTGACTAATTTTTTTGCTATTGAAGATAGCTGAAATTTTTTAACGGCAATCAATTTCTCTCGTCTTTCTGATGAAAAATAAGGTATAATTCATTGTCTACGATGATTTTTAAGAAAGTTGCATTTTTTAACAAAATTTCCAAGGGGGTTAGTCATGTCTTTTTTCACGATTTCATCAAAAATTAAAAATCTCTAATCCGACTAATTGACGTACGAGGAGCTCAGATTTGCAAACCGCGTTCAATTTGGAGTTTTCGTTTAGCCGCTACGGCCGATCAAAGTCTGAAAAATCAATTATTTTCTAAAATTTCCTAAAATGTTCATAGTGACTGACTAATTTTTTTGATATTGAAGATAGCTCAATTTTTTTAACGGCAATCAATTTCTCTCGTCTTTCTGATGAAAAATAAGGTATAATTCATAGTGTACGATGATTTTTAAGAAAGTTGCATTTTTTAACAACATTTCCAAGGGGGTTAATCATGTCTTTTTTCACGATTTCATCAAAAATTAAAAATCTCTAATCCGACTAATTGGCGTACGAGGAGCTCAGATTTGCAAACCGCGTTCAATTTGGAGTTTTCGTTTAGCCGCTACGGCCGATCAAAGTCTGAAAAATCAATTATTTTATTTAATTTTCTAAAATGTTCATAGTGACTGACTAATTTTTTTGCTATTGAAGATAGCTCAATTTTTTTAACGGCAATCAATTTCTCTCGTCTTTTTGATGAAAAATAAGGTATAATTCATTGTCTACGATGATTTTTAAGAAAGTTGCATTTTTTAACAAAATTTCCAAGGGGGTTAGTCATGTCTTTTTTCACGATTTCATCAAAAATTAAAAATCTCTAATCCGACTAATTGACGTACGAGGAGCTCAGATTTGCAAACCGCGTTCAATTTGGAGTTTTCGTTTAGCCGCTACGGCCGATCAAAGTCTGAAAAATCAATTATTTTATTTAATTTTCTAAAATGTTCATAGTGACTGACTAATTTTTTTGCTATTGAAGATGGCTCAATTTTTTTAACGGCAATCAATTTCTCTCGTCTTTCTGATGAAAAATAAGGTATAATTCATTGTCTACGATGATTTTTAAGAAAGTTGCATTTTTTAACAAAATTTCCAAGGGGGTTAGTCATGTCTTTTTTCACGATTTCATCAAAAATTAAAAATCTCTAATCCGACTAATTGACGTACGAGGAGCTCAGATTTGCAAACCGCATTCAATTTGGAGTTTTCGTTTAGCCGCTACGGCCGATCAAAGTCTGAAAAATCAATTATTTTATTTAATTTTCTAAAATGTTCATAGTGACTGACTAATTTTTTTGCTATTGAAGATAGCTCAATTTTTTTAACGGCAATCAATTTCTCTCGTCTTTCTGATGAAAAATAAGGTATAATTCATTGTCTACGATGATTTTTAAGAAAGTTGCATTTTTTAACAAAATTTCCAAGTGGGTAAGTCATGTCTTTTTTCACGATTTCATCAAAAATTAAAAATCTCTAATCCGACTAATTGACGTACGAGGAGCTCAGATTTGCAAACCGCGTTCAATTTGGAGTTTTCATTTAGCCGCTACGGCCGATCAAAGTCTGAAAAATCAATTATTTTATTTATTTTTCTAAAATGTTCATAGTGACTGACTAATTTTTTTGCTATTGAAGATGGCTCAATTTTTTTAACGGCAATCAATTTCTCTCGTCTTTCTGATGAAAAATAAGGTATAATTCATTGTCTACGATGATTTTTAAGAAAGTTGCATTTTTTAACAAAATTTCCAAGGGGGTTAGTCATGTCTTTTTTCACGATTTCATCAAAAATTAAAAATCTCTAATCCGACTAATTGACGTACGAGGAGCTCAGATTTGCAAACCGCGTTCAATTTGGAGTTTTCGTTTAGCCGCTACGGCCGATCAAAGTATGAAAAATCAATTATTTTCTAAAATTTCCTAAAATGTTCATGGTGACTGACTATTTTTTTTGCTATTGAAGATAGCTGAAATTTTTTAACGGCAATCAATTTCTCTCGTCTTTCTGATGAAAAATATGGTATAATTCATAGTCTACGATGATTTTTAAGAAAGTTGCATTTTTTAACAAAATTTCCAAGGGGGTTAGTCATGTCTTTTTTCACGATTTCATCAAAAATTAAAAATCTTTAATCCGACTAATTGACGTACGAGGAGCTCAGATTTGCAAACCGCGTTCAATTTGGAGTTTTCGTTTAGCCGCTACGGCCGATCAAATTCTGAAAAATCAATTATTTTATTTAATTTTCTAAAATGTTCATAGTGACTGACTAATTTTTTTGCTATTGAAGATAGCTCAATTTTTTTAACGGCAATCAATTTCTCGCGTCTTTCTGATGAAAAATAAGGTATAATTCATTGTCTACGATGATTTTTAAGAAAGTTGCATTTTTTAACAAAATTTCCAAGGGGGTTAGTCATGTCTTTTTTCACGATTTCATCAAAAATTAAAAATCTCTAATCCGACTAATTGACGTACGAGGAGCTCAGATTTGCAAACCGCGTTCAATTTGGAGTTTTCGTTTAGCCGCTACGGCCGATCAAATTCTGAAAAATCAATTATTTTATTTAATTTTCTAAAATGTTCATAGTGACTGACTAATTTTTTTGCTATTGAAGATAGCTGAAATTTTTTTAACGGCAATCAATTTCTCTCGTCTTTCTGATGAAAAATAAGGTATAATTCATTGTCTACGATGATTTTTAAGAAAGTTGCATTTTTTAACAAAATTTCCAAGGGGGTTAGTCATGTCTTTTTTCACGATTTCATCAAAAATTAAAAATCTTTAATCCGACTAATTGACGTACGAGGAGCTCAGATTTGCAAACCGCGTTCAATTTGGAGTTTTCGTTTAGCCGCTACGGCCGATCAAAGAATGAAAAATCAATTCTTTTCTAAAATTTCCTAAAATGTTCATGGTGACTGACTAATTTTTTTGCTATTGAAGATAGCTGAAATTTTTTAACGGCAATCAATTTCTCTCGTCTTTCTGATGAAAAATATGGTATAATTCATAGTCTACGATGATTTTTAAGAAAGTTGCATTTTTTAACAAAATTTCCAAGGGGGTTAGTCATGTCTTTTTTCACGATTTCATCAAAAATTAAAAATCTTTAATCCGACTAATTGACGTACGAGGAGCTCAGATTTGCAAACCGCGTTCAATTTGGAGTTTTCGTTTAGCCGCTACGGCCGATCAAAGAATGAAAAATCAATTCTTTTCTAAAATTTCCTAAAATGTTCATGGTGACTGACTAATTTTTTTGCTATTGAAGATAGCTGAAATTTTTTAACGGCAATCAATTTCTCTCGTCTTTCTGATGAAAAATAAGGTATAATTCATTGTCTACGATGATTTTTAAGAAAGTTGCATTTTTTAACAAAATTTCCAGGGGGGTTAGTCATGTCTTTTTTCACGATTTCATCAAAAATTAAAAATCTCTAATCCGACTAATTGACGTACGAGGAGCTCAGATTTGCAAACCGCGTTCAATTTGGAGTTTTCGTTTAGCCGCTACGGCCGATCAAAGTCTGAAAAATCAATTATTTTATTTAATTTTCTAAAATGTTCATAGTGACTGACTAATTTTTTTGCTATTGAAGATGGCTCAATTTTTTTAACGGCAATCAATTTCTCTCGTCTTTCTGATGAAAAATAAGGTATAATTCATTGTCTACGATGATTTTTAAGAAAGTTGCATTTTTTAACAAAATTTCCAAGGGGGTTAGTCATGTCTTTTTTCACGATTTCATCAAAAATTAAAAATCTCTAATCCGACTAATTGACGTACGAGGAGCTCAGATTTGCAAACCGCATTCAATTTGGAGTTTTCGTTTAGCCGCTACGGCCGATCAAAGTCTGAAAAATCAATTATTTTATTTAATTTTCTAAAATGTTCATAGTGACTGACTAATTTTTTTGCTATTGAAGATAGCTCAATTTTTTTAACGGCAATCAATTTCTCTCGTCTTTCTGATGAAAAATAAGGTATAATTCATTGTCTACGATGATTTTTAAGAAAGTTGCATTTTTTAACAAAATTTCCAAGTGGGTAAGTCATGTCTTTTTTCACGATTTCATCAAAAATTAAAAATCTCTAATCCGACTAATTGACGTACGAGGAGCTCAGATTTGCAAACCGCGTTCAATTTGGAGTTTTCATTTAGCCGCTACGGCCGATCAAAGTCTGAAAAATCAATTATTTTATTTATTTTTCTAAAATGTTCATAGTGACTGACTAATTTTTTTGCTATTGAAGATAGCTCAATTTTTTTAACGGCAATCAATTTCTCTCGTCTTTCTGATGAAAAATAAGGTATAATTCATTGTCTACGATGATTTTTAAGAAAGTTGCATTTTTTAACAAAATTTCCAAGGGGGTTAGTCATGTCTTTTTTCACGATTTCATCAAAAATTAAAAATCTCTAATCCGACTAATTGACGTACGAGGAGCTCAGATTTGCAAACCGCGTTCAATTTGGAGTTTTCGTTTAGCCGCTACGGCCGATCAAAGTCTGAAAAATCAATTATTTTATTTAATTTTCTAAAATGTTCATAGTGACTGACTAATTTTTTTGCTATTGAAGATAGCTGAAATTTTTTTAACGGCAATCAATTTCTCTCGTCTTTCTGATGAAAAATAAGGTATAATTCATTGTCTACGATGATTTTTAAGAAAGTTGCATTTTTTAACAAAATTTCCAAGGGGGTTAGTCATGTCTTTTTTCACGATTTCATCAAAAATTAAAAATCTCTAATCCGACTAATTGACGTACGAGGAGCTCAGATTTGCAAACCGCGTTCAATTTGGAGTTTTCGTTTAGCCGCTACGGCCGATCAAAGTATGAAAAATCAAATATTTTCTAAAATTTCCTAAAATGTTCATGGTGACTGAATAATTTTTTTGCTATTGAAGATAGCTGAAATTTTTTAACGGCAATCAATTTCTCTCGTCTTTCTGATGAAAAATAAGGTATAATTCATAGTGTACGATGATTTTTAAGAAAGTTGCATTTTTTAACAAAATTTCCAAGGGGGTTAGTCATGTCTTTTTTCACGATTTCATCAAAAATTAAAAATCTCTAATCCGACTAATTGACGTACGAGGAGCTCAGATTTGCAAACCGCGTTCAATTTGGAGTTTTCGTTTAGCCGCTACGGCCGATCAAAGTCTGAAAAATCAATTATTTTATTTATTTTTCTAAAATGTTCATAGTGACTGACTAATTTTTTTGCTATTGAAGATAGCTCAATTTTTTTAACGGCAATCAATTTCTCTCGTCTTTCTGATGAAAAATAAGGTATAATTCATTGTCTACGATGATTTTTAAGAAAGTTGCATTTTTTAACAAAATTTCCAAGGGGGTTAGTCATGTCTTTTTTCACGATTTCATCAAAAATTAAAAATCTCTAATCCGACTAATTGACGTACGAGGAGCTCAGATTTGCAAACCGCGTTCAATTTGGAGTTTTCGTTTAGCCGCTACGGCCGATCAAATTCTGAAAAATCAATTATTTTATTTAATTTTCTAAAATGTTCATAGTGACTGACTAATTTTTTTGCTATTGAAGATAGCTGAAATTTTTTTAACGGCAATCAATTTCTCTCGTCTTTCTGATGAAAAATAAGGTATAATTCATTGTCTACGATGATTTTTAAGAAAGTTGCATTTTTTAACAAAATTTCCAAGGGGGTTAGTCATGTCTTTTTTCACGATTTCATCAAAAATTAAAAATCTCTAATCCGACTAATTGACGTACGAGGAGCTCAGATTTGCAAACCGCGTTCAATTTGGAGTTTTCGTTTAGCCGCTACGGCCGATCAAAGTATGAAAAATCAAATATTTTCTAAAATTTCCTAAAATGTTCATGGTGACTGAATAATTTTTTTGCTATTGAAGATAGCTGAAATTTTTTAACGGCAATCAATTTCTCTCGTCTTTCTGATGAAAAATAAGGTATAATTCATAGTGTACGATGATTTTTAAGAAAGTTGCATTTTTTAACAAAATTTCCAAGGGGGTTAGTCATGTCTTTTTTCACGATTTCATCAAAAATTAAAAATCTCTAATCCGACTAATTGACGTACGAGGAGCTCAGATTTGCAAACCGCGTTCAATTTGGAGTTTTCGTTTAGCCGCTACGGCCGATCAAAGTCTGAAAAATCAATTATTTTATTTAATTTTCTAAAATGTTCATAGTGACTGACTAATTTTTTGCTATTGAAGATAGCTGAAATTTTTTAACGGCAATCAATTTCTCTCGTCTTTCTGATGAAAAATATGGTATAATTCATAGTCTACGATGATTTTTAAGAAGTTGCATTTTTTAACAAAATTTCCAAGGGGGTTAGTCATGTCTTTTTTCACGATTTCATCAAAAATTAAAAATCTTTAATCCGACTAATTGACGTACGAGGAGCTCAGATTTGCAAACCGCGTTCAATTTGGAGTTTTCGTTTAGCCGCTACGGCCGATCAAAGAATGAAAAATCAATTCTTTTCTAAAATTTCCTAAAATGTTCATGGTGACTGAATAATTTTTTTGCTATTGAAGATAGCTGAAATTTTTTAACGGCAATCAATTTCTCTCGTCTTTCTGATGAAAAATATGGTATAATTCATAGTCTACGATGATTTTTAAGAAAGTTGCATTTTTTAACAAAATTTCCAAGGGGGTTAGTCATGTCTTTTTTCACGATTTCATCAAAAATTAAAAATCTTTAATCCGACTAATTGACGTACGAGGAGCTCAGATTTGCAAACCGCGTTCAATTTGGAGTTTTCGTTTAGCCGCTACGGCCGATCAAAGAATGAAAAATCAATTCTTTTCTAAAATTTCCTAAAATGTTCATGGTGACTGACTAATTTTTTGCTATTGAAGATAGCTGAAATTTTTTAACGGCAATCAATTTCTCTCGTCTTTCTGATGAAAAATAAGGTATAATTCATAGTCTACGATGATTTTTAAGAAAGTTGCATTTTTTAACAAAATTTCCAAGGGGGTTAGTCATGTCTTTTTTCACGATTTCATCAAAAATTAAAAATCTTTAATCCGACTAATTGACGTACGAGGAGCTCAGATTTGCAAACCGCGTTCAATTTGGAGTTTTCGTTTAGCCGCTACGGCCGATCAAAGAATGAAAAATCAATTCTTTTCTAAAATTTCCTAAAATGTTCATGGTGACTGACTAATTTTTTTGCTATTGAAGATAGCTGAAATTTTTTAACGGCAATCAATTTCTCTCGTCTTTCTGATGAAAAATATGGTATAATTCATAGTCTACGATGATTTTTAAGAAAGTTGCATTTTTTAACAAAATTTCCAAGGGGGTTAGTCATGTCTTTTTTCACGATTTCATCAAAAGTTAAAAATTTCTATTCCGACTAACTGACGTACGAGGAGCTCAGATTTGCAAACCGCGTTCAATTTGGAGTTTTCGTTTAGCCGCTACGGCCGATCAAAGTCTGAAAAATCAATTATTTTATTTAATTTTCTAAAATGTTCATAGTGACTGACTCATTTTTTTGCTATTGAAGATAGCTCAATTTTTTTAACGGCAATCAATTTCTCTCGTCTTTCTGATGAAAAATAAGGTATAATTCATTGTCTACGATGATTTTTAAGAAAGTTGCATTTTTTAACAAAATTTCCAAGGGGGTTAGTCATGTCTTTTTTCACGATTTCATCAAAAATTAAAAATCTCTAATCCGACTAATTGACGTACGAGGAGCTCAGATTTGCAAACCGCGTTCAATTTGGAGTTTTCGTTTAGCCGCTACGGCCGATCAAAGTCTGAAAAATCAATTATTTTCTAAAATTTCCTAAAATGTTCATAGTGACTGACTAATTTTTTTGCTATTGAAGATAGCTCAATTTTTTTAACGGCAATCAATTTCTCTCGTCTTTCTGATGAAAAATAAGGTATAATTAATAGTCTACGATGATTTTTAAGAAAGTTGCATTTTTTAACAAAATTTCCAAGGGGGTTAGTCATGTCTTTTTTCACGATTTCATCAAAAATTAAAAATTTCTATTCCGACTAATTGACGTACGAGGAGCTCAGATTTGCAAACCGCGTTCAATTTGGAGTTTTCGTTTAGCCGCTACGGCCGATCAAAGTATGAAAAATCAATTATTTTCTAAAATTTCCTAAAATGTTCATAGTGACTGACTAATTTTTTTGCTATTGAAGATAGCTGAAATTTTTTAACGGCAATCAATTTCTCTCGTCTTTCTGATGAAAAATAAGGTATAATTCATTGTCTACGATGATTTTTAAGAAAGTTGCATTTTTTAACAAAATTTCCAGGGTCATGTCTTTTTTCACGATTTCATCAAAAATTAAAAATCTCTAATCCGACTAATTGACGTACGAGGAGCTCAGATTTGCAAACCGCGTTCAATTTGGAGTTTTCGTTTAGCCGCTACGGCCGATCAAAGTCTGAAAAATCAATTATTTTCTAAAATTTCCTAAAATGTTCATAGTGACTGACTAATTTTTTTGCTATTGAAGATAGCTCAATTTTTTTAACGGCAATCAATTTCTCTCGTCTCTCTGATGAAAAATAAGGTATAATTCATTGTTTACGATGATTTTTACGAAAGTTGCATTTTTTAACAAAATTTCCAAGGGGGTTAGTCATGTCTTTTTTCACGATTTCATCAAAAATTAAAAATCTCTAATCCGACTAATTGACGTACGAGGAGCTTAGATTTGCAAACCGCGTTCAATTTGGAGTTTTCGTTTAGCCGCTACGGCCGATCAAAGTCTGAAAAATCAATTATTTTCTAAAATTTCCTAAAATGTTCATAGTGACTGACTAATTTTTTTGCTATTGAAGATAGCTCAATTTTTTTAACGGCAATCAATTTCTCTCGTCTTTCTGATGAAAAATAAGGTATAATTCATAGTCTACGATGATTTTTAAGAAAGTTGCATTTTTTAACAAAATTTCCAAGGGGGTTAGTCATGTCTTTTTTCACGATTTCATCAAAAATTAAAAATTTCTATTCCGACTAATTGACGTACGAGGAGCTCAGATTTGCAAACCGCGTTCAATTTGGAGTTTTCGTTTAGCCGCTACGGCCGATCAAAGTCTGAAAAATCAATTATTTTCTAAAATTTCCTAAAATGTTCATAGTGACTGACTATTTTTTTTGCTATTGAAGATAGCTCAATTTTTTTAACGGCAATCAATTTCTCTCGTCTTTCTGATGAAAAATAAGGTATAATTCATTGTCTACGATGATTTTTAAGAAAGTTGCATTTTTTAACAAAATTTCCAGGGGGGTTAGTCATGTCTTTTTTCACGATTTCATCAAAAATTAAAAATCTCTAATCCGACTAATTGACGTACGAGGAGCTCAGATTTGCAAACCGCGTTCAATTTGGAGTTTTCGTTTAGCCGCTACGGCCGATCAAAGTCTGAAAAATCAATTATTTTCTAAAATTTCCTAAAATGTTCATAGTGACTGACTAATTTTTTTGCTATTGAAGATAGCTCAATTTTTTTAACGGCAATCAATTTCTCTCGTCTTTCTGATGAAAAATAAGGTATAATTCATAGTCTACGATGATTTTTAAGAAAGTTGCATTTTTTAACAAAATTTCCAAGGGGGTTAGTCATGTCTTTTTTCACGATTTCATCAAAAATTAAAAATTTCTATTCCGACTAATTGACGTACGAGGAGCTCAGATTTGCAAACCGCGTTCAATTTGGAGTTTTCGTTTAGCCGCTACGGCCGATCAAAGTATGAAAAATCAATTATTTTCTAAAATTTCCTAAAATGTTCATAGTGACTGACTAATTTTTTTGCTATTGAAGATAGCTCAATTTTTTTAACGGCAATCAATTTCTCTCGTCTTTCTGATGAAAAATAAGGTATAATTCATAGTCTACGATGATTTTTAAGAAAGTTGCATTTTTTAACAAAATTTCCAAGGGGGTTAGTCATGTCTTTTTTCACGATTTCATCAAAAATTAAAAATTTCTATTCCGACTAATTGACGTACGAGGAGCTCAGATTTGCAAACCGCGTTCAATTTGGAGTTTTCGTTTAGCCGCTACGGCCGATCAAAGTATGAAAAATCAATTATTTTCTAAAATTTCCTAAAATGTTCATAGTGACTGACTAATTTTTTTGCTATTGAAGATAGCTGAAATTTTTTACCGGCAATCAATTTCTCTCGTCTTTCTGATGAAAAATAAGGTATAATTCATTGTCTACGATGATTTTTAAGAAAGTTGCATTTTTTAACAAAATTTCCAGGGGGGTTAGTCATGTCTTTTTTCACGATTTCATCAAAAATTAAAAATCTCTAATCCGACTAATTGACGTACGAGGAGCTCAGATTTGCAAACCGCGTTCAATTTGGAGTTTTCGTTTAGCCGCTACGGCCGATCAAAGTCTGAAAAATCAATTATTTTATTTAATTTTCTAAAATGTTCATAGTGACTGACTAATTTTTTTGCTATTGAAGATAGCTCAATTTTTTTAACGGCAATCAATTTCTCTCGTCTTTCTGATGAAAAATAAGGTATAATTCATTGTCTACGATGATTTTTAAGAAAGTTGCATTTTTTAACAAAATTTCCAGGGGGGTTAGTCATGTCTTTTTTCACGATTTCATCAAAAATTAAAAATCTCTAATCCGACTAATTGACGTACGAGGAGCTCAGATTTGCAAACCGCGTTCAATTTGGAGTTTTCGTTTAGCCGCTACGGCCGATCAAAGTCTGAAAAATCAGTTATTTTCTAAAATTTCCTAAAATGTTCATAGTGACTGACTAATTTTTTTGCTATTGAAGATAGCTCAATTTTTTTAACGGCAATCAATTTCTCTCGTCTTTCTGATGAAAAATAAGGTATAATTCATAGTCTACGATGATTTTTAAGAAAGTTGCATTTTTTAACAAAATTTCCAGGGGGGTTAGTCATGTCTTTTTTCACGATTTCATCAAAAATTAAAAATCTCTAATCCGACTAATTGACGTACGAGGAGCTCAGATTTGCAAACCGCGTTCAATTTGGAGTTTTCGTTTAGCCGCTACGGCCGATCAAAGTCTGAAAAATCAATTATTTTATTTAATTTTCTAAAATGTTCATAGTGACTGACTAATTTTTTTGCTATTGAAGATAGCTCAATTTTTTTAACGGCAATCAATTTCTCTCGTCTTTCTGATGAAAAATAGGGTATAATTCATTGTTTACGATGATTTTTAAGAAAGTTGCATTTTTTAACAAAATTTCCAAGGGGGTTAGTCATGTCTTTTTTCACGATTTCATCAAAAATTAAAAATCTCTAATCCGACTAATTGACGTACGAGGAGCTCAGATTTGCAAACCGCGTTCAATTTGGAGTTTTCGTTTAGCCGCTACGGCCGATCAAAGTATGAAAAATCAATTATTTTCTAAAATTTCCTAAAATGTTCATGGTGACTGACTAATTTTTTTGCTATTGAAGATAGCTGAAATTTTTTAACGGCAATCAATTTCTCTCGTCTTTCTGATGAAAAATAAGGTATAATTCATAGTGTCCGATGATTTTTAAGAAAGTTGCATTTTTTAACAACATTTCCAAGGGGGTTAGTCATGTCTTTTTTCACGATTTCATCAAAAATTAAAAATCTCTAATCCGACTAATTGACGTACGAGGAGCTCAGATTTGCAAACCGCGTTCAATTTGGAGTTTTCGTTTAGCCGCTACGGCCGATCAAAGTCTGAAAAATCAATTATTTTATTTAATTTTCTAAAATGTTCATAGTGACTGACTAATTTTTTTGCTATTGAAGATAGCTCAATTTTTTTAACGGCAATCAATTTCTCTCGTCTTTCTGATGAAAAATAAGGTATAATTCATTGTCTACGATGATTTTTAAGAAAGTTGCATTTTTTAACAAAATTTCCAAGGGGGTTAGTCATGTCTTTTTTCACGATTTCATCAAAAATTAAAAATCTCTAATCCGACTAATTGACGTACGAGGAGCTCAGATTTGCAAACCGCGTTCAATTTGGAGTTTTCGTTTAGCCGCTACGGCCGATCAAAATATGAAAAATCAAATATTTTCTAAAATTTCCTAAAATGTTCATGGTGACTGAATAATTTTTTTGCTATTGAAGATAGCTGAAATTTTTTAACGGCAATCAATTTCTCTCGTCTTTCTGATGAAAAATAAGGTATAATTCATAGTGTACGATGATTTTTAAGAAAGTTGCATTTTTTAACAAAATTTCCAAGTGGGTTAGTCATGTCTTTTTTCACGATTTCATCAAAAATTAAAAATCTCTAATCCTACTAATTGACGTACGAGGAGCTCAGATTTGCAAACCGCGTTCAATTTGGAGTTTTCGTTTAGCCGCTACGGCCGATCAAAGTATGAAAAATCAATTATTTTCTAAAATTTCCTAAAATGTTCATGGTGACTGACTAATTTTTTTGCTATTGAAGATAGCTCAATTTTTTTAACGGCAATCAATTTCTCTCGTCTTTCTGATGAAAAATAAGGTATAATTCATTGTCTACGATGATTTTTAAGAAAGTTGCATTTTTTAACAAAATTTCCAAGGGGGTTAGTCATGTCTTTTTTCACGATTTCATCAAAAATTAAAAATCTCTAATCCGACTAATTGACGTACGAGGAGCTCAGATTTGCAAACCGCGTTCAATTTGGAGTTTTCGTTTAGCCGCTACGGCCGATCAAAGTATGAAAAATCAAATATTTTCTAAAATTTCCTAAAATGTTCATGGTGACTGAATAATTTTTTTGCTATTGAAGATAGCTGAAATTTTTTAACGGCAATCAATTTCTCTCGTCTTTCTGATGAAAAATAAGGTATAATTCATAGTGTACGATGATTTTTAAGAAAGTTGCATTTTTTAACAAAATTTCCAAGTGGGTTAGTCATGTCTTTTTTCACGATTTCATCAAAAATTAAAAATCTCTAATCCTACTAATTGACGTACGAGGAGCTCAGATTTGCAAACCGCGTTCAATTTGGAGTTTTCGTTTAGCCGCTACGGCCGATCAAAGTCTGAAAAATCAATTATTTTATTTATTTTTCTAAAATGTTCATAGTGACTGACTAATTTTTTTGCTATTGAAGATAGCTCAATTTTTTTAACGGCAATCAATTTCTCTCGTCTTTCTGATGAAAAATAAGGTATAATTCATTGTCTACGATGATTTTTAAGAAAGTTGCATTTTTTAACAAAATTTCCAAGGGGGTTAGTCATGTCTTTTTTCACGATTTCATCAAAAATTAAAAATCTCTAATCCGACTAATTGACGTACGAGGAGCTCAGATTTGCAAACCGCGTTCAATTTGGAGTTTTCGTTTAGCCGCTACGGCCGATCAAAGTCTGAAAAATCAATTATTTTATTTAATTTTCTAAAATGTTCATAGTGACTGACTAATTTTTTTGCTATTGAAGATAGCTCAATTTTTTTTAACGGCAATCAATTTCTCTCGTCTTTCTGATGAAAAATAAGGTATAATTCATTGTCTACGATGATTTTTAAGAAAGTTGCATTTTTTAACAAAATTTCCAAGGGGGTTAGTCATGTCTTTTTTCACGATTTCATCAAAAATTAAAAATCTCTAATCCGACTAATTGACGTACGAGGAGCTCAGATTTGCAAACCGCGTTCAATTTGGAGTTTTCGTTTAGCCGCTACGGCCGATCAAAATATGAAAAATCAAATATTTTCTAAAATTTCCTAAAATGTTCATGGTGACTGAATAATTTTTTTGCTATTGAAGATAGCTGAAATTTTTTAACGGCAATCAATTTCTCTCGTCTTTCTGATGAAAAATAAGGTATAATTCATAGTGTACGATGATTTTTAAGAAAGTTGCATTTTTAACAAAATTTCCAAGGGGGTTAGTCATGTCTTTTTTCACGATTTCATCAAAAATTAAAAATCTCTAATCCGACTAATTGACGTACGAGGAGCTCAGATTTGCAAACCGCGTTCAATTTGGAGTTTTCGTTTAGCCGCTACGGCCGATCAAAGTATGAAAAATCAATTATTTTCTAAAATTTCCTAAAATGTTCATGGTGACTGACTAATTTTTTTTGCTATTGAAGATAGCTCAATTTTTTTAACGGCAATCAATTTCTCTCGTCTTTCTGATGAAAAATAAGGTATAATTCATTGTCTACGATGATTTTTAAGAAAGTTGCATTTTTTAACAAAATTTCCAATGTCTTTTTTCACGATTTCATCAAAAATTAAAAATCTCCAATCCGACTAATTGACGTACGAGGAGCTCAGATTTGCAAACCGCGTTCAATTTGGAGTTTTCGTTTAGCCGCTACGGCCGATCAAAGTATGAAAAATCAAATATTTTCTAAAATTTCCTAAAATGTTCATGGTGACTGAATAATTTTTTTGCTATTGAAGATAGCTGAAATTTTTTAACGGCAATCAATTTCTCTCGTCTTTCTGATGAAAAATAAGGTATAATTCATAGTGTACGATGATTTTTAAGAAAGTTGCATTTTTTAACAAAATTTCCAAGTGGGTTAGTCATGTCTTTTTTCACGATTTCATCAAAAATTAAAAATCTCTAATCCTACTAATTGACGTACGAGGAGCTCAGATTTGCAAACCGCGTTCAATTTGGAGTTTTCGTTTAGCCGCTACGGCCGATCAAAGTCTGAAAAATCAATTATTTTATTTAATTTTCTAAAATGTTCATAGTGACTGACTAATTTTTTTGCTATTGAAGATAGCTCAATTTTTTTAACGGCAATCAATTTCTCTCGTCTTTCTGATGAAAAATAAGGTATAATTCATTGTCTACGATGATTTTTAAGAAAGTTGCATTTTTTAACAAAATTTCCAAGGGGGTTAGTCATGTCTTTTTTCACGATTTCATCAAAAATTAAAAATCTCTAATCCGACTAATTGACGTACGAGGAGCTCAGATTTGCAAACCGCGTTCAATTTGGAGTTTTCGTTTAGCCGCTACGGCCGATCAAATTCTGAAAAATCAATTATTTTCCAAAATTTCCTAAAATGTTCATGGTGACTGACTAATTTTTTTGCTATTGAAGATAGCTGAAATTTTTTAACGGCGATCAATTTCTCTCGTCTTTCTGATGAAAAATAAGGTATAATTCATAGTGTACGATGATTTTTAAGAAAGTTGCATTTTTTAACAACATTTCCAAGGGGGTTAGTCATGTCTTTTTTCACTATTTCATCAAAAATTAAAAATCTCTAATCCGACTAATTGACGTACGAGGAGCTCAGATTTGCAAACCGCGTTCAATTTGGAGTTTTCGTTTAGCCGCTACGGCCGATCAAAGTCTGAAAAATCAATTATTTTATTTAATTTTCTAAAATGTTCATAGTGACTGACTAATTTTTTTGCTATTGAAGATAGCTCAATTTTTTTAACGGCAATCAATTTCTCTCGTCTTTCTGATGAAAAATAAGGTATAATTCATTGTCTACGATGATTTTTAAGAAAGTTGCATTTTTTAACAAAATTTCCAAGGGGGTTAGTCATGTCTTTTTTCACGATTTGATCAAAAATTAAAAATCTTTAATCCGACTAATTGACGTACGAGGAGCTCAGATTTGCAAACCGCGTTCAATTTGGAGTTTTCGTTTAGCCGCTACGGCCGATCAAAGTATGAAAAATCAATTATTTTCTAAAATTTCCTAAAATGTTCATAGTGACTGACTAATTTTTTTGCTATTGAAGATAGCTCAATTTTTTTAACGGCAATCAATTTCTCTCGTCTTTCTGATGAAAAATAAGGTATAATTCATTGTCTACGATGATTTTTAAGAAAGTTGCATTTTTTAACAAAATTTCCAAGGGGGTTAGTCATGTCTTTTTTCACGATTTCATCAAAATCTCTAATCCGACTAATTGACGTACGAGGAGCTCAGATTTGCAAACCGCGTTCAATTTGGAGTTTTCGTTTAGCCGCTACGGCCGATCAAATTCTGAAAAATCAATTATTTTCCAAAATTCCTAAAATGTTCATGGTGACTGACTAATTTTTTTGCTATTGAAGATAGCTGAAATTTTTTAACGGCGATCAATTTCTCTCGTCTTTCTGATGAAAAATAAGGTATAATTCATAGTGTACGATGATTTTTAAGAAAGTTGCATTTTTTAACAACATTTCCAAGGGGGTTAGTCATGTCTTTTTTCACTATTTCATCAAAAATTAAAAATCTCTAATCCGACTAATTGGCGTACGAGGAGCTCAGATTTGCAAACCGCGTTCAATTTGGAGTTTTCGTTTAGCCGCTACGGCCGATCAAAGTCTGAAAAATCAATTATTTTATTTAATTTTCTAAAATGTTCATAGTGACTGACTAATTTTTTTGCTATTGAAGATAGCTCAATTTTTTTAACGGCAATCAATTTCTCTCGTCTTTCTGATGAAAAATAAGGTATAATTCATTGTCTACGATGATTTTTAAGAAAGTTGCATTTTTTAACAAAATTTCCAAGGGGGTTAGTCATGTCTTTTTTCACGATTTCATCAAAAATTAAAAATCTTTAATCCGACTAATTGACGTACGAGAAGCTCATATTTGCAAACCGCGTTCAATTTGGAGTTTTCGTTTAGCCGCTACGGCCGATCAAAGAATGAAAAATCAATTCTTTTCTAAAATTTTCTAAAATGTTCATGGTGACTGACTAATTTTTTTGCTATTGAAGATAGCTGAAATTTTTTAACGGGAATCAATTTCTCTCGTCTTTCTGATGAAAAATAAGGTATAATTCATAGTGTACGATGATTTTTAAGAAAGTTGCATTTTTTAACAACATTTCCAAGGGGGTTAGTCATGTCTTTTTTCACGATTTCATCAAAAATTAAAAATCTTTAATCCGACTAATTGACGTACGAGGAGCTCAGATTTGCAAACCGCGTTCAATTTGGAGTTTTCGTTTAGCCGCTACGGCCGATCAAAGTATGAAAAATCAATTATTTTCTAAAATTTCCTAAAATGTTCATGGTGACTGACTAATTTTTTAGCTATTGAAGATAGCTGAAATTTTTTAACGGCAATCAATTTCTCTCGTCTTTCTGATGAAAAATAAGGTATAATTCATAGTCTACGATGATTTTTAAGAAAGTTGCATTTTTTAACAAAATTTCCAAGGGGGTTAGTCATGTCTTTTTTCACGATTTCATCAAAAATTAAAAATCTCTAATCCGACTAATTGACGTACGAGGAGCTCAGATTTGCAAACCGCGTTCAATTTGGAGTTTTCGTTTAGCCGCTACGGCCGATCAAAGTCTGAAAAATCAATTATTTTATTTATTTTTCTAAAATGTTCATAGTGACTGACTAATTTTTTTGCTATTGAAGATAGCTCAATTTTTTTAACGGCAATCAATTTCTCTCGTCTTTCTGATGAAAAATAAGGTATAATTCATTGTCTACGATGATTTTTAAGAAAGTTGCATTTTTTAACAAAATTTCCAAGGGGGTTAGTCATGTCTTTTTTCACGATTTCATCAAAAATTAAAAATCTCTAATCCGACTAATTGACGTACGAGGAGCTCAGATTTGCAAACCGCGTTCAATTTGGAGTTTTCGTTTAGCCGGTACGGCCGATCAAAGTCTGAAAAATCAATTATTTTATTTAATTTTCTAAAATGTTCATAGTGACTGACTAATTTTTTTGCTATTGAAGATAGCTCAATTTTTTTTAACGGCAATCAATTTCTCTCGTCTTTCTGATGAAAAATAAGGTATAATTCATTGTCTACGATGATTTTTAAGAAAGTTGCATTTTTTAACAAAATTTCCAAGGGGGTTAGTCATGTCTTTTTTCACGATTTCATCAAAAATTAAAAATCTCTAATCCGACTAATTGACGTACGAGGAGCTCAGATTTGCAAACCGCGTTCAATTTGGAGTTTTCGTTTAGCCGCTACGGCCGATCAAAGTATGAAAAATCAATTATTTTATTTAATTTTCTAAAATGTTCATAGTGACTGACTAATTTTTTTGCTATTGAAGATAGCTCAATTTTTTTAACGGCAATCAATTTCTCTCGTCTTTCTGATGAAAAATAAGGTATAATTCATTGTCTGCGATGATTTTTAAGAAAGTTGCATTTTTTAACAAAATTTCCAAGGGGGTAAGTCATGTCTTTTTTCACGATTTCATCAAAAATTAAAAATCTCTAATCCGACTAATTGACGTACGAGGAGCTCAGATTTGCAAACCGCGTTCAATTTGGAGTTTTCGTTTAGCCGCTACGGCCGATCAAAGTCTGAAAAATCAATTATTTTATTTATTTTTCTAAAATGTTCATAGTGACTGACTAATTTTTTTGCTATTGAAGATAGCTCAATTTTTTTAACGGCAATCAATTTCTCTCGTCTTTCTGATGAAAAATAAGGTATAATTCATTGTCTACGATGATTTTTAAGAAAGTTGCATTTTTTAACAAAATTTCCAAGGGGGTTAGTCATGTCTTTTTTCACGATTTCATCAAAAATTAAAAATCTCTAATCCGACTAATTGACGTACGAGGAGCTCAGATTTGCAAACCGCGTTCAATTTGGAGTTTTCGTTTAGCCGCTACGGCCGATCAAAGTCTGAAAAATCAATTATTTTATTTAATTTTCTAAAATGTTCATAGTGACTGACTAATTTTTTTGCTATTGAAGATAGCTCAATTTTTTTAACGGCAATCAATTTCTCTCGTCTTTCTGATGAAAAATAAGGTATAATTCATTGTCTACGATGATTTTTAAGAAAGTTGCATTTTTTAACAAAATTTCCAAGGGGGTTAGTCATGTCTTTTTTCACGATTTCATCAAAAATTAAAAATCTCTAATCCGACTAATTGACGTACGAGGAGCTCAGATTTGCAAACCGCGTTCAATTTGGAGTTTTCGTTTAGCCGCTACGGCCGATCAAAGTCTGAAAAATCAATTATTTTATTTATTTTTCTAAAATGTTCATAGTGACTGACTAATTTTTTTGCTATTGAAGATAGCTCAATTTTTTTAACGGCAATCAATTTCTCTCGTCTTTCTGATGAAAAATAAGGTATAATTCATTGTCTACGATGATTTTTAAGAAAGTTGCATTTTTTAACAAAATTTCCAAGGGGGTTAGTCATGTCTTTTTTCACGATTTCATCAAAAATTAAAAATCTCTAATCCGACTAATTGACGTACGAGGAGCTCAGATTTGCAAACCGCGTTCAATTTGGAGTTTTCGTTTAGCCGGTACGGCCGATCAAAGTCTGAAAAATCAATTATTTTATTTAATTTTCTAAAATGTTCATAGTGACTGACTAATTTTTTTGCTATTGAAGATAGCTCAATTTTTTTTAACGGCAATCAATTTCTCTCGTCTTTCTGATGAAAAATAAGGTATAATTCATTGTCTACGATGATTTTTAAGAAAGTTGCATTTTTTAACAAAATTTCCAAGGGGGTTAGTCATGTCTTTTTTCACGATTTCATCAAAAATTAAAAATCTCTAATCCGACTAATTGACGTACGAGGAGCTCAGATTTGCAAACCGCGTTCAATTTGGAGTTTTCGTTTAGCCGCTACGGCCGATCAAAGTATGAAAAATCAATTATTTTCTAAAAGTTCCTAAAATGTTCATGGTGACTGACTAATTTTTTTGCTATTGAAGATAGCTGAAATTTTTTAACGGCGATCAATTTCTCTCGTCTTTCTGATGAAAAATAAGGTATAATTCATAGTGTACGATGATTTTTAAGAAAGTTGCATTTTTTAACAACATTTCCAAGGGTCATGTCTTTTTTCACTATTTCATCAAAAATTAAAAATCTCTAATCCGACTAATTGACGTACGAGGAGCTCAGATTTGCAAACCGCGTTCAATTTGGAGTTTTCGTTTAGCCGCTACGGCCGATCAAAGTCTGAAAAATCAATTATTTTATTTAATTTTCTAAAATGTTCATAGTGACTGACTAATTTTTTTGCTATTGAAGATAGCTCAATTTTTTTAACGGCAATCAATTTCTCTCGTCTTTCTGATGAAAAATAAGGTATAATTCATTGTCTACGATGATTTTTAAGAAAGTTGCATTTTTTAACAAAATTTCCAAGGGGGTTAGTCATGTCTTTTTTCACGATTTGATCAAAAATTAAAAATCTTTAATCCGACTAATTGACGTACGAGGAGCTCAGATTTGCAAACCGCGTTCAATTTGGAGTTTTCGTTTAGCCGCTACGGCCGATCAAAGTATGAAAAATCAATTATTTTCTAAAATTTCCTAAAATGTTCATAGTGACTGACTAATTTTTTTGCTATTGAAGATAGCTCAATTTTTTTAACGGCAATCAATTTCTCTCGTCTTTCTGATGAAAAATAAGGTATAATTCATTGTCTACGATGATTTTTAAGAAAGTTGCATTTTTTAACAAAATTTCCAAGGGGGTTAGTCATGTCTTTTTTCACGATTTCATCAAAATCTCTAATCCGACTAATTGACGTACGAGGAGCTCAGATTTGCAAACCGCGTTCAATTTGGAGTTTTCGTTTAGCCGCTACGGCCGATCAAATTCTGAAAAATCAATTATTTTCCAAAATTTCCTAAAATGTTCATGGTGACTGACTAATTTTTTTGCTATTGAAGATAGCTGAAATTTTTTAACGGCAATCAATTTCTCTCGTCTTTCTGATGAAAAATAAGGTATAATTCATAGTGTACGATGATTTTTAAGAAAGTTGCATTTTTTAACAACATTTCCAAGGGGGTTAGTCATGTCTTTTTTCACTATTTCATCAAAAATTAAAAATCTCTAATCCGACTAATTGACGTACGAGGAGCTCAGATTTGCAAACCGCGTTCAATTTGGAGTTTTCGTTTAGCCGGTACGGCCGATCAAAGTCTGAAAAATCAATTATTTTATTTAATTTTCTAAAATGTTCATAGTGACTGACTAATTTTTTTGCTATTGAAGATAGCTCAATTTTTTTAACGGCAATCAATTTCTCTCGTCTTTCTGATGAAAAATAAGGTATAATTCAATGTCTACGATGATTTTTAAGAAAGTTGCATTTTTTAACAAAATTTCCAAGGGGGTTAGTCATGTCTTTTTTCACGATTTCATCAAAAATTAAAAATCTTTAATCCGACTAATTGACGTACGAGAAGCTCATATTTGCAAACCGCGTTCAATTTGGAGTTTTCGTTTAGCCGCTACGGCCGATCAAAGAATGAAAAATCAATTCTTTTCTAAAATTTTCTAAAATGTTCATGGTGACTGACTAATTTTTTTGCTATTGAAGATAGCTGAAATTTTTTAACGGGAATCAATTTCTCTCGTCTTTCTGATGAAAAATAAGGTATAATTCATAGTGTACGATGATTTTTAAGAAAGTTGCATTTTTTAACAACATTTCCAAGGGGGTTAGTCATGTCTTTTTTCACGATTTCATCAAAAATTAAAAATCTTTAATCCGACTAATTGACGTACGAGGAGCTCAGATTTGCAAACCGCGTTCAATTTGGAGTTTTCGTTTAGCCGCTACGGCCGATCAAAGTCTGAAAAATCAATTATTTTATTTAATTTTCTAAAATGTTCATAGTGACTGACTAATTTTTTTGCTATTGAAGATAGCTCAATTTTTTTAACGGCAATCAATTTCTCTCGTCTTTCTGATGAAAAATAAGGTATAATTCATTGTCTACGATGATTTTTAAGAAAGTTGCATTTTTTAACAAAATTTCCAAGGGGGTTAGTCATGTCTTTTTTCACGATTTCATCAAAAATTAAAAATCTCTAATCCGACTAATTGACGTACGAGGAGCTCAGATTTGCAAACCGCGTTCAATTTGGAGTTTTCGTTTAGCCGCTACGGCCGATCAAAGTATGAAAAATCAATTATTTTCTAAAATTTCCTAAAATGTTCATGGTGACTGACTAATTTTTTAGCTATTGAAGATAGCTGAAATTTTTTAACGGCAATCAATTTCTCTCGTCTTTCTGATGAAAAATAAGGTATAATTCATAGTCTACGATGATTTTTAAGAAAGTTGCATTTTTTAACAAAATTTCCAAGGGGGTTAGTCATGTCTTTTTTCACGATTTCATCAAAAATTAAAAATCTCTAATCCGACTAATTGACGTACGAGGAGCTCAGATTTGCAAACCGCGTTCAATTTGGAGTTTTCGTTTAGCCGCTACGGCCGATCAAAGTATGAAAAATCAATTCTTTTCTAAAATTTCCTAAAATGTTCATGGTGACTGACTAATTTTTTAGCTATTGAAGATAGCTGAAATTTTTTAACGGCAATCAATTTCTCTCGTCTTTCTGATGAAAAATAAGGTATAATTCATAGTCTACGATGATTTTTAAGAAAGTTGCATTTTTTAACAACATTTCCAAGGGGGTTAGTCATGTCTTTTTTCACGATTTCATCAAAAATTAAAAATCTTTAATCCGACTAATTGACGTACGAGGAGCTCAGATTTGCAAACCGCGTTCAATTTGGAGTTTTCGTTTAGCCGCTACGGCCGATCAAAGTCTGAAAAATCAATTATTTTATTTAATTTTCTAAAATGTTCATAGTGACTGACTAATTTTTTTGCTATTGAAGATAGCTCAATTTTTTTAACGGCAATCAATTTCTCTCGTCTTTCTGATGAAAAATAAGGTATAATTCATTGTCTACGATGATTTTTAAGAAAGTTGCATTTTTTAACAAAATTTCCAAGGGGGTTAGTCATGTCTTTTTTCACGATTTCATCAAAAATTAAAAATCTCTAATCCGACTAATTGACGTACGAGGAGCTCAGATTTGCAAACCGCGTTCAATTTGGAGTTTTCGTTTAGCCGCTACGGCCGATCAAAGTATGAAAAATCAATTATTTTCTAAAATTTCCTAAAATGTTCATGGTGACTGACTAATTTTTTAGCTATTGAAGATAGCTGAAATTTTTTAACGGCAATCAATTTCTCTCGTCTTTCTGATGAAAAATAAGGTATAATTCATAGTCTACGATGATTTTTAAGAAAGTTGCATTTTTTAACAAAATTTCCAAGGGGGTTAGTCATGTCTTTTTTCACGATTTCATCAAAAATTAAAAATCTCTAATCCGACTAATTGACGTACGAGGAGCTCAGATTTGCAAACCGCGTTCAATTTGGAGTTTTCGTTTAGCCGCTACGGCCGATCAAAGTATGAAAAATCAATTCTTTTCTAAAATTTCCTAAAATGTTCATGGTGACTGACTAATTTTTTTGCTATTGAAGATAGCTGAAATTTTTTAACGGCAATCAATTTCTCTCGTCTTTTTGATGAAAAATAAGGTATAATTCATAGTCTACGATGATTTTTAAGAAAGTTGCATTTTTTAACAAAATTTCCAAGGGGGTTAGTCATGTCTTTTTTCACGATTTCATCAAAAATTAAAAATCTCTATTCCGACTAATTGACGTACGAGGAGCTCAGATTTGCAAACCGCGTTCAATTTGGAGTTTTCGTTTAGCCGCTACGGCCGATCAAAGTATGAAAAATCAATTATTTTCTAAAATTTCCTAAAATGTTCATGGTGACTGACTAATTTTTTAGCTATTGAAGATAGCTGAAATTTTTTAACGGCAATCAATTTCTCTCGTCTTTTTGATGAAAAATAAGGTATAATTCATAGTCTACGATGATTTTTAAGAAAGTTGCATTTTTTAACAAAATTTCCAAGGGGGTTAGTCATGTCTTTTTTCACGATTTCATCAAAAATTAAAAATCTCTAATCCGACTAATTGACGTACGAGGAGCTCAGATTTGCAAACCGCGTTCAATTTGGAGTTTTCGTTTAGCCGCTACGGCCGATCAAAGTATGAAAAATCAATTATTTTCTAAAATTTCCTAAAATGTTCATGGTGACTGACTAATTTTTTAGCTATTGAAGATAGCTGAAATTTTTTAACGGCAATCAATTTCTCTCGTCTTTCTGATGAAAAATAAGGTATAATTCATAGTCTACGATGATTTTTAAGAAAGTTGCATTTTTTAACAAAATTTCCAAGGGGGGTTAGTCATGTCTTTTTTCACGATTTCATCAAAAATTAAAAATCTCTAATCCGACTAATTGACGTACGAGGAGCTCAGATTTGCAAACCGCGTTCAATTTGGAGTTTTCGTTTAGCCGCTACGGCCGATCAAAGTATGAAAAATCAATTATTTTCTAAAATTTCCTAAAATGTTCATGGTGACTGACTAATTTTTTTGCTATTGAAGATAGCTGAAATTTTTTAACGGCAATCAATTTCTCTCGTCTTTTTGATGAAAAATAAGGTATAATTCATAGTCTACGATGATTTTTAAGAAAGTTGCATTTTTTAACAAAATTTCCAAGGGGGTTAGTCATGTCTTTTTTCACGATTTCATCAAAAATTAAAAATTTCTATTCCGACTAATTGACGTACGAGGAGCTCAGATTTGCAAACCGCGTTCAATTTGGAGTTTTCGTTTAGCCGCTACGGCCGATGAAAGTCTGAAAAATCAATTATTTTATTTAATTTTCTAAAATGTTCATAGTGACTGACTAATTTTTTTGCTATTGAAGATAGCTCAATTTTTTTAACGGCAATCAATTTCTCTCGTCTTTCTGATGAAAAATAAGGTATAATTCATTGTCTACGATGATTTTTAAGAAAGTTGCATTTTTTAACAAAATTTCCAAGGGGGTTAGTCATGTCTTTTTTCACGATTTCATCAAAAATTAAAAATTTCTATTCCGACTAATTGACGTACGAGGAGCTCAGATTTGCAAACCGCGTTCAATTTGGAGTTTTCGTTTAGCCGCTACGGCCGATGAAAGTCTGAAAAATCAATTATTTTATTTAATTTTCTAAAATGTTCATAGTGACTGACTAATTTTTTTGCTATTGAAGATAGCTCAATTTTTTTAACGGCAATCAATTTCTCTCGTCTTTCTGATGAAAAATAAGGTATAATTCATTGTCTACGATGATTTTTAAGAAAGTTGCATTTTTTAACAAAATTTCCAAGGGGGTTAGTCATGTCTTTTTTCACGATTTCATCAAAAATTAAAAATTTCTATTCCGACTAATTGACGTACGAGGAGCTCAGATTTGCAAACCGCGTTCAATTTGGAGTTTTCGTTTAGCCGCTACGGCCGATCAAAGTCTGAAAAATCAATTATTTTATTTAATTTTCTAAAATGTTCATAGTGACTGACTAATTTTTTTGCTATTGAAGATAGCTCAATTTTTTTAACGGAAATCAATTTCTCTCGTCTTTCTGATGAAAAATAAGGTATAATTCATTGTCTACGATGATTTTTAAGAAAGTTGCATTTTTTAACAAAATTTCCAAGGGGGTTAGTCATGTCTTTTTTCACGATTTCATCAAAAATTAAAAATCTCTAATCCGACTAATTGACGTACGAGGAGCTCAGATTTGCAAACCGCGTTCAATTTGGAGTTTTCGTTTAGCCGCTACGGCCGATCAAAGTATGAAAAATCAATTATTTTCTAAAATTTCCTAAAATGTTCATGGTGACTGACTAATTTTTTAGCTATTGAAGATAGCTGAAATTTTTTAACGGCAATCAATTTCTCTCGTCTTTCTGATGAAAAATAAGGTATAATTCATAGTCTACGATGATTTTTAAGAAAGTTGCATTTTTTAACAAAATTTCCAAGGGGGTTAGTCATGTCTTTTTTCACGATTTCATCAAAAATTAAAAATCTCTAATCCGACTAATTGACGTACGAGGAGCTCAGATTTGCAAACCGCGTTCAATTTGGAGTTTTCGTTTAGCCGCTACGGCCGATCAAAGTATGAAAAATCAATTATTTTCTAAAATTTCCTAAAATGTTCATGGTGACTGACTAATTTTTTAGCTATTGAAGATAGCTGAAATTTTTTAACGGCAATCAATTTCTCTCGTCTTTCTGATGAAAAATAAGGTATAATTCATAGTCTACGATGATTTTTAAGAAAGTTGCATTTTTTAACAAAATTTCCAAGGGGGTTAGTCATGTCTTTTTTCACGATTTCATCAAAAATTAAAAATCTCTAATCCGACTAATTGACGTACGAGGAGCTCAGATTTGCAAACCGCGTTCAATTTGGAGTTTTCGTTTAGCCGCTACGGCCGATCAAAGTATGAAAAATCAATTATTTTCTAAAATTTCCTAAAATGTTCATGGTGACTGACTAATTTTTTTGCTATTGAAGATAGCTGAAATTTTTTAACGGCAATCAATTTCTCTCGTCTTTTTGATGAAAAATAAGGTATAATTCATAGTCTACGATGATTTTTAAGAAAGTTGCATTTTTTAACAAAATTTCCAAGGGGGTTAGTCATGTCTTTTTTCACGATTTCATCAAAAATTAAAAATCTCTATTCCGACTAATTGACGTACGAGGAGCTCAGATTTGCAAACCGCGTTCAATTTGGAGTTTTCGTTTAGCCGCTACGGCCGATCAAAGTCTGAAAAATCAATTATTTTATTTAATTTTCTAAAATGTTCATAGTGACTGACTAATTTTTTTGCTATTGAAGATAGCTCAATTTTTTTAACGGCAATCAATTTCTCTCGTCTTTCTGATGAAAAATAAGGTATAATTCATTGTCTACGATGATTTTTAAGAAAGTTGCATTTTTTAACAAAATTTCCAAGGGGGTTAGTCATGTCTTTTTTCACGATTTCATCCAAAATTAAAAATCTCTATTCCGACTAATTGACGTACGAGGAGCTCAGATTTGCAAACCGCGTTCAATTTGGAGTTTTCGTTTAGCCGCTACGGCCGATCAAAGTCTGAAAAATCAATTATTTTATTTAATTTTCTAAAATGTTCATAGTGACTGACTAATTTTTTTGCTATTGAAGATAGCTCAATTTTTTTAACGGAAATCAATTTCTCTCGTCTTTCTGATGAAAAATAAGGTATAATTCATTGTCTACGATGATTTTTAAGAAAGTTGCATTTTTTAACAAAATTTCCAAGGGGGTTAGTCATGTCTTTTTTCACGATTTCATCAAAAATTAAAAATCTCTAATCCGACTAATTGACGTACGAGGAGCTCAGATTTGCAAACCGCGTTCAATTTGGAGTTTTCGTTTAGCCGCTACGGCCGATCAAAGTATGAAAAATCAATTATTTTCTAAAATTTCCTAAAATGTTCATGGTGACTGACTAATTTTTTAGCTATTGAAGATAGCTGAAATTTTTTAACGGCAATCAATTTCTCTCGTCTTTCTGATGAAAAATAAGGTATAATTCATAGTCTACGATGATTTTTAAGAAAGTTGCATTTTTTAACAACATTTCCAAGGGGGTTAGTCATGTCTTTTTTCACGATTTCATCAAAAATTAAAAATCTTTAATCCGACTAATTGACGTACGAGGAGCTCAGATTTGCAAACCGCGTTCAATTTGGAGTTTTCGTTTAGCCGCTACGGCCGATCAAAGTATGAAAAATCAATTATTTTCTAAAATTTCCTAAAATGTTCATGGTGACTGACTAATTTTTTTGCTATTGAAGATAGCTCAATTTTTTTAACGGCAATCAATTTCTCTCGTCTTTCTGATGAAAAATAAGGTATAATTCATTGTCTACGATGATTTTTAAGAAAGTTGCATTTTTTAACAAAATTTCCAAGGGGGTTAGTCATGTCTTTTTTCACGATTTCATCAAAAATTAAAAATCTTTAATCCGACTAATTGACGTACGAAGAGCTCAGATTTGCAAACCGCGTTCAATTTGGAGTTTTCGTTTAGCCGCTACGGCCGATCAAAGTCTGAAAAATCAATTATTTTATTTAATTTTCTAAAATGTTCATAGTGACTGACTAATTTTTTTGCTATTGAAGATAGCTCAATTTTTTTAACGGCAATCAATTTCTCTCGTCTTTCTGATGAAAAATAAGGTATAATTCATTGTCTACGATGATTTTTAAGAAAGTTGCATTTTTTAACAAAATTTCCAAGGGGGTTAGTCATGTCTTTTTTCACGATTTCATCAAAAATTAAAAATCTCTAATCCGACTAATTGACGTACGAGGAGCTCAGATTTGCAAACCGCGTTCAATTTGGAGTTTTCGTTTAGCCGCTACGGCCGATCAAAGTATGAAAAATCAATTATTTTCTAAAATTTCCTAAAATGTTCATGGTGACTGACTAATTTTTTAGCTATTGAAGATAGCTGAAATTTTTTAACGGCAATCAATTTCTCTCGTCTTTCTGATGAAAAATAAGGTATAATTCATAGTCTACGATGATTTTTAAGAAAGTTGCATTTTTTAACAAAATTTCCAAGGGGGTTAGTCATGTCTTTTTTCACGATTTCATCAAAAATTAAAAATCTCTAATCCGACTAATTGACGTACGAGGAGCTCAGATTTGCAAACCGCGTTCAATTTGGAGTTTTCGTTTAGCCGCTACGGCCGATCAAAGTATGAAAAATCAATTCTTTTCTAAAATTTCCTAAAATGTTCATGGTGACTGACTAATTTTTTTGCTATTGAAGATAGCTGAAATTTTTTAACGGCAATCAATTTCTCTCGTCTTTTTGATGAAAAATAAGGTATAATTCATAGTCTACGATGATTTTTAAGAAAGTTGCATTTTTTAACAAAATTTCCAAGGGGGTTAGTCATGTCTTTTTTCACGATTTCATCAAAAATTAAAAATCTCTATTCCGCCTAATTGACGTACGAGGAGCTCAGATTTGCAAACCGCGTTCAATTTGGAGTTTTCGTTTAGCCGCTACGGCCGATCAAAGTATGAAAAATCAATTATTTTCTAAAATTTCCTAAAATGTTCATGGTGACTGACTAATTTTTTTGCTATTGAAGATAGCTGAAATTTTTTAACGGCAATCAATTTCTCTCGTCTTTTTGATGAAAAATAAGGTATAATTCATAGTCTACGATGATTTTTAAGAAAGTTGCATTTTTTAACAAAATTTCCAAGGGGGTTAGTCATGTCTTTTTTCACGATTTCATCAAAAATTAAAAATCTCTATTCCGACTAATTGACGTACGAGGAGCTCAGATTTGCAAACCGCGTTCAATTTGGAGTTTTCGTTTAGCCGCTACGGCCGATCAAAGTATGAAAAATCAATTATTTTATTTAATTTTCTAAAATGTTCATAGTGACTGACTAATTTTTTTGCTATTGAAGATAGCTCAATTTTTTTAACGGCAATCAATTTCTCTCGTCTTTCTGATGAAAAATAAGGTATAATTCATTGTCTACGATGATTTTTAAGAAAGTTGCATTTTTTAACAAAATTTCCAAGGGGGTTAGTCATGTCTTTTTTCACGATTTCATCAAAAATTAAAAATCTCTAATCCGACTAATTGACGTACGAGGAGCTCAGATTTGCAAACCGCGTTCAATTTGGAGTTTTCGTTTAGCCGCTACGGCCGATCAAAGTATGAAAAATCAATTATTTTCTAAAATTTCCTAAAATTTTCATGGTGACTTACTAATTTTTTTGCTATTGAAGATAGCTCAAATTTTTTAACGGCAATCAATTTCTCTCGTCTTTCTGATGAAAAATAAGGTATAATTCATAGTCTACGATGATTTTTAAGAAAGTTGCATTTTTTAACAAAATTTCCAAGGGGGTTAGTCATGTCTTTTTTCACAGTTTCATCAAAAATTAAAAATCTCCAATCCGACTAATTGACGTACGAGGAGCTCAGATTTGCAAACCGCGTTCAATTTGGAGTTTTCGTTTAGCCGCTACGGCCGATTAAAATATGAAAAATCAATTATTTTCTAAAATTTCCTAAAATGTTCATGGTGACTGACTAATTTTTTTGCTATTGAAGATAGCTGACATTTTTTAACGGCAATCAATTTCTCTCGTCTTTCTGATGAAAAATAAGGTATAATTCATAGTCTACGATGATTTTTAAGAAAGTTGCATTTTTTAACAAAATTTCCAAGGGGGTTAGTCATGTCTTTTTTCACGATTTCATCGAAAATTCAAAATCTCTAATCCGACTAATTGACGTACGAGGAGCTCAGATTTGCAAACCGTGTTCAATTTGGAGTTTTCGTTTAGCCGCTACGGCCGATCAAAGTATGAAAAATCAATTATTTTCTAAAATTTCCTAAAATGTTCATGGTGACTGACTAATTTTTTTTACTATTTAAGATAGCTGAAATTTTTTAACGGCAATCAATTTCTCTAGTTTTTCAGGTTTTCGTCAAAAAAAAAAATTCCATGAATCGAAAATTTCACATAAATGAATGTTAAAAAAGCAAAATGTAAAAGTGAAAATTTGAATCGCCATTCATCACAAAACTAATAATTAATACACCGAAAGTGTTAATGCGTATTTTTATAACTCTCCAAAACCACCAACTACATATTCATGTTCCTTGTTATTAAACACTCATTAAATAATTCATCGCCGGGGATTAATTCGCACGTAATAACCATAATTTCCCCCGACCAGGCGGGTTCTGCTAGATGTGCGAAATTATGGTTTTCGATTAAATTACCCGCGCACCATTCTTATAAATAATTACAAGGCCTAGGCGAACAATTATGGTTAATTACGAAGGCACGATAAAAATGCGGAAGAAGTAATCGTGTGTACCGGCGGGATTTATGTTGGCTTGCCGGAAAGGCTTGGGATAATAGGAAATATGCGAGATATATGGACACGAAATGAACGAATAATAATAATAAACCAAGTGTGGATTCAATGGGGAAAGGTGTAAATAATGTCGTGCTATTTAGAAATCTACACCGTGACGGATTAATCTATCGGCCGGAGAGTGTAATCTTTGGGTTTGGTGCTTGCAGGAAATGCTGCACCTGCAAGATTTGAATGCAATGGCATTATTCTGATTCTATTATTTCAGGAAATGTGTTAATATATTTGCTTTTAATTAATTATTATCCATTTATTATAAGCAACACAAAATAACAACATAAATTATCTTTAAAGATTTCTAATTATTTATTTAAAGATAACGTTAGTAATTTAAACATAATTGCAGATGCTTTAAATAAATCATCTAATTATTCGTTAGCTTAAAAATTATTGTATCCACAAGCTATAGAAATGTTGAGGCTATTTTGTTTTAATATTGGCTATTATAACAATTAATGTTTAGAAAATTGTGCCCCCATCCTATCCGTCCTGAGCTGGCCATATGGACTTGACTCCGAGGCAAAAAATCATTAGAAAAAGAAAGAACTTCAAGAAGTAGTAAACATATTTGACTAGTTGCATTCTGTACGAAGAACCAACTGGTAACGGTCACCATTCATAAGTCAGACTTGGATAGTAACTTCACTTCGCGGCGTAACTTTTAGTATCCGAGTAATCGAGCATATCGAGAAAATCAGCATACGTAATGAGCAAGAAAAGAAAGTAATACTCTGCTTCATCTCGGGACGTTTAATTTCAAGTTAACACCAGAAGGTGCACTTTTCATGTGATTGTAAAAGATTTACATAATGAATTCAATGTAAATGCACGTGGCCACAGTTTAATTGGTGAAAATTGTTACTTTTCAATTTCGGGCGGAACGTAAAGGTCAGTAACTTTCTTCTCTGTTTACTTCATAAGCACTATAGGTACTTAATTACTTGAAAAAATCACTAGTGTTTAAGTAATATATCCAAATCTATTAACAAATGTTTCTGCACACTTCATAAGCATTATATTTGCTTAATTATTTAGCCAAATCAATAGTGTTTAAAGACGGTTCGGTGATATCTCAACACAGGAAGACTGCTCACGCGAAAACTGCGCACAGAAAACTGCGCACAGAAAACTGCGCACAGCGAAAACTCCTCACACGGAAAACTCCGCACGCAGTAAATAACGCACAGAGATAATTGCGCACACGAAAATTGAAAATAGTGTTCGGGGGGGCGGTCCTCCGAATTTTATTTTTTTATAAGTTAGTATGGTTAATATGGAAACTATTCATGTGCTTATATTTTTTATGGCGATATGCGAACTTTGAAAATATTTACATGTTATTAGATATGTGCCAAATAATTATGGGGTTGAAAATTAGGGGTGGCGTTGTGACAATTAATTAATATGATAGTGCTTTAGTTGCGAATTTGAGGTTTTTAATTTTTCTAGTGAATTTAGAGGAAATAACTTATTTTAAAATCTATTGCTAACTTTACATCCGTAAATATTTTGATATAAATTAGTGATTACACATAATTAGCATAATATCATTTATTAAATTTACACTACACTATATATTAAATTTTTGTATATATTGATTGATTAATGGTGTAACAATAAGTCAAATTATATAACTCCATTGCTGCGGGCTTTATTTTTACAAGATTTATGATGAATGGTCCGTAGCAATTTAAGAGCAATATATTATAATTTGTGTTAATTTCGTGTGTACATTTGGCAATGCGGTTATATATGAGCCCACATTTTTCTAATTTGACCATTTTTGGGCATGTTATTTTGGAAACCTCCACTGGCCTAATTAACGGGCGCTCATTAATTCAACTTACGAAACACTAATGTTTTACGTACATACGAAAATTATTTATCATTTTTACGAGTTCGCATTTCACACATCGAAGATTGGACTGAAATATTTGTTGTTTTATATCATTAACCATGAAAATACATTTATTTTAAAAAAATCGGTAGTGGCAGATGGTCAAGTAGCCGACGACAAAACAGATAATAATTATTTATGCACCAATTAAGTAAAGTAGTACTTTTTTCACGAGTAGGAAAGATTGCCTCGCGAGCCGAAGTCGAGTGCGGCAATTCCTACAAGTGAAAAAAAGTTGCTTTACTCTCGAGTTTCATACAAACAAATTTCTACGTCCGTAACTTTAAATAAATTCTATAAAATCTTAATCAATATTTATAATATTTGTTATGTAGGAAGCTTCTACTTCGTTATACATGCTTTTTATATAGAATAAAACACTTTTTTACTTTGTTTGTATATTTATAAGTTAAACTTTTTTTATATGAAGAAAATAATAATATTTATCAAATTTTCTTGATCGGAAACGAATGTTTGACGTTTATCGGCGGAACTCGCGGAGTGTTGCGAAGCGTTCATGACACACTTTGCGCAAACAATTTTATAGTAGCGTTAAAAAATGAACCTCTCCGGCACTTTTGTTTCACGCAAAACCGTGAAAAAATTAACCGTTATGGCACTTTTTTCACGCTTTTTGTAGGGTTCCGGAATCACATACTTCATTAACGCAAATTAATGAAAAAACCCTCACATTTTATAACGGACGTAGAAAAAAACAATTATTGATCATCCTAGACAGGCCAAAATAAAAGTATTTGTACTTTAACCATTTTTTTTTCTTTAGAGACGCTCGTAACGAACACTTACCTTAAAATGTAATCAAGGAAAATGCCTGTATCTCCATAAGTAGTTTGAATAACATCACCAAATTTTGAGATTTTGAACACGCTCATACATATGAAGCATCTGCAAAATTTGGTAATCCTACCCGCTCCCCCTTTTGAGTAAAAAACGTAAAAAAATCACCTAAAAATAATAAGCATAGTATTGAAAATAAATCGTGAAAGTTTAAATATAAATAACTATTATATCAACAAAATCGGAGAAAGTAACATGAAGGCCACATGACTTTTTAAGAGTCAATTTAAAAAAAAAGCTATTGAAAATCAAATCCTGACAATATCCGAAAAATAATGGATCTATTCGATTCGTACAATATTTTGCACGTTAAATTTTTAAAGTCTGAATTTATCATGCTTTACCTTTAACAATTATTCTAAAAAAAAACGAAAAAGACATTTTAGATTTTAAGCGTACGGTTATTTACTCGATTCGTACAATACTTTGTATGTTGAAGTTTAAAAATTTGAAGTTCATTCTAAAAGTTTTTCTCAATAAAAACGAGCGTATCGGTATTTATTTGATTAGCAGAGCATTTTGTACCAAGAATTTTCAAAATCTGGTGATGCTTTTAAAAGTTATCCTCGCAATAATCGAAAAACAATTCAAAGCCAAATTTTAGTTTTCACGCACACGGTCATCTATTCGATTCGTACAATAATTTACACGTCAAATTTTCAAAATTTAAAGATTCTTGTTATTCTCAAAAAACGATAACCAATTGAGACACAAATTTTAGATTTTGAGCATAAGGTTTTCCATTCGAGCCGTACAATATTTTAGACGTTAAATTTTCAAAATTTGAAGATTCTTCTGAGAGTTATTCCCAAAATATCGCAAAATAATTGAAAGTCAAATTTGGGTTTTGAGCTTATTGGCATTTATAAGATTAGCAGAACATACTGCACCAAGAATCTGGTGATGTGTTCAAGAGTTGTCCTCTCAAGAACTCAAAAACAATAGAAAGTTAAATTGTACTTTTTAAGAGTATTTATTATTAGTTATTCGATTCATAAAATATCTTGCACGTTAAATTTTTAAAATCTGGAGATGGGTTTAAGAGTTATAGATATAAAATCCAAAAGCAATTTAAGGTCAAATTTTATTTTTTTCGTACATCGATATCTAGTCGATTGGTGAAACTGGTGCACTTAGAATTTTCAAAATCTGAAAATGCGTTTAAGAGTTATTTTCAAAAAGTCGCAAACCAATTGAAAGACAAATTTTATTTTTTGAGCGCATTGTTATCTATACAAACAATAAAATGTATTGCATCAAGAACTTTCCAAATCTGCATACGCATTTAAGAGTTATCCTGAAAAAACAATTGAATGTTGAATTGATTTTTTTCGAGTATCGTTATCTACTGGATTAAGACAATATTTTTAAAATCTGCTCGTTTGATTAAGATGTAAATTTTATTTTCAAGAAAAGGTGGTGTTGCGGTTGTTTTATTTGTTTAGAAAGCTGTGACTGGTTGAAAAAAAAAAACCCAAAAATGCATATACTGTCACGATTTTGCGCACTCTGGCGGGCAATGCACGCTTTATTAGAAAAGTCGAAAGACCTACATCGATCGAAAATTTTGCGTTCTGCAACTTTGGTCTCTTATAATTTTTCCAGATAATGCATAATTTTGGCTGAAAATCCAAAAATCAGCAGAAGGTGACAAAAAGAAAAATGTTTTTATGGATAAATCTCAAGAGTCCTTAATATTTTATTATACAAACTGTATATCATTGGAAAGTTTATCAAAAATGCCATGCATTAGTGGCAACATATATAGGGTGTTCCATTTAAAAAAAATAGTTATCCATTGTTTTGCGTATGTTGAGGGTGTATAGCAGTATGAACAAAAAAGGACCAAAGCCGATGTGTATTATTCTTCATGATGTGGAATTTCTTTTAGTGTATAAAAATGATGCTATCTTTGCTAGGAAGGCTTCTGCAATGTTTTCAATGTGCACATGTTTTTGCCACAAAATTGCCCATAACTAACCAACTCTCCATAATAGACCCATAGTATCCTATACTATTTTTATTAGCTTCGTAAGAGGATTAAAAATAAAGTACAAAATATGGGGTGTTTCATTTAAAAAAAAAACATAACTTAGATCTTTTATTTATACTGGGACACCCTGTACAAAAACGTGCATATTTTTAAAATATGTAGAATAGGTGTGGATATCAGTTCATGAAAATTAGAAGTCGATATAGCAAATAAGTTATGGGGCTTTTACAAACCCCTGGGTCCCCCCGTATATCCCTTATTACGTTTGTGCAAAAATTTGGGCTGGAGCTGAACCCAAACAGTTTGAGATTGGTCATAATTCGAGTGATGTGGAGGCGACAAAATCCGTGGCTGAACGGTCGTGGCCAACTTCACATTGCTAAGCTAAACCTAAAAATTTTAGGGATTATTATGTAATTTTAAAATAACCAAAATAAATAAAAAAGCGGACCTGACAAAGTGGGCGTTAGGTCCAAAAAGGTTGAGAAACGCTGCTCTAATAGATAAAAGTTGATAGGAATTAAAATCAATTGAGAAACGTGTTTTAAAATACCTCGGTATTAAAGCCAGCTGTGAAGATTAATAGCGCTAGAATTTTGTAGTTTTTCTTTTTTTCGCACTTACAAATTGTATTTTCTTTGTAAAAAGGGGTTTCCCGTATATATTTTAAATAAAAAAAATAAAAATAAATTTATAAACATTTTGTTATTAAAAAAAAACAGAAAATACGCCTAAAACACAAATCCAGGCATTAAAAATTAAAAGCAAAAATCACATTAAATGCCTTACCCTTTATTATTATGGAATACTTGTAATCATTGTTATTGGTAATAATATGTCTACTTTTAAAGATACCACATCTTTGTTGCATTATATTGTATACAGGGTGTCCCAGACCACCCGTATCCCAAAAATAATGTCACTGGAAGAGCTCAACAATGTGTGTAAGTGAATGGAAGAAAATTTGAACACATCTGAAATTTTTTAACTATCATTTGAAATGCAAACTTTTAAAATAAATTAACCATGGAAAATTGAAATTTAATAACTTTAACCAGATATTATTCAAAATGGGTGCCAGCAACAAAATTATGTTTCCTACAAAAGTTGCTCGTTTTTTAAACGACACCACTTTCGACCTACCCTGCCTTATAAAAATCTGGAGTTCTCAACAAGCTCTCAGGGATGCCAACCGTTTTTGGGAATAGCAATACGGCTTTTGTAATCTTTTTTTTTCTACGACTAGCCGTTTTCTGAAAAAAAAACCTGATACGGGTGGCCTTGACATTTGCTTTAATTGAATGTAATGGCGCAATAATTAAATAAACAAATAAAGACAAGCGTGAAAATGTCTACATTTAAAAAAAATATGATGCTTTTTCCAAGAGTGAAAATTTTTGGTTCCTACTAGAGATGGGCAAAACCGCTACTTTTAATCACGTTGATACTTGTGATTGCTACTTTTTAATACCTGTGATTTTAAACCGTGGCCGTGATCACAGCTGACAAACATATGTTGTGTTAGAACTTTCATATATAAATTTTAACTTGTTCAACTCGTAGGACTCGTCATTTTACATCACAAAGGGCAACATCATTTTTTCGTTCTTGTAAAATCTTAATAATTGTTAGTATATAAGTTGTAATTTATTTCATTTTATAGGATATACTATGGCATTCTTATAATAAATATTTGTTATTTTTATTAAATATTTACTTTAAATTAATACCCTACACAAATGGGAGAATAAAGTAATGAATATTAAATAATGTTTAGAAATGTCACCTTGTATTGTTCATACAATCACGTTTTAAGTAACAGTCACAGTTTAAGTAGCAATCACTGTTTAGGTAACAGTTTTGATTTTAAAGAGCAATCACATTTTAAGTTTAAATAGCAGTAATTTTAAGTAGCAAACACGTTTAAAATAGCAATTGCAGAAGTAGCAGTGATTTTAAGTAGCAGTGAAATTCGCCTATTAGTAACAGTAACCCAGTGATTTTTCAATACCAGTGAAAAATCACAGTTACGTGAAATATCGCCCATCCCTAGTCCCTAGAAACAGGAGAAAAGAAATATTGTTTTTTTTAAAGATACAATTTCAATTAAACCATGGATAATGTTTGCTTTCTTAATGGATTAATCAAATGATCGTAATGCAATATTTTTGATTATTTGATGCCTAGTTCGAGGTTTCTATGTGAATATGAGACTCGGGTAATTATTCCATGATTTTTCAGCAGATTAATTGTTACACATGTTAACAATTTCTAAAACATTAAACGTGGTTTACGGCTATGTTACAAGCCGAACGTACATTGCGGAACCTAATTGCAGGCAGTTAATTTATTATTCATCGTAAAATGCGGTGCGCGGTTTCTTGGAATATGTAACGAGCGCGATGTGAGAAATTATATCTCTAACGATATTAATGCTTCGCAAATTTCACACCTTGCCGAAATTTATATTATTGGGCGACCTGTTAATTGCCGGAATCTTTCAGACGATTCTTAAGATGGCGCAACCTAAATAAAAATTAATGCATTCGCCTATACGAATGTATCGTATGTTCATTAAAAAAAAACTCAAGTGTGCCATGATTTTTTATTTAAAAAAATTTAAGTTGGCACACATGTTAAGAATTGACATACAAAACGTTAGATCTTTCTAAAAGTCACAATTATTCCGTGACCACAATGGTTTACAGCAACCAGCAAAAAACGTTTCTAATTGAAAAAATGGAACTTAAGTGGACGGAATAGGGTGTATTTATTCGACGCACTTTTGGCTGAGTTTTAGGAAGAATTTGCTAACGTTCCCATTAGTTATGATGAATTTAAAAATACTTATCATGATCTGTTATGTCTCCATAAACCAGGAAGTGGTAGACCAATCAAACGTACTCAGGATGCTATTAACTCAGCCCAAGAAATTTTGGAAGATGAATCTACGATTTCTCCGCGTCATTTGTCACAGCAAATGAATTTATAGGTAGGAACATAACATAAGTAATATAACCGCAATATGTGTTCCCAACTTAAATTTTTAAAAATAAAAAATCATGGCACACTTGAGATTTTTTTTTTAATGAACATACTTTATCTTTAGATATTAATGCTAACTCTGTTTTGGCATGTGACTGGCAAGAACACATGTATGCATTAAGTTTCTGCAAGAATTAAAATGCCACTGGCAATCGCAGTTTAAATAGCAGTCACAATTTGGGTAACAGTTGAGATCTTAAGTAGCAATCACGGTTTAAGTAACGGTCAGTCACAGTGAAATCTATTTATTAATAACAGCAACAGTCAATACCAGTGAAAAATCACTGGTATGTAAAATATTTCCCATCCCTAATGTATACCTATGATAAGCCTTATAATATTTTAGAGTGCCGTTATATTTAAAAATTATTAAAATTGTTCCGCACGAAAAAAAAATGGTGAGAAACAAAATGAAGATTTATTCTTTTTTTTTGTATATTGTAGCAACACATTTTCATAATTAACCAAACACTAAACAGTGACAAATTGAAAGATTTATCTCATTATTTCCCACCAAAATAATTGACAATTTATGCACCGTTCCCACAATTTTTTTCGGTGATAAATTATTATTCAACGCCCACAGGTAAAGATGCATACGCCTTTGGTGAATTTGTGTATGCGTAGAAATCAATTAACATCAAGCTGATAATTCCATTTATGATTTACGTCAACGTATTAGTGATACAAGTAATGGCACTGAAATTCCCGCTAGATTTCTTCAGCTTAAGATTTTATCATTGCCTTCTTTAGTAAGAAAAAAAAATTGTGCTTCCGATGACTCTCCTTTGAACGCAGTAGCTCGCTATCTATACTTTTAACTATAGCAACCTTCTGAAGACAAAATTACCTTAAATACATCAAATCAAATCGCTACTTGATAAGGATGTTCACATGTCGTCAATTTTACTTTTCAGATTTTTCAATGCTAAAATATATTTTTAAAGTCATCATCTTACTAGATTAGTTTATTTTATAAAGATCCACATATTATTAAGAAAGTTACAACGTTTTGAAGCTTAGACTACAAGCGGTTCCAATTTTGTTGATTGAAATTTAAAAAAAAGTATAAAAAATATAAAAATTGAATAGATTTAATAAAACAAACGAATATATGAATATTCAACCTGTTCGTAACTCTGCAAACAAAATTAAGTCTTACTAAGACTATAAACAAATAACTTATTGCAACAAGTAAGGTTGTTTCCAATTTATTTGTTATAAAAATTGAAGTTTTGAAATTTTTCAACGTAATAGCATATTTAAGAGTTCGTCTACTTTTAAAATCTGTTCCGTTTATAAAAATCTGTATATTATTAAGAAAGATATCATATTTTGGAAGCGCTTACGGTTTTGTTCAATATATTTTTTTTTCATTTTTCATCATGAAAAATACAAAATTTTAATTTTCAAATTTTTCGATGGTAAAATATATATTTGGACTCATCCTCTTCCTAAATTAGTTTGTTCTATAATAAAAAATCGCATAACATGAAGAAACTTATAAGGTTTTAAAGTAAAGACTGCAAACGTTTGCAATTTTGTTGATTGAAATTTATAAATAATCATAAAAAAATATAATTATTAAAAGTTTCAAATTTTCCAAAAGTAACGCATATAAAGAAGTTGATTTGCTTTTAAAATCAGTTCGGTTCATAAAAATTCGAAGATTATTAAGAAAGATATGATATCTTGTAAGCGCGTACAATTTTGGCGCATGAAATTTAGAAAAAAAAAATCACCGAAAAATAAAAAAAATCATTTTCAAATTATTCAATGCTTAAATCTATTTATGAACTTATCATCTTACCAAATTAGTTTATTTTATAAAAATCCGCACATTATTAAGAAAGTTACAACGTTTTGAAACTTGGACTGCAAGCGCTTGCAATTTTGTTGATTGAAATTTATAAATAATCATAAAAAATATAATTATTAAAAGTTTCAAATTTTTCAAAAGTAATACATATAAAGAAGTTGATCTGCTTTTAAAATCAGTTCGGTTCATAAAAATTCAACGATTATTAAGAAAGATATGATATCTTGTAAGCGCGTACGATTTTGTCGCATGAAATTTAGAAAAAAAAATCACCGAAAAATAAAAAAAAATTGTTTTGTTTTTTCAATGCCTTAATCTATTTATGAACTCATCATCTTACCAAATTAGTTTATTTTATAAAAATCCGCACATTATTAAGAAAGTTACAACGTTTTGAAACTTGGACTGCAAGCGCTTGCAATTTTGTTGATTGAAATTTATAAATAATCATAAAAAATATAATTATTAAAAGTTTCAAATTTTTCAAAAGTAATACATATAAAGAAGTTAATCTGCTTTTAAAATCAGTTCGGTTCATAAAAATTCAACGATTATTAAGAAAGATATGATATCTTGTAAGCGCGTACGATTTTGTCGCATGAAATTTAGAAAAAAAATCACCGAAAAATAAAAAAAAATTGTTTTGTTTTTTCAATGCCTTAATCTATTTATGAACTCATCATCTTACCAAATTAGTTTATTTTATAAAAATCCCCATATTATTAAGAAAGTTACAACGTTTTGAAACTTGGACTGCAAGCGCTTGCAATTTTGTTGATTGAAATTTATAAATAATCATAAAAAATATAATTATTAAAAGTTTCAAATTTTTCAAAAGTAATACATATAAAGAAGTTGATCTGCTTTTAAAATCAGTTCGGTTCATAAAAATTCAACGATTATTAAGAAAGATATGATATCTTGTAAGCGCGTACGATTTTGTCGCATGAAATTTAGAAAAAAAAATCACCGAAAAATAAAAAAAAATTGTTTTGTTTTTTCAATGCCTTAATCTATTTATGAACTCATCATCTTACCAAATTAGTTTATTTTATAAAAATCCCCATATTATTAAGAAAGTTACAACGTTTTGAAACTTGGACTGCAAGCGTTTGCAATTTTGTTGATTAAAATTTAAAGAAAAATATAAAAATTGAAATTTTATTACGGTAAAGCACATTTGGGAGTTCGTCTACTTTTAAATTAGTTTATTTTATAAAAATCCCCAAATTATTAAGAAAGTTACAACGATTTGAAACTTGGACTGCAAGCGTTTGCAATTTTGTTGATTAAAATTTAAAGAAAAATATAAAAATTGAAATTTTCCTACGGTAAAGCACATTTGGGAGTTCGTCTACTTTTAAATTAGTTTATTTTATAAAAATCCCCATATTATTAAGAAAGTTACAACGTTTTGAAACTTGGACTGCAAGCGCTTGCAATTTTGTTGATTAAAATTTAAAGAAATTATAAAAATTGAAATTTTCCTACGGTAAAGCACATTTGGGAGTTCGTCTACTTTTAAATTAGTTTATTTTATAAAAATCCGCAAATTATTAAGAAAGTTATAACGTTTTGAAACTTGGACTGCAAGCGCTTGCAATTTTGTTGATTAAAATTTAAAGAAAATATAAAAATTGAAATTTTCCTACGGTAAAGCACATTTGGGAGTTCGTCTACTTTTAAATTAGTTTATTTTATAAAAATCCGCAAATTATTAAGAAAGTTATAACGTTTTGAAACTTGGACTGCAAGCGTTTGCAATTTTGTTGATTGAAATTTAAAGAAAAATATAAAAATTGAAATTTTCCTACGGTAAAGCGCATTTGGGAGTTCGTCTACTTTTAAATTAAAAATAAAAATCTGGATATTATTAAGAAAGATATGATATTTTGCAAGCGCTTACGGTTTTGTTGAATAGATTTTTTTTTTAATAATAAAATTAAAATTTTGAAATTTTTCAATGATAAAGCATATCAACGAGTTTATCTATATACAAAATCAGTTTGGTTTATAAAAATCCGAATATTATTAAGCTAGATATGATATTTTGTGAGCGCGTACAATTTTATTGCATGAAATTTAGAGAAAAAAAAATCAAATTTGTTGGTGTCATCGGTATTCGTTGCTCTACCGTAAGATTACGTTACCGCCCGTTATAACCAGGTGGCGCCCTATTATTTGCTTTGTTAAGTGTAACATCCCTCGTAGTCTGCTTTGACCAAAATTAATTCTAACATTGGCGTAAGTTAATTCATGTTTGCCAATATTATCGAATAGTCATAATATGACCAATAATGAGAACGCATTAGACCAATCCATCTGAAGCTATTAAGGCACTTACACCATAAGATGCTGGAATTGTTGAATTATTGCAATGACAAAAATATTGTTTCGTCCATTTTTTCGTAATGCAACATGAAATATCGGATTCTCGAGAAACAAATTGTTCCTCATTATAACTTAATAACGAGCAGAACGTCGAGAGAAGATTTTTCAAAGCTTCTCCGCACTGGCCGTAACGAAACTACTTTAAGTTTTCCATCCAAGAGGCCCTTGCATAAAAATGCAACTTCACAGCTTTGATCATGCACGAGTCTCATAAGTCTGGGAAATAATGTATGTGTCGTATTTAAATAGGGCACTGATTTATAGAAAATGTGAAGACAAGAAATGTTGATAATTAAGAAGCCTATTTTGTGTAATTTCTTATTATAAAATTAGAGATAATGGGATTTAATCCCAATCCACCCTTCATCAATACATAAAGTATGTTCATTAAAAAAACCACAAGTGTGCCATGACTTTTTAATTTAAAAAATTTAAGTTGGTAACACATATTGAGGTCGGGGCGGCCAGGGAATCCGTGCATTTCAACTTATTATTCGGTCCTCAAAAAATTCCTTAAAAAATTATCCACTGTGCAATGAGGAGTTGCTCCGTCTTGATGAAAACATCCACTTTGCAGTTCGTCATCATTTAATTCATTTATAAAAGGCAATAAAATTTCTGTAAGATAACGGTTTGCAGTTATCGTACCTAAAATGAATGCACGGTTATTGAATTTTTATTATTCATAATAAAATAACGGAATAATTGTGACTTCTAGAAAGATCTGACGTTTATATGTCAATTCCTAACAAGCCTGCCAACTTAAATTTTTAAAACGAAAAACACTTGAGGTTTTTTTAATGAACATACGATACAATCCTTCCGACAAAACCCATCCAGGACTTGGAAACATTTCAACATCGGACACATAAAAAAGGCCGAACGACTTTTGGTCACTAGCCCTTTTACAGATATTTAAAAAACTGTACTGTATAGCTAATGGAAAATCATTTCTAATAATAAACTTAGTAATTTGACTTTTTTATTGAAAAATCAATATTCAACAATGATAAAAATTGTTTATGGATAATAATATGAAACCATGGCAGAAAGACCGCTTTTCGATAGCTTTTTTAAAGTAAAATTAATGCTGTATGTATACTTATAAACAGGGGCGACTCGTTACATAGAGCCAAGGAGCCATGGCACTACCTGTAGTTTCAAGCTCAGCAAGAATTTTTAATTACTTCATAATACACTTTTTAGCCACTTTAAATGTTAAACAGCGCCTGCATAACTTTAATGAATCTTTTTTTGTTTTCGGTTGTATTGTTTTAATGTCTGGGACAAAATGTAAACGTACGATAAATCGAAAGTACACATAAATCATATTGTCAGCTTGTTTGAATTCGGCTGTTTGAAATTATGAACCTTTACTTTACAATTGCTTTTGCGTATAATTTAACTTAATCTGTGATACCATCTGTGATACCATCTGTGATACAATTTTTTTTTTCTTTTTTATGTATTTATATATTCATGCATTTATTTATTTATATATTTATTTATTGGTTTGTATTTATGGGTTCATTTAGTAACACTGAGATTACTGTTCCTGTTGTTTATGTTTCTTATATTACTACATGCCACTTGGGTTAATATTTACTTTTTCATTTACCTATTTATATGTTTATATTTTTTATATGTAAAAGATTATTACATTATTTTGAAGAAAGGTGATTTTCCGTAAATAAATAAATAAATTAAACTCAAAAGAACCTTGGACCATGAAGATCAATCGTTCTTTCTTTCTTCAAAAAGAAAGGAAGTCGTACTAACCAAATTAATTGTTTTATTTGAATTATTCAAAATGTATCTACTGAATCGAAAGTTGTCGAAACTTCCGGCACAAAAGGTAAAACAATAAGGTGGTTGTGCCAACAAAGTTAATTGTTTTATTTGAATTCCTTTTCAAATTAGTTTCTCAATTTTGAACAATTACAGCGAAAATAAAATTTCTGCTATTAAAAAAAAACTTGGAAAATTACTTTATAGTGATTTTTTAGAATAATTTAAACCATTTTCTTACTATTTTTTATCAAGCCTGTATTTTCGATTTTTTTGTCTAAATTTTTGATCATTTGGCCTATATATTCCTTATTTTGACCTAAATTTTCGATTTAATTGTTTAAATTTTCGACTATTTGGTCCGCATTTTTTATTTTTTCCGACAAATTTTTAAATTTTAAATTTTTGATCTGTATTTTCGATATTTTTGATCACAATATTTTATCTTTCGTCCTAAATATCCTTCATTTTGACCTAAATTTGCGATTTAATTGTTTAAATTTTCGACTTTTTGGCCGACATTTTTGATTTTCCCGCCGAATTTGTATGTTTTAGATTTTTGACCCGTATTTTCTATTCTTTTGGGTCTAATTTTTTAATCTTTTGACCTAAATATTCTTTATTTTGACATAAATTTTCGATTTAATTGTTAAAATTTTCGACTATTTGGTCGGCATTTTTTATTTTTCCCGACAAATTTTTAAATTTTAAATGTTTGACTTGTATTTTCGATATTTTTGGTCAAAATATTTTATCTTTGTATTCTCGATTTTTTTTTGGTCTAAATTTTTGATCTTTTGTACAATTTTCTCAGATTTGTAATATTTTTAGACATCTATTTTATATTATAAAGGGAAATTCCCGTAAATAAATAAATCTTTAATTATTCTTTATTTTGACCTAAATTTTTTCGATTTAATTGTTAAATTTTTTTGACTCATTTGGTCCGCATTTTTTATTTTTCGGGCCGAAATTTTAATTCTAGTTTCAAATTTTTGATTTTATTTTCATTAAAATATCTAAATTATGAGATTTTTTTATTTTTTCCAGTATTTTCGAGTTTTGTTTGTTGAAATTTCCAATTTTTTAGTCTGCATTTATTATATTTAGGACCGAATTTACTATGCAATGTATAAATTTTCGACTTTTTGGCCAACATTTCAATTTTTTATTATTATTCATTTCATTTCATTTCATTTATTTAATCCTACCTACATTTTCGATTTTATTGTCAAAATTTTCGATTTTTTTTTGTCCGCCTTTTTTGATTTTTCGTTTAGTCTGCATTTATTATCTTTAGGCCCGAGTTTTTGATGTTTTGTCTAAATTTTCGACTTTTTGGCCAACAAACATTGTAGATTTTTATTTTCTTTTATCTTTTGCCCTAGAATTTTCTTTATTTTTCTTTCCTTGGTCCACCATTTTTATTTTTATGCCTAAATTTTGTATCGGATATTTTAGATTTTTAGTCTATTTTTTTATCCAATATTTTAGATTTTTTAACTTGGATTATTGATTTCATTTCGTGAGTTTTTTCTATTTTTTTGGCTATTATTTTCGAATTTCTGATCAGAAACTTATTTTTGGCAAATTATTTTGCTTCTACTTAAGTTTTTAATTTTTTGTCTGCATTTTTTATTTTTAGATCAGGATTCTTGATTCAGTGGCCCATATTTTAGATTTCTGTATTTTCGATTTTTCGGTTCCAATTATTTTTATTTTTCTTTATTTTGACCAAAATATTCGATTGGTTTGTAGAAATTTCAGCAACTAACTACACTGATGAGACCTGAAAGGTCGAAACCGATCTGTATGTGTTCTGATTAGGAAACAATATCTAATGTTGTTTCTGTCTGCAATTTTTACCTTTACGCCCGTTTTCGATGTTTTGTCTAAATTTTCACCTTTTTATGCCCTTCTTTTTGGCCTATATTTTGTATTTTCGATTGTTTTGGGTTCAATTTTAGGTCTTTTGGCCGAAATGTTCTTTATTTCGACTTAAATTTTCGATTCGTTTGTTAACCCTTTGCACTCGTATTTACTGGTGACAAAACGTACTTTGGCGACTATAGGTCGACATACGAGTGCAAAGGGTTAAAAATTTTGATTTTTTTGGTCTACCACTTTGATTTTTGGGTACGAATTTTAGATTTTTGGTCTTAATTTTTTATTTTTTGTCCGATATTTTAGGTTTTCTTAACTCGAATTGTTGATTTTATTGTGCCAATTTTTTTGTTTGTTTTATTTTTGCTATTATTTTCGAATGTTGGAACTTATTTTACGCTAAAAAGAGTTATATTTGGGGCTGAAAATGGCAAATTATTATTTCTTTTGCTTGTATTTTCAATTTTTTGGTCTGCATTTTTATTTTTAAACCAGGATTTTTGATTTTTTTTAGCCGATATTTTAGATCTTAGGTCCGAATTTTTGATTTTTTGGCCTAAATATTCGATTGGTCTAGGAACATAAATGGTTCTTTGTTTCTTCAAAAAGGTGGGGGGGATGTATTGTATAAGTGGCTCTACCATCAACATGTTCCACGAGCCGTCACTGCTTATACATAGTGAGCCAAAAAACGGTACAAGTAACTTTGTACTCTCATACAACTTCGTGAGTTATTAATATTTTAAAATAATTAACATTACAGCGAAAAGCCCAATTTTTATAGATAAGATACTACTATCTACAAAGTGTACACATTTTGTTTTTCAAAGCAATATTTAATGCGTTATTTATTATTGAAAATATGAATATTTCCAATTTGTACTTGTTTTTTTGGCCCACTGCATATGTGTAAATGTAACTAAGAATAAGTATCATGTGGTAGTAATATGAAACCTATATTAATTATATTCTCTGACCCTTAACAGATGGCGATAATTAATTAAATCATTTGAAATACTACTCAAAAATAATGTGCTATTTACTCGCTTATGCATATAATTTTGTATACATATAAACCGCATTTGCCTTAATCAATTCTTTACAAAACACTAACTGAATACAAGTTTATTTATCACATTAAAACTGCACCGATTGCTTGATTATGTTGTACGCATAAATTACATTAATTCAATATTACATATTCGCGCCGTAGAAGAAAAAAAATCGCAATTACAAATGCATTCGTGATTAATTCCGCAGATAAGTTCAATCGCAACATGGCGATTACGATTTAATCCTGATTAATATTCCAGATTCGTTCGCAAAAAAAATGGGATTTTAATTTCGTTTATTTTTCAGTTGATCGAGAATGCGCACTCGCTCTTAATTAATTCCCATAAAACCAATTAACCCGCGGAATGTCCACTCTATATCCCATTCCCGTTCCTCCAAGGTAATTGAATATGAATATGAAAATGCGCAAAAGAAAGTAAAAACGGCTCTCTCGCATATTATGAGAACTGGCCGTGTTATGCAACCATCTTAAAATTTATATTCCGCGGCCGATGTGGTGTTAATTACATGGGAAATGGTATTAAGTTGCGGATAGAATTTATGTCTCAATTAACTAAAGTAATGATGAGTGTAAAATGAAAGGAAACAGGATTTTGCATATGAAGATGTTGCTTCGTAACATTAATTACAAAATAATTGCTGGGAATCTTGTTGGGCTAAATATTCATTCTGAATAACTTTCAACTAGCAAAAACTATACCAGATGGCGCCAAATACTGTGTAGCAATGCATAAATATCATCATGTGTGAGCCAGAAAATTTTTATTCAAAGTTGGCTATGAGAGAAATTAGGAATGTCGTCGAATATTAAAAATTAGAAAGTTAATTTTTGGAATTGTGCATTTTCCCACTCGTTTAAAAAATAGAAAAACAATTGCCACCAACGCCAAATTTTACATATTCGTTCAGAATCCAGTCCTCTTTAAGATTTCATCAACACGTGGAAACACCCCATCCTTAAATTTTGATATAATCCCATTTGTACGGACGAGTTAATTTTTTGAGTTGTTCATTTTCGCACTCGTTTAAAAAATAGAAAAACAATTGCCACCAACGCCAAATTTTACAAATTCATTCAGAATACATTCCTCTTTAAGATTTCATCAACACGTGGAAACACCTCATCCTTAAATTTTGATATAATCCCATTTGTACGGACCGGAGTTAATTGTTGGAGTTGTGCATTTTCACACTCGTTTAAAAAATGGAAAAACAATTGCCACCAACGCCAAATTTTACAAATTCATTCAGAATCCAGTCCTCTTTAAGATTTCATCAACACGTGGAAACACCCCATCCTTAAATTTTGATATAATCCCATTTGTACGGACTGGAGTTAATTTTTTGAGTTGTTCATTTTCCCACTCGTTTAAAAAATAGAAAAAAAATTGCCACCAACGCCAAATTTTACAAATTCATTCAGAATCCAGTCCTTTTTAAGATTTCATCAACACGTGGAAACACCTCATCCTTAAATTTTGATATAATCCCATTTATACGGACCGGAGTTAATTTTTTGAGTTGTGCATTTTCGCAGTCGTTTAAAAAATAGAAAAACAATTGCCACCAACGCTAAATTTTACAAATTCATTCAGAATACATTCCTCGTTAAGATTTCATCAACACGTGGAAACAACTCATCCTTAAATTTTGATATAATCCCATTGGTACGGACCGGAGTTAATTGTTGGAGTTGTGCATTTTCACACTCGTTTAAAAAATAGAAAAACAATTGCCACTAACGCCAAATTTTACAAATTCATTCAGAATCCATTCCTCTTTAAGATGTCATCAATAGGTGCAAGCACTTCATCCCTAAATGTTGATATAATCCCATTTGTACGGATCGGAGTTAATTTTTGGAGTTGTGCATTTTCCCACTCGTTTAAAAAATAGAAAAACAATTGCCACCGACGCCAAATTTTACAAATTCATTCAGAATACATTCCTCTTTAAGATTTCATCAACACGTAGAAATACCGCATCCTTAAATTTTGATATAATCCCATTTGTACGGATCGGAGTTAATTTTTTGAGTTGTGCATTTTCCCACTTGTTTTAAAAATAGAAAAACAATTGCCACCAACGCCAAATTTTACAAATTCATTCAGAATCCATTCCTCTTTAAGATTTCATCAACACGTGGAAACACCGCATCCTTGAATTTTGATATAATCCCATTTGTACGAACCGGAGTTAATTTTCGGAGTTGTGCATTTTCCCACTTGTTTTAAAAATAGAAAAACAATTGCCACCAACGCCAAATTTTACAAATTCATTCAGAATCCATTCCTCTTTAAGATTTCATCAACACGTGGAAACACCGCATCCTTGAATTTTGATATAATCCCATTTGTACGAACCGGAGTTAATTTTTTGAGTTGTGCATTTCCCACTCGTTTAAAAAATAGAAAAAAAATTGCCACCAACGCCAAATTTTACAAATTCATTCAGAATCCATTCCTCTTTAAGATTTCATCAACACGTGGAAACACCTCATCCTTAAATTTTGATATAATTTAATTTGTACGAGTTAATTTGAATCCCAGAGATAAATCGTTCTCTCTTTCTTCAAAAAAAGGAGGGGGAAGGTATATTGTATAAGTGTCAACACGTTCCACGAGCCGCCACTGAATGCTACCATGATAAAATATTTGAAAACTGACTGCGCTCATCACTAATTTCTAGAAAAGCGATCGCACTTTTCTCATCCATTATGTATTTTAGGAAAAAATGTTACAGGAAAAATATATTCTAAATAAAGTTAAAAAGGGCAACCAAGAATTATTTTTTGTAAATTTATCTATTTTTAATTTTTACTTTGTTATTAACAAAAAAACAAAAAATATAACTCTTGTATGCTCTCGGTATAATAATTTTAGAAATAACTGTAAAAACAGATTTACATTTTATAAATGCGTAAGTGAAAAATCCGAGTTTTAGATATATGCATGGTATCCAGGACTCCGCAGCTAAAATTCGAACATTGATTTCTTGTGATCACCCTAGTTTTACAATAATACTTTTCTCAAATCATCTTAATTAAAGCGGTTTGTGTTTTTTTTTATACCGAAAGCTGTAAGTTGACTTGTACTAATGGTCCCGGTGGAATTACCAATCAATTAAAGGTTGACAGGATCCAATATTGATGGGAACAATTGAGGATGAGAAGATTTAATTTACAACCAAAAAGGAAAAACGATCGTAACGGCATTTATACGATACCGTCCACTTAATTCCTCTTCCTCAACTTCTTTTTCTTTCATTTTTCATTCTCCATTCCGGACGAGTTTCAATTATGATAGCGCGCCGAACAGGTTTGCAATAAATTTCGTTTTCGCCCAGCGGTCATAAAGCGGGCCGTCGACATATATTTCACGCTGTCTTTTCGTTTTTCCACTACCGTAAACACGGTTTCGCGTCGGAACGCGCAAAGAGAAAAGAGAAACAACAAGCAGAAATTAATAATTTCGTTACGAGCCGTTTCCTCTCAAATCTTTATTTACATTTTTGGTTAATGCGGGCAGGGAGAGGCAGAGAGAGGGAGAGAGAGAGAGAGAGAGAGGAAAACAGGGACGAGCAAGATTACCGACGTGTCACCTGTCAGGGTGAAATATGTTGGGAGGAAATGTGGCGTGAAATTATAGATAATAATAAAAGCGCGCCCTCAAAACAACAACGACCGAAAAAACCGTTGCCATTATTTTGATTAATTAACAGAGTACGCGTTCTTTTGTAACGTTAGTTGGAATACGTACGGTTAGTGGCGGATTTTTTTACAAATAAAAAAACTGAATTTCCTCAAAACTATACTAAACCCATAAACATTCTTTTAAAATCAATTTGAAAACATTTTATATAAAAAATTGAAAAAAACCAAAAATCCAAAAATATATCATACGCTCGTTTCTCATTGATGACTTTTTTTCTAAATTCTCTAAAATTTTCAGTGACTTGCCATCTTATTTGCTATTTAAGTTTAATAATATTTTGTCATGGAAAAAATTATTCTTGAATACAAAGAGCTTAAGTTAACAATGCTTTAAACTTTTACATTACTAAAGTCAAAACAGTCTCTTGACACCTTGTTAAATTTTAATGTCAATAAATTGTTTTTCAAAGTCACCTTCGATTTTTATCATGGAAAAAATAATTCTTGAGTACGAAGAGCCAAAGTTAACCATGCTTTAAACGTTTACATTACTAAAGTCAAAACAGTCTCTTGCCACCTTGTTAAATTTTAATCTCAATAAATTGTTTTTCAAAGCCACCTTCGATTTTTATTTAGTAAAATGGCTATTGAAATGGTTGATATAACGAGTTTTCTGCAAATAACTTTTTATGCGTTAGGAATTGGGACAGGGTTGTTATTAAGAAAAAAGTTTGTTTTTTAATTCTGCATGGAATGACATAAAAATATACAGGGGCTCCAATTTAAAATAATAAAAATAAAGTGCATTAAAGTTTGAAATGTTTGACACTAAATTTTGGACACCCTGTATAATTCACATCGATCAAACTTGGTTAACGGGACTATCAGACCTTATTTAATAAGTACCTTGTATGATTTCATTAACAAGGCACTATTTATATTTTTGATTCATTTTTTAAAACAATATTGCAAAACTGATTTTTTTTAGTTTTTATTTTTTTTTGCTGACATCCCTGAATCGATTCCAATAAAATTATAGGAGTATGTAGGCAACCATAAAAGGTACCCAAATCAGCAATAAAATACATAGCATGTAATTTAAAAAAATATATCATCATGACATCACGCTTTTTTGGGACACCCTGTATAATCAAAAATATTTTCCTGAAATGCATCATAGGATGCAAATTTATTCTGCAAAATATCAAAATTCCAACTTAATAAGTAAATGAGCTATAGAAGACGGGAGGTGAAAGGAAGAACAATTAATTGACAGCATCGAATAAAAACCGTTACACCGATTTTGCTTTTTCGTTTTTGGCATAAAATTAAATCTTCCCATGCCCGACATCCTCGGGGCCAATTAAATCATCAATTAATAGGCGGAGTAGATTCTTATCGATTCATCGGATTACATAATTACAGCGGAGCGTATTTGTCACTGCCAGTCCGAAATCGGGTTTAATGGTCGGTTTACTCTGAATAATGGACTAATTAATGTTTTGATATTAATGCAACGCGTTATTAAATTCCTAAAGGGCATCTGCCGCTTCGCCCTCCGGCGCATTCTTATCGAAGATCATAGTTACGTGACATTGTTGTTGTCCGATACAATGCCTTAAAAGATTGATAGCTCGTAACGAAAGGGTAATCTTTTCGCGTTCTTGTGACTTCCGAAATAATCTTAATCGAAGAAAAATGGAAGAAGAAAAGAGTAGCTTTACTGTATGTATACATTTATAAAATGATTTATATAAAAAAAAATATTAAATTTCAGGTGTCAATAATAAAACTTTTCGACTTTTTTTTCAGAACTTTTTGAAGCCATTTTTTCAAGATTATTTTTTTCAGGATTTTTTCAAAATTCTCAGGTTAACAACTCGTTATTTTTCGACTTTTTATTCAGAATTTTGTTTTCAGAATTTTTTCAAGATTATTTTTCAGGATTTTTTTTTCAAAATTCTGTCTGGTTCTTTTTTTGGGATTTATGATTGGGACTTTTTTGGGATTTTTTCAGGCTGCTTTCAGGACTCTTTAACTCAATTAAATGATCCATCCATCATAATTTCCGAAGGTTATCTAGACGAAGCATTGCAAAATAAAATTGATACTGCTGCAAAAATTAGTTTGCCTTAAAGCAAAGTTTTAAGTCTTCAAAATCCTGCAGCAAACAAAGCATTACATACTAATTCAACTAAAATAGACAATGGTATTTCTTTAAACGCATTAAACGTTAGTTGAATTAGTGTGTAATGCTTTGTTTGCTGCAGGATTTTGAAGACTTAAAACGTTGCTTGAAGGCAAACTAATTTTTGCTCATTAAACGTTACCAATTGAAATACTAATAGTAACGAACCTTCTTCTTCATATTGCTATTACAAAATAAAAATGAATTAGTTTTATCGAATTTGTGTAAACCTACGGACGTAGAAAATTTTTTGTTTGAAACTCATACAAATAACCATTTTAAAAATGAAAATTTTCAAAGGACTTCGAGTTTGGAAGTGACAAACCTTTTACCTTGTGATTTTTCACAAATCTTCAATATACACAGGGGCAAAACAACCACCACGCCAGCAATTTATTTCAATTTTGCGACTTGTTTTTGGCCTCCTCTGTGTTCAGATTTCGATGCTCACTATTGGTACCGAAAGGTACCTCGGTTGTTAGAAGACATAGAACGGTTAAATGGGGAATGTTTTGTGTAAAATTTTATCGCGATCCCCGGGTAGATGTTTCGTAAAAGTCAGCGAAGTTAAATTGAAATTATTGCTAGTATTTGCGCTTACGTTTCTGAAAAAAAACAAAAAGAAAGAAAAGGTGTTCATTTCTTTGCTATCTTCAATATTTATCTTCAATTTTTTGTAATATTTTTCATTTTAAAAACCTACTTTCGGTGTGTGAAATTTTACGAAAATAAATATTTTCACTTCTTCCGATTACTTTGTTTTTTCCAATGTTTTAATTTTTTTGAAAAATGTTACAAATGGTATTAAATAAATAATTATAATAATAATAATATAATAATACCTTTATTAGTGCATTAACATACAAGTCAAAAAAATGTTCATTTATTTATTAAATTAACCGTACAAAGGTCTTGTAATAAAAAATCAATCAATTGTTGTAATAACTATTGTGAGTTCTGTTATAAAAAAATTATAAAAAGACAGATTGATAAGCTGACAAAACAAAACAAAATCAAATACCATGAAATACTTAAATGCTAAATTAAAATATAAGTAGATAAAATTGAATAGACATATAACAACAAACATTTTAAAATATCCTAGAAGCATATTATTGCTGCAGTAAATTGATGAAATTGGGCTGAAGTACAACACACAATATTAAAATCAGAATCCTTAATTCTAAAACAATTTAAAATGGTTATTTAACTGTATATTGAATGGCAACAAAAAAATTAACATCTTCTGTTTGAAAATATTGTTCACGAAATATTGTTTTTCGAAAAAAAAATTTTTTTAATGTTTGCTATTTTTGGTCTATTATTATGAAATGATAGTTACATTAAACTTGTATTAATAATAATTGTAGAAAATGCCGAATTGAACAATTTATAAATAATAATAATAATACTGAATTATTGCCCTACGGGAAGACCATTACAGGGATATAAATATATATATATATATATATATATATATATATATATATATATATATATATATATATATATGTAATAATACAGTAGCATCCGATTCTTCAATGTAAATATAAATAACTATTATATCTATAAATCGAAGAAAGTAACATGTTGACCATTAGTAATTTTTATTGTTACTCTAGGATTGTTCATTGTTTTACCAATATTTCTTTAGCCTGTATTATCGTTTTTTTTTTTGGTCTAAATGTTTTATTCTTTGGCCCTAACATTCTTTATTTTGGCCTAAATTTTTTATTTATCTGTTATAATTTTGGATTTTTTTCGTCTGCATTTTTCATTTTTAAGCCCGAATTTTTCTTCTAAATTTTTGTTTTTCTTTTGCTTACGTTTTAGATTTTGTAGCCTGATTTTATGCGCGATTTTTTTTTAAATTTTTTAGTAGTATTTTCGAATTTTTATTTAAAGATTTTGCAACCTACATTTTTTATATTCAAACCCGAATTTTTATTTTTTTTTGTCTGTATTTTCTACATAATTTTAATTGTTAGGCGTTTGTTCATTGAGGCGTTCATTTTTTGTTTCCGGTTAAAATTTGACATTTATTTAGAAAAACATAATCGTGGAGAAATTATTTTAACTGCTATTTTTTTAACTTTTTGGCCTGAATATTTTATTTTTAGACCTAAATTTTTGAGTTTGACCCGTATTTTAGATCTTTGGCATGCATTTTAAATTTCTTTATTTCAAATTTTAGGCCAAAATTCTGAATTTTTGATTTTTTGGCCTGTATCTAAGATTCTGTAACCTGAATTATTAATTTTCAGCTGCAAATTTTTGACCACGGTTTTAGAGATTTTATTTAATAATAATAATAATATTGATGTTTAATGACAAGACGTCTTATATAAGTCATGGTTGAAATTACACAGTATGATAAAAAAAACAACAATACAATATAAACTACACACTAACGTATAAATTGTGAACATTTTTAATATTTAGGCTAGAATTTTTAATTTTTTGGCATCTTTTTTCTACAAGGTTTTTATTTTAATTTTGGGTTATTTCCCTGATTTTATATTTTTAATATTTATTAAGTCACTGGTCTATAGTTTCAAGTTAAAATTTGGTATTTACTCAGAAAAATATAGTTGTGAGCGAATTATTTTAACCAATTACTTCATTTTTGATTTTATTGTCTGAATATTTTAAATCTTTGGGCTGTAATTTTAATTTTTTTGGACCATATTTTTTTTTGTTAGGCCTAAATATTCTTTATTTTGACCAATTTTTTTACGATTTTTTTGGTATGCATCATTTATTTTTATATTCCATGATTTCCCAAATTACGAAGTTATAATATAATTAAATAAATAATGGATGAATATTCTCCGTACATAGCTGAATCAAAAGTGTGAACATCCCTCCATTATTTATTTAATTATATTTATTTTTATGCACAAGTTTTCGATTTTTGGTCTAAATTTTCGTTTTTTTTAAACCTGAATTATTGAATTTTATGCGCGAATTATTTACTTTTTTATCTAAAATTTTCGTCTTATTATAACCTTATATTTTTTATTATCTGTACTAATACTGACACGAACTGTCATTGTTCAACTGAAGTTAGCTGTTTACTAAAATTGTTAAAATAAATATCATTGTCATTGTGAAGGTAAATAAATTTTTATCCACTTGCATTTTCTTTGTCCGCCGTTTTAAACACACATTTTTGTGTGAACGAGTTGAATTATCAAATAAATTTGTTTGAATTTGGCGACCCACAAATATTTTCTAACGACCCCTCCGGGGATTGCGATCCACGGTTTGTGCACCACGGATTTAAAAGTTAACTATCCAGACAAAATATTTAAAGGTTAAATTGAAATGAATTTTTTTTGGACCATATTTTTATTTTTGCGCCTAAATATTCTTCATTTTGGCCAACTTTTTGTTTGATTTCTTTTGATTTTGTTGAAATGTTCGATTTTTGGGTACTTCGTAACCTTGATTTTTTTAATTTTTATGCGTGAATTTTTGTTTTTGGCTAATATTTTCGAGTTATTATAGCCTTGTATTTTTTATTGTCAAATAAATTTTTTTGAATTTGGCGAACCACAAATATTTTCTATCGACCCCTCTGGGGGTTAAGATCCACCGTTTGCGCACCACTGATCTAGAGGATAATTTAAAAGTTTTATAATTATTCAGAAAAAAAAAACATTTAAAAATTAAATTGAAATTGAATTTCTTTCGGGCCATATTTTTATTTTTGGGCCTAAATATTCTTCATTTTGACCAAAATTTTTGATTTGCTTGTTGAAATTTTCGATTTTTTTGTACGCATTTTTTATTTTTCGATTTTTGGTCCAAATTTTCGTTTTTTAACTATTTAATTATTGATTTTTATGCGCGATTTTTTTATTTTTTGGTTAATGTTTTCTGGTAATTATAGCCTGATATTCTTTATTGTCAAATAAATTTCTTCAAATTTGGCGACCCACGAGTATTTTCTAGCATTTTTTTAAATTTAGGCACAAGTTTTCGATTTTTGGTCTAAATTTTGTTTTTTTTTTAACCTGAATTATTGATTTTAATGCGCGAATTTTTGATTTTTTTTGCTAATATTTAGTTACTATAACCTTATATTTTGTATTGTCAAATAAATTTGTTTGAATTTGGCGACCCACAAATATTTTCTAACGACCCCTCCGTGGATTGCGACCCACGGTTTGCGGACAGAGGACAATGATAGAGTAAAAAAAAATTCGTTGTGAAATCATTTAAATTAAAAAAGTTTTATAACTATCCAGAAAAAAACATTTAAAGGTTAAATTGAAATTGAATTTAGGCGTTTTTATATTTTTAGAAACAAGTTTTCAAATTTTTGTTCCAAATTTTCGTTTTTAACTTTAATTATTGATTTTTATGCGCCAATTTTTGAATTTTTGGCTAATATTTTTGAGTTATTATAGCCTAATATTTTTTATTGTCAAATCAATTTCTTTGAATTTGGCGACCCACAAATATTTTCTAGCGACCCCTCCGGGTTTGCGCATCGTTGATCTAGAGAACAATGTTTGATTAAAGAATTTTCATTGTGAAATCATTTAAATTTAAAAGTTTTATAAGTATCCAGAAAAAAAAAACATTTAAAGGTTAAATTGAAATGGGATTTCTTTCGAACTATATTTTTATTTTTGGGCCTAAATATTCTTCATTTTGGCCAAAATTTTTGATTTGCTTGTTGAAATTTTCGATTTTTTTGTACGCATTTTTTATTTTTCGATTTTTGGTCCAAATTTTCGTTTTTTAACTATTTAATTATTGATTTTTATGCGCGATTTTTTTATTTTTTGGTTAATGTTTTCTGGTAATTATAGTCTGATATTCTTTATTGTCAAATAAATTTCTTCAAATTTGGCGACCCACGAGTATTTTCTAGCGACCCCTCCGGCGCAGTGACTCACGGCTTGCGCACCACTGATCTAGAGGACAATATTTGATCAAAGCATTTTCTTTGTAAAATTATTTAAATCTAAAAGTTTTATAACTATCCAGAAAAAAAACATTTAAAGGTTAAACTAAAATGCAAACGACACGTGGTTGGTGGGCCCTATTCCAATATTTTCAAAAACGTGGTGGGTGGGCCCTTTCCTGATATTTTAAAATTTTTAAAAATCCTTGAAAATTATTGTGTTAATGTTTTAGAATAGCTAACTGATACGTTTGTTTACTGGAGCAGTAAAAACTTTCAAAAATTCAAAATAAGACGAAAGGTAATGGTTTTCTAAGTTGGTTCTACAGTAAGGTTTTAAATCTCTAGCATAAATTACAAATATTGTAGAAAAATTCAATCGTTTTTACACTTTTTTACAAAATTTTAATGACTGTTTTTTTTATTATTTAACCATACATTTTATACAGTCTTTTATTGTTATGGTTTGCTTTAAAAGAATTATTTTATTTTGAAGAAAAAATGGACAAAAATGAAAAATCATCTTATGTACTCTGGTCATTTGCTTCTTGAGGTCATTTGTAAAAGTGCCTCAATTAATAATAAATGAATTAAATAAATAGAAACAACCTTACTTGTTGCAGAAAGTAATAAATAAACTCAAAAAAACGAAATATAGCCTGAATATATAAATATTCAATCTGTTCGTAACTCTGCAAGCAAAATTAAGTCTTACTAAGACTATAAACAAATAACTTATTACTAGTACTAGGAAGTAGTTGTTTCAATAAGTTATTTGTTTATAGTCTTAGTAAGACTTAATTTTGCTTGCAGAGTTACGAACAGGTTGAATATTTATATATTCAGGCTATATTTCGTTTTTTTGAATTTATTTAATAAATGAATTGTCTCTCTCTCATCTGATGTACACCATCAAATCGGAAAAAGTTACGTGATGGCCACATCACCATTTTGTTTTTTAATAATTAATCACAAAATTCGTTCATTAATTTTTCAAGTGATAACTTCAGGCTTCGGGGTGCAGGCCTGTGGTACTTGTGGAGTATTATTTTTATTGATTTATTTTGTGTTTACTTTTATTTTTATTTGGACAGTGCTGGAGTGTATTACATTGTCAAATAAACTCAAGTTATTAAAATTAAAGAAACACATAAAATTGTATATGGTCAAAAAATATTATCTTATTAAATATATTTATGCAATACTGATCTACAGTATTTGTTGTTTGATTATTTTTTTATAATTTTTTTTATGATGGAAAGATTTTAAATTATTAGTGTATGCCATCTAAACTAATGTTTTAATTTAGAGATGGCTACGAGCTTTTGTCTCATACCTCGAATGGTAGATATAATTGACTTCTTAATAATTTCTATAATGAAAATTAAAGCAATTTAAATTAAGTAAATTAAAATTATTAAAATCGCGTCATTATTAAAAAATATATATAAAGAAGAAAATTATCTTTTTGCCATTGTTAAATGCAAAAAAAAATAGCTTTAAGGCTCCGGTGATATGTTTTTTTGAAACATCAACCGGATAAAGTTTACAAAGCTCCCACTACTGGGAGCAATTTTTTTAACAATAAGGATTTTAGCAGTAGCATCTTTGCATACAGATTTACGTAAGTTAAATAATTCAAATCGGTCCCATTGAAGAAGTTGACAAAAACTTACCTTGCAAAAAACGCTGCAGCAGCCGATGCCTGCGCGTGGTTCCCAGGTAAGCCATTCACCGCGAAAGTGTACTTCGTCTCGGAATAAACACCAAAAACACCACTATCATGTCCATTGAAACCACCGATAAAACACCCGGCGGCACTCTGATAAGAAACCTTATTATTCACGACCACTTTGTTTTGCACTCCCGAAGATCCCTTATTCCTGCTGAGACTTCTGGGTATGTAAGAGCGGTCCTTGCAGTGGGCACCGGACGCGCTCCCGGACTTGGGCTCCATGACCACGGAGGCGGCGGAGGAGGCAGCGGTGGCAGATGCGAGGACCGTTGTCTTGTGTCTGTTAACGTCAACGAAAACAGGTTGTCGCGCGTTGTTTGCCCGCCGCTCGGAACGCTTCGCGGCGTCCGTGCCTGTTTGTGTTAGGGTAGGCACTGCTGTGCAGACCACTGAGGAGGACCGAGATTTCGTCCTTCCATTCAGCTGTGTCGCCTCCCACTCCGCCGCCACTGCACCTCCTCTGGCCTGCTTCTGGTGAGAGAGGTTGTGATTGTAATGCCCATTCATGTTCCTCTCAGCTGGCAGCTTGTAATCGCTGCTCTTCACCATCTCCAAATCGATCTGCAATTATAATGTAAAGTTACAAAAAAACAACATCAACAAAAAAAGTCGTAGTTAATTAAACGGGTAACGAGCTTAATGATCGCATAATGATGTGCAAGTTCTTTTTGTTCGGTATGGTGCGTGCAAGTTTTTACTTGGGACGCTCCCACAAATTCTCTTCCGATGCGGTAATAATTACATTGTATCAACAGCCAATACCGTAACTAGTTTTTATCTATTAAACTAATCCATCGGTGATAATTAAGTTGCAAGTATCATATTTCGTATTGTAAATTGATGGAAGTTTTAGATTACAGTTGTGAGCTGTGGCGCGTTGCGTGCAATTGAATTACATCAATGGAACTTAATATCGTTAATTGGAGGAAAAAACATTATTTTATAACTCTCTCCTCGTCGTATTACATTCCCATTTGGACTCTTTACTAAATGCTCTTCCACAGAACCTCCGCGACATTTACATGGCAGTGCCAACGTGGTCTACACATTTCTCTTGTTCTCTGAATATTCTTCCGAAACACTTTTTCTAGTTATCCTCTCTGCATATTAGGTCCAAACAAAAGACGAAAATATTCACTTACATTTAAATATATCAAACCAGAATTCGGGATAGACGAAATCGGAAATTTTAAAACGTACATAAATATCTAATCGACAAATAGATTCTGATTCAAAAAGGCGAACAATTTCCACAAACAGAATTTGAGATCGTAATCACTGTTTAAAGGTCGTATACACGAACACGCAAAATTGCAATTTTAGAGAGGCGTACATACAACAGCCAATAATTCTTAACAATGTGCTTTAAACCCAAAATTCATTCAACAATTCTTAACCCTTAAAAAGCGAGCGAATTTTTGTAGAACAGTGACCTATAGATCGACGGAAATTTAACAAATTAATTGCTTCCGTAATAGAGTGAGAGAAGGTGCATAATTAACCCTTGAACAACGAGCTAGTTTATCGCTTTACAGACAACTAAAATGAGCTTATTTGAGAATTGATCTTTTGGTGGATGCGCCGGTAATTTAATTTATAATGTTGCGAAAACGGTGGCATTCGTTCGCTAAGGGTTAAACTAACAAATATTTCGTATTTACAAAGATTGATTCAATTTATTTCTGTATCAATTTCAAGCAGCTGAAGAATTTTCTAAATACTGTACAATATTAAATATAATTTGATATCCCTTTTCCCCTTACAGGTGTTGGCATTGTGTTCTTTTTTCTGCTCAAGTGTATTTTATCTGTCCATTTTTTTCCAGGTCTTCCTGTTATTTTCATCTGTTTTGTTTCCTTCTATCTGTTCATGACTATTTCTGGCTGATGTGTAATCCATTTCTGGTGCCTTTATACTTTCCAAAATTAATTTCAAACATTGGTACGTTTGAAATAAAACAAATCTGCCAAAAAATGAATCGTGAAAATAAAATTTCATCCACCTTTAAAAAAAGTACTTTTTTTCATCGCCCTGTTGTTCGGGACTGTTTCTGGCTGATGTACTGCCTGTTCCTAGTGCCTTAATATTTTTAAAAATTAATTACAAAGACTGGAATGTTTAAATCTGCCAAAATGAATCGTGAAAATGGAATTCCAAAAAAATACATCCACCTTTAAAAAAGAACAAGGTTTCACAAAATCAACTTAGTTTTTTTTACAAGAAGTCAATTTTTATAAGAATTTTGAATTCTTGGAAGCAACCCGCATGCATTTCATTGTTCTACGCAAGGCTTTCTTTCGAGGCTTGTGGTTACCGAAGAAATAACACCCATTGAAATTTTATAAATAAATTTTGAAGCACAAAAAATTAACTTCATATTTTTGTAAAGATGAAAAAAATGACTTGAATTCTTTTAAAATTGTGAATTTTCAAAAACTCTATAAATTGATTTTATTTTTCGTTTTGCTTCTTCTGCTGCTTTACCTCCTCTTCGCCGCTTAGGTGAACTCGCCCCTCGATGAATACATCTTATAATTCTGTCGATTTATTTATTTATTTATTATAGGTGTTTTAACCTACGTTTTACACACGTCGGCAATACATACATTGGATAACTTACAATCTAGAAACAGAGAAAGAAAAGAACATTCGATTAACTAAATATCACTTTGAAAGAATTCGCTGTAATTGTACGGCGCAAGTTTTATTAACAGATTTTTAATAGTTGTTTTAAATGTTTTAAAAGGTAATTTTTTTATAGATGAGCTTAATTTATTATAAAAACTTGGCCCGTAATAATTTACACCTACGCGTGACTTCGTAAGATGCAATTTACTAACTCTATTGTGTTGCTTTGAAAAACTCAACTCGTTGGGTTTCTAAGCAACACAATTTCGTTATTAAATAAATTGACAGAATTATTGCGACTATTTGCCTACTCGTAATATTACTACTGATAATTTACATATTTATTGTTTTTTCTTTCTAATTAATAGTGCGATTTCAAGAAAAACTTATTCTTTACAAACAGCGCATTTTAGCATTTTCCAGAGTTTTTCTTAGTTTTTGGCTATATTTTAATCTCAAATGAAATTTGAGTCATTTTAGAAAGTTTCAAGTCGATGGCAACTGTTTTTCAATGTTTTTCGAACCTCCAAAATTATTACAAATTTTTAGAAATTTACCCTCCAATTAACCGAAAATATCTTAAAATTCAGTGATTGGGTGTATACAGCTTTCGACTATATTTTAATCTCAGATGAATTTTGAGTTATTTTAGAAAGTTTCGAGTCGATGGCATTTGTGTTTCAATTTTTTTCGAACCACCAAAATTTTTTTCAGATTTACGTTTCAATTATTTCAAAATATCTTAAAATCCAGTGATGGGGTATATACAGCTTTCGACTATATCTTAATCTCAGATGTATTTTGAGTAATTTTAGAACGTTTCAAGTCGATGGCATTTGTTTTTCAATTTTTTTTGAGCCACTAAACTTATTACAAATTTTTACAAATTCACCCTCTAATTAACTCAAAATATCTTAAAATCCAGTGCTGGGGTGTACACAGCTTTCGACTATATCTTAATCTCAGATGTATTTTGAGTAATTTTAGAAAGTTTCAAGTCGATGGCATTTGTTTTTCAATTTTTTTTGAGCCACCAAACTTATTACAAATTTTTACAAATTCACCCTCTAATTAACTCTAAATATCTTAAAATCCAGTGATGGGATTTCGACTGTACTGTAATCTCTGATAAATTTTGAGTTATTTTAGAAAGTTTTAAGTCGATGGCATTTGTTTTCAATTTTTTTGAGCCACCAAACTTATTACAAATTTTTACAAATTCACCCTCTAATTAACTCAAAATATCTTAAAATCCAGTGATAGGGTGTATACAGCATTCGACTATATCTTAATCTTAGATGAATTTTGAGTAATTTTAGAAAGTTTCAAGTCGATGACATTTGTCTTGGCAATTTTTTTGAGCCACCAAACTTATTACAAATTTTTACAAATTCACCCTCCGATTAACTCAAAATATCTTAAAATCCAGTGATGGGGTGGATATAGATTTCGACTATATCTGAATCTGAGATGAATTTTGAGTAATTTTAGAAAGTTTCAAGTCGATATCATTTGTTTTTCAATTTTTTTGAGCCACCAAACGTATTACAAATTTTTACAAATTCACCCTCTAATTAACTCAAAATATCTTAAAATCTAGTGATGGGGTGGATACTGCTTTCGACAATATTTTAATCTCAGATGAATTTTGAGTAAGTTTAGAAAGTTTCCAGTCGATGGCAATTGTTTTTCAATTTTTTTTTAACCGCCAAAATTATTACAAATTTTTACAAATTCACCTTCCAATTAACTCAAAATATCTTAAAATCCAGTGATAGGGTGTATACTGCTTTCGACTATATTTTAATCTCAAATTAATTTTGAGTAATTTTAGAAAGTTTCAAGTGCATGTAAATTATTTTTTAATTGTTTTCAAAATGATTACAAATTTTCCTTCAAATTAACTTAAAATATTTTTAAATCCAGTGATGGGGTATATACAACTGTTGATTATATTTTAATCTGAGATGACTTTTGAGTAATTTTAGAAAGTTCCAACTCGATGCCAATTCTTTTTCAATTTTTTTTTAATCACCAAACTTATTACAAATTTTTACAAATTCACTCTCCAATTAACTCAAAATATCTTAAAATCCGGTGATGGGGTGTGTAGCTTTCGACAATTTTTTTATCTTAAATGAATTTTGAGTAATTTTAGAAAGTTTCAAGTCGATGGCAATTGTTTTTCAATTTTTTTCAAACCACCAAAATGATTTAAAATTTTTTCAAATTTACGTTTCAATTAACTCAAAACATCTTAAAATCCATGATGGGGTGGATACAGCTTTCGACTATATCTTAATTTCAGATGAATTTTGAGTAATTTTAGAAAGTTACAAGTCGATGGCATTTGTTTTTCAATTTTTATCGAACCACCAAAATTATTACAAATTTTTACATATTTACGTTTCAATTACCTCAAAATATCTTAACATACAGTGATGGAGTATATACAGCTTTTGGCTATATTTTAATCTTAAATGAATTTTGAGTCATTTTAGAAAGTTTCATAGCGATAGCAATTGTTTTTCAATTTATTTCAAACCACCAAAATAAACAATTCCACGAGAGCTTGAAATCCCTCTTGAAGCTAATAACTATCGCCGCATTCAAATTTCTTTACTTCAAGTCAAGTTTGTAGCGTTATCATTTTGTTGACAGCTGTGATATATCAATTTTTGATAAAGGGCGTCAGAAACAGGTTTAATTTGAAAGCATTTTGAAAAAATTCTAACGATTATTCCATTTCGTAAAATATTAAACGTAATTTTATTACTTAATACGCTCTCAACAGCACAAAACCACTTACGATCCACTCGAATCATCACAAGACACAATACCACGAGAGCTTCCCTTTTTAACGGCCGTAATAAACTTATGACGATTAATCCCTCTTGAAGCGTAAGACTCTAATAACTATAACAAAAGAGGGAAAAAATCAGGAATCGACTTTAATTCCATTTGAACACTCGATGATTATTTAAATCCTCTTTTCCTGCAAGAGCAGGAATTTCGGTAATCACGTTTATATTGTGCGCCGATGATAATGATAGGAGAATTTAGGTATGATTGATAGGTGTATATTTCTCCGAAAATCCTCACTAAGCTAATCCCTAATACGACGTTGGGCAAACTAAAGACATTTGCAGAAGGGGCGCCCCCGGAGAAACACTGACACTAAGAGTGATTGATAGAAGTTCGCTGATAGTACCGGATCGAAAGGAAAGAAGAATTACTAGTAATGATAGAATTAAAGGTTTTAACGTGTGATGAATAAGAAAAGTTTTGCGCAAACATACAAGTTTCCCCTTCAAACTGGGATAACAGTTTTGTTGTATTAATATCCGGAATTTCCAGATGGTTACGAAGTTGTGCACTCATGCATTAAACATGATATTGTTGCAGAATATTAAAGTTTGTAATGCTTTTATTTAATAGCTTTTTATTGTATATTTAATCATAACGTTAAACCGCAAAACTACATTATTTTAAAATATACACATAACATGTGTTTATGATTAAAATGGTTATAGTAATAAAGAGATAATTAAACATTGTACATAAAATAATTAGTATGCTAAAATGTAGAGAATGTAGTGTGTTTTAAAAAAATCAAGAAATTTTCATGTCGTTAACGAAAATTACAAAAAATCGTAATTTTCCATGTTTGAAAAGTCAACAAAACTGGGTTCTTGATTTTTAAAAATTGCTGAAGTATTGAACGCGTTTTTGAATATCATGATTTATACGTTAAGACATAGATTTTTTATTTTAAGTATTCAATGTCAAATTAACGAAAATTGACAAAAATCCTAAATTCTCCAAATTCAAAGGCAACAAAATAGCGTTATTGATTTTGCAAAATTGCCCAACTTCAGAAATCATTATTTGATATTGAAAATTCCAGCTTCAAAGGCTTCAAAATCGCGTTTTCGATTTTTAAAAATTGTCGAGCTGTTAAACGCATTTTTTTGATTATGATATTTTATATGTTAAAAATGGAGTGTTTTAAAATAAATTCATGTTTCTTTTTCACACTGTATATTTATGTGAAAGATATACATTTCACCGCTAAAACCATACAAATATCATTTTAATTCCCAATCAATTTTCGATAGAAGCCTATCGGACGCATACGCATGCATATTTATATGCATTTGTGATAAATGATCAAAAAAAATAATGGATGTGTTGTTTTTGTACGCGGTCATTTATCAAGATGTATGTTACTCACTCACTCTCCGATTATCATATTCCTGAACTTTCTCCCTTTAATGGACCAAAGCAGAAAATCTTTCATGCCCCGAAATATTAATATTTCATGTGTCGCCGCGACAACTTTGTACCATTATGCCGAGAGAAAATTGATAAATTCCTCACAATAACGATTCGAGTGATTTATCCCGTCTCGAAATTAATTTTAAGAAAGAAACCATTACAGTTTTTTTTTTACTCTCCATCCAGTCAAAATGAATGATTTGATGGAATTGTATGTAAATGATTTATTCTCAAATAGAAATAGAGAAGAAAAACTTTTTTATAATTTAATTTATACGCGCCGTTTTATTAAAAGGTTGTGTTCACTGAATAAAACTTACTTCCAGTTGGTACATTAGTGTAGCACAGTAAAGTTTCAGTAATTAAGCAATACTATTAATATTACTTAAATGAAAAGTCCAGTTTCTCCGGATAGAAAAATAATTTAAAAAAAAATGGTGACGTGGCCATCATGTTGCTTTCTCCGACTTGATGGTATCATAGCCATTTATATTTACGTTTTTATGGTTTATTTTCAATTGAAATCATATTTTAAATGTACATCGAGCGTTGTGTAAACTCGGATGAAACTGACGTTTAAAACGTCAAAATTATGAAAGATGGAAAAATTATACTTCAAATTCAAAAACTCAGTTTACTCAAAAACTGAAGGGATTTCGAAAAAAACTTATTCTTTATAAGTTGTTCATTTTAGCATTCTCTACAATTATTATGAACATAAATTTGCTGTAACTATTATCGTTTTATAATAATAAACCAAAAATTTAAAAAATAATAATACATTTTTTTCTCGAATAAAAATGATTTTATGAAAAATGTTTTTAAACAAAAGATGTTCATTTCTTGGTTGTCTTCAATGTTTGTTTAAATGTTTTTGTGATATTTTTCATATTTAAGAAAATATTGTCAAAAAACAAAAAACAGTTAAGGTAAACACCCACTTCCGGAAATTTTACCAAAAGCTTTTCAGTTCTTCAGATTATCAAATAAGACGTATGTTTAAAGTTTCATATCAATTGCTTTATTAGTTTTTGAGATACAGCGCGCACAGGCACACACGCACAAAGACACAATTTTTTTTTTCCAGAAATTGTTGAAATGGCATCTAGGGACCCCAAAACGGATATTTCCGTAAAAAAAAATTTTGAAGAAAAAATCACGATCACAATATTTTCTCGTACTTCGTAACGGAGAAAGTAAAAACAGTGAAACTAAACGAAGTGTTCAATATAAAAAGTCCAGGTACATTTTTATGTTTAAGTACTCAAAATCTAACAACGATCAGCTTTAAAAAACAAAGTAAAATGTTGATGTGCACCATTTTATCTTCAACTTATATCCACAATTTAACTTTCTTTCAGTGGTTTTGCAAGAAACTGTCTTAAGTTATTTTGAAAGACTACACATAGGCAAATATAGACGTTTGAGTAATCAAAATCAAGCAAAGTACAGCTTTAGAAAACCCAGAGTGGAGGGTTAATGTGCACAATTTTTTCTTCAACTTAGAAAATTCACATTTTCTGTATCTTCCAGAGGTTTTACAGAAAACTTTTAAGATACGAATACATAGGCAAATTTTGATGTTTGTGAAATCAAAATCTAACAACTTAGAGCTCCAGAAGAACCAAACTGGAAGGTTCATGTGCACAATTTTATCTTCAATTTATAAAATCCATAATTTAACTATCTTCTGAAGATTTCGAAGAAAACTGACTTTTTATATATGTGCACAATTTTATGTTCAATTTATAAAATCCATAATTTAATTATCTTCTGAAGATTTCGTAGAAAACTGACTTTTTATAAGATGTGCACGATTTTATCTTCAATTTATAAAATCCATAATTTAATTATCTTCTGAAGATTTCGTAGAAAACTGACTTTTTATAAGATGATACACATTAGCAAATTTTGACGTACAGGTAAGTGAAATCTAACAAAATACATCTCCAGAAAAAACGAAACTGGAAGGTAAATGTGCACAATTTTATCTTTAACTTTAAAATCCACAATTTTGCTATCTTTCATAGATTTCACTGAAAAATCTTGAGTCGAAACACACAAGCAAATTTTGACGTTTAGCCAATCAAAAGAGCCTAACAACGTACAAACGTTGGAAAAACCAAAATGGAAGATGAATGTGCACAATTTTATCTTCAAATTATAAAATCCATAATTTTACTAGCTTCCTGAGGTTATACAAAAAAAGTCTTAAATCATTTTAAAAGACGATACACGTAGGCAAATATTGGTGTTTGATTATCTAAAATCTAAAAACGTACAACCTTAGAAAAACCAAACTAAAAGGTTGATGTGCACAATTTTATATTTTATTTATAAAATCCGCAATTTCACCTCATCTTCTAGAGATTAACAAAAAATGTGTAAAATTATTTCGAAAAACGATGCATATAGGCAAAATTTGACGTCCGGGTTATCAAAATGTACCAATGTACAGCTTTAGAAAACTCAGAGTGAAAGGTTTATCTTAAACTTATAAAATCCATATTTCAGAGGTTTTACAAAAAAACTGCCTTAAGTTGTTTTGAAAGACGATACACATAGGCAAAATTTGACGTTTGACTAATCCAAATCAAATAACGTACATACATCTTTAGAAAACCTAAAGTGGAAAGTTTTTTTTTAAATCAAACTTATTTAAAAATTCTCTTTTATTTGGTATCCATTACTATCCTCGTTTAATACAATTAATTTTAAAGATAGCGACCATCTTATGGTTGATAAATTTATTTCATAAAATCTTACCAACGACTTAAAACTTTCTAAAATTAATCAAAACCCATTTGAGATTAAAATAAAGTTTATATTTTGTTATATATTTTATATTCTAATTAATTCTTAAATGTACAGGGTAAATCCCGTTAAATATATTATTATTATTATTATTATTAATCATCACTGGATTTTAAGATATTTTGAGTTAATTTTGGGGTAAATTTGTAATCATTTTGGAAAAAATGAAAAATATTTCCCATCGACTTTTCCCATCTAACCTCAATTTTGATTTATTTTACTAATAAAAAAAAAATTCAATTTGGCCAAACTTTTTAACTTGTTTTTAAATATAAATTTTCTCTTATAAAATTATTTGTCATACCTAGTGGTACACATATGTATCAGATAAAAACCTGCTTGTACATATATGTACGATATACTACCCCCTCCCCCCGCGGTAAAAATATTTTTTTAACGGTGGAAATCAATCATTTTATAGCCAAATAGTAATATCCTCAGAGTTTTCTTGTTCTCAGATTATTATTTATATTCAAGGGTTAAAGATTATTTTTTTACTGAATTTTTTTTTCTCAATTTGAAATTTTAAACGATAAATTTAAAGATTATTTTTTGACTGTAAACTTTTCCTAAATTTGATATTTTAACAATAAATTTAAAGATTATTTCTGACTGTAAACATTTTTCTAAATTTGAAATTATTGGTAATTATTTACCTATGGGGAGCACCTTTTAAGGACCTTCTAAATAGGCTCATTCGACGGTTTTTTTGCAAGACAAACAACTTTTTCCTTAGGCAAAATCGGCGCTCAATGTTTGTTAAAAAGTTATTAACAAAAAAATGTTACTTGTTATTCACTGTATCTTCGAAAATTTTGATTTTAGAGAAAAATGTTTCAGACAAAAACTGAAGCTCCCGAAAAGCTCTATCCAACCTAGATAGAGCAACCAATTTTTAGATTGGATTAGGTTAGGTTGGGTTAAGAAGCTTCAGTTTTTGTCTAAAACATTTATCTCTAAAATTTCCGAAGATACAATGAAAGGACAGGTAAACTTTTTTTGTTAATAAAAGTCCATTTTGAAGAATTTACTTTGTAAGAAGTGTACTCCAAATACCGCATTTTGAAAAATTTACTTTCCAAAAACTCCATTTCGAAAAATTGACTTTCTAAATTGTGTTTTCGAAATTCTGCATTTCGAAGAATTTACTTCCGAAAATGCACATTCGGAAAGCTCCACTTCGAAGAATTTCCTTATAATAAATAATAATAAATAAAGTGTATTTCTCAAAGATATAGCAGATACAACAAAAATCGATATAATGCCAATAAGTATGTGTATCAATATATAATTAAGAAATTTGTCAGAGAAAAGAACATATAAGAGGTATATTAGTTTCGCTAAAGGTTTCTTCGATATACTGCATTTCGAAGGATTTACTTTCGAAAAACATCTGTTAAAAATAGTTTCATAGGTAAGCACGTGATTGACCCTTTCCACCCAGAGTGTTGTAACACGCTGTATAATTAAAATTCGAAAAACCTATTTTCCAAGAATTGGCCATGTGACGAATTGGTTTTCGAAGAATATACTTTTGAAATCGTGTTTTTAAAAAATTTAGTTTCGAAGAATTTACTTTCAAAAAACTGCAATTCGAAGAATTTACCTTTTAAATTGCGCTTTGGAAGAATTTACTTTCGAAAATGAACATTCGGAAAATTCATTTCAAAGAATTTCCTTTTGCAAGGGGTTTTTCGAAATAATGCATTTCAAAGAATTTACTTTCGAGAAACTCTATTACGAAGAGTTTACTTTCTAAAATGTGTTTTCGAAACAATACATTTAGAAAAATTTACTTTCCAAAAAACGTTTCGGACAAAAACTGAAGCTCCTGAAAATTTCTACCTAACCTAATCTAATCTAACCTAATCTAACCTGATCTAACCTAATCTAACCTAATCTAACCTAATCTAACCTAATCTAACCTAATCTAACCTAATCTAACCTAATCTAACCTAATCTAACGTAATGTAACCTAATCTAACCTAATCTAACCTAATCTAACCTAATCTAACCTAATCTAACCTAATCTAACCTAATCTAACCTAATCTAACCTAATCTAACGTAATCTAACCTAATCTAACTTAAACTAACCTAACCTAGTTTTAGTTAGCTTGGGTTACGTAGCTTTTCGGGAGCTTCAGTTTTTGTCTGAAACATTTTTCTGTAAAATCAATAATACAGTGAAAAAAGAGGTAAAACTTTTATTGTTTATAACTTTCTAACAAACAATCAGCGCCGATGTTATCTAGGGAAAAAGTTGTTTGTCTTGCAAAATCTCGTCGAATGGGCCCATTTAGAAGGTAGGTCAATAATTACCTGAAATTTTAACAATAAATTTAAAGATTATTTTTTTACTGTAAACTTTCTCAAAAATTGATATTTTAAAGATAAATTGAAAGATTATTTTTGACTGTAAACTTTTTCTAAATTTAAAATTTTAACAGTAAATTTAAAGGTTTTTTTTCGAATGTAATGTTTTTTCTAGATTTGATATTTTAACGATAAATTTAAAGATTATTGATGACTCTGAACTTTTTTATGAATTTGAAATTTTAACTATAAATTTAAAGATTATTTTCAGACTGTAAACTTAATGAAATGAATATTTCATTTTTGTAATTTATGTTTGTATTATGTAAGACTTTTAGAGCAGCTGCAATAATTATTGCGGATGGTCTAGTATGGACATTAGTTCCCTGTCAACACAAATCTCATCTGAACGTCTGGAAGCGAAAACCCCTCCCTCTGCGTCAGCCACAATTAAACGCTCTATTAGCAAGCTGACGTACCTACGTACACAAACTTAAAGCTCAGCTCTCCGTCGCCGGAATTACCATAATTAATCCTCGCAAGATCAACTGGATTAATTAAGTAATGAATAAGGACGAAGAATTATTTACGGATTTTATAAAGATTACTCATATTAATTAAATGCAACACTGCATCGAGACATAATCAAAGTCAATTAATATACAGAAAAACTGTAATTTATTTAAAAATAATTGAGGCTTTCGTAATTTGTTAATTCAATAGAAAATCAGTAAATAGACGAATGTTTATTTAGGTTAGAACAAAAAAATTGTTTCCCAATAATGGATGGAAAGAAGATACCCTTCGCAGAATATGAAGGTAACAATAGATCAAGGAAGCTAATAAAGAAATCAGACAGAAAAGTTCTATTAATAAAAAAATAAACTAACTATCTTAAAAACCCTCGGCAGGAAATACTTATTTTTTTATTTATCAATTGATATTATCTGTCAATTGAAATATCGAAAATGTAGGAACCTTTGACTATACAGGGTGTATTTGAAATAACGAACAGGCTCCTAACCACAAAGAGATTATATTATTTTTTAACAATATTCGCAATTATTTTGTTTATAACTGTAACAAAAAGCCCGCAATTAATTATTAAATTAAATGAGTGAAAATATGCAACATGTTTGGGGGCAGTGGTAATGTGACCTAATTTTTAAACGGCATCGGCTTTAGATATCGAATTACAACAAGCGCGTAGGAAATATCTGAGTGCTCTTTAAGCGTCAATGAACTTGAGGACTGTTATCTTTTACAAAAAAAAAAAACGTTGCGATAACACTTCAAATTTCGGAGGCAAGAAATCGTATCTCGCGTTTTAAATAAACAAACACACATTCCATGCAGACTTAATTAAATGAGAAAGGCATCGGTTCTCAAAATGTTTAAAAAACTTCGAAAAATTAGGAAAATTTAAAAAAAAATTTTTTGACGGAAATGGGTTCACAAATATTTTGTGTATAATAATAATAATAATAATGTCTTTATTCACATATATACAATTTACTTATAATTAGAGAAACAAATTATAATACGTGAATCCGTAGGCGGGATTCAGTTGAGATCTAAGTAGATTTCGAACTGTTCTTCCATCCAAACCTACATAATTAAGAACAAAATTTGAGTTGTTACTGGGTAACGTTAATTGATATTATAATTAAACTTTAACTGTAAACGTTACATAAAAATAGAAATATAACATTATAAAATTTGTCTCACTCCGTGTTAAATTAAATTACAAGTTACAAATGACACTAGTGCAGTAAGTTAAAATTAGGGTTAATTTTAATTTTTATGGCGCATTTAAATTTTGAAAACGATAAGTTTTTGAGAGCTTCTGGCAAACAATTATACTCTAGATAGATATTGTAGGAAAACGATCGCTCAAAGATGGCAGTGTAATGCTTCGGCGGCGATAATAACCATTTGAATCTAGTATTAAGATTATGAACATCATTACGAAAAGTGATTTTGTTGTATAGATAAGGGGGGTGTTTATTCACAATAATTTTATGGTAAAGGCATAATGCCTGAGCTCTTCGTCGGTCCACCATAGACAACCATTTAGATTCACCGATTTTATGGGAGAATTTACGCACACCATAAATGTATCTGAGACAAGCATTTTGGACCTTTTGTATCCGGGTTGAGGTGTTTTTATCAATGGCAGAGTGATATAGGGTAGAGCAGTAGTTGAAATTAGATAAGACAAATGAATCACATAGTAAGATCTTAGTATCTATGGGGAGATATGACCGATGCGGATATAGTTTTTTTAAGTTTAAATATGCAGAGGTAATACATTTATTAATATGAACCTTGTATCTAAACGTATTATCCAAAACCACTCCTAGATTCCTAGCTTGACTTACAAAGGGCACAATTTTATTATTAATATTAATGGTAATTTTGTCTTTTAGATCAGTGACAGTTTTGTTTTTGCCAAATAGAAGAAATTGATTTTGATGGGTTTAAATTTAGATCAAGAATTTCAGAAAACTCACAGATTCTTTTGATGTCCGAGTTTAAACGTGCTTCAGCCTCTTGATATAGGTCTGGTTCAAACGATATGTATATCTGTGTGTCATCCGCATACATATGCCCTTTGCAATGCTCAAGCTGATCTAGGGTTGAGGATGAATAGAGCAGAAATAAAAGAGGGCCTAGGATGGAACCTTGCGGTATACCTTGTTTTAAGTCAGAAAAACCTGAAGAAAGTGAGTTAATTGTGACACTTTGTTTTCTGTGATTGAGATAGTTATTTATAAGATCTAAAGCACATGTTTCAAAACCCAAAGATTCAAGTATCATATTTAAAGTACTGTGGTTGACCGTGTCGAAAGCCTTTGAGTAATCGAGAAGTACAACTGCAGTGGCCATACCTGTGTCAGTAGCCCTTAGTATGTCGTCCGTTAAACATAGTAAGGTTGTCTCGCAACTGTGACCAGTTCTGAATCCAGATTGATGAACAGGTAGTAGTTGATTTTCATTTACGAACTTGCGCAGTTGGTCACTTAGACATTTCTCGAAAACCTTAGATAACGCAGGTAAAATACTTATCGGTCGTAAATGTTTGGGCTCAGTAGGATTGTTAATTTTGGGTACAGGTTTGATTAGCGCCATTTTCCAACAGTCCGGAAAGAATGATTCAATAATACAGGAGTTTATAATGTGTAAAATAAATGGAATTATTGTGGGACAGCACATCCGAAGCATAGCAATACTAATTCCATCGTGACCAACACAGTTGGATTTAATTTTACTTAAATAATCAATACACGTATGTTCATCAATTAGATGAAAGTAGAATTTAGTTTGGTGAGGATTTTGTAAGTTAGAGAAGCAGTTTGAAGCATATGTAGAGTTACTTACATTAGTCGCAGGGATACTATCAATAAAATATTTATTTATAAGTTCAGGATCAGCTAGATTATCGGGTAATTTAATTTTAGTTTTTTTTAGGTTAAGATTTTGCAAATTTTTCCACAAATAAGATGCATTTTGTGATTCGGATATATGTTTGTAATAGGCTCGCTTTTCATTCTTTATGGCTGAGTTGGTGAAATTTCTTATACTTTTATAATAGATCCAGTGGCTAGCAGACCCACTATTTCTGTATTTTGATTTAGCTTTGTCGCGTAGTTTCATTAAGTGTTTAATATTGCTAGTTATCCAGGGAGCCTTTGGCCTTGTGAATTTGCGATGTTTTAAAGGAGTATATTTATCAAATAAAGAAATTATATAGGAATTAAGGAGTTCAAGTTTAGAATTGATATCAGTGATATAAAAAATATTATGTAAAGGAATAGAACTTAATTCGTTTTGAAAACTATTTAGGTTTATGTTGATTAGGTCACGATAAGAGTATACTTCATCGTCCCCCGTATTAAATTCTGCATCAATAGTGGAAAAAACTGCATCATGGTCCGTGAAGTGACAATTAATGACGCCAGTATCCTTCACTCTTAATTCGCGAGAGACTAAAATGATATCAATAAGAGAGCTTGAACTGTCAGTGATTCTAGATGGTTGATTAATTACTTGAGTAAGATTGAATGTCTCTATAAAATCTATAAGCGCAGTGGTCATCGAGAGCTCAGGCCGAAGGAAATCAATATTAAAATCTCCACAACATACAAACGAGGTTGTGCGAAGAAAACAATTGGAAAAAGAATTTTCTAGCTCATTAATGAAGTGAGTATGATCAATGTTGGGTGGCCTATATGCCGAAGCAACAGCAAATTTATTAGAGTTGGTTTTAACAAGAATCCATATCAATTCAATGTTGGGATTTACTTCTATAATTGATACATTTAATCCCTTTTTATAGTACATGCCAACCCCACCGCCTCTGGTTAGGCGGTCATTTCTTATAAAAACATAACCGTCAATATTTAAGCGATCATTGGTTATATTAGCATTAAGCCACGTTTCGGATAAAGTTAGGATGTCAATATTATTAGAGATAATTAATTGCCGTATATTATCCAATTTAGGGTAAAGAGATCTTACATTAACATGCGCAATATTAATGGTACTGATTAACATTTTATACTCAAGATATATTATACACTAGAAGTGTTTACTGCATAGTGTAAAACGGAGTATATTAATACAAAAACAATAGCGTATTTAAATGTAAAATGAATCAAAATAAATTTGGAGTTTAAGACGTACAGAGTTATTCTAAAAAAAAAAGAAAAAAAAAAAAAAGTTCGACACAAAAAATTTCTACACTAAAAATAGGAGCGTGAGATACGTTTCGCGTACCGAATAAACAATATGTTCGACTGGTATAGGTGGGTCAGCTTGTCTTCATTATAATTAGGATCGGAGATTATGTAGATCACTAGATGATTGTATTCTTCTGATGCCAGTGGGTAGTTTAATGTACACACAGCCATGGTTAGTAAAAACGTTTTTGTTTGAGAAACTGCTAGTCGCCTCCTTGACTAATGCCATTCGTGTTTGTGTTAAATCTTCCCGGATAACAATTTTCGTGCCTTTTAAAAGCCGTTTCGACTTAAATATTTTATTGCGTAATTGTCTGTTGTAAAATGTTACAAATACAGCCGAATGTTGACCTTTGATGTGATGGCAGCGTTCAATATCCGTCGGGTTTAATGCAACGTCCAGTTTATTGGTACATAAACTTGCGATAGTAGTATTCAGCGATTCGCCATTTATAGCAGGAAGCCCAAATATTCTTAAATTTTTACCTTTGTGCAGTTGGTCCGAGTTATCCAATGTAACTTCCATGTTGGAAATGGTTTTCTCTAGTGAGGCGACCTTGGTACTTAGTCCTTGGATAGTAATGTCGAATTGTTCTTGGAGTTTGTCCGCCAGTTTACTAATAAATTCTGGATTGGTGAGCACCCGTTCAACAATACGTTGCATAAGAGCCTCATCGTTGTCTGAGTTACTTCGAGTAATAACTCCACTAGGCATATTTGCAATTAATAAGTATGAAATTTGAGTTCAACGACACTGACGAATTTTTACGTCTACTCAGTTCGAGCACTCATTCGGAATTGTATGTGCCCTTAAATGCCTGTTCGTTATTTCAAATACACCCTGTATACTAATGGACTGCTATCCCCCCTCCATTTTCCATATGATCACTGCTCCAAGAGTTGTCCACGAGCTGGAGCTCGATATAAGTCCCGCCCCGGAGCCGAAAATGGAGCGTAATTTAAAAACCGGAAAGCAAAAAAAAATATTTCTCGATGTATTCATCAGCAACGTGGAGAATGCAAATGCGAGCATATTTCGGCAACTCGGGTCAACTTTCCTGCCTGTTCTTTTTAAGCAAAGCATCAACCCATAATTTGCGAAGTTCCGGATTTGATGGAAATTTAATACAGAATTTTGGGTTATAAGTCAAAAGTCAACTGACGATACCAATATAGCCATATGTGTTCTAATACACCGTTTTTTAATTGTTTTTCTAATTGTAGGTATTGTTCCTCAATCTATTTTAACTGAAATTAAAAAAAAATATAACTTTAGAATGAACACATGGATTCAAGTGGGAATATCTTATAATTTAGGGATGACATGTTTTGGGATTTTTATAGAACCAAGTAAAAGCATCTATTTGAAGTAACTTCAGAAAGTTTTATTCTTGTAGCAAATGTTTTTCAATTTATTACACGAATTTAAAAAAAATTAAATAAATTTTACGTAACCATAGAAATATTATTCTATTAATTTGATTAAATAACAAATGTAGATAATATCATCACTGCAACACGAATCCAGTAAGGCACGTGATGAAGTAACAAAACAAAGATTTTTAATTGATATTCAAGAGAACTTGCGCAACGTAGTAAATTATGTAAAAAGCAAACATCCTGTATATGAATTTTTGTTCCCCATCGGTCGACTTCAGGTGAAGTTCCGAAAGACAAATATTTGAAATCGGGCGCATATTTGTACGTAAACGTGCCGCGGTAATTTCCCCCACGGTTCATACATAATTTTAAAATCCCATGATGTTAGCAACCAAACAAATGCAAACACGGAATTATTTAAACTCCTCGGTACAATATTTACATTATGTCATTAGCCCCGGAGGTTCGGGACGTTTGTCAAAGGTAATGAGCAAATCTATTTGATCTGTCTGAACTAACCCCGACAATCCCGACAATGTCAACACCGCTTCCTATACCCGGGCAACAGTTCCCATTCTTACTCTCTCCTGCCCCCCAAACCGGAAAAACAGATTTGTCAAAGTGTCAGCGGCGCGGAGTCTTAGGAAAAAGTCTTTCGGGTTTTTTGGCCAATTTGAGCAGCGCGCGGACCTCCTCCGGATTTTTGTTTTGATTCAATTAGCCGTGATTTATGCCGGCTGCACTAATGGCTTTTCTGCCATTCATGTTGTTTCACTCTCGCTGGAATTAGTTGGTGGACTTCCAATGATTCATATTGTTTGATTTATCGATGCTGGTGGAAAAAAGGGAAAATGCTTTAAACTGTTTCCGTTTGTAAATCTACTGGATTTATAGGATGGATTAAAACGAAAATTAATACTGTTGTGACACGAAAGTTTTTACTGGCGTTTAATGACAACTGACGAGGATCGTTTGAATCATCTGATACGGCGAGGACAGCCTATTTCCCACTACAGTTTTTAATATTTGATTAACGCAACTAATTTTATTACATGTTATAAATTTACGGGAATCAGAGTCTGTTTACGGAGAGAAAATGTACAATAACTTTTGCGGTGCGATTGCACAGGTCGTCGCTTGCGCCCACTTGCATGTAAAAAATGCACGGCGCACTCAGGCACAAAATACAAACTAAATCCAGTGAGAACTCGCATCACTGAACGGACCAATCGTATGAATCTAATGAAATGATCACACGGCTGATGTTATTTACACCTACTGCATCTTCTACCTAAACAGACTGTAGTATTGCACAGGTCGCCGCTTGCGCCCACGTGCATGTACAAAATGCACGGCGCACTCGGATACAAAATACAAACTAAATCCGGTGAGAACTCGCATCACTGAACGGACCACAATCGTATGCATTTAATGAAATGATCACAAGGCTGGTGTTGTTTAGCCGGTAAAAATGTCCAGAGTAGGCGGCATGGCCCTTGGGTTTATTGCGGTCGGTAATAATCACCAGACGGTCGTAACATATGTCAAACTTGCGGGCACGTGCCCACCGGATCGAATTTTAAATTTTTGGCCCAAGCAGGTAGTGAGCCCTTTTTTGGGATGTATTATAATAAGCCGTGCATTCATGTCTAGCTGGTTGATCGCCCCAAGATGAAGATGAAATAATTAAGAAATAGAATACTTTTCCTTTTAATGATAAATAATATTTGACGCATTAGGAAAGTTAAATTGTCTTTATTTTAAGCCAATAAAGGTATGGTTGTAGATAAAGTATAGTACATAACTCGAGTTATAAAGTAATTAGGCACTAGTGAAACTGTGTAATACAAAAAATATGTTAATTATTAATAAATTTACAGGGTGCTGTAAAAGTTCGTTTCATATTGATTTTCATTTTTTGCTCTCGAGTGCTCGTCATTGATAAAAATACTTTTTCAAAAATTCGTAACTCGTCTGAAAATTGGTGTAGATTCAAAAGCCAAAATTATTTTGAAAGATCGACGTCTTGTGAAGTGAATTGAATTTTTGTAGTATTTTTTATGTAGTTATTTTTCATATTAATGTTGCATTCGAAATTGCGACATTGAAAAAAATACATTTTCAAAAATTTATAACTCGACTAAAAATTGCTGCATATTCAAAAACCAACATTATTTTAAAAGGTCAACGTCGTGTAGAGTGATATGAATTTTTGTAGAATTTTTTCCCGCGATTCATATTAATTTTTAATTTTTGCGCTCGAGAGTTCGACATTGAAGAAAATACATTTTCAGAAATTCATAACTCGACTGAAAATTGCTGCACATTCAAAAACCAAAATTATGTTAAAAGATCGACGGCTTGTGAAGTAATCTGATTTTTAATAGAATTTTATCCTTCTGTTTTATATTAATTTTTTGCACTCGAGTGTTCGTTATTGAAAAAAATACATTTTCAAAAAGATTAAGATTACTTTATTTCATAGAAATGTATATTTCAGTTATTTTGTATTTTTCAAGGGCGATGTCCCGCTAATAAATGTATTAATATTATTATTAATTCGAGTAAGAAAAAATTGCATGTTGGGATTAGAATAATTCTACAAGCTTTATTACTCGTGGAATTATCTTCAAAATTTCCAAAACTGCTTAGAAATAATTCATTTTTTACATACTAGATATTTATTTTGATATTTTTAAGCTATAAACAATATGGCGACAGTCGAAACTTGAACATGCGGAAGCGAAATTTACATCTTGCAATAAGGAAAATTCTAAAAATATAATAAAAACACTTTGTTGGTATAACACGGATTTTTATTGTTGACTATAGTTTCGGCAACTCAACTTACCATTATCAAAACATAAAGTAAAAGTGTTTTTATTATATTTACAACATGTATAACAAAGTAGACGCCTCCACCATAAACAATAAATGCTAAAAAAATTATCGCTTTTGGAATTATTTTCAAAATTTCCAAAACTACTTAGTAATGATACATTTTTAATACATTAGTAAACAATTGATAAAATTTTTAGCTAGAAATAAAACGGCGACTTTTGAAGCTTGAATTCGAGAAAGCGAAATTTACATCTGGGGATTATAAATATAGTAAAAACATTATCAATCCTGGAATTTTCTTAAAAATTTCTAAAACTAATTAAAAAATAATGCATTTTTGACATTCTAGAAAACAATTCATATTTTTAAGTTAGAAACAAAATGGAGACATTCGAAACTTGAATTCGAGAAAGCGAAATTTGCATCTTTAAAATTTCTAAAAACATTATCACTCGTACAATTGACTTCAAATTGACCACTTAGATATAGTAGACATACTAAAAAACAATTGACATTTCTAAGCTAGAAACAGACTGGCGACATTCTCAACTGGGTCAATCCAAGTGAATAAAAATTAAGTTCGTTGCGTGACCATTTTTAAATATTTTGATTTTTTTATATGCGATTACCCTATAATTGAGTTTAAAAGTTAAAAAAAAATACCTTGCACCGTTACTATATTTGTAAGCGCACGACGTGTTTTCAAGTTAATTCATTTTCATTAGCGTTCATTTGAATATCTCTGCACTATGTTAAGCTACAACATTGCAATTGACATGATTGTTTTCAGAAAAGTATCCTTTACAACAATGTTTATTACCCAAAAGATCAAAAATTTAAAAATAACCAGTAAAATGGAAGTTTGGTATTGACAATTTAGAAAATCCACCCAAATTTATCACAGTGTATTTTTTTCTGTAGCTAGATATCATAAACTACTAGCTTTATATAGAGCAAGAACCCTGACAAATTTATAATTGTTTGAAATTTGAAAATCTTTATTTTTTGTAAAGTTCGGGGCTAGTTAGTGTTCTTGCTCTATATAAGGCTAGTAGTTTATATCTAACTGGAGAAAAAAAATACACAAAAATACTGAAATGAACATAAATATAATTTCATTGATCCATGTTACACTTAAAAGTAAAAATTAATAATTGCCGTTTAGATTGAAAAAGTACCTGTAATGTATTAAATAAGTGTTAGTTTTATTCAGGGTACGTTAGTTTGGAACGGAAATTGAGTTGTGTTGCATTCATTTAAACGAATTCCTTTTAAAATTTAAAGGGAAGGTCGAACGCAGGTACTAGGGGTGAAGAATGGGAACATCTGGCATATCTTTTTGGAAGCTTGTCCAGACCTTGTCTCTAGCAGGTAGAAAAGGTTCGAATATGGTCATAAATTACAATTTCTGCACCATTACGTAGAGAATATAATCCCTAATCGTCGGTAGTAAACAACCCGCAAATTGTACCCCTTGATCCCGCCGCTCTGGCCAAATTACTATGGTCACCACCGTGAACAGACTGTAGTTAATAGTACTGCACTATCCTAGAATATTCAATCATGTTAATACTTAAAATTATTAAAGATCATGTAAGAGCTGGTCATAACTGATAACTGATGGCGATGTGTATTGAAAAATGTGATTATCTTCAGTTTCGAATTTCATATAAATTGATCGGCACCCCCACAGAAACGTATACCATACAGATTCGAAGATTAAAACGCGGAAGTGTGATAATTTGTTCCATCAGCCGAACCGCGTCAACAGGATGGATCCAGTGATTGCGGGAGAGTAAGAAGGGGTGGTTTTGAATCCGCCTTAGGGTGGGTGGTACTTGACTCACTTACGCCGCATCCGGTAAATGAGGGTGTGCGACCCTCCCAAAGGGAAACACTCTCGAAATCCTTTAATCACGTTACTCTCAGACTCTGTCGTTTGCGACACTATTCCACATAAAAAAAAAATGGGACGTATTTTCGTAAACGAATTGTCAAAAATGTAAAGATGCACCTACACCAAAAACTTGAAGTCATTTTAAAATAAGTGGCTGGTTGAAAAGACGGATAAACATTTTCTGAAATTCGGAAGATTGGCTTTAAAAAAGATGGACAAACATATTTTGTGATTTAGACCAGGGACTGGGAAATGAACCGAAATATTTACAAAAACGAGAAAATGAAAACGAAAATGTTATTTTTCGTTTTAGATCGAAACCGAAATAAATAATTTTCTAATAACGGTATTTGCCGTTCCCAATAAATTATTAAAAGTGTCTCCGTCAAACACAAACACCTCGTAGTTTATGTCAGAAACTGAAAGTAAAAAAGTATTTTTTTTTATAAAAGGAAGGATGTTTGATGGAATTGCGGGTTAAGGAGAGTGAATGACTATAAGGGAATTGGCGTAAGCGATTTGCTGTTTGCTGGCCACTAACGTTCATTTTAATATTTGAAAATTCATTTTCAAAATGAATGGGACAAACACTAAACAACCATGGACCCGAACTATAACTTTTCGTTAATAAAAGCTACCGCCCGAGCGTGGGACTCGAACCCACGACACCTCGCACCGAAAGCGGGAGCGTAACCGCTTCGCCAAGGAGCGCCCCTAAAAAAAAAAAGAGTCTTGTAGGGAGTTTTTCAACCGCGCAGCTCATTTGCGGCTCACACTGAGAACTTCATGCGTATATCACATGGAACCGCATGACATTTCCGCAGGTAACTTCATGTGGTTCTGCAGGGATGTTTCTATTTTGCGCTCTTGAAGTATTACTTGAAGAACCGCGGTTCCTTTTTTTCGAACCGGCTCTTGAGCGCTCCTTGCCGAGAGCCGGTTCATTGAACCGGTTTCCGAACCGTCTTTCCATCTCTAAAGTGTACAGTCTATGTAATGAGCGTTCACATGTATATAGAGTGCCACCAAGTCTACTTAAAAAGATTTCCTTTAAAAAAAATGAAAACACAACAATTCAAAAAAAAAGAATTGAAAAAATTGTAAGAAAATAATCGATGTTTTCATTCAATTTGTTTCAAAAACTCAAGATCCATACAAAAATAATTCAGTTATGATTTTTTACAAGATCAATTTTTATATCCAAGCTGAGAACACAAGGACAACACTTTAAACTTGAACTGGGAAAAAGAAAAATGTAATAAACGATTTAGAAAATTGCACAAAAATAATCAATGAAGGATTTGTTGCGAAAACTCAAGATCCATAGAAAAAGGATGCATTTTTGATTTCTTGTATAAACAATTGCCATATCAAAGATGCAAATAAAACGTATATACTCCAAACCTGAGTTTGAGAATTAAAAAAATGCATTTAACGATTTAGAAAATTATAAAAAATGTATCCAAAGTTAAACTAGGAAAATGTAAAATGCATTCAATGATTTGTAAAATTGCAAGAAAATAATCAATGAGGGAATTCGTTTTAAAAGCTCAAGATCCGTACAAAAATAATGCAGTTACAATTGCTATATCTAAGCTGAAAACAAAAGAACAGCACTTCAAACTTAAAATGGGAAAACGAAAAACGCATTAATCGATTTAGAAAATTGTAAAAAAAAAATAATCAATGAGAAAATTTGTTTCAAAAAACTTGAATAATATATCTTTTACTTCTTGTAAAAACCAACGCCATGTATAAGATGGATACAAAACGGCAATACACCAAACTTGGACTAATAAAGCAAAAAATGCGTTCAACGAAATGGAAAACTGTAAAAAAAATATCTATTCAAGAATTTGTTTTAAAATCTCAAGATCTATACAAAAACAACACATTTTTGAATTTGGGTGAGTACAGTTGCAATATACGGAGTGAAAATATAAAAATAATACTCCAAACCTGAACTAGAAAAATTAAAAATGAATTCAACCATTAGAAAATTGTAAAAAAATAATCTACGAAAGGTATTTGTTTCAAAAGCTCAAGATCTGTAGAAAACAAATGAAGTTATTATTTCCTACAAAATAAATTGTTATATCCAAGCTGGGAACAAAAAAATAACACTCCAAACTTAAACTGTGAAAACGAAAAATGCAATAATCGATTTAGAAAATTGTAAAAAAATAATGTATGAAGGTATTTGTTTCAAAAGCTCAAGATCCATACAAAACAAATCGAGTTATTGTTTCCTACAAAAAAAAAATGTTATTTCCAAGCTGGAAACAAAAGAACAATACTTCAAACTTGAACTGAGAAATCGAAAACTGCATTAATCGATTTAGAAAATTTTAAAAAATAATCTATGAAGGTAGTTGTTTCAAAAGCTCAAGATCTAAAGAAAACAAATGCAGTTATTATTTCCTACAAAAAAAATTGTTATTTCCATGCCGGAAACAAAAGAACAACACTCCAAAATTAAACTGTGAAAACAAAAAATGCAATAATCGATTTAAAAAATTGTAAAAAAATAATGTATAAAGGTATTTGTTTCAAAAGCTCAAGATCCATACAGTTATTATATCCTATAAAAAAGTTGTTACAGTGGAAATTCACTTATACGAAGTCCACTTATACGAAACACTTAATTATACGAATACTTCTCATTCCCCAGTTATACTCCCATAAGGCATGGGTACTTGATTATTCACTTATACGACATTCACTTATTTGAAACATCCACTTATACGAATGGATGATCGTTCCCCCAACGTACATTTTATTCAGTTATACGAAGGAAGCACGGTTTTTTCCACGATTCGTTTACGATCGGACCGGTTTCCTTCCCTCTACCAATCCACACTTCTCTTTTGCTCAGGTATTTTGATTTTTCAGAAAAGCCCGTCGTTCTGTTGTGTTTGCAGCAGGTGCCCGTTTTTGTTTTTCGCGTATTAACCAAGCGAATAGACAATGAGTAAGAAAATATCAAAATTCGTTGGAGGGTTTTTGGGAAAATGAACAAAATCTAGTCGAACGTTGGCGTTCTTCAATGCAACGATTTTGATGAAAAATTCCGGAAAAACTAGAGGTAATGTCTTTTTGGATTTTTCCTTTATATTACAGCTACATATGTCTGGAACATTTCCTGGGAAATTTGTTAAAATTCGTCAAGGTGTTTTTAAGAAAATTAAAAAAATCTAGTCGAACGTTAGCATGTTAAAAAAAAATCGGAAAAATTAGTAATAATTTTTTTTTTTTTATTTTTTTTAAATTTTATAGCTATATGTGTCCGGAATATTTCCAGAAATATTTATTGAAATTCGTTGCAAAATTTTTGAGAAAATGAAGAAAATATATTCGATTGTTAACAATTTTTCAAAACAACGATTTTGATGAAAAATTCCGGAAAAACTAGTGATAACATCTTTTTGGATTTTTCTTTTGTTTTGTAGCTACATATGTCTGGAGTATTTCCTGAAAAAAATATTCAAATTCATTAAGGGATTTTTGTGAAAATTAAGAAAATCTAGGCGAATGGTTGCTTTTTTCAATGCAGAGATTTTGATAAAAAATTCCGGAGGAAGTAGTGTTAACGTCTTTTTGCATTTTTTCTTTTGTTTTATAGCTACATATGTCTGGAATATTTTCTGAAAAATTTCAATAAAATTCATTACAGGGTTTTTGAAAAAATCCAGAAAATCTAATCGTATGTTCGTATTTTACAGAACAGAGTTTGATGAAAAAAATCCGGGAAAACTAGTGGCAACGTCTTTTTGCATTTTTCTTTTGTTTTATACTTACACATGTCAGGAATATTTTCGGAAAAATTTCAATAAAATCCATTAAAGGGTTTTTGAAAAAATCCAGAAAATCTAATCGTAGTTCGTATTTTACAGAACAGAGTTTGATGAAAAAATCCGGGAAAACTAGTGATAACGTCTTTTTGAATTTTGCATTTGTTTTATAGCTACATAGGTTTAGAATATTTTCTGGAAATTTTATAAAAATTCAGCAACGGGTTTTTGAGGAAATTAAGAAAATCTAGTCAAACGTATTTTGCAATGCAGCAATTTAGATGAAAAATTTCGGAAAAACTAGTGATGCTATCTTTTGGGTTTTTCTTTTATTTTATAGTTGCATATGTCTGCAATATTGCCTGATTTTTTTTAAATTCGTTCCAAGTTTTTTGAAAAAATGAAAAAAAATCCAGTCGAATGTTCGCATTCTGCAAAACAACGATTTTGATAAAATAATTCCGGAAAAACTAGTGATATGTGTTTCCTTTATATTTATAGCTATAAATGTCTGGAATATTTCCTAAAAAAATTATGTGAATTCGTTGCAGGATTTTTGAGAAAATAAAGAAAATCTAGTATTTTGATAAAAAGAAATTTGGAAAAATTAGTGATAACGTCTTTTTATATTTTTTCCTTTATTTTATAGCAATATATGCCTGGAATCTTTTCTGGAAAATGTATAAAAAATCGTTACAGGAAAACGAGGAAAATCCAGTGGAATGTTTACATTTCTAGAGCAGAGATTTTGACGAAAAATTCCGAAAAAGATAGTGATAACGCCTTATTGAATTTTTCTTTTGTTTTATAGTTATCTATGTTTGAAATATTTTCTGGAAAATATATAAAAAATCGTTACAGGAAAATGAAGAAAATCCAGTGGAATGTTTACATTCGTCATTTTGACGAAAAATTCCGAAAAAGATAGTGATAACGCCTTGTTGAATTTTTCTTTTGTTTTATAGCTACCTATGTGGAATATTTTTTGATAAATTTATTAAAATTCATTAAGCGGTTTTTAAGAAAATTAAGAAAATTTACTAGAATGTTCGCTTTTTTTATTCCGAGGTTTTGATGAAAAATTCCGAAAAAACTAGTGAAGACGTCTTTTCAGATTTTTCCTTTATTTTATAGCTACATTTATCTGGAATATTTCCTAAAAAATTAATCAAAATACATTACATGGTTTCTGAGAAAATTAAGAAAATTCTGTCGAATGTTTGTTTTTGCAAAGTATAGATTTTGATAGAAAATTATGGAAGAACTTGTGATACCGTCTTTTTAAATTTTTCTTTTGTTTTATAGCTACATATCTTGGGAATTTTTCCTGAAAACTTTATTAATATTCATCAAGGGATTTTTGAGAAAATTAAGAAAATCTAGTGGTATGTTCGCATTTTTTTTTTAAATCGATTGAATTATTAAATTTTTCTTCAAATATTTTGTTTGTTTTGTTTAGTTTTAAGTTTTAAGAGACCATTCTGAACACTATTTTGTGGGACTTCCAGGAAATATATTTATTCTTTGTTACATTAATATGGACAATAATATATGTATACAAATAGAATTATTTTTTACTTTCTCCGTTACGAAGTACGAGAAAGTATTGTGATCGTGATTTTTTTTTCAAAATTTTTTTTTACGGAAATATCCGTTTTGGAGTCCCTAGATGCCATTTCAACAATTTCGGGAAAAAAATTGTTGTGTCTGTGTGTGTGTGTGTGTGTCTGTGTGTGTGTCTGTCTGTGTGCGCTGTATCTCAAAAACTAATAGAGCAATTAATATGAAACTTTGCACATACGTCTTATTTGATAATCTGAAGAACTAAAAAGCTTTTGGTAAAATTTCGTACACCGGAAGTGGGTGTTTACCTTAACTGTTTTTTGTTTTTTGCCAATATTTTCTTAAATATAAAAAATATCACAAAAATATTTAAACAAACATCGAAGACAACAAATAAATGAACATGTTTTGCTTGAAAATATTTTTCATAAAATCATTGCTATTCGAGAAAAAAATTTATTATTTTTTTTAAATTTTTGGTTTATAATTATGAAACGATAATAGTTACAGCAAATTTATGTGAATAATAATTGTAGAGAATGCCAAAATAAATAACATATAAAGAATAAGTTTTTTTCGAAATCTCGTTAGTTTTTGAGTAAATCGAGTTTTTGAATTTGATGTATATTTTTTCTCTTTCATGATTTTGACGTTTGAAACGTCAGTTTCATCCGAGTTTACGCAACGCTCGATGTACATTTAAAATATGATTTCAATTGAAAATAAACCCATGAAAACGTAAATATAAAGTCGGAGAAAGTAACATGATGGCCACATCACCATTTTTATTTTAAAAGCTATCGATGCATTCAATAATTTTGTGTGAAATAAGAATCCATTCATGTTTAATTCCACAACCAGGACTACAGTAATTGTTGGACAGCCCTTGTTTGCTTTCTTTTGATGTATTTTATAGATTTGGTCAAAACAAAAATAAAATTAAAAAAATCGTGTTTATTAATCAAAAATGCTGAAAAAATATTCTCGATAATAATACTTTCTCATACTTCGCACGGAGAAAGTAAAAATTCCCAAACTTAACGGAAATCAATACCAACTTGCCGAAAAATTACCGGAATAATTTTCTTATTAATAACTTCCCAAAGTTAATTATTTTTAATTAACAAACCCTCTCCAGATCCCCGAGTGCATTTCTGGGTGGATAACAACATCAAACTCGAGATTAAAAGTATTCGCGCTCCGCGCTCATAAATATTTATGAGAAAATTCACAAACGAATTTAATTTTTTATTGTCCGAGGCATTTAGGGGCGTAATTAAAACAAAGTCCCGGGCGAATTAAAAAAAAAAAGTGAAATTCTTGTCGTCGTGTGATCCGCGATGCATTCTAATTCGTACCTTTTAAATGTGGGGTGGCGCGCACGATTCAATTACTGCCCCCAAACCGACGGAATGTCCCCCGAATCAACCCCTGATGATGTTTAGGCGATGATTTATTTCTTAATCAGGGATGCTTTTAGCGGCGGCGGTTCCCCTTCAATGCGGAATAATCAAGTAATGACGTCGAAATTGCAATTATCGTGAAAGTTTTCGTTTTCATCCGTGCCACACGTCGGCTCATGCAAAACATCTTGAAATTGATAGCAGGATCAGTGGATTTCGAAATGATGCAACATCAACAAAGAGTGAAGATTGCAGTAAATATAGTCTGGCCGCGCTATGAAGGCATCTGAGGTAATTAATTTGCTTCTCGAATGCCTGAGGTTCTCAATAAGCGATGAGATGTTGGGTTGCACGCATATTTATATCCAAAGTTATCTGTAATTTTTAAGATCCACTGATGTATGAAGATAATTGGATAGTGGCACCAATAGCTAGCAAGTAAAGTGTAAACATCTGTGAGTGTAAGTAACAAAATATCCAATCATTCTGATGAGGGTGGCCTTTCCCAACATGTGTTAATCACCTCAGACGCCTTCATAGCGCGGGTGGAGTATACTAACGTTTACTTTGGAACTAGCAATGAACAAAAAATTAATAAAATCCTGATGTTTGAGCTATCCAGAACCGGCATAAAATAATTCCGAGAATTCATGACATAACAGCACTTAACAGTTTCAAATGCGATTACAACCAAACGACACGACACTTCTGATTCACCAAATTGAATTTCCTCACACTGCAAACGTGCTCGAAATGCACCACCCATTTGAATAAGACTATCCCCTAATTACATTAAAACTAAAACTCGTGCGACAACAAACGTCCCTTAGGGAACGATATGTAAGCAATGATGCCCTCTCGAAAATAAGAGATACTTAGTTATGTGCGCCACCGAGGGCATTGCTTTAAAAATATGGCCGCGCGGTCGTAAAATCCATTCATAAAATTTATACGGCCGGGAGGGAGGGAGGTATTTTTGTGTGTGGGTGCATTTCGATTTAAATTTTGGTTACAAAGTCAAGAGCCCCTAATCCGTTTAGACGTGAACGTCTGTATATAAAATTATATTTCATGCCGGGGAGAGTGTGAAGAAATTGATGTTTCGGAATGAAAATAATATCGGGGGAGGGAGAAGTTATTGGGAAGCTTGGTGGGCGAGGGTGGTTTTCTCCAGCGGATATATTTATCGCTGAATAGATATTGCCTCTGGTTTAGCTCGTGTATATTCTTGATATTACTTAGAGTATAACTTATGTATTGATAATAATTAATACATGACATGATGTTAGAGATATTTATAATTTAAAAGGCGCAGTCCATTTTTAGTTAACTAACTGCAATCATATAATTCAACAATAAAAACCCTTAACCTATTGCACCTGAATTAAAGGGCTTTAAGTTCAATTTTTGACAAATGAAAGCTTTAAAGAAAACCAAAAGCACTCAAATTAATATTCAAATTCCTTTATTTCACGTTGCCACTTTAAACAAACTACATAACAAAACTCTTATTATAAAATTAAAAAGCTGCAAAATAGGAATTTAAGACACTACCATACATATATACAAGAACATCTAAGAACAATTAGTATTTTTTTCGCATTATTTACAGGGTGGAAACTTTAACTGAAACAAATTCGGTATTTATGAAATGAGAAGTTCCAGAAAATAATCCTCAGACACGTCGATGTTTGTTTTTTATTGCGCACTTTTTAGCGCCTTTAAAAATAGTATGAAGTCACTAGTCTTTCACGTATGACGTCATATACATTTTTTTAAATGGAAACCATTTTTTTTAATTTCACTAAATTTGTAGCCCTTTTTACTCTCTTTACGACTATGTAAAAATATTTTGTTTTTTTTTGTTTTTTTATTTCAGAAATTGATTTTTTTTAAACTTATTTAATTCCACCAGAAATGCTTCAAAATGTAAGGGATGTGTTTAATCACCGATTGGCTTTTTGTCAAGAGAGGAACGGTTGATACATTAATTAGGTTTATTAAAAGAAAACATTTTTTTCAATTTCTTAAATAAAAAATGGTGATGTGGCCATCATGCTACTTTCTCCGACTTGATGGTATCATTTATATTTACGCTTCCATGATTTATTTTCAAATTAAATCATATTTTAAGTGTGCATCGAACGTTTCGTAGACTCGGATAAAACTGACGTTTAAAACGTCAAAATTATGAAAGATGGAAAAATTATACTTCAAATTCAAAAACTTAGTTTACTCCAAAACTAAAGGGATTTCGAAAAAAACTTATTTTTTATAAGTTGTTCATTTTAGCATTCTCTACAAGTATTATTCACATAAATTTGTTGTAACTATTATCGTTTCCAAATTATAAACCAGAAATGAAAAAAAAATTAATAAATTTTTTTCTCGAATAACAATGATTTTATAAAAAATATTTTCAAACAAAAGATGTTCATTTATTTGTTGTCTTCAATATTTGTTTAAATGTTTTTGAGATATTTTTCATATTTAAGAAGATATTGGCAAAAAACAAAAAACGGTTAAGGTAAACACCCACTTCCGGTGTACGAAATTTTACCAAAAGCTTTTCAGTTCTTCGGATTATCAAATAACACGTATGTTGAAAGTTTCATATCAATTGCTTTATTAGTTTTTGAGATACAGCGCACACACAGACACAAAAAAAAAATTCCAGAAATTGTTGAAATGGCATCTAGGGACCCCAAAACGGATATTTCCGTAAAAAAAATTTTTGAAAAAAAAATCACGATCACAATACTTTCTCGTACTTCGTAACGGAGAAAGTAAAAACCAAAAAAACAAAATATTTTTACATAGTCGTAAAGAGAATAAGAAGGGCTACAAATTTAGTGAAATAAAAAAAAATTGTTTTTATTTAAAAAAAATGTCTATGACGTCATACGCGAAAGACTAGTGACTTCATACTATTTTTAAAGACGCTGAAAAGTGCGCAATAAAAAATAAAAATCGACGTGTCCGAGGATTTTTTTCTGGAACTTCTCATTTCATAAATACCGAATTTGTTCCAGTTGAAATTTCCACCCTGTATACTCTACGCTCAAAATGGCAGATTTGAAAGTATCGGAATTTCTTTCGTTTCATAGTTACATAATTATTTCTAGAATTTTAATTATAAGCAGTATGAGTTCTTACTTAAAATGAAATCCAATTTTAATACTTCTCATAGCAAGCGTTAATAAATGCACAAAATATTGCAATTTTTGAGCAAAAGTAAGAGAGAAATTGAGAAAAGTACGAAAACCTGAAAAACTACCCAAGACTCCCCCCCTCCCTCTCGGGTAGTTTTTCAGGTTTTCGTTAAAATTTTAAAATCTCCAATTTTATTTTTTTAATTTTGTACACAAATAGCACAGATTTGCAAATCGCATTCGATTTAGTCTTCGTTTAGCCGCTACGGCCGTTCAAAGTCTGAAAAATCTACTTTTTTCAAAATTTTCTAAAATTGAACTGACACCAACTTTTTTACCTATTTAAGGTAAATCGATTTTTTTTCTAAAATTTTCCAAATTGTTTATCAACTTTGTTAACACTTGATCATAAATAACCATAAAATGGGAGAAAGTAACATGATGGCCACATCACAATTTTTTTCATTAAATTTCCGATGTCTACAAATATAATTACATATACAGAGTGGTGATAAAGTTCCGCCAAAAAATTCATAATTGCACTATTAAATGCTTTAAAAAAAAATCGCTCGGACAGGTCGCAAAAATATTGTGACGTAGCGTTTGACATGTGATTTCACTGGGATTAAAAAAAAATAAAATTCGTTTTTTTGTAGAGCTCCTTAATTCTCTTTACAGACACATAATTTTATTTCGGATTTCTCTCTGTGATGTTTTTTAGGAACCTTTTTTTAGAATCTTTTTTAGGTATTTTTTTCGGGAATTTTCTTTCAGTATTTGTTTTAAGGATTTACTTTAGAACTTTTTAGGATTATTTTTTTATGATTTTTTTAGGAATTCATTTTTAGGGTTATTTTTCATAAATTTTGATTCACCAATTTTTTTGAGGACTTGTTTTTGAAAAAAATTTTCAAGACATTTTTTTGCCGAAATTTTCTTTCAGGATGTTTTATCGGTAATTTTTTTCAGGACTTGTTTTTCGGGAAATTTTATGAGGAATTTTTTTTATGAATTTTCTTTTTTGTATTTATTTAGGATTTATTTACAAGAATTTTGATACAGGAATTCTTTCAGAATTTTTTTATCAGGAATGCTTTTTTGTGGACTTGTTTAAAAAAAAATCCAAATTTATTTCAAGAATTTTCCGCATTTTTATCGGTGGTTTTAGGACTTTTTTTCCATGTTTTTTCATGTATCTTTCGGGATTTATTTTCAGGACCTTTTCCAGAATTTGTTTAAGGCTTCCAAGATTTTTTCAAGACTTTTTTCTGACTTATTTTGCCTGGTTTTTTTTTCATAAATTTTGATTCAGCAATTTTTTTTAGGACTTGTTTTTGAAAAAAATTTTGGGACTTGCTTTTCAAGAAATTTTTTTGCCGAAATTTTCTTTCAGGATCTGTTATCAGTAATTTTTTTCCGGACTTGTTTTTCGGGAAATTTTATGAGGAATCTTTTTTACGAATTTTTTCTTTGTATTTATTTACAAGAATTTTGTTACAGGAATTTTGTCAGAATTTTTTTATCAGGAATTCTTTTTTGTAGATTTGTTTAAAAAAAATCCAAATTCATTTCAAGAATTTTCCAAATTTTTTCGGTGGTTTTAGGACTTTATTCCATGTTTTTCAGGTATTTTTTGGGGATTTCTTTTCAGGACCTTTTCCAGAATTTGTTTAAGGTTTCCAGGATTTTTGAAGACTTTTTTCGGACTAATTTTGCCAGGAATTTTTTCATGACTTTCTTGTGTTATTTAGCCAGAATTTTTGGAGGACTTGGTTTTCTAGTTCTTTTTTTTCAGGATTATTTTTGCAAGATTTTTCCAGGACTTTTTTCGGCCTTTGTCGAGGACTTGCTTTCCAGGAAAGTTTATGAGAATTTTTTTTGGGAATTTCTTTTCGGATTTATTTTCAAGAATTTGGTTAGAGGATTTTTTTATAAATAGTTCCTTAGGAATTTTTTATCAGGAATGTTTTTCAGGAATTTTTTTATGATTGGTTTATCAGGATTTTTTTTATGATTGGTTTATCAGGAATTTTTTATGATTAGTTTATCAGTATTTTTTTTTCTGAATTTATTTCAAGAATTTTTTTCGGGACTTTTCCGGATTTTCTTCTTTTCTTTCAATGTTTTTCAGAATGTTTTTTCGGGATTTGTTTTTTAGGACTTTTCCCAATTTTATTTTCAAGGCTACCAGAATGTTTTCGGGGTTAATTTGCTAGGAATTTTTTCATGACTTTTTGGGGTTATTTTGCCAATAATTTTTGTAGGACTTTTTTGGGGGCTGTTTTTAACCAGGATTTTTTTCAGGAGTTGCTTCTCTGGCCCTTTTTTCAGGATTATTTTTGCAAAATTTTTGCAGGATTATTTTTCCTAGATTTTGTCAGGACTTGTTTTCACCTTTTTTTTTCAAGCATTTTTTCTGGACTTTTTCCAGGACTTTTTGAGAGGCTTTTTTTGAAGATTTTTAATAATTTTTTGCGGAAATTTTCTTTCAAGAATTTTATTTCAGAATTCAGTAATTTTTTCAGGACATTTTGTGAGGTATCTCTTTATAATTTTTTTTGTATTTTTTCAGTATTTTGTATTTTTTTTCTGAGATTTATTTTCGAGAATTTTTTTCGGCGCTTTTTCGGATTTATTTCCTTGTTTTTTAGGACGTTTCTCAATGTTTTTCAGGATTTTCTTTCGGGATTTCTTTCTCAGGATTTTTTCCAGAATTTTTTCATAGCTTCCAGGATTTATTTAGGACTTTTTTTCGGGATTATTTTGTCAGGATTTTTTTCAGGACTTTTTTTGGTGTTATTTTGCTAGGATTTTTTCAGGGCTTGCTTTTCTGGCCCTTTTTTCAGGATTATTTTTCCAACATTTTTTTCGGGACTTTTTTCTTGACTTTTTCGGAACTTTTTTCGGGACTTTTTTCGGGGCTTTTTGCATGATTTTTTTACTAGTTTTTTCAGGCCTGTTTCAGCATTTATTTCGGGACTTTTTTTCAAGACTTTTTTCTGGAATTTTTTTTTTACTCTTTCCGGACTTTTTTCGCAGAAGTTCCTTTTCAGTGATTGCTCTAAAGAGCACTGGGTAGCAGATGTGAAATCGTACCCTAAGCAAACCAAAACTCTTCCCCTGTGTCTAACACACTTAATTCTGTATTTTATTTATAAAAATGCATCACATTCAATTAATTTCAATTTTATTCACTGATTGCCACGTTAAAGCCATCACAATTATACATTTGAAAAGTGAGCATTTAAATTATCTATAGTAATACTCTTAGTACTTACGAATTGACAGTAATATTACGATAATTATTGAAGTGACAATGAGTATTAGTTTGGTAGGCAAAAATATCCGACAGCGAACCTGGAACTAATATGATTTGTCACTGTAACAATTTGAGGGATAGAACTTTCAATTCTTAAGTACTACGAGTATTACTACAGCTATTTTTTCCCCTTTTTGAAATGAAAACATTTATATTTCATTTTGACGTTTTAATAAAATTACACAATTTTGTTGATAGTAGCTATGAAAATCAATATTAATAATTTAATATAAGTTCCCTTGAAAGTTAAAGTTAAAGAATTATCGAAAATGTCGAATGACTTATCTGTCAAATATAATGATTTGATTGGTTAATAAATGCTAAAAAAAAAATCATAAAAATTCTCCATTTTAAATTGTAGATCATTTATTAATTTCAAAATTCTTTAGCTAATTTCACCTCACCCTGAATAAGTAGGAACAAATTTCTTGTTATTACAATAACCTGTTGCACGTTTCAGAAAATAATCGACGTTTCGATAATAGCCATTGCCATTTTATTTATACAATAATCACACATATCTGTTCGTACACACTGTTTGTATTCCATTTAGATCGACCATGAGCGATAATGCACGTAAATTAAAACCCGGAATTTACTATTATTATGATTATTATTTTATAATTGCGGCGTTGATGTGGCGTGGCGAGAAAATGGCTTTCAGCGGCGTAATAATGTAATAAAAATATTTTCCTAACTGATAAAGTTTTCATGAGAGTTATTTTACATAATCTATTATTCATGTATGAAAAGTCGCCCCCGTTCCGAACAAGGGTGCACTACTTTTATCGCCTGTCTATCGTGAACTTTTGATACGTTAAAGCGTTTCGGATATTTTACGTTTTGCATAAGTGGAAAATAATAGCACCGGCATACGTACTGTAAGATCAACAAAAATTAAATTTAATTAAGACCTAATTATGTGCTCGGCGTCAAAAAAAAGCTCGATTTTTCAAACCGTCGCAACTTGGTTCAATTTGGTCGAAAATCGATGAATCTTTCATTTTGGGAAAGATTCAAGTTTTATCTTTAAGAATGTGTAGTTGATTTTGGTTTCTTGTACCGTGTGCAAAACAAAATCGTGGACTCAATCGGTCAGCATGGTAATAAAGTTCAATCATTTTCCTCCAATTTCCTTCAAAATTCAAGTCGATGCGATGATTTGGCGCAAAGTTATGCGGTTTTGAAAAAAAAATACATTTTGCGCCTTTTTGGCTATAACTCGGCGAATTTCGCACGAAACTCGATCGAATTTTGCGATCTAAGAAGTTTTCGACTTTCGTGACCCCCTGAATACTCCTACAAAAAGTGTTTTGGATTGACAAAAAATGTTAAATTTTTACAACTTGTTTTTATTTTCAATGTCATTTCTTTTTCAAAAATTCAGAACTTTGCTCCAAATCATCGAAAACACTCGAATTTTTAAGGCATTTGAAGGAAATTGACTAATTTTTCTGCCATTGTGGTGAAATTTCCCGCCGATTTTTTTTGCGCACAGTACAGCTTGTCAAAGTTGGAATTTTTTTTACATAAAAACATTTTTTTTCCATCGCGTTGTTACGGGGGATGAGTTGGACTTGGGGCCAAAATCAATTAAACATTCTTAAAGATAAAACTTGAATCTTTCCCAAACTGAAAGATTCATCGATTTTCGACCAAATTGAACCAAGTTGCGACGATTTGAAAAATCGAGTTTTTTCGCGATTTTTCGAGTAGCGCTTTTCTTTGAAGCCGAGTGTAGTATTTTATGTATTAAGGGCATTACGGTTCGAGTGTCTGACGTAGTTTTTTTTTATTTTAGGTAAAGAACTTCGCCCGTTGACTTGTACTTGAAATGGTGAGTTTTTGTATTTTTATAAATTGTTATTTCTGATTGTTTTGTAAATAAAGTTAACAAATTTGAGCAAAGTAAAGTAACCATATACTTGTTTCTCATTGATCACTCATTATGTTAATATACAGGGTTCGGCAAATGTGTCGGAATAAATTAAACTATAACCATTTCTTTTAAAAGTAATAAGAAAAAATAAACGCTTAGCTAGAAATTAGGTGTTCTGACACATGTGCCCAACCCTGTATAGTGCATTTTAATTTTAATATAGATTTAAAATCCACTATACAGGTAATAAAGACGAATATATGAGTATTCAGCCTGTTCGTAACTCTACACCCACTTTACAGGGTTGGGAAAATGTGACGGAACACCTGATTTTTTTTCTGGCTAAACGTCTGTTAAAGTGAAGTACTGCTAGTTAACTGGAAATCCTTCACAAGCTAATTGCTTAAATATTCACAACTATTCTAGTTCCTGTGTAATAAATAATCATACATTATTTTATCCAAAATCGGGTGTAATAATCGAATTACAGTGGTCATTTGAGCCATGTAATGTTTCTCATTACCCCCTAGTGAGAGAATAGGTTTCACGGAATGCATAGATCCTTCATAAGATTTTTGAAATGTTTCAAATGCAAGAAAAATGGCGCCGGCCAAAACTAAAATTTGTTGATCAAAAATTGACTTTTTCCAGAAACGTGATTGCAGATTGCTTATACAAGAAAACAATTGAATAAAAATGTGACCAATTATTCTTAGAAAATAAACCTTTACAGATTACTAATTAAAACTTTTCCAACTTCACCGCAAGAAAAATGGCGCCGGTCAAAACTAAAATTTGTTGATCAAAAATTGACTTTTTCCAGAAACGTGATTGCAAATTGCTTGTACAAGAAAACAATTGAATAAAAATGTGACCAATTATTCTTAGAAAATAAACCTTTACAGATTACTAATTACAACTTTTCCAACTTCACCGCAAGAAAAAATGGCGCCGGTCAAAACTAAAATTTGTTTATCAAAAATTGACTTTTTCCAGAAACGTGATTGCAGATTGTTTATATAAGAAAACAATTGAATAAAAATGTGACCAATTATTCTTAGAAAATGTATCTTTGCATATTATCAATTAAAACTTTTCTAACTTCACCGCAAGAAAAATGGCGCCGGTCAAAACTAAAATTTGTTGATCAAAAATTGACTTTTGCCAGAAACGTGAATGCAGATTGCTTATACAAGAAAACAATTGAACAAAAATGTGACCAATTATTCTTAGAAAATGTATCTTTGCATATTACTAATTAAAACTTTTCCAACTTCACCGCAAGAAAAATGGCGCCGGTCAAAACTAAAATTTGTTGATCAAAAATTGACTTTTTCCAAAAACGTGATTGCAGATTGCTTGTACAAGAAAAAAATTGAACAAAAATGTGACCAATTATTCTTAGAAAATGCATCTTTGCATATTATCAATTAAAACTTTTCTAACTTCACCGCAAGAAAAATGGCGCCGGTCAAAACTAAAATTTGTTGATCAAAAATTGACTTTTTCCAGAAACGTGATTGCAGATTGCTTATACAAGAAAACAATTGAATAAAAATATGACCAATTATTCTTAGAAAATGTATCTTTGCATATTACTAATTAAAACTTTTCCAACTTCACCGCAAGAAAAATGGCGCCGGTCAAAACTAAAATTTGTTTATCAAAAATTGACTTTTGCCAGAAACGTGGTTGCAAATTGCTTGTACAAGAAAACAATTGAATAAAAATGTGACCAATTATTCTTAGAAAATGTATCTTTGCATATTATCAATTAAAACTTTTCTAACTTCACCGCAAGAAAAATGGCGCCGGTCAAAACTAAAATTTGTTGATCGAAAATTGACTTTTTCCAGAAACGTGATTGCAGATTGCTTGTACAAGAAAACAATTAAATAAAAATGTGACCAATTATTCTTAGAAAATGTATCTTTGCATATTACTAATAAAAACTTTTCCAACTTCACCGCAAGAAAAATGGCGCCGGTCAAAACTAAAATTTGTTGATCAAAAATTGACTTTTTCCAGAAACGTGATTGCAGATTGCTTGTACAAGAAAACAATTGAATAAAAATGTGACCAATTATTCTTAGAAAATGTTAATATGGATATTACTAATTAAAACTTTTCCAACTTCACCGCAAGAAAAATGGCGCCGGTCAAAACTAAAATTTGTTGATCAAAAATTGACTTTTTCCAGAAACGTGATTGCAAATTGCTTGTACAAGAAAACAATTGAATAAAAATGTGACCAATTATTCTTAGAAAATAAACCTTTACAGATTACTAATTACAACTTTTCCAACTTCACCGCAAGAAAAAATGGCGCCGGTCAAAACTAAAATTTGTTTATCAAAAATTGACTTTTTCCAGAAACGTGATTGCAGATTGTTTATATAAGAAAACAATTGAATAAAAATGTGACCAATTATTCTTAGAAAATAAACCTTTACAGATTACTAATTAAAACTTTTCCAACTTCACCGCAAGAAAAATGGCGCCGGTCAAAACTAAAATTTGTTGATCAAAAATTGACTTTTTCCAGAAACGTGATTGCAAATTGCTTGTACAAGAAAACAATTGAATAAAAATGTGACCAATTATTCTTAGAAAATAAACCTTTACAGATTACTAATTACAACTTTTCCAACTTCACCGCAAGAAAAAATGGCGCCGGTCAAAACTAAAATTTGTTTATCAAAAATTGACTTTTTCCAGAAACGTGATTGCAGATTGTTTATATAAGAAAACAATTGAATAAAAATGTGACCAATTATTCTTAGAAAATGCATCTTTGCATATTATCAATTAAAACTTTTCTAACTTCACCGCAAGAAAAATGGCGCCGGTCAAAACTAAAATTTGTTGATCAAAAATTGACTTTTTCCAGAAACGTGATTGCAGATTGCTTATACAAGAAAACAATTGAATAAAAATATGACCAATTATTCTTAGAAAATGTATCTTTGCATATTACTAATTAAAACTTTTCCAACTTCACCGCAAGAAAAATGGCGCCGGTCAAAACTAAAATTTGTTTATCAAAAATTGACTTTTGCCAGAAACGTGGTTGCAAATTGCTTGTACAAGAAAACAATTGAATAAAAATGTGACCAATTATTCTTAGAAAATGTATCTTTGCATATTATCAATTAAAACTTTTCTAACTTCACCGCAAGAAAAATGGCGCCGGTCAAAACTAAAATTTGTTGATCGAAAATTGACTTTTTCCAGAAACGTGATTGCAGATTGCTTGTACAAGAAAACAATTAAATAAAAATGTGACCAATTATTCTTAGAAAATGTATCTTTGCATATTACTAATAAAAACTTTTCCAACTTCACCGCAAGAAAAATGGCGCCGGTCAAAACTAAAATTTGTTGATCAAAAATTGACTTTTTCCAGAAACGTGATTGCAGATTGCTTGTACAAGAAAACAATTGAATAAAAATGTGACCAATTATTCTTAGAAAATGTTAATATGGATATTACTAATTAAAACTTTTCCAACTTCACCGCAAGAAAAATGGCGCCGGCCAAAACTAAAATTTGTTGATCAAAAATTGACTTTTGCCAGAAACGTGATTGCAGATTGCTTGTACAAGAAAACAATTGAATAAAAATGTGACCAATTATTCTTAGAAAATGTATCTTTGCATATTACTAATTAAAACTTTTCCAACTTCACCGCAAGAAAAATGGCGCCGGTTAAAACTAAAATTTGTTGATCAAAAATTGACTTTTTCCATAAACCTGATTGCAGAGTGCTTATACAAGAAAACAATTGAATAAAAATGTTACCAATTATTCTTAGAAAATGTATCTTTGCATATTACTAATTAAAACTTCTCTAACTTCACCGCAAGAAAAATGGCGCCGGTCAAAACTAAAATTTGTTGATCAAAAATTGACTTTTTCCAGAAACGTGATTGCAGATTGCTTATACAAGAAAACAATTGAATACAAATGTGACCAATTATTCTTCGAAAATATAGCTTTACAGATTACTAATTAAAACTTTTCCAACTTCACCGTACGAAAAATGACGCCGCTGAAAACAAAAATTTCTTGTCAAAATTTTATAAACATTATTTCAATATTTAATACAATTACTGACGATTTTGGATACAATTTTATATTATACTCATGTGGAATTCCTCATTAGAAAATTAAACTTTTTCTTGCGGGACTAATTACGTACATTCCACATTCGTATAATAAATAACTATTATGTCTATTTCATAAATCATAAAAGCCATTACATAAGAAATCTGTCGGCCGAAACTATTATTCCGAAAGAGCAATCAGTCGTTCTTTCAGCGGCTTCCTGAAATCACCACAAATATCACTCAAACTCCCATTCGAAAAAAAAGTAGTAATAAAAGGGATGAAATCGGGCGTGAACGGAAATTTCGGGAAAAATGTGGTAAATAGACAGGCGGGTGTCGCGGCATTTAACAGTGCGAGAGAAATGGGCCCCGTTGAGCACTTACTGGAAGAGATGACGTCTGGCAATAGACATACATCATGTCCATGGCCAAACGGCTCCTAAATGGGGGGTGGCTTCGGTGGGCCCCCCTCACGGTCACTTAATGACGCTTAGACTGGTCGTTAAGATCAGACCTCAGACCTATACGTATCGTGATTCATCCAGTAGCTCTGGAAATTGGCAATGCAGGGCTGTTATTAGCTTATATTTTTCTTTCTCCAAACATGCCAGTGTAGTAAAATTGCAATCAAATTGAAGCCAAGAAATACATTTTAAAAATTATAACAAAACACTTTTAACTTTGTTTTGTATAACTTGGATATTTATTTTTGTGACTTAAGTCACGCAAGTACATGAAACACTTCATGTTTGAAAATGTACTTACCGAAGCGTCGTTGTCAATTTTTGAACATTTTAGATCTTCAATTGTGTAATACTCGAGATAAAAATAAAAAAAATATATAAAACGTGTCTACTAAATTCTACAAAAATTAAATTAGATTAACAAATCATGGCTTCATCAGATGAAATGGAGCTTTTGAAAATCCACTGATTATTTCGCGAGTTATGAATTTTTGAAAATTTTTGATCTCAAATTGTGTAATACTCCAGCAAAAAAATAAAACAAATATATAAAGCGTGTCGACTAAATTCTACAAAATTTAAATTAGATTTACAAATCATGGTTTTATCAGATGAAATGGATTTTTTTGAAATCCACGGATTATTTCGCGAGTTGTGAATTTTTAAAAATTTTAGTTTTACAATTGTGTAATGCTCGAGTGAAAAATTAAAAAAAATATATAAAACGTGTCGACTAAATTCTACAAAAATTAAATTTGATTTACAAATCATGGTTTTATCAGATGAAATGGAGTTTTTGAAAATCCACTAATTATTTCGCTAACTGTGAATTTTTGAAAATTTTAGTTCTCGAATTGTGTAATACTCCAGCAAAAAAATTAAAAAAATATATAAAGCGTGTCGACTAAATTCTACAAAAATTAAATTAGATTTACAAATCATAGTTTTATCAGATGGAATTGAGTTTTTGAAAATCCACCGATTATTTCGCGAGTTGTGAATTTTTGAAAATTTTAGTTTTACAATTGTGTAATGCTCGAGTGAAAAATTAGAAAAATATATAAAACGGGTCGACTAAATTCTACAAAAATTAAATTAGATTTACAAATCATGGTTTTATCAGATGGAATGGAGTTTTTAAAAATCCACCGATTATTTCGCTAATTGTGAATTTTTGAAAATTTTAGTTCTCGAATTGTGTAATACTCCAGCAAAAAAATAAAAAAATATATAAAGCGTGTCGACTAAATTCTACAAAAATTAAATTAGATTTACAAATCATGGTTTTATCAGATGGAATAGAGTTTTTGAAAACCCACCGATTATTTCGCGAGTTGTGAATTTTTGAAAATTTTAGTTCTCGAATTGTGTAATACTCCAGAAAATAAAAATTAAAAAAATATATATAAAGTGTGTCGACTAAATTCTACAAAAATTAAATTAGATTTACAAATCATAGTTTTATCAGATGAGATGGAGTTTTTGAAAATCCACGGATTATTTCGCGAGTTCTAAATTTTTGAAAATTTTAGTTTTACAATTGTGTAATTCTCGAGTAAAAAATTAAAATAATATATAAAGTGTGTCGACTAAATTCTACAAAAATTAAATTAGATTTACAAATCATGGTTTTATCAGATGGAATGGAGTTTTTGAAAATCCACCGATTATTTCGCGAGTTGTGAATTTTTGAAAATTATAGTTCTCGAATTGTGTAATACTCTAGCAAAAAAATTAAAAAAATATATAAAGCGTGTCGACTAAATTCTACCAAAATTAAATTAGATTTACAAATCATGGTTTTATCAGATGGAATAGAGTTTTCAAAAATCCACCGATTATTTCGCTAATTGTGAATTTTTGAAAATTTTAGTTCTCGAATTGTGTAATACTCCAGCAAAAAAATAAAAAAATATATAAAGCGTGTCGACTAAATTCTACAAAAATTAAATTAAATTTACAAATCATGGTTTTATCAGATCAAATGGAGTTTTTGAAAATCCACGGATTATTTCGCGAGTTGTGAATTTTTGAAAATTTTAGTTTTACAATTGTGTAATGCTCGAGTGAAAAATTATAAAAATATATAAAACGTGTCGACTAAATTCTACAAAAATTAAATTAGATTTACAATTCATGGTTTTATCAGATGGAATGGAGTTTTTGAAAATCCACCGATAATTTCGCGAGTTGTGAATTTTTTAAAATTTTAGTTCTCGAATTGTGCAATATTCCAGCAAAAAAATTAAAAAAATATATATAGCGTGTCGACTAAATTCTACAAAAATTAAATTAGATTTACAAATCATAGTTTTATCAGATGGAATTAAGTTTTTGAAAATCCACCGATTATTTCGCAAGTTGTGAAGTTTTAAATATTTTAATTTTCTAATTGTGTAATACACGAGTGAAAAAATAAAAGAAAATATGAAACGTATCGACTAAATTCTACAAAAAATAAATTAGATTTGCAAATCATCGTTTTATCAAAATAAGTGCAGTTTTTTTTTTAATCCGCCGATTATTTCACGAGTTGTGAATTTTTTTAAATTTTAGTTTTCAAATTGTGAAATACTCGAGTGAAAAAATAAAAAAATATATATGTAAAACGTGTTCACGAAATTCAACAAAAATTAAATTGATCTTTTTATCAAATTAAGCAGGGGCGGCTCGTTATGCACAGCCAAAGAGCCACGGCACTACCTGTAGTTTCAAGCTCAGCAAGAACTTTTAATTAATTCTTAAAACACTCTTTCGCCAGTTACTTTGGTCTAGGAAGATAAATAGTTCTTTATTTCTTCAAAAGGGAGTGGGGTATATTTTTTATAAGTGGCTCCACCATCAACATGTTCCACGAGCCGCCACTGTGTGACAACATAATTAATTTTTATATAAAACTATCAAAGAAATCACAATTTGTACTCAAAGACTCATTGAATTTCTGGGAAAAACATTCAAGTCAAAAACTTTATTAATAATAATAATAATAGATATTTATTTCCCAACAGACATATATCCAATTACAGGGAAATGTAACATTTCATAAGACATTAATTAACAAAAATTATTTATTAGTCGCTTCAAAAGAAAAAAAAGCCGAAAATAATTTTTTTCAAGTCTGCAAAGTAGACTGTATCCTTAATTCATTGTTATAATTATGATTATAAGATGTATGATATTTATATACACTCGGCGTCAAAAAAAAACGCCACTCGAAAAATTGCGAAAAACTCGATTTTTCAAACCGTCGTAACTTCGTTCAATTTGGTCGAAAATCGATGAATCTTTAAGTTTGGGAAAGATTGAAGTTTTATCTTTAACAATGTGTAGTTGATTTTGATGTGTATTTTTCATAAAATCATTGCTATTCGAGAAAAAGATTTATTTATTATTTTTTTTAATTTTTGGTTTATAGTTATGAAACGATAATAGTTACAGCAAATTTATGTGAATAATAATTGTAGAGAATGCCAAAATGAATAACTTTTAAAGAATAAGTTTTTTTAGAAATCACGTTAGTTTTTGAGTAAATCGAGTTTTTGAATTTGAAGTATAATTTTTCCATCTTTCACGATTTTGACGTTTTAAACGTCAGTTTCATCCGAGTTTACGCAAAGCTCGATGTACATTTAAAATATGATTTCAATTGAAAATAAACCCATAAAAACGTAAATATAAAGTCGGAGAAAGTAACATGATGGCCACATCACCATTTTTTCCAGAAATTATTGAAATGGCATCTAGGGACCCCAAAACGGATTTTTCCGTGAAAAATTTTTTTGAAAAAGAAATTACGATCACAATACTTTCTCGTACTTCGTAATGGAGAAAGTAAAAATACAATTCACAAATCAGAGTTTACTTCATATACTTTAGAACAAATACAAGCAGTATTACAATCTATATGCCATTAATTCAATATCTATTTAATTTTTAATTTAAATGTAAAAAATAAATGCGATTATCATTATCCTTAATTTTTTTCTACCAGAAATTACAATTCAAGTCTTTTTAATATCTGATTTATCTTGTAGCCTTAGCAAAATATTACGAAAAAAGTTTCATATGTTTAAATTACATACGCGATTTATGCGAAAACAGTTAAAGGTATACAGAAAGTTTGCAGTGAGAGAAAAAAAAAACTGGACCGATTGAAAGTTCTTGATATCATCACCCTCTTCTCGCAGATCTCTCGAAAGTGTGAACGTGTTTTCCTCGAATCGAGTAATGGGATTTTCCAATTTCCCTCGGTCTAGGCTCGAAAATGTATTTTTTGCTTACACAAGTTTCCGTGGATCGCGACCGCGATAGAAAAGTTTTCGGGCTTTTGTTATTTTAGCGAAATTTCGGTCGGTGAAAAGTATTAAGGTCACGTTTCCCACATCCCACGTTGACAGAGGGAGAAAAAAATACAGGAAAACTTGGGATACACTTTTGTCATCTCTGCATTTCAACGGGATATACCCATAATTGGGAATTTATAAAAAATATGTACTCAATGTAATGACGTTGATGGAATGTATCGGTGAGCCCTAATTAGGGACTGTATTTTTACTCCGTGTCTCTGGCAAAAAGTCAATAAATAAATAAATAAGAGTAAAACGTTCATTCCTTAAACTCAACCAAGAAAAGAATGCTGTCAGCTGTGACAGTTAAAATAAATAATGGAACCTCGTAGGTAAATTACTTTTTTTGGAAGAATATACAATATACAATACAATTTCATAACGGGTGTGAAGTTAGCAATCCAGCAATAGATTTTAAAAACTCATATCTCGGAGAAAAGAAAAGCAATTCGAAAAAAAAGTTAAGCATACCATTAGGGAAGGTCTAAATTAATAACACAAAAAGAATCAACCCTTAATTTTAACCCTTTATATTTTTTCACCCCTTTCAAAAAAGTTTTTGGTTTGCAATCTGCCATAAATAAATAAAAATGCTTATTCTTATCACTAATATAAGTACTTTAATAATTAAGAGTCAAAAGAACGTTACGGGCACTCCTTCAACAACAAAGAAAATTCTCGGTAAGTCGCAGAAATCCACATTTCGCGATATTAATCTCCATTTTTGAAAAAGTTTGCAATCAGCCATAACTAAATAAAAATTCTTATTCTTATCACTAATAAAGGCACTTTCACAATTAAAAGTCGAAAAAACGTTACGGGCACTCCTTCAACCCAAAAAAAAATAATTTCTCCGTAAGTCGCAGAAATCCACATTGTGGAAATGAAATACATCATTGAGTTTTAATAAGTGACAATTGTGTAATAAAAATAATTTTATACTCCAACCGAAATTGGTCATCATAATCGTGCACATTTACATTCAACGCCGGCCACTTCCCGTTTGATAAAGTGTAACCGGCGGCCGTGGAATCGTTCGAATAAATGGAAATGTCGCTTTTTATTGTGGCCGGGCCCTCATAAAAATAGAAACAATACAAGAAAAGCCACTAAAGTACAAACGTTAGTAAGTAAAAGTTTACTGGGAGCACTAAAAGACTTGTTCCGCTGCGATGAATGTGTCCACATTAACGTGCAGCGTTTCCCAATAAAACTCCACATCCGGTTTTCCTTCACCCTCTTAATCCCCCTTAAAGGGAAAGACGCGATAGAGGAGATTTTCGGGTTTTAAATCGTACACTTCTTTTAGTTAACATAGTGATGTTATGCTAATGCCATATGCGTTCGATTAATAACGCAAGTTTTCGATTCTCCAATTTTCCAGAAATAAAAATCTGCATAGAAGAAAAAAAAATTTTTTTTTGTAGTAACAACACTGAATTTATATATAATTTAAAATCAAAATCCTGTCTACTGTAAGCTGTCAATACTTTCTATGTTTTCTTGGTCGTTTTATGTTTTTTTTTGTTATATGGTTTTTTAGTTGTATTAGTAGTATGAAATTTGTATTAATTTGTTAAATATTGAATACTTCGCACGAAACTCGATGGAATTTTGCGATCTAAGAAGTTTTCGACTTTCGCGACCCCCTGAAAACCCCTACAAAACGTGTTTTAAATTGACAAAAAATGTTAAATTTTTACAACTTGTTGTCATTTTTTTCAAAAATTCATAACTTTGCTCCAAATCATCGAAACCACTCGAATTTTTAAGGCGTTTGAAGGAAATTGATTAAATTTCTCTGCCATTATGGTGAAATTTCCCGCCGATTTTTTTTGCGCACGGTACAGCTTGTCAAAGTTGGACAATTAATATAAAGTCGGAGAAAGTAACATGATGGCCACATCGCCATTTTTTTTACTTTTACATTTCTTAACTAAATTATAACATAATTGCTTAAACCGTATTTTTAAATTGAAATAGAAAATAAAATAGGTAACTTTGGTGATTTAATGAAATGATTAAATAGATGTTAAAGTAAGATTGAGATATGTTATTACATAATAATAGAAAAAGGAAATATATTCACAAAAAACAGAACTCGTTTTATGGTCAATAACGTTTTCTCGTACATGATCCCGAAAATCTGATTACTGGGCATAACCTACGATAGACTCTTACGTATTGGCCCTTCCTCCTCCATTTCGGTAATTCCGGATTCCGGTCAGATGGGCGGCACGAGGCCCTCCTGATGCCCTTAGCGTCTCCCACATAATAAATTGTGGAAACAGCGACTGAATATACAATTCCATTTGGAGAATATAAACGATGTATCCTCTCCCTTATTTTTATTTATACCTCATATTATTCCTGACATCTGACGTTTTCTTGAAGCGACGTCGTATAAAATATTTCCTACGAATGTCGCTTTATTTCATTGGTAATGGCTCGACGTGCATTATTAATGTTAAGGCTTTTGTGATGCGATATTTTTAAGTGCCCTTTTTATTGGGAACAACAATGGATTCATCTTCTAAAGGTATTTTAAAGTCGTTAAAAAATGATGGGATTTATTAAATATAACTGACCATCAAAGTTTGATGGTTGCAGATTGCTCTACTTAAATTAATATCCGTGGAGAGAGGTGATCATTTTTCAAATGAAATTGTTTCGATTTCTTTTGTTTTCCTACGCGAGAGAGAGATGAAGAGATAGCGTTGCATAAATGTATGCGATTTAAAAAAGCCGTTACTTTAATGATATCCACCATTATCCAGAAAACGAGTTCCCTGCAGTCCGATGCAAAAACTGCTGCACTCAATCAATTCCTGCAGCGGCGGGCGATTTTCGTGCAGATGATTCGAAGCGATTCCCATACGGTTTGTACGCGTTGCATTAGTCAGAATGCGATGGGACGATGATATGGAGGAAATGTGTCGATCGACGATGGTATTTCGGGGTGGTCTGTGGTTTTGGTACTCCGTTGCGTCCGAGGGTCCATTTATTGCACCTTATTCGATTTTCATTTTGCCCCTGATTGAAATATTCTCACTCGATTATCTGACGCCATTGCCTCGGGGGACACTCGATGAAATGAAGGGGTTTTGAAAACATATGCGACAAATTGAGGTCCGGCGGGGATTTTAAATTCGGACTTAATTCGGTTAGGAAGAAATAAATCGAGGGATTTTCATTCGATTTACTGACAACAGATGTGATATTTATTTTCCTGCAACAAACCTTCAAGTTTTTAAACATCAGTCAGTCCTCCTACTACCGCCCTAATCATAATAAGTTCATGAGACAAGACACTAAACATTTAGATCCACCAGCCCACAACAGCCCCAACAGTTAAACATTTATGACGGTCAAAGTTAATAGTCCAGAATGGTTAAATCCTCCTCCATAATAATCCACATCAAGACCGTCCCGTCGTTAACACGAAAAATTCCCCCCTTAGGACCCCTCAGTAATTATTTCTCCGAAACTTCCCCACCTTCATTCCTTCAATTCATTTTTTTTTTCGTTTTCTCTACACGACTAATATCTGAAGATAAGGGAACGTGGAAAAGGGCCGAAGCATATGATCATCTTTTGTGCCGTGATTAAACTCTCCTCGGGGAATGTTGCACTGTCACTGTGTGTATGCGTGCGGTGCACCGTTCTTAAGTTTTTGTTTGAAGTTTCTGGGGATAATTGAAAACCAGACGCTGTGATTGATTATTGATTTTGGCTCCGAGTTTTGTAATTGCTGTCTGTATGAAACCAATTTCTTTTAATATATAATTAAATTCGGCTTAAGTTTAGGAAGAGGAAATGTGAGACGTTGGGACGGATCTGAGACTACAGTGAGTAATAAGTTTGTAGATGTTTCAGAATTTCTCTAGAATGAAATAAGCAAAATTTTTCATATAAATATTTGTCTTAACTCTTAATTGGTCCGGTAACTTATTTGTTATCCTAAAAATCAGGCGTGGGAATAAACTTAATATTTTATTCAGCTTGGGATGCTCATCAATAAAATCAGTGTACTCCACAAATGTTTATATTTTAAAGTTGTACAAGAAATTTCACTCTTATTTAATTTCGAAACGAATTATAACTTTTTAAATTAGGAAACGTAAAATATCACATGTTTATTATTATTAGAGAGAGACAATACATTTATTGAGACACTTTTACAAATGACCTCAACAAGCAATTGACCAGAGGTCTTTCAGCCTAATTATTATTATTATTATTATTATACACTTTGAGAATGTGATAAAAATATTAAATTTGGAAAAGTAAAATTTCGCATGGTCAAATTGGAAAAATATATTAATTTTCACTGTAAAAAATTCATGGAAAAATATGAAAAAAAATTAAATCGTTCTAAAAAAAATCAATAAAATCAGTATAGTCTAGAAATATTTAGAATCTAGTGATTTTGAAGAAATGTTACTCTAACTTAATTTTGAAACGACTTAGGACATTTTCATTTTGGAAAAGTAAAATTTCACATGATAAACTTTAAAAATGTGAAACAAATATTAAATTTCACTCTAAAAAAATTTAATAAAATCAGTATACGCCACAAATGTTTAGAATTTAAGGATATTCAAGAAATTTTACTCTAATTTAATTCCAAAACGATTTATGACTTTTCAAATTTGGAAAAGTAAAATTTCACATGATAAACTTTAAAAATGTGAAAAAAATATTAAATTTCACTCTAAGAAAACTCGATAACATCATTATACTCCACAAATGTTTAGAATTTAAAGATATTCAAGAAATTTCACTCTAGTTTAATTTCCGAACTATTTATGAATTTTCAAATTTGGAAAAGTAAAATTTCACATGATAAACTTTAAAAATGTGAAAAAAATATTAAATTTCACTCTAAGAAAATTCAATAACATCATTATACTCCACAAATGTTCAGAATTTAAAGATATTCAAGAAATTTTACTCTAATTTAATTTCCGAACTATTTATGACTTTTAAAATTTGTAAAAGTAAAATTTCACATTTCAACTTTAAAAATGTCAAAAAATATTAAATTTCACTCTAAGAAAATTCAATAACATTATTATACTCCACAAATGTTTAGAATTTAAAGATTTTCAAGAAATTTCACTCCGATTTAATTTCCAAACTATTTATGACTTTTAAAAATTGGAAAAGTAAAATTTCACATGATAAAGTTTAAAAATGTGAAAAAATATTAAATTTCACTCTAATTAAATTCAATAACATCAGTATACTCCACAAATGTTTAGAATTTAAGGATATTTAAGAAATTTCACTCTAAATTATTCTCCAAACGATTTATGACTTAAAATTTAGAAAATTTTAATAATGTGAAAAAAATGTTAAATCTCACTCTAAGAAAATTCAATAACATCAGCATACTCCACAAATTTTTATAATTTAAGGATATTCAAAAAATTTTACTCTAATTTAATTTCCAAACGATTTATGACTTTTTAAATTTGGAAAAGTAAAATTTCACCTGATAAACTTTAAAAATGTGAAAACAATATTAAATTTCACTCTAAAAACACAAATGTTTAGAATTGAAGGATATTCAAGATATTTCACTCTAATTTAATTTCCAAACGATTTATTACTTTTTATATTTGGAAAAGTAAAATTGCACATGATAAACTACAAAAATCTGAAAAAAAAATTAAATTTCACTCTAAGAAAATTCAATAAAATCAGCATACTCTACAAATGTTAATAATTTAAGGATATTCAAAAAATGTCACTTTAGTTCAATTTCCTATCGATTGATTACTTTTTAAATTTGGAAAAGTAAAATTTCACATGATAAACTTTAAAAATGTGAAAAAAATATTAAATTTCACTCTAAGAAAATTCAATAAAATCAGCATACTCCACAAATGTTAATAATTTAAGTATATTCAAAAAATTTTACTCTAATTTAAGTTCCAAACGATTTATGACTTTCTAAATTTGGAAAAGTAAAATTTCACATGATAAACTTTAAAAATGTGAAAAAAATATTAAATTTCACTCTAAGAAAATTCAATAAAATCAGCATACTCCACAAATGTTTATAATTTAAGTATATTCAAAAAATTTTACTCTAATTTAATTTCCAAACGATTTATGACTTTTTAAATTTGGAAAAGTAAAATTTCACATGATAAACTTTAAAAATGTGAAAAAAATATTAAATTTCACTCTAAGAAAATTCAATAAAATCAGCATACTCCACAAATGTTTATAATTTAAGTATATTCAAAAAATTTTACTCTAATTTAACTTCCAAACGATTTATGACTTTCTAAATTTGGAAAAGTAAAATTTCACACGATAAACTATAAAAATGTGAAAAAAAATTAAATTTCACTCTAAGAAAATTCAATAAAATCAGCATACTCCACAAATGTTAATAATTTAAGGATATTCTAAAAATTTAACTGTAATTTAATTTCCAAACGATTTATTACTTTTTAAATTTGAAAAAGTCAAATTTCACATGATAAACTAAAAAAAATGTGAAAAAAATATTAAATTTCACTCAAAGAAAATTCAATAATAACAGTATACTCCACAAATATTTAGAATGTAAGGATATTCAAGAAATTTCACTCTAAATTATTCTACAAACAATTTATGACTTAAAATTTGGAAAAATAAAATTTCACCTGGTAAATTTTAGAAATGTGAAAAAAAATTTTAATCTCACTCTAAGAAAATTCAATAACATCAGTATACTCCACAAATTTTTTATAATTTAAGGATATTCAAGAAATTTCACCCTAATTTAATTTCAAAACGATTTATGACTTTTAAAATTTGGAAACGTAAAATTTCACGTGATAAACTTTAAAAATGTGAAAACAATATTAAATTTCACTCTAAAAACACAAAACAAAATTTAAGGATATTCAAGATATTTTACTCTAATTTAATTTCCAAGCTATTTATGACTTAAAATTTGGAAAAGTAAAATTTCACCTGATAAACTTTAAAAATGTGAAAAAAATATTAAATTTCACTCTAAGAAAATTCAATAAAATCAGCATATTCCACAAATGTTAATAATTGAAGGATATTCAAAAAATTTAACTGTACTTTAATTTCCAAACGATTTATTACTTTTTAAATTTGGAAAAGTAAAATTTCACATGATAAACTATAAAAATGTGGAAAAAAAATTAAATTTCACTCTAAGAAAATTCAATAATATCAGCATACTTCACAAATGTTAATAATTGAAGGATATTCAAAAAATTTCACTCTAATTTAATTTCCAAACGATTTATTACTTTTTAAATTTGGAAAAGTAAAATTTCACATGATAACCTATAAAAATGTGAAAATAACATTAAATTGCACTCTAAGAACATTAAGTAAAATCAGTATACTCCACAAATGTTTAGAATTTAAGGATATTCAAGAAATTTTACTCTAATTTAATTTCCAAACGATTTATTACTTTTTAAATTTGAAAAATAAAATTTCACCTGGTAAATTTTAAAAATGTGAAAAAAATATTAAATCTCACTCTAAGAAAATTCAATAAAATCAGTATACTCCACAAATGTTTATAATTTAAGGATATTACAAATATCATTCTAATTTAATCTCCAAACGATTTCTGATTTAAAATTTGGAAAAATAAAATTTCACCTGATAAGCTTTAAAAATGTGAAAAAAATTAAATTCCACTCTAAAAACACAAATGTTTGGAATTTAAGTATATTTAAGAAATTTCACTCTAATTTAATTTACACGTTTATGACTTTTTAAATTTTGAAACGTAAAATTTCATCTGATAAACTTTAAAAATGTGAAAAAAATAATAATTTTTTTTCTAGAAATATTCAATAAAATTTGTATACTCCACAAATGTATATAATTTAAGGACATTCAAGAGATTTTACTCTAACTTAATTTTAAAACGAATTATGACTTTTTTCAATTTGGAAAAGTAAAATTTCACACGATAAACTTTAAACATTCGAAAAAAATAATTATATTTCACACTAAAAGAATTCAATCAAATCTGTGTACTCCACAAACATAATCAAGAAATTTTACTCAAACTTAATTTGTTTATAAGTTGCTCTTTTAAGCATGCTCTGTAATTATTATTATGTAAATATTATAATTTCATATTTATAAACCAAAAATAACGAAATCATTCAGTATTTTTTTCTTTCTCGAACTTCATACGTAGAAAGTGAAAATAAGAGTAGGCCAAAACATAGAAAAGTTATATCGCAAAAACTAAAATATTAATTTTGTTGATGCAGAAATTCAGTCTAATATTTGAAAATTAAGTAATTCCATTACCATAATTCCGGCAGATATTTTCTAAATAAATATCAAAGTAAATTACTACTAAATTCTACCCCTATAATTTCCTTTTTGACTTTGGCATGAGCCATTCAGTCACATCAAATATTTTAATTATTTTAATTATATATATTTAATTTTGGGATAAATAAATGAACAAATGAATAAATTCAGACGTATACACAACAACCATGGACCCGACCGAATACTTCTCGATCCCCGAAAAATCTTTCGGCCGGGCTGGGATTCGAACCCACACGGCCGCGACGCAGCAGGCACAAGTGCTCGGTTGTACCCACTACACCAACGGTCGCACCCCTATAATTTCGACATGCAAAAATTCAGACCAAAAATCGAAATCTTAGGCCTAAAATTTTAGCCAAAATAAAGATTATTTAAGCCCAAAAATAAACTTTTAACAATTTTGTACAAGGATATTATACATGTTCAATTTTTGATTTTCTGATTTCTTTATTAAGATCATTATTATTGTACATTTTCTATTTAAACCTGAATTTTTCTTCCCCCTGCAAAAAATAGATCGGACGCCTATGTATTGATGTCTAAGCTATTCAAGTAAGTTTTATTTAAAGTGTGTACACGCATACCAACTGTTGAGTTTAATTGGCATGTGTACTTTCACACAATTAATATAATAGTGGATCGTGTGTTTCTTGTAAAGGCATTGTGTAGAATATGTGGGAACTAATTCTCGAAATGTTAATGCATTTTAATTATTTCCGAGTATGATAGGATGTAAGGAAACACTTATTATTTCCTTTCCTCAAATTAAATCATTGGGTGTGGATTCTTATATAATATAATTAAATTAATAATTATACCGGGTGTCTCACTAAAGCTTGAAAGTAACTTTTTGGTCTTAAATATTTAAGATAGAGAATTATTATTTATATAAAAGTTGTAGAAAATATTTTGATGTATACAGGGTGCCTCACAATTGTAGAGTCGCTAATTATCTAGGACATGTTGGAACACCACACCATTATGCAAGAAATATCAGAAATTGAATAAACATTCAATGTCCTGATAGATGGATTGAACGTACAGGGTTTATTATCCGCTCTTGTTTCTTTGTATTTATTGGAACGCTTTAAACTTTTTGTTTCATGTCTCCGCAGAAATAATAGTCCATTGGTGTAAGATCCGGAGATCGAGGTGGACAGGAAAAAAACCCTGCTTGTTCAATTAATCTATCAGGAAATTGAATGTTTAGCCAATTTCTGATATTTCTTGCATAATGGGGTGGTGCTCCATCGTGTTGGAACCACATTTTGAACCGTTGTGCTAGTGGCAAATCATCTACAGTTGCTTCAAATTCATGAAAATCTAAAAAAATTAAAAAAATTATATCGATCGAAAAATCTTTAACATTATTTATCTCGACAACGGTAAACATCAGACATATGTTTATTTGAACTTTTCCGTTCAAAATAACATTATCCACTTCCTGTTTACGTTTGGCACACTCTAAACGAGAGACCTTGTATAATTAACTGGCATATGATAAAATTATTGCAGATTATAATTTTTTTTTAATGATTATCGAGAGGCATTTCTGCCAAAATTAATAATATTTTATTCAGAATCGATAGATTTTTTTTTCAATTTTCCAAACTCAAATCTTATTAGCGCAAGGTGAATTTAATATTACCACTAATAGACGATATCAGAACTTGATTGCAGGTGCTCGCTTCACTTTATATCTCTGGTGAAACGATAAAAATTTATCAGCGGCTAAAGGCATTATTTCCATATTATAAAATATAAATTTAGCGTTCACTTTTATTACACGGCGGCTTCTACATATCCAATTACTGAAATATCATATTTTATAGCACCGTAAAACATCCACTAAATCCATTTATGATTGCCGTATGTGTAAGTAGCTCCTGCTTCTTTTTCTTCTTCCTCTTCTTATTATTATTCTTCGTTTGCTACCGGGAATTATAAAAATTCCGTTCGTGTTAAATAGATCTTTTAAGAGTATTATTTTTATTCTTACAGTGTAACTGTAAAAGGAAAAAGATAAATTACCTTGAAACAATAAATTTTATTGCTAGAGAAATTATAGCCAGATTATCTGAAATAATTTACTGATTGTAAGTATAATAATAATCATCATTTTTTTCTCTATTTTTGGCTTTGGTAATGAAACCTCAAGGAATTCGCTTAAAAATTGCAAAATACATGTATTTTTGAAATTGTAACAAATAAATAGTGGCCCAGTGGATTACCCTGTATTCTATATCAGAAGAATACCATCAAGATTAAATAACTTCATGTAATAAAATTTATGAACTACAGTTATCACTTATTGGAATGAGCTTAGATAATTCAATAGAAGAATCATCTGATTGGCAATAATGGCCATTAATTGAATGTTACGGACAGCCAATATTTTAATCCGGAACATTAGTCACGTCATGGTGAACTTTATTTATGTGAACCTACCCCAAGTACGGTGTTTAAGAATGACCAGTTGAGATAATCCAATTTCATAAATGGCTGGGGTCGGGGAAAACATACTAATTACACAAATTAAATTACAGATAAAAGTATCCAAACGCCATTATTGTAATTAGAGGCGATAGCAAAGATAGCTTTTATATACATACATAACCATCTTTATTTGGTTTCTTATTAAAAAATAATAATATAACAGATGCGGTGGATAACTGGATCCAAATGAGCTATCGAGTTGAGGTCTTTCGGTCAGATAGATTTTTTGTTGCCCCTTGAGGCCTTTGACTTAGGCTTATGCCATTCAGTCACGACAGTGTTTGTGTTTCGTAGACTAGGTGAAACAATGAAACAAGAGATAAAAAGAGAAAACTTTCAGATAGCTTTTATTTTCCTTTAACTATAAAAAAATATAATACCTAATATTCGAGGAATATACGAAATGAGGGCAGAAAGACCGATGGTCGATAGCCCAGACAGACTAACACACTTAAGTTATTTATGTATTAAAATGTTATGTATAATTATTTGTTTGAATAAAGATCTTAATGTATGTAAAAAATGATTTCCCCTCATTAATGAAGTTATAAATATAATAAAATTGTTAGCAAATAATATTCATTTACGGTCTTGAAAAAAAAAGTATTGTAATCATTTTAATTGTAATATTGTATTTTCTTTTACTTGCGTGATAAACAGCTCAAAATTTTTAATTTTTAAATAGGATTACATTTTGATTAATAACAGAACAATTTAAATTAGTCCTTACCTTAGATATCAGCCTGGGATTTATCCAAGCAGTTTTTACTTCGTTGTCCAAAACTTTATGCGACATTTTGGAAGCCAAACGTGAAGGATCGTTGGAGGCAGCCGTGCTTTGCTTTGAACCATCCTTCAAGATGGATCTGTAACAAAAATTTCGAAGAATCGCTTATTCAAAATTAATTTGGTTTTTGTAAATTCAACAATTTTCAATAGAGATATGGATTTTTGAAGATTTTCGTTTTAATTTTTTGAGCGCTTGAATGAAAACATCACAGAAAAAATATAAAACGCATAGAAAAAATTTCTTAAAACAAAATCCTCAATGGTCGAAGAATCGCTTATTCAAAATTGATTTGGTTTTTGTAAATTCGACAATTTTTAATGGAGATATGGATTTTTGAAAATTTTAATTTAATTTTTGTGAGCACTTGAATGAAAACATCGCAGAAAAAAATATAAAACGCTTAGAAAAAATTCTTAAGAACAATATCCTCAATGGTCGAAGTATCGCTTATTCCAAATCAATTTGGTTTTTGTAAATTCAACAATTTTCAATGAATATATGGATTTTTGAAGATTTTCGTTTTATTTTTTTGAGCACTCGAATGAAAACATCGCTGAAAAAAATATAAAACGCGTAGAAAAAAATCCTTAAAACAATATCCTCATGGTCGAAGAATCGCTTATTCAAAATTAATTTGGTTTTTGTAAATCCAACAATTTTCAATGGAGATATGGATTTTTGAAGATTTTCCTTTTATTTTTTTGAGCACTCGAATGAAAACATCGCTGAAAAAAATATAAAACGCGTAGAAAAAATTCCTTAAAACAATATCCTCAATGGTCTAAAAATCTCTTATTCAAAATGAATTTGGTTTTTGTAAATTCAACAATTTTTAATGGAGATATGGATTTTTGAAAATTTTAATTTTATTTTTTTGAGCACTTGAATGTAAATATCGCAGAAAAAATATAAAACGCGCAGACAAAATTCCATAAAATATATTCCTTAATGGCCGAAGTATAGCTAATTCAAAATCAATTTAGTTTTTGTAAATTCAACAATTTTTAATGGAGATATGAATTTTTGAAAATTTTAATTTTATTTTTTTGAGCACTTGAATGTAAATATCGCAGAAAAAATATAAAACGCGCAGACAAAATTCCATAAAATATATTCCTTAATGGCCGAAGTATAGCTAATTCAAAATCAATTTAGTTTTTGTAAATTCAACAATTTTTAATGGAGATATGAATTTTTGAAAATTTTAATTTTATTTTTTTGAGCACTTGAATGTAAATATCGCAGAAAAAATATAAAACGCGCAGACAAAATTTCATAAAAAATCATCCTTAATGGCCGAAGTATAGCTAATTTAAAATCAATTAGGTTTTTGTAAATTCAACAATTTTCAATAGAGATATGGATTTTTGAACATTTTCGTTTTAATTTTTTGAGCACTCGAATGAAAACATCGCTGACAAAAACATAAAACGCGTAGAAAAAATTCCTTTAAACAATATCCTCAATGGTCGAAGAATGGCTTATTCAAAATTAATTTGGTTTTTGTAAATTCAACAAATTTTAATGGAGATATGGATTTTTGAAAATTTTAATTTTATTTTTTTTAGCAGTTGAATGAAAACATCGCAGAAAAAATATAAAACGCGCAGACAAAATTCCATAAAAAATCATCCTTAAATATAGCTAATTCAAAATCAATTTGGTTTTTGTAAATTCAACAATTTTCAATGGAGATATGGATTTTTGATGATTTTCGTTTTATTTTTTTGAGCACTCGAATGAAAACATCGCTGAAAAAAATATAAAACGCCTAGAAAAAATTCCTTAAAATAATATCCTCAATGGTCGAAGAATCGCTTATTCAAAATTAATTTGGTTTTTGTAAATTCAACAATTTTTAATGGAGATATAGATTTTTGAAAATTTTTATTTAATTTTTTTTTAGCAGTTGAATGAAAACATCGCAGAAAAAAGTAAAACGCGCAGACAAAATTTCATAAAAAATCATCCTCAATGGCCGAAGTATAGCTAATTCAAAATCAATTTGGTTTTTGTAAATTCAACAATTTTCAATGAAGATATGGATTTTTGAAGATTTTTGTTTTAATTTTTTGAGCACTTGAATGAAAACATCGCAGAAAAAAATATAAAACGCTTAGAAAGAATTCCTTAAAACAAAATCCTCAATGGTCGAAGAATCGCTTGTTCAAAATTAATTTGGTTTTTGTAAATTCAACAATTTTCAATAGATATATGGAGAGAGAGAGAGACAATCTTTATTCAGACAATAAAAACATAAATTAACAAAAGTAGAGTAATTCGAAATATATAAAATGAGGTTGTTAGTCTGTCTGGGCTATCGACCGAAGGTCTTTCTGCCCTGCAGATATATGGATTTTTGAAGATATTCGTTTTATTTTTTTGAGCACTCGAATGAAAACACCGCTGAAAAAAATATAAAACGCGTAGAAAGAATTCCTTAAAACAAAATTCTCAATGGTCGAAGAATTGCTTATTCAAAATTAATTTAGTTTTTGTAAATTCAACAATATACAATAGAGATATGGATTTTTGAAGATTAATTTTTATTTTTTTGAGCACTCGAATGAAAACATCTCGGAAAAAAATATAAAACGCGTAGAAAAAATTCCTTAAAACAATATCCTCAATGGTTGAAGAATCGTTTATTCAAAATTAATTTGGTTTTTGTAAATTCAACCATTTTTAATAGAGATATGAATTTTTGAAAATTTTAATTTAATTTTAATATTTTTGAGCATTTGAATGAAAACATCGCAGAAAAAAATATAAAACGCGCAGACAAATTTCCATAAAAAATCACCCTTAATGGCCGAAGTATAGCAAATTCAAAATCAATTTGGTTTTTGTAAATTCAACAATTTTTAATAGAGATATGTATTTTTGAAGATTTTCGTTTTATTTTTTTGAGCACTCGAATGAAAACATCGCTCAAAAAAATATAAAACGCGTAGAAAAAATTCCTTAAAACAATATCCTCAATGGTCAAAGAATTACTTATTTAAAATTAATTTGATTTCTGTAAATTCAACAATTTTCAATAGAGATATGAATTTTTGAAAATTTTAATTTTATTTTTTTGAGCACTTGAATAAAAACATCGCAGAAAAAATATAATACGAAACATAAAAAAAATCTGTCTTTTTACGAACACGTGTCATTTAATACGTAGTATAATTTATTTACTAAAACTTGCAATTCAACATTTCGTGTTATTTTTTCCTTTAAATTCGATGTTTTATTCACCTAACCGAATCATATAAAATTCATTCGATGTAGAAAACATTTTAAACAAATTTATATCCACGCTGTGGCAATAAAAGTCTTCGTCGAGTTTAAAATTGATACCGAGCATATTAAATTACATTTTTCATATACATTTTCTGGTCGGACCGTTGCGTAATTCAAACCCTGGGTGAAACTTTTCGAAAACTCTCTCATAAATAAAACATGCCATCAATATTTATATATATATATATATATATATATATATATATATATATATATATAAATGTATACAATATTTAAGGCCTATTCAGAAATTGAATGACGAGAGAGACCTTACACCCGCCGAAAAGGTTAAAGTATTGCAGTTAATGATGCGTACACGGAAGTTTAATTGAAACTTTATGGCTGGCTTCGTTATGCTTTTATGTAACATCGGTATAGAATTCAAAAGGGTCAGAGTTTGTATTTACACATAATTTTGGAGTAATTATATCGGATGTCAACTGGGGTAAACACGTGCCCTGCGATATTTTCATGCACATGGAGAATAAGAGATGTTTACTATTATTTGTATAATGGATTATTAAGGATTAATATTTTCACCTGTGATGCACATAAAAGAAAAAAATAAACACGATTACCAAGAACTAACATATTTAAAAAAGACCCAAGATCAAAATGCAGGCAGCTTCTGACGTTCCAGTGAAAAATATACATTTACAAATATTGTTTTACAAATAAATCTAAAAATTATGATCATTTATCGACTTGCAAATTTATAATCAATAATCCCTTATTGGCATAAACTATCAATTAGATCTATCATAAGCAATATAAATTAGCCATTAGCGTTATTTTCACTAACTGCTACATAGTAACCGTTATTATGAAATGATAACAACAGCCGTTATTGAAAAATCCCAACGGTGATTTTCTAAAAGGTTGTTTTATAAAAGGAGAGCGATTCAATAACGAATCACTTCTTACTAACAGTAACTGATTCAACAAAGAATCACTCCTTAGTAACAGTAACTGATTCAATAACGAATCAATTCTTAGTAACAGCAACCGATTCAATAACAAATCAGTTCTTAGTTCTTGCCCCTTCTTTTGGTGCGCCAGTAATTTCAAGAGAAAATGTCCATTTTAAAATTACATCAAATTCGCCATATTTTGACATTTGAATCATCAAAATCGGACAACGCGTTTAGCAATTTAAAAAATCAAAATTGCAATATAAATCGATGGACTTGAAATTTTGATGTTTTGTGTTAATTCCTGACATATTCGAAAAGTTGACGACCGACAAAAAATCTAGAATCACGAGAGAGGTCATTTTCCCCTCCCTAGGATCCGCTAATGATTTCACGAGAAAATATCGTATTTCATTTTAAAATAAGATTAAATTGGCCATATTTTGACGTTTGAATCATCTAAATCGAACAACGCATTTGGCAGTTGTGCAATTTCAAATATCAAAATGGCGATTTCAAAATCTTGGAAATGTAAAAACTACAATTTTAGCATTCTGTGTTAATTTCTAGAGAAAATTTCGTAACCCGTTTTAAAATCATACTAAATTTGCCATATTTTGACGTTTAAGTCACCAAAATGGAGAAATGTATTCGGCAGTTGTGCAATTTAAAAAATCAAAATCGCCATTTTAAAATATTGGAAATTTAAAAATTTTATGTTAATTACTAGAGAATTTTAGTTATGCAATTTCAAAAATAAAAATCGCGATTTTAAAATCTTCGAACGTTTTTATAAGAGGAATTTTTGCATTTGTGTTAATTTCTCGAAAACATTTATCCATTTTAAAATTACACCAAATTTGCCATATTTTGACTTTTCAATCATCAAAATCAAACAACGCGTCTGGCAGTAGTGAGATTTAAAAAATCAATATTTTCGAACTTTGAAAACGTATGATTTTGTCATTTTGCGTTGATTTCATAAAATTTTGACAGATTTTTATTGGATAACTTGTCTTCATAACGATTCTAAGAAAATCTTGTAGTAACCAATATGGCAGTTCTAGAAGACAAATTTGATGACCAAAAATGAACTTTTTCTAGAAACTACTCTGGGAATTTCACATTTATTTCTACAAAGGCATGACATTTTCACAGATTAATACTGAATAATGTATCTTTATAAGTAGTCAAATAAAATCTTTCAGTAACCAAAATGGCGGCACTGGAGGACAAATTTTAGTGACCAAAACCGAACTTTTTCTGGAAATTGCTCTGAGAATTCCGCATCTACGTAAAATAAGTTTGAAATTTAGACAGATTTTTATTACGTAACTTATTTTTAAAATTACCCAAAAAAAAATGTTTAAACCAATCTAAATTGGAACGCCAGGAGATAAATTTTGATTACCAAAAATGAACTTTTTTCAGAAACTATTCTGGGAATTCCAAATTTATTACGACAAAGACATGAAATTTTTATAGATTAAACTGGATAGCATATATTTACAACTGGTTAAAGAAAATCTCACAGAAACCAAAATGGCAGCCCTAAAATACACATTTTGATTACCAAAAATGAACTTTTTTCGGAAACTGCTCTGAGAATTTCACATTTATTTCAACAAAGTCATGAAATTTTTACGGATTAATAACTAGTTAAAGAAAATCTTGCAGTAATCAAAAGTCTCCAAAAGACAAATTTTGATGATCAAAATCGAACTTTTTCTAGAAATTGCTGTGAGAATTCTGCTTGTACTCGTATGTGAAAATAAGTCTGAAATTTCGACAGATTATTATTACGTAACTTGTCTTTAAAATTGTCTAGAAAAACTATTTGAACCTTACGCCAATCAAAATCTCAGCGCCAGAAGACACAATTTAATGACCAAAAATGAACTTTTTCTAGAAACTATTCTGGGTGTTCCACATTTATTTCGACAATGGCATACAAATTTGACAGATTTTTACTGGATAACTTGTAGTAACCAATATGGCAGTTCTAGAAGACAAATTTGATGACCAAAAATGAACTTTTTCCGGAAACTACTCTGGGAATTTCACATTCATTTCTACAAATACATAAAATTTTCACAGATTAATCCTGAGTAATGTGTCTTTATAACCAGTCAAATAAAATCCTGCAATAACCAAAATGGCAGCTCTAGAAGGCAATTTTTTTGATGGCCAAAAACAAACATATTCTAGAAATTGCTCTGGGAATTCTGCATCTATGTGAAAATAAGGTTAAGATTTAGACTCATCTTTACAATTGAGCAAAGAAAACTGATTGAGCCTTGCATCAACCAAAATCGTAGCAATACAAATTTTGATGACCAAAAATGAACTTTTTCGAGAAACTACTCCTTTATTTTGACAACGGCATTTAGTTTTGACAGGTTGATATTGGATAACGTGTCTTTACAGCTGGTCAAAGGAAATCTTGCACCAATCAAAATGGCAGCTCCAGAAGACATATTTTAGTGACCAAAAATGAACTTTTTTTTAGAAAGTGCTCTTAGAATTCTACAGCTATATTAAGAGAAGTATTATTGAATATTGTGCCCTTGTGATTGCACGGAGAAAAATATTTTAACTTTGCACCAACCCTTCGGTTGGTGCTGCACAAGAAGACAAATTTTTACGACAAAAAGTATTTCAAAAAATTATCGCGAGAATTCCACATTTACTTGGACAGAAGTTTGAAATTTAGGTAAATTATTGGTGTCTATACAATTGCGAAAAGAACATGTTTTAACCTTGCGCCAACCAAAATCGCAACAGTAGAAGACAAATTTGAATGAGCAAAACGGAAACGAGTCTGAGAGTTCCACATTTACTTCGACAAAGACATGCAATCTTGACAGATTAATGCTGAATAATGTATCTTTGCAACTAATCAAAGAAAATCTTGTAGCAACCAAAATGGCAGCTCTGGTGGCCAAAAATGAACTTTCTCTACAGATTCTACAATTATGTGAACAAAAGTTTGAAATTTAGACAGATTATTTTTGAGTAACGTGTCTTTACAATTGCACAAAGAAAACTACCAAAATCGCAGCATAAGAAGACAAATTTTGATGACTAAAAGTGAAGTATGTCAAGAAATTGTTCTGACAATTCCACATTTACTTGAGCAGAGGTTTCAAGTTTAGATAAATTGTTATTAAATAACGTGTCTTTACAATTGCGAAAAGAAAAATGTCTTAACCTTGCACCAACCAAATCGCAGCACTAGAAGATAAATTATAATTATCAAGATTGAAAAATTTCTCGAAAGTGATCCGATAATTCCGCATCTATGTGAACAGAGGTTTGAAATTGAAACAAATTATTATTGGGAGATATGTCTTTATAATTGCAGAAAGAAACCTACTTGAACCTTGTACCAACCAAAATCATAGCACTAGTAGGCAATTTTTTTGAATTAATATTTTGGTTATGCAGATTTGGCTGCTGATTATAATAAATAATTAGTTATCATCTTCGATCCAGTTTTTTTGTGGTGTTCAAATTTATTTTATCCAATTTTAAGGTATTTTACAACTGTATCTGAGAAATGAATAATTTCGTAGAAAACAGAATTTTTACATATTTTTTTAAGGAGAAAGTAAAACCATGCAACAGTAATTGATATATCGTTTTAATAGAATAAATCCTACACAGCTATTTATAATTCTATTAATTATTTAATAACAACCTGTTTATTCCTTCTGACGCTACTACATCCTTGGGCTAGACTTGTCTACGCCACTTAAAAAAACCTTAATTCCATATTCGACGTGATTATCTCGTTACGGTGATCTATATACTCGTAATTAGGATACATATTTACGTCAATATCAGACAATTAGAGGAGAATCGTGCCTAATTAGGCTGTCATAAATAATTGGATCCGAAGCATTACGAAGATGAAGATGCATGGTGCAGTTAACCGCAGGAAGGGAGCTGGGCTGTTGTGTGCATTTAATACCGTAGGGAAATGAAGTACCCAAAGTCGATGACATCAAACCGTATGATATTAACTTTGATCTAACGGAAAATACAACTATACATTTCATATCTTTATTAACAGTAATAATTTAATTAAATTAATGCTATTTTTAGAATGTTAAATGGCTATCGATAGGTACAACTAATTACGTGTATATTGATCAGGGGCGGCTCGTCATATAGAGCCAAGGAGCCATTTTTTAATTAATTCTTAAAACACTTTTTCGCCAGTTACTTTGGTCTGGGAAGATAAACCTTTTTTTTTCTTCGAAAAAGGAAGGGGTGGGGTATATTATATAAATGGCTCTACCATCAACATGTTCCACGAGACGCCTCTGGTTATAACTGTTCGTTGTTAAACATGCATTTTTTAATTCCGTTCAAAATTGAGCATTTTCTAAAATAAATAAAAAATAGTAGAAATTGTTTAAAAATTCTGAAATAATTCTAATTGACTCCCACATCATTATATTTTAAGAATATAATCAACTTCTTAAATTCCAACATTTTTCTAATGGGTAATAACTGTTTGTTGTTAAACATGCATTTTTTAATTGCGTTCAAAATTGAGCATTTTCTAAAATTAATAAAAATTAGTAGAAATTGTTTAAAAATCCTGAAATAATTCCATACAACTCCCAAATTACTATATTTTAAGAAAATAATCAATTTCTTAAATTCCAACATTTTTTTTAATGGGTAATAACTGTTCGTTGTTAAACATGCATTTTTAAATTGCTTTCAAAATTGAGCATTTTCTAAATATAATAAAAAATAGTACAAATTGTTTAAAAATTCTAAAATAATTCTACACAACACCCACATTATTATATTTTAAGAATATAATCAACTTCTTAAATTCCAACATTTTTTTAATGGGTAATAACTGTTTGTTGGTAAACATGCATTTTTTAATTGCGTTCAAAATTGAGCATTTTCTAAAATAAATAAAAAATAATAGAAATTATTTAAAAATTCTGAAATAATTCCATACAACTCCCAAAATACAATAATTTAAGAATATAATCAATTTCTTAAATTCCAACATTTTTTTAATGGGTAGTAACTGTTTGTTGTTAAACAAGCATTTTTTAATTGCTTTCAAAATTGAGCATTTTCTAAAATTAATAAAAAATAGTAGAAATTGTTTAAAAATTCTGAAATAATTCTACACAACACCCACATTATTATATTTTAAGAATATAATCAACTTCTTAAATTCCAACATTTTTTTAATTTTAATGGGTAATAACTGTTCATTGTTAAACATGCATTTTTTAATTGCGTTCAAAATTGAGCATTTTCTAAAATGAATAAAAAATAGTAGAAATTATTTAAAAATTCTGAAATAATTCCATGCAACTCCCAAATTACTATATTTTAAGAAAATAATCAATTTCTTAAATTCCAACATTTTTTTTAATGGGTAATAACTGTTCGTTGTTAAACATGCATTTTTAAATTGCTTTCAAAATTGAGCATTTTCTAAATATGATAAAAAATAGTACAAATTGTTTAAAAATTCTAAAATAATTCTACACAATACCCACATTATTATATTTTAAGAATATAATCAACTTCTTAAATTCCAAAAAAATTTTAATGGGTAATAACTGTTTGTTGGTAAACATGCATTTTTTAATTGCGTTCAAAATTGAGCATTTTCTAAAATAAATAAAAAATAATAGAAATTATTTAAAAATTCTGAAATAATTCCATACAACTCCCAAAATACTATAATTTAAGAATACAATCAATTTCTTAAATTCCAACATTTTTTTAATGGGTAGTAACTGTTTGTTGTTAAACAAGCATTTTTTAATGGCTTTCAAAATTGAGCATTTTCTAAAATTAATAAAAAATAGTAGAAATTGTTTAAAAATTCTAAAATAATTCTACACAACACCCACATTATTATATTTTAAGAATATAATCAACTTCTTAAATTCCAACATTTTTTTAATGGGTAATAACTGTTCGTTGTTAAACATGCATTTTTTAATTGCGTTCAAAATTGAGCATTTTCTAAAATAAATAGAAAATAGTAGAAATTGTTTAAAAATTCTGAAATAATTCTACACAACACTCACATTATTAGTTTTTAAGAATATAATCAACTTCTTAAATTCCAACATTTTTTTAATAGGTAATAACTGTTCGTTGTTAAACATGCATGTTTTAATTGCTTTCAAAATCGAGTATTTTTAAAATAAATAAAAAATAGTAGAACTTGTTTAAAAATCCTGAAATAATTCTACACAACTCCAAAATCATTATATTTCAAGAATATAATCAACTTCTTAAGATCCTCGTGAAGTAATTTAATTAGCAGTGTTTCTGATGTTCTACATCTTATCTCGACCTCCGTGTTAAAATTCGACCTGTTTTTTAATCTGCCCCGGGCGATTGAAGATTATCAAAATATTCGTATTTTTTTCCGCTCGAAACGACATTAAATTCTTATCACCAATCCACGGCCCACCTGTTGATATCAATTCAGTTTGTTGATCGCGGCCGCGGAAGACGTTCGTTTTGGTACGGAATTTTGATGTTTCGAAAGTTTTAGTGCCCGCTGTGTTGTGATACATCTTCAGGATTTGTGTGTGTGTGTTGGTATTTGTGTTTTTCGCTCCATTCCGCCCCAACAATCCGTGAGGAAAGCAAAGAATCATCATTTAGATTACATCTTAACCGCCAAAACGCCTCGAAAGGATTTTCCTTTTTCGTAAGTTTTGATTTTCTTGTATTTCTTGCTTTCACCGAAAGTGAAATAAAATATTGTTTCAGTGGCTTTAGATAATTTCAAGTGTCTGGAGATTGCGTTTAAAATTAAGCATTTTCTAAAATAAATAAAAAAATAATAGAAATTGTTTAAAAATTCTGAAATAATAATATAATCAACTTCTTAAATTCCAATAATTTGTTAATGTGTTATAACTGTTCGTTGTTAAACATGCATTTTTTCATTGCGTTCAAAATTGAGCATTTTCTAAAATTATTAAAATAATAGTAGAAATTGTTTAAAAATTCTGAAATAATTCTACACCACTCCCAAATTATTATATTTTAAGAATATAATTAACTTCCTAAATTCTAATAATTTGTTAAGGTGTTATAACTGTTCGTTGTTAAACATACATTTTTTAATTGCGTTCAAAATTGAGCATTTTCTAAAATAAATAAAAAATAGTAGAAATTATTTAAAAATTCTGAAATAATTGTACACAACTCTCAAATTATTATATTTTAAACATATAATCAACTTCCTAAACTCCAATAATTTGTTAATGTGTTATAACTGTTCGTTGTTAAACATGCATTTTGAATTGCGTTCAAAATTGAGCATTTTCTAACATAAATGAAAAATAGTAGAAATTGTTTAGAAATTCTGAAATAATTCTACACAACTCCCAAATCATTATATTTTAAAAATATCAACTTCCTAAATTCCAATAATTTTTTTAATATGTTATAACTGTTCGCTGTTAAACGTGCATTTTCTAATTGCGTTCAAAATTAAGCATTTTCTAAAATAAATTTAAAAAAATAGTAGAAATTGTTTAAAAATTCTGAAATAATTCCACATCACTCCCAAATTATTATATTTTAAGAATTTAATCAACTTCTTAAATTCCAATAATTTGTTAATGTGTTATAACTGTTCGTTGTTAAACATGCATTTTTTAATTGCGTTTAAAATTGAGCATTTTCTAAAATAAATAAAAAAATTGTAGAAATTGTTTAAAAATTCTGAAATAATTCTACACAACACCCACATTATAATATTTTAGGAATATAATAAACTTCTTAAATTCCAACATTTTTTTAATGGGTTAACTGTTCGTTGTTAAACATGCATTTTATACATATATATACCGGGTGACCCAGGGATCTGTAAAAGCCCCATAACTTATTTGCTATTTGAGATTTCGATTTCTAGTTTTCTTGAACTGGTACCCACTCTTATTTTGCATATTTTAAAAATATGTATGTCTTTGTACAGGGTATCCCAATATACATAACAGAACAAAGTTATGTTTTTTAAATGGAACACCCTATATTTTATACTTTATTTTCAACCCTCTTGAGAAGCTGATAAAAATAGTATAAGATAGTATGGGTCTATTATGGACGGTTGGTTAGTTATGGGCAAATTTGTGTCAAAAACATGTACACATTGAAAACATTGCAGAAGCGTTCCTAGCAAAAATTGCATCATTATCTATACACTAGAAAATTTCCCACATCATAAAGAATAATACACATCGGCTTTGTTTCTCTTTTAATCATAGTGATATACAGGGTGTCAACATACGCAAAACAATGGATAACTATTTTTTTTCAAATGGAACACCCTATATAAGTTGCCACCAATCTATGGCATTTTTAATAAGCTTTTCAATGATATACAGTTTGTATAACAAAATATTAAGGATTCTTGAGATTTATCAATAAAAACATATTTCTTTTGCCACCTTCCGCAGATTTTAGGATTTTCAGCCAAAACTATACATTTTCATGAAAAATTATAAGAGACCAAAGTTGTAGAGCGAAAAGCGAAATTTCCGATCGATTTGAGTCTTTCAACTTTTAAGATAATGCGTGCATTACCCGCCAGAGCGCGCAAAATCGTGACCGTATATGCATTTTAGCGTTTTTTATTAATAAATTGCATTATACTTTTTTTTCCGCACCCTCTAGCGGAAAACGAGAAATTATAGGGAAATTAAAATGGCCCATATCGATTGAAAATGTTCCGCTCTACAACTCTTAATAGAAGCAATTTTTGCCAAAAATGCATAGTTTTCCCTAAAATGCAAATTGAAAATGTATGTATCAATTTTTGCGTTTTTCAATGGTTTTTTTTATTTTGAGCGAAAACTATGCATTTTGGGCAAAAATTGCTTCTTTTAAGAGTTGTAGGGCGGAATTTTTTCAATCGATGTAGGTCATTTGAATAATTCTATAATTACCCGGTTTTCTGCTAGAGGACGTGGAAAATAAAGTACAGTGCAATTAATTAACAAAAAATTTGAGAAAAACGCTAAAATGCATATACGGTCACGATTTTGCGCACTCTGGCGGGCAATGCACGCATTATTAGAAAAGTCGAAAGACCTATGTCGATCGAAAATTTTCTGCTCTACAACTTTGGTCTCTTATTATTTTTTCAGAAAATGCATAGTTTCGGCTGAAAATCCAAAAATGAGCAGGAGGTGACAAAAGAAAAATGTTTTTATGGATAAATCTCAAGAATCCTTAATATTTCATTATACAAATTGTACATCATTGGAAAGCTTATTAAAAATTCCATGCACTGGTGGCAAGATATATAGGGTGTTCCATTTGAAAAAGAATAGGTATCCAATATTTTGCGTATGTTGACACCCTGTATAGCAGTATGAACAAAAAAGAACCAAAGCAGATTTGTATTATTCTTCATGATGTGGAAAATTCTGTAGTGTATAAAAAATGACGATAGCTTTGCTAGGAGCGCTTCTGCAATTTTTTCAATGAGTCCTTGTTTTTGCCACAAATTTGCCTATAACTAACCAATCGTCCATAATAGACCCATACTATCTTATACTATTTTTATCAGCTTCTTAAGAGGGTTGAAAATAAAGTATAAAATATAGGGTGTTTCATTTAAAAAAACATAACTTTGTTCTGTTTTGTATATTGGGACACCCTGTACAAAAACATACATATTTTTAAAATATGTAAAATAAGTGTGGGTATCAGTTCAAGAAAATTAGAAGTCGATATCTCAAATAGCAAATAAGTTATGGGGCTTATACAGATCGCTGGGTCACCCGGTATATATATACAAAATATTTATTGACAAAGTGGTTACAAATGATCATAAATTCTTAAAAAAATAAATACATAGAGTTTTCATGTCAATTGGCTATCGACCGAAGGTCTTTCTGCCAGCATTTTTTAATTGCGTTCAAAATTGAGCATTTTCTAAAATAAATAAAAAATAGTAGAAATTGTTTAAAAAATTTGAAATAATTCCACACAACTCCTACATTATAATATTTTAGGAATATAATCAACTTCTTAAATTCCAACATTTTTTTACTGGGTTATAACTTTTCGAAGTTAAACATGCATTTTTTATTTGCGTTCAAAATTGGGCATTTTCTAAAATAAATCAAAAATAGTAGAAATTGTTTAAAAATTCTAAAATAATTCCACACAACTCCCACATTATAATATTTTAAGAATATAATCAACTTCTTAAATTACAACATTTTCTTAATGGGTTATAACTGTTCGTTGTTAAACATGCATTTTTTAATTGCGTTCAAAATTGGACATTTTCTAAAATTAACAAAAAATAGTAGAAATTGTTTAAAAATTCTGAAATAATTCCACACAACTCCCACATTATAATATTTTAAGAATATAATCAACTTCTTTAATTTCAACATTTTCTTAATGGGTTATAACTGTTTGTAGTTAAACATGCATTTTTTAATTGCGTTCAAAATTGAGAATTTTCTAAAATAAATAAAAAATAGTAGAAATTGTTTAAAAATTCTGAAATAATTCCACACAACTCGCACATTATAATATTTTAAGAATATAATCAACTTCTTAAATTCCAACATTTTCTTAATGGGTTAACTGTTCGTTGTTAAACATGCATTTTTTAATTACGTTCAAAATTCAACATTTTCTAAAATAAATAAAAAATAGTAGAAATTGTTTAAAAATTCTGAAATAATTCCGCACAACTCCCACATTATAATATTTTAAGAATATAATCAACTTCTTAAATTTCAACATTTTCTTAATGGATTATAACTGTTTGTAGTTAAACATGCATTTTTTAATTGCGTTCAAAATTGAGAATTTTCTAAAATAAACAAAAAACAGTAAAAATTGTTTAAAAATTCTGAAATAATTCCACACAACTCGCACATTATAATATTTTAAGAATATAATCAACTTCTTAAATTCCAACATTTTTTTACTGGGTTATAACTTTTCGAAGTTAAACATGCATTTTTTAATTGCGTTCAAAATTGGGCATTTTCTAAAATAAATAAAAAATAGTAGAAATTGTTTAAAAATTCTGAAATAATTCCACACAACTCGCACATTATAATATTTTAAGAATATAATCAACTTCTTAAATTCCAACATTTTCTTAATGGGTTATAACTGTTTGTAGTTAAACATGCATTTTTTAATTGCGTTCAAAATTGAGAATTTTCTAAAATAAATGAAAAATAGTAGAAATTGTTTAAAAAATTTGAAATAATTCCACACAACTCCTACATTATAATATTTTAAGAATATAGTCAACTTCTTAAATTCCAACATTTTCTTAATGGGTTATAACTGTTCGTTGTTAAACATGCATTTTTTAATTACGTTCAAAATTGAGCATTTTCTAAAATACATAAAAAATAGTAGAAATTCTTTAAAAATTCTGAAATAATTCCACACAACTCCCACATTATAATATTTTAAGAATATAATCAACTTCTAAAATTCCAACATTTTTTTAATGGCTTATAACTGTTCGTTGTTAAACATGCATTTTTTAATTGCGTTCAAAATTGAACATTTTCTAAAATAAATAAAAAATAGCAGAAATTGTTTAAAAATTCTGAAATAAATCTACACAGCTCCCACATTATTATATTTTAAGAATATAATCAACTTCATAAATTCCAATAATTTGTTAATGTGTTATAACTGTTCGTTGTTAAACATGCATTTTTTAATTGCGTTCAAAATTGAGCATTTTCTAACATAAATTTAAAAAAATAGTAGAAATTGTTTAAAAATTCAGCCACCCCTTCTCACTTTACCTGATATTAGGATGCGAATTCAAGAAGCTTGGGATGCAATCCCTCAGGCTGACTTTGACAATTTGATTTTGAGTTGCTGAGTGCTCCAGAAATCTTGGAGGAGCAACTCATTATTGCAATTAAAGAAAAAGTTGCCATGATTTTTTGTTGAAATTTTAATCATTTCTTAGTGTTACGTATTATCTGGAATTTTCATAAAAATTGAGCGTCAAATTCTTGGTGTTCTTTTACTTATGGCGGCCAAAATGCAATTAAATTCATTTTCGTTATTCAGTAAGAATTTATAGTAAAACTCCCGCCAGGTTAAACCCTCCCATGAAATATTCAGCCCTCCAAACGTTAAAACAGCCCAACGAAAATATAGTGGGGGGTGATAAAATTTTCAATTAAACTTCGTCGCACGCTTCATTAACCACCGCGATATACCTTAACCTTTCAGACGGCGCGGGTTCAAAACCCCCCGCTCTTTATTTTTATTTCGCGCCATTATAGATTCCATTCATGAGGCACAGTCAATCGATTACGAAGGGCTGCATATTGTGCTTATGTCAGATGGGGCCGGAGGGTGTACAAGCCGAAAGGGATGCGGACGGAAGGGTGGGCGCGGACCATGATTTATTGCTCGGGGAGCATATTCTTTTAACGTGACTTAAATTTTAAATTGTTTTATTGTTTTTACGCACCCTCCTCCTTCCCAGCACCGAAGAAATTCCGTTCGGAAGTACTTTTGATAAATTGGAGTTAATATTTTAAAACTTCTTACAAGCAGCGATTAATCAAACCGGCATTACTATCAATCAGTAGTAAATGTTGCTTTTTTTTATTAAAAATATAATATTCGAAATATATACAAATATTTAGTATAACTTTATATCAATACGTTTTGGGTAATTTATTTGGATTAAATTACTATCAACTAAAATAGAATTTAAGTATTCTTCCCCCATCAGAACACCTACAGACCGGTTTCAACTTTTCAGGTCTCATCAGTGTAGTTAGTTGCTGTTGGAAAAACGGAGATTACTATTGGAATATAAGCATCCAGGCAATAGATTCCGCCACTTTGGCGTTTCTACCTAAAATAGAATTATTTGCTTTAAGATTTGTGCAATGATAGGTAATGTAAGTAAAAAGAGAGTTTCGGGCCTAAATAAGCAATAAAACCGGAACTAGTTTGAAAAATAAAATCACAATAATAGTGCTGCAGTTATTAACACCAATTTTCCCAAGGACTCCACATGGAGTCATGATTTTGTTTTCTGCAAAAATGGGGAGACCTTTTTTGTATTTAATTTTCTTGAGTTAATATGGTATTAAATCCAAAAATTAATTTGGGAAAGAGAGGGTTCATTAATAAACGAGTCTACGCTCCAACGCCTTCGATTAAAACAACCAATTCTACGAGAATTAGTTGAGATTTCTGGGAGATTTTGAGTTTTACAAGGCGCTTTGATAAATTGAGATATTCATCAAAATTTTTTTTGGAATTTTGAACTCATTCCATCTTTTAATTTCGTGGCAATCTTAGTCTTTACTTTTTATTACCTGAACTGTTAAAGTTTCTTGAAAATATCTGGGGAAATTAGTTTTTTATGTTTTATAAGGTGTTTCAATAACAAAAAAATTGTTAATCTTTTCGACTTTATTCTGTTCATTTATTTCATGGTAAATTTATTATTTCCTAAAATTTACGGCGTCTGTCTCCCACACTATAACTAAATTAGGCCGGGAACATTAATTTTATTATAAATCGCAATTACATTTACGGCAACAACACACATTGCTCATTAATTAATACTAATTGATAATAATCATAATTTCACACCACCACCAACTACCTGTTTCATATTTATGGTCCACGATACGCTAAAAAAAACACGCAAAGAATATTAAATAAAAAAGAAGTACAAGCGAGAGTCGTAAACATGCTCGACGGTAATTAATTCTCGCCGCCCTTAGGGCCCCCCGACAGAATTGTGTTTATGGAAAAAGTATTCGCCGAAATTAGCAACCGATAAATATAATTTTAATAGCACGGGAGGTGGATATACTCATTATTAGCATTTCGCGAAATTAACTATAAATAAAATTTCGCGAAATGGGCAATAAACAATGGAGTCGGTCGCTTATTATTGTCTTCTAAAGAAGAAGAAGAAGGATAGGCAATTAGTTGCAGCAATCCTTCCTTGGGGATATGGGAGGGTGGGTTGTAAATTATAATTTCACGTACTGTCTGAGTTTATGACTGGAAAGTCATAAAAGGTCTAATTTCATGATGGGTTCGGTTTCCTCGTCATAAAAGCTAAGCCGATATTTATGATCATTAAAGTTGCTCCTTGTGGATAATTGAAATATAAATTGGAGAAATAATCATTTGCATCGGTCAAAAAAGGAATTTGACGTGAAATTACCGGCTGAAAATTTAATGAGTAATCAATTAATTAATTAATTTAAACATTAAACACAGTGAGCAAAAACGGCACAAATTGTAAATATTCATATTTTCAATAATAATTAACGCATTAAATATTGCTTTGAAAAACAAAATATCTACGCTTTGTGGATTGCAAAAATTATTAATAGCATTTTTGAAAAGTTTTTGTATCGAGGAAATATCACATTAAATAAAAGATAGAGAGTTGGTTAAATGAAGGCTACGTTGCGCATTTTGATACTGAATAATTTAAAATTTTCCGAAGATATTAGAAAAAAAAAAACGAAAAAAACAATCTTGGTTTTTATTTTTTTAAGGGTTTATTACTCGTTATTTCGAAAAAATCAAGGAAACTTTCTTAAAACGCTTTTGTAAACTCTCCCAGAAAATAATGTTATTTTTCAACGTTTCGTTATTTAGATACTCACATCAACTTTATTTTTTAAATACGAACATGGACTTTATTTTATTTTTGAGTAGATTTAAAAAAAAATATGAAAATGTTTGTATTTTTTGTTCAAATCATAAATGTTGCAACAATTTTGTGTTTGTCTGTCTGTAGGTGCTATATTAAAAAAAAAACACTAAATATTTTCAAATGAAACTGTGAGCATAAGCCTTATTTGACAATTCCAAGAAATAGAAAGCTTTTGAAAAATTTTGTACAGCGAAAGTGACTATTTACCTTAACCATTTTTATTTTTTTTTCCAATAACTTTTTTAGGATGAAAAATATTAGAAAACTATTTTTATAAAATTTGAAGGCTACACAAAATTGGACATCTTTTGTCAATAAATATTTCTCGTAAACTTTTTCAATTTTGAAAAAAAAATGAAATATTCAAATATTTCTATTTTTTGTCTATAATAAATTATGAAATGATAGAAGCTGCATCTTTATATTAATAATAATTGTAGAATATGCCGAAAAACTTACAAAAAATACGTAAAGTAAACTTACCGTAAGAGATTATTAGAATTTTTCCTCTTTCAAAATGTTTGTTTTGTATTGAAAATTATATTTTTAATTACAAATTAACTTTTGCATTCGGTATTTTAATTAAGTCAATGAAGTTATATTAATTTATTTTTAAATTCCATTTATTGTGTTGTTATTTTTGTCAGAGCATTTTTTGTGTGGGTCCAGCAAGAAGAAAATGTCCAGGGCCTCAAATAGATTAATTCGGCCCTGGATGGTAGCATCACCATTTTGTTAGATTTTTATCACGTGTTCTGAGGAAAAACTAAGGAGTTCAAAAATTCGCAACACTCGAAATACCAAACTACTTTCTAAAGAATAACCGCCTATTAATTGTTTTCGGGTTAATTTATATATTATTATTCAAATTAATATGGATTTTTATGCCCCCAACTATTGACAAATATGATATGATAAACATAATAGGCTGGGCTGAAAGACCGTTGGTCGATGGCCCATTCAGAAAGTATATTAAAAAAAAATCCAAAGTATGTCATGTATTGAAAAATGTGAATACAGACAGTGGCGGCTCGTGGAACATGTTGATGGTTGAGCCACTTATACAATATAAAAAAAATTCACTCGAGTAGTACACAATTCGAATATTAAAATTTTCAAAAATTCACAACTCGCAAAATAATTGGCGGATTTTCAAAAACTGCACTTAATTTGATAAAACAATGATTTACAAATCTAGTTTAATTTTTGTAGAATTTAGTCGACACGTTTTATATGTTTTTTATTTTCTTTTTCGAGTATTGCACAATTGGAAATCTAAAATTTTCAAAAATTCACAACTCGCGAAATAATCAGTGGATTTTCAAAAACTCTATTTAGTTTGATAAAGCGATCATTTTTAAATCCAATTTAAATTTTGTAAAATTTAGTCGACACGTTTTATATATTTTTTAAAATTTTTTGCTGGAGTATTACACAATTCGAATATTAAAATTTTCAGAAATTCACAACTCGCGAAATAATTGGCGGATTTCCAAAAACTGCACTTAATTTGATAAAACAATGATTTACACATATAGTTTAATTTTTGTAGAGTTTAGTCGACACGTTTTATATTTTTTTTTCGAGTATTGCTCAATTGAAAATCTAAAATTGTAAAAATTCACAACTCGCGAAATAATCGGTGGATTTTCAAATACTCTATTTAGTTTGATAAAACGATGATTACAAATCTAGTTTAATTTTTGTAGAATTTAGTCGACACGTTTCATATTTTTTTTCGAGTTTTACACAATTGGAAATCTAAAATTTTCAAAAATTCACAACTCGCGAAATAATCGGTGGATTTTCAAATACTCTATTTAGTTTGATAAAACGATGATTACAAATCTAGTTTAATTTTTGTAGAATCTAGTCGACACGTTTCATATTTTTTCTTTCGAGTATTACACAATTAGAAATATCAAATTTTCAAAAATTCACAACTCGCGAAATAATCGGTGGATTTTTAAATACTCTATTTAGTTTGATAAAACGATAATTTTCAAATCCAATTTAATTTTTGTAAAATTTAGTCGACACGTTTTATATGTTTTTTAATTTTTTTGCTGGAGTATTACACAATCCGAATATTAAAATTTTCGAAAATTCACATCTCGCGAAATAATTGGCGGATTTTCAAAAACTGCACTTAATTTGATAAAAGAATGATTTACAGATCTGGTTTAATTTTTGTAGAATTTAGTCGACACGTTTTATATTATTTTTTTTCGAGTATTGCACAATTGGAAATCTAAAATTTTCAAAAATTCACAACTCGCGAAATAATCGGTGGATTTTCAAATACTCTATTTAGTTTGATAAAACGATGATTTGCAAAACTAGTTTAATTTTTGTAGAATTTAGTCGACACGTTTCATATTTTTTTTCGAGTATTACACAATTAGAAATCTAAAATTTTCAAAAATTCACAACTCGCGAAATAATCGGTGGATTTTCAAAAACTCTATTTCGTTTGATAAAACGATAATTTTTAAATTCAATTTAAATTTTGTAGAATTTAGTCGTCACGTTTTATAAATTTTTTTTAAATTTTTCTGTTCGAGTATTACACAATTCGAATATTAAAATTTTCAAAAATTCACAACTCGCGAATTAATTGATGGATTTTTAAAAACTGCACTTAATTTGATAAAACAATGATTTACAAATCTAGTTTAATTTTTGTAGAATTTAGTCGACACGTTTTATATCTTTTTATTTTTTTTTCGAGTGTTGCACAATTGGAAATCTAAAATTTTCAAAAATTCACAACTCGCGAAATAATCGGTGGATTTTCAAATACTCTATTTAGTTTAATAAAATGGTGATTTGCAAATCTAATTTAATTTTTGTAGAATTTCGTCGACACGTTTTATATATATTTTTTTAAATTTTCACTCGAGTATTACACAATTCGAAAACTAAAATTTTAAAAAATTCACAACTCGCGAAATAATCGGTGGATTTTCAAATACTATATTTAATTTGATAAAGCGATGATTTGCAAAAATTAAATTAAATTTTGTAGAATTTAGTCGACACGTTTTATATATTTTTTAAATTTTTTGCTGGAGTATTACACAATTCGAATATTAAAATTTTCAAAAATTCACAACTCGCGAAACAATTCGCGGATTTTCAAAAACTGCACTTAATTCGATAAGACAATGATTTACAAATCTAGTTTAATTTTTGTAGAATTTAGTCGACACGTTTTATATTTCTTTTTTCATGTATTGCACAATTGAAAATTTAAAATTTTTAAAAATTCACATCTCGCAAAATAATCAGTGGATTTTCAAATACTCTATTTAGATTGATAAAACGGTGATTTGCAAATTCAGTTTTATTTTTGTAATTTAGTCGACACGTTTTATATATTTTTTTTTTAATTTTTTGCTCAAGTATTACACAATTCGAATATAAAATTTTTCAAAAACTTGCTAAATAATCGGTGGATTTTCAAATACTCTATTTAGTTTGATAAAGCCATGATTTGCAAATCCAATAGAATTTTTATACAATTTAGTCGACGCGTTTTATGATTTTTTTTAAATTTTTTGCTCGAGTATTACGCTATCCGAAAACTAAAATTTTCAAAAATTCATAACTCGCGAAGTAATTGCTGGATTTTCAAAAACTGCACTTAATTTGATAAAACTAGATTTGCAAATCTAGTTTAATGTTTGTAAAATTTAGTCGATACGTTTTATATATTTTTTTTTCGAGTATTGCGCAAATGTAAATCTAAAATTTTCAAAAATTCACAACTCGCGAAATAATCGGTGGATTTTTCGAAAACTAAAAATTTCAAAAACTCACAACTTGCGAAATACTCGGTGGATCTTCAAATACTCCATTTAGTTTGATAAAACTATGATTTGCAAATCCAATTTAATTTTTATAGAATTTAGTCGACGCGTTTTATATATTTTTTTAAATTTTTTGCTCGAGTATTGCGCAACTCGAAAACTAAAATTTTCAAAAATTCACAACTCGCGAAATAATTGATGAATTTTCAAAAACTGCACTTAATTTAATGAAACCGTGATTTGCAAATGTATTTTAATTTTAGCAGAATTTTGTCAACACGTTTTATATATTTTTTTTTGCTCGAGTAGCTTGAAACTACAGATAGTGCCATGGCTCCTTGACTATATATAACGAGCCGCCCCTGATGCAGATATTATTTATTTATATATACAACATCTTTATTACAGACACATTCTGATACAGAACAATACAATTAATTTACAATAAGGTGTTAGTACGTATCTGTCTGGGCTATGGGCTATCAACCTAAGGTTTTTCTGCCCTATTTATTTATATGGATTTTTAATTCGGTGTCTCATCAATCACTTTAGAACAATTTGATATAAAATATATGTTATGTATATTTTTTTATATATTGAAATGATTATTATTTGCAAGCAAAAAATCATCTCATATTTTTTTTTATTATATTGTTTTTTTTTTCTTATTTTGTAACAGAATAGAATAAAATTTTTATTGGTCATCACATTCTCCATTTTCTACATTAGACAAATCAATTAAAATAAACAAATATACAATTAAAAATACAAGAAAATTCACAAATATTTAACTGTAAGATATTTATAAAATGTACTATATCTAATTTACAAAACAGTATCATTGAACATAATGCAAATTAATAGAAAGTAGCTTAGGTATCTAATATATAACATGATGATATAATTACTTATTGACTTTATGTATTATCCATGAATTATTAATATTCATTAAAGTGCAGTTTATTTACGTACAGAAACATTCCTGAAATTTCAGCCTGCGAGAGAAGCTTGGCTCCCTCTAGCGACATTCATGAAAACCGCGCGGAATTTATCTCGCAGGAAACGCCCTTTCAGCGGGCTGCTGTAACGGCAGCAGGAATTCAGACGGTTTATTCCTGTTGCAACAGAGGGCGCCATAAGTCCTCATCCCGAAATTAAAACTACGTATTTTTAAATAACAAACACAAAATATTTTTAAATGTATACAATAACTGTCCTATTGTTTGGGAATACAGTTTCTATTTCATAATTATATTAAGAAAATCTATATCGATATAATGGATAGTAATCATAGTAATATCTCCAGTGGCGGATCTTGGTGGCACTCCAAACAAATATTTAAAAGAATTTAATGAAAAATTGAATAACACAAAATTCACATGCCACTACTGAGATTTTCGAAAATTTCACGACGTCACTGGTAGTTGTATTGTATGTATTATCATTTTAAACCTCACCGATTTGAAATTGCTGTGTTTGCTCTTTTGTGCTCAGTTCTAAATAAGTGGTAAAAATTAAATTTTAACAAAATATTGTCTGTGGGTCCAACAGGTAAAAGTAGACTCTATAGTCCGATTCACACAAAACTTTGCTGAAATTCAAACAAACAAAACTAACAAAATAACTTGGCAGAACAACGCGAATCAAATAAAGAATTCTTATTTTTTTAGAACTAAACACAACAGAGCTAAAGATGTATAAATTTCAAATTGGTGACTGCAACAGTACAACAGATTAAATTGTTGCTGGCAAGATTTTTTTAAATTGTAAAGTTAAAAATTTCAAACCAATCCTAAAATTTCGCTCAATCGTTTCTGGCTCGCAGGAAAAAACAAACTTTAGTACATCATCTTCAAAGATTAAGCTGGCGAACCCGGTTATTAATAGAGCACAATTAATGAACTTTCTGATTAGAAAACTTTCAAGTCTTAATTGAAACTATTGTCTTCGTCGGCGCACACAACGAAAAGCGACTTTTCGTCGATGATGAATATCACAGTCCGTCGACTTCAGATAATGGAATCGCGGAGATTAATGGCCCCGGAACGAAATACGCCGTACGTATCAAATGATATTGCATGCCTCTGGAATTTTTTGAAGTAACTAAATCTAGAATTTAATATCACTGCTGCACCTGCATATCCCGAATGCAACGGGAATTTTTATTAAGGTTATATTTTTGCCGCATTTCCTCGAGCGCGCCGTAAAAAGTCCGTTGGAAAATTAGTGCCCTGCATGATTAAAATAATTAAATTTTTAACAACTTTAAGAAAGTTCGGCTCGCTCAAATGTGTTCGCCTCGGTGGCTTGAGGTTTATAATTATTATTAAAATTATGTTTTCATTTTTTATTATCGCATTAATCTTTTCTATTACACGTAATTAACTTGTATGATTTAAGCATGCGATAAAGATGTACTCCTGAATACATTTTGCAATAAAAAAATTGCTGACGTTTGAAGAAGAAAATAATAATCTCGACATTTCTCCCTTGCGGTTCCTTCAAATTAGACATTTTTAGGGAAAGCTTGGCGACCTGTATACTTAGCTGTAACAAAAAAAACCTTTATTTGGCATAACCTCGTATAACAACTCAAAAAAAAAAACTCAAAACTTATAAACTTGACCTCCATATGGAGTTTTTTTGAGTTGTTATACGAGGTTATGCCAAATAAAGTTTTTTTTTTACTTAGCTGTATTTCGACTGTTTGGATACTGTTTTCTGTCTAATTTGAAGGGACTATTGGATTTATTGGATGTTTGGTTGCGGTACATCCATTAACGAACAAAATTTAATATTTAATAAATAAATAATAATTTCAATACGTGAAACAATCAAGTGCTTTTATCATTTCATTATTTAATATTTAAAATATTTCATGTTCAGCATTGCTGCCGAATAATAATAATTATCAAGCTTTATTGTGCTAAACAAAAATTAAACTCAAATAAATTGTAATTTTTTGCTTAAATTGTATTTTATTTTATTTAGACAGATGTCAAACTTGACAACATTTTTTTAAATTTACTTTCTTATTTTTGTAAATTTATATTTAGTTGTATTTTAGTGACCTAATTTGTATTTCATTGAATTATTTTTACTATTTTTTCTTAATTTAAATATTTATTTTTGGTTTTGTATTGCTGTATTTTGTGTTTATTTATGTAAAAGGGGTTACCCGTAAATAAATTATTATTATTATTATTATTACAATACAACAAAAACCCGAACGATTTAAATTCAGATCCTAATTTCATTTAAGCTGTAAGAAGTCGTCCATAGGTGATGAAGTTTAATCTAATAACTCTTAATTTTGTTTTAAATATTTCTCTTATTTTACCGGTTTTACGATAGAAAATTAACTCTGTTAAAGTTGGCGCTGGATTTAGTTTTATTTTTTCTGTTGTAAGATTTATACAAATATTCCTTCAGACATAACTTGTAATTGTATCGTTCCTATCTCGTTTCATAACAATTAAAGTTTTATTGTGCCTTTGTAAATGCACAATCACCAACTTTTTATTATTTTTACTTTAATTATTTTCGGGATTCATTGTAATTTCATATTCCTGTAACAAAACAAACAATTTGATTTATTGTTGAAACCATTACTTTGTGATGCATATTGAATTTGATTATGTCCAAATTGAATAAAACCAGTCACAATAAAGTGAAACATTTGTGGTTTTTAAACAAAAGAAAAAAGGGGTACCCTTGAGTAGTTTTTCAGATTTTCGTCAAAAATTTCAAATCGCCAATTTTGATTGAATCCGACTAATTCACACACAAGGAGCACAGATTTAAAAACCGCGTTTAATTTGGAGTTTTCGTTTAGCCGCTACGGCCGTTCAAAGTTTGAAAAATCGACTTTTTTGAAAATTTTGTTCATTGTGACCCGCTATTTTTTTTACTTTCGAAGATAGCTCAAATTTTTTAATGCCAATCAATTTCTCTCGTCTTTCTGATAAAAAAAAAAGTAACTTCAATAGTCTGCGATGATTATTAAGAAAGTTGCATTTTTTAACAAATTTCCAAGGGGTTTACTCATGTCTTTTTTTCGTGTTTTTATCAAAAATTGAAAATCTCTAATCCGACTAATTGACGTACGAGGAGCTCAGATTTGCAAACCGCGTTCAATTTGGAGTTTTCGTTTGGCCGCTACGGCCAAACGAAAACTCCAAATTGAACGCAATTGAATCAAAGTCTGAAAAATAAATTATTTTTGTAAATTTTCTAAAATGTTCATGGTGACTGACTAATTTTTTTGCTAATAAAGATAGCTGAATTTTTTTAACGGCAATCAATTTCTCTCGTCTTTCTGATGAGAAAAAAGGTAACTTCAACAGTCTACGATGATTATTAAGAAAGTTGCATTTTTTAACAAATTTCCATTCATGTCTTTTTTTCGTGTTTTTGTCAAAAATTGAAAATCTCTAATCCGACTAATTGACGTACGAGGAGCTCAGATTTGCAAACCGCGTTCAATTTGGAGTTTTCGTTTAGCCGCTACGGCCGATCAAGTCTGAAACATCAATTATTTTCTAAAATTTCCTAAAATGTTCATGGTGACTGACTAATTCTTTTGCTATTGAAGATAGCTAAAAATTTTTAACGGCAATCAATTTCTCTCGTCTTTCTGATTTAAAAAAAGGTAACTTCAATAGTCTACGATGATTATTAAGAAAGTTGCATTTTTTAACAAATTTCCAAGGGGGTTAGTCATGTCTTTTTTTCGTCAAAAATTAAAAATCTCTATTTCGACTAATTGACGTACGAGGAGCTCAGATTTGTAAACCGCGTTCAATTTTGAGTTTTCGTTTGGCCGCTACGGCCGATCAAAGTCTGAAAAATCAATTATTTTCGTAAATTTTCAAAAATGTTCACTGTGACTGACTAATTTTTTTGCCATTGAAGTTAGCTGAAATTTTTTAACGGCAATCTATTTCTCTCGTTTTTCTGATGAAAAAAAAGGTAACTTCAATAGTCTACGATGATTATTAAGAAAGTTGCATTTTTTAACGAATTTCCAAGAGACTCATGTCTTTTTTTCGTGTTTTTGTCAAAAATTGAAAATCACTAATCCGACTAATTGACGTACGAGGAGCTCAGATTTGCAAACCGCGTTCAATTTGGAGTTTTCGTTTGGCCGCTACGGCCGATCAAAGTCTGAAAAATCAATTATTTTTGTAAATTTTCTAAAATGTTCATGGTGACTGACTATTTTTTTTGCTATTAAAGATAGCTGAAATTTTTTAACGGCAATCAATTTCTCTCGTCTTTCTGATGAAAAAAAGGTATACTTCAATGGTCTACGATAATTAATAAAAAGTAGATTTTTTCGATTTTTTCCATTTTCGAGTTTTCTTTGCTGACGCGTCACGGGCTTCAAATTGACATTTGTTCTTGAGAATGTACATTTTTCGAGGCGTCTTGAACGGATCTTTCCAGTGAAGTGTAGAAAACGGAAACTTCAGATTTTACGAAAAGCTCACCTGTAAGTTTATGGTTTCCGTATCTTGATTTTATTTACATCAACCTCTTAGCAGATTATAATAGTAATAGAGTTAAAGTTATGCGCGTAATTTGTTGGAAAATTATCATATAGTCCTTAACGAATTTTCTATTTAAATTTCCGTAGGGATCCCGGCGTTGTTGTGAGACGGTCAAATCCGGGCCCTTTATGGCGAGATAAAGGGCATCGTTTAACAAAAGGTTGATTTGTGGCCGCAGATCAAGTGTTAATACTTAATGGAATTGTTAATGTGCCGCATAAATCCACCGAATTTGTACTTAATCCAGTGTTTCTGAATAGAATGGAAGGATTCGTGTATTACAATTAGTCGAATAAATTTTGAATAGAGTTGTAAATTACTGTAGGAAGGATAAAGATATTCAGGAAATAATTTACATATAAATAAATTATACCATGCGATCAAGAATTACTAAGATACTAGTTGAAATTCATTAAAGGCAATCGTTTTCCTTCGTTGTTGTCATAAAAAATTGTACACTTGAAAAGTTTAGGAAGATTATTAATCCGCAAATTTAATGGTGACGTCGGTCTCATGCACCGGGGTTTTCAACTGAAGATTTTTCGAAACGTGTTACTAATAGTTCATATTTTTTTTTAATTTATGCTCTTTGACAATAAAAGAAAGATATTTAATCAATTTAAGCTCTGCAATGCGGCAGCTACTCGAAATTGTAACAAAAAAACAATAACGGAGAATAAAGTTATTCGACACACCCGGTCTCACAGATCATTGGCGGGTTAAAAAAGTTGAATTTTTTACATATTCGAGTTTTCTTTGCTGTAAATTGACATTTGTTTTTGCGCAAGTACGTTTTCTGATGACTCTTAATGAGATCTTTACAGAAACTCCGAATCCAACCAGGAAATCATTTCGAATGATATCTTTATCTTTATAATTAGAGGAGATTATTTAATGTTTTTTATAATGAAGTCTGTAATAACAATCCGTAAAAAACAAGTACAAAGCACAATTAATACGATTCATCAACCAACGAAACTTCAACTTGATGAAAGCCGAAATTTCCGGGCGCCACCTCTCGCTGATTTATTTAGCAATACACAAAACTTTCTCTCCCTTGATTAAACTCGAGAGTCGGGCCTTCATTGTTATTAACATTTACCAGCATAATGAGAAATTTCACCCGTATTCGCACACCGGCAGGCATCAGCTTTGAAAATACTTTACCGAGAAAGAAATCTTTTGATGTCGGCGAGTACGTATATGCATGTGTAGTGTAAGTTTCATGAGTGGGAAAGTTCTGGCTAAAGGTAGTAAAAGCTAGTGGGTTTACGGTCGTGCGTTTTAATATTTCCTGGTTGGCTGCTTGACTGCCTGGGGAAGGAGCTGTAATTTCTGGAGATGTAAAATTTCAAACAAGAAGGATGATATGAGATTAATCTGGTAACCATTAATTAAGTAATAGTAATAATAATAGTGATTATTGACCATAAACCACATTTATTATAATTTTAAGTAGTATTTGTCTTGAGGCTGTTCGAAGTAGTTCACGAACGTGAACCAGAACATTAATGTTTACAAAAAAAGGGTATTTGTCATTTTAATTTTTCATCATTTTGACGTTTCAAACGTCAGTGTCAGCCGCTCGCTGCAAATATTTTTTAAATTGAAATTATACCATGAAAGTATAAAAGAGTCCCGATAAAAAGTTCTTAAAAAATACCTGAAAAAAGTTAAAAAAAGTCACGAAAGATAGTTCTAGAAAAAGGTCCGCAAAAAAAGTCCATATAAAAGTTTAAAAAAAATTGTCCTGAAAAAAGTTAAAAAAAGTCACGAAAGATAGTTCTAGAAAAAGGTCCGCAAAAAAAGTCCATATAAAAGTTTAAAAAAAATTGTTCTGAAAAAAGTTAAAAAAAGTCACGAAAGATAGTTCTAGAAAAAGGTCCGCAAAAAAAGTCCATATAAAAGTTTAAAAAAAATTGTTCTGAAAAAAGTTAAAAAAAGTCACGAAAGATAGTTCTAGAAAAAGGTCCGCAAAAAAAGTCCATATAAAAGTTTTAAAAAAATTGTCCTGAAAAAAGTTAAAAAAAGTCACGAAAGATAGTTCTAGAAAAAGGTCCGCAAAAAAAGTCCATATAAAAGTTTTAAAAAAATTGTCCTGAAAAAAGTTAAAAAAAGTCACGAAAGTTAGTTCTAGAAAAAGGTCCACAAAAAAAGTCCATATAAAAGTTTAAAAAAAATTGTACTGAAAAAAGTCTCAAAAAGAGTTGAAAGAAATGCTGAAAAAAATCCCGAAAAAAGATCTGTAAAAAAGGCACTGAAAAACAAAAAAAAGTAGAAAAAAAGAGCAGTAATATTCTGCGTGTAAGTAAACTACATCATCACTTAATACCGCATAAAGATAATTAATTCTGACAAGTTGCAGCATGTCACACACACACACACACACTCACTAATTATCGCCGGTGTGTGGACGTCGACTTCAAAACTCGACGTCTTGGCGAAAGTCAACGTCGGAATGCTTTTAGCGGCCGTTCAACGAATCGCGAATTATGCAACTTACATTTTAATTACTTTCTGCATTGCGAGATAAAATAACAGGAGAGAGGGAAAAGTTTTCCTGCGTCCCGAAAAGTCTTCCGAAACAGAAATTACGCGGCTTATCGGATGACGGTGAACGGAAAGAGGGGGTGGTGTACTGCTACTCGGTCGAGATTTTGAAATTCATTAAAAACGAATTAATTACATAAATTTTCTTGCGGAGAGGGGAATCGAAAACCGCTAATTGTCGGCAATTAGTGATATTTTATGATTTGCTTTCGGAAATTAATTAATCAACTTTTATTAATTTGCGATTAAGTTGAAAAAAAAAATTTAAAAATCATATTAAATTCAGTTTTTAGAAGCAATTTTGATTAATTACAAATATTAACTATTTTTGTGACTCACTGAAGCGACAAAGTAATTTTATGGCCTTACATATTTGAGATAGAAAAATATGATTTATATAAAAGTTGTAGATAATTATCGACTCTATAATCGGAAAATATGTTTATGTATGGAGATGCATAAACTTATGTTTTTTTTTTACTTTCTCCGTTATGAAGTACGAGAAAGTATTGTGATCGTGATTTTTTTTTCAAATTTTTTTTTTACGGAAATATCAGTTTTGGGGTCCCTAGATGCCATTTCAACAATTTCTGGAAAAAAAATTGTGCCTGTGTGTGTGTGCCTGTGGGTGTTCAAAGAAAATCATCCGAATTTTGCTCTAACAAATCTAGAAGACAAATTCTGAAGACAAAACTTGCACTTTTTCCAGAAATGGCCGTTTAAGTTCCACAATTTTGTCGACAGATGCTTGAAATTTTAACAAATATATCATGTATAGAACCGCCTAAATAAAATTATCCAAACTTTGCGGTGACAAAAATGGCAGCGTTTAAAGGCAAATTTTGAAGACAAAAATTGCTCTTTTTCCAGAAATCGTCCTGTAAATTGAATAATTTTGTCGACAAACACTTGAAATTTTGACAGAGACATTTTAAATAAAACATATTTAGAATTATCGAAATAAAATTATCCAAAGTTTGCGGTGAAAAAAATGGCAGCGCTTGAAGACAAATTTTGAAGACCGAAAATGCACTTTTTTCAGAAATCGTCCTGTAAATTCCAGACTTTTGTTGACAGACGCTTGAAATTTTGACAGATACATCTTAAATAATATATCTTTAGATATGTTTTTAAAAAATCATTCGAACTTTCTTCAAACAAAAATGGCAGCGCTAGAAAACAAATTTTGAAGACCGAAAATTTTTTTTACAGAAATCGTCCTGTAAATTCCAGATTTTTGTTGACAGATGTTAGAAATTTTAACAGATATATCCTAAATAACATATGTTTAAAACTGTTCAAAGAAAATGATTCGAATTTTGCTCTAACAAATCTGGAAGACAAATTTTGAAGACAAAAATTGCACTTTTTCCAGAAATCGTCCTGTAAATTCCACAATTTTGTCGACAGATGCTTGAAATTTTGACAATCACATCTTACATAATATATCCTTAGATTTGTTTTAAAAAATCATCCGAACTTTCTTCTAACAAAAATTGCAGCACTAGAAGGCAAATTTTGAAGACCGAAAATGCATTTTTTTCAGAAATCGTCCTGTAAATTCCAGATTTTTGTTGACAGATGTTTCAAATTTTGGCAGATACATCCTAAATAACATGTGTTTGAAACTGTTCAAAGAAAATTATCCGAATTTTGCTCTAACAAATCTGGAAGACAAATTCTGAAGACAAAACTTGCACTTTTTCCAGAAATGGTCGTTTAAGTTCCACAATTTTGTCGACAGATGCTTGAAATTTTGACAAATACATCATGTATAAAATATCTTTAAAACCACCTAAATAAAATTATCGAAACTTTGCGGTGACAAAAATGGCAGCGTTTAAAGGCAAATTTTGAAGACAAAAATTGCACTTTCTCCAGAAATCGTCCTGTAAATTCCACAATTTTGTCGACAAACGCTTGAAATTTTGACAGAGACATTCTAAATAAAACATCTTTAGAATTATCGAAATAAAATTATCCAAAGTTTGCGGTGACAAAAATGGCAGCGCTTAAAGACAAATTTTGAAGACCGAAAATGCACTTTTTCCAGAAATCGTCCTGTAAATTCCAGACTTTTGTTGGCAGACGCTTGAAATTTTGACAGATACATCTTAAATAATATATCTTTAGATATGTTTTTAAAAAATCATCCGAACTTTCTTCTAACAAAAATGGCAGCACTAGAAGACAAATTTTGAAGACCGAAAATGCATTTTTTTCCAGAAATCGTCCTGTAAATTCCAGGTTTTTGTTGACAGATGTTTCAAATTTTGACAGATACATTCTAAATAACATGTGTTTAAAACTACTCAAAGAAAATTATCCGAATTTTGCTCTGACAAATCAGGAAGACAAATTCTGAAGATCTGAAGACAAAACTTGCACTTTTTCTAGAATTGGCCGTTTAAGTTCCACAATTTTGTCGACAGATGCTTGAAATTTTGACAAATTCATCTTGTATAAAATATCTTTAGAACCGCCTAAATAAAATTATCCAAACTTTGCGGTGACAAAAATGGCAGCGTTTAAAGGCAAATTTTAAAGACAAAAATTGCACTTTTTCCAGAAATCGCCCTGTAAATTCTACAATTTTGTCGACAAATGCATGAAATTTTGACAGAAAACATCTTTAGAATTATCGAAATAAAATTATCCAAATTTTGCGGTGACAAAAATGTCAGCGCTTGAAGACAAATTTTGAAGACCGAAAATGCACTTTTTCCAGAAATCGTCCTGTAAATTCCAGACTTTTGTTGACAGACGCTTGAAATTTTGACAGATACATCTTAAATAATATATCTTTAGATATGTTTTTAAAAAATCATCCGAACTTTCTTCTAACAAAAATGGCAGCACTAGAAGACAAATTTTGAAGACCGAAAATGCATTTTTTTTCAGAAATCGTCCTGTAAATTCCAGATTTTTGTTGACAGATGCTTGAAATTTTGACAAATACATCCTAAATAACAATGTTTAAAACTGTTCAAAGAAAATTATTCGAATTTTGCTCTAACAAATCTGGAAGACAAATTTTGAAGACAAAAATTGCACTTTTTCCAGAAATCGCCCTTTAAATTCCACAATTTTGTCGGCAAATGCTTGAAATTTTAATAGATAGATCCTAAATAATACATCTTTAGAATCGCCTATAGAAAATTATCCAAACTTTTCTGTGACAAAAATGGCAGCACTTAAAGACAAATTTTTAAGACTGAAAATGCACTTTTTCCAAAAATCGTCCTGTAAGTTCCACACTTTTATTAACAGATGCTTAAAATTTTGACAGATACATCCTAAATAAAATATCTTTAGAATAGACGAAATAAAATTATCCAAACTTTACGGTGAGAAAATAGGCAGCGTTTAAGGGCAAATTTTGAAAACCGAAAATGCACTTTTTCCAGAAATATGATTTAAATTGAAAATAAACCATGAAAACGTAAATACAAATATTACCATTAAGTCGGAGAAAGTAACATGATGGCCACATCCTCATTTTTACATTTATTTCATTTATTTATTCAACGGAATCACTTTTTACAATAATAACACAAATTACATAAGGACAAAAAATAGAAAATAAAAAGAAATATTAGTACATGGTAAATAGAAGATCATAAATTAAAACAAATTTTTTTAATGGAACACCAGGTATATTTTTGCATTTTTATGCGTAGTTTTTAATACTAATTAAACTGACAATAACTTTAATTGGGCTAAATTTAAACGTATCCGAGTTATTTTGGTTTTTAGGGCAAGAAACAAAAAATATTTGAACAGAAAGAAAATAAGTTGATATTTTAAAATGATAGAAGCCTTTTTAACAATAGAAATGTTACATTTTTAGATGATTAGGTATGTTTTGAAGTAACTAAATGCTGTTTTTTTTTAAGAAAGAAGACCTTCGCTAAATGTGAAGAAACTTTTTTTAATGGAACAACCAGTATATTAGAATAAAAATTTAAAGTTATTTTTCTTGCCTTTCTAAAAATACGTAGTTTGCTGGGTTTATAAATAATAATAACTTTCAAATATTATTCTTGAATATTGAATGCCAAAAAGTTACTTTGACGCTTCAGTATAATTTAGATTATAAAATAAAGTAAATGTAGTTTAGTGTAATTTATAAAATATACAAACACTCCTCTAACAATAGCAATACACACAATTTAATATCCCACCTGCTAATCCTTAATGTTTGGACATTAAACAGGCTCACTGTTTATTTTTATTGTATTCGTAATATACAGTAGGGGTTTTAGCAAGGACAATGCACAGACATCCCCCCCCCCCCCTGTACGCCGTTCCAGGGGTTGATTGCTCGCCCGAATTTGATGAATGCCATAAAGTGAATCCGGCGCAAGTTCTAGATACTTTAAGCCCAAACTAATTAAGGGAACAGTAAAGTTCTAATTAATTAGCTCCGTATAAAAAGTTCCCCTCCGCGAACACTTAGCAATAACTATTGCAGAATGTTTAACATTAAACAACAAAAAAAAAATCGATTGATGGTTGAGGCGTTAACTTTATGATACATTTTGAAACTTTAAGCAAAACATTTCTCCTCCTTATTTCATTCTGCATAAATAAGTGTGTTTATGGTATTTTAATTTACTTTAAATTTGAAAATGATCGAACTCGAGTCACTGAAAAATGAAGTGTGATATTAAAAAAGAAACCGTTTTATTAAAAAAAAAGTTAATTCAATAACGTTAAGGTAATTAAATTTCACAAAGAACGTTTGTGCTTATGTTTATTTTCTTCTGTAGCTACTTCCCCGAAGGGAAAATTATTTGGGAACAATTAATTCGTGTCTGAAGGAAAATGGGAATTCTTTCGAACATTTAATTAATAAAAATATGTCACTAACAGACTTCGTATTTTTATAAAATAATTTATAAATCGCATTGCAATAACATATGTTTACTTGCTAACAGTGGCGGCTCGTGGAACGTATTGATGGTAGAGCCAGATATACAATATAATTTTTGAAGAAAGAAAGAACGATTTATTCTCCTAGACCAAAGTAATTGACAAAAAAGTGTTTTAAGAATTCATTTAAAATTCTTGCTAGTGCCATGGCTCCTTGGCTCTATATAACGAGCCACCCCTGCTTGCTAAACTAAATTTCTAATATTATTATTGCGCCATTATTACTGAGGTAAAAGGTACGTTATGTAGTACATAATAACCTAGGGCCATAAAACTTTAAAAAGGCCCGCTAATCAAGTCACAATTGTAAGTAAAAGGGTTTTATGTCATACTTGTTTATTATTGAAATAATGGCATGGAAACAATGTATATTAAATGACAAATAACGCTCTAGGGCGTTATTTCTATACCGCCCGCTTATAGTAATTATCAACAGATCGACTGTCGACAATTCGCCAAACGCAAATCAAGCGTGCGAACGCGTAGACATCTGCGCGGCGCGGCTTTCGACGCGACAATCTGTCAGAAAATAGAATAAGAAAATCTTCAATAAATTTAAACTACATTAAATGAGATAAAACGATGAAGGTACCACGAGCGTTATGGGCAAAACGCCCACGGTCGACGTACATCCCTTGGGCCGGAGGTTCGCACGCTTAATTTGCGTTTGGCGAATTGTTGACAGTCGATCTGTTGATAATTACTATAAGCGGGCGGTATAGAAATAACGCCCTAGAGCGTTATTTTTCATTTAATATACAATTGTTATTGTACTCATAACGTCCTAGATACCTTAATTACTATAAGTGCACTTTTACTAAAAATGAACCGTGCGCTATGTTGCACTTATCTCCAGCATATTTTTATGCCTTTAAGTGAAATAACTGCCGCAAAATATCATTTCAAACTATAACCTGAAATGTTTATTATCAAAGTAATATTCGAAGATTTTCAAAATCGATTATATCAAAACCATAAAAAGTGCACTTGAACCGTGATTAAAATCAAAGCCAATTGTCCTCGGATATGTAAGCTTGTCGCCTTCGTGTGCGCTTGAACATGTTCCTGATGCCCTTGGTACATAAATAACTATAAAGCACTGTTCTGCAAGAAAAGTGTTTCAACTATGCAACCAAGATTTCATTATTTTGAAGTTTAACTAACATGGAAATTTGGTCTCAATTGATCTACACATCTGCATGGCCCAAACAAATAAAAGTAATTTTGACTTAAAATGCAAAATAATCACGAATAAAGTATAATCATTATTATTATTATTAAATTAGTATAAACAACAAGAGAAAAATCTGAAAATATCTTATCCTTAGTTTTTTTTCACAGAATTTTCCATCAAAACCGCAGTTTTGCAGAATTTGTACTATCAGTTAAATTTTCTTAATTTTCCTGAAAATCTCTCGTTGAATTCTATTCAAATTTTTAGGATATGTTCCAGACGTAAGCAGCGATAAAACAAAAAGAAAATCTGAAAATAGGCCATCCTTAGTTTTTCCGGAATTTTCCATCAAAATCACTGCTTTGATAAATTTGCACTTTCTGCTGGATTTTCTTAATTTTCCCGAAAACCCGTTATTGGATTTTAATAAAATTTACAGGATATCTTCCAGACGTATGTAGCTATGAAATAAAAAGAAAAAAAGAAAATTCGAAAATGGGTTATCCTTAGTTTTTCCGGAATTTTCCACCAAAACCGCTGTTTAGCTAAATTTTTACTGTCAATTTTTTTTTTAATTTTCCTGAAAATCTCTCGTTGCATTCTAATTAAATTTCCAGGATATGTTCCTGACTTAAAGAGCTATAAAACAAAATGAAAATCTGAAAATAGGTCATCCTTAATTTTTCCGGAATTTTCCATCAAAATCACTGCTTGGATAAATTTGCACTTTCTGCTAGATTTTCGTAATTTTTCCGAATACCCCTTATTGGATTTTAATAAAATTTATAGGATATCTTCCAGACGTATGTAGCTATGAAATAAAAAGACAATTTGAAAATGGGTTATCCTTAGTTTTCCGGAATTTTTCCTTCAGAACAGCTGTTTAGCTAAATTTTTACTATCAATTATTTTTTTTTTATTTTCCTGAAAATCTCTCATTGAATTCTAATCAAATTTTCAGGATCTGTTCCAGACCTATAAAACAAAAAGAAAATCTGAAAATAGGTCTTCCTTAGTTTTAGCGGAATTTTCCATCAACATCGCTGCTTTACTAAATTTGCACTTTCTGCTAGATTTTTTTAATTTTCCCGAATACCCCTTATTGGATTTTAGTAAAATTTACAGGATATCTTCTAGACGTATGTAGCCATGATATAAAAGAAAAATTGAATATGAGTTATCTTTAGTTTTTTCGGAATTCTCCGCCAAAATCGCTGTTTTGCTAAATATGTACAAGCATTGAGTTTTCTTAATTTTTCTGAAAATCCCTCGTTGAATTTTAATCAAATTTTCAGGATACGATCCAGACGTATAAAACAAAAAGAAAATCTGAAAATGGGTCATCCTTAGTTTTTCCGAAATTTTAAATCAAAATCGCTGCTTTGCTGAATTTGCACGTTCTGCTAGATTTTCTTAATTTTCCCGAAAATCCCTTATTGGATTTTAATAAAATTTATAGGATATCTTCCAGACGTATGTAAATATGAAATAAAAATAAAATTCGAATATGAGTTATCTTTAGCTTTTCCGGAATTCTCCGCCAAAATCTCTGTTTTGTTAAATTTGTACTAGCAATTAAATTTTCTTAATTTTTCTGAAAATCCCTCGTTGAATTCTGATAAAATTTTCAGGATTTGTTCCAGATGTTTGCAGCTATACAAAGAGAAAATCGGAAACTAGGTTATTCTTAGTTTTTCTGGAATTTTTTTATCAAAATCACGGTTTTGCTACTTTCTGCTAGATTTTCTTAATTTTCCCGAATACCCTTTGTTGGATTTCATTAAAATTTACAGGATTTCATCCTGGTGTATGTAACTGTGAAACAAGAGGAAAATTAGAAAATGGGTTATCCTTAGTTTTTCCGAAATTCTCCACCGGAATTGCTGTTTAGCAAAATTTTGACCATGAATTAAAATTGCTTCAATTTCCTAGAAATCCCTCTTTGAATTCTAATACAATTTTCAGAATATGCTCTAGATGTATGCAGCTATAAAACGAAGAAAAAATCCGAAAATAGATAAATAGTTTTTCTGGAATTTTCGATCAAAATCGTTGCTTTGCTAAATTTGCACCTTCTACTAGATTTTCTTAATTTTCTCGAATACCCCTTAATGCATTTTAATATATAGAATATCTTCCAGACGTATGTAGCTATGAAATAAAAACAAAATTCGAAAATGGGTTATCATTAGGTTTTACGGTATTTTTCACCAGAATTGCTGTTTCGCTAAATTTTTACTATCAATGATTTTTTTTTAATTTTGCTGAAAATCCCTCGTAGAATTCTAATAATATTTTCAGAATTCTAATAAAATGTTCAGGATATGCTCCAGACGTATGCACCTTTAAAACAAAGACAAAATCCGAAAGTGAATGATACTTTTTCCGGAATTTTCCATCAAAATCGATGTTTTGGTAAATTGGCACATTCTGCCTTTCCTAATTTTCTCGAATACCCTTCTTTGGATTTTAATAATATGCACAGGATATCTTCCTGATGTATGTAGCTATGAAACAAGAGGAAAATTGGAAAATAGGTTATCCTTAGTTTTTCAGGAATTCTCCACTAAAATCGCCGTTTTGCTAAATTTGTACTATTAGTTCAATTTTCTTAATTTTTCTGAAAATCCCTCGTTGAATTCAAATAAAATTTTAAGGATATGTTCCAGATGATTGCAGCTATAAAACAAAGAGAAAATCCAAAAATAGATCTTTCTTAGTTTTTTCGAAATTTTCAATCAAAATCTTCGCTTTGCTAAATTTGCACTTTCTGCTAGATTTTTTTAATTTTCCCGAATACCCTTTATTGGATTTTATTGGATTTTAATAAATTTTATTGGATAAATACAGTTGCTGATTTTGTGTGTATTCTATTGATTTATGCATTTTGTCAAGTTGTCTTTTTATTATTGTGTTAAAAAGAGGTTTCGTTACATAAATAAATAAAAAATTGCTGCTTTGCTAAATTTGCACTTTCTGCTAGAGAGAGAGAGAAAGAGACAATACATTTATTGAGACACTTTTACAAATGACCTCAACAGGCAATTGACCAGAGGTCTTTCAGCCTTTTCTGCTAGATTTTCTTAATTTTCCCGAATACCCATTCTTGGATTTTGATAAAATTTGCAGGATATCTTCCTGATGTATGTAGCTATGAAACGAAAGAAAAATTCGATGGATTATCCTTAGTTTCTCCGGAATTCTTCACCAAAATCGCTGTTTTACTAAATTTGTACTATTCATTAAATTTTCTTAATTTTCCTTAAAACCCCCTTTGAATTTTAATATTTTTTTGGATATGCTCCAGACGTAGCCGCATACGTCAAGGAGAAAATCCGAAAATAGGTTATCCTTAGTTTTTCCGGAATTTTTCATCAAAATCGTTGATTTGCTAAATTTGCACTTTCTGCTAGATTTTATTAATTTTGCTGAAAATTCTTTGTTGAATTTTAATAAAATTTTCAGAATATGTTCCAGACATATGCAGCCATAAAAAATAGAAAAATCCGAAAAGGTTTATTATTAGTTTTGCCAGAATTTTCCTTTCGAATCGCTACTTTGCTAAATTTCTACTTTCGGTTAGATCTCCTTAATTTTCTTAAAAAATCCCTCAATAGAGTTCAAACAAATTTTCAGGATATATTCCAAATGTATATTACTTCTTTCTTTTTCCTCATCATTTATCCCAGCACTTCACAAATCTCCATTCACTCAGATGCTTCTAGCGTAAATTTTATATAATTTTACTAATTATACTGTAATGTGAATAATGTGTGAATAATGTAATTAAATTAATAATAAATACTAAATAAATAATAATATAGCTTTAAAACAAAGGGAATATTTGAAAATAGGTAATCCTTAATTGTTCCGGAATTTTTCATCAAAATTGTTATTTTTGTATTAATTATTATATTAAAGCCGTGGACTGTTTTTTTTTGTCCCTAGTAATTTGTACAATTAATCCCCTAAAGCTGGACTTTTCATGTGGAACAATATGTCGTCACATGTGTTGCCTCCCCCAATTGTATCAGGTGTAATCCTAACGGGTAGATTGGCAGGCTTATATAAATTACGCCCGTTTGCATAAAATTCGAATTGTTTCTGTGCAGTATTAAAAAGGTAATTGGATTTACTGGATTTGTGCCCCAAAGTACTTTCGTTACAACACAGGATATTTCCTGGTTAAGCTAAAAATGGTGACCATGATGTTACTTTCTCCGATTTTATAGTATAATAGTTGGAAGCACATGTCCGAAAAACGCCAAACAGCGCAGTTGCGAAGAGATTCGACAAAAAATCTCAACAACTCGATCGCGCTGATAATTACACATGTATTAGCCAGATGCTTAACAGTTTGACAGATTAACAGATAGTCTACTTTATAATCAGTTTTGTTCGCTTGGTAGTCGTCAATCTCGTCGCCGGCATAATGAATGATACACCAAGTGCTTACTGCATGCTCATAGAGTGCCGTCGAATCCGCGTCCGCAACATGCACGCTTCTAGCCAGCCGGAGCGTATACCTCTTCGCGCGCGCTTTTATAAAATAAAAGTGAATAAAAAAGTAGATTCTACAAATGAATCTTGAATATGTGATTTATTTATTTAATTAATTATAAATCCATTTAACAAATAATACACTGTTTCTAAAACTATAAACGTTATAACCGTAAATTATCTTTATAATTGCACTAAGGAAATTATTCAAATTTTGCAGTAACAAAAATAGCCGCGATAAAAATTTTAGTTTTTAATTTTTCAAATACGAAAATAAAATAATTTAAATATGGTGAGCTGAAGACAGTTTTACCATTACCCTATACGAAAACCCTGGATGAGCCCGCGTTTTGTACATCGTTAAATTTTAAAGTAGAGAGCAAAGTTCAAAAATCTATTCTTTATCAAATCAATATTTACAAAAATACAATCTATTTCCGTAATAATAAAGTCTACTCACTTTGAAGTGTTATTGTTGTTGGCGACAGGCATCGGAGTCGGAATCCTCGGCGGTAACACGGGCACGGCAGTCCTCTTTTTGCCATTAGGCAAATTGTTCCGTCGAAACTCCATTATTTCACACTATCTGCAACGGAAAAATGAAAACATAGACAATGAGTGTCTAACATAACACACGCAGCAGCAGCAGCACTGATAAAGAACAGAGAAGTATAAAACCGAGCCCACATTATCTTTAATCAATGGTCGGGCATTATATACACAGTCAATATGTACAATAATTGAAATAAATCTGTGTTTGTAGAAGGCGATAAATTAATAAAATTTAAATTCAATTGATTTCAATTAAACCGATATCAGGGGTTACAATTAAGAAAACAAAATATGTATATGCATGCATACATATTCCACCTTTAGTTTTATCGCAAATATTTGCCTTAATCGTGTTGATATTTCTCTGAAAAAATTGTTGAATCAATATAAATATCATATCATATTGGCTGAAGGACTTCGGTCGATGGCCATTGTATTTATTTTTTATTGAGTATTTAGTAAGTACAATAAACGTTTATTATTATTATTATATCATATCATATCATTTATTTAGTCAAGTAAGCCACCATTTACAAACAATACAGAATTATAATATTTGCGGCAGATGTGAGCGTCAGTATATCAAATCTAAATTTTAAAAAGAACTATGACATAGGTTATAAGATAAAATAAAATAAAATCAAGAAAATATGATGGTTCATTGGCTTATTTTCTCTAAGGAAATTTTCTTAAGAAAACTAAAGTAAAACTAGTGCAATAGGCCTGAAACTCTATTGTATATCCCGGAATCATGGTTTATTCATGTATAAAAAAATTGTGATGTGGCCATCATGTTACTTTCTCCGATTTGATGGTATAAAACAAGGATTTAAAAAAATCTTAAAAAATTACCACCTTAGGAATTGGCTCAAAAATCTCAAAATATACTCAGAATTAATGTGTTTTTGCTATAATATAAAAATTATCATCGCAACCCTGCTGAAAACAAAATGGCAAGAGTTCAAACAAAAATTGCTGTAAAAAAATTGCATCTCACGATTTAAAAAAATTCTTAAAAAATTACCACCTTACGAATTGGCTTAAAAATCTCCAAATCTACTCAGAATTAATGTATTTTTGCTATAATATAAAAATAATCATCGCACCCCTGCTAAAAACAAAATGGCAAGAGATCAAACAAAAATTGTAGTACAAAAATTTCATCTCACGATTTAAAAAAAAATCTTAAAAAAATACCACCTTAGGAATTGGCTCAAAAATCTCCAAATATTCTCATAATTAATGTATTTTTGCAATAATATAAAAATAATCATGGCACCCCTGCTAAAAACAAAATGGCAAGAGTTCAAACAAAAATTACTGTAAAGAAATTGCATTTCACGATTTAAAAAAATTCTTAAAAAATTACCACCTCAGGAATTGGCTCAAAAATCTCCAAATATACTCAGAATTAATGTATTTTTGCTACAATATAAAAATCATCGCACCCTTGCTGAAAACTAAATAGCAAGAGTTCAAATAAAAATTGCTGTAGAAAAATTGCATCCCACGATTTAAAAAAATTCTTAGAAAATTACCACCTTAGGAATTGGCTCAAAAATCACCATATATACTCAGAATTAATGTGTTTTTGCTATAATATAAAAATAATCATCGCACCTCTGCTGAAAACAAAATGGCAAGAGTTCAAACAAAAATTGCAGTAGAAAAATTGCATCTCACGATTTAAAAAAATTCTTAAAAAATTACCACTGTTAGGAATTGGCTCAAAAATCTCCAAATATACTCAGAATTAATGTATTTTTGCTATAATATAAAAATAATTATCGCACCCGTGCTGAAAACAAAATGGCGAAGGTTCAAACAAAAATTGCTGTAGAAAAATTGCATCTCACGATTTAGAAAAATTCTTAAAAAATTACAGCCTTAGGAATTTGCTCAATAATCTCTAAATATACTCAGAATTAATGTATTTTTGCTATAATATAAAAATAATCATCGCACTCCTGCTGAAAACAAAATGGCAAGAGTTCAAACAAAAATTGCTGTAAAAAAATTGCATTCCACGATTTAAAAAAATTCTTAAAAAATTACCACCTTAGGAATTGGCTCAAAAATCTCCAAATATACTCAGAATTAATGTATTTTTGCTATAATATAAAAATAATCATCGCACCCCTGCTGAAAACAAAATGGCGAAGGTTTAAACAAAAATTTCTGTAGAAAAATTGCACCTCACGATTTAAAAAAATCTTCAAAAAATTACCACCTTAGGAATTGGCTCAAAAATCTTCAAATATACTCAGAATTAATGTATTTTTGCTATAATATAAAAATAATCATCGCACCCCTGCTGAAAACAAAATGGCAAGAGTTCAAACAAAAATTGCAGAAGAAAAATTGCATCACACAATTTAAAAAAATTCTTAAAAAATTACCATGTTAGTAATTGGCTCAAAAATCTTCAAATATACTCAGAATTAATGTATTTTTGCTATAATAAAAAAACAACCGTCGCTCCTCAGCTGGAAACAAAATGGCAAGACTCCAAACAAAAATTGAAGTGGAAAAATTGAATCTCACGATTTAAAAAATACATAAAAAAATGTCCGCGCTAGGAATTGGCTTCAAAATCTCCAAATTTACTCAGAATTAATTTATCTTTGCTATAATATAAAAACAACTGTCGCACCTCAACTGGAAACAAAATGGCAAGAGTTCAAACAAAAATTGTAGTAGAAAAATTGAATCTCACGATTTAAAAAATTCTTTAAAAAAATTACCAAGCTAGGAATTGGCTTCAAAATCTCCAAATATACTTATAATTAATGTATTTTTGCTATAATATAAAAACAACCATCGTACCTCAGCTGGAAACAAAATGGCAAGACTCCAAACAAGAATTGCCGTGGAAAAATTGAATCTCACGATTTACACAATTCCTAAAAAAATTACCACGCTAGGAATTGGCTTAAAAATTTCCAAATATACTCAGAATTAATATATTTTTACTATAAGATAAAAACAACCATCGTACCTATGCTGAAAACAAAATGGCAAGACTCCAAACAAGAATTTCAGTAGAAAAATTGAATCTCACGATTTAAAAAATTCCTAAAAAAATTAAAACGCTAGGAATTGGCTTCAAAATTTCCAAATATACTCAGAATTAATGTATTTTTACTATAAGATAAAAACAACCATCGTACCTATGCTGAAAACAAAATGGCAAGACTCCAAACAAGAATTTCAGTAGAAAAATTGAATCTCACGATTTAAAAAATTCCTAAAAAAATTAAAACGCTAGGAATTGGCTTCAAAATTTCCAAATATACTCAGAATTAATGTATTTTTACTATAAGATAAAAACAACCATCGTACCTATGCTGAAAACAAAATGGCAAGACTCCAAACAAGAATTTCAGTAGAAAAATGGAATCTCACGATTTAAAAAATTCCTAAAAAATTTAAAACGCTAGGAATTGGCTTCAAAATTTCCAAATATACTCAGAATTAATGTATTTTTGCTATAAGATAAAAACAACCATCGTACCTATGCTGAAAACAAAATGGCAAGACTCCAAACAAGAATTTCAGTCGAAAAATTGATTCTCACGATTTAAAAAATTCCTAAAAAAATTAAAACGCTAGGAATTGGCTTCAAAATTTCCAAATATACTCAGAATTAATGTATTTTTGCTATAAAATAAAAACAACCATCATACCTATGCTGAAAACAAAATGGCAAGACTCCAAACAAGAATTTCAGTAGAAAAATTGAATCTCACGATTTAAAAAATTCCTAAAAAAATTCAAACGCTAGGAATTGGCTTCAAAATTTCCAAATATACTCAGAATTAATGTATTTTTGTTATAAAATAACAACAACCATCGTACTCATGCTGAAAACAAAATGGCAAGACTCCAAACAAGAATTTCAGTAGAAAAATTGAATCTCACGATTAAAAAAATTCCTAAAAAAATTACCACGCTAGGAATTGGCTTCAAAATTTCCAAATATACTCAGAATTAATGTATTTTTGTTATAAGATAACAACAACCATCGTACTCATGCTGAAAACAAAATGGCAAGACTCCAAACAAGAATTTCAGTAGAAAAATTGAATCTCACGATTAAAAAAATTCCTAAAAAAATTACCACGCTAGGAATTGGCTTAAAAATTTCCAAATATACTCAGAATTAATGTATTTTTGCTATAAGATAAAAACACCCATTGTACCCATGCTGAAAACAAAATGGCAAGACTCCAAACAAGAATTTCAGTAGAAAAATTGAATCCCACGATTAAAAAAATTCCTAAAAAAATTATCACGTTAGGAATTGGCTTTAAAATCTCCAAATATACTCAGAAATAATGTATTTTTGCTATGAGATAAAAACAACGATCGTACCCATGCTGAAAACAAAATGGCAAGACTCCAAACAAGAATTTCAGTAGAAAAATTGAATCTCACGATTAAAAAAATTCCTAAAAAAATTACCACGCTAGGAATTGGCTTCAAAATTTCCAAATATACTCAGAATTAATGTATTTTTGCTATAATGAAAAAACAACCCTCGCACCTCAGCTGGAAACAAAATGGCAAGACTCCAAACAATAATTGCAGTGGAAAAATTGCATGTCACGATTTGAAAATATTCCTAAAAAAATTTTCACGCTAGGAAATAGCTTCAAAATCTTTAAATATATTGATACCTTATGTATTCTTTTAGACAAAAAATCACTAAAAATTGAAATTGTTACAGAAGCATTAAATACTAGACGAATACTCAATTTAGTCACAATTAAATAAATCTAACCGTTAAAGGTAGAAACGCCAAAGTAGCGGAATCTATTGCCTGAATGCTGTACTTCCAATAGTAATCTCCGTTTCCCCATCAGCAACTAACTACCTGATGAGACCTGAAAGGTCGAAACCGGTCTGTAGGTGTTCTGATGGGGGAACAATATTGAATGTTTAAATCTAATCGTATTAGAAAATTATACTGAAAGATGCAGCACTTAATGATACCGGCGTTACCCTTCATAACTACTAATTAAAATTAGTGTAAATAATAATTTTCACAAATTGATATTTATTTTAAACGTTTCCCGGTAATTACTCAATTTTCTGAGGTGCAACGGAGCGTGACATGGGGGTAAGAGGGCCCTTTGAAGTGTTGGCGCAAGTAAAAATATATAGGGGTGGATTGTTATTTATTTTCCCCCACGTTAGGATTACAATAACACGCCACATTCATAACTGCGACCCTGTACACAATGAGCACGGGATAAATGTATTGAAATCCAAAGGATCAAACAGTCAACGGTTCATAGAAAAAAAATTTTCGACGAATTAATATCCTACGATTAAAACAGGATATTACATTTTGGCATTACTCTCGATTTTATTATTATTCTTATATCGTGTGAGCCACAGAGTTGGCTGTGGGATAAATGAGGTATGTCGCATATTATTACGTCATGTGACTAGATTAGTTCAATTGAATAAGATTTAAAAAAATGAATGAATCTCAGACATGTCTGCTATTCAAATAAAAACGAATAATTTTGTTGGATCACTTTATTAACTTGGAGTAGTAACTATAGTTTCGATATGTCTGCTATGTTTCTCTTTCTCTCAGGCATGGCCAACTCAGAAACAAAATTATGTGGCTCACACCTTATAAAATAAATACCCAGATTGGGATTTTTTTTGATAAAATAATATCCTACGATAGGGCAGAAAGACCTATGGTCGATAACCCAGACAGATGATGTACTAGCATAAATGTTCAAAATACAAATTGTAATTATTCTGTTTTATATTGTTAAAATGTTTGCAATAAAGATGTTGATATATATCCTAGGATTATGTGAGCATATTAAATTTTAGCATTATATTTTATTATATAAAATAAATATCCAATTTGGGATTAAAGGGATTACCATGAATGGCAAACATTAAAATTAAATTATTCATTCAGGTTAGCGCTGGATGAGGGTAGTTGAGGGCAAGTATTCATGACTTTAAAATGGATTCATTATTTGCATAAAGTAATTAATATCGGCGCTTCCCAACGCTCAGCATCACATTTCAATCTCGTTCGGCAATAATTAATAAATTGGTTCTTTGCGTGCTTGATCGGATTGTCTGGGTGTGTGTGTGTTTGTGTGTTTTATTTTTAATTAACCGCTACACAATGGGATGTGCCCGTATTTACATTCTAATTAAACGGTGATGATGTTAATTGCCGATGGGAAATGTGCATTAGTGTTTAGAGCTACCCTTAATGACTTATTTTATTCATTTGTCGTAAATTCAAAATAAATAACGGTAATTAACTAACAAAAAAATTGATGGCAAAATTGTGTATGCTAATCAACAAAATTACTGTATATATGGAGTGAGGTCAATTCAGAAGAAACCCTCCAGATTCCACTCCATCTAGATAAATGCACCACGGTGTGGTGTAGTTTACACGCTCGTGGCATCGTCAGACTACATTTATTTAAAGATAATAATAATAATAGTAGTTTATTACGGAACATGAGCATTAGTACAAATACATGAAAAAAAATCATCAAAATAGTACAGTGAGCAGCAGGGGCGGATCGTTATGTAAAGCCAAGGAGCCATGGCACTACCTCTAATTTCAAACGAAACAAGATTTTTTTATTAATTCTAAAAACACTGATTTGTCATTTTAAATATTAAAACAATGCCTGCGAAAGTTTCATGAGACGATAAAAATGGCAATGCATTTATTTAAGAATATATCTCTTGAACAAATTAGCAGATTTGAAAAATTCTTCCAGAATTGTGTTTTGTGTTGTTATCTTAAAAACCAGTGATGGGGTATTTTGAGCTTTTTGGAGGTTTATTAAGATTAATGTATTTTGAATAAATTTGAAAAGTTTCAAGTGTGTTAGTGTCGTTTTTGTATTTTTTTTTCACTCCGAAGAAGTAAAATTTAAAAAATCTTGAGGGCTGTTCTCGGTCGGTTATCTTAAAAACTACTCATGGGGTATTATGGGTTTTTTAGAGGCTTATTATGAACAATGTATTTTGAGTAAATTTGGAGAGTTTCCAGTGTGTTGCACTTGTTTTTATATATATTTTTTCACTCGGAAGAAGTGAAACTTAAAATCTTGAAAACCAGTGATGGGGTTTTTTGAGTTTTTTGGAGTAATGTTAAGATTAAGGTATTTTGAGTACATTTGGAAAATTTAAGTGTGTTGCAGTTGTTTTTATATATTTTTTTTCACTCATGCAAATGAAAAAAATCTGAAGCGCTGTTCTCGGTTAGTTATCTTGAAAACCTATGATGGAGTTTTTTGAGTTTTTTGAAGATTATTATATTTTAAGTAAATTTAAAAAGTCTCAAGTATTTTACAGCTGTTTTTATATTTTTTTCGCGTCAACAAAAAATGATTATAATTTTTCATAAATTTCGACGGAATGTATTTGAATTTTCTACCAAATCACTCTTGAATTAACATTGAGCGACTTTGCGAAGCTTCAAGTGGATGGTAATTATTTTTATATTTTTTTCGCGTCGACGAATTTACTGCATTTTTTTTTAAATTTCATCTCCGTTCACGTTGAAATATTCTAAAATTTAGAAACAATTTTTACGGAAATGTAGAATCACATGTGTTGTCAGTTATTTTGGAAAGTTTCAAGTCGATGGCAATTGTTTTTATATTTTTTTCGCGTCGACGAATTTACTGCAATTTTCTTTTTAATTTCATCTCCGTTCACATTAAAATATTCTAAAATTTAGAAACAATGCATCTCTAATTTTTACGGAAATGTAGAATCACATGTGTTATCAGTTGTTTTGGAAAGTTTCAAGTCGATGGCAATTGTTTTTATATTTTTTTCGCGTCGACGAATTTATTGCAATTTTTTCCTAAATTTTATCTGCGTTCACATTGAAATATTCTAAAATTTAGAAACAATGCATTTCTAATTTTTACGCAAATGTAGAATCACGTGTGTTGTCAGTTGCTTTGGAAAGTTTCAAGTCGATGGCAATTGTTTTTATATTTTTTTCGCGTCGACGAATTTGTTGCAATTTTTTTAAATTTCTTCTCCGTTCACATCGAAATATTCTAAAATCTAGAAACAATGCATTTCTAATTTTTACAGAAATGTAGAATCAGATGTGTTGTCAATTGTTTTGGAAAGTTTCAAGTCGATGGCAATTGTTTTTATAGTTTTTTCGCGTCGACGAATTTACTGCAATTTTTTTTTAATTTCATCTCCGTTCACATTGAAATATTCTGAAATTTAGAAACAATGCATTTCTAATTTTTACGGAAATATAGAATTACATGTGTTGTTAGTTGTTTTGGAAAGTTTCAAGCCGATGGCAATTGTTTTTATATTTTTTTCGCGTCGACGAATTTACTGCATTTTTTTTTTATTTCATCTGCGTTCACATTGAAATATTCTAAAATTTAGAAACAATGCATTTCTAATTTTTACGGAAATATAGAATCACATGTGTTGTCAGTTGTTTTGGAAAGTTTCAAGTCGATGGCAATTGTTTTTATATTTTTTTCGCGTCGACGAATTTACTGCAATTTTCTTTTTAATTTCATCTGCGTTCACATTGAAATATTCTAAAATTTAGAAACAATGCATTTCTAATTTTTACGGAAATATAGAATCACATGTGGTGTCAGTTGTTTTGGAAAGTTTCAAGTCGATGGCAATTGTTTTTATATTTTTTTCGCGTCGACGAATTTACTGCAATTTTTTTTGTAATTTCATCTCCGTTCACGTTGAAATATTCTAAAATTTAGAAACAATGCATTTCTAATTTTTACGGAAATATAGAATCACATGTGTTGTCAGTTGTTTTGGAAAGTTTCAAGTCGATGGCAATTGTTTTTATATTTTTTTCGCGTCGATGAATTTACTGCATTTTTTTTTAATTTCGTCTCTGTTCACATTGAAATATTTTAAAATTTAGAAACAATGCATTTCTAATTTTTACGGAAATGTAGAATCACATGTGTTGTCAGTTGTTTTAAAAAGTTTCAAATCGATAGCAATTGTTTTTATATTTTTTTCGCGTCGACGAATTTATTGCAATTTTTTTCTAAATTTTATCTGCGTTCACATTAAAATATTCTAAAATTTACAAACAATGCATTTCTAATTTTTACTGAAATGTAGAATCACATGTGTTGACAGTTGTTTTGGAAAGTTTCAAGTCTATGGCAATTGTTTTTATATTTTTTTCGCGTCGACGAATTTGTTGCAATTTTTTTTATTTCATCTCCGTTCACATTAAAATATTTTAAAATTCAGAAACAGTGCATTTCTAATTTTTACGGAAATATAGAATCACATGTGTTGTCGGTTGTTTTGGAAAGTTTCAAGTCGATGGCAATTGTTTTTATATTTTTTTCGCGTCTACGAATTTACAGCATTTTTTTTCTAAATTTTATCTGCGTTCACATTGAAAAATTCTAAAATTTACAAAGAATGCATTTCTAATTTTTACGGAAATGTAGAATCACATGTGTTGTCAGTTGTTTTGGAAAGTTTCAAGTCGGTGGCAATTGTTTTTATATTTTTTTCGCGTCGACGAATTTACTGCAATTTTTTTCTAAATTTTATCTCTGTTCACATTGAAATATTCTAAAATTTACAAAGAATGCATTTCTAATTTTTACGGAAATATAGAATCACATGTGGTGTCAGTTGTTTTGGAAAGTTTCAAGTCGATAGCAATTGTTTTTATATTTTTTTCGCATGGACGAATATACTGCAATTTTTTTTTGAATTTCATTACCGTTCACATTGAAATATTCTAAAATTTAGAAACAATGCATTTCTAATTTTTACGGAAATATAGAATTACATGTGGTGTCAGTTGTTTTGGAAAGTTTCAAGTGGTTGGCAATTGTTTTTATATTTTTTTCGCGTCGACAAATTTACTGCAATTTTCTTTTTAATTTCATCTCCGTTCACATTGAAATATTCTAAAATTTAGAAACAATGCATTTCTAATTTTTACGGAAATGTACAATCACATGTGTTGTCAGTTGTTTTGGAAAGTTTCAAGTCGATGGCAATTGTTTTTATATTTTTTTCGCGTCGACGAATTTACTGCAATGTTTTTTTAATTTCATCTCCGTTCACGTTGAAATATTCTAAAATTTAGAAACAATGCATTTCTAATTTTTACGGAAATATAGAATCACATGTGTTGTCAGTTGTTTTGGAAAGTTTCAAGTCGATGGCAATTGTTTTTATATTTTTTTCGCGTCGACGAATTTACTGCAATTTTCTTTTTAATTTCATCTGCGTTCACATTGAAATATTCTAAAATTTAGAAACAATGCATTTCTAATTTTTACGGAAATATAGAATCACATGTGGTGTCAGTTGTTTTGGAAAGTTTCAAGTCGATGGCAATTGTTTTTATATTTTTTTCGCGTCGACGAATTTACTGCAATTTTTTTTTAATTTCATCTCCGTTCACGTTGAAATATTCTAAAATTTAGAAACAATGCATTTCTAATTTTTACGGAAATATAGAATCACATGTGTTGTCAGTTGTTTTGGAAAGTTTCAAGTCGATGGCAATTGTTTTTAAATTTTTTTCGCGTCGACGAATTTACTGCAATTTTCTTTTTAATTCCATCTGCGTTCACATTGAAATATTCTAAAATTTAGAAACAATGCATTTCTAATTTTTACGGAAATATAGAATCACATGTGGTGTCAGTTGTTTTGGAAAGTTTCAAGTCGATGGCTATTGTTTTTATATTTTTTTCGCGCCAAAAAAAAAATGATTACAATTTTTCATAAATTTACACGAAAAATCGCCAAAGCAATCAACGGAATGTCTACCAAATCACTCTTGAATTAATATTGAGTGATTTTGAGAAGTTTAAAATGGATAGCAATTGTTTTTATATTTTTTCGAGTCAATGAAGTACTCTTCGGATAAATGTAAATAGGGCCAAAAAATGAATTCGTCTTTAATTGCTTTTTTGTTGTTTAAGGATAACTCTTGAACGGATGACCTAATTTGGCAAATTCTTCCATCGAATAGACGCAGATAAGACCCAACTCATATAATTTATAGTTAATCGCGACAAGAGATTTCGAAAATTCTTTCAACAAAGTGTTGTGCTCATTGGATAAATAAGATAAAAAAAAAGATCATTATTGAGGATAATCCTTAAACTAAAAGTGTTAGCAAAGTATTATTCTTATATAATAGACGTAGGTTAAAAAAAAATTGTTAAATTATTTTTTTTTAACTTTTGTTAAATTGTTTTTGGTTTACAGAGGATAACATGTGAACAAAGTCAAATTTTTCCAGAAAAGTCTAACGAATAGATACAGATAACATTAAAAAAAAATTCTAGTGACTTGTTTCAATAAGTTATTTGTTTGTTAGCCTTTGTAAGACTTAATTTTTTTAAATTACGAACTTCTTAAATATTTATAAATCAAGGCTACCTTTCTCTTTATTTAATTTACTGAATAATTTTGCAACTATAACCGATTTTTTTTTTCTCAAAAAGTATATTATATGCTAAGTGGATCTACCATCAAAATGTTCCACGAGCCGCCACTGGTGAGCAGAAATTAATTGAAAATATAAATTGCAAAAAATCAGGAAATAACATATGTACATTTCAACATAATTGCGCAAGGTATGAAGCTGAGAAAAATTACAAATATATACATATATGCATATGATCATACTACAACAAGTAGTTAAAAGGATAAAAAAAAATTAAATTTAGAAATGACATATTTTGATAAATCCAACATAGAAACTTTAGGTTATGATTAATGGAGAACGATTTTGGATGGGTTTTTGTTTGTTTGAAAATTGGACGACATTGATCCGGCGAAATGTGGTTTCAACAGGATGGCGCTACGTGCTATACGTCGATTGCAATCATCAACTTATTAACAAAACTTGACAATAAATAAAAATAATTAATGAAGATGATGGTTGCGACCGTTACTATGTGGTAGTCCATTGTCAGGTAACTTTGAATTAAACAACTTTCGACGTCTTTTTTATAAATAGTGGTAAAAAAAGTCGAAAGTTGTTTAATTCAAAGTTACCTAAAAATAATTAATAATAATTTTGAGAATATCCTATTTGAATTGAGTAGAATTTTTTGAGAGTTTTTAGATGCTTTCGATGAAAACAGCTTTATAAATAATTTTTTTGGATTAAAGATGGTAATATGAAATATATATTAATTCTACTAAATTAAATTGTTTTTAAAGAATCCTTTAAAATGTATTTAGTTACCATCCTTGATAATATGAACTTAGTAAATATTAAAACAATTAATTGTATCAAACTTTTAATTTGATTTTTTTTAAATATTAATAAACCAAGATCTTAAAACGTGTTAGTGAAATATTATAAAGTATTTCCCTTAAACACTTCTGAAACTCTTGTTTTTAGTTGCGCAAAAACTATACGACATTTTTCTTGAAAAATACCATTTATCAATTTACTATTTGCAATTCGGGAGAAAAATAAGAAATGCCGAACAATAATAAAAGTACAATTTCCCAATGCTCCGCCGCTACCGAATTATTGAAACGTCAGGAGCACGTTCGTTCCCTCCTTTTGAGAGACTCACCGAATATATACATTATTAAAAATGGAAATCAAATACTAGCATGTAAATACCGAAGGGCCCGACTTTCCTCCCCCCTCCCCATCCCACTCCTTTGTGCCCCCTCCAAGAACTAACTTCCTAAACAGCTGGAGTTTAAAGAACACACGAAGACTCAAGTTTATTTGTACAAGTCCCTTCGACTAGTCGCGACTTTACTTTATTTGTTCGGCGAGTTCATATTTCTTTTCGGACCAGAAGTTTCCGCGGAACGACAGATTCTCTCCTTTTTTCGTTTCATTAACCGCAGCAACGGATGGATAAAGTTTTTAAGATAATTTATGGGTCTGGCGCGAGAGATGCCGGAGAGTCCGCATTCCGAACCACCTGCAATTAAGACTTAAATACCTGATTGATAGATGCTGTCCGGATAAAATTCGGGCCGAGATTAATCTGTTATAATTATTAATCTTAATATGGGCCGATTAACTTCTGTAATCCACGCTGTAAGAGGGTGACTGCTGGCGCGCTTTGTAAAAACCGGGTGGAGTGGAAGTTGCCCTTTGCGGAACAGAATGCTCGAAATTAATATAATGGGGTAATATCTCTTAATTAGTTTCTGTAACAAATTTTCGAGTCATTATTTTCAAGTCTCGCGGAGTTATGTTGGCTTAATTCTATTTAGTTTCACGTCCTCGTAAAACTGCAGTTTTGTATGAAATTGTTAAAATATTAACTCTTAACTGAAGATGTTTAGAGTATACTGTAATGTAATTGTATGTATATATAGTTACTATTTTATTTATCTCCAATTTTAATAAAGGTTTTTGTACAAGAAGAATTATCGTGTGTTCACAAGTAACATTTTTCTCGTCTCGTTGTTTATTTTCCTCTCTATAGTAACCGAATGTCACGGCCAGGGGCGGCTCGTTATATAGAGCCAAGGAGCCATGGCACTACCTGTAGTTTCAAGCTCAATAAGAATTTTTAATTAATTCTTAAAACACTTTTTCGCCAGTTACTTTGGTCTAGGGAGATAAATCGTTCTTTTTTTCTTCAGAAAAGGAGGGGGGGCTATACTGTCTAAGCGGCGCTACCATCAACATGTTCCATGAGCCGTCACTGAAATTAAGTACAGTTTTTGAAAATCCACGAGTTGTGAATTTTTTAAAATTATAGTTTTCGAATTGGGTAATACTCGAGCAAAAAATTAAAAAAAAAATATAAAACGTGTCGACTAAATTTTACAAAAATTAAATTGGATTTGGAAATCATCGTTTTATCAAACTACAAGGAGTATTTGAAAATCCACCGATTATTTCGCGAGTTGTGAATTTTTGAAAATTTAAATTTTCGAATTGTGTAATACTCGAGCAAAAAATTTAAAAGAATATAAAACGTGTCAACTAAATTCTACAAAAATTAAATTGGATTTGCAAATCATCGTTTTATGAAACCAAATAGAGGTTTTAAAAATCCGCTAATTATTTCGCGAGTTGTGAATTTTTTTAAATTTTAGTTTTCGAATTGTATAATACTCGAGCAAAAAATTAAAAAAAAATATCAAACGTGTCAATTAAATTCTACAAAAATTAAATTGCATTTGTAAATCATCGTTTTATCAAATTGAATAGAGTTTTTGAAAATCCGCCAATTATTTCGAGAGGTGAATTTTTGAAAATTTTAGTTTTCGAATTGGGTAATACTCGAGCAAAAAATTTAAAAAAATATATAAAACGTGTCAACTAAATTCTACAAAAATTAAATTAGATTTGCAAATCATCGTTTTATGAAACTAAATAGAGTTTTAAAAAATCCGCTAATTATTTCGCGAGTTGTGAATTTTTTAAAATTTTAGTTTTCGAATTGTATAATACTCGAGCAAAAAATTTAAAAAAAACATATAAAACGTGTCAACTAAATTCTACAAAAATTAAATTGGATTTGTAAATCATCGTTTTATCAAATTAAATAGAGTTTTTGAAAATCTGCCAATTATTTCGAGAGTTGTGAATTTTTGAAAATTTTAGTTTTCGAATTGTATAATACTCGAGCAAAAAATTAAAAAAAATATAAAACGTGTCAACTGAATTCTACAAAAATTAAATTGGATTTGTAAATCATCGTTTTATCGAATTAAACAGAGTTTTTGAAAATCCGCCAATTATTTCGAGAGTTGTGAATTTTTGAAAATTTTAGTTTTCGAATTGTGTAATAGCCGAGCAAAAAATTTAAAGAAATATGAAACGTGTCAACTAAATTCTACAAAAATTAAATTGGATTTGCAAATCATCGTTTTATCAAACTAAATAGAGTTTTTAAAAATTCGCTAATTATTTCGCGAGTTGTGAATTTTTGAAAATTTTAGTTTTCGAATTGTGTAATACTCGAGCAAAAAATTTAAAAAAATATATCAAATGTGTCAACTAAATTCTACAAAAATTAAATTGGATTTAAAAATCATCGTTTTATCAAACTAAATAGAGTTTTTAAAAATCCGCTAATTATTTCGCATGTTGTGAATTTTTGAAAATTTAAGTTTTCGAATTGTGTAATGGTCGAGCAAAAAATTTAAAAAAAATATAAAACGGTTCGACTAAATTCTACAAAAATTAAATTGGATTTGTAAATCATTGTTTTATCAAATTAAATAGAGTTTTTGAAAATCCGCCAATTGTTTCTAGAATTGTGAATTTTTGAAAATTTAGTTTTCTAATTGTGTAATACAGGAGCAAAAAATTTAAAAAAATATATAAAACGTGTCAACTAAATTCTACAAAAATTAAATTGGATTTGAAAATCATCGTTTTATCAAACTAAATAGTGTTTTTAAAAATCCGCTAATTATTTCGCGAGTTGTGAGTTTTTGAAAATTTAAGTTTTCGAATTGTGTAATAGTCGAGTAAAAAATTTAAAAAAAAATATAAAACGTGTCAACTAAATTCTACAAAAATTAAATTGGATTTAAAAATCATCGTTTTATCAAACTAAATAGAGTTTTTAAAAATCCGCTAATTATTTCGCGAGTTGTGAATTTTTGAAAATTTTAGTTTTCAAATTGTGTAATACTCGTGCAAATTTTTTTAAAAAATATATAAAACGGTTCGACTAAATTCTACAAAAATTAAATTGGATTTGTAAATCATCGTGTTATCAAATTAAATAGAGTTTTTGAAAATCCGCCAATTATTTCTAGAATTGTGAATTTTTGAAAATTTAGTTTTCTAATTGTGTAACACTCGTGCAAAATTTTTTAAAAAATATATAAAACTTGTCAACTAAATTCTATAAAAATTAAATTGGATTTGAAAATCATCGTTTTATCAAACTAAATAGTGCTTTTAAAAATCCGCTAATTATTTCGCGACTTGTGAATTTTTGAAAATTTTAGATTTCGAATTGTGTAATACTCGAGCAAAAAATTAAAAAAAATATATAAAACGTGTCAACTAAATTCTACAAAAATTTAATTGGATTTGTAAATCATCGTTTTATCAAATTAAATAGAGTTTTTGAAAATCCGCCAATTATTTCGCGAGTTGTAAATTTTTGAAAATTTAAGTTTTCTAATTGTATAATAGTCGAGCAAAAATTTTTTTTAAAAATATAAAACGTGTCAACTAAATTCTACAAAAATTAAATTGGATTTAAAAATCATCGTTTTATGAAACTAAATAGTGTTTTTAAAAATCCGCTAATTATTCCGCGAGTTGTGAATTTTTGAAAATTTAAGTTTTCGAATTGTGTAATAGTCGAGCAAAAAATTAAAAAAAAAATATAAAACGAGTCAACTAAATTCTACAAAAATTAAATTGGATTTGTAAATCATCGTTTTATCAAATTAAATAGAGTTTTTTGAAAATCCGCCAATTATTTTGTTGGAATTGAATTTTTTTGGTTGTGAATTTTTGCAGTCAATTTAGTTTTTTTTTTGTAATTGTTAAATATAATACTTTAGCCCGGAATGAAACTGATCACCTGGTATAACTAGAACTGTTTGGAAATCATGAAAAAATAGCGAACAATTTTAAGTAGTTAATTAGCGATGCTTTCCGAAAAATTAAAGAATTATTTTAATTATTTGGAGGATACCACAGCACAAGTAAATATATATATTTTTTAATTTTGGCCTTTTTGTACTACCTACATATTTTAGGAAAAAGGAAGTTCTTCAATCCATGGGGTATTTTTTGGGATGGGTATTCTGGGGTGTTTTTATGAAATATTTGGGGAAAATTAAAAATTACTCCTGGCAACACTGTGAAGTACACTTCAGCCACAGCCGCCTCTAGGACGTGGACGCCATTTGAAATTATATTTGGCACAATCGTGAAGCACAGGTATTTCTTTCTAGGTGCAATCACTACTTCATGGTCATTGAATAGGCTCTTCCTCACCGTTTATCCTGCCCATCCTGAATTTTTCTATCCTGAATTGCGTCCCCTAACCTTACGAAAGCCATCCAGTTCGCAACTATCTGGGTGGCTTGCTGTACCTCAATTCTGAGGTCGGCAATGTTCCGATTCTTAATAATAAGGAGAATGTCATCCGTGAATCCCAGACGGGGGTGCTAGGCACACGTTCACACAGCTATCTCCAGAGCTTTGAGTCCTGAGAGATATCCCTTCAAAACGAGGTAAAGCACTGTGTTCCAGCCTCCCCATCATACAGTGTGTTGCGAAAGATAGCTTTAGACCATCCGCATCAATTGGTCTCTTTGAGAGCGCTTCTAATATCACTGGTCAAGGATGGAAGTTGACGATTTTTCTCAAGTCTAAGGTTATCGCGAGGCATATCATCTTCTCCTCTGAAAAAAAATATTGGCTGTGTCCCTGTGACTTAAGAGCATTCGCCGAAAATTCCTTCCCCGGAAGCCGAACTGCCTATCTGTGAACCTTTCTTTTAGCAACTTCACGAGATCCTTTCACTCACTATCAATTAGGCATGTGATATAGATTGCTTCTGTATCACTCGTGGGCTTTCTTTTCTTGTACCTAATGGGAAAAATTCTTCATAGAGGCACTTGATGAAACAGTGTAAGTTATGAAAGGTTGACGGTGACAATTATTCGTTTAATAAGTAATGCCCCATATTTTTTTCTCCACAATGAGCAAAAACTGAAAGTTGTACTTCTAGGTACTTCAAGTTCAGTATTTCTCCTCCCGGTGAACCAAGATTCAAATCATTCCAACAGATGGCAGAGCTGTAGTGAATTTTTAAAATCGCGTTTGTTAGTGAGCCACGTTACAAACAGCGAGCAGTGATTGAGTTCTTGATTGCAGAGAAAGAAACTGTGGGAAATATCCATAAACGTTTGTGTGCAGTGTATGGAGATTGTGCTGTCGATATTGAAACAATAAGTTATTTGTTTATAGTCTTAGTAAGACTTAATTTTGCTTGCAGAGTTACGAACAGGTTGAATATTTATATATTCAGGCTATATTTCGTTTTTTGAATTTATTTAATACTCTCTGCAACAAGTAAGGTTGTTTCTATTTTTTTTTTTAAATGATTGGCGTATTATGCGACATCAAAATAATTTAAGGCTAATTCTTGGACGATTATCTAGGAAACTAGTGAAGGGATGTTTTTAGATTTTACCTGGTGCTTAAACTGGAATCAATTTTGAGTAAATTCATAAATTTTCTAGTTCGTCGCAATTGTTTTAATATTTTTTTAAATGATCAGCGTATTATGCGGCATCAAAATGATTTAAACCTAATTCTTGGGCAATTATCTTGGGAACTAGTGAAGGGATGTTTTTAGATTTTACGTGGTGCTTAAACTCGAATCAATTTTGAGTAAATTCATAAATTTTCTAGTTCGTCGCAATTGTTTTAATATTTTTTTAAATGATCGGCGTATTATGCGACATCAAAATGATTTAAGCCTAATTCTTGGGCGATTATCTTGGAAACTGGTGAAGGGATGTTTTGAGATTTTACCTGGTGCTTAAACTGGAATCAATTTTGAGTAAATTCATAAATTTTCTAGTTCGTCGTAATTGTTTTAATATTTTTTAAATGATCGGCGTATTATGCGACATCAAAATGATTTAAGCCTAATTCTTGGGCGATTATCTTGGAAACTGGTGAAGGGATGTTTTGAGATTTTACCTGGTGCTTAAACTGGAATCAATTTTGAGTAAATTCATAAATTTTCTAGTTCGTCGTAATTGTTTTAATATTTTTTAAATGATCGGCGTATTATGCGACATCAAAATGATTTAAACCTAATTCTTGGGCGATTATCTTGGGAACTAGTGAAGGGATGTTTTGAGATTTTACCTGGTGCTTAAACTGGAATAAATTTTGAGTAAATTCATAAATTTTCTAGTTCGCCGCAATTGTTTTAATATTTTTTTAAATGATCAGCGTATTATGCGACATCAAAATGATTTAAACCTAATTCTTGGGCGTTTATCTTGGGAACTAGTAAAGGGATGTTTTTAGATTTTACGTGGTGCTTAAACTGGAATCAATTTTGAGTAAATTCATAAATTTTCTAGTTCGTCGCAATTGTTTTAATATTTTTCTAAATGATCAGCGTATTATGCGATATCAAAATGATTTAAGGCTAATTCTTGGACGATTATCTTGGGAACTAGTGAAGGAATGTTTTGAGATTTTACTTGGTGCTTAAACTGGAATCAATTTTGAGTAAATTCATAAATATTCTAGTTCGTCGCAATTGTTTTAATATTTTATAAATGATCAGCGTATTATGCGACATCAAAACGATTTAAGCCTAATTCTTGGACGATTATCTTGGGAACTAGTGAAGGGATGTTTTTAGATTTTACTTGGTGCTTAAACTGGAATCAATTTTGAGTAAATTCATAAATTTTCTAGTCGCAATTGTTTTAATATTTTTAAAATGATCGGCGTATTATGCGATATCAAAATGATTTAAGCCTAATTCTTGGGTGATTATCTTGGGAACTAGTGAAGGGATGTTTTGAGATTTTACCTGGAGCTTAAACTGGAATCAATTATGAGTAAATTCATAAATTTTCTAGTTCGTCGCAATTTTTTTCAAATATTTTCTTATTGACCGGCGTATTATGCGACATCAAAATGATTTAAACCAAATTCTTGGGCAATTATCTTGGAAACTAGTGAAGGGGTGTTTTGACAATCCATAAAAAAATTAATTTCACGATATCTTTTTTTAAAGGGCCCAATATTTTCTTCTGTGCTGAGGCCTCTACCGACCTTAATCCGCCTCTATGTGAATGCACATATTTCCGACTGACTTCATTAAATCACGACTAATCATTTAACACCTTCATTCAGTTAGATTAATTGTAATTCATTATTTACTCCAACTCACAAACATATTTTGAAGAACCTGTAAATCGTTAACACGCTCAACAAATTTAATCGCTCACCAGAAATTACACATCGAGCCCTTCGCAGTCTTAATTTCGATGCATGGCATTGTCCGACACTTCAGGGCTTTAACGCCATCGGAGTTCGAACAAGAGGCAGTAAATTCTCGACCGATGGGGGTGACTCACACCCACGGCTAACTAGATGCATCAGTGCACCGTTTTTAGGGGATGTAATGGATATGAGATGAGTGTATTTATACACGACCAGCCATGAAAGGGTTATTTTCTTTCTTTTGCTCCTTGCATCATTTATAGCAAGCAATCCAGCTGCTGCACTATGCAGTATTAGCCGGATTATTTTCGTACGACAATCCGAATTCAGGAGGCGATGCATCAAAGCCCTTGAACTTAAGTGCGCTAATTCATCATGGGCTAACCTGATAAATCTCTTCTGCGTCAATTCTGCTTATTAGACTCGACGTGTACATAAGACAACGCGACAATATAAATAGGTTATTATAGAGTTCTAAAATAGTAGAATAGTTTTTATCAGTTCCAAACAATTATTTCACGGAATTGTATTAATCAAGAGCTGAAGGCTGAAAGACCTCTGGCCAATTGCCTGTTGAGGTCATACACGCACAAACGGACGTGAACGTCGTGCATGCACGACATTCGATGGCCCTCATTATACGCTAAAATCTTTTATCATCAAACTATAAACCTGAACTTTTCATTTCAGATTAAAGTTCGACGTAAGTTTATTTTTCCGGATTCAACTCCGATCCCAGTTAATATTCCACGTACTTCACAACTCCTCCGATCCGATCTGAAACTTTACCGGGACGAGTGTACTTAGACGCATTTTTTTTTTGTTATGTACGTAGATTACGTTAAAACTCCGTGTCACCTAATCCGGCGCAATTAGTTTTAAAACGGGATTTATCACGCGACCGCCGCTGAAAGTTCGCGAACGCGAAGTTTTATACCCCCCAAAACAAAAAACAGTCGCTCTCTTAATGGTCGTTCAATTTCGCTGCACCGCACAGAGAAAAGAAGATAATAAATCTAAAAGGACTAATGTGTACATTTTGTGCACTAATGTGCCAAGTTGGCCGTGAGTTATGTCTCGGTACGTGCTTAAATTAAGACGGATTGCGGGCGTGCGTGATACTTAAATGACACCGGATGATGATCTTCATTAGCGATATTATTTAAGGAGGTAAATTATTTCTGACGTCGCCATATTTCACTGTTAATGTGACTAAGACACAGAATGTGTTTTTTTTTAATTCTTAGTGTACCTACAAAATGTTTCATGTTTGCATGTCTCTGAACTTCTTGAAATTTTTCTTAAGACGCGTGCCCACGGTTAATGGTTTCATACATTAAACTAAACACTGGGAATTGATAAATCTTTATAAATGATATTAAAAGTAATATTTTACGTACTCTATGCATAACCAGGAAACAGTATTTACCGGTCTTCTACTTCCGCTCAAATAGACTGTGCCATATTTACACTTTCAGTGGCTGTGTAATTTTTACTCTTCCAAACCTTTAGAAACGTCAACTGTCAAATTATTTTGCCATACGGTCGTGTCTTGCGTTGTTTTTACATTCCAAATATCGTACAAACCTCATACGTGAAGAATTTGATTATTTTTTTATAGAATATTACAGGGTGGTTATACCGTATTGCATGTACAGCTGTTATAATAGTTGTCCAACGATGAAGTGTACTCATATCCAATAGATTTGATGTTTGATAATAAACAGAATGGATGGATCGTTGCTTTTAGTGTAATGGTGATGAAAGAGGAACGAACAAACAGTAATATTTATCAACGTTGTTTAAGTAATTTCCGAATTAGGTGTACGCTGGGTAAATGCGTGTTTGTCGGTGTATCTATATGTGGTAAATTGAGAACAAAGTCAAATAAAACAGATCGCTGAGTAATTGCTAAGATAAACATCGTGTCTATCTGTTTTGATTAAATTAATGCCGACATATTCACAGACAAATCGTCAACTCGTCTGAAATGAATGAAACAGTGGGATGTACACATAAATATAAATAACATGAACTATATTTATGCTTATACAGGGTTGGGTAAATGTGTCGGAACACCTGATTTCTGGCTAAACGTCTGTTGTTTTCTTATTTCAATGTGTATTGTTTTATTTATTCTTTTAAGTGACTTATTTTGATTTTCTACAGCTACCCTATTTTTCGAGATATGACGTCATCGGCAGTTTTTTTAAATGGATCACCCTGTATATTTTTACATTTTCAAATAGACACAATTACAATGATATAGGGTTTGGTGGGTGTGCGACTTGTGTTTTTTTTAAATAATAAATAAAATAATAGAAATGAAATTTGTGAATTTCGTAAAAATTTTGTTCAACCGTTGAAAATTTTGATTTATAAATATTAAAATTTCTCTCAGGGAATGTTGCATTAAAATATTGCATGCATCTTGTGGAGATCTGTACCAATCTCCAAAACCAACCACCATTAACAACGTAATATTTCCACGTTAAGTTATTTCACCCAAAATTGAACAGCAATGGTAATATTTTATATGGATACTATTTGTTAGTTACTGAAAACATCAAAACACGAAATTGTTTTATCAGAAAACAGAGTAAAAAGATGTAAAAAGCCAGCTCGATGTAGAATGATTTTATTTAATATTTAAAAAACCACAAATCGCACACCCACCAAACCATACATCATTGCAATTGTTGGAAAAGTATCTATTCGAAAATGTACAAATTTACAGGGTGTTCTATTTAAAAAAACTGACGATGACGTCATATCTCGAAAAATTGTGTAGCTGTACAAAATCAAAATACGTCACTGAATAGAATAAATAAAACTATACACATTTATTTTTAAAGTAATAAGACAACAACAGACGTTTAGCCAGAAATCAGGTGTTCCGACACATATGCCCAACCCTGTATATAAATTACATAATACTGTAAATAATATGCGAATCCTAACTGTGAATAAAAAAAATATGATGTGGCGATCAAATTCCTTTCTCCGATTTTGAGTGATATTTTTCAAGAATTAGAAAATTCCTGGTGTCTCTAATTTGTGCCTACCTAGAACTATGTATTTTAATAATAATAATAATACTCTTCATTTTCTACAAGAACCGTACAATGTCAGTAATTAAGTGTACTTTTCCATAACCTTTAAAATATTGATGTTTTTAAAGGTCTCGATTTGAAATAAACTCTCAGGGATACATTGAATACCTGAATAAAATTACAATTGGACGATGTTAAATTCATTTCATATAATTTTATTCAATTTTAATGCCCGCATGTAATTGAACCTGACCCGATGAATATTAAATTTTTATTGATTCCATTGTACAAACAATGTGGTAAAATCTGCGTGATTGAAAATAAACTTGATTTTGAAAATAAATATATTTACATATTTGATTTATTTTTTTGTTATACATCGGTGCGCTGTTACTTCCATTTTATTTGTATTAAACAGAAACATAATATGTAATACTATATCTTGCTAAATTCTATAAAACAAATCACCAATTGAAATCGTAACTATTTATCTAGTATATATATTTGAATTACTGAGGAGGTTGAATTAAAACAAAGATGGTATTTCGAATTTTACAATATGCGTATATTGTTGGATAATGTCCGGAAAGGATACAATAAAGTGAAAAATTCCTGATACCAGCAGAGTGCTTTAATTTAATTCAACATCCTTAGCTATTTATCTAGATAACTCTATGAAGAATATTAAATGATGCCAGCTGGAAATAGCAATAGTGTCAATTTTGCATAAAATTTGGGTTAGTTTGTACTTTTAAATTGAATTCCAGAACAGAAATAATAAAGTGATAACCAGAAACGTAGAAAAAGTCAAATACGATCAGATCAATTAATTTGTGCGATTGTTTGTTTAATTCATCTTCGCTGGAATTAGTTTCAAAATTGCAAAATCCATCCAAAATTAAATAATTTTTGACATCTCACTCACTAAAATAATTGACATATCAGAGCTGGAAACATTCAAAACCTAAACTACGTAAAAGAAAATTACATTAGGTAATAAGAAAAATTGTAAAAATCTAATCTCTACTAGAATTAACTTCAACTTTTAATTAAATTAGAAACAACCTTACTTGTTGCAGAAAGCATTAAATAAATTCAATAAAACGAAATGTAGCCTGAATATATGAATATTCATACATTTCGTTTTATTTTATTATCACAGCTGGCAACAAAAATGACAACATTTAAAACTTAAATTACACAAAAGAAAATTACATTCAGCGATTAGAAAAAGTGTGTAACATCCACCTGCGCTAGAATTAGCTTCAAAATTTCAAAAACTATCGTGAATTAACTTATTTTTGAAATATTTTTAAAACAATAAACTTATCTAAACTAGAAACAAAAATTCGGACGAAGAAAATGAAAATTACCTTCGGCTGTTAGTAATACTGCAAAAAAATTATCTCCGTAGGAATTGCCTTAAAATTTTTAAAATCAATCTAGAATGGATCAATTTTCGATGTACTGTTAAAATAATTGATATATTACTGCTGAAAATAAAATGGCAACACCATAAACTTAGACTAACGCACAGAAAATTGGGTTGTGTGATTTGAAAAATAGTTAGAAAATCTCCGCCGGAATTAGCTTCAAAGTTTCAAAATTCATCCAGAATAACGCCACTAAAATAATTAACACATCTGAGTTGAAAACCTAATAATAATAATTTATTATTGCTATTAACTGAGGTTACACAGGCCATAAAAGGTATCTAGAAAATCTTAAGAAACGATGTTGGTGCAATTTGAACTAAAAATTACAAGTAAAATCCACATTTATCGCAAATCTCGTTGAGATGAAGTGATACAAATAGCTAATAAATAATAAATTAATACAAATGCTGGAAACAAAATGGCAACACTCAAAACTTAAATTACAGAAATTAAATTTACATTTGAAAACTTGTTAAAAATTCATCTCCGCTGGAATTAAATTCAAAATTTCCAAATCTATTACCCTAAAACACATGATGTCGTAGCTGAAAATTAGAGTTTATAGTGGTAATAAAAATAAAACGAAATCATATGGGTCATGTTTTGTAGTAACCATAGGGATGCCAGTAAAGTTAAATTTAGTTTGATCAAAATTAATCAAAATGTTAAATGAAGATATAAGATTTGTTACCGAAAAAATTCCAAAGATGGACGCAATCATTACTTTAACCCTCTTTCTGTGAGAATCGGGTAATTAAGTAAAACAAATCGCACTCCTGTATGCGGAACCCGGATTTATACGTAAGCATCTAATTCTGCAGTTGTTTTTAATCGTATGCCGCAGCTTAAGAATTAATCTCAATTTTTATTAGCTATCAAATTTTTTATTTCGATTTAAAATATATCTTTTACTTATTAGCGCCTGTGAATGGAGTCTGCCGCAAAATGTTTCAATAATGGATTTCAGGAAAGATATTTAACAACAACATTTTAAAGTTGAATAGTACATTATAAGGCTTAACAGGACGTCTTGTCGATGTTTGAATGTATCTTAAAAACCTGCTATTAATTAACTACTATTAATAAAGATAATTGTGTATATAGTACATTATATTTATTTATTATGCAAAAGTTACAATTTGAACTAATAATAGGATAATATTACAAACATAAAACTTCAAAATTCTTATACAATGTTTCATTAATCTAAAAATATATCTAAAAGGCAATTGATGAGCACCTTCCTAGGTGCTCATCAATTGCCACGAATATGTGTTTTTATTGGTGTTATTAATTTATGAAACTCAAATGGTTGTCTTGTAGTATAATGCATTCCCTGGAGGAACAAAACAGTACAACGGCACCATTATATTCAACCCTATGGTTGGTCATGATCCCTTGGAGGCTTACAATTACGTTCCCATAACTCCCTACTCAATACTCTGGACGGACAATGGCTTTGCATGCTTTTGATATAAACATGCATGACATATTAGATGCACAATCTATTTATCGAGAAATTTTTAGATAAAGTTAAAAATATAAATTAAATAAATAAAATACGAATCGTTTACTTATGAATGAATTTAAACGTATAATGCAAAGCTGTGCGATAGTTGCGATAGTCAAGGAACGTCGGTCCGGGTCTAAAGTTGGATGGATAAATGTAAATGGTGCTGGTCAGAGTGACGGGGGCAATCTTCTAAAGTAACTAGCTTAGTTACACACAAACCCAAATTTACACTCTTTCACGACTAAAGGATGTCGTGATCTATTGCCCAAGTTCTATTGCGACTACAGCAACATATTGGATCTGTCCATCATGCAGGACGTAAGAAATGCTTACATGGTGTGTGTAAATGATTCATCGTTTTTTTTTTTTTATTTAGAAATTTAATTACAGTGTTTTGTAATTTATATGGAACTACTGATTTTTATAGCTTCATTTTTTATAGTTGGTAATGGTGGGCACCAAACAAGATTCTAAAAAGGGCGTGGAGCAGGAGTTGTAGGCATACCAAGTAATCTTGTGTTCGACTTTCAGCTCGAAAGACAACTTTAATAGTTTCTTCTGTCCAAGCTGAATGATCTCCTCGACCGTGGAAGATCACCGTGTATCCCTTTTGCTGAAAACGTGCAACCAAACAACGAATCATTGCCGCTGATAAGTAACTCTTACATTGAAATGTGGACGATATTTTCGTTACGTTTCAACAATTAAGTGTTGAATATTGATTTTCGAAACGAAATTCTATATTTTTTATAAGCTGTATGGTTGTGAACTTTGCCATAAAATATTTTCTGATTCGTTGCCGGACTCGTTGCATTTTCAAATTACCAGAAGGAATAAAATAAAATATTAGTAATCAAGAAAGTTATTATCATTTCAACATTTCACAAACCTTTGGGCGTGCCTGTTTCCTCATGCGTTTTTATTATAATTTTCATTAATATCAGACTATTTGTAGATAGGTGTAAGTTATTAAGGGCTTAATTGGTTTTGTCACTTGCACTTATCGTGACGTCTACATTGAGGCGAAGCGATTGTTCTGCGCACATTTGCCCATGCGAGAAATAAATTAAGCCGATACTGTCACGTGTACAATGATTACACAGAACGAATATTTGCGCCGCTGATTGATGGATCGCCGTCGGTGGATATGGTTCCAGTTACTTTTTAGGGATACGCTGACACGTGCTTGAGGTATGGACGTGACAGAAGGTCATTATGGACGTCGAAAATAGAGGGCAGTCGGCGTGAAAAAAAATTTATAAAAATCAAATACTTGTTTATAAGGCCAGATTTTGTTTTTTTTTTATATTTACAGAATAATCACACTGTGTGTGGTTGATAGTGATAATCTTGATAAAAGTTTATTTTCGACAATTGCTCTCACTTACTTTTTATCCAATTAAATCGAATAATGTTGATGACATGATTCAATAAAATTCTAATTACGATGCGTAACAGATCACGGTGCATGTTATGCATGGCAATATAACCTGGTTGGGTGTTATTCATGAAAATACATCATGTTGGTATTGCCTAGCAAATTTTCTATAACGTATAAAACGTATAAACGTATAAAGATCTTCAGACCATCCCTAAGTTACTCCTTTACTCTTTAAGTAAAGTAAAGCCTTCTTTATTTCATTTATTGACAACGTTCCGAACAGTTGTACTTTCCCGCACGTTATCTATAGCAACGTACGGGAATGTACTTTCCCGCACGCTTGATTTAAATGTAGATATTTTCTGTGTACTTGATAACTTTTTTTTCTTACAACAATACTAGAATTTTTCATACTGCTTTTCATAATAATAAGCAACTGAATGTACAAACCTTGAGGTAGTAGTTTCAGAAAGCATGTTACAACATTTTAGAACTAAAATACATACTGTTTAATATTTTACAAAGAGTGACACCACGTTTAGCTTTCCGCCAATATATATTTCCGTATATATTTCATGGCTTGCGGCGTTTTAGAAATTAGCGATTTAATTGTAATTTGTATTAATTGTTAAATCGTTATCTGATTTATCGCATACAATGGGAATTACACTTTTTGCGCGATGAAAAGTTCACAAATTACAATTTATGTTAATAACGTGTGTGGGTTTTAATTTATGCATCCGTTAAACGGTCATAAATTAATTTACTTGCATAAATGCCAGAAATGTTCAAATCTGCTTATTCATAAAGGATTATTAATATTGCAATTTTAAATTCATAGCATTGTATGCAAATAGATATTTTTTACTAAATTTTGTTTATAATTTAATAATAACTTGAAAATGCAATTAAAAATATTAGGAGTTATAGTTTTTCGTGACAATACTTATACAGTTAATAAACCAGGTAGTGTTAACTCGTTCAGTAGTTCTTGAAATATAATTAACAATAAGGTAAATATTCATAATCATTTTTACTTTCTCCGTTACGAAGTACGAGAAAGTATTGTGATCGTGATTTTTTTTTCAAAATTTTTTTTTACGGAAATATCCGTTTTGGGGTCCCTAGATGCCATTTCAACAATTTCTGGAAGAAAAAAAATTTGTGTCTGTGTGTGTGTGTGTCTGTCTGTGTGCGCTGTATCTCAAAAACTGATAGAGCAATTGATGTCAAACTTTGAACGTACGTCTTATTTTATAATCCGAAGAACTGAAAAGCTTTTGGTAAAATTTCGTACACCGGAAGTGGGTGTTTTTTGTTTTTTGCCAATATTTTCCTAAATATATAAAATATCACAAAAACATTTAAACAAACATTGAAGACAATAAAGAAATGAGATTATTTTGTTTGAAAATATTTTTCATAAAATCATTGTTATTCGAGAAAAAAAATTATTTATTTTTTTTCGTTTTTGGTTTATAATTATGAAACGATAATAGTTACAGTAAATTTATATAATAATTGTAGAAAATGCCAAAATGAACAACTTATAAGGAATAAGTTTTTGTCGAAATCTCTTTAGTTTTTGAGTAAACTGAGTTTTTGGATGTAAAGTATAATTTTTCCATATTTGATAATTTTGACGTTTTGAACGTCAGTTTCATACGAGTCTTCAAAACGCTCGTTGTCCATTTAAAATATGATTTAAATAGAAAATAAACCATGAAAGTGTAAATATAAATGATGATACCATCGGAGAAAGTAACATGATGGCCACATCACCATTTTTTTTAACTCAATTTTATAAATAAAGTCGTTGCAGACATGTGCGTTTGTACTCAAATTTTTTAAACAAATCAGCCTTTTAATCCCCAAACAGTTAATGAGTAAAAAATAAACAATATGGTTTATGGACCTCGTTGAGAACTGACTTCCAAAATTTCTTATAGAAGATTACAGAGAGGGATTTAAATTTGTTATGTTGATGATGATATCTAAAAAACGAAACGTCGTATCGGAAAACTAATATTATTTTTTAATAACTATCTTTGTTATGTTTCAAAGGCAATGTTAACTCTTCAATTTTTGAAAATCATCAAATAAAGTCAGTTGAGGTCATATTATTATTTTGATTTTTTTTTCGTTTTCGGTCTTTAATTATGAAACTATAATAGTTACATCAAATTTATGTTAATAATAATTGTAGAGAATGTCAAAATGAATAACTGGAAAAGAATAAGTTTTTTTGTATTTTCTTTGATTTTTGAGCAAGAATTTGAAGTATAATTTTTCATTTTCATCTTTCATAATTTTGACCTTTCAAACGTCAGTATCATGAGATCCTGCAAAATGCTCTTTCTAATACTATTTTCAAAACGATTAACGCGTTCGGAAATTAAGCAATTTTTCAAAATTAAAAACGCGATTTTGTTGATGTTGGCCTTGAAAAATTTCAGATTTTGTCAATTTTGACAGTGACGTCAGCGCAAAGATCCGACGGTCATAGTATACGCAAGAAATTGTAAAATACACACATACAATGATGACTTATTCGTAAATATACAATTACGCCATTGTTATATAACCGTCAATTTTGTATAAATAATATTGTTTTAATCGATAGCATTATTTTTACAAATACAATAAACAATAATTGAACCAACGATATGATAATCATAGATTTTAAACGGGAGTAAATGTATATAGCCATTGCTCTTTCAATTACACGGCAAACAATTAATATGCCGAGGGACTAATTAGAATCGATGCGGTCAGATGGGATTCGTTGTAGTAGCTGAATCCCGGATACGGTTCACAAGAATAACATTTGCATATTGCGTAATGTCAATAGAATATTAATGGCAGACTCCAATTAGACATGCATCGTGCGCCACCATGGATGGCTGTTGACAATTGTTTTATTCGGGGTTTACTGAGCGGTCACTGAAAGACACTGATTTGAGTCACGTGTCGCGCACGTGTACGCAAGAGTCTAATGGTTGTAGCGACCGGTGGTGGGCGATCGGATCCGATTCGGCGGGCACTTGAATCAATGCCATTGTTTGCGATCGGATGTAATTGATATTTGTGGTGTGTCATGCTTTGATTCTTAATGATAAGCGTCTGATTAAAATGCGGTGCATTTTGATAACTGCTTCTGCCAGAATTTATTATCATTAAGCTAATTTAAATGTGAAATTATTTTCGCTCATCATCGACAAATGCAGCTGAGTTTCAGTTCTGATCAATGTACAATTAGATTACGTAGAATACTTTTTTGTCTTCGCGAAATTGAAATTATAGCTCTTGTAAGTGGAGCTGGTACCATAATTCAACCCAATTTTATAATAGCAATTAATAAAAGGAAATAAGAGTTTTTGACTTACAATTAAGTAAGCAAATTATTTTGGGAATTGGTTTTAATAAACCATAATAGTTAATCGTGAATAATTGTTTTGAATTAACTTGTGAAAAATTTGAGTGGTCTGGAACCAGTCATGATTTAGCAAAAAATCTTCCAGGTGGTCTTGCAGATGGCACACATCGAATAGTAGATTCTTTTTGATGTGAGGAGAGGAGACCCGTTTTTTCAGAAATTTTGAAATCGTCTCTAGCGACATTAAAACGGATATTACCGTAAAAAAGAAATTTGAAAAATTTTCAAGATCTTAATACTTTCTCGTACTTCGTAACGGAGAAAGCAAAAAGTCATTCAGAAAAAAAATCAGCGAATATAAGCCCATGCAGAAATAAGAATAAGCTGATTGAGATTGGCGGCACTTACTTCGTGATACATTTTTAATTAAATAAAACACAGTTTTACTCAGTTAATATCACACTGTTTATTTATTAGTGACTACAGTTTTCGATATTTACTAAGTAAAAGTGTGTTTTATTTAAATAAGAATAAGCCTTTTTTTAAAAGCCAGCGACTTAATCCCAATTAAGGGCTCACGATCTCAGTGTTTCCATAGAGTCTATAAGTCCAAGACGCCCTGGTCTAGGAGATCTAATCGTCTCTACATAATGTTCTACAGAGTCGACCCCAAGACCGATCCCTGTGGAACACCCCCAGAGACCTGAACTCTCTTAATTGTTTTGAATTAACGTTTAAAAAAAATGAGTAGTCTGGAACCAATCAAGATGATTTAGAAAGGAATCTTCGAGGTGATATTGCAGAAGGCACACATCGTATTGTATTTTTTTTTTGATGTGAGGAGAGGAGAGCTTCTAAAGACACCCCTATTACGCGCTTTGTAGATGATGCGAGTACTATGAGTTTTATAACCTACTTTGATACCGAAACATGTCTATTAAACACATACACAATATCTCTATTTACAGAATACATCATTGGTAGATGATTATAAAATTCTAGTGATTAAAGATGGGCAAAAACTGCTACTTTTGAATCACGTAGCTACTTTCTAATATCAGTGATTTTGAACTGTGACTGTGATTAGTCGTAACACCTTTTGAAATTGTTAATGGTTTCTCAAAAATGTTTTCGATATGATTCTGCTAATATTTGTCCACCCAGTCACGTAAATAGTGTTCCTTTTGATATTATACCTGTGACTGAAAGTCATATTTTTGTTATATTATCTCCTATACCAAATAAATATACGACTATCCTTGATTCAGTTAAAAATTTGAGTATTTGGAGATTTCTGCAGAAAAGCAGAATGTTTGTCCGGTGAAATTGAAAGGTTTACATATGTGGCAAATGTTTTCCTATTTTGGTTTTACCTCTGAAAAAAAAAACGCATCTTTCGAAAGATTATTTGCTCGAAGGATTATTTTGAAATCAAAGGATTAACCAATAGAGATATGGATTTTTGAAAATTTTCGTTTTAATTTTTTGAGCGCTTGGCCAAAAACATATAAAACGTGCAGGCAAAATTCCATAAAAAATTATCCTCAATGGCCAAAGTACCGCTTATTCGAAATCAATTTGGTTTTTGAAATTCAATAATTTTTAATGAAGATATGAATTTTTGAAAATTTTAGTGTTCTTTTTTTGAGCACTTGAATGAAAACATCGCAGAAAAAAATATAAGACGCGTACAAAAAATTCCTGAAAAAAATATCCTCAATGGTCGAAGAAACGTTCATTCAAAATTAATTTGGTTTTTGTAAATTTAACAATTTTAAATAGAAATATGGATTTTTGAAAATTTTAGTTTTATTTTTTTGAGCACTTGAATGAAAACATCGCAGAAAAAATATAAAACGTGCAGACAAAATTCCATAAAAAATCATCCTCAATGGCCGAAGTATAGCTAATTCAAAATCAATTTGGTTTTTGTAAATTCAACAATTTTCAATAGAGATATGGATTTTTGAAAATTTTCGTTTTAATTTTTCGAGCACTTGAATGAAAACATCGCAGAAAAAAAATTAAAACGCGTAGAAAAAATTTATTAAAACAATATCTTCAATGGTCGAAGAATCTTTTATTCAAAATGAATTTGGTTTTTGTAAATTCAACAATTTTTAATGAAGATATGAATTTTTGAAAATTTTAGTTTTTTTTTTAGCACTTGAATGAAAACATCGCAAGAAAAAATATAAAACGCGCAGACAAAATTCCATAGAAAATCATCCTCAATGGCCGAAGTATAGCTAATTCAAAATCAATTTGGTTTTTGTCAATTCAACCATTTTTAATAGAAATATGGATTTTTGAGGATTTTCGTTTTATTTTTTTGAGCACTTGAATGAAAACATCGCAGAAAATAAATATAAAACGCCTAGAAAAAATTCCTTAAAAAAATATCCTCAATGGTCGAAGTATAGCTAATTCAAAATCAATTTGGTTTTAGTATATTCAACAATTTTTAATAGAGATATGGATTTTTGAGGATTTTCGTTGAAATTTTTTGAACACTTGAATGAAAACATTGCAGAAAAAAATATAAAACGCGCAGACAAAATTCCATAAAAAATCATCCTCAATGGCCGAAGGATAGCTAATTCAAAATCAATTTGGTTTTTGTAAATTCAACAATTTTCAATAGAGATATGAATTTTTGAAGATTTTCGTTTTAATTTTTTGAGCACTTGAATGAAAACATCGCAGAAAAAATATAAAACGGGCAGACAAAATTCCATACAAAATCATCCTCAATGGCCGAAGTATAGCTAATTCAAAATCAATTTGGTTTTTGTAAATTCAACAATTTTTAATAGAGATATGGATTTTTGAGGATTTTCGTTGAAATTTTTTGAACACTTGAATGAAAACATCGCAGAAAAAAATATAAGACGCGTAGAAAAAATTCCTTAAAACAATATCTTCAATGGTCGAAGAATCGCTTATTCAAAATCAATTTGGTTTCTGTTAATTCAACAATTTTTAATGAAGATATGAATTTTTGAAAATTTCAGTTTTATTTTTTTGAGCACTTGTATAAAAACATCGCAGAAAAAAAAAGTTACGCGCAGACAAAATTCCATAAAAAAACATCCTTAATGGCCGAAGTATAGCTAATTCAAAATCAATTTGGTTTTTGTAAATTCAACAATTTTCAATAGAGATATGGATTTTTGAAGATTTTCGTTTTAAATTTTTGAGCACTTGAATGAAAACATCGCAGAAAAAAATATAAAACGCATAGAAAAAATTCTTTAAAAAAATATCCTCAATGGTCGAAGTATCGCTTATTCAAAATCGATTTGGTTTCTGGTAATTCAACAATTTTCAATGAAGATATGAATTTTTGAAAATCTTAGTTATATTTTTTTGAGCACTTGAATGAAAACATCGCAGAAAAAATATAAAACGCGCAGACAAAATTCCATAAAAAAATCATCCTCAATGGCCGAAGTATAGCTAATTCAAAATCGATTTAGTTTTTGTAAATTCAACAATTTTTAATAGAGATATGGATTTTTGAGGATTTTCGTTTTAATTTTTTGAGCACTTGATTGAAAACATCGCAGAAAAAAATATAAAACGCGTAGAATAAATTCCTTAAAACAATATCTTCAATGGTCGAAGAATCGTTAATTCAAAATTAATTTTGTTTTTGTAAATTCAACAATGTTAAACGGAGATATGGATTTTTCAAAATTGAAGTTTTATTATTTTGAGCACTTGAATGAAAACAACGCAGAAAAAAATATAAAACGTGCCGACAAAATTCCATAAGAAATATTCTCAATGGTCGAAGAATCGTTTATTCAAAATTAATTTGGTTTTTGTAAATCCAACAATTTTCAATAGAGATATGGATTTTTGAAAATTTGAGTTTTGGGTTTATTAAGTTGTCGGACTCATTACTTTCGATTACAGCGAGTTTGTGGTTCAATTCCATACCGGGCATAATTTTTTCGTTTTTATAAAGTCTCAATTAACTAATTAATAATTGTTACTACATAAGTTGTAATTTATTTCATTTCATATGGTATACTATGGCATTTTATAAAATCTGTCTTTTTTATTAAATATTTATTCAAAATTTAAATACCAAAAATGAGAGAATAAAGTAATTAAAATTAAATAACATTTAGAAATGCCACCTTCTACTGTCTTTTTACAATTATGTTTTAAGTAACAGTCACAGTTTAAGTAGAAATCACAGTTTGTCACAGTTTAAATAGCAGTGATTTTAAGTAGCAGTGGTTTAAAGTAGCAGTGATTTAAAGTAGCAGTGATTTTAAGTAACAGTGATTTTAAGTAGCAGTGATTTTAAGTTACAATGATTTTAAGAACAGTGATTTTAAGTAGCAGTGAAATTCACCCATTAGTAACAGTAACGATCCGTGATTTTTCAATACTGGTGAAAAATCACAGATACGTGAAATATCGCCCATCTATAATAGTAACATCTGTAAAAGGGCTAACGACCTGGTGGTCTTTCTGACCCTGATTAAAAATATTAACGCCATGTCTTCTCTAACGCCTTAAAATGATAATATCCAACTGTGGCGGTTAAAGCGATAGAGACAAGACGTCGTCAATTTGCTTAATAACTCCTTTAATTAGTATGTAACAAACTTACTATAAAATCCCTATTATGCTTAATTAACTTAATTAACTCCCATCTAAATATACTTAGCATAAAATTAATTACATTCATTAAATTATTTTCTGAATCCCTGAAACGCGATTTAATTCCCATAGTGTTTAGTTGTCATTTAGTCTCTTTTGAAAAATACTGGAGTGTTCGAAACGCGAGGTGAGAGAGCGGTGCAATTCAAATAAATAATTAAAAATGTAGAAAATTCGTGTTTCACTGAAATTTAATTGGAGGCCCTATGAAACGCTCGGAGCTTTATAACTGCCAATTACTCCAATGCTCATAATTACGTAAAGCTTGATGGACATTAATAAAAACAACAGATGCGTATTTAATAGCAGTTGCCATCATTATTTCGAATTATCGTCGCACCTATTAAAATATTAACTGGATGATATAATAAACAGTTAAATTCTCTAATTGGTACTTGCATGAAATTCGCTGCTTTGCTCACGTATTTTGTGTACATAAAGGGTTTCAATAGAAATATAGAAACTAAATTATTACATTTTAAATAATAATTTGTATAATTAATTGTTTTAATACTTAGGTCATATTATTAAGGATGGTAATATAAAATAGATATGAATTCTACCAATAAATTTATTTTAAAATTTTCTTAAAAATGCCATAATAAGGCGAAACTGGTCGATAATTTTAAACATTCAGAATTTAAGTTTTTATTTAGTAGAATTAATATTTACTTCATGTTACTATGCTTAACAATATTTTTAATCAGTATTGTTTCAATGAGAAATTTGTTTTTACTTTGTTGTGTGTAGGCAGGGCCCGCTCAACGCCGCAGGATCAGGGCGCCTCCGTAAGGGGTCTCCCTTTTTCAAATAAAATGTATACTATTGTGATCAATTTTGCAACTAAATAAATTAGGACTCAAACGACTCATGACGTTTCCGAATTTGAAATCATTTTTTTATCTATTACTATGATTAATTTATGTTGTTAAAATGTCTTTTACTGCGAATAACGTGCGCTGATTTTTATCTTGATCCACCCCGTAAAATCGTGCACCCTTTCTAATACGTCGGCATGCCCTAAAGACTTTGGGCACATCCGCTTAAATTTTGACAGGATTACTTAGAAACTGTTTAGTCTACACTGTCAACCCTCCTAATACTTACCACCCTCGGCAAACTTCAAAGCATAAAAAATATCGTACACTGCACTAAGGGTGAATAAAGAACTCGAGGCCATGATTACAGAGTTTAAGAGTCGCCGGCAATTATTATTGCATTAGAATTGGGTACAGTAAAACAATGAAGTTCGGAGGAACTTTTTTATTTTGTAAATGCGATTTCATTACGAATTTAAAATAAGCCAAATTTTATAATACATTATAATTAAACCACAGGTTAAGTACCAAGTTATCATAAAGTAAGGGATACATTTCAACTTATTATACATTTTTAACAAATTAAGCTAATAACAAAAAGTATGTCTGAAGGACTTCAGTCGATGGCCATTGTATTTATTATGTGTTTAGTAAGTACAATAAACGTTTATTATTATTAACAAAAAATTAAAAAAAATTAATTGCTTAAATAATGGTATTTCTTATGTTCACCACTGGTTGCCGCAAATATGACGACCATTTTGTAGTAAAATTAACAACCGTTCCTCCAAATTTTGAGTCATCTTGTTTGAGATGTTCACTTTAATTACATCTCTCTCCTTATTATATTTATTAGAACGAAATTGCAATAGTGCACGTACTTCGACTGTACACGTTCATGGAGCATTAGAAAACGTACGTCGTGTCGTAGTACCGCAGTGCAAGCGCCATCTAGCATCTAACGATAACACTAAGTAAAATAACCTAAGAGATCTAAGTTATTAAGGCATACGAATAAATCACATTTATTTTGAAATTTAAAGTAATTGTTGAAACATGTATCAGGAAACTGAAAATCTAAACTATCAGTCGAGTTATGAATTTTTGAAATTGTATTTTTTTCAATGACGAACACTCGAGCGCAAGAAATTAAAAATTAATATGAAACGCGGGAAAAAAATTCTACAAAAATTCAAATCACGTCACAAGACGTCGATCTTTCAAAATAATTTTGATTTTTGCATGTGCAACAATTTTCAGTTGAGCCATGAATTTTTGAAAATGCATTTTTTAAATGACGAACATTTGAGCGGAAAAAAATTTAAATTAATATGTAACGCGGGAAAAAAATATCTACAAAAATTCAGATCACTTCGCAAGACGTTGATATTTCAAAATAATTTTAGTATTTGAATGTGCAGTAATTTTTAGTCGAGTTATGAATTTTTGAAATTGTATTTTTTCAATGAAGAACACTCGAATGCAAAAAATTAAAAATTAATATGAAACGCAGGGCTCAGTTCACTTCACAAGACATCAATCTTTTAAAATAATTTTGGTTTTTGAATGTGCAGCAATTTTCAGTCGAGTTATGAATTTTTGAAAATGTATTTTTTTCAATGACGAACACTTGAGCGCAAGAAATTTAAAATTTAATATGAAACGCGGGAAAAAATCTAGAAAAGTTCAAATCACTTCACAAGACGTCGATTTTTCAAAATATATTTTGTGTTTGAATATACAGTATTTTTCAATTAAGTTATGAATTTTTGAACATGTATTTTTTCAATGACGAACACTAGAGCGCAAAAAATGAAAAATTAATATGAAAGGCGGGGAAAAAAAAATCGACAAAAATTCAAATCACTTCATAAAACGTCAATCTTTCAAAATCATTTTGGTTTTTGAATGTGCAACAATTTTCAGTCGAGTTATGAATTTTTGAAAATGTATTTTTTTTAATGAACACCCGGGTGCAAAAAATTAAATTTTAATATGAAACGCAGGGATAAAATGCTACATAAATTCAGTTCACTTCACAAGACGTCGATCTTTCAAAATAATTTTGATTTTCGAATGTGCAGCAATTTTCAGTTGAGATGTGAATTTTTGAAAATGTATTTTTTTCAATGACGAACACTCGAGCGCAAGAAATTAAAAATTAATATGAAACGCGGGAAAAAAATTCCACAAAAATTCAGTTCACTTCACAAAAGGTCGATCTTTCAAAATAATTTTGGTTTTTGAATAGGCAACCATTTTCAGACGGGTTACAAATTTTTGAAAATTTCTCTTTTTTCAATATCAAAAAATTAAAAATTATTATGAAACGCGAGGAAAAAAATCGACAAAAATTCAAATCACTACACACGACGTCGATCTTTTAAAATAATTTTGGTTTTTGAATGTACAGCAATTTTCAGTTAAGTTGTGAATTTTTGAAAATGTTTTTTTTCAATGACGAACACTCGAGCACAAGAAATTAAAAAATAATATGAAACGCGGGAAAAAAATTCTACAAAAATTCAAATCACTTCACAAGACGTCGATCTTTCAAAATAATTTTAGTATTTGAATGTGCAGTAATTTTCAATTGAGTTATGAGTTTTTGAAAATTTGTTTTTTTTTCTATGACGAACTAGAGCGCAAAAAATTAAAAATTAATATGAAAGGCGGGAAAAAAAAACGACAAAAATTCAAATCGCTTCACACGACTTCGATCTTTTAAAATAATTTTGGTTTTTGAATGTGCAGCAATTTTCAGTCGAGTTATGAATTTTTAAAAATGTATTTTTTTCAATGACGAACACTCGAGCACAAGAAATTAAAAATTAATATGAAACGCGGGAAAAAAATTCTACAAAAATTCAGATCACTTCACAAAAGGTCAATCTTTCAAAATAATTTTGGCTTTTAAATATGCAACCATTTTCAGACGGGTTACAAATTTTTGAAAATTTCTTTTTTTTCAATATCAAAAAATTAAAAATTAATGTGAAACGCGGGAAATAATTTCTACAAAAATTCAAATTACTTCACAAGACCTCTATCTTTTTAAATAATTTTGGTTTTTGAATGTACAGCAATTTTCAGTTGAGTTGTGAATTTTTGAAAATGTATTTTTTTCAATGACGAACACTCAAACGCAAGAAATTAAAAATTAATATGAAACGCAGGAAAAAAAATCTATAAACATTCAGTTCACTTCACAAGAGGTCGATCTTTCAAATTAATTTTGGTTTTTAAATGTGCAGCAATTTTCAGTTGAGTTGTGAGTTTTTTTAAATGTATCTCCTTTCAATGACGAACATTCGAGCACAAGAAATTAAAAATTAATATGAAACGAGGGAAAAAAATTCTACAAAAATTCAAATCACTTCACAAGACATTGATTTTTCAAAATAATTTTAGTATTTGAATGTGCAGTAATTTTTAATTGAGTGCAAAAAATTAAAAATTAATATGAAATGGGGGAAAAAAATTCTACAAAAATTCAAATCATTTCACAAGACGTCGATCTTTCAAAATAATTTTGGTTTTTGAATGCGCAGCAATTTTCAGTCGAATTATGAATTTTTTAAAATGTATTTTTTTTTCAATGACGAACACTCAAGCGCAAAAAAATAAAAATTAATATAAAACGTGAGAAAACAATTATACAAAAATTTAAATCACTTCACAAGTCGTCGATCTTTCAAAATAATTTTGGTTTTTGAATGTGCAACAATTTTCAGTCGAGTTATGAATTTTTGAAAATATATATTTTTTCAATGACTCGATGACACTCGAGTGCAAAAAATTCAAAATCAATATGAAACGGGGGAAAAAAATTCTACAAAAATTCAAATCACTTCATAAGACGTCGATCTTTCCAACAAATTTTTGTATTTAGATGTGCAGTAATTTTCAATTGAGTTAAATTTTTAAAATTTGTGTTTTTTCTATGACAAACACTGGGGCGCAGAAAATTAAAAATTAATATGAAACGCGGAAAAAAAATCGACAAAATTTCAGTTCATTTCACAAGACGTCGATCTTTCAAAATAATTTTGATTTTTGAATGTGCAGCAATTTTCAGTCGAGTTATGAATTTTTGAAAATGTTTTTTTTTCAATGACGAACACTCGAGTGCAAAAAAATAAAAATTAATATGAAACGAGGGGAAAAAAATTCTACAAAAATTCAAATCACTTTACAAGACGTCGATCTTTCAAAATAATTTTGGTATTTGAATGTGCAGTAATTTTGGACTGAGTTGTAAATTTTTGAAAATTTGTTTTGTTTTCTATGACGAACACGAGCGCAAAAAATTAAAAATTAATATGAAACGCGGAAAAAAAATCGACAAAAATTCAAATCACTTCACAAGATGTCGATCTTTCAAAATAATTTTGGATTTTGAGTATCCAACAAATTTCAGTCGAGTTGTGAATTTTTGAATATGTTTTCAATGACGAACACTCGAGTGCAAAAATTTAAAAGGTAATATGAAACGGTTGAAAAAAATTCTACAAAAATTCAAATCACTTCACAAGACGGCGATCTTTTAAAATAATTTTGGTATTTGTATGTGTAGTAAGTTTCAATGAAGTTATAAATTTTTGAAAATTTGTTTTTTTTTTCTATGACGAACACTGGAGCGCAAAAAATTAAATATTAATAAAAAACGCAGAGCTAAAATCCTACAAAAATGACAAAAATTTAACAGTATGTCTGGAAAACCAGTCATGAGCGACAAATTTACATAAGAGTCACTTCACTTCTAAGAGTTGACTCTTTGTGTCGGGTTACCCATCTCAACTCTGGTGGTGTACAATTTATGGAATCGTCATACTTATCTTCTGATGAAAAAAATTAGCACTTTAATTGTCTATGGTAATTATTAAAAAAAGTTGATTTTTTCGATTTTTTCATTTTCAAATTTTCTTTGCGAACGCACTACTGACTTAAAATTGACATTTGTTCTTGCGCAAGTACATTTGCTGATGGGTCTTCATAACATCTTTACAGTGACGTATAGAAACTTTTTTTCTTCAGGAAATCATTCAAAATGCAATTTTTGAGCAAAAGCAACAACTTCGGTAGATTTTCAGGTTTTTGTCAAAAATAAAAAAAAAGCCAATTTTAATTTAATCCGACTAATTTGCACTCAAAGAGCACAGATTTACAAGCCGCGTTTGATTTGGACTCTTCGTTTAACCGCTACGGCCATTAAAAGTCTGAGAAAATCGACTTTTTCAAAAATTTCAAAAATTTTCAAACAAACTTGCCAACTTTTTTGCTATTTAAGTTAGCTGAAATTTTTTAACGCCAATCGATTTCTCTCGTTTTTCTGCTGAAAAAAGGTACACGATGATTATAAAAAAAGCTGATTTCGTTATAAATATCTGATCTAAAGTTCCTTCAAATATCAATAAAAACAAAAGTAATTACACCCTGGTTGTTTCTTTTATATTTCATAAAGCTCATGGAAAACTGCAAGTATTATTTTTCGATTATTACGTCCATCACAGCGTGACTAATCCCAATTTGCATTAATCTACACACGGCAGTCATTCTCTTTAGCGATTCCGTTTCACGCCCCATCCGTTTACATTTCGACACGTCCGACAAACGCAAACACAACATTTTCAACATTTGCGAGAGGGTTCGAGACAAGAAACAAAACCGCAGGGCCGCAATGTGTACGTACCGGATGACAGGCGTAACTTTAACAAAAGACACCTTACGTCATGTCTTGGGCAGATAAATGGCCCTTCGGGTCCTGATCCCGTCCTTATCGGTTTCCCGTGCGGTCACGCCGCCGTTATCCGTCTTCGGATAGGATCAAATCGAAATTTTCGATCGTAATTTATTTCTTGTTATTAAGGATTTAACAGTTTAATTTCAGACTTAATTTTGCTTGCAGAGTTACGAACAGGTTGAATATTCATATTTCAGGCTATATTTCGTTTTATTAAATTTAGAGTTTAATTTCATTTTAACGATCATGAGCCACTATAGAGGCTCAGATTTAATTTTTTTAGTTAAATATTTTATCATGAATTTTATAGTCAAAATAAATAATTAGTGTAATTTCTAGTCCGTTTTTCTATTTTATGTTAGCTCTTTTAAATCTGAGTTGGTTAAATTACTAAGTTGCGCATTTTAATGCTGAATAATTTACTGAAAAGAAATTTGTAATATTCCGACTACTTCCGTAAATTTTCGATAAAACCAAAAAAAGTCAATTTTGGTTTTTATTTTTTGACGACTTTATTACTGATTATTTAAAAAACCCAAAAGCACTTTCTTACGACACTTTTATAAGCACTTCTTGAAATTAATTTTATTTTTTAAATACGTTTCGTTAGTTAGATACATCAACTTTATTTTTTTAACGTGTTATTTGCGGAGTGATAAGTTCAGCAGAGCGCAGCTCCAGAAAAAATAGTCTTTGGTCGTTAAAGGGTCAAGAGATATTATCAATACATGTTGTTAATTTTGCATTGTTATTGCGATTTGACGTCGTCATTGTTCCATAGATCATAAAATAACCGCCTCGGACAGTTCACAAAGAAATCATTCTCAATTTGGTCGTCGGCATCCGTTTATTTCATTACCCATCACGTCTCCTCTATATCCTGAAGCCATAAAGTACGGGGGCCATAATTCGAAAATAATATCCTTGTTTTTGTCTGTCCCGGCCGGAAATAACGATAAATTCCTTCTGCTAGTAAAGAAAAACTACCCGGATTATTTCCTCCCGGGCGCCTCGAAATCACCAATTTTTTTTCTACCTTCATAAGCTTCGAAATTACCAATCTTTTTCCCCTTTTTCATGCGCCCATCATCCACCGATTATATGTAAAACTTCCCACTTCCGCGGCGAAATTAAAGCGATAAAGTCTTTACGAGAGACATTCCACCCCATTGTTGAGAGATTATCCTGGCGTTCCACATCTATGGGTGGAATGGGTTTATCATTGGCCTACAAAAACTAAACATTTTTATTTGTTGATCCACAGATCACTCCAAGGGTAGCATTTTATATCGTGTGAGCCACAATTTTTTTTTTTCAGAGTTGGATGTGAAATAAATGAGGTATGTCGCATTAATTCAATTGAATTGAATTAAAAAAAAAAGAATTAATCTCAGACATGACTGCTATGTTTCTCTCTCTCTCTGGTATGGCCTACTCAAACACAACATTCTGTGGCTCACACCTTACAATAGCAGGGATAATACAAATCGAAAATTATTTGGGAAGTAGAATATGAATAATTGTTTTAATACTGATACATCACAAAGGCAACATCTATTGTCTAACGTTGCAAGTTTTAATTATTATTTCTGTCTATTTTGTAATAAGCTTCAATTAAGAATAAACAAAGACAACCAGTCACAATAAGTCCAAAATAATGTTGGCAATCGTAATCCAGTGCACTTATTACATGCGGAACGGAGTGTAACAGTAAATTTATGTTTCTCTGTATAAATTCCGGGGGTAAACAATGCGGTTATTTGTGTAGCAGCAACTTGAATGCATACGCTGAAGTAATTATTTAATCACAAGCCAAAAGTTGCATTATCTCCGGCCTTTGTGCTGCTGGTTGGTGCTGGCGTTCCTCCGCCAAATTTGGAAATGCAAAATGTCAATTCAACTTGCCATATTCGGTGTTAAATCAACTCGCCGACTAAATAAATTAACTCATTTGAATAAAGCGAATTCGTTGGAAAATGTCGATGTTCCCATGGGAATATTTGATGTCTTGAATTATGAACTTCCTTCAGCTTATTATTACAATGCACTAGTAATAATAAACTAAGTTTGTGCAAGATGATCTCCAATCAATTAACATATTTAACCCGTAATGTAAAATTTAAAAAAGATTAGAAAATTACTCTGTATGACACACATTTTTTTAAGCCGAACTAACAATCAATTCCGATAACAACAGTTATACGGCTTTAGCACAGGTGACAGCAACACATGCAACAATCCAATTTATCGCTCGTAATCAAATTAATCAATTTCGTTCCGGAAAATTGCCTCGAAACGCCTATCCTTCCACCGGAGCGAATTCGAAAATAAAAAATAAAAAATATCCGCTCGGAGCCCGAAGCAATTCGCGCCGCTCAAAGACTTTAACCATCGCAGACTCGTAATCGTGAATTACGCCCGAACATTACTTAGTTCTTATGGAAGTGCAACATTTCCCGTTTCCGGTGACGTAAAACGGGAATCGTAAATTAAGCGCGGCACAATGGTATGTTTCGCGTTTTAATTGACAAATGGACCAAAACGCAACATTCGCTGTTTTAGTCCGGGGGTGATCGATGGACTGAAGTTTGTACGGACCCTGTAAACTATGGACTTGTGCAAATTATCTTGTTTTTGGACATTATATAAATGGCACGTTCATTATCCGGCGGAATATGTTTAAAAGAACAAATTTACTGATTGCGAGTATAAAATATTTCCCTAGGGTCGCATGCTAAATATATACTTGATAAATGAATATGTTAAGTAAATATAATTTTTTAAAGACCTTTTATGCACGAGATGGCATTTGATCCAGTAAAGACAGATTGAAATTGTGCGTGTTTGCACAGTCTAATGGGAACGATTGCGTTATTAATATTATTCATGTTGCCATGAAAAATTATCCGATACCATAAAATAATCACAACAATTCAATCTAAACGTGTAATAATAATTTAGTTCGTCCGAGGAGAACGGTACAATTTATTTGCGCGTAATCATTTTGGTTTAATTTTGTACATAGAGAGCCATCCCAAAATGTCGTGACACCTGGGGGTGAAGTTTGCGCAGGGTGAGAGAACGCGATAAAAAATCTACGCGTGGCCGGATCACCGAATTGAAGATGAATCATCACGCACGCGACCCATTCTGCGTCTATATTTACATTATGTTCACTGAATAATTAAGAGTTTCCGGCGTCCCCTCTCTTGAAAATTAAGATGTTCACGATATTTTGGGACGACTATATCTAAGATTTCTCGTGATATAAAACTATTCTTGAATGTGTTTCAAGAATTCAACAGCAATTCGGATGAATTAAGCAAAGATCATTCATTATTTACATAATTTGCTTTAAAAAAAAAATGGAAAACCACTAAACGTCCATGTGGGTTTCGAATTGGGGATTCTCGGTTCGAAACCCACATGGACGTTTAGTGGTTTACCATTTTTTTTTAATGCTGGGGGCATTAATTCTAGAAGCACGCGGATAGTTGTTTAAATATGCCAAAAAGAGAAGAATTGCAATTATTGCTTGCATTATATTAACATCTTTATGTATCGTTCACAAGCTTTTTATTAAACATCATATGCTCACCGACTGCAAAATAATTAAGCTAAACAACTTATTTCGGGGCATCATTAAAGTTTCAGTTTACGACAATCCTTAAATTTAAATCACCAAACATTTGCATTCTTATATAAACATCTTAATATTATTATAACCGCCATCTCCCTAGAATTTTGCATTTTCACTTTTTATGGCTTCATTCGAATGTCACGAAACCACACGAATGCTAAATTTATAATTGAAGTGGAAGAAACGCGAAATATGTATAAACCAAATAATACTTTTATCGGGTAGCAACCAGTTTTACAGCATAATCCTCGAGCCCGAATTACAACAATTAACCGTCGTGGCATTGAGTTAATCAAATTTGCTGTTTGAGGAATTCCAAATTCTTTTTTTAATTCTTGAAAATTTTCATCATTTAGTTCCACTGCCTGTTTATGGTTAATTGCAGAAATAATCAATGTGGTTAAATAAAGTACAACCCATTAGTTTTCCATAAACTCTACAAAATCATTCACATACATGATAAATAGTACAGGCCCTAAAGTTGACCCTTGAGGCACCTCATTGCTTTTAGATAATTGGCTAGAATAATCACCATTGAAGTACACACATTGCTATCGGCTATCACATCCTCTTTTTAATATTGATATAACTTTTGAAGATTTTAATGTGTTTGAAAAAACATTGCTTAACACGTTCGCTGCTGCCGACGCGCTAGCGCGTCCGACTTTACATTTGCGTAAATGCAATCCCAATTAAGGTGGCAGCGAACGTGTTAATATACAGTAATATAGAATATAGAAAGCTGTGTTTCATTTATCATTAAAAAATAATTATCACAAAGCTCTCTCACCCCGCATTCTAATTCTGAGTTCGGATATTCTCCAAGTCGCCAAAAAAATAGAAAAACAATTGCCACAACCTTCGAAATTTTCAAATCCACTCAAAATAGATGGCGCTTTATCCTTCTGTAAAAATCTGTAGACATGCCCTTCCTAGATTGTGAAATAATTACAGTTGAACACCCCGCGTTCTAAATTTCTTTAAGCCGCCAAAAAAAAATTGAAAACCAATTGCTACAATCTTAGAACTTTTCAAATCTACTCAAAATAGATGGCGTTTTATGATTACATAAAAATCTGCAAACATACGCTACCTTGATTCCAAAATAATTACACTTGAACACCTCGCGTTCTAATTCTGCGGTCGGATATTCTCCAAGTCGCAAAAAATTGAAAAACAATTGCCACAAACTTGAAACTTTTCAAAATTACTCAACATAGATGGCGCTTTATGATTCTGTAAAAATCTGCAAACACCCCCTCCCTAGATTGTGTAATAATTACAGTTAAACACCTCGCGTTCTAATTTTGAGTTCTGATATTCTTCAAGTTGCAAAACGTAAAGAAAAACAATTGCTACAAATTTGAAACTTTTCATATCGACTCAAAACAGATGGCGCTTTATGATTCTGTAAAAATCTGCAGACACACCCTCCCCAAATTGTGCAATAATTACACTTAAATTCACCGCGTTTTAATTTCGAGTTCGTATATTCTCCTAGTTGCCAGAGAAATAGAAAAACAATTGCTACAATCTTCAAATTTTATAAATCTACACAAAATAGATGGCGCTTTATGATTCTATAAAAATCTGCAAAAATCCCCTCCCGAGATCGTGAAATGATTACACTTAAACACCCCGTGTTATATTTTTGAGTTCAAATATCCTCCTAGTTGTCAGATAAATAGAAAAACAATTGCAACAATCTTCAAATTTTGTAAATCTACTCAATATAGATGGCGCTTCATGATTCTATAAAAATCTGCAAACATCCCTTTCCGAGAATGTGAAATAATTACACTTGAACAACCCGCGATCTAATTCTGAGTTCGAATATTCTTTAAGTTGCCAGAGAAATAGAAAAACAATTGCAACAATCTTCAAATTTTGTAAATCTACTCAAAATAGATGGCGCTTTGTGATTCTATAAAAATCTGCAAACATCCCCTCCCCAGATTGTGAAATAATTACACTTAAACACCCCGTGTTATATTTTTGAGTCCGAATATCCTCCCAGTTGCCAGAGAATTAGAAAAACAATTGCAACAATCTTCAAATTTTGTAAATCTACTCAAAATAGATGGCGCTTTGTGATTCTATAAAAATCTGCAAACATCCCCTCCCCAGATTGTGAAATAATTACACTTGAACACCCCGCGTTATAATTTTGAGTTCTGATAGAAAAAATTAAAAAAACAATCGCTACAAACTTAAAACCTACATTCTGAAATATTTACACTTGAGTTCTAAAATTCTCCAAATCGCCAAAAAAAAAAATATTGAAAAACAATAGAAAATCTATAAACTTTTTAAATCTACTCAAGATAGATGGCGCACTATGATTCTATAGAAATCTGAAAACATCCCCTTCCTAAATTCCGAAATAATTACACTTAAAGACGCCGCGTTTTAAATCCGAGTTGGGACATTCTCCAAATCTCCAAAAAAAAAAAATAGAAAAACAATTGCTACAAACTACAAACCTATCAAATCTACTCAAAATACATAGTGCACTATGATTCTACAAAAATCTGCAAACATCCCCTTCCTAGATTCCGAAATAATTACACTTGAACACCCTGTGTTATAAATCTGAGTTCGGACATTCTCAAAATCGCAAAAAAAAAAATAGAAAAACAATTGCCACAAACTACAAACCTATCAAATCTACTCAAAATAGATGGTGTACTATGGTTCTGCAAAAATCTGGAAACATCCCCTTTCTAGATTCCGAAATAATTACACTTGAACACCCCGTATTAAATCTGAGTTTAGACATTCTCAAAATCGCCAAAAAAATAGAAAAACAATTACCACAAACTACAAACTTTTCAAATCTAATAAAAATAGATGGAGCACTATGATTCTATAAAAATCTGCAGACATCCCCTCCCTAGTTTGTAAAATAATTACATTTGAACAGCCTGCGTTATAATTCTGAGTTGGGACATTCTCAAAATTGCAACAAAAAAAAAACGAAAAACAATTTCCGCAAACTACAAACCTTTCAAATCTACTCAAAACAGATGGCGCTTTATGATCTTATAAAAATCTCCCTCCCTAGATTTTGAAATAATTCGGAAATTCTCAAAGTCGCAAAAAAATTGACAAACCATTGCTACACATTTTAAACTTTTCAAATCTACTTAAAAATAGATGAAGCTTTATGATTATTTAAAAATTTGCAAACAACTCCTCCCTAATTGTGAAATAATTACACTTGAACTCACCGCGTTCTAACTCTTCAATACTCCAGTTCAAATATTCTCCAAGTGGCCAGAGAAATAGAAAAACAATTGCTACAATCTTCAAACTTTTCAAATCTACCCAAAAATGATGACGCTTTATGATCCTTTAAAAACTTGCAAACATTCCCTCTCTAGATTGTAAGAAAATACGCTTGAACTCACCGTGTTCCACACTGTATATTATATTTTGTTATAACGATATATTTTATATTCAATTTATTTTCAATTAATCAAAAATTCCCACTGTAACAAAAAATAGAGATTAAATTACAATATTTAAACTTTCTGTTTGCGAAACAAATAAAATAATCCCAAAAGTTATCCGTAAATTGAATATTACAAATTATCGTGTAAACATTTTAGGCAATTAAATTCGTCGAATGTAAATCAACAAATCGCTAATTTGCGATCGGAATGCCTTCTGTATGTAAATAACACCACGGTTCTAAATTCGTACCGAATATTGTAAATTATTTATCGCTAATCGAAAATGGGTAAGCTCATCGTTAACATATTTTAAAATAATTTACTGCCAATAACGGTTTGAGGGCAGTTATTTATTGATCTGCGCTCCTCTGCACATGGACACCACTTTGTAGTGATTTTACATTTGATTTCACGTGAATTTCAATTCGATAATATTAAATTGTAACGGAATTAATTGCGTTGTTTAATCGCATCAACGATTAATTTCACCTCAAATAGAAAGAATGGACAGTTGGAAATAAGGAAAATTGAATAGGAACTCTAGCGACTGGTTTGGGGGCTATTATTTACCTAAAAAAATAGGAAGAGTGTAGAGTTAGGAATAAAGAAAAAATGTCGAAGGAACTACTAAATTTACTAAAAAAAAAATACTTAAATTCACTTAGAATTTGATGTCCATTACATTCTCATTTACAATATTTAGACACATCAGGTACAAAATATATGAAGATAAATTCACAAAAACTTATAACGTAAATAAAATGGAATTATTAAGTATCCTTATGGTTACGTGTACCCATTTCTGGATTTAATATCGGTGAAGAGATGTACAGGAGGAATATGGGCTGGGCGCGACCGAACAAACCAAATTTGTATTTTGCGGTGTGGTAATATTATAGCAATTATTTGTAGAGCTGCAGTTTTGACAGTCTTTGTTGTTATACGGTAACAATTTATTATGTGCTTTATGGCTGTAAAATATTTGTGGCCGCGGGTATGAATCCAATTAGATACTCTTGACAGATATGCATATCATACATATCCATGGGGAAATTATTCAATGCCGGACACAAAAAACGTGGGTGTTATTTAAATTTAATCAAATTGCGGTGCTTGATTGGTATTGAAATAAAGATTTTTTTAAATACTGTTCTGTAAATTACATTGCTGAAGCATGGGAAGCATCCAATATAAACAAATATTTTTACGTGGAGTAAGTGTATTGCCCATTTATTTCATCAATACCACAAATAATGACGGGTGTGAAGTTAGCAATAGATTCAGAAATAGATTTTAAAAATTCATATCTCGGAGAAAATAAACGCAATTCGAAAAAAAGTTAACCGTACCATTAGGGAAGGTCTTAATTAATAACACAAAAAGAATCATCCCTTAATTTTAACCCTTTATGTTTTTTCACACCTTCCAAAAAAGTTTTTTTTTTTAAGTTTGCAATCTGCCATAAATAAATAAAAATGCTTATTCTTATGACTAATACAAGTACTTTAATAACCAAGAATCAAAAAAGAAAACGTTACGGGCACTCTTTCAACAAAAAAACATTTTCCGTAAGTCGCAGAAATCCACAATGTGGATTTCTGCTACTTACGGAGAAATTTTTTTTTTTTAATTTTTTTTTTATTATTATTGTGCTTGTACAAGTTCATTGTTTACACCAGTCATATCTTTATACAAATACATAATTCATTAATTAATTAATACCTTAACATAATTAACGATATACATGTTAAAATTAAATATATTATATTTTTTCTGGGTTGAAGGAGTACCGGTAACGTTTCTTTGACTTTTGATTATGAAAGTACCTTTATTAGTGATAAGAATAAGAATTTTTATTTAGTTATGGCTGATTGCAAACTTTGTCAAAAATGGAGATTTATATCGCGAAATGTGGATTTCTGCGACTTACCGAGAAATTATTTTTTTCTGGGTTGAAGGAGTGCCCGTAACGTTTTCTTTTTGACTTTTGATTATGAAATTGCCTTTATTGGAAATAAGAATAAGAATTTTTATTTAGTTATGGCTGATTGCAAACTTTGTCAAAAATCGAGATTTATATCGCAAAATGTGGATTTCTGCGACTTACCGAGAAATTTTTTTTTTCTGGGTTGAAGGAGTGCCCGTAACGTTTCTTTGACTTTTGATTATGAAAGTACGTTCATTAGTGATAAGAATAAGAATTTTTATCTAGTTATGGCTGATTGCAAACTTTTTCAAAAATCGAGATTTATATCGCGAAATGTGGATTTCTGCGACTTATGGAGAAATATTTTTTTCTGGGTTGAAGGAGTACCAGCAACGTTTCTTTAACTTTTTATTATGAAAGTACCTTTATTGGTGATAAGAATAAGAATTTTTATTTGGTTATGGCTGATTGCAAACTTTTTCAAAAATCGAGATTTATTTCGCGAAATGTGGATTTCTGCGACCTACGGAGAAATTATTTTTTTCTGGGTTGAACGAGTGCCCGTAACGTTTTTTTGACTTTTGCTTATGAAAGTACATTTATTAGTGATAAGAATAAGAATTTTTATTTAGTTATGGCTGATTGCAAACTTTGTCAAAAATCGAGATTTATATCGCGAAATGTGGATTTCTGCGACTTACGGAGAAATTATTTTTTTCCGGGCTAAAGGAGTGCCCGTTACGTTTTTTTGACTTTTGATTATGAAAATACCTTTATTAGTTATAAGAAGAAGAATTTTTATTTAGTTATGGCTGATTACAAACTTTGTCAAAAATGGAGATTAATATCGCGAAATGTGTATTTCTGCGACTTACCGAGAATTTTTTTTTGTTGAAGGAGTGCCCGTAACGTTTTTTTGACTTTTGATTATGAAAGTACATTTATTGGTGATAAGAATAAGAATTTTTATTTAGTTATGGCTGATTGCAAAGTTTGTCAAAAATGGAGATTAATATCGCGAAATGTGGATTTCCGCGACTTACGAAGAAATTATTTTTTTCTGGGTTGAAGGAGTGCCCGTAACGTTTTTTGACTTTTGATTATGAAAGTACCTTTATTGGTGATAAGAACAAGAATTTTTATTTAGTTATGGCTGATTGCAAACTTTGTCAAAAATCGAGGTTTATATCGCGAAATGTGGATTTCTGCGACTTACGAAGAAATGATTTTTTTCTGGGTTGAAGGAGTGCCCGTAACGTTTTTTTGACTTTTGATTATGAAAGTACTTTTACTAGTGATAAGAATAAGAATTTTTATTTAGTTAGGGCTGATTGCAAACTTTTTCAAAAATCCAGATTTATATCACGAAATGTGGATTTCGACTTACCAAGAATTTTTTTTTGTTGAAGGTGTGCCCGTAACATTTTTTTGACTCTTGTTTATTAAAGTACTTATATTAGTGATAAGAATAAGCATTTTTATTTATTTATGGCAGATTGCAAACTTAAAAAAAAACCAAAAACTTTTTTGAAAGGGTTGAAAAAATATAAAGGGTTAAAATATTAATTTAGACCTTCCGTAATGGTATGGTTAACTTTTTTTTCGAATTGCTTCTCTTTTCTCCGAGATATGAATTTTTAAAATCTATTGCTGGATCTATTGCTGACTTCACACCCGTTAAATAATGATGTAATTTTGATATTGTAAACATTTTTTTTTCAACTAATATTTTTGAATTACTGGTTCATTATCTGGTAAAAACCTGTAACATTCTTCCCATTATAATCATTCATCTTTCACCCCCTTTTTTCCTTCTAAAATATTATAATTAGTGGCTAAATAGCTTTCAAGCCAATGCCAATATAAAAATCAATTATCGTAGAATCGTAATTTTATATGCACTTAAATAGTTTGAAGTAGACGAAAAATGGATATTTTAAGTTAAGTTTAACATTGTCATTCAAAGATTTATTAAGACCTTGACGTATTATTATTTCGTTTATCTACGATTTAGTATTTCGAGTAATTTTAATTTAATTCAGTTTCATACATTACTAACCTGAGTTATCCATACAATTCAATTACCTGAAACAAAAAAAAAAACATTAAATCCGTCCTCGACTAATCATTACCAACATTTGTTGGCGTAGTTAAAAGTCATCAACCGAAATCGGCGTTAAATCCGATAAATGCGGCGTCATTTTTATGATTTATGTCCCTTCATACGCCTGTCATTAAAAGCGGCAGATTTATATGTGTGTACACAGACATGAATTCAGGTCGTATAAAATGCATATTACAGAAAAAGAAATTTGACAAATCAACCCCATTCAAATAAATCGCTCTTTCTACTAATGTCGCATTATGTTGACTTGAGAAAATGCATGTTAAACATGAGCTAATGTTACACTACGGTTGATTAATTAGAATTCTTCCACTTTAATTTAATAATGGATTTATTATTATATAAAAAACATTTTAACAATGAGCGTTATTGTTAAATTGTTTTTTTTAAATAAAATTTTACTTCTCACAATCGGCAGTACTTAGAACATGCCATCGATCAAAATGTTAAATTGCCGTAATTCGTAATTACGGCAATTTAACAATTATTATTGTGGCACTCATTCTCTTGTTCCGCTCGTGCCACAATGGGCACAAAATACAATAATTTTAAGGAGGGAATGTGTAAACGCAATTCGAAAATTGTGTCAAAAATGAAACTTTGTAAAGGACCGCAAAAATTGCATTTCAAATAATATTCTGATCTACAATTTTCACGATCTACTCGTCATTTTAAAGCCGAAGGCTTTTTTTACTTTAAACTATTGGGTAAAACATCAAATAATTTCTGATCGTACCAATTATACCATATGTATACAAATTATTTAGATAAGGCATGGCCATGATAAACAAAATCACGGTCTTAGATTAGTTCAGCACGTTGTTGACTTTATGTCATATGAATAACTGGTGGCGAAGACGTGATGCGACGTATCAAACCTGCAACGTACGTTCCGAAATACAAAGCCACCCCTTATCTAAATAATTTTTATACATATGGTACAATTTGCATGATCTACTCGTCATCCAAAGCGACACATAACACAAAAATTACAGTCGGAATAAAAATGTTCATCTGAGTGTTAAAATCAGCAATCGAAATTTTGGTTTTCGAGTTTCCAAGTTTAAATCTTGGCTCGTTATAGTCATTTTTTAGCACGTCATAACCCATTATAATAACTTCGGTAGGTCATTCTTCTTCTAGCCAAGTCACTGGGTTTGACCAATCGACAAATCATTCTTTGGACATTTTTTTTTTTTATTGGCTTTAGAAATAATTTTTTGTGCTTCACGCCCATATAATTTCTGATGCCTCTAAAATTATGATGCCTAAGGCTTTAGCCTCTTAAGATGGATTCTAATCTTAAAATGAGCTTTAAACTTCTAATGGACGTTAAACAACCGTTATACACATTTCATCGAGTAAAAACTGCAAACAAATGGCAATTTCAAATCAAAGTTAAGAGAATAAAACATGATTAGTTAACACAATGTTTCCACCGCATAAAAATAACTAAACGAATTACCTGCGCTGAAACAACAGGAAGTCCTCCATGAAATGTATATACGTCGGGCGCATTTAATTTAAATCCATTTGCTCCTCCTCCCTTCCGCGCATTCAAGCAATTCCCAATTGTTTACTCACGTGTTCACAAACTCGATTTAGAAAACACCAGTAGCTTCAAATTATTGTTTTCAGTTAACTCATAAAATGTAATACGAGCAAACGTATCTATTGCCTTTCGAAATAATGAAATGAAATTAAATATTGCTTTCTTTTCACAAAATCACACTTCGCTCGAATGGGATGATGGCGAAATTCAAGAATGGGGTGTTTAAAATTGTTGTTTTCAGTTTACTCATAAAAAAACGTATTTATTTCTCTTCGAAATAATGAAATGAAATATTGCCTTTTTCACCATTTAACACTTTGTTCGAATAGGATTACATCTAAATATAGGAATGGGGTATCATTATAAAATCATAATTCCGAATAAATTTTGAATAAATTTGTGAAATTTCAAGACGATGGCAATAGTTTTTATATTTTTTTGAGTCATCTAAATTATTGTGTTTAAATTTGTGAAATTTCAAGACGATGGCAATAGTTTTTATATTTTTTTGAGTCATCGAAATTATTGTGTTTAAATTTGTGAAATTTTAAAACGATGGCAATAGTTTTTATATTTTTTGAGTTATCGAAATTATTGTGTTTTTCCAAAATTGTACGCTCTCTTCGAATGAAATTATCTCGAAGTTTAGGGATAACAACCGACAGGGCTGAAATGATAACAGTGGTTAAATCTCAGGAAGAGTACTTTGAATCTTTAATTGAAAACTTAGAAAATCTCAAAAGTCACCCGTATGTTTCTAAAATTCAAAGTAAGTTTTTGAAGGACAAAAAAGCACAACTTTATGAAAGTGAATGCATAGTCCTGGATAATTTTGCAGAAAACTTTACACGGTGAAATACAAGGGTACCACTAGGTCAATGACCAATAGTGGATCCATTTGTTCTGTACTTAAAAAATGAGAAAGATGAAGTTTGCACTTCTTCAATTTGCATTCTCTGTTCGAATGAGATTATCTCAGACTTAGGTTTTTGGCTACCAAATTTTTATAGTACAGTAATTCCGAATTCATTTTGATTTTATCAGTCAAATTTCAAGTCGATTTCAACATTTTTCATATTTTTTTGGGAAATTATTGCACTTTTTTCACGATTACGCGTTCTGTTCGAATGGGATTTTATTAAAATTTAGGGATAGGTGGTTTACAGATTTTTATTGGACTCCAATAACAAATTAATTTTGAATCAATTTGGTAAATTTCAGGTAGATGGCAATTGTTTTTATATTTTTTACAAGCCGTCAAAATTATTGTATTTTTCTACGCTCTGTTGGAATGAAATTATCTCGAAGTTTAGGGATGGGGTGTTTACAAATTTTTACAGAATTCATTTTGAATTTATCAATCAAATTTCAAGTCGATTTCAACAATTTTTAATATTTGTTTTAGGACGCCGAAATTATTGCACGTTTTTTCTGTTCGATTGGGATTTTGTTAAAATTTAGGGATAGGTTATTTACAGATTTTTATAGAATCGTAATCATAAATTAATTTTGAATCAATTTGGTAAATTTCAGATAGATGGCAATTGTTTTTAAGTCCACAAAATTATTGTATTTTTCTACGCTCTGTTCGAATGAGATTATCTCAAAATTTGGGGATTTAGGGATGGGGTGTTAGCAAATTTTTGTAGTAGAGTAATCCTGAAATCATTTTGAATTTATCAATCAAATTTCAAGTCGATTTCAACGTTTTTCATATTTTTTTGGGACTCCGAAATTATTGCACTTTTTTCACAATTGCACGTTCTGTTCGAATGGAATTTTATTAAAATTTAGGGATAGGTGGTTTACAGATTTTTATAGAACTGCAATCACAAATTAATTTTGAATCAGTTTGGTAAATTTCAGGTAGATGGCAATTGTTTTTATATTTTTTACAAGTCGTCATAATTATTGTACTTTTCAACGCTCTGTTGGAATTAAATTATCTCGAAGTTTAGGGATGGGGTACTTACAAATTTTTGTAGTAGAGTAACCGCAAATTCATTGTGAATTTATAAGTCAAATTTCAAGTCGATTTCGACAGTTTTTATATTTTTTTTAAGACGCCGAAATTATTGCAATTTTTTTCACAATTGCACGTTCTGTACGAATGGGATTTTGGTAAAATTTAGGGATAGGTTCTTTACAGATTTTTATAGAATCGTAATCACAAATTCATTTGGAATCAATTTGATAAATTTCAGGTAGATGGAAATTGTTTTTATATTTTTTACAAGTCCACAAAATTATTGTATTTTTCTACGCTCTGTTCGAATGAGATTATCTCAAAGTTTGGGGATTTAGGGATGGGGTATTTGCAAATTTTTATAGTAGAGTAATCCCGAATTCATTTTGAATTTATTAGTCAAATTTCAAGTCGATTTCAACAGTTTTAATATTTTTTTAGGATGCCGAAATTATTGCATATTTTTCTTCATAATTTCACGTTCTATTCGAATGGGATTTTATCAAAATTTGGGAATGGGGTATTTACAGATTTTTGTAGAATCGTAATCACAAATTAATTTTAAATAAATGTGTAAGACTTCAAGTCGATGGCAATTGTTTTTACTGAACCAATTGCATTTATTATCACAACTTCGCTCTCGGTTCGAATGGGATTATGTCGAAATTAGGGAATGGGGTGCATCCAGTTTTTTGTAGAAACATAATCCCGAATTAATTTTGAATAGATTAATACATTTTGTTTATGTGTACCTAACAATATATTAGCGTAATAATTACGTCGCAAACTAAAAATAAATATTTTAGTACCAACCGTGTTTACACATTGTAAAACTTGTTCTTTTTGACTTCCCCTCCTGAATTCGTCACTTGCTAGTGACAAACTTCTTCTATTCCCCTTAAGGCTAGACGAGTTTGTGCTAATATTTACCATCACTTTTACTGCCTGTGCACTGAGGGGAGGATATAGAAAACCAGCTAGTGTAGCCATAAAGTTTGTGTGTATGTCCATAATTGGCTGATCTGATTATTATATTTAACAGGGGAGAACGTGTTGACTTTTCTGAATATGGTGCCCACTGTCGTGTCATAACCTAATATAAGCCACCCTTCCGGCAGCTGGTCTGTCAGCCTCAGGCGTGCTCGTACGATACGTATTTTACGATTCGTCCTACCAGCCTGCTGAATTTATAGATCTAAACGATTTTTTAATTTATTATTTTCATTTTATCAATACATTAATTTATAGTCAATTTAATGAAAAATACATATTTTAGTACAAAAATAAACTGGAGGCCTGAAGTACTTCTTTGCTTATTAAGGTGGTCGTCAACGTGTTAACTATTTTTTACGACCCATTAAATAATGTAAAAATTGGATACATTCCAATTTGGAAAACTAAAATACATAATCGAAAATTTCACAAATTGGCTATAATCAAATTTATAGCTAAAACCCGATTTTGAAAGAACAACATTGCATCATCGCATTTCATATTTTACATAATTTTTAACTAACTTAATATTCGAAAACTTGAAAATCTAAATTTTCAAAATTTCGCAGCTGCCTTAAACATGGGAATATTTTCGAAAATTGACGTTTCATTTATCCTCGCGCTTCAAATTTAAAAAATTTTAAAGGTAAACTCCCACTATTCTTTTTTGCTGATTTTTATAATGATGTAAATATGTAATCATATTTAAAAAACTTAATACATATTCAAAAATTCATTACAGGGATATTTTCAAAACCCAAACTGAGTCTAACAGGACGACGTTTCATGAAAATAATTGAATTTTTATGGAATTGCATCTCCGCATTACATATTTTTTACACTCTTTCTTCACACACATTTGAAAACTCGCAAATGAATTTTTTTCTGGAAAATGGGAATATTTTCAAAAACGAAATTAATGTGGAAACATTAACGTTTCATGAAGTCAATGAAATTTGATTCCCGTGCTTTAAATTTTTATAAAAAATCCCACTTCTGATCCACCATATTATTATTATTATTATTATTATTTATTAATAAACGGTTACACCTTTTTTACAAAATATTTACAATAATATAATTATAACACCTAAATCTGACATGATTTTCAACAATTTTTTTAATAGTGTAAAAACGCCAATTTAAAAAAAACATTCCAAAATTCACATCTTGTTTTTCTTCCTACGGACTTATAAAGGAGCAACGTTTTTTAAACATAAATGAATTTTTGTGGAATTTTATCTCCCCGTGGAATATTTTTTCATTAATTCTTCACTCACACATAGATTTAAAGATAATCTCTCTAAATGTTCTGGCGACTTGATAAAATTTAAAAACAACTGCTATCGACTTAAAACTTTCTAAATCAACTTAAAATACATTCAGAATTGTTATTCTGTAAAATCTACAAACACCGCGTCCACAAGTTTAGGGATAATCACGCGTGAACATAGAGTAAGTTTGAAAAAGTTGTTTAAATATTTTGGCAACTTAAAAAAATACTGAAACAATTGTTATCGACTTAAAACTTTAAAAATCTACTTAAAATATATTCACAATTATAATTATGTAAAATCTACAAACCCCCCACCCCCAAGTTTAGGGATAATCACACGTGAACATAGCGTAAATTTGAAAAAAGTTGTTTAAATTTTTGGCAACTTAAAAAAATACTGAAACAATTGCTATCGACTTAAAACTTTTCAAATCGACTGAAAATACATTCAGAATTGTAATTCTGTAAAATTTACAAAACATCTCATCCCCAAGTTTAGGGATAATCACACGCGAACATAGCGTAAATTTGAAAAAAGTAGTTTACATTTTTGGCAACTTAAAAAATACTAAAACAATTGCCATCGACTTAAAACTTTCCAAATCGACTTAAAATACATTCAGAATGTAATTCTGTAAAATCTACAAACACCTGACCCCCAAGTTTAGGAATAATCGCACGTGAACTTAAAGGAAGTTTGAAAAAGTTGTTTAAATCTTTTGGCTACTTGAAAAAATACTGAAACAATTGCCATCGACTTAAAACTTTCCAAATCGACTTAAAATACATTCATAATTATAATTCTGTAAAATCTACAAACACCCCATCCCCAAGTTTAGGAATAATCGCACGTGAACATAGAGTAAATTTGAAGAGAGTTGTTTAAATCTTATGGCAACTTGAAAAAATACTGAAACAACTGCTATCGACTTAAAACTTTCCAAATCGACTTAGAATACATTCATTCAGAATTGTAATTCTGTAAAATCTACAAACACCCCATCCCCAAGTTTAGGTATATTCACGCGTGAACATAGCGTAAATTTGAAGAAAGTTGTTTAAATCTTTTGGCAACTTGAAAAAATACTGAAACAATTGCTATAGTCTTAAAACTTTCCAAATCAACTGAAAATACATTCAGAATGGTAATTCTATAAAATCAACAAACACCCGATCTCCAAGTGGAAGGATAATCGCACGTGAACATAAAGTAAATTTGAAAAAAGTTGTTTAAATCTTTTGGCAATATGAAAAAATACTAAAACAACTGCTATCGACTTAAAACTTTCTAAATCAATTTAAAATACATTCAGAATTATAATTCTATTAAATCTACAAATACCCCATCCCCAAGTTTAGGGATAATCACACGTGAACATGGAGTGAATTTGAAAAAAGTTGTTTAAATTTTTTGGCAACTTGAAAAAATACCGAAACAATTGCTATCGACTCAAAACTTTCCAAATCGACTGAAAATACATCCAAAATTATAATTCTGTAAAATGTACAAACTCCTGATCCCCAAGTTTAGGGATAATCGCACGTGAACATGGAGTAAATTTGAAAAAGTTGTTTAAATCTTTTGGCAACTTGAAAAAATACTGAAACAATTGCTATCGACTTAAGACTTTCCAAATCGACTTAAAATACATTCAGAATTATAATTCTATTAAATCTACAAACACCCCATCCCTAAGTTTAGGGATAAACAAACGTGAACATAGAGGAAGTTTGAAAAAAGTTGTTTAAATCTTTTGGCAAAAATACTGAAACAATTGCTGTCGACTGAAAACTTTCCAAATCGGGTTAAAATACATTCAGAATTCTAATTCTGTAAAATCTACAGACACCCGATCCCCAAGTTTAGGGATAATCACACGTGAACATAGCGTAAATTTGAAAAAAGTTGTTTAAATCTTCTGGCAACTTGAAAAAAAAATGATACAATCGCTATCGACTTAAAACTTTCCAAATCGACTTAAAATACATTCAGAATTATAATTCTGTAAAATCTACAAACACTCCACCTCTAAGTTTAGGGATAATCACACGTGAACATGGAGTAAATTTGAAAAAAGTTGTTTAAATCTTTTGGCAACTTGAAAAAATACTGAAACAATTGTTATCGACTTAAAACTTTCCAAATCTACTTAAAATACATTCAGAATGGCAATTCTGTAAAATCTACAAACACCTGATCCCCAAGTTTAGGGATAATCACACGCGAACATGGAGTAAATTTGAAAAAAGTTGTTTAAATCTTTTGGCAACTTGAAAAAATACTGAAAATATTGCTATCGACTTAAGACTTTTCAAATCTACTTAATTTATATTCAAAATTATAATTCTATTAAATCTACAAACACCCCATCCCCAAGTTTAGGAATAATCAAACGTGAACATAGAGGAAGTTTGAAAAAGTTGTTTAAATCTTTTGGCAACTTGAAAAAATACCGAAACAATTGTTATCGACTTAAAACTTTCCAAATCGACTTAAAGTACATTCGGAATTGTAATTCTGTAAAATCTACAAATACCCCATCCCTAAGTTTAGGGATAATCACGCGTGAACAAAGAGTAAGTTTGAAAAAGTTGTTTAAATCTTTTGGCAACTTAAAACAATACTGAAACAATTGTTATCGACTTAAAACTTTCCAAATCTACTTAAAATACATTCAGAATGGCAATTCTGTAAAATCTACAAACACCTGATCCCCAAGTTTAGGGATAATCACACGCGAACATGGAGTAAATTTGAAAAAAGTTGTTTAAATCTTTTGGCAACTTGAAAAAATACTGAAAATATTGCTATCGACTTAAAACTTTTCAAATCTACTTAATTTATATTCAAAATTATAATTCTATTAAATCTACAAACACCCCATCCCCAAGTTTAGGAATAATCAAACGTGAACATAGAGGAAGTTTGAAAAAGTTGTTTAAATCTTTTGGCAACTTGAAAAAATACCGAAACAATTGTTATCGACTTAAAACTTTCCAAATCGACTTAAAGTACATTCAGAATTGTAATTCTGTAAAATCTACAAATACCCCATCCCTAAGTTTAGGGATAATCACGCGTGAACATAGAGTAAGTTTGAAAAAGGTTGTTTAAATCTTTTGGCAACTTGAAAAAATACTGAAACAATTGTTATCGACTTAAAACTTTCTAAATCAACCTAAAATACATTCAGAATTGTAATTCTGTAAAATCTACAAACACCCTATCCCCAACATTAGGGATAATCACACGTGAACGTGGAGTAAATTTGAAAAAGGTTGTTTAAATCTTTTGACAACTTGAAAAAATACTGAAACAATTGCTATCGACTTAAAACTTTCCAAATCGACTTACGAATACATTCAGAATTATAATTCTGTAAAATCACAAACACCCCATCCCCAGGTTTACGTGAACATATAGTAAGTTTGGAAAAAGTTGTTTAAATCTTTTGGCGACTTGAAAAAAAAATACTGAAACAATTGCTGTCGACTTGAAACTTCTCAAATTGACTCACAATAGATTCAGAATTATGATTCTGTAAAAATATGCAAGTATCCCTTTCCACCCTTACCCCCAGATTTAGAGATACTTTCATGTGAATTAAAGAAAAGTTGTTTAAACATTTCGACGATGTGAAAAAATAAAAAACAGTTGCCATAAATACGAAATTTTCTACACTTACTCAAAAGTCATCCAGAATTATGATTCAGTACTAAAACTATACATCCCTTCCTTAGATAACCCTAAAGCGTACACGAACATAACGTAAGTTTGAAAAGGGATGTTTAAAGCTTCGGAAGACTTAAAAAAAATTGAAAGCAATTGCTATTAACATGAAACTTTAAAAATTTACTGAAAATGGATTCAGAATTATGATTCTGTATAATCTATAAACATGCTTTTACTAGATTTAAAGATAATCTTTCGCGAACAGAGATTCGGTTTGGGAACTTTTGTTTAAACCTTCTGACGGCTTGAAAAAATATAAAAGCAATTGGGATCACCGTGAAATTTTTCAAATTTACTGAAAATACATTCAAAATTATGATTCTGTAATAACTTATAAACATACCTTCACTAGATTTAAAAATAATCTCTCGCGAACAGTGATTAGGTTTGAGAAAATGTGTTTAAACCTTCCGACGTCTTAAAAAAATATAAAAATTATTGGCATCAATATGAAATTTTTCAAATTTAGTCAAAATGCATTCATAACAAAGTTTACAAAGATTGTAATTTTCTATTATTTTGTTGTGTAACATGTTTTCTATTTGTAAATGTTGTCTATTGTAAAGGAGATTCCGTAAATAAAAATAAAATAAATAAATAATAACCTATAAACATACTTTCACTAGATTTAAAAATAAGACAGTAATTCACCTTTGGTCTTCATCAGATGTGGCATGACCATACAGGAAGTAATGGAACTCAAGACCCTCCCAAAACCCAATTATCAATAACACAATGCGCAACAACATATAGCCAGAGTTACTTGGATTATAATAAAATCAATTTGTTGCGTTGGTCACTAACATCTTCCAATTGAACAAGATTGGAGATTATGGGTAAAAGATTGTTAAATTTACTCTATCCTCGGAGGCTTCAGCTGCACTTTGTCGTGAGGTACAGATAGCCTGGGATGAAGTACCTCATGAAGAAATCAGTGACCTCATTAGGAGTAAGCACACTCGTGTTAATGAGTGGTTCAAACAATTATTAGATTCTAATTCAAGTTTTGATCAATTATTATTAATATTTTAACATATTCCAAAAATACAAAAATTTCCTCAATGCTAAATGCACTTTTTCTAATGCACAAATCGATCCGTTCGTTGCATTAATGTCGGCGACAAGTTTCCCTTTTGATCTGGTAGTGCTCATGCTGTTCTATATATAGGGTGGCTCGTGTTTCCCGGATCGGAACATGTGCGGCTATACATCATACCGTTGAATATTATACTTCCCGTCTTTTCCGCCTATTATTTGAAAGAAATGTCAAACATATTATGTGTTGGTGAGGCAAATGCGCATGAAGTATATTTAAACGTTCACATGTGCCTCATTAACGCCATTTGCGAGTTATTTACAATTGCTGTTACGATTTCATATTTCCATACGAGTTTATGCACAATACATCATGGTCATTAATTATAATAATAAAAGTTTATTAACAGAATACATCCAGTAATAGGAAATTATAGAAAGTGCATACGTTAACAAACGACTTGAAGTTTTACAAATTTATTTAAAACTTATTTGAGATTATGATTCTATAAAATCTGTAAACAACACATCCCAAACTTTCGAGGTAATCCCATTCGAAGCGTGGAATTGATGAAAAATTCAATAATGTCAATGGCTTGGAGAACAGGAAGGAAGAAGAGTGGGTCAATAGAAACAAAAATAAAATTGTGTTTCTCTTTTGATTTATGAAAATTTCATTATAGGAAAACACTTTGTATACCAAAATTATGATTATTTAAATGTTTTGCTTGATGTTCATTAAATATTGGTATAGCCTATTCGGTAGAATCTGGCGGCCGAGGTCGTAAAACGGTTGGTCCGCCCTGAGGATTGACGCACCCTCGAAGAAAAGGTATTGGTGGTTCGTCTAATTGCATCCCATATATTCATTACTGTCCTTCGCTCCTATTGGTATACGCACTTTTACATCAGTACTTCTCAACAAAGATTGGTTTGAGATAAAAAATATTACGTCCCCTACTTACCGAGCTCCGACCCTCTTTTACGATCACAACCGCCAGATTCCGGAGAATGGACTATACAATAGCCATCTAATCGTCCCTAGTGCCAAACTTTCAATTACGCTCAGTTCATCAAATTAGTATAAAATGCAGTTTTTCATAAAAATACTTTCATTTCAAGTATTTAAAAAACTTGGTTTATATAACTTTTGTATGGAAAGACGCTGACAGAAACAAGATGTTTTTTACTGGGACGGTGTAAATAAGGAGAAGGACAATTAACTCCAGTTCCTTTTAAGGGGCGTCATTTATGTCAACGTTTCAATGCAAATTTCCATCTAATATTCCATTCACTGAGCATCCGTGAAGTTAATATTTCCATTTGTAATCAAAATATGCACTGCGATGCTTTTAAAGGCGAGGCTCATTCAGGAATTCCAATTGAGAGAAAAGTGTATATTTCTGCTGGAATCCATACATCTGCGACAATAGTCAGTCGACGTATTTGCCCTTTTTAAAATTAAATATTCCTTATTACAATGCTCGAGCGTCTTGGAAGAAGTTCTTCTGCAGTTAAGTTTATTTGTCAGTTGTTTACATGGACTGTCTATCTATACTAAAGAGGGGTAACTCATGAGTTATGAGTTACTCGACTCAAAGAGTCAATTTGAGGAGTCAAGTAACTCCTTTGTAAATTTGCAGCTCAATTTGAGTCATGAAACCTTCGAAGTGAATATTTTTCTAAAACAGCTTTAAGAGTTGTGTAACAATACAAGTTATTATGTAATTCAATTAATTAAAGGTCGTGACTGAATGGCGAAAAAAATAGTAGTGTAAATTTTTGACGAAATACACTTTATCTATATTTACTTTCAAATTATTAAAATATTATATTGCTATTATTTCATTTTTGTATAGTACAATGAATCATTCTATTTGTGTATTACACACTTGTGTATTATAAAAAAATACATTTATATGGAAATTGTGTATTTTCAACATGTGTGCCCGAATAAAAGCAATAATCCAGCAATATTTGTAAACGTATGCTACAGTGTACATATCCCATGGATGGATTACTTTGAAGAGGATTTTAAAAATGTATAGAACCAACAAAAACTTGCGAACATACCACTTGAATGTATTTCTGTATACGCGATAAACCCCGAATTTTATTTATAAAATACCATTCGACGACAATGCAACAATGATTTAAATAACATAAATTTTACGTTCAACTAGCAGTAGTAATCGTTGTAATATTAATAAACTAACAAGCAGTTGAGTAATTCGACGGAAAGACATAGAAGAATTATTTTGAATTTGAAAAAATCACTGTGATTTAAACACAAAGACATTATTATATAACGTACGAACATTCTCGGGTGAAAGCAGATAGTGAAAATAACGCCCATCATGCTTTAAGCATTACTCTAATTTGCTATAAAATGATTTAATGATTTAATTAATGATTTAATTAAATTAGCCTTCATCTCAAGAACATCTATTTGGAAGATTTCGACTACATATTACTCATCAGGATCCTACCTGGAAATTTAACGAAGTCGTCTCGCCAAACGCGTCTCGGTCTACAAATTATTTACGCACGAATTGGTTGCTAGTGAAGTAACAAGACACTTTGCACATTTGATTTTTTTTAACAGCGAATTTCGATTTGGCAATAAACTCGCAACACGATACTTGACATGGAAAAAAATAATAGAGCGTTCCATTTTGGCAAAGATTGTTCCGAGGGGATCGTAATAGAGAGATGCAATCTGTGTGATTTAATACACTCCGTAAATGAAGTTGTAGCTCATAAACAATTTTAATCGGAAGGGTGTATAAATCTTCGAGGAAATCGGCTTTAGTTTGTATTGTTCTATTGCAAGAGTTGAATTGTATTCGCGAATGGATTGAAATCTACTTGTAAACAGCTTTAAAATTAGTTTGTACTATTTACGTTTATAATCATTGAGTGTGTTAATATTAAGCAGTGCCTGAATTTCATGTGGTGCCTTGATCTGGTTTCTTCTTAAAATGCCGTATCCGGTCAGCGGACGTTGACGCTCTTATGACCATCATAATTATAACTACCATTTGTGCAAGTTTTTTCGTTCTTCATCTTCAGGCAATCCGCTTTCCAGAGACACATTTTATAAGTATATTTTATTACAGGTTCCAGATTCTTTCAAGTTTGTTGATGTTCGTCGGTTTCGGACGTTGAATTTTTGCACATTTAGCTGTCGTCCAATTACTTTATTTTTACGTTTTTAAAATGAAATCTACGGACGCTGTTATTGAGCTTAAGGAGAATATATTGAATTTATGATTTTGCAGAAAAGTTTTTATTCATTGTCCATAAAAATTAAGTTCTGTTTAAACTGTAATTTAATAACAATAATATGTCTTTATTCTTTAGACTGCATACGATATTTACACATAAATGAAATAAACAGTATTGGATGGAGCCTAAAAATACACAGAAGTGCAGTATATATTACGTTATAAATTCCTAGTTTGAATCATTAACATCGACCAACGCGTTAGTAAACTGCGTATTTTCAAAAATCAACATCAAAGTAGTGTGATTAACCCTTACCCAACGAGCTAGTTATAATAGTCGCAACTATCGCTTTACAAACAACGAATAAGCTCATTTAAGAATTGTGTTTATGGTGAATGCGCCGGGAACCTAACTCTATCTTAATCCAGATTTTTTTAATTGTCGTGAATATTCTTTGGGTTGATACTAAAATTATCATATTTTTTTTAATTTATGATGAATTATACGTTAAGCCATTTGTTGATGATTGAATTGGCTCACCTGTCCAATCATTACTTTTTAACACCTTCCAATGCTTTTGCGAACAGATTTTTGATACTTTTTTCTAACGCAATTATCTAATACATACTTTTTTTTTCTTATTTTGTGTTTGTTCCTGGTTTATTCGTGTATAAATTATTTTTCTGTTCTTTATTCGTCGTGGGTTTCTCATCTTAACCTCCCTTATTTTTTAACCAGTGGAGGCACCTATAAACTACTGGAATTCTACTGTTTTAGTTATCAAAAATGGCCAATGCCTTCAAAAGCTGTACGTTTTCAAAAACACAACTTGACAGATTTTTTAAAATTCAGCATTATGTTTAAACTATAATTTTAATCATCCAACTCAACAAACATGTTACTAAGTGGTTTGTTTTTAAATAACCAAATTAAAATGTTAAAATTTTAAAATACTCAATTGTTGCTTAGTTCTACAAAAAACTTTTATAAATTAACCACCACCGATTACATTTTTGGGTTTAAATAATCAAAATTGATTTACGTTTTAGGTGTTTGTTTGGCAAATCACTGCCAATCTGCAGATTTTTCCAATTTTCAATTAGTTCAAGATAACCGTGTCTTAAACACTCTTTTCTACAACTTAAGTGATGTAAATGGTGATTAGCCGTAAATAAAAAAAGAAAGAAAGAAATAAAAAGTGCAGCTGGTACTAATTTTACAGAAAAAACGTTTTACGACTGTGTACTTCGTGACGGAGAAAATAAAACTGATAATTCGCAACGTAAAGTTATCCAACTGTTTTGGAAGAGCTTATAAAAATATAATGAAAGTTTCTAGTCGATGAACATTTTTTTGAGTAATCATTTTGATTATCCGATATTTATATAAGTTTAGTTTTTCAAGTTACTCCAGTACTCTCAGAAATAACAATTTATTTAACGAAAAAATGTATAAAATTAATTATTTATATAATAACCCAAATAATCGAATGTCGGCTAATAAATTAAACTCGTACGACTGGTTCAATTTATTTGATACAAAAAAAAAATGTGTTTAAGAAAAACTTAAATAAACATAACACTCTTATTAGGTAGTATTAGTAGTAGTATTATTAGTTTTAAGTTTAATTTTAAGCAAAAAAAAATAGATGAATTTATGTAAAATGGGGATTTCCGTGAATGGATAAATAAATAAATAATTACAAGTTTTTCAAATTCACTTTTTTAAATTAAATTATCCCAAAATCTAGAGATGAAATATTAGTAGTTGTCACAGAACTGTATTGTGAGTAGTACTATATTTTTTTTAGGTGAATAATAATTGTTTTTACATATTTTTTCAAGTCGCTAATCAAGTTAAAAGTTTTATAAAATCATTCTCTGTAGGCATAAAATTATCATAAAAATGTTTGTAATTTTTTCACACAATCAATTTCTAAAACAATTTGAGTTGTTCTAGAAAGTTTCAAGTCGATAGCAATTGTTTTTATATTATTTTCAATGCAACAAACTAATTTAAATTTTTACAAATGTACTTTTTTTATAAAATCACCGCAAAATCAATTCGTATGTTTATAATTTTTCAAAGAATAAATTTTGAATAATTTTGGAAAGTTTTAAGCCAATTGCAATTGTATTTATATATTTTTCGAGACAACAAGAAAAAATATAATTTTCATAAATTGACTCTCCTGTTCACACAAAACGATCTCAAAATCTATTAAAGAGATGTTTGCAATAATTTGTAGCATCAATAATAAAATTAATTTTAAGTCATTCTGGAGAGTTTCAAGTCGTTGGAAATTGTTGTTATATTTTTTTTGAGTAATAATTTTCATAATTACAATTTTTTTCAAATTTACTCGTAACATTAAATTATCCTAAAATTTGGGGATACAATATTAGAAGTTTTTACTGAACTGCAATTAAGTTTTCATTATGGGTAGTATGATGCATTTTTAAGTCAATAACAATTGTTTTTGTATTTTTTTCAAGTCGCTAAAATTATTTAAAGATTTTATAAAATCATTCTCTGTTGCCTTCAAATTATCTCAAAATCTATCTGCAATTAAGTTTTTATTATGTGTAGTACTATATATGTTTAAGTCAATAACAATTGTTTTTATATTTTTTCAAGTCGGTAAAATAATTTAAAATTTTTATAAAATCATTCTCTACCTTAAAATTATCTCAAAATCTATTAAGAAAATGTTTATAATCTTTTCACAAAATGAATTTCGAGCACATTTTGAGTTAGTTTAGAAAGTTTCAAGTCGATAGCAATTGTTTTTTTTATTATTTTCAATGCAACAAACTAATTACAATTGTTACAAATGTACTTTTTAAAAAATAACATAAAATTATCCCAAAATCTATTAAGTTGTTTATAATTTTTCAAAGATAAATTTTCAGTCATTTTGTAACGTTTTAAGCCAACGGCAATTGTATTTATATTTTATTCGAATCAACAAAAAAAAAATGTTATAAATTGACACTCCTGTTCACATGAGATGACCTCAAAAATCATTGCGGAGATGTTTGAAAAATTTTGCAGCGTCGATCTAAAATAAATTTTAAGTCATTCTGGCAAGTTTCAAATCGATGAACAATGTTGTTATATTTTTTTTTCGAGACAGCAAAATAATAAATTTCACAATTAATTTCTTTTCAATTTATTCTTAGCATGAAATTATCCCAAAATCTAGGGTTGAAATATTGTAATTTTTTACAGAACAGCTATTAATTATGCATTATGTAGAGTAATATACATTTTTAAGTCAATAACAATTATTTTTGTATTTTTTTCAATTCGCTAAAATTGTTTAATTTTTTTATAAAAATTGGCATAAAATTATGCCAAAATATTTTAAGATAATGTTTATAATTGTTTTACTGAATAAATTCGAATACATTTGGAGTTGTTTTGAAAAGTTTCAAGTCGACAGCAATTTTCAATACAACAAACATTACAATTTTTACTAATTTACTTTTTAAAAAATCTTTCTCTGTTAACATTGAATGATCATAAAGTCTATTAAGATGTCTACAATTTTTCAAAGAATCAATCTTGGATCAATTTTGAGTAAATTTTAAGCCAATGGCAATTATATTGTATTATATGTATTGTCGACCTGTGTAAAACGTATGTTAACACACCAATAATAATAAATAAATAAATAAATAAATAAATAAATATTTATATTTTTTCCGAGTCAATAAAAAACAATTCAATTTTTATAAACTGACTCTCCTGTTAATATGAAATGATTTCAAAATCTATTAAGGAGATGTTTGTAATATTTAACAGCATCGATCTAATATAAATTTTATCATTCTAGTTTCAAGTCGATGGCAGTTGTTACATGTTTTTCGTGTAATAATTTTCACAATTACATTTGTTTCAAATTTACTCTTAACATGAAATTATTCCAAAACCTAGGGATGAAATATTAGAAGTTTTTACAGAGGTGCAATTAAATATGAATAATATTATCATTTTTCAAGTCAATAATAATTATTTTTATATTTTTTCAAGTTGTTAAATTTATTCCAAGTTTTTATAAAATCATTCTCTGTTGGCTTAAAATTATCTCAAAATTTTTAAAGAAAATGTTAATATGTATGTATATGTAAAAGTTAATAATTTTTTTTGCAGAATCAATTTTAAATGTTTTTTGTAAAGTTTCAAGTCGATAGCGATTGTTTTTTTTATATTATTTTCAATGCAACAAACTAATTACATTTTTTACAAAGTCTTTCTCTGTTAACATACAATTATCGCAGGATCTAATAACATGTTTAAAATTTTCCAAAATCTTGAAAAAATCTTTAGTAATTTTGAAAGTTTTATGCCAAGGGCGACAGTATTTATATTTTTTTCAAAAAGTCCACAAAAAAAAATATATAAATTAACTCTCCTCTTCACTTGAAATGATCTCAAAATCTATTAGGATGTTTGTAATATTTTGCAGCATCGATTTAAAATAAATTTCTGGAAAGTTTAAAATCGATGGCAAGTGTTTTTTCGAGTCAGCATAATAATATGCAATTTTCACAATTTCAATTTTTTTTTCAAAACTCTTAACACAATCTAGGGATGGAAATTTAGAACTGCAATTAAGTATGCATTAAGTGTAGTATTATAAATTTGTAAGTCAATAACACTTGTTTTTGTATTTTTTTTTTCAAGTCGCTAAAATTATTTAAAATGTTTAGAAAACCATTCGCTGTTGGCATAACATTATCCCATAATCTATTAAGGAAATGTTTGTAATTTTTTCACACAATCAATTTGGAATATATTTTGAGTTGTTTCAGAAATTTACGAGTCAACAGCAATTTTCGATTGAAAAAACTGAAAAAAGTATTTAAAAAAAAGTTTCTTAAAAAAAGTTTGTATTTTTCCCGTAGAATACGATCCCGCAATAAAAAATAGGGAGTTCCATTTGAAAAATCTAAGTTGATCTTCGTTTGACCTTGAAAATTGACCCCGAGATCATTTCCCCTCCGAACCCTACAACTTTTATCTGAAACCTTTTTTGCTATGTTGATCGGGTTTCAAGATATTTGGGGTGGCAATTTAAAATGGGGCACCCTGTATACTTTATAAATTTGAAATAAAAATGAAAATATAAAAGTTACATAAAATTTAACAATAATTGTAGAGAAATTTTTTTAAACTACATTGATTTTTGATTAAATTTTCTGTTTTTTTTTACATAGGCTTGAGCCATATAATCACACACGGCTAGGATTTTGATTAAATTGATAAATATGAAAGGTATCACAAAAATGCTTCTTATACCATTAAATCGGAAAAAATTGATGATGGCCCTTCAATACAATATTTTTCTCATCAAATAAGAAGTTTGGCAAATAAGGTAATAACAAAATAAAGTGAGTGTTTTATTCAGTGATTCTATAATGAATTACCACGTAGTAGCGGTCGCAACCATCACCATGATTAAAGCAATTTTAAATGTTTTAACTTCAAAAAAGTACAATTTTAAGCTCTTACGTTGATTTCACAAAAACATTTCATAATCCGTTTTCAAATTACATAAAATTGTCCACATTTTGACGTTAAAATCATCAAAATGACAACGAGTTTGGAAGTTGCGTAATTTCAAAAATTGGATTCATGGTTTGTTGCACAAAATTGGTTTCGGTTGATATTATTATCAAAGAATGAGTGAAACATTACTTGGAGCTTAATGAATAAATCTCACATGCTTCTGTATTTACGCTCTGCTTAACTTTCTAAAGTTTGTGATCAGAGTAAAGGATATTTTTCTCACTTAAAAAAAAAAACGAATCCTTACACAATGAAATTTAATTAAACCCGCAATTTTATTAAGCCATTCAAGCGGTCATTACGCCATAAATTCTCGTATTTTTTCCTCCTCGTTCTCGCACAAAGGACTTTAATAACAAACTCTCGCGCCACCTCTCCGCCAGATGATCCGGGGATGAAGTCGGGGGCCGCTTCGTCACCGAAAGTTTTCAGATAATTTAATAAGAATAAGCAATTGCCGACTGCTGGGACGCAAAAGATAAAACCCTCGACTTTATATACACGCCCGATTAATTCCGGGCGAAAATGTAAGCAATCGCAGCTTCATTAGCTCACGGACCATTTCGTTTAACGCATTTTTTTTTCTTCGGCCATTGTGCTTTTTTAATTGTTTGGCGACGGTGTCGAATTACCATAACTTGACCGTAATGTCTGGCTGTTATTAAATGAGATCTGAGTTGGGTCTTCTCGCCGGAGGCAGCTAGAGCTAACCGTGATATACGACTTTTGCCAGCTCCGCATCAGTAATAAAGTCGAATTATTGAGCTCAACTTACGCGAAATGGCGAGCTCATAAAGTGAAATATATTCGTCATATATATGTTACTTGTTCGCTGGATTCGTATGTTAAAATTTAATAATGTTCCAATTTAATTGCTGCATTAAATCAAATGTATATGTATCTGAAATATTAAATTATTGCAATTATTTATGTCATTGGTTTTAAAGGTGAAACTGCTTGAACTAATTTAACTAATATTTGGTTATACAGAGTCAGCGCCGGTGCTAGGGTTTATGCCGTTACAGGCGAAAAAAAATTTCTGCCCTAACCTAAATCAAGTTTTGCAAAATTATTTTAAACATACAATTTTTGTTTTTCAAATTTGTTAGGAAATGTGGCCATCATGTAACTTTCTTTGATTCGATGAAATAAATATTTCTAAAAAATATTTCTTATTGGCCAATATGAAAATAATCAACGCAATCCGCCTGGAAACAAAATGCCATCACTTTGTACTTAAATTTGAGAGTGAAATAAATGTGCAACTTGTGATTAAAAAAATTCTAAATATATGATCGCACTTGGAATTATCTTTAAAATTTCCAAATCTGCTCGGAAATGACATATTTTTGACATATCAAAAAATAATTGACGCACCTTGCTTTTAAACAAAATGGCGACACTATTAACTTGACTTGAATGAGGTGCAATTCGCGATTAAAGAAATTATAATAATATTATCGCACTTCAAATTATCTTCAACTTTTTCAAATGCTCTCAAAAATGACATATTTTTGACATATCTATCAAATAATTGACGCATCCGGCATGTAAACAAAATGGCTGCACTCTGAACTTGAATTTGAGTGACTGAAATGTGCACCTCGTGAATAAAAAAAATTAAAAATATTACCGCACGTGGAATACCTTCAGAAATTTTACAAATGCACTCAGAAATGATGTAGTTTTGACATACCAAAAAATAATCGACGCACCTCTTGTAAACAAAATGGCAGCACTCTGAACTGGAATTTGAGTGAGTGAAATGTGCACCACATGAATTAAAAAAATCTAAAAAAAATTATCGCCCGTGGAATTTGCTTTAAAATTACCAAATTTGCGTAGAAAGAACATATAATAACATAAGATAATACACCTTGCTTGTAAACAAAATGGCAGCACTATGAACTCGAATTTAAGTGAGTGAAGCATGCACCACCTGTTTAAAAAAGTTCTAAAAAAAATATCGCCCGCGGAATTTGCTTAAAAATTTCCAAATTTGCTTAGAAATAACATATTTTTGACATAACAAAAGATAATCAACGCACCTTGCTTATAAACAAAATGTGGCACTATGAACTCGAATTTGAGTGAGTGAAATGTGCACCACCTGATTAAAAATATTTAAAAAAAATTATCGCCCGTGGAATTTGATTAAAAATTTCCAAATTTGCTTAGAAATAACATATTTTGGACACACCAAAAGATAATTAACACACCTTGCTTATAAACAAAATGGCAGCACTATGAACTCGAATTTGAGTGAGTGAAATGTGCACCACCTGATTAAAAATATTCTAAAAAAATTGTCGCCCGCGGAATTTATTTCAAAATTTCCAAATTTGCTTAGAAATAACATATTTTTGACATACCAAAAGATAATCAACGCACCTTGCTTATAAACAAAATGTGGCACTATGAACTCAAATTTGAGTGAGTGAAATGTGCACCACCTGATAAAAAATATTCTAAAAAAATTATCGCCGGCGGAATTTGATTCAAAATTTCCAAATTTACTTAAAAATAAAATATTTTTGACATACCAAAAGATAATTAACGCACCTTGCTTGTAAACAAAATGGCAGCACTATGAACTCGAATTTAAGTGAGTGAAGCGTGCACCACCTGATTAAAAATATTCTAAAAAAATTATCGCCCGCGGAATTTGCTTCAAAATTTCCAAATTTGCTTAAAAATAACATATTTTTGACATACCAAAAGATAATTAACGCACCTTGCTTGTAAACAAAATGGCAGCACTATGAACTCGAATTTAAGTGATTGAAGCGTGCACCACCTGATTAAAAAATTCTAAAAAAATTATCGCCCGCGGAATTTGCTTCAAAATTTCCAAATTTGCTTAAAAATAACAAATTTTTGACATACCAAAAGATAATTGACACACCTTGCTTGTAAACAAAATGGCAGCACTCTGAACTTGAATTTGAGTGAGTGAAATGTGCACCACCTGATTAGAGAAATTCTAAAAAAAATTATCGCCCGCGGAATTTGCTTCAAAATTTCCAAATTTGCTTAGAAATAACATATTTTTGATATAACAAAAGATAATCAACGCACCTTGCTTGTAAACAAAATGGCAGCACTATGAACTCGAATTTAAGTGAGTGAAGCGTGCACCACCTGATTAAAAATATTCTAAAAAAATTATCGCCCGCGGAATTTGCTTCAAAATTTCCAAATTTGCTTAAAAATAACATATTTTTGACATACCAAAAGATAATTAACGCACCTTGCTTGTAAACAAAATGGCAGCACTATGAACTCGAATTTAAGTGATTGAAGCGTGCACCACCTGATTAAAAAAATTCTAAAAAAATTATCGCCCGCGGAATTTGCTTCAAAATTTCCAAATTTGCTTAAAAATAACAAATTTTTGACATACCAAAAGATAATTGACACACCTTGCTTGTAAACAAAATGGCAGCACTCTGAACTTGAATTTGAGTGAGTGAAATGTGCACCACCTGATTATAAAAATTCTAAAAAAAATTATCGCCCGCGGAATTTGCTTCAAAATTTCCAAATTTGCTTAGAAATAACATATTTTTGATATAACAAAAGATAATCAACGCACCTTGCTTGTAAACAAAATGGCAGCACTATGAACTCGAATTTAAGTGAGTGAAACGTGCACCACCTGATTAAAAATATTCTAAAAAAATTGTTGCCCGCGGAATTTGCTTCAAAATATCCAAATTTGTTTAGAAATAACATATTTTTGACACAACAAAAGATAATTGTCGCACCTTGCTTGTAAACAAAATGGCAGTACTATGAACTCGATTTTGAGTGAGTGAAATGTGCACCACCTGATTAGAAAAATTCTAAAAAAATTATCGCCCGCGGAATTTGCTTCAAAATTTCCAAATTTGCTTAAAAATAACATATTTTTGACATACCAAAAGATAATTAACGCACCTTGCTTATAAACAAAATGGCAGCACTATGAACTCGAATTTAAGTGAGTGAAGCGTGCACCACCTGATTAAAAATATTCTAAAAAAATTATCGCCCGCGGAATTTGCTTCAAAATTTCCAAATTTGCTTAAAAATAACATATTTTTGACATACCAAAAGATAATTAACGCACCTTGCTTGTAAACAAAATGGCAGCACTATGAACTCGAATTTAAGTGATTGAAGCGTGCACCACCTGATTAAAAAAATTCTAAAAAAATTATCGCCCGCGGAATTTGCTTCAAAATTTCCAAATTTGCTTAAAAATAACAAATTTTTGACATACCAAAAGATAATTGACACACCTTGCTTGTAAACAAAATGGCAGCACTCTGAACTTGAATTTGAGTGAGTGAAATGTGCACCACCTGATTAGAGAAATTCTAAAAAAAATTATCGCCCGCGGAATTTGCTTCAAAATTTCCAAATTTGCTTAGAAATAACATATTTTTGATATAACAAAAGATAATCAACGCACCTTGCTTGTAAACAAAATGGCAGCACTGCGAACTCGAATTTAAGTGAGTGAAACGTGCACCACCTGATTAAAAATATTCTAAAAAAATTGTTGCCCGCGGAATTTGCTTCAAAATATCCAAATTTGTTTAGAAATAACATATTTTTGACATAACAAAAGATAATTGTCGCACCTTGCTTGTAAACAAAATGGCAGTACTATGAACTCGATTTTGAGTGAGTGAAATGTGCACCACCTGATTAGAAAAATTCTAAAAAAATTATCGCCCGCGGAATTTGCTTCAAAATTTCCAAATTTGCTTAAAAATAACATATTTTTGACATACCAAAAGATAATTAACGCACCTTGCTTATAAACAAAATGGCAGCACTATGAACTCGAATTTGAGTGAGCGAAATGTGCACCACCTGATTAGAAAAATTCTAAAAAAATTATCGCCCGCGGAATTTGCTTCAAAATGTCCAAATTTGTTTAGAAATAACATATTTTTGTCATAACAAAAGATAATTGTCACACCTTGCTTGTAAACAAAATGGCAGTACTATGAACTCGAATTTGAGTGACTGAAATGTGCACCACCTGATTAAAAATATTCTAAAAAAATTATCGCCCGCGGAATTTGCTTCAAAATTTCCAAATTTGCTTAGAAATAACATATTTTTGATATAACAAAAGATAATCAACGCACCTTGCTTGTAAACAAAATGGCAGCACTGCGAACTCGAATTTAAGTGAGTGAAACGTGCACCACCTGATTAAAAACATTCTAAAAAAATTGTCGCCCGCGGAATTTGCTTCAAAATTTCCAGATTTGCTTAGAAATAACATATTTTTGACATAACAAAAGATAATCAACGCACCTTGCTTGTAAACAAAATGGCAGTACCATGAACTCGAATTTAAGTGAGTGAAGCGTGCACCACCTGATTAAAAAAATTCTAAAAAAAATATCGCCCGCGGAATTTGCTTCAAAATTTCCAAATTTGCTTAGAAATAACATATTTATGACATACCAAAAGATAATTGACGCACCTTGCTTGTAAACAAATGAACTGAAACTTAAGTTTTCAAATTTAATAACTAACTTTTCTTAAATTTTCTCTTCAATATTCATAAAGCCAGAAAGTATGTTTAATAATAGTAACCCAAGAATTTTCCCAATGAACCGCGGAATACAATTAAGCGCACCTTAATTAAAAATTCCCACAAGAAAACCACCCCCTCCCTCACTCCCTTCCTCCTGGAAATCCAATTACACCTTCAATATCAATTAAGTGTAAAACACACGTTTTCTCCTTAATTTTCTACATGTGTACGAATTTAATTTTTCCTTTCCCAATTAAAAATAATTAAAATCCCTACCGAAGGCAATGTTTGTGTACGGGATAAATCAACCACTTCACTCCCCCACGTGAAATGTAGTTCCTGTGTAACTCAATACTAGGTTTGTATTTCTATTAGATTTAATTGACATTATAATAATTAAAAAAGAAATCATTGTGCGAACGCGCAAAACACGTAAATGATTCCGAGTTGGTCATTAATTCTGCCCGTTAGTCCTGGATCCTAATTAATTACATAATGGTCGTAAAATGTAAATTCGTTGGAAGCTGTGAGCGTGTGAACTGGCCGTGGATTATTCGTTTGGGCTTCCTAAAATTTGTTTCTCACAGATTTGCATATAAATTTTGTTAATCAACACCTAATCCGCCTAAATTTAAATAATAACGTATATTTGTTTTTTCGCCATCCTCAAGAGAAGAACTATCAATCAATTTATTAATCAGTTTAAACATTTCCAATTAAATCGAATATTGTTTTGTAATGATCTGCGGTAAATATTTTAATTCTTCTACTTTAAAGAAACTGATTAATTTGTCTAAAAAAATTCCGGCCAATACGTATTTTTTTTTAAATGTATGTTGTGCGTTGGAAGTTTTTGAGGGGGTAGAATATGTTCGTTTCTTCGAAAAATATGAAACTTTCTTATATGCTTAAAAAAAATCCGGTCAATACGTTAAAAATAGTAAAAAAATTCTATGATGTGGGCGAGTAGTTTTTCGAGAGGGGTAGAAATATGTTAATTTCATCGAAAAATATGAAACTTACAAATTTATCTAAAAAATTTCAGCCAATACGTAAAAAATAGTAAACAAATTCTGTGAGTGGTCGGGTAGTTTTTCGAGAGGGGTAGATATTTGTTAATTTATTTGAAAAATATGAAATTTACTAACTTGCTTAAAACAATTCCAGACAACAGGTAAAAATTAGTTAAAAAATCCCATGTTGGCGAGAGTAGTTTTTGAGGGGGTGGAAATAATTTTCTTTCTTCTAAAAATAAGAAACTTACTAATTCACCTAATAAAATACCAGTCATCACGTGAAAAATAGTCAAAGAATTCTATGATATATGGGGGTTGTTTTTTGGGAGGTAGAAATATGTTCGTTTCTTCGAAAAATATGAAACTTTTTAGTTCACCTCAGAAAAAACCAGGCAACACGTGAAAAATAATAAAAAAATTGTATGTGGTGCGAGGGTAGTTTTTGAGGAGGTATAAATAAGTTTTTTTCTTCGAAAAATATTAAACCTATTAATCCGCAAAAAACATTTTCATTCAATACCAAAAAAATTGTTAAAAAATTATATGGTGTGCAGGGTTACTTTTTGAGGGGGTAGAAATAAGTTTCTTTCTTCTAAAAAATGAGAAACTTACAAACTCGCCTAAAAAACCCAGCCAAAAAAATAGTTTAAAAATTCAATGATATGCGAGGGTAAATCATAGAATTTTTGAGAGGGTGGAAATAAGTTTTTTTCTTCTAAAAATATGATACTTACCAATTCACCTAAAAAAATCCATCTAATACACGACAAATAATTGCAAAATTCTATAATGTGGGTGGGTAGTTTTGCGAGAAGTAGAAATATGTTCGTTTCTTCGAAAAATATGTTTCTTTCTTTTAAAATTTGAAACTTAATTATAGTATAGTTTAGTATAGTATACTATAGTAATTTATTTCATGTTTTGGCAGCCTAGCATTACATACGTCAGAAATTTCACATAATAATACATAAATATAATTAACATTAGTTAAGTTAGGTCAATAAATAAAATACGTTTTTTATAATAAAATACATGGGACACTACTAACATTTTAAAAATAATGTCATTATTTGATTGAATCTGATATAATATATAATATGTTAGGCATCAAGTCATATTGCCAAAATCGACATCATTCAGAAAACTTTGAAAATTGTAATATATTTTTTTTTTCAGCCAATGCGTGAAAAATAGTTAAAAAATTCTATAATGTATGGGGATAAGTTTTGAGGGGGTATAGATAAGTTTCTTTCTTCGAAAAATATTAAACTTACCGATTCATTTAAAAAAATTCCAGCCAATATGTGAAAAACAGTAAAAAAAATTCTATGATGTGCGTGGGTAGTTTTTCAAGGGGGTAGAAAAATGTTCGTTTCATCGAAAAATATGAAACTAACTAATTTTCCTAAAGAAAATCCAGCTAACACGAAAGATAGTAAAAAAATTCTATGTGGTGCGGGGGTCGCAGAAATAGGTTTTTTTCTTCGAAAAAATAGTTTAAGAACCCTATAATGTACCGGGGTACTTATTGAGGGATTGGAAATATGTTCGTTTCTTCGAAAAATATAAAACCTTTTAATTCGTTAAAAAAAACAGTCAACACGAGGAAAATTTGTTAAAAAAAAATCTATGTGGTGCGGGGGTTGTAGAAATAGGTTTTTTTCTTTGAAAAATGGTTTAAAAATCCTATAATGTACCGGGGTACTTCTTGAGGAATTGGAAATATGTTTGTTTCTTCAAAAAATATCAAAGTTTTTAATTAGTCTAAAAAAAATTCTATGTGGTGCGGGGATTGTGGAAATAAGTTTTTTTCTTCGAAAAATGGTTTAAAAATCCTATGAATGAAATATAAAAGTTTTTAATTCGCCTAAAAAAATACCAGTCAACACGATTGTTAAAAAATTCTATGTGGTGGGGGGGTTGTAGAAATAAGTTTATTTCTTCGAAAAATAGTTTTAAAATCCTATAATGTAGCGGGGTACTTCTTAAGGAATTGGAAATATGTTTATTTCTACGAAAAATATCAAAATTTTTAATTCGTCTAAAAAAATACCAGTCAACACGATTGTTAAAAAATTCTATGTGGTACGGGAGTTGTAGAAATAAGTTTATTTCTTCGAAAAATGGTTTTAAAATTCTAAAATGTACCGGGGTACTTCTTGAGGAATTGGAAATATGTTTGTTTCTTCGAAAAATATCAAAGTTTTTAATTCGTCTAAAAAAATACCAGTCAACATGGGAAAAATTGTTAAAAAATCTATGTGGTGCGGGGGTTGTGGAAATAAGTTTATTTCTTCAAAAATTAGTTTTAAAATCCCATAATGTACCGGGGTACTTCTTGAGGGATTGAAAATACGTTTGTTCCTTCGAAAAGTATCAAACTTTTTAATTTGCATAAAAAAACACCAGCCAACACGAGAAAAATAGTAAAATAGTAAAAAAAATCTATGTGGTGTGGGGGTTGTAGGAATATGTTTTTCTCTTCGAAAAATGGTTTTAAAATCCTATTAATGAAATATCAAAGTTTTTAATTCGTCTAAAAAAATACCAGTCAACACGATAAAAATTGTTAAAAAATTACATGTGGTGCAGGGGTTGTGGAAATAAGTTTATTTCTTCGAAAAATAATTTTAAAATCCTATGATGCATCGGAGTACTTCTTGTGGGATTGGAAATATGTTTGTTCCTTCGACAAGTATCAAACTTTTTAATTTGCATAAAAAAACACCAGCCAACACGAGAAAAATAGTATCAACATTTTATGTGGTGGGGGGGTTGTAGGAATAGGTTTTTTTCTTCGAAAAATGGTTTAAAAATCCTATGAATGAAATATCAAAATTTTTAATTCGTCTAAAAAAATACCAGTCAACACGAGAACAATTGTTAAAAAAAATTATGTGGTGCGGGGGTTGTAGAAATAGATTTTTTTCTTCGAAAAATGGTTTCAAAATCCTATAATGTACTGGGGTACTTCTTGAGGAATTGGAAATATGTTTGTTTCTTCGAAAAATATCAAAGTTTTTAATTTGTTTAAAAAATACCAGTTAACACGAGAAAGATTGTTAAAAAATTCTAGGTGGTGCGGGGGTTGTAGAAATAAGTTTATTTCTTCGAAAAATAGTTTTAAAATCCTATAATGTACCGGGGTACTTATTGAGGGATTAAAAATACGTTTGTTGCTTCGAAAAGTATCAAACTTTTGAATTTGCATGAAAAACACCAGCCAACACAAGAAAAATAGTAAAATAGTAAAAAAAATCTATGTGGTGTGGGGGTTGTAGGAATAGGTTTTTTTTCTTCGAAAAATGGTTGAAAAAATTCATCGAAAAATATTAAACTAATTCATTCGGCTAAAAAAATTCCAGCCAACACGTGAACATTAGAAATATGTTCGTGTCTTCGAGAAATGTGAAACTTATTAATTCGTCTAAAAAAATTCATAACATAGTTAAAAAATTGTATAATGTGTGGGGGTAGTTTTTGAGGGGGCAATAAGTCCGTTTCTTCTAAAAATATGAAACTTTCTAATTGGCCTAAAAAATATCAGTCAACACGTGAAAAATAGTGATGTGCGAGGGTAATTTTGAAGGGGTAGAAATAAATTTCTTTCTTCGAAAAATATAGAAGTTACTAATTCGCCTAAAAATATTCCAGCTGAGACGTGAAAAATAGTAAAAAAATTCTATGTATTGCGGGGGTGGTTTTTGAGGGAGGGTAGAAATAAGTTTCTTTCTTCTAGAAAAATGAAGCTTACTAATTCACCTAAAAAAAAATCCAGCCAATACGGGATTATATTTTTATTTTGTTTATTTTTTTTTTATTCTTTTTTACATAGTGAGGAAGAAGAAGTGAAGAAACAGTATCGAAATATTGATATAACTTTTTTATTACCGAGTTTAGGAAAATATATTTCAAATTAAATTTGTTAGGTTAAAAGTGCTGTATTCAATTACGACCTTATAATAATAATAATAATAATAACAATAATAATATTGTTTATTAATTCATTACGCTGTATTAAATACAGATTGAATATGTGAAAAGAAACACAATACACAACAAATATTTAAATGAGATTATTGAATTTTTAATTTTTCACATTTTCTGCTGTGAAAATCGACACTATATTAAATTGCTGTAGAGTGCACGATCGTAACATAAAATTAGTGCCAGAAGAAAATAAACCAAAACTTTGTGGAAAATGCTACAATATTCTATTACACTTCGCGAAACCTAGCGAACGAACCGAATACCTTTTATATCAAAATCATAATTATTTGGCTACATATACTATCCACCAAATGGTGCAATCTCTCTCTCTCTCTCTCATAGCAGATGAACAATTTATAAATTACACAGCACAATATGACACACATATAACAAATTCCGTGCTGCAAGCTTAACTCAATTAAAACCGACGCATTAAAGCGGAGTCTTGTCACATAGAAAGCTCACCATAAATCAAAGAATAATCAAATTCCGACTGCAACTGCAACGTTTTACTGCCGGCAGACAATAGGACCTTATTCCCGACACAAATTAAATAATTTCATGTCCGTTTCATTCGGAATGATTTAGTGCCATTTTAACTGTTATGGTATGTAAACAACGGCACGCCAAACGCATTTGTCCCAGTTCTACAGATATATGTTTACGTTTTGTTTGTGTGCACAAATTATATAAATAAATGGTCGGTCGTAACCGATAGGGGTGGATTTCATAAATATTTGGTTTTGGTTTGATTATTTTCATAGCCGAATCGGAGAGTAAAAAGTGCATCTGATTTTTTTTTATAATTAAAGCAAATTAGATCAATTTAAAGATGATCGAAGTTTAAATCTATTGTATTGTTGTATTGTAAATTGATGAATTAACATTTATCGTAATAATTGCGTAATAATATTGAACATATTTTAACACGTAAATTTAGTTCCAGATTCTGGTATTCCGTCCCGCCTCTGTGAATAATGAGATTGTTTAAGACTGTAATAACTTTAAGATTTAAAAAAATACAAAAATAATTTTCATCGATTTTTTGAAAACTTTTAACCGCCATTGGTGACGCAATAATGGTGACGCCAATCTCACGCACCGGGGTTTTCAACTGAAGATTTTTCAAAACGTGTTACTAATAGTTCATGTTTTTTTTTAATTTATGCTCTTTGACAATAAAACAAAGATATTTAATCAATTTAAGCTTTGCAATGCGGCAGCTACTCGAAACTGCAACAAAAAAACAATCACGGAGGATAAAGTTATTCGACACACCCGGTCTCACAGACCAGTAGGGTCACCATTAGCGGGTTAATATACATACAAACATCTTTATTATGCAGATATGGTACAAAAAGCAAAAGTCTATAAAAATATAAAATCGCAAAAAGATAGGTTTCTGCTAAATGGCTATCAATCTGGAGTGGCTGAATTTGATCAACTTTTGTCGCTCGAATGCTCTTCGTTATTATTGATGAAAAGATGAGATGAATAGATGAATAGTAATGTTGGGATTTTTGGGATAATATTTAGATTGACTTTTATTATTTACTTAAAATATGTATTTTCGTAATTTTGAATAATTTTATGTGAACGGATGTTAATGCTCAATATTGTAGTTTGCGAATAGTTTCGTATTTTTAAATTATTACATTAGCATATAAATCTCTGTGATTGTGCAATAAATTTTACATTAGTTGATTGAATCCTTTTCGTGTTTTTTAATTATCATTTGGTGATAAATCAGTCGGGCAGCGACACACCCGTCGCCTTTATCCGGTCCGTTCCATTCGGGCGATGTTTAATTCGCAGTCTTTTTGTCCGTCTCTCTTGTGGAAAATATATATGTAGCGAAAACACGTTCGGATTTATATTCCCTTAAATTTTCTAGTTAGGAAAACAAGGCAACGGCTCATCCTGATTAATATTTCAACCGGAAATCTATAGGCGCTTTATGCGATTTAATTCACCGAGGGACTCGTGTATTCATACTTTCGAGACCGTTTTCGGGATGATTTACATTTCGTTCTACACTTGTTGCGTTTCCTTGTTGTAATATAAAGGAACGGACGAACATAAGCTGCAATGGCTGTGTTGATTTTGATCGCATGAACTCGGTTAATATTCATCGCTACTACTTGCAGGTACTAAAAATACAAATTTTTCAATGTGAAAAAAGAGGCAATAGGAAATAATGAAACACAATTTGCTAGGTTTCTCCCGCTTTAAAAAAAAATATAATTTCAACTGATTAGAGTCATTTTCAAGTGAATTTGTTAAAAAAATGGAAGCTTAAATATAAACACTTTCAGGTGCTATTAGGAGCAGGATGGAGTTTACAACAGCAGGTAACAAAAAGGAAACTTTTAAAGGGCATTACAGGACTAAAATCTTTAAACTTGAGCGAATCGTTAAGTCTGTAATTTTCAACAGCCTTTGACAAATCACGATTCTATTAGTAGTGGTATTTATTAGGCAATTTGCCTAAACGGCCATCGATTACGAGATCCTTCAGCCATTAATATTTGTGTATTTGTGTGTGCGTAACAAGTTGTTACTTCAGAGGATAAACTGACTGTTAAGATGATTAGAATTTGAAGTATAATTTACCATCTTCATGTTTTCAATCGTCAGTATTATCCGAACTTGAAAACGCTCGATGTATAGTTGCGCCCAAAAAAATAGGGAACCCATTTTTTTGTCTTGTGTGAATCAATCTCTATTTGAATTTTTATGCTAGACAGACAGTTCTGCCAGATTGGGGTTTTTTTCCCCCAAAATGGCGGTAAATTATTGTTTTGGGGTGCACTTTGGAGAACTGCAATCAATGGAGTATTTTTTGGAGTGGTATTTTATACGAGGGGTATTTTTGGGGAAATTAATGAACATGTTATTACATTTGCTATAAATCATCATTACCGACGGTTCGCGGGTTTTTTTCTGGTACGGCCGAGGAACAAGAGGTGGCAATACAGATAGGTAGGGTCAGTTGCAGAGACGGCTGGTTGCGCGACCGCACCTATCTGTATTACCACCTCGGCCGTACCAGAAAAAAACCCGCGAACCGTCACTGCGAATAGTGCACCATAAGGAAGTGAATAATTTTCCTCATCGACGAGGAAAAACCTGTGACATGATTTATGGAAGTTGTGCAAGGGATTCTATTATTACCGTTTTCATAATTTTGTGACCCCCAATGAGATGCTGCACTTTCATAAAAAATGGTGATCATGTTACTTTCTCCGAACATTTATATTTACGTGTTTATGGTTTAGTTTCAATTAAAATCATATTTTAAATGTATATTGAGCGTTGCGTAAACTCGGATGAAACTGACGTTTAAAACGTCAAACTTATGAAAGATGGAAAAATTATACTTCAAATTCAAAAACTCGGTTTACTCAAAAACTAACGAGATTTCGAAAAAACTTATTCTTTAGAAGTTGTTCATTTTGGCATTCTCTACAATTATTATTCACATAAATTTCCTATAACTATTATCGTTTCATAATTATAAACCAAAAATTAAAAAAATAATAATAATTTTTTTTTTGAATAGCAATGATTTTATTAAAAATATTTTCAAGCAAAAGATGTTCATTTCTTTATTGTCTTCAATGTCTGTTTAAATGTTTTTCTGATATTTTTCATATTTAAGAAAATATTGACAAAAAACAAAAAACAGTTAAGGTGTACGAAATTTTACCAAAAGCTTTTCAGTTCTTCAGATTATCAAATAAGGCGTATGTTGAAAGTTTCATATCAATTGCTGCACACAGACAGACACACACACACACACACACACACACAGAGACAGACAGACACACACACACACAGACACAAAAAAAAATTTCAGAAATTGTTGAAATGGCATCTAGGGACCCCAAAACGGATATTTCTTTAAAAAAAAAATTAAAAAAAAAAATCACGATCACAATACTTTCTCGTACTTCGTAACGGAGAAAGTAAAAATATGTATATGTGCTGAAAAGAAGATGAAAATATTGCGGATGAAGATGAATAATAAATTTTAATAAATTTTATATTTATACAACTTTTATTTTGTATACAAGTTTCCAATAAATCCACTGTATTTACGTTTTATTTTCAAATTTTATTATTTTAGAGTGGGATAGCGGCGTAATTTTGAAGAATTTTTATTAAATATTTGGGGAAAGTTAAAAATTACTACTGACAACACTCGTAATCAAATAATTATTATTATATTAAATATTCAATCTTTTTGTTTCAATTTTTATATCGTTAGGCCTGGATTTTGACTTTTTTGACCTATACTTTAAATTTTTGACGTGCAGTTTCGTTTTTTTTTTTTTTGGTATAAATTTCTGATCTTTTGAACTAATTTTGGTAGAATTATGCGGTTGGGTAAAAAACTTAATGTAACTACGTCTTTTCCAATTTTTTCGACTAGCTAAGTGCGCTTTAAAAAAAATTATTCTCTCTTAACGTTAATGTTTTTTTTAGTTAATTTGTTTATAAATATGATTATTTTTTAAGGTTTCGAATGTGATTACGTATTTATTTTTTACTTTTATAATTATATTAGGTTGCTGTTTACATAATTAATTTATACTTAGTTAATGTACAAATGGGAAAACCCGTGAATAAATTATTATTATTATTATTATTCATTTTGGTCTAAATTTTCGAATTGATTGTTAAAATTTTCGATTTTTTGGTCGGCATTTTATATTTTTAGGCCCAAAATTTGATTTTTTGCCCTATGTTTCAACCTGAATTATTCATTTTTATGCGCGATTTTTTTGTCGGTATTTTCGAGTTTTTGATTTTTTGTCCTTTACCTTTTTTTTAACATTTTCGCGTTTCTGGTTAGGAATTTATTTTAAGCGAGAGTTCTTTTTGGGACTGAAAATGGCAAATTATTTTTCTTTTGCTTGATTTTTAAATTTTTTGGTCTGCACATTTTTATTTTTTAGACTAGGAATTTTATTTTATTTTTTTTTTGCTTTGGTCTGCTTGTTTGATTTCTTTGTTGTAATTTTTAGAGTTTTTTTTTTATTTTGATTTTGGCCATTTTTGTAACAGTTTTTTTTTTTTAACTTAGTACAAGGAAACTCGAAAATACCCCTAAAACAAAACAAAATTGCCCATAAAAGTGTAGACCAATTAAAAATTCGCACGTTAAAATTAATAATCAAGATAAAAAAACTAAAAAAATTGAAAAATTAAAAATGTAGACTTAAAAACCGAAAATTTCTGGTTTTTAAGTCTACATTTTTCATTTTTCGATTTTTTTAGTTTTTTTATCTTATTAATTTTTAAGTGCGAATTTTTAATTGGTCTATACTTTTATGGGCAATTTTGTTTTGTTTTGGGGGTATTTATGAGTTTTTTTGTACTAAGTTTTTGATTGTTGCCCTTCATTTTAGATTGTTTTAACCTGAATTATTGTTTTTATTGACGAATTTTTAAATTACTTTCAAATTTAAAGTTTTGTCAATTTATTTTGGGATAAAGTTATTTTTGGGGCTGAAAATGGCAAATTATTTTTCTTTTGCTTGAATTTTCAATTTTCTAGTCTGCATTTTTTATTTTTTACACCAGGATATTTAATTGTTTGCCTATATTTTAGATGTTTAGTCTGTGTTTTTCATTTATTTACTGCAAATTTTAGAGTTTTTGGCCCATAAACCAAAATTTTCGAGTATGAAATTTTCGTTTTTTTCTGGTCTGCATTTTTTATTTTTGCCGAGAGTTCACGATTTTTGGTCTAAATTTTCGATTTATTGCCTACATTCTTAGTTTTTTTTAGCTTGATTATTAATTTTAACGAGCGAATTTTTGATTGGTCTAACTTTTAGCTGTTATTTTCGAGTTTCTTTGGCCAAAGTTTTGATTTTTTGCCCGTCATTTTAGATTGTTTTAACCTGAATTATTGTTTTTATTGGCGAATTTTTTTAATTACTTTCGAGTTTAGAGTTTTGGCAATTTATTTTGGCATAACGTTATTTTCAATTTTTTAGTCTGCATTTTTTATTTTTTACACCAGGATATTTAAATGTTTACCTATATTTTAGATGTTTAGTCTGTGTTTTTAATTTCTTTGTTCCAAATTTTAGAGCTTTTGGCCCATAAACCAAAATTTTCGAGTATGAAATTTTCGTTTTTTTCTGATCTTCATTTTTTATTTTTGCCGAGAGTTCACGATTTTTGGTCTAAATTTTTGATTTATTGCCTACATTTAGTAGTTTTCTTTTTACCTTGATTATTAATTTTAAGGAGCGAATTTTTGATTGGTCTATACTTCAGATTTTTTACTTGAATTGTTGATTTTTGCTGTTATTTTCGAGTTTTTTTGACCAAATTTTTTATTTTTTGTCTTTCATTTTAGATGTTTTAACCTGAATTATTATTTTTATAGGCGAATTTTGTAAATTATTTTTGAGTTTAGAGTTTTGGCAATTTACTTTGAGGTAAAGAGTTATTTCTGGAGCTGAAAATGACAAATGATTTTTCTTTTGCTTTAATTTTAAATTTTGTCTGCATTTTTATTGTTTAGACCAGAGATTTTGATATCTTTGGCCTATATTTTAGATGTTTATGGCATCTAAACCAAAATTTTCTCTTTTTTTGACTGCTTTTTTATTTTTTCCAAAAGTTTTCAATTTTTTACCAATGCTTTTAGTTCTGTTACCTTGATTATTAATTTTAATGAGCGAATTTTATTGGTCTTTACTTTAGATTTAAATGAATTGATTTTTAGGAGCGAATTTTTGGCCGATATTTTAGAGTTTTTAATTTTTTTGCTCTATAATTTAGATTTTGCAGACTGAATTTTTGATATTTTTGGCCTGTACTGGGTTTTTGTATTAATTTTAGGTTATTTATTTAATTTGAAATTTTTTGTTTCAGTGTTTTTAATTTAATTATAGTGGCTGCTTTAAAACGAATGTACTTTGACATTTAGTTAGAAAATACAGCCTGCGCGATTTGTGTTTAAGGAATTACTTAATTTTCAAATATTTTGATTTGATTTTTGATTTCTTTTTTTCGAAAATTCGTAATTTTTAAATCAAAAGAATAATTTTTGCAGCCAATTTTTTTTTAGTAATTGTGGAATATAATACTTTTGCCCGGAATGAAACTGACCACCCGGTATAACAGGAACTGTTTGGAAATTATGAAAAAAAAATGCGAACAATTTTAAGTAGTTAATTAGCGAGGCTTTCCGAAAAATTAAAGAATTATTTTAATTATTTAGAGGATACCACAGCACGATTCAATATTTTTATAATTCTTTCAATGGCCTTTTTGTACTACCTACATATTTTCGGAAAAACGGAGTTATAAAACTGATGCATTTTGCACTTTGGTGCAAATTTCGAAATCTAATCAGCCTTCTATAATCCCAGTGTTGCCAGATTGGGGGGGGGGGGTCCCCAAAATGGGTGTAAATTAAGGTTTGGGGGAAGTTCAATCGATGGGGTATTTTTTGGGGTGGGTATTTTATGCGAGGGGTAATTTTGGGGTGTTTTTATGAAATATTTGGGGAAAATTAAAAATTACTCCTGGCAACACTGTAGACAGCTACAGCCACAGCGTATATCAATTTTCGTCGATTAAGTGTTCTACCACCATCTGTCTTTAGCGTCAAGAACCGACTCTACTGCACACATGGGGACTAAGAGTCCGAAACCGTTTTTGTCGTTTGATGGGGGAATAATAAAATTGTTGACTGTGTAAATTTTATTTATGATGAAAAATGCAGGCTGTTGCAAAAATCGAATAAATGGCATTTTTTACTCTACTGATATTGACATCTACATATAAAAGTAAAGATCATTGTGCATTCAAACCCAATTTACAGGAATCAACAGAGCAACTTTTAAGCAAATAATTTTTAGATTTAGTAAATAATAAGAAACATAGAGTCATTATGAGATGGTTTCTAGCTAACCTGTATTTTTATCCAAGAAGTTCCACTGTTGAAGTCTGGAGCCTAGACAATCAGATTTTTTTTGACAAAAAGTCTCGTATGAAATAATTTATTTCATTCTGAGTTATGAGGTTATGAGGTTCACAGATAGTTTGTTAAAATTTTCTGTGTTCTTAGGAAGTTGCGGATCCGATCGTAATGAAAAATTAGAACCATCCAGAAACATTACGTTGACCTTGTTTAATTCCTGACTGTGATGAACTGACCTTACTGCAGAAGGCAAATGCGGATACTCACTTTGCTTTTTTAATAGTAATAGATATTGGAGACGAGCCTCAGAGGCTTCTCATTCCTCGCGTGATAGAGAGAGAACCTCGCGGCACTCTCCATTGTCAGCTGTGTTAATGCAGCTTTACAACAACCCGGGAATTATAACGATAACTGGAACGGGAAAGAAGATATACCCTTGTTGTTCCCGTTACCGGAAATTAGTTATTAGTTGTGTATGTCAATATGAAAATCACATTTAATGTGCTCAAGCCCCCGAATTGCAATTGACTTGAAACTTTAAAAAACTACTCAAAATTTATTTCAAATTGATTTCGTTAAGAAAAACGGTGTTCGCACTATTTCTAGATTTTTGGAAATTTTGATGTGGTCAGAGTAAAATTGAAAAAAAAAATTAACCAATTTTGGAGACCCAAAATAAATATAAAAACAATTGCTATCGACTTGAAACTTTCCAAAATTACTCAAAATTATTACAAATTGATTTCTTGAAAAAAAACTGTATTCGCACCATTTCTAGATTTGTTGAAATTTTGATGTGTAAAGTTATTAAAAATAGTACCAATTTTGGAGACACCAAATAAATATAAAAACAATTGCTATCGACTCGAAACTTTCAAAAATGACCCAAAATTAATTCCAAATTGATTTCTTCAAAAAACTATATTCGCGCCATTTCTAGATTTTTTCGAAATTTTTGATATGCTCAGTGTGTAAAACTGTAAAAATTTGAACCAATTTTGAAGACTCAAAATAAATATGAAAACAATTTCTATTGACTTGAAACTTTCCAAAATTACTCAAAATTCATTTCAACTTGGTTTCTTAAAAAAACTGTATTCGCACTATTTCTAGATTTGTTGAAATTTTGATTTGTAAAGTTATAGAAAGTAGTACCATTTTTGGAGACACAAAATAAATATAAAAACAACTGCTATCGACTCGAAACTTTCAAAAATGACTCAAAATTCATTCTAAATTGATTTCTTTAAAAAACTATATTCGCACCATTTCTAGATTTTTTGGAAATTTTTGATATGCTCAGTGTGTAAAATTGTAAACATTTGAACCAATTTTGGAGACTCAAAATAAATATGAAAACAATTGCTATCGACTTGAAACTTTCCAAAATTACTCAAAATTCATTCCAACTTGGTATCTTAAAAAAAAACTGTATTCGCACCATTTCTAAATTTTTGGAAATTTTGATGTGTAAAGTTATAGCAAATATTACCAATTTTGGAGACACAAAATAAATATAAAAACAATTGCTATCGACTCGAAACTTTCAAAAATGACTCAAAATTAATTTCAAATTGATTTAAAAAAAACTATATTCACGCCACTTCTAGATTTTTTGAAAATTTTGATATGCTCAGTGTGTAAAATTGTAAAAATTTGAACCAATTTTGGAGACTCAAAATAAATATGAAAACAATTGCTATCGACTTGAAACTTTCCAATATTACTCAAAATTCATTTCAACTTGATTTCTTAAATAAAAAACTGTATTCGCACTATTACTAGATTTTTGGAAATTTTGATGTGATAGGAGTGTAAAATTGAAAAAAAAAATTGAACGAATTTTGGAGACACAAATTAAGTATAAAAACAATTGCTATCGACTTGAAACTTTCCAAAATCACTCAAAATTCATTCGAAATTGATTTCTTAAAATGCCACATTCATAACGTTACTGGATTTTTTTTTTTTGATTTGATATGCTCGGTGTGTAAAGCTGTAAAAAATAGAATAGTTTTAGAGACTCAGATAAATATAAAAACAATTGCTATCGACCTTAAACTTTCCAAATTTACTCTAAATTTATTCCAAATTGATTTCTCAAAAAACTATATTTGCGCCGTTTCTAGATTTTTGAAAATTTCTATGCGGTCGGAGTGTAAAATAAAAAAAAATAACCAATTTAGGAAACCCAAAATAAATATAGAAACAATTGCTATCGACTTGAAACTTTCCAAAATCACTCAAAATTCATTTCAAATTGATTTTTTAGAAAAACTATCTTCGCACCATTTCTAGATTTTTGAAAATTTTTATGCGGTCGAAGCGTAAAATTGAACCAATTTAGGAGACCCAAAATTAATATAAAAACAATTACTATCGACTTATACAAAATGAATTCCAAATTGATTTCTTATTTATTTATTTATTTTTATTTATTTATTTATTTACTATATCTTTGTTTTCCTTTCTTACAAAATAAAATTCACAGTATGACTAAAGATCAAAAAACATACTCAAAATTTCAAACGAAAGGAGCACGGGCGGAGTTCACTTCGCAGAATGATCTTCCACTCAAACCCAATTCACGTGGACAATTGATGGTACTTCTGTTTTTCTTCAGCGATGTCCATTTGTATATTTGATGCTATTTTCAAGCAATTATTTATTATTTTGTAAAAATATGAACCAATTTTAGAGACTCAAAATAAAAATGAAAATAATTGCAATACTTGAATTTTTCCAAAATTACTCAAAATTCATTCCAAATTGGTTTCTTAAAAAAACAGTATTCGTACCATTTCTAGTTTTTTTGAAATTTTGATGTGGTGTAAAATTGAAAAAATAATTTAACCAATTTTGGAGATTCAAAATAAATATTAAAACAATTGCTATCGACTTGAAACTTTCCAAAATCACTCAAAATTAATTCGAAATTGATTTCTTAAAAGGTCACATTCATAACGTTACTGGATTTTTAAAATGTTGATATTTTTTTTTTCGTTTTTGGTGCGCGCCTGCATGGTTTGACAAATGTAGTTGGCTAACAGGCACAATAATTTTGAACTTGCATAATGTTTTCAAATAGCAATGAGTCGGCGTGACATAAAACGGATTATGACGATTTAAAAAAAAAATATTGATAAGCATTCCAAAAGTAAAGATAATATATCATCAAATTGTAAATTTCATATAATAATAATATATGTATATTTACGGGATTCACCCTGTACATTAAAGTATTAATTAGAATATAAAATGTAAAATAAAATATAAATATAAAATATGTAAATACAAAAATTAAAATTATAATTTAAAATTTAAAATTGTGACAACTTTATGTGCCAAACAAACAAAAACAAGTTAAAAACAATATAATACAGTACGCTAGACATTACTTATGAAAACCTCCGCAAGAAAGTTGAAATTATTTAAATTTAACCAGAAACAAATACCGATAGATAAGATTTAAAGTCCGAAATATTATTTGAAAATAGTTTGAAATTTGTGTTACTTATGAGGCCGTTCGCTATTATTAAGGTCCGTGATAAGGGTGCATTGAACCTGTTATGCGTAAACGGAATATCTTAGGTAAAGAAAATACAGTTAATGTTTTAAGTATTGAAATCGAAATACAACAACGTGAAGAAAGGATTTTAAAAATATGTGTGGATAATATTAAATCTGTGCCTCACCAAACCAAAACCTGACGAGCCGCCACTGGTAATCTGTTAATTTCCATTTGGAAAATTTCCAGTTAAATCGTAATTCTTGTAATAAAAGTTATGATGTAGTACGACCTCTAACAACAATTATTAATAATAAACACTGAGGTGTCACGTCTAATATTTGATCTAATGATTTGAAAACAATCACGTTTATCTAATTATGATGGTAGCAAAGGAGAGGAATTTACTATCTTCAATTGCAATATTGTTTGTAAATTGTATAATTGTGAATAATTAATTAAAAGTAACAATTAGTTCAGGTAAAATGATATTTATTCAATTGTTATGCAATCGGTTCTAAGAAATATATTTCGACACACTCCTCGAACATATTGAAATAAGAAATATGTAATATATTCATATTGTTATTTGATTGAATCGGGATTGAATAGTTGAGGACTGGTGAAACGTATCCGAGCACCCCGAACGAATAATGAATAGGCAAAACTACAACCTTTTGTGTGCAGATACATCGAACTCATCCATATGTGATTCGAAAGCATTCGAAAAAGATTCGTATCTGTACGGCGAAATCAGTTTTTTTTATAGTCGGACGATAACAAAGATTGAATATTAATTGCCTCCAATTGTTTCGTTCCTTCCCGCCCGTTTCGAATCGATATTTCAAACCTCCGCCGCCGTACTTTCTAATGGGCGGTCGTTATTTTTTATGTATGCACCCTCGGATCAATCTGGAATCCCTTTTCAAGGACTCGAGCACACCCTCCACAAGAAAAAATTATATCGAGTTCGCGGCTTATCTTGCATTTTATTTTTTGCATTTATCGCGTACGACGCAGCGGTTATTAAGTGGTTTATCAATCACTGTTGGGGATGAGGAGATGGAAATGATAGATGTTTGGGTACAATTCGTTTCGGCACGTTTCTAAATTTGTAATGTGGGATAATTTGGGTGTTTTTTTTTATGGGAGCGTGATTTATGATGTGGGGAATTGAAATCTGAATAAATTGTTGGAAGCCTGTACGTGTTCAGTGTGTGTTCTTTTTCTCATATTTAAGATAGGGAGGTGTTTTCCTAAACAGTGATAACCTTCTGAACATCAAATAAGTATGAAGTTGATTTGAACCACTCTTAATCTACAATTTCTTTAAAAGTCTGTAGAACCAAAGGAACTAACAAACTTTCCTTAATTATTAATAAGACTTGGACAGCAATCAATAATCTGGAGTTTCTGTACGACTACTAAGAAATTTCAAATTTAAAATATTTATTCGCTCTTTGAATTCATGCATACTAGCATTATGTGCTGCTAATCAAGGCGGAGTAGTTGAACGTGGGAAAAAATAATTCTTATAATTGCCTGTTTCTCCTTATCCTTTATATCTCAAAGAATAAAAATCATTGTCACTAGAATCTACAGCATTCTTACCAACCGTGAGACTTTTTGCAACAATTGCATTGAATTATATGGCTTAAAAAAAATGTTGCCTTTCTCGAATTATTGGACTTTTTTATGGGAGCTGGCGAACTTCATCAAAAGTTGAAATCAAAATATCAGTGCGTCCGAAAATCAAGCGCGGCATGGACAAATTATTACTTTTTTAGTCATCAAGGAGAGAGGAGGTATGTATATTCTTAAAACTAGTTTATGGTATAGTGAATCGATTGCTGCGACTAACCTTTTTATGGAAACTATTGAACTTCAGAAAAAGTTGTAATTAAAATATAAGCGAGTCCGAAAATCGACGGAAACGTGGAATAGTATATTCTGTAACAAGGTTAGAATGGAAATTCGATGCGAGTGGAATATTTCGAGCGCGAGCCGCGAGGCGAGCGCGAGGAACCACGAGCATCAGAATTTCCATTCTTACCGAGTATCAGACTATACTTTCTCCTCGACCAGATAAAATAGACTAATAAAGTAATGAACACAAGGAACTTACGTTTTATTATTACGTTTGTGGTTATGTTTATAGTATTTAGACAATTGTGATATCCAAGGCTAATTGTTTTATTCGGAACGGTGTGAGAATATTCATTCTATCCCTTGTTATGGAATGAATTACATGCAAAACGCATATGCGCATAGTGTTTTGTTCCATAACAAGAGTGAGAATGTGAACGTTCTATGATCAAAATTGATTGCAGTATGCATAAATTCTACAGTGGTCGTGGAGAATAGTATATTCTGTAACAAGGTTAGAATGGAAATTCGATGCGAGTGGAATATTTCGAGCGCGAGCCGTGAGGCGAGCGCGAGGAACCACGAGCATCTGAATTTCCATTCTTACCGAGTATCAGACTATACTTTCTCCTCGACCAGATAAAATAGACTAATAAAATAATGAACACAAAGAACTTACGTTTTGTTATCACATTTGTGGTTATGTTTATAGTATTTTGACAATTGTGAAATCCAAGGCTAATTGTTTTATTTGAAACGATGTGAGAATATTCATTCTATACCTTGTTATGGAATGAATTACATGCAAAACACATAAGCGCATAGTGTTTTGTTCCATAACAAGAGTGAGAATGTGTACGTTCTATAATCAAAATTGATTTCACAATGCTTAAATTCTATGGTGGTCGTGGAGAAAATATTTTTTTTTATTATCAAGGGGACTAAAGGTTTTTTTTCATTTTTCTAATTGCTTACTAACTGCTAAAGTCGATTGCTGCAACTAACTTTTTTATGGGAGCTGGCGAACTTCACAAAAAGTTGAAATTAAAATATAGGCGAGTCCGAAAATCGACGGAAACGTGGAAAATTTGTTTTTTTTGTCATCAAGGGGACTGGACGTTTTTGTCATTTTTCTAATTGCTTATATAGGGTATGATGAATCGGTTGCAGCAACAAACTTTTTTATGGAACATGGCGAACTTCACAAAAAGTTGAAATTAAAATATCGCTGCGTCCGAAAATCAATCGCAGCATAGAGAGATTATTATTTTTTTAGTCATCGTGGACAGTGAAAGTTTCTTTTGTATTCCCAATTATTTATATAAGGCATGGTAAATCGATTGCTGCAACTAACTTTTTTATGGGAGCTGGCGAACTTTACAAAAAGTTGAAATTAAAATATGGGAGCGTCCGAAAATCGACGGCGGCGCGACGTGGAGAAATGTTTTTTTTTTCTCGACAAGGGGCGTAAAGGTTTTTAAAATTCTTCTAATTGTTTACATAGGGTATGATGTATCGATTGCTGTAACAAACTTTTTTATGGGAGCTGGCGAACTTGACAAAAAGTTGAAATTAAAATATCGGTGCGTCGAAAAATCAATCGCGGCATCGACAAATTATTATTTTTTTGATCATCAAGGAGAGTGAAGGTTATTTTTATTTTTCTAGTTATTTATATAGGGTAAGGTGAATCGACTGCTGCAACTATTTTTTTTTTGCGGGAGTTGACAAACTATGTTACTTACAAAATGAGTCATCCATGCTATTTCAACAAAGGGTTGTGCTGCACCATTTTTATTTATTTTTATATTTTGCACAGATATTTATACATATTTCTAGAGTTCAAAACTAATTCAAGAAAAAAAAAAATTGGAGCATGATTTCAAATTGAGCAAATTAAAAAATCTCTTAACTCAGATTAAAGTGCTGAATATTTTGGTTACATTTTCTTTCAATATTTGTTAGATTTTTTCAAATTTAATGACCGTCATTTCGCATTTTTTCATTTTTCGGCCCTGTTTACGACTGGGAAAGAGTCAATACATTCAAACCAATTTTAGTTTACAAGTTCAACAGTAACAATAAATTTTACCAAAAAACTGTGTGTTTTAAACCCTTCTAATTTGTTTTCACTAAAGAAAATTGTAATTTTCAACAAAATTCGTATTTTTCAAAGCTGTTTTTCCAGTGGAGTATCTGAAATGTGTACTACCAATGCTTCTGTTCAGTAGCAACACCATTACAAAATTTGGTAACTTTGTTTTGCGTAGTAACAAAAATATTTGAGTTCAAATTTGTAATCATTTTTATGCAATCGAATTTTAAATATTAGAAGTTGGCACAAAAATGGAACTCAACCAGTGACGATTCGCGGGGTTTTTTCTGGTACGGCCGAGGAACAAGAGGTGGTAATACAGATAGGTAGGGTCAGTTGCAGAGACGGCTGGCTGCGTGATCGTACCTATCTGCATTGCCACCTCTTGTTCCTCGGCCGTACCAGAAAAAACCCTGCGAACCGTCACTGAACTCAACAGTACTAGCAGTGATTATGATACACTTGTCAATATTGAAATAGCATAGAGTGACCCAAATGTTAATCATATAAATCTGTAAACACCCCATCCCTAAATTTTGTGATAATTACATTTGAACAGAGCGCGTAATTGTGAAAACAACCCAATAATTTCGATGGCTTGAAAAAAAAATAAAAACAATTGCCATCGACTTGAAATTACACAAATCTCTTCAAAATTAACTTGCAATTGTGATTACATATAAATCTGTAAACACCCCATCCCTAAATTTTGTGATTATACCATTTGAACAGAGCGCGGAATTGTGAAAAATAAAATAATTTCGATGGCTTGAAAAAAAATATAAAAACAATTGCCACCGACTAGAAATTACACAAATCTATTCAAAATTCATTTGCAATTATAATTCCATGAAAATCTTTAAACAACCGATACCTAAATTTTGTGATAATTCAATTTGAAAAGAGCGTGTAATTCTGGAAATATACAATAATTTCGAAGGCTTGAAAAAATTATAAAAACAATTGACATGGATTGGAAATTACACAAATCTATTCAAAAATCATTTGCAATTAAGATTCCATAAATATCTGTAAACACCCCATCCTTAAATTTTTTTATAATTCCATTTGAACAGAGCGTGTAATTGTGGAAAAATACAATAATTTCGATGGCTTGAAAAAAATATAAAAACAATTGCCATCGACTTGAAAGTACACAAATCTATTCAAAAATCATTTGCAATTATAATTCCATAAAAATCTGCAACCACCCCATCCCTGAATTTTGTGATAGTTCAATTTGAACAGAGCGCGGAATTGTGAAAAAAATCAATAAGTTCGATGACTTGAAAAAATATAAAAACAATTGCTATCGACTTGAAATCACACAAATCTATTCAATATTAATTTGAATTATGATTCCATGAAAATCTGTAAACACCCCATCCCTAAATTTTGTAATAATTCCGTTTGAACAGAGCGTGTAATTGTGGAAAAATACAATAATTTCGATGGCTTGAAAAAAATATAAAAACAATGACGATCGACTTGAAAGTACACAAATCTATTCAAAATTCATTTGCAATTATAATTCCATACAAATCTGCAAACACGCCATCCCTAAATTTTGTGATAATTTCGTTTGAACAGAGCGCGGAATTGTGGAAAAATGCAATAATTTCGATGGCTTGAAAAAAATATAAAAACAATTGCCATCGACTTGAAATTACACAAATCTATTCAAAAATCATTTGTAATTAAGATTCCATAAAAATCTGCAAACACTCCATCCCTAAATTTTGTATTAATTCCATTTAAACAAAGTGAGTAATTGTGGAAAAATACAATAATTTCCATGGCTTGAAAAAAATATAAAAACAATTGCCGTCGACTTGAAATTACACAAATCTATTCAAAAATCATTTGCAATTAAGATTGCATAAAAATTTAGAGTATGGTAAATCGATTGCCGATACAAGCTTTTTTATATGAGCAGGAGAACTTCACAAAAAGTGGAAATCAAAATATTGGTGCGTCTGAAAATCGACCGCGACATGGAGAGATTATTATTTTTTTTTAGTCATCGAGGGGTGTAGAATTTTTTTTATTATCATTTTATCGTTGAAATCATTAATTTAGTTATTTAATTTTGAGAGTTGACAAATAAACAGATAATATTTTGCAATGGATAACTGAAACTAATATAATGAGGAATTGATAATCGTTTCCGATAAAACTATGCAAGAGAAGAACACGTAATTGAAGAAATATTCTAAGAACCAGTTACACGTACTAGAAGAATTGGCACTGGTGAAGTACCAGAAGCAGTGGCGGCTCGTGGAACATGTTGATGGTAAAGCCACTTATACAATATACACCCCCCCCCCCTTATTTTTTTGAAGAAAGAAAGAACGATTTATCTTCCTAGACCAAAGTAACTGGAGAAAAAGTTTTAATCAAAAATTCTTGCCGAGATCGAAACTGCAGGTGGTGCGATGGCTCCTTGGCTCTATATAACGAGCCGCCCCTGTCCAGAAGAATTAATTTTGACTGCAAGTTTCTGAAAACCTTGTTGACTTTACAACAGAAAACTTTTCCATTCATATAGTTACCAGTGTGCCCAACATCGACAACCAGAAGATTATAATTTATACGGCAGCTTCTCGAACGGCACGAACTTTTTGGACTTGTTGTGATGATGCTGTCTCTTGCTAAGCTACAAGAGACAGCATCAATTAATCAATCACAGCCAGAACTCTTCCTTCGAACTCTCGGATAATAAATTGCACGAGTTACTGCAAGATCTTCCTCTTGCACTAAGTAACATTATATGGTATTAACATGACGGTACGTCGCCACTAGAGATGGGTAAATCATGAGTGAGTCAGTTAGAAGAGTTGACTCTTAGAACTGAGTCGAGAGTCAAGTCGAGTCACTTCGCCCATCTCTAGTGGTCACATGGTGCAAGGTGCGTTGTGGAATGGCCTGACAAGCATTCCGTAAAGATGAATATCCATCACGTCTATCAAAGTCTATCGACGCGTATCTGTTAGATGTCCCGATCTAAATTGGATTTTTATTTCTGGTACCATAATCAACAATCAACAACTTGATTACGCAGAGATAATTTACAATGAATAATAATTACTAAATAAAATTATGAAATGAACACTTCAAATTGAATATGGGTCAGATTTTGCTGTTATATATAAATTTGGGGTATATTATTCCAGCCGTTACAGTAAATTATGTTCACGTTTTAGTTCATCGAAATTCGATATTTTTCTCAAGCAGGACCGACTTAATCCGTATGAATTTTGATTGTTACTTACTTTTTGTTGAATCCTAAGACTAGGTTTCTCCGGATATAATTCCCCGAACAGATCACGAACTTCACACTGTTACCGTCATAATAAAGCTTTAAAAACTGTTTTTTTTTTCTTACAACACGTATGAAACCTCAAACTGACAGTAAAATTACAAATTTTAATTGTTTACTGTCATGGCACTTCTATTTTTATATATATTCAAGACTATTTAATTTTTAAATACATAATTTTTCTCACCGGTAGCACATGGAATTTGGTAGTTTTTTGTAAATCTGAACATTTGTGGTTATTCTCTAAATTAATCGGTTATACATTAATTTCCTATGTTCGAGCCTTATCTCAGTCATCAAATTATTTGGCATCATTCAACACGTATTCCTTAACCCTTTCAGCCCTGGATTTTTAAATTAAAAAAAAAAAATTTTTTGGTAATTATTATTGATGGGGAGCTTCTTAAGACCATAAATACCAAATTTGAACTCATTTGCTTAATTAGTATAGTAATTAATTAGTGAGGCTTTGTTGAAGTGACATCTAGTGATGAACAGCAAAAATATGGATTGTCATAGTAGAGACATGTAAATGTTGCGGTGGCAATTGCCACCACCAGGGCCGAAAGGGTTAAGAAATAAATGAATGTAGCGTATTGTATTGTATCAATCCGCAATCACTTTAGGCAAGAAAATCCTTTCAAACGCAGCACCGAATACTTAGTATACTTCCTCCGGTAATAAACGTTACATTACACCTTTTCTATTACAGTGAAGTGCTCCGAAATTATACGGGGCTTCAGACTGGAGACGATCCTTTCAAGTTTTATATCTGACAAAACCCGATTTTATTGCGAGCTCCTCCTCGCAGACGTATAAATTATTCATTTAAATGATGCGATTGGATGTCGTCCCACTGTTTACAATGTTACGGCGTTTGATCGTCATTCACAAAGTAGGGCTGCCCTTAATAAAAGTCAGAAGTGGAGACCTGCATCTCGATCTTCTTAAGAAAAGTTTTAATGAGATGCGGCAGGAATCAAACTTTATTCTCGGGGAAAATTTTCGAATGATGTGTGTGTAATTAAATGGATTTTTGTGGTGAGATGAATGGGAATCGGGGAGGTGTGTCTACCAGAACTAATTAATTCATAAATCAAATTCTCCCGCTATTGTACCAAAAGTTCCAGCTGTGATCTTATAAATCATTTTCTTTCTAAGCCGCGACACAAATTGCGTCGTATTATATAATATGTTAATTTGATGTAACTAATAGTTTCTTCGTGGGTTAGGGTGACCTACCCAAGATTTATTTTAATGAGTCAATAGTTTTAAAACATTTATTTACAAACATGAAATGAGGTTTCACCCAAAATTTTTAATATATTGATCTGTTGAGTTACAATGAAATAATGTAATTTTTAGCAAAAAAACCCTCCTTCGTTTCACTTATTTCATATTATTATTATGTGTAGTTGTTAAGGACCTAATTACTGTTTTTGTTCTTCTGTAATTGGATTTTTTTTTTGTGGCTTAGGAAACTGGTTCGTATAGATAAAAATCTAATAACTGTAAATTTAGAGCAATATAGACCATGGCCTAACCGAGCCCTGGGCGTCTGAAATTTGAAAAAAATCGTTTTTTCCTTTTTTTTATTTTAGCCCCCTAATATTAAACGGTCCACCCTAATGGTCAAATGATATACTGTGTCGACAGAGCATGTTAATACAAATTCAAAACGAATTTATTTGTTAAAATCTGATTAAAATTGACAGAGTTGTGAATGTTTCAGTTATATCATACTTGTATATTTCGATGTTTTGTGACCTAATCCTTCATTGACGGTAATTAGAAGATGCGCGGCATTTCTGTTACTTATTTTACACTTGTCTAAAGCAGATGAGATCCCTTCACTGATAAATGCAATGCTTGTGGTAATGGTTCTATTTCCAAAATTATTCAAAATTCAATCGAAATTATGTTTTCCTGAAAAGGTAGATCCATACTAACGTCAATTTTATTTCAATAGCGCGCGAAACTATGAAAAATTGTAGTAATTTTAATGGTTTCAAATAAATGCAAAAATAATTGACATCGATTTGAAACTTTCTAAAATAACTCAAAATACATTCGAAATTATGATTTCGGAATAATCTGGATACACACCGAAACCAAATTTTGTGTACTTTTATTTGAACAGCGCACGAAATTATGGAAAATTGTAATTATTTTAATGCTCTCAAACAAATATAAAAACAATTGTTGTCGACTTAAAATTTTCTAAAATTACTTAGAAATCATTCGAAATTATTATTATGTGAAAAATCAGCAGATTTTATGTAATCAGTTATCACGAAAAATCGTGAAAAATTGTTATAATTTTGGTGGCTTTAAATAAATATAAAGACAATTGCCATCAATTCGAAACTTTCCAAAATTGCTCAAAAATCATTCGAAATTCCGATTTTGGGAAAACCCGGATACACACCTGAACCAAATTTTGTGATACTTCTATTTGAACAGCGCGTGAAATTATGAAAATTGAAATAATTTTCATGCTCTCAAAAAAATACAAAAACAATTGTTATGGACTCAAAATTTTCTAAAATTACTTAAAAATCATTAGAGATTATTATTACGTAAACAAATACTTACACACCATCACCAGATTTTGTGATAATTTCTTTTAATCAGTGCGAATAATCGGAAAAAGATTGTTATAATTTTGGGGGCTTGAAATAAATATAAAAACAACTGCCAACGATTTAAAACCTTCCAAAATAACTCAAAATTTATTCGAAATTATGATTTTGTGAAAATCTGGATAAATATCAAAACCAATTTTTTACTTGAACAGTACGCGAACTTATGAAAATTTTAATCATTTTAATGCTCTCAAGAATATACAAAAACAATTATCAAACAAAAACTTAAAACTTTCCGAAATTACTCAAAAATCATTTAAGATTATTATTATGCGGAAAACTGCTTATACACCATCACCAGATTTTGTCATAATTTCATGTAATCACTGCGAAAAAATCGCAAGAAAATGTTATAATTTTGGTGGCTTGAAACAAATATAAAAATCGATTTAAAACTTTCCTAAAAAACTCAAAATTCATTCGACATAAAGATTTTGGTAAAAGCTGGACACTCACTTTGATCAAATTGTGTGACACAATTTTTTGAACAGAGCGCGAAATTATGAAAAATTATATTAATTCTATTAATATAATAATAATTTTATTGGTGCTTTTCACATTAGTGTTACACAAGTCAGATGAGTGTACATAAAAACAAACAAAGAAATTAAAAATTATTAATGATATATCTTACATAAAACTAAATTATTGAAATACTAAAATATTGTAAAATTAAATTTAAACTAAAAAACATATTAAAATTGTAACCATTACCAGTAATTAAATAACAATCAGTAGGTAAATAGGCACATGCAATAATTTGAGAGGATACAAAATATATAAAAATATATAAGAACAATTGTTTTTCTTCTACTTGAATTTTCAATTTTTTGGTCACCATTTTTATTTCCAGACCAGGATTTTTGATTTTTTGGCTCATATTTAAGATCTTTGGCCTTTTTTTTTCGATTTTTTACTAATTTTTTTGGTCTTTTGTGATCATTCAGTCGAAAAATATTCTTTATTTTGGCCTAAATTTTCAATTTTCTGGTCCGTATTTTTTATTTTTAAGCTCGAATTTCTTATTTTTGGCCCTATAGTTTGAATTTGTAACCTGAATGATTGATTATTGTGTCTACATTTTTTATTTTTAAACCAGAGTTTTCGAGTTTTGGTCAAAATTTTTGATTTTTTGGTCCCGATTGTGGGTTTTTTTTTATTATATATTTCTGATTTTTGACTATTTTCGATTTTGTAGTCTAAATTCAAGATCTTCTGTCCTACATTTCCTTTATTTTGGCACAAAATTTCGATTTGTTTGGTCTGCATTTTTTATTTTTAGGCCCGAGTCAAAATGTTTTTTGGCCACGATTGTTGATTTTTCATTTTTTGGCCTCTATTTTAGATTGTTTACTTGCATTTTCGACTTTGCGGTATACATTTTTCCTTATTTTGGCCGAAATTTTGTACAATTTTTTTAATCTGCGTTTTTGATTTTTAGTCCCGAATTTTCGACTTTGGTCTAAATTTATGTTTTCCTTCATATTTTTTAACCTAAATGATTGATTTTGTTGGGTGCGTTTATTTTTTATTTTCTGGCTATTATTTCCGAGTTTCTGGCCAGAAATTTACTTTGAGCTTAAGAAATATTTTGGGGTTGAAAATGGCAAATTAATTTTCCTTTACTTGAATTCTTAAGTTTTCGGTCTGCATTTTTTGTTTTTGATTTTCCGGCCGATATTTTAGATCTTTGGCTTGTAGTTTCGTAAAACATTAATAACTTCGTCAATTTTAGTCCAATTTCAACAAATAAACACGTTTTGGATTCACATTAACGTCCTCTATCGACATAATATATAATTTGGCCATTAGGGTGGACCGTTTAATATAAGGGTGGACCAAAATGAAAAAAAGGGAATAAACACACTTTTTCAAATTTTAGAGGGCTGGGGCTCGGTTACGCAATGTTCGATATGGCTCAAAATTTACGGTTGTTAGTTTTTCATCTATACGAGCAAGTTTCCGGGTTGTCCCGTTGATTTTCATGTACTTCTAAAATAAGAATCACTCTAATATATATTATATAATGATTGGGGGGGCATACACTGGACACTTCTTCGTTCCAAAAACGTGACCGCACGGATGAGATTCGAACCCACGACCACGAGGCCCGTGAGCAGGAGCTCTACTCACTAGGTCACCACGGCCCCTATTATAATTTTTATTACATATAAACATATTTATTAATGAATTGTTACATTCTGTTAAATACATACAATAACTTCTATTTTTTTTATCGCAATTCTTCATCGGCTATCGACGGGAGATCTTTCCCCAAAATTCTTAATATTAAACGACGATAAATATACTTATTTTTTTATCAAGCTATGAAAATAAACAATACAACTTATTTGTTAAAATTGAAATAAAACAATATTTACACACGCATAAAACAAGCAAATCCGAGTTTACATAATTCGATTAAACGAACCGCCAGAAGGAACGTATATTTACCGCATTCAATATTTATTTACGGAGCAGTGCCGGATTTGCTGGCTGCGTCTTGAATGCGAGCCGAAAATTATTTAATTTTGTTATGGAAAAGTCCTCTTAGACGTGATAAAGTTTCCCGCCTGGCGGAAAATTTGATTTACGCCACGATCTCGAGTCCACAACGAATTCGCTCCGAATGCACGAACTCAAACAATGTCACCGCGACGAAATTGAGGATTTTTGACATTGTTACAATTATAAATTAAGGCGGCAAAGTTTACCCAATCAACAAAAGAAAGGGATACCAGCTGAATCATCGGATTTCAGTTGTAGTGAATGTATTCGTTACGCATTTTGCTTTACTGGATATCGATCACGAGATAAATTTACGTATTTGTGCACGTGCCACAGCTTGTTACTTCAGAAATCGCCTAGAGCACCCTAAAGCACCATTGATTCTATCCCAGTGGCGACTGGTACCGGTCACCAGTGGCGGCTCGTGGATGTTCGGCGGTGAGGCAACGGAAGAAAATTTGACCGAAAAAGCAACGGAATATTTGCTTCCTCTATAAGAGTAAGTAGTGTAGCACGCGCGGCATCTTTGTCTTTGCCTCTCCTACGGAAATCCATAAGCTGCCGCTGCCGGTCACCCACTTCTTCAATACATGTTTTAATTATATTTTGTAGTTTCTTATTTGAATCCAATTTATTAATCCTTCTTACAAACAGTATCCACTCCACTCTATACTAGAGACGTCCTTTACAGATTAAACTGTATGTATCATATTATCTCTGCTTACCTCCATTTACCAACCAGAATCAATTACTTATAGAAATAATTGAAGTTTCAAAAAATCTCCCAACTAAACGATGCGTACATATCAGATATCGATTTCCCAATCATTTTGATTTACGACCGGTTACCATTCTTCGCGTATCGATTCCTACGATAATTATCCACTCCCATAACTGCATGTATCGCATTATAGAATCCATCTTTTTCGGCTTCTAACAATGCGCGATACGTGATGCGATCATTTGATACCTTCGACTTTGGTGAAGTCCGAATGTGTATTACGCAAGATTGGTGTCGATGCAACAAGATTACTTTTACAGATAATGGCTTTAATGTTCTCGGATGCCTCTTCCGAACGAGCGATTAATGTTTTATGCAAATCACTTTGAAGGAACTGTGCACGAGGTGCAGGAATTTGTGGATTGTACATTGGATGATTTATAACGTGTCGTCGACGGATCGATATCTGGAAGGCTTATTTGAATGTGAATTGGTGGCGTTAATGAAATCCATTATTGTTTATGCATTAATTATATTTTCTATTACGAAATGTTCGAACCAATTTTTTTTAATGAATGTAAAATTTAATTGAATAACTGTGGCAAATGTTTGATCCACTTTAAACTTTCAATTTCAATACGGGTTGAGTGGTTGATCAGCAGTGCCCCCTATGGAACATGTTTCTCTAGATTAAGCCATCGATTTTGCGCGGTTTTCGAAAAAATTGGTGACGTGGTGGTGAAAAGACCTCGGTCGATAACCCATTTCACATCATAAGATAAAAAAAATAGTATAGTTGTAAACACTAGATGCACTTTAATATTGTGAAATAAATGTATTATTATTATAGTGACGTGGCTATCATGTTACTTTTTCCGATTTGATGATATAGTTATTTATATTTACACTTTCATGGTTTATTTTCAATTTAAATTATATGTCAAACGTACATCGAGCGTTTTGTAGGATTGGACGATACTGACGTTTAAAACGTCAAAATCAGTGGCGGCTTGTGGAACATGCTGATGGTAGAGCCACTTATAAATATACCCCCTCTCTCCTTTTTGAAGAAAGAAAGAACGATTTATCTTCCTAGACTTAGTAACTCGCGAAAAAGTGTTTTAAGAATTAATTAAAAATTCTTGCTGAGCTTCAAACTACAGGTAGTGCCATGGCTCTTTGGCTCTACATAACGTGCCGCCACTGCTTAATTTGATGAAACGATGATTTGCAAGTCAATTTAATTTTTGTAGAATTTCGTCAACACGTTTTATATATATTTTTTTATATTTTTAACTCGAGATTTCAAATTTTTAAAAATTCACAGTTCGCGAAATAATTGGTGAATTTTCAAAATCCCCATTTAGTTTGATTAAACGATGATTTGCAAATCTAATTTAATTTTTGTAGAATATAATAGACACGTTTTATATATATATTTTTAAATTTTTAACTCGAGTATTACAGGATTCTTAAAAACTCCATTTAGTTTGATAAAACGATGGTTTGCAAATCTAATTTAATTTTTTTAGAAATTCGTCGACACGTTTTATATATTTTTTTGTATTTTTTTGTTCGAGTATTACCCAATTCGAAAATTAAAATTTTCAAAAATTCGCAACTCACGAAATAATTGGTGGATTTTCAAAAACTCCATTTGGTTTGATAAAACGATGATTTGCAAATATAATTTAATTTTTCTAGAATTTAGTAGACACGTTTTAAATATGTTTTTTAATTTTTAACTCGAGTATTACAGAATTCGATATCTAAAATTTTTAAAAATTCACAATTCGCGAAATAATTGGAGAATTTTTAAAAACTCCATTTAGTTTGATAAAACGATGGTTTGCAAATCTAATTTAATTTTTTTAGAAATTCGTCGACACGTTTTATAATTTTTTTTTTATTTTTTTGCTCAAGTATTACCCAATTCGAAAATTAAAATTTTCAAAAATTCGCAACTCACGAAATAATTGGTGGATTTTCAAAAACTCCAATTAGTTTGATAAAACCATGATTTACAAATCTAATTTAATTTTTGTAGAATTTAGTAGACACGTTTTATATATTTTTTTTATTTTTTTGCTTAAGTATTACCTAATTCGAAAATTAAAATTTTCAAAAATTCGCAACTCACGAAATAATTAGTGGATTTTCAAAAACTCCAATTAGTTTGATAAAACCATGATTTACAAATCTAATTTAATTTTTGTAGAATTTAGTCGACAAGTTTTATTTATTTTTTTAAAATTTTTAACTCGAGTATTACACAATTCAAGAAATATATTTTTTTTTAATTCACAATTCGCGAAATAATTGGAGGATTTTTAAAAACTCCATTTAGTTTGATACAGCGATGGTTTGCAAATCTAATTTAATTTTTTTAGAAATTCGTCGACACGTTTTATATATTTTTTTTATTTTTTTGCTCGAGTATTACCCAATTCGAAAATTAAAATTTTCAAAAATTCGCAACTCACGAAATAATTGGTGGATTTTCAAAAACTCCAATTAATTTGATAAAACTATGATTTACAAATCTAATTTAATTTTTGTAGAATTTAGTAGACACGTTTTATATATTTTTTAAATTTTTAACTCGAGTATTACAGAATTCGATATCCAAAATTTTCAAAAATTGACAATTCGCGAAATAATTGGTGAATTTTTAAAAACTCCATTTGGTTTGATAAAACGATGATTTGCAAATATAATTTAATTTTTGTAGAATTTAGTAGACACGTTTTATATATTTTTTTTATTTTTTTGCTCAAATATTACCTAATTCGAAAATTAAAATTTTAAAAAATTCGCAACTCACGAAATAATTAGTGGATTTTCAAAAACTCCAATTAGTTTGATAAAACCATGATTTACAAATCTAATTTAATTTTTGTAGAATTTAGTAGACACGTTTTATTTATTTTTTTTTAATTTTTAACTCGAGTATTACACAATTCAAGAAATATTTTTTTTTTAATTCACAATTCGCGAAATAATTGGAGGATTTTTAAAAACTCTATTTAGTTTGATAAAACGATGGTTTGCAAATATAATTTAATTTTTTTTTTATTCGTCGACACGTTTTATTTAGATATTTTTATTTTTTTGCTCGAGTATTACACAATTCGAAAATCAAAATTTTCAAAAATTCGCAACTTACGAAATAATTGGTGGATTTTCAATAACTCCATTTGGTTTGATAAAACAGTGATTAGCAAATATAATTTAATTTTTGTAGAATTTAGTAGACACGTTTTATATATTTTTTTTAATTTTTGGCTCGAGTATTACACAATTCGGGAAATAAAATTTTTAAAAATTCACAATTCGCGAAATAATTGGTGGATTTTCAAAAACTTCAATTAGTTTGATAAAACCATGATTTAAAAATCTAATTTAATTTTTGTAGAATGTAGTAGACACGTTTTATATATTTTTTAAATTTTTAACTCGAGTATTACACAATTCGAGAAATAAAATTTTTAAAAATTCACAATTCGCGAAATAATTGGTGGATTTTCAAAAACTCCAATTAGTTTGATTAAACGATGATTTACAAATCTAATTTAATTTTTGTAGTATTTAGTAGACACGTTTTATATATTTTATTAATTTTTACCTCGAGTATTACACAATTCGAGAAATAAAATTTTTAAAAATTCGCAACTCACGAAATAATTGGTGGATTTTCAAAAACTTTATTTGGTTTGATAAAACGATGATTTTCAAATATAATTTAATTTTTGTAGAATTTCTTCAACACGTTTTATATATATTTTTTTAAATTTTTAACTCGAGTATTACGCAATTCGAGATTTCAATTTTTTCTAAATTCACAATTCGCGAAATAATTGGAGAATTTTCAAAATCCCCATTTAGTTTGATTAAACGATGATTTGCAAATCTAATTTAATTTTTGTAGAATTTAGTAGACACGTTTTATATATTTTTTTAAATTTTTAACTCTAGTATTACAGAATTCGAGATCTAAAATTTTCAAAAATTCACAATTCGCGAAATAATTGGAGAATATTTAAAAACTCTATTTAGTTTGATAAAACGATGGTTCGCAAATCTAATTTAATTTTTTTAGAAATTCGTCGACACGTTTTATATATTTTTTTTATTTTTTTGCTCGAGTATTACCCAATTCGAAAATTAAAATTTTCAAAAACTCGCAACTGACGAAATAATTGGTGGATTTTCAAAAACTCTATTTGGTTTGATAAAACGATGATTTGCAAATATAATTTAATTTTTGTAGAATTTAGTAGACACGTTTTATTTATTTTTTTAAATTTTTAACTCGAGTATTACACAATTCGAGAAATATTTTTTTTTTTAATTCACAATTCGCGAATTAATTGGAGAATTTTTAAAAACTCCATTTAGTTTGATTAAACGATGGTTCGCAAATCTAATTTATTTTTTTAGAAATTCGTCGACACGTTTTATATATTTTTCTCGAGTATTACCTAATTCGAAAATAAAAATTTTCAAAAATTCGCAACTCACGAAATAATTGGTGGATTTTCAAAAACTCTATTTGGTTTGATAAAACAATGATTTGCAAATATAATTTAATTTTTGCAGAATTTAGTAGACACGTTTTATATATATTTTTTTTTTAATTTTTAACTCGAGTATTGCAGAATTCGAGATCTAAAACTTTCAAAAATTCTCAATTGGCGAAATAATTGGTACATTTTCAAAAACTCTATTTAATTTGATAAAACGATGATTTGCAAATATAATTTTATTTTTGTAGAATTTAGTAGATACGTTTTATATATTTTTTTAAATTTTTACTCGAGTATTACAGAATTCGATATCTAAAATTTTCAAAAATTCACAATTCGCAAAATAATTGGAGGATTTTTAAAAACTCCATTTAGTTTGATAAAACGATGGTTCGCAAATCTAATTTAGTTTTTTTAGAAATTCGTCGACACGTTTTATATATTTTTTTAATTTTTTGCTCGAGTATTAGCCAATTCAAAAATTAAAATTTTCAAAAATTCGCAACTCACGAAATAATTGGTGGGTTTTTAAAAACTCTATTTGGTTTGATAAAACGATGATTTGCAAATATAATTTAATTTTTGTAGAATTTAGTAGACACGTTCTATATATATTTTTTTATTTTTCACTCGAGTATTACACAATTCGAGATCTAAAATATTCAAAAATTCACAATTCGCGAAATAATTGGTGAATTTTTAAAAACTCCATTTAGTTTGATAAAACGATGAATTGCAAATCTAATTTAATTTTTGTAAAAATTCTTCGACACCTTTTATATTTTCTTTTATTTTTTTGCTCAAGTATTAAACAATTCGATAATTAAAATTTTCAAAAATTCACAACTCACGAAATAATCGGTGGATTTTTAAAAACTACACTTAATTTGATAAAACAATGATATGCAAATCTAATTTAATTTTTGTATAAATTCGTCGGCACGTTTTATATATTTTTTTGCTCGAGTATTACACAATTCGAAAATTCATTACTCGTGGAGTTTCAAAAACTGTACTTAATTTCAGTGGCGGCTTGTGGAACATGTTTGTGGTATGGCCACCTATAGAATATATCCCCAACCCCCCTTTGAAGAAAGAAAGGACGATTAATCTTCGTAGACCTAAGTAACTGGCGAAAAAGTGTTTTAAGAATGAATTAAAAATTCTTGCTGAGCTTGAAACTACAGGTAGTGCCATGGCTCGGTGGCTCTATATCACGAGCCACCCCTGGTCAAAATTATGATTATTTTTCCAGAAATCCTTGAAATTGCCTCTAGTGACGACGAAACGGATATTTCCGTAAAAAAAAATTTAAGACATTTTCATGATGACAATACTTTCTCGTACTTCGTAACGGAGAAAGTGGCGGCCGGTGGAAAATAACTGAACAAATATATCAAACCCTTACGCAAAATTCATTAAAAATGATATTTAATAGTAACAAAACAATCGTTCAATAATACATACATTTCATAAATTACTTAATTACTTATGATGCGAAAATGTCTCAATACCGATGACGCTCGTCGCAAATGTAAGACATTAGCATCCTTCCATTACGCGATAAATTCCATTACGTACACCTCTAACGCAATAAACACGAGCATATGACACGAGAGCCAGGGTTAATTGGTGCACTGAAATACCCAACTTACTAATTTTGGAACTCTGTTTACTTCGAGAGTCAAAGCGGAACACAGGCCGCACACATAACCTGAATACACAAATACTGTCAGATGCAGGTATCTTGCCTGCAACCTTTCAACATTTAACGATTTCCTTTAACTCCCTGCTCTGCAGCCCGAAAGGCCGACGTAATTTATTTTAATAAAGCCTCAGTGGTAACTGCTTAATTGGGCGTCATGTCGTCCGAAATGATAAGAGCCTCTGGAGGTAATTAAAATTTGCACGGGAATAAATGTCGTCGTTATTATGTTGGGGTTTATAACCTCGATAAAAAATTCCGGAGAAGATGTCTTCAAGAGGATTCTATTAGTGGTGATTAGTTCAGGCCATAAATACTTTTTAGTAGAATTTAATTTTCAAAAAGATTCTCAGATTGTGTAGGTGAATATGAACCCTTTAAGGGCTATGAACCACTATGGTGGCTTTCAAATTGTTGCATATGTATACCATGAGCCACTATAGTGGCTCAGATTACATTTTTTCAGTTACCCATTTTATTATGAATTTTATAGTCTAAATGAATAATTAGTATAATTTCAAATCTGTTTTTCTTATTATTTTGAGTTCCCGTATTATTCATAGAATGCAAATATTTTGCGACTTGTGGAAATACATTTTCCATCAATTTGTAAAAGTGAAAAAACCGTTAAATTTCAACGAGATCATTTCGTTTGCGAATCTATTCTGAATATCTTCTAAAAGGTTAATGCTTGCAGCAATTGTTTTTCTATTTTTTATCGAATTAAAGAAAAATGTAACTGCAGAAAGAACAAACAGACTTTCAGGTGTGATTATCTCAGAATTTGAAGAAGAGGCGTTTCAGAATTATTATGGTATTACGTAGTAGCATCTATTCTGAATAACTCCTGAGAGTTTTATGATTGTAGCAATTGTTTTTCTATTTTTTATCGAATTAAAAAAAATGTAACTGAAGAAAAAACAAACTGGCTTTCAGGTGTGATTATCTTAGAATTTAAAGAAGAGATGTTTTGGACTTATTATGGCATGACATAGCAGCATCTATTCTGAATATTTCCTAAAAATTTTATGATTGTAGCAATTGTTTTTCTTTTTTTTATCGAATTAAAGAAAAAATGTAACTAAAGAAAAAACAAACTGGCTTTCAGGTGTGATTATCTTAGAATTTAAAAAAGAGATGTTTTGGAATTATTATAGTAGCATCTATTCTGAATATTTTCTGAAAGTTTTATGCTTGTACCAATTTTTTTTTTCTATTTTTTTATCGAATTAAAGAAAAAATGTAACTACAAAAAGAACAAACAGGCTTTCAGATGCGATCATCTCAGAATTTAAAGAAGAAATGTTTTTGAATTGTTACGGTATTACGTAGTAGCATCTATTCTGAATATTTCCTGAAAGTTTTATAATTGCAGCAATTGTTTTTCTATTTTTTATAGAATTAAAGACAAATGTAACCACAAAAAGAAGAAACAGACTTTCAGGTGTGATTATCTAAGAATTTGAAGAGGAGATGTTTCAGAATTATTATAATATTACGCAGTAGCATCTATTCTGAATATTTCCTGAAAGTTTTATAACTACAGCAATTGTTTTTCTATTTTTTATCGAATTAAAGAAAACATGTAACCACAAAGAGAACAAACAGGCTTTCAGGTGTGATTATCTCAGAATTTGAACAAGAGATGTTTCAGAATTATTGTGGTAATACGTAGTAGCATCTATTCTGAATATTTCCTGAAAGTTTTATGACTGTAGCAATTGTTTTTCTATTTTTATCGAATTAAAAAAAATGTAACTAAAGAAAAAACAAACAGGCTTTCAGGTGTGATTATCTTAGAATTTAAAGAAGAGATGTTTTGGAATTATTATAGTGTGACAAAGTAGCATCTATTCTTAATATTTCTTGAAACTTTTATGATTGTAGCAATTGTTTTTCTATTTTTTATCGAATTAAAGAAAAAATGTAATACAGAAAGAACAAACTGGCTCACAGGTGTGATTATCTTAAGATTTGAAAAAGAGATGTTTTAGAATTATTATGGTGTAACATAGTAGCATCTATTCTGAATATTTCTTGAAACTTTTGTAACTGCAGCAATTGTTTTTCTATTTTTTATCGAATTAAAGAAAAAATGTAAACACTAAAAGAACAAACAAACTTTCAAGTGTAATTATCTCAGAATTTAAAGAAGAGATGTTTTAGAATTGTTATGGTATTACGTAGTAGCATCTATTCTGCATATTTCCGAAAAGTTTTATAACTGCAGAAATTGTCTTTTTATTTTTTAACGAATTAGAGAAAAAATGTAACTAAAGAAAAACAAACTGGCTTTCAGGTGTAATTATCTTAGAATTTAAAGAAGAGATGTTTCAGAATTATTATAGTATTACGTAGTAGCATATATTCTGAATATTTCCTGAAAGTTTTATAACTGCAGAAATTGTTTTTCTATTTTTTATCGAATTAAAGAAAAAATGTAGCACAGAAAGAACATACAGGCATTCAGGTGTGATTATCTCAGAATTTGAAGAGGAGACGTTTCAGAATTATTATGGTATTACGTTGTAGCATCTATTCTGAACCTTTCCTGAAAGTTTTATAACTGCAGCAATTGTTTTTCTATTTTTTATCGAATTAAAGAAAAAATGTAACCACAAAAAGAACAAACAAACTTTCAGGTGTGATTATCTCAGAATTTAAAGAAGGGATGTTTTAGAATTGTTATGGTATTACGTAGTAGCATCTATTCTGCATATTTCCGAAAAGTTTTATAACTGCAGAACTTGTTTTTTTTTTTATTTTTATCGAATTAGAGAAAAAATGTAACTAAAGAAAAACAAACTGGCTTTCAGGTGTGATTATCTTAGAATTTAAAGAAGAGGTGTTTTAGAATTATTATGGTATTACGTAGTAGCACCTATTCTGAATATTTCCTGATAGTTTTATAATTGCAGCAATTATTTTTATATTTTTTATCGAATGAAAGAAAAAATGTAACTGAAGAAAAAACAAACTGGCTTTCAGGTGCGATTATCTCAGAATTTAAAGAAGAGATGGTTTAGAATTATTATGGTATTACGTAGTAGCATGTATTCTGAATATTTCCTGAGAGTTTTATAATTGCAGCAATTGTTTTTCTATTTTTTTATCGAATTAAAGAAAAAATGTAATCACAAAAAGAACAAACAGACTTTCAAGTGTTATTATCTCAGAATTTGAATAAGAGATGTTTTAGAATTATTACGGTATTACGTAGTAGCATCTATTCTGAATATTTCCTGAGAGTTTTATAATTGCAGCAATTGTTTTTCTATTTTTTATCGAATTAAAGAAAAAATGTAACCACAAAAAGAACAAACAGACTTTCAGGTGTGATTATCTCAGAATTTGAAAAAGAGATGTTTCAGAATTATTATGGTATTACGTAGTAGCATCTATTCTGAATTTTTCCTGAAAGTTTTATAACTGCAGCAATTGTTTTTCTATTTTTTATCGAATTAAAGAAAAATATAATCATAAAAAGAACAAACAGACTTTCAGGTGTGATTATCTTAGAATTTAAAGAAGAGATGTTTTAGAATTGTTATGTTATTACGTAGTTGCATCTATTCTGAATATTTCCTGAAAGTTTTATAATTGCAGCAATTGTTTTTCTATTTTTTATTGAATTAAAGAAAAAATGTAACTAAAGAAAAAACAAACTGGCTTTCAAGTGTGATTATCTTTTAGAATTGTTAAGGTATTACGTAGTAGAATCTATTATGAATATTTCCTGAAATTTTTATGATTGCAGCAATTGTTTTTCTATTTTTTATCGAATTAAAGAAAAAATTTAACCACAAAAAGAACAAACAGACTTTCGGGTGTTATTGTCTCAGAATTTAAAGAAGAGATGTTTTCGAATTATTATGGTATTACGTAGTAGCATCTATTTTGAATATTTCCTGAAAGTTTTATAATTGCAGCAATTGTTTTTCTATTTTTTATCGAATTTAAGAAAAAATGAAGCACAGAAAGAAGATACAGGAATTCAGGTATGATTATCTCATAATTTGAACAGGAGATGTTTCAGAATTATTATGGTATTACGTAGTAGCATCTATTCTGAATATTTCGTGAAAGTTTTATAACTGCAGCAATTGTTTTTCTATTTTTTTATTGAATTAAAGAAAAAATGTAACCACAAAAAGAACAAACAGACTTTCAGGTGTGATTATCTCAGAATTAGAAGAAGAGATGTTTCAGAAATATTATGGTATTACGTAGTAGCATCAATTCTGAATATTTCCTGAAAGTTTTATAATTGCAGCAATTGTTTTTCAATTTTTAATCGAATTAAAGAAAAAATGTAACCACAAAAATCTATTTTTTATCGAATTAAAGAAAAAATGTAAGTGCAGAAAGAACATACAGACATTCAAGTGTGATTATCTTCGAATTTAAAGGAGAGATGTTTCAGAATTATTATGGTATTACGTAGTAGCATCTATTTTGAATATTTCCTGAAAGTTTTATAATTGTAGCAATTGTTTTTCTATTTTTTATCGAATTAAAGAAAAAATGTAACTAAAGGAAAAACAAACTGGCTTTCAGGTGTGATTATCTTAAAATTTAAAGAAGAGATGTTTTAGAATTGTTATGGTATTACGTAGTAGCATCTATTTTGAATATTTTCAAAAAGTTTTATAATTGCAGCAATTGTTTTTCTATTTTTTTATCGAATTGAAGAAAAAATGTAACTACAAAAAGAACAAACAGGCTTTCAGGTGCGATTATCTCAGAATTTGAAGAAGAGATGTTTTCGAATTGTTATGGTATTACGTAGTAGCATCTATTCTGAATGTTTCCTGAAAGTTTTATGATTGTAGCAATTATTTTTCTATTTTTTATCGAATTAAAGAAAAAATTTAACCACAAAAAGAACAAACAGACTTTCAGGTGTGATTATCTCAGAATTTAAAGAAGAGATGTTTTCAAATTGTTATGGTATTATTCTGAATATTTCCTGAAAGTTTTATAATCGCAGCAATTGTTTTTCTATTTTTTTATCGAATTAAAGAAAAAATTTAAGCACAAAAAGAACAAACGAAATGTTGCAATTATCTCAGAATTTGAAGGAGAGGTGTTTCAGAATGATCATGGTATTTACAGGGTGGTCCATCTCAGACGTAACAAGAGACTGTTGAGTTACGGGGCATTTTTGAAAAAATTCGCCGAAGCACGTCGATTTCTGTTTGGAGGGAGACAACTTTTTATGACATTTCCACCTTCATAACCTTGACCCCTTACTTCACCCCCTGATTCTAAATAGCAAAAGTGGGTCGAGTGATATATCTTGGAAAAGTTCTTTTGATTCTGAATACAACGGTGTCATTTGTTTTTGTTTTCTTTGATTCTTGGGGGAACGGCAACACCTTGAAATTGCATTTGAGGTAACAAGCTTTGTGCATGTATCTCGGCCACATCCGATTATACATGAATTTTAAATTTGTTTTGACATTGGTCTCTAGCCAAAAATCATGTACACTCTCGAAGAAAAAGGACAGCAAAATATACGGCTTAAAAAATTTGAATAAAAAATTATTCATTTGTCGAATTTTTGAGTTTGTACCAGGACAGCAAATACGAACAAAGTGAAAAGTGTGTGCTTAACATGTTTTTATCAAAAGTAATCAATTTTACGACCGAAAATTTATGAAATTGTACCAGGACAGCAAAAACGAAAAGAGGAATATACCGCTTAAAATTTTTGAATCAAAAATGATCCATTTGTCGAACGAAAATTTGTGAATTTGTACCAGGACAGGAAATGATGCAACTTTATTTTTCGAATTGAAGTTGCACTAACAGAGGTGCAAAAGTTTTAAATTAGTATTATGTGGCTACAAATTCAAGTCATTCCCTTCATAGTTGCAAATAAACATAGTGATCAGGAAAAGCAGCTCATTTTTCAACAGGACGGTGCACCTCCACATTTCGCGTTGGCTGAACGACAGTAACTTGACGAAACGTTTCCTGGGCGATGGATTGGTAGGCGAGGTACCATTGAATGGCCTCCGCGGTCGCCCTAGGCTAGGGGTTAAGGTTATGAAAGTGAAAATATCATCAAAAGTTGTCCTCGAAACAAAAATCGACGTGTCACGGCGATTTTTTCAAAAATGCCAATTATCTTTCTATGACTTTTTCTCTTTTATGTTCTCTCGTTCCACATTTCTCTATAACCTTTTAACAACTTAGCAGAACAATTGGTTAACATTTTTCTACTTCATTCACACACACAATACAACAATGAATAATTATAAATGCAACGGCTATCGTGATTTACCAGGCGTCATTAGTTCTTGCTGAAACGCATATTATTTATAAATTTACCGCGAACGTATTGAAATATTGCATTTCATTGTGTTCGAATGTACATGCAACATATATCGTAGAGGTAATTGTAAAATATTATTGATAATTTGCATGGAAATGGAATCGCATTCGTTATAAATGCGAGTAGTATGATTTAAAGTTCATGAATTTAATCAAGCCGTCGCAATAAAACAAACTTAACTTCCCATTTCGATTCGGAAAAGTTCTCGTTAGCTTTGATTTTCAACGGCTGCCGATTCGTGTTCCTAGTAAATGTTATCAAATAACAGGTTCTTGGAAGGAAATTTAATTTTAACACTTTTTGTAATATTGTAATATTCATGAATAGTCTATTTGATAAATGTAGTGAATTGAATTAGGATATTGAATTAAAAGGGAAGATTAGTTTCACATGTTGATATAAGGAAATGTGAAATTTTTTAAACATTTCATTACCTGTTTCTTGTACTAATGACTTCAAACTTTACAGTTGCTAGTACTAATACTTAGTAAAATGGGTTCTATTGAAAACTTGGTCAAAAACCGAAAAATTGCTAGTTTTACCAAAGAATTCATTATTCGAAGCAAATTTACTGCGTAGTTTGGGTCCATCCCAACGAATGGTTCACTAAGAAATCAAGAATGATATATTTCCACACGAACTGGGAAGTTAATATAAATGAATGAACTTTGTATACAAACTACTAATTCGACGATGTTTACTGCACTCTATAAATACCAACTCCCACAATTCACTCAATAGAAAGAGCAACGGCTGTCAGGATCGACTGTTTAGCTTTAATTTTAAATAGCTCATTTCACCGTCGGCCAAACACCAAACGCGAAGCACAATTTATAACCGTTTTTTCCTCTCCAGACTGGTCCCGAACGCTACCATTCCTTTCCAATTAGAGAGATTTTCGGGACCGCTTTTTTGTACGTTCCGATTAAACAGCAGCACATGACGTCCATTATGTTAAACGGGCATTATCAAGATCTCGACGTCGCGCTGCACATGACAGAAAGGGACGTGTATATACTATACGAGGCAATGTCACGGTCAGAATGTCTGAATGGGGTCCAGTCAAACAAGATAGAGAACGGAACCCCCTCACGGGCTGCACAACATAGAGGCAGTCGGTCATTTCTGGTGAATGGATTTTGTGCAGATTTTATCGTTGTGCATTCCAGTCTAGATGGAATGGGCAGCCCATCCGGCCATCGCGATGCGAAATAACGGGTTGGGCATAAAGTTTAAAGCAACCTGACACTTGAATGTGAAATTAATTCATTCTTTGAAGCGACTTGATTGATAATAAAAACGTTTGTTTCTTTTAAAACTATTACTACAAATGATTAGAATTTGTTCGATTAGCTGGTTCAATGAAAATATATTTTAATTTAAGGAAAAAGACATTATGCATCTCTCCCCTAACATTATTCCCATTAAAGGGAAATTGTAAAAATCTAAAGATTCTTGCTTAAAATTGAAAACACTTACTTTTTCAAGAAGCATTGAATAATTGTTTTTGCTTAATTTAAAAATTTGTCGTCTCCCCTTCACATCCTAGACAGAGTCTAAAGCCGCGTCCTCACTGAGTCGACATTGTCGATCGACTCTGTCTATCGACTCTGTCTATCGACACTGTCGACCAACAAATCTTCAAGACTTCACCTGTCCACACCAAGTAGACAGAAAGTTTGTCGATCAGTCGAAACGAAAATGTTTGATGAAGAAGACGTGATTATTGCTTGTGCCGCATTTGTTATTATCGCGTCTAAAAAAGGAAATATTCGCGTAAAAGAAGATTTTGGGTTCGACCAAGCCTGGAAAGGAAAGATTCGACTCGACTACCTTTTGATTTTACCGACAGTTTATGGAAAACCAATCGACACGTCGATCGACATATTTTGTCACACTAAGTCGACAGTGTCGATAGACAGAGTCGATCGACAAAGTCGACTCAGTGAGGACGCGGCGATCGACGTCTAAATTGGACGTTTATCTGACAATCCGTATTTGGGTGGCGATGGTCATTTTGTGGGGGCGAATGCGGTTTGAATACCAGCCTGCATAGATGGCTCAAATCTCCTAAAACTTTGATCAAAACCAAATGTTATTAAACCTTGCTAAAATTAAAAAAAAAACTTGCATATTTGTCAAGTTGCTTTGAATTTGCATGAAAGTTTTTAATATTCAAAAAACACACACAAAATTCTCTACATTTTAGAAATTAAACCATCAAATTGTCTAAAAATTTGATCAAGATTATGTCTTTCGAAATTAGAACCTAATGTTATTAAACTTTGCAAAAATAAAAAAAAAAACTTGCATATTTGCCAAGTTGCTTTGAATTTGCATGACAGTTTTTAATATTAAAACAAAAACACACAAAATTCTCTACATTTTGGAAATCAAACCATCAAATTGTTTGATTAATATTATGTCTTTCGAAATTACAAACAAATGTTATTGAACTTTGCTAAAATCAAAAAAACTTGCATATTTGCCAAGTTGCTTTGAATTTGAATTAATGTTTTTAATATTAAAAAAAACACACAAAATTCGCTACATTTTGGAAATTAAACCATCAAAATTAAATAATTTATCAAAAACTTAATTTTGTTGATTTTGAAAAATTTCGGATTTTGGCAATTTCCATTGTCTCGACATGAATATTTTTACTACCATTTAAAACACACTTTTCAACATATAAAATATCACAATACAAAAATGCGTTTAACCGCTCGGCAATTTTTAAAAATTAAAAACGATTGTTTGTTGTCTTTGAACGTGGAAATCATCGACTCGACATGATTAGCTCTCGATATTTTTTTAAACACACTAAATTCGCTACATTTTAATAATTAAACCATCAAATCGCCTAAAAATTTGATCAAGATTATGCCTTCGAAATTAAAACCAAATGTTATTAAACTTTGCTAAAATCAAAAAAACTTGCATATTTGCCAAGTTGTTTTGAATTAGCATGAAAATTTTTAATATTGAAAAGAAAACACACAGAATCCGCTACATTTTGGAAATTAAACCGTCAAAATTAAATAATTTATCAAAGAATCAAAAACTTAATTTTGTTGATTTTGAAAAATTTCGGATTTTGGCAATTTCCATTGTCTCGATATGAATATTTTTAGTACCATTTAAAACACACGTTTCAACATATAAAATATCATAATCCAAAAATGCGTTTAACCGCTCGGCAATTTTTAAAAATCAAAAATGGGTGTTTGTTGTCTTTGAACGTGGAAATCATCGACTCGACATGATTATCTCTCGATATTTTTTTAAACACACTAAATTCGCTACATTTTAATAATTAAACCATCAAATTGCCTAAAAATTTGATCAAGATTATGCCTTCGAAATTAAAACCAAATGTTATTAAACTTTGCTAAAATCAAAAAAACTTGCATATTTGCCAAGTAGTTTCAAATTTGCATGAAAATTTTTTATATTGAAAAGAAAACAAAATCCGCTACATTTTGGAAATTAAACCGTCAAAATTAAATAATTTATCAAAAAATTAAAAACTTAATTTTGTTGATTTTGAAAAATTTCGGATTTTGACAATTTCCATTGTCTCGACATGAATATTTTTAGTACCATTTAAAACACACGTTTCAACATATAAAATATCATAATCCAAAAATGCGTTTAACACCTCGGCAATTTTTAAAAATTAAAAACGAGTGTTTGTTGTCTTTAAACGTGGAAATCATCGAGTCGACATGATTATCTCTCGATAATTTTTTAAACACACTAAATTTCCTACATTTTAATAATTAAACCATCAAATTGCCTAAAAATTTGATCAAGATTAAGTCTTTTTTAAATTAAAACCAAATGTTATTAAACTTTGCTAAAATCAAAAAAACTTGCATATTTGCCAAGTTGTTTTGAATTTGCATAAAAATTTTTAATATTGAAAAGAAAACACACAAAATTACATTTTGGAAATTAAACCATCAAAATTCAATAATTTATCAAAAAATCAAAAATTTAATTTTGTTGATTTTGAACTTGAAAAATTTCGGATTTTGGCAACTTCCATTGTCTCGACATGAATATTTTTATACCATTTAAAACACACTGAATACTCTACTTTTTAACATATAAAATATCATAATCCAAAAATAATCTCGGCAATTTTTAAAAATTAAAGTGTTTGTTGACTTTGAATACGGAAATCATCGACTCGACAGGATTATCTCTTGATTTTTTTCTAAACACACTAAATGTGCTACATTTTGGCATTTAAATCATCAAAATAAAATACAGCGTTTGCAAATTAAACAATTTTTCTAAATTAAAAACTTGATTTTGTAGAATAGAAAATTATGAATTTTAGCAATTTTCATTGTCTCTACACGAATATATTTAATGCCATTTAAAACACTCTAAAATTCTTTACTTTTTAACATACAAAATATCATATTCAGAACTCGCGGCAGTTAAAAAAAAATTTAAAACGCGAATGTTTTTCTTTCAACTTTGAAAAACCGAATTTTAGCAATTTTCATTAATTGGACATGAATATTTCCTAATACTTTTTCAAGCACATTAAATTCGTTACATTTTGACATTTAAATTTTCAAAATCAAATAACGCGTTCTGAAGTTCAGCAATTTTTCAAAATCAAAAACGCGATTTTGTTGATGTTGGTTTTGAAAAAATTCAGATTATTTCAATTTTCATACTTTGACATGAATATTCTTTTTTATAATTTCTTAAGACACTCTAAGTTTTTCACATTTCAGCATATATATTAATCAAGAAATTCTTTTAACGCCTCGGCAATTTTTAAACATCGAAACCGCGAATTTGTTGCCTTTGAATTTGAAGGATTTTGGCAGTTTTCGTTAACTCTATGAATATTTCTTAATACCTTTTAAAATAATAAATTATTTACACTTTAACAAATAAATCATCACAATCAAAAACACGGTCAATACCTCAGCATTTATTTTTTTTTAATCAAAGCCGCTATTTTTTTACTGTTTTCTTCAGATTTTATCAATTCTCATTGACTTGACATGAATATTTTTTTCTCTGAATTTTGGCATTAAAATCATCAATATCAAATAATGAGTTCTGATTGCCCTTATAATAATAATAATAATGATAATTAAATTTATTTCCCAACAGAAAAACGTATACGGGAAAATTCATAATTTAAAATAATAGTATACATGTTGTGCAACTTAAAAATAGCATATTATTCATGTGATATTTATGTGATATCGTTACAATGAAGTAAATAAAAAGAAATAAATGCTTTATTATTATTATTTATTATTATGTTATGGGGAAATTCTGTAACCGATGTGAATATAAACCAATCAAGTAAACGTTGGGATAGAGAAACAATTAGGGCGACATCTATCGTCAACGTTATGTTACAACGTTCTGAAATTATTTAAATATATCGGCGATAGATGTCGCCCTAATTATTTTTCAATCCTAACGGTTACTTGATTGGTTTATAACAGCATAGTTAAAATCCATTTCTCCACCAACGACGACCGTACTGTGCTGATGTGACAAGAAAAAAAATTAACAAAAAAACGTGATTTGTATTTTGTGTAAATTAAAACAAGTCAATTTGTCCCACTTTGAAAGTCTAGACGCTGAAGCGTAGACAGCTCCGACGCTTCCTCCCCCATCCTTTCTGTAACCTGTATAATTAATCTCGCCCCAAGAGGTGGAACTTTGAAAAATGCACGAGTTTAAAAATAAGACGCGCACTTTTTTCAAATTTAATTAACCAAAATACTGGCGCGAAGGCTGATTAATTCACGGGCCCCCTTTTAACTGCCATTAATTATGGACGGAGGATAATGATGGTATCGTTTCTCCAATGGACTATTTATTGCCGGCTCTCTCGAAGTGACCCCATTTATTCTCAGGAATAAAAATCGCTTATTATCATTCGTAAGCAAAGGGTTGTTTTTTGGCCAATGTAATACATTTTAAGGTTGGTACGGGAATGCCTTTGTTGCTGGTTTTTAAATAGAAGACATTTGGGTTGGAAATAGAGGAGGATAAAGTTGTGTGTTTATTGCGTGGACTGTTTCTAAACGATGCTTTCCTTTTTGAAATCCTCTAGGAATTGTATTTGATAATTGTTTATTTTCGGAAATGTTTTCATTAAAATTGGTGTTGATGAAGTAAGTGTCTTCTTTACTTCTTTTTATTTTTGTATATAAACTAAAACCTTTTTTCCGTTTGTTAATGTCACAACAAAGAAAGTTTTTTTTTTTGGGGATGGTTGACGGGAATTCGGGTTGAGGAAGTGTGGATGATTTGGTTTAAGCATTTGGGCTATTCGGCCACTAACGATTATCGTTTTTGAGGTTTCATTTTTTTTAAATAATGAATGGGACATACACTAATCATCCATGGAACCGCATGGCCACTCTATCGTTCCGAAAAAGTGGCCGCACGGATGGGATTCGAACCCATGACCACGAGGCCCGTGAGCAGGAGTTCCACTCTCTAGGCCACCGCGGCCCCATTTTCGGAAATATTCGATAGAAACCGAAAAAGTCAATTTTGGATTTTATTTTTTACGATTTTATTACTGTTATTTTGAAAACCTAAGAAAACTTTCTTAAAACACTTTTATAACATACAACAAAATGAACACTGTTCATGTTTAAAATTTATTTAGGAGATTTTGCAAAAATTGGAGAATCTGGTCGAAAATTTGCATTTTGCAAAGCAACGATTTTGAAAGAACATTCTGGAAGAACTATTGCAGCCTGTCGTAGTTTTGTAACTACATATGTCTACAATTTTTCTTGGAAATAAAGACAAAAAATACTGCAGATATTTCGGAAAATTTGGAAAAAACCAGCACAAAGTGCGCATTTATTATTATTATTTTTTATTAATTATTTATGTAATTGACTTATTCCATATCAAAGCTGTATTATCTTTAATTTATATTATGGTTTTATGGTCAGTGAATAAAAATGTTTATTGTATAGAATATATACAATATCTTTATTGACAGACTTACATACATGAAAAGTACGAATTATGTTTGTTATCACAATTTGATAAGTGTGTTAGTCTGTCAAATGGCTATCGACCCGAGGTCTTTCAGCCCGAAAAAAAAATGTTTATTATTATTATTATTATTATTATTTTGCAAAGCAATAATTTTGATGGAAAATTCCAAACAAAAAATGTAGTTACAGCCAATGTTTCGATTCATTCTTTATTTGACAGACTTGTTTGTCTAAGATGTTTAAAATTTACCAAGGAGACATATTAAAGAAGATTTTGGAAAAATTTGGAAAAACTAGTCCAGAGTGCGTATTTTCTAAAGAAAAATGTTAATGGAAAATTCTGGAAAATGTAGTTATATCCAATTATTGGATTTATTTTTTATTTGATCGCTTTGTAAGTCCAGAATGTTTCTTGTAAAATGGACTAAAATTCAGCAAGGACAAATATTAAGAAAATTTTAGAAAAATTTAAAAAGACTAGTACAATGTGCGTATTTTGTGAGTGTGTCAAGTTGGCACCCCAATGAAGAGTTCTGATAGTTCTGAATAGAGTTTTCAATTCCTTTTGATCTATCTAGAAGTACTATCAACTTTTAAAAAGAGTTCTATATAATTGGGCTGTCAGAATTTTTTTTTTTTTTATGGATTGCCAACTTGACACCTCACCCCAACATTGTTATCGAATAGTTCTAAACTAGTTTTAAGATATATCTGGGTTAGTACTATAGTTCCTGATACTTTTAAAAAAGAGTTCTGTTGAATTTCCAGAGATAAAAATTTTCAAAGTTGGAAATTCGAAATATTCAAATTCATATTACTCACTTAATATTAGTTGAATTTAAATATTTCATAACAACTATGGATAGAACTCACAAAGAACTACAGGAAACATCAATCAGAACTATACGGAACTATCAAAAATATTTTTTTGAAAAAAGTCGCAAAGCAAAAAAAATTGAGAGTTCTATGAGCTCTGAGCTAATTTTCCATTTCTACTCATTGAGTACAATAATTCTTTTCTATAAACAAATTCGATACAATCACAATTTATAGCATTTTTAAATGAATTTAAAATTCGAAAATAGAAAATTTAATTTTGAAAATACCCATTCCCTGTCATTTAATCGCAATTTGCCATTAGAGTTTTCGTTAGAACTCCTTGAGTACAACCCATAAGTCAAATCAGAACTTCTAGAACTATTAAAGAAAAATTAATATTTTGAAAAAAATCCGAAAAGAAAAAAAAATTAGAGTTCTAGGAGTTCTAAGTTACTTTTCTATTTCTATTTATTGAGTACAATAATTCTTTCTTATAAACAAATACGATACAAACACGATTTATCGCATTTTGAAATAAAGTTAAAATTCGAAAATAGAAAATTTAATTTTGAAAATACCCATTTCCTGTCATTTCATCGCAATTTGCCATTAGAGTTTTCGTTAGAACTCCTTAAGTACAACCCATAAGTCAAATGAGAATTTGTAGAACTATTAAAGAAAAATCAATGTTTTGAAAAAAATTCCGAAAAGAAAAAAAATAGTTCTAGGAGCTCTAAGTTAATTTTCTATTTCTACTTATTGAGTACAATAATTCTTTCTTATAAACAAATACGATACAAACACGATTTATGGCATTTTTAAATAAAGTTAAAATTCGAAAATAGACAATTTAATTTCGAAAATACCTATTTCCTGTCATTTAATCGCAATTTGCCATTAGAGTTTTCGTTAAAACTCCTTTAGTACAACCCTTAAGTCAAATAAGAACTCCTAGAACTATTAAAGAAAAGTCAATATTTTGAAAAAGTCATAAAAGAATTTTTTTTAAAATGCCGTAAATCGTGATTGTAACGAATTTGTTTATAAGAAAGAATTATTGTACTCAATGAGTAGAAATAGAAAATTAACTCAGAACTGCTAGAACTCCTAGAATTTTTTTTTTCCTTTCGGAAATAATTGTTTGTCTTGCGTTCGCGGATATCTGGTCTTCTTGATTAGGAAAGTTCATAACAAAGATGTAGATTTAAGTATTCGCATGTTAGTTGAAAAAATCCTAGACTAATTAAAAAATAGGCACTCGTCAGAATTTCTTAAATTGAGACAAAACGTAAACGCTCAAAAGTTGAACTGGGATAACGAAAAATGCACTCAATGGTTTAAAAAATTGTAAGAAATTAATGAAGCTATTACAAATAATTCACTATAAAAACAATTGCCAGATCCTGGGTGAAAACAAAACGGAAACGCTTCAAACTTGAACTGAAAACGAAAATTATACTCAAAAACTAACGAGATTTCGAAAAAAAATTATTCTTTAGAAGTTGTTCATTTTGGCATTCTCTACAATTACTATTTACATACATAACATTTGCTGTAATTATTATCGTTTCATAATTATAAACAAAAAATAATTATTTTTTTTTATGAATAACAATGCTTTTATGAAAAATATTTTCAAGCAGAAGATGTTCATTTATTTGATGTCTTCAATATTTGTTTAAATATTTTTGTGATATCTTTTATATTTGAAAAAATATTGGAAAAAAACAAAAAACAGTTAAGGTAAATACCCGCTTCCGGTGTACGAAATTTTACCAAAAGTTTTTCAGTTCTTCAGATTATCAAATAAGACTTATGTTCAAAGTTTCATATCAATTGCTCTATTAGTTTTTGAGATACAGCGCGCATAGGCACACACACACACACACAAACACAAAAAAAATTGCAGAAATTGTTGAAATGGCATCTAGGAACCCCAAAACAGATATTTCCGCAAAAAAAAAATTCGAAAAACTTTTCACAATCACAATACTTTGTCGTACTTCGTAACGGAGAATGTAAAAATTAATCAACGAAATTTTTTCACAAAGAATGTATATCTGCTTTTCATAAAAAAAAACAATTGCCATACGTCAAACACTAGTGACGTCACAACATTTATTGAGTGCGCCTCAAAGTGCGGAATAATCAACAAAAATCGACCTGTTTAATAAAGCAATTATGAATTTTGTGCAGAACTTTATCACAACTTGGTATATTTTTATTTACAAATTTCTTCTTTTATAACTAATTAGTTGTGTAGCGTTTTTCTTTTTGTAAAATCTGCCACGAGATAAAATAATATTGAGAAATATTGTGATGTTTACAGCAAAAAATGTATTTTTTTTTCTTTTTGAAAAATGTTCCACGAGATAAAAAAAATATTGAGAAATATTGTGATTTTTACAGAAAAAAATGTATTTTTTTTTTTAAATGTGCCACGAGATATTGAGAAAGATTGTGATTTTTACTGCAAATTGCCACGAGATAAAATAATATTGAGAAATATTGTGATTTCTGACAGCAAAAATGTATTTTTTTTTCTTTTTGAAAAATGTGCCACGAGACAAAAAAATATTGAGAAATATTGGGTTTTTTACAGAAAAAAATGTATTTTTTTTTTGAAAAATGTGCCAAGATATATTGAGAAAGATCGTGATTTTTACAGCAAATCTGCCACGAGATAAAATAATATTGAGAAATATTGTGATGTTTACAGCAAAAAATGTATTTTTTTTTTCTTTTTGAAAAATGTTCCACGAGATAAAAAAAAATATTGAGAAATATTGTGATTTTTACAGAAAAAAATGTATTTTTTTTTTTTAATGTGCCACGAGATATTGAGAAAGATTGTGATTTTTACAGCAAATTGCCACGAAATAAAATAATATTGAGAAATATTGTGATTTTTACAGCAAATTGCCACGAAATAAAATAATATTGAGAAATATTGTGATTTTTACAGCAAAAAATGTATTTTTTTTCTTTTTGGAAAATGTTTCACGAGATAAAAAAAATATTGAGGAATATTGTGATTTTTACAGCAAAAAATGTATTTTTTTTTTTTTTAATGTGCCACGAGATATTGAGAAAGATTGTGATTTTTACAGCAAATCTGCCACGAGATAAAATAATATTGAGAAATATTGTGATTTTTACAGCAAAAAATGTATTTTTTTTTTCTTTTTGAAAAATGTTCCACGAGATAGAAAAATATTGTGAAATATTGTGATTTTTACAGCAAATCTATTTTTTTCTTTTTGTAAAATGTACCACGAGATTAAAAAATTTTGTGATTTTCACAGCAAATGTATTTTTTCTTTTTGTAAAATATGCCTGATCCAAGGTAATAGTTTTAGTAGAAGCACCATTTGTTCGATAGTCGATTGGGATTTTTACAGCAAACGTTATTAATAATCCATTAGCAGCTTTTAGAGATATGTCGTGTCATTATTGACGATGAGTGCGCTGTAATTAATTTTTGAATGGACGCTCTCGATCCATGTTTGAGTACACTTGCTGGGATCGATGGTATCTCAGTCGCTAATTACTAATTAATAGGGTTATTAGTAGGCGTCAGATGTTAAGCTGTGCGCGGTCCCAGGATGGATTTCGGATTTTCAGGAGGGTGAGCCCTAATTGCCGCATATATTCCGGACGAGCACAACTTTACACTGTTTAATAACTAATTTGCGATGATTAATTTCGTATCGTTAATTAATTCATTTACGCCGTTTTTCTCTAAAATAAAATAGGTACCAATTGAAATTTGAATTTAATAAACACGAAATATAACCTGAATATAACTATAAAAATTAAGTCTAATTTTCTAAAAAAATTTTACCATTAATCATCTGCCTAATGAAGCCACTGTGTGGCGAAATATATGTCGCAGTGTTTCGACATTAAAAATAATGAAATAGAAGCGAATAATTAATTGAAATAATTTATTTAATGTGGTAAATGAAACACGTATGTTGAGAATTTTCACAATTTTTAATGTCGAAACACTGCGACATATGATCAATCCAAAATTTATTTATTGCATCTTCAATAAGGGAGGGTATTAAGTATTTGTTTCTAACTAGGATGTTTACTAATTTTAACTGGTCCACCCTGTAAATATAGATAATCATTCATTTCCAAGTGTATTATCAAGTTTGTAACTTATTTCATTGTATGGAGATAATTGTCTGGATTTCTCTTTTCTATTCTGCAAAATTTAACGCAGAACTATCCATTAACTCCAAAGCACTGAAACGAGATTGAAATTGCATTTTCATTTATAACGCTCGCTAATTAAGAACAAAAATGTGCGGATTTTTACCCATCACAATGCCCAATTATCGGTTGCATTTCCATTCATTCTTTTGACTCTTTTTTCCCTATAGAAAGTAGATAATTTGCGATGAATGAATAGATCCCCTAGTGCTCCGTGTAAATGCTTACAGCAAATTAGCGTACAAAAAAGTTTTATAATCCGCAACCAAAAAATAATTGGAAATTACAACTGAATTGAAAAATTCACAAAAAAAACTGTATTATTAATAGAAACTAATTTATAATAAATGAATGATTTCAATCACTGGATAGTTGTCCTACTTTTGAATCCCAATGAGGGTATTGTTGGTTTCCACTCTTAATTGGTAATTCTAACAGTTCTATTGTTAAACGATTTTCTACGTATAAACATATGCACGGTCATAACTACTTCTTAAATGTACGAATTAGTCTCACTAGTGACGGTTACGAATATGCACACTGAACACGTGCGATTTGATTGCCTATAACGTTAAATATAGGCTCGTCGTAAAGTTATTGCTGTCTGTAATACCTGCGATAAATCAATTGTAGAAAATTTCTAGGAAGAAAACTTGCCGGTGACGTTTAAAGAATTTGTTGTTGATACGCTAGCACGGTGAACATTTAATTCTCATTCAGAATTTTAACGATTATCATTTTGTATACATCCCGCATAAAGGAGACGGTTGCGACCGTTACTAGATGGTAATCCATAATTAAACTGAATCAAAAATGCATAAATAGCCACATAAAAAAATATAATATGGCGTGTTGAGTCTACAAAAAGTTGTTTATCATTTCGTGAGATAGCACTCCGTTAGCCAAATTCATTCCCGAAGAAGTACTGTCCAATTATTCCCCCAGTCCACAATTCACACCAAACAGTGATTCTTTCTGGATGTAGTATTTTTTTTACGAATAACTCGAATAACCTGGATTTCAATAGCTAATTTATGTATAGTTCTATAATTATTTTTTAGTTTCGATTCTTTGTTTTAATAGAATCATTATTTACTGTCTGCACTTGATAATGTTACTTTCACGAAGTCGAGAATCGGAGGAACGGCTCTTCATAATTACACGGTTATTGTTCATGTTAAGTTACACCGCACACCATAAAATATGGAGGCACGGAATTGCAAAGTTACATGATGTTATTAAGGCAATATATTATTGTTGTGGGTGTTTTCTATTGAATCGTTTTAATTTATTGTTTATTTTATGGCGCGCTGTTATTTATGTATGTAGGTAAATTTGTTGGCTTGCGTAAGTATTCGGTCTTTGTTTGTTGGATATGTACAGAGTACTAGTTAACACAATTTGTGTGATATTCACTGAAATCATTGATTCGATTTGGTAATCGTGTCCTTTATTACGAATATAGCTTAATTTTTGCTACATTTGCTCTTATTTGTTTCAGGTGCTCAAAAAATTAAAACAAACATTTTCAAAAATCCATATTTCTATTGAAAATTGTTGGATTTTTAAAAACTATACTGATTTTAAATAAGCGATACTTGGGCCATTAAGAATAATTTTTATAGAATTTCTCCTGCACGTTTTAAATGTTTTTCTGCGATGTTTTCATTCATATGCTCAAAAAATTAAAACAAACATTTTCAAAAATCCATATGTATGTCTGTTGAAAATTATTGTATTTTCAAAAACCAAATTGATTTTGAATGAAGAATACTTCGGCAATTAAGGACGTTTTTTTATGGAATTTTGCCTACACGTTTTATATTTCTTTCTGTGATGTTTTCGTTCAGGTGCTCAAAAAAATGAAACAAACATTTTCAAAAATCCATATCTCTATTAAAAATTGTTGGATTTTTAAAAACCATACTGATTTTAAATAAGCGATTCTTCGGCCATTAAGGATAATTTTTATGGAATTTTTCCTGCACGTTTTATATTTTTTTCTGCGATGTTTTCATTCTGGTGCTCAAAACATTAAAACAAACATTTTCAAAAATCCATATCTCTATTGAAAATTGTTAGATTTTTAAAAACTATACTGATTTTAAATAAGCGATATTTCGGCCATTAAGAATAATTTTTTCGGAATTTTTCCTGCACGTTTTATATTTTTTTCTGCGATGTTTTCATTCAGGTGCTCAAAAAATTAAAACAAGCATTTTCAAAAATCTATATTTCTATTGAAAATTGTTAGATTTTTAAAAACCATATTGATTTTAAATAAGCGATACTTCGGCCATTAAGAATAATTTTTATAGAATTTTTCCTGCACGTTTTATATTTTTTTCAGCGATGTTTTCATTCAAGTGCTCAAAAAATTAAAACAAAAAATTTCAAAATTCCATATCTTTATTGAAAATTGTCGATTTTTTAAAAACCATACTGATTTTAAATAAGCGATACTTCGGCCATTAAGGATAATTTTTATGGAATTTTTCCTGCACGTTCTATATTTTTTTCTGCGATGTTTTCATTCAGGTGCTCAAAAAATTAAAACAAACATTTTCAAAAATACAACTCTCTATTGAAAATTATTGAATTTTCAAAAACCAAATTCATTTTGAATAAGCAATACTTCGGCCAAAGAGGATCATTTTTTTACATTTTCTTTTGCGATATTTTTGTTCAAGTGCTCAAAAAATTAAAACAAAAATCTTCAAAAATCCATATTTCTCTTGAAAATTGTTAAATTTACAAAACCTAAATTGATTTTGAATAAACGATACTTCGACCATTGAGGATGATTTTTATGGAATTTTTCCTGCGTTTTTAATATTTTTTCTGCGATGTTTTCATTCAGGTGCTCGAAAAATTAAAACAAACATTTTCAAAAATCCATATTTCTATTGAAAATTCTTGGATTTTTAAAAACCATACTGATTTTAAATAAGCGATAGTTCGGCTATTAAGAATAATTTTTATGGAATTTTTCCTGCACGGTTTATATTTTTTTCTGCGATGTTTTCATTCAGGTGCTCAAAAAATTAAAACAAACATTTTCAAAAATCCATATCTCTATTGAAAATTGTTGGATTTTTAAAAACTATACTGATTTTGAATAAGCGATACTTCAGCAATTGAGGAAGATTTTTTTATGGAATTTTTCCTACACGTTTTATATTTTTTTCTGAGATGTTTTCGTTCAGGTGCTCAAAAAATTAAAACAAACATTTTGAAAAATCCAAAACTCTATTGAAAATTATTGTATTTTCAGAAACTATACTTCGGCCATTGAGGACAATTTTTTATTGAATTTAGTCTGCACGTTTTATTTGTTTTTTTTTTCTGCGATGTTTTCATTCAGGTGCTCAAAAAATTAAAACTAACAGTTTCAAAAATCCATATCTCTATTGAAAATTGTTGGATTTTTAAAAATTATACTGATTTTAAATAAGCGATACTTCAGCCATTAAGGATATTTTTTATGGAATTTTCCCTGCACGTTTTATATTTTTTCTGCGATGTTTTCGTTCAGATGCCCAAAAAATTAAAACAAACATTTTCAAAAATCCAAATTTCTATTGAAAATTGTTGAATTTACAAAAACCAATAATATTTTGAATAAGTAATACTTCGGCCATTGAGGATATTTTATTTATTTATTTATTATTTATTTTATTTAAATTGAAAAAATATCATGAAAGTTTCAGGACCTTTTTCACGACTTTTTTAGCAGTCTTTTTCAGGTCTTCTTTGTAAGACCTTATTTTCAGAATTTTTTCATTTCTTTTTTCAGGTCTTTTTAAGAACCTTTCTCTAGAATTTATTTTGCAGGACTTCTCTTCAAGACCATATTTTCAGGAATCATCTTTAACGATGTTTTTTCAGGACTTTTTCTCTTTTTTCGAGACTTTATTTTAAAAACTTTTTGTTTTTGAGACTTCTTTTCAGGATTATTTTTCCGGACCTTTTTTCAGGACTTATTAATGCCTTCTTCAGAACTTTCCTAAGTCTTCTTGCAAAACTCTTTGGGTTTTTTGCAGGACGATTTTTTCAAAACTTTTGTTAAGTTTCTTCAGAATGTTTTTTAAGACTAAAAAGTTTTTGTTTGGGGCCTTTTTTTGGGACTTTTAATCTGAATTATTTTTCTGAAACTTTTTAATGTCTTTTTCAGGTCTTTTCTTAGGCTTTTTGCAAGACTCTTTTTGGGATTTTTTTACAGGACAATGTTTTCAAAACTTTTGTTACAACTTTTTTCAGAAGTTTTTCAAGACTTTTGTTTCAGAACCTATCTTTTTCGAATTTTTTTTTCGGGGCCTTTTTTTTTAGATTATTTAAAAATTATTATGTTTAGGACCTTTTTTTGAAACTTTTTAATGCCATTTATCAATTAATATTTCCCATTAATTGGATATTTCTGTTGGGAAATAAATATTATTATTATTATTATCTTTCTAAGGCTTTGGCTAGGACTATTTTCTGGAATTTTTTAAGACTTTTTACGGGACTATTTCACAGGCTTTATTCAGGACTTTTTTGTATGCTTTTTCAGTACTTTTCTTCTGGCTGTTTTATCAGAACTTTTTCTAAGGCCTTATTTTCAGGAATTTTTTATCACGATTATTTTTTCAATACGTTTTTCAGGATTTTTTATCAGGAATATTTTATTAAGACTTTTTTAATGTCTTATCAGTTTTTTTCCCAGGCTCTTTCATGGCTTCTGTTAGGACTATTTTCTCGACTTTTTCGGGTCTTTTTAAGGACCTTTGTACGAACTCTTTGCAGAATTTTTTAGGACTTTTTTTTAGATCTATTTTACAGGTTTTTTCAGGACTTTTTAAGGCTTTTTTGAAGCCTGTTTTCAGTACTTTTCTACAATCTTTTTTAGGACCTTTTTTCAGAATTTTTTTTTGACGACTCAGTTTCCGGAACTTTTTTCAGGTCCTGTTTTTCAAGACATTTCTTTATCAGAGCACTTTTTTCTAGACTTTTTTTCTGGACTTTTTTTATCAGATTTTTTGAGGACTGTTTTATTCAAGACTTTTTCGGGTGTTCTCTTTGGAACTTTATAACCAGAACTCTTTCAGGGCTTTTTTAGAAATCATTTTCAGGACTTTTTTCAGGATTTATCAAGATTTGTTTTTCGGACTTTTTTCGAGAATTTATTAGGATTTTTTTTAGTTTTTTAATAAACTAATTTAAGATTATTTGAATTGGAAATATAATTTGTTATTTTTATCTTTCATAACTTTGACATTTTAAACGTCAGTATCATCTGATCTAAAATGAAAATAAACCATGGTAGTAACTTATTTCTATTTAGCTTTAGATATTTTAATTATACATTGTAATGTTAACTTTTTATTTTGTAAGACTTTGACAGCTGTAATACATATATTTATGTCGTACTACACATCAATAAAATCATATAAATAACTGTTATGCAATTAAGATCGGAGAAAGTAACATGATAGCCACATCACAATTTTTTTTAGGAAATATTTTATTTTGAATTGCATAAGCTTGTTACATCGTATCTGATTGTGTAATTTTTTTTATAAATCAAAGATGTTAAAAGTGGAAATATGTATTTCAAAATGAATTTAAGATATCACGTAAATAAGTAATGAGCGCAAACATTTGGTATTGGATTCGCACTTATTTTAAATATTTTACATAAAACCACCACTGTTGAATTTAATGGTAACTTTAGCAGGAATAAAATAAGCGAACCCCAGCATTAAATTAAACCTGTTTTATACAAATCAGTCCATTTAACAGCAGGGATTAATGGGGCCGATATAAACGTCCGCAATTCCAATTAATTTCACTTAATCTATTTTCAATTAATTAAGTCCAACGCCGGACAACTGCGCCATTTCCTGATTGCCATCAGTCGACAATTCATCTGAACATTTCTGAAACTACATATTGTACGCACTATAATTGAAATACCTTTTGTCTGAATTATACAGTATGATTGAATGCATGAATTGTATATAAAAATCAAGTATTCTACTGAGTTTAAACTAGGTGTATATTATTTTTAAATTGTATTTAATTCTGACGTGCGTTTTATTTTGTAAAATTTTATTTGAATTATTTTTCCAGGATTGGTGCAACATTTTATTTTAGCTTGCGGGAAACTACTTTCCGGCACGTTGCTATAGGTAGCGTGCGGGAAAGTTCAGCTCTTCGGAAAACGTCTACTTTGCGTTGTCAATTTATTGCAATCGGTTGTAGAAAACATATTTTACCAGTCTATGTAGTACTTAATTTTTATGAAAGATAACTTCTAACAATTTGTATATTGGACATTAGATTATTCGAGACAGCATTATTTTTTTAAATCGATTTTAGTTTGAGTTTACAATTTCACACTGTGCGAAACAATCGTGTGTGTATCGATTGCGGTTGGGAAAAGTAGATTAGTTTTGAAAGCAATTAGATTGTGTACGGACATAATGGTTCACAAATTCCAGTTATGGTCGTGTGAAAACGATACCGAGCACATGTGGGACATATAAACGATAAATCGCACTGAACTATTACACCACATTGGCATAAACAAGCTGAAAAAAATATAAACTCCAATGATTCCACACTGTCCAATAATTCAAATCATTTTGTAGATAATCGGATAGATATTAACCCTTTCAACCCTGGATTTTTAAATTTGAAAAAAAAAACATTTTTTTGTTATTATTATTGATGGGGAGCTTCTTAAGACCATAAATACCAAATTTGAACTGATTTGATAAATTAGTATAGGAATTAATTAGTGAGGCTTTGTTGACGTGACATCTAGTGATAAATAGCAAAAATTTGGATTGTCATAGTAAGTAGAGACATGTAAATGTTACGGTGGCAATTGCCACCACCAGGGCCGAAAGGGTTAAATAAAATGTTGTGAATACATGTTTAGGGCGTTTTAAGGGCGTTATTAGACCAGCCAATATTTATTCGGTCGAGTCGTTAATAGCTATTCATGTAACAAGTCCATAATATAGCACTTTCTTGGACGAGACGTTCTTTATGTTTGAATAACGTGTAAAACTTTCGATAAAAACATTTTAGAACGTAATATGATTGTATTTTATAATTTTAGTAGAAAGCTTCCGCAATATTTTCTCCTCACACACCATACAATATTCCATTAAAAGAAAGCCTCTCTTAATACAGCTCATCAATAATGTATAAACAACAGAAAACCTTTATGCAGACAAAGAAACCGAAATGTGGAGTGAAATGCAAATTGTGTATTTTTTATTTAAGATGCTGAATTGAAACGAAAATAAGGTCCTTATTTATTTGTACACTGGGGGGAAACTGCATTTACAGAATGAGCTGAATAACGCCACTACCACAACAAATGCGTTTGTTTGTTTCGGACTGAGACACATTTATTATTCGTACCTTTAACCTGCGGGCGTTTGAAAATTGGATGCGATGAAACTTTATTTCCACGAAGGAATCGAATGTGAAGTTCATAAACAGCCATTTGTTTACGTCGAAGATGTAAGCAGGAGCAAATCAAATAGAAAGGTTGCGAATATTTTGCGGGGTGTTTCAATTCCCAGAGTTGAATTAAATCTGATATAATATGTTTTTATAAAAGTGCTTTACCAATTATTTTTTCGTATTAAATTAAATCATGTTTAGACTGACAAATAACGTGCACTTTTTTTCATATGACAACGCAAAGTAGACGTTTTCCGAACAGTTGTACTTTCCCGCACACTACCTATAGCAGCGTACAGAGAAAATACAAATGCGAAACTCGCTCGGCGAGGGAATGCTGCCGATTGTTCGGTCGAAACCCGTCCCCACTTAAAATACAATTATGAGGTAATAAAATTTACAAGCCTAGTTCACTTCTCGCCCTTAAGTGATCGACTGACGGTAATTTTTATTTCGTTATATGATTTCTATCAGTTAATGCCACATTTGTGATTTTTTCATCTTCCAATTTTTGGTGCGTCATCTTCAAAAATTCGAATAACTAAAATGTTTATTTTGATATTTTTTTAATATATTTATCAACAATTGAACAGTAATTTTATATAAAATTATTGGTAATATTTTAGTAGTAATTTTCTTTTCAGTTTCGTATAAATATGTTACCCCATTTTTGCCAAGATGTGACCTTGAAACCCTCGAAAAATAAGATTTTATTTTTTTTATCACTAAAAATTATTATAATAATCTGAAAAATTCACATATATTTTTTACCCAAAGTTTATTTAGGGTGATATTTTTTTTAAGTTTAACCATTTTTCGCCCTTTCTAACCTTGAAAAAATTTACTTAATTTGGTATTTGGGATAAAAATATTTATAATTTTTTTCAGATTTTTATAGTGGTTAAAAACAAAAACCCATTTTTCGAGGGTTTCATGGTCATATCTTGACAAAAAACTGGGTTGTTTATACGAAACTGAAAAAAAAATGAACACTGAAACACTAACAATAATTTTACATAAAATGTTCAACTGTTGATAAATATACAAAAAATATCGTAAAAATTTTAGTTATTCGAATTTTTGAAGTTGTCGCACCAAACGTTGGAAGATGAAAAAAGTCACATAGATGGTATTTATTGATCATATTATCATATGACGAAATAAAATTTTAAATTGCACTTTTTCAAGACTTTTTAGCATTTTTTTGGGCCAATTTTTTTAGTACTCTTAAAACTCTGGCATTTTTTTTCAAGACAATTTTTTCTAGTACTCTTTTTGGCATTTGGTTCAGGACAATTTTTTCCAGTAATCTTTTTGGTATTTTTCCAGTACTCTTTTTGGCATTTTTTTAGTTCACTTTTTCAAGACTTTTTAGCATCTTTTTGGGATATTTTTTTTAGTACTCATAAGACGCTTTGGCAATTTTTTTCAGTACTCTTTTTGGCATTTTATTCAGGACAATTTTTTCCAGTACTCTTTTTGGCATTTTTTCAGTTCACTTTTTCAAGACTTTTTAGCATTTTTTTGGGACATTTTTTTTTTACTCTTAAGACTCTTTGGCATTTTTTCCAAGACAATTTTTTCCAGTACTCTTTTTGGCATTTTGTTCAGGACAATTTTTTCCAGTACTCTTTTTGGCATTTTTTCAGTTCACTTTTTCAAGACTTTTTAGCATTTTTTGGGACAATTTTTTTTTTACTCTTAAGACTCTTTGGCATTTTTTCCAAGACAATTTTTTCCAGTACTCTTTTTGGCATTTTGTTCAGGACAATTTTTTCCAGTACTCTTTTTGGCATTTTTTTCCAAGACAATTTTTTTCAGTACTCTTTTTTGGATTTTTTTAAACAATTTTTTTCAGTGCTCAATTGGCATTTTTTTCAGGACAATTTTTTCAGTACTCTTTTTCAAGACTACTATGGCATTTTTTTTTCAAGACAATTTTCTTCAGTATTCTTTTCCAAAACTCTTTTTGGCATTTTTTTTCAAGACAATCTTTTTAGTACTCTTTCTCAAGAGAAAATCGTTACTTCTACATCAGGCTTTCTATAGCATAACATAATTCAAAAATTATATAATTACGTAACACCAAAAATAAGAATATCTTTTAATCAAGTTATTTTAAGTTGTTTCGTGAATACATGTCTGAATTTAACTTTATGTATTTTATACCTGACGTGTCCAATATAATGATCTAATAAAATTGTATTTTATTCTATTCTATTCTTAAGACTCTTTTAGGCATTTTTTTTAGACAATTTTTTCCGGTACTCTTTTTGGCATTTATTTTCAGTACTCTTTCAAGACTACTTTTGGCACTTTTTTTCAGGACATTTTTTTTCAGTTCATTTTTTTTAGTACTCTTTTCGGTATTTTTTTTAGACAATTTTTTCCAGTACTCTTTTTGGCATTTTTATTCTAGACAATTTTTTTCAGTACTCTTTTTCAAGACTACTTTTGGCATTTTTTTTCAAGACAATTTTTTTCAGTACTCTTTTTGGCATTTTGTTCAGGACAATTTTTTCCAGTAATCTTTTTGGTATTTTTTTAGTTCACTTTTTCAAGACATTTTAGCATCTTTTTGGGATATTTTTTTTTAGTACTCTTAAGACGCTTTGGCACTTTTTCTAAGACAATTTTTTCCAGTACTCTTTTTGGCATTTTATTCAGGACAATTTTTTCCAGTACTCTTTTTGGCATTTTTTCAGTTCACTTTTTCAAGACTTTTTAGCATTTTTTGGGACAATTTTTTTTTTGACTCTTAAGACTCTTTGGCATTTTTTCCAAGACAATTTTTTCCAGTACTCTTTTTGGCATTTTGTTCAGGACAATTTTTTCCAGTACTCTTTTTGGCATTTTTTTCCAAGACAATTTTTTTCAGTACTCTTTTTGGCATTTTTTTAAACAATTTTTTTCATTGCTCAATTGACATTTTTTTCAGGACAATTTTTTCAGTACTCTTTTTCAAGACTACTATGGCATTTTTTTTTCTAGACAATTTTCTTCAGTATTCTTTTCCAAAACTCTTTTTGGCATTTTTTTTTCAAGACAATCTTTTTAGTACTCTTTCTCAAGAGAAAATCGTTACTTCTACAGCAGGCTTTCTATAGCATAACATAATTCAAAAATTATATAATTACGTAACACCAAAAATAAGAGTCTCTTTTAATCAAGTTATTTTAAGTTGTTTCGTGAATACATGTCTGAATTTAACTTTATGTATTTTATACCTGACGTGTCCAATATAATGATCTAATAAAATTGTATTTTATTCTATTCTATTCTTTTAGGCATTTTTTTTAGACAATTTTTTCCGGTACTCTTTTTGGCATTTATTTTCAGTACTCTTTCAAGACTACTTTTGGCACTTTTTTTCAGGACATTTTTTTTCAGTTCATTTTTTTTAGTACTCTTTTCGGTATTTTTTTTAGACAATTTTTTCCAGTACTCTTTTTGGCATTTTTATTCTAGACAATTTTTTTCAGTACTCTTTTTCAAGACTACTTTTGGCATTTTTTTTCAAGACAATTTTTTTCAGTACTCTTTTTGGCATTTTGTTCAGGACAATTTTTTCCAGTAATCTTTTTGGTATTTTTTTAGTTCACTTTTTCAAGACATTTTAGCATCTTTTTGGGATATTTTTTTTTAGTACTCTTAAGACGCTTTGGCACTTTTTCTAAGACAATTTTTTCCAGTACTCTTTTTGGCATTTTATTCAGGACAATTTTTTCCAGTACTCTTTTTGGCATTTTTTCAGTTCACTTTTTCAAGACTTTTTAGCATTTTTTGGGACAATTTTTTTTTTGACTCTTAAGACTCTTTGGCATTTTTTCCAAGACAATTTTTTCCAGTACTCTTTTTGGCATTTTGTTCAGGACAATTTTTTCCAGTACTCTTTTTGGCATTTTTTTCCAAGACAATTTTTTTCAGTACTCTTTTTGGCATTTTTTTAAACAATTTTTTTCATTGCTCAATTGACATTTTTTTCAGGACAATTTTTTCAGTACTCTTTTTCAAGACTACTATGGCATTTTTTTTTCTAGACAATTTTCTTCAGTATTCTTTTCCAAAACTCTTTTTGGCATTTTTTTTCAAGACAATCTTTTTAGTACTCTTTCTCAAGAGAAAATCGTTACTTCTACAGCAGGCTTTCTATAGCATAACATAATTCAAAAATTATATAATTACGTAACACCAAAAATAAGAATCTCTTTTAATCAAGTTATTTTAAGTTGTTTCGTGAATACATGTCTGAATTTAACTTTATGTATTTTATACCTGACGTGTCCAATATAATGATCTAATAAAATTGTATTTTATTCTATTCTATTCTTTTAGGCATTTTTTTTAGACAATTTTTTCCGGTACTCTTTTTGGCATTTATTTTCAGTACTCTTTCAAGACTACTTTTGGCACTTTTTTTCAGGACAATTTTTTTTCAGTTCATTTTTTTTAGTACTCTTTTCGGTATTTTTTTTAGACAATTTTTTCCAGAACTCTTTTTGGCATTTTTATTCTAGACAATTTTTTTCAGTACTCTTTTTCAAGACTACTTTTGGCATTTTTTTTTCAAGACAATTTTTTTCAGTACTCTTTTTGGCATTTTGTTCAGGACAATTTTTTCCAGTAATCTTTTTGGTATTTTTTTAGTTCACTTTTTCAAGACATTTTAGCATCTTTTTGGGATATTTTTTTTTAGTACTCTTAAGACGCTTTGGCACTTTTTCTAAGACAATTTTTTCCAGTACTCTTTTTGGCATTTTATTCAGGACAATTTTTTCCAGTACTCTTTTTGGCATTTTTTCAGTTCACTTTTTCAAGACTTTTTAGCATTTTTTGGGACAATTTTTTTTTTACTCTTAAGACTCTTTGGCATTTTTTCCAAGACAATTTTTTCCAGTACTCTTTTTGGCATTTTGTTCAGGACAATTTTTTCCAGTACTCTTTTTGGCATTTTTTTCCAAGACAATTTTTTTCAGTACTCTTTTTTGGATTTTTTTAAACAATTTTTTTCAGTGCTCAATTGGCATTTTTTTCAGGACAATTTTTTCAGTACTCTTTTTCAAGACTACTATGGCATTTTTTTTTCAAGACAATTTTCTTCAGTATTCTTTTCCAAAACTCTTTTTGGCATTTTTTTTCAAGACAATCTTTTTAGTACTCTTTCTCAAGAGAAAATCGTTACTTCTACATCAGGCTTTCTATAGCATAACATAATTCAAAAATTATATAATTACGTAACACCAAAAATAAGAATATCTTTTAATCAAGTTATTTTAAGTTGTTTCGTGAATACATGTCTGAATTTAACTTTATGTATTTTATACCTGACGTGTCCAATATAATGATCTAATAAAATTGTATTCTATTCTATTCTATTCTTAAGACTCTTTTAGGCATTTTTTTAGACAATTTTTTCCGGTACTCTTTTTGGCATTTATTTTCAGTACTCTTTCAAGACTACTTTTGGCACTTTTTTTCAGGACAATTTTTTTTCAGTACAATTTTTTTAGTACTCTTTTCGGTATTTTTTTAGACAATTTTTTCCAGTACTCTTTTTGGCATTTTTTTTCTAGACAATTTTTTTCAGTACTCTTTTTGGCATTTTTTTAGTTCACTTTATCAAGACTTTTTAGCATCTTTTTGGGATATTTTTTTTAGTACTCTTAAGACGCTTTGGCACTTTTTCTAAGACAATTTTTTCCAGTACTCTTTTTGGCATTTTATTCAGGACAATTTTTTTCCAGTACTCTTTTTGGCATTTTTTCAGTTCACTTTTTCAAGACTTTTTAGCATTTTTTGGGACAATTTTTTTTTGACTCTTAAGACTCTTTGGCATTTTTTCCAAGACAATTTTTTCCAGTACTCTTTTTGGCATTTTGTTCAGGACAATTTTTTCCAGTACTCTTTTTGGCATTTTGTTCAGGACAATTTTTTCCAGTACTCTTTTTGGCATTTTTTTTCCAAGACAATTTTTTTCAGTACTCTTTTTGGCATTTTTTAAACAATTTTTTTCAGTGCTCAATTGACATTTTTTTCAGGACAATTTTTTCAGTACTCTTTTTCAAGACTACTATGGCATTTTTTTTCTAGACAATTTTCTTCAGTATTCTTTTCCAAAACTCTTTTTGGCATTTTTTTTTCAAGACAATCTTTTTAGTACTCTTTCTCAAGAGAAAATCGTTACTTCTACATCAGGCTTTCTATAGCATAACATAATTCAAAAATTATATAATTACGTAACACCAAAAATAAGTCTCTTTTAATCAAGTTATTTTAAGTTGTTTCGTGAATACATGTCTGAATTTAACTTTATGTATTTTATACCTGACGTGTCCAATATAATGATCTAATAAAATTGTATTTTATTCTATTCTATTCTTAAGACTCTTTTAGTCATTTTTTTTAGACAATTTTTTCCGGTACTCTTTTTGGCATTTATTTTCAGTACTCTTTCAAGACTACTTTTGGCACTTTTTTTTCAGGACAATTTTTTCAGTACTCTTTTTCAAGATCCTTTTTGGTATTTTTTTTTCAAGACAATTTTTTCCAGTACTCTTTTTGGCATTTTTGTGGGCAAATTTTCTTTTTTTATTTTCAAACATTTTTTTGATATTGTAAATAACGTTGAATGACCTTGAAAAAATTCACCTAATTTGGTATTTGGGTCAATAATATATGTGATTTTTTCAGATTTTTAAAATAATTTTTTAGTTGTTAAAAAAATTATATTTGAAAGAATCTTATTTTAAGGCTTCCCGGGTCATGTGGGGTTTTTTTTGATATACGGCTTACGACTATTTTAGTTAAGGTCACAACTAATGATATTTTAATATTTATTTAAAAATCCTTGTCGGGTGGCATTTTGACGATCTTATCTCGGGATACCTTTTTATTACCTCATAAATGGATTTTAAGCAGGAACGGGATTCGACCGAATTCTTACAAGATTTTACGGATAGAACATATTGAAAAATTTAATTAATCCGATAAACATATAACTTAATATTTATTTATGTAATACTATCTCCATTACATTATATATTCAGGAGCATAATTTCATAACACAAATGACCTGTAACCTATCACAATACGAACCTCATCAGAGTCTGCACGCACAAACATCCCCGAATTAACTGTCAAAAATCGTGTTTCCCCCTCCGCCAAAGGGATTTAAATAAATGCCGGCACACGCGTAAACATATTTATACAAAAGCCCCATCCCTTATTTACCTACCGCACCGGGAAAACGGAATACGCCACCCCAATTTACACGTGTCCTTTGTAACCTGTAACTTTTTTTCCATTCCGCGCGTCGTCCCATTCTTCAGACCTTGTCCCCCATTAAATTTGCCGCCCTTAAAATTTAACACGGTTTCCTCTGGAGTTTTATCGCGGTTTAACGGATATAAAATAGTGGACAGGGTCCCATTCATTGTCCTTTCCCTTTTCTTGCGAGATTTATTTCTGCTCCGGTTTGATGTTGCGGCGTTGTAAAAATATAAAAATAAAATCGGGAAAGCTGGACCTAGGAGGAGGAAACGCACAAAACAGTTTTGGTAGCAGAAGGGTGGTATCGGATGCTTATGAGGGTGTATTATGAGTTATGGTCAGGATTTGAATGTGGGGTGCAGTGAATCTAATTTTACGGTGCGTTCATTTTGTGAAATGATGTTTTCGTGTACTCAGTGTGTCGGTTTTATTGGGTTATCTGTATAAATAAAATTGAGATTCTGAGTGCGCGTTTCGTGGATAAGACTAAAATGATAGAGCTGAAAATTTGCATAGTTACTCGAAAGAGCTTTTAGATCATTAGGTTTATACCTACATATTTTTTTCTGAGAATCGTACACTCTCTTCAAACAGATATTCGCTTCGATATCCCATGACGTCTTCGCGCTACCTTAAGTAAATCTTCCTACAGACAATCAGGTCCGCCTTGAGGCAAATCGGAGCGTGTGTAGCCACCTTAAGCAGTCAACGGCAAGGGTGTGGGTTAGGAATAAGGTTTAGGCCTCGAATTATAATGTCTACACAGTTGTAAAAACGCCCATAATCGCAATATCTTCTGCACAAAAGTCTGATTTACACTGTGTAAATTTATTATTATTTTCCTGACATACCTTACAAATATTAACAATAGATTCCTTGACGGGCTCTGAAAAATGCTTCGCACGATGTCGTTTTGGTGGAAATATTAATTTGATGTTTTTTGCTCTCGAGTGTTCATCATTGAAAAAATACATTTTCAAAAATTCATAACTCGACTGAAAATTGTTGTACATTCAAAAACCAAAATTATTTTGAAAGATCGAATTGTTGTGAAGTGAATTGAATTTCTGTAGAATTTGTTTCGTGCGTTTCATATTAATTTTTATTTTTTTGCGCTCGAGTGTTTGTCATTGAAAAAAAAACATATTCAAAAATTCATAACTCAATTGGAAGTTTATGACCATTAAAAAAACCGCAATTATTTTGAAAGATCGACGTCTTGTGAAGTTAACGGAATTTTTGTAGAATTTTTTTCCCGCATTTCACATTAATTTTTATTTTTTGCGCTCGAAAAAATACATTTTCAAAAATTCATAACTCGACTGAAAATTGCTGTACATTAAAAAAACACAATTATGAAGTGAATTTTGATTTTTTGTGAATTTTGATTATGAAGTGAATTGATTTTTTGTAGAATTTTTCCCCACGTTTCATTTAAATTTAAATTTTTTGCGCTCGACAGTTCGACATTGAAAAAAATAAATTTAAAAAAAATCATAACACATCTAAAAATAGCTGTGTATTCAAAAATCACAATTATTTTGAAAGATCAACATCTTGTGAAGTCAATTGAATTTTTATAGATTTTTTCCCCTTGTTTCCTATTAGTTTTTAATTTTTTTGCGTTCGAGAGTTCATCTTTGAATACATTTTTGATTAATAATAATAATATATTTAACGGGAGTCATCCTGTACATTTAAGTATTAATTAAAATATAAAACAAAATAAAAAAATATAATAATAAAATATAAAAAAAGTTTAAAATTACAATTTAAAGTTGCGACAACTTTGAGATGACAAACAAACAAAAACAAGGTAAAAACAATATAATACAATACGCTAGACATAAATAATGAAAACCCCCTCAAGAAAGTTGTAATTATTTAATTTCAATCGAGAGTTCAACAGTGAAAAAATTTCAAAAATTCGTAACTTGACTGAAAATTGTTGCATATTCAAAAACCAAAATTATTTAAAAAGATATACATCTTCTGAAGTGAACTGAATTTTTGTAGAAATTTTTTCCCGCATTTCATATTAATTTTTAATCTTTAGCACTCGAGTGTTTGTCATTGAAAAAATTACATTTTCAAAAATTCATAACTCGACTGAAAATTGCTGTATATTCAAAAACCAAAATGATTTTGAAAAATCTACGTCTTCTGAAGTGAACTTAATTTTTGTAGAAATTTTTTCCCGCATTTCATATTAATTTTTAATTTTTTGCGCTCGAGTGTTTGTCATTAAAAAAAATACATTTTCAAAAACTCATAACTCGACTGAAAATTGCTGCACATTCAAAACCACAATCATTTTGAAAGATCAACGTCTTGTGAATTAAATTGAATTTTTGTAGAATTTTTTGCCCGCGTTTCATATTAATTTTTAATTTTTTCGCTCGAGAGTTCGACATTGAAAAAAAAAAAATTTTCAAAAATTCATAACTCGGCTGAAAATTGCTGCACATTCAAAAACTACAATTATTTTAAATGATCAGCGTCTTGTGAAGTGAATTGAATTTTTGTAGAATTTTTCGCTCGCGTTTCATATTAATTTTTAATTTTTTGCGTTCGAGAGTTCGACATTGAAAAAAAAATCAATTTTCAAAAATTCATAACTCGATTGAAAATTGCTATACATTCTAAAACCATAATTATTTTGAAAGATCAACATCTTGTGATGTGAATTAAATTTTTGTAGAATTTTTTTCCTACGTTTCATATTAACTTTTAATTTTTTGCGCTCGAAAGTTCGACATTGAAAAAAAAAATCAAAAATTCATAACTTGACTAAAACTTGCTGCACATTCAAAAATCAAAATTATTTTGAAAAATCTACGTCTTCTGAAGTGAACTGAATTTTTGTAGAAATTTTTTCCCGCATTTCATATTAATTTTTAATCTTTGGCACTCGAGTGTTCGTCATTGAAAAAAATACATTTTCAAAATTCGTAACTCGACTGAAAATTGTTGTTTATTGAAAAACCAAAATGATTTTGAAAAATCTACGTCTTGTGAAGTGAACTAAATTTTTGTAGGATTTTATCTCTGCGTTTCATATTAATTTTTATTTTTTTGCGTTCGAGTGTTTGTCATTGAAAAAATTACATTTTCAAAAATTAATAACTCGACTGAAAATTGCTGTACATTCAAAAACCGCAATTATTTGAAAAGATCAACGTCTTGTGAAGCGAATTGAATTTTTGTAAATTTTTTTTTCTGCGTTTCATGTTACTTTTTAATTTTTTGCGCTCGAGAGTTCGACATTAAAAAAAAATTCAAAAATTCGAAACTCAACTGAAAATTGATGTACATTCAAAAACCGACTATATTTTAAAAGATTAACGTCTTGTGAAGTGAATTGAATTTTTGTAGTTTTTTTTTTCCGCGTTTCATGTTACTTTTTAATTTTTTGCGCTCGAGAGTTCGACATTGAAAAAAAAAAAATTTTCAAAAATTCGAAACTCAAGTGAAAATTGATGTACATTCAAAAACCGACATTATTTCAAAAGATCAACGTCTTGTGAAGTGAATTGAATTTTTGTAGAATTTTTTTCAGCGTTTCATGTTAATTTTTTCATTTTTTTGCGCTCGAGAATTCGACATTGAAAAAAATACATTTTCAAAAATTCATAACTCGACTGAAAATTGCTGCACATTCAAAAACCAAAATTATTCTGTCTTGTGAAGTGAACTGAATTTTTTACGACGTAAGTTTCATACTGATTTTTATTTTTTCACTCGAGTGTTCGTCATTGAAAAAAAAAATACTTTTTCAAAAATTCATAACTCGACTGAAAATTGCTGTACATTCAAAAACCAAAACTATTTTGAAAGATCGACGTATTGTGAACTAAATTGAATTTTCGTAGAATTTTATCTGTATTTTTTTGCGTTCGAGAGTTCGACATTGAAAAAAAATGTTAAATTCATAACTCGAATGAAAATTGCTGCACATTCAAAAACCACAATTGTTTTGAAATATCAATATCTTGTGAAGTAAATTGAATTTTTGTAGAATTTTTTGCATGCGTTTCATATTAATTTTGATTTTTTTTTCGTTCGAGAGTTCGACATTGAAAAAAAATAAATTTTTAAAAATTCATAACTCGACTGAAAATTGCTGCACATTCAAAAACCACGATTATTTTGAAAGACCAACATCTTGTGAAGTAAATTGAATTTTTGTAGAATTTTTTGCCCGCGTTTCATATTAATTTTGATTTTTTTTTTGGTTCGAGAGTTCGACATTGAAAAAAAATACATTTTTAAAAATTCATAACTCGACTGAAAATTGCTGCACATTCAAAAACCACGATTATTTTGAAAGACCAACGTCTTGTGAAGTAAATTGAATTTTGTAGAATTTTTTGCCCGCGTTTCATATTTATTTTTAATTTTTTCGCGCGAGAGTTCGACATTCAAAAAAAATAAATTTTCAAAAATTCATAACTCGACTGAAAATTGCTGTACATTCATAAACCAAAATTATTTGGAAAGATTAACGTCTTGTGACGTAAACTGAATTTTTGTACTAATGTTTTCCCGCATTTCATATTGATTTTTAATTTTTTGCGCCCGAGTATTTGTCATTAAAAAAATACATTTTCAAAAATTCATAACTCGACTGAAAATTGCTGTACATTCAAAAACCATAATTATTTTGGAAGATCAACGTCTTGTGAACTGAATTGAATTTTTGTAGAATTTTTTGCACGCGTTTCATATTAATTTTGATTTTTTTTTCGTTCGAGAGTTCGACATTGAAAAAAAATAAATTTTTAAAAATTCATAACGCGACTGAAAATTGCTGCACATTCAAAAACCACGATTATTTTGAAAGACCAACGTCTTGTGAAGTAAATTGAATTTTGTAGAATTTTTTGCCCGCGTTTCATATTTATTTTTAATTTTTTCGCGCGAGAGTTCGACATTGAAAAAAAATAATTTTTTAAAAATTCATAACTCGACTGAAAATTGCTGTACATTCAGAAACCAAAATTATTTGGAAAGATCAACGTCTTGTGACGTAAACTGAATTTTTGTAGTAATGTTTTCCCGCATTTCATATTGATTTTTAATTTTTTGCGCCCGAGTATTTGTCATTAAAAAAAAATACATTTTCAAAAATTCATAACTCGACTGAAAATTGCTGTACATTCAAAAACCATAATTATTTTGGAAGATCAACGTCTTGTGAAGTGAATTGAATTTTTGTAGAATTTTTTCCCGCGTTTCATACTAATTTTTAATTTTTTGCGCTCGAAAGTTCGACATTGAAAAAAAAATTCAAAAATTCATAACTTGACTGAAAATTGCTGCACATTCAAAATCCAAAATTATTTTGAAAGATCGACGTCTTGTAATGTGAATTGAATTTTTGTAGAAGTTTTTCCCGCGTTTCATATTAATTGTACGACATTGAAAAAAAAACAAATTTTCAAAAATTCATAACTCGACTGAAAATTGCTGCATATTCAAAAACCAAAATTATTTTAAAAGATCGACGTCTTGTGAAGTGAACTGAATTTCTGTAGAATTTTGATTTTATCCGTACGTTTCATATTAATTTTTTGCACTTTTGCAGTGTTTGTCATTGAAAAGTATACATTTTCAAAAATTCATAGCTCGACTGAAAATTGAAGCACATCAAAAAACCCATTTTTTTTTAAAGATCGAACAAGCAGAAAGGCACTAGATCGCGAACAGACGCCAACAGCTAACTAGAATGAGCTGACCATCGAGTCAACCTTTTGCATTTTGTATTTGGACTTGCGGATTTCCCGCAATTTTTCAAATCGGCATTGGCGATTGTGGGCGTTTTTATAACTCTATCTGCTCATTTATTCTTACCGTGTAGTATTACTATCTTAGTTGTAATACCATCCACAAAATTTGACATACTGGAAGGAAGCGGATGCCGCGAGAGGAGGGCGCACCGTTACATGTCCCGGTGGGCCAGCACGTCCCTGGCAGAACAGTAAATCTATCGAGATTATAACTTTTTGTAATTGTACATCAAAAAAAAAAATTGCTTCACATTTAACCAAATGCATATTTGCATTATTTGGCCAACTACACTCATTCCCCATATTGTATATTAATAATCATTTCAGGCAGGATTATAATATAATTTCCAAACTAGTTTACTGAAACATAGAACATGAACAAACTTCCATTATTCAATAAACAAAACAAAATTTAATTACCCGCCTATTTAACGTTTCCAGAAGAGCCCCGCCGTATCAGGTTTATTATAACAGCTCTAATTGAAATCGTTCTTTCGTTAATTAAATACGTTTTTTGCAATGTAATTCGCGTTGTCCTCTCTCAAACAGCACACAAAACGAATACTCGCATGCATGTGTGTGTGTGTAGATTAAAATAAACAGGAATTCCTTTGTAGTTGCAACTGTTATTCTTTTTCCTCCTCTCCTGCTTTCCATTGTACTAAATTATCAACTTCGCAATTAAACGGGCATAGCAATTGCCTCTAATTTTATTGTCGTCGGACTTTAAAATGTTCAGAGTTTGCGTTTAATAGGGGACACTTGAAAAAGTTTTCGCCTCGGGTTTTCAGTGGAAAACGTGATCAACGAGCGGACGTGAAATATAGAGATTGTTGGGATAATGGCGAAGGTGAGGTGTAATTGAAAGGATGCAATGGAAATATCAATCAGTCGGTTATAAAACTTTATGTCGTTTCATGTAATTTATCAAACTTAGGTGTAATTTAAAATCCAATTCACTTCTTGATTAACAATTCAGTCTAAGTGTATTTGGAAATATAATAACGCACTTTGTAATTAAAAGCAATTCAAATAGTGCAATAATTCAATTCTAACAAGTGGAAACTTATAATTTATGTGGAGTTATTAATAATGTCGGTGAAAACTGTGAAAGTTCTGGCGACTCTATAGGCTGTGAGTTGAAACGCTTGATTAATACATTCTCGAATGTAAATCTCGAGCGCTCGTGTCTCTAGGCTAGCAAATTCTGGTAAGTGGTCTTATGGACTTGGCAAAGATTGCTCCGAGTAATGTAGGAGAATTTGCAGCAAAATGCCTCGTCGACAACAAACTTAACTTACAATTCCTTGTTTATGTTTGTGGCACTGTGCCCGATAATTAAAATTATGTGGCCTGGAATTATCTCAAAGTTAGATAATAATACAAAACCAAGTGCTTTAAATATTTTGAATGAAATATATGAGGCAAATGTTGCATTTTGCAAAGCAACTATGTTTTTATTAATTTTCTGGATAAAAACTTAGTTTAGAATTTGGTTTTCATTTTATAACTACATATTTTTCCAGATGACCTAAAATACTCAATTATAAGACCCATATTAAAAAGGTGACCTGAATGAATTCACTAATTACAGATCTATCAGTTTATTAACGCATTTTTCCAATATACTAGAAAATATCATTAAAGATCGTGGATATTCAAAAAATAAAGCAATGGTAAAATTAATTGATTTTGAGCGAATGCCTTGGATAACAAAGAAGTCTCGTTAGGAATATTTCTGGACTTATCCAAGGCTTTCGACTGTATAGATCATGATCAGGGCCGTTCCTGGCGGGGGTGCAAAAGGTGCAACCAAGGGGCAGCCGGTAGGCCGTCCTATCGCCGCCTCTGGGTTTTTCTTACAAAATCTAAAATTTTTTACTCGGCAAACCGCTCTTCACAGTGACAATATATCTCCAAATTTTGTGACGAAATATTTTGATATTTTTACTAAATTATAAAGTATAATAATAATTAAGTAAATTTAGAAAGTTTCAAGTATGTGACAATTGTTTTTATATTTTTTATTAACTTGAAAAATTAAAACCTGCAACCTCCCTCCAGATATCCGGTCTGGGATGCTGCATCACAGAAGCCACACAGTTTCGATCCCAAGTGTTGGAAGACGCTGCTTCATCTTATGCTCAAGCGAAGACATTTTGTAGGCATTTTGCAAACACTATACAGTTATTTGTATGTGTCAAATAAGCCAACACATACATGTTTGACACACACACAAATGACAGCAATGAAGAGTTATGATAGTTCTAAATAGAGTTTTTACTTCATGTTGAAGTATCCAAAAGTACTATCAACTTTTAACAAAGAGTTCTGTGAATGTGAACTGTCGGTTTTTAATGGAGGGGGAAGCCATCGCAATCTGAATATTGTAATCGAATAGTTTAAGATTTATTTGGGTTAGTGCTATAGTTCGCGATATTTCGAAAGTCCCGTTGAATTTAAGTTAAAATCAAAACTAAAAAAAAATGCTAAAAAACAGTCCTGAAAAAGATTTCTAAAAATAGTCCTGATCAAAAAGTCCTGAAAAAAACTAATAAAAGCCCTGAATAAGAAAGTCTTGAAAAATACTTTTAAAAATAGTCCTAATTAAAAAGTTCCAATAAAAGTCCTGAGCACGAAAGTCTTGAAAAAAATCCCGATAAAAAAGTCCTAAAAAAGAGTCCTAACAAAAAAATGTCTTGAAAAACAGTTCCTTCAAAATGACCAGAAATAAAGTCCTGAAAGATAAGAAAAAAAGAGTTCTGTCAAAAAAAGGTCCTGAAAAAAAAAGTCCTGGAGAAACAGTTTTGAGAATAAAGTCTTGAAAAAAGAGTCCTGTTAAAAAGTTGTGAAAAAGAGTCGTACAAAAAGTCCAGAAAAAAGTACTTCAAGAAGTGTTAAGAAATTAAGTGTTTACATGAAACGCCAGAAATAAATGTCCTCAAAAAAATCCTAAAAGAAGTCTGAAAAGTGTCTCGAAAAAAAGTCCGGAACAAGAAGTCCTGAAAATTAATCCTATAAAAAATGTAATGAATAAAGCCTGTGAAATAGTCCCGAAAAAGAGTCCTGAAAGAAATTTCTGAAAAAAGTCCTGCAAAGAGTCCTTAAGAAGGTCCTAAAAAGACCCGAGAAAATTCTAGAAAATAGTCCTGAAAAAAGCCTTAAAAAGAGACCTCATAAAAGGCATTAAAAAAGTCTTGAAAAAATAACCCCGATAGAAAGGCCCAAGAACAGGTCTAGAACATAATAGTTTTTAAATAGTCTTAAAAAAGGACCCAGAAAAAAATAATTCTAAAAAGATAGCTTTATAAAAAACGTCGTGAAAAAAAAGTTCTGAAAAAGTAGTGAAAAAAGTTTTGAAAACATTGTCCTGCAAAAAAATCCCAAAAAGAGTCTTGCAAAAAGTCTAAGGAAAGATCCGAAAGAAGGCATCAAAAAAGTTCCAGAAAAATAATCCTGATTAAAAATTCTGAAAGAAAGTCTCTTAAAAAGGCCCCAAACAAAAACTTTTTAAAATAAACTTTTGAAGAAAGAGTCCTGGAAAAAAATCTGCAAAAGAAAAGTCCTGAAACAAAAGTCGTCATTAAAAAAGAGTCCTGAAAATGAAGTTTTGAAAGAGGTTCAGAAAAAAGTTCCTAAAAAATAATTCTGATAACAATATCCTGAAAATAAAGTCTCAAAAAAGGTCTTGAAAACAGAGCCCTCGAAAAAATTTTTGAAAAGATAAGTCCTGAAAAAACATCATTAAAGAAGAGTCCTGAAAATAAAGTTCTGAAAAAACTCTTAACCACTTCGTGCCCATGCTGCTTTGATTTAATCCCAGGTTTGATGAAAATTTACTTCTTTGTTGTTGTTAACTTTTTCTACGAAATATGATTTCACTGTCACAAACTTTCCTATTTATGCAAAAAAATATGAAAACATATTCCATAGATAGCGCTAAAGAAGTAATTTTTTTTGTACAATGTTTTTGTTTTCATTTTTTGCTTGTTGCCACATGTGGCGAACCTGGGCGTGAGAGGTTAATAAAAGTTTTGAAAAAATTGTCCTACAAAAAAACCCAAAAAGAGTCTTGCAAAAAGACCTCAGTAAGGCATAAAAAAGGGAGTAAAAAAAAATTCTAAAAAATAATCCTAATAACAATATCCTGAAAAGAAATTCGCAAAAAAGGTCCTGAACAAAAAGTTTTTAAAACAAAGTCTTGAAAGAAGAGTCCTCGAAAAAAATTCTGAAAAGAAAAGTCGTGAAATAACATCGTTAAAGAAGAGTTCCAAAAATATAGTCTTGAAGAAAAGTCCTGTAAACTAATTCCCAGAAAAAGTGTAGACTCGGATGAAACTGACGTTTAAAACGACAAAATTATGAAAGATGGAAATGACAAATTATACTTCAAATCCCAATAGTCAGTTTACTCAAAACTAAAGAGATTTCGAAAAATACTTATTCTTGATAAGTTGTTCATTTTGGCATTTTCTACAATTATTATTCACATAAATTTGCTATTATCGTTTTATAATTATAAACTAAAAATTAAAAAAAAATAATGATTTTATGAAAAATATTTTCAAGCAAAAGATGTGTATTTCTTTGATGTCTTTAATATTTGCATAAATACTTTTGTGATATTTTTCATATTTAAAAAAAAATATTGGAAAAAAACAAAAAACAGTTAAGGTAAGCATCCACTTCCGGTGTACGAAATTTTACCAAAAGCTTTTCCATTCTTCAGATTATCAAATAAGGCGGATGTTCAAAGTTTCATATTAATTGCTCTATTAGTTTCTGAGATACACCGCTCAAAGCAGATACACACCTACACACACAGACAAAAAAAAATTCAAAAAATTGTTGAAATGGCATCTAGGGACCCCAAAACGGATATATTCCCAAAAAAAATTTGAAAAATTTTCACGATCACAATACTTTCTCGTACTTCGTAACGGAGAAAGTAAAAAATTGGCCTGTAAAAACAGTCTTGAAAAAATGACCTGAAAATAATATATTTCTGAAAAAAAGCATTGTAAATGGTCTTTGAAAAGATCTAAAGAAATTGTCCTAAAAAAGAGATTCCAAAGAGTCTTGAAAAAATGTCCTGCAAAAAGGCCTAAAATAAGTCCTTAAATAAAAAGTTTTGAAAATAGTGTTGAAAAAAAGCTAAAAATATCTGAAAAACTCCTTAAAAAGGTCCAAAAAGGTCTTGAAACGAGAAAAGACAAAGCTCCCGAGCTTTCACCCGAAGACAATTTTAAAATCAACACACAGTATACAGGGTGAATCGTTTATATAAGTATATAGTCCATAGTATACAGAATCAGAATTTGGTATCAAACATCGAAAGGTTCTTCAGTGCAATAATAGAAGACATTTGAATGTAAGAACCCTGTTACATTGTAATACAATGTTGCGAGACCTTGGCACGGATCTTAATCGTTCTGGGACACTGCCCAGCCACGTCGATTTTTTTTTGGAACTGTGCCTAAGTGTCTCATGAATATAACCCAGGAACGCTCACCACAGTGCCCAGTGTGATAGTGCCTGCCGAAAACATCACCTTTTCACACGATCTTGGACCCCTCCGGCGGATACCGTTATCCGCCGGTTGACTCCAGCGCCTCACCTTGACATGGTACTGGAGCTCAGGTAGGAAGCGCAATGTCCAAAATTGATTAATCGACCCAATGAGTGCTAATCGACTAGCTGCGGTTGTTAATCGGTGCCTCTTGCCCCAACCCTCTATCCACTCAGTGGTTGCTAACGAGGTCACAGGGGCCACCTCACACGTGCTAGTAATTAATATCTGGTTTGTTCACAGAGTGCCATCTCCCGTTTTGCTACCCCGCTGAGCTACGCCGGTAACAACTCATGTCCAAAAATGGCGATAAGGTCGTGTGGCGCTTTATGATAGTGTATCAAGTCGATAACGACTGATCTACAAGTGTTGAATTGTTGGACCAACGAGAATCATCAACCACAACAGCTAGTCCACACGACGTGATCCTTCAATTACAACATCTAGAATTTTGCTGGAATACAGAAAACACACTCATTTTTGTAATTCCTACCAAAAATAAAGTAATCACCTTATTCGTCGACCTGCCTCTCTTTTTGAAGTTAAATTATATTGTATCAAGTCGATAACGACTGATCTACAAGTGTTGAATTGTTGGACCAACGAGAATCATCAACCACAACAGCTAGTCCACACGACGTGATCCTTCAATTACAACAATAGAATTAACCTTGGTATCAATAATAATAATCCAAGTTCAAGGACGCACTTTTGAACAATACTTGTACAAAAATAAATCAAATACAATGCTTTAGCACTCGATCAAAACACATTTTTTCGCATAACTGTCTTAAAGCGTCATAGGACCGTAGCGCTTTAGGGATTTTCGGGCATAGGTTCTACTCAAATGTCTTCTATTATTGCACTGAAGAATCTCTCGACTTTTGATTACATCGTTCTGATTCATCATAAATTTTAAATTGTGTAAGGAAAAAATTAAAATCTTTTTCTGTATTTTTTATCTTGTTTATCTAGTTTTCTATGAAAAATAACGACATAACGTAAAAAGGAACAATTCAAATGTTATAAGTATAAAATTTAAAGTACTAGTCAATATACCTTTCAATTTCTATTGAGTTTTCCTAATTTGAATTGGAAACATTTTCCATTTCTATTGGCCCTTATAATAACATGATTTCACCGAAATTTTATCGGTAGCACTTATAAAAGTAACCCGAGTGTATAATTTATAATGAAAGAATTGCAAAATCTTTTAAGATAAACTAGCAAAACCATCGTCGAAATTTAAGTACCAGGAAGAACGCTCTTTTTCTCTTCTGGCTGTTTCATAACCCCCAGATCCTGCGGTCCTTCCTCAAAATTTTGGGACCCCGCAAAAGCAAATGACAGTCCACTGTTTGTTTGCAAGACTTAATTTGCAGAGTTAGGAATAGGTTGAATATTTATAAATTCAAGCTACTTTTAATCTTTATTTAATGAATTGGATTTTGTTTATTTTCCCTATAATTTGATCGATTTTCCACGAATAGATTTCCAAAGATTTACTGTAGATTACAATGTATTCTACATAATATATAATATAAAGTATGTAATGATTCATAAAAACTTAAATATTTGTCAAGTGGTTAGATGAATACCATCGTAGTAGTTTGATTTTAATATTGATAACGGCAAGAAAAGTAGCAGAAGAAGCTGGCATCGATACCACATTCAAGATCAACAGAAGACGATGTTAAAAGAAAATTTTATTGTATGAAATCTACTTTTCCTCTTTATTTAATTAATTGGATTTTGCTTAATTTCCCTGTGATTTGATCGATTTTCCACGAATAGATTTTCAAAGATTTACTTTAGATTATAATGTATTCTACATAAAAAATAATATAAAGTATGTAATAATTCAATGTCTCGTTCAGCTCATTTGAATACGAAATTAGTATTCGTAAAAGTAAACAGTAGGTGTCGAAATGTATTAGCATACCTTTTATAAACAAACAAAACAAATTTGAAATATTAGCAATTGAATGTCAGCACCTTCAGCTCTAATTCGATGTTGACATCTAACCGCTAATAATGTTCGCAATTTTTAAACGGAAAAATAGTTCAATATGAAAGTATGAGCATATCTTTTATAAACAAACAAAACAAATTTGAAATATTAGCAATTGGATGTCAGCACCTTCAACTCTAATTCGATGTTGACATCTAATCGCTAATAATGTTTACACTTTTTAAACAGAAAAATAGTTCAATATAAAAGTATTACCATACCTTTTATAAACAAACAAAACAAATAAATTTGATATATTAGCAATTGGATGTCAGCATCTTCAACTATACCTCGATGCTGACATCTAATTGCAATTTGTAAACAGAAAAATAAAAGTTATTTCATTAAATTAAACTTACCTTTAACTAATTCGGTGCATGTAAATATAGGTGAGAAAATCCGAAGAGGTGTATACACACTAATTACAACACATCAACTACCAAACTAACTAACTAGATAATTCTAATAGGGCTGATTGAGTACATTAGCTCGCAGCGGCGTCTACAGCTAATGAAGATCAAATATCGCCAGCGTACGATCACAACACCACGCGCGTCGTAGCAGCAGCAGCAGCAGCAGCAGCAGCAGTTACCACCCCGACGCATCAGCGTCCGCGTCGTCCGCAAACTACTGTACAAGACCGAAGAGCATGGAGCTCATTGTTGAACCACATGGACCGAGCATCGTTTCTCCTCTCGACAACACCCGAGCCGAGTCATCGGAGGGGTTGTCCGTCCCCATTCAGGCCGTACGCGCGTCTCTCTCCTGTTTATTTTTTGAGTAGAGTTCTTTTGTTTTGTTTTTTTTTAAACTTGCAAAATCTTTTGTCCGCGTTTAGTGCGTGCCGCGCTGAAAGGCACAATGACATGTCGTCAATTTATAATGAGGAGTTTTAAAAGGTGGAGGAGAATTTTTTAAATGTGATCCATTTTCGAACGAAAGTGCAGCAACAAGGCAATTTACATAAGTCGTTCGGAAGAATTCGGGACGGCGTGTATGTGTGTGGAGATAAGGCAATCGCTTCCATTTATCGCAGCTTATGAGGAAGCTTAGAAAGATTTTACTGCCACACTATTTTTCTAGCGACTACGAATTAACTTAAATTCCTTTTTTTAGATGACAAACCAAAATTTGTAGATTTAACAGTTTTTAAAAGAATAAAGCATGTTTCTATAATTTTGATCAATTACAGATGATCTGGCCTTAAATGACTTTTTTTAGATGACAAATCAAAATTTATAGATTCAAGTATATGTTTTTTATAATTTTGATGAAGTACAAATAATCTAAAGGTGCGTATCCACCGGCGCTCGCGAACAGCTCGCGATCACCCAATAGCCTGTTCGCCCAATGTTGTCGCGTAACATTTACGGATTTTACCCTGTTCGTCTCGAGTTCGCCAAAAGTCCCGCCAGTTGTCGGTAACTTTAAAGGGTACGTTCGCCGAACCTCAGCCAGGTGTAGACGGTGAAACTGTTCGCATCAATTTTAAAACGAAAAATTATGGAGTGGACGGATGATAACGTACTGATGCTTATAAAAAGCTACCGAAAAAAAGTTAACATTTTTGAATTAGCCACTGTCCATATAAAGAATATGTCAGAATTATGTATATATATATATATATATATATATATATATATATATATATATATATATATATACTAGCTGACCCGACAGACGTTGTCCTGTCTTAACTATGAATTTTGAATTTGAATTGGTATAATTCATAAAAAAAAAATATTCAAAAACATAGTGTTTATTATTGTAATGCTCTATGATACCCAACATTCTTCGTTTTATTTTCTGCCAACGTATTAAAATCGATACCATGATCATCAATTGAGCAAAGTAACTACTGCGCTGCGCCGTCGTCCGTGCGTAGTCCTTTAAAATCAAGCAAGGTAACTGGTGACGAACGACGGCTCCGCTGCGCTGCGTCGTCGTCCATACGTGGCTTATTACTGGTGACGAACGACGGCTCCACTGCGCTGCGCCGTCGTCCGTGTGTGGCCCATTGAAATTAAGCAAATAAAGTGGTGACGATAATGGCCGAAAACGGTTTAGGCTTGCTTATTGCTTCAAAAATTCATAATTTTTTTAATAATCAACGGATTTGAACTAAATAACAAAATTATTAAAGCTAAGAATGTAAGAAGTGTATTGTTAATAATAAAAACATCTATCGCCAGTTGAAATATTTTTTTTCGAATTTTTGAAATTCATGATCGCTTTAACGTGCAATTATTGCTTCAAAAATTCATAACTTTTTTAATAATCAACGGATTTGAACTAAATAATAAAATCATTGAAGTTAAAGAATGTAAGAAGTGTATTGTTACTAATAAAAACATGTATCGCGAGTTGAAATATTTTTTTAGAATTTTTGAAATTCATAATCGCTTTAACGTGCAAATATTGCTTCAAAAATTCATAACTTTTTTAATAATCAACGGATTTGAACTAAATAACAAAATTATTAAAGCTAAAGAATGTAAAAAGTGTATTGTTATTAATAAAAACATGTATCGGCAGTTGAAATATTTTTTTTAGAATTTTTAAAATTCATGATCGCTTTAACGTGCAATTATTGCTTCAAAAATTCATAACTTTTTTAATAATCAACGGATTTGAACTAAATAAGAAAATTATTAAAGTTAAAGAATGTAAGAAGTGTATTGTTACTAATAAAAACATGTATCGCCAGTTGAAATATTTTTTTTTAATTTTTGAAATTCATGATCGCTCTAACATGCAATTATTGCTTCAAAAATTCATAACTTTTTTAATAATCAACGGATTTGAACTAAATAAGAAAATTATTAAAGTTAAAGAATGTAAGAAGTGTATTGTTACTAATAAAAACATGTATCGCCAGTTGAAATATTTTTTTTTAATTTTTGAAATTCATGATCGCTCTAACATGCAATTATTGCTTAAAAAATTCATAATTTTTTTAATAATCAACGGTTTTGAACTAAATAACAAAATTATTAAAGCTAAAGAATGTAAGAAGTGTATTGTTACTAATAAAAACATGTATCGCCAGTTGAAATATTTTTTTTCGAATTTTTGAAATTCATGATCGCTTTAACGTGCAATTATTGCTTCAAAAATTCATAACTTTTTTAATAATCAACGGATTTGAACTAAATAATAAAATCATTGAAGTTAAAGAATGTAAGAAGTGTATTGTTACTAATAAAAACATGTATCGCGAGTTGAAATATTTTTTTAGAATTTTTGAAATTCATAATCGGTTTAACGTGCAATTATTGCTTCAAAAATTCATAACTTTTTTAATAATCAACGGATTTGAACTAAATAACAAAATTATTAAAGCTAAAGAATGTAAGAAGTGTATTGTTACTAATAAAAACATGTATCGGCAGTTGAAATATTTTTTTTAGAATTTTTAAAATTCATGATCGCTTTAACGTGCAATTATTGCTTCAAAAATTCATAACTTTTTTAATAATCAACGGATTTGAACTAAATAAGAAAATTATTAAAGTTAAAGAATGTAAGAAGTGTATTGTTACTAACAAAAACATGTATCGCCAGTTGAAATATTTTTTTTTAATTTTTGAAATTCATGATCGCTCTAACATGCAATTATTGCTTCAAAAATTCATAATTTTTTTAATAATCAACGGTTTTGAACTAAATAACAAAATTATTAAAGCTAAAGAATGTAAGAAGTGTATTGTTACTAATAAAAACATGTATCGGCAGTTGAAATATTTTTTTTTTAATTTTTGAAATTCATGATCGCTCTAACAAAAATTCATATTTTTTTTTAATAATCAACGAATTTGAACTAAATGGCAAAATTATTAAAAAAAATTCTTAACCGCGCACAGAATCTTCCGCAGAATATTTTAATTCGTAACACCACCGCGAGCGACATTCCAACCACCAAGAGATGGCGCGCGTATTAGAAATCAATCGTTATCACTAATTTATGTATTTAAAGCCGACTTAATTGTTCATCGGATGCAAGTGTTGCAATTGAGCTCAGTGCAGCATTTGCTGTTAATATTTTGTTTATATTTTTTTTTATAATTTTACCTACTTATTTATTTACATTTATCGATACGATAAGGGTACAGGGTAAGCCCATTAAAACCCATTAATAACCGTCGGCGCAAACAATGGAAAAGGAATAACTGATCGAGCGGTCGATCACCGAGAGTAGAAAATTATTAAAGTACTAAAATCGCTATTAAAAAATAGGGGTTGGTGGTAGAAGAGTCAAAATTTAGGGTTGTATGTATTTTTTAATGCCGAATCATAAAAAAATAAAAATAAAAAATTTTGTCCAAAAAATAAAAATAAAAAATTTGCGGTGGACCACCCTTATCATTTAGGGGTATTAAAAATAGTTTACGTCCTATTCTCAGACCTGCTCAATATACACACAAAATTTCATAAAAATCGGTCAAGCCGTTTCGGAGGAGTTTTGTTACAAACACTGTGACACGAAAATTTTATATATTAGATATATTAGACTGAACAGTCATTCCGAATTTTCAGGATGTCTCGATTTTTGGTCCCCAGATGCATTTTCAGGAATATTGTGTATTTACTAATTTACGCGATTAATACGGTTTCAATGTAAGAATGATAGTATTTGTAGGCATTCCTCTAGCTGGCTATCGACCACGTGATCCTTTGGCCGTGTACATTTGTGTGAAGCAGAGTTTTTACTTCAAAGGTGCGCACAAATCATTCTAAAGCGCTGTTAATTATATTTCAATGGCAAATGACATCGGTGATCCAGTGACGGTTCACGGGTTTTTTTCTGGTACGGCCGAGGAACAAGAGATGGTAATACAGATAGGTAGGGTCAGTTGCAGAGACGGCTGGCTGCGTGAACGCACCTATCTGTATTACCACCTCTTGTTCCTCGGCCGTACCAGAAAAAACCCCGCGAACCGTCACTGCGGTGATCCAACTAACAACGTGCCTAACTTTTGCAATCATTGGTCCCTCGATACAGCTGTATGCAACAACTGAAAATTAAGTGAAGATAAATACATGTCCGTAGCTAATGTTTTAGTGAACAACTACAACTTTTACTGTTTTAAAATTTCACCAATGCGTGTTGAAAAAGTCAGAATTAAAACTTTTATGAAACGGTAATTGTCTCCTAGGAGGTCGTGATCTGTTTGGGGAATTATATCCGGAATTATTCACGATCGCGATTGGCATCAAGCCAGTCGTTTCATTCCAATCGTGAGTAACATTCCTGGTATGAGGTACAAATTACATTTAAATTTGACGTGGAGATAGTCACCTAGCTAATCGCGATCTTCAATTTATCACCTTTAGGAGTAAACAAAAAGTAAGAGTTTATCAAAATTTATACGGATCTGTTTACAAACCCTGTCGACCCTGCTTGAGGAAAATATTTAATATGAATGAAGAAAAACGTCAGGTGAATTACCAAAGAGAAGAAGATTCAAACGAATAACTAGGCCAAAGGAGAAAACGATTGATAAGAAGGAAAATAAAGATGAGAAGAAGGAGAAGAAAAGAGTAGCGAAATGAGTGTAGGTTTGGCAACAATTTTTTTTTAAGAATAGGAGATAGCTCCCAAGCAACAACAACAGTTGGACGAAGATGAACTGAAAAGATTTTGGTAAAATTTCCTACATCAGAAGTGTGAACTGTTTTTTTATTTTTTCCCACTATTTGATTTAAATATGAAAAAAATCACAAAAACATTTAAACAAACTTTGAAGACAACAAAGAAATGAACATCTTTTGCTTGAAAATATTTTTCATTAAATGATTGTTATTCGAGAAAAAAAATTATTATTATTTTTTTCATTTTTGGTTTATGATTATGAAACGATAATAGTTACAGCAAATTTATGTTAATAATAATTGTAGAGAATGCCAAAATACACTTATAAAGAATAAGATAAGTTTTTTTCGAAATCTCTTTGATTTTTGAGTAAACTAAGTTTTTCAATTTGAAGTATAATTTTTCCATCTTTCATAATTTTGACGTTTTAAACGTCAGTTTCATCCGCTCGATGTACATTTAAAATATGATTTAAATTGAAAGCAAACCGTGAAAGCGTAAATATAAATGATACCATCAAGTCGGAGAAAATAACATCATTTTTTATAGACACTTTTAATTTTGAGTTCGTATAATATTCATAGTAAGTTATTATTGATACGGAAGGTAGTGGTTGGGCCCTATCCTATCCTTCAAATAGTAAAATACAAGCGAAGGTTTTACAGATGGAAAACAATGGTTGGAATGCTGAAACTGCATTCTATTTTTGCTCTTTGATAAATTTGTGTATACATAGAAATTCTGGGCTCTATTCAATTGGTTGGATTGTAGTATAGAGCCCACCCACCACCCTGCGTATCCACTTTAACTTAACTTACAAAATTCTGAGTTATTCAACGAAATTTCTACGTAAATTCGTCTCAATGTTAGAGGTTTAACAATCGTAGAAAACAGTGGTTAAGTTATTATTGATACGGAGGGTGGTGGGTAGTTGGTGGGCCGCATCCTACCCTCCAATTCGTGAAATATAAACAAGCATTTTACAGGTAGAAAACAAAGGATAAAACACTGAAACTTTGCCTTTTACTTTTGTTCTTTGATAAATTTGTGAATACGAAGAAACCCTGAGCTTTATTCAATTAGTTGGATTGTAGGATAGGACCCACTATCAAAATTACTTTGGTAATGATTGCCCTTTAATATTTTCAAAGAATTTTTCAAATAGCTACTATGGATACAAAATGGCTTCAGTCAAAATTTTGAGCAAAATTAGTTTTCAAGCTTGAAAAAAAGTTACTATTGTAACTGGCTCTAGCTGTCCAAATCGTTTTAGTAATGATTGGTGTTAATTATCTTGGAAGAACTTTTAAAAAATCTACAGTGGAAACAAAATGGCTGCGGTCGAAAGTGAAAATTTTAAATTGAAAAATGCGCACAATTCATTTTCAAGCGGTTAAAAAAAATGTGCGTTATTGTAACTGGCTCTAGCTATCAAAATTGTTTAAATAATGATTGATGTTTAATATTTTGGAAGAATTTTGCAAGAATATACCCTGGAAACAAAATGACTTCGGTTAAAAGTCAAAATTTTATATTGAAAAATGCGCAAAATTAATTTTCAAGCGGTTAAAAAAAAGTGCGTTATTGTAACTGGCTCCAGCTGACAAAATTGTTTTAGTAATGATTGATGTTTAATATTTTTGAAGAATTTTGCAAAAATATAACCTGGAAACAAAATTACTTCGGTTAAAAGTCAAAATTTTATATTGAAAAATACGCAAAATTAATTTTCAAGCGGTTAAAAAATTGTGCGTTATTGTAACTGGCTCTAGTTATCAAAATTGTTTTAGTAATGATTGATGTTTAATATTTTGGAAGAATTTTGCAAGAATATACCCTGGAAACAAAATGACTTCGGTTAAAAGTCAAAATTTTATATTGAAAAATGCGCAAAATTAATTTTCAAGCGGTTAAAAAAAAGTGCGTTATTGTAACTGGCTCCAGCTGACAAAATTGTTTTAGTAATGATTGATGTTTAATATTTTTGAAGAATTTTGCAAAAATATAACCTGGAAACAAAATTACTTCGGTTAAAAGTCAAAATTTTATATTAAAAAATACGCAAAATTAATTTTCAAGCGGTTAATAAAATGTGCGTTATTGTAACTGGCTCTAGTTGCCAAAATCATTTTAGTAATGATTGGTGTTTAATATTTTGGAAGAATTTTGCAAGAATATACCCTGGAAACAAAATGACTTCGGTTAAAAGTCAAAATTTTATATTGAAAAATGCGATAAATTAATTTTCAAGCGGTTAAAAAAAATGTGCGTTATTGTAACTGGCTCTAGTTGCCAAAATCATTTTAGTAATGATTGGTGTTTAATATTTTGGTAGAATTTTTCAAAAATCTTCCATTAAAAGAAAATGGCTGCGAGCGAAAATCAAAATGTTATATAAATACAAGAAAACGAAATGTAGCCTGAATATATGAATATTCAACCTGTTCGTTAATCTGCAAGCAAAAAATTAAGTCTTACTAAGACTATAAACGTTTTCTTGTATTTATCTAATGCTTTCTGCAACAAGTAAAGTTGTTTCTAATTTGTTCAAAATGTTATATTGAAAAATGCGCAAAATTCATTTTCAGGCTTTTAAAAAAATGTGCGTTATTGTAACTGGCTCTAGTTGTCAAAATTGCTTTAGTAATGATTGGTGTTTAATATTTTGGAAGAAATTTTCAAAAATTTACCTTGAAAATAAAATGGTTGCGGTCGAAAATCAAAATTTTGAATTGAAAAATGCGCAAAATGAATCTCTAAGCTGTTAAGAAAATGTGCGTAATTCTAACTGGCTCTCACTATCAAAATCATTTTAGTAATGATTGATGTTTAATATTTTGGAAGAATTTTGCAAGAATTTACCCTGGAAACAAAATGACTTCAGTTAAAAGTCAAAATTTTATATTGAAAAATGCGCAAAATTCATTTTCAAGCGGTTAAAAAAAGTGCGTTATTGTAACTGGTTCCAGCTGTCAAAATTGTTTTAGTAATGATTGATGTTTAATATTTTGGAAGAATTTTGCTAGAATATACCGTGGAAACAAAATGGCTGCGGTCGAAAGTCAAAGTATTATATTTAAAAATGCGCTAAACTAATTTTCAAGTGGTTAAAAAAAATGTGCGTTATTGTAACTGGCTCTATCTGTCAAAATTGTTTTAGTAATGAATAATGTTTAATATTTCGGAAGGATTTTTTAAAAATCTACCGTGGAAACAAAATGACTTCGGCCGAAAGTCAAAATTTTAAATTGAAAAATGCGCAAAATTAATTTTCATGCGGTTAAAAAAAAACGTGCGTTATTGTAACTGACTCTAGCTGTCAAAATTATTTTAGTAATGAATGATGTTTAATATTTTGGAAGAATTTTTCAAAAATCTACCGTGGAAACAAAGTGACTTCGGCTGAAAGTCAAAATTTTAAATTGAAAAATAAGCAAAATTAATTTTCAAGCTGTTAAAAAAATGTGCGTTATTGTAACTGACTTAAGCTGTTTTAGTAATCATAGGTGTTTAATATTTTGGAAGAATTTTTCAAAAATCTACCTAGGAAACAAAACGGCTGCGGTTGAAAGTCAAAATTTTTAATCGAAAAAGTCAATTTTGTTTATTATTTTATTATTATTGGTTGTTTTGAAAAACCAAGAGCACTTACTTAAGACACCTTTGTAAGCTCTTCCAGAAAATAATGTAATTTTTCAAATACGACGTTTCGTTATTTAAATACCCTTATCAACTTAATTTTTTTAAATACGAACCTGGATTTTTTATTTCATTTTTAAGTAGATTATCAACTCCGAAAACTAACGATGTGTCACACTTGTCAGAAAATTGTTTGCTGTAGGAGTTATTTGAAATTTTTAATTTTTTTTATTGAATATCTTTGAAAGTAGTCGGAATTTGGAATTTCTTTTTAACAAATCATTCGGCATTAAAATACGCAATTTCGTTTCTCTATATTTCTTTTTATATTTAACACAATATTAAGTATAATTTTAAGAGCACTATTAGTTTATATTAGTATTTTTGCGAGGAACTGCGAAAATATGATACGAAAGAATCGTTCATTTTCATTTCCCGTTGGTGCCGTCAATAACATTTACGACCTAATCATCTGGCTCAAAAGGGCAGCAGTTAGAAGATTTTTATCTCCAAGAAATAACAATATCTTGCTGTGACATACTTGACGCCGATTTCTGACTCCTGAAGCCAATTTCTGGCGGCAAGTTAAAGCCGATTTCTGGCGGGGAGTTAAGACCGATTTCTGGCCACAACTTCCCCACAGCAAGCAACAACCCAGATAACCACTTAATTTCTGATTTAATTTAATCAGTGCGTAACACCAAAAATAGATCATATTGAAGTATTTTAACATCACTACCCGAAATCTTCTGTATTTATTACAAACACGCACAAATGCGACCCAGAAGTAGGAACTTTATCCACCAGGCCACTGCAGCTCTTGTCAGCAGTTTTGACAATAAACCGGAGTATGGATTTATTGTTAGATATAATTCTTCCACTTGCTAGTTTTAAATAATCTTAAGCAATCCGTGAAGTTTCAAAAACGAACCGTACCTTAGGGGGCCACGGTGGCCTAGTGTGTAGCGTTCCTACTTCTGGGCCTCGTGGTCGTGGGTTCGAATCCCATCCGTGGGGTCCCTTTTTCTGAATGAAAAATGGCCGTGCAGGTCCATGGATGTTTAAGTGGTTGTCCTTTCATATCTATATATGAAGATTATTACAAACAATCGGTTGTGGCAGAATGCCCTAGATGGCTACTCCAATTCCCACTATCATTCGCACTTCCTTAACCCGAATTCCCATCCTTCCTTTTATTATATATATAACCGTACCTTAAAAACAAATTTGAATTTCTCGTAATGTTTTCTTATGCAAAAGCATAATTGTATACATAATTCCTAGGAATTTAAAGTATTCTTCTGCTATATAATTAAACAGAATTATGTTTAACAGCATTTACATCCCGACAGGTTTTTGCTCTTTTCGTCGACTCTCGTTCCTTTTGATCCGTCGTCGACGGCGTTCACGTGCGCCACAATAAATAGCGGTATTCGTGTCAATAGTGCGCACTCTCAAAGGTGTACCATTATTAATTTTGATTTGCTCTTAATGAGGCGCGGCCGGTAATAATAAATGGTAATAATAGAACGCGCGATGCATCATCGTGGCGGTAGTTTCGAGAAAGCGGCTTCAAGAGTTTCACGCCTCTTCCGCAACTTAAAAACAATTATTCGCAACATGATATATTGCGGTGTGGCATTGTGTGATAGTGCCGTAATTTATTTCCGTCAAACAAACGCGTGATTCCAATGGAAGATATACAGTTGCTTTAATCAAATTTATTTATAGGAAAAAAATAAAATGAGAAATACGATGCTTTTAATATTAAATAAAATAAAATAATTGTAGATGAAAAGTATAGTATTTCTCCTTTTAACATTTATTTAAGCCAGGTTTTTCGTAAGCCGGTATTATATTTTCAGCTGTGCAAACGTTCCTTATGCGTCATTGCATGTCACTGTCAGTCACCAAATACATTTTTCAATCGTTATTGCTTAAATTAGAAATGGAGCCGCAGAATACAATTCAAAGTGAAAAATACATCGAAATAGAAAAGAACAGTGTTGTTCCTCGGCTGTACCAGAAAAAAAACCCCGCGAACCGTCATTGGAAAATAATGTGTTAATAAACTTATGAAAGAGCAAATATCAATTACAATATGTGTAATGCAATGGCAGAATCTAATCTCAAATTATGCACTCCGTTTACCATTTGAAAGATCGTTTACACAGCCGAAAATATAATACCAACCATTGTTCAGTCAATTTAAGCCAGAGTTATATTTATTACCACTTTTGTAAAATCCACTGTAAGTCTTCTACAATCTAACAGTATTAAAACGATTATAATAAACAAATTATCTATTGAAACAACTACTAATACTACGAATGATACAATAGATAATTTACTTTATAAAGAAAAACATTTCGTAAAATTTACAAACATAAGTCTGAGAATTGTTATTATTTTTCATTTATTTGCATTCCTTTCTGCCGTGGTGTTGCAGAGCTTGGGTAAGGGTTGAGTTGCCTTCTTTGAATATTAGTCTCCTTTTGTTCCTACATTCTGCGATTTGTTTTAACCCTTAGCGAACGAATGCCGCCATATTCGCGACATTATTCAAGATGAGTTTGTCAAACATTTTGTCATCTATCAAAATATATTTATGGATTTCCAGAGGAATTTCTACAAAAACTTCATGTTTCGTCATCAAAATTAGATTTCCAGCTCTGCCATTTTCATTCCTGGGCAGTTCGGGTATATTCTTTTAAGTGATAGCAAAGACACATTATTCAGGATGAGTCTGTCAAAACTTTATACATCTGGCAAATTAATTTATGAATTTCCAGAGAAATTTCTACAAAAACTTCATGTTTCGTCATCAAAATTAGATTTTCAGCTCTGCATTTTCATTCTTTGGCAGTTCGGATATATTCTTTTAGGTGATAGCAAAGACACATTATTTAGGATAAGTTTGTCAAAACTTTATACATCTGACAAAATAAATTATAGATTTCCAGAGGAATTTCTACAAAAACTTCATGTTTCATCATGTTTCGTTATCAAAAACAGATTTCCGGCTCTGCCATTTTCCTGGGCAGTTCAGATATATTCTTTTAGGTGATGGCAGTGACACATTATTCAGGATTAGTCTGTCAAAACTTTATACATCTCGCAAAATAAATTATAGATTTCCAGAGGAATTTCTGCAGAAACTTCATGTTTCATCATCAAAAACAAATTTCCAGCTCTGCCATTTTCATTCCTTGGCAGTTCGAGTAAATTATTTTAGGTGATAGCAAAGACACATTATTCAGGATGAGTCTGTCAAAACTTTATACATCTGGCAAAATAAATTATGGATTTCCAGAGGAATTTCTACAAAAACTTCTTGTTTCGTCATCAAAATTAAATTTCCAGCTCTGCCATTTTCATTCCTGAGCAGTTCGGGGATATTCTTTTAGGTGATGGCAAAAACACATTAATCAGAATAAATCTGTCAAAACTTTATATATCTGGCAAAATAAATTATAGATTTTCAGAGGAATTTCTACAAAAACTTCATGTTTCATCATCAAAAATAGATTTCCAGCTCTGCCATTTTCATTCCTGGGCAGTTCGAGTATATTCTTTTAGGTGATAGCAAAGACACATTATTTAGGATGAGTCTGTCAAAACTTTATACATCAGGCAAAATAAATTTTGGATTTCCAGAAGAATTTCTACAAAAACTTCATGTTTCGTCATCAAAAATAGATTTCCTCTGCCATTTTCATTCCTGGGCAGTTCGGATATATTCTGTTAGGTGATAGCAATGACACATTATTCAGGATGAGTCTGTCAAAACTTTATAAATCTGGCAAAATAAATTATGGATTTCCAGAGGAATTTCTACAAAAACTTCATGTTTCGTCATCAAAAATAGATTTCCTCTGCCATTTTCATTCCTGGGCAGTTCGGATATATTCTGTTAGGTGATAGCAAAGACACATTATTCAGGATGAGTCTGTCAATACTTTATACATCTGGCAAGATAAATTATGGATTTCCAGAGGAATTTCTACAAAAACTTCATGTTTCGTCATTAAAATTAGATTTCCAGCTCTGCCATTTTCATTCCTGGGCAGTTCGGATATATTCTTTTAGGTGATAGCCAAGACACATTATTCAGGATGAATCTGTCAAAACTTTATGCATCTGGCAAATTAATTTATGGATTTCCAGAGAAATTTCTACAAAAACTTCATGTTTCCTCATCAAAACCAAATTTCCAGATCTGCCATTTTCATTCCTGGGCAGTTCGGGTATATTCTTTTAGGCAATAGCAAAGTCACATTATTCAGGATGAGTGTGTCAAAACTTTATACATCTGGCAAAATAAATTATAGATTTCCAGAGGAATTTCTACAAAAACTTCATATTTCGTCATCAAAAACAGATTTCCAGCTCTGCCATTTTCATTCCTGGGCAGTTCGGGTATATTCTGTTAAGTGATAGCAAAGGCACATTATTCAGGATGAGTCTGTTAATACTTTATACATCAGGCAAAATAAATTTTGGATTTCCAGAAGAATTTCTGCAAAAACTTCATGTTTCGTCATCAAAAACAAATTTCCAGCTCTGCCATTTTCATTCCTGGGCAGTGGCAGTTCGGGTATATTCTTTTAGGTGATAGCAATGACACATTATTCAGGATGAGTCTGTCAAAACTTTATACATCAGGCAAAATAAATTTTGGATTTCCAGAAGAATTTCTGCAAAAACTTCATGTTTCGTCATCGAAAACAAATTTCCAGCTCTGCCATTTTCATTCCTGGGCAGTTCGGGTATATTATTTTAGGTGATAGCAAAGACACATTATTTAGGATGAGTCTGTCAAAACTTTATACATCAGGCAAAATAAATTATGGATTTCCAGAGGAATTTCTACAAAAACTTCATGTTTCGTCATCAAAATTAGATTTCCAGCTCTGCCATTTTCATTCCTGTCAAGTTCGGGTCAATTCCTTTAGGTGATAACAATGACACATTATTCAGGATGAGTCTGTCAAAACTTTATACATCAGGCAAAATAAATTTTGGATTTCCAGAAGAATTTCTACGAAAACTTCATGTTTCATCATCAAAATTAGATTTCCAGCTCTGCCATTTTCATTCCTGGGCAGTTCGAATATATTATTTTAGGTGATAGCAAAGACACATTTTTCAGGATGAGTCTGTCAAAACTTTATAGATCTGGCAAAATAAATTATAGATTTCCAGAGGAATTTCTTCAAAAACTTCATGTTTCGTCATCAAAAACAAATTTCCAGCTCTGCGATTTTTATTCCTGGGCAGTTCGAGTATATTCTTTTAGGTGATAGCAAAGACACATTATTCAGGATGAGTCTGTCAAAACTGTATACATCTGGCAAAATAAATTATGGATTTCCAGAGAAATTTCTACAAAAACTTAATGTTTGGTCATCAAAATTAGATTTCGTGCTCTGCCATTTTTGTTCCTGCGCAGTTCGGATAATTTCTTTTAGGCAATTGCAAAGTCACATTATTCAGGATGAGTCTGTCAAAATTTTATACCTCTAGCACAATAAATGATGAATTTCCAGAGGAATTTCTACAAAAACTTCATGTTTCGTCATCAAAAACAGATTTCCAGCTCTGCCATTTTCATTCCTGGGCAGTTCGGAAAATTTCTTTTAGGCAATAGCAAAGTCGCATTATTTAGGATAAGTCCGTCAAAACTTTAGACACCTGACAAAATACCTGATGGATTTCCAGAGGAATTTCTACAAAAAAATCAAAATTAAATTTAGAGCTCTGCCATTTCCGTTGCTGTGAAGTTTGGATAATTTTTTTTTCGGCAATTGTAAAGTCACATTATTCAGGATAAGTCAGTAAAAATTTTAGACATCTAACGAAATAAATTTCCAGAGAAATTTCCACAAAAACTTCATGTTTCGCAATCGACAAAAACGATGTGATTTTATACTTTCTTAGTTCCCACGATTATATTATTTGTAGCTGGCTTGGAATTCGTTAGTTAATTTTAAAAATGACCTTATAAAGCCATTACATTCATCAAGTCATTCGTCTTTCGTGCCGAGGCATATAAATCCCTTATCAGCTCCAATTAATTATCAAACTATTACGAGCTAAAAATGTGTGCACCAAAAATCCCTGACATTTATACACGAAGAGATTTTGATATTTGATTAACCATGATGGATTGACTATTTAATTCAATATAAGCATTTATTATATCAATCCGAATATTTTTCGTTGTAATTAACAACAATAATCGCGATAAATTGATAAATATGTAAATTCTGGCTTATTATGTTTATAGTGTGCATAATAAATAATAATTAAATATTCAAATTGATAAATCAATACAGATTTTATAATATATTTTTGGTAATGTGGAATCAAAGGAAACATGTATACAATACAAAATCGAACGTCATCATAAAGCCATTCGAAATTCGACATACAATAGGTGTAACCGATACCTGAACACAAACAAGTGCACGTCGTGATACGCTATCCATGTTAGCAATCCTCCCCTTCAGTGATTAGGGGCTGAAAGTCATGTTAAGTTAGTTCTACTAAATTAACCATGTACTTAATTAATTGCAGACCATACATCTTCGCACGGGTATATATATATAATACCTGACAGTTGGTGCTGGTGTGTGCGAGATGGATGCATTTCTGTGGGGCTTACTTTTATTTTAAGCCACTTACGAGAATTTAAAATGTGCGCAGCTGGTAATCAGACGCTGTACATTTTCAAGTATTTACGTGGTCTTCAAACCAAAAAGTTTTATTTTGAAAGAAAACACTTATATTATATTATATTTTACCAACAAGTAAACGCCGCCGATAGTTTTAATTGATATGTTTTGTTTGTTTTTTGGCCTTGGAGACAAGTCCTTATGGCCAGCTCATGAATCGATGATATTGCCGCAGGTAAAAGCGTTTTTACTCCAACTCAATCTCCTAATTATAATATTCCACAAAGTATTATGCAAAGGCACCAACGAAAAAAGTCCTCCTCATCCCCCTGATCGAAATCACGCTCCCCCCAGAATTCATTAGCATCCCACAATTACAAAACTCGACATCTTGAATTTCATCAGCGGCTAACAATCCATTAATGCAATGCACCCACTTTAACATCCCCGCGCATACCTGTTTTCATTTTTTCTTCTTTTCTCTTCCTCTCCCTCGGTATCCCCTTACATCATTGGCATCTTTTCCTCCCACCTATATATATACACGAGAATATTCCTCTTTCGCGTATACATATCCCATCATTTGGTCGAGTTCGCTCTTACAACCCTTAAAACTCGCCCCCTCTCCTCGCTCTCCATTGTGCTTCGAGTACAATGTAAAGGTTTCTGGTTGCTCGAGTACTAAAAATCCCTTCATACCCTTCAACACTCGTGCATGCATATGCAAACTTTGCTTCGAGGTGTACATACCCTAATAACTAGCTACACAATTGCATACGCGTGCAAATCCATTGTTTACGTAATAAAAGTTTGGTTTATTATTTTCGATTAAATATTTTACTGGAGCCACGGGGGTTTATCGAACTATAAAAATTGTATGATTTGAAAATAGTTTATCGTGCGGATAAATGCACGATGGGCACTCGTAAAATTTTTATACTTTCGTATTTATGGCCACACGAATATTTGGATAATAATATATCTTCCGTTATTATTATGGACGAGTACATAAAGTTTTCTAGAAGGCTTGAGTACTTTAGTTAATGAACGGAGTGTTAAAGTAAGGATTGTAAAATTTATATGGCAACTGGTTGATGATGGACAGTTTCAAATTTTATCTATTTTTATCTAGATATGGGTCATTGCATGTCAAACCGATCCCATTTATTGCAGTAGGATGATGTATAGAAGCACGAAATTCTGATAGTGCATTTCAAATACATAAAGATCTATTAGTTTATATTGTTTTTATTCAATTTAAAAAAATTTGTGATGATAAAATTGTCAAGACTTTTATTTTTTTACTTTCTCTATACGAAGTACGAATAAAGTATTTAACAAAAATATACCTTTCGAGGTACTTAGAGACGAATGTGTTTAGTTTTATACGTCAAAATAATTGTTTAATTTTGATTATTTATCTGAAAAAATCGTAGAAATTTATTTCCCATAATCATTGATTTTATTATGCATACGGTGTGTTGCTGATATAACTCCTAGGACATTGCAAAAATTGTAATAAACAATATTTATTTAGATGCTAGATGAATGTGTTTAGTTCTGTATATCAAAACAATTGTTCTATTTTGATTATTTACCTCAATAAAATCGAGCCAAACGTAGAAATTTATTTTCCACAATCGTTGATTTTATTATGCATACGCCGTGTTGCAGACTCATAACTCCTAGGATTTCGCAACACTTGTAATAAACAATAGTTGTCTATATACTAGATAAATGTGTTTAGTTTTATATGTCAAAAGAACTTTTCTATTTTTATTATTTATCTAAAAAAATCAACCCAAACGTAGAATTTATTTCCCTTGATCGTTGATTTTTTTTATATATTGCTTATGAACTTGTGGCAAGCGTTGCGTTACTAACTGTACGCCGATTATTTTATTACATTTTGTGTACATATGTAATTTTTTAGATAGTTTTGTAAGCTCTGGCGGATTAAATAAATAATACCTAATTAGGAGACTATGAACGAAAAGAGGTGTGGTTCAGAATGTCTACCCGAAATTAATTTTGTAAAATTTTCACGATTTCTATCAAGACACTAGGAACGAAAAGAGGTATATTGCTGATAATATTGTACTTTAAAAATAGATCGAAAATTTGCGGTTCAGAATGTCTACCCAAATTTAATTTTGAAAAATTTTCACAATTTGTATCAATATACTAGGAACGAAAAGAGGTATTTTGCTGCTAATATTTAACTTCAAAAATCGATCAAAAATTTGCGATTCAGAGTGTCTCGCCAAATTTAATTAAAAAAACAAATTCACGATTTGTATCAAGAAACTTGGAACGACAATTTTACTTCAAAAATCATTCTAGATTTAAATTGTAATGCAACACACCTCACATCCTAAAGGCACGCCTCTCTGATAAACAAGCACCGGTCATTGCACTGAACCCCAAAGCCTCAGTCGGGCAAAACTCAAAGACTTTCAAAGATTTTCGACCAAGATCGCAAATTCAAAAGACCTATAGTGACCCATTTTATTTTCCAGGTGTCAGCTGAAGATGGACAGCCCTGTGGACCACCGCCAAGCCTCCGGAGCCGTCCCGTGGGCGCCTCTTCCTAGGGATAAGAAGAATCAGATGCCAACCGAAGCCAGGCAGCCCCGACAACCCGACAAACACCAAAAACTTCAGCAGCGTCTCCCCAGACCCAAGACCTCATACTGTACACAAATTACTATTGTCCTGAAATATTTAAAAGTACAATAAATCCATTATTTCTGAAAAATTGTTTTTTTAACGCCGTTCACAAACACACCGATTTCGAATTTTTAATGCATTTCACACAAGGAAAAAATGCAAAGGGTAATACTAGTCTAAAATAATTTCGAATTTTGACTCATTTTTGCACTTCCAAATTTCAACCAGGAGTAACAGGAGAGCAGAAATGCAAAGAGTAATATTTGTCTAAAATAATTTCAAATTTTTACTTATTTTTCCACTTCAAATATTCCATCAGGAGTAACAGGAGAGCAGAAATGCAAAGAGTAATATTAGTCTAAAATAATTTCAAATTTTTACTCATTTTTGCACTTCCAAATTTCGACCAGGAGTAACAGGAGAGCAGAAATGCAAAGAGTAATATTTGTCTAAAATAATTTCAAATTTTTACTCATTTTTGCACTTCCAAATTTCAACCAGGAGTAACAGGAGAGCAGAAATGCAAAGAGTAATATTTGTCTAAAATAATTTCAAATTTTTACTTATTTTTCCACTTCAAATATTCCATCAGGAGTAACAGGAGAGCAGAAATGCAAAGAGTAATATTGGTCTAAAATAATTTCGAATTTTGACTCATTTTTCCACTTCCAAATTTCGACCAGGAGTAACAGGAGAGCAGAAATGCAAAGAGTAATATTGGTCTAAAATAATTTCGAATTTTGTCTCATTTTTCCACTTCCAAATTTCGACCAGGAGTAACAGGAGAGCAGAAATACAAAGAGTAATATTTGCCTAAAATAATTTCGAATTTTTACTCATTTCTGCACTTCCAAATTTCGACCAGGAGTAACAGGAGAGCAGAAATGCAAAGAGTAATATTGTTCTAAAATAATTTCGAATTTTTACTCATTTTTGCACTTCCAAATTTCGACCAGGAGTAACAGGAGAGCAGAAATGAAAAGAGTAATATTGGTCTAAAATAATTTCGAATTTTGACTCATTTTTCCACTTCCAAATTTCGACCAGGAGTAACAGGAGAGCAGAAATGCAAAGAGTAATATTGGTCTAAAATAATTTCGAATTTTGTCTCATTTTTCCACTTCCAAATTTCGACCAGGAGTAACAGGAGAGCAGAAATACAAAGAGTAATATTTGCCTAAAATAATTTCGAATTTTTACTCATTTCTGCACTTCCAAATTTCGACCAGGAGTAACAGGAGAGCAGAAATGCAAAGAGTAATATTGTTCTAAAATAATTTCGAATTTTTACTCATTTTTGCACTTCCAAATTTCGACCAGGAGTAACAGGAGAGCAGAAATGCAAAGAGTAATATTGTTCTAAAATAATTTCGAATTTTTACTCATTTTTGCACTTCCAAATTTCGACCAGGAGTAACAGGAGAGCAGAAATGAAAAGAGTAATATTGGTCTAAAATAATTTCGAATTTTTACTCATTTTTGCACTTCCAAATTTCGACCAGGAGTAACAGGAAAGCAGAAATGCAAAGAGTAATATTGGTCTAAAATAATTTCGAATTTTGACTCATTTTTCCACTTCCAAATTTCGACCAGGAGTAACAGGAGAGCAGAAATGCAAAGAGTAATATTGGTCTAAAATAATTTCGAATTTTGTCTCATTTTTCCACTTCCAAATTTCGACCAGGAGTAACAGGAGAGCAGAAATACAAAGAGTAATATTTGCCTAAAATAATTTCGAATTTTTACTCATTTCTGCACTTCCAAATTTCGACCAGGAGTAACAGGAGAGCAGAAATGCAAAGAGTAATATTGTTCTAAAATAATTTCGAATTTTTACTCATTTTTGCACTTCCAAATTTCGACCAGGAGTAACAGGAGAGCAGAAATGCAAAGAGTAATATTGTTCTAAAATAATTTCGAATTTTTACTCATTTCTGCACTTCCAAATTTTGACCAGGAGTAACAGGAGAGCAGAAATACAAAGAGTAATATTTGCCTAAAATAATTTCGAATTTTTACTCATTTCTGCACTTCCAAATTTCGACCAGGGGTAACAGGAGAGCAGAAATGCAAAGAGTAATATTTGCCTAAAATAATTTCGAATTTTTACTCATTTCTGCACTTCCAAATTTCGACCAGGAGTAACAGGAGAGCAGAAATGCAAAGAGTAATATTGGTCTAAAATAATTTCGAATTTTTACTCATTTTTGCACTTCCAAATTTTGACCAGGAGTAACAGGAGAGCAGAAATGCAAAGAGTAATATTGGTCTAAAATAATTTCGAATTTTGACTCATTTTTCCACTTCCAAATTTCGACCAGGAGTAACAGGAGAGCAGAAATACAAAGAGTAATATTTGCCTAAAATAATTTCGAATTTTTACTCATTTCTGCACTTCCAAATTTCGACCAGGAGTAACAGGAGAGCAGAAATGCAAAGAGTAATATTGTTCTAAAATAATTTCGAATTTTTACTCATTTTTGCACTTCCAAATTTCGACCAGGAGTAACAGGAGAGCAGAAATGCAAAGAGTAATATTGTTCTAAAATAATTTCGAATTTTTACTCATTTTTGCACTTCCAAATTTCGACCAAGAGTAACAGGAGAGCAGAAATGCAAAGAGTAATATTGGTCTAAAATAATTTCGAATTTTTACTCATTTTTCACTTCCAAATTTTGACCAGGAGTAACAGGAGAGCAGAAATGCAAAGAGTAATATTGGTCTAAAATAATTTCGAATTTTGACTCATTTTTCCACTTCCAAATTTCGACCAGGAGTAACAGGAGAGCAGAAATACAAAGAGTAATATTTGCCTAAAATAATTTCGAATTTTTACTCATTTCTGCACTTCCAAATTTCGACCAGGAGTAACAGGAGAGCAGAAATGCAAAGAGTAATATTGTTCTAAAATAATTTCGAATTTTTACTCATTTTTGCACTTCCAAATTTCGGCCAGGAGTAACAGGAGAGCAGAAATGCAAAGAGTAATATTGTTCTAAAATAATTTCGAATTTTTACTCATTTTTGCACTTCCAAATTTCGACCAAGAGTAACAGGAGAGCAGAAATGCAAAGAGTAATATTGGTCTAAAATAATTTCGAATTTTGTCTCATTTTTCCACTTCCAAATTTCGACCAGGAGTAACAGGAGAGCAGAAATACAAAGAGTAATATTTGCCTACAATAATTTCGAATTTTTACTCATTTCTGCACTTCCAAATTTCGACCAGGAGTAACAGGAGAGCAGAAATGCAAAGAGTAATATTGTTCTAAAATAATTTCGAATTTTTACTCATTTTTGCACTTCCAAATTTCGACCAGGAGTAACAGGAGAGCAGAAATGCAAAGAGTATTATTGTTCTAAAATAATTTCGAATTTTTACTCATTTTTGCACTTCCAAATTTCGACCAGGAGTAACAGGAGAGCAGAAATGCAAAGAGTAATATTTGTCTAAAATAATTTCGAATTTTTACTCATTTCTGCACTTCCAAATTTCGACCAGGAGTAACAGGAGAGCAGAAATGAAAAGAGTAATATTGGTCTAAAATAATTTCGAATTTTTACTCATTTTTGCACTTCCAAATTTCGACCAGGAGTAACAGGAGAGCAGAAATGCAAAGAGTAATATTGGTCTAAAATAATTTCGAATTTTGACTCATTTTTCCACTTCCAAATTTCGACCAGGAGTAACAGGAGAGCAGAAATGCAAAGAGTAATATTGGTCTAAAATAATTTCGAATTTTGTCTCATTTTTCCACTTCCAAATTTCGACCAGGAGTAACAGGAGAGCAGAAATACAAAGAGTAATATTTGCCTAAAATAATTTCGAATTTTTACTCATTTCTGCACTTCAAAATTTCGACCAGGAGTAACAGGAGAGCAGAAATGCAAAGAGTAATATTGGTCTAAAATAATTTCAAATTTTGATTCATTTTTTCCACTTCCAAATTTCGACCAGGAGTAACAGGAGAGCAGAAATGCAAAGAGTAATATTTGTCTAAAATAATTTCGAATTTTGACTCATTTTTGCACTTCCAAATTTCGACCAGGAGTAATAGGAGAGCAGAAATGCAAAGAGTAATATTGGTCTAAAATAATTTCAAATTTTGATTCATTTTTTCCACTTCCAAATTTCGACCAGGAGTAACAGGAGAGCAGAAATGCAAAGAGTAATATTTGTCTAAAATAATTTCAAATTTTTACTCATTTTTGCACTTCCAAATTTCGACCAGGAGTAACAGGAGAGCAGAAATGCAAAGAGTAATATTGGTCTAAAATAATTTCAAATTTTGATTCATTTTTTCCACTTCCAAATTTCGACCAGGAGTAACAGGAGAGCAGAAATGCAAAGAGTAATATTTGTCTAAAATAATTTCGAATTTTGACTCATTTTTGCACTTCCAAATTTCGACCAGGAGTAACAGGAGAGCAGAAATGCAAAGAGTAATATTTGTCTAAAATAATTTCGAATTTTGACTCATTTTTGCACTTCCAAATTTCGACCAGGAGTAATAGGAGAGCAGAAATGCAAAGAGTAATATTGGTCTAAAATAATTTCAAATTTTGATTCATTTTTTCCACTTCCAAATTTCGACCAGGAGTAACAGGAGAGCAGAAATGCAAAGAGTAATATTTGTCTAAAATAATTTCGAATTTTGACTCATTTTTGCACTTCCAAATTTCGACCAGGAGTAATAGGAGAGCAGAAATGCAAAGAGTAATATTGGTCTAAAATAATTTCAAATTTTGATTCATTTTTTCCACTTCCAAATTTCGACCAGGAGTAACAGGAGAGCAGAAATGCAAAGAGTAATATTTGTCTAAAATAATTTCGAATTTTGACTCATTTTTGCACTTCCAAATTTCGACCAGGAGTAACAGGAGAGCAGAAATGCAAAGAGTAATATTGGTCTAAAATAATTTCAAATTTTGATTCATTTTTTCCACTTCCAAATTTCGACCAGGAGTAACAGGAGAGCAGAAATGCAAAGAGTAATATTTGTCTAAAATAATTTCGAATTTTGACTCATTTTTGCACTTCCAAATTTCGACCAGGAGTAACAGGAGAGCAGAAATGCAAAGAGTAATATTGGTCTAAAATAATTTCAAATTTTGATTCATTTTTTCCACTTCCAAATTTCGACCAGGAGTAACAGGAGAGCAGAAATGCAAAGAGTAATATTTGTCTAAAATAATTTCGAATTTTGACTCATTTTTGCACTTCCAAATTTCGACCAGGAGTAATAGGAGAGCAGAAATGCAAAGAGTAATATTGGTCTAAAATAATTTCAAATTTTGATTCATTTTTTCCACTTCCAAATTTCGACCAGGAGTAACAGGAGAGCAGAAATGCAAAGAGTAATATTTGTCTAAAATAATTTCGAATTTTGACTCATTTTTGCACTTCCAAATTTCGACCAGGAGTAACAGGAGAGCAGAAATGCAAAGAGTAATATTGGTCTAAAATAATTTCAAATTTTGATTCATTTTTTCCACTTCCAAATTTCGACCAGGAGTAACAGGAGAGCAGAAATGCAAAGAGTAATATTTGTCTAAAATAATTTCGAATTTTGACTCATTTTTGCACTTCCAAATTTCGACCAGGAGTAATAGGAGAGCAGAAATGCAAAGAGTAATATTGGTCTAAAATAATTTCAAATTTTGATTCATTTTTTCCACTTCCAAATTTCGACCAGGAGTAACAGGAGAGCAGAAATGCAAAGAGTAATATTTGTCTAAAATAATTTCGAATTTTGACTCATTTTTGCACTTCCAAATTTCGACCAGGAGTAATAGGAGAGCAGAAATGCAAAGAGTAATATTGGTCTAAAATAATTTCAAATTTTGATTCTTTTTTTCCACTTCCAAATTTCGACCAGGAGTAACAGGAGAGCAGAAATGCAAAGAGTAATATTTGTCTAAAATAATTTCGAATTTTGACTCATTTTTGCACTTCCAAATTTCGACCAGGAGTAACAGGAGAGCAGAAATGCAAAGAGTAATATTGGTCTAAAATAATTTCAAATTTTGATTCATTTTTTCCACTTCCAAATTTCGACCAGGAGTAACAGGAGAGCAGAAATGCAAAGAGTAATATTTGTCTAAAATAATTTCGAATTTTGACTCATTTTTGCACTTCCAAATTTCGACCAGGAGTAATAGGAGAGCAGAAATGCAAAGAGTAATATTGGTCTAAAATAATTTCAAATTTTGATTCATTTTTTCCACTTCCAAATTTCGACCAGGAGTAACAGGAGAGCAGAAATGCAAAGAGTAATATTTGTCTAAAATAATTTCAAATTTTTACTCATTTTTGCACTTCCAAATTTCGACCAGGAGTAACAGGAGAGCAGAAATGCAAAGAGTAATATTGGTCTAAAATAATTTCAAATTTTGATTCATTTTTTCCACTTCCAAATTTCGACCAGGAGTAACAGGAGAGCAGAAATGCAAAGAGTAATATTGGTCTAAAATAATTTCGAATTTTGTCTCATTTTTCCACTTCCAAATTTCGACCAGGAGTAACAGGAGAGCAGAAATACAAAGAGTAATATTTGCCTAAAATAATTTCGAATTTTTACTCATTTCTGCACTTCAAAATTTCGACCAGGAGTAACAGGAGAGCAGAAATGCAAAGAGTAATATTGGTCTAAAATAATTTCAAATTTTGATTCATTTTTTCCACTTCCAAATTTCGACCAGGAGTAACAGGAGAGCAGAAATGCAAAGAGTAATATTTGTCTAAAATAATTTCGAATTTTGACTCATTTTTGCACTTCCAAATTTCGACCAGGAGTAATAGGAGAGCAGAAATGCAAAGAGTAATATTGGTCTAAAATAATTTCAAATTTTGATTCATTTTTTCCACTTCCAAATTTCGACCAGGAGTAACAGGAGAGCAGAAATGCAAAGAGTAATATTTGTCTAAAATAATTTCGAATTTTGACTCATTTTTGCACTTCCAAATTTCGACCAGGAGTAATAGGAGAGCAGAAATGCAAAGAGTAATATTGGTCTAAAATAATTTCAAATTTTGATTCATTTTTTCCACTTCCAAATTTCGACCAGGAGTAACAGGAGAGCAGAAATGCAAAGAGTAATATTTGTCTAAAATAATTTCAAATTTTTACTCATTTTTGCACTTCCAAATTTCGACCAGGAGTAACAGGAGAGCAGAAATGCAAAGAGTAATATTGGTCTAAAATAATTTCAAATTTTGATTCATTTTTTCCACTTCCAAATTTCGACCAGGAGTAACAGGAGAGCAGAAATGCAAAGAGTAATATTGGTCTAAAATAATTTCGAATTTTGTCTCATTTTTCCACTTCCAAATTTCGACCAGGAGTAACAGGAGAGCAGAAATACAAAGAGTAATATTTGCCTAAAATAATTTCGAATTTTTACTCATTTCTGCACTTCAAAATTTCGACCAGGAGTAACAGGAGAGCAGAAATGCAAAGAGTAATATTGGTCTAAAATAATTTCAAATTTTGATTCATTTTTTCCACTTCCAAATTTCGACCAGGAGTAACAGGAGAGCAGAAATGCAAAGAGTAATATTTGTCTAAAATAATTTCGAATTTTGACTCATTTTTGCACTTCCAAATTTCGACCAGGAGTAATAGGAGAGCAGAAATGCAAAGAGTAATATTGGTCTAAAATAATTTCAAATTTTGATTCATTTTTTCCACTTCCAAATTTCGACCAGGAGTAACAGGAGAGCAGAAATGCAAAGAGTAATATTTGTCTAAAATAATTTCAAATTTTTACTCATTTTTGCACTTCCAAATTTCGACCAGGAGTAACAGGAGAGCAGAAATGCAAAGAGTAATATTGGTCTAAAATAATTTCGAATTTTGTCTCATTTTTCCACTTCCAAATTTCGACCAGGAGTAACAGGAGAGCAGAAATACAAAGAGTAATATTTGCCTAAAATAATTTCGAATTTTTACTCATTTCTGCACTTCAAAATTTCGACCAGGAGTAACAGGAGAGCAGAAATGCAAAGAGTAATATTGGTCTAAAATAATTTCAAATTTTGATTCATTTTTTCCACTTCCAAATTTCGACCAGGAGTAACAGGAGAGCAGAAATGCAAAGAGTAATATTTGTCTAAAATAATTTCGAATTTTGACTCATTTTTGCACTTCCAAATTTCGACCAGGAGTAATAGGAGAGCAGAAATGCAAAGAGTAATATTGGTCTAAAATAATTTCAAATTTTGATTCATTTTTTCCACTTCCAAATTTCGACCAGGAGTAACAGGAGAGCAGAAATGCAAAGAGTAATATTTGTCTAAAATAATTTCGAATTTTGACTCATTTTTGCACTTCCAAATTTCGACCAGGAGTAATAGGAGAGCAGAAATGCAAAGAGTAATATTGGTCTAAAATAATTTCAAATTTTGATTCATTTTTTCCACTTCCAAATTTCGACCAGGAGTAACAGGAGAGCAGAAATGCAAAGAGTAATATTTGTCTAAAATAATTTCGAATTTTGACTCATTTTTGCACTACCAAATTTCGACCAGGAGTAATAGGAGAGCAGAAATGCAAAGAGTAATATTGGTCTAAAATAATTTCAAATTTTGATTCATTTTTTCCACTTCCAAATTTCGACCAGGAGTAACAGGAGAGCAGAAATGCAAAGAGTAATATTGGTCTAAAATAATTTCGAATTTTGACTCATTTTTCTAATTCCGAATTTTCACCGGGAGTAACAGGAGAGCAGAAAAGCAAAGAGTTTTTGAATCTAAAGTATAATTTTTCTTTCATAATTTTGAAACAGTTTCATCCGAGTTTACGCAACGCTCGATGTACATTTAAAATATGATTTAAATTGAAAATAAACCATGAAAATGTAAATATAAATGGCTATGATACCATCAAGTCGGAGAAAGTAACATGATGGCCACATCACCATTTTTTTAAATCAATTTCGGAATTAGTTACAGTTTCAGTTTTAAGTTTTATGTTTCCGGACAAGTTCCGGCGAGTATTTAAATATCGAACAAATGCAAAACAGCACGCCTCCCCCTAAAGTTTCCCAATTCGTTTTTAATATGTTTAGAAGTCCCATGACAGCAAATAACAGCACTTTCAACTACTTTCCAAGAGATAATGTTAATCCGCACAGTAATATTCTCCCAGGATGCTTGCTGAGTACACAATGGGGGCAAAAGGCATTAAGTTTGTTGCTGAGATAGTCATAACAGGTGGCGATGGTAATGGTGATATGTAGTGTTTTCTTTTCAGCGTTAAATGAACTGATTGATGTTTCAAAATGTTTGTTGCATAAACTAAATAAATTGTCTTGGAAACTTTGTTAATGTTATAATAATAATAATCGTTACTAGTTAAATTGATTTTACATCAAAATGGTATTTTTATGAGAACAGGCGAAGTTTAGTTGGTTGTAAACAACCATGAATGTTTATAGATATAAACCATGTCACCCATTCAAGAGCCGCTACAAAAATTCATAGAGTAACGCTGCAAAATTTTGGACATGTCTTCTTAATTTCAGATTTGGACAATGGAATGAAAATAGTACATTATTATACAAGTTTAATAAGAGGGTATATTGTGGCACGAGTGGGATTGGAGCACGACTCGCGTAGCGAGGAGTGCTCCAATGTAACGAGTGCCCCACATTGCCTCTTATTAAACAAGTATAATATACTATTTTTTCTACTTTGGTTTTAGTTAAGAAATTATTTCTAAAATAAAATATATACTTAAACCTAGTGAGTTCTATCTTTTAACATGTGGCAGCACTAAAAATATTTGATCCTTTCGAGCGAATTTAATATTTGACATACGTATTTCTACGGCGATTTCAATAGTTAATTTTAAAACATATTAAATCAAGAATATCACTTACACACCTCCAAAAATAAGGGAGGTTGCCAAGGGTGCGATAAACAAACTATTTCCACGTAAGTTATAACCAATTTAAGCTTATAAAATAATGCAACGCCTAAATGATAATCGAAATTTAAGGTTATGTTTACATTTGTTTCTCGTTCCTCGTGTCAGGCATCGACTCTAATTAAAAATCCACACCGAATTAACACACCGACTCAAGCGGCTCTTTTTCGCCGCGAATGAAACATGCATTATACTCTCGCTGTTTCTTCCGTGATATTCGTTTTGCAAACAAAGTGATAGTACATATAATAAATTACAAGCTTTCCTCTGTGTATGTTGTGTTGCCTAAACGTCGTCACCGAGAGCCAAGTGAATTCATGCGTCCGGCCATTGTCGCCGAGTTCCTACATTTTCCACGCTGATAAAAAGTGAACAATATTACGCCTCCGATTTCTTTAACCTTAGTGGTACTGGTGGCGCACTCCCCAATATGCATTCGAACATATTCAGTGTGTAACGCATTGGACGGTTCCAATTATCCTGTGAATTAACGGCAATTTTGCATTTTGATGTCGACATATGTCAAGTTTAAGTACTGCCAATCGCAACAACTTAAATGTTACCACAAATAATTTAATAATGACCAAAACTGTAAAATAAAAAATCTCATTATTAAACTATTTTTGATATAACAAAAGGTTGATTGTTAAACCAAAGTTGAAAAATAATTTTACGTGCGTAAATTTAAATTTAGAAAATATAGATTTAAGTTTTGGGATGTTAAGTAATTCACTAATGATTGAGGATGGATTAATAATAAGAATACATTATTCGTGCTAGTAGCTTTCGTTTTACACAAACATAATAATAATAATAATAATAATTTATTGGTGCTATTTAACTGAGCGTTTTACACAGGTCATGAAATGTCTCTAAACTTAATTTAAGGACTAAAATTGAAATTAAATAATTGGTATTAATATAACTTAAGAAGTAGGAGAGGTCGCGGTGGCCTAGTGAGTAGCGTTCCTGCTCCTGGGCCTCGTGGTCATGGGTTCGAATCCCATCCGTGCGGTCACTCTTTCAGAACGAAGAAGTGGCCGTGCGGGTCCATGGATGTGTTGTGTATGTCCCATTCATTATTAAATGAAATCTTCAAAAACATATATATTCGTTAGTGGCCGAACAGCAAATCGCTTACGCCAATTCCTCTATAGTCATTCACTCTCCTTAACCCACAATTCCATCAAACATCCTTCCATTAAAAAAAAAAGAAGTAGGAGAAATCAGAGGAATAATTAACTATTTTACATATACGATAATTATACCCACACACTCTGCGTTCTATATGCTATACTCATAATTTTAGAATTATCATAACTTACTCTTAATAAAATTATTCCCACGGAACTTTAAGTATTCGCATTACTGTAATATAACCTACAATGAAGGCTACTGTTCTCTCACCAAGAAGTAATTTATATGCATATTTTCTTATCTCTTATAATTTACCATTTATAAATGTTTATTATAAAGAATGTAGCAAACGTTAATGCATTTCTTGAATTTATTAACTCCTTTTATACACACAATTTTTGATCTGTAATCGTCCATTTATTTATTCATAATGACGTGACTGTAACGCTAACGTTATGCATAATTACATTTTTGTTGGCAATAAAAATATTTTCATATGAGATGTAGAGTTTTTTTGAAAGGTCATCGCATGATGTTTCTTATGGAAAAATAAATCAAATTTTTATCAGATTATTGGCAATAAGACCAATAAAACAGGTTAACAATATTAACATTTAATTCAATACTTACTATTATAATTCCATTGCAGAAATAAATCAAACTTTTATCAAATTATTGGCAATAAGATATTAAGTCGATAACAATATTAACATTTAATTTGTAAGGTTATTTGGAGCAAGGAAAGTCTGAGGATCAAGGCAGTTGTAAAGGAACCCAATTTTCGTTACCCAGGATATGGATATATAAAAAAATAATAATAACGATTTTTTAAGTCTGTACACATAAAGTATGTTCATTAAAAAAAAAACCTCAAGTGTGCTATAATTTTTTAATTTCAAAAATTTAAGTTGGTAACACATATTGAGGTTATGTTACTTCTCAAAATTAAACAAACTGTAGTCAATTTATAGATACGTTAAATTTTTGGCTATAAAATTATATTAAATGTTGTATGTGCCTTCCTTCTTCTTGAACACGAGCCTGAACTCTTCGTCGCACACCCTCCATTACGCTCCAGAACAACACTGAATTATTGTTAATTTCTATAAATTTATCTCGAATTCGTTGCCGCATGTCTTCTAGATTGTGTACTGGTTGTGCATAAATACAATTTTTCAGGTATGGCCACAAGAAAAAATCGCATGAAGGGGGCGGCCAGGGAATCCGTGCATTTCGACTTATTATTCGGTCCTTAAAAAATTTCCTCCAAAATGGCCAAATTATCCACTGTGCAATGAGGAGTTGCTCCGTCTTGATGAAAAAATCCACTTTGCAGTTCGTCATCATTTAATTCATTTATAAAAGGCAATAAAATTTCTGTACGATAACGGTTTGCAGTTATCGTACCTAAAAGGAATGCATGGTTATTGAATTTTTATTATTAATAATAAAAATAGGATTTTGCCTTCAAAGAATATCGGCCCAACTAATCTTCTCCCACTAATCGCTGCCCAAACATCAACTTTCTCTGGATGTAGTGGTTTCTCTCGATATATACGAGGATTTTTTCAACTGAAAAAATTCTCATAGTTTGGGAATTAATGTACCCATCCTTGTAAAACCAAGCTCCATCGGCAAAAAAAGTAATTTGTAAAACATCCTCGTTTACATTTTGTAAAAACCACTGACAAAATTCCAGTCGTCTGGGATAATCAACAGGTAATAACTCTTGCACCGATGTTATGCGATAAGGATATACTTGCAAATCTTTTCGTAGAAGCTTGTGGCATGTTCCTACCGATAAATTCATTTGCTGTGACAAATAACGCAGAGAAGTCGTAGGTTTATCTTCCAAAATTTCTTGGGCTGTGTTAATAGCATCTTGAGTTCGTTTAACTGGTCTACCACTTCCTGGTTTACGGAGAATACTACCCGTTTCACGAAATAATACAACAGATCGTGATAAGGTATTTTTAAATTCATCATAAATAATGGGCACGTTAGTAAATTCTTCCTGAAACTCTGCTAAAGGTGCGTCGAGTGAATTCACCCAATTTCCGTCCACTTTAATCCCATTTCGAAAATAACTTTCAAGAAACGTTTTTTGCTGGTTGCTGTAAACCATTGTGAGCACGGAATAATTGTGACTTCTAGAAAGATCTGACGTTTATTATATGTCAATTCCCAACAAGTGTCAAGTGTGCCAACCGAAATTTTTAAAACGAAAAAGTCATGGCACACTTGAGGTTTGTTTTTAATGAACATACGATACATTAAACGTGAATAAAGTTCTCCCTTTAAGGAATTTTTCTTTTAAGAATTGAGTTTTTTTTATTATTTATTTAACACTAAGACGTTAAAAATTAAATACTTACTATTGTAATTCCATCAGTCTGTTAATAAAGATAGATAGATATTTTTATTCATGCTAATAACACTCAAATTTAACATGTCAGATAAAAAAAGAATTGTACATAAGGTTTTAAGATAAAGATATTTGCATAATATCAATTTGAAACAATTATACAATATTTTATTACGCTTTCACAAATCCTTATTACATTAATTACAAAATCAAGTTTTTCTTTGATGATTAAAAAAAAATGCGTAACACAATTATTAAAACAATAACGTCTAATTGAGGCGTCCGCGAAACTGTTATTGCCGCGACGTTAAAATGCTCAATTAAAAATGAAAACGCGAAAGCTCTCGTGCCTAGTGGGAATTAATGAAATTACGCAGAATCCCGCGAAAATGTAAATTAGTTTTATGGAAAGCAATTATCATAATTTCGTTTATGCCTTTACTGCCAGGGTCTGCTTTATAAATTAACTTTTCATCTGTACGAGTGGCGAATTTTGCACAGAACTATGAAATATACTAGAACTAGAAATCGCAACCTGTTAACTTTTTTTTTTGTTACATAAACCGATTGGGAGGAAAATTTACTACAAACAAATTTCAACAAAGACTCCTAAATTAAAGCATATCAGGCAACAATTTATTTGGGTAATACAAAGGCCAATATCAATTTACCCAATAATATATTTCTTTGTTTGTTTTATTTTAGCTCAAGCGATACTCATACTTATAAGCCTTGTTTATCAATAATTCTGCGTTATCCTTCCTTAACAAGTACCTCGTTATATCGATTGGGACGAGAATCAACTCTCGAGTATAGCCGGGGAAAATTTGAGAAAAAGCTTACATCGATTTCTCGTATCATAAAAATTGATGGGCTCGCAGTAGATTGAAAGGAAAAATAATTTAGGAGTTTCATAGGACGAGCAGTTTTCCATCACCGACTTCCCTGTTTTTATCAAAAAAAGCCAGGTAGTCGGCTTACGGCAAAGTCCTTTGTTTTCTTTTATACATATCAAAATTTATCGTTTAGACATTTAAAGAGAATTCATAATAAATCTTTAAACGAAAGGTCATCAGAAGATCTAGATTCACCAAGTACTGAAAAAATAATACGCAGTAAATATTAAACTTTAGTTCTCCTTGATTTTCTCGAGAATGTTTAAATGAAATTGTAGCCAAATTAGGCGCTGTAGACGGCATCTCGATTAGAACAATAATTAACAGTTTTTTTTATAGTTTGAATCCTTCAAATAAAGGATTCCGACAGTGACGAAGGCCCGAGAACTTTAACTTCACGCCCATGTCGCAGCATGTGGTGACAAACGACAAAATGCTGATATGGCCATCATGTTACTTTCTCCGAATTGATGGTATCATTTATATTTACGCTTTCGTGGTTTATTTTCAATTGAAATCATATTTTAAATGTACATCGAGCGTTGTGTAAACTTGGATGAAACTGACGTTTAAAACGTCAAAATTATGAAAGATGGAAAAATTATACTTTAAATTCAAAAACTCAGTTTACTCAAAAACTAAAGGGAATTCGAAAAAAACTTATTCTTTAGAAATTGTTCATTTTAGCATTCTATACAATTATTATAAATTTGCTGTAACTATTATCATTTTATAATTATAAACCAAAAATTTAAAAAGAATAATAAATTTTTTTCTCGAATAAAAATGATTTTATGAAAAATGTTTTCAAGCAAAAGATGTTTATTTCTTTGTTGTCTTCAATGTTTGTTTAAATATTTTTGTGATATTTTTCATATTTAAGAAAATATTGGCAAAAAACAAAAAATAGTTTAGGTAAACACCCACTTCCGGTGTATGAAATTTTACCAAAAGCTTTTCAGTTCTTCAGATTATTAAATAAGACGTATGTTCAAAGTTTCATATCTATTGCTCCATTCGTTTTTAAGATACAGCGCACACAGCAGGCACACAGACCCAAAAAAAAAATTCCAGAAATTGTTGAAATGGCATCTAGGGACTCCAAAACGGATATTTCCGGAAAATAAAATTGAAAAAAAAATCACAATCACAATACTTTCTCGTATTTCGTAACGGAGAAAGTAAAAGAATACAAAAATATTTTACAAAAAAAATACACCTTTAGCGCCATCTGTGGAATATTTTTTTCATATTTCTTTGCATAAATGAGTAAGTTTGTGACAGTGGAATAATATTTCGTAGGAAAAGTTAACAACAAAGAAGTAATTTTTCAAGATTATGCTATACCCCAATCAAACCTACATGGGCGCGAAGTGGTTCACTTGCCTGCAAAATTCCCCACATTTTGGAAATTAAACTATTCAAATCAAATAAAGCGCTCGTAAGTTAAACAATTTATCAAAAACAAAACTTGATTTTGTTGATTTTGAACTTGGAAAATTTCGAATCTTGGCAATTTTCATAGTCTCGAGATGAATATTTTTAACACTATTTAATACACACTGAATTCTCTACTTTTTAATAATAAAAATATCATAATCAAAAAATGCGTTTAACACCTCAACAATTTTCAAAAATTGAAAACTAGATTTGTGGACTTTGAGCTTGAAAAAGTTCGGATTTTGGCAATTTTCATCGACTCGACATGATTATCTCTTAAAACTTTTTTTAAAACACACTAAATTCGCTACATTTTGGCATTTAAATCACCAAAATCAAATACCGAGTTTGCAAGGTAAGCATTTTTTTTACCAATAACTTTATTTTGAGCTCGGAAAATTTCGAATTTTAGCAAATTTAATTGTCTGTACATGATTATATTTAATGCCATTTAAAACACTCTAAATTCTCTACTTTTTAACATATAAAACATAATCAAAACTTGAACACTACAGCAATTTTTAAAAAACCAAAGCGTGAATTGTTTTACTTTCAACTTGGAAAAACCGGATTTTGGCAATTTCCATTCATTCGACATGAATATTTCTTAATTATTCTTTCAAACACACTAAATTCGCTACATTCTGGAATTTAAATATTTAAAATCAAATGACGTTCGGAAGCTAAGAAATTTTTCAAAATCAAAAACGCGATTTTGTTGACGTTGATTTTGAAAAATTTCAGTTTTTGTCAATTTTCGTTACTTTGACATGAATATTTTTAATCCTATTTAAAACACACGGAATTCTCTACTTTTTAACATATAAAATATCATAACCAAAAAATGCGTTTAACATCTCAGCAATTTTCAGAAATTAAAAACTTGATTTGTGTACTTTCAGCTTGAAAAAGTTGGGATTTTGGCAATTTTCATTGACATGATTATCTCTTAAATTTTTTTTTCAAACACACTAAATTCGCTACATTTTGGCATTTAAATCACCAAAAATAAAATACCGCGTTTGCAAATTAAACAATTTTTTAAATCAATGACTTGATTTTAAGCTCGGAAAATTTCGAATTTTAGCAAATTTCATTGTCTCTGCACAAATATATTTAATATCATTTAAAACACTAAAGCCTCCACTTTTTAACATATAAAATATCATAATCAAAATTTCCGTTTAACACCTCAGCAATTTTTAAAAATCCGAATTATTTGACTTTCAACTTGGAAAAGTCGGATTTTGGCAATTTCCATTGATTCGACATGAATATTTCCTAATTCTTCTTTCAAGCACACTAAATTCGCTACATTCTGGTATTTAAATCTTCAAAATCAAATGGCGCGTTCGGAAGCTAAGAAATTTTTCAAAATCAAAAACCCGATTTTGTTGACGTTGATTTTGAAAAATTTCAGATTTTGTTAAATTTCGTTACTTTGACATGAATGTTTTTAATACTAATTAAAACGCACTGAATTCTTTACTTTTTAACATATAAAATATTTATTGTACGTGTGCATACGTGTTAGTTTTATGTAATTTAATTTAATTTTTATCTTAATTTTAATTTCATTAAACTATTATCTGACGAATGTAATTAATTATTGTGATGGCATGAATAAACTTACTTACTTACTTACATGATCAAAACATACGTTTAACATCTCAGCAATTTTCAAAAATTGAGAACTTGATTTGTGTACTTTGAGCTTGAAAAAGTTCGGATTTTGGCAATTTTCATCGACTCGACATGATTATCTCTTAATACGTTTTTTCGAACACACCAAAATTGCTACATTTTGGCATTTAAATAACCAAAATCAAATACCCCGTTTGTAAGTTAAACATTTTTTTTTTAAATCAATAACTATTTAATTGATTTTGAAATTCGGAAATTTCGAATTTTTGCAATGTTCATTACATGATTATAATACCATTTAAAACTCTGTAAATTCTCCACTTTTCAACATATAAAATAGCATAATCAAAATTTGCGTTTAACGCCTCAGCAATTTTGAAAAATCCAAAGCGCGAATTGTTTTACTTTCAACTTGGAAAAACCGGATTTTGGCAATTTCCATTCATTCGACATCAATATTTCCTGATACTTTTTTCAAACACACTCAATTCTCTACATTTTGGCATTTAAATCTTCAAAATCAAATGGCGCGTTTGGAAGCTAACAATTTTTCAAAATCAAAAACGCGATTTTGTTGACTTTGATCTTGAAAAATTTTTGTAATTTGTTAATTTTCGTTACTTTGACATGGATATTTTTAATACTATTTAAAACGCACTGAATTCACGATTTTTTAACATATAAAATATCTTAATCAAAACATGCGTTTAACATCTCAGCAATTTTCAAAATTTGAAAACTTGATTTCTGGACTTGAAAAAGTTCGGATTTTGGCAATTTTCATCGACTCGACATGATTATCTCTTAATATTTTTTTTTCGAACACACCAAAATTGCTACATTTTGGCATTTAAATTACCAAAATCAAATACCGCATTTGCAAGTTAAACAATTTTTTTTAAATCAATAACTTTTTAATTGATTTTGAAATTCAGAAATTTCGGATTTTTGCAATGCTCATTATTACATGATTATATTTAATACCATTTGAAACTCTCTAAATTATTAATAGCATAATCAAAATTTGCGTTTAACGCCTCAGCAATTTTTAAAAAAGTGCAAATTATTTGACTTGACTTAGAAAAATCGGATTTTGGCAATTTCCATTGATTCAACATGAATATTTCCTGATACATTTTCCAAACACACTAAATTCGCTATATTTTGGCATTAAAATCTTTAAAATCAAATAACGCGTTCGAAAGTTGAGCAATTTTTCAAAATCAAAAACTCTATTTTGTTGACGTTGTTCTTGAAAAATTTTAGATTTTTTAAATAAATTAAATTTTCGTTTTGACATGAATATGTTTTTTATACTTTTTAAAAACACACCAAATTATACATTTTAGCTTATAAAATATCATAATCAAGAAATGCTTTTAACAACTCAGCAATTTTTAAAAATTGAAAACTTGATTTGTGGACTTTGAGCTAGTACATGTTCGGATTGTCCCGACATGATTATCTTTTAATACTTTTCTTCAAACCCACTAAATTCACCACATTTTGGCATTTAAATCACCAAAATCAAATACCGCGTTTGCACGTTAAACAATTTTTTCAAATCATTAACTTCATTTTATTGATTTTGAGCTCGGAAAGTTTCGAATTTCAGCAATTTTCACTGTCTCTATATGATTATATTTAATACCATTTAAAATACTCTAAATTCTCTACTTTTTAATATATAAAACATAATCAAAACTTGAACACTACATCAATTTTTTAAAAACCAAAGCGCGAATTGTTTTACTTTCAACTTGGAAAAAACGGATTTTGGCAATTTCCATTGTCTCGATATGATTATCTCTTAATACATTTTTCAAACATACTAAATTCGCTACATTCTGGCATTTAAATCTTCGAAATCAAATAACGCGTTCGAAAGTTGAGCAATTTTGTAAAAGCAAAAACGCGATTTTTTTGACGTTAATCCTTGAAATTTTAGATTTTGGCAATTTTCGTTACTTTGACATAAATATTTAAATATCTAAATTCTCCACTTTTCAACAAATAAAATATCATAATCAAAATTTGCGTTTAACACCTCAGCAATTTAAAAAAAATCCAACGCGCGAATTTTTTGACTTTCAACTTTGAAAAATCGGATTTTGAGAATTTCCATTGATTCGACATAAATATTTCCCGATACATTTTCCAAACACACTATACCGCAATTGCAAGTTAAACAATTTTTTTTAAATCAATAACTTTTAACTTGATTTTGAAATTCGGAAATTTCGAATTTTTGCAAATGTTCATTACATGATTATATTTAATACCATTTAAAACACTCTAAATTCTCCATTTTTCAACATATAAAATAACATAATCAAAATTTGCGTTGAACACTTCAGCAATTTTTAAAAATTCAAAGCGCGAATTCTTTGACTTTCAACTTGGAAAAAACGGATTTTAGCAATTGCCATTGATTCGTCATTAATAGTTCCTGATACTTTTTCAAACACACTAAATTTTTCCTATAACAATTTTAAGATTCATTTAAAATATATTGATGAATCAATTTATAATAGTATCATACTTTGATTTTGTAGTTACCTGTTTATTATAATATTCTATTAGTTAAGTTGAATGTTTATTTTATTAGTTTATATTTCTTTACCATGCGATTTTTATGCTTTTGTTTTGTAAATGTTTTTGTAAAAAGGATATTATCCGTAAATAAAGTTATTATTATTATTATTAAAAAAAAATCGCTACGTTTTGCCATCCTCAAAATCAAATAACGCGTTCGAAAGATGAGCAATTTTTCAAAATGAAAAACGCGATTTTTTTGACGTTGATCTTTGAAATTTTAGATTTTGGCAATTTTCGTTACTTTGAGATGATTATGTTTTTTACACTTTTCTAAAACACCAAATTGTCTACATTTTAGCTTATAAATTATCATAATCAAGAAATGCTTTTAACACCTCAGCAATTTTTAGAAATCGAAAACGCTCACATCCACTGCAAACGCATTTTGCTTTGGCTTTTTGTATTTTTGTGTATGGTGGCTACGCGAAATAAGGAATTGAATTGAATAAAATTGTTGCATTTGAACTTGGAAAATTTCAGATCTTGGAAATTCTCATTGTCTCGACATTAATATTTCTTAATATCTGTTTTAAATTACACTAAATTCTATCAATTTTAACACACAAGTCATCATAATGAAGAAACGTGTTCAACACCTCACCAACTTGACGACTTTGAACTTGGATTTTAGCAACTTTTAGATCAAAAAACGCGATCTTGTTGACCGTGAACTTGGAAAATTTCAGATTTGGGCAATTTCCGTTGCTTTGACATGAATATTTATTTAAACTTTTTTAAATACACTAAATTCGCTACATTTTAGCACGTAAATTATCATAATCAAGAAATGCTGTCAACACCTCGTCAATTTAAAAAAATCGAAAATTCGAATATGTGGCCTTTGAAGTTGGAAATTTTAAAATACATCAATATGTTTCAATTTTGTCATTCAAATCATCAATATCAAATAATAAGTTCTGAAATTAGGCGATTTTGCAAAATCAAAAACGCTATTTTGTTGACTTTGAATTTGGAAAATTTCAGATTTTGGCAATTTTCGCAAAATTATCATTTTTTAATACGTTCTTAAAATAAAATGAAGTCTCAGTTAAATCCCAAGTATTTTAAAGCCTTTTTGAAGATGGTCCGGGTTGACTTCCTCCTTGTTAACTTCTCCATACGAATTATTTTGAAGCTTTTTTGAAGATGGGCAAGGTTGGCTTTCTCGAAGTTACACTGCAGTTGAAGAATCTAAGAGCTTGGGGGATTTGGGCATCAAACTTTATATTTTGCTTACTATTTAATCCCCAACATTTTCAAGCCTCTTTAAAGATGGACCAGGCTCACGTTCTTGAAGTCTCTCCAAAGATGGACCAGGTTGGCCCTCTTGAAGTTCCACTGTGTTTGAGGGATTATAAGGGATCTAAGCGTTAACTTTACTACAACTGGGAGGGATATATAACCAACTTAAATATTGTGACTTAAAGTTAAATGAGAAATATTGCATCACTTTATTTTATAAAATATATCAATTACAAAATTCTGTCATATGTTTTTATATTGAACCAGCAATCACAGAAGTAAACATTTCACAATGCAAAAATATCATCTTCACTAACATTTAAATACTTTTTTTTTATAAAAACATTTTAATATAAATAGCAATAATTTGGTCATTGATACTGCAACACGTACAAATGTTTAATGGCGTACCTTTGATAAATTTAATTAAATAAACTAATCCAATTGTTAGCGGAAATAACAATAACGAAGATCGGATAAAAATACATGATAAATGCGAAAAATTTCATTTCTCCAATTACAGTATCAACGATCGTCGTAAAAATTAATGAATACTGCAGCATCCTAATCACTACTCGTTATTAACCAACCGATAAAAGTGCGAATTCTGGTCTTGCAGAAGCTGATCGGGACTATCGAATTCCACAATCTCACCATCAGACATGACCAACACTCTGTCACTGTCCAGGACAGTCTGGACACGATGCGCGATCGTTATGACTGTGCTCTTCCTGAAGGCGGACCGCAACGTCTGCTGGATTTGACGATCGGTGGCTTCGTTTATATTCGCCGTCGCTTCATCAATACATAAAATCTGAAGGAGTAAAAATATTTCAATGGCTTGTTATTACCGGCAATAAAACCGAGAGAACCGGGCGAGTTGTTATTATTTATTACGCGGCAATAAATGAAAAAAGAACGAATGTGTGCAGAAAGGAGAATTGAAATAACGGCAATATTCAAATTCTAGATTTTATTAGATTGATTAATACGGTTGCCAATTGCTACTGATTTTAATAAAAGGTTGTTGCATATGAAATGGCCGACAGTGTTTTCATCATCATGAAGTTAGCTGTAGTTTCCTTGGTTTAAACGTCTGGCAAGTGGCATGCGTTGCATACCAAATTAAAAATAATAAAAAAAACGAGTAATCGATTAATCAAAATGATAGATTAATCAAAATAATCGAACTCCAAATCGAATCAGTGGCTTCTTCAGGAAATCATATCAAATAAGAAGGTGGGACACTTGGGAACACAAATTTGCAAGCCGCGTTCGATTTGGTGTTTTCTTTTAGCCGCTAAGGACGTTCAAAATCTGAAGAAATCGAGTTTTTTCAAAATCTTGTAAATTATCTTTGAAATTTCAAAATCCATCCAAAATTTGTCAAATTATGACATCACACTACAACAATCGCATATCACAGTATTAAACAAATTAGTGTTGAACAAAAGGCTTTGCCTTCCTCACTTTTACTGTAAATAATTATTAAATCTCAATGTGGGTCGGTTTAATGATCTACAAATGTGAGCTAATTAAATTGATTCCTACCTTTGCATTATGAAGCAGCGCCCTGGCAAGACAGAAGAGTTGCCTCTGCCCGGCCGACAAATTCTTGCCACCTCCGGAAATGACGTAACTCAATCCGCCCAATCGCTTGATAGTCGGCGTCAGGTCCACGCGACTCAACACCGACCAAATTTCCGAATCACGAAACTCGTTCAGCGGATCTAGATTTTCGCGCACCGTACCTGAGAATAAGAAGGGCTCTTGAGGGATACAGGAGAGCCTCGACCTAAAGAAACACGAACATCACAAACAGTACATATGGATGGCGAACGCAATTATTTACCTTAGTGCAGCCAGAGATATATGAGAGATATTGACGGTGTCGATGGTAATCGTTCCTTTATGAGTTTCAACCAGCCTGAAAAGCGCGACCAGAAGCGAACTTTTACCGGCACCGGTCCTGCCAACGACACCGATTTTTTCCGCAGGTCTTGTTTCAAAGGTGATCCCTTTCAAAGCTGGGAATAAGTGCTCTCTATAAAAAGTGGACATTATTTTGTAAATATCGTGTTCATTACAGGTTTAAATTATTATTATAGACTATCTGTCTGTAGCTTTTTTTCAGATCAGAAAATAATTTTAAACGCATCGAAGAATTTCAGGAGTTACTTGTAACCCAATAAAGTAATTACAGACCCATCCAAAAATTGTACAATGTGTAACGGGGTACTAAGAAACAAGAGGTATTTGTGACCGTCGCGAAAAACCGCCTCCCAAGAAAAGGTAATCGGCCACACCATCATCTTCTGAAGATATGACGACGGTAAACAATAGTTTACCGTCGTCATATAGGTAATCATATTGCCAATAGGCAACCCTTCTCCCAAAAAATGGCCCTTCTAAGGGCCATAAAAACTAATTAATTCTATTGTTTCTACGTTGTCAACGATGAATTAATGCATGTGGAGTTAGAATTTAGAACTTTTAGAATAGAAATTAAAGAGCATCAGTCTCCTGAACCGAACGAAAAGAGGCATTTTTAGTCATTTTTTTGTCTAAATAAAATTTCTGCGCAAAATTAATTTCTAAGAATTTTGTAAACGAATTATTTTTTCGAAAAATTTTTTTTGACCATTTCACGATTTTCGCCATTTTTTCATAGTATTACTCAGGAAAATATGTAAAAAATGTTGAATCTCAGAAAAATTTCAAAAACTCATGACGGTTCTTAATGGCGGGGAAAAACGTGTAAAGGAAATATTTTTCCGAAAAAAAAATTTTTTGGTCATTTGATGATTTTCGCCATTTTTTCCATTGCATTACTCAGAAAAAATGCATGCAATAAATATTGACGGTTCTTAATGACGAGGAAAAGTGTGTAAAGTAAATATTTTTCGAAAAATGGTAATTTGATGACTTCATTATTTCATGATTTTCGCCAATTTTTCCCTGAGTATTACTCAGGAAAAGTGCACACTAAAAATGTTGGGTGTCACAAAAATTTGAAAAAATTCATGACGGTTCTTAATGATGCGGAGAAAAGCGTGTTAAGTAATTATTTGTAATTTTTGTTTTTTGTTTTTTCTTTTTCTCTATATTCTTCCCTGACCTGTGTAAGACTGTATCTGCTGTTACCACCAATAAATATATTATATTATTTTTCCAAAAACAAAATTTTGGCCATTTGATGATTTTCGCCATTTTTTTCCATAGTTTTACTCAAGAAAAAATGCTTGCCAAAAATGTAGGGTCTAGGAAAAATTAGAAAAAATTCATGACGGTTCTTAATAGCGGGGAAAGCGTGTAAAGTAATTATTTTTCCGAAAAAAAAATTTTGGTCATTAGATGATTTCATTATTTCTTGATTTTCGCCAATTTTTCCATAGTATTATTCAGGAAATAAATGCATACTAAACATGTTGGGTGTCACAATAATTTGAAAAAATTCATGGCGGTCCTTAATGACGGAGTAAAGCTTGTAATTATTTTTCCAAAAAAAAATTGGGTCGTTTGATGATTTTCGACATATTTTCTATAGTATTACTCAGGAAAAAATGCATGCAAAAAATGTTGGGTCTCAGAAAAATTTGAAAAAATTCATGACGGTTCTTAATGACGAAGAAAAGCGAGTAAAGTAATTTTTTTTCCAAAAAATGATGTTTTGGTCATTTGAGGTTTTTCGCCATTTTTTCCATAATTATTTTTCCGAAAAAAAAAAAATGTTCGGTCAATGTTTCCATAATATTACTCAGGAGAAAAATGCATGCAAAAAACGTTGGGACTGAAAAAATTGACAAAACTCATGACGATTCCTAATGACGGGGAAAAGCGTGTAAAGTAATTATTAAAAAAAAAAATGTTTTGGTCATTTGGTGATTTTCGCCATTTTTTCGGCAGTATTACTTAAGAAATAAATGCATGCAAAAAATGTTGGGTCTCAGAAAAATGTAAATAAATCCGTGACGGTTCTTAATTAAAGCGTATAAAGTAATTATTTTTCCAAAAAAAATTTTTTTTTGGTCATTTGAAGATTTTCGCCATTTTTTTCATAGTATTACTCAGGAAAAAATGCATGCAAAAAGTGTTGGGTCTCAGAAAAAATTGAAAAAATTCATGACGGTTTTAATGACGGGGAAAAGTGTGCAAAAAATTTTTTGGTCATTTGATAATTTTCGCCATTTTTCTTCCGCTCAGGAAAAAAATGCATGCAAAACATGTTGGGTCTCAGAAAAATTTGAAAAAATTCATGACGGTTCCCAATGGCAGGGAAAAGCGAGTAAAGTAATTATTTAAAAAAAAAATGATGTTTTGGTCATTTGATGATTTTTGCCATTTTTTTCCATAATTATTTTTCCGAAAAAAAAAATGTTGGGTCATTTTTTCCATAGTATTACTCAGGAGAAAAATGCATGCAAACAACGTTGGGACTTAAAAAACATTTACAAAACTCATGACGATCCTAATGACGGGGAAAAGCGTGTAAAGTAATTATTTTTCTAAAATAAAAATGTTTTGGTCATTTTATGATTTTCGCAATTTTTCGGCAGTATTACTTAAGAAAGCAATGCATGCAAAAAATGTTGGGTCTCAGAAAAATTTAAACAAATTCATGACGGTTCTTAATTAAAGCGTGTAAAGTAATGTTTCCGAAAAAAAATTTTTTGGTCATTTGATGATTATTTCTCGATTTTCGCCAATTTTTCCATATGCCCAGAAAAAAATACATGCAAAAAATATTGGGTCTCAGAAAAGTTCGCGACGCTTCTTTATGATGTGGAAAAGCGTGTAAAGTAAATATTTTTCCGAAATTTTTTTTGATGATTTCATTATTTCATGATTTTATTACTCAGGGAAAAAATGCATATTAAAACAAAAATTCCATGTTGGGTGTCATAAAAATTTGAAAAAATCCATGACGGTTCTTAAAGACAGAGAAAAGTGCGTAAAAAAAAGTAATTATTTTTCAGAAAAAAAATTTTTTAGTCATTGAAGATTTTCGCCATTTTTTTCATAGTATTACTCAGGAAAAAATGCATGCAAAAAATGTTGGGTCTCAGAAAAATTTGAATAAATTTATGACGGTTCTTAATGACAGGAGAAGGCGTGTAAAGTAATTGTTTTTCCGAAAAAAAAATTTTTGGTCGTTTGATAATTTTCGCCATTTTTTCGATGGGGAAAAATGCATGCAAAAACTGTTGGGTATCAGAAAAATTTAAAAAAATTAAGACGGTTCTTAATGACGCGGAGAAGGGGGTAAGGTAAAGTAAATATTTTTCCGAAAAAAAAATGTTTTGGTCATTTGATGATTTTCGCCTTTTTTACGCAGTATTACTTAAGAAAGAAATGCATGCAAAAAGGCAAAAAATGTTGAGTCTCAGAAAAATTGAAATAAACTCCTGACGGTTCTTAATTAAAGCGTGTAAAGTAATTATTTTTCCGAAAAAAAATTTTTTGGTCAAGATTTTTGCCATTTTTTTCATGGGAAAAAAATGCATGCAAATACTGTAGGATCACAGAAAAATCTAAAAACATTCATGACGTTTCTTAATGACGGGGAAAAGCGTGTAAAGTAAATATTTTTCCGAAAAAAATTTTTTGGTCAAATTATGATGTTTGCCATTTTTTTCTAGAGTATTTACCCAGGAAACAAATTTGAAAAATTCATGACGGTTCGTAATGACAGGAGAAGGCGTGTAAAGTAATTATTTTTCCGACAAAAAATGTATTGGTCATTTGATGATTTTTGCAATTTTTTCCATAGTATTACTCAGGTAAAAATGCATGCAAAAAATGTTGGGTCTCAGAAAACTTTAAATAAATTCGTGACGGTTCTTAATTAAAGCGTGCAAAGTAATTATTTTTCCGAAAAAAATTTTTTTAGTCATTTGAAGATTTTCGCCATTTTTTTTCATAGTATTACTGCATGCAAAAAAATGTTGGGTCTTTGAAAAAAATCATGACGGTTCTTAGTGAGGCACTGTGGGCCACAGCCCAAAAAAACCTGGCCATTGTATGAAAATGTATACATAATTGCAAAACGTTTCGTTAATTTAGGTTTTTGAGATCGTTGATTACGAATTTTGAAATTCAAATTGGCGGATTCAATATGGTGAATCAAATATGTTAAAGTTCACCAAATTTTCGTAAAATTGCATTTAAGGGTGCTTTTGAGGTCGTTGATTATGAATGCGTTGTCAAAATTTTGAAATTCAAAATGGCGGATGCAATATGGCGAATCAAATATGTCAAAGTTCATCAAATTTTCGTAAAATTGCATTTAAGGGTGCTTTTGAGGTCGTTGATTATGAATGCGGTGTCAAAATTATGAAATTCAAAATGGCGGATTCAATATGGCGAATGAGATATGTCAAAATTCATCAAATTTATGCAAAATTGCATTTAAGGGTGCTTTTGAGGTCGTTGATTATGAATGCGATGTCAAAATTTTTAAACTGAAAATGACGGATCCAATACGGCGTACCAAATATGTCAAAATTGATCAACTTCGCGCAAAATTGCACTTAACAGTGCATTTGAGGTCGCTGATTATGAATTAGGTGTCAAAATTTTGAAATTCAAAATGACGGATCCAATATGGCAGACCAAATATGGACGTGAACATCTGTTCGAAATAATTATTTAGTTCTAGTAAGCAGTGACTTCCAAGACGCGGGAAACAAAAACATGTGGCTGAAATGGGCTCTGAGCGTTAGATTAGTGTGCACTGATTCCTTCTTGATGTGATATAATGGAACTAAACTTAAAAAAAAGCGAATCTTTTTTTTTCTTCAATGGCCCGGTTTTTATGGGCTGTGGCCCACTGTGTGACGGGGCAAAGCGTGTAAAGTAATTATTTTTTGAAAAAAAAATTTCTTTAGTTATTTGATGATTTTCAACATTTTTTCCATAGTATTACTCATGCAAAAAATGTATGCAAAAAATGTTCATCCAGATTTTGGATTGGATACTATTATAAATGAGAATAACTTTCCGGAGATATTTTCTTTCGCTCAGACTTTTTGGCTTAGATAGTAGTAGTAGTAACATCTTTATTTAACTATTTTCTTTTTACATTTATAGACAACATATAAACAGAAATGATACACTAAACAATATAAGCTAAATTGGTTATCGACCAGTGGTCTTTCAGCCTTGGCTTAGATATTTATCTCTGTAGACTTTTTAAAATGAAATATTCCTGAATACAACAGTTTTCATCAATTCAGCCCGCTCTCGTATGATTTTACACTCAGTTTCAACGTATTGACATTCCGAAGTCAAAGGCAAATTCACTTTCTTTTCTCTCTCTTTAACTGCGTATATCAATCTCGAGAGCGTTCACTCCGACCACTCAAAAATGTAATTTGCAGAAAGGGGAAACGCGGAGGAGAACTAGTATGAGGTTCCACGCACATAAAGGGTGAGCATTCCAGATATGCGTACGTGGGGCTCTTAATGGATTTTACCTGTATCTCAAGAAGACGTCGTTGAAAGACACCACTCCCTGGCTGGGCCACGCGTAAGGAGGATCCATTATGAAGCTCGTCCTTTCCGATGGTACCTCCTTGATGTATTGATCGACCCTTTCGACGGCGATCATTTCTCTTTCGGTTTCGGTGAAAGCGTTAACCACACCGCTGAGGAGACCTGTTACGGAGAGGGCGTACGAAATTGCCAGACCCACCAGTCCTTTAAAGTGAAATTTAGCGAAATGAATTCGATCGTAAAATTAAATTATGTTAGCTCTTTTTTTAACATACAATTTTAATAAGTTGTGCCCTCTGTAGTTTTATTATGGATTAGATTAAAGTATGGTTTGTAGTTTTTATCACCTTCAAATGACATTCTTAACATGTTATTAACAAAATACAAATATAAATTTATGGTGGAAAAACAAAGTTTCTTTGTTTGATTCGACAGCTGCACGTTGTTATGAGCAATGAATTAAATTGGAATGATTAGTCTATCAAATGTGAATACTCAATAAGTTTCGTCTTCAGATGGAACGTAAAAGTTTAGCTTACTTTAATTTTAAGTGTTAAAAGTGCCCTCTGTACTTTTATGGGGATTTCTTTGTTCGATTCGACAGCTACACTTTGTTATGAGTTATGAATTAAATTGAGATTAGAAGTCTATCAGAATGAATACTCAATTTTACTTTAATTTTAAGTGTAAAAATAATAGGTCAGAGTTAAGATAGCAGCAAGTCAATAAATCATAATAGAGTGAATAAACCACAGTTGGAAGTGGATATCCCACGGCTGTAGGTGAATAAACTACAGATGGAGGTGAATAAATCACAGTCACAGGCGAATAAACCATAGTTTGAGATTAATAATAAACAGTTGGAGGTAAACAAATCACAGTCATAGGCGAATAAACCATAGTTTGAGGATGAATAATAAACAGTTGCAGGTGAATAAACTACAGTAAGGCAATTCATATGATGGTGTTATAATTTGTATACCTATAAGGCTAAATGAGTTTGTGGAAATGTATAAATTATGTCATTAATTTCCCTTAGTATCACCCTTTTAGCGTTAAAGTACAGATTTTATGATTTAGTTGGAAACAAAGAGTAACATATAAAAAAGGCGAAAGTAAGGAATAAAAAGGGTTTTATACCAGGATCGGCCACGTCGAATTGATGCTGGATGGCGGCGAGCATCCCCACGCCCGTAACCATCGCCACCCCGATGAATTGCAGTCTTAATCCGAGCCATTGAGAAGCTGCTTGACTTGCAAATTGTGCTTTTTGATTAACTTCAACGTTTTCCTCGTTGTCTCGTTTGAAACGTTTTAGTGTCCGGAAAGCCCGTATCGTTGATAAGCCTGCATAAATTACATCTTTTAGTACGCAATTTACTTGAGAATGGGATTTAAACATTTTGTATAATTTGTTCTCTGTCAAAACTTGAAGTTTATATTACTGGTGTACTTATCGAAAGCAATTATTATTTATAATTTATTCAGACTACACCGTGCTGATGAGACAAAAAAAAACGATCGAAATTATATTAGATATATAGATTATATTTAAGTTTATACCATGTTACAAATTGGAGATATTCCGTTTTTTTGAAATAAATAAATAAATAAAAAATCAGTACGGCGTTGCATGGACGGAGGGAAACAATCATTTTTTCCGCCTACCTATTCTGAATGCTTATTTTACGGGAAGAAAACGAGGTTTAACAGCCCAAGGGAGTCAAAAATGGTTCATAAATATTCCAATAGAAATATCATTAAATTCATAATACTCAGCCGATATACTTATTAGAATATTCCGCGTACAATGTATACGACCAGCAGCGGCTGGTGGATGTTCGGCGATGAAAAATTTGACCGAAAAATCAACGGAATATTTGCTTCCTCTATTAGAGTAACTAGTGCAGCACGAACGGCATCTTTGTCTTTGCCTCACCTACGGAAAATCCACGAGCCGTCGCTGTATACAACGCTGATGCATTAGCAAAGTCGAGGAAAAATACGGATACGCGTGCGCGCTTCCTTAGCGCTAGCGTCGATTCCGAGCAACGGCAAATAATAACGTTCGCGTCTATGTTAAAGAAGAGCGGATCGTTCGACGCCATGACACGCAGTAAACTAACAGATTATGTGTGTACATCGAACTGTAGTACAATGTACACCGCGGGCTGATAAATCATAGTTTCTTCCCTTGGTGAACAATATACTATACTATATACTAACATGAGCGTCCGCAGAAATTTTTCTGGGGGGCAAAACTTTTTCATACATAATTTCGAATAAATAACCGTTAAAAACGACAATTTCGAATTATCAAAAATTCTGTTCTGGTGAGATTATCTCGAAATCTAGTTAAGGAGTGTTTTGAGATTTCCATTGGAACATAATCTAGAGTTTATTTTGAGTAAATATGAGAAGTTTCAGGTGCGTGGCAATTGTTTTTATATTTTTTCTTTGTTGAATGGGAAATGAGTAAATTAAAATTGCAATAAGTTCTGTTCTCGTGAGATTATCTCGAAATCTAGGGGAGGGATGTTTTGAGTTTTCAATTGGAATGTAATTTAGAGGATTCAGACACGAGCGATTGACATCAATTTTAAGTGTATTACAAAAACACGGATCCGCACGATTATTCTTCGTCCGATTGATATCAATTTTAAGTGTATAAAAATTTATTATAAGACAACCATGGATCCGCACGATAATTCTTCGTTAAAAAAGTGATCATCCGGACCGGACTTACTGGGTCTAGGAATAAAGAAATTATTAAAAAAAAAAAATTACATATTTTGTAAATCCAACTAGGTGCAAAATTGCAAGGAAGAAATAAATAGCTTTTTTTTGATATTGGATCGAAATATCATAATTTCACCACAAATTATTTTTCGAGCTTAATCGCAACATCCATGAAATTGTTAAATATAACCATTTAACGGAGACAATTTAGGTTTACAAGTACCATCATTATAATTTCACACGATGCCACCTTAAACGGCACATAAAGAAATTTGCAGCTGTCAAAAATTGTGGATTTCTACTATCAAAAACAGCATTTTTTTGATTAAAAAAAATCAAAATGACAATTTCGAATTATCAAAAATTCTGCATTTCTGCCACCATAAACGCCACGATTGAACGGCAAATAAAGAAATTAGCAGCTGCCAAAAATTGTGGATTTTTACAATCAAAAACGGCATTTTTTTGATATTAAAAAAGAAAATTGTCATTTTTGTATTGTTAAAAATTCTGCATTTTTGCCACCACAAATGGTACGATTCAATAGCAAATAAAGAAATTTGCAGCTGTTCGAAATCGTGTTTTTTTTTACAATCAATGAAGGCATTTTTTGATATTAAAAAAAATAAAATTTCAACTCCTAAAAATGACAATATATTGTATTTTTGACAAACTGGAAAATGATCGACATGCCCCCGATGGAAACAAAATGTCAGCCATCGAAACTTGATTTTTAGAAAAAACAGAATTTGTATCTTGTGATTTAAAAAATTCTAAAAAAATAGTGACTGCCATAATTAGCTTCAAAAATTCTCAAATCCATGTATTTTTAACATACTGGGAAATGATTGATATACCCCCACTGGAAACAAAATATCAGCACTTGAAACATGATTTAAAAAAAAAACGAAATTTGCATGTTGTGATTTAAAAAATTCCAAAAAAAATTGTGACTGCCAGAATAAGCTTCAAATTTCCCAAATGCATCCAGAAATATTGTATTTTTGACATACTGGAAAATGATCGATATATCCACACTGAAAACAAAATGTCAGCTCTTGAAACTGGATTTTTAGAAAAACGAAATTTACACGTTATGATTTTAAAAATTCCTAAAAAATGGTGACTGCCAGAATTAGCATCAAATTTCCCAAATGCATCCAGAAATATTGTATTTTTGGCATACTGGAAAATGACCGACGTGCCCCCACTGGAAACGAAATGCCAACACTCGAAACTTGATTTTTAGAAAAAACAGAATTTGCATCTTGTCATTAAAAAAATTCCAAAAAAATTGTGACTACTAGAATTAGCTTCAAACTTCTCAGATCTATCCAGAAATATAGTATTTTTAACATACTGGAAATTGATTGATATACCCGCACTAGAATCAAAATGCCAGCACTCGAAACTTGATTTTTAGAAAACCGAAATTTGCATCTTGTGATTTAAAAAATCCCAAAGAAAAAGTGACTACCAGAATTAGTTTCAAACTTCTCAAATCCATCCAGAAATATAGTATTTTTAACATACTGGAAAATTATCGATATACCCCAACTGGAAACAAAATGTCAACACCCGAAACTTGAGTTTTAGGAAAACAGAATTTGCATCATGTGATTTAAAGAATTCTAAAAAAATAGTGACTACTAGAATTAGCTTCAAACTTCTCAGATTTATCCAGAAATATAGTATTTTTAACATACTGGAAAATAATCAACAATAAATAAAAAAAATCCAAATGCCAAAAATGTTCAACTGTCAAAATTTGAGCAGTTCTACTATCACTATCGGCATTTTTCAATATTAAAAAAGGGAAATTTCCAACGGCCGAAAGTAACAATTGCAAATTGTCAAAAAATGTGCAACTATACTGTCAGAAACGGCATTTTTCAATAGTAAAAGATACATTTTTAACATACAACAATAGATTTCGCATAAATGGCGTCTCTACCATCAATGTACAATTCAAATTTAGATGACTCATCTTTTGGAAATAAATAAATAAATAAATTGATATATTGGTTTAAAATTAAAATTCACTTGGTTTCTTTCACGATTAAATTGATTTATTTTCAATTATTTTAATCGTGAAACAAACCGAGTGAATTTTAATTTTAAACCTGAGGTTTATATGGCCTAGTGAGTAGAGCTCCTGCTCACGGGCCTCGTGGTCGTGGGTTCGAATCCCATCCGTGCGATCACTTTTTCGGAATGAATAAGTGGCCGCGCGGGTCCATGGATGGTTTAGTGCATGTCCCCCAATCATTATATAATATATAATTGAGTATATATATATATAATATAGCTATTATTACAACTAGGGAAATATGAATAGCATATTTCCCGAGGTTGGCTAGTTGACCAAGGGAAATGTATTCATATTTCCCGTGTTGTAATCAATAGTTTTTTTTTCTGATTCAAAGAATATTGTTCTGTAAATGGAAAAATATTGGATTGTAATTTTTTTAATTTATCGGATTGGTAACGTTGCTAAGGGCCTTGTTTGTAAATATGATAGTTGACTGGTTTGATTTTTGCGTTGTTTCGTAAATTGGTGAAATGTCAAACTGTGTTAACGCATGCAACGAAAGACCGTGAATATTTGGTTCCGGTAAAATCCAAAGCTGTAAAATCCATAAAGGATACCTTCCTAAGAAATCGGAGGTGTTGTCCCCAGAGCAATTAAAACAATTCTTGCGAGAAGCTCCTAATGACATTTTTTTGATGTTTATATTTTCCTAGGGAAATATGAGCACTTCATATTTCCATAGGGAAATATAAGTGTGTTATGACATATCGTAACCAAAGCTATATCACTCAATATTGTTTCAATCAGAAAAAAAAATTAGAAATCAATATATACAGTTAATTGAAAACTCTGGCGGAATGGCTAAGTTTAAAAAAAAAATTAAACCTATATATTAACTCAATGTTTCACCACGTGATCAATGAGAAATAGTATATGATAAATAATAAATAATATAATAAATTGTTTACAAATAAAACTCGATTTATAAAATTTTGTACTTAACTAAAATTAGTTCCCGTCGTTTTTTAACTTACCTTGTAACGATTCTGTGAAATGGTTATAAACCGGAGACAAAGTAACGCTCGATAGCCTCTTCAGTTCCCTCGATGTGAGTCTGTAATGATTTTGTAGCCAGCTGTAAACTGGAATTAGTGGTACCAACACAAGACCCAGCCACGGTAAACCGTACAGAGTTATAATAACCGCACCTAAAATCAAGAAACAATTCAATCTTATTTTATGTGCGGAGAGAGAGAGAGGGCCAATTAAATTCACCTAATAGACCGAAAAATTGTGCCAGCAATATGTTCATTATGAACGGCAGTGAATCATCCACGGTGTACGTGTCGCTGGAGAACCGATTTAAAATCCTGCCCAGGGGTGATATATCGAAAAATGTTGCTTGTGACTAAAAAACAAAGAATTAAACGTAAAAGGGTAGTTTTTCAAGTTTTCGTCAAAAATTAAAAATCGCCAGTTTTAATAGAATCCGTCTGATTTGCACCCAAGGAGCAGATATTTGAAAACCGCGTTCGATTTGGATTCTTCGTTTAGCCGTTACGGCTAAAAAAAAAAAAATCTGAAAAAATCGTTTTTTTCCAAATTTTTAATAATGACTTGCCAACTTTTTTGCAATTTTTTTCTAAATGAAATTTTTTAACGCGAAACGATTCAGCTCGTTCTTCTGGTGAAAAAAGGTATTACACGAAGGTCTACGATGATTATTAAAAAAGTTATTTTTTTCGATTTTTTTCATTTTCGACTTTTCTTTGCTGACGCGTCACTGGCTTCAAATAGCCATTTGCGGTTGAGCAAGTACATTTTCTAAAGCGTCTTGAAGGGATATTTCCGGTGACGTAAAGAAACCCCGAATCGAACAAGTGGTTCCGTAAGGAAATCATTGTAAATGCAATTTTTGGCCAAAAGTAAGTTTTCGCCAAAAATTAAAAATCGCCAATTTTACTTGAATCCGCCTAATTTGCACCCGAGGAGCACGGATTTGAAAACAGCGTACGATTTGGATCCTTCGTTTAGCCACTACGGTCGTTCAAATTCGAATCTTCGAATCTTCCAACCTTCAAAATTGGAAACCTTCGAAGAAAAATTCCAACCAGCCACACAGTAATAACGATAGCCGATGGTAAAAATATAATACGTACCTTAACGATATTTCTCAGTAACGCCTTATGCAATTTGGCAGCAGCACTAACACCTCCATACGCAAACAGGAACGCCCTCGAAAGTGTAAACATCGAATTGAGAAATCCCAGCACGCAGTAAATATATAAATACTCCTTAACCGAAAACGTCGGTAAATTCGAATCGTTCACGATAAAGAATCCGTCATTCGTCGTGTTCGTGCCATTAACTTCGGCGGTGGTCACCCAATAAGACAACCACCAATCGCTCATGTTCCTCGATGTCTGCATGAGGATCATCGACAACAGTATCGACATGCTTAAGAGATGCCCGATGGCCTTCCAGTAAGATCCGTAGACGCTGGCGCGGATCGTGCCGGTTTCGTGCGTTTCCTCGTTCAAAATGCTGTCGTTGTCTTGTTTCGGCTCGGCACGGATGCTTTCCATTGCCGAAACGGAGGATTGTACGGTCTCTCCTAGTTCGAGGTCGATCGGGAGCAGGTCGTCGATGTTGGCTAAAACTTCCGCGGGTGGACCTTGAACAATATGCATTTAAGGAAAAACTGTGTGTGTTTTGATCTAAAGGTGGATGCACATAACCTGAAAAAATATAATTACCATCTTTCACGATGACTCCATCCTCCATCAACACGATCCTATCCGCCCTCGAAAGAAACTGCACATTATGACTGCACAAAACCACCGTCTTCTTCTTCAGCAACGTATGAATACACTGCTGAAAAATATGCTTGGCCACCCTGGTATCAACCGCGGAAATGATATCGTCCAACAAATACACCGGCTTATCCTGATACACGGCCCTCGCCAGCGAAATCCTCGCCTTCTGCCCGCCGGACAAGGTCATCCCGGCCTCGCCGACGCTCGTCAGATCACCCTCCTCCAGCTCCGCCAGGTCCTCCATCAGAGCGCAGGCTTGCACCACAGAAATGTACCTGGTTTCGTCGTAGTTTTTCCCGAAGAGGATGTTGTCGCGGATCGTTCCCCTTTGGAGCCACGGCTGCTGGGACACGTAACCGAAGCCTGCAAAAAGTAACGGGAGGTCGAGGGTCGGAAATAATGGGCGATTAATCATAATTTACCCCTTTCGAGATCTGCGACCGCTATTTGTCCGCCCTGTTTCGTCAGTTCTGCCATTATGGCGTTCAGTATTGATGACTTTCCCGCGCCGACTGTTCCCATTATACCGACGAATTCACCCTAAAAATTAATCGCGGCAATTAATTACTTCACCAATATGCGGAGATTATTAGTGGGAAATAATGTGTGATTTTATTGAAATTGATATACCCTTGGAGAAACGCTTAAAAGACTACAAGTAAATGGTGTATCTATCCTAAAGAAAACTTGGAGATTTATAACTCGTAAGAAACTTCTCTGCGGGGAAATTCATCGCAAGAAAGGTCACCGCAAGGGAAAATAAAAGCATGAATATTCATCTCAAGAAAGGTCACCGCAAGGGAAAATAAAAGCATGAATATTCATCTCAAGAAAGGTCACCGCAAGGGAAAATAAAAGCATGAATATTCATCTCAAGAAAGGTCACCGCAAGGGAAAGTAAAAGCATGAATATTCATCGCAAAGAAAATTCAACGCATGAATATTCATGGCGGAAAATTCATCGCAGAAAATGTATCGCAGAAAGTTAATCGTAAGAAAGTTGATCGTAAGAAACTTCTTTGCGGGGAAAATTCATTGCAAGAAAGGTCATCGCAAGGAAAATTCAACGCATGAATATTCATCGTAAGAAAAGTTCAACGTATGAATATTCATCGCAAAAAAAATTCAACGCATGAATATTCATCGTAAGAAAAGTTCAACGTATGAATATTCATCGCAAAAAAAATTCAACGCATGAATATTCATCGCGGAAAATTCATCGCAGAAAATTGATCGTAAGAAACTTCTTTGCGGGGAAAATTAATCGTAAGAAAGGTTATCGTAAGGAAAATTCAGCGCATGAATATTCATCGCGGAAAATTCATCGCAGAAAGTTGATCGTAAGAAACTTTTTTGCGGGGAAAATAAAGGTCATCGCAAGGAAAAATAAACGCATGAATATTTATCGCAAAGAAAATTCAATGCATGAATATTCATCACAAGGAAAATTGATCGATCGAAAGAAATTTATATTGCAGAGAAATTGCACAGCAGTAAAATTTCAAAGCAAATGTTATCTTTGTAATATTAAAATTTTGTTTTTAAACAGACAAAATTTCATAGTAAAATCTTATAATAATAAGATTCAATTCGGGCATGCTATAGCAAAAAAAAAATCATTGTATTGAAAAAATAAACGCTATTTACACAAACCACTATGCCTCTTCTAGAGTATACCAATCGAAAGAATATTCTAGCTAAGGGCAAAACTTACAGGAAGCACACTTTTTGATAAGTTCTCTATTGTGATACAGTTTTAATTTATTTTATCAAAAATTGTTTGATATTTTTAGAAGCTTTTTGGAATATTCTTACGATGTAATTTCCCCAAGATACATTTTCTTAAGATGGATTTTTTCCTGTTTATTTTCCCGAGATGAATTGTCTCACGATGAATTATTCAAGCGATTAATTTTCCTGTGATGAATATTCCACATTGAATTTTCCGCGAACCCTGAGATTTGGCACATTTTTTTTATATATCGATTTTTTACGGACACCCTAATGTACACCCTTCTGATCATGTTCTTCAGTACGCTCCTGACCGTTGCAAGTGAAACTATCTCCACAGTTCATCCAAAGTTCATGGAAAACTCATCGCAGAAAATTCGATGTGGAATATTCATCGTAGGAAAATTCATCGTGAAAATCGATTTTTTGTTTACGCAACGCCTTAGTATAATATAAAAATCCAATATTAAAAAAATGTGCAAAATCGCAGCCCGATTAATTAATATTAACACGTGCCAGTAATCAATCGAAATTACCCATTAAAAAAAACATAAGAAAAATGCACTTAAAAAAAATATTTTTCAGTTTTTGACTAAAAAAATTCCAGCTCACAAATCTCTTCAGTTTTAGCCATAATATAAAATAGCACTTCAGAAAAACTGTAATTTGCGTAATAACTTCATCATCGTAATCGCCAGATAATTTTTTTAAAATGCAATAAGCAAATAAAGAGTAAGTCTTACGTATAGGGAAGTTTACAATAAGTTGTCAAGTGAGAGCACTTTCTCTTTCATACTTCACCCAGAACTAATTTTATCGACAAACAATATGTGGCCTAAATTTCAGCAAATCTTCGCCCGTCGCATCCGTCTTCAATCTCACTCTTTCATTTAACGTTAAACTCGCCTATAAATTTAACGTTCCATAAGACATTATTCACATCATCGGCTTAGAAAAGGGTGAATATATTTGTTAAACTAACACTGTTCTTACAATTTCCATAAAATACAAAACTACTTTTTTGAGATTCTAAATTTGTTTTTATAGGATAATTTTGTTTCATTGAAATTAATTTAATATAATCGAAATTAGTTGAAATAACGTTAAATCTTGTGAAGCATTTTTATTATTTTTGTCATAAATTACAATATAAAGGAAGAAAAGTCAAAGTGGCGGAATATTTAATTCAAATAGTAATGTCCGTTTCCCCATCAGCTTCTAACTACGCTGATGAGACTTGAAAGATCAAAACCGGTCCGTAGGTGAATTGATGGGGAAACAATATTTTATGTTCAAATTACAAATTGTGTTTAACAAAGTGCTAAATGCGAATCCAAACTAAGAAACGTTAATTTTCTGTGGCGAGATGTGGTCAAAGAATGAAATTGAACTTACCGTTTTTATCGACAAATTCAAATCCTTCATTTGAAACTCGTACGGGCCAGTCTCTGCACTGATTCCAGCGGTAGCAACAACTTCCTCCGAGCTGTCTGCGAAGCGCGGCTTTTTACCCTTTCCTTTGCCCTTAATATGCCGCCTCCTAGAAGCGTGCAACCATTGACGTTCTTCAAGGGTCAGTTCCTTGTCCCACTTAAAAGTGCCGTCCTTAATTACCAACTCATATTTGGAGTCGGGAGGGATAATCTCCTGGCTGTAAAATGTTTTCATATCCAAATCTGGAAGCTAAAGAACAAACATACATATGCGGTGTATATACAAGGTGTCCCAAATTTGGTTAGACAGTATGGGTGACTTCTTTTATTATTAGTGACGGAGATTTGGTTAAATTTAATTAAATTAAATTTCTGCTCACTGTACTATTTTGATGATTTTTTTTCATGTATTTGTATTAATGGGCATGTCCCGTAATAAACTACTATTATTATTATAAATTTGACAGGAATCATGACCAACCTCAAAGATCCATATAGAAGAATATTCCAAAATTAACACTTGGTTTGTTTTACAAATTCGTTGTTTATTTGCTCGACTAGTTTCGCCTGTTACAGCATTTTCAAGAAGCAAATAGCTAGTCGAGCAAATAAACAACGAATTTGTGAAACAAATCAAGTGTTAATTTTTGATTTATTTTTTATTATTTTCAAAATGTTTCACCAAGTGATAAGTGAGAAAGTTATTCAAGAAATAAGAATATTCCTTTGTTACTGTAATTTGTCTGTTGGGAATTAATAAATAAATAAATATATCTGGGGACGAGGCTTTTGAAAACGGAAGAGTGCAATGCTTTTATCTACGTCCTGGATTAAAACCGATCACCCAGTATATAAACCGAACATCACAGGAAATTGTTTAAAACAGGTACTGGTGTTATAAATACATTTTGAGGTAAAAGGCTTCATTCATATTTATAATTTTTTCAACAATCAGTGGGTTTAAAAATTGAATTCTTTGTAAACTGTTAATTTTGGCTTTACTTAAAATTCACAATTTGTACAAACATTTAATTTTCTTAACAAAAATAAAAAAACAAAAAAAATATGATTAAAATTTATTGCCAAAAAAAAAGTTCGGATGTTCGTTATCTTTAATATTTGTTACAATATTTTCGCTGGAATTGACATACACATACATTTTTTTTTTATAAAACACATTACTTTCTGTAACACTTTGATTCATCATGATTTATATTCCATATAAAAGCATGTATAACGAAATAGAAGCTTCCTACATAACAAATATACATTTCTTTTTAGATATCAACATCATGTTGCGATTTGTTGGCAGTCAATTGCACAGGTGTCGCTAATAATAAATAACAATTTTTTTCGGAAAAATGAAAAAGTTTTTTCTTTTTTTTTATATGTATGTTATACATAATTGTATCAATTCTTAAATACAGATGTTTGTATATATAAAAAAGTTTATGAATAAAATTTATTGTCAAAAAAATGTTCCGATGTTCGTTATCTTTAATATTGGTTACAATATTTTCATCAGAGTTGACAGACACAATTTCTTTTAAATATCAACATCGATTTGTTGGCAGTCAATTGCACAGGTGTCGCTGATAATATATAACACCTGTACCCCGTTAATATTAATAATGACCGTTTTAGAAAAATCCAGCGAAAAGGACATCTTTATTAAATTTATTTATTGCATCTGCAACAAGTGAGGTTTACTCAGGCGATTCTGCTATTTTTTAATCTCTTGTCATTTTAGTTTTTACTTGGAAATAGGAAGTAATTTGATACAATAATCCGTTAAAAGCAAAACCTAAAACAGTGTCGAATTTCACTTACGTCCAACAGCGCCTGAATCCTCTTGAGGGAAACCCACGCCTCGGTTAATCCGTTCAAGACCCACGGGAACGCATTTAATGGCCCTATCAGCATGTTCAAAAGGGCGATGGTGGTGAAAACGGTGGCCGCCGTCAATTTATTCCCCATCAAGACATAAGTGGTGAACGTCAAAATGGCAATCAAGACGGGCGTCGTTGCCCAGAAGTAGACGCACAGAGCGTCGAGGTATTTTCTTCCCTTCAGGTATTTCAGTTCCGCTTCTCGAATTTCTAAAATTGAAATAAAATATATAGAAAAGCCTCCGACTCATTGTGTTTTCTTTTATGGCGTTGATAACTGGATCATCTGCCACAACCCTTCTCATGATATTGACATTTCTTAATATGTGATTTAAGACCTTTAAAATCGAGGAATATTGGATGTTTTTGACTAATTAAGTCATAAGTGATTTAGTAAGATAATTTTGTTGGCCAATATTCATATGATTTCCAATGAACAATTTTATAAACTTAGAATTAGGGAAAAGTCCCAACTTTGTTGTCTTGTAGTCGTTTTCAAAAAGTGTAAAATTGTAAACAGTGTTCAAAACTGACTGACTCTAAGTTAAATCTATTCGTTGGTAATAATTGTGCTTAAATGTCGCAGAAAGGTGATGAAAACAAAATGTTATTGAAAATGCTGCTCGGGAGTTTGTGCATTAAAACGCGTCTATAGATAGACATGACTTAAAGTACATAACATGTACAGTACAAAAGTTAATTGACGCTAGTCTTTCAGCCCAATTAAATCATCCCTCAACAAAATCACGACATACTCTTCACCCACTCCACAGCAACCCTTCAAACCTCCTATTCTAGAAATCTAAGGTAACACCAATAGACGAATGCATCTGCTATCTTGCGCAACGTTTTTTCTGTAACACCAATTTTAAGCTATGCAATTCCTGAAATCCCCATAATCTCAAAAAAAAATTTAAAAGGCTAATTTAACCGTTTACGACTGTATATCCTCACAAAATTATTATTTCACAAAATTTCAATTCCTAAATAAGAAAAATGCCAGGAGAAGCAAAGAAGAAGGCCGCTAGACCATCAAAGTTAAAAAATATTTGAATACTTTAAAATGTATACAGGGTGTTTCAGAGCTCTGGGAACGGTCAATCACGTGCTTATTTGTCAAAATTTCGAAAAATGTTTTATACAAAAGTAAGCAAATAAGGGTAAGTTACTTCAATAAAATAAGCACATGATTGACCGTTCCCAGAGCTCTGAAACGCCCTGTATATTTGTTCCAATAAAGATTTTATTTATGTATGTGAGATTAAATACAAATTATAAAATCTCTCAAAAAGTTAACCAAGTAATTTTTAAATTAATTTGAGACAACCTCACCAAGTAATTTTTGATAATTTAATTCAATTTGGTTGATATACGAAAATTCGCCTCTCAGGAACATTACCACAAAAAAAACCATTTGTCAGTTGTGCGTTGCTTCAATTCTTTTATAAGCATTAAATGATTTTAGAAATTTTAGTTCAATAAATTATGGTAAAAATATCCAATGTCGTCGCATGTTGAATTAATCGGAGAAGAGAAAGTGTGAGCTTTGTGTGTGTATTTGTAGGCCGAGTAAAAATAACTGCTAAATCCTGATAATCGTCAGGGTATTTACTAGAAGAGTTATGTTCCGTTCTGGTGTGTAAATATAAATAAGGTACGTGTGGACTGTTTCAAGTTGTCTGTGAATGTAGTTTATATAGTGCGTACTGTTTGATGATGGGTTTTTAGAAACTCATTCAGCGTTTAACAGTGACCGAGACATTAATTTATCTTAAGGAATGATTGTAGCCAATAAAATAGCAAAAAGTACCTTCGATCTGGGAAGTGATGCTTAGGAAACAAATCACAATAATATTCACGAGATCTGTGGCTATTTTTTTTAACAAACGAAATACCATTCCATAATTTCATTTTCGTGATCGCGATTTTTTTTCAAATTTTTTTTTAACGGAAATATCCGTTTTGGGGTCCCTAGATGCCATTTCAACAATTTCTGGAAAAAAAATTTGTGTGTGTGTGTGTGTGTGTGTGTATGTGTGTGTCTGGCTGTGCGCGCTGTATCTCAAAAACTAATAGACCAATTGCTATGAAACTTTCAACATACGTCTTATTTAATAATCCGAAGAACTGAAAAACTTTTGGTAAAATTTTGTACACCGGAAGTGGGTGTTTTTTGTTTTTTTCCAATATTTTCTTAAATATAAAAAATATCACAAAAATATTTAAGCAAATATTGAAGACAACAAAGAAATGAACATCTTTGGTTTGAAAATATTTTTCATAAAATCATTGTTATTCGAGAAAAAAAATTATAATTTTTTTTCTCATTTTTGGTTTATAATTATGAAACACTAATAGTTATGAAATTTATGTTAATAATAATTGTATTGCCAAAATGAACAATTTATGAAGAATAAGTTTTTGTCGAAATCTCTTTAGTTTTTGAGTAAACTGAGTTTTTGAATTTGAAGTATAATTTTTCCATCTTTCATAATTTTGACGTTTTAAACGTCAGTTTCATCCGAGTCTACGAATCGTTCTATGCACATTTAAAATATGATTTAAATGGAAAATAAACCACGAAAGCGTAAATATAAATGATACCTTCAGGTCGGAGAAAGTAACATGATGGCCACATCACCATTTTTTCAGATGTGCTAAAACACGCAAAAGTTATTTCCATTTCTAGGAAAGGTGATTCTGAAAAAGCTATTAATCTGTCTTGCCAATTATATCTAACAATGAGATTTCTGATCACATTTTAAAAATGCAAATCGTTTTATTTTATGCAAAGCAGTTTGGTTTCAGAACAAACATAATACCGCTAAAGTGGATTTGTGTAACATAATCAAAGGGTGCTTTGAAAATAAAATTCATTGCAAAGGTTCATTTTTCGACCTAAGTGAAACCTTCGATTGTGTATTGCATGATTTACTAATAAAAAACCTGGCAAAGTATAATTTCGATAAAAAAGTCTGGATCTAATCTTACCATATCTGTCCAATAGATCTCAAGCAATGGAACTTAATAATAACAGATCGTCATTGCTACCAGTACTACACGGGGTTTCATAGGGCTCAATTTTCAAACCTGCACATTTTTTAAACATGACTGTGGTGAGCGTGCGGAGCACAGAGAACGAAGCCCTTCTAATTAATAATTATTTCCTTAACGCTATTTCATTCTGGTGCTCTAACAATAAATTGGTTCTAAAGAGTGACGGTCGTGGATTTTTTTTGTACGGCCGAGGTAGCAGAGGTGGTAATACAGATAGATAGGGCCAGATGCAGATACCGCACCTATCTGTATTACCACCTCTGCTACCTCGGATGTACCAAACAGAATTTAATCCTGATTGTGTCCTTTTATACACTGGAGGAAAAAAAATGAAACACTTGAAATTCCTGAAATTTTGACCATGTTCAAACCGCCATAACTCGGCGTATTTTCAATCGATTTTGATGAATCTTTAAGGTCGAAAAACTTTGAAGTGTCTTCTTTAAAGTCATGCATACGAACTTAAGCGTAACCCCTCTAGCACCCCTGTGAAAAAAAAAGTTTTTTTCAGGAAACCATTTTCAACTTTGACGATGTCTGAAAAATTTTGTCGATTCGATCCACCATAAAGGCATTAAAATCTGATCAATTCTCTACGCAGGACTCGAAGAACGAAGTTCCTACGACGATTTGGCACCAAGAAATGTCTGTTTGAAAAAAAAAGTGCATTTTGAGGTTTTTCGCACATAACTCAGCGACTTTTCAACCAAATTTGATGATTCTTTCGGGAAAGAATCTCTTTTTGCCCCTACCTTAAGGGGGTAAACTCAAATTGGAATGATTCCTTTTCGAACCCTTAATCCCCCGAACAAAAAAACACGTTTTTGGCCAAAAATACGTCCAACTTTAGCAACGTGTACCGAGTTGGATAAAATGGGTCGACTCGATCCACCAAAAGGGCATTGAAATGTGTTCAATTACCTGTGCAGGACTCAAAAACGAAATTCCTACGGCAATTTGGCACAAAGTTATGGGTGTTTAAAAAAGTGCATTTTGTGGTCTTTTTATTTTTTTGTTTGGAGGGGCATAGAGCTCTTTTTTGAGAGGGGGATAAACCCTTTCAAAGAGGACACATTTTGCTTTGTATTTCTCAAAAGATCGTCGAAATCGGTTGAACAGAAGCCGAGTTATGACCATTTGAAAATTACCTAACTTTTTACAAATCTCAAGTGTTTAATTTTTTTCCGTCGGTGTAATTTGTTTGTTTTTATTGGACGAATAGAAAAATGGACGACTGGTGGTGAGTTAGGCCCACATTTTTTCCGACCCTACATAGATCGTTAAAGTAAGCCTTTTTTGACCTGAAATATTTTTTTTTGTTAATGGAGTTCTAAGGTACAAAATGCGATATTCATGATTTCGCGCAAACAATTAATTTTCGTGCATTCCTCAAAGAGCATGCAAAGAAAATTTCATTCGTGAAAACGATAACAATTTCGTCGAAAAACTTCGGACTTATGAGTCAAAAAACCACAAAATTCGCTTTTTTCAAACGCCCATAACTTGGTGCCAAATCGTCGTAGGAACTTTGTTCTTTGAGTCCTGCAAAGGGAATTGATCAAATTTGAATGCCTTTATAGTGGATTGAGTCGAAAAAAATTTCCAACTCCGTAGACTTCGTCAAAATTTGACATGGTTTCCAGAAAAAACTTCTTTTTTCACAGGGGCGCTAGAGGGGGGCGGAAGGGCTTACGCTTAATTTAGCGTGCACGACTTTAAAGAAGACACTTCAAAGTTTTTCGCCCTTAAATATTCATCAAAATCGATTGAAAATAGGCCGAGTTATGGCGGTTTGAAAATGGTCGAAATTTCACGAATTTAAAGTATTTCATTTTTTTTTTCCTTCAGTATACTTACCTATTAATCTTTTTACGATATATTTAACATGTTCCTGACGAATGTAAAACTTAAGTTATGACATGAATAAATTTATTATTATTATTATATTACAAACTTTCAATGGAAGGCATGCATGTTCAAAACATGTAGTTTCAACAAGACGCTGCCAAATCGCATGAATTCTTTGGATAAATTGTCGCGTTTACCGAGGGCATCCTGAAATTTACAGGTCTCTGAATGACGTCTCTCAGATATGAAACATCAAATTTTAGTGTTTCAAAATTTTTAAAAAGAAAATCCTGAAATTCATATGTGAGCACCCTTTATAATCAATAGAAATGTTAAATTCTTTCTGAGCAAAATAGCTTTAATTACGTACAGAGTTAACATGTTACCATTGGTAATTTTAAATTAAACAACTTTCAACGTTTAATTTTTAATAATTAATAATCATACGAGGAGAGATTACTATGTGCCTACCTAGCTATGGAGGAAAACAATTGAATATTTTATTTTTCAATATAACTTCGACATTTATACATTTAGAGCAACATTTCTCCAGTTACACTAACAAGGAGAGGATCAGATGTGTGACTCACCGATTTCATTCTTTTTTCTCGAAAACGGCTGAATAGTGCGCCCTATTACTTGCACCTGTTACACTCCTAGTTATGACCTACACGTGTGCCAAAGATGGATGAAATCGATGAGTCACACATCTGATCCTCTCCTTGTAAGTAAAAAAATACTTTGGGTAGATCTGTAACAAACTCCCCCACAATATCTTTCAGCTTCAGAGGAAGAAATGTTTCTTGAGCTTTGGAAATAATTAATAGTCGCTTGATATCAAATCCGGACTGTAAGGTGGATATTTCAGCTCTAGAAAGCCACAATCGCTGATCACCTCTTCGACTTTGAAGCAGCGCAATCTTTTTTTCTTTTTTTGTAACATGCATGAGCTGGATCAACTCCGACCAGCCTCGTATCTTCTATCAAAGGTTATTTATTCTTTTTAAGCGCACATCGGCTTTTAAATAGTTAATTGTGAGCTTGTATAGATCAGCTGAAATTATATGACCTTTCTTCATATATTTAACCAGCAAATATTCTTTTTTTCTTGATGTTGCCTCATTGCCTTCTTTGGTGATGGAAATCCCTTAATTATTCACTGCATAGTCGGTGGATCCCAGTCTCATTACCAGCTATAATTTTCGAGAAGAAGTCATCAACACCTGCTAAATCCAGCAAGTCTTCTTCGCAACTTACTCGTGTACACAATTTGTATTGAAGCAATTTAAAGGGACTTTAATGCCTAAATTTGTATACAATTTTTGTTCACTTCTTTGATCTGTCAAAACCAAATCTTTAACTTTTTTGATGTTTTCCTTCTTGTTGCTCCTCATCTTGGATTGATCCTCTGCCCCATCGGAATTGCTTACAAGAAAATTTTACAGCAAAAGAAAACTTCGCGGCGTATCTTCCCCGTAAGCAGCGTTCACACGTACGCGCGATCCCGCATGCTTGGAACTGGCCCTTTTCAATCCCGCGTGATTGAACGTGCGTGTGAATGAAGAACATCGCACATTCTAGAAACGCACACTTTTTGTCCCGCTCTTGGTGCGCGGCATTATTTCCAGTGCTAGATAAAATTGTGTCCACTTTTGCACAACACAATTGGAACGTCACTTTTCCGTCCTGTGCTAGGCACGCGCGATAGAACGGGGCGTTCCAAGAACGCACGAAAGGGTGTAAGTGTGATCGCCATTATACACGCAAATCATCGCTTCATCTTTTGGCCCATAACGCGTCTATATTTAAGTTTCACTTCAATGATTTTCTTATACGAAAAACCTCAGCAGAAATTTAAATTATTTGTAAAAAAAACGTAGTAAGTTGTTAATTTTCATGGTTAAGTAGATTGCATAAAAATCTTCCCTCGTAATTTATACATTTATTTTAAACCGAAATTTTAATACTTACATCTTTGAATACTTACTTGTAATAACTTTAATAAAATGACCCTCCCATACATGCAGCTTGATCGTCTTGATGCCCCTCAATACCTCCGTCATCATCTTCACCCTGACATCCTTCTTCTCCATCATTTTCGTGCTCAGATCACCGATTTTATTCGCGATCACCTTATTGATCGGTATCAGAACAACGCTGAAAGTCATACCGGCCAAGAAGGCCAATCCGACTTGCTGGTACAACAAGAACAACGTAACACCGAGCTATAATAAGAACCCCGGTCAGTTAAAATTTTGCAGGCCTCTATTACTGTGTCTTGCCTGAAACGGGATACTCCACAAGGCGTGGAAGCTGGGACACGAGTTCACCACTCGGTCAGTGTCTGTCGACATGAAGTTGACAATTTCTCCGGTTGAGAATGCGGAGTTGAGAACCGTTCCCGAGACTGATAGAGTTTTTTTGTAGATTGTTGTTACTAGAGCTGCGCGCATTTTCAGTCCGACGATGGACATTCGGAAGTTAAAGTGGGCGTTGCAGAAGGCGGCTGAAAGAAATAATTATTGGCAATTGTGATAAATACGTTTTCGTTTTCTTTTTTATTTCATTAGCTACTCCTATAAAGTTTCTGCTATCCATCGTGAATTATGATCCTATCAGGGACGGGACGAATGTAAATTTTGACCGCCTTTCCCCTTCTAAATTTTAAGAAGGAGATGAATATCCGAAAATTTTGAGGAGACGGTGTGATCGCATGCTATCGTTCCCATTCAATGATGCTTGGTACGTGGTAAATAGTAACAGCATATAATCTTAAGGCTTTAAGCAATGAAAATCCTTAAATGATTTAATAGTTGCAAAAACTTTCCACAAATTTGTATTTAATTCATCTGTTTCCTCTTTGATTATAATGCGATAGCTTGATAACACTATTATCTTAATTATTGTTATGCATTATCACACTATATTTATGGATATTCTTCACCGGCAAATTAACACTTTCACTGCTAACAACCCCAAGAATCATCGGCCGTCTCGTGCAGTCGGATGGAATATAATCATTTACATTTTTTTTATATATGTGTAACTGAAGTTGCTACTTCAGAGGATCGTTCCCGTCATTCTGAAGCACCTTAGGGCGAAACGTCAACAAATAAAAATAAATTACATCTAAATCGACCTTACCTTACCATGGCGTAGGGCAGAAAAATATATAACTATTGCAAATTCTTCAGCGGCTTACCTTATATCTTTTATTTTTTTATCAAATACGTGATTTTTAAAAAGTTACCGATTAGTGTTGTGACAAATAATCCAGCGGCGTAAGCGTATCCCAGCTGCGTCTCCTCGCTCTTATCTTCAATAAAGCCGACGAGTTTATTCAGAATCATCGGCCCAGCGAAACCAGCACAGTCTCCCACTAATTTCAGAAATCCGACGCTGTAAAACTGCAACCAGAAACACTTGTGCAGGGCTCGAAGCAGCGTCGCGGCGCCCTCTTGAGTCCGCATAAAGGACACGTCGGGCACCGACGATGACGCCGTAAATTCGCTGCAATGCGACGTTTGATCTGTAAGGCAAATCAAAGGACATCAAAATGTTTTTCGTGGCAAACGAAAGGAATGAAATATAGTGGATGGCTTCCTTCAACAGTACCTGCAATAAACTGGCGTTCGTTATCATTGCGTCAAATAAAAAAAAATTGTTCATGAAGAGCTATTTCTGGGATTATTTAGTAATATAACAGTAAGAAAATAGATCTTATACAGGGCTTTTATTTTAATACTGAGCATACTATTTTTAACGTCTATGTTCAGTGGTAAAATAATCACATCAACACATGGCATTTAATTAAAATTGTGTGCAACCAAGTACTCTCTGCAAAAATTTGCATTTTTTGACAAACATAATCGCAACAGAATGAAAATTCAATAATCAAATAGAAAGAGATTCGAGATTTTGATTTATTTTGTTACTTTTAAATATGTGGCAATAGTTTTTTTTTTGTTTGCTTGTATAAAACCGTATCTTCAGAATATCAACAAACTCTACATTCTCGGATGTTTATTTTAAATCTAGTCGTGGGGTATTTTAAGATGTGTGCAAAATGTTGAAGAAATATGTATTTTGAATAAATTTGTAAAATTGTTTATAGCCGATTTTTTACTCAAAAAAAAATCATTTTCAGAATAACGATACGTTCCCGTCTCGGACCACCACATTAAAAATTAGTCAAAGGCCATTTTATTTTTTTGCAGAATCGTAAAGTATAAATTTTGAAAGTTTTAATCAGTAGCAATTATTTTTCTATTTTTTTCATTTTACCAGAAAAAAAAAATTGTGCAATCTTAAATATGTTCTCCGATAATTATTTCAAAATCTACGGAAAGGGTATTTTCAATTTTTTTACAGAATCGTGAAGTATAATGTATTTTCAGTAAATTTTGAAAATTTTAATTACACAAATGTTTTTCTATTATTTTTTGTCATTTAACTAGAAAAAAATTGTACAATCTTAAATATGTTCACCGATAATTATTCCAAAATCTAGTAAAGATTGCTGTTTTCAATTTCAGCAGAATCATGAAGTATAATGTATTTTCAGTAAATTTTGAAAGTTTTAATTATGTAGCAATTGTTTTTCTATTTTTTCATTTCGCTCGAAAAAAATTGTACAATCTTAAATATGTTCTCCGATAATTGTTTCAAAATCTAGTAAAAGGTTATTTTTATTTTTTTGCAGAATCGTGAAGTATAATGTATTTTCAGTAAATTTTGAAAGTTTTAATTATGTAGCAATTGTTTTTCTATTTTTTTTTCATTTCAGTCGAAAAAAATTGTACAATCTTAAATAAGTTCTCCGATAATTATTTCAAAATCTAGTAAAAGGTTATTTTCATTTTTTTGCAGAATTGTGAAGTATAATGTATTTTCAGTAAATTTTGAAAGTTTTAATTATGTAGCAATTGTTTTTCTATTTTTTCATTTCGCTCGAAAAAAATTGTACAATCTTAAATATGTTCTTCGATAATTATTTCAAAATCTAGTAAAAGGTTATTTTCATTTTTTTGCAGAATCGTGAAGTATAATGTATTTTCAGTAAATTTTGAAAGTTTTAATTATGTAGCAATTGTTTTTCTATTTTTTTTTTCATTTCACTCGAAAAAAAATGTGCAATCTTAAATAAGTTCTCCGATAATTATTTCAAAATCTACGGAAAGGTTATTTTCATTTTTTTGCAGAATCGTGAAGTATAATGTATTTTGAGTAAATTTTGAAAGTTTTAATTATGTAACAATTGTTTTTCTATATTTTTTTTTCATTTCACTCGAAAAAAAATGTGCAATCTTAAATAAGTTCTCCGATAATTATTTCAAAATCTAGTAAAAGGTTATTTTCATTTTTTTGCAGAATCGTGAAGTATAATGTATTTTCAGTAAATTTTGAAAGTTTTAATTATGTAGCAATTGTTTTTCTATTTTTTTTTTCATTTCACTCGAAAAAAAATGTGCAATCTTAAATAAGTTCTCCGATAATTATTTCAAAATCTACGGAAAGGTTATTTTCATTTTTTTGCAGAATCGTGAAGTATAATGTATTTTCAGTAAATTTTGAAAGTTTTAATTATGTAGCAATTGTTTTTCTATTTTTTTTTTCATTTCACTCGAAAAAAAATGTGCAATCTTAAATATGTTCTCCGATAATTATTTCAAAATCTAGTAAAAGGTTATTTTCATTTTTTTGCAGAATCGTGAAGTATAATGTATTTTCAGTAAATTTTGAAAGTTTTAATTATGTAGCAATTGTTTTTCTATATTTTTTTTTCATTTCACTCGAAAAAAATTGTGCAATCTTAAATAAGTTCTCCGATAATTATTTCAAAATCTAGTAAAAGGTTATTTTCATTTTTTTGCAGAATCGTGAAGTATAATGTATTTTCAGTAAATTTTGAAAGTTTTAATCATGTAGCAATTGTTTTTCTATTTTTTTCATTTTACCAGAAAAAAAAATTGTACAATTTAAATATGTTTTCCGATGATTATTTCAAAATCTAGTGAAAGATTTTTTTTTCCAAAATCGTGAAGTTTATTGTATTTTCAGTAAAGTTTGAAAGTTTTAATTACGAAGCAAATTTTTTTCTATTTTTTTTTCATTTCTCTCGAAAAAATGTACAATCTTAAATAATTATTTTAAAATCAAGTGGAAGCCTATTTTTATTTTCTTTGCAGAATCGTTAAGTATGTATGTTCAGTAAATTTTAATTATGTAACAATTGTTTTTCGATTTTTATCATTTCACTCGAAAACAATTGTACAATCTTAAAATGACGATGATTATTTCAAAATATAGTGAAAGACTATTTTCACTTTTTTGCAGAATCGCGAAGCAGAACGTATTTTGTGTAAATTTTGAAAGTTATAATTATTTAGCAATTGTTTTTCAATATTTTTCATTTCACTCGAAAAAAAATTGTACAATCTTAAAAGTGACGATAAGTCCCTTGATTATTATTTCAAAATATTGATTTTTGCAGAATCATGAAGTATAATGTATTTTCAGTAAATTTTCAGAGTTTTAATTATGTAGCAATTATTTTTCAATTTTTTTTTTCTCATTTCACTCGAAAAAATGTTTACAAACTTAAATATGCTCTCCAATGATTATTTCAAAATCTAGTGAAAGGTTATTTTCAAGTTTTTGCAAAATCGTGAAGTGTAATGTATTTTCAGTAATTTTGAAAGTTATAATTATAAAGCAAATGTTTTTCTATTTTTTCTTTATTTGTCTCGAAAAAAAGGTACAATCTTAAATAATTATTTCAAAACCAAGTGGGAGGCTATTTTATTTTTTGCAGAATCGTGAAGTATAATGCATTTTCAGTAAATTTTGAAAGTTTTAATCATGTAGCAATTGTTTTCTATTTTTTTTTCATTTCACTCGAAACAAATTGTACAACCTTAAAATGACGATGATTATTTCAAAATATAGTGAAAGACTATTTTCAATTTTTTGCAGAATCGCGAAGCAGAACGTATTTTGACTAAATTTTGAAAGTTATAATTATTTAGTAATTGTTTTTCTATATTTTTCATTTCACTCGAAAAAATTGTACAATCTTAAAAGTGACGATAAGTTCTCCGATGATTATTTCAAAATATAGTGAAAGTATTTTTAGATTTTTGCAGAATTATAAAGTATAATGTATTTTGAGTAAATTTTAAGAACGTATCAGTTCTTTTTTTCTTTCGCTCGAACAAAAAGTTCTATTCCAGAATTACGATACGTTCTGGTCTCCGGTGATTATTTCAAAATCTAGTGAAGGGTTATTTACAGCTTTTTGCAGAATGTATTTTGGGTAGTTTTGAAAAGTTTCAAGAGTGGCAATTGTTTTTGTATTTTCTTTTTGTCTGTGAAAATAAATAGGCAAATAATGACCATCAAATCGGAGAAGGGTACATGACGGCCAAATCAACATTTTTGAAAAGTGTTGATTTGGCCGTCATGTACGTCATGAAGAAGTATTTTTAGATTTTTGCAGAATCATAAAGTATAATATATTTTGAGTAAATTTTAAGAATGTATCAGTTTTTTTTTGTCTGGGAAAATAAATACGCAAATAATGACCATCAAATCGGAGAAGGGTACATGACGGCCATATCAACATTTTTGAAAAATGTCTGTATCTGTGTGTTTGTGGGCATTAAATCTCAAAAATTGCTAAATATTTTCAGGTAAAATTTAAACATTTATTTAATATGAAGATATGGCAATCACTAGCCTGATTTGGTTGCTGTGGTTATGTAAAGGATCAAGGAGATGCTAAAACGAACAATTTACAGAGAATAAGGTTTTCTCGAAATATTGTTGGTTTTTGAAAAAAAAAAATTTTTTCGTTTTTGGTTTATAATTATGAAACGATAATAGATAGACAGATAAAAGGTTAAAGTGTTTTATTCCAATCTACAATGAAGATGTACCACGAAGTAAACGCCGCCAACATTAATAGTTACATCAAATTTATGTTAATAATAATTGTAAAAGGCAAAATGAACAACTTATAAGGAATACGTTTTTTTTCGAAATTTCTTTAGGTTTTGAGAAAACTATTAGAATTTGAAATAATTTGTCATTTCAATCTTTCATAAATTTGACGTTCCAAACGTCAGTAACAACCGATCCTATACATTTAAAATTTGATTTAAATTGAAAATAAACCATGGACGTATAAATATGAATAACTATTATACCATCAAATCGGAGAAAGTAACACGATGGCCACTAGAGCTGGCCAAATGGACGTGCAGGCAAAAAAAAACATGATAGCCATTTCACCATTTTTAATAATGGTAAATACTGTTATTCTGATATAATAAATGATAGGCGGAAAGATTTCCTGGTCGATAGCCCTTTGAAATATTTTAACATAAAGCAAAACTAAAAAGTGTAAATAGGTTTTCAAATAAAGATTTTTGTATATAAATAATTAATGATACAGTTATGTACTGTCTCATTATTTTAAACAATCTAAAACCAACATCAAAATTCAGAATGCAAAGTTGTCTTTATATACTGAAGGGAAAAAAATGAAACACTTGAAATTCGTGAAATTACGACCATTTTCAAACCGGCATAACTCAGCGTATTTTCAATCGATTTTGATGAATTTTTGAGGATACAAAACTTTGAAGTGTCTTCTTTAAATTCATGCATGCGAACTTAAGCGTAACCCCTTCCGCCCCCCTCTAGCGCCCCTGTGAAAACAAAAGTCTTTTCTGGAAACCATGTCCAACTTTGACGATGCCTACGGAGTTGGAAAAATGTTGTCGACTCGATCACCAATAAAGACATTAAAACTTGATCAATTCCCTCTGCAGGACTCGAAGAACGAAGTTCCTACGACGATTTGGCACCAAGTTATGGGTGTTTGAAAAAAAAAGTGCATTTTGAGGTTTTTCTCACTCGTCTTTTCAACCAAATTTGATCATTCTTTCGGGAAAAAAATCCCATTTTGGCTCTACTTTAAGGCCGTAAACTCAAATTGGAATGATCCCCGAACAAGAAAAACACGTTTTTGGGCAAAAAAAAACGTCCAACTTTGGCAACGTGTACCGAGTTGGAAAAAATGTGTCCTCTCGATCCACCAAAAGGGCATTGAAATGTGTTCAATTACCTGCGCAGGACTCAAATAACGAAGTTACTACGACGATTTGGCACAAAGTTATGGGTTGTTTAGGTTTTTAAGTGTTTGAATTCTTAATTAGTTTATATTCCTAAAACGTGGCATCTAAGAATATCATTACAAGTTTTTTTGATCGATTTTTTTGAGATTTTCGAGTGTTTAACTGTCCAGTCTCCAAATAGCTGCAAATATAGCAATAGGTTTTAAAAGAAGTTTTTCAGTAAAAATTAACCATAAAAAATTGAAAACCTCAAATGGGAATTTAGAAACCGTTTTTTGTTCTTAAAATGTAAATATGATAATTATTAGAAAAATCTATTTATAAATAATAAAGATAGCAAAGAACTGCGCATAGTTTATTGTACTTTATAAACTCTTTGATTTTCGAGAAAAAATAAAAATAGAAGAAAAATAAATCACTTTTTTGGTCTGTAAGGGATGATAGTTACATAAAACTGATATAAACAAAAATTGTGGAAAATGTCGCATTGAACGATTTATAAAGAATAAATATCTGAAATCCCACTAATTTTTGAAAAAAATATCCAAAATATACAAATTTCTTTTATATCATTATAACCGACGAAAGTTACATGATGGTCACATTTCTTATTTGTTTTAGAAATTATAACTACATTTTCTGCGGTAGAATTGTTATGTTGCAAAGTATCGTTTAAAATGTGTTATCAGTTTTTTACAACTACAATTTTTTACAATTTAATATTTTATTCAAAATAGAAGAAGTACATGATGATGCATAAACAATCAAATCACAACAACGCTAGTTGAACATGTCACAAAGAGAAAATACAGAATAGGTTTAAATTAATTACAATTAGTATATTCCGATATGGAGTAATATTCTTTTATTCAGTTTCAAGATGTAAAAAAAGTCGGATTCGCTTAAAATCAGAGCACATTGTTTTATGGACACTTTTTGTGGTGAGTAGGTATCTCGCACACTCGGCATCGAATTGGAAGACTTTTTGCGGCTCGTCGGCATCCAAATACCGAGGAGCCGCAAAAAGTCTTCCTCTCCGAATAAAACGTGTTATTTTTTTCTTCAAACGCCGAAAATGATTAAATCGGCTTGAAAAAAAATTGCGTGTTTTATTTAGAGCAGAAGTAACTTTTTTGTTGGATACCAACATACCGACTCGTCACAAAAAGTGTCGCTACTGCTTCTAATAAAACGAAATACTATTGCTTTTTGATAAATTAAAAAATCTTTCGATTGACTCCTCCCCAAACAGTTTGAAATAGGACCTACACTTATTGTTATCACTACAATTAGAAGTAAATAAATCAATGCTCTAGAAATGGTACCTGAAGATATATTTTTTACTTTCTCCGTTACGAAAAACTGCAAATTGCTTGATGTACATTTAAAATATGAAAAAAATATTTGAAGGAAGTACTTATTTAATCTTTACAATTTACTAAACTTACCATTGAACTGATCCGATCTCTCGCTGTCTCCGCCATAGAGTATCCTATCGAGTTTTCTGCTTAGCGTTCGGGCGCTGAGACTATCCGGAAGATCGAATAGATCATCTGGATGATTCAACTTTCCCTCGGCCCCTTTGTCCATCAAAGGGTTGACCCAATAAAACAATAGTTTCGAGAGCCAGGACATATCTTCCAGAGCGACGCCCAAATAATTCGGGTCTTGCTCCTCGGAGAAACGGCTGAACTCGTTGCCGCTGGATAGAAGTCCTTGCCTCTCATCCTGAATAGTATAAATTGGACTATGGATATCATCACATTAATAATGACCCGTGGGCTATTTTTTTTTCTAAGAACGATGGTTGACAGGCTTGAAAAAGTACGGATGACGTAAGAAATACATGGCAATCTGCCACAAGTAATTTTGTAGTAATTATTTTGTGGTCAATATTCACGCCAAAGGGATCAGAAACTTCATATAAAAAATAAAATATATGGCAACTGAAGTTTCTAGAAATTATTGTTATTATTGATAAAGTGATACCAGCAAAGTTATTCGTTTTTATTTGAATTATTCAAAATGTATCACGAAGTGAAAGCCTCCACAATTACTTATTCTAGAAAAGAATTTGTTTCTAAAATTGCCACCGAAGTGAAATGAATTTTTAAGAGAAAATTGACTGTTTACCTGAACGTAGAGAACCTATTTTACTACAAATCAGTTAAAAACGAAAGAAGAAAACTAAATCTTTTCGTTTTGAATTTACAAATAGTTTAGAATTAAATAATTAGCCTGCACATATTCTTAAAAGCAATAGCTGATGTTATTGTCATGCAAAGAAACCTAATTTTCTTCCTTCAAACCGATATGGTGGCATCCAGGGGCGGCTCGTTAAATAGAGCCAAGGAGCCATGGCACTACCTGCAGACTCAAGCTCAGCAAAAAAAAATTAACTAATTCTTAAAATTCTTTTGTTTTCCGTGAGTATTGTTTGATGGTGAGGTTACGTGCCGCTACTGAGGGTCATACTAACCAAGTGAATTGTTTTATTCGAATTATTCAAAATGTATCTACTAAATCTAAAGTTGTCGAAACTGCCGGCACAAAAGGTGAAACAATAGGGTGGTGATCCCAACAAAGTTAATTGTTTTATTTGAATTCTTATTCAAATTAGTTTCACTTTTTTGTACAATTAAAGTGAAAATCAAATGGAAAATTATTTTAAACAATAGAGTGATTTTTGAGAATAATTAAAACCATTTTCTTACCAGAATATTCTGCATTTTTACTTTCTCCGTTACGAAGTACGAGAAAGTATTTAAACAAACATTGAAGACAACAAAGAAATGAACATCTTTTGCTTGAAAACATTTTTCATAAAATCATTTTTATTCGAGAAAAAAATTTATGATTTTTCTTAAATTTTTGGCTTATAATTATAAAACGATAATAGTTACAGCAAATTTATGTTAATGATAATTGTAGAGAATGCTAAAATGAACAACTTTTAAAAAATAAGTTTTTTTCGAAATCCTTTTAGTTTTTGAGTAAACTGAGTTTTTGAATTTGAAGTATAATTTTTCCATCTTTCATAATTTTGACGTTTTAAACGTCAGTTTCATGCTCGATGTACATTTAAAATATGATTTCAATTGAAAATAAACCATGAAAACGTAAATATAAATTATGCCATCAAGTCGGAGAAAGTAACATGATGGCCACATCACCATTTTTTATTATTAAGCCTGTATTTTCGATTTTTGTGCTCTAAATTTTTGATCATTTGGCCAAAATATTCCTTATTTTGGCGTAAATTTTCGATTTCATTGTTTAAAATTTCGACTGTTTGGTTCGCATTTTAAATTTTCATGCCGAATTTATAATTTTTAGATTTTTGGCCTGTATTTTCGATTCTTTTGGGTCTACATTTTTGATCTGTTGACCTAAATATTATTTATTTTGACATAAATTTTCGATTTAATTGTTAAAATTATGGTTTTTTTGGGTTAGTATTTTTGATTTTTCGAGCCGAATTTTTAATTTTTAGATTTTTGACCAGTATTTTCGATTTCTTTTTCGTCTAAATGTTTGATGTTTTGCTCTAAATTTTCTGTATTTTGACCTAAATTTTTAATTTAATTGTTAAAATTTTTGATTTTTTGTCCGTTTTATTTTTTATTCTAGTTCCAAATTTTCGATTTGATTTTGGTTAAAATATCTATAACCTGAATTATTGATTTATATGCGAGATTTATTGATTATTTTTTCTGGTATTTTCGAGTTTTGTTTGTTGGAATTGTCGATTTTTTAGTCTGCATTTATTATCTTTAGGCCCGAGTTTCCGATGTACTGTCTAAATTTTCGACTTTTTGGCCAACATTGGAGATTTTTATTATTTCTTTTTTAATCTTCTTTATTTTGTCCCAACTTTTCGGTATTATTGTTAACATTTTCAATTTTTTGGTCCGCATTTTTGATTTTTCGTTTAGTCTGCATTTATTATCTTCAGGCTCAAGTTTTCGAAGTTTTGTCTAAATTTTTGACTTTTTGACCAACATTCTGGATTTTTTTTTAAATCTTTTGCCTTAAATTTTTCTTATTTTTTTTATTTGTCTGTTAAATTTTTTTTTTTTTACTTGTTCCACTATTTTTATTTTTATGCCAGAATTTTAGATTTTTGGTCTCAATTTTTTATCGTATATTTTAGATTTTTGGTCTATTTTTTATGCTATATTTTAGATTTTTAACTTTGATTATTGATTTTCACGAATTCAAAAATCCACGTATTTTTTATTTATTGCTATTATTTTCGAATTTTTGGTCAGAAACATATTTTTGGCGGCAAATTATTGATTTATTTAGTTTTCGATTTTTTGTCTACGTTTTCTATTTTTAGATCAGTATTCTTGATTCTTTGGCCCATATTTTAGATTTCTAAAATTATGTTTTTTTTGGGTCCGTATTTTTGATTTTTCGAGCCGAATTTTTAATTTTTAGATTTTTGACCTGTATTTTCGATTTCTTTTTCGTCTAAATGTTTGATCTCTTGTTCTAAATATTCTGTATTTTGACCTAAATTTTCAATTTAATTGTTAAAATTTTTGATTTTTTTGTCCGCATTTTTTATTTTTTATTCTAGTCCCAAATTTTCGATTTGATTTTGGTTAAAATTTCTATAACCTGAATTATTGATTTATATGCGAGATTTTTTTTATTTTTTCTGGTATTTTCGAGTTTTGTTTGTTGAAATTTTCGATTTTTTAGTCCGCATTTATTATCTTTAGGCCCGAGTTTTCGATGTACTGTCTAAATTTTCGACTTTTTGGCCAACATTACAGATTTGTATTATTTTTTTTAACCTTCTGACCTAAATTTTTCTTTATTTTGTCCCAACTTTTCGAAATAATTGTTAAAATTTTCAATTTTTTGGTCCGCATTTTTGATTTTTCGTTTAGTCTGAATTTATTATATTGTTTATGCTGGAGGCTTCTACTTCGTTATACATTTTAAATATTATAATAAAACACTTTCAACTTTGTTTTGTATAACTTATATATTTATTTTTGTGACTCAAGTTTCGGTAATACAATTACCATTTTCAAACATGGTAATTGTATTACAGAAACACAAAAATAAATATATAAGTTATACAAAACAAAGTTGAAAGTGTTTTATTATAATGAATTTATTATCTTCAGGCTCAAGTTTTCGATGTTTTGTCTAAATTTTTGACATTTTGACCAACATTCAGGATTTTTTTTAATCTTTTGCCCTAAATTTTTCTTATTTTTTTTTTATTTGTCTGTCAAAATTTTTCCTTACTTGGTCCATTATTTTTATTTTTAGGCCAGAATTTTAGATTTTTGGTCTCAATTTTTTATCGTATATTTTAGATTTTTGATCTATTTTTTATGCTATATTTTAGATTTTTAACTTTGATTATTGATTTTCACGAATTCAAAAATTCACGTATTTTTTATTTATTGCTATTATTTTCGAATTTCTGGTCAGAAACTTATTTTTGGCGGCAAATTATTGATTTATTTAGTTTTCGATTTTTTGTCTGCGTTTTCTATTTTTAGATCAATATTCTTGATTCTTTGGCCCGTATTTTAGATTTCTGTATTTTCGATTCTTTTGTTCCAATTTTTTGTATTTTTCTTTATTTTGACCAAAATATTCGATTGGTTTGTAGAAATTTTCGATTTTTTTTGTCTGCAATTTTTATCTTTACGCTCGTTTTCGATGGTTTGTCTAAATTTTTACTTTTATGGCCTATATTTTGGTTTCAATATTTGGTCTTTTGGCCAATTTTATTTCGACTTAAATTTTCGATTCGTTTGTTAAAAATTTGGATTTTTTTGGTCTACCACTTTGATTTTTGGGTAGGAATTTTAGATTTTTGGACTTTTTTATTTTGTAACCCATATTTTAAATTTTCTTAACTTTAATTATTGATTTAATTGTGCGATTTTTTTTTATTTTTGTTATTATTTTCGAATTCCTCCTTGGAACTTATTTTAAGCTAAAAATAGTTACTTTAGGGGCTGAAAATCGCAAATTATTTTTCTTGTGCTTGTATTTTCAATTTTTTGGTCTGCATTTTTATTTTTTTACCAGGATTTTTGATATTTTTGCGATATTTTAGATCGACTGTTTTGTTCCAAATTTTTAATTTTTTGGCCAAAATTTTCGATTGGTCTAGGATAAATGGTTCTTTGTTTCTTCAAAAAAGGAGGGGGGGGGGGAATATTGTATATTGTATCACATTTGTTATGAGTGCTAAACCAACCAAACCAACATTAATCGATTGTATACAAAGCAACAAAGAAATTTGTGTATTAGTTGAATTTCTTATTACTTCTGATGAATGTCATTATTTATCCTACTATCCATCGCTTTATCAAAGTCGTTAGTGGTTGAATCGTTCTAGCCAAAACCTATATTAAAAAAAAAGTGACTATTTTTCTTCTAAAATCCTATTGCTATTAATTATTCACGGTGATCAGTTGTAAAATGAAAACTTATCACCCACTGAATAAAACGATACTTGCCTGAATTTCAGTTCTCTCCCGATACCTATAAGTATTCCCGCCTTCATCCGGAATAAAACTCAAACCGTACAGCACGTGCAGTATCACGTAAGTCATACCGAATCCGTAGTTAACATAAACCAAATAATCACTCACAATAATCCGTCTGTATAAAATAACATACGAACGAAACGAAATAACACTTATACCAAACATCAAGTACCACAGAACGCGCATAAAGACCGGTCCTCTGGAGCTCAGCGTCAACTTCGATCTCAGGACCATGTTGTAGCCCAGATGCGACAGCCAGGCCAAACACTGCACCGCCGACAGCAGATAGTAGATGGCGTAGACGTCTTCGTCGTTCTCTAACGCCGAGTAGATTTGCAGGATGGGCAGGATGGCGAAGAGAAGGACGACCACGCAGCGCAGGTTGATGGCACGCAGATGGTTCGATGTTCGCGTGATGTGGTTCAGTTGGTTGCCGAAGTAGTAGGCTGAGGTAGTGGCGAGAATGGCCAGTGCTGGAATTTGGAGGCATAGTTGTTGGAAGCAGACGCCCAGGTCGTTGGTTTTCGGCGACCAGATTTGGAAGCCGTCCGGCCCGCAGAGGTCGTCCCAGTCCCATCCAGGTATCAATGGGTCGGTGTGGTTAGACATTTTGAGTTAGCAATCTGAAACATTGGAAATTTTGCAACTAAAATAAGTGTTGAATAATGATAATGATAACCCGTACTTGTTGCGGAAGCATAAGGGGTCACACGGCTAGTCAGAAATTTCAAAAAATCGATTTTTGATATTTTGATATTTCGGTACAATGTTTGAAGAGTATTCCCCAAAAAGTTGGAATTAGTCCGATTAAAATTAACGAAGTTACAGGCGTTCAAAGTATTGAAACTTTAAACGCAGTTTTCTCAAAACCGAATTTTAACACGGTGACCACGATATCTCGAAAACTACTGCACCGATTTTTTTCAAACTTGGCACGTTTTATTTAAGATAGAATAGGCCAGTGATTGAATGAAGGATTTTTCTTACTTTAACTCTAAACAAATTTGTTCATATTTGGCGACTAGAAAAAAGTACAAAAACAATTGCCATCGACTTGAAATTTTCCAAAATTACTCTAAATTCATTCGAGATATTAACTCTGTGAAAAACTCCATACATCACATCACTAAATTTTGTAAGAATTCCATGTGATTAGAGCGTGGATTTGTAAAAAAATTCAATAATTTCGGCGACTTGAAAAAAAATATAAAAACAATTGCCATCGACTTGAAATTCTCCAAAATTACTCCAAATTCATTCGAGATATTGATTCTGTGAAAAACCCCATACATCACATCACTAAATTTAGTAACAATTGCATGTCATTCGAGCGTGGATTTGTGAAAAATTTCAATAATTTCGGCGACTTGAAAAAAATACAAAACCAATTGTCATCGACTTGAAATTTTCCAAAATGACTCCAAATTTACTCGAGATATTGATTCTGTGAAAAGCTCCATACATCACATCATTAGATTTTGTAACAATTGCATGTCATTGGAGCGTGGATCTGTGAAAAATTTCAATAATTCCGGCGACTTGAAAAAAATACAAAAACAATTGCCATCGACTTGAAATTTTCCAAAATTACTCCAAATTAGTTCAAGATAATGATTCTGTGAAAAAATCCATACATCACATCACTAGGTTTTGTAACAATTGCATGTCATTGGAGCGTGGATTCGTGAAACATTTCAATAATTTCGGCGACTTGAAAAAAATACGAAAACAATTGCCATCGACTTGAAATTTTCCAAAATTACTGCAAATTCATTCGAGATATTGATTCTGCGAAAAGCTCCATACATCACATCACTAGATTTTGTAACAATTGCATGTGAATAGAGCGTGGATTTGTGAAAAATTTCAATAATTTCGGCGACTTGAAAAAAATACAAAAACAATTGTCATCGACTTGAAATTTTCCAAAATTACTCCAAATTCATTCGAGATATTGATTCTGTGAAAAACTCCATACATCACATCACTAGATTTTGTAACAATTCCATGTGATTAGAGCGAGGATTTGTGAAAAATTTCAATAATTCCGGCGACTAGAAAAAAATACAAAAACAATTGCCATCGACTTAAAATTTTCCAAAATTACTCCAAATTCATTCGAGATATTGATTCTGTGAAAAACTCCATACATCACATCACTAGATTTTGTAACAATTGCATGTCATTCGAGCGTGGATTTGTGAAAAATTTCAATAATTCCGGCGACTTGAAAAAAATACGAAAACAATTGCCATCGACTTGAAATTTTCCAAAATTACTCCAAATTCATTCGAGATATTTATTCTGTGAAAAACTCCATACATCACATCACTAGATTTTGTAACAATTGAATGTGATTAGAGCAAGGATTTGTGAAAAATTTCAATAATTTCGGCGACTTGAAAAAAATACAAAAACAATTGCCATCGACTTAAAATTTTCCAAAATTACTCCAAATTCATTCGAGATATTGATTCTGTGAAAAACTCCATACATCACATCACTAGATTTTGTAACAATTCCATGTCATTGAAGAATGGATTTGTGAAAAATTTCAATAATTTCGGCGACTTGAAAAAAATACAAAAACAATTGCCATAGACTTGAAATTTTCCAAAATTACTTCAAATTTATTCGAGATATTGATTCTGTGAAAAACTCCATACATCACATCACTAGATTTTGTAACAATTTCATGTGATTAGAGCGTGGATTAGTGAAAAATTTCAATAATTTCGGCGGCTTGAAAAAAATACAAAAACTATTGCCATCGACTTGAAATTTTCCAAAATGACTACAAATTCATTCGAGATATTGATTCTGTGAAAAACTCCATACATCACATCACTAGATTTTGTAACAATTCCATGTGATTAGAGCGTGGATTACTGAAAAATTTCAATAATTTCGGCGACTAGAAAAAAATACAAAAACAATTGCCATCGACTTGAAATTTTCCAAAATGACTACAAATTCATTCGAGATATTGATTCTGTGAAAAACTCCATTCATCACATTACTAGATTTTGTAACAATTGCATGTCATTGGAGCGTGGATCTGTGAAAAATTTCAATAATTCCGGCGACTTGAAAAAAAATACAAAAACAATTGCCATCGACTTGAAATTTTCCAAAATGACTCCAAATTTACTCGAAATATTGATTTTGTGAAAAAATCCATACATCACATTACTAGATTTTGTAACAATTCCATGTGATTAGAGTGAGGATTTGTGAAAAATTTCAATAATATCGGCGACTTGAAAAAAATACAAAATCAATTGCCATCGGCTTGAAATTTTCCAAAATTACTCTAAATTTACTCGAGATTTTGATTCTGTGAAAAGCTCCATACATCACATCACTAGATTTTGTAACAATTGCATGTCATTGGAGCGTGGATTTGTGAAAAATTTCAATAATTTCGGCGACTTGAAAAAATTAAAAAACAATTGCCATCGACTTGAAATTTTCCAAAATTACTCAAAATTATTTCAAGATATTGATTCAGTGATTCACACCCAAATTTGAAATCACTGATTCGTCAGTCCTTCCAAGGACTCGTTGCATTTACGTTATTGAGATTAAAATTCGTGGTTTTGTAAAAATAAATATCGCTGGTAAGAGTCAAACTTGTTAAATAATTTAAATTCAAATGCAAAGTCCTGTACTTACATGTTTCTGTACAGTGGTTATATAGAAATCTGTAATTTACAGAATTTTGATACATGAAGTAACCTACAATAACAAAAAAAAACGTGCCAGAATACAGAAACCTGCAATTTACAACATCCTACATACAAAAAAACGTACCAGAATACAGAAACCTGTAATTTACACCATCCTAACATACAAAAAAGCGTGGCAAAATACAGAAACCTGTAATTTACAGCATCCTTACATACAAAAAAACGTGCCGGAATACAGAAACCTGTAATTTGCAGCGTCCTAAGATACAAAAAAACATGCCGTAATACAGAAACCTGTAAAAATTACAGAATAATGTTTTATCACAGAACATGCCTGAACTTGTTTACATGTGACATGCAGCAATTTTATATTGGTAGGAGCCTGTGGTGCGGTTTCAGCATAGTTCTTATCAAACAGAAATAAATAGAGCATATTTACTTGAAGCAAGGCGCAGCACTATTAAAAAAATATGTGATAATGAAGTTTTTAATGAAAACAAAGCGGGAATTGAATAAACACAGAATAACAATAAATAAAACCGGTTTATTTAGACAAAGAGATTTACTTTTTAAGCAAATACAAACAAATATATGTAAACAAAATTTAATAAAGCAAGCGGATAGTTTCGAGCGTTCCAAGTAATGATCTACCATTCAGTTTTAGTAAGATTTGTATGGTTTATGGTTTACGGTTTTATGGTTTGTAAATGAAAAATACATTCCACTGTATTTTTGTGGTTTGTACATAAATCTTACTAAAACTGAATTGCAGATTATGACGTAAACGGTCGGAGCCATGCAACTTGAAATGCAGCTGTGAATATAATTACGCATAAAGAAATATTAATAATAACGGTAACGCGTTAAAACTTGGGTATGATATTGTATCACATATTTATTATGATTAAAACATAGGAAATATTCCAATTCAATAGTTTTTGAAATAATAAAAAAAAAATGTAGAAAGCACCATCTATTTTCACAAACTGGTATCAAAACGTAAACGAACACTTCCTTCACTTTCGCGTAAACAACTTTAATAACATAATCGCAAAACTCGCGAAGAATACACTTAAAAGACCTCTACTCACCCCAAATTCATAAACGTCAACACATCTTCATCAACACACGAGTTCTTTCCCCTGCTGTCGAATGCTCCGTCAATTAGTCACAAATGACTAACGCTTCGCGCGATTAAAATTGGTAAGTGTGCACCAGAATTACGAACGATTGGATGATTAACTCGAGCTTGTTATTGTTTACAAGTCGGGGTTTTTAATTTACACCTAAACAAACCGATATTTCACAACCATAGTTATTTTAAGGTTAACATTTTGACAAGTAATGTTGATTCTACATTACAGACCTGTACTTCGCATTTTTCTGATGCCGATACTGGTTTGTAGATGTCGCGACATGTATAATTTTAGAATTAAAGTTCAAATCAATAAATGGTTAGACTTGTAATGCAATATTATAGGATTCATAATAAAACGCGGGTTCATCTGCCTAGTGAAGCCACTGCGCGGTGTAATAATTGTAGCAGTGGCGGTTCGCGGGGTTTTTTCTGGTACGGCCGAGGAACAAGAGGTGGTAATACAGATAGGTGCGGTCATGCAGCCAGCCGTCTCTGCAACTGACCCTACCTATCTGTATTACCACGGCCGTACCAGAAAAAAACCCGCGAACCGTCACTGAATTGTAGCAGTGTTTCTACAAATATAAATGAAATTCTGGTATTCGTGTTTTATTATGAAGGTAATAAATGGTTGATTGAATATTTTTTTAGAAGGCGGTGAATGTGTGGGGATGTTAATAGATGGCGCTGATGAGTAATATATATGTGATGATAAATACGATCATATATTCGAGTCTGGAGAAGAAGATAATTTTAACGAAGAGAATTTAATTTTACTTATTAATAATTGAAGATTTAAACAGGTAAGATTCGCTGATAAATTACCTAAACCAGTGATTATAATATTTATAAAGATACGCAACGCCGTGCTAGAATCTGCGCACCTACTATGATTCTGGCCGCTATGAGGCGCTCCGATCGCATTGACTTTTGCTTTAATAATACGAAACTTTGGATAGTTGTATCATTTATAACGATCAGATGAATGGGATAGACCAAGATTAAGGAATTGATGGAAAACATTTGTTATAAAAAGTATTCAGTTTTTTCGTTTTTACTTATGTCAATTTTAGTCGTTTGGTTCATTTTGGTTGAATTTTAAAATTTTAAAGCTGATTACAGCTTGTTTTTTTACAATTTTGATTTTGAAAGTTGGAAAATTATGAAATCGTAAAGCTAATTCTAGCAAAGAATTTTGTTTTAATTAGTATTAATTCCTAATTTTTGTTTTCTATTTTTGAATTCAAGTTTTGAGCGCAGTGATTGTACTTATGTCATTTTTAGTCGTTTGGTTCATTTTGGTGGGATTTTAAAATTTTAAAGCTGATTACAGTACAAAATAATTTTTTACAATTTTGATTTTTAAAGTTGAAAGATTATGGAATCGTAAAGCTAATTCCTGCAAAGAATTTTGTTTTAATTGGTATTTATTTCCTATTTTTGTTTTCTATTTTTGAATTCAAGTTTTGAGCGCTATCATTTTACTTATGTCAATTTTAGTCGTTTGGTCCATTTTGGTTGGATTTAAAAAAATTAAAGCCGATTACAGCAGAAAATATTTTTTTACAATTTTAATTTCCAAAGTTGGAAGATTTTGAAATCTTGAAGCTAATTCCAGCGAAGAATTTTGTTTTCATTTTTTATTTATAGCTTTATGCATTTTTAAATTTTTGAATGCTAATTTTGAGTTGTGTCAATTTTAGTCCCAAGATGTCAAAATATTTTCATTTTGGTTTATTTTTTAAATTTTTCAAATTATTTTTTACATTTTTAATTTTTAAAGTTGGAAAATTTTCAAATTCTAATTTAGATTTTTTTTTAATTGCACAACTGCCGAACGCCTTGTTAGATTTTGATGATTCTAACGTAAAAATATGCCAAATTTAGTGTGATTTTAAACTGGTTAACCTAAATTTCCCTCGCCAGAAACAAAATGGCGACACTCGAAACGTGAATTGGAGGAAGCGCAATTTACATCTCGCGATTAAAAAAATTGTAAAAAATGTGTCACCCACGGAATTGTCTTGAAAATTTGCAAATCGACTTAGAATTAATGTATTTTTAACATACTATAAAATAGTTGACATTCCCTTGCTGGAAACAAAATGGCGACACTCGAAACTTGAATTGGAGGAAGCGAAATTTACATCTCGCGATTGGAAAAATTGTAAAAAATGTGCCACACACGGAATTGTCTTCAAAATTTGCAAATCGACTTAGAATTAATGTATTTTTGACATACTATAAAAAAGTTGACATTCCCTCGCTAGAAACAAAATGGCGACACTCGAAACTTGAATAGGAGGAAGCGAAATTTACATCTCGCGATTGGAAAAATTATAAAAAATGTGCCACACACGGAACTGCCTTCAAAATTTGTAAATCGACTTAGAATGAATGTATTTTTGTCATACTATAAAATAGTTAACATTCCCCCGCTACTAACAAAATGGCGACACTCTAAACTTGAATTGGAGGAAGCGAATTTTACATCTCGCGATTAGAAAAATTGTAAAAAATGTGCCACTCATGGAATTGTCTTCAAAATTTACAAATCGACTTAGAATTAATGTATTTTTGACATACTATAAAATAGTTGACATTCCCTCGCTTGAAACAAAATGGCGACACTCAAAACTTGAATTGGAGGAAGCGAAATTTACATCTCGCGATTGAAAAAATTGTAAAAAATGTGCCACACACGGGATTGTCTTCAAAATTTGCAAATCGACTTAGAATGAATGTATTTTTGACATACTATAAAATAGTTGATATTCCCGTGCTAGAAACAAAATGGCGACACTCGAAAGTTGAATTTAAGGAAGCGAAATTTACATCTCGCGATTAGAAAAATTGTAAAAAATGTGCCACTCTGGGATTGTCTTGAAAATTTACAAATCGACTTAGAATGGATGTATTTTTGACATACTATAAAATAATTGACATTCCCTCGCTATAAACAAAATGGCGACACTGGAAACTTGAATTGGAGGAAGCGAAATTTACATCTCGCGATTGGAAAAATTGTAAAAAATGTGCCACACACGGAATTGTCTTCAAAATTTGCAAATCGGCTTAGAATGAATGTATTTTTGACATACTATAAAATAGTTGACATTCCCCCGCTGGAAACAAAATGGTGACACTCGAAACTTGAATTGGAGGAACGAAATTTCCATCTCGCGATTGGAAAAATTGGAAAAAATGTGCCACACACGGAATTGCCTTCAAAATTTTCAAATCGACTTAGAATTAATGTATTTTTGAGATACTATAAAATAGTTGACATTCCCACGCTAGAAACAAAATGGCGACACTCGAAACTTGAATTGGAGGAAGCGAAATTTACATCTCGCGATTTGAAAAATTGTAAAAAATGTGTCATACACGGAATTGTCTTCAAAATTTGCAAATCGACTTAGAATGAATGTATTTTTGACATACTATAAAATAGTTGACATTCCCTGGCTATAAACAAAATGGCGACTCTCAAAACTTGAATTGGAGGAAGCGAAATTCACATCTCGCGATTCGAAAAATTGTAAAAAATGTGCCACTCAGGGAATTATCTTCAAAATTTGCAAATCGACTTAGAATTAATGTATTTTTGACATACTATAAAATAGTTGACATTCCCCCGCTATAAACAAAATGGCGGCACTCAAACTTGAATTGGAGGAAGCGAAATTTACATCTCGCAATTAGAAAAATTGTAAAAATGTGCCACACACGGAATTGTCTTCAAAATTTGCAAATCGGCTTAGAATGAATGTATTTTTAACATACTATAAAATAGTTGACATTTTTTAATAGTAGAAAATATTTATCTGTAACGAAACCTAAGTTCTGATCTCGTGTGATTATTTCGAAGTCTTGTGATGGGGTGTTTATGGATTTTTGCTCGAGCGTGAAGCAGAATAAATTTTGAGTAAATTTGTAAAGTTTCATGTTTGTGGCAATTGTTTTTATATTTTTTTAATCGCCCTGGAAAATATTTACCTTTAACGAGACATAAGTTCTGATATCGTGTGATTATTTTGAAATCTAGTGATGGGGTGTTTATGGATTTTTGCTCGAGAGTGAAGCAGAATCAATTTTGAGTAAATTTGTAAAGTTTCATGTTTGTGGTAATTGTTTTTATATTTTTTTAATCGCCCTGGAAATTATTTACCTTTAACGAGTCATAAGTTCTGATATCGTGTGATTATTTCGAAATCTAGTAATGGGGTGTTTATGGATTTTTGCTCGAGCGTGAAGCAGAATCAATTTTTAGTAAATTTGTAAAGTTCCATGTTTGTGGCAATTGTTTTTATATTTTTTTAATCGTCCTGGAAAATATTTACCTTTAACGAGACATAAGTTCTGATATCGTGTGATTATTTCGAAATCTAGTGATGAGGTATTTATGGATTTTTACTCGAGTATGAAGCAAAATTAATTTTGAGTAAATTTGGAAAGTTTCATGTTTGTGGCAATTGTTTTTATATTTTTTTAATCGTCCTGGAAAATATTTACCTTTAACGAGACATAAATTCTGATCCCGTGTGATTATTTCGAAATCTAGTGGTGGGGTGTTTCTGGATTTTTGCTCGAGCGTGAAGCAGAATCAATTTTGAGTAAATTTGTATAATTTCATGTTTGTGGCAATTGTTTTTATATTTTTTTAATCGTCCTGGAAAATATTTACCTTTAACGAGACATAAGTTCTGATATCGTGTGATTATTTCCAAATCTAGTGATGGGGTGTTTATGGATTTTTGCTCGAGCGTAAAGCAGAATCGATTTTGAGTAAATTTGTAAAGTTTCATGTTTGTGGCAATTGTTTTTATATTTTTTTAATCGTCCTGGATAATATTTAGCTTTACCGAGACATAAGTTCCGATCTCGTGTGATTATTTCGAAATCTAGTGATGGGTGTTTTTGGATTTTTGCACGAGCGTAAAGTAGAATTGATTTTGAGTAAATTTATAAAGTTTCATGTTTGTGGCAATTGTTTTTTTCTTCAAGTTATTTATTATACTATTTTTGTAGATGCCACCATGGACGTGGAAATAAATCCACCAAATATCGAAGAAGCCCCAGATTTTGAGAATCCGGAAGTGCGTAATATAATAGATGGAGCAAGCCGTGACATAAATATTTATAACGACTTAGAAGTTCGAAAACAAACAAATGATATCAGCCCAGAAGAACGATTTCAAAATCTCAGCATCAATGGCGAAGATGTAATAACAAGTAGCGTGCGTACCATAGTGATACCATGCAGCGAACAGGAAACAAATCAAAACCTCAAAGTATTGAATATAATGGATGCTCTGGTACAAAATCCCGAGATACAGTTCAAAAGTCAACAACGGGGAGAATCGGATTTATCTAACGAGGAGAAAAAGAAAATCGCGTTGGATGTTTTCAACGCGAACAAAGTGAATTTTCTAACGCGTTTTGGAAAACACTTAAATCCCGATCACTTGGAGATCTTCAAGAAACACATCACGGATTTAGAGCGTGAAGAAATTGACATCCTATTGAAAAGCTTGAGTCGTTACCATTCGCAAGATAAACGTAGGAGGGATTGTAGAAATCGGAGGTTTGAAGCTCTGAAGAAATTGATTGATGGAAATATGTATTTCTCAGATACTGAGATGATGAAGAGAAATCCACTACTGTATAATCAATTGATCGGTCAGTATTTATCCGAAGAAGAGCGGCGAAGTAGAGATAAGGCCGCCGCGCAGGATACCTTCGTGAAGATCTTAATGGAGGGAATCGAACGCGATAACGCGCGCGATTACCAAAAACGCCAAGAGCAGGAGGAAGACGACGCGATGGAGGAGGAGGAGGACAGCTCTGATGATGAAGAAGAAGACGATGCGGACATGGACAAACCCACCGAGGAAATTCTGCAAGCGCAAGCCTCCTCTTCGACGTGGGGCGAGTTCATAAAAGACGACCGAATCAACAAGGACGAGTTTTACCCGAAGCGCAACAACAACGTCCTCATCACCGCCGCCGAACGGCAATTGTTGCGCGAAGAATTCGTCACGTTCATGCACCAAAGTTTTCTGGATGGGAAGGATGACGATTTTGATTACGCGACCGTCGACGACAACGAGGAGTACGATAATTTGGAGATTGTCACGCACGATGAGGAGGATCGGTATTTCGATTCCGAGGAACCGGATGACGCGGAAATGGCGGAGATTCCTCAACGGCGGCGGGAAGAAGAAAGTTCGGAGGATGAGTTGGACATTTACATGAACGCGTTGAATCAGCATCCGGCTGTCTGCGCGCTATCGAATGAGCTGGAGAAGCTGTGAGGTTTGGATTGTATTTGAGAGGAAATTAAATTGTTAATAAAGTGTTTAATATTTAATTGATTGTTTTGTTGGTGTATGGTATATCAACTCTACACTTACATTGTTTTTCAAGATACAATAGAGAGAACGGTTTTTAATTTAGTTAATCAAATGGTGCATTGTGATGCAAGAAAGAACATTTGATTTTAACAAAACACTTGTTAAGAAAAAAATAGTAACATGGTTTGTTACGCCATCTAGCTGTCTCTAGTTGATTAATACTCATAGTAAAACACCTACAGACGCACTGTACTAAGCTTATTTCTTAGTTGCCTTCAATATTTATTTAAATGTTTCCGTAATATTTTCCATATTTACAAAATTATTGGAAAAAAACAAAAAAACGGTTAAGGTAAACTCCCACTTCCGGCGTAAGAAATTTTACCAAAAGCTTTTCAGTTCTTCAGATTGTCAAATACGGCTTATGTTCAAAGTTTCATGTTCATTCTTGTATTAGATTTTGAGATACAGCGCGCACAGACAGACAGACATACAGACACACGCACACATATACACACAGACACAATGTTTTTTTTTCAGAAATTGTTAAAATGACATCTAGACACCCTAAAACGGATATTTCCGTAAAAAAAAATTGAAAAAATTTTCACGATCACAATACTTTCTCGTACTTCGTAACAGAGAAACTAACAAGTCCTGAACAAAAGAGTCCTCAAAAAAGTCCTGATAAAGTCCACATATATTGTCCTGAAAAAAAGTCTTAAAAATAGAGTGCCGAAATGTCCTGAAATAAGGTCCTAAAAAAAGAGTTTGAAAATGTTTTGAAGGAAAGCCCGAAAAAAAGTCCTGATAAAAATATTCCCGAAAAAAAAAATTACAGAAAAGTCTTGAATAAAAAACTCGAAAAAAGTTCTCAAGAAAGAGTATTGAAAAAAGCCTTACAAAAGTCCTAAAAAAAGTCTTGAAAAGTCCTGAAAATACAGTCCTGAATATAAAGTACTGAGAAAAGTCTTGAAATAAGCCTTGAAAATAAAATTTTGAAAAAGACATCTTACGAAAGTTCTGAAAAGTTTTGAAAATAAATTTTTTTTTAATAAATTCCAAAAAGTATTCAAAATGTCCTGAGGAGAGTTCTGAAAGCCCTAAAAAATCTTCTGAGAAATCCTGAAAAAGACCTAAAAAAGTTCTAAAGAAGGGCCTGAAAAAAATCCCGAAAAACGTCGCGAAAAGTCCTGAAAAAAATCTAAAAAAAAAAGTTCTAAAGAGGCCTGGAAAAGAGTACTGAATTTTTTTTTTAATGAATTCCAAAAAGTACTCAAAATGTCATGAAGAGAGTTCTGAAAGGCCTAAACAAATCTTCTGAGAAATCCGGAAAAAGACCTAGGGCCTGAAAAAATCCTAACAGTCCTAAAAAGTCCTGAAAAAAAATCTAAAAAAAAAGTTCTAAGAAGGCCTGAAAAAGAGCACTGAAAAAGCCTTACAAAAGTCCTGAAAAAAGTTCTAAAAACACAGTCCGGAATATAAAGTACTGAGAAAAGTGTTAAAAATAACCTTGAAAATAAAATCTTGACCTAAAGAAAATCCTGAAAAAGCAGTTATGAAAAAAAAATTAAAAAATAAATACCAAAAAGTACTCAAAATGTCCTAAAAAGAGTTCTGAAAGACCTAAAAAAATCTTCTGAGAAGTCCTGAAAAAAGTCCCGAAAAAAAGGTTCTAAAGGAGGGCCTGAAAAAAACCCGAAACACGTCGCGGAAACAGTCCTGAAAAAAAAATTTGAAAAAAGTTCTAAAAAGGGTCTTAAAAAATATCGTGGAGGAAGTTCTGGAAACGAAAAAAAAATGTACTTTCTGGACGAAAGTCTTAAAAACAGTCCTGAAAGAATTCCTGCAGAAGAACCCAGAAAATGTAAGTCTTGAAAAGTCCAGAAAAAAAGCCCTAAAGAAACAAGTTCTTTTACGCCTTGTAAAACGGAGCCTAAAAAGAAAGTCTTAAAAAAAATTACTGAAACAAGTCTTGAAAAAAAAGTTCTGAAAACAATGTCCGGTTAAAAATGCCCTGAGAGTAAGACCTCGAAAAAAGTCCTGAAGAATGAAGTCCCGAAAGAAGAGTCCTGAGAAAAGGGTCCCGAAAAAAATCGCTATAACGAACCTGAAAAAGTCCTGAATAAAGTCTTGAAGAAGAAAGCCTTGAAAATAAAATCTCGAAAAAGAGACCTGAAGAAAGTCCTGAAAAAGTAGTTTTGAAAAAAATAAATTCCAAAAACTTCTCTAAATATCCTGAAGAGAGTTCTGAAAGGCCTAAAAAAATCTTGAAAATATCTACTGAGAAATCCTAAAAAAGACCTGACAAAATCCCGAAAAACGTCGCGAAAACAGTCCTGAAAAAAAATCCCTATAACAGATTTGAAAAAGTTCCAGAAAAAGTCTTAAAAAGTTCTGGAAAAACGGTAAGAAAAAAAATGTTCTGTAAAAAGGTTCTGAAAACAGTTCTGGACAAAAGTCTCGAAAATAGTCCTGCAAAAGAATCGAAAAAATAAAAGTCCAGAAAAAAAAAGCCCTAAAGAAAGAGGTCTTAAAAAAAAATTACTGAAAAAACTTGTGAAAACAATGTCCCGATAAAAATGTCCTGAAAGAAAGACCTTGAAAAAATCCTGGAAAATGAATTCCAGAAAAAAGAATCCTGAGAAAAGGGTCCCGAAAAAATCCCTATAAAGGACCTGAAAAAAAGTTCTGAAAAATGCCCTGACAAATGGTTCTGAAAAAAATTGTCTTGAAAAAAAAACAAAACTCCAAAAAAAAACCGGGTTAAAGTTCTCAAAAAATACTAAAAAAAGGCCTTAGAATAGAAAAGTTCTGGAAAAAAGAGTCCTAAAAAAAGGATCCGGAAAATTTTTTTAAAAGTTGGTTCACTGACACTCAACTTTTCAAGATCTTGCAAATACAACAGAAAAGAAACGAATTCGAGTCGCAGCTAATTTTTAGTTTCGTTCAATTAAAGAAATTTTGAAAACTTTGTTCATTATCTTGTTCAACTGTTCAAGTTTCTTCAATTGCTGCCAAAATAACGAATTCGAGTCGCAATTGTATAAGTAGTTCCGAACCATTGAAGAAATTTCAAAAATTCTTTTGCCATCTTACTCTACCCTTCAAGCTCTTTTAAGCAGAGCGATTAAGTGAATTCGCGTTGCGATTGTTTTTTAGTTTTTCAGCTATAAGTCCTGGACCCTGGACCATTGAAGATATTTCAAAAATTCATTCATCATCTTTCTCTAATCTACACGCTCTTTTAATTAGAGCGAAACAAGTGAATTCACGTTGCGATTGTTTTTTAGGCCATAAGTTTCTAACAACTGAAGAAATTTTCATCTCTCTCTAACTCTTTGAGCTCTTATAATTAGAGCGAAAAGGGTGAATTCGAGTCGCGATTGTAATTTCAGTTTTTCAGCTAACGAATTCGAGTCGCAATTGTTTTTCAATTTTGCAGCTATCAGTTCTGGACCATTGAGGAAATTTCAAAACCATCTTACTCTACTCTTCGAGATCTTTTAGTTAGAAAATCGAAGAGAAACTTCGAATCTTTGAAGCTTTGGAACTTCAATCTTCGAAGATTTCATATGAATCTTCGAAGATTTGCTATGAATCTTCGAATCTTCAAAGTTTCAAATTTTCAAAACTGGCCATCTTCGAAGAAAAATTTCAGCCTTATTCCGAACCACTCAATAAATTTCAAAAAATCGTTCACTATCTTCCTCTTCGCTTCAATTTCTTTTAATTGCCGTTCAAAATAGAAGTCGAGTCGCACAAGAAAATCTAAAAATAAAATTATTATTGTGGAGGGGGAGCTGAAATCTTCCTTGCATAGGGGCGTCGAAACCCGCAGAGCCGGTACTGTAGGGATGAAGACAAACAATGTTTATTTATAGTATTTATTTTCTTGGTACCGAAAAGAAGTAAATAAAATCAAAGATGACAGAAAAACAATGAAAACAGAAAAAGATAAAAATGGTAAAATGCATTACCTAAACAATACAAGATAATGAAGATTCAACGCAGGTGGCAAGACTAAATTAGAACACAACAAAATTATTAACTCAAAGAATCATACTAAATATTTGTTGCTTAGGAACGGTTCATTTTGTTTTACCGTTATTATATGAAAACACTTAATTTCAAGAAATGTTCACCACTTTGATTTATTTTTACGGTTGTGTGGATTTAATAAAAAACAATCACATTGTATTTTTACAGTTTCCTACACTAATGACGTCATTAGAATTTTCGCCATCCCAAAATCCATTTGTGCATTAAGTGCGCAAAGTATGTGTTTGCCGACTGAGATAGACAGTTGCCGTAGAAAAAAATATTTTTGTTTTAATTTGAAAACCATAATAAATATGTCAATGTGTCAAACTAGTAACAAATACATTCGAAACGTGTCCTAAACAGTTCGGAATGTTTTAATATCGCTTTTCAATTTCCATTCAGAGCGACGGCACGCGCATACAGAATGCTCTTCATTTGCATTCAACAGTGTGCACCGCCTCAAAAATGCAAAAGTGAAAATATCGTAACGGAACTATGTACAAATTCGCACCAAAATGTGCAGAAATTGTGGCCAGCCTCATTCGTCGAGACAATAAAAATCTGCACGTGTTAGAAAACGTCAAGAAGTCGGCAGTGTGACATACGGAGAAAGTGGGCAATGACCGATACATTGTTTAATAATCTACAAAATTAAGAAGATGAGTAGAAAAGGGAAAGATATATTGTGCGTACGTGATAACCATTTGATTTTCACATTTTCTTCTCTCCGGCAGTGCATTGATAATTGTAAATGAAATTTTTTTATCCAGAAGATTTTTGTACTTTTTCTCTAAAATAATTGGGGAAGTAAGAAAATTCATAAATGTGGTTTACATGTTAATCCTTTTAGTTGCGAATTATTTTTCATTTTATCGTATCAAAATGACACCTTTTGTTTTATTAAATTTTAATGGAAAAATGTATCCTCATTACAGAGGTTTCCAAGTCGTGTATTTTACTGATGACTCTTCACAGCAACTACTATTTTGAGCAGTGGCGGCTCGTGGAAAATGTTGATGGTAGAGCCACTTAGCATACGCAATATGCTCAAAATCGATCATTGAAAACCTTTACTTGTTGCAGAAACATTAAATAAAGACAATCAATCTTCTTCGTCTACGGAAATCAATTAAACGACGAATTGTATTTTGTAACCTTATCTACATCTCCTTAAATTAAGAATTTGAAACTTATTTTTAGTTAAAAAACGGAAAATATTTTTTGATCTTATCAAGTACCGAAAGAATTAGCAAAATCTGTCCTTTTGTATCCTAAAAAAAAAGAAACCAATTGAACTACAAATTTAATTTTTTGTGTCTTATCTGCATCTATTCGGCGAGTACAACACTTTGCTGAAAGAATTTGCCAAATTTGGTCATCCGTGCACAATTATCCTAAAAAAAATACAACTGAAGATAAATGATTTTTTTTTATCATCTACATTTATTCGATGAGTACAATACTTTTTAGGAGGAATTTTTAAAATCGGCCATTTCGTTCAAGAGCTATCTTCTCAAAATCACAGAACAATTGAGCAATTAATTAATTTTTTTATGCGTACACACGGTGAGTGTTATACTTTCCTGGAAGAGTTTTAAATATCTGTTTATCTGTTCAAGAATTATCCTCAACGACCAGAAAACCGTTATACGACAAATATAATTTTTTGGTCTTACCTATTCGACGAGTTCAACACTTTGCTGGAAGAATTTGCCAAATTTGGTCATCCGTTCAAGAGTTATCCTCTGAAACCCGAAAACAATGGAACAACAAATTTATTTTTTGGTTCTATTTACATCTTTCCGATGAATATAAGACTTTGCCGAAAGAATTTTACAAATCTCGTCGTCAGTTCAAAAGTTAAAATGTTGGAAATTTAAAAAATGCAATTTTGCATGTCAAGAAAATAATTCTTAACCCGTTATAAAATTACATAAAATGTGTCATATTTTGACGTTTGAATCGTCAAAATCGAACAATGCGTGCGACAGTTGTGCAATTCAAAATCGCGTTTCTAAAATCTTGGAAATTTAAAAACAGCAATTTTCCATTTCCTGTTAGTTTCACGAGAATATATTGTAATCAATTTTAAAATAACACTAAATTCGCCATATTTTGACGTTTAAATCATTATAACCGGGCAACGCATTCGGCAGGTGTGCAATTTCAAAAATCAAAATCGCGATTTTGAAATCTTGGAAATTTAAAAACTGCAAATTTTGCATTTCGTGTTAATTTCAAGAAAAAATTCCGTAATCCGTTCTAAACTTACACTAAATTGTCCATATTTTGACGTTTGAATCATAAAAATCGAACAGTGCGGTCGGCAGTTGTGCAATTTAAAAAATCAAAATCACGATTTTAAAATTTTCGAAATTAAAAAGAGTGAGATTTTAAATCCGCTTTAAAATTACACGTTTGCCATATTTTCAAAATCGAACACCGCGTTCGGCAGTTGTGTGATTTCTAAAATCATTACCGTGATTTTCTATTTTCGAATATTGAAAACGTGTGAGTTTCTCATTTTGCGTTGATTTCATAAACAAAATTAAACTAAATTTGCCACGTTCGTAGAATCAGGCAAAATTCGATTAGAATCTAAGATTCTCTTGGTTATACTGAGTAAAGTTTTCTGAGGTTACTTTAAAAAAACAGGTACTAAATAACTACTTATTTTTCAGTAACAGTAACTGTCACTTTAAACAGCGGTTACTAAATAACTAGTTATTTTGTTTTCTTCACTACAAGAACAGCTACAACGATTTGTCACATTTTGAGGATATAATGTCAAAATCGGACAGTTAAATTTTCAGGCATTGAAATCGTGCAATTTTAACGTTTTACGTTAATTCTAAAACACCAGAAATTAATTTAACAGCAAATTTAATTTTTTAGCATCAACATCTTCTGTACTAAAAGAATTTGAACTCTGTCTTTTCGTTTAAAAGTTAACCTCAACAATATTAGAAAATTATTTATTTTTTAATCTCATCTACATCTGTTCAATTAGTAGAACGCATTTTCAAAATCTGTCCTTTCACTCAAAAAAATACAAACTACATTTTTTGGGTCTTAGCTGCATCTATTTAATGATTGAAACATGTTGCCAGAAGAATTTGCCAAATTTGGTCATCAGTTCAAGAGATTCTCAAAAAGGAATAATCTTTTGGTCCTCTCTACATTTATTCGATGAGTACACTTTTCTGAAAGAATTTTTAATATCTGCCATTTTGTTCAAGAGTTATATTTTCAAAACCGTAAAAAAATTGAACGACGAATTTAATGTTTCATCTTATCTACATCAATTCAGTGAGTACAATACTTTGCCGGAAGAATTTTCAAAATCAGTTGAGTTATCCTCAAAAAAGAACGACGGGTGCTGGATGAATTTTTAAAATGTTTTCCATTTTTTTCTCAATTGACATTTATTTCATGAGTACATGACTTGCCTGCAAATTTTCTCGATAGTACATGAGCAAAAGGGCTTATTCGGCAATGAATGAAAATAAGTTTATTAATCGTGTGCGGTGCGGAAATAGGACTAACAAGTGCACGTTGTCGTCGCGTGCACGAGATGAGCCAGAAATGATTTGGCTCCAATTGCAGGTTCAGAACGCGCTTCCCCCGAATCGCGCACCTCCCCGCCGCTGCGTACATTCTAACGAAATGCCGTACCAGAAGAAAGTTGGCTCCGTTTGCGTTGGGGAACAAATGCATTGCGATTTTTATCCACTCATTAAACTTCCACTGGCATTGTTTTAAAATTTAGATGTTTTTAGAAATGCAAAATTCTTTGCGAGCATGAAATTAGAGGCTCTACGCCCCTGATTTTGAGGATTTTATTTTCGAATATTTGTTCACTATTTCTAAGGTATTTTACTCTAAGCATTTAAATTCAATAATCGAGATACAAAATGAAATTGAAAAGTTTACATGGAAGTACCCTACAATCACGTCACTTTCGATAAACTGTCAAACCACACAGGTCACTACAATATCGGCACGAACTGCACTCGGAAATACCAACTTTGGAACAGCAAATTTATTCTCCTGAATACAGTTCGGGTTTACCAATTAATTTAGAACATTTATAATGCAGTTTGCGATTAACAATAAAAAACATACATTTTATTAGTAATACCCGAGCTACGAGTATATTAGAAAATAACAGTGTAAATATCACCGTTTGGTGATCACGAACCCAGTTCGAGATTACCACTTGACGCATTAAAATCGAAACCCGAACTGGGTAAGGGACTGCCACCAAAAGGATTAAATTCCTAGATTTTACTTTGAAAATATATTTTCATCTATCTAATGAAGCTTCTGTGTGGAGAAACATTGTTCTAGAACAATAAAAAACATTTTAAGGCTTGCCATAATAGTTCGATATTAGTAGGCTTATTAGGCTTTTAGTGTATCAAGATCTTAAATTATCCAAAATAACACCAATACTGCCCAAAATCTACATTTAATCACCCGCAGAATATTTAGTTCTGGATCGTCGCCTTCGCCATACCAAGCAAAATTTTATGGCAAAAACACAAGGAAATTTATTCATTGTCATTACTATTCAAGCCTTAATAGAAATTCAGTCCATAAAGCACGCCGCGTTAGGACAAGTGAAAACGTTCCAAATGGGTTAATGGGTAATCGGTATAATGGCAACGGATACATATTTAGGGATATGTGAAAATTAAACGTGACAATTAAACCGGGTGGAAATTTTTTGAAAGTGCGACTTTTAATTTCGTTGGGTCGGTTCATTCATAAGGCGATGGGAAATTTGTCTTAATCGACGCTTAATATTTAATTAGTCAACATTTCTTGGGTAAATATTTGAGGCGTATACAGAGCTGAAGTGCTGTTAAGCAAACAATGTGAAATACGAGTACAATGCTAATTGAGTGTGTTATTCAGTATTATAACCGGATCAAACACAGACCATACCCATGTTCATATATGTCAGCAACACGTTTTTATCTTGCACAATGGTAATCATCTGTTGAACGGTTGTAATATGATAATAAGAAAAATCGCTTGTTTTTTTTATGGACATCAAAAGATGTTTAACGTCCGAGATTGGTTGTAAATTTGCAACTACACCAAATACTTATTTGGTATTATAATAAATAACATCTGCTATGAAATCATGACGCATCGATTAAACTGAAAATGTTGGGTATATCAGGAAAACTATCCGCAGAAACTTTGTACGGCGAAAGTTAAAAAAAAAGTTCTTGCTGTTTAACCAGTGTGACGAAATGTCAAATTTATCACATCATTTGTATAAGGACAAAAACACCCCATTAGTTTCCTAGACATCCCAATATTTATTTTTTTACTCCGAATGCTGAGATATCCTGTGTCGAGATTTCCCGGTACTGACTTAACTGGTGCCGATTTATCCGACGCCAAGATATCCGGAGACGATTTATCCGGTGCCGAATTGTCCCGTTGACAACTCGCCACTGGCGAGTCGTTTGGTGCCGAGTTGTCCATATTCAACATGTGACGCAAACAGAGAGTGAAATTTAGAAAAATTGAAATAATTTCCGAGTCTCAATAAAAATATAAAAATAATTGCTATCGACTTAAAACTTTCCAAATTTACGCAAAATTAATGCTAAAGTAAATATCTGTAAAAACGATTAACGTTTCATCTCCAGATTTTAAAATAATTTTACGTAAACAGAGAGTTAAGTTTAGAAAAATTGAAATAATTTCAGTCTCAATAAAAATATAAAAATAATTGCTATCGACTTAAAACTTTCCAAATTTACGCAAAATTAATGCTAAAGTAGTTATCTGTAAAAGCGATTAACATTTCATCCCCAAATTTTAAAATAATTTTACGTAAACAGAGAGTTAAGTTTAGAAAAATTGTACTAATTTTAGAGTCTCAATAAAAATATAAAAATAATTGCCATCGACTTAAAACTTTCCAAATTTACGCAAATTAATGCTAAAGTGGGTATCTGTAAAAACGATTAACATTTCATCCCCAGATTTTAAAATAATTTTACGTAAACAGAGAGTTAAGTTGAGAAAAATTGAAATAATTTCAAAGTCTCAATAAAAATATAAAAATAATTGCTATGGACTTAAAACTTTCCAAATTTACGCAAAATTAATGCTAAAGTAGGTATCTGTAAAAACGATTAACATTTCATCCCCAGATTTTAAAATAATTTTACGTAAACAGAGAGTTAAGTTTAGAAAAACTGTACTAATTTTAGAGTCTCAATAAAAATATAAAAATAATTGCCATCGACTTAAAACTTTCCAAATTTACGCAAATTAATGCTAAAGTGGGTATCTGTAAAAACGATTAACATTTCATCCCCAGATTTTGAAATAATTTTACGTAAACAGAGAGTTAAGTTTAGAAAAATTGAAATAATTTCAGAGTCTCAATAAAAATATAAAAATAATTGCCATCGACTTAAAACTTTCCAAATTTACGCAAATTAATGCTAAAGTAGGAATCTGTAAAAACGATTAACATTTCATTCCCAGATTTTAAAATAATTTCACGTAAACAGAAAGTTAAGTTTAGAAAAATTGAAATAATTTCACAATCTCAATAAAAATATAAAAATAATTGCTATCGACTTAAAACTTTCCAAATTTACGCAAATTAATGCTAAAGTAGGTATCTGTAAAAACGATTAACATTTCATCCCCAGATTTTAAAATAATTTTGCGTAAACAGAGAGTTAAGTTTAGAAAAATTGAAATAATTTCGAAGTCTCAATAAAAATATAAAAATAATTGCTATCGGCTTAAAACTTTTCAAATTTACGCAAAATTAATGCTAAAGTAGGTATCTGTAAAAACGATTAACATTTCATCCTCAGATTTTAAAATAATTTTACGTAAACAGAGAGTTAAGTTTAGAAAAATTGAAATAATTTCAGCCTCAATAAAAATATAAAAATAATTGCTATCGACTTAAAACTTTCCAAATTTACGCAAAATTAATGCTAAAGTAGGTATCTGTAAAAACGATTAACATTTCATCCCCAGATTTTGAAATAATTTTACGTAAACAGAGAGTTAAGTTTAGAAAAATTGAAATAATGTCAGAGTCTCAATAAAAATATAAAAATTATTACTATCGACTTAAAACTTTCCAAACTTACGCAAAATTAATGCTAAAGTAGGTATCTATAAAAACGATTAACATTTCATCCCCAGATTTTAAAATAATTTCGCGTAAACAGAGAGTTAAGTTTAGAGAAATTGAAATAATTTCAGAGTCTCAATAAATATATAAAAATAATTGCGATCGACTTAAAACTTTTCAAATTTATGCAAAATTAATGCTAAAGTAGGTATCTGTAAAAACGATTAACATTTCATCCCCAGATTTTGAAATAATTTAACGTAAACAGAGAGTTAAGTTCAGAAAAATTGAAATAATTTCAGAGTCTCAATAAAAATATAAAAATAATTGCTATCGACTTAAAACTTTCCAAATTTACGCAAAATTAATGCTAAAGTAGGTATCTGTAAAAACAATTAACATTTCATCCCCTGATTTTGAAATAATTTTACGTAAACAGAGAGTTAAGTTTAGAAAAATTGAAATAATGTCAGAGTCTCAATAAAAATATAAAAATAATTACTATCGACTTAAAACTTTTCAAATTTACGCAAAATTAATGCCAAAGTAGGTATCTGTAAAAACTATTAACATTTCATCCCCAAATTTTAAAATAATTTTACATAAACAGAGAGTTAAGTTTAGAAAAATTGAAATAATTTCAGAGTCTCAATAAAAATATAAAAATAATTGCTATCGACTTAAAACTTTCCAAATTTACGTAAAATTAATGCTAAAGTAGGTATCTGTAAAAACAATTAACATTTCATCCCCTGATTTTGAAATAATTTTACGTGAACAGAGAGTTAAGTTTAGAAAAATTGAAATAATGTCAAAGTCTCAATAAAAATATAAAAATAATTACTATCGACTTAAAACCTTTCAAATTTACGCAAAATTAATGCCAAAGTAGGTATCTGTAAAAACTATTAACATTTCATCCCCAAATTTTAAAATAATTTTACATAAACAGAGAGTTAAGTTTAGAAAAATTGAAATAATTTCAGAGTCTCAATAAAAATATAAAAATAATTGCTATCGACTTAAAACTTTCCAAATTTACGTAAAATTAATGCTAAAGTAGGTATCTGTAAAAACAATTAACATTTCATCCCCTGATTTTGAAATAATTTTACGTGAACAGAGAGTTAAGTTTAGAAAAATTGAAATAATGTCAAAGTCTCAATAAAAATATAAAAATAATTACTATCGACTTAAAACCTTTCAAATTTACGCAAAATTAATGCCAAAGTAGGTATCTGTAAAAACTATTAACATTTCATCCCCTGATTTTAAAATAATTTTACGTAAACAGAGAGTTAAGTTTAGAAAAATTGAAATAATTTCAGAGTCTCAATAAAAATATAAAAATAATTGCTATCAACTTAAAACTTTCCAAATTTACGCAAAATTAATGTTAAAGTAGGTATCTGTAAAAACGATTAACATTTCATCCCCAGATTTTAAAATAATTTTACGTAAACAGAGAGTTAAGTTTAGAAAAATTGAAATAATTTCAGAGTCTCAATAAAAATATAAAAATAATTGCTATGGACTTAAAACTTTCCAAATTTACGCAAAATTAATGCTAAAGTAGGTATCTGTAAAAACGATTACCATTTCATCCCCAGATTTTAAAATAATTTCGCGTAAGCACAGAATTAAGTTTAGAAAAATTGAAATAATTTCAGAGTCTCAATAAAAATATAAAAATAATTGCTATAGACTTAAAACTTTCCAAATTTACGCAAAATGAATGCTAAAGTAGGTATCTGTAAAAACAATTAACATTTCATCCCCAGATTTTAAAATAATTTTACGTAAACAGAGAGTTAAGTTTAGAAAAGTTGAAATAATTTCCGAGTCTCAATAAAAATATAAAAATAATTGCTATGGACTTAAAACTTTTCAAATTTACGCAAAATTAATGCTAAGGTACGTATCTGTAAAAACGATTGAAATTTCATCCCCAGTTTTTAAAATAATTTTACGTAAACAGAGAGTTAAGTTTAGAAAAATTGAAATAATTTCAGAGTCTCAATAAAAATATAAAAATAATTACTATCGACTTAAAACTTTCCAAATTTACGCAAAATTAATGCTAAGGGACGTATCTGTAAAAAAGTAGCGTTCCCCATTTAAAGTTTCTTAAAAAAATATCATTAAAGAATTCGATTTTCTACAATGCCTGCCCACAGATTTAATTTTGAGGATGCTGTGTGTGGTATTCTTGTGTCCATTGAGGATTTTTAGTTGCCCAATACCTGCAGTGTCGATTCAAAACAATAAGAAAAAAAAATCCGTTTGATTTAAATTTTGATTTTTAGCCGCAATCATCTGCTCACAAAATACTAATCGACGTGTCCGAGCGTTTTACCAGAAATTAATCACCTGAATTTTGAAGGAATTTGTTCCTTTCGTCATGAACGCACTGTATCTATATATGTGTCAAAATAACTGGATAATTTCAGAAAGAAATGTTACTTAAATTCTAAAACAGTTATTACTTAAATTTAAATAATAAAAGGTTTTGTAACGGCGTCTAGTCATGCTACTGCCTTTAAAAAATAAACTTATCAAAATCCAATCTTTATAATTCCTTAAGTGATTAAGATTTTTTTAAGCTTAAACTATTCTTTAAATTTCTACAATCTATAGAATTCTTTGTACAAAATTCGAAAAATATTTTGGAAAGGGTTTTAAATTCTTTTGATCCGAACATATTTTATGGATTTATGAGAATTAAAAGAATTCTTCGTATGAAATTCGAAAAAGATTTTGGACACATATTAAAATTTTTTTGTTTTTTTCTATATAATTCTAAGAATTATTTTTGGAATGCGCTAATACGAGTGATTGGTACGAATCCTTAACCATTAGCAGTTAAAATTTTGGTAGCATAAATAACAGCAAAAACAAGTAAATCTTTTTTGATTCTCATACATTAACATAATCGCACAAGCTTTAATCAAACCGATTCGAAACGCCGTCAACTTAAATGATTAAAGAAACATCCGCGACATGTTAATTACACCGAAGAGATAGCCGCATCCATTATGTAAATACATTGATAACTCGGATGATGCATTCGGTCCACGCTCGACTCTCAAGAGCAACAATTGCCTTATTACATGTAATAATAACCCACGCATTCTCCGCTTGACCATCGTCTTTACTATTCGTAGTAATCGGATAATGGTGCATTAGTCCTCGTCGGTTGGCGGTGCGATGGTATCAATGAATGAATGGGGATAGAGCCGAGAAGAGAAAATAAAGAAAAGTCAAAGAGGGGGCCATTTCATGTCGTCAACCACACTACTCTTTACTCTTTATGTGATCAGTTCACATTCGGTCTTCTTTATATGAGGAAGGTAATCAGCCGATAATTAACAGTTGAATTAGTGCCATCGGCGAGTCGCGAGCGTTTCGGACCTTTTCTCGTGCAATCATCAGTGCTTGTGCTTTGGAATTAATTTCGATCGTTGACGATGACGATGTGCTTCCATGCGTTGGGCGATTATTACACGAACCGATAATTGTTGGATTACTTTTTTGCGTTTGTTTTTTTTTTTCGTGTCCGGATATTATAACAATACTGGTAATATTATTATTTCTTAACAAGTACTAACTCTAAAAAGTTGTGTTGGGTGATATAATTAATAATTAGTTAATTGAATTGAGTAATAAGTTTCAAAATTAACTACCATTTTGTGGTTTCATTTAATCTTTATTTTAACGGAAATAACCTTTTCCAAAAAAAAAAAACAATCAGGGACTGTAGGCTTTAACAAAGGCTGCAAGTAAAATGTTTCTATGTTCTTGTCATTTTGAATTATTGATTAAATATTATAAAGTGTCAAGCTGACGTTTAAAGTCAAATAAATGCCTCCAATTAGAGAAAGAAGAAGCAACATATTGCAAAAATTCAATTGAATATAAAATACACCATGAAGGTAAACCGCGGGTACGAGTGGAAGATCATGGAATTAACTCTCCTTTTTTCACGTGTGATCAGAATTTTGGTTGATTTTTTTTTGTACAATAATGGGCGCGTTCGTCAGAATTTTCATCTGTCAACATATTTATTTTGATTTACGCTGCATGTTGGTATTTGATGAACGCTACTTTTGTAACCTCCATTTCTGTGGCAACTTCAAAACTTAATTCCAACAGCAATCAGTCTAATTTGTACGATTGGTAAAATGGCGACCGCTGGAGGAACTTGTTCACGATCAACAGTGTAAATATGTATTTCACTGAGTTTCCTATAAAAAATTAATATTAAGAAAATGAACGATTGAAAATATTTTTTATTTAACGAAAATTGTGAAATCATTTATAGGATTTTTTTTCGCCTAAAAATTATAACATTCGGTGTATTATTTTAAACAAAAGGATTTTTTTTTTATTTAACGAAAAACTTGTGAAATCATTTGCAGAACGATTTTTTTTTCCAATACAGAATATAAAATTATGTATTTTTTTAAAGCAAACGTTTTTTTTTATTTAACAAAAAACTTGTGAAATAATTTGTAGAACCCACCCACGAGCTTCTCACAGATATTAGTTTTCGAAGTTTGAATTATTCGAAATTATTTAACAATAACCAATATTTCGCGATTAAATATTAATAGTGTTCAATATTTAAATTAGATCGCGAAGGCGATCAATTTTATTTATTGATGCAGCTTATGAATAACTACATGACATCATTGCCTGTCTGAGCTCAATATAATCTTTCGATTTTATCAGTTGCAAAAAACTTGTTTCGTGTCTGGCCTTTAAATTTATGGCACGCTTATTGTTTTGATGCGGAGAATCTGATTTCAATTGATTTACAGCCCATTGTTGCGATCGTTTTGAATCATTTTAAAAACACACGCAAATTTGCCAATTTGACCATAAATAGGCCATAGATCCTCTTTAGTAACAAGTAAATTGTAGAGTAGATCAGAGTCAAGAAACAGATGAAATCAAATACTGTTTTCTTGTTGAATTAGCATCTCGATACGCCAGAAAATAAGGATTTGAAATAATTGTTTGATTATCTTCAACCGTTCACGAGATATTCCGCTATATGTCAAAAAACAAATGAAACTAAATACTTTTTTTTGTTAAATTCGCATCTCTATAAGGCGGAGGATAAGAAATTAAAATCATTTTTTTGTTTATCTTCAACCGTTCAAGAGATATTCAGCTATATGTCAAAAAACAAATGAAACCAAATACTGTTTTATTCTTAAATTAACATCTAGATAAGGCGGAGAATAAGAATTTGAAAGCATTTTTTTTATTATCTTCAACTGTTCACGAGATATTCACCTAAGCGTCAAAAAAACAAATGAAACCAAATACGTTTTTTTGTTGAATTCGCATCTCTATAAGGCGGAGGATAAGAAATTGAAATCATTTTTTGATTATCTTCAACCGTTCACGAAATATTCAGCAATATATTAAAAAACAAATGAAACCAAAAACTGTTTTCTTATTGAATTTCCATCTCGATACGCCGGAGAATAAGAATTTGAAATCAGTTTTTAATAATCTTCAACCGTTCACGAGTTATTCAGCTACACGTTAAAAAACAAATGGAACCAAATGCAATTTTATTATCGAATTAGCATCTCGATAAGCCGAAGAATAAGAATTTGAAATCATGTTTTTATTATCTTCAACCGTTCACGAGATATTCACCTTTATGTCAAAAACAAATGAAACCAAAAACTGTTTTATTGTCGAATTACTATCTCGATAAGCCGGAAAATAAGAATTTAAAATCATTTTTACTTTCTCTTTCTCCATTACGAAGTTATGGTGATCGTGAAAATGCATCAATTTTTTTCTTAAAGGAAATATCCGTTTTGAGATCTCTAGAGACGATTTCAAGATTTTTGGAAAAATGGTGATGTGGCCATCATGTTACTTTCTCCTATTTTATGGTATCATAGTTATTTATGATGTATTTTTAATTTAAATGTACATTTTGTAGGATCGGATGATGACGTTTAAAACGTCAAAATTATTAAAGATGAAAATGACAAATTATACTTCAAATTCTAATGGGCAGTTTACTCAAGAAGGCGGGCGGGTGGGCCGTGTCCCTACCTCCAATTTTTGGATGATGAGCAAGAGTTTACAAGCCGAAATTAATTAATAACTCAAGAGTAAGAGAGACATTTAAGACTTTATAATTTTGTGATTCACTTATTTATTGGTGAAAATATCGGCGCGTGGGCAATAGATTGGATTGTAGGATAGGGTCCACCCACCGCCCGCCCTATCAACTTTGTGTTAACCTACAAATCCTGTTACGTTAACGGAACTTGTTTGGTAAATAATTGGAAAAGTTGAAAGTTTACAAAACGCGATTTCGTAGTTTAAATCCAAATGGAATGAGAGGCAGGTGGGTGGGCCCTGTCCCACCCTCCAATTTATGGATGATAAATAAGAGTTTATATATCGAGATTAATTAATAACATAAGAATAAGAAAGACATTTAAGACTTTATGTTTTTATGATTCACTTATTTATTGGTGGAAATATCGAAGCGTGGGCAACAGGTTGGATTGTAGGATAAGGCCCACCCACCACCCACTGTATCAACTTTATTTTAACCTATAGATCCTGTTTGGTTAACGGAACTTCTTTGGCAAATAATTGAAAAAGTTAAATGTTTACAAAACGTGATTTTGTAGTTTAAGTTCAAGTGGAACTTGAGGCGGATGGGTGGACTGTCAACAACACTTCAGAATTGATGATAATTAAAGATTTTGAAGGAATCACTCAAATTCCTCCACCTGAGATAAAATGGTGACGATTAAAAATCAAGAGTTTGAATTACACATTGTTGAAAATTGGATTTCTCGCTGTAAAAAATGTCTTGTAGTCATACAGCTAGTTAAGACTGTCAAAATCACTTCAGAATGGATGATAATTGAAGATTTTGGAAGAATCACTCAAATTCCTCCACCAGAGATAAAATGGTGACGATCGAAAGTCAAGAGTTTGAATTGCAAATTGTTGAAAATTGGAATTCTCGCTGTAAAAAATGTCTTGTAGTAATGCAGCTAGTTAAGACTGTCAAGATCACTTCAGAATTGATGATAATTTAAGATTTTGAAGGAATCATTCAAATTCCTCCACCTGAGGAAAAATGGTGACGATTAAAAATCAAGAGTTTGAATTGAAAATTGTTGAAAATTTTATTTCTCGCTGTGAAAAATGTCTTGTGGTAATACAGCTAGTTCCGACTGTCAAAATTACTTCAGAATTGATCATAATTGAAGATTTTAGAATAATCATTCAAATTCCTCCACCAGAGATAAAATAGTGGCGAACAAAAGTCAAGAATTTGAATTGCAAATTGTTGAAAATTGAATTTCTGGCTTTAAAAAATGTCTTGTAGTAATACAACTAGTTGAGACTATCAAAATTACTTTAGATTTGATCATACTTGAAGATTTTGGAAGAATCACTCAAACTCCTCCACTAGAGATAAAATGGTGACGATCAAAAGTCAAGAGTTTGATTTGCAAATTGTTGAAAATAGAATTTCTCGCTGTAAAAAATGTCTTGTAGTAATGCAGTTAGTTAAAACTATCAAAATCACATTAGAATTGACGATAATTGAAAATTTTGAAGGAATCACTCAAATTTTGCCACCAGAGATAAAATGGTGACGATCAAAAATCAAGAGTTTGGATTGCAAATTGTTGAAAATTGGATTTCTCGCTTTAAAACATGTCTTGTAGTAATACAGCTAGTTCCGACTGTCAAAATAACTTTAGAATTGATCATAATTGAAGATTTTGAAAGAATCACTCAAATGGCGACGATCAAAAGTCAAGAGTTTGAATTGCATATTGTTGAAAATTGGATTTCTCGCTTTAAAAAATGCCTTGTAGTAATACAGCTAGCTCCGACTGTCAAAATTACTTTGGAATTGATCATAGTTAAGGCTTTTAGAAGAATCACTTAAATTTCTCCACCAGAGATAAAATGGTGACGATCAAAAGTCAAGAGTTTGAATTGCAAATTGTTGAAAATTTGATTTCTCGCTGTTAAAATGTCTTGTAGTAATGCAGCTAGTTAATACTGTCAAAATCACTTCAGAATTAATGATAATTAAAGATTTTGAGGGAATCACTCAAATTCCTCCGCCAGAGATAAAATAGTGACGATTAAAATTCAAGAATTTGAATTGCAAATTGTTGAAAATTTGATTTCTCGCTGTTAAAATGTCTTGTAGTAATACAGCTAGCTCTGACTGTCAAAATTACTTTAGAATTGATCATACTGAAAGATTTTGGAAGAATCACTCAAATTCCTGCATCAGAGATAAAATGGTGACGATCAAAATCAAGAGTTTGAATTGCAAATTGTTGAACATTTTATTTCTCGCTGTAAAAAATGTCTTGTGGTAATACAGCTAGTTCCGACTGTCAAAATTACTTCAGAATTGATCATAATTGAAGATTTTAGAATAATCATTCAAATTCCTCCACCAGAGATAAAATAGTGGCGAACAAAAGTCAAGAATTTGAATTGCAAATTGTTGAAAATTGAATTTCTGGCTTTAAAAAATGTCTTGTAGTAATACAACTAGTTGAGACTATCAAAATTACTTTAGATTTGATCATACTTGAAGATTTTGGAAGAATCACTCAAACTCCTCCACTAGAGATAAAATGGTGACGATCAAAAGTCAAGAGTTTGATTTGCAAATTGTTGAAAATAGAATTTCTCGCTGTAAAAAATGTCTTGTAGTAATGCAGTTAGTTAAAACTATCAAAATCACATTAGAATTGACGATAATTGAAAATTTTGAAGGAATCACTCAAATTTTGCCACCAGAGATAAAATGGTGACGATCAAAAATCAAGAGTTTGGATTGCAAATTGTTGAAAATTGGATTTCTCGCTGTAAAAAATGTCTTGTGGTAATACAGCTAGTTCCAACTGTCAAAATTACTTCAGAATTCATCATAATTGAAGATTTCGGAAGAATCACTCAAATTCATCTACCAGAGATAAAATGGTGACGATCAAAAGTCAAGAATTTGAATTGTAAATTGTTGAAAATTGGATTTCTCGCTTTAAAAAATGTCTTGTAGTAATACAGCAAGTTCCGACTGTTAAAATTACTTCAGAATTGATCATAATTGCAGATTTTGAAAGAATCACTCAAATTCCTTGACCAGAGATAAAATGGTGACGATTTAAAGTCAATAATTTGCAAATTGCAAATTGTTGAAAATTTGATTTATCGCTGTTAAAATGTCTTGTAGTAATACAGCCAGTTATAGGTGTCAAAATTACTTCAGAATTGATCATACTTAAGGATTGTAACAATTACTGAAATTCCTGCATCAGGGATAAAATGGTGACGATCAAAAGTCAAGAGTTTGAATTGTAAATTGTTGAAAATTGGATTTCTCGCTTTAAAATACAGTAATACAGCGACATAATGTAATGTAATGAATAGTTTGACATGTGTAACCGGTAGATGGAATAGCACGTAATAAATATTATTATTATTATTATTATTATTATTTAAAAAATGTCTTGTAGTAACATAGCTAGTTCCGACTGTCAAAATTATTTCAGAATTGATCATACTTGAAGATTTTGGAAGAATCACTCAAATTCCTGCATCAGAGATAAAATGGTGACGATCGAAATTCAAAAGTTTGAATTGCAAATTGTTGAAAATTGGATTTCTCGCTGTACAAAATGTCTTGTAGTAAAACAGCAAGTTCCGCTTGTCAAAATTACTTCAGAATTGATCATAATTGAAGATTTTGGAAGAATCACTCAAATTCCTTTATCAGAGATAAAATGGTGACGATCAAAAGTCAAGAATTTGAATTGCAAATTGTTGAAAATTTGGTTTCTCGCTATAAAAAATGTCTTGTTGTAATACAGCTAGTTCCGACTGTCAAAATGACTTTAGAGTTGATCATAATTGAAGATTTTGGAAAAATCACTCAAATTCCGCCACCAGAGATTCAATGGCGACGAACAAAAGTCAAAAGTTTGATTTCTCGCCGTTAAAATGTCTTGTAGTAATACAGCTAGCTCCGACCATCAAAATTACTTCAGAATTGATCATACTTGAAGATTTTGGAAGAATTACTCAAATTTCTCTACCGGAGATAAAATGGCAACGATCAAAAGTCAAGGGTTTGATTACAAATTGTTCAAAATTGGATTTCTTGCTGCAAAAAATGTTTTGTAGTAATACAGCAAGTTCCAACCATCAAAATTACTTCAGAATTGATCATAATTGAAGATTTTGGAAGAATCACTTAAATTTCGCTACCAGAGATAAAATGGTCACGATTGAAAATCAAGAATTTGAATTGTAAATTGTTGAAAATTGGATTTCTCGCTGTTAAAAAATGTCTTGTAGTAATACACCTAGTTCCGACTGTCAAAATCACTACAGAATTGATCATGATTAAAGATTTTGGAAGTATCACTTAAATTCCTTTACCAGAGATAAAATGGTCACGATTGAAAATCAAGTATTTGAATTGCAAATTGTTGAAAATTTGATTTCTCGCTGTTAAAATGTCTTGTAATAATACAGCTAGCTGTGACTGTCAAAATCACTTCAGAATTGATCATAATTGATGATTTTGAAAGAATCACTAAAATTCCTCCACCAGAGATAACATGGTGACGATCAAACGTCAAGAATTTGAATTGCAAATTGTTGAAAATTGAGTTTCTCGCTGTAGAAAATGTCTTGGAGTAATACATCACCATTTTTTTCATTATCTTCAACCGTTGACGAGATATTCAGCTATATGTCAAAAAAACTGTTTTCTTCTCGAATTAGCATCTCGAAAGGAATAAATGTCAAAAAAATTGTTTCAGGAAAACGGACCTGACAATAAGTACTCAATTACCGGTATCCGTTGAATTTCTCTCGGGAGATGATTAGAATGCTTCCTGGAAATTATAAAACCAGAGTGTGTGTGTGTGTAAAAATTAAAAATGGGAATCGATAAAAATTAATTTCAGTTTTCTAACCAATTAGCACGCATAAACAAGTCACCACAAAGATGGAAAATAAATCACCCGACGCGATCATTAATTACGGGTATTAATACCGCGGAAAGTTATAATTATGTCAGTGCTTATTTTCCGGTAGATTCCGATCCGATGCATCTTCTCATCTTCGCGATGCTGAGAAATATCGGTATTTATTGCGATAATTATCTGGACGCGAAGATTTATACGTTGAGAAATTGTAAGTTGAAAAGTGAAACTTTAGTAAACTTATATTTTTCACCGTAAATTAATAATAGCAAATGGGCTCCAAGACGTTGAATTGCAAGTGAGGCAAGATCAGATAATGAGTAAGATGATTTCGGATCGTTCGCAGCTTCGAAAGGCCTGATCAAATTTATAATCTCCAACCTAAACTTTTTCAGGGCAACGTAAATACTTTAATTAATTTTTAAAAACGATGGAAAATCACTTCCGACAAGTTTCGGCTGCAAGCCATTTTCATGGATGTACAAAATTATTTTTTTACAGGGTTACAGACTTTCTTAAATTTATTTAATGCATCTGCAAGTGAGGTTGCCTCAAATTTATTAATTATTACCTAATTGGACTATCAGCTATAAAAAATCTATTGTTTTTTTTTTCTGTAAAGATATAGCTCACAGAAAGTATTATAACTGTAACTGTTCCCAACTTTTACACACATTTCGTCTCCTCACGCCCAACCAACGCAACGTTTTTTTTTTTATTATTTATTATCCAACGATTTTAATGTCGGAGCTGTAAAGCTGTCACTCGGTCATGGGAAAGCAAGTCCTCCTCCTTTGTTATCTAACTAATTTTCGCTATTAGTTCGAACACGAGAAATTTTAGTGAGCATAAAAGTGTGCGTCTAGCCGCTATGTTATTAATGATAATAAAAGTAAAATACACTTCGCCGATAATTTATGGCCAGATGATTATTAAACTGGCGTTTATCGGCGGTGCACGTCCACGGCATCTTCTTGCAGGATGCGGAGATTTTATGAAATTAAAATTTATTGTATTCTAAATTAATCAAAATGTATGGAGAGTTAATATATGTAAAAAAAGTCTTTATTTCTTAAGACACAAGTTAATAGTGTTTTATTCCAAATTCAAAGTAAATTATTTAAATCTTCATCTATGTTTCAGTAGCGTAACCAATATAAAAATTTTGATGAAACCAATGTCACAAATAAAGTGGGCAATAAATATGATTGGTGTTTTTATTTTATAATCCTCGTCTTCTTCGGTCAATTATATCATCAATGATCCAAGTACAACGAATTAATCCTTTAATTGGAAAATGATCGCGCACAAGAACTCTCTGCTTGACATTATTAACGGTTGAAATCGAAAATTGAATAAATTACGAAAAAGCCGTCGTCGCAGTCAGCGGATATATTTTATGGTATAGATGACACCTACGCCGGTTCTCACGACACCTTTAACTGCTTGGGAGGTACCAGTTATCCATTTATGCCCCTATTACCAGGATGACCTACGCACACCTCCGTTTATTTCTGTCTCCATGGATACAAACCAGAACCAATCATTCATAAAAATTACATAGTTGAACAGGACAAAATTGAATAATCCTTAAGCAGTGAAGAGTGATTGAGTAAATGTATTGATCGAAATAGTCCAGAAATGTAATTGTCAAATCCAAATCCACTGTAAAAGATATAAATACGCTGTTGTTTCTAACATAAATAGCCATTTTTACTACTGGTACGGTTATGATAAATTGCAATCGTAAAAATAGTTGAACGCTCAGTGAAAGTAATGCCAGATGTAGTTGCAAAAAATCCAATACAACGAAGCGGGCTTAATTATTAATAACGTTGAAACAAATGGAAAGCAATAATTAATTTCCTCTTAGTCTTTACATCGATTAAAATTTAATTATCTGCGAGAAGAAATCTTCGGATGTTAAAGAAGTAACGCACGGTGCGCGTAACTTTAATGAAGCTCTCATGAAGTTACCTGAACTAACTTGTTTAACAGTTTATTGCCTGTTAATATTGGCACTGGCTTTTATTTAATTTCAAATACGGGTGTGAAGTTAGCAATAGATTTTAAAAATTCATATCTCGGAGAAAAGAAAAGTAATTCGAAAAAAAGTGAACCATACAATTAGGGAAGGTCTAAATTAATAACACAAAAAGAATCAATCTTTAATTTTAACCCTTTTTTTAATAAAATAAAATTTCGAAAAAAAATAATTTTATGAAAAATATTTTCAAGCAAGAGATGTTTATTTCTTTGTTGTCTTCATTATTTGTTTAAATGTTTTTGTGATATTTTTCAAATTTAAAAAATTATCGACAAGAAACAAAAAACGGTTAAGGTAAACACCCACTTCCGGTGTACGAAATTTTACTAAAAGCTTTTTTTTTTGGGATTACCAAATAAGACTTATGTTCAAAGTTTCATATTAATTCCTGGATTAGTTTTTGAGATAGAACGCGCACTTTGAATTTCACCTGACCTTACGTAGATGTCACAAGGTCAAACCAAGGTCACTATGTCACTACATTATAGTAACTGTTTTTAAATATTTTTTTCTAAAATTTTGTGCAAGTAAGAAATTTAGTGATAAATGTTTATAATTTTATATTGTATCTATCATGAGTAAAAAGGTAAAAAAAATAATATGACAGCATGCTGTTTCTATTTTTAATAATACTCTCACTCCATGTTGCTGTAAAAATCTAGAAACATCGCTTAACTACATTTGGAGCAAATTCCACGAAAACACAATTTGTAATTATCTAATAATAATTTTCGTTTTTGAGTTGTAGAACGCTTGCGATAAAAAGCAGAAAAATAAAAAATAGAAATACAGTTACCAAAACTCGTTAACTTAAAAATAATTTTTATTTTTGTAAATTTTTTAAATACAAAAGAGTCAAGTCAGCTTTGTGTTTTTTTTTAATTTTTCATTTTTGAGTTGTAGAACACTTGCGATAAAAAAACCGAAAAATAAAAAATCGAATTACCAAAACTCGTTAATTAAAAATTAAATCTAGTGTAAATCAAGCTCTACTTGAATTTTAGTAGTAGGCAAAGAAAAACTATATTAAACACAATTTGTCATTATTTCAGACTAACTTTATTTTTTTTTAAATAATACACCAATTTTCAACAACGTATTTTTTTATTTCTTCTCAGCGCCTTAAATTTTGAGAATATTTTCAGCACGGTTGGAGTTTTTGAATATTTTCGAATTTTCGGAAAAAAAATTGTAAATTACATTAACTGCTTTTGCAAAAAAATATAACATTGCTTGGATGCATTTAAAAAATAATCAAATAAATGCATGAAATTCTGGAAAAATTTTCAATTCAGAAAACATTATTCTTAAACTTTTGTGTTTTTTCGATTTTCAAGCGAGTTTTTGGAATTTTTGTTTTCATTGTCAAAACAATATGAAATTCTGAGATATATTACGTTAAATGCAAACCATTTAATGGGGGTTTTCATTATTTATGTCTAGCGTACTGTATTATGTTGTTTTTAACTCGTTTTTGTTTGTTTTTCACATCAAAGTTGTCGCAATTTTAAATTTTAAATTGTAATTTTAGTTTTTGTATTTTTATATTTTATATTTTGTTTTATATTTTATATTCTAATTAATACTTTAATGTACAGGTTGAATCCCGTAAATATATTATTATTATTATTATTATTATTAAACCATTTTAAATTAATTTTTATTTTTGAAAACGTATCAAATATGTTTTTAAAATTCCTTATTTTTTAAACACAAAAAATCGAAATATAAATTTCATTATTTCACAATCACTTTGTTGTTGTTTTTTTTTAATACGCCGATTTTGAAGCAAGTTTCTTTTCATATTTTGTCAAAACTTGATCCAATTGACAAAAATATTAGATAAAATACGAAAGTTAACACCACTACAAATTTTTTGGTGGCACTATGGACATGTGAGTTTTTGGGTTGTCGGAATAAAAAAAAACTTACGAAATGCAAAGATAAAATTACATTAAATGCACCCTATTTTAAAGTCATTATTATTTTTAAAAATACATGGAGAAAGTTTTTTAGTTGTTAAATACATGTGCGTATTTAAAATCATTATTGTTTTGAAAATTTAAAAGTTTTGATTATTTTGTAGTTCTTAAATACATGTGCGTTCACAATTCATTTGTTTTGTTTTTTAATTTGAAATACACAAATTTTTCAACTATGTATCTTTTTATTTCTTCTCAATACATTGAATTTTGAGAATATTTTCGGCACGGTGGGAATTTTTGAAAATTTCCGAATTTTCGACAAAAAATTGTAAATTACATGAATTGCACAAAATATTGCTCCTCGAGAGATTGTGCTTTTGCGGGAAAAAAATATAAAATTGCGTGGATGCATTTAAAAAAAATCAAACAAATGAATGAAACTAAAAAAATTGCATTCAATTCAAAAAACGTTTGAAAAACCTTTTGTGTTTTGTTAATGCGCCGATTTTCAAGCGGGTTTTTGGAATTTTCGATTTCGTTGTCAAAACAATACGAAATACTGAGATGTATTACGGTTACGTTAAACGCACACCATTTTAAAATCATTTTCATTTTTGAAAATATATATTTTATTTTTTAGACCGTTAGAAAAAATCGAAACATAAATTTCGTTATTCCACTTTGTTTTTTTTTTAATGCACGGATTTTGAACCTAGTTTCTTTTCACATTTTGTTAAAACTTGATCGACACTGAAGATACCAATCGAAAAAAATTTTTTTCGAAAAGATAAGATTATACACCACTGCAAATTTTTGGTGACGCTATAGACAAAAGATAAGATTATACAAAATTACCACAACTGCAAATTTTTGGTGGCACCGTGGCCAAAATATGAAGTGTGGTATGAATGGATAAATTTTGAAAATTTTGAAAATTTCTTAGTTTTTAAACATAAAAATTAGGTTTTAATGCTAATTTCACAATATACAAATACATAAATTTTGAAGCAAGTTTTTTTAATTTTTTGGTGGCACTATGGACATAAATAAGTGGTGTGTATGAATGAATTTTGGTTTTTGAAAATTTCTTAGTTTTTGAACACAAAAATTAAGTTTGTAATGCACAATCACAATCACTTTGTTTTTTAATTCGCCGATTTTGAATCAAGTTTTTTTAATTTTTTGGTGGCACCATGGACATAAGTGGTGTGAATTAATGAATTTTGGGTTTTGAAAATGTCTTAGTTTTCAAACACAAGAATTAAGTTTTAATGCTAATGTAACAATGATTTTGTTATTTTTTAAATACGCAAATTTTGAATCAAGTTTTTTAATTTTATTTTTTTGGTGGCACTATGGATATAAATAAGTGGTGTGGATGAATGAATTGTGGGTTTTGAAATTTTCTTAGTTTTTAAACACAAAAATTAAGTTTGTAATGCACAATCACTTTGTTTTTTAATTCGCCGATTTTGAATCAAGTTTTTTTAATTTTTGGTGACACCATGGACATAAGTGGTGTGAATTAATGAATTGTGGGTTTTGAAAATGTCTTAGTTTTTAAACACAAGAATTAAGTTTTAATGCTAATTTCACAATTACTTTGTTGTTTTTCAAATTCGCAAATTTTGAAGCAAGTTTTTTAATTTTATTTTTTTGGTGGCACTATGGACATAAATAAGTGGTGTGAATGAATGAATTTTGAGTTTTGATAATTTCTTAGTTTTTAAACACAAAAATTAAGTTTGTAATGCACATTCACTTTGATTTTTAAATCGCCAATTTTGAATCAAGTTTTCTTTAATTTTTTGGTGGCACCATGACATAAGTGGTGTGAATTAATGAATTTTGGGTTTTGAAAATGTTTTAGTTTTTAAACACAAAAATTAAGTTTTAATGCAAGTTTCACAACGACTTTGTTGTTTTTTAAATACGCAAATTTTGAAGCAATTTTTTTTAATTTTAATTTTTATGGTGGCACTATAGACTATATTTACATAAGTGGTGTGATTAAATGGATTTTGAGTTTTGATAATTTCTTAGTTTTTAAACACAAAAATTAAGTTTTAATGCTAATTTCACAATGACTTTGTTGTTTGTTAAATACGCAAATTTTGCACATTTTTTTTTCTCGAGCGTTTATATAAAAACAATTGCTGGATACTTAAAATTTTCTGAATTTACTCAAACGACATATCACTCCACAATACTATCAAAATCTGCAATCATCCCTTCACTGCATTTCAAACTAATCCCATGAGAACAAAATTTGTAATTATCCAAAGTTGCACTTTCTCTCGAGCGCTTAAAAAAATATAAAAACAATTGTTAGACACCTAAAATTTTCTAAATTAACTCAAGCAACATATTACTCCACGATATTGTCAAAATCTGAAAACATCCCTTCACTACATTTCGAGTTAATTCCACGAGAACAAAATTTATAATTATCCAAAGTTGCAATTTTCTTGAGCGCGTAAAAAAAATTAAAAATAATTGCTAGACACCTAAAATTTTCTAAATTAACTCAAGCAACATAATACTGTCAAAATCTGAAAACATCCCTTCACTATATTTCGAGTTAATTCCACGAGAACAAAATTTGTAATTATCTAAAAATGCACTTTTTCTTGAACGCGTAAAAAAAATTAAAAATAATTGCTAGAGACCTAAAATTTTCTAAATTAACTCAAGCAACATATTACTCCACGATACTGTTAAAATCTGAAAACATCCCTTCACTATATTTCGAGTTAATTCCACGAGAACAAAATTTGTAATTATCTAAAAATGCACTTTTTCTTGAGCGCGTAAAAAAATTAAAAATAATTGCTAGACACCTAAAATTTTCTAAATTAACTCAAGCAACATAATACTGTTAAAATCTGAAAACATCCCTTCACTATATTTCGAGTTAATTCCACGAGAACAAAATTTGTAATTATCTAAAAATGCACTTTTTCTTGAGCGCGTAAAAAATTAAAAATAATTGCTAGACACCTAAAATTTTCTAAATTAACTTAAGCAACATATTACTCCACGATACAGTCAAAATCTGAAAACATCCCTTCACTACATTTCGAGTTAATTCTACGAGAACAAAATTTGTAATTATCTAAAGTTGCACTTTTCTTGAGCGAGTAAAAAAAATTAAAAATAATTGCTAGACATCTAAAATTTTCTAAATTAACTTGAGCAACATATTACTCCGCGATACTGTCAAAAGCTGAAAACATCCCTTCTCTACATTTCGAGTTAATTCCACCAGAACAAAATTTCTAATTATCTAAAAATGCACTTTTTCTTGAGCGCGTAAAAAAAATTAAAAATAATTGCTAGACACCTAAAATTTTCTAAATTAACTCAAGCAACATATCCAAACTTACGAAAAAGGCATCTTGGCGGTTAAGATGTAACCTAGATGATGCTTCTTTGCTTCCCTCGGATTGATGGGGCGGAATGGAGCGGAAAAACACAAACACCAACACACACACACAAATCCTGAAGATGTATCGCAACACAACGGGCACTAAAACTTTCGAAAAATAAATATTCCGCACCGGAGTGTACATTCATCGCGACAGCGACCTGCAGACTGAGTTGTTATCAACAGGTACGCCGCGGGCTAGTGATAAGAATTTAATCGCGTTCCGAAACGAGACAAAAAAAAACGAATATTTTGATTATCTTCGTCCACCTTTTGCAGATTAAAACCTGTTCGAGTTTTAACACGGGGTCTAGGTAAGATGTAGAGAGTTAGAAACACTGCTAATTATACAGGGTTTCCGGAAAGTAACGGATACATTCCATAAAATCGCTGACGAAAATATTTTAAAAAATTGCTCGGACAGGTCGATTTTTATTTTGAAATTGTCATCTAGAGATGTAATTAGTAACCCCCCTATTTCGATGTATTTTTACCTCTTAAATGCTCTTGCGAGGCTCTATATCTAATTTAAACAGTAACGATTCCAATAAGTATTCGGTGATGGTATATTGTACAACGAGCATATAATGATGGCTATTAATCACGAGAACGATTAATAGCCATGAAATCCCACCGAGCATTGGAACAAACCTATTGACTTATGCACCGTTCCGTACTTTGGCGTTCTCAAATTGGTTGTTGAAAATATGAGTTGAATTCTCGACAAAAAAATTCGAGTGATTAGTAGTCATTATATGCGAGTAGTACACTATACTTTGTTCACGAAAATTAAAATCATAATCAATATCAAAATTAAAATTAAAATTAGTTGTGATTGCAATTACAATTACAATTGAAAAAAAATCAAAGTTAAATTCAGTATTAAACAGGGTAAACAAAATATTATCATAGTTCGCGTTCTGTAAATCAAAGCGCGAATTAGAGTGTTTAATATAGTTATTAAACACGCAAATGTGCGTGCGACTTTAATAACTATATTAAACACGCAAATGTATGTTTAATGAAATTGAGTGTTAAATGTACCCCTTTAATGCTGCCCATACAATAAAATAATGCGCACATTAAAACATTTTCGTGAACAAAGAATGTTTACACAGCTGAAAATATAATTACGAAAAACCTGGCTTAAATAAACATTAGTGAAATCACCCGTGAATGTTCAATATTTTAAACATCATAATTTAAATTCAGTTTGCATTTGATAGAATTAATATTTATTTCATATTATTACTTTTAGTAATATGAAACACCAATACGTAAATATTAAAACCATTAATTAAATAAATCTAGTAAATTAAATTCGCTGCCCCGCTTCCCATCGAAAAAAAAAATCTCAGCATATTACCGAATTTTTGTATATATTTTTTCCGTAATAAAATGTATCAATTTATTATTTGATGGATACATTATCCTCCGTCGAGAAGTTTTAAATCTTTATTATTTATAGCAGAAGGAGGTTAACGACACTTGCAGATTTTCGACTTTTCTAATAAAATCTGTGTTTGGTTTCCTTAATGTTTATAGAAAGTAAAAATATTCCTAATTTATTTGCTTGGAGTATGCGGTTTTATGGATTCGCTGTCATAAATGGAACGATTTGAAGGATTAAATTGGGATTACTGGAATATTTTAGATAACGAATGAATTTGTATTTTACTGAAGCAATTTATATTAGAATATTAATCCAGGATTTTTTTCTAACATGTGCCACTTTCGTTTTAATAAAATACCCCTTTCTGCACATCAAATATTCCAAATAACCTCCGCGCATTTAATATTTGGATCACCCCTGATCAATCATCAATAATTTAAATTTTCCATAAAAAATTTTAAAGTGTTCATTTTATTATTAACCCTTTAGTGCCCAACGGTACTTTAAAATCGATAATTTCTTTTTTTATTTAGTCATTTCAACATCATTCAACCGGTACTGCCTGTTGGTATTTATAGGGAACACATATCATCAGGATTAGACGTTTTTAACGTAAAATTTTCTTTCCCGTTTCTTTTGACGATACAAATAATTAATTATGGTTAAAAAAATTGTTAAATACTTTGGGCACTAAAGGGTTAAAGTGAGTAAGCTAGAAAATCTTTCCTAAACCCATTATTTCATGTAAATGTATTTACTAACAATATTTTTATAATATTCCAGTCAAAAACGAAAAAAAAATTATATTTTGGAATAATAGATCCATTTTTATTATTTTTTTTATTTATTTTTTTTATCAGGTTATGTATTAGGATTTAAAAACTTTAAAAAATTGTAAATATGTAGAAAGGGAGACAATACATTTATTATTTAGATACTTTTACAAATGACCTCAACAGGCAATTGACCAAGATCTTTCAGCCTTGTAAATATGTATTATATTGCATTTACTATAAAAAAAAATAATATTAAGAAAATTAACGATTGAAAATATTGACCTGTAGTACTAATGTACACTGGAGGAAAAAAAATTAAACACTTGAAATTCGTGAAATTTTGACCATTTTCAAACCGCCATAACTCGACGTATTTTCAAACGATTTTAATGAATCCTTAAGGGCGAAAAACTTTGAAGTGTCTTCTTTAAAGTCATGCATACAAACTTAAGCGTAACCCCTTCCGCCCCTCTCTAGCACCCCTGTGAAAAAAAATTTTTTTTCAGAAAACCATTTTCAACTTTGACGATGTCTATGGAGTTGGATACATTTTGTCGACTCGATCCACCATAAACACATTAAAATCTGATAAATTCCCTATGCATGCCTCGAAGAACGAAGTTCTTAGGACGGTTCGGCACCAAGTTATGGCTGTTTGAAAAAAATGTGCATTTTAAGGTTTTTCGCACATAACTCAGCGACTTTTCAACCAAATTTGATGATTCTTTCGGAAAAAAATCTCTTTTTGGCCCTACTTTAAGGGGGTAAACTCAGATTGGAATGATCCCTTTTCGAAACCTTAAACCCCCGAACAAAAAAAAAACACGTTTTTGGACAGAAAAACTTCGGCAACGTGTACCGAGTTGGATAAAATGTGTCGACTCAATTCACCAAAAGGGCATTGAAATGTGTTCAATTACCTGTGCAGGACTCAAAAACGAAGTTCCTACGGCAATTTGGCACAAAGTTATGGGTGTTTAAAAAAAAGCGCATTTTGTGGTTCGAAGTTTTTCGACGAAATTGTTTTCGTTTTCACGAATTAAATTTAATTAAAAAAAATAACAGAATTTGCGTTGAAATGTTAAATTAGTGCAATTAGGGAATGACAAAATGAATAGAGAAAACATTTGGTGTCATCAATTCAATTCAATTCAGAAATGTCCTGAAGCTTTGACTGTATAAATATAGTGAAAGGCCAAAAAATAATGAATAATGATAATTGAATTCTGCAAATATTTTATTTTATTTTTATTATTTATAGCATTATAGAGTTTTGTAACATCGATATGTTTGTTTTATCTATTTCGTACTTTATTTATATTTTCTGGCGGAATTCTAGCGAAATTAGGTGGAAATATCATGTGAACAGTTCGCGACGCCGCCTATAATTTAAATAACAGGTCGCCCGTAGTGATCAACAATCGACTTTTGGTGGAGTCTAATAGTGACCTTCAGTGATTTTTCAGCTCTTCAACATTGTCAATTTTCTTTTGGGGAGCACAGGCTTGAAATTGAAATCAGTTCACGCGCAATTTCATTTTCTGATTGGTCTCAATTAGATCTTTTCAATCGGAGTAGAGATGGGCGAAATGATCCTTTTTTCTGAGCTGCCTCGCGTAAAGGATTAATCATGAAAACATAGTGAAGGTAAAAAAAAAGGTCCTCACTTCCAAATATTTTTTCATGACTCAAATAGAGCTGCAAATTTTCACAGGAGTCAATTGACTCCGAGTCTCACTTCTCAGAGTTTATTTTTTGAGTGGACTTACGCATGAGTTACTGTCCATCTCTTTATCGAAGATTTACCTTAAAAACGTACTGGACACCAAAAAAAGAAGATCTTCACTTTCAAACAATTTTTCATCACTGAAATAGACCTGTAAATTTCCACAGAAGTCATTTCTCAGAGTTGACTCTGAGTCGATTCGTTCAAGAGCAGAAATCATTTTAAGACAAAAAGTAACAAAAAAGTGTTTTATGCTTTTGGCAAAAATTTTCAAATTGAATGCAACCGGTTTCAACAAACTGGCCAGCCAACTTTTTATTATTATAACTAGACAAAATTTTAAAATAGCTATCGATTCTGATTAAACCGAAGGCACATTTTTATGATTAAAATCGGGTGGCAGGATATCCATTGGGTTGATATACTCCAGACGCTCTAAGAAGCCAATTGCCCATCTCTAGACCGGAGCCGTATTTTTTTCGGGAAACCATTTCAAGATAAAAAGTAAGAAAAAGTTTTTCATGTTTTTGGTAAAAATTTTCAACACGGCAGCTTTGAATTGAACCCAACCAGTTTCAACAAACTAATCAGTTTTTTTTATTATTATTTTGGCTAGACAAAATTTCAAAACTATTGATTCTGATTAAAAAGAAGGTACATTAATTAAGATCACGTGTCAGGGTATGCATTGGATTAATATACTCCATACGCTTTAAGAAGCCATCATAAGTAACTTTACAATCACATATGTTTACAGCATTATCTGCTAGTTAGGTGCACTATCCGTTTCGATATACACATCAGTGGTTGCTAAAATGTTACAGATAATTTTGGAAATGAATATACATGCAACCCAACACCGCATGTGCGCCTCAGGCATTTAAAATTTATTTATTTATTTAAACATTTCAACTTTTAAAAGAACACGGCAATAAATTATAATGCTACAATAAGAAATATAAAAATGAATTAAACAGCAATACATACATAGTTGGTAAAACATGGAAATGAACGTAGAAATATTTAATAGTAATTGTAAATAACTAACATAACTTATAAAACAGATGTACAAAACATCCGCCCAATGCTTAGATGCTGGCGGTCCTTGTTCATCATATCAGTTGGCTTCTTAAAACGTCTGGAGTATATTGGTGAAAATGTTTTTTTTTCAAGGTCTATGGGGTATTTATTTATTTATAAAATATTTTAATGAAGAAAAATAAACTATGTATTTCAACTTTTACAAATTTTGTTTCCTTAATTTTTGTGTTAATATGTATTTTATTTCCTTATATAAGGATTAATATATATTGATGAATACTGTAAATAGCGCCATACAGGTATACAAATTTGGACTCGATTAAATTGATCTGTCACAGTAATGACATCGGGACCACCCAAAAAGGATGGCTGCAATTATATATCTGTTGTTGGTGAAAAAAAAAATAAAAAATATTGGGCACTCCATTATTACCGTATCTGAACCCGGTCGAAAAGTGAACGTTTAATTTAAATAATTCCGTCTGGTGGCGTCCAAAAAAATCGCCACTTCCTACAGATTTTATGCTTTCATAACGTAATTTCGTTAAATTGCTGCAGCAATTAGCGCATTTCCTATTGTAATAACACCCGAGGACCTTTTCTTCCGCTCTCGGACATTCACTATCTGGGTTATTAGCTGGCGTGTGCTCATTATCGAATGCAGTGCCAAAATTTGTTATGCCGGCACCATTGGTACGATTACGATCGAAGGAAGTTTTGGTTCGAATCCAGACATTTGGGAATTGGAATTTGTTAAATCGTATACATATATTATATATACTAATTTCATGTTGGATATGAACAAGTATTAAAAGCCAGGAGAATAAAAAACAAGTTTTACTATAGTAAATCTGATTGACTGTCGAAGCGATTACTCTGTGATACATATTGAATTACTAAGAACGTTGAATTAAACTTTGTTGGTATGACGAATTTTTCACTTTATTGTCATATTTAAGAGTAGAACAATCTGCTTTCTAAATTTTCAAAATCTGTTCATCCATCAAAAACTGGAAAACAGTTGAATGACGAATTTCAATTATCCATCTTATTTTCAAAATCTGGTCATCTGTTCAAGAGTTATCCTCTAAAGAAGCTAAAAACAATCGAGTTGTTCCTTGAATTTATCTGTATGTATCCAACGAGTAGAAAATATTGACGTAAAAATTTCTAATAAAATTAAAAAAATACAACTAAATTTCGAATTTCCGTTTCAATCTTATCCACATATTTTCGATAATTACATTCAATCGTTTTCGTTTCGCCCGAAAACTAGTCACAAGAAAGTGAAAAATTCGCGATTCCAGCAAAGTGTTTAATTCAACCTCCTTATTATAGTAAATCTATCAAATTGATATTCATTCTACCAAATAAGAAGACAATTTAGACTCAGAGTTTAGAGAATTTAGACTTAGAATTTAAAATTTTCGACTGGGAGTGCCTTATCAAGGCATTTTTAAGAGATTTGTTTTAAAAGAGAGTTAAATAAAATTATTTTCCACACAAGTCTCATCAAAGCCGCGATGAAACTTTAGTGATTTTTTTTTAAATTGAACATGTTTTTTTTTAAATTCAGATAAACAATTAATGAATCAAAAAAGGTTGTTGTATTTCGGTCTGTTGATAAGAAAGCAAGTAGGTTTAGTATTTGACGATAGACCTCGCAGTCTTTAGTCACCAGAGCGCAGTTTAAACAACAAATGAAACTTTGAAAATACGCAAAAAAAAAACAAACCGGTGTTCTTAAGCGAATCTCATGCGTAGACCATTTTTGGAATTTTCGATTTACAAACAACACATTCGAGAAATACCATTGTCACGATATCGTGACCGACGTGTCTCATATTACCGAAAATCCTTCGGCGGCTTCCTGAACACGCCTCAATTAAATACACACGACTTGCATCAAAATTTTCCAATTCACACACACATTTTTACTTTCCATGGTCATGCAATATTGACCTAGATATTACTTTATCAATCGATCACATAAGGAATATTTTTCTGCATATATTTCTGGGGATTTAAAGTTTTTCAGTGCAAACTTTGAGCGAAACTGCTCCCTCTAGCTTAATTTATCACTATTTTGCACCTCAAAGTTAAGAAATGCATTTTCCTGAGGTCCCACTTCTATTAGAAGAAGCCGCTGATATATACTAAAGGAAAAAAATTAAACACTTTAAATTCGTGAAATTTCGACCATTTTCAAACCGCCATAACTCGGTGTATTTTCAATAGAATTTGATGAATCTTTAAGGGCGAAAAACTTTGAAGTGTCTTCTTTAAAGTCATCTGCGCTAAATTAAGCGTAACCCCTTCCGCCCTCCTCTAGCGCCCCTGCGAAAATTTTTTTTTTCTGGAAACTATGTCCAACTTTGACGATGTCTACGGAGTTGGAAAAATTTTGTCGACTTAATCCACCATAAAGACATTAAAACTTGATCAATTCCCTTTGCAGGACTCAAAGAACAAAGTTCCTGCGACGATTTGGCACCAAGTTATGGGTGTTAAAAAAAAGTGCATTTTGAAGTTTTTCGCACATAACTCAGTGACTTTTCAAGCAAATTTGATGATTCTATCAGGAAAAAATCCCATTTTGGCTCTACTTTAAGGAAGTAAACTCAGATTGGAATGATCCCTTTTCGAACCCTTCAATCCCCGAACAAAAAAAACACGTTTTTGGGCAAAAAACGCCAAACTTTGGCAACTTGTACCGAGTTGGAAAAAATGTGTTGACTCGATCCAACAAAAGGACATTGAAATGTGTTCAATTACCTGCGCAGGAGTCAAATAACGAAGTTCCTACGACGATTTGGCACAAAGTTATGGGTGTTTGAAAAAAAGCGAATTTTGTGGTTTTTTGACTCATAAGTCCGAAGTTTTTCGACGAAATTGTTATCATTTTCACGAATGAAATATTCTTTGCATGTTCTTTGCGGTATGCATGAAAATTAATTGTTTGTGCGAAATCATGAATATCGCATTTTGTACCTTAGAACTCCATTAACAAAAAAAAATATTTTAGGTCAAAAAATGCTTACTTTAACGATCTCTGTAGGGTCGGAAAAATGTGGGCCTAACTCATCACCATTCGTCCATTTTTCCATTCGTCCAATAAAAACAAACAAATTTCACTGACGGAAAAAAATTAAACACTTGAGTTGTGTAAAAATTTAGGTAATTTTTAAATGGCCATAACTCAGCTTCTATTCAACCGATTTCTACGATCTTTTGAGCAATAAAAACAAAATGTGAAAGGGTTTATCCCCACTCAAAGAGAAGGATCTACGCCTCTCCAAATGAAAAAATAAAAAGACCACAAAATGCACTTTTTTTAAAACACCCATAACTTTGTGCCAAATTGCCGTAGGAACTTCGTTTTTGAGTCCTGCACAGGTAATTTAACACATTTCCTTTTGGTGGATCGATTCAACACATTTTATCCAACTCGGCACACGTTGCCAAAGTTGGACGTTTTTTGCTCAAAAACGTGTTTTTTTTTTGTTCGAGGGTTTAAGGGTTCGAAAAGGGATCATTCCAATCTGAGTTTACCCCCTCGAAGCAGGACCAGAAAGAGATATTTTCCCGAAAGAATCCTCAAATTTGGTTGAAAAGTCGCTGATTTATATGCGAAAAAACCTCAAAATGCACTTTATTTTCAAACAGCCATAACTTGGTGCCAAATCGACGTAGGAATTTCGTTCTTCGAGTCCTGCATAGGGAATTGATCAGATTTTAGTGCCTTTATGGTGGATCTAGACGACAAAATTTTTCCAACTCCATAAACATCGTCAAAGTTGAAAATGGTTTCCTGAAAAAAACAAGTTTTTTTCACAGGAGTGCTAGAGAGGGGCGGAAGGGGTTTCGCTTAAGTTCGTATACATGACTTTAAAGAAGACACTTCAAAGTTTTTCGCTCTTAAAGATTCATCAAAATCGATTGAAAATACGCCGAGTTATGGCGGTTTGAAAATAATCAAAATTTCACGAATTTTAAGTGTTTCATTTTTTTTCCTCCAGTGTATTTGATTATTAAACTAACGATTTATTATGTTTATCTTTTTTCTTGCAGAATATGAGAAATAAGAATCGGCGATGGCTTCTTGTCTGGGCTTCGTCTTTTCTTCTCCACGTGTTCCGGTGCGAAGTGACTGCAGGCGATGGCGTGTTGAATTCGACCAAAACTGGTAAATGCCTTCCTAATATTTTTTATCTCAATATGTAGTTTTAACTGATGTATAATCCGAGCATTATATGATTCATATGGTAGGGCATACTGACGTGTTTAGGAATAAAGCAGTAACTGCAGAAAATAACTGTGTGGCGTCTGTAGTGCAAATGGCAGAACCCCTGACTAGCAATTTGGAAGTTGTAGATTCGATCCCTGTCAGAAGCATGTTACAGTTTTAAGCCAATTTAAACGTTTTTGTGCGAAATATTTTCATTTGCAAATTAAATTATATAAAAATTACCATTTTTTTCCTCACTAGTAGTTTTTTGCAATTACTCATTAGTAATCCAATAGCAGTTTTGCCAAAATCTTCAGGTGCATCTCTTCTTTTTACTACTTTAGGAATCGGTATTTTTTAGGTTATCTAAGTTCACTTCCTTCAATATGAATTTAGTAAACGAAGGGCGGTGTGTGGGCTTTATCCCACCCTCGAATCATTAGAATACAAGCGAGGATTTCGCAAGTGTAAGTTAATTGATAAAAAATAATCTAACGGTTTTGTGATCCTTTGACAAACGTTTTTATTTATGGAAACTCTCGGGCGTATTCAAAGGATTGAAGGATAGGAGAGGGCCCACACACCACCCTCTGTCTTATCTTATTATTACCCACAAACGCACTTTCTTTATGCTTTGGAAACTATTGTATCTCTCCTGAACTGACCAAGAAATTAGTTTTATCAAACAATGTTTTCTAGGTTAGGTTTAAGTGGAAACAAAGGGCATTGTTTAGGCTGTATCCCAATCTCCAATCAGAACACAAACTAGGGTTTAATCGTTAAGAAAATAATCTAACGTTTTTTCGGACCTTTCACAAACATTTTCATTTATAGAAACTCTGAAGCATGTTCAATCGGTTGGTGGATGAAATAAGAACCACCTACCACCCTCTGTTTCATTTAAAATTCTCCCTCAGGCACTTTATTTATGCTTTTGAAACTATTACATATCTCCTGATCTGACTAAGAAATGGATGAATCTAACAATATTTTTTTAGGTCCTTCAAATACAAACGAGGGTTTTAAAAGTGTAAATTAATTGATAAAAAATAATCTAACAAGCGTTCTCATTTATACAAACTCTGGGGAGTAAGGGTAAGTTTCGAGAGTAGGATAGAGGCCAGCCACCACCCTTCGAGGGTAGGATGCGACCCACCCACCACACTCTGTTTCATTTCCATTTCACTCTTAAACGATTTTTCTTTATGCTTTTGAAACAATTAAATCACTCATGATTTGACTGAGAAATTAGTTTTATCAGAATGTTTTCTAAGTAAGGTTGAATTGGAAATGAAAAGCGGTGGGTGGGCCGTATCCAACACTCCAATCTTTAAAACAAAAGCGAGGGTAAATTAATTGATAAGAACATTATCTAACTTTTTTTTTGACCTTTGCCAAACGCTATTCTTTAAAGGAGCTCTGAGGCATGTTCTAAGGGTTGAATAGGTTTATGTAAATTGAATGTAACTATTAATTATCATTTCATAATTATACACCAAAAACGCCCACATTTTTATTTTTTATATTTTTCTCGAAAATAAGAAAAGTTATATACACTCTGCGTCAAAAAAAGCGCCACTAGAAAAATCGAGAAAAAACTCGATTTTTCAAACCGTCATAACTTGGTTCAATTTGGTCGAAAATCGATGAATCTTTCAGTTTGGGAAAGATTCAAGTTTTATCTTTAAGAATATGTAGTTGATTTTGACCCCAAGTCCAACCCACCCCCCTTAACAGCGCGATGGAAAAAAAATGTGTTTTATGTAAAAAATTGTCCAACTTTGACAAGCTGTACCGTGCGCAAACAAAATCGGCGGGAAATTTCACCACAATAGCAGAAAAATTTAATTCATTTCCTTCAAATGCCTTAAAAATTCGAATCGTTTCGATGATTTGGAGCAAAGTAATGATTTTATGAGATCGAAAATGAAAACAAGTTGTAAAAATTTAGCATTTTTGTCAATCCAAAACACTTTTTGTAGGAGTTTTGAGGGGGTCATGAAAGTCGAAAACTTCTTAGATCGCAAAATTCCATCGAGTTTCGTGCGAAATTCGCCTAGTTATGACTAAAAAGGCGCAAAATGTATTTTTTTTTTTCAAAACTGCATAACTTCGCGCCAAATCATCGCATCGACTTGAATTTTGGAGGAAATTGGAGGAAAATGATTGAACTTTATTGCCATGCTGACCGATTGAGTCCACGATTTTTTTTGCACACGGTACTAGAAACCAAATTTGCACATTTAAACTTCAAAACTATTTTTTTCCTTTAGGGGGTGGCAAGGGGTGGAATCGTTTTAGCAACAAAACAATTCACATGATGTTGAAGAAAAAATTTGAAACTGTTCAAACTGCAAAAGTTCATCGATTTTAGTGCAAAGTTACTCAAGTTATGGCCAAAAAAGTGAAAAATGTCTTTTTTTTTTCAAAAATTCATAACTTTGCTTAAATCATCGAAACGACTCGAATTTTTAAGGCATTTAAAGGAAATTGATTAAATTTTTCTGCCATTGTGGTGAAATTTCCCGCCGATTTTTTTTGCGCACGGTACAGCTTGTCAAAGTTGGACAATTTTTTACATTAAAAACATTTTTTTCCATCGCGTTGTTACGGAGGGTGAGTTAGACTTGGGGTCAAAATCAACTACACATTCTTAAAGATAAAACTTGAATCTTTCCCAAACTGAAAGATTCATCGATTTTCGACCAAATTGAACCAAGTTACGACGGTTTGAAAAATCGAGTTTTTTCGCGATTTTTCGAGTGGCGCCTTTTTTGACGCCGAGTGTATACCGGGTGTCCACTCTCAAAGTCGAACATAGGAAATTAATGTGTGTATTCAATTCTTAAGCTTTTGACAATCATTTATAAGCTAACAATATATAAATATTAAGTAATAAGGGCTTCATATGAGTTTTATTAAAAGCAGCAGTAAGGAAAAACAAATTAAAGTAAATATTCAAATAAACCCCCATTTTGAGCTAAGCAATACCCTAGTCTGTTGTAAAAACTATTTCGTACATTAGCTAACTGCCTGTTAGTAATTAACGCACATTCAGTAACTATTGCTTCTCTCAGAGAATTAATATCTGGGTGGTGTCTTTTGTAAATTTTGCTTCTAACGTGTCCCCACAAGAAGAAGTCGCAAGGTTACAAATCTGGAGATCTGGCTGGCCAATTTATGGTACCAGCTCTACCAATCGAATGATTTGGTAATGAATTATTTAAAAATAATTTAACATCTAAACCAAAATGCGCAGGGAACCAAATCTCCTGATTTTCTGTTACAACTTCTTCCATTGCAGGTCCTACCTTTGTGATTAAAAGATCTAAATAAGTTTCTGAATTTAAGGTTCCTTTAATTTCAAATGGACCGATAATATTATGATTAAAAATCCCAGCCCAGATATTAAGTTTTTGAGGATACTGAATTCTGGTTGAAATATTTAACCTAGGGTTTTCCTGAGCCCAATGCTATGTGTTTTTAAAATTGGGTTCATTATTAAGGGTAAAAGTACACTCGTCTGTGAAACAAATCGACGATAGAAAGTGTCCATCATTGTTAGGGCGCTCTTGCATTTCATAACAAAATGTACTCCTGCTTTCTTCGTCAACATGAAAAATCTCTTGGTGGCATGGCGGTTTATAGGGATGATATTTATATTTCTTTAATATCTTCCATACCCGCGACTTACATAAACCATTTTCAAGAGAAAGTCTCAGGCTGTATGTTGGGTCTGCATTTATCATCGACAAAACATGCTGTTCTGTGCAGTCAACTGTTTGCCGATTTCCTGTGATATGATTGTAATTTTAGAACTCTTCAATAATAATAGTAATAATCAAAATAATCATAATAATAATACTCACCATCCCTACTTTCTGATTCTAGCGAAATATTTGCGAGTCTTTCAAATGTTTGTACATATTTTTGTATAGTACTTGCAGATGGTATAGGTCTCGTATTAAACTTAACGGCAAACAAATCTCGAACTCTACGTAAACTATCACCACTATAATAGATTTTTACCATAAAAACTCTTTCTTCGTTAGTATAATTATTCATGTTTTCGTAAATAAACCGTAACATAATATTAAACGTCAAAATGCGATAGCATTTTAAAAGCAAAGCAACTCATATTTTAAAAACTATCAAATTTTAAATTAGTATTTTACGGTAAAAAATCAATTTTTTAAATCTTGTTATTAGTGTCGTTGGATGTGCAATAATTTTCACTTTCTTTTGATACCATTAGCTTTTCTGTAAAATAAGATGGCGAGCAGGAATCTGCCAAAACGTCCAATACCATGTTAAAACCCTATGTTCGCGTTTGAGAACGAACACACGGTATAAAAAAAATTCTTAAAAGATTTCCAGATTTTTTGTTGAATTTACCATTCATGTACAGATTTTAATATTTGACAATATAACGGGTAAAAAAAAATATCACTTGGAGTTAACTTGCACTTCCGGTATTGAACGTTTTATCAAAAGTTTTTTATTCTTCCGGTTGTCTAATAAAGCTTAAGTTTGAAGTGTCATTTATACATCCCTATTAATTTTCGAAAAACAGCGTCCACAGGCACACACACGCAGACATTTTTCAAAATTGGTCTTAGGTGGACTTTAAATTGATATATCCGTTGAAATTTGAAATTCGAAAAAATCTACAATAAACTTAAAAGTGAAATTTCTTTTCGAATCAATGTGTATTTACCCAACGATTGTTACCGGCTAGCTCGTTGCGGTAAGCGGGGAGGACGTCACGGACCAGGTGGGTATGGTCCGGGCAGGGGCAGTTCTGAAACAGAGCGAAAAACTGACAACCGTGTGGAGATGATCTTGTGACGACTCTTGGCAACCATGCAAGGTCTAGCTACTTTCGGGGACCACCAGTTGGATAGCCGGTGCACAGATTAACAACGCGAACTAGTCGATTAACAACTAGGAAGTACCGATTAAACTGTTTCACTATGACCTTGGATGATTGAGCTTTGATACCACGTCAAGGTGGACGTCACACATCAAAGTCAACCCAAAGAATTGGGTACATTAATTCCCTGAGAGGGGCCTAAGGCCAAGTCTAAAGGATGTTAAAAGTCTAAAAAATTTTACCATGACTACAAGAGCTTGCATAAAACACACGAAAAGTAAAATAAAATTCAATGATTACAATCAATTGAGCAAAAAACGTGTTTAGGCCATTTTTCCATTTTTCAACCGGATGTTCTAGAACCTTCTTAAACCCTTTAGGCTATGAATCGATAAATAAGGTGCTGTTAACGTGGAAAACTCTTTAACAATTTTTTATAGACATAGACATGGAAATTTTAAACAAATTTTTAATTAATCGAAGAAACCAATATCTTGCTGTCTTGAACTTCTAAAGCTGTCTAAGGTTTAGAACCTTAAGGAACATGAAAATTTGGGTTTAACTGCTAACCAAAATATCATGATCCATGATTATTTTTTTCAATTCACTATCTTCATTTCAGAGAATTCGACGAGCCAGAAGGAACTACGCAGCGTCTTCTCCCCCCGCATGGACTACGAACAATGGACCCCGCTGGGCAGAGGCGACCCCCTGAAGAACGACCCCACTTATGACTACGTCCCCCCGGTCCTCGAACGCGTGCACTACTGGATGGACCCTGCGCTGAGAAAACCAGACCCTCCGCTTCCAGGAGACCAAAACCAAAAAACCGAAATCCTGCTGCTAGGAGTGAGCTCGAGCAAACCGAGCACACCTGTAGCAGCCGACTCCAGAAGGGACACATACGACCCCTTCATCAAATTCGTGGACGGGCCGAAATTCTCCACAAATTACCAAAGATTATCACGTCCGCATTATCAAATCCCCTACTCGTACTACCCATCCCCGTATTACAAGAACAAATCGACGTATTCAAAGAACGAGCGGGTGCCTTATACCATGCTGATGCCACCACCCATTCCAAGCCCAGCACAATTGGAAAAGAACACCCAAAATCCCTCATACGGAGAAGTTGCTGTTACATCGGAATCCTCCGTTACCGTCCAGGAAGCGAATTTGATTTATCACTCCAGTACAGACGGAGAATTGGATGATGGCGACAAGCACGTGGATTCCAGCAGCGTGGTCACTTGGAGGACACCGCTACCCTACAACGAGTATAAGTTGATCAAAAATCAGACTTTTATGAAGAGCAACGATACTCAAAAGGTGCTCAGTTTCGCGATGACTTTAAATTCCGATGATGTGCAAATCAGCGGGCCTGATGTTATGTACAAGGGTCAGGTGTCTGATGGTGATCTTGATCTAGCCAGCACGTACGTGAATATTGGTAAGCCTGAAGCGCCTCCGATTCTGGTTCAAGCTCTATCCAAGCAACCGATGACGCTGCAGATGCAGACGATGCAACCGCCGCCCGTTCCGCTTCCAAGTAAAGGTGTTCCTCTGTTGAAGCCAGCACCTACGAAAAGTGGTACTTTGGTTAGTTTACTGCAGAAGGAAGTTACGCCCAGTTTGATGAGCACGATGGCCAGTTTCATCGCGAACATTCCAAAAATGTCGACGACGACTCCTCCCCCGACAACCACCACCACGGTTAACTCGTTAACAACCGATCCACTCTTCAAACACTACAAGCAGCCGCTGGAACCGCTGCGGGGGCCGATGTACCTGATCATCCAGGGACACTCAAAAGTTAAGACGTACGGGCCGGCGAAGCAAATCCACGGGATTAACATACAGGAATTCAACGAAATTCCCAACTCCGATTACAAGGATGAATTCCAGGTGAAACACCTGCATACCTACAGGAAGAAAGTTGAGGACTCACCCAGAATGGGGAGGGCTAACGACGCAAAGACTTTAGCGGAAGTCGTGCAGACCGGTTTTGGTGCCATAGATTACGCGGATCGTAGAATCGACGCGAAAGACGTACAAGAGACTGAACTGGAGGCTTCCTTTGATGTTGGTGCGAATCAGGATGATCCAGAAATTTACCATAAGGGATTCGTCGAGGTGGATAAATTGTCGAGAAAATTACAAGAGGCTTAACGTAATATTTTAAATGATTTTAAATTATCAATAATATTTGTTGAAAGTAAACAAAGTATTCAGAGGCTTAATCATGTGATCACGCAACATTATTTATAATTAAATATATTTATTTGTTTATTTTAAGGGCACGTTTATATAATAAAGATTCGAAGCAATGTGTTGTGGTTTCATTGACCAAAACCTTAACCATAAAGGGTGTTATTAGGTACAGTCTGTTCATTATACCGTGATAAATTTATCGTAAACTCAGCGATGCCCCGTGGCAAAATATGCTGTACCCCTTTAACAGCGATTGAGCGGAGTGTTATTAGGTACAGTCTGTTCATTATACCGTGATTAATTTGTCGTAAACTCAGCGATGCCCCTTGGCAAAATATGCTGTACCCCTTTAACAGCGATTGAGCGGAGGGGCAATTATTGGGTAATTTTTTTTTGCGGAATTCAGTACATACATTACAGACTCCACCGAGCCGATCGATCAAATACTACTACCGGATGCCCGCCCATTTAACCGTAAATTTGTCACGGTATAACGGACAGACTGTATATTAGGTACGTATGACGACCGCTTGATAGATCTTACTTCAATCGGAATTACCAAATCAACTAAATAATGTGAAATCTTCGTGAGGCTGTCTCAAATTTATTTTAAGTTTCATGCTATTATTATTTCTTATATACACAATACATATTTCTTACCTCTGTATGTAGCATTACACCATGCATTTAATAATGATTCGAAGTTTTTTAACCTTGTGGAATATCATTGTGATGGTTGTGACCGTTACTACGTGGTAATTCATTATAAAATCACTGAATAAAAACACTTACTATGTTTTTTACCACAATTTATTTGATGTATGTACAAATATTTCATATACATACATATCACGACTTAAGTTTCGACGTTTTACTGTCATTATCAAGTGGTAAAAAACATAGTAAGTGTTTTATTCAGTGATTTTACTTGTGGAATATGATATTCGACCATAACTAAAAGCAAATGCTTATTTATCTTATAAAACCCCTGTATGTGATAATGTTACGAAGTAAGTTGGTTTCATTTTTCTTCGGTGGGAAAAAGTCGACGTCGGACAACTTTCCAACATGTGTTCGATGTATTTTTAATTCGTTTTAATTAGTTGCAATTATCACAAGTATTTTATAAATCATTAATAAAACATAGCTGAGCAGTTTTAATTTAACGTTTGCTGATTTGATTTCAATTAAGACGAGGATTCCAGTCGTCGATAATTATTATAAAAGCGACGCATCAATCATCGATTCCCGGAATGATTTTCTAATGCTTCCACATATAGGATATTGGAACGGTTTGTGTACATTGTTGTTGGTCTTATTGTAAACAATTTACAACAAGACAATTTTCAAGTGTCAACAATAATAATTTCAACTGCCAAAATTGACAATTTTCAAGTGCCATAAATAACAATTTCCAACTGCCAAAAACGATTAGAATTGATCATTTTCAACTAGCAATTTTCGAACGCAAAAATCAACGATTTTCGAACTGACAATTTTTTCTGCCAAAAATTATCATTTTCAACCGTCAAAATGACAATTTTCCAGCTACTGAAAAAGACAATTTTCAAATGTCAAAGATGACTATTTTAACAGACAAAAATAACGATTTTCAACTACGAAAACTGATAATTTTCAACTGTCAATAATGGCAATTATCAACTATTAAAATTGAAAATTTTCACATTGCAAAAATGACTATTTCCAACTGCCAACAACGATTAGAATTGATCATTTTCAACTGGCAATTTTTAAACGCAAAAAACAACGATTTTCATTGCCCAAACTGACAATTTTTTCTGCCAAAAATTATCATTTTCAACTGCCAAAATGACAGTTTTCCAACTACTGAAGAAGAAAATTTTTAAGTGTTAAAGATGATATATAGATAGATAGACAATTTATTGGTGTGATACAATAAGTTGACACAGGATGACAATTTAAACTGCCAAAATTGACAATTTTCAAGTGCCATAAATAATTTCCAACTGCCAAAAACGATTAGAATTGATCATTTTCAACAGGCAATTTTCAAACGCAAAAATCAACTTTTTTGATTGCCCAAACTGACAATTTTTTCTGCCAAAAATGATCATTTGCAACCGTCAAAATGACAATTTTTCATCTACTGAAAAAGACAATTTTCAAGTGTCAATAATAATAATTTCAACTGCCAAAATTGACAATTTTCAAGTGCCACAAATAAAAAAATTCTAACTGACAAAAACGATTAGAATTGATCGTTTTCAACTGCAAAAACATGACAATTTTCAAACGCAAAAATCGACGATTTTGATTGCCGAAACTGACAATATTTTCTGCCATAAATGATCATTTTCAGCTGCCAAAATATCAATTTTCAACTACGAAAAATGATAATTTTTAACTGTCAATAATGGCAATTATCAACAACAAAATTGAAAATTTTCACATTCCAAAAATGACTATTTTCAACTGCCAATAATGACAATGTTTACTGCCAAAAATGTCCAAAAATTACCATTTTTGATCCAAAAAAAAATACAATTTGAAAATAGACTATTTTAACAGACAAAAGAAATTAATTTTAAACTACGATAAATGATCATTTTCAACTGCCAATAATGACAATTATCAACTGTAAAAATTGAAGATTTTCACATTCTAAAAATGACTGCACACAACTGCCAATAACGACAATGTTTACTACCAAAATTGATATTTTCAGTTGTCCAAAATTATCATTTTCGACTAAAAAAGAAACAATTTTCAACTCCCGAAATTGATCATTTTCAACTGAGAAAAGTGAGCATTTTCATGTGCCATAAGACCATTTTACCTTTACCAAAATTGACACAATTTCCAAGTGCCAAAAATGACATTTTCCCAACAATCAAAAATTACATTTTTTCCAACTGTCAAAAATTGCCATTTTCAAACGCAAAAATCAACGATTTTGATTGCCCAAGCTGACAATTTTTTCTGCCAAAAATGATCATTGTCAACCGTCAAAATGACAATTTTTCAGCTACTGAAAAAGACAATTTTCATCTGTCAAATATGACAATATTTTAACAGACAAAAATAACAATTTTTAACTACGAAAAATGATTATTTTCAACTGTCAATAATGGCAATTATCAACTGTCAAAATTGAAAATTTTCACATTCCAAAAATGACTATTTTCAACTACCAATAATGACAATGTTTACTTTACCAAAAATATCAAAAAATTGCCATTTTTGATAAAAAAAAATACAATTTGAAAATAGACCATTTTAACAGACAAAAGAAATTAATTTTAAACTACGATAAATGATCAGTTTCAACTGCCAATAATGACAATTATCAACTGTAAAAATTGAAAATTTTCATATTCCAAAAATGACTGTATACAACTGCCAATAACGACAATGTTTACTACCAAAATTGACAATTTTCAGCTGTCAAAAATTATCATTTTCGACCAAAAAAGAAACAATTTTCAACTCCCGAAATTGATCATTTTCAACTGAGAAAAGTGACCATTTTCATGTGCCATAAGACCATTTTACCTGCCAAAATTGACAATTTCCAAGTGCCAAAAATGACATTTTTCAAACCGTCAAAAATGACATTTTTTCCAGCAGTCAAAAATGACGATTTTAAACAATCAAACTTGTCTAGCTCTGAAAATGAACAATAGTATAGACCAATAAAAAATCTATTCCATTCTATTCAAGTGTCAAAAATGACAATTTCAAGTCTCGAGAATGGTTATTCTCAACGGTCTAAAATGATCATTTTCAAGTGTCAAAAAACGACAATATTTAGCTTCAAAAAAATGATAATATTTATCTGCCAATCAAAATGGCAATTTTTAATTTTTAACTGGTGAAAAAGAAAATTTTCAAGTGTCAAGTAACCATTTCAACTGACAAAAATAAAAATTTCCAACTGCGATAAATGACAATTTTCAACTTTTAATTATGACAATTTTTAGCAGTCAAAAATAAAAGAAAATCATATTCCACAAAATGGCAATGTTCAGCTGCCACTAATGACAATATTGAACTGTCAAAAATAACATTTTTTACTGCCTAAAATGGCAACTGTCCAAAATTGCCAAAAGACAATTTTTAGCGGTCAAAAATAAAAAAAATCATATTCCACAAAATGGCAATTTTCCGCTGCCACTAATAACAATATTCAACTGTCAAAAATAACATTTTTTACTGCCTAAAATGGCAATTGTCCAAAGTTGCCAAAAGACAATTTTCAACTGTTAAAGTTATAATTTTTGGCAGTAAATATTATCATTTTTGGCAGTCCAAAGGTATTTTCAACTGTCAAAAATAATAATTTTGAACTACAAAAAATTACAATTTTACTGCCAGGAAATGACCAAAATTGCTAGAAAAGACAATTTTCAAATGTCCAAAAACTATAATTTTCAAATGAAAAAATGACCATTTTTAAATCACTTTTTTCAATCAAAAAAGAAACAATTTTTAACTCCCAAAAAACGACAATTTTTAGATGAAAAGAGTGACCATTTTTAAGCGCCAAAAGACCATTTTACCTGCCTAAAATTTTCAACTGTCAAAAACGCTAAAAAACGTCTATTTTAAATGTTTTTTTAAATAAAATTATTTAAGACTATTTGCACCCTTTTTATACCGACTTTATAAAATACAATTTAGTAGTAAATTTAAAAATTATTATTATTTTATTTTTATATCAAGTCGATGGCAATTGTTTTTATTTTTTTTTTTTTCGCGTCGACGAATTTACTGCATTTTTTTTAAATTTCATCTCCGTTCACATTGAAATATTCTAAAATTTAGAAAGAGTGCATTTCTAATTTTTATATAAATGTAGACTCACATGTGTTGTCAGTTGTTTTAAAAAGTTTCAAGTCGATGGCAATTATTTTTATATTTTTTTCGCGTCGACGAATTTACTGCATTTTTTTTAATTTCATCTCCGTTCACATTGAAATATTCTAAAATTTAGAAAGAGTGCATTTCTAATTTTTACGGAAATGTAGACTCACTTGTGTTGTCAGTTGTTTTGGAAAGTTTCAAGTCGATGGCAATTGTTTTTATATTTTTTTCGCGTCGACGAATTTACTGCATTTTTTGTTTTAATTTTATCTCCGTTCATATTGAAATATTCTAAAATTTAGAAAGAATGCATTTCTAATTTTTACGGAAATGTAGAGTCACATGTATTGTCAGTTGTTTTGGAAAGTTTCAAGTCGATGGCAATTGTTTTAATATTTTTTTTCGCGTCGACGAATTTATTGCTAAAATTTTTTTTTCCAAATTTTATCTCCGTTCACATTGAAATATTCTAAAATTTAGAAACAATGCATTCTTAATTTTTTCGTAAATGTAGAGTCACATGTGTTGTCAGTTGTTTTAGAAAGTTTCAAATCGATGGCAATTGTTTTTATATTTTTTTCGCGTCGACGAGTTTATCGCAATTTCTTTCTGAATTTTATCTGCGTTCACATTGAAATATTCTAAAATTTAGAAACAATACATTTCTAATTTTTACGGAAATGTAGAATCACATGTGTTGACAGTTGTTTTGGAAAGTTTCAAGTCGATGGCAATTGTTTGTATATTTTTTTCGAGTCGACGAATTTATTGCAATTTTTTTCTAAATTTTATCAGAGTTCATATTGAAATATTCTAAAATTTAGAAACAATACATTTCTAATTTTTACGTAAATGTAGAGTCACATGTGTAGTCAGTTGTTTTGGAAAGTTTCAAGTCGATTGCAATTGTTTTTTTTTTTTTTTTGAGGCGACGAATTTATTGCAATTTTTTTCTAAATTTCATCTCCGTTCAGATTGAAATATTTTAAAATTTAGAAATAATGCATTTCTAATTTTTACGTAAATGTAGAGTCACATGTGTTGTCTGTTGTTTTGGAAAGTTTTAAGTCGATGGCAATTGTTTTTATATTTTTTTCGCGTCGACAAATTTACTGCATGTTTTTTAAATTTTGTCTCCGTTCACATTAAAATATTCTAAAATTAAGAAACTATGCATTTCTAATTTTTACGGAAATGTAGAATCACATGTGTTGTCTGTTGTTTTGGAAAATTTCAAGTCAACGGCAATTGTTTTTATATTTTTTTGAGGCGACGAATTTATTGCAATTTTTTTCTAAATTTTATCTGCGTTCACATTGAAATATTCTAAAATTTAGACACAATGCATTTCCATTTTTTACAAAAATGTAGAATTACATGTGTTGTCAGTTGTTTTGGAAAGTTTCAAGTCAATGGCAATTGTTTTTTATATTTTTTTCGTGTCGAAGAATTTACTGCATTTTTTTTTAAATTTCATCTCCGTTCACATTGAAATATTCTGAAATTTACAAACAATGCATTTCTAATTTTTACGTAAATGTAGAATCACATGTGTTGTCAGTTGTTTTGGAAAGTTTCAAGTCGATGGCAATTGTTTTTATATTTTTTTCGCGTCGACGAATTTATTGCAATTTTTTTCTAAATTTTATCTGCGTTCACATTGAAATATTCTAAAATTTAGAAACAATGCATTTTTAATTTTTACGTAAATATAGTCACATGTGTTGTCAGTTGTTTTGGAAAGTTTCAAGTCGATGGCAATTGTTTTTATATTGTTTTCGCGCCAAAAAAAAAAGATTTTAATTTTTCATAAATTCGCCAAAGTAATCGACGGAATCTATTGGAATTTTCTACCAAATCACTCTCGAATTAATATTGAGTGATTTTGTAAAGTTTCAAGTTTTAAATGATTATATTCCTTGGTATCCGAATTAAAATCTCTAACAAAAAATTTGTCACGATCACAATACCCATAAAAACCGTAGGAGAAAGTAAACACATTTTAAAGAAATATGAGTAATCGATGAGTATTATCTTTCATCATGTGGTAATACGTGCCGGAGATTTTCTCACGCATCCATTACACTTTTATTACCAAAACGGAAAATTATTTATTGCACTAGTGCCTAAAAAAAAAAAATGAGCCAATCCGTGTGCCATTGTAAAATGAATTGACCTCGTGACCCTCCTGACCAAACGGAGGTCAGTAGTGACATGTGCCTAAACTCTCGTTCGAAAGAAATGCATAAATATTTCGGGGCACTCCCAAAATTAAAAGTGTACACATAACACGGTGCGTACTTTTACAAATATTTATCTGTAATAACGTGCGTTTGTTTTGGCAATCAACACCTGGATCAACTCAAATTTGGAGTTGAAGTACCATTAACGGTTAGTATTATACGTTCCTAAGCAGGGCCGGACTGAGAGGCCAATGGCCCGGGAGGTTTGATGAATGGCGGACCGTAATAAATGCTAATAGTAATAATTGAAAGAAATTTCATATTTTTCATCTACGACTACTAAATTATATATTTGTTATGTACGTAACAGTAGATGCATAAACCAATCCATAAAATATGCAGATAAACGGAGAGGAGAGTATCTAGATATAAATTGAAAAAATCCCAACCTTAATAAATTGAAGAGACGTACAGAAAACGAGATGTTACAACATGAAGATGTGCGTTCATGTTCTCTTATAGTGTATGTAGGCCCGATACTGTTATACAATGAAATGAGTTTTAAAAGTTCGCCTCGGGGCCATAATTTGGTAAGTGCACGCTGTTCAGGGTGGCCAGTTACCGAAAGTACTGTGGGAAAAACGTTCCTTCGTCCTTCCTTCCAATGAAATTAATTGATCTTATGATTCAAAGAGAAACCACTCTCGTATGTATGCGGCCAATTTACAATCAAAATATTCAAGCACGGAATAATCTTAATCGTCCCGAGCAGACTTTAAATTATCGACATTTCTCTTTATTTAATACCCACCGATATATTTTAGTAACTGTAATTATTTAACAAAAATTAATGGCGCATCATTCATAATCTGCAATCACGTCAATATCCATAATACCCAATTAGTGTACATCATTCTTTACTCAGTGCCAGAGGAGAAGGCGACATTATTGCGTTTCATTGATAATTTTCGAATTTGCATTTAAAATCAATTAGACTGGTATTAAGGAAACGCATGGGACTTAATGATGGTGCATTAAACGCTGCCCATGATTTATCCCTATTAAAAGAATGTGTGGTGTGTGGTTATCGGCCCGTAATAATACCACATTCGACCATTATCGGAACCTGCTTAAACCGCATCGGATTCAAAGAGTTAATTGTTGTTCGGAAATGCAGTCTGACCACCCTGACAGAATCATAATAACTTATCAAGGAAATTGGTTAATAGATCTTGACAAACAAAAAAATTGTGTAACGTTCTCTGATTTGATAGTATAATAGTTATTTATGAAGCAAATGTTAAAACTGTAATTTTGTGAGTAGGCACAAAATGCGGACAATTTTATGTTTCAATAAAATTTTGGGAGGTCTTTCACCAAATTACGAGATAATTGCCTGAGAACAATCTAAGATTGCGCATTTTCCCAAATGGTTGAAGAAATATAATAACAAGTGTCACAATATTCAAACTTTGAAAATACTCAAAATAGATTCTTTATGATTCAGTAAAATTTTTGATGAAGTCTTTTAGGAGATTTCGAGATAATCGCGCGAGAACAGATCTGCTGCAATTCTTAGATGACGCCTTTTCCCAAATGGTTTAAAAAATATGAAAACAAGTGCCACAATATTTAAACTTTTAAAAAGATTCTCAAAATATATTATTCTTCGTGATTCAGTAAAATTTTGGGAGGCCTTCTACCAGATTTCCAGATAATTGCCCGAAAACAGATCTGCCGCAAGTCGTAAATTGCGTTTAAAAAAATATAAAAACAATTGCCACAAAATTCAAACTTTCAAAATTTACTCAAAATTTTTTATTCTTCATGCTTCGATAAAATTTTGGGAGAAGTCTTCTACTAGATTTCGAGATAATCTCGCGAGAACAGATCTGTTGCAATTCTGAGTTTGCGCTTTTTTAGAATAGATTTAAAAAATATAAAAACTAAAGCCACAAAGTTCACACTTTTAAAATTTACTCAAAATGAATTATTCTTCATGATTAAAAAAAAAAGTGGAAAAAATCTTCCACCATATTTTGAGATAATCACGTGAGAACAGATCTGCTGCAATTATATGGTTGCGCTTTTCTAGAATAGATTTAAAAAATATAAAAACTAAAGCCACAAAGTTCAAACTTTTAAAATTTACTCAAAATAGATTATTCTTCATGATTCAAAAAAAAAATAGAAGAAATCTTCCACCAGATTATGAGATAATCTCGCGAGAACAGATCTGCTGCATTTATGAGGGTGCGCTTTTTAGAATAGATTAAAAAAATATAAAAACAATTGACACAAAGTTCAAACTTTTAACATTTACTCAATATGGATTATTCCTCATGCTTCAGTAACATTTCTACCAGATTTCGAGATAATCTCGCGAGCATATATCTGCTGCAATTCTGAGGTTGCGTTTTTTTAGATTGGATTAAAAAAATGTAAAAACAATTGCCACAAATCTCAAACTTTTCAAATTTACTTAAACTTTGCGTGGGATTAAAGATAATGCGGAAACGTGAAACCCATCGTTCGAATCATCAAAATCAGTGCGGCCGTTTAAAAGTTATGAGCGTTAAAAAACATTACATTACATTACCGAAACGTCAAAGCTCGATCTAACCTCAAAATTATTGAGGTTATGTAAGCGCCTCGGTCGATAGAGCAAGAATCATGCAACGTGCAAATCTGTCGATTGCTTTCAAAGTTGGGCACGTTTGAACGTTAAATTTGGAAAAGTTATTGCCATGGTAACCAAGGCGAAATGTATTATTGCAAAATGTTTGATACATTCCCAAGATATCCATCTTTAAAATAAATTAAAATTTTTGAAAATGTGTAAATTTTTCCGCGAGTTGTCAATTTTTGAAAATTATTTGTTTAATTTGTTGAACACTCCGATGAAAAAAAAAACGAAAAAATAAATACCTAAATAATAAAATTGTTTAAAATGTTTAATACATTTACAAGATGTCGACCTTTAAAATTAATTAAAATTTTTGAAAATGTGTCACTTTTTTCGCGAGTTGTGAATTTTTGAAAATTATTTTTTTTATTTGTTGAATACTCCGATGAAAAAAATATCAAAAAAATAAATACTTAAATGATAAAATTGTTTAAAATGTTTAATACATTCACAAGATATCCACCTTTAAAATTAATTAAAATTTTTGAAAATGTGTCAATTTTTCTAAGAGTTGTGAATTTTTGAAAATTATTTTTTAATTTGTTGAAAACTTCGATAAAAAAATCGAAAAAAAATAAATACCTAAATAATAAAATTGCTAAAAATATTTAATACATTCACAAGATATCCACCTTTACAATTAATCAAAATTTTTGAAAATGTGTCAATTTTTCTAGGAGTTGTGAATTTTTGAAAATTACTTTTTTAATTTGTTGAACACTCAAATGAAAAAAAATCGAAAAAAATTAAATACTTAAATGATAAAATTGTTTAAAATGTTTAATACATTCACAAGATGTCCACCTTTAAAATTAATTAAAATTTTGGAAAATGTGCGAATTTTTCTGAGTTGTGAATTTTTGAAAATTATTTTTTTTAATTTGTTGAACACTCCGATGAAAAAAAATCGAAAAAAATTACATACTTAAATGATAAAATTGTTTAAAATGTTTAATACATTCACAAGATATCCACCTTTAAAATTAATTAAAATTTTTCAAAATGTGTCAATTTTTCCACGAGTTATGAATTTTTGAAAATTATTTGTTTAATTTGTTGAACACTCCAATGAAAAAAAATCGAAAAAAATTAAATACTTAAATGATAAAATTGTTTAAAATGTTTAATACATTCACAAGATGTCCACCTTTAAAATTAATTAAAATTTTGGAAAATGTGCGAATTTTTCTTAGTTGTGAATTTTTGAAAATTATTTTTTTTAATTTGTTGAACACTCCGATGAAAAAAAAATCTAAAAAAATAAAAACTTAAATGATAAAATTGTTTAAAATGTTTAATACATTCATAAGATGTCCACCTTTAAAATGAATTAACATTTTTGAAAATGTGTTAATTTTTCCGCGAGTTGTGAATTTTTGAAAATTATTTGTTTTCTATTTTTTTTCATCGGAGTGTTCAACAAATTAAACAAATCATTGATGAAAAAAAAATCGAAAAAAATTAAATACTTAAATGAAAAAATTGTTTAAAATGTTTAATACATTCACAAGATGTCCACCTTTAAAATTAATCAAAATTTTTGAAAATGTGTCAATTTTTCCGCGAGTTGTGAATTTTTGAAAATTATTTTTTTTAATTTGTCGAACACTTCGATAAAAAAATCGAAAAAAAATAAATACCTAAATCATAAAATTGTTTAAAATGTTTAATACATTCACAAGATATCCACCTTTTAAATTAATCAAAATTTTTGAAAATGTGTCAATTTTTCCGCGAGTTGTGAATTTTTGAAAATTATTTGTTTAATTTGTTGAACACTCCGATGAAAAAAAAAATCGAAAAAAAATAAATACTTAAATGAAAAAATTATTTAAAATGTTTAATACATTCACAAGATGTCCACCTTTAAAATTAATTAAAATTTTCGAAAATGTGTCAATTTTTCTGAGAGTTATGAATTTTTGAAAATTATTTTTTTTAATTTGTTGAACACTCCGATGAAAAAAAAAATCGAAAAAAATTAAATACTTAAATAATAAAATTGTTTAAAATGATTAATGTATGCACAAGATGCCCACCTTTAAAATTAATTAAAATTTTCGAAAATGTGTGAATTTTTCTAAGAGTAGTGAATTTTTGAAAATTATTTGTTTAATTTGTTGAACACTCCGATGAAAAAAAAAATCGAAAAGAAATAAATACGATTATTCTTCATAATTCATTAAAATTTTGGGACAAGTCTTATACCAGATTTTAAAATAATCTCGCGAGAACAGATCTGCTGTAATTCTGAGGTTGCGCTTTTTTAGAATAAATTTAAAAAAATATATAAAAATAATTGCCACAAAGTTCAGACTTTTTATTTACTCAAAATGGATTATTCTTCATACTTCAATAAAATTTTGGAAGAAATCTTTTACCAGATTTCGAGATAAACGCGCGAGAACAGATCTGCTGCAATTCTTAGATTGGGCCTTTTCTCAAATAATTTAAAAAATATAAGTGTCACAATATTAAAAAGATATTAAAATTGAGTCAAAATAGATTATTCTTTATGGTGCAGTCAGTTGTTAAAGGTTTCGGATTTCGAGATAATTTATTGCTAAATTTGTGGAATACGCCAACGCGACTCGCTCCGAAAAAGATCTAATTTTGTTCTAAAGTTTGCAGGTTTTTTTTAACTTTTAGCATAATATGTTTCTTATAACCAGTGGCGGCTCGTGGAACATGTTGATGATCACTTATACAATATCCCCCCCTCCGTTTTTGAAGAAAGAAAGAACAATTTATCTTCCTGGAGGCGAAAAGTGTTCTAAGAATGACTTAAAAATTCTTGCTGAGCTTGAAACTACAGGTAGTGCCATGGCTCCTTGGCTCTGCATAACGAGCCGCCCCTGCTTATAACTCTCACGACGTAATAATCTATTACCTCTACATATGTATTATCAAAAAGTATTTCTGTGAAATTTGTCTAATTCAATCGGTTAATGAGATAAATTTGTCGATTCGTCCCACTGTGCGACGTTGCCGCGATTGAAAGATGCTTTATCTCTATAACAAAGCAGATCCCCATACATTCTAGCGAATTACGGACACCCTGTATTTTTTTTTTACTTAGGCATGAGCCATTCAGTCACATCGAACATTTAATTTTTGTATTTTCAATTTTTGTGATGAATAAATGAACAAATGAATAAATGTATAATGTCACACGAAAACACAACAACCATGGACCCGACCGAATACTTCTCGATCTCCGAAAAAAATTTCGGCCGGGCTGGGATTCGAACCCACACGGCACGCGGTGAAGCCGGCACAAGCGCTCGCCTGTACCTACTCTGTATAAACGGTCTTAATTTAATTTTGTTTGATCATATCCTTTGCATAAAATTTGTATGTAATAATTATTCATTACTAAGCGATAATGCAACATCCGAAAATCTCCACAATTCTGATAAAATTATTGTTTTTTTGCAGATTATAAATTCAGTAGTTTTCTTTAATACACCTCCCGGGGAATAGGTGACTCCCTTTTTGGAACGGCAATTATTTACATCAAAATCTTATATTCACTTCACTTTATATTGAAAGCAATAAATTAGTCGCGGAAGAAAAAAATTAACGAGCGAAGAAGAAAAAAAAAACCGACTCGACCTAGACATTCCGGCAAGATTTCATCACCTCTTGAAGGTCTAGCCGAAAACACCGTGGTCCCAGACAGCGTGTCTCCAGCTTTCATTGGCGACCAATTCGAAAATATAGATTTGGGTTAATTTATACGATTTACCCACATAGTGCTCGCCGTGAAGGCATTAAAACAATTTCCTCTCGGAATGGGCAAATGCGCGTTTCTTTTTATATTGTCTCTTGTAAAGTGGCGTATAGACGGACGGACGAAAAGTGATGGAAGAGTGAGTCATAATATAGGCGTGACAAAGTGAGAAGCTATAAATTAATTGAGAACGTCCAGCAGTCGCGTTACGCGGAAAAACTTCTCTAGATAATCGCCTTTTCGATAAGGAAACGGGTTACATTGTGGACCGAGAGGAGATATCCAATAGAGTTCCACGCTGGATTACAAAGAAATTGCGCAGAAAAAACGGATGTATTGCCAAATGCGATGTTTCCTGTGGAGGAGCTAGGAAATCATTAGTTATATAGTATGTGGTGGGTTTTTGCTGCTGGCAGAACTGGATTATAAATTAGACATAAGCGTGCCTTGCATCGAAGACGGATTGACACACTAACACACACTAACGCTCAATGAATATTTTAATGGTGGTGGATTTTTCTTACTTTTACCTGCCGGTGGCTTAGCGTGGGTTAAAGGGCTAGGCGGAAAACTTGTATAGGGCGCCGGCCCTCTTTGAAACGTGCATTTCAGTACAGGTGTTTGTTACGTGGCCAATAAAAGACATAATCCCGCTGTCCCCTATACGCACGCCACTGCTGATGGCAGGGCCGGATTTAGAAAGTCAGTTTTGGTTTTTATTTTTTCAGAACTTTATTACTAATGATTTCAAAACATCAAGATCACTTTGGGGGCCGCGGTGGCCTAGTGAGTAGAGCTCCTGCTCACGGGCCTCGTGGTCGTGGGTTCGAATCCCAACTGTGCGGTCACTTTTTCGGAACGAAGAAGTGGCCGTGCGGGTCCATGGATGTCTTCAGTGTATGTCCCACCCATTCATTATATAATATAATAATGATTATGTATATAAATTTAGAAATCAATATATACAGTTTAATGGTACCTCTGGCGAAATGGACCAGTTTCCTGTGCCAATAAAAAAGAAGTTCACTGGAATATTTTACATTTATTTTTAACAAATTATTTCAACATTAACATGCTCAACTTTAATTCCATTTAACTAACTCTCCTGGTGACATCCTGTAAATCAGGGGTGGCCAAACTTTTGATCACTACGGGTGACCTGTTTTATAAATTATAGGCGGCGGTCTACCAACATCGTATGTGTTCAGTGATCATAAGAAAAGTAGTTAAAGTTAAAGCCAGAAATAACGATTTTAAGAAATATTGTTTATGCTGGAGGCTTCTACTTCGGTATACATTTTGAAAAACTATAATAAAACACTTTTAACTTTGTTTTGTATAACTTGGATATTTATTTTTGTGACTTAAGTCTCGGTAAGTACGCTTACCATTTACACTTAGTAGCTTTTAAGTCTTACTTGTTCACACTCGATCTGGTGCATATAGGCAAATAATGTTATATATTTTTAGATAACGATTACTTTACTTCATAGAAATGTACATTTTAGTTATTTTGTATTTAAGGGCCATGTCCCGTTAATAAATGTATTAATAATTCAAAAACCGATTTACAGAGGTAAAAACTGATTATACAAGGGCTTTAAATTTTGTGAAAAGTTACCCATTTCTAATGTGTACATATTAGAGATGGGCAAAGCTGCTACTTGTGATTGTTACTTTTTAGCGATTTTAAACTTATTAGTAAAAATATTGAACGTAATAAGTAAGTCTCTAGAAAGGAACAAAGTAATAAATATAATCAACTATTTAATTTTCATTTCAAAAGCATTTGTTTGTGTCATCTATTCCGATAAACATTTCCATTGTCCGTAATGATTAAATCTGCTTTATTTTGACTTAATTGTGAGACGGAGATGATTTTTACATCAAAAACTAATTTCGAGGGCGATTGCTCAAAATACCGTCATTAGAACACCACGTAGAAATTTAGCAGGTAGATTAGAAATTAAATGTTCCAAAGATAGAAAAATGTGCGCTCTTTCTTAGTTTTCCAGTTATTTTCAATTAATTGCAAAAGCGTGTTGATATTACATCAAAAATTAACTTCGAAGGTGATTGCATCAAATTCTTTAGAACATCGCTGAATCCATAAAAATCCTAAAATACGCCATTACCTTGTTTAAGAATTATTTTAATTCAATAGTGTTTAATGTTTTTAAATAAAAAAAAAACTAACTTTGACGGCGATTTCTCGAAATTAACTTGATGGAAGATCAACAAATTTGGCACGAAAATTGAGAATTGAATAAATTTTGAAAATCAATCAAAATCCGAAAATTTGCGTTGCCCAGATTTTGAGTTATTTTGACGTGATGATTTTACATCAAAAATTAACTTCGAGGGCAATTGCGTAAAATTTTCCCAGTGGACTGTCATCAAATTTGGCACGCAGATTAAGAATTTAATGTTCTTTAATATAATTCATAATTCATAATGTTTATTCATGTTAACGACATAGTCTTACATAAGTCAGGAAGGTATATAATTAAGTATATTAAATAAATTAATGTAATAGTTCAGTATCAGCACTTGGCCCTTATAAATTAAAATCTAATAAAATTATAATCCACTACTAAATATGAATCAAAATCCAGAAATTCGTCGTTACTAGTAGTGGAGTAATTTTTACTTAATCGTGAAAGTGTTGATTTTATAACAAAAAATAACGATATCTCGAAATTCCCTCTGTGAAACATCTCCAAATTTTTCACGCAGATTAAAAAAATAATGTTCTTTGAAAATAAATAAAAATAAAAAATACGCCCTACCTTAGTTTTCGAGTTATTTTGACTTAATTGTGAGAGTGTGTAGATTTTACATCAGAAATTACTTCGAGGGTGATTGCTAGAAATTCTCTCAAAATTGGCCATTGTAAGTGGCCATTTTCCAGATTGGCTGAAAATCGCTTCTGTTGTGCCAATTTATAAAAATTGCGAAATATCACCCAATCTCATTACTGAGCATTTTTTCTAAACTTATTGAGAAATTAATATCTAACCGAATGATGAGCTATCTAAAAAGATTAAAACTACTACACGAGTGTCAACATGGTTTTCGTCCTGGAAGACCAACGGCGACTGCGACTAATCAAATGTTACAGTACATATACGAAAATATTGACAAAGGCCTAGAAATAATGGGATTATTTTTCGACCAGAGTCGGGATACTATAAGGACTGATTTTATTTTATAAAAATTAAGTATACTTGGGTTCCGAGGTTGTCTTGTAACATGGCTCGACTCTTACTTAATGAATAAAAGGATTCGGATTAAGATTGGTGAATCTCTAATGATTTTCCAGTTAACATTGGGGTTCCACAAGGACAGTGCTGGGACCACTAATTTTCCTATTGTTTGTTAATGACTTATCATCATACGTAAATTCAGGCAATTTGGTAATGTATGCGGATGATACATATGTGGTAGTCTCAGCAAGATCTACTGAGGAGCTCAAAAAAAATTGCGGAAGTTGTGAGTGAGTTTAGCACACGGTGTCCTAAAAATTCTAGTATTAAAACTGATTTTTCAAATAGGCGTATAGTGGCCGAGAGTCTCTTGAACTTTTACCTAACGATTAAAGTCAAATTCCCAAAGTTAACAACCACTTGAGAGGGAAAGATTATATCAGTTTTGTTTGTGGAAAATTGGTTAATGCTCTCTTTGTCATCAGACAACTGAAACAATCATTAAATAAAGACACTTTATTACTCATTGGCTTACTGTTTCCTATATTAGAACATCCTAGCATGGGGAAACGCGACTAATATTCACAGGGTATTTGTTCTCCAAAAACGCCTAATCTTTGATAGTAAGTCTCGAATTTCTTGTCAGTCATATTTTATAAGGTCTAGCTTGTTACCGCTCCCATGTATATTTATTCTCAATGTTGTTTTGTTAGTAAAGGATGATTATTTCTTTCAAAGTTAGAAGCGTAGAGATAGTTTTTCTCTTTGAGAATGCTTCAGAGTTTTTACACCCTCATCGATTTCATTTGGATTTTCTATCACCGGAAATTGAGATAAGTTTTTCGGCATAGCATCGTGATCGTGGCGTGGTTTTCAGTTGACGAATGGCGTAGTTGCAACTCAACGTTCTAATTAAAGGGCTCAACAATCACGTGAATACTTCTCAGTTCAGTTCGTTAACAATTGCCCACTTGAAATATTATCTTTTCGACGCTGCAAGCCTTCGATAGAAGCATATTGCTATATCAGCAACCCTTTGATCAAAACAAGAGCAAAAAAGCATCTTCAATGCGATGTATACAAGGATTATTGTGATATATCTGTTGGACGCCTCATTTCATCCGGAAACACTGCAAAAGAACACTGGAGGATAAGATGGGCAACGCCTGTTCTTTATCCATCGTTCCTGTGCCGCATCGGCCACAGTTGCCTGCACTCATTATTCCAAAAGATTATTGTCCTTGAAGAAGATCCAGGACAAACTTTGGCCACCTCATTTCACCTAGGAAACCTGCAAAAGAATACTGGACGATAAGGTGGACAACGCCTGCTATTCTCTATCAGGATAAACCTTCATCCATCATCAGTAACGTGTCAACAAGCGAGGATGAGGTTCAAGATACAAATTGCCACTTTGTTGAAGCCATTTGCATAGCCATCCAATCAACAAGATCTCAATGATTTGATAACAAATCAAATAGTATAATACAAGTATTATATAACATCTATAATACAACATCTAGGCTCAAATAATGGAAGCTGTTTCATACAATTATGCATGTTTCTATTCAGACGAAGTTTCCTTAAGTTTCTTTCTGTTTTTTTTTTCTCATCAAGATGGGATTGGCTTCTGCCACGATGTGATTGGTACGTTTGATACAATCGGAATGAGATAACTTATGAGACACATGGTTCTTATTCAGAGTTGGCTGTGACATAAATTAGAAATGCCACAAATTAAAAATTAGGACATACAGGGTATTGGAACTAATATCTACCAAAAAAAAGGGTTAGTTAGTGAAAATAAAAAAAATGTATTAAGTAAGAGGGCTTCTGCTTTGCAGAGTGTAACTCTCCTTTTAACGCAATTAATAACATTTTGAAGATTTCCTGGTATTTTATTAATCTCTTCAATTTTGTTTGTAATTTGATCTTGCAAGTCACGAAGATCAGCGATTAGAATTTCGTAAATGCTATTTTTTAAGGATGGCCATAAAAATAAATCGCACGTGCCAGATCGCAGGACCGCGGTGGCCGTATTTTTTCTGTGTTAAACTGATGATGCGATTATGAAAAAAATCTTGTGGAACAGCAATATTTGCACGGGTGGTGTGTAAACGAGCTCCGTCTTGCTGAAAATGCCCTTGCTGCAGCTCAGCAACATATTCACAAATGGTGTTAAAATTTCCTCCCGGTATCGCTCAGCATTTAGTGTGTCTAAAAGTGTTAAAAACATGTCAATATTTACCTCTTAATACTATAATATTAATTTTTAGGACCTTGCAAAATTTAGGGACAATTATTATTTTCCAGCAGCTGCCCCAACTCCAATTTTTTGTGGATGTAATGGACTTTCTGTGAAAAAGAGTGCATTTATTGCGTCCACATTCTCATATTCTGAGAATTAACGTGGTCAGAGAGGTGGAACCACGATTCGTGCGTAAAAAAAAACATTTCCCAAAGCTACACCATCATAAAACGACCAATGAGTAGTCTTCGAGATCTGTCTAGAGGCAGTATTTCGTGCACTGCTTATAAATGGTAAAGATGAAAATGAAGATCGTTTTTGGGTATACGTTTGGTAGTTCCATAAATTCCATAGTTCTTGCTGCGAGTATCGCGCAGAAATCTATGGACGTTTCTGTTTTACCTGCCTACTGCCTCAATGGTTTCCAAATTTCTTACTCTTACTGACTAACTGCTTTCTCCGCAACTTACGTTTCCTATTTCCCTAAACAAATCCAAAAAACGGCGATTGGATTTGCTGAAATGATTGTAGGGAACTTCATGCGGAAATTCTTCTAGAAAATTTTGGGTCCATTTAGTCACCCTCAGATGCCACCACTGCGCATCAAGTTGGGGCTTATGGCGCAATTCGTCGCAGCTTTGGATGAAGAGTCTTTTAAACACCGCCAGGAATTCATCCTTAAACTATCTGTAGCGGGGATTTCCGTCGGACCCTAAATAAAGATCATGGGATGTGCCGAATTTCCCAAGAAAATCTTTACGACCGAAAAGGAAACTTGATACAGCTTTGTTGCTTCGGCTTAGGGCTTCCTGGGTATTCACAGGGCTGAAAATGATGTAAATCTTATGAAAACGTACTTATAAAAAATAATTACAAATTAGAAGCTGAAAATTCACATTCTCGACGCTAGGCCTGATAAAGTAAAAAAAAAAACATGTGGGTGATTGCTGAGACGAGCAATGCGCGCGCTTCAGCCAGGATCTAATGGACTTTGAATATCATCAAGGACAATACAATGAAAATCTGATGGGGGACTATATTTGGGGGTTAGTTCGTGAACGTAATATATTGTATAAGCTTGAAGGTCGGAAAAGCGATTTCTAAAAAAGAAATGTGCAATTTTTGTATTTCGTTTTAATTATATAAGTCACCATCAATATATCTTGTCTTTGTCGATTACTTTATCAAATGTTAACTGTGCCTTTACGTCAACTGTAAGTTCGAAGTCACTCTTTTTAACCAGAGCAAAATAAATTTGCATTTTTTTTAAATTCACATCAGTCATCGTCAATATACCCTGTCTTTATCAATTACTTTGTCAAAATGTTGTTTTTTGTTCCTTTACGTCAACTATATGCACGAAGTAGTGGCGGTTTCAAATGGGGGGGGGGGCTAATCGGGTAATTACCCCTCCCCCAAGAATTTTTCGTTTATCAATTTTTATTGTTAAAAATTACCGGTATTCCATATTCCAAACAAATAATTTAACCGGTAAATTTTTCCAACGCTTTCAAACGTTGGAAAAGGATAGGGAGGTTTCACCGAACAGGTGTATGAGAGCGAAAGCACCAGTTTATTTATCTTTTTTTTTTAATTACCCCCCTAGACTAGTTGGTTAGAAATGCCCTTAGCTCGAAGTCACTCTTTTAATCAGAGCAAAGGAAATTTGTCAATGGCGTTGCTCTGACCTTAATGTCAAAATTTCGAGGGAATAAATAAACGTCCTACTTTTTAAGACCATCAACAATAAAAATTAACAAGCTCTACCCAGGGACAAAAAGAAAGTTAAAATTTGTTACACGGTGTAATCATCAAAATCGCAAATCATAGAAGTCTGCTTTGGATTTTGGGAATCTTGTTTCACGTTAATCGCGGGAAGGGAAGCTTCCTGACACTTTTACCAATAATGTGTCTTTACAACTGATTAATTATTAAAGGAAATCATCCTAACCACACAGTAACAAAAAATGTTTTCCTGGAAAACAAAATTTGTTAATTAATATTTCACTTTGTCCAGAAATTTCAATGTAAATGTTACATTTCTTCCGACAGATACTTGAAATTTTGGCAAATAAAACTTAAATAATGTGTTTTTACAATTGTTTAAAGAAAATCATTTTAACCTCACAGTAACAAAAAATGTTCGCCTGGAAAACAAAATTTTATAATTAAAATTTAACTTTGTCCAGAAATTTCACTGTAAATGTTACATTGCTTCCAACAGATACTTGAAATTTGGGCAAATTAAACTTAAATAATGTGGTTTTACAATTATTTAAAGAAAATCATCCTAACCTCATACTAACAAAAAAGGTTGCCCTGGAAAACAAAATTTGATAATTCAAATTTCACTTTGTCCAGAAATTTTACTGTAAATGTTACATTTCTTTCGATAGATACTTGAAATTTTGGCAAATTAAACATAAATAATGTGTCTTTACAACTGTTTATAGAAAATCATCCTACCCCCACAGTAACAAAAAATGTTGCCCTGAAAACAAAATTTATTAATTAAAATTTCACTTTGTCCATAAATTTTACTATAAATGTTACATTGCTTCCAACAGATACTTGAAATTTGGGCAAATTAAACTTAAAAAATGTGTTTTTACAACTGTTTAAAGAAAATCATCCTAACCTCACACCAACAAAAAATGTTGCCCTGGAAAACAAAATTTGATTATTAAAATTTAACTTTGTCCAGAAATTTCACTGTAAATGTTAGATTTCTTCCAACAAATGCTTGAAATTTGGGCAAATTAAACATGAATAATGTGTTTTTCAATTGTTTAAAGAAAATCATCCTAACCTCACACTAACAAAAAATGTTGCCCTGGAAAACAACATTTGATAATTAAAATTTCACTGTAAATGTAACATTTCTTTCGACAGATACTTGAAATTTTGGCAAATTAAACTTAAATAATGTGTCTTTGCAACTGTTTAAACAAAAATCATCCTAACCTCATAGTGGCAAAAAAATTTGCCCTGGAAAAGAAAATTTGATAATAAAAAATTTACTTTGTCCAGAAATGTCACTGTAAATGTTACAATTCTTCCGACAGATACTTGAAATTTTGGCAAATTAAACTTAAATAATGTGTCTTTAAAACTGTTTAAAGAAAATCACCCTAACCTCAAGCTAACAAAAAAATTTGCCTCGGAAAACAAAATTTGATAATTAAAATTTTACTTTGTCCAGAAATTTCACTGTAAATGTTAGATGTCTTCAGACAAATGCTTAAATTTTGGCTAATTAAATTTAAATAATGTGTCTTTACAACTGTTTAAAGAAAATCATTCTAACCTCACAGTAACAAAAAATGTTGCTCTGGAAAACAAAATTTTATAATTCAAATTTAACTTTGTCCAGAAATTTCACTGTAAATGTTACATTTCTTCTAACAGATACTTGAAGTTTGGGCAAATTAAACTTAAATAATGTGTTTTTACAACTGTTTAAAGAAAATCATCCTAACCTCACACTAACAAAAAATGTAGCCCTGGAAAACAAAATTTGATTATTAAAATTTCACTTTCTCCAGAAATTTCACTGTAAATGTAACATTTTTTCCAACAGATACTTGAAGTTTGGGCAAATTAAACTTAAATAATGCGTCTTTACAACTGTTTAAAGAAAATCATTTTAACCCACAGTAACAAAACATTTTGTCCTGAAAAACAAAATTTGATAATACAAATTTTACTTTGTCCAGAAATTTCACTGTAAATTTTATATTTCTTTGGACAGATACTTGATATTTTGGCAAATTAAACTTAAATAATGTGTTTTTACAACTGTTTAATGAGAACCATTCTAACCTCGCAGTAACAAAAAATTCTGCCCTGGAAAACAAAATTTGATTATTAAAATTTCACATTGTCCAGAAATTTTACTGTAAATAACAGATACTTGGAATGTTGGCAAATTAAACTGAAATAATGTGTCTGTACAACTGTTTAAAGAAAATCATCAAAAATTTGTCTTGGACAACAAAATTTTACTTTGTCCAGAAATTTCACTGTAAATGTTACATTTCTTTGGACAGATACTTGAAATTTTTGCAAATTAAACTTAAATCATGTGTTTTTACAACTATTTAATTATTGCCTGCAATTTTTGTTTAAATTTGTAGTATTAAAAGTGCTAATAAAAAATAATCTAAATACATACAAACTATAAATTTCGGTTTCGGCAGGGTTTATCTTGATGATCTTCTACATGCACCTTCTGTGGTTTTCTGTGAAGCACAGCAGCACCCTTCCAGTTGATGAAATATTTTCTTAGTGCATTTTCTCCCCAAGATTTTGACATTTTTATCTCAATTTATTGCAACTTGTATATTCATTTCTTCAACCGGTATTTCCTGCCAGGATTTCTACCCTTATTTTATTTCTTGGATAAATTAGCATGTGGCGCCTCCACACGAACATGTTTCTGCGTTGAAGACTAAATGGCATGTACATGTATAATTATCCTGGAATAAATACGTAAATGCGTAAATTAAATACAATTTTATTAATATTCCAAATAGAATTTTTATACAATGACAACAATTACGAGGATATATAATATTAACTCCACTAACTATAGACATCTACCTCAGTCTGTGTAATTTCCTCATCTCATCATCCACAAAATAGTCCATCATTCCAATCACACCTCATCCTCACTATCTATCTTCAACTGGAAAAAAGTTATACACAAGGCTGATATCATCATCATCATCAAAAAAATAATGTTCCCATTATTTAGCATAACTACAAATCTTCGACATCATAAAAATATAATATAATTCTATTCTACATCTAAATAAATAAAAAATCCAAGAGTTTTCATGTAATTTAAAAAAATAATAAAACTTTCCAGTTTCCAATTAATTCAAAAATGTATATATATCACAGATTAATTTCAGTAAAAGGGGAAATTTTGGGGTGGATCCGAGAAACGTTAACGAAAAACAAAAAAAAAAGAACGGTACATGCTAAACATCAACGGTTTGCGCTTACATCCTATGTCACGATTAAAATTAATCTGATTTTATCTTGTTTTTTAAAAACTAATCTATCTGTTAAGTCAGTCGTATATGTAAAAAAGAAAAATAAGAGCTTAAAACTAGTTTCTTTAGAAATCATCTCGATTGATGTGAAGCTTCGGATTGTGCGCCGTTCTGGGTACGAACTCCTTCAGCGAGTAATACTTCATCCTGTCGTCGTGGTCGATGTTGGTCACGTGCTGGAAGCAGCACGGTAACGAAATCTGCGTTTTTGGTGGGAGCGATGCGGGTTTTGGCGATTTCTTCTCCTTCCTCTTCTTCTTCCCGGGCGTCGATAACGAAATATTCTCCGGATCGGCGACCAGTTGCTCTATGTGCTTCCACATCTCTCTGGCGGCTTGTTCCATATCGAAGCTGAAGCCCACTTGAAGCGTGTGGTCGTCGGAGTAGTGCATGGTGTGGAACGTCGGCGAGGACACTGTGTAGGATGTGAGGTTGTCGATGTTGTCGCGCCACAGCATGAAACTGGTGCCCTTTTCGGCGAGGATGATTTGGATGCGGCGTTTGTTGCGCGCTCTGGCTTCTCCCACGTCCAGAAGGACCACTGGTATTCCCGTGAATTTGATCATCCACTCCTTGTCCGTCGGTTTCTTCTCGTATAAGTTGGCGAGGCATCCACTGACAAATACCTGAAGATAAAAAGACGTATATATTAACAATAATTGTGGTTTCCTTTTTTATTTATTCCTTACGTGTATGGAAGAAGGAGCTATGCGCAAATAAATTTAGTTTTGATATGAAACTATGAGGTTTATTATTATCTTATTAATAATAATAATAATAATGGACTTTATTTATTCAACAGACATCAAGATGTCCAATAATAGGATAACATGAGAAAATACAGCTAAAAACAAATAATACATTAATGTTGAGTTAACAATGAACAGCTGGCGGTTGAGCTTGTAAATATATCAGATTATGAAGAAGTGACAAGATTCTCAGACGACTCTATAGAAGACAGAGACTGTTCACCTAATAATGATTGTTCTGAAATAAGTTCAGAGGATTAAGATGATGGAGCGCATCCGATTATTCATCAACAATTTTCCTTTGCCCAATTTAGTTAAATGCAGAAAATAGGAACCTGTCAGTGGTGACAGAAACAATTTTGTCTTTACTCCTCGATATATTGGTTTTCATAAAAATATTGTCCAGGAGCTGCATGGAAAAGATCCGATCGCATTTTTCAAACATTTTATTGGCGATCAAAAATTCCATACACCGGAAGTGGGTATTTACCTTAACCGTTTTTTTCCAATAATTTTTTAAATATGGAAAATATTACAAAAATATTCAAATATTTATTGAAGACAACTAAGAAATGAACATCTTTTGTTTGAAAATATTTTTCATAAAATCATTGTTATTCCAGAATTTTTTTTTCCATTTTTGGTTTATTATTATGAAATGGTAATCAAAATTGTAGAGAATGCCAAAATGAACAACTTATAACGAATAAGTTTTCTCCGAAATCCATTTGATTTTTGAGGTAACTGACTATTGGAATTTGAAGTATAATTTTCGGTCATTTTCATCTTTCATAATTTTGACGTTTTAGACGTCACACCTTTTTTTTCTCTACATAACGATCTGTCCGTGCGCGCTGTATCTCAAAAACTAATACAGAAATAACCATGAAACTTTGAACATAAGTGTTATTTGAGAATCCAAGGAACTGAAAAGATTTTGGTAAAATTTCGTATTTCCGAATATTTACCGTAACAGTTTTTTGTTCGTTTAGTCTTTTTGGGACTTCAGGACATTGTTTTCACAACTTTTTTCAGGTCTTTTTTAAGGACTTTTTTTAAAAGACCTTTCTTTGAGGATTCTTATTCAGGATTTTTTAAGAAATTTTTTCGACTTATTTTAAGACTTTTTCTTTCAGGACCTTTATTTTCAGGATTTCTTTTCAAAATTTTAACAACAGAATTTTTTCTCGGGACGTTTTCGGGACTTTCTAAAAAACTCTTTGTTGAGGACTTTTCGGGATTTTATTCAGATAAAAAAAATTCAGAATTTACTTAATGACATTTTCAGAATTTTTTTTCATGACCTTTTTTGGACCTTAATAATAATAATAATAAACTCATTTATTTAATCCAGTAAAAAAATTAAAACAAAACATAATACAATTATGTAGCTTTCCCTAAATTAAACACGTCACAGTAGAACAGATATTTTTTTCAGATATTTTTAGCATTTTTCAAAACTTTTTAATTCAGAAAATTTGTTAAGGACTTATTTTGAGCCTTTTTGCAGGACTTATTTCAAGACTCTTTGGAATTTCTTTTTAAGGACTTTTTACAAAGCCTTTTTTCAGATTTTTTTTAGTTTATTTTTTAAACATGTTATTTTCAGGGCAATTTTTCAAGGACAATTTTTTTTATAATATCTCTTTTTCTGAACTTTCTTCAGGGCTTATTTTAGGACTTTCTTTAAGGACTTTTTAAGACTCTTTTTCAGGACATTTATTTCTGGTATTTTGTATGAAGACTTTTTTTCACGGCTTTTATCAATACTCTTTTTTCGCGACTTTATTTTCTGTTCCTTCAAGACTTTTTTGAAATTTTGTTAAGAACCTCTTGTTCAGAGGAAAATTACATTTTTCAGAATTATTTTATCGGGAATTTTTTTTTCAAGCCGACTTTACGGGACTTTTTTCAGTACTATATTTCAGGACATTTTCTATAGAATTAATTTTCAGGACTTCTTGTTCCGGACATTTTTTCAAGACTCGTTTTGGGGTTTTTTTGCAGGACAATTTCTTCTGAGCTTCTTCAGGTTTTTTTTTACAGTTTTTTCAGAAATGTTTTTTTTTAGGATTTTTCTACGATGTTATATTCATAAATCTTTTTGAAGACTGCTATTACAGGACATTTTTTCAGGATATTTTATCAGGACTCTTTTTCGGGACTTTTTTCAAGACTTTCTTCAGGACTTATTTTAGGACTTTTTTAGGTCTCTTTTTCGGACTTATTTCACGATTTTTAAGGAATCTTATTTCTGGTGTTTTATATGAAGACTTCATTTTTCAGGACTCTTTTTGCAGTACTTTTTCAAGGACTCTTTTTTCAAAAACTTTTTTTAAGACTTTCTTCAGGACTTATCTTAGAACTTTTTTAGGTCTCTTTTTCGGACTTATTTCACGATTTTTTAAGGACATTTATTTCTGGTGTTTTATATGAAGACTTCATTTTTCAGCACTCTTTTTGCAGGTCTTTTTCAAGGACTCTTTTTTCAAGACTGTTTTCCACAACTTTTTAATAGGACTCTTTTTTCAAGACTTTATATCCAAAACTGTTTCTCCAGGACTTTTTCAGGACATTTTTTTTGTCAGAACTCTTTTTTCGGGACTTTCTTTCAAGACTCTATTTCTGGTCTTTTTGAAGGACCTTTTTTTGTCACTCTTTTTGCAGTACTTTTTTCAGGACTTTTTTCACGACTGTTTTCCACAACTTTTTAACAGGACTCTTTTTTCAAGACTTTATATCCAAAACTGTTTCTCGAGGACTTTTTCAGGACATTTTTTTTGTCAGAACTCTTTTTTCGGGACTTTCTTTCAAGACTTTATTTCTAGTCTTTTTGAAGGACCATTTTTTTGTCGGGACTCTTTTTCCAGGACTTTATTTCTGGTCTTTTTGAGGGACCATTTTTTTGTCGGGACTCTTTTTTTCAGGACTTTATATCTGGTCGTTCTGAAGGACCATTTTTTGTCATCGGGACTTTTTTCAAGACTTTCTTGTTCAGGACTTTTTAATGACGATTATTTTTATAAATCTTTTTCAAGACTTTCTTGTTCAGCATTTTTATTATTAGACTTTTTAGGACTTTTTAATCAGGACTATTTTTAGAAAAAAATTTCAGTACTTTCTTTGGATTTTTTTTTTTAGTTTTTTAGTAAACTTACGGTAAAGATTATTAGAATTTGAAACATTATTTGTCATTTTTACCTTTCATAATTTTAACTTTTCAAAAGTCATTACGATTCGATCATGTGAAAACGCTCGGTTTCAAATATTATTTAAATTGGAAATAATGAATGAATCTATAAATATAAATAACTATCATACCATCAAATAATCGGAGAAAGTAACATGATGGCCACATCACCAAATGTTTTTTTTTTAATAATTCCGAGCGGTGACACATAATTAGTTTTGGGAGGTGATATCTACTCAATTAAATAAAACAATCCAGGTCCGTATTTCAAAAATAAAGTTGATGTGGGCATCTAAATAACGAAATGCCGTTTTTGAAAGATAAAATTATTTTCAGGAAGAGCTTAAAGAACTGCGAACAATTAATATTTTCCATATTTGTTATTTTAATATAGATTGTTATACAGTGCGCGCCTAAAGTATGAAATATATTCAGTAAAACCGAAATAAAATATTTTTGGAAAAAATTCTCGAACAGGTCGATTTTCTTTTATAAAAATACACATTTTTACATGAAAGTCGATTTTTAGTCGTCATTTGTTTTTGAGTTATCACGTCCGCCATTTTGTTTTTAAATGGCAACTCCCTATTTTTGTTATTGATTTTAAGAGATCTTTCCATTGTCGAACTGGCAATATAAAAATATTGTCATCTTACATAAGACATTTTTCTAGTAAATGACAATTGAAGGTGAGAAATTGATATTTAGAGTTTTTGCAAAATGACCTTGTTCCAGCGTGTTTTTGTAAACAAAAATGATTTTGATCTTTCATATAATTCAATATGGTCTCAGCAAGATGGCTCATCCCCGCACCATGCGCGTTTTTTTTATTGCTTTACGAATAGGTGGATTGGTAGGCGAGGACCTATAGAATAACCCACGAGAGAGATAAATGCGCAGAATTAGCCTCGAAAATATTCAAAATGTTCAAGAAGAATTTATACATAAAAAAACGCGTCTAGGTGCGGGGATGCGCCGTCTTGCTGAAACCATATTGTATTATTTGGAAGGTCAAGATCATTGTTGTTTGGAAAAATTGCTACTACAAGCGCTGGAACAAGATCATTTTGCAAAAACTAATTATCCAGTTCTCATATTCAATTGTCATTTACTCGAACAATAAGTTGGCTATATTTCGACAGTGAAAAGATCTCTCAAAATCAAGAACAAAAATAGGGGGTTGCCATTTAAAAACACAATGGCGGACGTCATAACTCAAAAACAAATGACGACTGAAAATCGACTTTCATGGAAAAATGTGTATTTTTATAAATGAAAATCGACCTGTTCGAAGATTTCATTTTGGTTTTACTGAATATATTTCATACTTTAGGCGCGCACCGTATATCGGTAAAAAGCAGACAAAGTGTTTATTTAGGCGTGTAAAAATCAAATATGGCGGCCATTTGAAATAAAAAAAAGTTGGTATTAATATCTCGGAAAGCGCCATCTTGAATTTTATTTTGTCTTCATTCTTATGTTTGCGCGATTGAACCAAGTAACTTTAAAACTTTGATTTTTTAGAAAATCGCGATTGGAATTCCCAGCGCGAGGAACCACGAGCATCAGAATTTCCATTCTTACCGAGTTGTAGACTATACTTTCTCCACAACCAGACAAACTAAACAAATAAAATAGTGAACACGAAGATCTTACGTTTTAGTATTTCGACAATTGTAACATCCAAGGCTAATTGTTTTATTCTGAACGGTGTGAGAATATTCATTCCATAAGCGCATGGTGTTATGTTCCATATGAAGAGTGAGAATGTGTACATTCTATGATCAAAATTGATTTCGTAATACTTAAATTCTACGGTGGCCTTAGAAAATAATTTTCATTTATGCTATTTCGATAAAATTGTGTAGAGTGCAGGTGCATTGGACTTCCACCATGAAAGTTGATGTCTCCGAGTAGTACCATCATGTCCGAATCGAAATGGCAGTAATGGATCATTAAATGGCTTCTTATGCGGGCAAGTAGTTTATGCATGTGGGATGTTGCTTAACAAATTATGTATTCACATGCACTGCAATAATTGGAAAGTTCCAAGTAGGAGTCAATGACAAATGCAATTGAGTTTATCTAAAATTTTGAATGGATGAATTAATTACTGAATTATAATAATCAATACTCGCTATAAATAAAAAAAAACACTGATTACGCAACAAAAGCGTCTTACCTCCCTATATTTAGCTGTATCATGCCCGAGCAGATTTAACGGGCAATTTTTTTTTGCTCTCCCCGGCCGGAGCTTTTCGCCATCATTCATGTATCCTTAATAACCCAGAACGCATTTTCCAGTCGACTGAAAATGCCAATCACGAGAGACCTTATATTATAAGGCCTCCGCGTCCGTTAAATGACGCAAGTTCAAGTTCAAAACCTTTCCTGAAATGAGCAGCTCGGGTTACGAAGGGTTAGTTGCTTTAATTAATAACTTAACTGTCGACATCTGGTTCCTATCAAGTGAATAATCTAGCGTTAATAAAATTACAGGAGATATTTGTTACGCGACAAGTGATGTAATTATGTATGATGGATTTAATACGTATACTAGATGCCGTAGTTATTTTCCGCAAGGTGGCCTTGCAATTTTTTGTTTTTTGGTTTGGCCAAAATTAAAGATTCCTTATAGCATATGGTGTATTAAGGGCCGAAAATAGGCTTTAGCAACCCGTCGCTAGAAGTGAAGGGTTGCTAAAGCATTTCGGCATGAGTTACACTCGATATTTTCTCGCCTGCCTTAAGTAAAAACAATGTTTCAATTTTATATCGCGCACCATTGAACTGTCACTGACAGATTTTTGCATAGCCTACTCATATTCCGCGGAAGGTTGTCTAGATTATGCATATTATTTTTTCGGCCCTAAATACGCTAAATCGTAGTTTGGGCCCGATTTTTATGGCCGAAATAAATGGTTTCGGTAGAGGCAGGCGAAAAAAGTCTTTCACGACATGTTTTTATTTTTCGATTAACTGTTTTAAACAGTGGCGACTAGTGAAAATTCGGAGGTGAGGCAAAGAAAATATAATTGTCAAAAAACTCGGTTTTAGACTAGTTTCCTCTATATGCGAGGAAATAGTGCGTGATTGGTTGTCATGGAGAGGCGTTTGAATAAATCTCTTTGCCACGTGCGCGAAGCTTAACGAGCCGCTTAAGTCCAGATAATTAAACTTTTAAACAATTTACAACTCAAAAAACAACGACTTTTGCTCGTTTAAGTGCCGCGTCGAAAATCGATACATTTTTCATGGTCAGCATATACATGATTCTGAAGTTAATATCAAATATCAAGAAATGATATTTTGCACATTTAGAGAGAAAGGGTTTAACTATTCGTCTATAGAATTTGATTTTTTTTTAAATCATCAGACAAACTGTATAATTAATCCTGAAAATTACCAATATTGGATGGATATCTGAAGCTTTTCTCTGCAAAGAACTAAAAATGTAATGCTACAGAAAAATAGTTTATACCTTTGAAAACAATATGTACGTAATAAAATTGTCATTAGTTATCAAATAAAGTCGCAAAAACGTAAGAGCTGCACCTCTACAAACACCGAATTTGCTTCATTTTCGCAGTTGTAATGAACGCCACCTGCATGAAACATTTTGTATCAATCCTGGAGGCGTGTACAAACAAATTTACGTACTCGGTAAAATTTCAGGCCCAAGATTGTGGCGATTTTCATTTTCTATTAGAACATTCTCGTCTAACTCTGGCGCGAGGCACTTACCCCCTTAAGATAACGCCATATGCGTATCTGCAGAATAATTTTTGTTTTTAATAAGGTGCACCTCTTTTGGGAATACTACGTACCAGCATAAAAGTGAAATTCTCTTTTAGAAAATGCAACTCTTCTACGTTTATCTAAAAGAGTATTAATTGAGTAGTTTACCACCCATGCAGATACATTTCAATAAACGAATATAATTTATGAAGAATGAATTCATAAATTTAAATAGAAAAACTATTTCGTTGTTTCACTTTTAAAGAGATAAAAGTGAAATTTAAACATTTCTCATCAACTACATCATTCTTTTCATCCAACACTTTCCATTATTATTTTAGAGTGTAACTTTCAAATTGGCACTGTAAAATTGAAAACCAAGAGATTATACAGATTATTCGTCATCATCTTGATTTCTAGGAACGATTTCTAGGTCAAATTGTGAGTCATGGCAACAACGCCCACGATTATTTCCGATTGGCAATTGTGCGATAATTCGTTAGAAGCATTGTATCAAACCTTTTCCTTTTTCTTGTTTTTCTTCCGAGTTTATTGCTAATTTGAGAACGTGAGAATTGCCTAGATGCGAGATGTATTGTGGAAATTATCAAGTTGCTTCGACACAAACCTAATTTTTATATTCCAACCAGCTATTGATCCCAAGATGTGATTATATTTTTAGAAAATTTGGGTACAATACAATTTACTTCATGTCACGTACTGAAGATAATCAACTGTTTTCTATTTATTTAATTGTACCTACATTTTCTGACAGCTGTAAGTTCTTAGAGCCTAACAAAAACTTTACTTGAAAGCGTAATATTAATATTTTATTCATCGGGTTTTCCGATCATTAGGATCCACAAATAAATGTAACGTTTTGTCATTTTAAATTTAATATCGATTACAATAATACTGTACTAGTAGTAATAACGATGTAAACTAACTTAGATACTTTGAATGGACAAAAAAATTCGATGGTTAAATCGATATTAATATTCACATTTTTCGAAATTAATGGCATAACTGAAGAAACAGGCAGTTGGATATAAATAAAAAAATTAGCCTAATATGCTTTATTTTTTTAAGTATTCCTTGGAATGAAACACGAGCAATCATCTCCCGTTACATATGTAAGTACCACAATACATTGTTTATCGGAAACATCACGCACACGTCGAAAGCCTAATCGGTCACGGTATCACACGCTCGCTTTTCATTCCACTTTGTTTACATTCTGACAATGTCCACTAGGCGGTGTGCGCAGTTTGAAAAGACGTAAAACAATGTGATAAGACTCTCCCTGTGTCCGCGGAACTCGCAATCTCGACTCGAGATTGCTCACACGCCAGCGCTGAATCATCAGAATGTAATTTGTGCTTCAATTCGAAGTTATCTTTTATCATTCCAGGGAAGACCGTAATGTACATACACATCCTTATTGCCGAACAGCTTCAGATAAATTGTAAATGATGGAAATGTAATCTTGGAGATGTTCTTTATTTCTTTGAGGTTTACTGCATCTATTAAATTTGTTTGATTTAAAAATATTTTTTATCTCTACATTGGAATAAAGAGTAGGGAACACTGGTGATATATTTTCGGCTGTGTAAACGATCTTTTAAATGGTAAACGGTATGCATAATTTGAGGGTAGGTTCTTCTTATATTCTAATTGGCACTTACTCTTTCGCAATGTTTATTTACAAATTATTTTCTATTTCGATGTATTTTTCTCCATTTCTAACCGATTAAAAAATGAATTGGGGCCGCGGTGGCCTAGTGAGTAGAGCTCCAGCTCACGGGCCTCGCGGTCGTGGGTTCGAATCCCATCCGTGCGGTCACTTTTTCGGAAGGAAGAAGTGGCCGTGCGGGTCCATGGATGTCCAGTGCATGTCAATCATTAAATAGTATATGAATGATTATATATATATATATATATAATAATAAATATCTAGAAATCAATGTACTCACTTAATTGAAACTCTGGCAGAATGGACTAGTTTCCTATGCCATAAAAAAAATGAATTCGGTGATTGACAGTGATAGACAATGACGCAAAAGATTGTTTACACAGCTGCAAATATAATACCGGCTTACGAAAAACCTGGCTTAAAATTTTTTTGAGAAAATCCACCAATTGTTTTTAACTTTATACAAAGGACTGACGGACAAAAATTTTTAAATAGGAAAATAATTATATAAATGAATTCCGTCTGGATTTCCATCGACACAAAATATTGTTAATGTATTGATAAATTTAACACATTCAGTATTCAGTACGCAAATGCACCGTAAAATTACCAAACAATAGTCAGCCTTAAAACCATCCATTACAGTCAAATTAAATACGATCCCCCTAGTTAATTCTCACTTCCAAAAAAAGAACTGGAAGTCTAAAATGTGCAAGACATGTGCCCGTACCGTTTACGTGCACTTCCTCTGCGGAAATAAACAGTTTCCTCCTTATTCCCTCAGCCCTTCCGCAAATGGGAACATTTCCTAAATCAACATTTCAACTGACTCCCCGTTAAGTTCATCTGCTCGCGTTATTTATGACTGGAATCCTTAATTAAACTGATAGAGAAGACACAATTCTGTGGATTTTAGGTCAGACGACTTAATTAACTAATGTGCCATTTTATATTGAAAGAGATGAACTTTTAATGGACTCTAAACTGGAATAGTTCATACAATTTGAGTAAGTGTTCTTCGTTCATTAAAATGCTGTAAATGTTTATAAGAAAAAAAACAAAGCAATTCAAGATAGCTTTATAGGAGACGCACATTTAAATTTAATTCATATCAGATGGACGCAATTTAGAAGTAATTTGCAAAATGGGCCAAAACTATGTACAATTGATGGAAGTAAAAAAAAGTGAAAGCTTTCAGTATAATTGCTAAATTATTTAACACATTGACTGCTTTGACAGTCATCGGTGACTGACACTGGAGTATTCCAATGGGGCCACGTCAGTCATCGGTGACTGACAGTGAGTACCTGCTTTGAACTTACTATTTACCGCTGTCAGTCACGTGTTAAATTAAATAAGCATATTCTTACTCATTTTATAAATAAAACTTAAAAACAAAGAAAACGTTTTTGACATTTTACAAAAAAATGGTGATGTGGCCATCATGTTACATTCTCCGACTTAATGGTATCATTTATATTTACGCTTTCATGGTTTATTTTCAATTTAAATCATATTTTAAATGTACATCTGGCGTTTTCTAGACTCGGATGAAACTGACGTTTAAAACGTCAAAATTATGAAAGATGGGAAAATTATACTTCAAATTCAAAAACTCAGTTTACTCAAAAACTAAAGGGATTTCGAAAAAAACTTATTCTTTATAAAGCATTCTCTACAATTATTATTAACATAAATTTGCTGTAACTATTATCGTTTTATAATTATAAACCAAAAATTAGAAAAAAAAAATAATTTTTTTTTCTCGAATAAAAATGATTTTATGAAAAATGTTTTCAAGCAAAAGATGTTCATTTCTTTGTTGTCTTCAAAGTTTGTTTAAATGTGTTTGTGATATTTTTCATATTTAAGGAAATATTGGCAAAAAACCAAAAACAGTTAAGGTAAACGCCCACTTCCGGTGTACGAAATTTTACCAAAAGCTTTTCAGTTCTTTGGATTATCAAATAAGACCAATGTTCAAAGTTTCACATCAATTACTCCATTAGTTTTTGAGATACAGCGCGCACAGACACACACACAGAGACACACACACACACACAGACCCAAAAAAATTTTTTCCAGAAATTGTTGAAATGGTATCTAGGGACCCCAAAACGGATATTTCCGCAAAAAAAAATTTTGAAAAAAAAATCACGATCACAATACTTTCTCGTACTTCGTAACGGAGAAAGTAAAAACTTGTTGGCAGCCAATGTGTTAATTTTAGGGGCACATGTCTTGGCGATACAGATTTATTTTACATAAATACACCTGTTTACATGGGCGTCCGCAAAAAAATTTCCAGGGGAGGGCAAAACTTTCATACAGAAATTTCAAATAAATAACCGCCAAAAATGACAATTTCGAATTGTCAAAAATTCTGCATTTTTTGCCACCGCAAACGACACACAAAGAAATTTGCAACTGTCAAAAATTGTGGATTTTTACTATCAACAACGGCATTTTTTGATATTAAAAAAAGGAAATGACAATTTCGAATTATCAAAAATTTTGCCATCATAAACGGCACAATTTCAACGGTAAATAAAGAAATTAGCAGCTGCCAAAAATTGTGGATTTTAACAATCAAAAACGGCATTTTTTGATATTAAAAAGAAAAATGCCATTTTTGTATTGTTAAAAATTCTGCATTTTTTGCCACCACAAACGGTGCGATTCAGTGGTAAATAAAGAAAATTTCCAGCTGCCAAAAATTGTCGTTTTTACTATCAAAGACGGCATTTTTGATATTAAAAAAAAGAAAATTTCAACTACTAAAAATGACAATTTCGAACTGTCAAAAACCGCACTACTATCACAAATACCACGTTAGCAGTAAAAGGGAAATTTTCAATTGCTGAAAACTATTCAGTACTGTCAAAAATTGCTCATTACTGAAACCGGCAAGTTTCAACAATAAATAGAAAATTTCCAATTGCCAAAAATGTTTAACTGTCAAAATTTGAGCATTTCTACAATCACTATCGGCATTTTTCAATATTAAAAAAGGGAAAATAATAATAATAATATTTATTCATGCTAATACATAACGTTTACACATGTCATATTGACTCTTAATAATAGTCATTACAAGTAAAAATTATACATAAAAAATAAAAATTACAAATCAAAGGTTAAAATTAACATTATCACAAGTACGAAAAAAAAATTCCAACGGTCAAAAGTAACAATTATAAATTGTCAAAAATTGTGCAATTCTACTGTCAGAAACGGCATTTTTCGATAGTAAAAAGATAAATTTTTAACCGTCAAAAATGACATTTCGAATTGTCAAAAAATCTGCATTTCTGCTACGACAAACGGCACACGTTGAATCGGTAAATAAAGAAATTTGCAGCTGGCAAAAATTATGCTTTGATTTATTACCAGAGACGGCATTTTTTGAAATAAAAAAAAAAGAAGTAAATTTCAACTGCTAAAAATGACAATTTCGAACTGTCAAAAATAGCACTACTATCAAAATGGCACTTGGTACTAAAAAGGAAATTTTCTATTTCTGAATATAACCATTCAATACTGTCAAAAATTGTTCATTACTGAAAACGGTTCGTTTCAACAATAAAAAGAAAATTTCCAAATACCAAAAATGTTAAAAATTTCTACTAGCACTGTCAGCATTTTTCAATATTAAAAAGGGAAATTTCCAACGGTCAAAAGTAACAAAAGTACAAATTGTCAAAAATTGTGCAATTCTTCCTCAGAAACGGCATTTTTCAATAGTAAAAAGATACATTTTTAACAGTAAAAAATGACAATTTCGAATTGTTAAAATTCTGCATTTCTGCCATCACAAACGGCACGATTTAGCGGTAAATAAGGAAATTAGCATCCAAAAATTGTGGCTTTTTATAATCAAAAATGGCATTTTTTGATATTAAAAGAAAAAAGAAAATTTCAAGTGCTAAAAATTACAATTTCGAACTGTCAAAAATAGCACTACTATCAAAATGGCACTTAGTTGTAAAAAGGAAATTTTCAATTTCTGAAAATAACCATTCAATACTGTCAAAAATTGCTCATTACTGAAAACGGTTCGTTTCAACAATAAAAAGAAAATTTCCAAATGCCAAAAATGTTAAAAATTTGAGCATTTCTACTAGCACTATCAGCATTTTTCAATATTAAAAAGGGGAAATTTCCAACGACCAAAAGTAACAATTACAAATTGTTAAAAATTGTGCAAGTCTATTGTCAGAAACGGCATTTTTCAATAATAAAAAATAAATAAATTTTTAACCGTAAAAAAATGACAATTTCGAATTGTCAAAAATTCTGCCATCACAAATGGCACGATTCAGCGGTAAATAATGAAATTAGCATCTGCCGAAAATTGTGGAATTTTACTATCAAAAACGGAATTTTTGATATTAAAAAAAAAAAAAAAATTTCAACTGCTAAAAATGACAATTTAGAACTGTCAAAAATCGTACATATCTACCATCACAAATGACACGTTGGCAGTAAAAAGTAAATTTTAATTGCAAAAAATAACTATTCAGGACTGTCAAAAATTGCTCATTACTGAAAACGGTTTCATTTCAACAATAAAAAGAAAAATTCCAAATGCCAAAATTTTTTAACTGTCAAAATTTGAGCATTTCTACTATCACTATCGGCATTTTTCAATATTAACAAAGGGAAATTTCCAATGGTCAAAAGTAACAATTGCAAATTGTCAAAAATTCTGCATTTCTGCCACCACAAACGGTGGGATTCAACAGTAAATACAGAAATTAGTAGCATCCAAAAATTGTGGCTTTTTACAATCAAAAATGGCATTTTTTGATATTAAAAGAAAAAAGAAAATTTGAACTGCTAAAAATGACAACTGTTAAAAATCGCACATTTCTATCATCACAAATGGCACGTTGGCAGTAAAAATGAAATTTTCAACTGCCAAAAAGAACAATTTACAACCGTCAAAAATTGTTAATTTCTACTAAAATGTACAGTAATACATATACAGCGAGATCGAATAAAAAATTAGTCAAAGCAGGTCATGAACAAAAAACCGCCGAATGTCTTTTCTTGGTTCTTAAATTTGAAAATATCAATATGTATACGCCAGCTTGACACTTGCCAATAAGTTTAGGAATTTTGGCTCATGGCCAACTGTGACTAACTTTTTTCGATCGCGTCGGGTGGAACCGTGCCCGCTCGTCGTTGTACGTCAACTTTTTTCGGATTCATCGAACATAACGCGGAACGCACTTTTAGCTATAAATTTTAATTTTGATGTGATTGTTAAAATATACATTCACCGACTACATACAAGTTTAGTATATAAAATATTACTTTAATTTAATAAATTCATTTTCCAGGAGGGGTCAGCTGCCCCCTTTGCCCCCACCTGCGGACGCCCATGCCTGTTTACTTAACACTTTACAATATTGAATATTTACGTGGAGTAAGGTGAAATCTCGGCGTCAGGAAAAGGAAGAAAAACGATCAGTGCCTGACAAATTACAGGGATGCGTCGCGAAAGAAATGTATTTCCCAGAGGATTTCAAGAACCGTTAAAAAAATATCGACTATAGCTGCGGAGAAAACTCCAATGGCTGTATATACATGCTCTTTCCGCCTAACAAGATTTTCTTCAGAAATGTGCCTTAAAATAAATTGAATTTACGAATGCGACATTTTTTTTTTTCGTTATAACAAAACGAAAAAATGAATGTGCCGAAATCCATCAATGTACAAGTCTATCTGTTATTAATGATATAAGAATTTACAGATTTAATACAACGATGATATTAATTGTGGAATTATAACGGCCCGTTCACACGGCACCCAATCGGCCGTTTTACCGATTCGGTTATTTTGCCGTCTTCTATAGTCGCGCATATATTTTAATGTGCGTGTTCACACGATACCGTATACGGTCGACGGCAGTATCGTCTCGAGTGCTCGGCAATACTGTACTTTCGTCTCAATGTCATTTTCGAAGGTGACGTTGGAAAAAAGTATTTTAAACTATTAGTCCTTATCTTTTGAAACAATTCCTGTATATTGAAGATTAATGATTCCTATTAAAAAATATTATTAATGCATTATCAATTATGACGGCCGTCACACCTTTGTTTACGTTTGTGTGTAGGTCTGTGTTTGTTGATAAACAAGGAGAATGGAATTGCTGAGCTCGCCTCTAATAGATGTATACAGTGAGTAATTAAACGGAACATGATACCGAAACGTGTTTTAGTTTCAGGGGCCCAGGTATGATCGATGTGATGTCTGGTCTGATGATTGATTTCGATGGCGAATCAATAAGAAAGATGGATGTTAAATATTTGTTTCGCCATCTGCTGGATTCGTTTAATAAATTGATTCGGAAGTTTATTAATCTGAATACGCGGATGCGGTTCGAGAACTTTCGCAAAGGGAGTAAATATTGGGCCAACTTTCACGAACCGGTGCTGGTGACCAGTTCGAATTTGATTCTAAATTTTTATTTTGGTTCAAATCGCAGTGGCAAATGTATATTTGCAAGCATCAAACGTTTGGTGTAAGATGACATAATAATCGATAACAGATCAGATCTTAGAAAATACAAGATTTGAACGTTCGTAGGTGAAGCAAAGGGGGATGTCATGAAAGCAGGCAACCTGTCATACATACGGTAAGCATTAAGCTATGATGCAAAAATGATATACAAGTATGACAAAAGCATTGATAAAAAATAACTAACGGTTGTTTCCCACCGAAGCAGCATATTAAAAGTATATGGACTTCTAATGAATGTGTCAAATTATGATTGTTAGCCTTTATATCATTTTTAATCAGTGACGGTTCGCGGGGTTTTTCTGGTACGGCCGAGGAACAAGAGGTGGTAATACAGATAGGTGCGGTCACGCAGCCAGCCGTCTCTGCAACTGACCCTACCTATCTGTATTACCACCTCTTGTTCCTCAGCCGTACCAGAAAAAAAATCCGCGAACTGTCACTTTTTTTTATATTATAACTTCCGGTTATACCAGAAGCAGCAGCGGCGCGTGGATCTTCGTAAGACAGAGATGCCGTGTGTGCTGCACTACTTACTCTTATAGAGGAAGCAAATATTCCGCTGCTGTTTTAGTCAAATTTTCTCCGTTGCCTACTCGCCGAACATCCACGAGTCGCCACTCACCAGAAGTCAACACTTACTTTTTTAAATGGAATGCTATTATTTTTTATTGCAACATAAAATTCTGCAATCAAAATGATTTAGTAACATAACCTCCAAATTTAAGCATGGTGGAAATATTCAGTTGCTAAAGAGAGACGATGTTAAACAAAAAGTTAAGTATTTTTACAATCGTTTAAAATATAGAGGAACAATTTTTACATGCTTGCAATTGACATAACTTACTCAAAGTACTATAACATATGAACGATTCTTTAGATGCATTTTCAAAAGTCTTACATGAATAATGGTGTTAAAAATAAAACAGAAAATTTTCACAATTGTAAAATTAATTCAAAATTGACCGTGGGCCGCGGTGGCCTAGTGAGTAGAGCTCCTGCTCATGGGCCTCGTGGTCGTGGGTTCGAATCCCATCCGCCCGGTCACTTTTTCGGAGACGAAGAAGTGGCCGTTCAGGTCCATAGATGTCCAGTGTATGTGCCCCCTCCCCCCACCCCCCAATCATTATATAATATATAATTGAGTATATATATAATTAATAATTAGAAATCAATATATGCAGTTAATTAAAAACTCTGGCGGAAAGGAGCAGTTTCCTATGCCACAAAAAATGGATTTTACTATTTTATAAAAATATCTAAATATCAAAGTTAGCAACTTTTTCAAATAATCGCGGGTAAACAGAGAATAAGAAGCAGAAGAAAAAACGAATCGTTTTACAATCGTTAAAAAATATACAAAAATAGCTTCTACAAGCTTGTTAATCACAAATCCTAATCAAAATTAAATGGTTTAAAAGATTTTGTGAAAACCTAAAAATATCCTTTCACACAATTTGGTAAAATCACGTGTAAGCAGAAAAAAATAAAAAGTAAAAAAATTGAGTATAACAATTGTTCAAAAACATGTATAAATAATTGTTACAAGCGTGAAAATCAATCAATTTCATTTTCCCGATTCAAAATTGATTGTATTTTACGTTTTTATAAAAATATCAAAATATCCATTTGCGATTTTTCTATTTTTCTAAGCGATTGTAAAACTTATCCATTTTTTTTCAACTTCTTATTCTCTGTTTACCTGCGAATTTTGAAAAAATCGCAAATGGATATTTTAATATTTTTATAAAAACGTAAAATACAATCAATTTTGAATCGGGAAAATTCGTAAACAGAGAATAAGAAGTTGAAAATAATGGATAAGTTTTACAATCGCTTAGAAAAATACAAAAACGGTTACTATAAGCATGTTAATCACTTATCCTATTCAAAACTGGACGATTTAAAAGATTAAGTGAAAATCTGGAAATAACCTTCAACATAATTTCCCAAAATCACGCGTAAGCAAAATAAATGCTGAATAAAAAATGGTGATGTGGCCATCATGTTACTTTCTCCGATTTGATAAAATCATTGTTATTTATTATTTATTTTCAATTTAAATCATATTTTAAATGTAAATCGAACGTTTTGACTTATTCTTTATAAGTGGTGACACCCTAATTTTTTTGCCATTGAAGATAGTTGAATTTTTTTAACGCCAATCAATTTCTCTCGTTTTTCTGTTGAAAAAGTTCAATGGTCTACAATAATTAATAAAAAAGTTGATTTTTTCGATTTTTTCTATTTTCGAGATTTCTTTGCTGACACGTCACGGGCTTAAAATTGACATTCGTTCTTGCGAAAGTACATTTTCCGAGGCGTCTTAAAAGGAGCTTTCCAGTGATGTGTAGATACCCGGAATCGAACCAGTAGTTTCTTCAGGAAATTATTTCAAAGCCAATTTTTGGGTAGTTTTTCAGGTTTTCGTCAAAAATTTTAAATCGCCAATTTTAATTGAATCCGACTAATTTGCACAGATTTGAAAACCGCGTTCAATTTGGAGTTTTCGTTTAGCCGCTACGGCCGTTCAAAGTCTAAAAAATCGATTTTTTTGAAATTTTTTTAACTTGTTCATGGTGACACGCTAATTTCTTTACTATTGAAGATAGCTGAAATTTTTTAACGCCAATCAATTTCTCTGATGAAAAAGAAGATATACTTCAATGGTCTACGATAATTATTAATAAAGTTGATTTTTTCGATTTTTTCTATTTTCGAGTTTTCTTTGCTGACGCGTCACGGGCTTCAAATTGACATTTGTTCTTGCGAAAGTACATTTTCTGAAGCGTCTTGAAGGGATCTTTCCAGTGATGTGTGATACCCGAAATCGAACCAGTGGTTTCTTCGGGAAATTATTGCAAAGCCAATTTTTGAGGAAAAATAAGAATGGGGGCCCCTTGGGTAGTAAATCACCACGGTATTGGCTTTTTATAGCACTTTTTATTACACTACAACCCTTCATTTTTTTTTTGTTGGAAGATCCGTATTTTTAAAGTGAATTATGAAAAAGCAAAACATTTTTTTTAAGAAACGTCAAATATCTCTAAAATGCTTGAATTTGGAGGTTATATGACGCTATGATGTTTTTCACGTAATTTTATGTAGAATCCGAATTTGTAATAATAATAATAATAATAATAATACTTTATTGTCCTTGTGTGAGGTGACTCGTCATACATAATGAAACAATAACATTCCATTTAAAATATGGACGTTAGTGTTGACTTTCAGTACAACCGGAATAATCTTTATAATATTTTCAATGAAAAGAGCGCCCTCGATTTATAAATACTGAAAATCTCCTTACAATTAGGAGTGCATATAATTTTAAAGTGCTGGGATCTTTATATGTTTGACAGCACGTTATTTGTACATTCCAGTGTGTGAATGTTTTATAATATCGTAGATAAAATTTCGATAGTTTACTCACATTTACCCGTATCGATTGCACCCTAATTGCCTAAAAGGAAACGCACGAGAATTTATTGTTTTATATTTCGTATTACTCTTATTACAAAGAATGCTAAGTCACAATCCTAAATTAAATTCATCAATCACCATGTCACATTAATATTTCGGCCTTGTGGATGATATGCAAGGACTCGATTTCGTGCAACCCACATCGCCCTCATATTTAAAAAAAAAGTGCCACGCGAATTGGGGACAATAAATCAACACGAATTTATGATCGCAATATATTACCTAGGGCCTACATAAAATCTCACTTCAGTGTCTCGTCAGCAGAATAATGGCAACGCATTAATAGGTAAACTGGGGGTTAGGGGAAAGGGGTGTAAAACCCGGTGGGCACGACCTCCTCCTTGAATGAAACTCCAGGGATCTCGTATCCAAGACCGACTGTGAGTGGTGAAGGACCACACCCTTCACGAGGTGCTCCTGTTTTAAACTAAACACGGCGGATCCAGTCCAGAGAACGTCGAAGAAGAATCCTACTCTTTGCTAGTGATCGGCTCAGGGAAATTTTTGTATACTTTGATCAATGGCCAATGTACCATGTTGAGGTGACTCAAGTATACTTTGATCAATGGATCTTTGCGTGCACGTCATAGATACCTGAACATTTTCATACGTTTACTCTCTCTAGGTGCAATCATGTGTCTACGTATGTCGTCCAAGGCGAGAAAACTCGGTCTTCGGGAATGACGCACACGCAAAGATTTATTGGTCAAACTACATCAATGTTTGCATTGTTACACTATGGTTGCGCACGTGTTTGTGCCGCCCGTGGAGTCCCGTGTCGTAGGATGAGAGGAACCTGGTATAGTTTCATCAATGGATCTTTGCGTGTGCGCTTTACCGAAGACTGAGTTTTCTCGCCTTGGATGACATACGTACACACATTATTGCGTCTAATTTAACTTATCACAGAGAGAGTAAACGCATGAAGATGTTCAGCTATCTATGACGTGCACGCAAAGATCCATTGATCAAAGTATACTTGAGTCACCTCGCTGCACACACAGCGAGGATGGCAACATGGTACATTGGCCAGATTTTAATTAATCAGGAGGTTCGTGTTTAATCCGACACGAATTTATAACTTTTAAACTAAAATTTCCAAAAAATATTGCATTCGTGTTTTAAGTCTTAAATGAATGATCATTGCGATCCTTTTGTTCTCAAGAATTCGATCGATTTCTCAGAGTCTTGTTTGACTTTTTTTTTAAGGTCAACAATCTCGTTGCACAATCGCTTTCCATCCATTTTTGTGATGCTCGAAATGCAGCCGAGGTTAAGAAACTATAATAAAAAAGTTGCAACATCTGACACACAATTCGGATCGTGTCGGCTCTGCTGTCACTGTCTATTTGTCTCTCCGTCTCTCTGTCCGTGCGCGCGATAACATTAATATTCATCGACATAAACAATGGATGTGAATAATAACGACAATGTCAATGTTCCAGGGGAATTATCTCATGTGGGTTTTTAAAAGTTTCTTATCAATTATTTATTATCTTCATTATTAGGCGGATCCTTTTGATTACAAAAAGGAAGGAGATGATAGTTACTAGTTGGAAATTTCCAGAATGATGCAAAAATATTTTTAAAGTTTTCACAATTTCACCATTTTATCAATCAACACGTCTTTTAACTTTCGTGTTTCATCGCTAGATAAATATTCCGTAGGGGCCGCGGTGGTCTAGTGGATAGAGGTCCGGTCTCTAGACCACGTTGGTGCGGGTTCGAGTCTCGTCCGTGCGGTCACTTTTTCAACACGAAAAATGGCCGTCCGGCTCCCCTTTTCATTTAAATATGAATTATTATTATATATCGGTTGTGGCTGAATGCCCTAGCTGGCTAAGCCAAGTCCCTAACCCGAACACCTGTCAATCATATTTCCTTAAAAAAAAATATTCCGTAAAACTTAACCATTTATTTAATTAAGGCATTGATCAATTTAGAAGTTAATATTGAGTTTGCCAAACAGAACACAGTTTTATCTGTCATTTAAGGCTTACAAAACAAGCTTATTTTGATTAGTTCCTTCGTAACCGGGTTCGGAAAATATCCGATATTTATATAAATATCAATATATCGGATATATATCCGATATATATCAACTTCTTGATATTTATTCTTGGTCATTAATATTAATGTTTATATGACTTATTAATTATATAATGCACATACTATATTATATTTATTTATTGCAAACAAATACAGTTTCTTACAATATAGTAAAAAAATAACATTTAAATTGTTAAAATATTTGACATGAAATTGAAATTCTTTTGAAATAAGGACTTTTTTGCTCTTCACTGTGTTTTCGGGAATAAATTGAAGGATTTTCAAAGTGAGGACCTTTTTTGTTTTTTTTTTGCTCACACTTACTTTTTCATTTTTAATAGAGTCGTAAATCACTTGAAAAATCGACTCTTTCCGACAAAAAAGAGTCATTTCGCCCATCTCTAGTTTATATTAGAGCCAGTGGCGGCCCGTGGAACATGTTGATGGTAGAGCCACTTATACAATATACCCCTCCCCTACCCCTCATTTTATGAAGAAAGACAAAACGATTTATCTTCCTAGTGCAAAGTAACTGGAGAAAAAGTGTTTTAAGAATTAATTAAATATTCTTGCGGAGCTTGAAACTGCTGGTAGTGCCATGGCTGCTTGGCTCTATATAATGAGCCACCCCTGGCTATAATGTGTCAAATATTGAAGTGGATTATCAAAATTACATTCATTCTAAATGCATTTTGAAATGTTGAAGCTTAGTTCGGCCGAAATTATTTTTTTACGATTTTCTCTGCTTTTCAACTTTTGAGGATTGCCATTTTGTTTCCAGCTACGATGTGTCAAATATTGAAGTGGATTATCAAAGTTAGGTTCATTCTGGATGCATTCTGAAATTTTGAAGGTTACTTTGACCGAAATGATTTTTTTACAATTTTTATAAGCGCGGACTGCAATTTTTTCTCTGCTTTTCAACTTTTGAGGATTGCCATTTTGTTTCCAGCCACGATGTGTCAAACATTGAAGTGGATTATCAAAGTTAGGTGCATTCTGGATGCATTCTGAAATTTTGAAGGTTACTTTGACCGAAATCAATTTTTTACAATTTTTATAAGCGCAGACTGCATTTTTTTTTCTGTTTTTCAAATTTTGATAGTTGCCATTTTGTCTCCAGCCACGATGTGTCAAATATTGAAGTGGATTATCAAAGTTACGTTCATTCTGGATGCATTCTGAAATTTTGAAGGTTACTTTGACCGAAATGAATTTTTTACAATTTTTATAAGCGCAGACTGCAATTTTTTTCTGTTTTTCAATTTTTGATGGTTGCCATTTTGTTTCCAGCCACAATGTGTCAAATATTGAAGTGGATTATCAAAGTTAGGTTCATTCTGGATGCATTCTGAAATTTTGAAGGTTACTTTGATCGAAATGAATTTTTTACAATTTTTATAAGCGCAGACTGCAATTTTTTTCTGTTTTTCAACGTTTGATGGTTGCCATTTTGTTTCCAGCCACGATGTGTCAAATATTGAAGTGGATTATCAAAGTTAGGTTCATTCTGGATGCATTCTAAAATTTTGAAGGTTATTTTGACCGAAATGAATTTTTTACAATTTTTATAAGCGCAGACTGCAATTTTTTTCTGTTTTTCAACGTTTGATGGTTGCCATTTTGTTTCCAGCCACGATGTGTCAAATATTGAAGTGGATTATCAAAGTTAGGTTCATTCTGGATGCATTCTGAAATTTTGAAGGTTACTTTGACCGAAATGAATTTTTTACAATTTTTATAAGCGCAGACTGCAATTTTTTTCTGTTTTTCAACGTTTGATGGTTGCCATTTTGTTTCCAGCCACGATGTGTCAAATATTGAAGTGGATTATCAAAGTTAGGTTCATTCTGGATGCATTTTGAAATTTTGAAGGTTACTTTGACCGAAATGATTTTTTTACAATTTTTATAAGCGCAGACTGCAATTTTTTTCTGTTTTTCAACTTTTGAGGATTGTCATTTTGTTACCAGCTATAGTCAGTGACGGTTCGTGGAACATGTTGATGGGAGAACCACTTATACAATATAGACCCCCGCCCTCCTTATTTTTTGAAGAAAGAAAGAACGATTTATCTTTCTAGACCAAAGTAACTGGTGAAAAAGTGTTTTACGAATTAATTTAAACATTTTGAAACTACAAAAATTTGAGAAACGGGGGATTTTTTTGGTATTGTGTGTTTCATAAATATCCATGATATATATCCGATGATATATATCGTCCGAACCCTGCTTCGTAATACGCAATATTGCAGATCAATTATATATGTGGTGGGTTGCCTATATCGTAGACTACTCTTTTAAGGACACCAATGTAAATCAAAATAGTAGGAATTTATGAAAACGTATCATAATATTACAAGACAGATTCCCCCCATCCAAACGATATCGAAGCCAAATCGATCCTATTTCAGGATACATCCATTACCATAACTCGAAAGCCCCATACCATTCGATAAGCACGAGATATCGCGTGGAAAATATGTTTTTTATTAGGCGTCAGGATGTCAACGTTCATAAATAAGTCCGCCCTTAATTGCATCCTGCATATATTGCGAAATATCTAGCTAAAAATAGACGCGAGACCGGTTTCGCTCCCTATGCGTGGAAACGGGAGGCATATTCCGGCCGTTTTATCTTTTATGGTATGTGCACACTGAAAGTTGCTCTCCAGCTACTATAAAATGCACTTATCTGGTGAAGTTTTTCCTCTCTTTTTTTTTCCTATTTCTCCACTGAAAACTCAAACGGCTTCCGTTTATGGCGCTCTTGACAGAAAAAGGGTGGAAGGGTCGTTAATTCAACAACTCGTGCGTGTAATTTATGTAATAATTAATTCTATATTCTCTGGGTCATTAACGGCTCGCCTGCATCGAACGATTAATCAGTTGGATGTTTGATGGCCGTTTGCAAGTGATTCAGGTTAATCAATATTGCATTTGCATTTTTAATTAGATGTAATTAAAGCGTACACCGAAGAAAATGGACATTTTTATATTGAGAGAAGGCTACAGTCGTTAAGTAGTGTTTTAATCGCCACCCCAAACATGAAAGTATTTTGTTTCCCTAAAACATGGTCTCCTAAATGCGCGAGCCATAATCCTGACCTTACCCTTCATGTTCCCGAAGCATGGTGCCGGCTAGCTAAAGGCAATTCTGGGCGAGCAATGTGTCCGGAAACATGAGGCGTAGTATTAAGGCAGTCCGGAACCTTCTCGAGGCTCGCGATTTATGAAAACCCCTCGTGTCATACATTCAAAATCATCAGTTAGGTTAAAGGTAGAGAAATCAAAGTGGCGGAATCTCATCCCAATCCGAGTGGCGTAACCACCGACAAATATAACAATAATAATGTAAACATTTAATCATCGGCTTACAACCAAAACCAGATAAGTACAATTTTGTCATTTTTGAGATAATTGCAGTTCTGGGCATAAAACTGTCTATACTAAGTACTGGCATGAACAGAGAACTCGAATATGCATGTGTACAGAATAGACTAAGTAGACTGGAAGAAGATTTTTGATGTAATGTTAAACTTTAATATCGCAAAACTGTAGAATTGTAACTTATCTGGTTTTATTGTTATTGTTTCCCCATCAGTTCACCTACGGACCGGTTTCGAAACCGTATATGACGGTCCAAGGGAGCGGGGGGGGGGTTACTCAGTAGGGCTAAGGTAGGGGTAGTGCGCATGCCTCCAGTGATCTTCGTACATGCAAGACGTTGATTTGTTGCAGTTTTCACTTTAAATCTTGACCAGCAAATAATTGCTTCATTTGTTAAGGCAGTATACAGCTTCAAGGTGATCTTAGAAGATAGCACCTCAGTTCATCCCGATGGCTCGACAAAACTGCCAGAAAAGAACGAAATGGAATAATAGCAAATTTAAGCTTTACAAATGTAAATAGTAATAAAAAAATAACCATTTCAAAATTTCTGTTGTCCTTAACAATTTCACAGCAACGTTGGTTGCTGACCAATTTTTTTTACCTTGCTCGACAAGAAGAAAAATAAATCGCAACACCTTAACAATTTCACAACGATGGTTGGTTACCTTGGACAACAAGAAGAAAAAGAAATTTTTGCAGAAAATTTTATGACCAAAATAAGAATAATACGAATAGCGTTCTAATAGGTATAGCTATGAAATAACAAAAGTTACATCAAATTAAAAAGTAGCAATTGTTTTTAAATTTTTTTGACGACTTAGAAAACGTCTACCTCAAAATTAAAATAAGACGTTGTTCATTATGTGATGTGATTATTTGAAAATATAAGGATGAAGTGTTGGTACATTTCCATAGATTAACGAAGCAAAATCAGTTTCGAGTAATTTGTAAAGTTTCGAGTTTGTTTCAATTGTTTTTATTTTATTTTTTGATAACTTGAAACATGTCCAACCTCTTGACTGCAACGAAGGATGTTCACGTGTGATTATTTTAAATTTTGGGTTAAGAATTTTTACAGATTTTATTATAGAAATTAAGATTAATGTTTTGAGTAAATTTGAAAATTTTGGAGTTTGTTGCAATTGTTTTTCTATTTTTTTCGGACGCTTGAAAAATATCCGACCTCAGAATAGAAAGAGGTAAGATTCAAGTAAGATTATTTCTAAATCTAGGACAGGAGTGATGGCAAATTTTCATAGAATTATCAAGCGTAATCTATTTTGAGTAAATTTGATGAGCCTGGAGTTTGCTGCAATTGTTTTTCTATTTTTTTTTTGACGCTTGAAAATTGTCCGACCTCAGAATTGAAAGAGGGAAGTTTCAAGTAAGATTATCAAAATCTAAGACAATAGTGTTGTCAAATTTTCATAGAATTATCAAGCGTAATCAATTTTGAGTATATTTGAAAAATTTGGAGTTTGCTGCAGTTGTTTTTCAATTTTTTTGGGACGCTTGAATAAAGTCCAACCTCAGAATTGAAGGAAAGTTTCAAGAAAGATTATATCAAAATCTAGGGCAGGAGTGTTGGCAAATTTTCTTAGAATTATCAAGCGTAATCTATTTTGACTAAATTTGAAAAGTTTGGAGTTTGCTGCAATTGTTTTTCTATTTTTTGGGACGCTTGAAAAAAGTCCGATCTCAGAATTGAAACAGCTAATGTTCAAGTAAAATTATATCAAAATCTAGGGCAGGAGTGTTGGCAAATTTTCATAGAATTATCAAGAGTAATCTATTTTGAGTAAATTTGAAAAGTTTGGAGTTTGCTACAGTTGTTTTTCAATTTTTTGGGACGCTTGAAAAAAGTCCGACCTCGGAATTGAAAAAGGAAAGTTTCAAGTAAGATTATATCAAAATCTAGGGCAGGAGTGTTGGAAAATTTTCATAGAATTATCAAGAGTAATCTATTTTAAGTAAATTTGAAAAGTTTGGAGTTTGCTGAATTGTTTTTCTATTTTTTTGGGACGCTTGAAAAAAGTCCGACCTCAGAATTGAAAAAGGAGAGTTTCAAGTAAGATTATTTCAAAATCTAGGACAGGAGTGATCACAAATTTTCTTAGAATTATCAAGCGTAATCTATTTTGAGTAAATTTGAAAAGTTTGGAGTTTGCTGCAATTGTTTTTCAATTTTTTTGGGACGCTTGAAAAAAGTCCGACCTCAGAATTGAAAAAGGAAAGTTTCAAGTAAGATTATATCAAAATCTAGGGCAGGAGTGTTGGCAAATTTTTATAGAATTATTAAGCTTAATCTATTTTGAGTAAATTTGAAAAGTTTGGAGTTTGCTGCAATTGTTTTGCTATTTTTTTTTTGACGCTTGTAAAATGTCCGGCCTCAGAATTGAAAAAGGAAAGTTTCAAGTAAGATTATATCAAAATCTAGGGCAGGAGTGTTGGAAAATTTTCATAGAATTATCAAGAGTAATCTATTTTGAGTAAATTTGAAAAGTTTGGAGTTTGCTGCAATTGTTTTTCTATTTTTTTGGGACGCTTGAAAAAATCCTACCTCAGAATTGAAAGAGGGAAGTTTCAAGTAAGATTATCAAAATCTAGGACAGGAATGATTGCAAATTTTCTTAGAATTATCAAGCGTATTCTATTTTGAGTAAATTTGAAAAGTTTGGAGTTTGCTGCAATTGTTTTTCTATTTTTTTGGGGCGCTTGAAAAATGTCCGACCTCAGAAATGAAAGAGGGAAGTTTCAAGTAAGATAATCAAAATCTAGGACAGGAATGATTGCAAATTTTCATAGAATTATCAAGCGTAATCTATTTTGAGTAAATTTGAAAAGTTTGGAGTTTGCTGCAATTGTTTTTCTATTTTTTTGGGACGCTTGAAAAAATCCGACCTCAGAATTGAAAGAGGGAAGTTTCAAGTAAGATTATCAAAATCTAGGACAGGAATGATTGCAAATTTTCTTAGAATTATCAAGCGTAATCTATTTTGAGTAAATTTGAAAAGTTTGGAGTTTGCTGCAATTGTTTTTCAATTTTTTTGGGACGCTTGAAAAAAGTCCGACCTCAGAATTGAAAAAGGAAAGTTTCAAGTAAGATTATATCAAAATCTAGGGCAGGAGTGTTGGCAAATTTTTATAGAATTATTAAGCTTAATCTATTTTGAGTAAATTTGAAAAGTTTGGAGTTTGCTGCAATTGTTTTGCTATTTTTTTTTTGACGCTTGTAAAATGTCCGGCCTCAGAATTGAAAAAGGAAAGTTTCAAGTAAGATTATATCAAAATCTAGGGCAGGAGTGTTGGAAAATTTTCATAGAATTATCAAGAGTAATCTATTTTGAGTAAATTTGAAAAGTTTGGAGTTTGCTGCAATTGTTTTTCTATTTTTTTGGGACGCTTGAAAAAATCCTACCTCAGAATTGAAAGAGGGAAGTTTCAAGTAAGATTATCAAAATCTAGGACAGGAATGATTGCAAATTTTCTTAGAATTATCAAGCGTATTCTATTTTGAGTAAATTTGAAAAGTTTGGAGTTTGCTGCAATTGTTTTTCTATTTTTTTGGGGCGCTTGAAAAATGTCCGACCTCAGAAATGAAAGAGGGAAGTTTCAAGTAAGATAATCAAAATCTAGGACAGGAATGATTGCAAATTTTCATATAATTATCAAGCGTAATCTATTTTGAGTAAATTTGAAAAGTTTGGAGTTTGCTGCAATTGTTTTTCTATTTTTTTGGGACGCTTGAAAAAATCCGACCTCAGAATTGAAAGAGGGAAGTTTCAAGTAAGATTATCAAAATCTAGGACAGGAATGATTGCAAATTTTCTTAGAATTATCAAGCGTATTCTATTTTGAGTAAATTTGAAAAGTTTGCAGTTTGCTGCAATTGTTTTTCTATTTTTTTGGGACGCTTGAAAAAAGTCCGACCTCAGAAATGAAAGAGGGAAGTTTCAAGTAAGATAATCAAAATCTAGGACAGGAATGATTGCAAATTTTCATAGAATTATCAAGCGTAATCTATTTTGAGTAAATTTAAAAAGTTTGGAATTTGCTGCAATTGTTTTTCCAATTTTTTGGGACGTTTGAAAAATGTCCGACCTCAGAATTGAAGGAAGTAATGTTGAAGTAAGATTATATCAAAATCTCAATTGTTTTTTATATCTGAATAAAGACATTATTATTATTATTAAATATGTACAAAATATTTCTTTTAAACAATAAATAGATATTTCATTACTTTTTATCAAATATATAATTAGTAGACTGAGGGAAGTTCCACCGTCATGGGTCTAAAAAATCCCTCACCGAATAATAATTCTGGGTTGGAAAATAGGAACACCTTACATTTACAGCTTTCACACTTGACCTTCTCAAGTGTATTGGCGATAAAAAAAAATCTCTGGGCGTGTAAATTGCGTCACTTTTTATCTTTCAACTACCAATGACTTCCTGGTGCACACAATGTACTCACTTGCGTTTTCAAGCCTCTGTAGTGCGTTTCGACCCTCTGCCTCTCGTCGTCGTCGACGACTCCATCGTTGGGACTCTCGGCCCTCGGGCTCTCCGCCTCCCTGTCGTTCTCCTCGCTCTCGGCCCTTCCCTCGCTGCCGTCCTCCTTCTCGCCGTAACTGCTTCCCGACGTCGTCGTGCTGCAATCGCCGCTTCCCTCTCCCGTGGAAGACAGCCTGCGTCGATTGCTCCTGTAGATCAGCTCGTGGTACGACTCGTATTTCGGCGAAGTGCGATTCGTGTAGCAATATTCCGGGTCCTGGTTGTTCGATCTGATCGTCATGGTTGACATCCTATGGTCTACTGCTTGATACATCTCCTGAAACAACGAAAAAATAATCATCAATTAAAAGTTAGTCAGAAGTAATTGGATTATCTAGTTTTAAGTCAATGATTTTTGTATTTTAAACTTTCGGAAATTGAGCAATTTCAATATAACCATAAACTATGTAAGAAACTTAAACATTTCCAAATATAGTCTATATAGATTCTACCTAAAGATTCTATTCAAATTTGGAACCATATCTTTTCTAGATTTCTGGCTAATTATCGGCGGACAGAAACATCATTTAATTTGCCATTTTCTTAATGTAAAAATTGAAATACAGACAGCATCAACGTGAAGCTTTTCTAACATTTAAAAGATTCTATAAAAACGTAAACAAACTTCTCGTCGAAATTTAGACAAACAGAAAGTTCCCATTTTTATTTTTTCAAGAAAAAACAGTTGCCATCTACCTAAACCTTCTCAGATTTCTTAAATATGCTTTATTCTGCTTGAATACGCTATCAAAATCTAGAAATATCCCTTTTCTAGATTTCGAGATAATTATTCGCGAACAGTTAATTAAATCTGAAGTTGCCGTTTCTCATCGATAGAAAAAAATTGAAAAACAGTTGCTATCAACTTAAAACTTTCCAAATATACTCTGAATAAATCGTTCTTTAAGATTGCATACAAATATGGACATTCCTTCGATCTACATTTTGAGAAAATTATCGGCGAGCAGAAACGTTAATTAATTCTGGAGTTGCCATTTCTCATCGATTGAAAAAAATGAAAACAAGCCACTATTAACTTAAAACTTTCAAAATAGATTCCATATAGATTGTTCTTTAAGATTTCCTAACAATATGGAAACGCCCTTTATCAAGATTTTGAGATAAACATCGGTAAAGCAGAAACGTAAATTAATTTTGAAGTTGCCATTTCTCATCGATTGAAAAAATTGAAAAAAAGGCTCCATCAACTTAAAACTTTCTAAATAGACTCCATACAGATTGTTCTTTAAGATTTCCTAAGAATATAGAAACGCCCTTTATCAAGATTTTGAGATAATCATCGGTAAAGCAGAAACGTAAATTAATTTTGAAGTTGCCATTTCTCATCGATTGAAAAAATTGAAAAAAAGGCTCCATCAACTTAAAAGTTTCCAAATAGACTCCATATAGATTGTTCTTTAAGATTTCCTAAGAATGTGGAAACGCCCTTTATCAAGATTTTGAGATAATCATCGGTAAAGCAGAAACGTAAATTAATTTTAAAGTTGACATTTCTCATCCATTGAAAAAATTGAAAACAAGGCTCCATCAACTTAAAACTTTCCAAATAGACTCCATATAGATTGTTCTTTAAGATTTCCTAAGAATATGGAAACGCCCTTTATCAAGATTTTGAGATAATCATCGGTAAAGCAGAAACGTAAATTAATTTTGAAGTTGACATTTCTCATCCATTGAAAAAATTGAAAACAAGGCTCCATCAACTTAATACTTTCCAAATAGACTCCATATAGATTGTTCTTTAAGATTTCCTAAGAATATAGAAACGCCCTTTATCAAGATTTTGAGATAATCATCGGTAAAGCAGAAACGTAAATTAATTTTGAAGTTGCCATTTGTCATCGATTGAAAAAATTGAAAAAAAGGCTCCATCAACTTAAAACTTTCTAAATAAACTCCATATAGATTGTTCTTTAAGATTTCCTAAGAATATAGAAACACCCTTTATCAAGATTTTGAGATAATCATCGGTAAAGCAGAAACGTTAATTAATTTTGAAGTTGCCATTTCTCATCGATTGAAAAAATTGAAAAAAAGGCTCCATCAACTTAAAACTTTCCAAATAAACTCCATATAGATTGTTCTTTAAGATTAAGATTTCCTAAGAATATAGAAACACCCTTTATCAAGATTTTGAGATAATCATCGGTAAAGCAGAAACGTTAATTAATTCTGAAGTTGCCATTTCTCATCGATTGAAAAAATTTAAAAAAAAGCTCCATCAACTTAAAACTTTCCAAATAGACTCCATATAGATTGTTCTTTAAGATTTCCTAAGAATATGGAAACGCCCTTTATCAAGATTTTGAGATAATCATCGGTAAAGCAGAAATGTAAATTAATTTTGAAGTTGACATTTCTGATCCATTGAAAAAATTGAAAACAAGGCTCCATCAACTTAAAACTTTCCAAATAGACTCCATATAGATTGTTCTTTAAGATTTCCTAAGAATATGGAAACGCCCTTTATCAAGATTTTGAGATAATCATCGGTAAAGCAGAAACGTTAATTAATTTTGAAGTTGCCATTTCTCATCGATTGAAAAAATTGAAAAAAAGGCTCCATCAACTTAAAACTTTCCAAATAGACTCCATATAGATTGTTCTTTAAGATTTCCTAAGAATATGGAAACGCCCTTTATCAAGATTTTGAGATAATCATCGGTAAAGCAGAAACGTTAATTAATTTTGAAGTTGCCATTTCTCATCGATTGAAAAAATTGAAAAAAAGGCTCCATCAACTTAAAACTTTCCAAATAAACTCCATATAGATTGTTCTTTAAGATTTCCTAAGAATATGGAAACGTCCTTTATCAAGATTTTGAGATAATCATCGGTAAAGCAGAAACGTAAATTAATTTTGAAGTTGCCATTTCTCATCGATGGAAAAAATTGAAAACAAAGCTCCATCAACTTAAAACTTACCAAATAGGATCCATATAGATTGTTCTTTGAGATTTCCTAAGAATATGGAAACGCCCTTTATCAAGATTTTGAGATAATCATCGGTAAAGCAGAAACGTGAATTAATGTTGAAGTTGCCATTTCTCATCGATTGAAAAAATTGAAAAAAAGGCTCCATCAACTCAAAACTTTCCAAATAGACTCCATATAGATTGTTCTTTAAGATTTCCTAAGGATATGGAAACGCCCTTTATCGAGATTTTAAGATAAACATCGGTAAAGCAGATATATTTAGATTTCAAGATAATCATCTACGAGCAGAAACGTTAATAAACTCTGAACTTGTCCGTTTCTCATCGAGAAAAAAAATTGAAAAATAGTTGCTATCAATTTAAAACTTTTCAAATATACTACATATACACTGTTCTTTAAGATATCCTAAAAATATGGAAACGTCCTTTATCTAGATTTCGAGGTAATCATCGGTAAAGCAGAAACGGTAATTGTTTCTAAAGGTGCCGTTTCGCACCGATTAAAAAATTGAGAAACGATGGCTATCAACTTAAAACTTTTAAAAAATACTTTAAATATATTGTATTTGAAGATTTTACAAAAATATAGAAACGCCTTCCATTTAGATTTCAAGAAAACCATCGATGAGCAGAAACGTTAATAAACTCTGAACTTGTCTGTTTCTCATCGATTGAAAAAATTTAAAAACGGTTGCTACCAACTTAAAACTTTCCAAATATACTGTAAATAGATTGTATTCAAAATTTTCATCAAAGTATAGAAACGCTTTATATTTAGATTTCAAAATAATCATCGACGAGCAGAGAGACGTTAATTAAATGTAAAGTTGTAATTTCTCATCGATTGAAAAAAATTGAAAAACAGTTGCTATCAATTTAAAACTTTTCAAATAGACTACATATACACTGTTCTTTAAGATATCCTAAAAATATGGAAAGTCCTTTATCTAGATTTCGAGATAATCAACGGTAAAGCAGAAACGGTCATTGTTTCCAAAGGTGCCGTTTCTCATCGATTAAAAAAATGAGAAACGATGGCTATCAACTTAAAACTTTCAAAATATACTTTAAATAGATTGTATTTGAAGATTTTATAAAAATATAGAAACGCCTTCCATTTAGATTTCAAGATAATCATCGACGAGCAGAAACGTTAATGAATTCTGAACTTTTTCGTTTCTCATCGATTGAAAAAATTGAAAAACAGTTGCTACCAACTTAAAACTTTCCAAATATACTGTAAATAGATTGTATTCAAAATTTTCATCAAAGTATAGAAACTCCTTATTTTTAGATTTCAAGATGACCATCGACGAGCAGAAACGTTAATAAACTATGAACTTTTCTCACCGAGAAAAAAAAATTAAAAAATAGTTGCTATCAATTTAAAACGTTCCAAATACACTGCAAATAGATTGCATTTAAAGATTTTATAAAAATACAGAAACACCTGTTTAGATTTCAAGACAATCATCGACGAGCAGAAATAGTAATGAATTCTGAACTTGCCCGTTTCTCATCGATTAAAAAAATTGAAAAAACAGTTGCTATCATCTTAAAACTTTCAAAATTTGCTCTAACTATATTTTAGTGTAATATTCTATAAAAATGTCAAAACGCTTCTGGTCTAGATTTTGAGTCGATCATCGGCGAACAGAAACGTTAATTAAGTCTGAAGTTGCCTGCCTGTTTTTAATTAATTGAGAAATTTAAAAACAACTGCTACCAACTTAAAATGTTTATTTTTGAAAATAGGATATTTTTAGCATGTAATTGCGCACTTGCTTAAAGCCTTGACTTCGCTCAATTTATCTTCATAGCTTACCAGTTATTGTATGTAAGCAGTAATTATGAATATGTCCAACTGTCACTAAATCACTTGTCACTTTTTTGGTATATTATTATTAATATTATTACGAAATAACGATTATTTTAAAGTTGATCATTTTTGGAAACCCTCCTGAAAAACATCTACACTCACTGATATAACAAAATGATGGTATTGATCAAAAACAACCTTGTTCCACTATCGAGCATAGATAACACAATCGGGGCGATACATTTTCTGTCTCCTTGCTTTTTTCACTATTATCTCGCATGGTTATCTACTGACTATTATCAAGCACATACATAAGTGGAGTTCTCATAAATGTTTATACAATTAGATAAGTTGTACAGGGAAGTTGATAATATGTATCAATGAAGTGAATGAAGTACGAATTGGATTGTGGATATCAATGTCTGATCTACTTCATCCCTTATAATGGGATGAAGGGGATCAACCTTTAAGAAAAAAGGGTTCCTGAGCAAACCTAAAAAAATATATCTCAAAAATAATAAAATTCTTGTTCAGATTGTTATAAAGGAGTTAAAGTTTCACAAAAACAACTTTTAACAAAATAGTTTCTAAACAAAATTTTTCGCAAAACATCCATCCCATAGTTGAATGATAGGACTATAAGGTACATTTTTCCAGACCTTTTGTTAATAAGTAATACCGTAATATTTACGGGACATTTGAAATTTAGATCCGCGTCACCTCCTTTGACGGTATATTGGAAGTGTTAAAAGTGTATTAAAGACCTTCGATACGATAATAAAAATTACATTTCAACTTGTATCCGAAACAAGAATAACATTCCGCAATGGAATAGTTTTCCGAAGTTCTTTCCCACAGACAAGCGAGACGTAGAGAATTCGGATGGACTGCTGAAATTATGTATACCGTGCAAAAATTGCAAATTTTCCAAAAGGGATCCTCCTCGGGCCCGAGGAATGTCGGCCCTGTTTGGAGCCGAACCGTGAGATCCACAGTTTTAAGCCCTTGGGGTTCGAACTTTGAATAACTCAATAATAACACCAGTGAACAAATTTGTGTACTAAAATTATACACTGCGAGATTTAATTATATTACGACCGGTTCTTGACCAGCAAGAAATACCACACTGTGAATATTAAATAACGATCTTTGGATACTCAAACTTAATTGAATTAAAATATTTAATTAAAAACCAGGCGATACCGGAAAATAGTTAAAAGTTAAAAATTTAGCACAATTTACTTAATTATTTTATATTATTTCTAACGACTCTTAACACAAAATAATTAATGAATCTTTGAATATTCAAAATTTAAAAATCACATGCAAAAATTCAGAATATTTTACTTAATTATTTTGTATTATTTCTAACGCCTTTTTATACAAAATAATTAAGTAACATATTCTGAATCTTTGAATATTCAAAATTTAAAAATCACATGCAAAAATTCAGAATATTTTACTTAATTATTTTGTTTTATTTTTAACGACTATTTTATACAAAATAATTAAGTAAAATATTCTGAATCTTTGAATATTCAAAATTATAAATCGCATGCAAAGATTCAGCATATTTTATTTTATTTATTTGTATTATTTCTAACGCATGCTAAATATTCTGAATCTTAAAATATTCAAAATTTAAAAATCGCATGCAAAGATTCAGCATATTTTATTTTATTATTTTGTATTATTTCTAACGACTTTTTAATACAAAATAATTAAGTAAAAAATTTTGAATCTTTGAATATTCAAAATTTAAAAATCGCATACAAATATTCAGAATATTTTATTTAATTATTTTGTATTATTTCTAACGCCTTTTTTTATACAAAATAATTAAGTAAAATATTCTGAATCTTTGAATATTCAAAATTATAAATCGCATGCAAAGATTCAGCATATTTTACTTAATTTATTTGTATTATTTCTAACGCATGCAAAATATTCTGAATCTTTGAATATTCAAAATTTAAAAATCGCATGCAAAGATTCAGCATATTTTAATTAATCATTTTGTATTATTTCTAACAACTTTTTAATACAAAATAATTAAGTAAAATATTCTGAATCTTAGAATATTCAAAATTTAAAAATCGCATGCAAATATTCAGAATATTTTACTTCATTATTTTGTATTATTTCTAACGACTTTTTAATACAAAATAATGAATGAAAATATTCTGAATCTTTGAACATTCAAAATTTAAAAATCGCATGCAAATATTTAGAATATTTTACTTAATTATGTTGTATTATTTCTAACGACTTTTTTTAAACAAAATAATTAAGTAAAATATTCTGAATCTTTGAATATTCAAAATTATAAATCGCATGCAAAGATTCAGCATATTTTACTTAATTATTTTGTATTATTTCTAACGCCTTTTTTTATACAAAATAATTAAGTAAAATATTCTGAATCTTTGAACATTCAAAATTTAATAATCGCATGCAAATATTCAGAATATTTTACTTAATTATTTTGTATTATTTCTAACGCCTTTTTTTTATACAAAATAATTAAGTAAAATATTCTGAATTTTAGAATATTCAAAATTTAATAATCGCATGCAAAAATTCAGAATATTTTACTTAATTATTTTGTATTATTTCTAACGCCTTTTTTATACAAAATAATTAAACAAAATATTCTGAATCTTTGAATAAGCAAAATTTAAAAATCGCATGCAAGGATTCAGAATATTTTACTGAATTATTTTGTTTTATTTCTAACGCTTTTTTTATACAAAATAACTAAATAAAATATTCTGAATCTTACAATATTTAAAATTTTAAAACCCCATGTAAAGATTCAGAATATTTTACTTAATTATTTTGTATTATTTCTGACGACTTTTTATTAGAAAATAATTAAGTAAAATATTCTGAATCTTAGAATATTCAAAATTTAATAATCGCATGCAAATATTCAGAATATTTTATTTAATTATTTTGTATTATTTCTAACGACGTTTTTTATACTAAATAATTAAGTAAAATATTCAGAATCTTTGAATATTCAAAATTTAAAAATCGCATGAAAGGATTCAAAATATTTTACTTAATTATTTTGTTTTATTTCTAACGCCTTTTTTTTATACAAAATAATTAAGTAAAATATTCTGAATTTTAGAATATTCAAAATTTAAAATTCGCATGCAAATATTCAGAATATTTTACTTCATTATTTTATATTATTTCTAACGACTTTTTTATACAAAATAATTAAGTAAAATATTCTGAATCATTGAATATTTAAAATTTTAAAATCGCATGTAACGATTCAGAATATTTTACTGAATTATTTTGTATTATTTCTAACGCTTTTTTTATACAAAATAATTAAGTAAAATATTCTGAATCTTAGAATTTTCAAAATTTAATAATAGCATGCAAGGATTCAGAATATTTTACTGAATTATTTTGTATTATTTCTAACGCCTTTTTTTATTCAAAACAATTAAGTAAAATATTCTGAATCTTTGAATATTCAAAATTATAAATCACATACAAAGATTCAGAATATTTTACTTAATTATTTTGTATTATTTCTAACGCTTTTTTTATACAAAATAATTAAGCAAAATATTCTGAATCTTTGAAAATTCAAAATTTAAAAATCGCATGCAAATATTCAGAATATTTTACTTAATTATTTTGTTTTATTTCTAACGCCTTTTTTATACAAAATAATTAAATAAAATATTCTGAATCTTAGAATATTCAAAATGTAATAATCGCATGCAAATATTCAGAATATTTTACTTCATTATTTTGTTTTATTTCCAACGACTTTTTCATACAAAATAATTAAGTAAAATATTCTGAATCTTTGAATATTCAAAATTTAAAAATCGCGTGCAAAGATTCAGCATATTTTATTTAATTATTTTGTACTATTTCTAACGACTTTTTAATACAAAATAATTAAGCAAAACATTCTGAAATTTGAATATTCAAAATTTAAAAATCACATGCAAACATTCAGCATATTTTATTTAATTATTTTATATTATTTCTAACGACTTTTTAATACAAAATAATTAATGAAAATATTCAGAATCTTTGAATATTCAAAATTTAAAAATCGCATGCAAATATTCAGAATATTTTACTTCATTATTTTGTATTTTTTCTAACGACTTTTTAATACAAAATAATTAATGAAATTATTCTGAATCTGTGAATATTCAAAATTTAAAAATCACATGCAAACATTCAGCATATTTTACTTAATTATTTTATATTATTTCTAATGACTCTTTAATACAAAATAATTAATGAAAATCTTCTGAAACTTAGAATATTTAAAATTTAAAAATCGCATGCAAATATTCAGAATAGTTTGACACCAAATTATCCTTTAAAATCCACACCCAAAACCTTAAAGTGAAAATCAAGAATAGGGCTCGACACTTCAGATCATTAACATACAGAAATGAAGGTATTACTACCAAAACAGCAGTGCATATTTATAAAATGATTTGTCGGCCCTTACTTGATTATGCAGCTATCCTTTTTCACAATCCTTTACCCGCCGTCTTGAAAAATATACAAGTATGTGAACGATCGGCCCTTAGATTGCTTACCAAGATTAGACATCCTAACAATCCCCTACACAATCCCTCTAACATACTCCTATACCAGAAAACTAATGTAACCCCCATTGAACATCGCCTAAAACACCTTTCACAAAAATTCGCCACTAATATCCATAACCTTGACATCATTAATCTCCTATGTATTTCCCGCAACCCAAATATTATCCCAAAACCTAAAAATCCCAACATTACTATTCATCAATTCATATCATCTTTTCATCAAGAATAATGAAGAGCATTTGAGCGACAAAAAAGTTGATTAATAGGCTGAAAGACTCCAGGTCGATAGCTATTTAAGCAGAAATTTACTTATGTAATTAAATTTATTATATATTATTGCTTTTTTTGTAAAATTTTCTGTAAATAAAGATGTTTGTATATATATTCAGAATATTTTACTTAATTATTTTATATTATTTCTAACAACTTTTTTATACAAAATAATTAAGTAAAAAATTCTGAATCATTGAATATTCAAAATTTTAAAATCGCATGTAAAGATTCAGCATATTTTACTTAATTATTTTATATTATTTCTAACAACTTTTTTATACAAAATAATTAAGTAAAATATTCTGAATCTTGAGTGTGTCAAGTTGGCACCCTAATGAAGAGTTCTAATAGTTCTGAATAGAGTTCTCAATTCTTTTTGATGTATCTAGAAGTACTATCAACTTTTAAAAAAGAGTTCTGTAAAATTGGGCTGTCAGGAATTTTTTGAAAAATGGGGTTCCAACTTGACACCGCACCCCAACATTGTTATCGAATAGTTCTGAACTAGTTTTAAGAAGTGTTTGGGTAAGTCCTGTAGTTCCTGATACTTTTAAAAAAGAGTTCTGTTGAATTTCCAGAGATAAAAATTTGAAAGTTGGAAATTAAAAATATTCAAATTCATATTACTCACTTAATATTGGTCGAATCTAAATATTTCATATCAACTATGGATAAAACTCACAAAGAACTACAGGAAACACCAATCAGAACTATTTGGAAATATCAAAATTATTTTTTTGAAAAAAGTCGCAAAGTAAAAAAAAATGAGAGTTCTAGGAGTTCTGAGTTAATTTTATATTTTTACTCATTGAGTACAATAATTCTTTCTCATAAACAAATTCGATACAATTCCGATTTATAGCATTTTTAAATAAAGTTTAAATTCGAAAATGGACAATTTTATTTCTAATATACCTATTGCCTGTCATTTAATCGCAATTTGTCATTAGAGTTTTCGTTAGAACTCCTTGAGTACAACCCTTAAGTCAAATCAGAAATCCCAGAACTATTAAAAAAAATCAATATTTAAAAAAAAATAATTTTCTAATTATTTTCAAAATGTTGATTTTTTTTTAATAGTTCTAGGAGTTCTGATTTGACTTATGGGTTATATTCAAGGAGTTCTAACAAAAACTCTACAGGAAATGGGTATTTTCAAAATTAAATTTTCTATTATCGAATTTTAAATTTATTTAAAAATGCCATAAATCGTGATTACATCGAATTTGTTTATAAGAAAGAATTATTATACTCAATGAGTAGAAATAGAAAATTAACTCAAAACTCCCAGAACTCTCAATATTTTTTTTGCTTTGCGACTTTTTTCAAAGAAATATTTTCGATAGTTCCGGATAGTTCTGATTGGTGTTTCCTGTAGTTCTTTGTGAGTTCTATCCATAGTTGTTATAAAATATTTAGATTCGACCAATATTAAGTCAGCAACATGAATTTGAATATTTCGAATTTCCAACTTTGAAAATTTTTATCTCTGGAAATTCAACAGAACTCTTTTTTTAAAGTATCAGGAACTATAGTACTAACCCAAACACATCTTAAAACTAGTTCAGAACTATTCGATTATTCATTTCTTTATTGTCTTCAATATTTGTTTAAATTTTTTTGTGATACTTTTTATATTTAAGAAAATATTGGAAAAAACAAAAAGCAGACACACACAGACACATTTTTTTTTTCCAGGAATTGTTGAAACGGCGTCTAGGGACTCTAAAACGGATATTTCCGTAAAAAAAAATTGAAAAAAAATTACGATCACAATACTTTCTCGTACTTCGTAACGGAGAAAGTAAAAAAAACATTTCTCTCGTCACTCGCAGAAATCTATACCTCGCAATATCTCGATTTTTGACGATGTGTTGTTACTTCCACTACCCCCACCACCAATCACGACACCAGCCGCCACTGATTATACCACTGAACGTTTGATAATAGTCGCGCTATAATTAAATCAAATAATTCCGTGTTTGTAATTAATACAGAGAAATATTATTTTCAAGAGTTCCGAGTATCGATAGTGTAAGTTATTTGTTTCATTAAAGAAGTACAGTTCAAGTGATTTTCCTTGGTTTCAAAGTTCATTGCTGCTGATAACATTTGTGCCGCAAAAGTTAGTATAAATAGATTTATAAAAAAATAGTTTCGCAAAAACCAAACATTAACAAATCATGTGTAATTAGTTTTTTGTTAAAATCTTTGATATAAGGCTGAAAGACCTTTGGTCAATTGCCTGTTGAGGTCATTTGTAAAAGTGTCTCAATAAATGTATTGTCTCTCTCTTTCTTTGATTTATTGATCTTATTTAAAAATATTTAAAAAAAATAATATAATATCTAATTTAATAGTTATGGCTGAAAGTTCATGTTCACTTTGATAAGCAAACAGTTTTTTTTTGTAATTCCAGTAATTTCTGAAAAAAATATGTAACCCATTTGTATCATTAAATTAAATTATTAGGAAATTACATTACTTTGATAAATTCGTAAAAAATACACGTTAACACTTTCAAATAATTTATTGTGCAAAATCGCAACAATAGTTTTCATTTCATTCAGTGGCGGCTCGTGGAACACGTTGATGGTAGAGCCACTTATACAATATACCCCCCCCCCTCCTTTTTTGAAGAAAGAAAGAACAATTTATCTTCCTAAACCAAAGAAACTGGCGAAAAAGTTTAAAAATCCTTGCTGAGCTTGAAACCACAAGTAGTACCATGGCTCCTTGAAACTATATATCGAGCCGCCCCTGCATTCAATACTTTAAGCGTAGATTTTGAATTTTCGCAACGAACCGAGCGTAGAGTTATGAAAATTTGTAAAAATTTCCGGCTGTTGAAAAAAATATAAAAACAATTGCCATCGACTTGAAACTTTCCAAATGTACTTAAAACTTATTCTAAATTATGATTATGTAAAAATCCATTCAATGCCTCAACCGTAGAATTAGAATTTTCGTAATGAACCGAGCGGAGAGTTAACAAAATTTGTAAAAATTTCCTGCTGTTGAAAAAAATATAAAAACAATTGCCATCGACTTAAAACTTTTCAAATGAACTTAAAACCTATTCTGAATTATGATTATGTAAAAATCCATTCAATGCTCCAACCGTAGAATTCGAATTTTCGTAACGAACCGAGCGGAGAGTTAAGAAAATTTGTAAAAATTTCCGGCTATTGAAAAAAATATAAAAACAATTGCCATCGATTTGAAACTTTTCAAATGTACTTAAAACCTATTCTAAATTATGATTATGTAGAAATCCATTCGATGCTCCAACCGTAGAATTCGAATTTTCGTAACGAACCGAGCGTAGAGTTGAGGAAATTTGTAAAAATTTCCTACTGTTGAAAAAAATATTATTCGAAAGTGTTATCGTGTATTATTTAAGGAATTTATCAAAGTAATGTAATTTCCTGGTAATTTAATTTAATGATAAAAATGTTTTTCATATATTTTTCAGAAATTACTGGAATTGCGAAAAAATTGTTTGCTTTTTCACAAAATTTCCTTCAAAACCATTTAAAACAATTGAAAATAGTTGTAATAAAGTGTTTGCAAAACAAACCAATTGCTTCTTTATTATCAACATTCCACAACGAAAATAATTACTGCAATGTGAGATATGACATGACCACAATGTAATTATTACTAAAAATAGACCGAATTCTTGAAAATAGTTTCATAAATGTCATTGAAATAATTACGCATATCCTTCATTTTAATTACAATAACAGCCTTAGTATTGTTATCGTGGGCATGTTCAGATAAGAGGAAGATAAATATTTGCTCAATTTGATTTCATTACATCCTATCTCGCAAGCCATATGACGAATACTGATAATTAATATCAACTAACGTCCAGTTATTGCACTCATGCGTAATGGCAGACAATGATAAACTTTAATTCTTGACTTGTTTGTTTCATGAGAATATATATCATATATTATAAATAATTAATATAAAGAACTTGTTTCATTGATGTGACTATATATCAAGTATTATAAATAATATAAAGACTTTTATAAGAGTGAATTTAATTATTTTTTACAAAACTAAATATCTGAAAATAAGTTTTCGCATTTTCAATTTGCACAAAAAAATACAAAAACAACTGTAAAAAACTTTAAACTTTCAAATTTCACTCAAAATTAGTTCTACTTTACGATGATATAAAAATCTCTAAACAACATTTTACGAGATATCAAAATAGTGTCGTTTGAAAGCAGCGTGTGCCATTTTCCGTTTGAGCATTTTTTTAAGTTGGCAAAAAAAAATTGAAAAACAACTGCCGCAAATATCAAACTTTCAAAATTTACTCAGAATTAGTCCTACTTTACGATCATATAAAAATCTCTAAACGCCATTTTACGAAATATCAAATAGTGCCGTTTAAACGCAGCGTGTGCCATTTCCAGTTTGAGTATTTTTGAAGTTCGCCAAAAACATTGAAAAAAATCTGTTGGAAACTTAAAACTTTCAAAATTTACTCTAAATTAGTCCTACTTTACGATTATATAAAAATCTCTAAACACGATTTTACAGAATATCAAAATAGTGGCGTTTAAACGCAAAGTGCGTCATTTCCAGTTTGAGTATTTTTTAAGTTCACCAAAAAAATAGAAAATCATCTGCCGCAAACTTAAAACTTTCAAAATTTTTTACTCAGAATTAGTCCGACTTTACGATCATAAAAAAATTCTAAACACGATTTTACGAAATATCAAAATAGTGGCGTTTAAACGCAAAGTGTGCCATTTTAAGTTCACCAAAAAAAAAGAAAAACAACTGCCGCAAACGTCAAACTTTCAAAATTTACTCAGAATTAGTCCTACTTTACGATCATATAAAAATCTCTAAACACCATTTTATGAAATATCAAAATAGTGACGTTTGAATTCAGAGTGTGTCATTTTAAGTTCGAGCATTGTTTTTAAGTTCGTTAAAAAAATAGAAAAACATTTGCCGTAAACTTAAAACTTTCAAAATTTACTCAAAATTAGTCCTACTTTACGATTGTATAAAAATATCCAAGCATCATTTTACGAGATATCAAAATAGTGGCGTTTGAACAAAGCGTTTGGTATTTTCAGTTTGAGCATTTTTTAAGTTCCCCATAAAAATAGAAAAACAACTGTTGCAAACTTTAAACTTTCAATATTCACTCAAAATTAGTCCTATTATACGATTATGTAAAAATCTCGAAACATTCTTTTACAAAATATATATCAAAATAGTGGCGTTTGAACACAGCGATCAGTTTGAGAATTTTTTAAGTTGGCCAAAAAAATAGAAAAACAAATACCGCAAATTTAAAACTTCCAAAATTTACTCAAAATTAGTCCTAGTTTATGATTATATAAAAATCTTTACGCGCTATTTTACGCAATATCAAAATAATAGCGTTTGAACACAGCGTTTGCTATTTTCAGTTTGAGAATTTTTTAAGTTCCCCAGAAAAATAGAAAAACAACTGTTGCAAACTTTAAACTTCCGAAATTTACTTAAAATTAGTCCTATTTTACGATTATGTAAAAATCTCGAAAAATGCTTTTACAAAATATCAAAATAGTGGCGTTTGAACACAGCGATCAGTTTGAGAATTTTTTAAGTTGGTCAAAAAAATAGAAAAACAACTGTTGCAAACTTTAAACTTCCGAAATTTACTCAAAATTAGTCCTAATTTAAGATTATATAAAAATCTCTAAGCGCCATTTTACGCGATATCAAAATAATAGCGTTTGAACACAGCGTTTTCTATTTTCAGTTTGAGAATTTTTTAAGTTCCCCATAAAAATAGAAAAACAACTGTTGCAAACTTCAAACTTTCAAAATTTACGCAAAATTAGTCCTATTTTACGATTGTATAAAAATCTCTGATCGCCATTTTACGATATAGTAAAATGGTGGCGTTTAATTAAACGCAGAGTGTGTTATTTTCAGTTTGAGAATTTTTTAAGCTGGCTAAAAAAAATAGAAAAACAAATGCCGCAAATTTCAAACTTCCAAAATTTACTCGAAAATAGTCCTAATTTACGATTATAAAAAATCTCTAAACATCATTTTACGAGATATTAAAATAGTGGCGTTTGAACGCAGCGTTTGCTATTTTCAGTTGGAGCATTTTTTAAGTTCGCCAAAAAAATAGAAAAACAACTGTTGCAAACTTCAAACTTTCAAAATTTACGCAAAATTAGTCCTATTTTACGATTATATAAAAATCTATAATCGCCATTTTACGATACAGTGGAATGATGGCGTTTAAACGCAGCGTGTATTATTTTCAATTTGAGAATTTTTTTAGCGGCCCCAAAAAAAATAGAAAAACAACTGCCGCAAACTTAAAACTTTCAAAATTGACTCAAAGATAGTCCTAATTTACGATTATATCAAAATCTCTAAACATCATTTTACGAGATATTAAAATAGTGGCGTTTGATCACAGCGTGGGTCATTTCCAGTTTGAGCATTTTTTAAGTTCGCCACAAAAAAATAGAAACACATCTGCCCCACGCTTCAAATTTTTAATATTGTTCCCGTTGTATCCCTCAGGCTTTCGCCCTCGGGAAAAATCACCCATTTCTCTCCCTTGATTATTATTCTTATTGTTTATAAAAGTAGGAATCAATTCACATATTAATGAATTTAGATTTTACATGATATTGGTTAAATCTTTTCTGTAGAAAAAGAAACGCGAACTTTCAAGCATTCCAGTTGATAATCGAAATTCATTTTCAAGTAACTGCCACAATAATCCCAACGCATAAATAATTTCCACCACAACTGGATACTAAAAAGTGGCATAATGACGTTCGTTAATGGCTCCTTTAGTGTAATTTATGCGGTCTGGACATTTAATGGACAAGGCTATGAACGTTATCTTTTCGCGTCTGCGTTTTCACATCTTCCACTCTAACATTAAACATGAATTACGGGCGACACAATAAATTTCGCAACAGGGCAGACACTGGTGGAAGCTCGGCCATTGTCTACTAACCAGATGAGACAATGGCTTTGTTGTTTGCTGAAGTCTTGCTGGGAATTTGCATTAGGAAATGGCAGTCACGGCGGCGTGAAAAATCCGCAATAATGTGTCGCAGTTACGTGGGACAGACGTATGTGATTATCGCACCAGAAACTTGACATTATTCCAAATAGTGGGATTGGTGTAGTTATATATTATTGGTGTACTTATACTTCTTGTTTGAAAATGGTAATTGTATTACCGAAACTTAAGTCACAAAAATAAATATATAAGTTATACAAAACAAAGTTAAAAGTGTTTTATAATAATATTTAAAATGTATAACGAAGTAGAAGCCTCCAGCATAAATTGTTTCTGTAATAGTTATTGGAAATTAACAGGTTAACAATGATAGTAGATGGAAGGGGTGTGCCGAGTGGTCAATGTGTGTTTTCGCTTTTTAAATTTACGATTATGAAGTTAGAATAGATATTTGTTGAATTCGGTTCTCGTTTATCACATGGTGAAACATTTTTAATATTAAAGGTTGTTGAAATTGGGCAGTTGGAATAAATTGTAAAAAATTGTGCCTAATTCCAACAACCTTTAATATTAGAATAGATATGTGTAATTATTACGTTAATATCAGTCGCAATAAGTCAGGCTACTAAATTTAAAAAAAAAACGCACGCACGCTTGGTTTGAATGAGCAATTCTTTAATGTTTTTTCAACGTTGACCAGTTTGTTTTTGAAGACTGTGATAATTAAGGCAATGGATGGAGAAGCCAGATATTATAACCCAAAATATTTCAGCTTAAGAAAAATCTTACCCAATAACAAGAAATATTTCCTCCTAATCACAACCTCGAAATAAAACACACACGACTGCAAAAGTGCAACCATTCGACTCGAAGTAACGATCGCACATTAATCTCGATAAACCGCAAACGGCCGTCAATTCGTTCTGCGTTAACGCAAGCCATTTCTCAACTAATTCCAACTGCCCGCGATGATATTATCACCATCTAGAACGATTTGCTCACCGGCAATTTCACAAAATTCATATGTTTGTAACGTATCTTCCGGACGGTGTCGGTTTACGAAAAACTGCCATTATTAAACCGTAATGGATTTCTTGCCACAGGAGTGAAGCAACATGACCACACGTCAATGAATTAACTGTAATTCATGAATTAAGCAAAGATTGCTCATAATGTGCTCGTTGAAATTGAAATGTTCGCTTCATCTGTTGATTCAATGTGGCTCCAAGCCAAGCGTTCAAAAATGAAAACAACACGTACGTACGAGACCTCTTGACTTTGATAACTCAATTCTTTGGCTATTATAAACCATTGTTATTTTCATAGTTAAACTAAAAAAATCAGTGCGATCCTTTACGTAAGCTGACAGAAAATTTATTAAATTTATAAAAGACTTTTTTTCAAAATAATCAGAGCTCCGTACGGACCTGGTCAAAGCCCGGCCCGAAATGAAGTCATTGAATCGATACAAAATCCTACAGAAATTATAAGCGCAAGTGATATTTGTTCAGATAATTTAAGGTATAAAGCAATAGTATATATAATTTCAATCCGATCATATCGGCAAATAAAGTTTATCCACTTGCAAACTGGTATCTACATTTTTACCCGCTTGCTAACCTGTACCTAGCATTGTATCCACTTGTAAAGTTTTGTCTACCCTTTTATCCACATACTCGGCTATTTTAAATGCCCAAATAAATTTTGTTATTACTGTTTATTTTTTGTTACTTATTATTTTACATGCATTTATGTTTGTATTTGTATATACCTTGTATCTTTGAAGAAAATAAAGATTATTATTATCATTATTATTATTATTATTATCATTATAATAATAATAATAGTTATTATTATTATTATTGTTATTATTGTTATTATTATTATTATTATGTGAATATAATATAAATACAGTGAATGCTTTTTATTCATTCGACGAATTTTATAACAGCTAACAACTCTAGACGTCTTGTATCTATGTGTAACATTTTAATTTTGTTTTCATCAATTTTTTTGACTGTAAATATTTTAATTTATCTGTACATTTTTTATTAATGCAATTGTAATGATGATTGTATCTTGTTATACGATTGCAATTTGTGTTAATATTACATTTTAAATCTCTGTTCATACTACATTTCCTTGACTTGTGTAAAAATTATTGTAATTTCTAGCACAAATAAATTATTATTATTATTATTATTATTATTATTATTATTATTATTATTATTATTATTGTTATTTTTATATGTGACACAAAATTGGGAGTTTATTTTCTATTGCAACATTAAAGGCAACATGTGTTCAATTTATAATGGTTATTGTATTAGTCCTGGAGCAGCACAGCCGCAGATTGATTTTTTTTTTAACATTAATGTAATTCCGGTTTGTGTCTTCAATTTCCGTGTGTGGTCATCGGAAAACACGACGCGTAATTACTTTTTGTTTCCAGTTTTCAGGTCACATCGGCGATGGGACGGGCTGATAAAATTGCAAACTGGGGGAATTTTCTGCGTGTCGTCTCTTTTATAAATATTCAGCGGGGTATTTTATCCACAGTTGATGGGTTTTATATGTAAGAAACCTTGTTAAAAAAATCCCTGGGAATTACGTATATATACAGGGTGATTTTTCCAGATGTTTAAAATGGGGATCTCGGAAACTAGCGGAAATAGAGAGACGATTAAATGGGGAAAGAATTGCAGTGTTCAAGAGCTTTTTGTTTTTTGGAAAAATGCATGGATAACTCGATATTGGGCGAAAAAATTATCCTCAATGGCCGAAGTACCGCTCATTCAAAATTCGTTTGGTTTTTGTAAATTCAACCATTTTCAATAGAAATGTGGATTTTTGAAGATTTTCGTTTTAATTTTTTGAGCACTTGAATGAAAACATCGCAGAAAAAAAATATAAAAGCGCAGGAAAAATTCCATAAAAAATCATCCTAAATGGCCGAAGTATAGCTTATTCAAAATCAATTTGATTTTTGTAAATTCAACAATGTACAAAAGAGATATGGATTTTTGAAAAAAATTATTTTAATTTTTTGAGCACCTGAACAAAAACATCGCAGAAAAAAATATAAAAGCGCAGGAAAAATTCCGTAAAAAATCATCCTAAATGGCCGAAGTATTGCTTATTCAAAATCAATTTGGTTTTTGTCAATTCAACAATTTTCAAAAAAAATATAAATTTTTTAAAAATTGAATTTAAATTTTTTGAGCACCTGAACAAAAACATCGCAGAAAAAAAATATAAAAGCGCAGGAAAAATTCCATAAAAAAATCATCCTAAATGGCCAAAGTATCGCTTATTCAAAATCAATTTGGTTTTTGTAAATTCAACAATTTTCAAAAGAGATATGGATTTTTGAAAAATTTTATTTTAATTCTTTTGAGCACCTGAACAAAAACATGGCAGAAAAAAAATATAAAGAAAGGCAGGAAAAATTCCATAAAAAATCATCATCAATGTCCAAAGTATCGCTTATTCAAAATAAATTTGGTTTTTGAAAATTTAACAATTTTCAATAGAGATATGGATTTTTGAAAAATTTTATTTAAATTTTTTGAGCACCCGAACAAAAACATCGCAGAAAAACGCAGGAAAAATTCCATAAAAAATCATCCTCAATGTCCAAAGTTCGCTTATTCAAAACAAATTTGGTTTTTGGAAATTTAATAATTTTATGGATTTTTTTTAAACTTTCGTTTAAATTTTTTGAGCCTTTTAACAAAAACATCGCAGAAAAAAATATAAAACATGCAGGCAAAATTCCATAAAAAATCATCCTCAATGTCCGAAGTACCGCTTATTCAAAATTAGTTTGGTTTTTGTAAATTCAACCATTTTCAATAGAGATGTTTGCATGTTTTATATTTTTTGAAAATATAAAACATGCAGGAAAAATTCCATAAAAAATCATCCTTAATGTCCAAAGTATCGCTTATTTAAAATAAATTTGTTTTTTATAAATTTAACAATTTTCAATAGAGATCTGGGTTTTTGAAAACTTTCGTTTAAATTTTTTGAGCACTTTAACAAAAACATAGCAGAAAAAAATATGAAACATGCAGGCAAAATTCCACAAAAAATCATCCTCAAAGTCCGAAGTACCACTTATTCAAAATTAGTTTGGTTTTTGTAAATTTAACTATTTTCAATAGAGATATGGATTTTTGAAAATTGTGGTTTTGATTTTTTGAGCACCTGAACAAACACATCGCAGAAAAAAATATAAAACATGCAGGCAAAATTCCATAAAAAATCGTCCTCAATATCTGAAGTATCGATTATTTAAAATCAATTTGGTTTTTGTAAATTTACCAATTTTCAATAAATATATGGATTTTTGAAAAAAATTACTTTAATTTTTTGAGTACCTGAACAAAAACATCGCAGAAAAAAAATATAAAACATGCAGGCAAAATTCCATAAAAAATTATACTCAATGTCCAAAGTATCGCTTATTCAAAATAAATTTGGTTTTTGTAAATTTAACAATTTTCAATAGAGATATGGATTTTTGAAAATTTTCGTTTAAATTTTTTGAGCACCTGAACAAAAACATCGCTGAAAAAAATATAAAAAACGCAGGAAAAATTCCATAAAAAATCATCCTCAATGGCCGAAGTGTCACTTATTCAAAATCAATTTGGTTTTTGTAAATTTAATAATCTTCAATTGAGATATGGATTTTTTTAAATTTTCGTTTAAATTTTTTGAGCACTTTAACAAAAACATCCCAGAAAAAAATATAAAACATGCAGGCAAAGTTCCATAAAAAATCTTCCTTAATGGCCGAAGTATCGCTTATTCAAAATCAATTTGGTTTTTGTAAATTTAACAATTTTCAATAGAAATATGGATTTTTGAAAAATTTCGTTTAAATTTTTAAAGCACTTTAACAAAAACATCGCAGAAAAAAATATAAAACATGCAGGCAAAATTCCATAAAAAATCATCCTCAATGTACGAAGTAGCGCTTATTCAAAATTAGTTTGGTTTTTGTAAATTCAAGCTTTTTCAATAGAGATATGGATTTTTGAAAATTGTTGCTTTAATTTTTTGAGCACCAGAACAAAAACATCGCAGAAAAAATATAAAAAACGCAGGAACGATTCCATAAAAAATCATCCTTAATGGCCGAAGTGTCGTTTATTCAAAATCAATTTGGTTTTTGTAAATTTAACCATTTTCAATAGAGATTTGGATTTTTGAAAATGTTCGTTTAAATTTTTTGAGCACTTTAACAAAAACATCGCAGAAAAAAATATAAAACATGCAGGCAAAATTCCACAAAAAATCATCCTTAATGTCCAAAGTATCACTTATTCAAAATTAGTTTCGTTTTTGTAAATTCAACTATTTTAAAACGATATATGGATTTTTGAAATATTTAATTTTAATTTTGTAAGCACCTGAACAAAAACATCGCAGAAAAAAATATAAATAACGCAGGAAAAGTTCCATAAAAAATCATCCTCAATGTCCGAAGTACCGCTTATTCAAAATTCGTTTGGCTTTTGTACATTTAACCATTTTCAATAGAGATATGGATTTTTTAAAATTGTTATTTTGAGTTTTTGAGCACCTGAACAAAAACATCCCAGAAAAAAATATAAAAAACGCAGGAAAAATTCCATAAAAAATCATCCTCAATGGCCGAAGTGTCGCTTATTCAAAATCAATTTAGTTTTTGTAAATTTAACAATCTTCAATAGAGATATGGATTTTTGAATTATGTTGTTTTAATTTTTTGAGCACCAGAACAAAAACATCACAGAAAAAATATAAAAAACGCAGGAAAAATTCCATAAAAAATCATCCTCAATGGCCGAAGTATCGCTTATTCGAAACCAATTTGATTTTTGTAAATTTACCAATTTTCAATAGAGATATGGATTTTTGAAAATTGTTGTTTTATTTTTTTGAGCACCTGAACAAAAACATCGCGGAAAAAAATATAAAAAACGCAAGAAAAATTCCATAAAAAATCATCCTCAATGGCCGAAGTATCGCTTCGTCAAAATCAATTTGGTTTTTGTAAATTCAACAATTTTCAAAAGAGATATGGATGTTTGAAAAATTTTATTTTAATTTTTCGAGCATTTGAACCAAAACATCGCAGAAAAAAAATATAAAAAACGCAGGCAAAATTCCATAAAAAATCATCCTCAATGTCCGAAGTACCGCTTATTCAAAATTAGTTTGGTTTTTGTAAATTGAACCATTTTCAATAGAGATATGGAGTTTTGACGATTTTTGTTTTAATTTTTTGAGCACCTGAACAAAAACATCGCAGAAAAAAATATAAAAACGCAGGAAAAATTCCATAGAAAATCATCCTTAATGGCCGAAGTATCGCTTATTCAAAATCAATTTGGTTTTTGTAAATTCAACAATTTTTAATAGAGATATGGATTTTTGAAGATTTTTATTTTAATTTTTTGAGCACCTGAAGAAGGATGAGCATTTGGAGATTTTGCAAATTGTTTTTATTTTTAATTTTTTAGTTCATGAAGTTTGCAATTTCAAAATTGGTTTCGTGGTATTATTTCAAAATGTATGTTTAGATATTCGCACTGAATCTTAAATTAAAATTAATTTTGAGTCATTTTGGGTTTACCAATTGTAGCAATTATTTTTATATATTTGTTTTTCAGTTGATGAAAATCGTAATTTGAAAATAATCGTAAGATTACATGTGAGGATTCAGTATTGAATATAACATAATATTTAAAAATGCTATTCTGTATTGTCTTCTTACAATCACGTTTTAAGTAACAGTCGCAGTTTAAGTAGCAATCACTGTTTAGGTAAAAGTTAATTTTGGGTTTATCATTTGTAGCAATTGTTTTCATATATTTGTTTTTCAGTTGATGAAAATCGTAATTTGAAAATGAACGTAAGATTAAATGTGAGTATATAGTATTGAATATAAAATAATATTTAGAAATGCTATTCTGTATTGTCTTCTTATAATCACGTTTTACGTAACAGTCGCAGTTTAAGGAGCAATCGCAGATTAAGTCCTAGTTTAAATAGCAGTGATTTTAAATAGCAGTGATTTTAAGTAGCAGTGATTTTAAGTAGCAGTGAAATTCGCCTATTAGTAACAGTAACAACCTGTGATTTTTCAATACTAGTGAAATATCGTCCATTCCTAATAATTAGGTACAATGATTTTAAATGGAAATTTAGCATATAAATTTACAGGAAATTTTTGTTATCATTACTGTAATATATAATTAATTTCCAATGAATTAATAAGCGAAGCTTCCATTTTCCTTAAGATTTCATTGTAGTGAAAAATATTTCAAATACCTTTGAGATAAAAGCCTTACACTTTTTTTGCATGTAATCAATTAGCTTCACGATTCAATTCGGATTTTAAGTCCCTCTGCATGAATAAATTAGACCCATCAATTAGATCCGGCGAGCCGAGTAATTCCACGGCACAGCCACTCGGATTATATCGAATCGCTCTCCAATTATTTACGTCAGTAATTGTTACCAATTAGCATAACTAAATGCTATTGTATTAAGCGTCATTGATTATTAGCGCTGTGAATAACTCCATTATCGAATTTGCAGATTTTGCAACTGCCTTAATTCGAAACGTATTATTATTGTCTTCTTTTAAAAAAATGTAATATGTTTAAGTTTCTCCAATATCGCCTCAACACGACTCAACGCTCCCCCTCAATTCTTGGGATCAAGTTGCTAATTCCGTAATGTTCTTTCAATTGTATTTGCATCTAGGTGAATATCTCGTGAATACTCATAGATAATTGAAAAATTCTTTTAGTTTCAGATTCTACGATCTGTCAAAATGCTGATTTCATAATAAAAATTTATGTTGCTTCAATAGGTGAATATCTCGTGAAAGCTTCGAGATTTTTGAAAAATTCTTTTGGATTCAAATTCTTCGATCTACCAAAATGCCAATTTCGCAATAACACGGTATGTTACTTTTGCATATAGGTGCATATCTCGTGAACGATCGAATATACTTGAAAAATTCTTTTGGATTCAGATTCTCCAATTCATCGAATTGCTGATTTCACAATAAAAACAGTATGCTGCTTCAATTGTTTTTTTGCATATAGGTGAATATCTGGTGAAAGGTCCGAGATATTTGAAAAATTCTTTTGGATTCAGATTCTTCAATTCATGAAGTTCAAATCTGGTATAACATAATTTGAACTAATTTCACATCTGACTTTAACCATAGTAGCGTATGAATAAACCACAGTTGAAGGTGAATAAACCACAGTAAGCCGTTTACTCATTCTACATCGCTTTAACGCACAAAAAAAGAGTATTTCCAGAAATGGCATAAGTGAAATAATCATAGCAGCGCTACCAGAAATACATCAATTACCCAAACACCGGAATTCTGCAGATTGTTTGTTCGCCATTAGCGCAACTTCGTGTTTAAAGCCACGCTCGTTTCACCGGAGTCCGACCCGAACTTCCGTTTCAAGCTCTGCATATACGCGAGAAACGATCGTTTGTTTCATTTACACAAAACGCGATTACATGCATGCGCCACAAAAACCCAGTCCGGCAGCAAAACTTCATAAAGGGCGGTAATTAAAAAGTAAATAAATAATGCACCGAAAGTGCATATTTTAATTAATCGCGAGTGCATCGGGGATGATTGCATCAATATCGCAGAGCGGGCGGCCCTCGATCCATATTTTTTATGGCCCTTAATTAAAATGTTCGCCGCTGAAAATATTTCGCGATTTCGGCGAACAAGAGGAATGAAAACGTGGAATAAACGTTTTTTTTTTGTGGATGTGCGATAAATTCAACACCTTGCACCTATTTTGATTTAACGCTTCTAGGTTTAACAACTCAGTGGAACATGTTGATGGTAGAGCCACTTATACAATACCCCCACCCCTCCTTTTTTGAAGAAAGAAAGAACGATTTATCTTGCTAAACCAAAGTCACTGGCGAAAAAGTTAGAATTAGTTAAAAATTCTTGGCGAGCTTGAAACCACAAGTAGTACCATGGCTCCTTCGATCTATATAACGAGCCGCCTCTGCATTCAATACTCCAAGCGTAGATTTTGAATTTTCGCAACGAACCGAGTGTAGAGTTAAGAAAATTTGTAAAAATTTCCGGTTGTTGAAAAAAATATAAAAACAATTGCCATCAACTTGAAACTTTTCAAATGTACTTAAAACCTATTCCAAATTATGATTATGTAAAAATCCATTCAATGCTCTAACCGTGGAGTTCGAATTTTCGTAACGAAACGAGCGTAGAGTTAAGAAAATTAAAAAACATTTCCGGCTGTTGAAAAAAATATAAAAACCATTGCCATCGACTTGAAACTTTTCTAATGTACTTAAAACCTATTCTAAATTATGATTATGTAAAAATCCATTCAATGCTCCAACCGTAGAATTCGAATTTTCGTAACGAACCGAGCGTAGAGTTAAGAAAATTTGTAAAAATTTCCTGCTGTTGAAAAAAATATAAAAAACAATTGCCATCGACTTGAAACTTTTCAAATATACTTAAACCCTATTCTAAATTATGATTATGTAAAAATCCATTCAATGCTCCAACCGTAGAATTCGAATTTTCGTAACGAACCGAGCGAAGAGTTGAGAAAATTTGTAAAAATTTCCGGCTGTTGAAAAAAATATAAAAAACAATTGCCATCGACTTAAAACTTTTCAAATATACTTAAAACCTATTCTAAATTATGATTATGTAAAAATCCATTCAATGCTCCAACCGGAGAATTCGAATTTTCGTAACGAACCGAGCGTATAGTTAAGAAAATTTTAAAAAATTTCCTGCTGTTGAAAAAAATATAAAAACAATTGCCATCAACTTGAAACTTTTCTAATGTACTTAAAACCTATTCTAAATTATGATTATGTAAAAATTCATTCAATGCTCCAACCGTAGAATTCCAATTTTCGCAACGAACCGAGAGTAGAGTTAAGAAAATTTGTAAAAATTTCCTGCTGTTGAAAAAAATATAAAAACAATTGCCATCGACTTGAAACTTTTCAAATGTACTTACAACCTATTCTAAATTATGATTATGTAAAAATCCATTCAATGCTCCAACCGGAGAATTCGAATTTTCGTAGCGAACCGAGCGTAGAGTTAAAAAAAATTATAAAAATGTCCTGCTGATAAAAAAAAATATAAAAATAATTGCAATCGACTTGAAACTTTTCAAATGTACTTAAAACACTTTCTAGATTATGATTATGTAAAAATCAATTCAGTGCTCCAACCGTAGAATTTGAATTTTCGTAACGAACCGAGCGTAGAGTTAAGAAAATTTGTAAAAAATTCCGGCTGTTGAAAAAAATATAAAAACAATTGCCATCGACTTCAAACTTTTCAAATGTACTTAGAACCTATTCTAAATTATGATTATGTAAAAATCCATTCAATGCTCCAACCGTAGAATTCGAATTTTCGTAACGAAACGAACGTCGAGTTAAGAAAATTTGTAAAAATTTCCGGCTGTTGAAAAAAATATAAAAACAATTGCCATCGACTTGAAACTTTTCAAATATACTTTAAACCTATTCTAAATTATGATTATGTAAAAATCCATTCAATGCTCCAACCGTAGAATTCGAATTTTCGTAACGAACCGAGAGAAGAGTTAAGAAAATTTGTAAAAATTTCTGGCTGTTGAAAAAAATATAAAAACAATTGCCATCAACTTGAAACTTTTCAAATTTACTTAAAACCTATTCTAAATTATGATTATGTAAAAATCCATTCAATGCTACAACCGTAGAATTCGAATTTTCATAACGAACCGAGCGTAGAGTTGAAAATTTGTAAAAATTTCCGGCTGTTGAAAAAAATATAAAAACAATTGTCATCGACTTGAAACTTTTCAAACGTACTTAAAATCTATTCTAAATTATGATTATGTAAAAATCCATTCAATGCTCCAACCGTGGAATTCGAATTTTCATAACGAACCGAGCGTAGAGTTGAAAATTTGTAAAAATTTCCGGCTGTTGAAAAAAATATAAAAACAATTGCCATCGACTTGAAACTTTTCAAATATACTTAAAACCTATTGTAAATTATGATTATGTAAAAATCCATTCAATGCTCCAACCGTAGAATTCGAATTTTCGTAACGAACCGAGCGTAGAGTTAAGAAAATTTGTAAAAATTTCCGGCTCTTGAAAAAACTATAAAAACAATTGCCATCGACTTGAAACTTTTCTAATGTACTAAGAACCTATTCTAAATTATGATTATGTAAAAATCCATTCAATGCTCCAACCGTAGAATTCGTATTTTCGTAACGAACCGAGCGCAGAGTTAAGAAAATTTGTAAAAATTTCCGGCTGTTGAAAAAAATATAAAAACAATTGCCATCAACTTGAAACTTTTCAAATGTACTTAAAACCTATTCTAAATTATGTTTATGTAAAAATCCATTCAATGCTCCAACCGTAGAATTCGAATTTTCATAACGAACCGAGCGTAGAGTTGAAAATTTGTAAAAATTTCCGGCTGTTGAAAAAAATATAAAAACAATTGCCATCAACTTGAAACTTTTCAAATGTACTTAAAACCTATTCTAAATTATGATTATGTAAAAATCCATTCAATGCTCCAACCGTAGAATTCGTATTTTCGCAACGAACCGAGCGTAAAGTTAAGAAAATTCGTAAAAATTTCCTGCTGTTAAAAAAATATAAAAACAATTGCCATCGACTTGAAACTTTTCAAATGTACTTAAAACCTATTCTAAATTATGATTATGTAAAAATCCATTCAATGCCCCAACCGTAGAATTCGAATTTTCGCAAAGAACCGAGCGTAAAGTTAAGAAAATTCGTAAAAATTTCCTGCTGTTAAAAAAATATAAAAACAATTGCCATCGACTTGAAACTTTTCAAATGTACTTAAAACCTATTCTAAATTATGATTGTGTAAAAATCCATTCAATGCCCCCAACCGTAGAATTCGAATTTTCGCAACGAACCGAGCGTAAAGTTAAAAAACAAAAAATATAAAAACAATTGCCATCGGCTTGAAACTTTTTAAATGCTCTTAAAACACTTTCTAGATTATGATTATGTGAAAATCTACTTAGTCAGTGGCGGCTCGTGGAACATGTTGATGGTATCTTCCTAGGCCAAAGTAACTGGCGAAAAAGTGTTTTAAAAATTAGTCAAAAATTGAAACTACGGGTAGTGCCATGGCTCCTTGGCTCTACATAACGAGCCGTCCCTGCTTTTGAGTTATCGCCATGGCAAGAATTAAATGATAGTCCTCTATCAAACATCAAAAGTGTGGCTTTAAATTCCGCCCACCAGAGCGCAAAATTCTTAGTTATGTAATTGTTTTTGTTATGTACCTAACATAGCCTTCATAGATTTTCCAAAATTTCCCAGAACATTAATTTTTGAATTCTTTAGAAATGCGATGTTTTCTATAATTCCGTAAGTTACAAACAATTCCTAAAACTTTATTGGGTGATTTATGTTTTCTAACCCTTCACTGGGCATTGGAGAAGAGACCTGTTGCTGTATAGACGAGTTATTATTTATAAATTCCCATGCATCCTCTGAAGAAGCAGTATTATTCGTGTCAACTGATCCATCTTCAATATCCAATAGTTCTTGATAGATTTTTTTGATTCCAAATCACAACTTGGATCACCGTAAAAATTTCACTCAATATTGGGGGTGACTATGTTTGGAGAAACAGAAACAAGCAAGTAGAAACCACCTTGAGCACGGGATGGCACATCACGTCCGCAAATCCAGAGACGAGGACATCAAGGAGTCTTTTCAAAATACAAAATTTACATTTTATAGATTTGTAGATGACTGTAAACTGCATCTAATTATTAAAAACTCCACTGATGCAACAAAATGCATTATTGCATCATTCATTTGAACGGAGGCAGCGGATGGTCTTTACGACATCCGGTAGCCGTTAATATATTTTCACCTAATATTACCAAATTAAATATTACTTAACAACCACTATTTAAAATTCTAATAAAACCATGAAAGTCCAAGTTTTTTTTTTAAATTTGCATCCAGGATATCAAAAAAAATCAATGTAGAGGCGGCAGTCAAAGTTTTAATAAGGTTGGCTGCACTGTGCGCCGGCGGATACTCCATTTCTCGGTGTTAATGAAGAGCTTCTGTAATTAGAAACTCAATGGGTGATGCAATTCGCAAGTCGCTATTATTTTATGTAATGGCTGTTCCGGAATCGTTACGCGAACAAATGGTCCGTAACATTCTTTTAATTTTGTCGTAATACGTTCACTCCATTAAATTTGCCCACTTAACGATCTTGTCTGTCTTCACATAAATAATGAAAATCACGTAATCACGGTAAAGTCTACTGTGTCACTAAAGGCTTCAAGGATTTTTCTTTATTTTCCATAAATTTCCATTTGCTACTCCCTCGATGTGAAATGCTCCATTTTGAAAGTTGCTTCTCGATCTATGAGGAAAAAATGGATAAATTAGAGCACTGCAGCCCCAAACTTTAATCGCAGTTAGCAAAAATGGCCGACATTTAATTTTTCGTAAATATTGTTAACAAGTATTCAAATTATGGATTCTATTATTTAAAAAAAATACTCAATTATCAAAGAAGTTATCTATTCATAGTTCAAACCCCTGCGTGACTTATGGGCCACCTTGCATTTGCCGCCCTAGACCTCCGTACCTTGAAGTTAGAGTTTTAATGAAGGGAGGGGAGAAATAATTATGAGTACCCCTCCCTTAAATAACGCCTTTGCTTTATTTGAACTTTTTTCTCTTTTTTTTATTTTCCACCATTTAATTATTTAATGTTTCTTAGTTTTCTCAAAACAAACTGAAAGTGTACCTCCGCCCTCCCTTAAATAACGCGTTTGATTTTCTTGAATTTTACGCTCTTTCATTATTTTCCGCCAATTACCTATTTAATTTTTTTCTCTTTTCCTGTTGTGGTAGCATTAGTGCATTAAAAATGATTAATGTCAGTAGGTCAGTACATCAATTTTGCAACTTCATAAATTGGTACACATGTATACATTACGATTACTGTAAATTGGTACCAATGTTTTTAATTAAGTTTAATATCATTTAGTGAAAGGTTGATGTTATGGTTACGCTTGTTAACTCGCTTCAATTTACACTATTTCGTAATACAATTTAAGTAAACAAACACTACGCGAGGCTTATTTAATAAGTTTTACCCAAATGTAGAATTTAAAGCGTCCATTAAAAGAATCAATGAGTCGAGAGTCAAGTGACTCCTGCGTAAATGTTCACTCACACTTTTTAATTTCCCAAGAGAATCATGAGTCGACTCTTTTCAATCTACTCTTCACGACGAGTAGACTCACAACAATTTTGCCCATCACTAGTTTGAACCAGCTACATGTTTTTCACAATTGATATTATCGGAATACATTTTAAGAACGTTTGAACTAGATACAAGTAGTACTGAAAGATTACTTGCAAAATAATAAGATTATGAATCTTATCATTTTTTCAAGTACTTAGGCGTCATCAGGTCTAGAAGTTTACTCCGAAAAATGTGTATACGTGCTTATACAATTAATTGTTCAATCAAGGGACTCGTAAATATCACCAGAGAGGAAAGGAAGTACTTGATGATGTTGATCACTATCCATTTGCGTCATTGAATTTTCGTAGTAGTAAACAATTTAAATTTTTAAGCCAACAAAAATTTCCATAAATTCTTTAACACATTTGTGTAGACCTATAGTATTTTAACATCAATCTTTTCCCAGAAAGCTATAAATTAGTTTTTCTGCCTCTCCTATCAAAGGACCCCTCACAAATCAAATGGAAATTGGCCCCTGACACGAGGATTTTTCTTCGATTTTGTTTACTATTCTCCAACGAGTACGACCGTTACTTCCCTCCAGCTTATATTATCTTATAAATATTCCGAAAATGCAAGGGGAGAGTTAAAATCAGCGAAAATCGGGGATTACCGGTCTCTAACCTTCGGAGCTGGGTAATGCTCGCAGGGAAGATTTTCGAGCTTTGTGCCCGTGGCGACTTTTGATCTGGACACCGAAAGGAACAACATATCCAAAATTTGGCCAATTTCACCGAAAGCCAATTTCCATTTGATTTGTGAGGGGTCCTTTGGTAAATGTGAAATAGGCGGTATTGCCGCTTCACCGACGATATGTTAATTATAAATCGGAATTTAATTTTAATTTTTCCCTTTTTCAATTCTCTCGGTATAGTCGAAATCATTTCATAAAGTGTACACCACGAACAGGATAAGACGATATAAGAAAAACTGTTCAAATTGTTCCCATTACTTCTAATACATCCGTTCATTACAGTCTCCAAGGCTAAAGTAAAACGTTAAGCAATTTGAAAGATCGTTAAGGCACACTCTACGAAGATTATAAGTTAATATTGCAATCATATTGCACCGTTTAGGAAATCTTAATTACAAACTGTAGCGTTACGTTTAATAATAATAATAATAATAGGCGTTGATTGTCCAACAGGAATGTCCTAATTACAAGACAATATACAATAATACAATATAATTACAAATATAAATACAATACAAAGGTGTGAATATAGATAGGATTTAATACTAAGATTAACAAATCTACAATAGTACATTATTATACAAGTTTATTAAGAGGGTTTATTGTGGCACGAGTGGAATTCGCGTACCGAAATGGGGAATATTAGCCAAATTTTAAATTATTATAGATAACATATTCACGCTTATTGAGTTGTAGAATCGCAAAACCCAAAGTTTCCTTGCTTAGATAAAAGAATGTTATGATCAACCTTACCGAACCTTACCTTTCGTCAAATCTGTGTAGATAACATCTAGTTGACTAGCGGAGTCTCGGATTTCAGCAATTTTATGGCTGATTATACAAAATTACTTACTGTTGAATATTAATTGTTTATAAATAAAATATTAAGCTTACCAATTTTTATTTTAGTGCAATCGAGTGCACCAAAAGCACGTGGGAAATTGTACCTTTCTTGTTGGAAATTTTATCCACTGATTAGTTTTTACAAGAATTTTTCTATTGACTCCCAATTATTTATCTTGACACTCACATCCACTGCAAATGCATTTTGCTTTGGCTTTATGTATTTTTGTGTATGGTGGCTACGTGAAATAAAGAATTGAATTGGATTGAATTGTTCTGCAAACCGTACTCTGATGAGTGCCATTTTCTTCTCCAAAATATTTGATGAATTTATAATACAGATCTAAAAATCCGGATCCCCATGGGCCGCAAAGACATTTTGATTTTCTATTTCGGACAAGAGAATTTCTCGAGCGTTAAAAAATATACAAAAACAATAGCTAAAAACATGAAACTTTGAAAATTTACTCAAAATTACTTGTGCTCTAAGATCCAGTTCGAATCTGCAAACATTTTTCACTATTTTTCAAAATAATCGCAAGAGCACTAAAGTTATTACAAATAAAAAAAATATATACAAAAACAATTGATAAAAACTTGAAACTTTGCTAATCTCCTTAAAATTGCTTATAATTTAAGATTTAGTTAGAATCTACAAACATTCCTTCATTAAATTTCAAAATAATCACAAGAGAACTAAAGTTATTATAAATTAAAAAGTGCGAATTTTTCGAGCATTAAAAATGTTTTCAAAAACAATTGCTAAAAACTTGAAACTTTGCAAATTTACTCAAAATTACATCTGCTTAAAGATTTAGTTCAAATCTCCAAACATTTTTCACTAGAATTCAAAATAATCGCAAGAGAACTAAAGTTATTTTAAATCAAAAATTACAACTTTCCTGAGCTTTAAAAAAAATACAAGAACACTTGTTAACTACTTGAAACTTTGCAAATTTACTCAAAATGACTTCTGCTTTAACATTTAGTTCAAATCTGCAAACATTTTTCACTAGATTTTACAATAATCGCAAGAGAACTAAAGTTATTATAAATCAAATATTGCGACTTTCTCGAGCGTTAAAAAAATATACAAAAACACTTGCTACAAACTTAAAACTTTGCAAATTTACTCAAAATTACTTCTGCTTTAAGATTTAGTTCAAATCTGCAAACATTTTTCACTAGATTTCAAAATAATCGCAAGAGAACTAAAGTTATTTTAAATCAAAAATTACGACTTTTCCGAGCTTTAAAAAAAATACAAAAACACTTGTTAACAACTTGAAACTTTGTTAATTTACTCATAATTACTTCTGCTTTAAGATTTAGTTGAAATCTGCAAACATTTTTCACTAGATTTCACAATAATCGCAAGAGAACTAAAGTTATTAAAAATCAAATATCGCGACTTTCTCAAGCGTTAAAAAAATATTCAAAAACACTTGCTACAAACTTGAAACTTTGCAAATTTACTTAAAATTACTTCTGCTTTAAGATTTAGTTCAAATCTGCAAACATTTTTCACTAGATTTCACAATAATCGCAAGAGAACTAAAGTTATTAAAAATCAAATATTGCGATTTTCTCGAGCGTTGAAAAAATATACAAAAACACTTGCTACAAACTTAAAACTTTGCAAATTTACTCAAAATTACTTCCGCTTTAAGATTTAGTTGAAATCTGCAAACATTTTCACTAGATTTCACAATAATCGCAAGAGAACTAAAATTATTATAAATCAAATATTGCGACTTTCTCGAGCGTTAAAAAAATATACAAAAACAATTGCTACAAACTTAAAACTTTGCAGGTTTACTCAAAATTACTTCTGCTTTAAGATTTAGTTCAAATCTGCAAACATTTTTCACTAGATTTCACAATAATCGCAAGAGAACTAAAGTTATTATAAATCAAAAATTGCGACTTTCTCGAGCGTTAAAAAAATATTCAAAAACACTTGCTACAAACTTGAAACTTTGCAAATTTACTCAAAATTACTTCTGCTTTAAGATTTAGTTTAAATCTGCAAACATTTTTCACTAGATTTCACAATAAGCGCAAGAGAACTAAAGTTATTAAAAATCAAATATTGCGACTTTCTCGAGCGTTAAAAAAAATATACAAAAACACTTGCTACAAACTTGAAACTTTGCAAATTTACTCAAAATTACTTCTGCTTTAAGATTTAGTTCAAATCTGCAAACATTTTTGACTAGATTTCACAATAGTCGCAAGAGAACTAAAGTTATTAAAAATCAAATATTGCGACTTTCTCGAGCGTTGAAAAAAATATACAAAAACACTTGCTACAAACTTGAAACTTTGCAAATTTACTCAAAATTACTTCTGCTTTAAGATTTAGTTCAAATCTGCAAACATTTTTGACTAGATTTCACAATAATCGCAAGAGAACTAAAGTTATTAAAAATCAAATATTGCGACTTTCTCGAGCGTTGAAAAAAATATACAAAAACACTTGCTACAAACTTAAAACTTTGCAAATTTACTCAAAATTACTTCTGCTTTAAGATTTAGTTCAAATCTGCAAACATTTTTCACTAGATTTCACAATAATCGCAACAGAACTAAAGTTATTAAAAATCAAATATTGCGACTTTCTCGAGCGTTAAAAAAAATATAGAAAAACACTTGCTAAAAATTTGAAACTTTGCAAATTTACTCAAAATTACTTCCGCTTTAAGATTTAGTTCAAATCTGCAAATATTTTTCACTAGATTTCACAATAATCGCAAGAGAACTAAAGTTATTATAAATCAAAAATTGCGACTTTCTCGAGCGTTAAAAAAATATACAAAAACATTTGCTAAAAACTTGAAACCTTGCAAATTTACTCAAAATCACTTCTGCTTTAAGATTTAGTTCAAATCTGCAAACATTTTTGACTATATTTCACAATAATCGCAAGAGAACTAAAGTTATTAAAAATCAAATATTGCGACTTTCTCGAGCGTTAAAAAAAATATACAAAAACATTTGCTGAAAACTTGAAGCTTTGCAAATTTACTGAAAATTGTCTATGATTTAAGATTCAGTTAAAATCTGCAAACATTCCTCCATTAAATTTAAAAATAATCACAAGAGAACGTGTCATCATAAGTCAAAAAAATGCGACTTCCCCGAGCTTTAAAAAAATATACAAAAACAATTGATAAAAACTTGAAACTTAGCAAATTTACTTAAAATTGCTCTGCGCAAACATTCCTTCATTAAATTTTAAAATAATCACAAGACAACTAAAATTATTATAAATCAAAAATTGCGAATTTCTCGAGCGTTAAAAAAACATATAAAAACAATTGCTAAAAACTTGAAACTTTGCAAATTTACTCAAAATTGCTCATGATTTAAGATTCAATTAAAATCTGTAAACAATTTTTCACTATATTTTAAAATAATCGCAAGAGAACTAAAATTATTATAAATCAAAAATTGCGACTTTCTCGAGCGTTAAAAAAATATACAAAAACAACTGATAAAAACTTGAAACTTTGCAAATTGCTCTGTGCAAGCATTCCATCATTAAATTTTAAAATAATCGCAAGAGAACTAAAGTTATTATAAATAAAAAATTCTGACTTTCCCGAGCTTTTAAAATATATACAAAATCAATTGCTAAAAACTTGAAACTTTGCAAATTGACTCAAAATTGATAATTATTTAAGATTTAGTTAAAATCTGCAAACATTTATTCGCTAAATTTTAAAATAATCACAAGAGAACTAAAATTATTATAAATTAAAAATTACGAATTTCTCGAGCGTTAAAAAAATATACAAAAACAATTACTAAAAACTTGAAACTTTGCAAATTGACTCAAAATTGATAATTATTTAAGATTTAGTTAAAATCTGCAAACATTTATTCGCTAAATTTCAAAATAATCACAAGAGAACTAAAATTATTATAAATTAAAAATTGCGAATTTCTCCAGCGTTAAAAAAATATACGAAAACAATTTCTAAAAACTTGAAACTTTGCAAATTTACTAAAAATTGCTTATAATTTAGGATTAAGTTAAAATCTGCAAACATTTCTTCATTACATTTTAAAATAATCAGAAGAGAACTAAAGACGGGTGTGAAGTTAGCAATAGATTTTAAAATTCATTTTTTTTGCCATAAAAATGTACAATTTCCATAAGTAAAAAATAAAATAGAAAAAATAAAAAAAACGTGCGGGCCCCTGGCTCAATTTGAAAAAAATAAACAATCCGCCACACTCTCCAAAAATGTATGCGCCGTCACATTAACTAAGTTTTTTTCAAAGTTCGGTGCCCGCCATGAAAAAGTTAAAAATTTAAAACAATCTAGTTATGCAGGCCTAACAACATGAGAAATATAAAAAAACTATACATCATTCTTTAAAATACTGTGAAAGGTTTAATTGAAAAATAGAAAGAAAACGCATTTTCGGAGAGTGGCGGATATTTTTTTTTAAATGATCCTGGGCTCAGCGCGTTTTTTTTTTCTCCTCTTGTTAGGCCTGTATATCTAGATTGATTTTGTATTTTTTACTTTTTCGAGACGGACATCGAACATCGTAAAAAGTGTGGCCGAGCACCTCTTCATGGGGTTTTTAATTTTTTTTAAGTGATCCAGGAGCCGGAACGTTTTTTTTATTTTTTGTACTAGTAGGTCTAAGTATGTAAAATAATTACATGTTTTCATCATTTTCTTATCGGTCATCGAAGTTGGCGAAAAAGAAGATTTTCTTTTTATATAGTGTGAAAAATTGTAGGGGGATGAAATTTTGGGGTGGGGAGTAGCCCCACCCTGTTTATAGAATGTTTTGAAAATTGTACATTTTTATGGCAAAAAAATGAATTTTAAAATCTATTGCTAAAATCTATTGTTAACTTCACACCCGTGAACTAAAGTTATTATAAATCAAATATTGCGAATTTCTTGAGCGTTAGAAAAATATGTAAGAACAATTGCTAAAAATTTGAAACTTTGCACATTTACTCAAAATTACTTCTGCTTTAAGATTTAGTTAAATTTTGCAAGAGTTTTTCACTAGATTTCAAAATAATTACAAGAGAACTAAAGTTATTACAAATTAAAAATTGAGAATTTCTCGAATGTCCAAAAATAATTCGGCTAAATTTTCTACATTAATTTCTTTAAAACGAAACAGTACACAACCTTATTTTCTAATGCAAGTGATTCCCTCTGCACATGACAGTAAACATTAGAGTAAGTTTGATCCAAGACATTGTTGGAAGTGTTTTGTTATTATTTTATTGTTACATTGCTGACGGCATACGAAGCTACAAAAATTAGAAATCATACATTATTTATAAGATTATATCATCAATTTATTTCAAAAATCAGCTTCTAAAAATACCCGAGACGACAACAGCCTTGACTTTTGCCCAATTAACGCCAATTACGTCTCATTTGTTCTTTTCGCATATATCTTTGGGAAGGGAAGGTCAAAAAGTTCCCGTTCTGAAAGACTGGCCGATTTATATCCTTAATTTCAACGATGACATATTAGGAGATAAAATTGTTCCTAATTAATGTAAGAATCTGTGGTGCGTTTCGAGAAAATTGATGCTGTTTATGTCACCGACGAAATTGGCTGTGATATCACCAAAAATTTGCAATCATTTGCTAAATGATGAGCAGCTATTTATAAATGTGATCCTCATTTTGAGATAATTATGATTCAATTTAATCGCAGTTTCGGTAATAAAGTTCAATATGCAATTTAAATAGCAATGTTTCAAACAGTACAAATATCAATTAATATCAGATAAAATCTTGTGTGTAGTATACAAAGGAATACGTATGAAACATGCTTACGATAATAATAAAAACATATAGAAATAATACATGTACAAAATTAATTAATCCTTCGAGTCCCAAGCAGCGCGATCGCGCTATTGAGATTTTTTGTAGAGCATCTTCGCAGTTGATGAAGACAAGCGCTAATGCGCTATTTGGCGTTTTTAGACCAAATACTGCCAACAACCCAAAGATTTAAGATACAACAATATTTCTGCACAACTACAATATAAAAATAAACAGTACGGGTACTCTTGCGTAAATTTTGATAAACAATAAATCATTTCTCACTTATCACTTGGTGAAACATTTTGAAAATAATAAAAGATAAATCAAAATTAACAGAAATTTCTTGTTTATTTACTCGACTAGTTTCGCTTGTTACAGCATTTTCAAGAGCATCATCTTTTAGGAAACAAATTTACAATATATTCTTGGCTATCGGACCGAGATGTTTCAGTCTTATAGTTTAATTTATTATTTAGATTATACTTCCGAGTTGTATGTAAACATTCTGTTGAATCACTGCATAATTGCACGCATTATGAATTCACTATCCAGAAGAAATTTCCTACAATTAAAAAATCTAATGACTAAGCAGCTCATACATATTAATAAGCCATTCATTAATTTGTATACAATAACGAGCGATTTTTTAATATGGAGCCTCGCCCCAGGAAAATAATCACATGAGACTCGAAAAAAATTACTTTGAAATGCAGATGGGGGGATAGCGCATACGAAACATCTGTTCCCTTTCCCCCGAAGGATAAATTTAATCAGAAACGGGGGGAAAAATTAAAATTCCTTAAGCACAGTTGGAAAAATGTAAATTCTATAGGCGCTAAATAAAACAAGTGCCGCCTTAGAACTTTGGAATTATGGAATAGTTACAACTGGGAATTACAAATATTTTGTTGGAGTCTTATACGCACGCCGTGTCGTCTGAGGTGATTACCGAAGGATCGGAAGGACTGCCCTCATCAGAAATGATTGGATATTTTGTCACGTTACTCTCACAGATGTTTACATTTTACTTGCTGGCTATTGGTACACTGTCGGCTTTTATTTATAAATCAGTGGTTCTTAAAAGGTTACAGATATGTTTCGAAATAAATATGCATTTTATTGCACTTTTAAAATGGTTTGGCACATCTTTAAGTAATGACGTTGTTGCGAATTTTCCTGTTTCATAGCAACCCTGTCCCCCCGTATTTACTTATTATTTCTTTTAAATACTTCAGGTAATCTTAATTTTGAATATAATTTAATTAATATATAATTCTTTTTCTCATCAGGAGAACGACAGAAATAGAAATCGGTTGCCATTATTGAATTTCACCAGGCCAAAATAGCATGTCAGTTTAAATTTTTTTAGAAAAAATTAATTTTTCTGCTAAACGAAGAATTCAAATCGAATGTAGTTTGCAAATCTGTGCTCCTTGCGTGCAAATTAGGATTCAATTAAAATTGGCGATTAGAAATGTTTGTCAAAAACATGAAAAACTTCTTACTTTTATTCAAAAAATGCATTTGTAATGATTTCCTAAAGAAACCACTGGTTGTATTCGAAGTTTCTACACGTGACTGTAAGACATCAGAAAATGTGCTTGCGCAAAAACAAATGTCAATTTGAAGCCCGTGGCGCGGTCACAAGGAAAACTCGAAAAACTACAGATCGTGCAAGTGAATTGCAATATTCAAATTAAAAATGTCCACAAATTGTAAAAATAGTGGATTATTTTAAGAAAAATTAACTAGATATAGCTAAAAATTAATTTATTTTATATTCTCTTAATGCATAACTTTTCTGCCGTGCGTTAGCAGCGGCCATTTTAGGCGTCCGCGGAAATTTCAAATTAGCCGGTGCTGGTTTTGGTCTCAAATGATAAATTTGATTTACGCGTTAGAAGTGCAATCCAAAATATATAAATAATATCAACAAGCAAAAAATGATAACAAGAAAAAACAATTTAAAAAAATCGCCATTATTTTAAATGTAGAGATATGGATTTTTAAAGATTTTCGTTTTAATTTTTTGAGCACTTGAATGAAAACATCGCAGAAAAAAATATAAAACGCGTGGAAAAAATTCCTTAAAACAATATCTTCTCAATGGTCGAGGAAACGCTTATTCAAAATCAATTTGGTTTTTATAAATGCAACAATTTTTAATAGAGATATAAATTTTTGAAAATTTCAATTTCATTTTTTTGAGCACTTGAATAAAAACATCGCAAAAAATATAAAACGAGCAGACAAAATTCCATAAAAAATCATTCTCGATGGCCGAAGTATAGCTAATTCAAAATAAATTTGGTTTTTGTAAATTCAACAATTTTCAATTAAGATATGGATTTTTGAAGATTTTCGTTTCATTTTGTTTTAATACTTGAATGAAAACATCGCCGAAAAAAATATAAAACGCGTAGAAAAAATTCCTTAAGACAATATCCTCAATGGTCGAAATAAAAATTCATTCAAAATAAATTTGGTTTTTGTAAATCCTACAATTTTTAACGGAGATATGAATTTTTATAATTTTAATTTTATTTTTTTGAGCACTTGAATGAAAACATCGCAGAAAAAAACATAAAACGCGTAGAAAAAAATCCTTAAAACAATATCCTCAATGGTCGAAGAATCGCTCATTCAAAATAAATTTGGTTTTTGTAAATCCTACAATTTTTAACGGAGATATGAATTTTTATAATTTTAATTTTATTTTTTTGAGCACTTGAATGAACACATCGCAGAAAAAAATATAAAACGCGTAGAAAAAAATCCTTAAAACAATATCCTCAATGGTCGAAGAAACGCTTATTCAAAATTAATTTGGTTTTTGTAAATTCAACAATTTTTAATGGAGATACGGATTTTTGAAGATTTTCGTTTTAATTTTTGAGCACTTGAATGAAAACATCGCAGACAAAATATAAAACGCGTAGAAAAAATTACTTAAGACAATATCCTCAATGGTAGAAAAATCGCTTATTCAAAATTAATTTCGTTTTTGTAACTTCGACAATTTTTAATGCAGATATAGATTTTTGAAAATTTCAATTTTATCATTTTGAGCACAAATGAAAACATCGCAGAAAAAATATAAAACGCGTAGAAAAAATTCCTTAAAACAATATCCTCAATGGTCGAAGTATGGCTTATTCAAAATTAATTTGGTTTTTGTAAATCCAACAATTTTTAATGAAGACATAGATTTTTGAAAATTTTAATTTTATTTTTTCGAGCACTTGAATAAAAACATCGCAAAAAATATAAAACGAACAGACAAAATTCCATAAAAAATCATTCTCGATGGCCGAAGTATAGCTAATTCAAAATCAATTTGGTTTTTGTAAATTCAACAATTTTCAATAGAGATATGGATTTTTGAAGATTTTCGTTTCAATTTTCTTAATGCTTGAATGAAAACATCCCAGAAAAAAAATTAAAACGCGTAGAAATTTTTTTTTAAAACAATATTCTCAATGATCGAAGAATCGCTTATTCAAAATTAATTTGGTTTTTGTAAATTCAACAATTTTTAATGGAGATATGAATTTTCGAAAATTTTAATTTTATTTTTTCGAGCACTTGAATGAAAACATCGCAAAAAAAATAAAACGCGCAGACAAAATACTATAAAAAATCATCCTCAATGGCCAAAGTATAGCTAATTCAAAATCAATTTGGTTTTTGTGAATTCAACAATTTTCAATAGAAATATGGATTTTTGAAAATTTTCGTTTTAATTTTTTGAGCACTTGAATGAAAACATCACAGAAAAAAAAATAAAACGAGTAGAAAAAATTGCTTAAAACAATATCCTCAATGGTCGAAGAATCGCTTATTCAAAATGAATTTGGTTTATGTAAATTCTGCAATTTTTAATAGAGATATGAATTTTTGATAATTTTAATTTTATTTTTTTGAGCACTTGAATAAAAACATCGCAAAAAATATATAAAACGCGCAGACAATATTCCATAAAATATCATCCTCAATGGCCGAAGTATAGCTAATTCAAAATGAATTTGGTTTTTGTAAATTCAACAATTTTCAATAAAAATATGGATTTTTGAAGATTCTCGTTTTAATTTTTTGAGCACTTAAATGAAAACATCGCATAAAAAAATATAAAACGCGTAAAAAAAATTCCTTAAAACAATATCCTCAATGGTCGAAGAATCGCTTATTCAAAATTAATTTGGTTTTTGTAATTCAACAATTTTTAATGGAGATATGGATTTTTGAAAATTTTAATTTTATTTTTTCGAGCACTTGAAGGAAATCATCGCAGAAAAAATATAAAACGCACAGACAAAATTCCATAAAAAATATTCTCAATGTTCGAAGTATCGCTTATTCAAAATAAATTTGGTTTGTGTAAATTTTACAATTTTGAATGGAGATATGGATTTTTGAAGATTTTCGTTTTAATTTTTGAGCACTTGAATAAAAACATCGCAAAAAAATATAAAACGAGCAGACAAAATTCCATAAAAAATCATCCTCAAAGGCCGAAGTCTGGCTGATTCAAAATCAATTTGGTTTTTGTAAATTCAATAATTTTCAATACAGATGGATTTTTGAAGATTTTCGTTTTAATTTTTTGAGCGCTTGAATGAAAACATCGCCGAAAAAATATAAAACGCGTAAAAAAAATTACTTCATTCATTCATCCCCAAAAATGAAGTACCACATAGTTATCATCCTGTTTCTTATTGTTTCTTCGTTAACGATAAGTGCTGACCGGTTTTGTTCTCCTTTTTCGAACAGCACGAACTTTCTCTAATTTTTTTTATTTCCGATGTGGGAAGCTCGACAAAGCATGATTTCGATATTTCAATAGCCCGTTAAGTGAAAACCAAAATCTTCCCACATAATGTAATTCCACATGCAATTTTTTTTCTTCATCGACCGTCCAAAACCTTGGAGGTGTGATATTAGTCACATGTCGGAAGTGTCTTATAAATATTCAAATGAATGCCATGGTCACTTGTATTACATCTTCATATTTGGACGAGTTTTGGTGGGCACGAACTTTCTCCGAAACGCAGAAGCGGAAAGGTATGCTAATAGAGTAGTCAAAGTTTTACGAGTCGATCTATTTTGGGACAGCTCTATTTTGAGTTTACGATCTCCGTTCGACAAATTATAAACATAAATATTTAGATTGTTAATGATTCTGGTTTTAAATTAAAATGCATGGTGGGTGAATTCTATGAAATGAATACATCATTTAATTTTCTAATGAAATCATCATTGGTATTGAACTTGTTCCTCATGGACGTTGATTTTCCTCTTTAGTATTCAATGCTAATCGTGTTACGCACATTAATCGAGCGTGAGTAAGACATTCAACATTGAAAACCCAGATTTGAAATATGATATAGTCATATGGGTTCCGTATTGATTGGTAAAATGAGGCACAAAGAAAATCATTTCTTCACAAATGGAATTATATATTTTTTAGGGGGCTGCGGTGGTCTAGTGGGTAGAGGTCCGGCCTCTGGACCCCGTTGGTGCGGGTTCGAGTCCCATCCGGACGGTCACTTTTTCAACTCGAAAAATGGCCGTCGGGTTCCTGGGTGTCTAGTGTTTGTCCCCATTTCATTTAAATATGAATATTATTAATATAAATTGGTTGTAGCTGAATGCCCTAGCTGGCTAAGCCAAGTCCAAGTCCCCATCATCCTCGATTCCCAAACCCGAACTCCTGCCAATCATTTTTTCTTTTAAAAAAATATATATATTTTTTTTGCCCACGTAAGCCTGGCATAATATACTTTTCTATAGCAAATCTGTTATCTATGTTTATACGGTTTAAGAAATATGAAATTAAATGAATAATGAAAGACAAATACAACACCCGAGCGGATATTTCTCGGTTTTAAAAAAATGTTTCGCCCGAGCGGGGAATCGAACCCACTCGATTTTTTATCCAGCGGCCAGATGCGCTGTTACCCACTACGCCCCACCAATGGATTTTGATGCAAACGTCGATTTTCCTCTCTAAATTGAGTGATGAAAATGTAATTTTTAAGTTGGCGTTTTTATCACCACATCCTGCGTGGATGTAAACTAGGTTGAAAGTTACACGTGATACGCTTGAGGCCAAGCGCGAAAAAGCTCGAAAACCGAAAGTAATTCGATCAACCCGGCGTTGCCTCCAACGGTACTGAAACGTGGAGGAAATTTTTGTGTCGCAGAGGAATTATTAGTTGGGTGTCTTATCTAGATTCCCATGCATACGGAACCTTTAGACTTTTATAATTACAGGAATAAATGACGTTACCGTTATGAGTGTATTGTCTAGATTGTAATACTGCGCATGGGAATGGATTTAATATGCCTCATGGGAAGTAATTATTTAAAAAGTGTACTCTTTTCTACAAATGAACTGTAATTGATACTGAAAATGGAACAGGTATAATTCCCCCAGAAATGCAGAAATAAAATCAAAATATTTTGTGAGAGTGACTTGGACTTTATAATTTAAATATTTGAAAACAAATGCCAGATCATCGTAAGGACTAATACCAAAAATAATTACGTTACATTATTCTACTTTATATGCAATTGTAAAATACCATTTGTTGAATTCTTATTTTTGAGTAGCTTAATGATGACTCCAAAATGCTAATTCGTACCTGATACAATCTGAACGTGATGAATAATGATGAACGTGATGCGAAATAATGTAGTCAGTACGATTAAAAATGCGAGTTGATTTCTGCACTTGTTTCTTAAGTAAATTACATATTTATTAAGCTTCTTGACTAATACATAGTAATTCTTTTTACTAGCACAGCTTATATGCTGTGGATTGTCAAGAGCAGCATTTTAGAGCAATTTCGCTGGTAATAATAATAATAATAATAATAATAATAATAACTTTATTTACGGATTCAACCTTTTTACAATAAAGTATAAAATAACAAACAGATAAATATAAATTAATAAACAACGAAATAAATAAAAGCATCAATGTGAAATATAAAAACTTTAAGATAATATTAACAATTACGATTACAGAAACTTAATAAATAAACTAAATCTCATTACTAGTAACTAAAACCGCTATATATTGGTAAGAGCACATAAGTCAATAAACTTGAGGTGATATTTAAATTTAATATACGATGCGCAATATAACATAAAATGAGGAGACGAAGAGACCCGATTACACAGCCGGAGTATTCTACAATACGAGAATATTTTAAACGAATTGTTCTAAGATTTGAACGTTTATAACGGACCGAAAATTGGAGTTTATGCACCTAAGTTCAATACAATATTTCATCTATGTCCCCTATTTGAATCAGCTAGAAGGAAATTATACCGAAAAATAAATTCGATTTCTAAAGGAATAACCACAGACTACGAAGTATGGATCAACTCTAATAATTTCAGCATTTTAAACGCCATTAACTCATTCTTTGAAGAAGCAGGTCTATCTTTATAAACATAATATTACACATTCAATCTGGACTTTCAAATACGTAGTTGAGCTCTCTTAATTTTGATTATTATTACAATTACCCCACCCCTTCTCTATGGTATCCAATCCTTTGGGAAAATCGAGCTTCGAGAAAAAATAACATGACCAATGCCTGCCTAAAGAATTTAATGGAACTTATACTTCCAGAAGTTACCGGAAGTAGGCGTAACTACACTCAACTTTAGAATTTCAAATGGGATAGGTATTTTAAAAATAAACAAGTTTTGTTTGAAAAATTACTATCTACTCCTAAACGCAAGAGCCCCAAAGTGCAAGATCTTAAAAACTGTAATAGGTAAAGGGTTGAAATTTACACGAAAAATCACAAATAATTCAAGAACGAGATTATTAAAATTTCAACCCCTCCGGCAACCCCTTTAAAAAAAGGGTTGCTAACCCCTCAAAAAAATCAAATTTTTATTTTTTCCCGAAAGCCGCAAACGTCCTCCAGGGGCCCGTGAAATGCGCGATTTTCTAATTTACCCAATTACTACAGGGTGATTTTTTGAAAAAATAAATTTTTGACGATGCAGAGCTTCACGCCAAAGCTATCTCCTCCCTGGATTTTTGAGCTGGAAAACCGGGACTAGGCTTAAAAAATCCCCAATGCATTGAGACATAAAGGTTATTACAGGAAATTGGGGTGCGACCTGCGGTTGCAAATCCTCAGTCATTTTTCTAAAAAAAATCACATTTCGGATGCTTCCGGAAAAAAGGGCGCTTACGATTACGACTTTAATTTTCATAGAGTTTTGTAGAACTAGCTCCCCTCTACATTTTATGTCTCTACCGAATTTTTGATACCTCTAACCCTCGAGGAGTTGTTCAAAGAAAACCACCCCCGATTTCAATAAAAAAATTCAACAGCGGTCATTTTTAATCCGACGTGAGAAATTTAAACGGCATGCTATTCGAAAAGGTAAGAGCTATATTTTTCGTAGGGTGCACCGTTTACGATCTACGGCCGATTTTCAATTGTTTTCTGGGGATTTTTTTTTCAATTCTTTTTTTTCGAAAATTAAAAATCCGACGACGGCAAATCAGTCGTCTATTTAATCCGTATCAAACATCCCCATAAAGTGTTTCGATCAGATTTTTACTTTTCGAGATATGACGTTGTATACGGAAGGGGGAAGCGGGGCACAATTTGTTTTTTTTTCGATCGGAAATCTGATTACACCACCGGAAAGCCCGTCTCGAGCACAACATAAAATCCAAATAAAATTTCTTGATCCGACTCCTCCTTCTAATTTTAAAAATTAATTAAACTTTTATTTATTTTGCCGGTAAATATTTTCGATAAGGGCAGAAAGACCGATAGGTCGATAGCCCTAATAAAACATTGTTTACTACTACTATTTTCGATCGTCTTTTACTATTTTTTTTTTAATTCTTTTTAAATCACGAATCTAACGACGGATTATCATTACGGTATTGCGTGTACGTAAAAAAACTTTGAATTTTTAAAATCGCCCGGTTATTAACCGAGATATGAATATTTGAATTATTGTTATTTTTGAACGTATTTTTTCCCCTGAAAATCAATTTAAAAAAAAATATTTCCGGGAGGGTTAGAACAATGAAACTTTGGGAAATCATTAAGAGTTCCATTTGAAGCAGGCCACCAAAGTTTGGTAACATTTCGGTCACCCCGTCGCCCCCCTCAGGCGCAACGGGGTGCCAAAGACCAAAACAACCTCTATTAGTACTGCCCTAAATTTTGTTTGTTTGTTGATTTGTAATGTGTATACGCTTCTCAGACGCTCACTAAATAATTTTTGGAGGACCAAAATTAATGAAAAAAAATAAGCTTCTTCCTGTTAACGTTCGAGTGCTTTCCAAACAGCAAATTATGAATTGCATTGTCATATTTGACAGATGTCAGATTCAGAAGCTGGGGTTACCACCAGATTACATTGCCAAAGTTCCTCAACGCGGGGGTTGAGCAAAACGATTCAAAATAATTAATTTACCCCCTTCTGCACTGTTAAGAGAGGTGGCGGTTTTGTGGCCCAACAGACAAAGACCAGGAGAGGTCGGATCAAATAAATTTGTTTGGTTAATAGGCTACGCACGGAGCCGTCGTTCGTCACCAGTTAATTTTCTTAATTTTATATTTCACTATTTCACATAAAGAACACAATTTCACATACGCAACTTAAGCTTAAAAATTTATTTCTAAATGACATTGTGACCATGGAATAATTGTGACTTTTAGAACGATCTGACGTTTTGCATGGCAATTCCTGACATGTGTGCCAACTTAAATTTTTTTAAATAAAAAATCATGGCACGCTTGAGTTTTTTTTTTTTTAATGAACACGATAGATACAATTGAATATTTTTAATACCTGATTCTACAGTAATGTTTATTCATCTCTGGTTCTGAAGTAAGCGCCTCCGGTATTACGGATTGTTCATCATATTGCATTGTGAAGGCTTTAAATGTATTACTAGCAACAATTGCATTTACATCTCCGTTTTAATGCCAGTTTTATCTTTCTAATCAAGTAAAGTAGTACATGTGCTGCACACATGGACGCTGCCGGCGATGAATAATTAAGAGGGTGGACAAACATTGGAGGAGATCAAACAACAAACATCATAAATGCGACGACGGAAAGGTTCAACGGCATTACGGCCATTAAAATTAATTACACCCAATTAGACAAATGCAATTTATGGAGATGCAGCCTCCTGGATGACTAATAATGCAACATGAGATTAACCATTGTTCAGCAGTAAGTCCGATTATATCATTTGAATAAATGTATGTATTAATTTAATAAACACGAAATATTGCCTGAATATATGAATATTCAATATGTTCGTAAATCTACAAAAATTAAGTCCTACAAAGACCAAAAATAAATAACATATTGATTGAAACATCTACTTCCATAGATAATGTCATGACATATACAGCATGTTCTTTTTATCGTGGGCCATAGGATTTTACATGTTAAAAATTATACCTTATGTTAATTTATATTTTATCATAAAATTTTAATTAGTAATAAATCAATTATTTTTCTACATAATGGGCTGCATTAGAATAACTTAAACATGTTTTATTCCAGTAAAAAATGAAATTGTTTAATATAAATAACTGAGCAAAAATAATCAAAGTACCTTGAATTTACGAAATGTCAGATTGATTAGTGAGGTAAGTAATCAAACGGATTTTATTCTTGAAAATGTCCATTTATACTATTGAAGAACGGGTGGAATTTGTAACGGCATTTATAAGAGACTTGTCCAGCAGGGAAATAGTTGCATTTTTTTTACAAGAAGTCAGGGAATTTTTATTTTAGGGAAATAGTTGACAACTTTTCTGCAGCGTATCCCGATCATTCGGTTCCGAGCAAAAGCACTTTTTAATGGAATAAAACATGTTTAAATGATTTTAATTAAGCGCATCATGTAGAAAAATAATTGATTTATATTATGAACTAAAATTTGCTTCAAAATTATATGATAAAATATACATTTACACGAGGTATTATTTTTAGCATGTAAAATCCTATGGCCCACGATAAAAAAAACATACTGTATGCATGTACAATTTAATAAACACGAAATATAATCTGAATATATGAATATTCGATCTGTTCGTAAATCTACAAAAATTAAGGCTAAAAATAAATAACATATTGAAACATCTACTAATGCCTTGACGTATATGTATGTATATTCGTATCATTAAAAGACATCATCGCTACTAAGATCTGCTAGAAACCCCGACTTCATTAAAACGAAACTCGGAATTTATATACGTGGGTGCACCTGTTTTTGGGAATTTAAACAACTTTCATCTGCACTTTTCCTTTTTCTCCGGCTGCACGTACGTGTACCTGCTATCATTTTTGGAATGTAGATTTAGTTTCCCATCCATCTGCAGGATGTCGAAGTAGACGTGGGTGAGGTAATATCGGTTTCACTCGAACGGTGCGTTAATTTGTTTGTTGTATTTTTCTTTGAGGTGGAATTACGGTGATCCCATTCCATACCACAGCTTCCCGCAGAACCGCTCTCTTTCAATCAATTGCTGCCGTTCGTGCATGCATCCATTTTTCTCGACATTTAATCGATTCTTATTTTACGGTCTATTTGTGATTATTGGAAGGTGCGTTGGCTAACAATTGCGGTTTAGGAATATTATGATAACCGCAATCAGCTGTGGTTATAAAATAATTATGTATGGCATTAATAAATACAGTTAAAAAATGTGGCCATCATGTTACATTCTCCGACTTGATGGTATGATAGCCATTTATATTTACGTTTTCATGGATTATTTTCAATTGAAATAATATTTTAAATGTATATCGAGCGTTGCGCAAACTCAGATGAAACTGACGTTTAAAACGTCAAAATTATGAAAGATGGAAAAATTATACTTCAAATTCAAAAACTTAGTTTACTCAAAAACTAAAGGGATTTCGAAAAAAAATTATTCTTTATAAGTTGTTCATTTTAGCATTCTCTGCAATTTTGCTGTAACTATTATCGTTTTATAATTATAAACTTAAAATTAAAAAAATAATAATAAATTTTTTTCTTGAATAAAAATGATATTATGTAAAATGTTTTCAAGCAAAAGATGTTCATTTCTTTGTTGTCTTCAAAGTTTGTTTAAATGTTTTTGTGATATTTTTCATATTTAAGAAATGCTGAAAGACCTCGGGTCGATAGATCTTCGATAGAAATTAGGTGGACACCCCAGGCCGGCCCGGTCAGACAGAAAGTCTGGGCATACCGTGCAGAATTCGTTAAGTATAACGACCAGCACTTCAAATTAAAATAACGGATTACAAATTTGTATTTCCTGTTTTAAGCACTAATTAACTTTTAATTTCATTATGTAAAATCAATGCCTCCAATATTAATCAATTCAAATACTTACATTTGCTGTAAATGCACTTCTTCAAAGAATTGTTGTTTGTCCTGAAACAATAAAAACTACATTCGTAACATAATTAACCAAATAAGAATAATAATAACCATTTATTTCTCATACGGGACGAACCCAAACATATAGAAAACACAACAGAGTAAGATATGTGTTACAAGTACAACAATAATCAAAGGCTTACATACACTGTATGCACATTGACTACAATTAACAAAAATTACAACAAAGACCATTTTAAACAGTTCAAAAACTCAGTTTTATCTGGACAAGAGATGTCTAGAGCATATTGTATCTCATGATATTTCCTTAACATAAATAGCAATGGAAAAAAAGAATGATGCGAGGTGCGAGACAATTAAAAGTATAAGACAATTAAAGACGATAAGAAATAAACCCTCCGGGATTTGAAATTTTTATTTCTGATCTCTCGACAGCAAGTATTTTGTTCCTTATAGGACCTCACTAATGCATAGTAGTAATTGACAGATTACAATTACAAATAATATTAACCAAATCAGTAACCATTATTATGTAATATTTATGTGAGATGGCGGTAAAATCATTTTGAAATAAACAGCTCTATGTATTGAAGGTTTGCGACACTTGTAATTCTCTATCACTAAAAGTAGCTTAAAATTACTTATTGAAAAGATTTACTTTCGGTAATTGACTTGAGAGACAAGGTCATAAAATGAATTTACTGGAAGCAACAGAAATTAGCCAAACTGACTTACATCTCTTTGAAGCGATATTTTAAATGAAATATTTAATTTTTTAGTTTGAGAAAAACTGTCAAAACTACATTCATAACTCTCCAGTATGAAGTTTAGAAAAAAGTATTCCGCCTACGCTCAACAGGTAAACACTTAAATGAAATGTTAAGATGTATTTACAGAGGAATTAAATGAAGTAATAAGTGATAGAGAAACTAAATTGTTACTTAAGCGATAAATCTACAATTATGGCGGCTTCTCTGGTTATAAGCTATTAAATTAATCCATAATGGTGTTGAATAATTCAGAAACTGGTTTCATGGGAGAATAACTTCAACACAATAACACGAAATACTGACTAATACAAAACAAAGCAGCACAATAGGTAATGGAGAGACATACATAATAGTGATAAAATTCGATTAAAGTTTTGTATTATAAAATAACATAGTGTTAGGATATTTCAAAACTGAAAAAACTTAAGCCCGGTTTCTCCAACGAATCTTAAAATACATCTTACTTAAGTATGTCTTATTTTTAAGTAGTTCTTAACTTTCTGTTCTGTTGCACCAAACAAATTTATAGATATCTTAGGTAAGATTTCATTAAACGTGGCAATGTTGTATTTTCGCGTAAACTTGACAAGCCGTTCTATGTCAAATTCATTTCTAACCTTTTTTAACCTCCTGTCGAGTTTAGAGTAGTTTGATAATGGCAACAGTGCAAGCGAAGCGTGAAAATTTCACGAAAGAACAGCTAAATTTATTAGCGTCGTTGATATCGGTCCACAAAATTGTGGAAAATAAAACTGCTGGAATTGAAGAAAACAAAATTGCATTCACTGCTCTTGATCAATTACACCTGATAATTCTCATAGAGATGATTTTTATACAATTTTTCTAATCGTAGACTGCATTTTTGTTTTCTTCAATTCCAATTTTTGATGTTGCCGTTTTATTCCCACCAGCAGAGATAATACCATTGTGTTAGCAAAATATCAAAAATAGATTCACTCTGGATTGATTTTGAAATTTTGAAGGTAATTCCGGCAGAGATAATTTTTACAGTATTTCTAAGAGCCGAATGTAATTTTCATTTCTTTCGTTCGAGATTTGAGTGTTTTCACTATACTTCCAGTATTAATCAATCGTTTTAAATGAATCTCAAAAATAAGTTGATTCAGAATGGATTTTGAAATTTTGAAGCTAATTCCTACAGAAATAATTTTTTTACAATTTTTGTAATCATAGAATGCAATTTTCTTCAGTTACAATTTTTTTGGGTGTTGGCATTTTATTTCCAACAGTGGTATGACAATTGTTTTAGCAGAATATCAAAAATAGGTTCACTCTGGATTAATTTTGAAATCTTGAAGGTAATCCCAGCAAAGATCATTTTTTGCAGTATTAACCGCCAAATCTGATTTTCATTTCCTTCGAACGAGTTTTTTTAGTGTTTTTACTTTTCTTCGAGTTTCACTTTTCCGTAATTTAAGTTTTGAATGTTGCCATCTTGTTTCCAGCTCTGATACGTCAATAGTTTTAGCGGTATTTCAAATCTATGTTCAATCATAATGAAGTTTCAAATGCTGAAGGTAATTCCAGCAGATAATGTTTTTTCCAATTATTCTTATCATCAAATGTAAGGTTCATTTCGTCTATTCAAGTGTTACTATTTTGTTTATAGCCCCGATATATCAATTATTTTAAGAAGATGTCAAAAACAGGTTAATTTTTTATGTATTTTGAAATTTTGACGCTGATTTCAGCAGAGATGATTTTTGACATTTTTTTCGCCGAATGTAATTTTCACTTTCTCTTTCAAATTTTGAGTGTTGCTAGTTTGTTTCTAGCCCTAATCAATTGTTTTAAAGGGATGTCAAAAATAGGTTAATTTTTTATCAATTTTGAAATTTTTAAATTAATTCTAACACGGATGAATTTTTTTATAATTTTTCTAATCGTCGAATGTAATTTTCATTTCCTCCGTTCAAGTTTTAATTGTTGCTGTTTTGTTTCTAGCTCTGATATATCAATTGTTTCAAGAGAATGTCAAAAACAGGTTAATTTTTAATAGATTTTGAAATTTTGACGATCATTCCAGCCAAGATGATTTTTTTAGAATTCTTCTAATCGCCGAATGTAATTTTCATTTCCTCCGTTCAAGTTTTGAGTGTTTCCATTTTGTTTCTAGCCTTGATATATCAATTGATTTAAGGGAATGTCAAAAACAGGTTGATTTTTATGGATTTTAAAATTTTGACGCTGATTCGAGCAGAGATGAATTTTTTACAATTTTTCTAATCGCCGAATGCAATTTTCATTTCCTCCGTTCAATTTTTAATTGTTGCTATTTTGTTTCTAGCCCTGATATATCAATTGTTTTAAGGTAATGTCAAAAACAGGTTAATTTTTAATAGATTTTGAAATTTTGAAGATCATTCCAGCCAAGATGATTTTTTTAGAATTCTTCTAATCGCCGAATGTAATTTTCATTTCCTCCGTTCAAGTTTTGAGTGTTTCCATTTTGTTTCTAGCCTTGATATATCAATTGATTTAAGGGAATGTCAAAAACAGGTTGATTTTTATGGATTTTAAAATTTTGACGCTGATTCGAGCAGAGATGAATTTTTTACAATTTTTCTAATCGCCGAATGCAATTTTCATTTCCTCCGTTCAAGTTTTAATTGTTGTTATTTTGTTTCTAGTCCTGATATATCAATTGTTTTAAGGGAATATCAAAAACAGGTTAATTTTTGATGGATTTTGAAATTTTGACACTGATTCCAGCAAAAATGATTTTTTTACAATTTTTCTAATCGCCGAATGTAATTTTCATTTCCTCCGTTCAATTTTTAATTGTTGCTATTTCGTTTCTAGCCCTGATATATCAATTGTTTTAAGGTAATGTCAAAAACAGGTTAATTTTTAATAGATTTTGAAATTTTGAAGATCATTCCAGCCAAGATGATTTTTTTAGAATTCTTCTAATCGCCGAATGTAATTTTCATTTCCTCTGTTCAAGTTTTGAGTGTTGCTATTTTGTTTCTAGCTCTGATATATCAATTGTTTTATAGGGATGTCAAAAACAGGTTAATTTTTGATGGATTTTGAAATTTTGACGCTGATTCCAGGAGAGATGAATTTTTTACAATTTTTCTAATCGCCGAATGTCATTTTCACCTCCTCCATTCAAGTTTTAAGCGTTGCTTTTTTGTTTCCAGACCTGATATATCAATTGTTTTTAAGGGATGTCAAAAACAGGTTAATTTTTTATGGATTTTGAAATTTTGACGTTGATGCCAGTAGAAATAATTTTTTTAGAATTTTTTAAATCGCCGAATGTAATTTTCGTTTCCTCCATTCAAGTTTTGAGTGTTGCTATTTTGTTTCCAGCCCTAATATATCAATTATTTTAAGAGGATGTCGAAAACAGGTTATTTTTTATTGATTTTGAAATTTTGAAACTAATTCCAACAGGGATAATTTTTTTATAATTTTTCTAATCGCCGTATGTAATTTTCTTTTCCTCTGTTCAAGTTTTAAGTGTTTCCATTTTGATAACCTTGATATATCAATTGTTTTAAAAGGATGTCAAAAACAGGTTAATTTTTTATGGATTTTGAAATTTTGGCGCTGATTCCAGCAGAGATGAATTTTTTTACGATTCTCCTAATCGCCGAATGTAATTTTCATTTCCTCCGTTCAAGTATTGAGTGTTTCTATTTTGTTTCCAGCCCTGATATATCAATTGTTTTAAGAGGATGTCAAAACAGGTTGATTTTTGATGGATTTTGAAATATTCACGCTGATTCCAGCAGATATGAATTTTTTACAATTTTTCTAATCGCCGAATGCAATTTTCTTTTCCTCCGTTCAAGTTTTGAGTGTTTCTATTTTGTTTCTAGCCCTGATATATCAGTTGTTTTAAAGGGATGTCAAAAACCGGTTCATTTTTTAAGGAGTTTGAAAGCTGGTTCAAGTAGAAAAGATTTTTTTACAATTTTTGTGATCGCCGATTTTTTTTTCTGTGCTATTTAAGTTTTGAGTGTCGTGAATTTATTTCCAGCTGTAATATGTCAATTATTTAAAAAGCATTTCAAAAATATGGTCATCAAGGATGGATTTTAAAATTTTGAAACTAATTCCAGCGAAATGATTTTACAATTTTTCTAATCGCCTAACGCAATGTTCCTTTCTTCAGTTCAAGTTTTGAGGTGTTGCCATTTTGATTCCAGCTCTGATATGTCAATTGTTTTAGTGATGTATCAAAAATTGGTTCATTTTGGATGGATTTTTCCATTTTGAAATGGGTATGAATTTTATAATTTTTTAAATTATAAATTAAATAAATAAATATAATTTTATGTTATTCAGTTTAGGTTTTAAGTGTTGCATTTTATCTCCAGCATTGATGGGCCATTATTTTAAGTGGTATTTCAGAAATAGATTAATTTAGATTCTCTTTGGTTTTTACATCTCGTTTTGAATCAATCGTGAGGATGATAAACAGTTTCTCCTGCTGAATTAAGGTGGTGATGTGGAATAGACTCTTGCTTGGTAAAGGAGTAGATTCTATTGGTGCGATAGCTTCAATTGTCTTCTTACCCTACAATTACACTTCTTTGAAGAGAAGGAGCTGTTAAGATCTTTTTGTCTATTAGTGAGGAGGGTAGGTTGACCATACAACGCATTTGCTTATCTGCCTCATTTTCTCCTGCTACCGAACCATTAAAGAGTTCTACCATATTTCCCACAACATTGTGTTAATTTTTGGTACCTCAGCTGATCTTATCTGGTAGAACTCTTTAATGGTTCTTTAATGGTTCGGTAGCAGGAGAAAATGAGGTTATCTACAAGAATTGCGATCTCAACTGGGTATGTGTGTAAGATGTTCATCATGTGCCATTGAAAGAACCTTTAGCAGTCTTATGATTAAGATTGTTTATTTCATCAAGTGTAAAAAATGTATCAAGAAAATCTTCATTGGTTGATTTAGGGGTAACATTTAATGACCATGTTGAATGAGATCTTTGGGATTTATAATGCGATATGGAAGATCATTTGAGGATAGCCCAATGTTGACAGCTTATAAATCTTGTACTATTTCAACTTGAATACAGTTTGGTCACCTTATTACGAGCATTATATTATAAAGCTAGAGAAAGGACAAAATAAATTTAAGCGATATATTACTAATTCTCGAACTTTGTCGTTCGCGTATTAATGAAATTTGACTTTAATACACGTGAATTCATAGACGTTGCGTCTTCCACACTACAAGACTAAGCAAATCAATTCTAAGAGTTGGCAACCCTACTGCTGCAGCATCACCTATTCCCTCCTGCTGTCCTCCACCGCCATCGGCCGGACCTGCACATTCAGAAACGGCTCTACATTCGATACATCCATCCAATTTGCGAACCGTTTCCAAAGACGCTTTTTGCGCCTTTCAAATTTCATCGTTAGCGCGGTAGAAACTTCTCACGATCAAACTTCGTGCGCAGACATCGGACATGTTTCACCGTCCCCGAATGAAATTAAATCAATTACAGAGCTGCCTTTCATAAATCCCAACTTCCAGAGAAAATTGTGTCCCCAATTCTGCCAATTTAACAAATCCACGTACACCCCTGCGGTTTACAATAATTTACGGGCCAAAGAGAATACGTGATAACCGTTATTTATTCCGGAGCTTCGCGAGTTTGTTGAGTATGAACATTTAATAGCCAGATATTTCAGCGTTAATTAAAAAAATTGTTCCGAGGAATATAACGCAGAGATTTTCCAGGTTGTTTTATGTTAATCTCCTCTCTTGCGTTCCTAACGAAGGGTCGGATTTCTGTTCGTAGCTTGCAGACAGGAAATTCTGAAGGAGTGCAGGATGCAGGTGTCTAGCAATTACGGGTGAAATATTGGACGTGAAATAGCGTACAATTAAGTTGTTGTTTACCAAGTGTCAAGTTTTTCTGTCTCAAAAACTAATATGAATGAAATTTCTGGTTTAAAATACGATGAACTGAAAAGCTTTTGTAATCTCTTAATCTCATTATACACGTGCCTGCGTCATGCAATATTTTTTTTGTAGTTTATCGTATAACGACCATAGAAATACAGTTTCACATGATAATTATCTCTTTAGATCGAAAGTACTTTATCGCAGATTAACTGTATTTGCATTTTTGCAAAACATTTTTCAATTGCAAACGTGACGCCAATTATCGTCGTCACGTTTGCGCTTAACAGGTAAAATCGTGTCAAAGATTGAAGTACTGTAGCTGGATAAATCCCGGAAATGAACGTGTATTAATTTATACGACGAATAAATTGGTCAGCGGTTTAATTGCTGTTGCGGTATTTTCTCCAGCTGCAGATATATCAGTTTGAGCAAAGTGTTGATTACGGTTTTATCAATGGCATTCCCCGACACGGAGATTTACTTTCGCACATGGTTATACAAAATTATATAAAGCATAGGTTGGATATTGGAAGCGTCATCATTCAACTATAAATGCTATTAATGACTTATCAAATGTTATTCTTAGTGGCTATGAAAAAAATCAATTCATTGGGGTGGCATTCTGTGACCTCTCTTGAATAGCAGTAGCAACCGTCCTATTTTTTAATAAACTGCAGAAATTCACAACCTATAAGTTGACTGTATCGATACACCCTAAAATTCTAGCCCATGTTGCCAGAAGTATCTAGAATTTTAAGATTGGATTGTTATGAGTAAATTTTTAATGAGTAGCAATTATTTTTCGAAGTTCAAGAATGCACAGCTCCTCAAATTTACTTTATTTGATACAATGCGACAGCAAACGTCACTTTTTAGAACAAAATGGAATATCCGCCATTATAATTTCATGGCAAACCTTTGTTTTTAATTCAAAATAATTGTAAAGTTTTTTGCAAATATCTCGGTAAATACTCTGCAGAAAGTAAGGTACCGAATCATTCAGCTTAAAAAGCTTTAAAAATAATGTAAGAAGACCGATACTGTCAAATAATTAGGGGAGCCAATATTTCAAATTTTACATGTAAATCCCTGGCCCGCTTTGCAATTCAAATATGTATACACACAACATACATATTTTTTTTTCCAGAAATCGTTAAAATCGCCTCTGAGGATCTCAAAAAGAATATTTCCGTTAAAAAATTTATCAATCATGTTGTGCCTCGATCGTTGTTAAAATAATTTATTGCATGTGAGTAATTATAATATTGAAAATTATTTCTAGAATGAAATCCCAACGGTGTACAATTGACCTAATTACTTGCAAAGCCAAACGAATTAAATCTTTCTAATTAAACAACAGATCCCGGCGTTCCCCTCTTTATAACAATTGTTTGTCATGCCGTAATCTCCTTTCCTGTTAATTTGTTTACGCCGACGAGGAGATAAACGAAATTTATTTTTAGCGGCGTTTTCGGAACAAAAGAAAGAATCGGCGGAAGCGCACATTTCTGCCTGGAAGATACCGAATATCGCGAACCGGGAAAGCCGGAGGGACATTAAGATAACTCAGGGGATTGCCCTCGTTTGTCCCTTAATTACTATCACCGGCAATAACTCCTGATAATAATGGAATTACGGACAGGAGGGCAATAAGGGGATCTTATTATTTTCGTTGTTCTTGTATTGGTCAGAAAATGTGTCTACAAAATCTACAAAATAAGTGTTACAGCGCCATCACTGTATATGAATTTAAATTCTTGTAAACCTTATAACAACAAGAATGTTAAAATTTTATTTTTATTTGTAGTCACTGCTCCAACTGTCAGGAAGATGCCAGCCTTACCAATTCAATTATATCAGCATTTCATCACCAGTACCAACCCTGACTAATGTAGGCATAATTATGGCCACAAAGACCCAAGGTGTGGTCAAGTCTTCAGAACTTGGTTGACTCTCAACCAAAATAACGCATGCGAAATCTGTACATTCCAAAATGACTGTTAGTCGAAACTAGTCGGAATTAAATAAATAAATAATTAAAGTGGAACGACCCAAGTGATTATCCTTTATTATTTTGTTTTAAATACAATTATTCAATCATGTTTCATCAAGTGATCAGTGAGAAACAAACCAAAAATAAAATAACGAAATTTTATACAAACTTAAATATTAATTTATTGAAGAATGTATCCATGTCTAGTTATAAGTATGTGGGATGTAATAAGTTGTACCAGTGGCGGCTCGTGGAACAAACATGTTGATGGTAGAGCCACTTATACAATTTACCCCCCTCCCCCATCTTTTTTGAAGAGAGAAAGAACGATTTATCTTCCTAGGCCAAAGTAACTGGCGAAAAAGTGTTTTAAGAATAAATTAAAAATTCTTGATGACCTTGAAACTACAGGTAGTGTCATGGCTCCTTGACTCTATATAACGAGCCGCCACTGACCATGAATACTATCGGAAATTTGTTTTTTTCAGACTTTGAACGGCCGTAGAGGCAAAACGAAGAATCCAAATCGAACGCGGTTTTTAAATCTCTGCCCCTTGGGTGCAAATTTGTCGGATTTAATTAATATTGGCGATTTTTAATTTTTGACGAAAATTTGGAAAAAATTATTATTATTTCTTACTTTTGCCCAAAAATTGCATTTAAAATGATTTTCTGAAGAAACCACTGGTTAGATTCTAGGTTTCTATACGTCGCTGGAAAGATCCCTTCAAGACGCTTCAGAAAATGTACTTGCCCAACCACAAATGTCTATTTGAAGCCCGTGACGCGTCAGCAAACAAAACGCGAAAAAATCGAAAAATCAACATTTTAATAATCATCGTAGACCTTCATGTAATAAACAAATTAGAAACAACCTTACTTGTTGCAGAAAGCATTAGATAAATACAAGAAAACGAAATGTAGCCTGAATATATGAATATTCAACTTGTTCGTTAATTCGTTTATAGTCTTAGTAAGACTTATTTTTTGCTTGCAGATTAACGAACAGGTTGAATATTCATATATTCAGGCTACATTTCGTTTTCTTGTATTTACCTTCATGTAATGTTTTTTTCATCAGAAGAACGAGCTAAACCGATTGGCGTTAAAAAAATTTCATCGAGAAAAAATTTCAAAAAAGTTGGCAAGTCACTATGAACATTATGGAAAATTTGAAAAAAAGCGATGTTTTCAGACTTTGAACTGTAGCGGCTAACCAAACGCGGATTTCAAATATGTGCTCCTCGAATGCAAGTTAGTCGGATTCATTTAAAATTAGCGATTTTTAATATTTGACGAAAATTTCTTACTTTTGCCCAAAAATTGCCTTTAACATGATTTCCTAGATAAACCACTGGTTCTATTCGGGGTTTCTATACGTCACCAGAAAGATCCCTTCAAGACGCTTCAGAAAATGTACTTGCCCAACCACAAATGTCTATTTGAAGCCCGTGTCGCGTCAGCAAAAAAAATGCGGAAATGGAAAAATCGGAAAAACCAACTTTTTATTAACCATCGTAAACCTTCGTGTAATAACTTTTTCATCAGAAGAACGAGCTAAATCGATTGGCGTTAAAAAATGCAAAAAAATGGCAAGTCACCATGAACATGAAATTTTTTGAAAAAAGTCAATTTTTTAGCGGCTAAACAAAGAATCCAAATCGTACGCGGTTTTCAAATCTGTACACCTTGGGTGCAAATTAGTCAGTTTCAATTAAAATGAAAACTTGAAAAACTACCCAAGAGTCCTCCCTTCTTACTTTTGCCAAAAAATTGTATTTAAAATGATTTTCTAAAGAAACCACTTGTTTGATTAGGGGTTTCTATACGTCACTAAAAAGATCCCTTCGAGGCGCCTTAGAAAATGTACATGCCCAACCACAAATGTCTATTTGAAGGTAGTGACGCGTCAGCAAAGAAAACGCGGAAATGGAAAAAATCGAAAAAATCAACTTTTTTAATAATCATAGTAGACCTTTATGTAATACCTTTTTTCTTCAGAAGAACGAGCTAAATCGATGGTGTATGTGAATTTGTATCGTCAGGGTTTCCCTGCTATGTTATTAAGTTTCTTGTAGCTAGATGTTGAAAGTCAGAATACATCAACAAGACGGTGCAAGAAGAAAAAATCCATAAATTGTTGCTTCATAACTCAGCTGACAAAATTAACAGGAAAAACGCTATAAATTGCTTTATAACTCAAGTGACAATAGCAACAGGGAGTTTTTTTCCAGTTTCTTGAGGTCAGATATTGAAAGTCAAAGTCATCTCGATGGTTTTCCTCGACAAGATGGCGCAATAAGAAGAACCATTGCTTTACAACTTAACTAAAAATATCAATAGGAAAATTGCAGAGTCTACGACTTTTTCCTGCTTTTTTTCTAGTTTACTGTGGCGAGAAATTGAAAGTCAAAATAATCTCATAGATATCTTTTCTTGACAAGACGGTGTAAGTCGAAGAACAATCGCTTCACAGCACAGCTGAGAATATCAACAGGGAGAAAGCGAATTTTTTCATAGTTTTTTTTCTAGTTTCCTGTGGCCAGATATTGCAGGTCTAAATCATCCGAAAAATATTTTTCTTCAACAAGACGCTACAAGAAAAAAATAAATGGGGAAAATTGCTTCCTAATTAAACTAACAATAACAACAGGGGTAAAGGAGAATCTACGATTTTCTTATAGTTTCCCGTGGCAATATATTGAAGATCAAAACCATCTCGTACATGTTTTTTTAACAAGACGGTACAAGAAGAAGAAAAATGGCAAAAATTGCTTCACAATTCAACTGAGAATATCAACAGGGGGGAAGATTTCTTTCTAGTTTCTTGTGGCTAAATATTAAAGGCCAAAACCATCTCAAAGATGCTATTTGTTTCAACAAGACCTGTAGGAAAAAAAGCCAAAAATTGCCTTAATTGTACGATCTGCAGCATTTACGATGAAATCTTAAGTGTTAATAGAGAATTCAGCGAACTAAAACGCGTACATCCATGATATTCCGTGGAGTTTAGCACTTCTTGGTCGTCTTTTTTTTGTAGAGCCGATCCAGTCTCTTTAAAGTTTTATAACCACACCCAACAGACAATATCAACGCGGGGAAGCAGAGCTTATGATTTTCTTCATGTTTCTTGTGGCCAGAAATGAAAGGCCAAAACCATATTTTTTTAACAAGATGGTGCGAGAAAAAAAAATGGTAAAAATTGCTTCACAACTCAACTGAGTATATCAACAGGAGGCAAGCAGGAGTCCTGAGTTTCCTGTGGCCAGATATTGAAAGTCAAAATCATGTCAAAAATGTGTTTCTTCAACAGGACGGTGCAAAAATAAATAAATGCGAAAATATCAACAGCAGGAAAGCGTCACTATTCATTTCTAGTTTCTTGTGGCCACTTGATGGGGATAATTCAACTGACAATAGTTTAATTTCAAGAGTATGTAGAATGTAGTATTATACAAAACTTAATTGTAAAATGATGACATTCGTTAAATAAATAAATAAATAATAAATAAATACCGGAGTGGTGGCTCATGGAACATGTTAATGGTAGAGTCTAGGTTATACAATATACCCCCCCCCCCCCCCCGTTTTTAAAGAAAAAAAGAACGATTTATCTTCCTAGACTAAAGTAACTAGCGACAAAGTGTCTTAAGAATTGATTAAAAATTCTTGCTGAGCTTGAAACTACAGGTAGTGCCATGGCTCCTTGGCTCTGTATAACGAGCCGCCCCTGAGTTGTACAGCCAGTTAATGTTAAATATTAATGGTTAGATTTTGCATCTTTTGATAACATAAAGTTTCATCAAGATTCGCGATCATTCAAACAAAATTGGAAGACTTTTCAAAGCACTTCTAGTCTTAAATTAATCGAAAAAAGGCCAATAGTCTTTGACGCATTATCATCTGTGCATCTTTTGATAACATAAAGTTTCATCAAGATTCGTGGTCATACAAAGAAAATTGAAAAACTTTTCAAAGCACTTCTGGTCTTAAATTATTCGACAAAAAAGTCAATGAGGTTTGATCTCAAACTTTTTCTCTTCAGTACAACGCATTAAAATGTTTGGGGCGAAATAAATATGTAAATTAAGTTTCCCTCAAATACTTAAATAATCTTCTTTTGTTTGGTTCGTTTGTATTGTCATGTTCAGTTATATTTGTTGAAGTGTTTTCGTTGAAAATAAATAGATCGGACTTTAACGATGTCAACAAACAACTAATTTAAATCTAACGGCTAACAAAAACGGAAAACAATGGATTAATCTTACAAAAAAGTCCGCATGCAATTAACAGGAGCGATCGAGCATGTCAACACTTAATTGCCTTTTTAATCCTCAATCGTTTCCGGTGATCAAGGTCAAAAGATTCACTCGAATATAATGTAATGTTATTTCAAAAATAATCACAAATGGATTAAATTATTTTTTTGAGTATTTGTTCTTTCTCATTTGGAATTCAAGCAAAAAAAAATAATTTTTGAATTTTCAAAATATCCCAAAAACCACGTTGGTTATGGCATCAATTTATATCTTAAAATATAATGTTATAAATTGATGCCATAACCAACGTGGTTTTGGGGATATTTTGAAAATTAATTAATATTTTAATTTTGGTGATTCGTTTTAATCTGATGCATTACAAAGAAAAATGCATCATCTTAAATTATAATGTTGTTGCATTTTCCTTTGTAATGCATCAGGTAAAAACGAATCACCAAAATTAAAATATTCAACACTTGATCACGTTTCCATTACATTACGCAACATTTCTGTTTTATTGTTGTCCGAGCCATTACACGGCTCTCTCGAAGGAGTGTCGAGAGGAAGGAGCATTTCTGGCCTCCATTTCGAAGGGCGCTTTGTTCAGCCTCAAGAATGACCCGGCCTTCCATGAAAAAATTTCATGAACGGAATAATTTATTTCCGTTTTGAAGTTGTTTCACATTTTTTTCTCTCTTGGTATTAATTCAGCGCCGTTTGCATTCGGGACGCTTCTCTTGTGTATCCTCCCGACTCGGAGGACGCGAAATAACTTATTTTTAATGTCTTTAATTTACATGAGGTCTTACGTGCCCGCGCATATTTTTTCGAAAACGCGGATTTTGCAAGTGCCGAGGAGAAAAAGTGTGTCGTTTATTTAAAGCCGTGGGATCAGTTGGGTGTTACGAGAATCGTAACACTGTTCTGAATTTCATTGTTGCGGTTTCTCCTTCGGATTTGTTTTTGCGAAATAATTTAAGGCCATGAACTTTTTGAGGCGGATTTGCATAAGGATTGCAGTTATTAGAAGGAGGCGAGTGCTTAAAATAGAACGCTTGAATATTTTGGTGTCTAATTAGTCGACTTAAGTTTAATAAGTTTGGGCTGTAATTCCATTTAAATATTCACTATATTTTAATTGTAATTAATGTTATATGATATAAAAAAACTATATGATAATAAATCTAAAGATAAAATAATGTTCGTCATTACAAATGAAAGAATTACTGGAATTTTAGAAAAATGCTGCAAAATCTATCCGAAATATAACTTCAAGGATTTGACCAGATTAACCCTTTATTGAGTATTGGTAGACATTACAATCAAGGTCGAGCATATATTACCTAATAGTGTACAGGCTCCAACACGAACAAATCTTTTTAACGATCAAATGTTTATGCAATATTGAATGTATACAGGTCACACTATTGCCCAAGGTTGCCAAAATCTCATGACGATTTGATATGACGATCTATGCATCTAAGTCCATGTCTACTGTAACAACAACCGAAACAAGGACAGATTTTGAATCACCTTCATGAAATTTGTCGTTTACCGACAAAAAACTACGGCCACGATTGAATTCGCTAAACTATCGATAAACACTGGTCCTTGATGGTGCTTCATTGCCAAAAGTTAAATTAAGTTCGTCGATGCACTGTTCTTGAGTTAATCGATGTCAAAAGTTGTAAAAAATAATGTTTTCCAACAACCGCTCACGAAAACGAAAACGAAAATTAGTCTATTATTAGTTTATTAATTGGTTCAGTGATATACTAGTTAGTAATTATTATTATTGTACTTTTATGTATTTAGTTTTGATTTCTCATTATTTTTCTTCGTTTTCCTTTTCCTCTATTTTTGTATTTTTGTATTTATTATTACATTATTGTTCATTTGCCCCTGTAATGGTCTTCCCGTAGGGCAATAAATGAATATTATTATAATTATTATTATTATTATTATCAGGGGCAGCTCGTTATATAGAGCCACGGAGCTATGGCACTACCTGTAGACTCAAGCTCAGCAAGAATTTTTAACTGATTCTTAAAACACTTTTTAAAACACCTGTAAAACCGCGTGGAAGTTCCACATTAATTTCAACAGATGGTTAAAATTTTGAGAGACTATTTCCGAATAATGTGTTCTTACAAATTTCCAAAGAAAGCTATCGCAAGTTTACCACAACAAAAATGGTTGCACTAAAAAGAAAATTTTGATGACCAAAAAGGCGTATTTTTCAAAATACAAGTAGGGATTGCACATTTATTTTAACAGATGGTTTAAACTTTGACTGACTAATTCTGAATAATGCGTCTTTACAAATTTCCAAAGAAAATCATCGCAAGTTTACCACAACAAAAATGGTTTCACTAAATGGCAAATTTTGATCACCGAAAAGGGAAATTTTTCAGAAATTCACTCGAGAATTCCACATTTCTTTCAACAGATGGCTGAAATTTTGACAGACTGATTTTGAATAATGTCCCTTTATAAATTCCTTCAAAAAATAATTACAAGTTTACCACAACAAAAATGGTTGCACTAGAAAAGCAAATTTTGATAACAAAAAAAAGCGGATTTTTTAGAAATTTACATGGCAATTCTACATTTATTGCTACAGATGGTTGAAATTATGACAAACTAATTCGGAATAATGTGTCTTTACAAATTTACAAAGAAAATAATCGCAAGTTTACCACAACAAAAATGGTTACACTAAAAAGCAAATTTTGATGACCTATAAGGCGCATTTTTCAGTAATTTGCATGGGAATTCCACATTTATTGCAACAGATGGTTGAAATTTTGACAGACTAATTTTGAATAACGCGCCTTCACAAATTTCTAAAGAAAATCATTTTTTTGTTAAAATTTTCGGATTTTTGGTCCACAATTTTGATTTTTAGGATCGAATTTTTGGTCAAAGTTTTTAATTTTTTATCCTATATTTTAGATTTTTTCAACCTAAATGATTGCTTTTTATACGCAAGTATTGTTTCCGATTTTTAGCCCTTCATTTTAGATTTTCTGACTTGAGTTATTATTTTTTATGCGCGAATTTTTTTTACTCTTTGGTTACTTTTTGATTACCGTTTTCGAATTTCTAGTCGGAAACTAATTTTGAGCTAAAGAGTTATTTTAAGAGCTGAAAATTGCAAACTAATTTTGGTTCCCTTGATTTTTCAATTTTTTTGGTTTGCATTTTCAATTTTTAGACCAGCATTTTTGATTTTTTTGGCCTACATTGTAGATATTTGACCTGTATTTTTCATTTCTTCGTTCCAAATTTTAGAGTTTTTGCCCGAAATATTCTTCACTTTTATTTTTTTGTTGAAATTTTCAGATTTTTGGTCTGCATTTTTTAACCGCGAATTTTTGATATTTGTCTCAATTTTTTGTGCTTACATTTTAGTTTGTTACCTTCATTAAGAGTTAATCCTGCAAGTGATTATTTTTTTTACGATTTTTCAAAACATTGAGTGCAATTTCCGTTTCCTCCAGTGCAGTTTTGAGTCAATTTCTGTTGTTTTCAGTAGCAATATTGAAAATATTTTTACGAGTAATGAAAAGTACACTTTTTCTGCATAGTTTTAGTAATTTTGAAGCGAATTCTACAAGTGACTATTTTTGAATAATTTAATAATTTATAATAATTTAATAATAAGTTTATTTGAAGCGAAACCTTCAAGTAATAAATTTTTAAAAAATTTCAAATCGTCGAGTGCAAATTTCCTTTGCTACAGAGCAAATTTTGAGTTTTTTTATGTTTTCTGGGGCTAATCACCCCGAGTGCTGAAAATGGCAATTTTCGTACTTGAATTTACAATCTTCTTCTTTTCATTTTTTATCGTTAAGCCCGGATTTTGATATTTTGGTCTAATTTTTTAATCTTTTAGCCTTACTTTCTTTTCTAAATTTTCGATTTGTTTGTTAAAATTTTCGATTTTTAGATCGAAGTTTTGATTCTCTTATCCTATATTTTAGATTTTTTTAACCTCATTTTAAACGCGACTATTTTATTTTTTTTGCCGATATTTTCAAGTTTTTTTTGATGGTCTTTGATTTCTTGCCCTTGATTTTAGATTTTTTAACTTGAATTATTATTTTTTATGGGCGATTTTTTTTTACTTTTCGGTTAATTTTTGACTAAAATCGATTAAATTAAATTTCTTCAAAAATTATTTTTGTTTTTTTTTCAAGACAGACCATTTTGAACACTATTTGTCCATAAAATTTTGTTGTGGGACTTCCAGGAACTGAGGTTTTCGAGTTGGCAACTTATTTTGAGCTAAATAGTTATTTTGGGGGCTGAAAATGGCGAATTATTTTCGTTTTCCTTGATTTTTCAATTTTTTGGCTTGAATTTTTTATTTTTAGACCAGCATTTTTGATTTTTTGGCCTATATTTTAGATCTATGGCCTGTATTTTTCATTTCTTCGTTCCAATTTTTTTTGATTTTTTTTGTTGAAATTTTCTGCATTTTTTTAACCGCGAATTTTCGAAATTTGTCTAAATTTTCGAGCAACGTGTGTGATTGATTTTTATGTACAAATTTTTTGATTTTTTTGCCGGTATTTAATTTGTATAATTTGTCATTTCCACCTTTCATAATTTTGATGATTCAAACGCCAGTATCATCTGATCTAATAAATTGTAAAAGTAGCTCTACCATCAACATGTTCCACGAGCCACCACTGATCGCAATACCTTTGCATTGAAAGTTGTCAATTATATAATTGTCACTTTTGACAAGTACTTTGATACTTGAAATTGAATTTTCAAAACAGCCGTTTTGAAAGTGAAATTCTCAAACTTCAAAAAATGTGTCAAAATCATTGAAATAAATTATTTAATTACTTGAAACCTCTTAATCTCTAAAATTGAGCGTTTATGTATCCGTTTTTTTGTTACCTATTATGGCGATAACTAGAATAGATTAAAGAATGAAATCAATTATTATTTCTAAGAGATTTTTATCAAACCAATAAGTTTTTACGATAGTATATCATAATCTCTCTAATTAATACTAATGGACTGTCTTAGTGCCTCATTTTATGGCCATAATTTATATAATCCTGTGGCGCATTTGGTTTTTAGTAAACACAAATAATTATTCATGTATGCAACTTAATTCGAATGCATCGCATTAATGCGTCCTCTATGTCTATGCATATTTATAAGTCGGTGTCATTAAAGTGTCACGCAAAAACATGTAAGACCTATCTATAGATAGTTGGTTTTGTCATACCAGAATAATGATGAGATTTAAATGTAGAAAATTGATTTTAATTAATATGAAATTTTTTAATTAGTACATATTACTGATATTTATGTTTATTGTTATTATCAGAAAAAACCGTAATAACTTACTGATTGCCACGGAATAAAAAAAAATAGCTGTACTTAATATTGCATAAGTGGTTCTACCATCAACATGTTTCATGAGCTGCCACTGATTATAGCTGGAAACAAAATGACAACCATCAAAAGTTGAAATTCACGGAAAAAAAATTCCAGTCTGCGCTTATAAAAATTGTAAAAAAATAATTTCGGCCTAAATAAGCTTCAAAATTTCAAAATACAACCAGAATGAATCTAACTTTGATAATCCACTTCAATATTTGACACATTATGGCTGGAAACAAAATTACAATCCTCAAAAGTTGAAGAGCAGAGCAAAAAATTGCAGTCTGCGCTTATAAAAATTGTAAAAAATTAATTTCGGCCAAAATAAGCTTCAAAATTTCAAAATACATCCAGAATGAACCTAACTTTGATAATCCACTTTAATATTTGACACATCGTGGCTGGAAACAAAACGGCAATCATCAAAAGTTGAAAAGCAGAGAAAAAAATTGCAGTCGGTGCTTATAAAAATCGTAAAAAAATAATTTGGGTCGAAATAAGCTTCAAAATATCCAAATGCATTCAGAATGAATCTAGTTTTGATAATCCACTTCAATACTTGACATATTACAGCCGGAAACAAAATGACAAGCATCAAAAGTTCAAAAACAGAGAGAAAAAATGCAGTCTGCGCTTATAAAAATTGTAAAAAATTCATTTCGGCCAAAGTAAGCTTCAAAATTTCAAAATGCATCCAGAATGAACCTAACTTTGATAATCCACTTCAATATTTGACACATCATGGCTGGAAACAAAACGGCAGTCATCAAAAGTTGAAAAGCAGAGAAAAAAATTGCAGTCGGTGCTTATAAAAATTGTAAAAAAATAATTTGGGTCGAAATAAGCTTCAAAATATCAAAATGCATTCAGAATGAATCTGGTTTTGATAATCCACTTTAATACTTGACGTATTACAGCCGGAAACAAAATGACAACCATCAAAAGTTCAAAAACAGAGAAAAAAAATTGCAACCTGCGCTTATAAAAATTGTAAAAAATTCATTTCGGCCAAAGTAAGCTTCAAAATTTCATAATGCATCCAGAATGAACCTAACTTTAATAATCCACTTCAATATTTGACACATCGTGGCTGGAAACAAAATGGCTATCATCAAAAGTTGAAAAGCAGAGAAAATAATTGCAGTCGGTGCTTATAAAAATCGTAAAAAAATCATTTCGGCCGAACTAAGGTTCACAATTTCAAAATGCATTCAGAATGAATCTAGTTTTGATAATCCACTTCAATACTTGACATATTACAGCCGGAAACAATATGACAACCATCAAAAGTTCAAAAACAGAGAAAAAAATTGCAGTCTGCGCTTATAAAAATTGTAAAAAATTCATTTCGGCCAAAGTAAGCTTCAAAATTTCAAAATGCATCCAGAATGAACCTGACTTTAATAATCCACTTCAATATTTGACACATCGTGGCTGGAAACAAAATGGCTATCATCAAAAGTTGAAAAGCAGGGAAAAAAATTGCAGTCGGTGCTTATAAAAATCGTAAAAAAATCATTTCGGCCGAACTAAGCTTCACAATTTCAAAATGCATTCAGAATGAATCTAGTTTTGATAATCCACTTCAATACTTGACACATTACAGCCGGAAACAATATGACAACCATCAAAAGTTCAAAAACAGAGAAAAAAATTGCAGTCTGCGCTTATAAAAATTGTAAAAAATTCATTTCGGCCAAAGTAAGCTTCAAAATTTCAAAATGCATCCAGAATGAACCTAACTTTGATAATCAACTTCAATATTTGCCACGTTATGGCTGAAAACAAAATTACAATCCTCAAAAGTTGAAGAGCAGAGAAAAAAATGCAGTCGGTGCTTATAAAAATCGTAAAAAAATAATTTGGGTCGAAATAAGCTTCAAAATATCAAAATGCATTCAGAATGAATCTAGTTTTGATAATCCACTTCAATATTTGACACATGATGGCTGGAAACAAAATTACAATCGTCAAAAGTTGAAAAGCAGAGAAAAAAATTGTAGTCGGTGCTTATAAAAATCGTAAAAACATAATTTGGGCCGAAATAAGCTTCAGAATTTCAAAATGCATTCAGAATAAAACTGGTTTTAATAATCCACTTCAATACTTGACATAGTACAGCCGGAAACAATATGACAACCATCAAAAGTTCAAAAACAGAGAAAAAAATTGCAGTCTGCGCTTATAAAAATTGTAAAAAATTCATTTCGGCCAAAGTAAGCTTCAAAATTTCAAAATGCATCCAGAATGAACCTAACTTTGATAATCAACTTCAATATTTGCCACGTTATGGCTGGAAACAAAATTACAATCCTCAAAAGTTGAAGAGCAGAGAAAAAAATAGCAGTCGGTGCTTATAAAAATCGTAAAAAAATAATTTGGGCCGAAATAAGCTTCAAAATTTCAAAATGCATTCAGAATGAACCTAACTTTGATAATCCACTTCAATACTTGACATAGTACAGCCGGAAACAAAATGACAACCATCAAAAGTTCAAAAACAGAGAAAAGAAATTGCAGTCTGCGCTTATAAAAATTGTAAAAAATTCATTTCGGCCAAAGTTAGCTTAAAAATTTCAAAATGTATCCAGAATGAACCTAACTTTGATAATCCACTTCAACATTTGAGACATCGTGGCTGGAAACAAAATAGCAATCATCAAAAGTTGAAAAAATTGCAGTCGGTGCTTATAAAAATCGTAAAAAAAATCATTTCGGCCGAACTTAGCTTCACAATTTCAAAATGCATTCAGAATGAATCTAATTTTGAAAATTCACTTCAATATTTGATACATTATAGTTTAGTCTAGTTTATTAAGCTTTGTTAGCATTGCTTACAAAATAAGTATAAAATAATTTGCAAATACATATAAATTCATATACAAACAATTTAGATCGCAATCCTAACGGGCGGAGTTCACTCTTCAGAATGGTACTACCTGCAGTTTCAAGCTCAGCGAGAATTTTTAATTAATTCTTAAAAGACTTTTTCTCCAGTTACTATCAAAAAATTTAAAAAAAATCGCACGGCCAAAAGAAATATTGAGAGTTCTGAGTTAATTTTCTATTTCTACTTATTGAGTACAATAATTCTTTCTTATAAACAAATTCGATACAATCACGATTTATGGCAGTTTTAAATAAATTTAAAATTCGATAATACAAAATTTAATTTTGAAAATACCTATTTCCTGTCATGGAATAGCAATTTGCCATTAGAGTTTTCTCTCCTTTTCGATCAAATTAAAAACAAAATTCGCATAGGGAAGCGCCGAAAACCACCAGATATGTCATATTTTCCTCGTATAAGCATACTTTAACCATAACAGGTTTTTGTTTGTTTCAAGATGAAAAATAGTGACTATTTCTAAAATCATTTTTAAGGGTCACTACCATTCTCATCATTTATTAGTACTTATACCGACAGTTTCATTTTTGCAAGTAGCATAACCATAAATCCAAAAAGGGTACGTTATAATTAAACACGCTTGGTGCATTGAAGCACGTGCATTTTGAAAGCGGGAGGTCGACCGCACCACAAATGGCACAAATGATTATATGGGTATATATGTCCATGACCTATGACTATTATAAGTTAGTAAGGAAGTGTGCACATGTCGCAGAACCGTGTGAATGTAAATACTTCACCACGAAGGATACGTTTCTCAACTGTTTCCTCTCGTCGATTTGCACGACGGACGTGGATTAGAAAATTATTGTAATTTACTTTATATATAAATAAATGCAATTTTCTCTCTAGGTATATGTGTATATAAGTATATACAGGATCTTTTTTTAACTCAGAACATATGATTGTTAATGTCTATGTTCTATGTCATAATAATCACCTCAACGCATTGCAATGTAGGCAACCATACTTACACTCAGTTTTATTTGATTCTCAAAATTGTGTTATTAATAAAAATGTATAACACCACCGAAGAAACTATACAGATAATTAATTGGTACAAGAGTGGGAACAGCATTCGATGTGTTAGAGATTTGTTTTCGGTTGAGTATCCGAAGAAGAAGAAGAAATCCGCAACACATTAGAAATGCTATTCAAGGATTTTATAATCGACTTGGCTACTGCTTAGAACATGAAGGTGGTCATTTTGAATATTTATTATAATTACTTACGATTTATCATTGTTTGTTTCATTAACCTCACTTTATTCGTAATCATTTTAAGCTTTCACTGTACTGTGAGAGGTCAACGGGACCTTTGTGTACTTGGTTGCCTACATTGTCAATACATTCAAATGCGTTGAGGTGATTATTATGACATAGAACATAGACATTAACAATCATATGTTCTGAGTTAAAAAAAGACCCTGTATACCGTGTCCGGAAGTAAGTTGGACACATATGGAAACATTTTTTTTAAATTATGTTCTCAGAAAATTTTATTCTTGCAAAAAAATTTCTGCATTATTTCAGAAGGGATAAAGAAAATTTTACGGTCTATCAAGGGTTGCATCAGCGTCTTTGTTGTCCTTTTGTGCAAAGATATTTCGAATCAACTAAAAATACGTATAGGTCAAAAATGTTTTTCATCAGGCGATATGGGTTAGGACGAAATAAAATTCGTTGTACATTTTTCAAGACTGGGATTTGGGTGGAAAATACCTACATCCTCAAATGTTCTTTTTTTTTCGGTGAAGGCGTTTTTAAAAATATTACCTAAGCGACCAATTTGTCATGTTATGATTTTACAAATTATTTCTGTTCCCTGGCACGTTTTATGTTACTTTTTCAAGTTATGTAAATTGTTACGGGTGCAGGCATTACCCCGAAAACGTGCAAAAAGTGGAAAAAAAACTGAAGCAACAATGCTATCGCCAACGATCTTGGAATAATTTGCATTATTAAAAGGCGTTTGTTGATAGAAAAAAACGGTCGTAATTATAATGTGTGTGTGTGAATAGATAGCATATTTTGCAAGGTCGTTTTATTCAGATGTAAATATGAAAACCTTGCGCTTTCATAAAAGGAATAAATATGTATTCGTTGGGTTGTTGTCCGAAAATGACCATCAACGTAAAGCAAGGATTTTTTGACACGATATGGGAATGTATGTTGTTCTTCGTCGTGGAGACATCGTTAATTGAGACATACTGAGTTACATCTTATCATTTTTGCAAATAAAAATAATTGGTTTATTGAAAATTAATATTCACTTTTTGAGGAGTTAACATGTAGCTGTCGATGTTATAATCTGCCAGCGCTACGATGGCATCTGAGGTGATGATGCAGTATCCTTTTCTATTTATAAATCAGTGGTTCTTCAAAGGTTACAGATAACTTTGGAAATAATAATAATAATAATATATATATATATATATATATATATATATATATATATATATATATATTTACGGATAAACCAACTTTACAGTTAATAGTGTGCATGCAACTCAACATCTCATGTTCGCTTATTGAGAACCTCAGGCATTTAAGAGGCATAAAGTACCCGTTCAACACGCCCAAGTTAATCACCTCAGATGCCATCATAGCGCGGCCAGACTATATTACACTCGGCGTAAAAAAAAAGCGCCACTCGAAAAATCGCGAAAAAATCGATTTTTCAAACCGTCGTAACTTGGTTCAATTTGCTCGAAAATCGATGAATCTTTCAATTTGGGAAAGATTCAAGTTTTATCTTTAAGAATGTGTAGTTGATTTTGACCCCAAGTCCAACCCACCCCCCGTAACAACGCGATGGAAAAAAATGTTTTTTATGTAAAAAATTGTCCAACTTTGACAAGCTGCACCGTGCGCAAAAAAAATCGGCGGGAAATTTCACCACAATGGCAGAAAAATTTAATCGATTTCCTTCAAATGCCTTAAAAATTCGAGTCGTTTGGATGATTTGGAGCAAAGTTATGAATTTTTGAAAAAAAAATGACAAATTGCAAATTGTGATCCCATTTCTACTTATTATAGTACGAATAATTTTACCAACTTTAGTTTGTAAAGCACGCGTGCATGTGTGCGTGGATCGCAATTTTTCGAGCACGTAGCACTCGTGCATTATGCACACACACAGGAGATTTTCAAAACGCTGGACGAGAATTGTGCTTGCTAACAATGCAATCCTTTATTTGTTCGGGGAACGCAAAAGCGAGTGCGCTTTTCAAGGATGACACTATTGTGCGACGTGAACGGATTGGGTTTAAAATGCCAGACAGTTCCAGTTTCATAATCGGATCTGACGAGTTTTATTTTCTCCAAGAAAATGCTGAAGTGCACACGATGAGAGTATCTCGCCAACTGCACACAATTCAGAGAGTACATATTTACTTTACTGGTTTTATATTGCTGTCTCATTGTTGGAGTGTTTAATAATAGATAAATAAACTTATAATCATAATCCAACTACTACTAGATCCAAAGTGATGACAATAATGTCTGTACTGCTATAATCTATAAAAATAAAATTAAAAATAAGTTGATCTGATTCATATTTTTCTGTTCATTTTTTTCGTGCAACTATTAAAATTAGAAATCTTGAAATAATCGAGGTATTTTTATTATCGAATATTTTGAAGCGAGATATTTTAATTACTGATGATATATATTTTCAGATTATTTTTACTACTACCATATGTATAAAAATTATTTAGATAAAGGGTGGCTTTGTATTTCGGAACGTGCGTTGCAGGTTTGATACGTCGCATCACGTCTTCGTCACCAGTTGTTCAAAGTAATTAATAACATAAAGTCAACAACGTGCTGAACTAATCTAAGACCGTGATTATGTTTATCATGGCCATGCCTTATCTAAATAATTTTTATACATGTGGTACTTTTAGTAATATCGATTATTTTGTTGATTCAGTTCTAAAAATGCAGTTTAAGTCGGACAATTTATTTTATTATATGGTTAATTACAACGATTATTTATATTATAAATTCACGCGTCAGCACATGGAATTTTTTATTATGCTGAATATATAATAACAATTTATTCAAATTCGCTTAGAAATAATGTATTTTTCGCATACTACAAAAGAATTGCAACAAAATTTGCATTTCGCGATGACCAAGATTCTAAAAATATTTTCACTTATAGATTTCTCTACAAAATCTCATTTAGAAATGATGTATTTTTGACATAATACAAAACAATTGATATCCCCGAGCAAGAAAGAAAATGGCACTGTAAACTTAAATTGCAGGGGGCGAAATCGACATCTCGCGATGAAATAATTTTGAAAAAAATATTCACCAGCGGGATTCTCTTCAAAATTTACAAATTCACTAAGAAATAATTTATGTTTCACACATTACGAAAGAATTTTCACTCCCCCAGTTGAAAAAGCAATGGTGACTCCGTAAACTTGAATGAAAAAAAAAACGATATTTGCATGTCGCAATGGCTAAGATTTTGAAAATATTATCACTTACGGAATTGTCTTCAAAATCTCTAAATCCACGTAGAAAAAAATATTTTTGACATCCTAGAAAATAATTGGTACCCCAAAACTGGAAACAAAATGACGACACTCGAATTAAGAGAAACCAAATTTTCATATCGCGATTACAATAATTCTAAAAAAGAAAGAATCACTTGCAGAATTGTTTTAAAAACCTTCAAATCTCCTTGGGAATAATGTATTTTTAACATACTTGAGAAAACAATTGAGATCCCCAAACTGGAAACAAAATGGCGACACTCTAAACGCGAATGAACAGAGTCGAAATTTGCCTCTCGCGATTATTAAAATTCTAAAAAAATAATCACTTGCGGAATTCTTTTCAAAACTTTCAAATCTCCTTGAAAATAATATATTTTTGACATACTAGAAAACAATTGGGATACCCGAACTGGAAACAAAATGGCGACACTCTAAACATAAATTAACCGAGCCGAAATTTGTATATCGTGATTATTAACATTCTAAAAAAATAATCACTCGCGGAATTGCTTTCAAAACTTTCAAATCTCCTTAAAAATAATGTATTTTTATATACTTGAAAAAACAATTGAGATCCCCAAACTGGAAACAAAATGGCGACACTCTAAACATGAATGAACGGAGTCGAAATTTGCATCTCGCGATTATTAAAATTCTAAAAAAATCACTTGCGGAATTACTTTCAAAACTTTCAAATCTCCTTGGAAATAATGGATTTTTAACATACTAGAAAATAATTGAGATCCCCAAACTGGAAACAAAATGGCGACACTCTAAACATGAATGAACGGAGTCGAAATTTGCCACTCTCGAGATTATTAAAATTCTAAAAAAATAATCACTTGCGGAATTGCTTTCAAAACTTTCAAATCTCCTTTAAAATACTATATTTTTGACATACTAGAAAACAATAGAGATGCTCGAACTGTAAACAAAATGGCGACACTGTAAACATGAATTAAAAGAGTCGAAATTTGTATCTCGAGATTATTAACATTTTAAAAAAATAATTACTCGCGGAATTGCTTTCAAAACTTTCAAATCTACTTGAAATAAACAACTTATTAACATACTGGAAAACAATTGGGATCCTCAAACTGGAATAAAAATGGCAACACTTTAAACATGAATAAACAAAGTCGAAATTTGCATGTCGCGATTATTGAAAAAAAATCACTCGCGGAATTGCTTTCAAAACTTTCAAATCTACTTGAAATAAACAACTTTTTGACATACTGGAAAATAATTGGGATCTTCGAACTGAAAACAAAATGGCAACACTTTAAACATGAATAAACAGAGTCAAATTTTGCATGTCGCAATTATTAAAATTCTAAAAAAATAATCACTTGCGGAATTGCTTTCAAAACTTTCAAATCTCCTTGAAAATGATATATTTTTGACATACTATAAAACAATTAAGATCTCAGAACTGGAAACAAAATGGCTACACTCTAAACATGGAAGAATAGAAACGAAATTTGCATCTCGTGATGACTAAAATTGTACAGAAATTATCACTTGAGGAATTGTCTTTCTGTGAAGTGGCGTTTGACGCTAATTGTACTTGACTTCATTATACAGTTGTGTTAAGAAATACCTAATAAACAATTTAAAATAATTTATTTGCAACAGTCTTTATAAATTGCGACGGAAATAATTGTTGAAATCAGCCACAGATTTTCTTTATAAATTAATATTATTAATATTGCAAAAAGTAAGAACCGGAGAAAAAAAATGTGTTTAATAAAAGTTATTTGCTTTAATTCATAGATTTTAACGCCCTAATAAAAACTATAGGTTTCCATTTAAAAATCACAAGTTGACCATGAAATGACCTCGAAAACCTACTTTTAATTGATGACATATATGCCTGTTGCATTAGCCCCTTAATGTCAAATACATTTTATTTGAAACATTTTTTTCTCGGAATCTTCATTTCCATAATATTTCAGGTGGCGAGGATAAATGCCGCACCCTGTATAATACTCTTTAGCAGGGGCGGCTCGTTATGTAGAGCCAAGAAGAGATGGTACTACCTCTAATTTCAAACGAAACAAGATTTTTTTTATTAATTCTAAAAACACTGATTTGTCATTTTAAATGTTGAAACGATGCCTGCGAAAGTTTCATGAAACGAGAAAAATGGCAGTGCATTTATTTGAAAATATTAGCAGATTCTTCCAGAATTGTGTTTTGTGTTGTTATCTTGAAAATTTCAAGTGTGTTGCAGTTGATTTTATATTTTTTTTCACTCGCGCAAATTAAAAAATCTCTGTTCTCGGTCGGTTATCTTGAAAACCGGTGATGGAGTTTTTTGGGTTTTTGGAGGATTTTTTTCGCGTCGACGAATTTACTGTAATTTTTTTTTAATTTCATCTCCGTTCACCTTAAAATATTCTAAAATTTAAAAACAATGCATTTCTAATTTTTACGGAAATGTAGAATCACATGTGTTGTTAGTTGTTTTGGAAAGTTTCAAGTCGATGGCAATTGTTTTTTATATTTTTTTTCGCGTCGACGAATTTACTGCAATTTTTTTTTTTAATTTCATCTGCGTCCACATTGAAATATTCTAAAATTTAGAAACAATGCATTTCTAATTTTTACGAAAATGTAGAATCACATGTGTTGTCAGTTGTTTTGGAAAGTTTCAAGTCGATGGCAATTGTTTTTATATTTTTTTCGCGTCAACGAATTTGTTGCAATTTTTTTTAAATTTCATCTCCGTTCACCTTAAAATATTTTAAAATTTAGAAACAATGCATTTCTGATTTTTACGGAAATGTAGAATCACATGTGTTGTCAGTTGTTTTGGAAAGTTTCAAGTCGATGGCAATTGTTTTTTATATTTTTTTTCGCGTCGACGAATTTACTGCAATTTTTTTTTCAATTTCATCTGCGTCCACATTGAAATATTCTAAAATTTAGAAACAATGCATTTCTAATTTTTACGAAAATGTAGAATCACATGTGTTGTCAGTTGTTTTGGAAAGTTTCAAGTCGATGGCAATTGTTTTTATATTTTTTTCGCGTCGAGGAATATATTGCATTTTTTTTTTAATTTCATCTCCGTTCACATTGAAATATTCTAAAATTTAGAAACAAAGCATTTCTAATTTTTACGGCAATGTAGAATCGCATGTGTTGTCAGTTGTTTTGGAAAATTTCAAGTCGATGGCAATTGTTGTTATATTTTTTTCGCGCCAAAAAAAAAATGATTATAATTTTTCATAAATTTACACGAAAAATCGCCAAAGCAATCGACGGAATGTATTAGAATTTTCTACCAAATCACTCTTGAATTAATATTGAGTGATTTTGAGAAGTTTCAAGTGGATAGCAATTGTTTTTTATATTTTTTTTTTCGAGTCAATAAAGTACTCATCGGATAAATGTAAATAGGACCAAAAAATTAATTCGTCTTTAATTGCTTTTTTGTTGTTTAAGGATAACTCTTGGTAAATTCTTCCATCGAATAGATGCAGATAAGACCCATGTAATTTATAGTTCAATTCATGAACGCGAGGAGAGATTTCGAAAATATTTCGTATAACGGTGTTATACTCATTGGACAGATAAGATCAGAAAATATTTTATTATTATTGAGGATAACTCTTAAACGAAGAGTGTTAGCAAAGTATTGTTCGTATATAATAGACGTAGGTTAAAAAAATAAAATTGTTCAATTATTTTTTTTAACTTTTGAATTTATGATCAGATTTCTAAGACTCTTTGAGCAAAGTCTTACATTCATCCGAAAGATATATAGAGGACCAAAGAATTGAATTTGTTGTTCAATTGTTTTTGGAAAAGTCCATCAAATAGATACAGAGAAACAGAGAAGACTAAACATTTTTTTTTGTAGTGACTTGTTTCAATAAGTTATTTGTTTGTTAGCCTTTGTAAGACTTAATTTTTGTAGAATTGCGAATTGCTTCAATATTTATATATGAAGCCTACTTTTCTCTTTATTTAATTTACTGAATTATTTTGCAACAATAATCGTTTTTTTTTTTCTCAAAAAGTATATTATATGCTAAGTGGCTCTATAATTAAAACTGCTCTTTAGACCTTGCCTCATCAATGTTTATAGAAACTTTTCCAATAATTAAACACTACAAACCTCAACTTTGATTTTTGACCAGAAAATAGGCAAAACGTCACTCAGTGCGGCTCATTAAAAACAAACAATAAATCTTGTAGCATTCGATTGGCTTATCATCATACAGCAGACATGATTTTTTCCTAGTTAAGACTGTCGATTTTTTATTGGATTTTTATAATCTACAAGCAAGTATGGACATTTTCCTTTAATTCAGTTTCGGAAAGATATATCTGCATTAAGATCATTACAATAAGCAATGTTTCTTCAACATCATAGTAAAGTGCATTACTTTACTCCATGCTTTACAGTGACTGCAAAATATGCCATATTAATAGAATTATGAAAATAATTTGAAGAAATAGTCATTTAATGGTTTTTTTTAAACATTAATGTTCTGGAGTGGAAATATTAGATCTTGAACTTGCTTACATACCTGAATTGCCGGTCAGGGAATTATTCAGAATCTGAAAAAAAGATAATTTATATCAAAAATGGAAAGTCTTAATAATAGGACATACCTTTGATAAGCATTTTATGAAAAACTTGTTTAGAGTATGTCACAATCTAATCTACATAATTTTAATATTTACAAAAACTATTTTATTTACAATTCACAAACGCTATCCAGCGTTTATCATTGAATCAATATTCGTCACTCAAAAACCATCCTTTATTCCTCTGTGCACGATTTAAAATTCGTTCGTTACATCCGGTCAGAATGTAACCTTTCATTATCAAAATCCTGCTTGTTACGTTCGTATTTCAGGACAGGAAAAAGTTTCGACGTTAATTATTTGGACACATAAAGGGTTAGTTGGGGCATGTTCAGACGAGAAAGGGTCTTCTCCCCATTGTAATGACCATTGGCGTACTCTCCGGATTATCGATTCGGGATGGACAGGGGGCATTGTTAACAAATGTCTACTGGCAAAATGGTCCAGTGGACGCGATGCAGTGGTCTGTGTCTTTGATTACTATTGATGTCAACCAGCGAAGTAGTAATGGGTATTTGCACATCCTTAAATAGTTATCGTAATCTGTGCATTAATTCAAACTCTATTGGTAAGATAAATGTTTGTCTATATATCCAAATATCTTATTTACTCATTTTTTAAGATGCGTTCGAAATATATTGGCACATCACTATTATTAACTCTCTTTCTTTCAGCCACTGTCTATGAAAACTGAATTCACTAAATATAATCTTTTTTTTTACATTCTCCGTTACAAAGCACGAGAAAGTATTGTGATCGTGATTTTCAATTGAAAATAAACCATGAAAACGTAAATATAAATGGCTGTGATACCATCAAGTCGGAGAAAGTAACATGATGGCCACATCACCATTTTTTTAATTTAATGCTTCTGCACCAAGTGACGTTATCTAATTTACTGAATTCACTACATTATATAACTTGAGAAGACAGTTATATAAATCTAAACAAATATTCGTCGTACGAATTGGAATAGTATATTCTGTAACAAGGTTAGAATGGAAATTCGATGCGAGTGGAATATTTCGAGCGCGAGCCGTGAGGCGAGCGCGAGGAACCACGAGCATCTGAATTACCATTCTTACCGAGTATCAGACTATACTTTCTCCTCGACCAGATAAAATAGACTAATAAAATAATGAACACAAAGAACTTACGTTTTATCACGTTTGTGATTATGTTTATAGTATTTTGACAATTGTGGTATCCAAGGCTAATTGTTTTATTCGAAACGATGTGAGAATATTCATTCTATCCCTTGTTATGGAATGAATTACATGCAAAACGCATAAGCGCATTGTGTTTTGTTCCATAACAAGAGTGAGAATGTGTACGTTCTATAATCAAAATTGATTTCAGAATGCTTAAATTCTATGGTGGTCGTGGAGAAAACACTTTCCAGTGCAGACGCTGAAATTACTTTATTATTCTCCGCTAAGCTCCATTTGAAATACAGCTCTATTATATGGAGCCCTTGCTATGCTACACTTACTAATCAATTGGAGAAGATACAGAACAAATTATATTACTGATAACTATATTGTAGAATCTCAACAACAGCGGCCATCTTAACTTCCACACGTGCCATAAAGTGTCGGTGATGATTCATTTTGCAAGCGGCGGTTTCTTGTAACATGGAGTCATCACAATTTACCATTTACAATGGACTTTGCTTCTGTAACTGTGATGATTAACGCAAATTTAATTTTTTTTTCGAGTTCACGTGTGCGACCATTATATCAGCGATTCTTCGAAGTGCGCACTTACGAGACTAAACAATGAACCGAGTAAGTGCTGATGATGTAATCTGTTTGTGCACACCGTACAGGATCTTGAAATAAGCCCAAATGCGAATCCTAAAACTTTAACAAAAAAAATAATCGAATAATTGGAAAAGTTGAATTGCTTACTTGATCGAATTAAGGTCAGGCCGATCCACCGCTTTGGGGATATTCAAGTAAAAATGATGAATGGGAAATGTTTGCAATTATATTTCTAGTTAACAGTTACTGATATTACTTTAAACGTTGGTTTCTTTAACTCGGTGTAATTGTAGGAAAATATCGTTTGCGTGGCTGAGGTTTTAACACATTCCAATAATTGATCGTTAATTAAAGGCGTGATGTCTGTAACACTTATCTCTTTCTAATATATCATGCACATGGTCGAAGTAAGAGTTTGTAATGAAAACGTGATGATTTATACTGTGGTGACTTTAGCGGTACACCATTTCGAGAAAATTCTTGTTTACGATACGGTGTGAATATTTTTTTTTTAATCGCGTTAAGTCACGCCAATTTTTTTATAATATTTAAGCATTTTATATGAATTAGAGGTGGGTATCTTTTGAGCGAGTCGACACAAAAAGGCAACTCATCGAAGAGTGTAGTGGACTCTTGTGAAGATTTGCAAATTTGCAGCTCAATTTGAATCACGAAGTTTTTGAAAAGTGTTTGCCAGTTCCTAGCCACACTTATATTTATTTACGTCTGAGGCTCTATCTCAGCAATGGCATTTTGGATATTGACTTTAAGATCGTCAATCGTTGCTGGATCGTTGGCATAACAACGTTCTTTAACGACACCCCAGAGATAAAAGTCCACGGGAGTCAAATCGCAGCTCCTTGCTGGCCAATTCACATCTCCACGACGGCTGATTACACGATTTTCGAACTTTGACCGCAATAAGTCGATGGTTTCGTTGCTAGTGTGGCATGTCGCCCCATCTTGTTGGAACCAGATGTTGTCCACAAAAAAAGTTTCTATGGCAGTTTCCGTTGACCGTTTCACCAGATTCAAAGGAAAATGGGCTGATGATGCCGCCGGCATTTTAAATTTTTTGTTTCCTTGGTCCACTATTTTAAGGCCAGAATTTTAGATTTTTAGTCTCTTTTTTTTGATTTTTGATATATTTTGTATCCTATATTTTACATTTTTACTTTCTCCGTTACGAAGTACGAGAAAGTATTGTGATCGTGATTTTTTTTTCAAAAATTTTTTTTACGGAAATATCCGTTTTGGGGTCCCTAGATGCCATTTCAACAATTTCTGGAAAAAAAAATTTTGTGTCTGTGTGTGTGTGTGTGTGTCTGTGTGTGTGTGTGTGTGTGTGTCTGTGCGCGCTGTATCTCAAAAACTAATAGACCAATTGAAATGAAACTTTAAACATAAGTTTTATTTGATAATCCGAAGAACTGAAAAGCTTTTGGTAAAATTTCGTACACCGGAAGTGGGTGTTTACCTTAACTGTTTTTTGTTTTTTGCCAATATTTTCTTAAATATGAAAAATATCACACAAACATTTTAACAGATATTGAAGACAATAAAGAAATTCAATTATTTTGTTTAAAAACATTTTTCATAAAATCATTGTTATTCGAGAAAAAACATTATTTTCTTTTTTTTCATTTTTGGTATACAATTATGAAACGCTAATAGTTACAGCAAACTTATGTTAATAATAATTGTAGAGAATGCCAAAATGAACAATTTATGAAGAATAAGTTTTTTTCGAAATCTCTTTAGTTTTTGAGTAAACTGGGTATTTTAATTTGAAGTACATTTTTCCATCTTTCATAATTTTGACGTTTTAAACGTCAGTTTTATCCGAGTCTTCGAAACGTTCGATGCACACTTAAAATATGATTTAAATTGAAAATAAACCATGGAAGCGTAAATATAAATGATACCATCAAGTCGGAGAAAGTAACATGATGGCCACATCACCATTTTTTAACTTGACTATTGATTTTATTTCGGGTTTTTTTATTTAATTTTTTGCTATCATTTTCGAATTTCAGGCCATAAACTTATTTTTGGCAGGATTCTTTTTTTTTTTAAGGAAGGATGGTTGATGGGATTGCGGGTTAAGGAGAGTGAATGATATTAGGGAAATTGGCGTATGCTACTTGGCTATTCTGCCACAACCGATTCTTTGTAATAAATTCATATTTTGATATGAAAGGACAACCACTAGACATCCATGGACCCGTGCGGCCATTTTTCATTCAGAAAAAGTGACCGCCCGGATGGGATTCGAACCCACGACGACGAGGCCCAGAAGCAGGAGCGCTACCCACTAGGCCACCGCGGCCCCGGCAGGATTCTTGATTCCATATTTTAGATTTCTGTATTTCCGATTTTTTTGTTCCAACTTTTTTTTATTTTGACCAAAATATTCGATTGGTTTGTACAAATTTTCGATTTTTTTGTCTGCAATTTCTATCTTTACGCTCATTTTCGATGTTTTGTCTAAATTTTCACCGTTTTAGGCTATATTGTAGTAGTTTTTTTTTATTTGTTGGTCTAAATATTCTTTATTTTGACGAAAAAATTCGATTGGTTTGTAGAAATTTTGTATTGTTTGTCTGCATTTTTATTTTTAAATCACAATTTTGATTTTGGAAATTGCAAAACTGCGGAACGCGTTGTCCGATTTTAATGATTCTAATATAAAAATGCGGCGAATTTAGTGCAATTTAAAAAACTCGTTAAATCAATGTCAAACGTTAAAGTTACACGTTGTCAATGTTCGATTTTAAATTGCGATTTTGATTTTTTTTAATTCCAGAATAGCCAAACGCGTTTTGTGATTTTGTTGATTCAAACGTCAATATATGACAAATTTAGTGTAATTTAAAAAAAGATTACGACTTTTTTTCGTTGAATTAACACAAAATGCAAAAATTGCACTTTTTTTTAAAGTTCGCAAGTTTTAGAATGGCGATTTTGATTTTTGAAATTGCATCCCTGCCGAACGCGCTCTCCGATTTTGATGATTCAAACGTCAAAATATGTTAAATTTAATGGTACTTTAAAACAGATGAAGAAATTTTGCCGTGATATTATTTTTTATGTACAATTTACATTTTACAGGATCGAATGATACTGACGTTTCTAACGTTAAAATTATGAAAGATAAAAATATGATATACTTTATTAGATTTGATGGTTAAAAGGGAATTTTTTGATATTTTGCATTTCATTTTTCTCAAAAATAGTATTTCGAAAAAAAAAACGAATTCTTTGTTTTTTATTATGAAATTTTGTATAATTTTTATTTCATTCTTGAATCTTGGAGGCGTTCACTTCGTGGTACATTTTTTATTTCGATATAAAGGAAACACTTTAAAAAAGTTAAGTGTTTTCTTTATATCGATTTTTTTATTTAAGTTTGATGTAACTATCACTTCATAATTATAGATCAAAACAGCGAAATTGATTGTACTATAGATCATATTTAATTTTTTGTTAACCCAAACACACTCTCACGTGATAATAGTGGGGTTCAAAGCATGATATCACGGTTTAAAAATCACATCGCTAGTAGTCTGTTTACGCCTTAAAAGGCCTATTTTACGTGTGGCCCAATTGAGTTTTATATGTGACCTGTTGTGGAGTTCCGTATTTGGCGGAATAGAATTCCATCGAACTTCCTTACTGTCGGAGGTTGTAACTTCGTCACACTTTGCCGGAATTAAAAGTTTTTTGGTACCGATCACAGATTAATATTAATTTATGGTATCGATTAACTCTATTCGGTTTTTCAAAAAAAATTACGGGGTCTATATGACCCGTACCGCCTATTAAGAAGTGACCAAAACATCGTAGCCGCAGTTAATCAGATGGTACTGTTTGAAATTTTCGTATTTTAAAATATTCATTTGAATTCTTTCCGGATAACCAAAATTTATAATAGCGCCGTTTCCACTGTTACAACTTGGTAAATCACAATTAAACTAAATTTCTCAATTTACTTTAGTATTACCTATAGTATGATTTACTATAGAAAAAAAAGAAAAAACAGTTAACACCAAATTTATTCGTATTCCAAAATCTTCCCTTGAACTCTTCGCGGATGTACGAAATGTATGATACTCCACCTACATCTGTACCGTTAGAATCTGCACTAGCACTGTGCACGTTATCTGCTATTAATCTTGAAGCTGTAGGCTTCATAAATTACACATATTTACCAACCGGGACCTCGATTCAAAAGTTAATTATTATCCCCTGGAAAGCGTGCATTGAAAACGGTTATTTCCCAACACGAAGAAGCCATCTTCAACACGGTGACACGTTTCGCAACCAAGACAAACCTCGGCAACTAAAATTCCTCGCGATCAGTACCGCACGGAAATATTTTACCAAGATTTCTAACTTGATTTATAATTCATTTGTGTATAATCGACTTAATTCGGGAAATCCTTAAAGCTAACGTTACAATCATTTGTGAATACCAAATTGATGGTTTTAACGGGTCGTTACGCGTTATTAGGCGTTATATGATATTGCGGACGTTTATAAATAAGGGTCTGAATTACTCTTACGATTGGTATCAAGTCGTCTTTTTTTCTTGGATGTAGAAGTGGTAAATAAATAAGTCGATCACGTGATACGTACCAAGATATCATATGATAGAGCAATTTGTAATTACCTAAACCAAATGCAGTGATGATTGGCAACGTTATTTCTAGCTAATTCCGGAAAATAATTGGTGATTGGAAGTCTATCTCGAAGTGAAATATTGAAAGTTCAGCCTCAACCTTCTGGAAGAAAATGATATAATTTCTTTATAGTCAAAAATCTTGGAATTATTAACATTTCCAAGGCTATTTATTCAAAGTCTTTAAAGATCATGAAATAATAACATTGAGAAAACAAACATAACTATTCCAAATAAAAAAGTTCTTAAAAAAGGTCAATACCAATCATACGATACTCATACGTAATTGTATGACTCACACATGCAAAAATATTTACGTGAAACTATGCACCAGAACATACTGCATTTAAGTAGTAGACAATAACAAATTAAATTTTATAGTCATGAATATTAGCATGAGACATCTTCAACTCTGAGATCATTTGTTTAAAAAACGCATGATGTAAGAGTTATAATAAAAAAAGGTGTAATTGCACCTAATGTATGCATCCAATAACAAATTTCAAAAAAGCGTCCCTTATCAATGATTTCGGATTCTTTAAATAAATTTAAATAAGTTATTTGTTTGTAATCTTAGTAAGACTTATATTTGCAGAGTCACGAACAGATTGAATATTCATATATTCAGGCTATTTTTCGTCTTTATTACATTTATAAAATTGCTTTCTTGATTGTAGATAAATTACGTAATGAATCTTTTTGCGTCATTTCATTTTTGTAGCGCTGCGATGCGTCACCCCTAGGACTGTGGAAAATAATCGATGAATCAATTAATCGGTTGTTTCATTATTACTCGAAAATAATCAATGAATCGATCATTTGATTAATCGATAATCTGATCATTTGGTTATTTCATAAGCGATCAATCGGTTATTTAATTATTTCATAATCGATTAATCGATCATATGATTAATCTATTATTTAATTATTAAATAGTTTCTGTTTATAAATCAATGTGCTATCCATGTGCCATTTTCAATGGTAAAATATGCAATTTTTGACTTGAGCATTGATATTTTAGACTGATAAAATATGCCTTTTTAACAGGTAAAATATGCCAATTCCCTTTGGTAAAACATGCCATTTTTGATTGGATGAATATGCCATTTTTAACCCGTGAAATATATCCCTTTTTCACTTTTACAGTCTGCCACTTTTGGCCTGTAGAATATACCATTGGTAAAATATGACATTTGAATTATTATTATTATTATAACTATACAAAATGTCGCTTTTAACCAGTGGCGGCTCGGGAAACATGTTGATGGTAGAGCCATTTATACAATATCCCCCCTCCTTTTTTGAAGAAACAAAGAACCATTTATCTTGCTAGACCAATCGAATATTTTGGCCAAAAAATCAAAAATTTAGAACAAGCCGAAGATCTAAAATATCGACCAAAAAATCAAAAAACCTGGTTTAAAAATAAAAATGCAGACAAAAAAAATTGAAAATATAAGCAAAAGAAAAATAATTTGCCATTTTCAGCCCCAAAAATAACTCTTTTTAGCTTAAAATAAGTTCCAACGAGAAATTCGAAAACAGTCGCAAAAATAAAAATCGATAGCCCTTTCGCAGACAACGGGAAGCGGATTTCAAGTTTTTAACATAATGTATTTAGATGTTATTTCTGTGAATAAAGATGTTTATATATATATATATATATATATATATATATATATATATATAAAAATAAATCAAAAATTCCCAAGAAAATCTAAAATATGGGACAAAAAATAAAACAATTTAGACCAAAAATCTAAAATTCGTACCCAAAAATCAAAGCGGTAGACAAAAAAAATCAAAATTTCAAATCAAATCAAATCAATTGATTTGATTTGATTGCTCCATTTTAAAATTACACTAAACAGCCATATTTTGAGGTTTGAATAAACATAATCAGACGTGTTTAGCTATTCTGCAATTTAAAAAAACTCAAAATCGGAATTTAAAATCTTCGAACTTCGAAAACATGAAATTCTGACGTTTTGCGTTGATCATACGAAAATATTTCTTAACCAACTTTTAAATTGCACTCAATTTGGCACATTTTGACGTTAAAGTAATCAAAATTGGACAATGTATTCGGCAGTTGTGATATTTTAAAAATTAAAATCGCGATTTAAAAATATTCAAACTATTAAAAAGTGCAATTTGTGCAATCTACAAGAAAGTTTGATGATCCGTTTTAAAATCACACTAAACACGCCATATTTTGAGGTTTGAATCATCATTTGAATCATCAAAATCAGACGCGTTTGACGGTTCTGCAATTAAAAAAAAACTCAAAATCGGAATTTAAAATCTTCGAACTTCGAAAACATGAAATTTTGACGTTTTGCGTTGATTTTACGAAAATATTTCTTAACCCATTTTTAAATTGCACTCAATTTGGCACATTTTAACGCTAGAGTCATCAAAAACAACGCTTTCGGCAGTTATGTAAAAAAAAAATCAAAATAGTGATTTTAAAATATTCAAACTTTAAAAAAGTGCATTTTGTGCATTGTACGGTAAAGTTTGATAATCCGTTTTAAAATCACACTAAACACGCCATATTTTGAGGTTTGCATCATCATTTGAATCATCAAAATCAGACGCGTTTGGCTGTTCTGCAATTTAAAAAAAAACTCAAAATCGAAATTTAAAATCTTTGCAATTTGAAAACATTGAAATTTTGACGTTTTGTATTGATTATACGAAAATATTTCTTAACCAACTTTTAAATTGCACAAAATTTGAGACATTTCGACGTTGGATTCATAAAAATCGGACAACGCGTTTGGCAGTTATGCAATTTCAAAAATCAGAATAACGATTTCAAAATATTCAAACTTGAAAAAAGTGCAATTTTTTCATTTTTATTGAATTTTACGGGAAGTTTCATAATCCGTTTTAAAATCACGCCAAACATGCCATATTTTGACCTTTAAAACATCAAAATCGGATGTGTTTGGCTGTTTGGCAATTAAAAAAAAATCAAAAGCGCAATTTAAAATCTTCAAACTTTGAAAGCGTAAAATTTTGACGTTTTGCATTGGTTTTACGAAAATATTTTTTAACCAACTTTTAAATTGCACCAAACTTGGCACATTTTGGCGTTGGAGCCATCAAAATCGGACAACGCGTTGAGCTGTTATGCAATTTCGAAAATCAAAATCGCGATTTTAAACTATTCAAACGTTAAAAAAGTACATAATCCGCTATAAAATTACATTTAAACACGCCATATTTTGAAGTTTGAATCATCAAAATCAGACGCGTTTGGCTGTTTTGCAATTTAAAAAAAAAATCAAAATCGCAATTGAATATCTTCGAATTTTGAAAACGTGAAATGTTGACGTTTTGCATTGATTTTACGAAAATATTCAGATTAAATTTTAATTTCGGGTATTTTATAAAGTTTATTTTAATTTTAGTGTTAATTATGTACCTTATTTCGACATAATTTTATAAATTTTCTTTTTATTGTTAAATTAGTTTTAATTTGAGTTTTCCCTGTAACTGGATGTTTTTTTTTCTGTTGGGAAATAAATAAATAAATTAATTAATTAAATACGCTATATTTTGACGAATCATCAAAATCAGAACAGCGTTCGGCAGTTCTAGAATTTAAAAAATCTGAATCGCAATTTAAAATTTTGGAACTACGGAAACATGAAATTTTACGTTCATTTTATGAAAATATTTCTTGACCAACTTTTGTACTAAATTTGGCACATTTTGGCGTTAGAGTTTTTTTCTTAAATCTGGTTCTTGAGTAAATTGATGGTAGAGATTATAAGAATTTGAAATATATTTTACGTTCATTTTATGAAAATATTTCTTAATCAACTTTTGTACTAAATTTAGCACATTTTGTCGGTTTTTTTTTTAAATATGGTTTTTGAATAAATTGATGGTAGAGATTATAAGAATTTGAAATATATTTTACGTTCATTTTATGAAAATATTTCTTAAACAACTTGTGTACTAAATTTGGCACATTTTGACGTTTGAGTTTTTTTTTTGAAATCTGGTTTTTGAGTAAATTGATAGTAGAGATTATAAGAATTTGAAATATAATTTGTCATTTTCATCTTTCATAATTTTGACGTTTCAAACGTCAGTATCATCCGATCCTGGAAAACACTTGCTGTGCAATTAAAATATGATTTAAATTTGAAGTAAAAATGGTAAATAACGATTATACCATCCAAATCGGAAAAGCAACATTTTTTATCTAAAAAAGGCGCAACGTATAAAGAACATTATAAAAATCCAGTGTGAAAAGTCGTTTTTCACACTCACGTTCTAAACTTGAACTCGTGCGACAAAACCTTCCTCATGAAATTTGTGTTTCAATATGCTATAAATAAACTTTCAATTCTTTTTTTTTGACTTTGGCAGGTGCCCTTCAGTCACATCAGTTCTTTCAATACTGAATAGCTAAGAATTGTTTATTGTAACTTACCATCACTGTAATAATAAAAAAATATGTAATATGCAACAATGATCAGGCGCGTAGATAGAAATTATTTTCTGGGGCGGTCATGACTTTGACCTTTCTTACGAGCTAATTTAAAATAAACTAAAATTTTTGGAAACACATTGAAAATTATTCTTTAAAATTTCTGGGGGTGGGTTATAACCCCGTAAAGCTAAGCGCACACTTGTCAGAAGCGGACGGACGGCACGCATCGGATAAAAGTGCTTAACACCGTTGTAAACGAGTTTTTTTATCGGTACGGCATGGAACGGATAAATGTGCATTGACTCGTTTACAACTGTGTTAAGCAATTTAATCCGATGCGTGCCATCCGTCCGCTTCCGGCAAGTGTGCACTTAGCTTAATACGCCACTGATAATGATTAAACTAATGATTTATTCATTTCTTTATTTGTGTGACATTCACGTTGTTTCCCTTGCGATTTTAGATTCTAATTGTAAGTTGTTATTTGCTTCAAAACCTACGCTGTCATTCATAATTTTGATATTGATTTACCACTGTGAAATTGGACTTAAAAGCTTAAAACAAAGAGATTATTATATATTAACATTTAATTTATTGTTTATGCTGGAGGCTTCTAATTGTATTACCGAAACTTAAGTCACAAACGTAAATATATAAGTTATACAAAACAAAGTTTAAAGTGTTTTATTATAATATTTAATTTATCTTCGATCAAGTAAAGAAATTTTACATTCATTTATTTACAATACACTTGCTAAATATAAAACTACTGTAGGAAAGTGTAGCTAGCTGGAGGTGACCGATAGACGAAAGTTGGGTCTTTTGCTTATTTTGTCTCTCTGTACTTAACGTAAAGTTAAAAGTCTTTTTTTTTATAAAACTACTTTTCAAGTTATCTTTTTCTAAAGTTTTGTCGTTTGAAATCAAATTAAATTAATAACTTCAAAAGAATATTCAGCAAAGCTTCTAGCCATGTACTGTATTGTCACGTCATGCAGACAGAAGTTTAACATTCATGCCATCAACGTTATAAACATGCACGTCTGTTCTGGATGGTAATAATTATGCAGTCGTCATACTGGACATGGTTATGACCGTCTTTGTAAAGGCACCCCACGGCGTGTCATACCTGAGGAATTTCTCGAAAACAACCGGTCCGCACCGGCAGGTAGAGTCCGGTGGTGACTAACACCAAAATCACTGAAGCTATGTTAGATCATAATAACAACCCTAAACATAAGTCTTCTACGATTTTGAAATGTTTAATTCCAATACGTTAAAACATACCATAATTTTCTCAAGGATTGATGGGCGAAGTATGATAATACCATGTCTTCAGAAGGTACGATGGGTCGGTGACCGGTTAAATCCAAGAACGTGCGATCAATTATATTTAAAAAAAAAACTTTACTTACTTCTTCTACGACGCTTTTACCTCCCTCCGGGCACACTTATAAATAATCCATTTAAGAGAATACACACAAAAAAATAAACATTCACTGATGATGGTTTACCTTGCGAAACACAATCACGCACTTGAGACGCGCACTGTGGAGCGGTACGAACACCTCTTGCGTTCGAGCGCAACGTTGAAATACGGAGTTGGGAACTCGATGGCAGCGCAGCATTGCGCGACATGCGCAAGAGCGTTGTTGCTGGAGCGTAAAATTATGTTTGTTTATAGGAGTTTTTTTTTTCGTTGCCGGAACCGATTTGCTTCAGGTCCCCTAAAGTCACTGTGAGTTATTAATCATAGAATTCTTTAAAAAACCTGTATTACATAACGTACAGAAAAAGTCGTAGCAATAATGAACCGTACGCTTAAACTTTTCGTGCAAGAATGTTAACGTTCTTTTGGGCAAGCGCCGTTGCAATAGAAACAGAAGGTGTGTACGTAATTTTTGGAAAAAAAGTTGCACCAGCCAGGGCCGTTGGCAGCCTGAGGGAACAGGTAAATGCGGTTGACAGGAATATTAGAAAATCGCTAGAGTGGATTGGACCAGAGAAAAGCATTTCATTTTATAAATATAATGTTGTTTATTGGTCCTCAGCAGCGGGCATAATTTAACTGTTATGGCCCATGGATCTATAATATTCCCAAGCAACAATAATCAACATTGGAAATTTAATTTCTCACACTGTGGCAATATCAAGCGACGAGAAGTTAGCCACGGATTTTGGCGCCTCCACTATCGCCAGAATCATGACCAATCTCAATAAAATATTAATTACAGCCGTTAGGATGTCCATGGATACGCGAGTTTTAAAATTTCAAAAAATTTTAAAGTGCCGTTTGGCACTGGATACGTTCGAGTTTTTACCATAAATGTATCAAGCAACATGTAATATGCAATTTAAAATAATTTGTTTAATATTTATAATATACTGATTCGTCCGATTTCTGTATTAGAGATTTATATTTCAACATACTCTAGATATTCTATAATAGAAACGTTATCGGATTGAATAAATAAATAGTTACCTTTTAAAATTCAATCAAAAATCTATTCTATTAACTGTGAATATACTAAATGTATTATTAAAAGAGGCAGCGAACCAAGGCATATGGATACAGATATAATTGACACTATTAATTAAATTGTACGTTCCACACGAGAAAACATTCTTATATTACCATTTCCGTATGTTTCAGACGTCAAACAATTTATCACACCAGCTGCTACAGCTTCACGATCTTTAAATTTTACTTTTTGTTGACAAGCTACATAAAAGTCGTTAATTAATTTTAATGGGGCAATATTACTTGTAGCCGATCTATTGGAGAGTGCGAAACATATGGTGGATGATCCGCTCTTTTTAACGATAGGCAATTGGAATGCAAATGTAATGAATAGAACTGAAATAAATTGTTACTACGTGTAATTCTGTCGGTTGCTGTTAGAACTCATTAAATTTTTGTATCCTATAATCATGTATTGTGTTCATTTTATTGATAATTATTAAGATCATAATATCACAATAACTCTATAATACGTTAGTTATGAACTCAAAATAATACTTTATGCAAATGTAATGAAGAGAAATAAAATATTTTTTTCAACGTGTTGGTAGCTGTTAAAAGATTCCATGAAAACGTAAATATTAATGGCTTGTTACCATCAAGTCGGAGAAAGTAACATGATGGCCACATCACCATTTTTTTAATTAAATATAATACTCTCATAATTATTTGAAAAAGAAACGTGAAACCAGTTATAATCTGACAATGCAGTGTAATACAAAACGAATTTGTAATTATAACAATTATTGTATTAAAAGCATAATAGAAAATTAATTATAAAATTAAACATTATTGGAAAAGCGGTGTAATTGAAGGAAACTACTAATTCCATTTAAATGTATTGTAGGAGTTTTCTCTTCAATGAATTGCAGGAGTACATTTATTTATTGCGAAATAGAAACCGATACGAACAGGAAAGTTTAATGTATTTCCAACAATACAATTCTATAATTGTATTGAATAATTTATATAGTATAAATTACTTTATTATGCAACGGAATAAATCACACCACAAATCAACGATGTTATTTCCGGTATGAATAAAATATTATTTCATTGTTATATAATGACCGTCGGGTCGATTAGAAGCAGGTTGGATCTTAAATGATTCGAACTAACTATGATCGTACTTATATGATTTTAAATGATTGACCGAATAGAATTTCTTCTAATTTACAAAAATTGTGATGTGGCGATTATGATACTTGAAATCGTAGCGTAATTATTATTTAAATTTTAGCAGATACTTTGGAATCTATTTACTAATTAAAACAGTTTATTTCTTTTGAAAATCTCAACTGAGACAAAAGCTATGAATTTTTAAAATTACGCCTGCAGCAAGATACAAATTTAGTTTTAATTAAAAAAAAACTGTAAAAAATTGAAATCGTTTCTTAATTATTATGTAAATTTTAACAAACACTTTTGCATTTATTTACTAATTAAATCAGTTTTTTTTTTAATCTCAACTCGAACAAAAGTTATATTTTTTTTAAATTGTGCCTGCAGTAAGATACAAATTTAGTTTGAATTTAAAAAAATGTAAAAAATTGAAATCGTTTCGTAATTATTATGTAAATTTTAGCAAATACTTTTGCTTCTATTTAATAATTAAAACAGTTTATTTCTTTTGAAAATCTCAACTCAGACAAAAGTTATGAATTTTTAAAATTGCGCCTGCAGCAAGATACAAATTTAGTTTGAATTTAAAAAAATGTAAAAAATTGAAATCGTTGCGTAATTATTATGTAAATTTTAGCAGATACTTTTGCATCTATTTACTAATTAAAGCAGTTTATTTCTTTTGAAAATCTCAACCCAGACAAAAATTATGAATTTTTAAAATTACCCCTGCAGCAAGATACAAATTTAGTTTGAATTTAAAAAAATGTTAAAAATTGAAATCGTTGCGTAATTATTATGTAAATTTTAGCAGATACTTTTGCATCTATTTACTAATTAAAACAGTTTATTTCTTTTGAAAATCTCAACTGAGGCAAAAGTTATGAATTGTTAAAATTGGGCCTGCAGCAAGATACAAATTTAGTTTGAATTTAAAAAAATGTAAAAAAATTGAAATTGTTGCGTAATTATTATGTGAATTGTAACACATACTTTTGCATCTATTTACTAATTAAAACAGTTTATTTCTTTTGAAAATTTCAACTCGGACAAAAGTTATGAATTTTTAAAATTGCGCCTGCAGTAAGATACAAATTTAGTTTGAATTCAAAAAAACTGTAAAAAATTGAAATCATTGCGTAATTATTATGTAAATTTTAACAGATACTTTTGCAACTATTAACTAATTAAAACAATTTATTTCTTTTAAAAATCCCAACTCAGACAAAAATTATGAATTTTTTAAATTATGCCTGCAGCAAGATACTTTAGTTTGAATTTAAGAAAAAAACTGTAAAAAATTGAAATCGTTTCGTAATTATTATGTAAATTTTAACAAACACTTTTGCATCTATTTACTAATTAAATCAACTTAACTCAGACAAAAGTTATGAATTTTTTAAATTACACCTGCAGCAAGATACAAATTTAGTTTGAATTTAAAAAAATGTAAAAAATTGAAATCGTTGCGTAATTATTATGTAAATTTTAGCAGATACTTTTGCATCTATTTACTAATTAAAACAGTTTATTTCTTTTAAAAATCTCAACTCAGACAAAAGCTACGAATTTTTTAATAGTCCCTGCAGTAAGTTACAAATTTAGTTTACATTTAAAAAAATGTAAAAAATTGAAATCGTCGCCTAATTAATATTAAAAAATTAAAATATTCCAATGATCAAGTGATCAAGTGAATTCTGAAAAAATGATTTGTGTTGTGGAAGCGTTGTATGAAAAATATAAAAAAATAAAAATAAAACGCCGAAATAAAATTATGAAAAAAATACAAGCCACTGAGAAGGATGCATTCTATTAGAATTCATTTAACTTTTGAAAATATTTTAACAATCATGTGCACTATGCATGCTTAAAAAGAAAAAAATTGCGTTGAGTGAAAAATAAGTAAACAATTATAAAACGCCGAAATGAAATAAATGCAAAAATTAAAAACAACTAATCGATCTTAATTCTTTAAAAAAAAATTTTGTTTTTGAAAATATACCAATTTTTAAGTGAGTTATGAATGTTAAAAGCTTTAATTTGAATCGTGCAAGCGTTGATTGAAAAAAATCGAAAAAATTATGCATGAAATAAAATTATGCTAAAATTAAAAACAACGAACCAATCTTCATTCTTTAAAAATAATATTCGTTTTTGGAAATACACCAATTTTTAATTATGAATTATGAATATTTAAAAAGTTTCGATTTGAATTGTGGAAGCGTTGATTATAAAAATCGAAAAAATATATTAATAGTCAAAATAAAAATATAGAAAACTTACAAACAATCGAGAATGTTATATTCAAGCAGAATAATTTTAGTTTTTGAAAATGTTTTAATTTTCAAGAGAGTTATGAATGTTGAAAAAATCTGTGGTGGAAGCGTTGAGAATATCAAAAATAGAAAAACCCGAAATAGAATTATGTAAAAATTAGAATCAAATGAAAAGTGCATTTTGAGGTTTTTCGCACATAACATAATTTGGTTAAAAAGTCGCTAAGTTATGTGCGAAAAACCTCAAAATGCACATTTTTTTCAAACACCCATAACTTGGTGCCAAATCGTCGTAGGAACTTCGTTCTTTGAGTCCATTTTAATGCGTTTATCGTATAAATATAAAGAACAAGTATATTATCAAACCGGAGAAAGTAATATGATGGCCACATCACCATTTTTTCTATATAAGTGCGTGTGAAACATTAATAATCGCTCTTAAAAAAAAATATATCACCGTAGGATTGTCAAAAGTTGTAATTTTATTTCAGAGTCAAAGTAAGTCCCATTCCTCATTTTAAAAGCACATTACGGTTAAGTAGAGTCTTGAAGCGCTCGTTTCTCTGGCGCTGACATTTTTAAATATCACATCGTAAGTGTGCATTGTATCTAAGATCGGAGAACAAAAAGGTCGGAGGAATATAATTTGCTTTCCCAATATTACAGACCACTCGGGATTATAAGCAACAATAAGTACGTTCTCTTTTCGTCATGAGAGTTAATTGGTTATAAAAATTTTATCTGTATAATGTCTTAAATAACTAAACTTATGAAATAGTGTTGAAGATACTGTTCATATTTATAATATTAGTTATAATAATAATTACACTACAAACAATTGTAAAAGTAAAGATAATATTAGGAGTATTAAGAAAACTGATTTCAAAAATATTCTAAAACTACCAAATATTCAGGATGTTCATGACTAATGAATTATTTATATCCAAGTAAGCATAGTTTAATGAATTTGATTTTTAGAAACCATAATATTGCAATTATTCACGTAATTCCTTGTACAATAAACATTGCCTTCTTCCATTTAATACTTGCAAAATTTATTTTGTAAACATGGAACTGAATCACCTTCGTAAAAATATTTGCTCCACAGCACGCAAACAGCTTTATCTGTTCCATGTAACCTAACACATAATTTAAAGCAAAGCGATTGCAAACTGTACACAAACATTACGCATTAGGCAACGGAAACATTTTTAAACGATTATTTGCACAACAACGGTATTTGCATAGTGTTTATTATGCAAATATTCATTTTGCACAGCAGAATAACTTTGGCTAATTTTACTTAGAATAGTAATATGAAATCGATATTAATACAAACAAATCAGAATAAAGTTTCGAGTCTGAATGTTTGAAATTCTTCTTCTCACTTTTAGAGAGAAACTAGTTGAGATTTCGAACCTCAAAACCTAAATGTCGACGAACAATAAAAATGTAGAGTTCGTTTGAATAGAGAAGAACCCCTAGCTGGCGAGATTTCGACGGTTCCTTGTTGCCAGTGGCGTACGATTTTTAACTATCACTACTATTTTGGAGGACAGAAAATACCGCGAAATAAAGGCGTCCAAAAATGTTGCGCTGCGACTTAATGTCGAACGAACAATAAAAATGTAGAGATTGTTTCAATAGAGAAGAACCCCAGGCAACGTGAGATACAACGGGCGCTTGTTGCCAGTGGCGTACGCATTTCAAAAAACAATACTATTTAGGAGGACAAGAAATAACGCAAACTAAAAGCGATGTATTTAGTAACAGACAAATATTCCCAATCTTAATTTTAACTAATAAAAGCAAGTAACAATACAAAGCGAAAACACTTAAATGAATATTGAAGACAACGAAAATGTTTGAAAATATTTTTTATATAAACTTATTGAATTTTTTTGGTTTTACAGTTTTTTTTTACTTTGGCAGGTGCCCTTCAGTCACATCAGTTTTGTACGTGTACTTGGCTGGTTCTACAGTTCTACCAATCCAGAGTGCGGAAATGTGTGCGATTTATTAAAAAAGAAAAAATCCGTAGAATTAAGCTTTTCGAAAGAAAATCAAGGAAATGTCGATACATTACCGATGTAAAATTATTTAAAAAAATATCGCAAACCTATAAAGAATATCAATCTTTACAGGTTTGCGTTATTTAGATACATTTCTTGAAAAGCTTAGTTCTTCAGATTTTTTCCATGTTTTAAAAAATTTCACACTTTTCTGTTTCCAGTTTTATCTTACAGCTTTGCCGAGTTTTCTTAAAAAAAAAATAATAAACGTGAATTTTCAAAATCCTTAAGTCAATATTTGAAGATTTAAGGTTTTTAAAATTCTATTTCTGTTAATATCTAGGGATTTAGTTGTTTTTAGTTTATAAAAAAAAACGCGATTTGTGAGCGTTGAAAAGAAACTTTAAAGTAAAAAAATTTCAAGTTTCATTTAAACAAATTTGAACAAGAGTCGATTAACTCCGCTCGTTTTTTTTTAAGTATTTGGAATAATATTTGAAGATTTGAGCTTTTTGTGTCAACCTTTTTTGTCAGAAAATATGATTTTTGAATTTTCCAAAATTTGTGGATTATTATTTGAAGATTTGAGCCTTTTTTGTAAATCTTAATTTATCAAAAAAATGATTTTTGGATTTTATAAAATTTGTGGATTAATATTTGAAGATTTGAGCCTTTTTTGTAAATCTTAATTTATCAAAAATATGATTTTTGAATTTTATAAAATTTGTGGATTAATATTTAACGATTTGAGCCTTTTTTGTAAATCTTAATTTTTCAAAAATATGATTTTTGGATTTTATAAAATGTGTGGATTAATATTTGAAGATTTGAGCTTTTTTTTGTAAACCTTAGTTTGCCAAGAAATATGTTTATATTTTATAAATGAAACTGAAATTCTGCCGGTTTTATAAAAACTCGAAGAAACTTTTTTTTTATCAATCCAGACAAAATTTTCAAAATTTACGATACTTGCATAAATTTATTTCAAAATTTAGGGAAAGGGTGTTTATGTGTTTTTAAAGGATTATAATTTAGGGTGTATTTTGAGTAACTTTGGCAAGTTTTAAGTCGACAGCAATTGTTTTTATATTTTTTTCGAGACACGAAAGTTATTGATATTTTTCGCAAATTTACGCTCTCTTTGCATAAATTTATTTCAAAATTTAAGGAAAGAATGTTTATGGTTTCCAAATATTCATAATTTAGGGTGTATTTCTTTTAATGAATCGCCTGGTACTACTAATATTAGAAAATATCTAGCGTTGGATTTGTGCAGTAATTTAAAATCTATGATTTCTTGTTAATTGATATATTTTCTTTCGAAAGTAAATATTTCACGACACGAAATTGTCATTATAAATTACTACAAAATGGCGGAGTGCACGACAAATACTATTCGAAAGGTAAATTGCAATGTCATGTACATTTCATTTACAGGAGTCGGATGCGATTAAATTAATTGGGTAATTACGTTTCTCGAAATAAAAAAAATATATATACATCTTTAGAAAGTAGTGCCCCTCGTTATTAACGGAGGGAATTTTTCAGAAATTTCCTCGGACGTGCAATTTAATGTTCGCAAAGAGAAGATTGAATAGTGCCGCGGAATTATTTATTATTAGAATCATTCCGCGGCAAATATGAGCGTAAATACAAAATTTCCACAGAATTATCATTAATATCAAACAAGAAATTCGACATATCAGCATTAATTACCATATGTAGGAATGCGATTTGGCCCTGGATCAAATTTTTTAAGTATGTGATAAGTAAAACACGTGTGTTGAGAATTTTCACAAATTTTTAATGTCGAAACACTGCGACATATGTTTCGCCACACAGTGGCTTCATCAGGTAGATAATTGTAGCCTTGTCATACCATTAATAATCTGCCTAATGAAGCCACTGTGTGGTGAAACATGTCGCAGTGTTTCGACATTAAAAATTTGTGAAAATTCTCAACACACGTGTATTATTTACCACATATAAGGAATAAGTTTTTAATAGTCAACAACAAAAAAAAATCTCTCGCAGGAATTTACTGTTGCTAACATACATTTTTCTCAATTTGTTCTCTACCAGAGGATCTTTTGAATTACTCCATATAGACTATTCATTTGGTGCAATTGAAGCTAACATAAAGGAAACATGTGAACGGAAGCAAAACCGCGCAGACGATAAATTACAAATGATCTCCATGTGCACAGCAGAGTTACACGTTACAAAGATAAAGTGGCCAAAAGCCCGTTATATGTACGTGTACGCAAGAATGAGATTACAAAGTATAATGTCTGCACGTTAAATATGGGAACTAAAAGCGATTTGAATATCGTGGATCGTTTGCTCAGTAGGCGTCGCTTTAGTTTAACTTGGCATAGATATACGATGGACTCCAGACATCCTCTTATAATTATAAAAATATATCAGTGAGTATAACAGAAATATGATTTTCCTTCTTTTTATATTTCGGAAATTTTTGGCGCCTTAACTATCTTGACGCACTTTGCACACTTTGCACACTATAAACAAATTTATTTATAGTCTTAGTAAGACTTAATTTTTGCTTGCAGATTAACGAACAGGTTGAATATTCATATATTCAGGCTACATTTCGTTTTATTGTATTTATCAAAATACATTACAAAAAGTAATACAAATTATTTTAATTCAATATTATTTAAAAAAAAAACAATAATAACATAAAAGTAGTGTCTACAATCAAACTTTTGATTCTAGAACTAGTAATAATTCCTTCCTGAAACATTTAAACGAGGGTTGGAATAAATCAGTTGCATACTGATACTCATTATAAAAAATTGCGCGACAAGCGATAAACTGGAAGTGTTTAAACAATAATTACTATTAGGATATGATAAATTTCCACAGTTACTCAGCTCTAAACATTTACCTTCGCGAAATAATATCCATAAGACGGCAACCGCCCCTCATCCATCCTTCAAATTGGACTTTGTCACAAATTCAAAAACGAAAACACTCCACCGCACTCTGAAAATCCACCAACACCGAACTCACAGCCCTTCATTCATCCTTATAATTTGACTTCGTCACAAATCCAAAAACGAAAATTCGGAAACAACACTCCACCGCACTCTTAACAATCACAAATGGAACTGGAAAATATCGTCAGGTGCGAGTCTAATCATCTGGCCTTTACCCCGGAGGCAATTGGTGTCCGGCGTAGATTTTGCAAAAAAAAAAAACACATTCTTTGTTCACCTCGCTTATCTACAATGCATTAACGCAGCTACGATTTGAATTATATTCATTTTTAATTGTACATGAGATAGACAAAGATGAAAATACACCATCATTGAAAATCATTTGATCCGGCAGTTTGTATTCGTAAATTCTAGTTTTGATTATTTAATTTTTGTTGGAAAAATAATTTATTTATGAAAAATATTTTTGAACAAAAGTTCCAAATCTTGCCAAAATTACTCAAAATTATTAGAGATTATGAATACATCCACATCATCACACGTGATCAGAGCGTGAAATTACGAAAAATTGCTCAATTTTAATTTGACTCTGAGAAAATATATAAAAACAACTTCAATCTTGCCAAAATTACTAAAAACTCGCTAGAAATTATGATTTCGTAAAGAATACATTTACAGCATCACAAGATTTTGTGTTAATTACACGTGATGAGAGCGTAAAATTACGAAAAATTGTTACAATTTTGATGGTTCCAAAAAAATATAAAAACAACTGCTATCAACTTGAATCTTCCCAAAATTACTCAAAACTCATTGGAGATTATGATTTCGTAAAGAATACATTCACACCATTACCAGATTTTGTGATCATTACACGCGATCAAAGCGTGAAATTACAAAAAAAATTGTAACAATTTTGATGACTCCAAAAAAATATAAAAACAACTGCAATCAACTTGAATCTTCCCAAAATTACTCAAAACTCATTGGAGATTATGATTTCGTCAAAAACACATTCACACCATCGCCAGATTTTGTGATAATTACACGCGATCAAAGCGTGAAATTACAAAATAATTGTAACAATTTCGATGACTCCAAAAAAATATAAACACAACTGCTATCAACTTGAATCTTCCCAAAATTACTCAAAACTCATTGGAGATTATGATTTCGTAAAGAATACATTCACACCATCACCAGATTTTGTAATAATTACACGCGATCAAAGCGTGAAATTACAAAAAAAAATGTAACAATTTTGATGACTCCAAAAAAATATAAAAGCAACTGCTATCAACTTGAATCTTCCCAAAATTACTCAAAACTCATTGGAGATTATGATTTCGTAAAGAATACATTCACACCATCACCAGATTTTGTGATCATTACACGCGATCATAGCGTGAAATTACAAAAAGAATTGTAACAATTTCGATGGCACCAAAAAAATATAAAAACAAATGCTATCAACTTGAATCTTCCCAAAATTACTCAAAACTCATTGGAGATTATGATTTCGTAAAGAACAGAATCACACCATCACCAGATTTTGTGATAATTACACGCGATCAAAGCGTGAAATTACAAAAAGAATTGTAACAATTTTGACTCCAAAAAAATATAGGGTTGTCCGAACCTCGTTTTTAACAAGTGGCAACAGGTCCGGGCATTTTGTATTCAAATCAGCAATATATACTTTTCCTAATATTGTAAATAATAATAATAATAATAAACATTTATTCCCAACAGACAATTACATTCGTCTTACAGAAGAAATGTTCATTTAAATTACATTAATAAGTAGATGTTTGAATGAGCGAAAAAATAATACATTAGAATATAAACAATAACTAAATTAATTATTAGCCAAGAGCAACAATACATTCCAAAGCTTTTGACTTGAACAAATTAAATGATGATTTTTTATAATAGGTGAGTTTGCGTGATAATTTGAATGTGGTGTACGATATGAGAATGTTAAAGGGTTTCTAGCATTACATTGAGGGACCCTTTAAAGTAGCTGTTCAGACATGACAGCTACATCCAAATGGTGGTGCACAATTTTATATAAAGTAATTAAATTTAATAAGTCATGCTGGCTGGCTACTGATGGAATGTTATATTCCAAGAGAAGATCTTTATATGGATAACCTCGACAAGGATAAATACCGTGATCTCTAAAACACAAACATTTTAAAAACCTCTTTTGGATAGATTCAACATGTTGGACATAATTTTGTGTATAAGGACTCCGTATAGTGAACAATTTTACATAGTACTAAGGATTTAAACAGCTGCTTAAAGTCCTTAGTCATTCTTATGATGAAGCCTAATTGTTTATTACAGTTTTACAATATGGCTATTAAATGTTAATTTTTGGTCAAAATAAACGCCTAAATCAGTAATGCCACATGTGCGAGAAAGAAGTTTATCACTTACAGAATAGTTGAAAGCTATAGGAGAACGGTTTCTCGAATAGGACATCATGGAACATTTATCGGGGCTAAGAGAAAGTCTATTGTCAATACACTATTGGCTTAATTTAACTAAATCCATTTGCAAAGCATTGCAATCACCAACGCAGTGAATAGTATTGAAGATTTTTAAGTCATCTGCATAGATTAATATGTTACTGTCAACTGTATCACTTGCATCGTTAATAAACAATATAAACAATAATGGACCCAGATTGGATCCCTGCGGCACCACACTTTTAGCAATATAGGTTTTTGACGTGTGACCTCTAAGAACAACACGTTGTGGTCGATCCGTTAAATATGACTAAATAACCTGAACAACATTATGAGGCAACTCAAATGATTGAAGCCTACTGATCAGTATATCATGTGACATGCGGTCAAAAGCTTTAGAAAGGTCAGCGTAAACAACATAATTGGTTTTCTCATTCTATATTATGATCTTTACCTGCATTGAAGAAGTACGTAGTACCCTTTTAATACATAAGTCAGCGCATAACTATTAAAATTAATTTTCCTGAATAAGATTTTCCTGTTGGGAAATAAATGTACTTATTATTATTATTATTCAATTATATCAAACAAACATGAAAAAAAAAGATCTTTCTTATCAACAGCAAAAACAGCTTTCTTACATTTGATGTCATCCTTCATCCAATTTCGCATTTCTGAATTAAAAAACATGTTGCAGCTTTTGATATATTCACTCGAATATATTTTCTAGCGGAAATAAACATTTTACTTCGTCAATAAATTATGGCACACGGGAATTGTAACAGTTTCCCACCAGCAGATTCCAACTCGCTATTTTTACTAATTAATTCATCACCTACATACCCGGCGAGAATACATTAAAATCGTTACACAGGAAGCTTTAATTGTTAAAAAGGAAAAACAAGAAATAAATGAAATGGTTTTAATTTTAATTGCGAATTAAAGTGTAAATGAGGAATGTTATTATAATTTTTATTTTTTGCGATTATGGTAAAATGAAATATGATTCACTTACATTTTGCTGCAGCACAAATGATTCAAAATCTGTAGCAGCTCGAGCAAGTGTATTTATTTAATACAAACAGAACAATGTTCCAGTAACAGTGAATGCAATAATATCTACACATAACATAAAGTCGAAATCTTCAAAAGGCATAGATCGTCTAATTCGGGCTTTAGATTCTCGATGCAAACGATTTTAAACAGAAATGAAAATAAATTTAATGCAGACGAAAAATTAAATTATTATTTATTAAATTTATTTATTTCGGGGATCGAGAAGTATTCGCTCGGGTCCGTGATTGTTGTATATGTCTTACATTATTAATTTGTTCATTCATTCCATTATTCATACAAATATATAAATACAAAAATTACTGCCGCGTGTGACTGAATGGCTCAGTCTAAGCAAAAAAAAAAATATTGCATCTGCAACAAGAAATTCACTAAGAAAACAACGAATTATTACAGTATATTACATACCGAGGTGGAAAGTGTTTAATTACTGTCGAGAAATTAAGAAGTTAACTTTATCTCGTGACAGGAATTAAAAATTTTACCGAGGTTTGTATTTGATGTTATGCACAACCGTACCAAATTCAGTCGCCGTACCGTGAAATTCAGGTCGCTATAAAATTTTTATTCATCTAGTTAGCAATTTTCTGTTATTGGGCTTTTCATTTATTTTTTTCATTTTCAATTCAATTTGAATTATTTGCTATTTTCCAAAGTGTGGTATTAGAATTTAACATGTTGCATTTGAAAAATCCTGGATTTAGCAACGCGCATAAAATAAAACTGGTCTAATGTTTTTGTTTTTAATAATTAAAGACTAGATGACATTATACTTTTTAAACTGCCATAAAATAACCATTCTTATAAAATGTGCATTTTACACTGTGCAAGTATTTCTTGATAACAATATTGAGTTGATATTTTGGATCTGTAAATTTTAATTTTAATTTGTTTAAATTTAGTTTTTCCGCTACCGACAAAGTAAATACGCATTGCATCCATGGGTACAGGTACTGTAAGTGACTGATAACATTCGTGGTGTTTGTTGTCCTTGACGACGGAACTTAATTTTTTACTTACGGGCCTAGGAAAATAATAAAATAACAGAAACGCAATATTCGTAGCTTTGTTAATATCCATGCACGTAGGAAGTTTCACTGGATTGACACAAACAAACAAAATTCGACATTCTTTTATCGGTCGCTGGGTTGCCACTGGACTATAAAAATTTTAAACCCAAATGTTACAAGCCGTATTTTAGAATATTTTCTAATCTTTTTTAAGTATTATATTTCCGGTAGCGGAAAAAATTAATAAGCAACACGGAACGTAATTACAATTAACATTTTCGGCAGGCAACGAGCCTACCTCAAATGTTAATACGTCCTTACATTCCTTGTTGCTTAAAGAACTATTAATTTAATTTGTTCCATGTTTTGTTATTTCTAATTATTAGTGCGATATCTTGATATCTTTTTATATTTTTGTGACACCCATGTAGAAATAAATATTATATATTATTTAGATAATTTATAGAGAATATTTTTTAAATTTTACAATTGCTCACATTTCCGTTTGCTAAAACATTTTTGAGAAGTTTAACTTTAAAAATAACACGAGCAAGCAATAATAATTGACGGTCCTGTATTTATAAATTTATCGGGAATTAAACCGAAAACGAAAAGGTAACTGCCGAAAATTGCACATTTAAAAGCGTTATCGTTTTACCCAGACCAACTTTACTGCCGTTTTATTAAACTCCTTAAACCTGTTCCGAATTTAAATCCCACGCAGTCATAAAAATATCCGAAATAAAATTCGATTACAGCAATTTTACAACATTCGCTCGTAGCAGTAAATTAGCGAATGAAATCAATCGAATAGTATCAAGGATGATTATAAAGTACGATGGGGGCATAGAGGTGAGCTGGACTATATTTTCAATATGTCAGAATATGTTAAATGCAATTTCTTAGAGAACTAGTAACCCCTATTTTTCAGGAGGTTAAGGTTAACTGTTTTATTTTAGCTTTTCAATTCTTATCCATTTCTTTTAAATGAAATAAATCTCATAGTCGTGTTTCTATCCTCGAATGGATCTCAATTTCGTTCAGCCTAGACAGAATACGCAAATGTTTCCTTTTTGACCAAATATTCACTTGATTAATTCTGGTATAAATATTCCAGTTTGTAGAATGATGCGCATCGGAAACATGATTTTTGTCATAAAAATTATAAGAGTCGACATTAAACGTGCCCTAATTTCTTAATGTTTATGTTTAATCAAATATTCAAATATCCTTAGTATTTACGTATTGATGATAATAATTTTAGCTTTAGAGTATGAAATATAGCATTTTAAATGCTTCGGAAATAATATTGCACCACGAAGTCAACTTCACTAAAGTCAACTGTAAAGGTAGCCATACACTTACAGGAAATCCTCTTCGGAATTTCCTCGCCCACACACGCAGAAGATTTCCTCCAGAAATATTTTTAAGTTTCAGTGTTGACTGGTGGTGGTTGTTGGTTGTTTTCGGGATTTTGCAAATTTAGTTTGTCATCATGGCATCAATGGATGATATTTTAATACACGCCGCATCTGACTGCTCAGTCCACAGGTGGCCTCGAGGCCGTCTCCATACACCGTAGGGCATTCCTCAAGGTCTGGACTGCTCAAATCAATCCTGTACGTGTATGGCTGCCTTAAGTGATGCTGATCTAATTAATTATTTATTATCGAAGTTAACTTTTGGTTGTAATTTGTTATATTCAATACTGTGTCAGATATAATTTATGACGAGGAGAAATAAAATTGGTCCGCAATGGGAACCCTGTGGTACACCTAATGATACTTATATACTTTGCGACACTGCACTATTCATCTTAACATATTATTGAGGACAGTACAATAAACTGGAAAATTCATAAATCACATGTTCATCCACTCAAAAGAAATTTTACTTGTCTCGGTTTCTGTATAATAATTTTTATGAATAAATAGTGTTCAGAATGGGATTCTAGACTTGAAAAAATACAAAAATTAATTTTTGAAGAAAATATAAATTTAATCGTTTTTCGGCATTTCCAGCAGTTTTAACGATTTACGTCAAAAGAAATTTTGCTTGTCTCGGTTTCTGTAAGTCTCACAAATAATTTTCATGAACAAATAGTGTTCAGAATGGGATTCTAGACTTGAAAAAATACAAAAATAATTTTTTGAAGAAAAATTAAATTGAATCGTTTGTCGGCATTTCCAGCAGTTGTACGAACGATCCACGTCAAAAGAATTTTGCTTGTGTCGGTTCCTGTAGATCTCGCAAATAATTTTCATGAACAAAATTACATTTAATTTAATCGTTTTTTCCTCATTTCAAGTCGATGTGAGAGCGATCCACGTCAAAAGAAATTTTGTTTGTCTCAGTTTCTGTAAGTCTCACAAATAATTTTTATGAACAAATAGTGTTTAGAATGGTATTCTAGACTTGAAAAATACAAAAATAAATTTTTGAAGAAAAATTAAATTTAATCGTTTTTCGGCATTTCCAGCAGTTGTACGAACGATTTACGTCAAACGAATTTTTGCTTGTCTCAGTTTCTGTAAGTCTCACAAATAATTTTTATGAACAAATAGTGTTCAGAATGGGATTCTAGACTTGAAAAAATACAAAAATAAATTTTTGAAGACAAATTAAATTTAATCGTTTTTCGGCATTTCCAGCAGTTGTACGAACAATTTACGTCAAAAGAAATTTTGCTTGTTTCAGTTTCTGTAAGTCTCACAAATAATTTTTTGAACAAATAGTGTTCAGAATAGGATTCTAGACTTGAAAAAATACAAAAATAAATTTTTGAAGAAAAATTAAATTTATTCGTTTTTCGGCATTTCCAGCAGTTGTACGAACGATCCACGTCAAAAGAAATTTTGCTTGTCTCAGTTTCTGTAAGTCTCACAAATAATTTTTTGAACAAATAGTGTTCAGAATGGGATTCTAGACTTGAAAAAATACAGAAATAAATTTTTGAAGAAAAATTAAATTTATTCGTTTTTCGGCATTTCCAGCAGTTGTACGAACGATCCACGTCAAAAGAAATTTTGCTTGTCTCAGTTTCTGTAAGTCTCACAAATAATTTTTTGAACAAATAGTGTTCAGAATGGGATTCTAGACTTGAAAAAATACAGAAATAAATTTTTGAAGAAAAATTAAATTTATTCGTTTTTCGGCATTTCCCGCAGTTGTACGAACGATCCACGTCAAAAGAAATTTTGCTTGTGTCGGTTTCTGTAAGTCTTGCAAATAATTTTCATGAACAAAATTAAATTAAATTTAATCGTTTTTTCGGCATTTCCAGTCGATGTGAGAGCGATCCACGTTAAAGGATAGAAAGAAAAAGTTTCCCGATAATAATACTATGTTGAACATGTTCAAAACCCTTGGAAAATCTGCGTAAGCAGCATCAGTTTGATTTTAACTGTTACAGGACAATTGGAAAAACTATATATTTTAATAAACAGCTTATAGTTTTAGTATAAAGTTTAAGCAACATGTAAATTACTTTAGCGGCATTGAGGGAATTAGTTCACACCAAAAATAATTATTACGTTCATACAACCGGCGGTAATTTCCTAATACAATTAAACTAATTTGCATTTTCGCTTTACACATTTCCTATGGGCTTTCAAGAGGCTCTTTCGAATTATTAAATATTAAATATAGAAATATCCGGAACAATTAAGCCGATGCAATGCTCCACAACGTATAATTAAATTCCTACAGTCCTTAAATTCACTGCATTGTTTCATTTTATCGGATAATCAAATTACTACGGATGAAATTAATTATTAAACACAATTTCGCATTCCGTTAATACGCAGTAGTTTACGGAAGGGCAGCTTTAAGACAATGTTGACGTGACCAATATGTAACTTACTCCGATTTGATGATATAATAAGATTTTACACAAGTGGGATTTCGAAAAAATCTTGATATTGGTATTCTCTACAATAAATGTTAATATCGATATTATGTAGCTCTAATACTTTCATTTCTAATTTTGCATTTTTTTTCGAAAATTGATGAAAAATATTTGTTGAAGAATAGTGTTCCGTTTTTCGTTATCTTCGACATACATTTCAAAATTTATAAGAATATCAAAAAAATTTAATAATTTATAATCCCACTCGAACCTTTCTAGTTCCTTTTATTGTGAAGAGAACCTTCAATTTAATATGGATATGAATAAATTTAATAAAGACGAAATGTAGCCTCTATTTATCATTTAATAAAACACTAACACAGTGTATGGTTTCAAATTAATTTTATTGTTCTACAACAATTGTTTCTCTCTATTTATAAATTTATTTAATGCATCTGCAACAAGTGAGGTTGTCTCAAATTTATGGATATGAATAATTTCTCTACAATATTGAACTAATACAAGTAAAAAATTGAAACTTCCTCACTTACACCTTTAACTGCCGACAATTCATATCAATCAATCAATGCAAATTACAAACAAAATAAAAAAACACCATTTAATAAACATGCAATAAATATTCACCGTCATCTTCGAACCCATCAGATTTACAGTTTTAAATTACTCTCCTTTCAGACGCGGTCCTTAAATGAAACATATGTCCGTACATACACTCGCTGGTCGTTAGTTTTATTAAGTATTAAGGCAGTCGTAAAAAGGAACAGAACGGGATTTGCTATACATAATTCATAAAATAATTATCATAAAAGACAGGACATAAATTAAGGATTCCTCTCTGTCTGTGCAGGGTCACACAGTGTAAAAAAGATGTACATATAATATTCACGAAATGGAAATAAAACATAAAATTAATATAACACAAAAATTCCTAGAAGGACGTGTATTGCTTAGCTACAGAAAACTCTTTGTCTGTGCAGGGTCATACAGTGTAAAACAATGTGGACATATAATATTCATGAAATAGAAATAAGGCATAAAATTATTATAACCCGAAAATTCGAAGAAGGACATGTATTTCCTAGCTGCACAATCCTTGCTTTCTAAAGTGTTTAAATTATGGTAAACCAAAAAAAAAATTGTGATGTGGCCATCATGTTACTTTCTCCGACTTGATGGTATCATAGCCATTTATATTTACGTTTTCATGGTTTATTTTTAATTGAAATCATATTTTAAATGTACATAGATTCGGATAAAACTGACGTTTAAAACGTCAAAATTATGAAAGAAAAATTATACTTCAAATTCAAAAATTCAGTTTACTCAAAAACTAAAGAGATTTCTTTATAAATTGTTCATTTTGGTATTCTCTACAATTATTATTAACATAAATTTGCTGTAACTATTAGTGTTTCATAATTATACACCAAAAACGAATAAAAATGATTTTATAAAAAATATTTTGAAACCAAAGATGTTCATTTCTTTGTTATCTTCAATATTTGCTTAAATATTTTTGTGATATTTTTCATATTTAAGAAAATATTGGCAAAAAACCAAAAACAGTTAAGGTAAACACCCACTTCCGGTGTACGAAATTTTACCAAAAGCTTTTCAGTTCTTCAGATTATCAGACGGATGTTCAAAGTTTCATATGAATTGCTCAATTAGTTTTTGAGATACAGCGCACACAGACACACACACACACACACAGACACAAAAAAAAATTCCAGAAATTGTTGAAATGGAATCTAGGGACCCCAAAACGGATATTTCCGTAAAAAAAAATTTTGAAAAAAAAATCACGATCACAATACTTTCTCGTACTTCGTAACGGAGAAAGTAAAAAGATGGACATATAATATTCTCGAAAAATAAATAAACCATAAAATCAATATAACCCAAAAATTCGAAGAAAGACGTGTACTTCCTAGCTGCAGAATCCTTGCTTTCAAAAGTATTTAAATTATGGTAAACCGGCAATTTGTTTTTAGAAGAGTCCTTGCTGCCTAAAATTAGTGTATTTTTTCTGCATTTCCCCTTGCTCTCAAACATTGGGCAAAAATGTGTAATTTGTGTGTATGCCCTAGATCTGGTTCATTCGAAGGCGAGCTCCTTCCTGCGCTTAACTAAATTACTCGCTAATTAATGCAAATTGGTGAAACCTCCTTGTGTATTTCGATTTGAAAGAAAAACACATAATGCGATTTATCTCGACTATTCAGATTAAAATTTGAAGAATCCATTGCGTAATTATTACTTTTACTGCTTCGCACGTTAATAAATTGCATAATTTTTCCATCATATGGGAATAAAAAATGAATGCAGAAAAAGTACTAATGAGCTTAGAAGTTATGTTAAACGACTTTGATCGGCCGTAGCGGCTAAACGAAAACTCCAAATTGAACGCTGTTTTCAAATCTGTGCTCCTCGTATGTCAATTAGTCGGATTCAATTAAAATTAGAAATTTTTAATTTTTGACGAAAACATGAAAATATACACAAGCAGTGGCGGCTCGTGGAACATGTTGATGGTAGAGCCACTTTTACAATTTATTAGATCAGATGATACTGGTATTTGAAACATCAAAATTATGAAAGGTGGAAATAACAAATTATACAAATTAAATACCGGCAAAAAAATCAAAAATTTGTACATAAAAATCAATCACACACGTTCAAAATCTAATGTATAGACCAATAAAAAATACGCTCTTAATTAAAGTAAAAGACTAAAATATACGCCCAAAAGATCGAAAATTTAGACAAATTTCGAAAATTCGCGGTTAAAAAATGCAGAAAATTTCAACAAAAAAAATAAAAAAAAATTGTAACGAAGAAATGAAAAATACAGGCCATAGATCTAAAATATAAGCCAAAAAATCAAAAATGCTGGTCTAAAAATAAAAAATTCAAGCCAAAAAATTGAAAAATCAAGGAAAACGAAAATAATTCGCCATTTTCAGCCCCCAAAATAACTCTTTAGCTCAAAATAAGTTGCCGACAAGAAACTCGAAAACCTCAGTTCCTGGAAGTCCCACAACAAAATTTTATGGACAAATAGTGTTCAAAATGGTCTGTCATGAAAAAAAAAATGTTTGAAGAAAAATTAAATTTAATCGATTTTAGTCAAAAAGTAAAAAAAAATCGCCCATAAAAAATAATAATTCAAGTTAAAAAATCTAAAATCAAGGGCAAGAAATCAAAAACCATCAAAAGAAACTTAAAAATATCGGCAAAAAAATAAAAAAAGTCGCGTATAAAATGAGGTTACAAAAATCTAAAATATAGGATAAACAAATCAAAATTTCGATCGAAACATCGAAAATTTTAACAAACAAATCGAAAATTTAGAAAACAAAATAACGCTAAAAGATTAAAAATTTAGACCAAAATATCAAAATCCGGGCTTAACGATAAAAAATGAAAACAAGAAGATTGTAAATTCAAGTCGGGGTGATTAGCCCCAGAAAACATCAACAAACTCAAAATTTGCTCTGTAGCAAAGGAAATTTGCACTCGACGATTTGAAAAATTAAAAAAAAATATTACTTGAAGGTTTCGCTTCAAATAAACTTCAATTATTTATAGTCACTTTTAGAATTCGCTACAAAATTACTAAAACTACGCAGAAAGAGTGTACTTTTCATTACTTGTAAAAATATTTGCAATATTGCTACTAAAAACAACAGGAATTGACTCAAAACAGCACTGAAAGGAACGGAAATTGCACTCAATGTTTTGAAAAATCGTAAAAAATAATCACTTGCAGAATTAACTCTTAATGAAGGTAAGAAACTAAAATATAAGCGCACAAAATTTAGACAAATATCAAAAATTCGCGGTTAAAAAATGCAGACCAAAAATCTGAAAATTTCAACAGCAAAAAAATTAAAGTAAAGAATATTTCGGGCAAAAACTCTAAAATTTGGAACGAAGAAATTAAAAATACAGGTCAAATATCTACAATATAGGCCAAAAAAATCAAAAATGCTGGTCTAAAAATAAAAAATTCAAACCAAAAAAATTGAAAAATCAAGGAAACAAAATTAATTTGCAATTTTCAGCTCCTAAAATAACTCTTTAGCTCAAAATTAGTTGCCGACTAGAAACTCGAAAACGGTAGTCAAAAGTAACCAACGAGTAAAAAAAATTCGCCCATAAAAAATAATAATTCAAGAAAATCTAAAATGAAGGCCTAGAAATCAGAAACTGTACTTGGAAATATCGGCAAAAAATAAAAAAGTTGCGTAGAAAAAGGAATCACTTAGGTTAAAAAATCTAAAATATAGGATAAAAATTTTAAAACTTTGACCAAAAATTCGATCCTAAAAATCAAAATTGTGGTCCAAAAATCCAAAAATTTTAACATAAAAATCGAAAATTCAGAAGAAAATGATTTTCTTTGGAAATTTGTGAAGGCGCATTATTCAAAATTAGTCTGTGAAAATTTCAACCATCTGTTGCAATACATGTGGAATTCTCATGCAAATTACTGAAAAATGCGCCTTATTAGTCATCAAAATTTGCTTTTTAGTGCAACCATTTTTGTTGTGGTAAACTTGCAATTATTTTCTTTGTAAATTTATAAAGGCACATTATTCCGGATTAGTTTGTCAAAATTTCAACCATCTGTAGCAATAAATGCAGAATTGCCATGTGAATTTCTAAAAAATCCTTTTTTTTTTGTCATCAAAATTCGCTTTTCTAATGCAACCATTTTTGTTGTGGTAAACTTGTGATTATTTTTTGAAGGAATTTATAAAGGGAAATTATTCAAAATTGGTCTGACAAAAATTCAGCCATCTGTCGAAAGAAGTGTGGAATTCTCGAGTGAATTTCTGAAAAAATTGCCATTGTGGTGATCAAAATTTGCCTTTTAGTGAAACCATTTTTGTTGTGGTAAACTTGCGATGATTTTCTTTGGAAATTTGCAAAGACGCATTATTCAGAATTAGTCAGTCAAAGTTTAAACCATCTGTTAAAATAAATGTGCATTCCCTACTTGTAATTTGAAAAATACGCCTTTTTGGTCATCAAAATTTTCTTTTTAGTGCAACCATATTTGTTGTGATAAACTTACGATTGCTTTCTTTGGAAATTTGTAAAAACACATTATTCAGAAATAGTCTCTCAAAATTTTAACCATCTGTTGAAATTAATGTGGAACTTCCACGCGGTTTTACAGGTGTTTTAAAAAGTTTTTTAAGAATCAGTTAAAAATTCTTGCTAAGCTTGAGTCTACAGGTAGTGCCATAGCTCCGTGGCTCTATATAACGAGCCGCCCCTGTACCCAAGTGCACCGATTGGAACTTTTGTTAAAAAATGCAACTTTTTTAATAATCATCGTAGACTATTGAAGTATACCTTCTTTTGCCGTTAAAAAATTCTTCAATAGCAAAAAAATTGAAATTTATACTTATGTAATATATCCATAAACAAATAAGGTGTATATTTCGGCTCTACCATTTAATCATTTTGCCATGTTTAGTATTGTAATACGTTCACTAAGATAAATTTATTTTAGCTCCACTTGGGTATATTTTTAGCAGCAGAGGGGCCAAAAATAATGAACAAATAGCAGGAAAGGGAATCGCTCTTCACACAAGTGTATTAGGGAGAGGGCTGTCCGTGCCACGAAATAATCGAATGTATGTGTGATTCACGCTATGCTGACTACAACGAGGGGAGCTTTTGTAACCACTGAAACATAATACGTTCATTGAAGTTCCTTTATGTACCTTGTATATATTAGAAACAAATTAGGCCACCCAAAAATTTACTCATGCGTCATATTGATAGCACAGTAGTATAGTAAATGTATTATGCGCGTTTTATGATCGAATAATGTATCCTTTTATGAAAAGCTTAAGTACACAGTGCCATAACTAGCCTCTTCCATAAATGACGTCAAAGGTTTCAGGGCGGAGGTGTCAGCGGAATTGTGACAGTCTGAAACTAGACTCAAAGATGCATGGTGTGACAGAGGTGGAAGTTTTATGGAAGCTGCCTTATGTGTGTTAATTCTTGGGTCATATTATTTTTAAAATAATTGTCAATTGCATTTTCGCGCCCTCTTCATCCCCGAGTAGGTGCTGTAAATACGACACTGCAAGTACGTAACGGTAATTCACGGCAGCTTCGTATAATCCATAGCAAGACTTATTTTTATGAGATAAGAGAAAATGGTACGTTAAAAGACACCTAGTTACATGATGAATAAAATTTACACTATCATTGATACACACATCAATCAACAAAGATAACTACTCCACTGACCCAAATCCCTACAAAAACACACAACACACGCTACAATCAATTATAAAATTTGCAGACTCAAGTGCCTCCGATGCTGTAATCTAGTTCTCCACTTGAAGGCTTTATGAAACGTGCAGGAGGCGCCCCGTTATCTGGTCTCGGGCAAGTGCAAAAAGTGTCTTAATTTGATTTGTTTGCTTCCTATACGAAACGTGTTACGAGGTCGCATTTTGAAACGTAACGTTTCTCGATTATCTCGTTTGTAGAAAGTTAAATGGTTCCAATACGCCGATGGTTTTGCGTGTGTCCGAAGACCGCACCGCGCGGTGGCCTTTTGTCTGTAAGAAGTCAACGAGCAATTGTCGTTGTTGATGGTCGCGAATCGAGGAAGTGGAGTTTTCAGGTGGTCAGCATTGGCCCAAATATTGAGAAAATCAAATATTGTTATTCTGCGGTTTGATAATGAATTTCTTACTGTAATCAACGGTTTATAAAATCAAATGGAATTTTAGTGGGTGCAGGTACAAAACACTTGCTTATAATCGTGACTTTTTACTGCATGTTGTCCATAAATAAATAAAGCACAATCTAGATCAGCCATACTCAAAGTATGCTCCGCAGAGCCCTAAAACCTTTTTTTTTTGTTTTGTTTATTTTGGGGCTTTAATGTTTTAATCAATTTTAAAATTACATCGCCAAAAAAAGTGAGAACAACAAACATTTTTGAAAAGTGGGTAAAATTTTCTTCATCATTTTTTTAATACTAGCCTACATTTAAAATTAAAATGAACCATGAAACTATAAATTTAAATAGAAATAATAATCATGCCATCAAAATACAAGAAAGTAACATCATACTCCTGTCATCATTTTCGATTTTGTATGAATTTTACGAAAACGTATTGTAATCAGTTTTAAAATTTCGCTAAAATCGCCACATTTGACGTTTAAATCATGAAAATCTAACACGGAATTTGGCAGTTATGCAATTTCTAAAATCAAAATTACGATTTTTAATTCATAAAAATTGAAAAAGTGCGATTTTTGCATTTTACATTAATTTTACGAAAACATTTAATAATCAGTTTTAAAATAACACTAAAATCGCCATATTTTGACGTTTACATCATGAACATCGAACATTTGGTAGTTATGCAATTTTAAAAATCAAAATTACGATTTTAAAATCTTAAAAATTGATAAACTGCAATTTTTACAGTTTGCATTAATTTTACGAAAACATTTTATTATCAATTTTAAAATTAGACTTAAGTCGCCATATTTTGACATTCGAATCATGAAAATCGAACAACGCATTTGGCAGTTATTCAATTTCAAATATCAAAATTACGATTTTAAAATCTTAGAAATTCAAAAAGTACGTTTTTTGCAGTTTGCATTAATTTTACGAAAATATTTTACCATCAGTTTTAAAATAACACTAACGTCGCCATATTTTGACGTTCCAATCATGAAAATTGACCAATGAATTTGGCAGTTATGTAATTTCAAAAATCAAAATTACGATTTTAAAATCTTAGGAATTAAAAAAACGATTTTTGAATTTTTTATTAATTTTACAAAGACATTTTGTAACCAGTTTTAAAATTACACGAAAGTCGCCATATTTTGACGTTTGAATCATAAAAATCGAACAACGCATTTGGCAGTTATGCAATTTCAAACATTAAAATTACGATTTTAAAATTTTAGAAATTAAAAAAGTGCGATTTTTGCATTTTGTATTAATTTTACGAAAACATTTTGTAATCAGTTTTAAAATTACACTAACGTTGCTATATTTTGGCGTTTAAATCATAAAAATGGAACAACGCATTTGGCAATTTCAAAAATCAAAATTACGATTTCAAAATTTTAGAAATTCAAAAAAATGCGATTTTTGCATTTTGTATTAATTTTACGAAAACATTTTGTAATCAGTTTTAAAATTACACTAACGTTGTTATATTTTGGCGTGTAAATCATGAAAATGGAACAACGCATTTAGCAATTATGCAATTTCAAAATTAAAATTACGATTTTAAAATTTTAGAAATTAAAAAGGTGCGATTTTTGCAATTTGTAATAATTTTATAAAAATATTTTGTAATCAGTTTTAAAATTACACTAACGTTGTTATATTTTGGCGTTTGAATCATTAAAATCGAACAACGCATTTGGCAGTTATGCAATTTTAAAAATCAAAATTTCGATTTTAAGATTTTAGAAGTTAAAAAAGTGCGATTTTTGCATTTTGTATTAATTTTACGAAAAATTTTGTACTCAGTTCTAAAATTACACATCAACGTCGCTGTATTTCTACGTTTGAATCATGAAAGTCGAACAACGCATTTGGTAGTTATGCAATTTCAAAAATAAAAATTATGATTTTAAAATCTTAAAAATGGAAAAAATGCAATTTTTATATTTTGTATTAATTTAAAGAAAACATTTTGTAATTATTTTTTAAATTACATTAACGTTGTTATATTTTGGCGTTTGAATCATGAAAATCGAACAACGCATTTGGTAGTTATGTAATTTCAAAAATAAAAATTATGATTTTAACATCTTAAAAATGGAAAAAGTGCAATTTTTATATTTTGTATTAATTTTACGAAAACATTTTGTAATTATTTTTCAAATTATGCAATTTAAAAAATCAAAATTACGATTTTAAAATGTTAGAAATTAAAAAAGCACGATTTTTGCATTTAGTATTAATTATACGAAAAAAGTTTGTAATCAGTTTTAAAATTTGCCATATTTTGAAGCTTGATTAATTAAAATCGAACAACGGGTTGGACAGTTGTACAATTTAAAAAATCAAAATCGCAATTTTAAATTCTTTTACTTTGAAAACGAGCAATTTTGAGCTTTTACATTGATTTCACGAAAACATTTCTTAATTCGTTCTTAAATTGCACCGAATTTTCTACATTTTGACGGGAGAATAATTAAAATCTGACAACGCGCTTGGAAGTTGTCCAATTTCAGAAATAAAAATTGCAACTTTTAAATCTTTTGACTTTGAAAACGAGTCATTTCGACATTTTACGTTGGTTTCACATTTCTTAACTCGGTTTTAAATTGAACTAAATTCTCAAAAGTTTAAGGCTGGAATCATTGAAATCTGACAACGCGTTTGACAGTTGTGCAGTTTTATAAATCAAAATCGCAAAACGTTTTGGGTTGATTTCGCCAAAATATTTATTAATCAGTTTTTAAACTGCAGAAAATTTTCCGCATTTTGATGTAAAAATCATTAAAATCGGACAACGCGTTTGGTAGCGTAATTTAAAAAATTAAAATCGCGAACTTTGCATTTTGTATTCATTTCACGCAGGGGCGGAGAGGGAACAAATATTTAAAAGAATTGATTGAAAACACAAAGTAAACATTTATTTTCAAAATATCGTAAGGTGATCTGTCACGAAGATAAAAAAAAATCTTTCCTCGTTTTTACGTTTTTTTTTTTTAAGTTCCTCTAATTTTTGAAAAAACTACGCAAAATATCATAGAAGCTTCCTTTTGGTGGTATAAAGGAGAAAATCACATGATGGCCGAATCAACTTTTTTTTTAATATTTTTGATTGTGTGTTCTCTGTTATGATATTAACCTTCCGGGCCGATCTCTACGTCTGTGAGACCCGGTGCGCGAATAAACGTTCGTCAATTTTCAGCAAACTGTTTTTTTCGAGTTGTTTAGCCGAGTACCTTAATAATTTCTTCTTTAGTTCACGTTTGGAAAGCAGAGAGTTTGTATGATATTTTAGTTACTTGAAATTAAAAAAATAAAATTTAGTCAAATTTTAGGTAGGAGACTAAACTGTGCAAATAACGATTTCACGCTCCTCTAATGAAATTTAAAAAAAAAACTTATATAAACATTACGTACGGTATTATTCGACTTATCTCAATGTGGATCTTATTGCGAAAGGTCGGGCAATAAACCGGTCAGAGTTTAATTGCGGATGGGGGGCAAAGTTCTCCGAGGGTAATTACTGCCCAAAAAGATAATAATAATAAACCGTGCTCGGAAACGTGATTAGATCATTTCTATGTTGTAAACGCTTTATTTACCTGGGCATTAACTTTGACATTAACGAAAAGTTTCTGCGTTAATTTACGTATTACCGGTGTGTGGCAATGCGTTTATGAAACAATGAACGTTGCTGGCCTACTCGGCTTTCACCCTAAGTAAAGTAATTAGGGGTATTTAGGAGCTAATGATCGCCATGAACTGATTATGAAACTTTTTTAATTCAAAAATGCTAGGGACACACAGACACACTTTTTTCTCTAAAAAATTTCCGTTTAAAAATTGTATGAAAACATTATCACGATCCCAATACTTTCCCACAAAGTAAAAATCGGTAAATATTCATAATATCTGAAAATGTCCGTTTACGCCATCAAATCGGAAATAGTTACTCTACTTTCTCCATTACGAAGTACGAGAAAGTATTGTGATCGTGAAATGTTTTGTAAAAACCTTTTAATGGAAATATTCGTTTTGAGGTCCCTAGAGGATATTCACCCTAAATTATGATTATTTAAAAACCATAAACACCCTTTCTCTGAATTTTGAAATAAATTTATGCAAATAAAGAGTAAATTTGCGAAAAAAATCAATAATTTTCGAGTTTTCTTTGCGTTCAATTTGAATTTTTCAAAGCCGGGTTTTAAATTTTCACAGTCGGGCCGGGCTTTAAAAAATCCTCTTCTGCAGGGCTCTGATACAAATATAGACATAATTATACAACACACGAAAAAATGAAACAGAAATAATATAATATACTTTACAAAATTAAACACAGTACTCATGACTTAATAGAGTGTGATTCAAATCTAAATTAGATAAAAAAATTATTAATATTTATTTTAAATAAATAAAACACCCTGTATATATTTTTTTTATTTTCAGATACCAGAGATTGATCATTATTAATGCCGGAAACTTTATTCGTCTAAATCAAAATGCATTCACTAGAATTATGTCCAGTAATTGTAAAAGAAATTTTAACCCCTGTAATTGTATACAGGGTGTCTATTTAAAAGCGAGCAATGCTGGACATAAAAAAGATATAAAAAAATTCTCAAAACCGTTTCTATGGTATCTGGGGAAATCAGTGACGGTTCGCGGGGTTTTTTCTGGTACGGCCGAGGTAACAAGGGTGGCAATACAAATAGGTAGGGTCGCTTGCAGAGACGGCTGGCTGAGTGATCGCACCTATCTGTATTACCACCTCTTGTTACTTTGTGATACCTCATTGGAAAGTTCTTGAAAATTGATATACTTCTTTTTTTTTCTAGTTTGAAGTGAAATTTAATATTTTTTTCAAGTTTTTAAAGTTTATCATGAGATTTTTTTCTTTCCCTAATGAAAATTTCCATTTTTGGAGTACACTGGTTTTATTGATTATTTTTAGGGTAAAATTTAATCATTTTATTTTAAATTTTGAAAGTTTTTCATGTAATATTTTAATTCTCCAAATTTAGAAGAATAATAATACGTTTCAAAAATAATTTAGAGTAATAAAATTCCTTAAATGTGAAATTTCTTAAATATCCGTAAATTCTAAACATTTGTAAAGTATACTATTGAAATTATATTATATTTTTTTTAATGTTTAAAGTTTATCGTGTAAAATTTTACTTTTCCAAATTGAAAACGTCATGAGTCGTTTATAAATTAAGTTAGAGTAAAATTTCTTGAATGTCCTTAAATTCTAAACATTTGTAGAGTATACAGATTTTATTGATTTTTTTTTTTAGATTGAAATTCAATATTTTTCAAAGTTTATCATGAGATTTTTAACTTTCCCAAATTAAAATTCCGTTAAATTCTAAACAATACATTATTATTTATAATTTGTAATGTACGTAATGTACGCATAAATAAAAAAACTTCAGCCTAGTAAACAGCATTAAACTTCTTCCACAAGGTGCATAATACTTCCCTCTGTAATCACGTGATACTTCCTCCATACTTTATATGAAACACGATTGAACGTATTGAAAATGATTACATTTACCAATAATAATTGTAAAGTATTAAATTCTAAACATTTTTGAAGTATACTGTTTTTATTGAATTTTTTTTAGGGTAAAATTTAATATTTTTTTCAAATTTTGAAAGCTTATCATGTATTATTTGAATTTTCTACATTTAAATGAATAATGACACCTTTCACAATTAACTTTAAAGTAAAATTCCTTAAATGTCCTTAAATTCTGAACATTTGTGGAGTACACTGATTTTATTGCATTTCTTGGAGTGAAAATATTTTTTTTCAAATTTTTTATGTTTATGGTTATAAAAATATGGACATAATTCGTTTCAAAATTGATTTAGAATAAAATTTTTTGAATATCCTTAAATTCTGAACATTCGTGGAGTACACTAATTTTATTGAATGTTTTTAGAGTAAAATTTAATATTTTTTTCACATTTTCTTTTTTACCTTTACTTTTCCAAATTTAAAACGTCATAAGTTATTTTAAAATTAAGTGAGAGTACATTTTCTTCAATATCTTCACTTTATAAATCTATGTAGAGTATACAGATTTTATTGATTTTTTCAGATTAAAATTTAATTTTTTTTTTCATTTTTAAAGTTTATCATGCGATTTTTTATTTTCCCAAATTGAAAAGGACATAATTCGTTTCAAAATTGATTTAGAATAAAATTTCTTAAATATCCTTAAATTCTGAACATTTGTGGAGTACACTAATTTTATTGAATGTTTTTAGAGTAAAATTTAATATTTTTTTCACATTTTCTTTTTTACCTTTACTTTTCCAAATTTAAAACGTCATAAGTTATTTTAAAATTAAGTTAGAGTACATTCTTCAATATCTCTACTTTATAAATCTTTGTAGAGTATACAGATTTTATTGATTTTTTCATATTGAAATTTAATAATTTTTTCAAATTTTTAAACATAAAAATTTGTGGAGAACACGAATTTTGTTAATTTTTTTTTAGGGTGAAATTTAATAATTTTCTCAAATTTTGAAAATTTATCATGTAATATTTTAATTTTCCACATTTAAAACAATAATAACATGTTTCAAAATTAAGTTACAGTCAAATTCCTGGAATATCCTTAAATTCTAAATATTTGTGGAGTAAGCTGATATTATTAAATGCAGTTTCAGTGGGACACCCTGTATATACAAAACACATAATTAATTCTAAAAAGGTTAAAATGGACACAAAGTGTTGATTATGCAATTACATTTAATTACCCTTTGCAGTGGATAAATCAATATTTAATGGCATTTAGTGGAACTGCTGAATAAATTTTAAATGAAATAATTGCACAGCACGGTGGTTGTAATTGTAATTAAACACGTCGAACAGTTTGACTTTTTGACGAACGCCTAAAAAAGTAAATCGCTAATTGTTGGGTGTGCGTTACACTAATTTCAATTACTAGTATTTCATCAAATACGTGGACGGTAATCGATTGGATTACGTGCACGTGAAATGTATGTTTAATGTTTGTTGATTAAAAAATGAATGATTGTTTTTAAATATATAACAGGCGAAGGTTTTTGGTCCTTGACCGCCCTTTTGTAAATCGGATTTTCGTCGCCCCGTTATTCTTGTGTGTACGGAGGCACGGGTTTGCCCGGGAGCGTCATCCCTTGCCGAAAAATATTTTTACCCCTCTGCGGGGCAAGGAACGTTAGTTTCAGGTGGATATACCCGACGAGTAAGGGCTTCTTCTCCCACTATTTACAGGTGCCAGTTAAAACAGTGGAATTTAAGATCCAAATACGCTATAATAGAATTATGACTCAATTAGGGGCCGCGGGGGCCCAGTGAGTAGAGCTCCTCCTTACGGGCCTCGTGGTCGTGGGTTCGAATCCCATCTGCGCGGTTACTTTTTCGGAACGAAAAATGGCCGTGTGGATCCATGGATGTTTAGTGTATGTCCCTTTCATCATTATAAATGATTATTATACAAATTATCGGTTGTGGCAGAATGAACATTTAATAGTGTACTAGCGATTCCCCGTGAAAAATCACGGCAAGGCACTAAGTCGCTTACGATTAGTGAAAACACGTCGTAATTTATGAATTGCAAAGTGAGAGTAGGTAAATGTATCTTATATATTTCTTTTGCAAAAAAGGGGACCCCAAAATTACCATTGTTTACAATAAGTTAAAGTCCTTCGTTTTTAATTTGTAATAAGCATCAATAGTAATATGCATCTATGTAATGAAGAAACTGTGAGTGGTAACCTGAACTTGAAAAAGGTGTACTCTCCGATCTGATAAATCTAGAAATATATTGCACATCAAAGCACACCCATTCATGCCTCCCCTGCATTATATACGAGCGACGAACAGTAAAATTACACAAAAAGCAAAAATGGAGAACCGTTGCTGCGAATGAAAGTAATTACAAAAATCACGCCCACGGCAGCGCGCCACGCGCACCCGAAGAGGAGTCATCATCTCTCGAGGAGGAATCCTCATCCTCGTCTCGTTTTGACTTTCGAAACAGGTTTTATGAAATCAGTCAGGTTCACGGCCAAACAGCGAAAACCGGCTCTTTCAGCATATCATTAAACTGTTAAATTGCCATGCACTTGTTGGATGAAATTACGACGTGGCCGCGGTGCAGTTAATAAATGCACACTAAACGCACACATTATTGATTTATGGGTACGATCGTCTGGTGGTGTTACCAAGGATCATTCCATCCGGCAGCTGGAGTTGTTAGATTTTATTGAACTGGGTGCGCCAACATTGTGTACATGTAGATTTTGAAAACTGTGGCATAATTTATTACTTGGAATATATCAGTAATTAGTTGCAAATATTCAACTGGTCATGGAACAGTGACGAGTTTAATGGATTCGATTGAAAAACACTGTCCGTTAGCTTGCGATCTAAATACTTGTCAATGTCACGTAGATCAAATGCAAGAAGACCAAAGTGGATAAGTAACTTCAGATTTTTTGGCCGTGCGGGTCCCTGGGTGTCTAGTGTTTGTCCCCATTTCATTTAAATATGAATTATTACTATATATCGGTAGTGGCTGAATGCCCTAGCTGGCTAAGCCTATTCCCTATCATCCTCGATACCCTAACCCGAACTCCTGTCAATCATCGTTTCTTAAAAAAAAAAATATTTTCCGAAGATGTAAAAAATTACTCCATTGCAATATCCAATAATGCTGCCTTTGACGTTATTCTTTATAATGTACTGTTATTTCATGTATATAATTTTGTGAATAAAGATGTATTATTATTAATATTAAATAAATAAAGGAAAATTTAAGTCTTTGTTTCAAAAAAGAAATTAGGGTGGACTAAAATATACTCTAATAAAGATTCTAATTTCTAGATTAAAATTTTTGATTAGAGCTCCGCGTGTTTTGAACCTCAATTTGGTCATAAAAACAAATATGAATTTTCGGTGTAAAAACATCTGTAGTTAAAAGGTAATGGAAGATGACCTCGTAGTCGCCGCCAACAAGAAAAACATCTTTAGCAGTGGTGGCGAACCCATGAGCTGCGGGTCACTCACTGACCCACGAAAGCTTTTTATATGACCCACGCGTTGATTTTTATTAACTGATTTTTAATATCATAAAAGAGAGAACGACAATCGAAAATATAGGAAAATTAAAGTAGAAATGTTTAACGTCAAAATTATAAAAAAAATCTAGTGGACGTTGTCTTTCCGATTTTCTATCGGGTATTTCACGCAACCTCGATGTAAATTTATGAAAAATTGTAATAATTTTGTTGACCCGAAAAAAAAATATAAAAACAATCGCTACTCATTTGAAACTTTCCAGTATCACTCAATACTAATTCAAGATTGATTATGTAAATAATTACAATATATTCCGTCTATAATTTTTGCGATATTTTTATGCAAACATGGTGAAATTTATTAAAAATTGTAATAATTTTGTTGACCCGAAAAAAATATAAAAACAATCGCTACTCATTTGAAACTTCCCAGTATCACTCAATATTCATTCAAGATTGATTATGTGAAAAATGACAATACATTCCATCAATATCTTTTAAGATATTTCAGTGTAAATTTTTGCAAAATTGTAATAATTTTGTTGGCTGGAAAAAAATATAAAGATAATTGCTATTCGTTTGAAACTTCTCAATATCACTCAATATTAATTTAAGAATGATTATGTGGAAAATTACAATATATTCCATCAATAGCTTTTAAGATATTTCAGTGTGAATTTGTGCAAAATTGTAATAATTTTCTTGGCTCGAAAAAAATATAAAGACAATTGCTACTCATTTGAAACTTCCCAGTATCACTCAATATTAATTTAAGATTGATTATGTGAAAAATTACAATACATTCCATCAATAGCTTTTAAGATATTTCAGTGTAATTTTTTGCAAAATTGTAATAATTTTGTCGACTCGAAAAAAATATAAAGACAATTGCTGCTCATTTCAAACTTCTCAGTATCACACAATATTAATTCAAGATGGATTATGTGAAAAATTACAATATATTCCGTCTATAGTTTCTGCGATATTTTCATGCAAACATGGTGAAATTTATTAAAAATTGTAATAATTTTGTTGACACGAAAAAAATATAAAAACAATCGCTACTCATTTGAAACTTCCCAATATCACTCAATATTAATTCAAGATTGATTATGTGAAAAATTACAATATATTCCGTCTATAGTTTTTGCGATATATTCATGCGAACACAGTGTAAATTTATTAAAAATTGTTATAATTTTGTTCACTCGAAAAAAATATAAAAACAATTGCTACTCACTTGAAACTTTTCAAAATCACTCAAGATTAAATCAAGATTGATTTTGTGAAAAATTACAATACATTCCGTCGATAATTTTTGCCATATATTCATGCGAACACGGTGTAAGTTTATTAAAAATTGTTATAATTTTGTTGACTCGAAAAAAATATAAAAACAATTGCTACTTATTTGAAACTTCTCAGGATCACTCAATATTAATTCAGGATTGATTATGTAAAAAATTACATCAAAAGCTTTTGCGATATTGTATGCAAACCCGCTGTAAATTTAAGAAAAATTAAAATTATTTTGTTGACTCCAGAAAAAATATAAAAACATTTACTTTCACTTGAAACATTTCAAAATCAGTTAATATTAATTCAAAAATGATTTGATATAAAATTACAATACATTGCGTCAATAGCTTCTGCGATATTTTGGTGTAAATTTAAGAAAAAAATGTAATAATTTTGTTGATTCGAAAAAAATATAAAAACAATTGCTACTCATTTAAAACTTCTCAGGATCACTCAATATTAATTTAGAATTGATTATGTGAAAAATTACATCAATAGCTCTTGCGATATTTCATGCAAACACAGTGTAAATTTAAGAAAAATTAAAATTATTTTGTTGACACGAAAAAAATATGAAAACAATTGATTTCCACTTGAAACTTTTCAAAATCACTAAATATTAATTCAAGAATGTTTCGGTGAAAAATTACAATACATTAAATCAATAGCTTTTGCGATATTTCGGTGTAAATTTATGAAAAATTGTAATAATTTTGTTGACTCGAAAAAAATATAAAAACAATTGCAATCAGCTTGAGACTTCTCAAAATCACTCAATATTAATTTATGATTGGTTTTATGAAAAATTATAATCCATTTCGTCAATGGCTTTTACAATATTTCTTGTAAACACCATGTTAATTTATATAAAATTATAATCATTTTGTTGACTCGAAAAAAATATGAAAACAATTGATTTCTACCTGAAACTTTTCAAAATCACTCAATATTAATTCAAAAATGATTTGGTGTAAAATTACAATACAGTAAATCAATAGTTTTTGCGATATTTCGGTGTAAATTTATGAAAAATTGTAATAATTTTGTTGACTCCAAAAACAATTGTTATTCACTTGAAACTTTATAAAATCACTTAATATTAAGTCAAGAATAATTTGGTATAAAATTACAAAACATCATGTTAATAGCTTTTAGCGACTTTTCGGTGTAAATTTATGAAAAATTATAATAATTTTGTTGACCGGAAAAAAATATAAAAACAATTTCTACTCATTTGAAAATTCTCAAAATCACTCGATTTTCATTCAAGAATGGTTTGGTAAAAAATTACAATATATTCGGTCAATAGCTTTTGCGATATTTCGGTGTAAATTTATAAAAAATTGTAATAATTTTGTTTTTGAAAAAAATATAAAAACAATTGCAATCAGCTTGAGCCTTCTCAAAATCACTCAATATTAATTTAAGATTGGTTTTATGAAAAATTAAAATACATTTCATCAATGGCTTTCATAATATTTCTTGTAAATTTATGAAAAATTTTAATCATTTTGTTGACTCGAAAAAAATATGAAAACAATTGCTTTCCACTTGAAACTTTTCAAAATCAATCAATGTTAATTCAAGAATGATTTGGTATAAAATTACAACACATTCCATCAATGGCTTTTGCGATATTTCCGTGTAAATTTATTAAAAATTGTAATAATTTTGTTGACTCGAAAAAAATATAAAAAAAATTGCTACTCATTCGAAACTACTCAGTATCATTCAATTTTAGTTCGAAATTGATTATATGAAAAATTACAATACATTCCTTTGATAGTTTTCGTGATATGTTCATGCAAACACGGTGTAAATTTATGACAAATTGTAATAATTTTGCCGACTCAAAAAAAATATAAAAATAATTGCTTTTCATTTAAAAGTTCTCAATATCACTCAATATTAATTCAAGACTGATTTTGTTCACTATCTCATCGTCTTCATCTACTGTAGCCGGTGTACGAGGGTAGATTTTTGTGAGGTATTCCTAGCCATAAAAAGAAGCAAGTAACAAACACATTTCTTGTGTTTAAGGTTAGGTCTGTGCGTTAAAATATTTATAATTCAGCTTGATTTAAGTTCGAGTTCACTTGGATTATCCTGTAACATTATAAATAAAATATAAAATAAGCCAATTGGAATTTGGCATTCAATTTCAAGCACGAATCCGGCGCCTTCACCATTTGTGCATTTATTAAATTCCCAAGTAATCTCTACTTATTTTCAAAAAATGAATAAAAATTCATAATTAATTAATGAAATAGCAGGAATGCTATAGTAATACAGTAGACTTTAACTTGGATTTTTTTAATGTTCCATTTTAACCAGACTTGTGTAAAACCTTGTAGTTATAACATTAATAAATTATTATTATTATTAATCTACCGAAACATGGTCCATTTTCAAAAAATCGAAAGTCATTGTTAGACCTAGTTTGGGTTCGATATTTTTGGCCATATATGTTCTAACGGATTTTATTAATAATATTAAGTAATAAAAGAAGACACGTATTCTTCATTTTTGTTTAAATATATTTTTTTAACTTAACACCTTTATGAAATTTGGTCAATTTTCAAAAAATCAAAAGTCATCGTTAGGCTTAGTTTAGTTTCGATATTTTCGGCCACAAATGTTCTAACGGGCTTTATTAATAATATTAAGTAATAAAAAATTACACATATTTTTCATTTTGTTTAAATATTTTTTTAACTTCGCACTATTAAGAAATTTGGATAATTTTCAAAAAATCAAAAGTCATTGTTAGGCTTAGTTTAGGTTCGATATTTTCGGCCATAAATATTCTAACGGGTTTTATTAATAATATTAAGTAATAAAAAAGGATATATATTATTCATTTTCGTTTAAATAATTTTTTAACTTAACACTTTTATGAAATTTGGATAATTTCCAAAAAAATCAAGTCATTGCTAGGCCTAGTTTAGGTTCGATATTTTCGGCCATAAATATTCTAACGGGTTTTATCAATAATATTAAGTAATAAACGAATGACACATATTTCTCATTTTCCTTTAAATAGGTCACTATCGGTCTGATCACAAATGTCAAAATTTTAAAGTGTCTGTAAATGTTTGAAATTAAAAAAAAATGAAGCTTATCAGTTATATTTAATACTGAAATTTAAGCACAAGAAATTTATATGATTCACTTTGTACACGCAAACTTGGAACAGTTTTCATTACCCACCACATGCCACCCATTCAAACTTCCTCGTACTATTCAGTCCTTAATCTGAGCTAATAACAACTAATTGGCACAATTAATACTACAATTTAGTTGCATCTGTGCACACAAATTAATACATTACGTGCAACTGCCAGAATTAGATCCATTCATTCACCATTCATTACAACTACAACAATTACGTCCACAACATGAATCATCCGGATACTCCGCCGGACCTAATTATTATCCTACGTGCAATTTTACATTCAACGTACAAAGAAAAAATGTCTTTGCAAAATTAATTGTTCTCTCCTTGAAATTTCCCAGGCAATTAAAAAGACACACATAATGTAATGAAAAGAATATACGCAGCCGTGAACTCTGCACTTGAACAGAAAATCATCTCTATAATTAGCATTTCATTGAAAACAATTCTGCGCAAACAAATACTTAAAGACCACTCGTGTCCTGGATTAACTCAAGAGATGAGGTAATTTGCATTATTTGATCTACAGAGAAAGTTTGTAGGTATATGAAGGGAAAGTTGACAAATAATGAAAAAGTGTACCGGGGTCGTAAGTTAACTAGTATTGTTGAGTGTTTTAAAAACTTTCTTATTATTGAATCATTCTGTATTCATGCTCTTCATTAAATTCATTTCATTTCCGCCAAAGATATGGCAATTGTTTTATTGGAAAATCAAAAATGCATTGTTTTTTTTAATGAATTTTGGACTTTTAAAGCAAATTCCGTGACTGATTAATTGTTTACAATTTTTCAAAGCGTTGAATGCGACTTTCAATTTTGCATCTTATGCTTGGAAAGTTGCTGTTTCATTTCCGCCAAAGATATGGCAATTGTTTGAATGGAAAATCAAAAATGTATTGTTTTTTAATGAATTTTGGACTTTTAAAGGAAATTTCGTGACTGATTAATTTTTTACAATTTTTCAAAACGTTGAATGCAATTCTCAATTTTGCATCTTATGTTTGGAACGTTGTTGTTTTATTTCCGCCAAAGATATGGCAATTGTTTTAATAGAAAATCAAAAATGCATTGTTTTTTAATAAATTTTAGACTTTTAGAGCAAATTCTGTGGCTGATTATTTTTTTTTACAATTTTTTAAAGCATTGAATGCAATTCTCAATTTTGCATTTTATGTTTAGAAAGTTGCTGTTTCATTTCCGCCAAAAGAGATGGCAATTGTTTTAATAGAAAATCAAAAATGCATTGTTTGTTAATAAATTTTGGACTTTTAAAGGAAATTTCGTGACTGATTAATTTTTTACAATTTTTCAAAACGTTGAATGCAATTCTCAATTTTGCATCTTATGCTTGGAAAGTTGCTGTTTCATTCCCGCCAAAGATATGGCAATTGTTTTAATAGAAAATCAAAAATGCATTGTTTTTTAATAAATTTTAGACTTTTAGAGCAAATTCCGTGACTGATTAATTTTTTACAATTTTTCAAAGCGTTGAATGCAATCCTCAATTTTGCATCTTATGATTGAAAAGTTGCTGTTTCATTTCCGCCAAAGATGTGGCAATTGTTTTAATAGAAAATCAAAAATGCATTGTTTTTTTAATGAATTTTGGACTTTTAAAGCAAATTCCGGGTCTGGTTAATTTTTTACATTTTTCAAAGCGTTGAATGCAATTCTCAATTTTGCATATTATGTTTGGAAAGTTGCTGTTTCATTTCCACCAAAGGTATGGCAATTGTTTTAATGGAAAATCAAAAATGCATTGTTTTTTAATGAATTTTGGACTTTTAAAGCAAATTCCGTGACTGATTAATTTTTTACAATTTTCCAAAGAGTTGAATGCAATTCTCAATTTTGCATCCTATGTTTAGAAAGTTGCTGTTTCATTTCCGCCAAAGATATGGCAATTGCTTTAATGGAAAATCAAAAATGCATTGTTTTTTAATGAATCTTGAGATTTTAAAGCAAATTCCATGACTGATTAATTTTTTACAATTTTTCAAATCGTTGAATGCAATCCTCAATTTTGCAACTTATGTTTGGAAAGTTGCTGTTTCATTTCCGCCAAAGATATGGCAATTGTTTTAATTGAAAATCAAAAATGCATTATTTTTTTTAATGAATTTTGGACTTTTAAAGCAAATTCCATGACTGATTATTTTTTTACAATTTTTCAAAGCGTTGAATGCAATTCTCAATTTTGCAAGTTATGTTTGGAAAGTTGCTGTTTCTTTTCCGCCGAAGATATGGCAATTGTTTTAATACAAAATCAAAAATGCATTGTTTTTTAATGAATTTTGGACTTTTAAGGCAAATTCCGTGACTGATTATTTTTTTACAATTTTTCAAAGCGGTAAATGCAATCCTCAATTTTGCATCTTATGTTTGGAAAGTTGCTGTTTCCTTTCCGCCAAAGATATGGTAATTGTTTTAATGGAAAATCAAAAATGCTTTGTTTTTTAATGAATTTTGGACTTTTGAAGCAAATTCCGTGACTGATTATTTTTTACAATTTTTCAAAGCGTTGAATGCAATCCTCAATTTTGCAACTTATGTTTGGAAAGTTGCTGTTTCGTTTCCGCCAAAGATATGGCAATTGTTTTAATGGAAAATCAAAAATGCATTGATTTTTGATGAATTTTGGACTTTTAAAGAAAATTCCGTGACTGATTAATTTTTTACAATTTTTCAAAGCGTTGAATGCAATTCCCAATTTTGCATCTTCTGTTTGGAAAGTTGCTGTTTCATTTCCGCCAAAGATATGGCAATTGTTTTAATGGAAAATCAAAATGCATTGTTTTTTTAATAAATTTTGGACTTTTAAAGCAAATTCCGTGATTGATTCATTTTTTACAATTTTTCAAAGCGTTGAATGCAAATCTCAATTTTGCATCTTATGTTTGGAAAGTTGCTGTTTCATTTCCGCCAAAGATATGGCAATTGTTTTAATGGAAAATCAAAAATGCATTGATTTTTGATGAATTTTGGACTTTTAAAGAAAATTCCGTGACTGATTAATTTTTTACAATTTTTCAAAGCGTTGAATGCAATTCCCAATTTTGCATCTTCTGTTTGGAAAGTTGCTGTTTCATTTCCGCCAAAGATATGGCAATTGTTTTAATGGAAAATCAAAATGCATTGTTTTTTTAATAAATTTTGGACTTTTAAAGCAAATTCCGTGATTGATTCATTTTTTACAATTTTTCAAAGCGTTGAATGCAAATCTCAATTTTGCATCTTATGTTTGGAAAGTTGCTGTTTCATTTCCGCCAAAGATATGGCAATTGTTTTTATGGAAAATCAAAAATGCATTGTTTTTTAATGAATTTTGGACTTTCAAAGGAAACTCCGTGACTGATTAATTTTTTACAATTTTTCAAAGCGTTGAATGCAATCCTCAATTTTTCATCTTATGTTTGGAAAGTTGCTGTTTTATTTCCGCCAAAGATATGGCAATTGTTTTAATGGAAAATCAAAAATGCTTTATTTTTTAATGAATGTTGGACTTTTAAAGCAAATTCCGTGACTGATTATTTTTTTTACAATTTTTCTAAGCGTTGAATGCAATTCTCAATTTTGCATCTTATGTTTGGAAAGTTGCTGTTTCATTTCCGCCAAAGATATGGCAATTGTTTTAATGGAAAATCAAAAATACATTGTTTTTTAATGAATTTTGGACTTTCAAAGCAAATTCTGTGACTGATTAATTTTTTACAATTTTTCAAAGCGTTGAATGCAATCCTCAATTTTGTATCTTATGTTTGGAAAGTTGCTGTTTTATGTCCACCAAAGATATGGCAATTGTTTTAATGGAAAATCAAAAATGCATTGTTTTTTAATGAATTTTGGACTTTTAAAGCAAATTCCGTGACTGGTTAATTTTTTACAATTTTTCAAAGCGTTGAATGCAATTCCCAATTTTGCAACTTATGTTTGGAAAGTTGCTGTTTCATTTCCACCACAGATATGGCAATTGTTTTAATGGAAAATCAAAAACGCATTGGTTTTTAATGAATTTTGGACTTTTAAAGCAAATTCCGTGACTGGTTAATTTTTTACAATTTTTCAAAGCGTTGAATGCAATTCCCAATTTTGCATTGTATGTTTAGAAAGTTGCTGTTTCATTTCCGCCAAAAGAGATAGCAATTGTTTTATTGGAAAATCAAAAATGCATTGTTTTTAAATAAATTTTGGACTTTTAAAGAAAATTCCGTTACTGGTTAATTTTTTACAATTTTTCAAAGCGTTGAATGCAATCCTCAATTTTACATCTTATGTTTGGAAAGTTGCTGTTTCTTTTCCACCAAAGATATGGCTATTGTTTTAATAGAAAATCAAAAATGCATTGTGTTTTAATGAATTTTTGACTTTTAGAGCAAATTCCGTGACTGATTAATTTTTTTACAATTTTTCAAAGCGTTGAATGCAATTCCCAATTTTTCATCTTATGTTTGGAAAGTTGCTATTTCATTTCCACCAAAGATATGGCAATTGTTTTAATGGAAAATCAAAAATTCATTGTTTTTTAATAAATTTTGGACTTTTAGAGCAAATTTCGTGACTGGTTAATTTTTACAATTTTTCAAAGCGTTGAATGCAATCCTCAATTTTTTATCTTATGTTTAGAAAGTTGCTGTTTCATTTCCGCCAAAGATATGGCGATTGTTTTAATGGAAAATTAAAAATGCGTTGTTTTTTAATAAATCTTGGGCTTTTAAAGCAAATTCCTGGACTGATTCCCAGGTGATGATGACTAGATCCGAAATCGGTCGGTACTTTTACGCTGATGGGGAATTATAATGTAATGCTTTAATAAATTAAATTTTTGTAATTAAGTCGTTTTATTTAGTGAACTCTACTAAGCAAATAAAATTGTATTAGGAGAGGGTGGATGTAATCAGTAGACAAACAGAATTCTGGAGAATACCTTAGAAAATAAAACGTTTTAGTTTAAATTTTATTGTATGTACGTATAAATATTATTTTGATTGCTTGATTTTCGACATTTCTTCTAAAACTACTTCTAAAGATTTAAAACTAAAAAGTTATGGGATAAAGTGTACACAAAGGTGATTTTATATTTTAGAGCTATACAGGCAGTGTTTTGTTTGATCTAAATACATATAAATATACATTATATTTACATTCAACTGCATAGATACAGTGGCGTAGCGTTGGAAAAATTTTCCCTCATTAAAAAGTGTATTTTAATATAGGTTATACTTATGTCCAATAAAACTAATCAAATTATATTATTGACCGAAGGACGCGTTGGATGTTTGGGGGGGGGGAGCGATTCATCTCTGGCCCCCTATACGCTACGCCATTGCATTGCAACAAAACGCTACAAAATGATGTTCCGGTAGACATAAAATGGAATCATGACACTTTTATGACTATTAATTACTTTATTCGAATTAAAGTCATTACGCGCCTTGAACGTCGGCATTTACACATTCACGTTCATCCCGTCGTGGAATAGAATTCCATTGAGCTTCCCGACGGGCGGAGGTTGTAATTTCGTCAAAAAGCCACAGATTAATATAAATCCGTGGTACCGATTAACTCCATTCGATTTGCAGTAACACAATCTGCAAATAACACTGTACGGGGTTTATATGACCCGTACCGCCTATTATGAAGTCACACAAAAATCGTAGCCGCAGTGAACGTGTTAATAGTGCGATTTTTCAATCAAAACCCACCTCATTAAATCTTACATATTCCGTGCACTGAATATAAATTCTTGCAACCTCTTGCTTGGAATCTGGAATTATCATACAGATTTCCATCAGGCATCCAAGCCTTGTCAAATCTTACAAATTCCCGCAACCGGATATAAATTCCTACATACAAGCTCTCGTCTGCCTCTTATAAATATCATCATCGATATCATCAATATCAACAGCATCCGTGTACCCGGAATCATCATACCGACTCCTATCCGGCGTCCTTGTGCACCTGCTCCCTCCAGTCGGACTCCTGGCGGTCAACCTCAAGACCGGATCGTCGTACCTCCTGGAAACCAAAGTGAAATCATGATGCGCGTCCACCAATTTCTGCAAGCGCGAAATCAACTCGTAATCCGGAATCGGGAGCACGACGCCCAGTATTTTCGCAATCGACGACTTCAGGTTTTGAAGTTGAGCCTCTCTACGGTTCACTTCGGATAGGTTGTCTTTCACTCTGGCCAATTCGTCTCTGAGCAGGTGCAGGGAGTGCTCGGAGAGGTTCCTCTCCTGATCGATGGTATCTCCGGTCGTTCTCACTTGGTCTTTGAGGAGGGTTACTTTGCGATTGTACTTGGTTCGCAGAGTTTCCGATTCTATCAGGCGTTTCTGGAGTTCTTCGACTTTTCTTCCTCTCTCAAGGGCGGTGATCTGTAATACACAGAAATTACAATTAGAAGATTGCGAACATGTTATGATAATTGTGTATTTTTCACAAACGGGAGAGAAAGTCTTAGCTGTCGAAATCGTGAGGGAATAGTATATTGTGCATCAAGGGCAGAAAATATGTTTTAGCAGCCCGCCGAGGACGCCAGGAACTAAGGGCTGCTAAAGCATTTCTGCCTGCGCGACACACGCTATTTTTCCGTCTACCGATAATACGGTAAAATAAATAAATTGTGAAGCACACTTCTGGATTTCGCGAGCAATAAATTATTCGAAGCGGCAGCGGCAGCGGCAATTTCTTTAGCTCTGGTGGTGTGAGCACGTCACAGCTATCATCGTTGCTGCTAACATCCGTAATTGTAGATTTACTTACAAACGATTGCAGAACACAGGTGATTTGTATGTATCGCTCACTGACATTAGTTTGACAAGTATGTCGCCATCTATCGGAACATTTCTGTAACGCTATATCACTTGGGATTCAAAACGGAATTTTCATCGATGAATGAACGTCAAGAACAGGTAGGCGGAAAATAACATTTTTCGCCTGCCTCCAAATCGGGCCTAAACTACGATTTAGCGTATAAAAAATAATATGCATAATCTAGACAACCTTCCGCGGAATATGAGTAGGCTATGCAAAAATCTGATGGTGACAGTTCAATGGTGCGCGATATAAAATTCCCTGAAACCAGTGGCGGCTCGTGGAACATGTTGATGGTAGAGCCACTTTTACAATTTATTGGATAAAAAATGGAAATGACAAGTTATGCAAATTAAATACCGGCCAAAAAATACAAAATTTGCACATAAAAATCAATCACCTTAACAATCTAAAGTATAGACCAATAAAAAACACGCTCTTAATTAAGGTATAAACCTAAGATATAAGCACGAAAAAACGAAAATTTAGATAAATATCGAAAATTCGCCGATAAAAAAAATGCAGACCAAAATTCCGAAAATTTCACCAAAGAAAAAATAAAAAGTTTAACCAAAATAAAAAATATTTAGGGCAAAAAACTCTAAAATTTGGAACGAAGAAATGAAAAATGCAGGTCAAAGATCTAAAATATAGGCAAAAAAAAAACAAAAATGCAGGTCTAAAAATAGAAAATGCAAACCAAAAAATGGTGATGTGGCCACCATTTTTTGGTTACTTTGGTTTTGTAAACTCGGATGAAACTGACGTTTAAAACGTCAAAATTATGAAAGATGGAAAAATAATACTTCAAATTCAAAAACTCGGTTTACTCAAAAACTAAACGGATTTCGAAAAAAACTTATTCTTTATAAGTTGTTCATTTTAGCATTCTCTACAATTATTATTAACATAAATTTGTTCTAACTATTATCGTTTTATAATTATAAACCAAAAATTTAAAAAATAATAATAATTTTTTTTCTAGAATAAAAATGATTTTATGAAAAATGTTTTTAAACAAAAGATGCACACACACACAGACACACACACACACAGACACAAAAAAAAATTAATTTTCCAGAAATTGTTGAAATGGCATCTAGGGACCCCAAAACGGATATTTCCGTAAAAAAAAAATTGAAAAAAAAAATCACGATCACAATACTTTCTCGTACTTCGTAACGGAGAAAGTAAAAATTGAAAAATCAAGGAAAACAAAAATAATTTGCCAATTTCAGCCCCCAAAATTATTATTATCTCATTAGCTCAAAATATGTTGCCGACCAGAAACTCGAAAACGGCAGTCAAAAAGTAACCAAAAAGTAAAAAAATTCGCCCATAAAAAAAAATTCAAATTAAAAAATTTTAAATGAAGGGGAAGAAATCAAAAACAGTACTTCAAAATATCGACAAAATTTTTTAAAAAAGTCGCGTATAAAAATCAATCATTTAGGTTAAAATCGACACAAAAATTCGATACTAAAAATCAAAATTGCGGACCTAAAAATCGTAAATTTTAACAAACAAATCGAAAATTTAGAAGAAAATTTAAGCTAAAAGATCAAAAATTTAGACCAAAATATCAAAATCCCGCCTTAACAATAAAAAATGAAAATAGAAAGGTTGAAAATTCAAGTACCAAAATTGCCTTTTTCAGCACTCGGGGTGATTAGCCCTAGAAAACAAAGGAAAAAACTCAAAATTTGCTTTTTGGCGAAGGAAATTTGCACTCAAAGATTTGAAAAATTGTAAAAATTGTATTACCCCAAGGATTCGCTTCAAATAAACTTCAATTATTCAAAAATAATGTACTTTTGATTTCCTGTGAAAACAACGACATGCTCCTGCAGAAAAGAAAGGAATAAACTCGAAATTTGCTCTTTAGTGGAGGAAATTTGCACTCAATGTTTTGAAAAGTTGTAAAAAATTAATCAATTGCAGAATTAGCTCTTAATTAAGGTAGAAAACTAAAATATAAGCACAAAAAATCGAAACTTTACACAATTATCGAAAATTCGCGGTTAAAAAAATGCAGACTAAAAATCCGAAAATTTCAACAAAAAAAATCAAAAAGTTCAACCGAAATAAAGAATATTTAGGGCAAAAACTCTAAAATTTGGAACGGAGAAATAAAAAATACAGATCAACAAAGATCTAAAATATAGGCCAAAAAAATAAAAAATACTGGTTTAAAAATAAGAAATGTAAACCAAAAAATTGAAAAATCAAGGAAAACAAAAATAATTTGCCATTTTCAGCCCCCAAAATAACTCTTTAGTTCAAAATTAGTTGCCGACTAGAAACTCGAAAACGGTGGTCAAAAAGTAACCAAAGAGTAAAAAAATTCGCCCATAAAAAATAATAATTTAAGTTAGAAAATCTAAAATGAAGGGCTAGAAATTAGAAACTGTACTTGGAAATATCGGCAAAAAATAAAAAAGTTGCATATAAAAAACAATCATTTAGGTTAAAAAATCCAAAATATTGGATGAAAAATTAAAAAAATTCGATCCTAAAAATCAAAATTGCGGACCAAAAATCCGAAAATTTTAACAAAAAAATCGAAAATTTAGAAGAAAATTCTTTTCTTTGGAAATTTGTGAAGGCGCATTATTCAAAATTAGTCTGTCAAAATTTCAACCATCTGTTGCAATAAATGTGGAATTCCCATGCAAATTACTGAAAAATGCGCTTTATTGGTGATCAAAATTTGCTTTTTAGTACAACCATTTTTGTTGTGGTAAACTTGTGATTATTTTTTGAAGGAATTTATGAAGGGACATTATTCAAAATTGGTCTGTCAAAATTTCAGCCATCTGTCGAAAGAAATGTGGAATTCTCGAATGAATTTCTGAAAAATTTGGCTTTTTGGTGATCAAAATTTGCTTTTTAGTGCAACCATTTGTGTTGTGGTAAACTTGCGATTATTTTCTTTGTAAATTTGTAAAGACACATTATTCCCAATTAGTTTGTCAAAATTTCAACCATCTGTAGCAATAAATGTAGAATTGCCATGTGAATTTTTAAAAAATCCGCTTTTTTTTGTTATCAAAATTTGCTTTTCTAGTGCAACCATTTTTGTTGTGGTAAACTTGTGATTATTTTTTGAAGGAATTTTTGAAGGGACATCATTCAAAATTGGTCTGTCAAAATTTCAGCCGTCTGTCGAAAGAAATGTGGAATTCTAGAGTGAATTTCTGAAAAATTTGCCTTTTTGGTGATCAAAATTTACCTTTTAGTGAAACCATTTTTGTTGTGGTAAACTTGCGATTATTTTCTTTGGAAATTTGTAAAGACGTATTATTCAGAATTAGTTTGTCAAAATTTCAATCATCTGTTGCAGAAAATGTGGAATTCCCATATGAATTCCTAAAAAATGCGCTTTTTTTGGACATCAAAATTTGCTTTCTAGTGCAACTATTTTTGTTGTGGTAAACTTGCAATTATTATTTATTAATTCGTAAAGACACATTATTCAAAATTAGTCTGTCAAAATTTTAACCACCTGTTGCAATAAATGTGGAATTCCCATGCAAATTTCTGAAAAATGCGCTTTTTTGGTCATCAAAATTTGCTCTTAAGTGCGAGTATTTTTGTTGTGGTATTTTCTTTGGAAATTTGTAAAGACGCATTATTCAAAATTAGTCTGTCAAAATTTCAACCATCTGGTGCAATAAATGTAGAATTTGCATGTTAATTTCTGAAAAATACGTTTTTTGGTCATCAAAATTTGCCTTTTAATGCAAGCATTGTTGTTGTGGTGAACTTGCGATTGCTTTCTTTGGAAATTTGTAAAAACACATTATTCAGTAATAGTCTGTAAAAATTTTAACCATCTGTTGAAATGAATGTGGAATTTCCATGCGGTGTTACAGGTGTTGTTTAACATTTAAAAAGTTTTTTTAGGAATCACTTAAAAATTCTCGCTAAGCTTGAGTGTACAGGTAGTGCCATGGCTCCGTGGCTCTATATAACGAGCCGCCTCTGCCTGAAATACTGTTTTTACTTAAGGCAGGCGAAAAAATATCGAGTGTAACTCATGTCAAAATGCTATACCCTTCCCTTGTAGCAACACGAGCGAGCCAAGCGGTGGGTTGTTAAAACCTATTTTCGGCTCTTGATACACTATATACTATTCTTGCCATTATTTATTTTAACTGTCATGGCTTCTAGGTTAGGTTTTAGAAACATACGTTTTACTCTTAAAATATCCCGTTTGTGAAAAATAGTTTAAAGGTATATCTGGAGAGAAAATGCCATTTTTCCTTCGGTGCTTTCGCCCTTGGGATACAATTTTGCACCTCAGGAAAAATCCCGCATTTCTCTCCCTTGATCTACTATTTTATGAGTATGCATAACTGCCAATTAATATATGGATACATTACGTGCTTGAATCTCTACGAACTCCTTTATGATGTCTCTGTCTTCTTTCAGAAAAGTGAATTTTATTTCATCTGTAGCTAATATACTGCACCAGGTGTAAACATTCTAATTCGCGACAAATATATTCAATAAGTACCTAAATCGGTAAATCACTTCTCAATGTTGCAAAACACAAACTATTCAGCCATTCTAACTTATCGCATACCTTACAATCCGCGGCTTCGGCCAGTTGGGCATTCAAATCCCTGACCTGCGATTTGGTCTCGGCAAGCTGCAGTTGGAGTCTGTCCGCTTGCTTCATGAGTTTCTTCACCCGTAAATTCGCCTCGTCCCGTTCGCTCTGCAGCAGGCACTTCGTTTTGGTGGTGTCCTCCTGCAGCGAAAGTTTCCTGCGCAGCAAATCCAAATGTAAATCCTTCCGTTGGACCTGTTCCCTTAACGTCCTAACGCGCCTCTGCAGTTGGTAAACTAGGGCGGTCTGGGGAATTTCAAGTGATTACTCGATTTGCATAAATCGTAATACATTAATCAGCTAATGCTTGTACGTATTGATTTTGTCTAAAATCTGCACTAAAATAAGGCATCTAAAATCCCATTTTTTAAGACTTACTGTAAAAACAAAATCATCATGCCTGCAAGAGTTTTGTCATTTTCACAATACTTTCTCGTACTTCGTAACGGAGAAAGTAAAAAAACCTGTGCCTATGCTTTAGTTACAATTGTATTTAAGCTGGAATTGTTATTTACGAATTTATATTATTCTGTAACACTTTTAACCATGTATTGGTAACAAAAAACGAAAGCAAATTTCTATTTCAAGAAGGAAATCGTTTAATAAGTAATTACACCGCCGACCGTCATCATTAAAAGCTGTGCTGTTGGTGTGTGCTGAAATTACCGTAAATACTATGCGACTTGTAAAACGTTTTCCGTGCACTGGCTACGTTCTATTTAATCGACAATGGAAACCAAGACACCAGAGCGCGGTGTGTACTTATGCCCTAAATAATAAACAAAACTAATTGCTGCAATGCAAAAGGGAAACACCGTCATTACGCCTCGTGTAGGAACAATGCATACAACAGTTATTCTAGCTAATTTGAATGCGGGCACACAATCGCAATCCGTAATACTATGTTTAAGCAGACATTTACGTGAGTAGTGGAAAACAGCAGAGTTCGGCGGTAGAAAGTGGTTCCCTACAGTGACGGCTCGTGGGATGACTCATGGTAGCAGAGGTTGCAATACAGATAGATAGCTGGCGTGACCGCACCTATCTGCATTACCACCTCTGCTACCTCGGTCACCCCGCAAACGATCACTTGTTCCCTATGACGTAGCACGTAACTCAGTTCAATAACGTGTCGCGTAACTTAAAAACCACTTTTTCGAACCCACACTCGTTGTTTTTACTATTTAAGTAGCTTCCATTATACTTGTGATTTTTGTGTTAAATATCGTGATGGAAATTCTTACATCGCGCAGATCGCAATACGAACGCTGTCGACAAAGTCGCGGCAATGTTCCATATCCGCAACAAAGCAGCTAAACAGACACACGGAAACGTACAGGAAAAACAAACGATAAATTTGGGGGGTGGGGGGGTGGATTGTGTACCTTATCGACGAGCTTGTCGCTCTCAAGACGGGCAAGTTGTTCGGCCCTCAGGAGCAGCGATTCCGTGTGCAGGTCGACCCCGATGTCGTTGGAGATTTCGTCCATGTTCAAAGCCCTTGCCAACCTTTCCAAGAACGACATGAACTGAAACAGAAAATAATTTACTCTGATACAAGAAAGAGAAAAGACAATGTATTTATTGAGACACCTGAACAGGCAATTAGTCAGTGGTCTTTCAGCCTTTGATACAAGAAATGTTTAGTATTATTTATGTACTCAACATATACGTAGAAAACATAGAAAAGTAAAATTGCAAATTGTACTCTTAATGTGAAAATTAATGCATTGGATGAATGTATCAGAAAGGCATAAAATTTAATCGGCGTCTGTTTGAGAGTGGTTTTTCATGTAGAGGGTAGAGGTTAAGTACCATTCATTTTATTTAAGTCTCCAGATCGCCTTTCTTATTATTCTTAGACGAAAATGACGGAAATGATGTGGTTAGTACTGTTAGTTTGTTTCTCAAATCTTACAGTTACCTTTCAATGGTTATTCTGATCGCCACACAGAATCTCATATATTCCTTGTAATTCTATATTTTTAGGTGGAGACAAAATTAAAAGTTTACCTATCTTATCCCTTTTGTCTTTTATATTAGGGATAATTATGTTCTTGTTAATGGACTTATCTGCAGAGTTTAATGAAGCCCCGAGCACTTACTGGTTTGATAGCCTCCAAAATTTAACAACTGTTGGTTGTTCTAGCGATTTTACAAATTTAGTTTCTCATCATGGCATCAACGCATGGTAATATTTTAATACACGCCATATATGACTACGCAGTTCCAGCCTCAAGGTGGAAAAACAATTGAATTTTGTTCCGAATTCTGCACAGTCCACAGGTGGTCTCAAGGCCGCCTCCACACACGGTGAGAAATTCCTCAAGGTCTGGACTTGCTCAGTCCAATCCTCGAGGATTTCCTGTACGTGTATGGCCACCTTCACTTTTTAACGTTAGAATCATCAAAATCGAACTCCGCGTTTGGCAGTTATGTTGTTTCAAAAACCAAAATCATGATTTTAAAATCTTCAAACTTTAATAAATCGCGATTTTTGCAGTTTGTGTTAATTTCATGAAAACAAATTGTTATCAATTGTAAATTTACACTAAATGTTCCACATTTTGATGTTTGAATCATCAAAATCAGACAAAGCGTTTGGTAGCTGCGCAATTTAAAAAAAAATCCCAATTTTATATCTTTAGATTTTGAAAACGTGCAATTTTGAAATTTATGAAATGCTTTTTAAATTGCACAAAAATGTTCACTTTTTCATGTTAGAATCATCAAAATCGGATATTGCGCTTGACAGTTATAGTTTTAAAAACCAAAATCATGATTCTGGAAGCTTCGAACTTTAAAAAAGTGCGATGTTTGCAGTTTGTGTTAATTTCACACAAAAAAATTATAACCAGTTTTAAAAATACACTAAATTTTACGTATTTTGACGTTTTAATAATCAAAATCGGATGAAGCATTTAACACTTGTGCTATTTTAAATACTTTGAAAACGTGAGGTTGTCTCAAGTTAATTTACATGCAATTTTGACGTTTTGCTTGTATTTCACGAAAATATTTATTAAACCTGTTTTTAAATTGCACAAAATTGTCAATTTTTTGACGTTGGAATCATCAAAATCGGATAACGCGTTTGGCAGTTATGTAGTTTCAAAAACCAAAATCACGATTTTGGAATCATGGAACTTTGGAAAAGTGCGATTTTTGCAGTTTGTGTTAATTTCACGAAAAAATGTTGTAATCAGTACACTAAATTTTACATATTTTAACGTTGAATAATCAAAATCCAACAAAGCACTAACGGTTATGCAAAAAAATCAAAATTGCAATTTTAAAAAGACGGACTTTGAAAACATGCAATTTTAACGTTTTGCATTGATTTCACGAAAATATTTATCAATCGGTTTTCAAATTGTATAAAATTGTCCACTTTCTAACGTTAGAATCATCAAAATCTTTTGCCTTTTGCTTTTGGCAGTTATGCAGTTTCAAAAACCAGAATCACGATTTTGAAATTTTCGAACGTTAAAAAAGAGCGAAAAAAAATTACTTTTAAAATTGCACTAAATTTTCCAAATTTTGACGTTTGAATAATTAAAATCATACGAAGTATTTGACAGTTGAAAAAATTTAAAAAAAAACAAAATTGCAATTTTAAATCTTCGGATTTTGAAAACGTCCAATTTTGACGTTTTACGTTGATTTCACGAAAATATTTATTAACCCGTTTTTAAATTGCACTAAATTTTGCACTTTTTGACATTGGAATAATCAAAATCGGACAGTGCGTTTTTAAAAAAAGCGATTTTTTTGGTTTTTGTCAATTTCACGAATTAGCTATCAAAAAAAAGTAAGATGACAGTAAAATATTTACTATAATATATCATAAAAATTATAATTTAAAGTTTTAATGATTTTGAGGTTGGTGATCTTTGTAGAGTTTAATATTTGGTTCTAATTTTGAGGGATGGAACCGTAAGTTAATTTTTCAAGAGATTTCAGATATCTCTGCAGGCAGGTATACATTCGCCTACGCAAAATGTCCATTCTTTAAACATTGTTGGAAAAGTTACAGCTAGTTATTGTACTTGTGCAGTTCATTTTTTCGTATATGTAATTCTGGTCAGAAAATTATTGAAGAATAATACAAAATTCTACGTTCTTATTGCATTGATGCAACAAAAGCTATTATCCATAGTTACGAGAGAATAAAAGAAGTCCTTGATGACATTTCACATGAACAAAAAGACGTCATCAAAATGAAAGCTGCACATTTTTTCAAACACCCATAACTTTGTGCCAAATCGCCGTAGGAACTTCGTTTTTTGAGTCCTGCATAGGGAATTGATCAAATCTTAATGCCTTCATGATAGATCGAGTCGACAAACATTTTCCAACTCCGTAGACATCGTCAAAGTTGAACATGGTTTCCTGAAAAAACTTTTTTTTCACAGGGGTGCTAGTGAGGGCGGAAGGGGCTACGCTTAAGTTCGCATGCATGATTTTAAAGAAGACACTTCAAAGTTTTTCGTCCTCAAAGATTCATCAAAATCGATTGAAAATACGCCGAGTTATTGCGGTTTGAAAATGGTCGAAATTTCACGAATTTCAAGTGTTTATTTTTTTTCCTTCAGTATCTATAACTTTCTTCTCACATTAAAATAAACTCTTTCTCCCTCTTTCTATTTATCTCTCTATCTCTCTCTCTCTCCACTCTCTCGCACCCGAGAAGAAAGTTATATTAATCTAAACAAATATTTGTTTAAACGTATAGATATAAATAACCGATATTTACAAAAGCACGAGCAACTCACCGTATTTTTATCTCGTTTTAATCCCTCCCTGGACATCTCGCAGGCACTAATTTCATTCTCGACCTTGTGCAGCCTGTTTTCGCATGAAGCCCTCTCGTCCTCCATGATCCTGATTTTGGTATTGGCCTGATCGCACAGCGCCATCTGTCTGGTTAGCGCTTGAGTTTCTTGCGACAACTTTTCCCTCAGCGACTCAATGTGCTAAAAAGAATGAAAAACGTATTATATTTTGATTTCATCAATATTTCTTGATTCTCAAGATTTCTTAAGTAATGTTTATTTATTTTCTGCTTTGCGGCCTTGGAATTTTATCTTATAATACAATAATTCAAAGTAAATCACTTATATTAACGTAACAAATCATTTTAAAAGATTTCCCAATTACGTTTTCATTAAAAAAAAAACTGTGTCGAGCTGCTTCTTCTGTGAATGATATTTTTAAAAACAGAAATCTTGCAGTAATGAACAATGACTAAATGACTACACGATTAATTATGAACTATGAGGAAACAGAGGTTTTAATGATTACTGATTGTGAGATCGACTTAAAATTTTCCAACGAATTCATTGTTGAAAATCGTACGAGTGATTGCGTGAACGCTTTATCTTTTCACAAGTAAGTTTTATCTAAATATTAAATATTGTTTCTCCATCAGAACACCTACAGACCGGTTCCGACCTTTCAGGTATCATCAGTTCAGTAAGTTGCTGATGGGGAAACGGAATATTCCTATATTTGTCGGTGGTATAGTCACTCAGATTGGGTTTACTACAATATTCAGGCCATAGATTTCGCTACTTTGGATTTTTTACCTTTAACGGTGTTTAATAGTAATTTTCGTATACCCATCAGCAAATAACTGCACTGATGAGACCTGAAAGGTCGAAACCGATCTGTAGGAGTTCTGATGAAGAAACAATATTTAATGTTTATATTATTATTGTTATGATATATTTGCGGCTGTTGGCATACTTTTATCTGTCGGTGTTTATGCCACTCAGATAGGGTTTAGTACAACATTCAGGTAATAGATTCCTTGAAGTTTTTTTAAATATCGTTTCAGATTCCCGAGCTCGGACTACACGCTACCCGATGATACTCCACTGGTGATACTAAAAGTAGACGTCTCGGTAACCAACCCAAAGACTTGTTGGCAAGCAATTTAAACCTAATCCGCCTACATGTAAAACAAAGTCCAGATAATTTCTTCTTACTACTAACACCTACCGCTGTCTTGTCCTTGTTCTCTGTAAGTATTTCACGGATGCGGTCCTTTATTAAGTTCTCCAGGGAGTCCACGAAACGTGACGGCGTACTTAATAATATCGACAGAGATTCGAGCATGTGTCGATTCTCGTGCTGCAAACGTTGGCACTTTTCATCCTTTATTTTTAATTCCTCTGAAAAGTTTAAAAAAAAATCAATTTTTTACACCCCAGATTATTCAGCATGAAATAATCTGGGGTTAACAGAGAAAATGAAAATTAAAAAGTAACCTTTAGTTTGAAACAAATAAACTAATATAGGGTTAACACGTTGGCTGTCCACATAAGAAGAAAATGTCATCCCCCATGTGCTCAGATAGAAATAAATAAATAAATATAAGAAAATTGTGTTTTTATTATTCTTTAGGCTTACGGGTGATGCTCATGGCACCAAGGTGAACCGTAAGCGAGAATCACCGGTGATGCTCACGGCAGCCAATGTGTTAATGCCAATGAACATGAAAAACAAATAATCAAATACGTAAAGCCAGCGTTTCTCAACTTTTACAGCTTCACAGCCTCCCCAAAAAGTAAGATAAATAAATATATCTATATTAACCTCTTATTTGACATATTGCGGATTCTTGCTGTGCCAAATTTCCGCTCGCGTTTCCCAGACTTCTCGTAGACGACGCCAGTTTCTCTTTCGATTCGCACAATTCGCGCTCCATCACTCTAACTTGCATTTCTAGCGATTCCTTGTCTTGCCTCAGACGGTCCAAATCCACCAGATAGCCAGCAGATTGTCGCTGTAGGGTTTCCTTGTCTCCGATCGTTCTCTCTAAATTATCTCTGCAGGTTCGTAGTTCGATGTCGACTGAAGCTAAGGTGTCGTTGGTAGAACATGCTCTTGTCTTTAATCGTCCAATATCCTGTAATTAAGTAAATTACAATTAATTTGATGGCGCTATTAAATTTATTTCGCGATTCATTGAAAATTGTACTGTAAACGCACCCTTTATATTCCAACTACAAAACGCGCGTAGTTGACGCATTCGGCTCATTGCAATATGGAGTTGATGTTTTTTGTAGTAACAAGACTGAATTTATAATTTAAAATCCTGTCTACTGTAAGCTGTCAATACTTTCTATGTTTTCTTGGTCGTTTTATGTTTTTCTTTTTTTTTGGTTATATGTTTTTTTAGTTGTATTAGTAGTATGAAGTTTGTATTAATTTGTTAAATATTGAATACTTCCTCATATATTTATACCTATGTATATTTTCCTTTGTAATTAGGCATTTTGCCTGTTAAGGAAATAAAGAATTATTATTATTATTATTATTGTAATATCTACACCAAAGCGATCCTTATGGTTATATCTCTGGAAGGTGCTATTCTGGGCAGAAATATTTTATTCAACATATATCAGCATTGCTTTGAATTCATAATGGCTGCCGGTGTTTCTAAGCAACGGATAATAACAATAGTCGACGTTTGCAGTTTTAGTAATGTTTGTGATATTTTTCATTATTGCTTTTAATCTTTAAATGATTTATTAATTTATGGAAAATGAATTCTGTTTACAAAAATGTATAAGTTACTAATCCTAACACATTAAATGGACCAAATTATTTATTGCCATAAGGTTAGTTCGTGTACTCAAACTGTTTATTGATAACATGGTTCTTCAGTTAAGTATTTTTGAATACTCGTATGTGTGCTTCGATTAATAATTAACATAGCAATAGTACAATCCAACTGAATAGGTGATAGTGAGAGTTAGGCTTGCTGATTTAACTTCATACCCAAAGCAATATTGCTCGACTCCCACAGTTCTACAGGCGAATGTGTTGACCTAGGACTAGTTTTATTCATTAATACGAATAATAAAATCTCTCAGGTGAATTCTTTCACTATCATACTAAAATATCTTATGATCGGTATTGTGGTATTCATCTAATAAAGACAGATTCAATTTTACAATTACAATTTAATATTTTATTCAAAATAGAAGAAGTACATGATGATACATAAACAATCAAATCACAACAACGCTAGTTGAACATGTCACAAAGAGAAAATACATAATAGGTTTAAATTAATTACAATTAGTATATTCCGATATGGAGTAATATTCTTTTTCGACCAGATACGTTTTTAATTCATTTTTGAATAGTCGTTCGCTTCCAATAGTTTGCAGACGTTTTGGCAGCCCATTAAACATCCTCAATGCGGCATACAAAGGTGATGTTTCAAAAAGGGTGAGTCTATGGGGTGGAAATGCATTCACATGTGTACATCCAATAAAATGGTTGCTTGTGCATTTTTTACTTTCTCCGTTACGAAGTACGAGAAAGTATTGTGATCGTGATTTTTTTTTCAAAAAATTTTTTTACGGAAATATCCGTTTTGGGGTCCCTAGATGCCATTTCAACAATTTCTGGAAAAAAAAAATTTGTGTCTGTGTGTGTGTGTGTCTGTGTGTGTGTGTGTGTGTCTGTGCGCGCTGTATCTCAAAAACTAATAGACCAATTGAAATGAAACTTTAAACATAAGTTTTATTTGATAATCCGAAGAACTGAAAAGCTTTTGGTAAAATTACGTACACCGGAAGTGGGTGTTTACCTTAACTGTTTTTTGTTTTTTGCCAATATTTTCTTAAATATGAAAAATATCACAAAAACATTTAAACAGATATTGAAGACAATAAAGAAATTCAATTATTTTGTTTAAAAACATTTTTCATAAAATCATTGTTATTCGAGAAAAAAAATTATTTTCTTTTTTTTCATTATTGGTATACAATTATGAAACGCTAATAGTTACAGTAAACTTATGTTAATAATAATTGTAGAGAATGCCAAAATGAACAATTTATGAAGAATAAGTTTTTTTCGAAATCTCTTTAGTTTTTGAGTAAACTGAGTTTTTTAATTTGAAGTACATTTTTCCATCTTTCATAATTTTGACGTTTTAAACGTCAGTTTTATCCGAGTCTACGAAACGTTCGATGCACACTTAAAATATGATTTAAATTAAAAATTAACCATGGAAGCGTAAATATAAATGATACCATCAAGTCGGAGAAAGTAACATGATGGCCACATCACCATTTTTTGTTAAAGTTTTGAACCCTTGTATAATTATACGACCACCAATCTTTAAGCTAAGGTGTTGATGAGCAGTGACGGTTCGCGGGTTTTTTTCTGGTACGGCCGAGGAATAAGAGGTGGCCACGCAGCCAGCCGTCTCTACAACTGACCCTATCTATCTGTATTACCACCTCTTGTTCCTCGGCTGTACCAGAAAAAACCCCGCGACAACTTTTTACTTTTTGCAAACAGTCAAGAGTTGATTCTTGATTCTAGTCATTACACTCTAATTCATCTTTGGATACTTTGCTTATCTGAGCTTTAACTAATTACGGCAAAACTTTTTGGCGCTCAGACACCAATAGATTAGAACTGGTAACAAAACACTGGTCACCTTGAGTGTTACCTCAAAGACCGTGCGGACCGTCACTGTTGATGAGGCTTTCCTGGCCCAATAACTGTTATTACTATTTATAACAGAGTTGATAGATTCCCAAATCATCTCAAGTCTTTAAAAACTGTTAAGAATATTTTTCAATCCTGGTATTAAAATCGTTCGCTCTTGTAATCATAAAACCGCTGCCTAATATTTGGATAAATATTTGCCATTAAATCACGAGTTGCTGCTTGTCGCCAGTAAATATCAATGTTGCCTTCAGTTACTGTCATATCATAGTTAGTTATCGTGCATTCACATATCAACTCGCACCAATTTGACTGTATTTGAACTAGGGTACGAATTTTCCAATTTTGAAGATTCATAGAAAATCTTTGAAGATTAAAGATTCGAGGATTTGAAGTTTCGAAGCTTCGAATTTTCGAATGGCTGGAATCTGGAAAACTTGCACTAACAACGTCCTAGCACCTGTTGTCATGGGTGCCCTCTTGTCGGTTCACGCTCTTGCTCGTCGTCGCCGCAACGTATTTCAATCGTATAATGTAAATACTGCTTATCAGTAACGGTTCGCGGGTTTTTTTCTAATACGGCCGAGGAACAAGAGGTGGTAATACAGACAGGTAGGGTCAGTTGCAGAGACGGCTGGCTGCGTGATCGCACCTATCTGTATTACCACCTCTTATTCCTCGGCAGTACCAGAAAAAACCCCGCGAACCGTCACTGCTGCTTATATCATTTTGTTATTGTATACAAATACTTTGTTCTTTTTTGTATTCGTAGGAATTTTGCGATTTATTATTTAAGATCAGCACAATGTCTACTAGGAATAGCCATCAGCTAGCCGGCACCATTCTCTGGGAACAGGAAATTTGAGATTAGGGTCGGCTAGAGCCTCGTCTCGCTCGTCATGAAAACCACCCGTGACTAATTTATAAAAAAAAATAGATATGCAATTAATTTAAAATATGATATGCATTTTTTTAATGTGTTATATACCTAGATTTTCCACAATTTTCGATTTTCATTATAAAGGGTGTTCGTAAAGTGGGGACGAATTTTAAAGTGCTATAGACCATATAAAATTTATTGAAAATTATATATTATATTATTATGAAAAATTATATCCGCCATATGACCACCCAAGGCCGCGCGGCATTGAGTAATACTTTCATTGAAATTCGCGATGACGCGTTCACAAACATCTGGTGGGATACCGCTAATAACCCTTGCAATTTCATCCTTCAGTTGTGCTATTGTTTTGGGTTTGTTCACGTAAACTTTTGATTCAACAAATCCCCACAAAAAAAAAGTCACAAGGCGTAAGATAGCATGATCTGGCAGGCCATTCATGGTTGCCACGAAAAGAGATAATTTTAGGAACCAAAAATCATAATTTTCCATACCTTCCAAAACTGGGAAAAACCACCCAGAATAGTATATTCTGTAACAAGGTTAGAATGGAAATTCGATGCGAGTGGAATATTTCGAGCGCGAGCCGTGAGGCGAGCGCGAGGAACCACGAGCATCTGAATTTCCATTCTTACCGAGTATCAGACTATACTTTCTCCTCGACCAGATAAAATAGACTAATAAAATAATGAACACAAAGAACTTACGTTTTATTATCACGTTTGTGGTTATGTTTATAGTATTTTGACAATTGTGATATCCAAGGCTAATTGTTTTATTCGAAACGATGTGAGAATATTCATTCTATCCCTTGTTATGGAATGAATTACATGCAAAACGCATAAGCGCACAGTGTTTTGTTCCATAACAAGAGTGAGAATGTGTTCGTTCTATAATCAAAATTGATTTCAGAATGCTTAAATTCTATGGTGGTCGTGGAGAAAGCATGTTTCTGTAACGGTCGCCGTTTATAGTGACAGTAGCTCCCTCATCATCTTCAAAAAAGAATGGGCCGACCACTCCTCCTGCCCAGAACCCACACCACACAGTTGTGCGTTGTGGATGCATCTGATCTTCCATAGTCACTCGCGGATTTTCGTTACCCCAAATTCTGCAGTTTTGCCTATTGACGTACCCACTGAGATGGAAGTGCGCCTCATCCGAGAAAATTATTCTTTTTGTGAAGTTCTGGTTCTCCGCTTGTCGAGCCAAGACCCATTGAGCAAATCGATGTCTCTTTCCATGATCTGCAGGCTTTAACTCTTGTGTAAGTTGAATTTTGTACGCATGCATCTTCAGATCTTTTGAAAGGATTTCATGCAGTGAAATTGGTGATAAATTCAACTATTGAGCTCGCCAGCGAACTGATTTTCCGGGGCTTACGGTCACATTGTCACGCACGACAGCAATATTTTCTTCAGTTCGAACAGACCGCGGTCGCCCGGTGTCCTTAACGTTTAACAAAGAACCCGAGTGCTCAAACTTCCACATCAACTTCCGAAGTGATGACTCCGTTGGAGCAGCATTACGTCCGAGTATCACACGCAATTTGCGAACGGTTGCCGTGGCACTTTCATTGTTTTTATAATAACTTTTTACCACTTGTATCCGTTTCTCAGTCGTCATCGGCTCCATGACTAACCAGAACTACTAATGGGAATGACAACAGCTATCAAACAAAATGGCGCCAAATTCAAATTCGTCCCTACTTTACGAACACCCTTTATTATCTATTAAATTTTCATTCTCGGCTTGGATAAATGAGAGATTATCATAATAATTTCGAATTTTCTAGCATATAGTTAGTTACGACTGTTAACGCATTTTAGCGATTTGTTTGAAAATTAAAAAAAATGTTGGTTTTTCGATTTTTTCTATTTTCGAGTTTTCTTTGCTGACGCGCCACGGGCTTCAAATTGACGTTTCTGATAGCGCAAATACATTTTCTGACGGGTCTTGAAGGAAACTTTCCAGTGACGTATAGAAACCTCGAATCGAACTAGTGGTTTATTCAGGAAATCATTTCAAATGCATTTTTTGAGCAAAAGTAGTAGTTTTTCCAAGTTTTTTCCAAAAATTAAAAATCGCCAATTTTAATTGAATCGGACTAATATGCACCTAAGGAGCGCAGATTTGAAAACCGCGTTCGATTTTGATTATTGGTTTAGCCACTACGGCCTTTCAAAGTCTAAAAATCGTCTTTTTAAATTTTTTCCACAAAGTTCATGCCAACTTTTTTGCAATTTTTTCCAGATGAATTTTTTTAACACCAATCGATTTAGCTCATTCTTCTGATAAAAAAAGATATAACATAAAGGTCAAGGTCAACGATGATTATTTAACCAAAGGTAGATTTACAAGGTTTTACGTTGATCGCTTTTGATTACTTACTCGTGTCATTGAGTCAAGAATCAGTGAGGACACAGGAAGATGTATACAGGAAAACAAAAGGAACCAGTGGAGGGAGATTTAAGGGCTGTACAAAGTGTGGAAAGAAAGAGGGATAGATTGACATAAGATAACTGAGGACAGAAGCAGTGACGGTTCGCGGGGTTTTTTCTGGTACGGCCGAGGAACAAAAGGTGGTAATACAGATAGGTGCGGCCACGCAGCCAGCCGTCTCTACAACTGACCCTACCTATCTGTATTACCACCTCTTGTTCCTCGGCCGTACCAGAAAAAAAACCCGCGAACCATCACTGTACAGAAGAGGAATTTTCTGAACACTACACATTTGGCCAGGTCTTCATTTTATGACTTTTATACGCCCTCCCTCAGCAAGAAGAGGGCAATTGAGCACGTTCGAAGCGAGGACTATTGTCCAACTCAATATTTTGGACAATGGCTTGCTCCTCACTTATGACTGCAATAAGTCATAAAATGCAGTTCGATCAGCACGCAATAGAAGTGAAGAGCTAAAAAAAGAAACTTTAAAAAATGTTCTGTACATAAAGTTGACAGCTAAAAAAACGTCCTCGCTATAAACATTTCTCCATCCAATATGCATCTTTTTAGGACAAGATATTATACTTTCGAATTTTTTAACCAAGTCATAGTACACGTAACTTGCGTTTTATTGTAATGAAAAAAATGTTCAAGTATAATTGTTCAATCTGCGCATTGGGGACATTGAATGGCAAAAATTATCATAATCTGTTGAAAACGAGACAACCTCGTGTCTGGCGGCAAGCGTACGAGCCGAACGTCGACTTTTCCTACACTGGTAATAAACCACTCGATTTTTGTCTTCGTTTGTACTCGGACCATTGAATGTTCCTCTCGCTTGCTGAATTCTCGGTGCGCGGCGCGCCTCCCCATTAGCCAGTTTGACGTTGACGATGTGTAGTTTGTATTTTTATTACATGTTTCTTATATCTTTTACCTAGTTACTCTGTAATTGTTATTATCGTAAGTTTTAGTTATGCTCCTCTTCTAATCATTTTATTTCACTTTCAAAATATCATGTGGTGTTCCCATATAAGGAAATTATCCTAAGATAGTGTGTGTTTTTGCATGTACTCAATGTGTTTTAATTTTTATAACATTTTTCTAGTCAGATGCGACTATTTCTTTATTTTATTTTGCAATAGAAACATAATTTTAGGCATAATTATAATTTTCATATACATGTTTCCCATTCACTTACGTGTAAAACTACTATTTGAGCACCAATAATAATTTTAGCAAGAAACCTAAAAAGCCTTAATACCACCCTTTAATTGAACTCGCATATTTTTTTAAAGGAATCTATATATTTCATCTTTCAAATATACACACTAACAAGTTACTAAAATAATTAATGATAATCTTATCATTACTTCAAAATAAAACTCCCCCATACTACCTGTATATTTTAATGGGTTTTTTTTGCCTAATTATTATAAATATTATTACCTGAACAAGTTCCGAAGCCTTGTGCACCAAAGCCTCAGCAGACAGATGCGTGCTCTCGCATAAATCCGAACCCATGGCCACGGCCAGCCTCCTGACCAGATCCTGATACGCACTCCTCGCCGCCTCCTTCTTCTGCTCCTCGGCATTCAAGTCGACCTCCAAACTCCTCAACTTCTTCTCCAAATCCTTCGACCGATCCTCGTGATACCTCGAATCCCGCTGCAGCGTCTGCAGCGCGATCTCGTTCCTCCCTTGCGCGCCGTACAAATTCCTCTCGCGCTCCTCCAGCTCGCTGATCCTCTTCTTGAGCGACCCGATGATGGCATTTTGCCTGGCCGCCTGCTCTCGCAGCTGGTCAGCCTCGACCTGCAACTCCAAGCAGCGCTGCTCGCGCGTCCTCATCTGGCACCTCATGTCGTTCAGTTCCTCCGTGAGGCGATCTCTCTTGAACTGAAGCGCCGCTACCTCGCTCCTCAAGGAAGTGGCTACATCCACGTCACCTGCCTCCATCTAAATATAGAGCAAACAATGCAACTATGATCAATAAATCCTGTGTATGACCAAAAAATATCACAGACTTGGAATAAACATTAATCAGCGACGGGGGGCATTAACATAATCGTAAATAATGCTTCGCACCAACGCATTTGTCGCTGTAAATTACAAATATCGGCGTAATTAGCATATAAACGAGATATTCCGCAAATGGCTTCGCGTTTATCATACGCAATGCATTGTTGTTCGTAATCAGATCGAAAAACCGATGTCTGCAAAGTTTCAGTTTCATAATAATTCTAGTCGCTATTGAAGTCAACTTACAAAACGTGAGCGAGATTGTAAGCATCGTATCTGGTCTGAGGCGGAACTTCCATGTTCGGTTCCATCCGCAGAACAAGCTGGCACTGAAATGTCGTTTCGGGCTGAAATTCCGTTTCCAGCGATTTCAGCCTGGAAAAGGAAGTTCGTGATGTGCAAGTCACGTGACCGCCTTTACAGCCGCAATTTGATTTACGATTATCAACATTAGCATTGCGGATTACTTTTGTGCTGGGGGGGGGTGGGGGAATCGCGGTTAATTTCTAAGATCATTATTAAGTAAACATTTATTTGGATGTTTACGGTTTTGATTAAAAATTATAGCTTAAAATTGTTTTGTTATTTGCAAAGAAATGATGATCTATTTATAACACACCAATTTTATTACATTATCAGTTTAAGCTTGAGTTTAAGACTGCCATAACGAGGCGATGTTTGTGGCAACATTAGCGGCAATCGTACTTCACTGGATCTATATTAATTCATAATCCATCATAATCCATCCTACCAACTTAATTTATTGGCCCTAAATTTAAATTCTCTGCTTGCAAGACGAAAAAGAAGAAGAAAGGCCTTATACGTACTGCATGTAATGGCATAGTGTACAATTTATTCGAAATACTGAGGCATTTTTGAAAAATTGTTGGGACAAAAATGTAATATTTGATTTTTTAAATTATAAATAAACTAGTTATCCAAGCTTAAGTTACTTTTAGGTACAACTACTTTTAGGTATAAATTTTTAAATAAAAAAAAATTAATTTTTCATTTCTTTGAATTTTTAATTTTAAACTTTTGTTTTTAATTTTTTTATTTTGTGGCGGACGACGGCTCCGCTGCGCTGAGCCGTCGTCCGTGCGTGGCCTATTAAAATTGAGTAAAGTTCATTATAAATTATAAATGATCGAAGGACCAAATTAATGATGAATGACGTATACTTCAACAACCTCGGACCCGAGGGAATACTTCTCGATCCCGAAAAATCTTTCGGCCGGACTGGGAATCGAACCCATACCGCACGCAGTGTGTCCTCCGGGATATGCGCTCGCCTCTACCCACTACACCAACGTGTGTTCGTGATTCACATTTAGTGAATTATTAAAATGTCATCCGGTGGGCCCGAAATGACGCGTTGGGGTGGTTCCAAAAATTTGAAAAAAAGTTGTAAACGAAAGCCGGCTGTATCGTCCGCGAACCCTGAAAGTTTCGGTTTTTCGACTTGAAAAGAAAAAAATGTGTCCCTGAAGAAGAAAAACGAACCCTGGGGGTTCAAAATGCGCGTAGGGATGGTTCCAAAAATTTGAAAAAAAGTTACAAATGAAAGCCTATTATTCCTTCTACCTTCGCTCAAAGTTTCGGTTTTTCGAGTTGAAAAGAAAAAAATGTGTCTCTGAAAGAAGACAAACGAAACCTGGGGGTTCAAAATGCGCGTAGGGGTGGTTCCAAAAATTTTAAAAAAAGTTGCAAATGAAAGCCTATTATCCCTTCTACCTTCCCTGAAAGTTTCGGCTTTTCGACTTTAAAATAAAAAAATACGGGCTTAAAGGAAGAAACACGAACCCAGAGGGGTGCAAATGGCTCCAAAAATTTGAAAAAAAGTTGTAAATGAAAGCCGGTTGTATCGTCTGCAAACCCTGAAAGTGTCGGCTTTTCGACTTTAAAAGAAAAAAATACGGGCTTAAAGAAAAAAACACGAACCCAGGGGGTGCAAATAGCGCGTAGGGGTGGCTCCAAAAATTTGAAAAAAAGTTGTAAATGAAAGCCGGTTGTATCGTCTGCGAACCCTGAAAGTTTCGGTTTTTCGACTTGAAAAGAAAAAAATGTGTCCCTGAAAGAAGAAAAACGAACCCTGGGGGTTCAAAAAGTGCGTAGGGGTGGTTCCAAAAATTTGAAAAAAAGTTGCAAATGAAAGCCTATTATCCCTTCTACCTTCCCTGAAAGTTTTGGCTTTTCGACTTTAAAAGAAAAAAATACGGGCTTAAAGGAAGAAACACGAACCCAGGGGTGCAAATGGCACGTAGGGGTGGTTCCAAAAATTTAAAAAAAAGTTGTAAATGAAAGCCGGTTGTGTCGTCTGCGAACCCTGAAAGTTTCGGTTTTTCGACTTGAAAAGAAAAAAATGTGTCCCTGAAAGAAGAAAAACGAACCCTGGGGGTTCAAAAAGTGCGTAGGGGTGGTTCCAAAAATTTGAAAAAAAGTTGCAAATGAAAGCCTATTATCCCTTCTACCTTCCCTGAAAGTTTTGGCTTTTCGACTTTAAAAGAAAAAAATACGGGCTTAAAGGAAGAAACACGAACCCAGGGGTGCAAATGGCACGTAGGGGTGGTTCCAAAAATTTAAAAAAAAGTTGTAAATGAAAGCCGGTTGTGTCGTCTGCGAACCCTGAAAGTTTCGGTTTTTCGACTTGAAAAGAAAAAAATGTGTCCCTGAAAGAAGAAAAACGAACCCTGGGGGTTCAAAAAGTGCGTAGGGGTGGTTCCAAAAATTTGAAAAAAAGTTGCAAATGAAAGCCTATTATCCCTTCTACCTTCCCTTAAAGTTTCGGCTTTTCAACTTTAACAGAAAAAAATACGGGCTTAAAGGAAGAAACACGAACCCATGGGGTGCAAATGGTGCGTAGGGGTGGTTCCAACAATTTGAAAAAAAGTTGTAAATGAAAGCCAGTTGTATCGTCTGCGAACCCTGAAAGTTTCGGTTTTTCGACTTAAAAAGAAAAAAATGTGTCCCTGAAAGAAGAGAAACGAACCCTGGGGGTTCAAAAAGTGCGTAGGGGTGGTTCAAAAAAATTGAAAAAAACGTTGCAAATGAAATCCTGTTATCCCTTCTACCTTTCCTGAAAGTTTCGGCTTTTCGACTTTAAAAGACAAAAATACGGGCTTAAAGGAAGAAACACGAACCCAGGGGTGCAAATAGCGTGTAGGGGTGGCTCCAAAAATTTGAAAAAAAGTTGTAAACGAAACCCGGTTGTATCGTCTGCGAACCCTGAAAGTTTCGGTTTTTCGACTTGAAAAGAAAAAATGTGTCCCTGAAAGAAGAAAAACGAACCCTGGGGGTTCAAAAAGCGCATAGGGGTGGTTCCAAAAATTTGAAAAAAAGTTGCAAATGAAAGCCTATTATCCCTTTTACCTTCCCTGAAAGTTTCGGCTTTTCGACTTTAAAAGAAAAAAATACGGGCTTGAAGGAAGAAACACGAACCCAGGGGTGCAAATAGCGTGTAGGGGTGGCTCCAAGAATTTGAAAAAAAGTTGTAAATGAAACCCGGTTGTATCGTCTGCGAACCCTGAAAGTTTCGGATTTTCGACTTGAAAAGAAAAAATGTGTACCTGAAAGAAGAAAAACGAACCCTGGGGGTTCAAAAAGTGCGTAGGGGAGGTTCCAAAAATTAGAAAAAAAGTTGCAAATGAAAGCCTGTTATCCCTTCTACCTTCCCTGAAAGTTTCGGCTTTTCGACTTTAAAAGAAAAAAATACGGGCTTAAAGGAAGAAACACGAACCCAGGGGTGCAAATAGCGTGTAGGGGTGGCTCCAAAAATTTGAAAAAAAGTTGTAAATGAAAGCCGGTTGTGTCGTCTGCGAACCCTGAAAGTTTCGGATTTTCGACTTGAAAAGAAAAAAATGTGTCCCTGAAAGAAGAAAAACGAACCCTGGGGGTTCAAAAAAGCGCGTAGGGATGGTTCCAAAAATTTGAAAAAAAGTTGCAAATGAAAGCCTATTATTCAAATTCATCAATTACATTTGAAATATCGAACGTTTCAACGATCTCATTTTCAATGAAAGAAATTATGGCTAAATTAGCAAATCGCTCTTTTGATGTAATTTTTAATCAACATAAATTTAAAAAAAAAACTCCTTTCGCCGGAAGCCACAGTTATCGGTATTGTTAAAAATATTCTTAGACTAATACTGAAATTTGCAAAAGAAGGAACTAACAAGGGAACCTTCCCTGAAAGTTTCGGCTTTTCGACTTTAAAAGAGAAAAATACGGGCTTAAAGGAAGAAACACGAACCCAGGGGGTGCAAATGGCGCGTAGGGGTGGTTCCAAAAATTTGAAAAAAGTTGCAAATGAAAGCCTGTTATCACTTCTGCCTTCCCTGAAAGCTTCGGCTTTTTGACTTTAAAAGAAAGAAATCCGTCCTTAAAAGAAGAAAAACGAACCCAGGGGGTGCAAATGGCGCATAGGGGTGGTTCCAAAAATTTTTAAAAAATATATTCTTCTATCCCTGTGAGTTTCAGTTTTTCAACTTTAAAAGAAAAAAAAATACGGCCTTAGAAGAAGAAAAACGAACTCAGCAGGGTGCAAATGCTGCGTAGGGGTGGTTCCAAAAATTTTGAAAAAAATTCAAATTAAAGCCTGTTGTATGCTCTGTGATCCCTGAAAGTTTCGGCTTTTCAGCTTGAAAAGAAAAAAATACGTCCTTGATAAAATAAAAACGAACGCAGGAGGTGGGGCAAAAGACGCGCTCTGGAAAGGTGGGGAGAGGGTTGAAAATTTTGAAAAAAATCACAAATCAGGGTTCGTGATCAGCTCCACTAATCCTATAATAGAAAGACCTCAGAGGGCAAAACCAAAGCCGGGGGCGGAGAATGACCGACCGTGGTGGCACATTTTTTTCAAGTACTCCGAAACCGGTCCCTTTTTTTTCGATTTTTTCACTGTGGGTACCCGGGGGAAGGAATTTTTTGTAAAAATTTGAAATCCCACATCGAAATACTTCTGATGGTTAACCTGAAAATGCACTGTTTTTGCAAAGAGGGTGGAACCTGATTGGGACAAAAATCGAAAAAATTAATCCGAAAGTTTTTTGTGGTTTGCAATTTTTTGTGAAAATTTGAAATCCCACATCGAAATACTTCTTATGGTTAACCTGAAAATGCACTGTTTTCGCAAAGAGGGTGGAGCCTAATTGGGGCAAAAATCGAAAAAATTCATCCGAAAGTTTTTTGTGGTTTGCAATTTGAAAAACAAATTGTCCATACTGCGATTTTTTTTCGCAAAAACAACAAAGTTCTGATTTTTCTAGTTTTAGCTCCAAGTCACCCCCGCCGCCTGGGGTTGGGGTGCACCCCCGGAAACCATTTGCGAAGACAGCCGATCGGGATAGCCGGCGCAATCGGCCATCTGGTTATGTCCCCAAAATTTAAAAAAAAATAGCCACAGTTTTCGAGTTTACCTGCAGAGTTTTCGCGGCGAAGGACGCCACTGGTCCGGGGAGGGCGGCTCAAGGTCACCGATATTTTTTTTAGAAAGCTCCTCGGCGGCGGCAATTTATCCGCCGTAGAAGTTTTTCCGGAAATTTTTTGTTTTTTTTTTAGAAATTTTTGAAAATTTCGACCTTTTGGGGGTCGCAAGGGGATGAAGGGTATTAAAAAAAAATAACCTTTTGACGACTTCGATCATAGAATTTTGTCTTTTACCCACCCTGAAAATTTCAGTTAAATCGGTTGATTTTTTAATAGGATAAAATTATCTAATTAGTATACAGGGTGTTTCAGAGCTCTGAGAATTGTCAATCACGTGCTTATTTTTTAAAATTTCGAAAAATGTTTTATACAAAAGTTTTGTATAATAGTGAGGTGCACGCCCTAAAAATATTTCAATTTATACAGGGTGTCTCATAACAAAATTACAGACCAAACTTATGTTTTTTTAAATGGAACACCCTGTATTTTTTGTCATTTTTGAATTATATGGAGCAAATAAAGGTGAGTTACTTCAATACTCCTTATACCTATTGTTTGCCGTTTTCGAAATATTTGAAGATTTGTTGAAATGCAAGGTCTGGGTGAAATTTTATTTTTGCCCCAGTAATTGACGTTGAACGATTAAAATCATTTTAATTATTTGCTTGAAGGTTCGAACTATAGAGCCAATCATGATTTCATACAAAAAATTATACAGGGTGATAAAAAAATGCGGTAGAAAAACCCAACTTATAAAATTGAATAACTTCGTGCCTATGTTGACAATTTTTATTTTGAAGTTACACATAGGAAAAATGTAATGTGTAATAAGAATTCCGGTATTCTTCAATTGGTGACGTTTTCTGGCTCTATTTCACGACTGGCTTGCTCGATATTCGCCTTAAGGGCCTGGATCGGTAATGGATTGTTCGCATAACATCGGTCCTTTGCGGCACCCAAAAAAAAAGTCTATCACACACACTAACACACACAGACACAATTTTTTTTTCAGAAATTGTTGAAATGGCATCTAGGGACCCCAAAACGGATATTTCCGTTAAAAAAAAAATTGAAAAAAAAAATCCACGATCACAATACTTTCTCGTACTTCGTAACGGAGAAAGTAATAATGATATTTAACAAAATAGTTTTTAGACAAGTCAAAGTAGATACAAGGGCAGCGGATAATCCACACAGTTAAATACAAGTCCAACCCACGTACAATCAATGGAAGCAAAACAATGGATTTTACCGTAACGGGGAAACAATTTAAAGAAGCACGCATAATAACTTTGCGTTGCTTTTGTAAATTAGTTAATCAAAATCCTGTTTTGTGTTTAACTGCATGGATTGTGGAATAGGGCGCGCCCAGTAATGGAAATGGAGCAGATTATTATCAGTTAATTTCCTTGGCAAGGCGGAAATTTCTGAAAATATTTAACAGAGAATAGATTCTTCTATTCATACTGAACATTATTTTAGTAATGTAGATTTTTTTTAATGGAAGTACAAAGTAGATGCTATAAGAACGAATTGCATTTTGATCAGGAAATAAAGGATAATAATATTTAATCGTAGATAAGCTACAAAAATAAGCACCATGTTACAAAATCAATTAAAAAAATTGGTAAAGATGGCGCTGAATGCAACAGAAACATTTTGTAGAGCGTTAGCCTGATTTTTATTATAGTCTAACAAATAACAAATAAATGAGTTTAAGAAAAGCCAATGCAAAATATAATACATTGGATTTTTTTATTAACATTTATTCAATTCATCATTAGAATGGCAATGGTAATTTAAAAAAAATGAGTAGGCATACACCGCTGTACTTTTTGAATCCAATGAATCCAATCGTTTTTGGCACAAAAAAATATTTCAGGTGACCCTGTATATTATTAACTTTTACCATACTGATTACCTAACTAACAAAGTTATGAAATATTAACGATTTCTTCAATTATTTGTAGTAGTAATAATACATCAAATAATTAAATATTTTGATTACTTTAATAGCCGATAAAATTTCTATAGTAGGCCAAGTATCTATCAATCATTAAAAATATTTCATCTTAACCTTAGTAAAGTTCATTGATACATTTATTGTATTTCGACTTATCTATTTTATACAATCAATTTTTACGGCATCTCCTCCTATCGCCGCTTATATTATTATTTCAATATTTGTGTAACCGATTACAAAATCGTGTTAGAAACTGAATAATACCGAAAGGGTCACTGACACTCTTGCACGTCGAATCCATAGCTTCCCTTCTTATAACGCAACAATGGATTCGAATGGATTATTATATCGTTATATTCATGATCACCGTTGACAACAGTTCGAATGAAGAATTTAATTTGTTTTAATCAATTTAAAAACGCAAATATATTTAATCATAAATACGCAAGTAAAATTTTTAATGATTAAAAATAGTGAAAATGCTGATGTGGATTCTGTAAGAAAAATAATGGTGCATACGAATTTTTCTACCATGATTGGTAGACATACAAGCACAGTCAAAACGTGTGTTAGCACAAAAATGAAAATTATAAAGAACAACATGATATTTGTTGAATTTGGTTTTCGTTTAACACGTGGTGAAATATTTTTAATATTTAGGATTGTTCAAATGTTTGTGAAACCAACCAAGTGTCTCATTTTTCGATATGAACTGCTTCGCTATTATTTCCATTGTAAGAAAGGATATGGTATAATATCCTAAACTAAAGAGAAGAAATTTCGTTCTTTCTGGATTTTTGATGATTTATTTTGATTCACCGTAATAGAAATTTTTATTATTGTTAACAATTATCAAAACCAATTATGGAGCATCTGCAGTTATAAGACCACCAGATTATTTGTTTATTAGTTTGACTTAAAATTATGATGAGATAAAATGAGAAATCGAAGCTTTACGTCTTCTACAATTCAAGAGTCTTGAAAAGACTCGAATAAACAAATCATCTATTGAAACAATTCTTGTTAAAGTTAGCAGAGAAACTCAGCAAAAACTCTTGAAATATGTCACATTGAATGTATTTCTTCGATTAAATGTTTTTGTTATAGTTGTGGAACAATGCCAGACATTTTTTTTTTAATTTAATCTTACATATTTCGTAAACAAATCATTAAATTTTAAGTCTGAACGTTATGTTAAAATAAGAGATAACTTATTGTACAATACATCCATTTTATAATAAAGGTTGATCAACTTTAACATATCGTTTAATTTAACGTTTTGTTTAAGGTTGATAATCTAATCTATGCTATTATTGAATATAACGGTATTAAACCTGATATCTTTGAACTCGGTAAATGTTGAAATCAATAGATAGTATTCCATTTATAACAGAAAAAATGGTGATGTGGCCATCATGTTACTTTCTCCGATGGTATCATCATTTATATTTACACTTTCATGGTTTATTTTCTATTGAAATCTTATTTTAAATGTACATCGAGCAGTTTGTAGACTCGCATAAAACTGACGTTTAAAACGTCAAAAATATAAAAGATGGAAAAATTATACTTCAAATTCAAAAACTCAGTTTACTCAAAAACTAAAGGGATTTCGAAAAAAACTTATTCTTTATAAGTTGTCTATTTTAGCATTCTCCACAATTATTATTGATATAAATTTGCTGTAACTATTATCGTTTTATAATTATAAACCAACAATTAAAAAAATAATAATAAATTTTTTTCTCGAATAATAATGATTTTATAAAAAATGTTTTCAAGCAAAAGAGGTTCACTTCTTTGTTGTCTTTAAAGTTTGTTTAAATGATTTTGTGATATTTTTCATATTTAAGAAAATATTGGCAAAAAACAAAAAACAGTTAAGGTAAACGCCCACTTCCGGTGTACGAAATTTTGCCAAAAGCTTTTCAGTTCTCCATATTATCAAATAAGATGGATGTTCAAAATTTCATATCAATTGCTCTATTAGTTTTTGAGATACAGCGCGCACAGACAGACACACACACACACACACACACACACACACACAGACACACACACAGACACAAAAAAATGTTTTCCAGAAATTGTCGAAATAGCATCTAGGGACCCCAAAACGGATATTTTCGTAAAAAAAAATTTTGAAAAAAAAATCACGATCACAATACTTTCTCGTACTTCGTAACGGAGAAAGTAAAAATGGTTATGTTACTTTCTTCGACTTGATGGTATCATTTATATTTACGCTTTCATGGTTTATTTTCAATTTAAATCGTATTTTAAAAGTACGTGGAGCGGTTTGTAGACTCGGATGAAACTGACGTTTAAAACGTCAAAATTATGAAAAATGGAAAAATTATAATGCAAATTTAAAAGCCAAGTTTACTCAAAAACTGACGAGATTTCGAAAAAAACTTATTCTTTAGAAGTTGTTCATTATGGCATTCTCCACAAGTATTATTAACATAAATTTGCTGTAACTATTATCGTTTCATAATTATAAACCAAAAATTTAGAAAAATTAATAATTTTTTTTCTCGAATAATAATAATTTTATGGAAAATATTTTCAAGCAAAAGATGTTCATTTCTTTGATGTCTTCAATATTGGTATTTATGATATTTTGAATATTTAAAAAAATATTGGAAAAAAACAAAAAACAGTTAAGGTAAACATCCACTTCCAGTGTACGAAATTTTACCAAAAGCTTTTCAGTTCTGCGGATTATCAAATAAGACTTATGTTCAAAGTTTGATATCAATTGCTTTATTAGTTTTTGAGATACAGAGCATTTTTGAAAAAAAAATTACGATCACAATAAATTCAAAAAACGAAATATAGCCTGAATATATAAATATTCAACCTGTTCGTAACTCTGCAAGCAAAATTAAGTCTTACTAAGACTTACTAAGACTAAGAACAAATAACTTATTGAAACAACTACTTCCCTGGCTAGTGCCACGCCGGATATTGAATGATACAAGGCTATATTTCGTTCTTTGAATGTATTTAATACTTTCTGCAACAAGTAAGGTTGTTTCTATTTTATTTACGATCACAATACTTTATCGGATAAAGTAAAAATGGTATTATGTCTGGTATAACCAAAAGTTGCTTAAAATTTCTGGTAATTGTCCTATTACTTCATACTTGTCTATAATACGCATTCAATAAAAGCGAAATGTAGCTTGAATATATGAATATGTATATTTACACAAATAAGTCAATGAAATCATTTCCAGAAGCAACAGTTTCCCTAGCTGATGCTATACCGAATATTGAATTATGAAAAACAATATTTCATGTTATAAATAGTTCTACTATTGACAAAATATTAGTTTAAGATATCAAAGTAACTTACAGAAAACAAGTTAATAATAATTTCAAAGGTAAAGAGGTCAATATCCGAAAGAAATAGGCGCGCAACCTTCCATTAATCATCATTAATCGTATAATAAATAATTTCAAATAACCTGAACAAATGCTGTTATGATTAATCAGTGAATGAAAATGTAACATGTTGAATTCAATACTTATTACGGAATTCAATTTCAAATCAGAAACGCTAGGCGTTCTAATTTATGTTACTCCAATTTTCTAACCACCTGATGATACGACGTGGCGTTGGATTAACGAGGACATGCTATAAATTTGACACCTGTAGACGTTGTACATTTTCAGTTTATTTATAGAATCTGCTTGCCAAATGAATTCATTGTTACCGTGATAGGAGTCATACTAACTACATTTGCGTTCTTATGCGGATTGCAAGGAAGGCATTTTTGGAGGAAATGTAGAAGGAAGATGTAGTCCAAGGAAATTAATGTTTTTAAGACATTTTTCTATCGTTAATTGATTTGTTTTTTTTTAATTCTATGAGTGCCATTAACAAGACACAGTTCCAAAGCTTCGATGCAATTAAAAGAGTACAACAAAATCGCCCAATCGAAATAGAGGAACAGAGTCAAGTAATGGAACGTCATTGATGAGCATTACAAAGCTTGTTATGAATTAATTAACTTGAGACAACCTCACTTTTTACAGGTTTATTGAATAAAAGTAATAAAGACGAAATATAGCCTGAATATATGAAAATTCAACCTGTTCGTGACTCTGCAACATTAAGTCTTACTAAGACTACAAACAAATAACTTATTAAAACGACTACTTCCATGGCTAGTGCCACGCCGGATATTGAATGATACAAAAGAAATTTTCATGCTATTACAGTACTACTAGATAATAACATTGGTTTCAGATCGTTTATTTCTACGTACAGGACTAACTTCAAAATTATTCTAAAATTAAATTTGAAACTTTAAACTGTAAATGTTATTATTAAAATGAAAAAAACTAGACAACATTTTGACAAGGACACACAGCTGTTATGAATTGAAGAATAGTGAGGATCAGTTGCAAACCACCAGAAAGTTATTTTAGATACTTTGGACACAGACTATATTGAACATCTGTAGCGAGGGGGCAGCAAGCCCTTTATATCCGAGTTTTATTTTTACATTTCTTTAATTACAAGAGTTTTAAATAAAAATATTCCCTTAATGTTGAGGTTATAATTGCAGGATAAATGGTGCATTTTTGTGAAAGTGAATCTATTCTACTTAACACGGAATACAAATTAGGTAACAAATTAATAATATTTGTCACCTAATTTGTTCATAGTTTCTTTATTAATTATGATTTTGCCTTCAAATTACTTCATTGCGTAGATACATGTATTAGCTAGCTACAGGTCAAATTTAACTGTTGTTACTTAATTGGTTCTGCATTTCATCTGTTTAAAGTGAACTGCTGCTAACTTTGTTAATAAAAAAAATTAAACGAAAATCTAAAGACAAAAATACTTAATTAAGTTATTTAAGTTACATGTTATAAAAATAAATTATTTGCAATAGTTTATATTCGATTTCTTTAGCGACTAATTTAATGAGTATCCTACCTTTAACGTGTTAAGAGGGCAGTCCGCTAGGCAACCCGCCACACATATAATTGGTCTGAAAGTTCGATTTCACAACAAAACTACTTTAAATATGCTAGTTTTTTTTTAATATGAAAGTTAAAACTACTAATTTATTTAAAGATTAACTTCGAATATTATTATTTTATTAATTAAATAAATTATTCATCTTATACAATTTTACCCGGGAGTGGTAGAATGTATATTTACTTCCTATTAGGATACAAACTGTGCTAATTTAATGTTGTTCCATTTTCCAATATTTTATTACCATCAGGCGACCAGTTTCAATTCAGGACACAGGACAAAAGCTTTGCATTTTTATATTTCTAAATTCCTCGATCTTTACGATTCATTACCAATAAATTGGACTATTAAAATATATCCATATTAATTTCATACCTTCCTCTGAATAAAATGAGAGAAGATATATTTTCTGCAAAATTTCATTTTTGAAAAATTACTGTGTGCTTTTTTAAATAATTAATCAATCTATAGTTTGTATCGAATGAACACGGTACTACAACGCGATTTGGATTGGTTTGAATTGGATTATAATTTGATAGAAAAAAAGAATATTTGATAACGCGATTTTTGAATTTTTCCAAAAAATCCATTCGATTGACATCGGAGAGAATAGGTCATCATGTAACTTTCTCCGATTTAAAGGTATAAAAAAGATTATTTTGATATTTTTCATATTTTTCGACTGTAATTTGCAAATTCTTCTTATATCTGAATAATGTAGGAAACTTAATTTAAAAACAATTTTATATCGTTTTTATTAACATGTATGTTTTCATACGTTGCATTGTGAGATAGAGCTCACCCACCACCAGCGGCGGCTCGTTCGGCGGCGGGGCAACGGAAGAAAATTTGACCGAAACAGCAACGAAATATTTGCTTCCTCTATAAAAGTAAGTAGTGCAGCACGAGCGACATCTTTGTCTTAGCCCTCCCTCATTTTGATTTTAACTAAATACTATTTTGTACTTTCTCCGGTAAGAAAATTTACTGTAACCTTGAAAAAATTAAACAAAAGTTTTTAACAGAAATATCCGGTTTTAGGTCCCTATAGGCGATTTTGACAATTTTTAAAAAAAAATGTTCGCCTGTGTGTCTGACTGAAAAGTTTTTGGTAAAATTTCGTACACCGAATGTGTTTACCTTAACAATTTTTTTTCTTTTTCATAAAATAATTTAAAATTGATATTTTTGGTCTATAATTATAAAATGTTAATAGCTACACCAAAGGACCCCGCAGTTTTTGATAGGGAAATGGCTTTCAGTCAATCTCTTTCAAACCAACTGAAAAATATTCACCAAGTCATGCCGATCAAAAGTCTCCATGGTCGCAATAGCCGAAGATCTCAAGATCTCGCGCAAATACGGTTTTTTGTAGATTTGTATTCATTTTTTTACATTTTACTAAAACCGTGTTCTAGCTTTAGAATAATGTGAACGTAAGATGGTGGGTGGGTCCGATCTAAAAATCCAACCAATTGAACATAAGCAACTGATTTTAGTAATAAACTTGTAAAACGAAAATATTTACAATCTTGTATCGTTTTTATTTATTTATTTGCACTAGTAAAACCCTTGCTTCCGGTTCTACTGGTTGAATTATGGGATAGGTCCACCCGCTATCCTTCTTTTCGATTTTAACTTAAACTGACAATACTATTTTTTTGGTGATTTGTATTCATTTTTTTAAGGACAAAAAATGTGTTATCTAAAACAGTGTTGAAGCATGAGTTGAGGGTGGTGGGTGTTCCCAGGGCCGCGCCAAGGTATGTTGCCGCCGGGGTGCGAGGCAAAAATTGCCGCCCCCTTTCAATGTGAAAAGATCTTCCACTCTGATAATATTTTATCAACTATACAGCGTCCTGCATCTCACCTCCCGTCTTCTATAGCTCAGTTACGAATTAAGTTAGGATTTCGATATTTTGTAGAATATATTTGTATCCTATGATGCATTTCAGGAAAATATTTTTGATTATACAGGGTGTCCAAAAAAAGCGTGACGTTATGATGATATATTTTTTTAAATTACATGCTATGTATTTTATTACTTATTTAGGTACCTTTTATGGTTGCCTACATATTCCTATAATTTTATTGGAATCGATTCAGGGATATCAGCAAAAAAAAATTAAAACTAAAAAAAATCAGTTTTGCACTATTGTTTTAAAAAATGAATAAAAAATAAAAATAGTGCCGTGTTAATAAAATCATACAAGGTACTTATTAAATAAGGTCTGATAGTCCCGTTAACTAAGTTTGATTGATATGAATTATACAGGGTGTCCAAAATGTAGTGTGAAACATTTCAAACTTTAAAGCACTTTATTTTTCTTATTTTAAATTGGAGCCCCTGTACATTTTTATGTCATTCCATGCGGAATTAAAAAACAAACATTTTTCCTTATAACAACCCTGCCCGAATTCCTAACGCATTAAAAGTTATTTGCAAAAAACTCTTTTTATCAACCAGTTCAATAAATAAAAATCGAAGGTGGCTTTTAAAAACAATTTATTGACATTAAAATTTAACATAGTGACAAGAGACTATTTTAACTTTAGTAATGTAAACTTTTAAAGCATTGTTAGCTTAAGTTCTTTATACTCAAGAATAATATTTTGTCATGGAAAAAATAATTCTTGAGTACAAAGAGCTTAAGTTAAACTCTTTTTTAATGCTTCAGTTCATTATATTCGTTTAACCAGTGATTATAATCTTAATATGATTATTATAACAATACACACAGCTTATGAAATAATTCAACGTCTCTACATCCAATGTAAACATGTTAATCCACATAATCCACGACGTATGCTATAAATAAAAAAAAATGCATCCATCGAAGAGAACATCAATAGATTAAAAATCAATAGCACGCGATTAAGTTCAGCTGGTACCGAAACAATACCAATAAATTTAATCGAACAAATTTATCGGCCGGGAATTAATCAAATATGGGTCAACGAGAAGAGATCCGACAAGTTAATTAATCTCCGAACGAACACGCCACACACAATTTTATCCATCAATCGGATAAATCCGCGCGAAGCCAAATGATTAACGACTTTTCGAAAGTCGCTTAATTAGCGCTTACCTCCAAATCCTGATCCTTGACGAGTATTTCGAAGATCTTCCAGTCCTCCTCAGTATTCCCAGGCGTTTCCGGCGGGGTGGTCGTGGTCATGGTCCAAAAAAATTCGATGTTCCATCAATACGAAACTGTTCGCACTTTAAGTGTTGTACAACTAATTCACTAACCTGGAAGATGTGTAATGGGGAATCACGAAAAATAATAGTTTTCCGGGGATTTTGTATAATCGATATAACCACGGCGTTTTCCGCGAGCGTGAGGGATGTATTGTGTAATATTTTGATTTTAGTTCCGTATGAATAGGTAATAAAATATTGAAGATGCACAGGAATTGATAATATTTGTTTTATTGCTAATAGCGAATTAGCTGAATGTCAGCCACTGCGTGGAACTTGCTTATATTTATAAAATGAATCGATACACTTGGCCTTGTAGTCTTGTAACATTGGGTTTTGTTGAATGCAATAGGTTTATATTTTGCTAGGAGAAATGATTGTTTTCGTAAAAATTATTAAATTCGAAGTTTTTACGATCACTTTTGAAAAATGTCTATTTCAAAACGTGTAAAACATTTTTAATAGTATATTTAAAAACGAGTTCAATAAGCGCGATTTTTTCGCACGCGTCCAAGTTTAGTTTTCAATGGTGCCAACCTTGAAAAATTGATATTACCGCACTGAGCGAGCACTTAACGAACCCATATGAGTGCGTTAATGACTCCATTTTAGACACAAAATAGAAAAAAACAATTTTAAACTTTAATTAAAATGTTCTAGACCAGTGTTTCTCAACCTCCTTTTACTCACGGCCTTCAAAAAGAAGTTGATTACATGCCGTGGATGTAATCAACTTCCCTCTTTACAAAATTCAATTCAATCCAATTTTTTACTTTCTCCGTTACGAAGTACGAGAAAGTATTGTGATCGTGATTTCTTTTTCAAAAATTTTTTTTACGGAAATATCCGTTTTGGGGTCCCTAGATGCCATTTCAACAATTTCTGGAAAAAAAAAATTGTGTCTGTATGTGTGTGTGTGTGTCTGGCTGTGCGCGCTGTATCTCAAAAACTAATAGAGCAATTGATATGAAACTTTGAACATACGTCTTATTTGATTATCCGAAGAACTGAAAAGCTTTTGGTAAAATTTCGTACACTGGAAGTGGGCGTTTACCTTAACTGTTTTTTGCCAATATTTTCTTAAATATGAAAAATATCACAAAAACATTTAAACAAACTTTGAAGACAACAAAGAAATGAACATCTGTTGCTTGAAAACATTTTTCATAAAATCATTTTTATTCGAGAAAAAAATGGATTATTATTTTTATAATTTTTGGTTTATAATTATAAAACGATCAAAGTTACAGCAAATTTATGTTAATAATAATTGTAGAGAATGCTAAAATTAACAACCTGTAAAGAATAAGTTTTTTTCGAATTCAATTTAGTTTTTTAATTTGAAGTATAATTTTTCCATCTTTCATAATTTTGACGTTTTAAACGTCAGTTTCATCCTCTCGATGTACATTTAAATTGAAAATAAACCATGAAAACGTAAATATAAATGACTATGATACCATCAAGTCGGAGAAAGTAACATGATGGCCACATCACCATTTTGTAACTTTCTTTTCGTAAACAACAGCTGAACTTCTTTAACGGTAATGAATTACATTACCAGTTCATTTACAAACACTTTACGAGTGTATAACACTTTTTGCCCATTCCACACAATTACTACAATGGTAATTGCTGTGCAGTGGCGACACTACAGAAAAATCTTAATCACAGTGTGTCCTTTCTTTGTGTGCTCCATTGGAATAAATATCTTATTATTGATGGTTTTCCGGAGAAATGGCCATCTCTCATCAGTAATGGCATTATAAATAGATTGTCAATTAATTTATTTATAGTGCGAGCATTTCAACTAGTTTACTAATTAGTGATACATGTATAGCTTTACAAATGATCGCAACGCATTACTTACATACCTTAATCATTAAAATATTGGTTTTTCTTCAAGCGTCAGTAAAATTTAACATTTTTCACTGAATACAATACTTTATTCGCGTGGCACTAATGATGTATTAATGTACTGACAGATACAACTGAACATGAATATTTCATTCGAATACACAGGTGAAAAAAAAACATGAAATTTGTGAAATTTCGACCATTTTCATACCGTCATAACACGGCGTATTTTCAATCGATTGCGATGAATCTTTGATGGCGGAAACCTTTGAAGTGTCTTCTTTAAAGTCATGCATGCGAACTTAAGCGTAAACCCTTCCGCCCCCCTCTAGCAACCCTGTGAAAAAAGCTTTTTCAGTAAACTATGCCCAACTTTGACGATGTGTACGGAGTTGGAAAAAATCTGTCGACTCGATCCACCATAAAGGCATCAAAATTTGATCAATTCCCTATGCAGGACTCAAAGAACGAAGTTCCTGCGACGATTTGGCACCAAGTTATGGGTGTGCATTTTGGGGTTTTTCGCACATAACTCAGCGACTTTTCAACCAAATTGGATAATTCTTCTTAAATTCAACAAACCTTACTTCATTGTTTATTATTAAACCGTGAATTACCGTTTAAATCATTAAAATGAATGTAGAATTTCGACGACATGACTTATTATTCCGGGATTTTTACTGCACGTTTATTTGAAAATAGTAAAGGGTTACAAGTTTTGAGATGATTTAACGTTTAAATTATCAAAATCATGCCTCAGAATTACTATTTAAAAGCTTTTAAACATTTTACATTCGCATTTCCACGCCTCGTCGCCATCTATTCGACGATAGCCGAACTACTAAGTGATGTTTTTGAACAGCGCCAAAATGCTCGAACTTTATCCTTATAATCAAAGTGTTAATATTCAGCAATGCGCAGTACACGAAACGATAGACTATTTAATTCCGAATCGAGTGGTATATAAAATAGCTAAGGCAATTTAGCGCTTTTCTTGTAATTTGCGAATGAAAATTAAGCACGACACACTTACCGACATTTACAGTTCACTGTAACTTAAAACCTAAATGCGTAACAATTTGCTGTATTCTTCAATGAAATACGGGTCCCAATACTTATTACTGATTATTCAATTCACTTTTTATATTATTAATGCATTACAATAAGAGAAATATATGAGGAATCCTAATCTTCGTAGAGGGTACCCTCTGTTATCGTGGGGATAAACTACGTTTTCATTTGTGGATTTAATAATTTTTTTAATAATGAAAGAATATTTAAAAACTTAAGAAGACTGTTATCTTATAATAAAATAAATTTACTTGTAGATATTTTCGTATTTAAATTGCAGAAACAATACATTATAATATATCCGCCTAATCACAGGCAACCCGATAAACGCATAACTACTATAAAGAACTTCCAATTTTAAAGGTGACAGTGACAAAACCATAAGTGTAATCCTCAGTAAAGCTTCAAAAATAGTGCGAATATTTAAGTATTTAAATTGCAGAAATAATTATATTACCTAAACGCCTACTTACAGACAATGCAATACACGCATACATAATATTAATTTATTACTAAAAACTTCCAATTTTAAATGTGACAGGGACAAAACCATAAGTGTTTTCCTCCGTAAAGCTTAAAAAATAATGTGAATATTAAAATATTTAAATTGCAAAAATAATTATATTATATAAACGCCTGCTTACAAGCAACCCAATATACGTATAACTAATAATGATTTATTATTTAGAACTTCAAATTTTAATCGTAACAGGGACAAAACCATAAGCGTAATATTTTTAAAGCGTTGCTAAGGATTACACTCATGCTTGTGTCCCTATTATATTTAAAATTAGAAGTTTTTAATAAAAAATAATATTAGTTATAGTGTATTGAGTTGCCTACAAGTAGGCGTTTATGTAATACCATTGTTTCCGCAACGTAAATACTTAAATATTCCCACTATTTTTAAAGTTTTACTCAGGATTACACTTATGGTTTTGTCCCTGTTACGTATAAAATTAGAAGTTTTTAATAATAAATTAATTCGATTTATGCGTATATCGGGTTGCTTGGGATTAGGCGTGTGTATTATAAAATATAGTTTCTGTAATTTAAGTACGTAAATATCCACAAGTGAATTTATTCAATCATAAGACAACATTCTTTTTAAGTTTTTAAATATTCTTTTATTATTACAACAATTATCACATCCAAAAATTATTAAGTAGTTTATCCCCACGATACCAGGTAGAGCCCTCTACTTAGATTATGATTTCTCGTATATTTCTCTTATTGTAATGCATTAACAATATAAATAGTTGAATAATTAATCAGGAATAAGTATTGTAACCCATTTTTGATTGAAGAATATAGCAAATTCTTCTTTATTGAATGTTTATGTTACAGTGAACTGTAAATGTCGGTAAGTGTGTCGTGCTTAATTTTCATTCGCAAATTACAGGAAAACCGCTAAATTTCCTCAGCTATTTTAAACACCATTCGATTCAGAATTAAATCGTTTACCGTTTCATGCACAGCCCATTGCTAAATATTAACACTTTGACAATAGGTATAAAGTTCGAGCATTTTGGCGCTGTTCAAAAACATCACTTAGCAGTTCAGCTATCGTCCGGTAGACAGCGCTAATGCGGCAAAAATACGAAAGCGATTTGTTTGATTTTTTAAAGCTTTTAAATTGTATATCTGAAGCAGGATTTTGATAATTGAAACGTTATATTGCCGGCAAACTTATAAACCTTCAAAATAAAAGAAATTGCGAAATATTTCGCGATCTACCTTAATTAATCCTGCAAGAACTACAAAAATGAATTATTCATTGAAGCAACTACTTTCGTTAGGAACACAAACAATTTTCGTGTTAAAATAACAAGGCTATTAAATAACGCTAGCTTGGATGTATTACTGCACTTATACAACAAATAAACATGAAATAAAAAATGCAAATAAAAAATTAAATTGATTGATTAAAACACTTAGTTTAATTGATTGGTGGTTGAAGCGTTAACTTCGTGATACATGTTGGAACTTTAAATAAAACAGTTTCTTTGTTAATATCACACTTTATTTTTTAGTGACTCGGATCTACTCGAATCTCTAGAAATTCACAAAGCGAACGGTAATCCCGGCTTTCCCATAATTAATGACCACCAAACTCGACAGTCACTTTTTCAGTGCAAGGCAGAATGATAATGTTCATTATGAAAGCAAACTAGTGAATGTTCTGAAAACTTAACACTGATTAGAGAGAAATAAAAAAAAACTGTGTTTTCAAAAATTGGGAATACGTATTATCATCAAATCATACATTATCCAGGATTAAAGACAACGAAATGAGTTCTCTTTTTTTTTAATTAGACAACTAAATTTTAATGGATTAATTGAGGTGTAGCGAATACGAAGGGCGAACTCAACCTTGAGGGAATTTTTTTTATATCACATTTCGGTTTGTTGGACATTACTGAATAATGGTAGATACTTTATTTTATTTGCGCCCTTTCTAACTACATATAAGTAGGACGAACTGTAGTTCTCCTATATTTGTTGCAATAATGTTTTCCCATTACAAGTCTGGTTTGTTACAATTTTTTCCTCGAAGTTATTTTCTTTGCTTGCTTTAGAATGTTTGTTGATGACTTCAAAACAAGAAACATTACTGTTTTTAAAGAATCGTTTCACAGATCAAATTTTGCTAGAAATAATGCATTGTGCAGAATGTTCAGACTATGCAATCTGGTTTGTGTTTCCCTTAATTTTTTCCTGTACGATACATGTTACAATAAATTTAAACGCCATCTAAAATATATTGATGTATCACCATATATTGTTGGTATATAATGTTGTTATTAATTATTAATCTATATAATGTATATAATGGTAATTCTACTTTTGTAATATATCGTTATTGTTATGTAATAGTTATATTGTGCAATATTTTATTTTGATTTCTTTATTGTATTTTTTATTTTAAATTTTTCTTGTAAAAAGGTTCGTCCGTAAATAAACAAATAAATAAATAAAAAATAAATAGATAATATTTATTACAAATATTAGACATTCAGAGTAAAAACTATTGAAATAGGGACGCTGGATTCAGTTTTTAGGTGAACCACCGGGAGCAAAGCAAAAACACGTGTTGTCGGTTAGAAGGCACTGTATTGACCAAATCATAATGTATAGATGATTTACAGTTCATAATGATAAATTGCACATTACATAGATATCGACACCATAACTTTTGATATCATATAACAAAAACAGCTAATCCCTTGTTTATTAAGTTTGCCAAACTGCAAAAATACTTAAATGCATTTTTCTGGAAAGCAGCATTTGTTCAATTTGCCCTTCGTATCCGCAACGCCTCAATTGTTAGCAACACTATAAATTGTAATTAAATAAATCAGTATGTGCTGCTTGCTGCGATGATGCTCGTATTCCATTTCCATGAGTATCAAAACGGGGAAGGGTTTGTATTATGTAATAAAAGTATTTATTAAAATAACAAACATATAATTTAAAAGAACAGTAGTTAACATCTTAGGTCAGCGCGGGCTGGTGAACCTTCGTAGGTGTGCGCTGCGAGAGAGACGAGATGACAACTCCACAACACAAATTTTTTCTATAGTCCACCTCCGGATTTTCAAAAGCTGCCGCTTACCTACCAACAAATACACTCAACTGTCTTCACCCAACTTACTCCGACCATGCTCTAAAACCTGACGCACATTCACGTTAATCCTCGAAGTCTTCAAATAATCACAAAACTCCCCCCACTCCTCACCCCTTGCACACCTTTCAACGGTTTCCCCATCAAATTCCGGATTTTCACTCTTCACCACTTCCAAATCACCACCCTCGCCTTCCCACGACTCTAAAATTTTGGGCACGCCGTGGTAACACAGTCTCGATTCCCTGCTCATGATCACGATGTCGCCGCTGTGCAGATACAGGGCGGTCGGTCTGATTTCCGGCGTCTCTCCTCCGAGCAGGAAAATTGCTGAATTTCCGAAGCTGATGGAAAAGAGGGGAGCGTCGAGGTTCCTCTCGGAGTGATCCGTGTGGCCCGAGAGGGTGGAATCCAAGTGGTAGAAGTTGACGATGGCGGCTTCGGCGCTGAAGTTTGTGAAGTTTAGAAGCGATCCGATGTACGAGCAGAGCTTCGCCATATCGGTGGGGAATGGGGTTTTTGATTCTTCCGAGTATACCTGAAACAATCGCAGAGGAGGAACGAGGGATTTATAAAAAATACAGACAGGGGAGTAACCAAAAAACATATTTTTAAGTTTAGAATAATAATAATAATAATAATATATTTACGGGATTCACCCTGTACATTAAAGTATTAATTAGAATATAAAATATAAAACAAAATATAAAATGCATCATAGTGGTTACGAGGAACAGAAAGACCAAAGGGAAGGTGAAATGTGCTTAAGATTTAAGAGTAACGGGATTGAGATACCATTAAAAACGAGAAAAATGAAGGTGTAAAATACAGGGAACTAGAAATGGGTACGACTTTTGAATCTTTTAAAAAACTTGGATTCGTTGAAAATTAAAGAACAGAAGAACTGATAAGAGCAATAAAGATTTTTGTAAGAAATTATAATTAATATTTTTTGTACAAACAATCTAACCTTAGTGTCCCAGTCGTGGTGATATCCGAGGGTAGCCCAGCGTAACTTTCTATAAGCGCTGGGTTCACTCCTGCAGTAGGACCACCACTCCAAACCCGGTGGAACTAAACCATGCGGGTCAATGCTTAATTTATTCGGTTTCCTGGTGTAGTCCCTCAAACACCTAATAATCCAATACCGCTGCCCCAGTTTTGTAAACGGATTTTTTATGAAGATCAATCCCGGGTTGTCCACAATTTCATACACCTCCCAATCGTCAGGAGAATTCAAACCAAACAACTTATTCGGGGCGGATTGTACTTTCCTACGATTTATCTGAAAAGTATGATGACATCCGTTTAAGCACAGACTGAATAAGCAAATAAAGCACTAAGCGGTTTTTCCATTTCAAGCAAGAAGTATACTGTAGCATAAGGATGAAAACGAGAGTGGTAAGGTCACAGTATGAAAGCCTTTACGAGAGGCAATAATGTAACTCCATTAAGAATGGAGTGAGGAAGAAATGTAGGAATCATTCCTATTCGACCAGAGAAAAGATGGACGGTAATGGTGCCATTACAAAAAACGATAATTAAAGAAATCGATTGATGGTTGAGGTGTTAACTTCTCGATACATTTTGGAACTTTAAATAAAACAGTTTCTTTGTTTGTTAATATCACACTTTATTTTTCAGCTTATGATTGAAACTCGAGTCACTAAAAAATAAAGTGTGATATTAACAAAGAAACTGTTTTATTTAAAAATAAGATGGAAAAATCATACTTCAAATTCAAAAACTCAGTTCACTCAAAAACTAAAGGGATTTCAAAAAAACTTATTCTTTAAAAGTTGTTCATTTTAGCATTCTCTACAGTTATTATTAACATAAACTTGCTGTAACTATCATCATTTTATAATTATAAATCAAAAAATAAAAAAAAATTATAAATTTTTTTCTCGAATAAAAATGATTTTATGAAAAATGTTTTAAAGCAAAAGATGTTCATTTCTTTGTTGTTTTCAATGTTTGTTTAAATATTTTTGTGATATTTTCATATTTCCGAAAATATTGGCAAAAAACAAAAAACAGTTAAGGTAAACACCCACTTCCTGTGTACGAAATTTTACCAAAAGCCTTTCAATTCTTCAGATTATCAAATAAGGCGTATGTTCAAAGTTTCATATCAATTGCTCTATTAGTTTTTGTGCTACATTTATTCGGTAAATAAAATAATTCGATGTCAGTACACCGTCTTTTTTAACAAATTAATCACCTGATAACAATGGATTATCACCTCCAAATAATAACAAAAAAGCTGTGGCAAGTGTTGAAATATAGTTTACAAAAGGTGACCAAAGAGTACAGGGGCGGTGGCAAATAGCAGACATGTGGGAGATTTTCTCTGAAAGTTTATTTTCCATATTGAATTATCGAACCTCTCACACATTAGAATGTGAAAAAACCTCGGTGAAGCTATTAACATATTTTTGTATGATCTATTGCTTCTTAACTGATATTTCTACCAATTTTTATATAGTTTGATTTTTGCGTGCCGACTAAATTCTTTTTGCCAACTTCAATGCCCTAAGGTAAAAGTAAACCAGTTTATAGATAAATAGATTTATTCTACGATTGACCAAATATACAAAATATATCAATATCACAAGCTGACGAACGGTATCGACTCGTGAGTAACCTTCAATACTGGCGTGTTCCTCCTTTCTTTCACTGGTCCATGGTCTCATACATAACTTCAGATGCTTATATTTTTTACAGTGTATTGCTTAAATTATAATGGACACATTTTTACTTCTTATCGCAGGTCAAAATGTGATTGGATTTAGTGTTTAAAAAAGGGGGAAAGCACTTACTTTTCCCTTATTAATTTTATCGGTTTGGTTAAAATCCAGCACGTCCTTTAAATCCGGAGGTAGTTTCCTGGATTTATAATACTTGAAACTCTCCTTGAACATTTTCTCACTACATTAAAGTGAGGTTATGTTCACAGATATTTTTATCTTTATGCAAAAGGCTTATTTAATAATTAAAATATGTCCAAGTTTAGCACACAAGTAAAGTAAACAACGAGTATAACGAGTAAAATGAGAAAGTGTTTAAAATTCAATAACAATGGGAATGGGTAATCTATTAAAACTTAAGAAACAAGACGAAGGGGAAGATTCAAGGTGCAAGCGAGTGAAAGTGGCGAATATGTTGAAATATACAACACTTTTAAAAGCACTGAAATGGACATATAAATAACGTAAACTTCAAATTCAAATAATTCATTTTTAACCCTTTCAGCCCTGGATTTTTAAATTTGAAAAAAAATCATTTTTGTTAATTATTATTGATAAGGAGCTTCTTAAGACCATAAATACCATATTTGAACTGATTTGATTAATTAGAATAGGAATTAATTAGTGAGGCTTTGTTGAAGTGACATCTAGTGATAAACCGCAGAAATATGGATTGTCATAGTAAGTAGAGACATGTAAACGTTGCGGTGGCAATTGCCACTACCAGGGCCGAAAGGGTTAAATAATCGCATTTAGAAATTTTGCAATTGGTAAGGTGACGTTGAAAATATACATTTTATTTTCTCGAGAACTAATTTTTGGAATTTAGATTTTGTAAACAGAATTTACTGCAACAATTCTTTTTAAGACATCATGCCAATATTTTTGTTTTCTTTCTAAGAGTAAATGTTTATTATAGACGGTCGTCCTTGGTTCTAACATTTCATTAATAATGGATTTTAAGACCCGTATTTACTTAAAAAAATATTGCAAAATACTTTATATTTAAATTTTAAGCTTTACAGTAAACTGAATTATCGACACCCGTTTTAACTCGTAAATTACTGGAATATCGCTAAATTTCTTCAGCTATTTTACACATCAATCGATTGAGCATGAAATATTTTATTATTTAAAGTATAACTTATTATTGGAGATTTAAAATGCTCTATATTTAAATTTTAAGCTTTACAGTAAACTGAATTATCGACACCTGTTTTAACCCGTAAATTACTGGAATATCGCTAAATTTTTTCAGCTATTTTACACATCAATCGATTCAGCATTAAATATTTTATTATTTAAAGTATAACTTATTATTGGAGATTTAAAATGCTCTATATTTCAATCTTAAGCTTTACAGTAAACTGAATTATCGACACCTGTTTTAACTCGTAAATTACTGGAATATCGCTAAATTTCTTCAGCTATTTTACACATCAATCGATTCAGAATGAAATATTTTATCATTTGATGTTCAACTCATTACTGGATATTTACATTTCGATTATAAGTATAAAGTTCGAGCATTTTGGCGCTAAGCGCAATCATCACTTGGCAGTTCAGACATCGTCCGGCAGATGGCGCGGCGTCAGCCGAAATTACGAATGTGATATGTTTAAATTTTTAAAAGCTTATAACTCGTAACTCTGAGAGATAATTTTGATAAGTGAAACATTAAATAACTGGCAAGCTTTCAATCCTTAAACCTGTTTAAATAAATCGCGGAATAATAAATATTGCTAGGTAGAAAGATCTCTGGTCGATAGCCATTTGGCAAATTAACGAACTAATACATCACCTTTTATTTATTTATTTATTTATTTATCTGTCAACAGAACAAGATCTAGTAACAGGAAAACATAACAATTTTCATGTGGTTCTTAATTATACCGAGTGTCTGGGATAAGGGGCGAACATAGGAATTTAACATGTAAAATTAAATATGTGTAATTATTAACTCCCCTATTAATTTTAAAGAAAAATTACATTTAATACATTCTCAGAAAACTTTTTAGACTTATGTAGTAATAAAACAAAATAAAAATCCGAAAAAGGTTATCACTAGTTTTTCAGAATTTTCCATCAAAAACACACTACAAAATGCGCACTTTCGATCAGATTTCCTTAGTTTTTCCGAAATCCACAGATTGCATTTGAATATATATTTCAAGAAATATTCGCGGTTTTTTTCTGGTACGGCCGAGGAACAAGAGGTGGTAAAACAGATAACGGTAGGGTCAGTTGCAGAGACGGCTGGCTGCGTGACCGCACCTATCTGTATTACTACCTCTTGTTCCTCGGCCGTACCAGAAAAAAACCCGCGAACCGTCACTGCTAGACATATGTAATAATAGAACAAACAAAAAAATCCAAAAAAAGGTTATCACTATTTTTTTCAGAATTTTCCATCAAAAACGCTATTTTGTAAAATGCGCACTTTCGACCAGATTTCCTTAGTTTTTCCGAAATCCACACACTGCATTTGAAAATATTGTTCAGGAAATATTCTAGACACACATGATAATAAAACAAACAAAAAATCCGAAAAAGGTTATCACTAGTTTTTCCAGAATATTTCATCAAAAACATCACTTTCCAAATGTGAATTTTCGACTGGATTTCTTTAATTTTACCTGAAATCCACAAAATGAATTTAATTTTTTTTAAGTAAACATTCAAGACATGCGTGGGTACAAAATAAAAGAATAATTCGAGAAAGTTTGTCACTGGGTTTTCCAGAATATTCCATCAAAAACATCACTTTCCAAATGCGAATTTTCGACTGGATTTCCTTTATTTTACCTGAAATCCACAAAATGAATTTAAATCATTTTTTTTTTAGGAAACGTTCCAGACATATGTGGGTACAAAATAAAAGAATAACCCAAAAAAGATTATTACTACTTTTTCCAGAAGTTTCCATCGATAACACCATTTCCAGACATATTCTAAAAGTTTGAGGAGTATTGCGCTGAAAGTTAATCGGCGTTTGTTGCAGGTAAAAATGTAATTTTTCTTGCTGAGACCGGCTGGAAAATGGACAAGCCAAGATATTTACCCTTTACCAAAATCTTCCAGTAAAGTTCCACTTTCCTGCCGTAGTCATAGGCAACGGAATAAACAGACTCTGACATGTCCTCTTTAAACGTCACACAAAACATAAAGAGTTCAAATTTGTTCATATTTTTGCCCATGTTCCAAACGGTCGCAGAAAAAATAGTATACCTTATTCACCAGGAAAGCAGTGGCGTAACTAGCGCTCGCAACTGCGGAGGGAAGCATCGGCGAAAGAAATACAGCAAATAAGGTTTTTGCAAAAAAGTAGTAAATTATGAACAGATAGGAGGTTGGAAAAAACAGATCAAGGAAGTGACAGCTTGTGTTTTTTTTTATTTCGCGGGCAGGGGGGAGGGGTGAAGTATCATCATTGCAGGAAACTGATGCTTTACTAGACGATGAGCAAATTGAAGTACAATGCCGAAGTCCGAGTAATTCAAGCTCTGAATTTTAGTAGACCACACTTAAATTTGCTCTTCGTCTAATAAAGTATCAGTTTCCTGCCTCTAAGGTAATATACTATTGTAATAATCTTTTGAGCCTTTTGCACCTACAGTTTCCTAGCGTCCTTGAATTTATGGCGCTTAAGGCTTTAGCATTTTCAGGCTATTTGGTAAAACGTTCAACTGAAGATTTACCGACGTTTATCGACGTAACGTTTACCTGTCTAAAGTTGTGTGCGTGTAAAATCATAAAGTTAAGTCTTCTTTTGAATTCAAAGGAAAATAGATAAGAAGGGTTGCGAAAACGTAAAAAGAAAATAAAACTTTCAATTTAAGTAAATGAACGGATTTTTATTTATTTATCCGTGCGCATTAATTACAACTCGTAAAAATAGAACGTGATAAGATTACTAAAGAGGTTGAATTAAAACACTGCTGGTATCACGAATTTTTCACTTTATTGTGACTAATATATTTTTTGAATTTGTTTCTCGTCATCAGGTGGTGAAACATTTTTAATATTCAGGGTGGTTAAAATGCGGCACTTGTTGGTTTCACAAAAATTGTGCCTCATCTCGGCAACCCTAAATTATTGTGACTAGTTTCGTCCTATATAATCGGATATTAGTGATAAAATTGATTGAGCAACATTTACGATTTTCAAGTTGGTCGTTGAACTTGAGTAAATGTTTTTATTAACCTCTTCAGGGACAGAAGCACATTTGTGTACGTTTCAAAAATGCCTCATAAATTCTGAACGAATAGGATTTAGCGTTTTACAGGAATCTCGCCTCAAGAGGAGAAAATTGCCTCGGGTGTGCATTTCCACGCCTCTAATATCACTGGCGAGATATCAATTAGTCTTCAAAAGATTTTAAAACTTTAAAAATTAATTCGTCCCTGAAAAGTTTAATTTACCTATAAAATGATTTATTTACATACATTTTTGTACGATTACACAATGAGTAGAATGTGTGTGTGTGTGTTTATTACGTACACACCTTCAAGCTGGTGCACCGCACCGTCGAAAATCGTAAAAACTCGTGGGAACGGTGCAAGTTGCAGTGATTTAAACGAGCTGAATGGAATTAGATTGTTATGAAAGGAGACGTGGATCGAGCGCAGCAGAAGTAAACTGCAAAGAGAGCGGGGTTCTCTATTTAGAAAGAGATGGTAGGAGAGGTTGCCCTTGCCTTCCAGTTACCTGTGATGACGTTCCATAGTGTATTTCTATCGGCATTCGGCCATGTTGACTAGCGACGGATGCGCGCAGTTTGTGTACCCCTGGTAATCGGTTTATTTACCATTTCCGTACACACCACCTCGACGACCCGATGTACATCTGTGATGCGCGATCGACCTGGTGTACCGCGGCGTGCGCTTAACTAGACTTTCGATATGTGAAGTGATTAGTATGAGCCACTTCCGTGACCCAGATAGTGTTAAAAGTCGGTGAAAACAGTCAGTGGTGCCGCAGTGACAACATGACTCCGCCGTCGTCGGCCTGAAGATAAGGGAGGACCGCAGCCCGTTTATGACGTTTTTAACATGTCAAGTAAGAAACCACAGCCATACATAATAAAGACGTCCACAGACGCGGGTTTGACCTCCGTCCCGCCGCGCTACCAGCCGCCGCCGCACCCCGGCGGTATCCTCAAGCACCCCGCCAAGGATGCCAAGGTCTACCCCCAGAAACCCGACAGCGTGAAGTACCCCTATCAACCGCAACAGCAGCAGGCGCAGAGGTACCCACCTTACCAGTATCCGACTGGCGTTCCCCAGGGCCGCCCCCAGCCGCGATCCTCGTCGGAGGACGAGGTGCGGACACAGGCGCAAATCCACCAGAGGCCGCACACCGAGGAGGACTTCATCAGGCAGTCCGAGATGCTGAAGTTCGTGCGGAAGACCGACGACAGCCGCATCCTCCCCGAACAGAACCGCCACATGCCCGACCCGAGACACATGCAGGGGCTGGTCGCCGAACTCCGCTCGCTCAAGGAGGCCAACCAGAGGCTGGCCGATGATAATCAGGAGTTGCGCGATCTCTGCTGCTTCCTGGACGACGACAGGCAGAAGGGGCGGAAGCTGGCGAGGGAGTGGCAGCGGTTCGGGAGGTACACGGCGTCGGTGATGCGGCAGGAGGTGTCCGCTTATCAGAGCAAGCTCCGCGAGCTGGATAATAAGCAGCAGGAGTTGATTAAGGATAACCTGGAGCTGAAGGAGCTGTGCTTGTATTTGGACGAGGAGCGCGGGAGCAGTATCTGTCCGTCGTGCGGCATCAGCACCTCCACGGCGAATCTGCGCGACGACGGTGATGGGTCTAGTTCGAGCACCAACGCTGATGAGCCCGCGGTGCCTCAGCAATTCACCACCGCGGTGACGACGCCCAGGAGGTCCGCCAGCAGGGAGCGGCTGCTGCACGAGAACCTCGCCAGGCAACGGAGTACCTTCAATGGTAAAATTATTATCATTTTCTCTTTATTTAGTCCACTGGTTTTGGTTATTTTTGATAATTCTCTGTATCTATTTTCTCATAGCCGGATCTAAATATTTTGTCACCTGAGGCAATATTAGTCATTGACGCCCCATCAAACACATCCAAAACTACTTTAAACATAAGCGATGTTCAATTCATTAGTCATATTCGCCTCTCACGTCTTTCGCCCGAGTATTTCTAGAGTTGTTTTCTTTAGTTTTTGTTAATTTTTATAATAATACTGTTTTATTTAACTTAGTAGCCACCCTTGATACCAGTGATGACGGCCGAGATGGCAATACAGATAGGTGCGGTCTCTACAACCGACCCTACCTATCTATATTGCCACCCCTGCTACCTCGGCCATACCATGAGTCACCCCGCGAGCCGTCACTGCTTGATGCTATTTAGTTAATTGACGGTTTTGATTTAATTTTTCGTAATTTCACGTTCGCATAACGTATATTTATCACAAAATCTGGTGATGGTGTGAATGTTTTCTTTACATAATCATAATCTCTAATGCGTTTTGAGTAATTTTGGCAAAATTTAAGTTGATGGTAGTTGTGTTTATATTTTTTCGGAGCCATCAAAATTGTAACAATTTTTTTTAATTTCTCGCTCTGTTCACGCGTAATTATCACAAAATCTGGTGATGGTGTGAATGTTTTTTTTTACGAAATAATAATCTCAAATTAGTTTTGAGTAATTTTGGCAAGATTCAAGTAGATAGCAGTTGTTTTTATATTTTTTTGGAGCCATCCAAATTATAACAATTTTTCGTAGTTTCTCGCTCTGTTCACGCGTAATTATCACAAAATCTGGTGATGGTGTGAATGTGTTCTTTACGAAATCATAATCTCTAATGAGTTTTGAGTAATTTTGGCAAGATTCAAATCGATGGCAGTTGTTTTTATATTTTTTTTGGAGGCATCAAAATTGTAACAATTTTTCTTAATTTCACGCTCTGATCACCTGCAATTATCACCAAATCTGGTGATGGTGTGGATGTATTCTTTACGAAATCTTAATCTTTAATGAGTTTTGAATAATTTTGACAAGATTCAAGTAGATGGCAGTTGTTTTTATATTTTTTTAGAGCCATCAAAATTATAACAATTTTTCGTAATTTCTCGCTCTGATCACGTGTAATAATCACAAAATCTGGTGATCGTGTGAATGTTTTCTTTACGAAATAATAATCTCTAATGAGTTTTGAGTAATTTTGGCAAGATTCAAGTAGATGGCAGTTGTTTTTTAATTTTTTTGGAGCCATCAAAATTGTAACAATTTTTCGAAATTTTTTGCTTTGTTCACGTGTAATTATAACAAAATCTGGTGATGGTGTGAATGTTTTCTTTATGAAACCATAATCTCTAATGAGTTTTGAGTAATTTTGGCAAGATTCAAGTAGATGGCAGTTGTTTTTTAATTTTTTTGGAGCCATCAAAATTATAAACATTTTTCGTAATTTCTCGCTCTGTTCACGTGTAATTATCACAAAATCTGGTGATGGTGTGAATGTTTTCTTTACGAAATAATAATCTCTAATGAGTTTTGAGTAATTTTGGCAAGATTCAAGTAGATAGCAGTTGTTTTCATATTTTTTTGGAGCCATAAAAATTATAACAATTTTTCGTAATTTCTCGCTCTGTTCACGTGTAATTATCACAAAAGCTGGTGATGGTGTGAATGTTTTCTTTACGAAATAATAATCTCTAATGAGTTTTGAGTAATTTTGGCAAGATTCAAGTAGATGGCTGTTGTTTTTTTAATTTTTTTGGAGCCATCAAAATTATAACAATTTTTCGTAATTTCTCGCTCTGTTCACGTGTAATTATCACAAAATCTGGTGATGGTGTGAATATTTTCTTTACGAAATAGTAATCTCTAATGAGTTTTGAGTAATTTTGGCAAGATTCAAGTAGGTGGCAGTTGTTTTTATATTATTTTGGAGCCAACAAAATTATAACAATTTTTTGTAATTTCTCGCTCTGTTCACGTGTAATTATCACAAAATCTGGTGATGGTGTGAATGTTTTCTTTACGAAATAATAATCTCTAATGAGTTTTGAGTAATTTTGGCAAGATTGAAGTTGATGGCAGTTGTTTTTATATTTTTTTGGAGCCATAAAAATTGTAACAATTTTTCGTAATTTCTCGCTCTGTTCACGTGTAATTATCACAAAATCTGGTCATGGTGTGAATGTTTTCTTTACGAAATAATAATCTCCAATGAGTTTTGAGTAATTTTGGCAAGATTCAAGTAGATGGCAGTTGTTTTTATATTTTTTTGGAGCCAACAAAATTATAACAATTTTTCGTAATTTCTCGCTCTGTTCACGTGTAATTATCACAAAATCTAGTGATGGTGTGAATGTTTTCTTTACGAAATAATAATCTTTAATGAGTTTTGATTAATTTTGGCAAGATTCAAGTAGATGGCAGTTGTTTTTTAATTTTTTTGGAAGCATCAAAATTATAACAATTTTTCGTAATTTCTCGCTCTGTTCACGTGTAATTATCACAAAAACTGGTGATGGTGTGAATGTTTTCTTTACGAAATCATAATCTCTAATGAGTTTTGAGTAATTTTGGCTAGATTCAAGTTGATAGCAGTTGTTTTTACATTTTTTTGCCGCCATCTAAATTGTAACGATTTTTCGTAATTTCTCGCTCTGTTCACGTGTAATTATCACAAAATCTGGTTATGGTGTGAATGTTTTCTTTACGAAATAATAATCTCTAATGAGTTTTGAGTAATTTTGGCAAGATTCAAGTAGATAGCAGTTGTTTTTTCATTTTTTTGGAGCCACCAAAATTATAACAATTATTCGTAATTTCTCGCTCTGTTCACGTGTAATTATCACAAAATCTGGTGATGGTGTGAATGTTTTCTTTACGAAATAATAATCTCTAATGAGTTTTGAGTAATTTTGGCAAGATTCAAGTTGATGGCAGCTGTTTTTATATTTTTTTGGAGCCATCAAAATTGTAACAATTTTTCGTAATTTCTTGCTCTGTTCATTTGTAATTATCACAAAATTTGGTGATGGTGTGAATGTTTTCTTTACGAAATCTTAATCTCTAATGAGTTTTGAGTAATTTTGGTAAGATTCAAGTAGATAGCAGTTGTTTTTATATTTTTTTAGAGCCATCAATAACAATTTTTCGTAATTTCTCGCTCTGTTCACGTGTAATTATCACAAAATCTTGTGATGGTGTGAATGTATTCTTTACGAAATCATAATCTCTAATGAGTTTTGAGTAATTTTGGTAAGATTCAAGTAGATAGCAGTTGTTTTTATATTTTTTTAGAGCCATCAAAATTATAACAATTTTTCGTAATTTCTCGCTCTGTTCACGTGTAATTATCACAAAATCTGGTGATGGTGTGAATGTTTTCTTTACGAAATAATAATCTCTAATGAGTTTTGAGTAATTTTTCCAAGATTCACGTAGATAGCAGTTGTTTTTATATTTTTTTGGAGCCATCAAAATTGTAACAATTTTTCGTAATTTCTCGCTCTGTTCACGTGTAATTATCACAAAATTTGGTGATGGTGTGAATGTTTTCTTTACGAAATCTTAATCTCTAATGAGTTTTGAGTAATTTTGGTAAGATTCAAGTAGATAGCAGTTGTTTTTATATTTTTTTAGAGCCATCAATAACAATTTTTCGTAATTTCTCGCTCTGTTCACGTGTAATTATCACAAAATCTTGTGATGGTGTGAATCTATTCTTTACGAAATCATAATCTCTAATGAGTTTTGAGTAATTTTGGTAAGATTCAAGTAGATAGCAGTTGTTTTTATATTTTTTTAGAGCCATCAAAATTATAACAATTTTTCGTAATTTCTCGCTCTGTTCACGTGTAATTATCACAAAATCTGGTGATGGTGTGAATGTTTTCTTTACGAAATAATAATCTCTAATGAGTTTTGAGTAATTTTTCCAAGATTCACGTAGATAGCAGTTGTTTTTATATTTTTTTGGAGCCATCAAAATTGTAACAATTTTTCGTAATTTCTCGCTCTGTTCACGTGTAATTATCACAAAATCTGGTGATGGTGTGAATGTTTTCTTTACGAAATAATAATCTCTAATGAGTTTTGAATAATTTTGGCAAGATTCAAGTAGATGGCAGTTGTTTTTATATTTTTTTTGGAGGCATCAAAATTGTAACAATTTTTCTTAATTTCACGCTCTGATCACCTGTAATTATCACAAAATCTGGTGATGGTGTCGATGTATTCTTTACGAAATCATAATCTCTAATGAGTTTTGAGTAATTTTGGCAAGATTCAAGTAGATAGCAGTTTTTTTTATATTTTTTTGGAGCCATCAAAATTATAACAATTTTTCGTAATTTCTCGCTCTGTTCACGTGTAATTATCACAAAATTTGGTGATGGTGTGAATGTTTTCTTTACGAAATCATAATCTCTAATGAGTTTTGAGTAATTTTGGCAAGATTCAAGTAGATAGCAGTTGTTTTTATATTTTGTTGAAGCCATCAAAATTATAACAATTTTTCGTAATTTCTCGCTCTGTTCACGTGTAATTATCACAAAATTTGATGATGGTGTGAATGTTTTCTTTACGAAATAATAATCTCTAATGAGTTTTGAGTAATTTTGGCAAGATTCAAGTAGATAGCAGTTGTTTTTTCATTTTTTTGGAGCCACCAAAATTATAACAATTATTCGTAATTTCTCGCTCTGTTCACGTGTAATTATCACAAAATCTGGTGATGGTGTGAATGTTTTCTTTACGAAATAATAATCTCTAATGAGTTTTGAGTAATTTTTCCAAGATTCACGTAGATAGCAGTTGTTTTTATATTTTTTTGGAGCCATCAAAATTGTAACAATTTTTCGTAATTTCTCGCTCTGTTCACGTGTAATTATCACAAAATCTGGTGATGGTGTGAATGTTTTCTTTACGAAATAATAATCTCTAATGAGTTTTGAGTAATTTTTGCACGATTCAAGTTGATGGCAGTTGTTTTTATATTTTTTGGAGCCATCAAAATTGTAACCTTGTTTTGCAATTTCACGTTCTGATCACATGTAACTATCACAAAATAGGGTGATGGTGTGAACGTATTCTTTACGAAATCTTAATCTCTAATGAGTTTTGAGTAATTTTGGCAAAATTCTAGTTGATGGCTGTTGTTTTTATATTTTTTTGGAGCCATCAAAATTATAACAATTTTTCGTAATTTCTCTCTCTGTTCACGTGTAATTATCACAAAATCTGGTGATAGTGTGGATGAATTCTTTATGAAATCATAATCTAATAAGTTTTGAGTAATTTTGGCAACATTAAAGTTGATGGCAGTTTTTTGCTTACTTTACTTACTTATTTTTTAATTATATTGGAGGAATTGGTCGAAAATTTGCAATAATTGAATGTTTCCTATTTAGGCGCTAAAATGTTGTTCATAAACTTGGCATTGCTTTTCAATATTTAGACATATATATTTTTCACTTCTGTAAACATTCACGAACATCCACAAATATATAATATATCGATGGTCCTCTGCAATAACGACACAACTCAAAATCTGAAAATTTTCAGGAGAACGATTAAAAACTCTATTACTTATCTGTATTTTTATATTGATCAAATGACGCAAAACACGCTCTACTGAGTATTTTTGAAATTAGTGATGTGTAGTTGTTGCACATAAAAGTAAACACTATTAGCTACATAATTCGCAACAAAACTGAAAAACATGAAATTTTGAGTTATGCCAGTAGAGTCGACTCCGGGTGTCTCCTGACTCTGTTTTACAAGTAAAAAAAGATCCCCACCTCCAAAAATTGTATATTTCACCACGAAAACAAAATGATGATGAGAAAAAAAGAAGGCCCTTACTCCAAAATTTTTATATTTTACCATAAGTTACCCATCTCTATCACAAACTGAATGAATAAATAAATAAATGTAAGGCGTCAGGTATAAAAAAATATTGAACTAGTCAAAATTGAACCGAATCCAAAAAAATCCCAATTTTTCATCCACAAACTTTTCCTGGTGCTCGTTCGCATATCAAAATCGTTACATCTCGAAACTCTCTCTAATTGTCGCATTGTTTTAAAATTGTTGCGCAACACTTTCGTTTGTTTGTGAGGTAATTGGTCCCGCTCTAACAAAATTCTGCAGGAACCAATCGAATAAATGTTTCTCGTATTTAAAACACCTGACACTGAAGACGTTTTCTCTTTATTTACTCTCATGTTAATCACGCACGTCCCAGTTTCTCCAAAATCCATAAATTACGCCACAAACAGGAACGATGTATGTAGCACAAAATCAAGAGGTCGCTTGGTGTCCTAAAAAGATGACACTGTCTGCCGAGGCGAGCATTAAAATGGAGCAGAAATTCTGCGCTGAATACATGATGACTATGAGTTTCTGCAGAACCGTTGCAAAATTGCGAGGATATTTCTTCGGATTAAACAAATTGAAAAATTGAGCATCCATAACATTTTTATTTATGAGGGCGAAGCTTTAAAATGCAGTTCAATTCAATAAAATTGGCTAATGCGTTCAAAAATTACGTTTTAGAAAATTGAAAATATTTGTATATATACATAATGTTACTTGTGTGATCATGTGGTGGAATAATACACTAACGTAATTAACAACTAAATAAACGTTTACTGTAACAATTAACTAAGATACGGTGTACAATAACAATTTCAAGGCTAAAGGAAAACTTGAAAATTGAAACAACTTTTTGTTTGCGTTACAAACATGGTTTTCCATTTTTTTTTGTTCAAGTTTTAAACTTAAAGATAGTACAGTTTTACACATTGTAGAATAAGTTACAACATAATCAGAATAAGTTACAATCATAATCAGGGTGCATCTAGAATTCTTAACATCAAAAAATGGTGATGTGGCCATCCTGTTACTTTCTCCGACTTGATGGTATCATTTATATTCACGCTTTCATGGTTTATTTTCAATTTAAATCTTAAATGTACATCGAACGTTTTGTAAACGGATGAAACTGACGTTTAAAACGTCAAAATTATGAAAGATGTAAAAAGTATCCTGCAAATTCAAAAAGTCAGTATACTCAAAAACTGAAGCGATTTCGAAAAAAACTTATTCTTTATAAGTTGTTCATTTTGGCATTCTCTGCAATTAAGTAAATAAATTTGCTGTAACTGTTATCGTTTCATAATTATAAACCAAAAATAAAAAAAGAAGATAATTATTTTTTCTCGAATAACAATGATTTTATGAAAAATGTTTTCGAACAAAATAAGCTCATTTCTTTATTGTCTTCAATATTTGTTTAAATGTTTTTGTGATATTTTTCATATTTAAGAAGATATTGGAAAAAAACAAAAAAACTGTTAAGGTAAACACCCACTTCCGGTGTACGAAATTTTACCAAAAACTTTTCAGTTCTTCGGATTATCAAATAAGAGTTACGTTTAAAGTTTCATATCAATTGTTTTATTCGTTTTTGAGAATTTTTCCAGAAATTGTTGAAAAATTTGATTACGATGCTCTAATCGTTTTAATTATTAATCCAAAAAGATTATTAACCAAAAACTGTTAAATGATTAATCCAAAACAATTATTAACCAAAAAATGTTATTGTTATTTATTATTTGTTTTGTTTCAAAATTAAATTGGAATTAGAAATTTTGAAAATTCAAAAAACCAAATTTGGTTAAGATGCTCTAATCGTTTTAATTATTAATCCAAAACGATTAATAATCAAAAAATGTTAAATTATTAATCCAAAACAATTATTAACCAAAAATGTTATTGTTATTTATTATTCGTTGTTTCAAAATTACATTGGAATTAGAAATTTGAAGATTTACCAGTAAACTGGATGTTTTGTAAATGTTTCAATATTTGTTAGCATATTTTTTGCTCGCATTCCAAAAAATCTTTTAATTTTTGAAAACGCAGTCCACTGCACACAGACTCAGCGTGTCCCTGAGTTTGAAAAAAAAACGAATCACCGATTAATTGCTTAACTAAACAAGTACATGATTAGACGAAAGCACTCAATGCTGCAGCTAATTGCAACGGAAACAGGAAACTGTTTTATGCGAATTTCGCTCGGTACGACTAATCCTATCGTCCGGATGAAAAAAAGAAGACTTCCCTTTTCAAACAGTCAATCGTTAAAGTGCATTTCCAACTAATTACCACACTTGCAAAACAAATACTGAATATAATAAATCTCTAAATTGGCGTCGATTTGTCCATATTTTCTAACAGTTCCCAAGGGTTGCGCAAAGGAGATTTGGTGTTGTTCAGGATTCAAGACGCAGTTCTCTTATTTGTTTAGTGAAAATGACGGGTGTGAAGTTAGCAATAGATCCAGCAATAGATTTTAAAAATTCATATCTCGGAGAAAAGAAAAGCAATTCGAAAAAAAGTTAACCATACCATTAGGGAAGGTCTAAATGAATATCACAAAAAGAATCAACCCTTAATTTGAACCCTTTATATTTTTTACCCCTTTCAAAAAAGTTTTTGCTTTTTTTTTAAGTTTGCAATCAGCCATAAATAAATAAAAATGCTTATTCTTATCACTAATACAAGTACTTTAATAATCAAGAGTCAAAAAAACGTTACGGGCACTCGTTCAACCAAGAAAAAAATAATTTCTCCGTAAGTCGCAGAAATCCACATTTCGCGATATTAATCTCCATTTTTGACAAAGTTTGCAATCAGCCATAACTAAATAAAAATTCTTATTCTTATCACTAATAAAGCTACTTTCATAAACAAAAGTCAAAACGTTACGGGCACTCCTTCAACACAAAAAAAAAAAAATTCTCCGTAAGTCGCAGAAATTCATACCTCGCGATATTAATCTCCATTTTTGACAAAGTTTGCAATCAGCCACAAATAAATAAAAATTCTTATTCGTATCATTAATAAAGGTACTTTCATAAACAAAAGTCAAAAAAACGTTACGGGCACTCCTTCAACCCAGAAAAAAATAATTTCTCCGTAAGTCGCAGAAATCCATACCTCGCGATATAAATCTCCATTTTTGACAAAGTTTGCAATCAGCCACAAATAAATAAAAATTCTTATTCTTATCACTAATAAAGGTACTTTCATTAACAAAAGTCAAAAAAACGTTACGGGCACTCCTTCAACCCAGAAAAAAATAATTTCTCCGTAAGTCGCAGAAATCCATACCTCGCGATATTAATCTCCATTTTTGACAAAGTTTGCAATCAGCCACAACTAAATAAAAATTCTTATTCTTATCACTAATAAAGGTGCTTTCATTAACAAAAGTCAAAAAAACGTTATGGGCACTCCTTCAACCCAGAAAAAAATAATTTTCACAATGTGGATTTCTGCGACTTACGGAGAAATTTCTTTTTTGCTGAAGGAGTGTCCGTAACGTTTCTTTGACTGATTAGTGATAAGAATAAGCATTTTTATTTATTTATGGCAGATTGCAAACTTAAAAAAAAACTTTTTTAAAAGGGTTGAAAAAATATAAAGGGTTAAAATTAAGGGTTGATTCTTTTTGTGTTATTAATTTAGATCTTCCCTAATGGTATGGTTAATTTTTTTTTCTAATTGCTTTTCTTTTCTCGGAGATATGGATTTTTCAAATCTATTGCTGGATCTATTGCTAACTTCACACCCGTGTGTAAAGGACGTTCGTTTTGGATGTTTTCTGCCTGACACCGAAAGGTAGATAGGCATAGGAATAAATAAAAAATCAAGTGTTTTCTGACGCAACAATACATATTTTTTGATTCAAATTTGTCATTTTCATCTTTCACAATTTTGACGTTTTAAACGTCAGTTTCATCCGAGTTTACACAACGCTCGATGTACATTTAAAATAGGATTTCAATTAAAAATAAACCATGAAAACGTAAATATAAATGGCAATGATACCATCAAGTCGGAGAAAGTAACATGATGGCCACATCACCATTTTTTTGTATTTTTCTACAAGAAGTCATTCAGTCATTTTATTAATTTTAATGTGCCGCATGACTTTTCCTTTTAATTAAAATTACTGGAGTAAATTCGGTGCTTGTGGAGAGTGAGAGATAAAAACATCATCATCATCACTGAACATTAGTAGATATCATTTTTGATTAAAGTACAGAGTGATTAAAGTATAAGAAAACCATTGTACAAAAATATTGAATAAAAATTTTGTTACTATGGATCAATTTATATATTTTGCATTTCCGCAAAAAAATAACTAAAGATCTGCCACAAAATGTTTTGCTTTTCCGCAAAAGAATAATTAAAGATTTGCCACGAAATACAAACCTTCAAAAGATTACTTTAAGATCCCATAAAAATCTGATAAGATCTCCTGGTTTTGAGATAACCGCAAGAATTCTGTAGTTTTTTATTTTCACGGAGGCTGAAATGTATTTAAAAATAATTGCCAAAAACTTGAAACTAGTCAATTTTATACAAAATCAATTCTACTTCAAGCTTATACAAAAATCGACCATTATTTCAAGATAATCACAAGTAAACAGAGCTTATCAGAACTTTGAAGTTGCACATTTCCATCAGCGCTCGAAAAATTATATATACCGTGAGATCAAAACGTCGAAAATATCGAAAATAGTTGGCAGCACATTTTCTGAAAATCCCTACAAAAATTCAAGTTAAATTATATTGGCTGTTTGGAATTATCCAATGCACTGCACTGCATTTTGTTGATTGTTTTAAAAATACTTTTGTGCGTTTTATCTGCCGATTTTGTCTATTTTAAACATTAGCTGTTATTTTCAGAACTGATCATCACTATTAATAATACATTCAAGATCCATTATCTACCTGCTTTTTTTAATTTCGGGGTTTTCCATGCCAAAAACATTCGATTCTTAGTAGTGACTCAACTGAACTTCTGTGTGTTACCTTGTGTTACAAGGGCTGCCAACTATTTTCTACTTTTTGATCTCACGGTATACAAACTTGAATCTTTGATTTTCTCCATCGATTCTGTAGTTTTTGCATGCATTATTTAGGTGGCTATTGATCTCGTGTTTATTTTGGGTGTATACCTGAGATCATCGTGCCGGAATATAAACATCGTTCCCAAAATTTCAGGTGCTTTTTAAAGGGACGTCTTTACCTGCTCAGAACCCTTAAATGTTCGTGCATTCCTTTGAAATTAAGTAAATTACGTTCGCCTGTTTAATGGTCAGGATTTTTATTGCAATGGAATTTTGAATTAAGTTAAATTCAGTGGCGGCTCGTGAAAAGTCGGAGGTGACGCAACATGAAAGTTCATGGAGATACACATTGATGGAATCACCTTTTTTTTCAAATCTGTACAAATATAACTACAACTAGACTCTGCCTCCTCTGCAAAAGTTCATGAATCGCCACTGGTTTACTTCACAATGATTTGTACTTGGACACTTTTTATCCCACAAAAGAACCACCAAATCTAATGTAATTTGTGTTATTTTTCCAGAAAGGCAAAATAATTTAAAATAAAACAAAAAAAACGTTGATTGTACCATTTGTTCAACATTTTGAAAATTGCGAAATATATTTTCTGGGAAACTCAATTCAAAAGGAAATGAAAGCAACAATTGTAATCTGTAGTAATTATTATTTGTCATAGAAATTATGAATTAAAACACTTTTTCTGCAGCCGTCCCGAAAATAAAACTTTCGGTATGATTTATTAAATCGAAGATACCACTTTACACAAATCTTACCGAAAGTAGTTATTCTCGGGACGATCTTGTATTACTTTCGGGACGATTTTTGTTCCTTTCGGGACGAATTTGGGTATCTATCTAGGCGGCCTTGAACAATAACATCAATTATTGACAGCGCTTGTCATATAACATTGTGTGTGTTTTTGCTTTTTTAACATAGAAAACGGCTTCAGAAAAAATATTGTACGTATCACGTTCCAAAAGTGATTTTACGGGACTGGCAGGTTTTCAGGATTCGCCTACGGCTCGTCCTGGAAACTTCCTACTCATCGCGAAAAGTATCACTTTTGGAACTTGTTACGTAAATTACTATTGCTGGTATTCCGAATTTTTCACTTTATTGCGATTTTTTTAAATGTTTAGATCAAATTATGCAGTACGTGAGAAGCCTGGAGAACAGAGTCAAGCAGCTGGAGGACGACAAGAGGGCGCTCACTCACAAAATAAACCAGATCGCGACCAGCACGGGAGATCCCGCGATCGCCATCCCCGCCGACGCAGGGGTGGGCGCGCTCAGCGGGCGCCCGGAGGCGGTGGTGCGCGCCCTGCAAGTCCTCGAGGTCCGGGAGCAGCTGGAAAGGGAGGGCCGCGTCCCCGAGCGGGGCGAGACCGTCCCCGAGGTCGCCGCCGGGGACATGGACGACGGAGAGAAGGCTTTAGTTAGGGAAATGTGTAATGTAAGTATTAAAGACACACCGGACTGTTAGGGCTCTATCACACCAGGCCACCATGGTGGAGGCACCAGTGGCGCCACCAGTCAAATGTATTAAGTGAAATGGAACATAACACACCTGGTATCGGGCTGGTGGCGCCACCACTTTGGTTGCACCACCAGTTGAATACGGTCGACCAAGATGCCGGCTGCCTGTTGTCTCGGCTGGTTGCTTTACTTGGTGGCGGGATCCACCATGGTGATGCCACTGGTGTCGCCACCATGTTGGCCTGGTGTGATAGAGCCCTTGGTCCTCATCAGTACAGTACAGTACAGTTCGATGATAAACAAATTAACTATGTGTGTAATAACTCGAGTTGGGTAAAACGGTTCAGCTCCTAATTGTAAAAAAGTAAACCTGCTCTTGTGTAATGTAATGTGTGCAATATGAGCAGAGCCCTGCAGAAGCGGATTTTTCAAAGCCCGGCCCGGCCCGATAGTGAAAATTTAAAACCCGGCCCGGCCCAATGAAATTAAAATGTGCTGCGGGTCCGGCCCGGTCTAAATTATCCATCGGAAAACCCGCCCATGCAGGCCTCTGAATGTGAGTATAAAGACCCACCGGACTATTGGTTCTCATTAGTTCAGTACAATTCGATGATAAAAAAAAACAAATTTATCATAAGTGCAATAACTAAAGTTGGATAAAACGCTTCAGCACCCAATCGGTTCACTATTGGACGTGGATCGGTTCAACGCTGAATCGGTGCATCATCAGAAGTGAACCGGTTCACTATCGGAAGTGGATCGGTTCAACACTGAATCGATGCATCATCAGTAGTGAACCGGTTCAATTCTGAATCAGTTCACTATCTGAAGTAAACCGGTTCTTTTAAGCAGTTTATCGATTCACTGCTAAATACGTATTTTAATTTACTGGCAGTTTAATATATCGTCGACGAAGCGGCAATACCGCCTAACCGCCATTTTTACCAAAATTGAGATTTTAGTTCATAATCTTTTCCCAGAAAGCTTTAAATCAGTTTTTTGAAGGCTGAAAGACCTCTGGTCTATTGCCTGTTGAGGTAATTTGTAAAAGTGTCTCAATAAATGTATTGTAGTTTTTTGTCTCTCCTGTCAAATTTGGTAAATGTGAGATTGCCGCGCCAACAACGATATCTTCAAGCTATAAAATCTACTATTATTAATGTTTAATTTACTCTGGTACGAAATAATCTGTACTTTTTTAATTTATGTAATTTTCAAAATTTGAACTTTTTAAAAATATTACGAGCAAGCGGGCTCGATTCAATTGACCTTGAAACCATGTACTCAAACCACAGAGCATTAAGGATAAAGAGGGACAGTTCAATATTAACTTTTGGAAACGCCATCAGCGCCGTCTGCGAGTCATCTGGCCAAACACATCGAGCCAGCGGGAAATTTAAAATTGCGACTTTACAATTCATTTTTTGTGTTTCGATTTTTTTGGTTCTCATCAGTGCGACGCATCCAAATAAAAGCGGAGATCGCAGACACTTGCTTTATGAAGAGTTAGACTTAATCAAACGCAAAAAGTAAAGCTCTAAATGATGTTGAAATTTTTTCCAAACGAATTCTTTTTGGGGCAGATGTTAAATCATGAAGTGCGCTACATTCTTGAAGGGGCCGTTTTAAAAAAGATTTTGCAGGAATTGTACTGGAAGAAGTACTACAAGAAGGTATATTAAAAATTGTCGGAATTGCATTCCAATTTAAATATTTTCAACAGGAATTAATAAATACTTAAAAAGTAGTCCCCACAAATGTGCATAACTTTTAAAAGTGGAATTTTTTTTAGAGTAATACATTCAATGAAATTAACCCATTCATCTCTGCGATTAGGACACTTCGGAAATGTAAAGAAAACTTTATTTTTAATATTTGAATCGCGGGTATAAACGTTACTGCAATTTACTTAAGAGTACTTAGTTTACCCATTGCACACTCTTTTAGATTTAAGAATATTGATTTAAATTTGAATTATAAATACCTGGCCGAATAACAATTCAACTCGTGACGTTAATGAGGTTATGTACGTCTAAAAAGGCCGACAATGTGATGGGAAATAGATCATATCTCATTTGTGAAATTATTCAAAAGTCTATTTTGCTTTAAAATTTATCAAATAGACTTAAACAAACAATTAACACTAGTGGACTTTGAATATTACCAGATATTTGGATGTTCTTAAATACCTAAAATAAATGTAACCAACAAAAATATGACCATATTGCTTGGTTACAAAGATTTGTACATAGATTTGGCAGCGTTGCATAGCGTTAGATGGGCCAGATGACTGTGAGATGGCGTGGATGTCGCGTTTCCAATTCTCCCTATTCAAATAACCCCCCTGACTGAAACCAAGCGAAACTCACTGAAATACAATAATGTATTGCTGAGTCGGTGAACTGCGGTTCTTTTTCTTTGAACCGGCTCTGAGCTGAGAACCGATTCATATGTGCGGTTTCCAGTGACGGTTCGCGGGTTTTTTTCTGGTACAGCCGAGGAACAAGAGGTGGTAATACAGATAGGTAGGGTCAGTTACAGAGAGGGCTGGCTGCGTGACCGCACCTATCTGTATTACCACCTCTTGGTCCTCGGCCGTACCAGAAAAAATCCCGCGAACCGTCACTGGCGGTTTCTGCCCATTCAGTCATTCAGATACCGAAATTTCTGCCGAAAAAGCCGACGTATTTCAATGTTAAAAAAATATGCAAAATCGTAATCATTTGATCGTGTGCGGGCTTTTGTGAAATGATTACAAATTGGTTTAAAAGTGGATCATTTATCTCCGCTAGCGTTTCGTTAAATAACAATCACATTCATGATTAGAAGTTGCACCTTTTCTGACTCAACTAATTGTAATTAGACTTGAGTCAAATGTTTTTATTGTATTCTCGGCGTTTTGATGGATTTTCCCATTCCACACTTTCTAGCATCATAATAAAATCGTATGTAATGCCGACGTGAGAATTTACATGTCGAATAAATATTAAAACAATGCAGAACAATCGCGGCTGTGCTTTCTAGTCCTCTCGAGAATAAAAGAGAAACTGTTTCTACACGACATTTCTGACGTTGCTCAATGTGACAATGTTGCAAGACACCTTTATTTTCCAGAATATTGTCACAATGCAAACGCGCAGAAGCACTGCAGAAACGCAGTTATTTAATATATGAATTTATGATTATTTAATGCTTCTAAAGCAAGTTAATGGTTTCAATTTTCAATAAAAATTTAACATATATCAATTGATAAGGCTGTTATTCTTTGAAAATTCATATCACTTGTTAACCCTCTATTGCATACTGTTCCCAAGTGGGAACATAAATTTTGCTAGGCATAGTGCTGCTATCTTACGAAATAAATAATTACTAAAATAAATAAAACAGATTCGAAAACTGTAAGAGATCCTCAACAAAATTTATTTAAATCTTTCAAAAGAGTGTAATTTTTTTCTTTATTTCTCAACTGGTAGAGCAAACATGTTCTTACAGCGCACAGAAAAATCTAAACAAACCAATTACAAGTAACTCTAAGGAAATGGAGCAATTCATAGGAATATTGATCAGACAAATTTCCTCAAGCAGGTATTGAACCGCTAAAACCAGAATGGTTCAAATTACGGATGTTATGCCTCTAAACAAGTTTGAATAACTCAAACTCTCTCTTAATTTTTTTGATAATTGCGTTTCTGCCAAAAGTACTAATAAAATTACATCAGTACTAAAGCAAATAAAAGATTAACAAGTTTTATAAAAAATATAATTTTGCCTTATTACTTTAACCATTTAATGTAAAAACTTATATTTTTATGTTATGTAAATCATGCAATAGAGGGTTAAGTATTAAAGTAAAAACACTTTTTTAACTTTGGAAAACTTTTATTGTCGATTGTCAACAATAAAAGTTTTCGAAAATTAAAAAAAGTGTTTTAACTTTAATACTCAACAAAAAAATGAAACAATCAATTGGATCCTATCAAACAACTTGTATATTTTTATTCTAAGCACATTAAATCATAGACGCTCGTAAATGTATTTGTTGATTCTTTTGCGACCTTTGAACAGGGACCTAGGACTCGCAATAACATCAAGGGAAATGGCACAGTAAATTTGCAGCCCTCCGCCAATACCTAGTTTTTTTTTAAATATGTAAGTTTTAATCGATTGTAAACCTTTTAAGTATAAATACTTTTTCTTACGTATAATATACGGTCAATTGTAAATCATAATGCGACAGCAAACGTCACTTTTTAGAACAAAATGAAATATCCGCTATTATAATTTCATGGCAAACCTTTGTTTTTAATTCAAAATAGTTGTAAAGTTTTTTGCAAATATCTCGGTAAATACTTTGCAGAAACTATTGAGTAAGGTACCAAATCATTCAGCTTAAAAAGTTTTAAAAATAATGTAAGAAGACCGATGCTGTCAAATAATAAGGGGAGCCAATATTAACACATTTCAAATTTTTTATGTGAATCCCTATGGCCCGCTTTGGAATTCAACACCCTGTATAATCGAACTATGAAGTTTACAAGTTTTTACACATTGGCGTTTAAAAGGACGGTAGCGCCATCTGGGTTAAGGGATAGGATCAATTTTTTAGCTCAAGATAGGGCTTTTTATCTATAAAGTTTTTTGCACCCTCTTCGAGTTAGAGCCCCCTTAAGTTGCTAAAAAATTATTTTCTTGAAACAAAATTTAACCCAGAAATGCCCTTTTAAGACTAATAATTATTTCTTCTTTCTTTTCTACAAAAAAGTATTACTTAGGACACAAATAAACAATATAAGGGAGGCTGTAGATCGGACGGGGTGCATTTTTCGAAAAATACTTTCAGATTGTGGAGACTATGAAAGTTCAAGAACGTTATTTTGGAAACAAGGCAAGAGATTTCTATTATAGAAACAACCTACATTTTCAGCGAAAACTAAAATTATCTGACGGAAAACCGAACATTTCTTCTCGTTGCAGGTGCGGCGAAATTTGAAGCAGTTCGAGGAAGAAGGCATATTAAAACCTGATATTTTCAAAGAAAAACCAGAGGAATTACATCGCATGTGCTTGCATTTTGCACTCAATTGATTTTTGTTATAGTAATTTACAATATAAGTACAATTTAAATTAAATATATTCTTATACATGAATCAGTACGGTTAGAGTAGTGAAAGGGTTAATGAAAACTATTTTGTTTTACTACCAAAATTTTCTTTAGTTTAGTTTATTTATTTTTGTTAGCATTGCTTAAAAAATAAGTATAAAATAATTTGCAAATACATTCATATTCATATACAAACAATTTAGATCGCAAGCCTAAGCACACAATTAATAATGCACCAATTTACCTGAAAACAAATATCTGGTTTTTATTTCGGAAAATTACGCACACATGAATCAGGAATGTTTGTTTACGTCTTTGTTACCATGAACAAAACTTCAACCTTACAAGTGATTTGCACAACTGACGGGTTCTAAAAAAATAGACACAATGATACACATTTTTCGGCCTCGGCTGTGCGTATTTTCTGTAGACCTAAACAGATATTGAATTATCATTAACGATTGCAAACGCTCGCTTCTTGTTAGTTTTTGGTATGGTAATAATAAGAATGAAAACTTTGTGTTCTATACCATCCAAGGATATGTTTGCATGCTCCTCTCGATTACATGCCCCATAAATTACAAATACAAGAGCTAACTAAATTATTTAAAGGTGTCATCATGAGCATTTACAACAATAGTAATCACATCCTCATTTGTTTTTTTTTGCTTCGTGATCAACACGTGATTTTTTTTCTTGAATTTACCATATAAATTGATGTCTGCATACTTCTTAATCACCGAATATTTTGACCTGAACTGGATTTACGCTGCGTGAAAACAACTGTAATAATTGCACTTATTAGAGTATCATGCCTTATTATAATTTCCCATTTTTTCAGTTTTGTTAATTTATTTTAACACTTAAACAGCGGCGGCTCGTGGATGTTCAGCAGAGGCAGTGGAAGAAAATTTGACCGAAAAAGCAACGAAATATTTGCTTCCTCTATCAAAGTAAGTAGTGCAGCACGAGTGGCATCTTTGTCTTTGCCTCACCTACGAAAATCCACGAGCCGCCGCTGCACCGTAACTATATCATTCAATCGTTATTTGTCTACAGAGACAACCTAGATGTTTTGAGCGTCCGCAGGCATAAACTTAATTTTTTTAGCCCTCGATACATAAATAACTTAACAATATAAATAAAAGTACATTTTGTTGTATTATTTCAATTGAAGATAAAAAGCATATTCCAAAACATTTTTTCTACGATTTTAAGTCATGTAGAGCTATTTTAAATTTGGTAAAAATAGTGACCTAGGATGGACATGTGAATAGCCTTAGGTCTTGGACTAAAACCATGACTTTTCTGGATGTATACTCTTCTCAGGACCTTCTAGGATTATCATCACAGACGAATAGAGCAAGAATATTTTAACCTGGCCCGGGGCCGGCCATATGGGTGTGGGAAACGGCTGGTATATAGGCACTACATTCGCGTCACACCTCTGAAACTTGATTTGAGGCGAAGGACCTCTTGCACGAGATTAAGATCACTGCGCACCCTCACCCGGGGCCAAGATAATACATTAGTGCTCTACCTATACTTCCTCCTTTTTTACGGCTGCAATCAGATGTGAATGAACACCCATTGATGTTTCTTAGGCCATTACGCTTTTACGCAATTTTCTAGAAAGAGATGTATGGAAACTAACTTAATTTCTGACTTGCTAGAGGATTTTAACATTCTTTAAAATGAAACCTTACAGGCAATCATTCATCTGACACCGGTAGTGAAGATGTTAAGTTCATGAACCGCTATCGATTCTAAATATGTCAAGATGCATACTCATGTTATTTTATGACAATTAATAAAGTAAAGATAACGTATCATAATTGTTACAACTACCAATGTACACATATGAACATCTCGAAAATTACATTGCAATTTGAACCGCATCCATTAAACTTAATTGCATTGATGATTAAGAAAATAAAAAAATAATAACCTTTATTAGCATAAACATCACTCTTAATATAGCTATTATTACAACTAGGGAAATATGAATAGTATATTTATATTTCATATTTCCCGTGTTGTAATCAATAGTTTTTTTCTGATTGAAGAATATTGTTCTGTAAATAGGAAAATATTGGATTGTAAATTTTTGAATTTATAGGGATGGTAACGTTGCTAAGGGCCTTGTTTGTAAATATCATGATTGACTTGTTTTGGTATTTGCGTTGTGTCATAAATTGGTGAAATGTCAAACTATGTGTTAATGCAAGCGACGAAAGACTGTGAATGTTTGGTTCCCGTAAAATCCATAAAGGATACCTTCCTAAGAAATCGGAGGTGTTGTCCCGAGAGCAATTAAAACAATTCTTGCGAGAAGCTCCTAATGACAATTGTTTGATGTCTATATTTCCCTAGGGAAATATAAGTGTGTTATGACATATCGTAACTAAGGCAATATCAGTCAATATTGTTTCAATCAGAAAAAAATTCTTTATTCTATTATACTACTACCCCCTCCCCCCTGCGCTCTTTCTCCCATCCTCTCCAGAATCCTTATCCCGGCCCTATCCTCACTCATCCATTCCATTACTCTTTTATACCTTTTTCCTCCAACCCATTCCTCCTCCGCCTGATAGAAGAAATAAAATGTTTTATTTTTATACATACACACATATATTATTTGGCCGTTTGTTTTCGTACGGAAAACTGCAGAGGGCAGCATTGGCAATGTTGTGAAAGATCAGTGCAATCACATTGTCGATAGTGCCCTCTGCAGTTAACACATTCGCTGCCACCGCAATTGGGATTGCATTTACGCAAATATAAAGTCGGACGCACTAGCGCGTCGGTGGCAGTGAACGTGTTAAACAACTAAACCATCTACTATACTTTTACCATCATTTGTATAGAAATGTCTCCGAATTAATTTCATTTCAATTTGTAAATTTGCTTCGTGGGAGCTGAAATGTTCCTTTGTACAAAGATAAACACTTACTGGATGCTGACTCACAAAATCCAACATAGGGATTAAATAGAACTGTCTATTTCTTAGCTAAAAAAAATATATATTTTCCTCTGTTTTAGGTCGTTTGGAGGAAACTGGAAGAAAGCCCACAATCCAGGAGATAACTTGACCTAAAAATCTTGCCTGAAAAGAAATCCATTTTAACTGTAAATAAAGCTGATTTTATATATTGTTTATTATTAAAAAAAAAGTATTATGTATTTATACGAAGAATATTTATGCTCGTATGTTTTATTGTTGAAAAAAAATAATAAACTGAGAAAAGAGTTTCTTATAGAATTTTATTATCATATCGTTGCGTGCACATTATCATTACATCATTTGGAGGTATCAGATACCGTTATTAAAAACTAGTTTCCGTTCTAATAGTATCGGTTATATTTGATTTAAAAAAAAAACAAAGGAAAACGTTTGGTCATGTGAAAACACCAAATCGAATCATCAAATCCAGTACACACACACGAAATTAAATTGCAACACATTTAAAATTAGAACGCGCCGTTCCTGCACCATACTGCAAAAACACGTGTGTATATTTGATTATTGCGTGAGCGACGCGCGTTAATAACGGTGGTGGCGGCTGCTGCGGCTGCCGCCGTAGTCGTCGTATCTCCTAGAAGACCGGTGCGCGCGTCTTCTGCCGTAATCCCTGTCGTAGTGGTAGTCCCGATCGCGGTCCCTTCGCCTGCTACTATAGCGATCCGAGTGTGAGTCGTAACTAAAAACACTCTAAATCAGGACCATCTCATATTCCCCATAACAAACATTTTCCTAAACTCATGTCGCTTATCCACACCATTCTCACCAATGTCTCTAATTAGCCTATGCCATAACACAATCCATTATTATGTTTAACCAAACCATATAAACTATGCCAAAACGCCATGAGCCTGATAAACCATAAAACAACAATTAGGTGCAGAATTACCCAGTTTTATACAAACAATAGTCAATTGGGGTGGGGGAGGATAATTTACTTACTCACTGGTTTAAACTAAAAATAAGATAATTGGGTACGGTTTCTAAGGTGTGATGATTAAAACATAAAAATAAACAGAAGTGGCTTGTTTGCAATTGTTTCGTTAAAGCACACATGAAATCTTAACTATATCTACTGTGTTTTCAGTTGCAAATTTTGTAATTGTTTAAAGTTTATTTAACACAGATATGCCCACAGTTCTATATGTAGGACGACTAATTTAAGGTTTCTCTTAAAATTATATCTAAAATATCATCAGCGCCATCTATCATTTTTTTATTCCAAAAAGTACGTTCAGTGAATATTGATCGACATCCAACAGAAAGACAAGAAATAAACTCTGTGTTTTTAAATCTTAATTATTTAATTTAGAGAAATATATCATTTACGTTTCTTTACTTTATATGTAGGTTAAAAGCAGTGGCGGCTCGTGGATGTTCGGCGGTGGGGCAACAGAAGAAAATTTGACCGAAACAGCAACGAAATATTTACTTCCTCTATGAGTAAGTAAGTGCGGCACGAGCGACATCTTTGTCTTTGCCCTCCCTATGGAAATCCACGAGCTGCTGCTGGTTTAAAGAGCCCGTGTAGGGTAATTTTGACATCCTGAGGTTACTTTCTTTTATTGTTTGTACTGAAAACAATGGTTTGCATTTTGAACATTTATTATAACTCAATAATAAATTTAAAATTCTAATTGATTCATTTAAATTTCCGGTTTTTCCATCCCAAACTACCTATTCTTAATTACGTCACTGAACTTTTTTTAGTTACCTTATCTCTTAATGGCTCCCAACTATTTTCTACTTTTTGATCTTGATTGTACAGGTTGATGATATTTTAAAAATTAAAAAAACTTTGTTAGTATAATACTTGAACATTTTCTTTTTGTTTGGATTCGATAAACAATTACAATATTAGGAATTACATTTACATATAAAATAGTATTGGAATAGAAATGAACAGTAGATATAGATATGATTGCAAAAAATGAAAATTTTCTTTAAATTCAAATATTATTAATCGATGATAAAAATTGTGCCACATTTACTATTGCAGATAGCAATGAAATGAACTAGTGTTAATCAACATAAAAAGAACTCTGAGTGAACGGAATGAAAGCAAATGGATTAAGGGAAACAAATAAAGCACGGGAGAGGAGGGCAGTATGCTTACCGGGATCGTTTGTCGCCACCGCTGCCATTCAGCTCGGGGCAGTCACGGTAAAAGTGCCCAGTGTAGCCGCACTGGTAGCACCTCATGTTCGGGTTGAAGAACCGCCTGCCAGAGCCACGGGTCCTCGGCTTTGCGTAGGATACCCGCACCCTACATCCTGCCACCTCCCTACAAACATCCAAACATTTTTGCTTGTTTCAATACACAAATGAATCTACTGCAGTGTATCTCAATCTTTTAGCTCCACAGCCTCCCGAAGCGTCATCACTTCACGACCCCGCCGTGTTTGTAATGACCGTGATAAATGTATTATATACCTCGATTAGGAGTTGACACCGTGACGTCATAACCATTCCCTTGCTTAACCACAGAAATTACTGCAATAAATTACTGAAATTTCTGATAAGACCATGGCTATGTCGCTGTTATCTTTATACACAGCGAAACCGAACTTTAATAACGAATTGCAACTTACACTCCATCTGTTTCTGATAAAGCCGTGGCTGCGTCCTTTTTATCTTTATAAACTGCAAAGCCGAAACACGGCGTGCTATTCGTCATCCAAATCTCCTTCAGGACACCGAACTGTGAGAACATCTTCTCCAGGTCGGACTTTCTCACGTTCTCACCAATATCGGCTATGTGCAGCCTGTACCCATCGATCTCCTGGCTGCTGCTCCGCGATCGCGACCTGGACCTCGACTTCGAGTAGCTCGATCTGTCGGCGCTCTTCTTGCTGGCCTTGCTGCTCTTCGAGGTGCTCCTGCTTCGGCTGCGGCTTCTGTGCTCCCTCTTGGGAGAGGGGGCCTGCTCGTTATCCCTCATTTTCATTTGCGGAAATCAGAATTTTCCTTTTGTCAACAACATGCACCCACTGTTTGTTGGGGTTGCTAAGGGGGGAAAACAGGCGACTCACGCTCACTGGATTATAAATCGGCTACAATATCGTCAAGAACATTTCTTCGGGGGGCAAGAATGATTTAGGGATTATCGATTCAACAAGATCGCAAAATGAACGATGCCCGAGTTTTATCAGCGGCCCGACGTGTGGAAACAGCACTGCCACCGTGACGGAATAACGCGTCCCCCCAGCGGCGTGATAACTGGCGTAGAGTCAAAAATTTCAATTTCTGATATTTTTCCTGAATGATACAATCGAGCCTCACTGGTAATTCGGTTTAATAATATCCAATTACTGATATTGGTGTTAAAAAAATTAACATCAGCACGAACTTCACTGCGCACAATGTCAACACGTCATTCTATGGTAATTAACTATTTTAACGCATCATCATCAAAACACATAAAACGACTTATAAATTCAATAATCCATTAAATGCTGCAGAACAACTTGTTATTTATAGATGTAAGTCACAGAAAATACAAAATTACGTCCATCGTTGAATATACGGGACCCAATATACAAATAAAATGTCAATTTTCATAGATTGCAAATTTATAGATAGATAACTGTTACCACAGCGCTTCTTGTGGATGAGTCCTGTAACAATAAAGCGCGACAATTTAAAAATTTTTCATAGATAACAAAGTATAGATCTTCAATTTACATTATTCATAGCGCTACCCGCATTCAACGTCCATCGTTAAATATACCCAATATACAAATAAAATGTCAATTTTCACAGATTGCAAATTTATAGATTACGACCTTCGTTGAATATACGGGACCCAATATACAAATAAAATGTCAATTTTCATAGATTGCAAATTTATAGATAAACAACTGTTACCACAGCGCTTCTTGTGGATGAGTCCTGTAACAATAAAGCGCGGCAATTTAAATTTTTTTTATAAAGTATAGATCTACAATTTATATTATTCATAGCGCTACCCGCAAATATTCAAATAAGCAACTATCACAGACAGCAGTTCTAATGGAAGAGACCTGTAACAATAAAGTGCGGCGATTAAAATTTTATCACAGATAATAAAGCATAGATATACAATGTACGATATTGAAAACTACAAAAATTGAACAGTTTAAAAATAAATTTAGGTATCTTGACCATTTCATTTACTTTGGGTGTATTGGGGTATTCTATGTTTAATGAATTTATTATAATATACCCTTTGGATAAAACCCGGAATAGTGACAATCCACCAACAACACATTTTTGCCACAGGTTCCATACAGTATCTATGTTCCTTCCTAGATTAGGTTTAAACTTGAGTGACCATTCGTCTCGGCTTTCCAAGACAGTTCTATGTAATTTACAGAATTGTCAAATTGTCAAAAGGAGTAAGAGAAAGAAATTTGATGTTGTATTTTGGTTGGATATAAAAAAAACTTCTATCATTTTCTGCCGTAGTTATAGAGATTGCATTGCGTAAAAGCAATGGGTTCAAAACTTTTAAGGTCCTTAAGGCTGAAAGGCAATCGATGGTAATAAAAGGGAGCGTAACCAGAATAAACCGTGATTTTTGTTTGCCTTTCTAGTGCCTTAAAATTATGGCTCATCCTTTTTAATACTTAAATTTACAACACAAAAGGGCATTATTACATATATACGCTATTAAGATATATAAGTTTACAATCTCTCTTTGTATGCAGAGAAGTTTTGCCACATCAGGATGACCGCCTTTGGTGCCCTTCATGTGTTAATTGTAATGAATGTGTTCCAACAATTTTAAACACGGATTTTATCCACCAAATTGCATTAATTCTGAAACCCCCCAGTTAGCACACTTGGATCAGTAACATATCTGAGGAAGCTCAAACTGAGAACAAGTGAAATATTGCAAAATGATGTAACATCTACGTTCATGTTCTTAAATTCCATTTACATTTGCAAGAATCAAATAAAACATAGAAAGATATACAAACAAACAAACCTGTTCCTCCCACTAAATTAATAGCGTTGCTAAATATAAAATTGCTTTGAAGATTGAATGAATCATACATTGCTGGTTGAAATAATGACTTTAATTATTATTTGTGTACAATTTATTTTCCTTGCGAGTAATGCTATTTAAAAGCCCTGGTTGCGCGCGCGGCCCCAGCGTATGCGCCTTAAGCCGCGTCCTCGTTTCGACCTCTAATCCAGTCCGCCGGTGTCCTCAGGAAGACTAGCACCAATTTTCGATCCCGAAAAACGTTCCGAAGATGTCCAAGCCGCAGACGGACCACGAGAGGAGGAAGCAGATCAGCGTGCGCGGCATCGCCGAGGTCGGGGACGTGAACGAGATCAAGAAGACCTTCAACAGGCACCTGCACTACACCCTCGTCAAAGACAGAAATGTGTCCACACCTAGAGATTATTACATAGCCCTCGCACACACCGTGAAGGATCATCTAGTATCTAGATGGATCAGAACGCAACAGCACTACTACGATAATGATCCGAAGGTGAGGGTTAATATAATTTTGATTTGGCTAATTGATTTCGTTGTAACCTAGATGATGCGTGCGGGATGGTTATCTTTACAGAAAAAAACATCAATATTATCAACTTGACCTTCATCGTAGCGGGAGTGTATGCAACCGAAATTACTTTTACAATTTATGCCCACAAATTTTATTTTTATGAACTTTCCCATACAAGCTTGTCAAATTTAAAAGTCGAATAATGAAGAAAATTTCGTCATTACAGCTGTAGAAAACAGGGAAATTGTATATTTTTAATCCTAAATTTAACCCTAGCAAACAGCGCGAACGCGATTTTTTGTAGGGCCAAAAGTAGGTAGGAGCAGGCCCGCACCCATGGGGGTGGCTATCAGGCGAGCCCCCCCAGCCAAATATATCGCGTGTTAACCACCAAATCTGGCCTTGAGAAAATAGTGCTTTTTAGAATTGTTATTAATTGTAATGCCATTGCTATGTTACATTTTTATTTAATGTCATATTCACGGATTTTCAGTTTACACATATGTTTGTATTTGAGTTAAAACATGCGTGAGATTATTTATCTCTAAAAATTCAAGAATTTAATTTTAACCCCAAAATTTAATCAAACCAAGTACTTTATTATATAAAGAAACTGCTGCCATCTAGAAAAATATTAAGAAACTTTTTTAAAGGTCTTTACAAACCGAAAAATTTGCATTTTTCGTTTTTTAAGGATTTTATTTTTGAAAACGCATAGTGTTCAAACACGTAATTCAAAGTTGATAAAATATATATCTGAGTGTTGATTAATAACCATTCTTCAAAAAAGTATTTAAAAACTTTTTCCTAAGATCTTCAGAAAACAACTTAATTGAATATTCAAAGTCTAACCTCGTAATCAGGATTTTTTTTTTGCAAACGGGAGAGAAATTCGAGTTCTTAACTGTCGAAATCGTAAGAGAAATGACATTTCTCGCCCAAGGGAGAGAAACGATTACTTCTCTCCCTAAGGGATATTAAAACGTGTGTTTTTCTGCAAAGAATTATTGAGAAACTTATTTCTAAACTCCTTAAAAACAATTTGCTTATCTTATCTGATCGAAAATCTCAACAAACCAATTAAAAAATGAACAACTTGAAAACTCCTTGTGCGCACATGATAAAACATATTAAAATATAATATAATTAGTGCTTAAAAATCTTACAGAAACGTGCAATGAAGTTTTTACTTTATCCGTTACGAAGTACGAGAAAGTATTGTGATCGTGAAAAAATTTTCAAAATTTTTTTTTGAGGAAACATCCGTTTTGGGTCCCTATATGCTATTTCAACAATTTCTGGAAAAAAAAATTACAGGATTACAGAAATGAAATGAGTAATTTGGGCGCGAAAATAATTTTACATTTTCAAGTTTTTCTATTTTCTCTTTCTCGATTTTTCTCCTTTTGCCACCACTTAGTTTTGTATTCATTTTCAGTCACTACACAACTACACTACTTACAAACTCAGCGATATAAAACTACAAGCAGGTAGTTTTACAAAATTACAAATGGGCTTTCGATTTCGACACCTTTCTAAAACAACAGCCTAATCACTTATTAGTTCCGAATCTTTCGTTGATAATTTTCAAAAATGTGTTTTTGTTAGTCACCGGTGCCCCTAGGCAACTGCCTAAAGTGCCTTATAGATAATTCAGCCCAAAGTTAGAACCAAAAATATAGACATCAAAATTCTTTAAAAAAAGTTCAGGAAATTTAACCTGTAATAATTATTTTAAAAAGCAGTTTGCGATTTTATAAATTCAGCCAATGTTTTGCACTTGCAGAGAGTGTACTATCTTTCATTGGAATTCTACATGGGACGATCTCTGACGAACACGATGATCAACGTCGGGATTCAAACTCCTTGCGATGAAGCCCTTTACCAGCTCGGTCTAGACATCGAGGAGCTCGAAAACTACGAGGAAGACGCCGGATTGGGAAACGGCGGTCTGGGCCGGCTGGCGGCCTGCTTTTTGGATTCCATGGCCACCCTGGGAATGGCCGCTTACGGCTACGGAATCCGCTACGAGTACGGAATCTTCGCCCAGAAGATCGTCAACGGAGAGCAGCAGGAGGAGCCCGACGACTGGCTGCGGTTTGGAAACCCGTGGGAGAAGGCCAGGCCGGAGTACATGATTCCGGTGAATTTTTACGGGAGGGTCGAGGACGGGCCCGGCGGGAAGAAATGGGTGGACACGCAGGTGGTCTTTGCTCTGCCTTACGACAGCCCGATTCCTGGTTATAATAATAACGTCGTTAACACGTTGAGGTTGTGGAGTGCAAAATCGCCGATTGATTTCAACCTGAAATTTTGTAAGTGATTTATATACAAACATCTTTAAGAATTGATACAATTATACAGGGTATTTTTTTTATCGTGGGCCATAGGATTTTACATGCTAAAAATTATACCTTGTATTAATGTATATTTTATTATAAAATTTTGAAAGAAATTTTAGTTAGTAATAAATCAATTATTTTTCTACATGATGCGCTTAGTCGGAATAACTTAAACATGTTTTATTCCATTCACAAATAAAATTATTTAAAATAAATAACTGAGCAAAAATAATCAAAGTACCTTGAATATCTGAAATGTCAGATTGATTAGTGAATTAATTTCATTTTTTAATGGAATAAAACATGTTTAAGTTAATCTAATTAAGCGCATCATGAGGAAAAGTAATTGATTTATTACTACCTAAAATTTGCTTTAAAATTATATGTTAAAATATACATTAACACAAGGTATAATTTTTAGCATGTAAAATCCTATGGCCCACGATAAAAAAAACATACTGTATATACATACATATAAAAATTTATGTTTTTCCGCAATTCTTAAATGGCTATCGACCGGAGGTCTTTCACCCAAGTGATTTATATTTTACAGGATGTTTTAATACAAATTTTTCATTTACAGTCAATAACGGTGATTACATCCAAGCCGTTCTCGATAGAAACCTAGCCGAGAACATCTCGAGGGTCCTCTATCCGAACGACAACTTTTTCGAAGGCAAGGAGCTCCGCCTGAAGCAGGAGTACTTCATGTGCGCGGCCACGCTGCAGGACATCATCCGTCGGTTCAAGGCGGCGAAGTTCGGATCCCGCGATTACATCCGCACCAACTTCGACGTCCTTCCGGAAAAGGTCGCCATCCAACTCAACGACACCCATCCTTCCCTCGCCATTCCGGAGCTCATGCGCATCCTGATCGACATCGAGGGTCTGTCTTGGGAACAGGCCTGGAAGATAACCGTGAAAACTTGCGCCTACACCAACCACACCGTCCTGCCGGAGGCTTTGGAAAGGTGGCCGGTTAGCATGCTGGAGAACATTCTGCCCAGACACCTGCAGATTATATACCACATCAACTTTTTGCACCTGCAGAACGTGGAGAAGAAGTGGCCCGGGAATATGGATAGGATGAGGAGGATGTCGCTGGTGGAGGAGGACGGCGAGAAGAGGGTCAACATGGCGCATTTATCCATCGTCGGTTCACATGCTGTTAATGGTGTTGCTCGAATCCATTCGGAGATTATCAAACAGGATCTGTAAGTATTTTATTTCTGTGATTATTTATTTGTTTATTTATTAACGTCCAACAGTAAATAAACCATTTACCGGACAACTTAACTAAATTAACATATTTTAATATATAAACTTAAATATTGTTCCCCCATCAGAACACCTACAGACCGGTTTCGACCTTTCAGGTCTCATCAGTGTAGTTAGTTGCTGATGGGGAAACGGAGATTACTATTGGAATATAAATATTCCAAACACCGTTAAAGGTAGAAATACCAAAGTGGCGGAATCTATTGCCTGAATGCTGTACCTGAACCAAATCCGGGTGGCTTTAACACCGACAAGATATGGACATTGCCAGCGGCGGCAAATATAACAATATTAATGTGAACATTAAATATTGTTCCCCCATCAGAACACCTACAGACCGGTTTCGACCTTTCAGGTCTCATCAGTGTAGTTAGTTGCTGATGGGGAAACGGAGATTACTATTATATTCCAATAGTAATCTCCGTTTCCCCATCAGCAACTAACTACACTGATGAGACCTGAAAGGTCGAAACCGGTCTGTAGGTGTTCTGATGGGGGAACAATATTTAATGTTCACATTAATATTGTTATTTTTGCCGCCGCTGGCAATGTCCATATCTTGTCGGTGTTAAAGCCACCCGGATTTGGTTCAAGTACAGCATTCAGGCAATAGATTCCGCCCCTTTGGCGTTTCTACATATAAACTTAAGCTAATTTATTTAAACAAATTATTTACTATGAAGTAAGAAATTAAACATTGCTAGATAATACATTACTACAATTAGCCAATCAATGAGTGAAACTTGTAGTCATACTGATTCTGGAAATTAATCTCTTATTCAGTCGTCTCGGTGGTTAAAATCTGAAGGATGGCTAGAACTATCACCCAAATTTTACTTAGGATCCTTCAAGAACGGACAAAATTTGGAAGGCCAAAAATTTGTTTAGATATTCTGATTCCAAAATAAAACCTATTGTTGAATCATGTGTCAGTAGAGTAAATCTGCAGGACAATTAGAATTATGACCAAATTAGCAAAATTTGAACGGCCGAAAATTTGTATTTCGGAATAGAATAGGGAGTTTTAAATCAATTGCTGTTTTAGTTTTTGAGATACAGCACACACAGATGCACCCACCCACACACACAGACACACTTTTTTCGGGAAATCTTTGAAATCGCCTTTATGGACCTCAAAATGGATATTTCCGTAAAAAAAATTTGATAATTTTTTACGGTCACAATACTTTGTCGTATTTCGTAACAAAGAAAGTAAAAATCCACGTTTTCTGATAGTACAAACCATATTATAGCTTTCGGTGTGTTTGAATAATTTCAGCATGCAAAATAAAGGGAACCTGTCAGTACCAATTTTGCTTTTTATGTAACTAAAACAACTAATCTCTAGCGTTGAAAACGTGATGGTGGTAATTCGATTAAAGATGAGTCATAATGGTCCGAAACCAGTCACAGTTTGTCAGTGATAAGGAACATTAAATAATGCATTGATTCCAACATTTACTCGATTTATTAATACAGACTACAATTTCGAGCAATAAAAAAAATGTTTTTTAATATCTGTCAATGAATTTAATTAATAGCTTCAAGGACTTCTATGAGTTATCTCCGGAAAAGTTCCAGAATAAGACCAACGGCATCACACCGAGGCGTTGGTTGCTGCTGTGCAATCCCGGTCTAAGCGATCTAATCTCCGACAAAATAGGCGAGGACTGGATCGTCCACCTAGAACAGCTCCAGAAGCTGAAGCCGCTGGCGAAAGACGTGAACTTCCAGCGCGCCATCATGAAGGTAAAGCAGGAGAACAAATTGAAGCTGGCCGCGTTACTAGAAGAGGACTACGGAATCAAAGTCAACGCATCCTCGCTCTTCGACATCCACGTGAAGCGTATACACGAGTACAAGAGGCAGCTGCTGAATTGCCTGCACATGATCACGCTCTACAACAGGATCAAGAAGAACCCGAACGCCAACTTCACCCCGAGGACCATCATGGTTGGAGGGAAAGCCGCCCCCGGTTACTACACGGCGAAGAAGATCATCAAGCTGATTTGCGCCGTCGCGAACGTCGTCAACAACGACCCGATCGTCGGGGATAAGATGAAGATCGTCTACCTCGAGAATTACCGCGTGACCCTGGCCGAGAAAATCATCCCCGCTGCGGATCTGAGCGAGCAGATTTCCACCGCGGGGACCGAGGCTTCGGGCACCGGAAACATGAAGTTCCAGCTGAACGGAGCCCTCACCATCGGCACTCTGGACGGCGCTAATGTTGAGATGGCCGAGGAAATGGGAAATGAGAATATATTCATTTTCGGGATGACCGTGGACGAGGTGGAGGATCTGAAGAGGGCCGGCTACGACGCGATGCAGTATTACAACAAAATCCCCGATTTGAAGCAGGTCATCGATCAGATCCAGAACGGGTATTTCAGCCCCGGGAATCCTGACGAGTTTAGGGATTTGGCGGATATTCTGCTTAAGTATGATAGGTTCTATCTGTTGGCGGATTATGAGGCGTATGTCAAGGCTCAGGATAAAGTTAGTGCGGCTTATGAGGTAAGTATGCAAATATATATATTTTTTTAATAAATTCAATAAAACGAAATATATCCTGAATATATGAATATTCAACCTGTTCGTAACTCTGCAAGCAAAATTAAGTCTTACTAAGACTATAAACAAATAACTTATTGAAACAACTACTTCCCTTTTTTTAATATGAAAATTAAGTACTTTTGATTTGCCATTGGAAAATTTCTTCATGTTTTTTTTTTCTTTCGATGTTCAACATTGTCTGAAATGCAATTAATATTATTCACACTCAGATGAACTCATTTTTACACAATGGTCAACATATTTGACGTTAACTGCCCGAATTACAGCTCGAATGTTTAAACAGAGACATTCGCATTTCAACTCGTAGACGACTGCGATTAATTTCTCTTTAAAACACACTGTACATCATTTTGATTAATTTAGAGCGTAAAATTTAACCTTAAAAATTAACTTGACACTTGACAACCGAATTGAAAAATCTATTATGTTTTAACCATTTTTCACTATTCTGCCGTGTTTAGGAAGAAAACAGTAACTGCAAAAAATGGGTCTAAGTTTCCTTAATCAGTTTAGAGTTGAAAAAAAAATATATAGCTATTCTGTATAAATTATAAATCAAAAAAAATTACTACTTTTTCGACCTTAAGCTTTACTACTTTACTGAGAATAAAGCAGTTTTATTCAGATTTATTCTTTTGTAGTTACTGCGCTCTTCCTAAAAATGGCAGTATTCTCATGACTAAAATGTATTTTTTAACTTTGTGATACTCTGTTATTTCTTAGGATCAGTCCAAGTGGTTAGAAATGGCCATCAACAACATCGCAACCTCAGGCAAGTTCTCTAGTGACAGAACCATCATTGAATACGGAAAAGACATTTGGGGAGTGGAGCCGAGTTACGAAAAGTTGCCAGAACCATACGAACCCCGCGACCTGGCCTTGAATTAAAGAAAACTGTCCCTTTTACTACTATTATAATAATATAGAAAAACGTAACACTTTTAAAATTCTAGAATTTATTCATTCTAACAAGTTTTAAAAGGGACAGTTTTTATTTTTCAGTAATTATATTTCACCTAGCGATATAGAAATTAACAATTTGTAGCGGAGATCGGTGCTCATTTCTTGAGATAAATTTTGGTGGAGGTGCAACTCCTCTGGCCTTGAATTAAAGAAAACTGTCCTCCCTTTTACTATCAGTATAATAATACATAACACTTTTTAAATTTTACAATTCGTTCATTCTAGTTTTAAAAGGGACGAGTTTTATTTTTCAGTAATTATTTTTCACCTAGTGATAGACAAATCAACAGTTTGTAGTGGAGATCGGTGCTCATTTCTTGAGATAATTTTTGGTGGAGGTGCAACTTCCGCGCACATTTCACTCATCACTAACAAATTGTTTCTACCATTAAGTCATCGTGCCATGTGATTAAATTATTAAATCGCGGTTTCTATGAGATGTTATTATATATTTTTATTATGTATAGGTTTTAGAAATGTATGAATTAATAAAAAAAAACAAATTTGTTATTTAATATTGTATCATAATTATAGACCATAAATGACAAAAATGTTCAATTCATTTTTTCGGAAAATAACAAAAAACGTTTAACGCAAACACCCACTTCCAACGTACAAAATTTGACCAAAAGCTTTTCAGTTGTTTGGATTATCAAATAAGGCTTATGTTCAGAGTTTTATGTACATATGCATACACAGAAACAATTTTTTGCATTTTCTGGTAAATTCCACCAATTAATTAATGATAACAATTTGTGACAACTAACCCAATTGTTACCCTCCGAATTGAATGAAATTTGGTGGTCTTTATCCTGGCGAGGATGACAGAGAGAGTGATGGAAGGGAAAGGGAGTGTGTTTGCGGTATTTCTGGATTTGAAAGCGGTGTATGATTCGGTCTCGAGGGGGTATATGGTAGGGTGTTTGAGGAGAAAGGGGGTGAGTGACGGAGTGATAGATTGGGTAAGAGGCGTGTATGAGGAAACGTGGGTGGAAGCTTAGGTGGGAGAGGAGGTGTCGGAGAGTTTTAGGACGTGGAAAGGATTGAGACAGGGGTGTCCTCTGAGCCCGGTGCTGTTCAATCTATATATTAGTGAGTTAGAGGAGGTGTTGAGGAAAGGACAGGAGGGGGGTTGGTGATTGGAAAGTGCGTATGCAGATGATATAGTGTTGATGGCGAGAGATTGGGAGGGAATGAAAGGCATGTTGAAAAGGGTGGAGAGATATATGCACAAGAGAGGACTGTTTGTGAATGTGGAGAAAATGAAATGGATGAGGTCATGGTGCAAAGATTAAAGATTGTAATCTTTGCACCACGGATGAGGTTCAAGAATAAAGGGAGAGAGGGGAGAGTGAACGAGCTAGAGCGGAAGGGGGAGGTGATTGAGAGGGTGATTAGGAGCTATTTGGGTTTAAAATAACTCCGTAAGTAAATGTTAATTTCCCAACAACAACAAATCTTACTTTATTGTTTATTAATAAACTATTAATACCTCTGTAAATTACAATTTGAATCATTAAAATGAATTTAACCATTAAAAAATTGCTGCGGCAATATTTATTATTGAATAACTTTTACAGCACTTTCATTTCAAAAGATTAAAGGATTATATGTTTGGCGATCATTTAATGCTTAAATTATCAAAATCATCCCTTAGAATTGCTATTTAGAAGCTTTTAAACATTTTACATTCGGATTTCCGCGCCTTGTCGCCATCTATTAGACGGTGGCTGAACTGCTAAGTGATGTTTTTGAACAGCGCCAAAATGCTCGAACTTTATACCTATTGTCAAAGTGTTAATATTTCGCAATGGACTGTGCATGAAACGGTAGACGATTTAATTCTGAATCGAATGGTATATAAAATAGCTAAGGAAATTTAGCGGTTTTTCTGTAATTTGTGAATGAAAATTAAGCACGACACCCTTACCGATATTTACAGTTCACTGTAACATAAAAATTCAATAAAGACGAATTTGCTATATTCTTCAATCAAATACGGGTTCCAATACTTATTCCTGATTAATCATTCAACTATTTATATTGTTATTGCATTACAATAAGAGAAATATACGAGAAATCATAATCTAAATAGAGGGCTCTACCTGTTATCGTGGGGATAAACTACTTAATAATTTGTTGATGTAATAATTGTTGTATTATTAAAAGAATACTCAAGAACTTAAAAAGAATGTTATCGTATGATGAAATAAATTCACTTGTGGATATTTACGTATTTAAATTGCAGAAACAATATTTTATATTATACACGCCTAATCGTAAGCAACCCGATATACGCATAACTCTAATTAATTTATTAATAAAAACTTCTAATTTTATACGTGACTGGGACAAAACCATAAGTTTAATCCTAAGTAAAGCTTCAAAAATAGTGCGAATATTTAAATATATAAATTGCAGAAACAATGATTTTTATTAACACCTTCTTGCCGGCAACCCAATATACGCATAGCTAATATTAATTTATTATTAAAAACCTGCAATTTTAAACATAATAGGGACACAAGCATGAGTGTAATGCTTGGTAATACTTTAAAATTATTACACTTATGGTTTTGTCACTGTCACGTTTAAAATTGGAAGTTTTTGATAATAAATTAATAGTAGTTATGCGTATATCGGGTTGCCTGCGATTAGGCGGAAATATTATAATGTATTGTTTCTGCAATTTAAATACGAAAATATCTACAAGTGAATTTAATTTATTATAAGATAACATTCTTCTTAAGTTTTTAAATGGTCTTTCATTATTAAAACAATAATTAAATCCACAAATGAAAAAGTAGTTTAGCCCCACGATAACAGAGGGTACACTCCAGGGCGATTAGGATTTCGCATACATTTCTCTTATTGTAATGCATTAACAATTAAAAAAATGAATGAATAATTAGTAATAAATATTGGGACCCGTAATTGATTGAAGAATATAGTAAATTGTCCTTTATTAAATTTTTAAGTTACAGTGAACTGTAAATGTCGGTAAGTGTGTCGTGCTTAATTTTCATTCGCAAATTACAAGAAAACCGCTAAATTGCCTCAGCTATTTTATACATCATTCGATTCGGAATTAAATAGTCTATCGTTTTGTGTACAGCGCATTGCTGAATATTAACACTTTGATTATAAGGATAAAGTTCGAGTATTTTGGCGCTGTTCAAAAACATCACTTAGTAGTTCAGCTATCGTCGAATAGATGGCGACGAGGCGTGGAAATGCGAATGTAAAATGTTTAAAAGCTTTTAAATAGTAATTCTGAGACATGATTTTGATAATTTGAACGTTAAATTATCTCAAAACTTGTAACCCTTTACTATTTTCAAATAAACGTGCCGTAAAAATCCCGGAATAATAAGTCATGTCGTCGAAATTCTACATTCATTTTAATGATTTAAACGGTAATTTATGGAGGGATTATAGGTTTAATAATAAACAATGAAGTAAGGTTTGTTGAATTTAGGAAGAATTATCCAATTTGGTTGAAACGTCGCTGAGTTATGTGCGAAAAACCCCAAAATGCACACCCATAACTTGGTGCCAAATCGTCGCAGGAACTTCGTTCTTTGAGTCCTGCATAAGGAATTGATCAAATTTTGATGGCTTTATGGTGGATCGAGTCGACAATTTTTTTCCAACCCCGTACACATCGTCAAAGTTGGGCATAGTTTACTGAAAAAGCTTTTTTTTCACAGGGTCTCCCTCTAGCAACCCTTTAAATAAATTTATGTCAAAATAAAGAATATTTAGGTCAACAGATCAAACAGACCCAAAAGAATCGAAAATAGAGTTCAAAAATCTAAAAATTACAAATTCGGCGGGAAAATAAAAAATGCGGGCCAAAAAGTAGAAAATTTAAATCGCAAATTTAGGTCAAAATGAAGGATATTTAGGCCAAAAGTTAAAATATTTTGGCCAAAAATATCCAAAATGCAGGCCAAAAATTTAAAAATTAAAAATTCTTCGGCAAAAATAAAAAATGCGGACCTAATTTTTATAATGAAATCGAAAATTTAGGTCAAAATAAAAGATATTTAGGCCAAATTATCAAAAATTTAGACTATAATAATAATAATAATAATAAATGCAAAATATTCTAGTAAGAAAATGTTTTAAAATAGTCTCAAAAATTACTCTATTGTTCAAAATAATTTTCCAATTTTTTTTTTACAGGAAAATATTGTTTTCTAATTTCGCTTTAATTGTCCAAAAAAGTGAAACTAATTTGAGAAAGAATTCACCATTAACTTTGTTGTGATCACCTTATTGTTTCACCTTTTGTGACAGTTTTGACAACTTTAGATTTAGTAGAAACATTTTGAATAATTCAAATAAAACAATATGACTCTCAGTAGCGGCTCGTGGAACATATTGATGGTACCTTTACAGATAGGGGGGGGGGGGGTCGCCTCCTTTTTACTTTCTCCGTTACGAAGTACGAGAAAGTATTGTGATCGTGATTTAAAAAAAAAAAAAAATTTACGGAAATATTTGTTTTGGGGTCCCTAGATGCCATTTCAACAATTTCTGGAAAAAAAAAATTGTGTCTGTGCGTGTATGTGTGGTGTGTGTGTGTCTGTCTATGCGCGCTGTATCTCAAAAACTAATAGAGCAATTGAAATGAAACTTTGAACATCCGTCTTATTTGATAATCTGAAGAACTGAAAAGCTTTTGGTAAAATTTCGTACACCGGAAGTGGGCGTTTACCTTAACTGTTTTTCGTTTTTTGCCAATATTTTCTTAAATATGAAAAATATCACAAAAACATTTAAACAAACTTTGAAGACAAAAAAGAAATGAACATCTTTTGCTTGAAAACATTTTTTATAAAATTATTTTTATTCGAGAAAAAAATTTAATCTTTTATGTTTTAATTTTTGGTTTATAATAATAAAACGATAATAGTTACAACAAATTTACGTGAATAATAATTGTAGAGAATGCCAAAATGAACAACTTATGAAGATTAAGTTTTTTTCGAAATCGCTTTAGTTTTTGAGTAAACTGAGTTTTTGAATTTGAAGTATAATTTTTCCATCTTTCATAATTTTGACGTTTTAAACGTCAGTTTCATCCGAGTTAACAAAACGTTCGATGTACATTTAAAACATGATTTAAATTGAAAATAAACCATGAAAGCGTAAATATAAATGATGCCATGAAGTCAGAGAAAGTAATATGATGGCCACATCACCATCTTTTGAGTTGAAAATGTGATTTATGTGTGCTTTCGATTTATCGTGCTTTTACATTTTGTGTAAATCTGTAACACCATTCTTCGTCCATGTAACCTCACTATCAAGCAAAAAGAATTTTAAGAGTTGATTAAATTTTTTTTTTTTTTGACTTAGGCTTTAGCCATTCAATCACACACGGCTATTATTTTTGTATTTTATTTGTATGAATAATGGGAATAATAATGAATAATGAATGACGTATACAACAACCACGGACCCGAGCGAATACTTCTCGATCGCCGAAAAATTTTCCGCCCGGGATGGGAATCGAACCCACACGGTAAAAATTCTTGCTGAGTTCAAAACTAGAGGTGGTGTCATGGCTCCTTGGCTCTATATAACGAGCCGCACCTGGTCGCTAGTATGAAATTCGGCACTTTGGGCATTCGGCACTTTGGGCAGGCTCCGATTTGTAAAGAAAAACTATAGACTAATACTCCACAACAAATTTTTCTTGTGACGCTTATTCCGCCGGTACCGGCAAATGCTACCATTCACAAAGCAATGATTTTGGCATTTCTTAATTTTCAAATAATTAGTTACAAGGTTGATTAATTAATTAATTAATTCCATTGTAGATTTCAACACTTTTTACGATTTTCAATAACTGCTTTAGTTCCTGAATTATTCGCTGGTTAACCCCAGCGCGTCAGTAGCAAGAGAAAGCCTTTGAATCGTTAGCCTTCGATGATGATGATTCGAAATCGTGAGTGAAATTTGGTTCAGGGCTGCTCTGCAATCCAGTCGCGTCTCGAGCGCGCTACCAGACGCACCTCTTGTAGCATGCTAAAATAACTTCACGCGCCGACGATGGTGGTGTTAACCAGAAGAATTCTCCAGCAAATCCGCCACCGTTCCCAGGTGGCGATCACCGGGTACGAGCCCGCGTGCGAATTCCAGTACGCGAAACCCTACTCCGAGGTACCCGGACCCAGACCGTACCCCATCCTCGGAAATACGTGGCGGTTGCTCCCCATAATCGGCCAGTACCAGGTCTCGGATGTCGCGAAACTCTCCGGAATTTTCTACCAGGAATACGGAAAGATCGTTAAACTTTCTGGTCTGGTGGGCAGGCCGGATCTGCTCTTCGTCTACGACGCCGACGAGATTGAGAAGGTTTACAGGAACGAGGGATCGACGCCGTTCCGGCCGTCCATGCCGTGCCTGGTCAAGTACAAGAGCGAGGTCCGGAAGGATTTTTTCGGGGATTTGCCTGGAGTCGTTGGAGTGTATGTTGTTGGTGTTTTTTTTTAAAGGAAACCGCGTTGAAAGAAAGTTGTTGATTTCTAGGCATGGAGAGCAGTGGCGCGAGTTTCGCACCAGGGTCCAGAAACCCATTCTGCAGTTGCAGACTGTCAGGAAGTACATCGAACCGATTGAGGAAGTCACGGAGTATTTTATAAAAAGGTAAGTTGAACTCGTTTTCGCTTTCACGGGATCCTAATACTCCCGACAGCATCGGATGCTAAATTGAAATCGGGGTTGAAACGTTCCTTGACCGCGTCACCATCTGAAGGATTAAAATATGAATTCGTTTTTGCTTTCGCGAGATCCTAATGCCGCGGTGAGCATCGCGTGCTAAATTGAAATGAATATGAAAACATACCGTGACTTCGTCACCCTCTCTGAATCTGAACGATTCAAATATGAATTTTAGAAGTTTATCATTAAGATTTTTAACGAACTATGAAAGGACAATATTTAATATTCAAAAATTTTGAAATCCACCAAGGCTATAAACTGTCTTAATTAGAATGTCAGAAGTTAAAATTAGCAATTATTTTGAAATCGATTTAATTGCTGTCTTTTACTAATCTACTACACCTGGAGTTAAAATTAAGCAATCGTTTTGAAATCGAATTAATTTGTGAACACCTTGATTTCTATTTAAATGTTTAGATTGTGGGATCTGCTACCAGTGGAATTGTAAAATTTACTGTTGTCTTTGTCTTAGTCTCTCTCTGCAATTGATTTTGATTTCAGAAATGTCAAGTTCGATAATTTTGTGTGAAGTAAGAATCGACATTCACGTTAGATTCCACAGCCACCCAGGATTACAATAATTGTAGGACACTCGTGGGATCTGCTATTTGAGGTGTCGGTGAAATTCACTTTTTCTAATCACAGCCTCTCATCTTTGTCTAAATCACTCTCTGGAATTGATTTTGATTTCACAAACGTCAAGTTCGATAATTTTGTGTGAAGTAAGAATCGACATTCACGTTAGATTCCACAGCCACCCAGGATTACAATAATTGTAGGACACTCGTGGGATCTTCTATCTGAGGTGAAGGTGAAATTTACTTTTTTTAACCACAGCCTCCTTGTCTTAGTCTCTCTCTGGAATTGATTTTGATTTTACAAATGTCAGGTTCAATAATTTTGTATGAAGTAAGAATCCGCATTCACCTTAGATTCCACGGCCATACAGGATTACAATAATTGTTGGACAATTGTGGGATCTGCTATCTGAGGTTTAAATAAAATTTACTTTTTTAACCACAGCCAGTGGCGGCTCGTGAAACATGTTGATGGTAGAGCCACTTATACAATATGCCCCCCCCCTCCTTTTTTGAAGAACTCTTTATCTTCTTAGACCAAAGTAGCTGGCAAATACGTGTTTTAAGAATTAATTAAAAATTCTTCCTAGTGCCATGGCTCCTTGTATAACTTTTGACAGCTGAAAAAATCAATTTTTGACAATTCAAAAATGTTGAAAAAACTTCTTATTAGATGAAAAATACTGTTTTTGACAGCTGAAACATACCATTGTTGACACACGAAAAATACTATTTTTGACAGTAAAAAATACTATTTTTGACAGCGAAATGTACTACTTTTGACAGCTGAAAAATACAATTTTTAACAATTCAAAAATGTTGAAAAAAATATTTTTATTAGATGAAAAATACTGTTTTTGACAGCTGAAACATACTATTGTTGACACAAGAAAAATACTATTTTTGACAGCAACAAATACTATTTTTGACAGCGAAATGTACTACTTTTGACAGCTGAAAATACAATTTTTGACAGCTGAAACATACCATTGTTGACACACGAAAAATACTATTTTTGACAGTAAAAAATACTATTTTTGACAGCGAAATGTACTACTTTTGACAGCTGAAAAATTAAATTTTTGACAATTCAAAAATGTTGAAAAACTATTTTTATTAGATGAAAAATACTGTTTTTGACAGCTGAAACACCATTGTTGACACACGAAAATACTATTTTTGACAGTAAAAAATACTACTTTTGACAGCGAAATGTACTACTTTTGACAGCTGAAAAATACAATTTTTGACAATTCAAAAATGTTGAAAAAAACCATTTTTACTAGCTAAAAAATACTGTTTTTGGCAGCTGAAACATAGCCAATTTGGCACCTGAAGAATACCATTTTCTGCAACTGTAAAATACTCGGGACAGCTGAAAAATACTATTTTAAACAGCTGGGGATACAAAAAAATACCATTCCCGACAGCTGAAACATACCGTTATTGGCAGCTAAAAAAATTTTGACAACAAAAATATACAGGTTTTGACAGCTGAAACATGCCATTTTTGACAGTTAAAAATTGATAGCTAAAAATACCATTTTTATAGGTAGGAAATACCAATTTTGGCAGCTGAAAAATATCATTTTTGACAGCTGAATAATACTATTCTTAGTAGCTGAAAAAACCATTCTTGATAACAGCAATACACTATTATTGACAACTGTATCATACCATTATTGTCAGCTAAAAAATACAATTTTTGAAAAAAAAATTCAATTTTTGACAACAAAAAATACAATGTTTGACAACAAAAAGTACAATTTTTGAAAGCTGAAAAATACAATTTTTGAAAGAAGAAAAATACAATTTTTGAAAGATGAAAAAAGCCATTTTGACATTTAAAAAAATATTGAAAAATGCTGCTTTTGATAGCTGAAAAGTACCATTTTTATAGGTGGGAAATACCACTATTGACAGCTGAAAAATATCATTTTTGACAGTTGAAAAATATCATGTTTGACAGCTGAAAAATATCATTTTTGACGGCTGAATAATACAATTCTTGGTAGCTGAAAAATACCATTATTGATAACAGCAATATACTATTATTGACAAATGTATCATACCATTATTGTCAGCTAAAAAATTCAATTTTTGACAACAAAAAATGCAATATTTGAAAGCTGAAAAATGCCATTTTTGACAACAAAAAGTACAATATTTGAAAGCTGAAAAATGCCATTTTTGACAATAAAAAAAAATTGAAAAATGCTGCTTTTGACAGCTGAAAAATACCATTTTTATAGGTGGGAAATATCATTTTTATAGGTGGGAAATACCATTGTTGACAGCTGAAAAATATCATTTTCGACAGCTGAATAATACATTTCTTAGTAGCTGAAAAATACCATTCTTGATAACAGCAACACACTATTATTGACAACTGTATTATACCATTATTGTCAGCTAAAAAATACAATTTTTGAAAACAAAAAATGCAATTTTTGACAACAAAAAATACAATTTTTGACAACAAAAAGTACAATTTTTAAAAGCTGAAAAATACAATTTTTGAAAGATGAAAAATGCCATTTTGACATTTAAAAAATATATTGAAAAATGCTGCTTTTGATAGGTGAAAAGTACCATTTTTATAGGTGGGAAATACCATTATTGACAGCTGAAAAATATCATTTTTGACAGTTGAAAAATATCATTTTTGACAGCTGAAAAATATCATTTTTGACAGCTGAATAATACAATTCTTGGTAGCTGAAAAATACCATTATTGATAACAGCAATACACTATTATTGACAAATGTATCATACCATTATTGTCAGCTAAAAAATACAATTTTTGAAAACAAAAAATACAATTTTTGACAACAAAAAATACAATTTTTTGACAACAAAAAGTACAATTTTTGAAAGCTGAAAAATACAATTTTTGAAAGATGAAAAATGCCATTTTGATAATTAAAAAAATATTGAAAAATGCTTTTGATAGCTGAAAAGTACCATTTTTATAGGTGAGAAATACCATTATTGACAGCTGAAAAGTACCATTTTTATAGGTGGGAAATACCATTATTGACAGCTGAAAAATATCATTTTTGACAGTTGAGAAATATCATTTTTGACAGCTGAAAAATATCATTTTTGACAGCTGAATAATACAATTCTTGGTAGCTGAAAAATACCATTATTGATATCAGCAATACACTATTATTGACAAATGTATCATACCATTATTGTCAGCTAAAAAATACAATTTTTGAAAACAAAAAAATACAATTTTTGACAACAAAAAGTACAATTTTTGACAACAAAAAGTTTTGACAGCTGAAAAATGCCATTTTTGACAATAAAAAAATGATCAAAAATGCTGCCTTCGATAGCTGAAAAATATCATTTTCGCCCGTTGAATAAATACATTTCTTAGCAGCTGAAAACTGCCATTTTTAACAGCTAAAAAATACCATTCTTGACAACTACAACAAACCATTATTGACAACTGTAACACACCATTATTGTCAGAAAATACTCTTCTTAACAGCTGAAAAAATACCATTTTTAACAACTGAAAAATACCATCCCTGACAATTGCAACAAACCATTATTGACAATTGTAACAAACCATTATTGTCAACTAAAAAATATAATTTTTGATACCAAACAGTACAAGTTTTGACAGCTGAAAAAATCCATTTTTGACAGTTAAAAAAATGTCGAAAAATGCTGCTTTTGATAGCTGAAAAATAACAAAAATAACATTTTTATTGGTTGGAAATTGCATTTTTGACAGCTGAAAAGTATCATTTTTGACAGTTAAATAATACACTTCTTAACAGCTGAAAAATACCAATGTTGACAACTAGAACAACCCATTATTGACAACTGCAACATACCATTATTGCCATTTTAAAAATACAATTTTTGACTGCCAAAAGTCAATTTTTGACAGCTGAAAAATGCCATTTTTGACAAGTAAAAAATGTCGAAAAATGCTGCTTTTGATAGCTGAAAAATAACATTTTTGTTGGTTGGAAATTGCATTTTTGACAGCTGAAAAATATCATTTTTGACAGTTGAATAATACACTTCTTAACAGCTGAAAAATTCCAATGTTGACAACTGGAACAACCCATTGTAATATACCATTATTGCCATTTTAAAAATACAATTTTTGACTGCCAAAAGTCAATTTTTGACAGCTGAAAAATGCCATTTTTGACAAGTAAAAAATGTTGAAAAATACTTTTTACCATTTTAATAGGTGAGAAATACCTGTTTTGACAGCTGAAAAATAACATTTTTGACAACTGAAAAATATCATTTTCAACATACCTTTCTTGATAACTGCAACAAACCATTATTGACAATTGCAACACACCATTATTGTCAGCTAAGAAATACAATTTTAGACAAAAAAAGAAAGAAAGAACGATTTATGTTCCTAAAGTAATTGGCGAAAAAGTGTTTTAACAATGAATTAAAAATTCTTGCGAACTTGAAACTACTACAGGTAGTGCCATGGCTCCTTGGCTCTATATAACGAGCCGCCCCTGACCACAGCCTCTTTGTTTTAGTCTCTTCGAATTGATTTTGATTTTACAAATGTCAGGTTCAATAATTTTGTATGAAGTAAGAATCGACATTCACGTTGATTCCACAGCCACCCAGGATTACAATAATTGTTGGAGATTCATTACAAAATTTTAGAAATAACAATTTTGTTCTCCTTCTTCTTCTCAATTTCTTCATAGGCCACGACAACTAGGCCACTTAACAATTTAGTTAATTCTTGTTTAAATTTAAGTATGATGATCGACCTTCAACATTTTAAAATCTTACCGATGCGATTATTTTCAGGATGATGGAAATGCGAGACGATAAAAGCGAAATGCCCAAGGATTTCGATAATGAAATTCACAAGTGGTCTCTGGAATGTAAGTGATTTTTGATTGTTTTTCGTTTCTTTCTCAATAAACGATGGATCTGTTGACGTTTTTGTTTTCTAGGTATAGGACGGGTTTCTCTGGACGTGCGACTTGGCTGTTTGGATCCGAATTTATCCGAAGATTCGGAACCCGTGAAGATAATCAACGCGGCGAAGTTCGCGCTTCGAAACATCGCCATTTTGGAACTGAAATTTCCATTCTGGAGATACTTTCCCACGACGATCTGGACCAAATATGTGAACAACATGGATTATTTCGTTGAGTAAGTAATTTTAATCTCTAATCGATAAGATTACAAAATTATTCGCAATAGGGATTACCAATTAAATATCAAAAAGATAGACTCAATTTTATAATAATAATAATAATAATAATATATTTACGGGATTCACCCTGTACATTTTGAACAAAATGTATTGGAAAGTAATTACCAATTAAATATCAAAAAGCATTAATTAAATTGAACAAAATGCGTGTATTGGAAAGTTGTTTTTACAAGGCCTTTATTAAGAAATCTAAAGTCAACTTGCGAAACCCGATTGGTTACTTATTTTCAAGTTTAGGTCAATACTACATATGGACTTGAAATTGTGACATTCGAAAGGTTTTTGCTGAATTGTATTGGGTGCTCCATTAAAAAAATATTTATGTAACAATTATGTAATTTTCTTTAATCTCAATGTTTTTGGTCTCTATTTATGAAATGATAAGAGTGACATCCCATTCAAATAATATTAATCTAACAATCATGTAACTTCCTTTGATTTTAATGTTTTTTGTCGTTTTGTCGAATGCCAAAATGAACAAACTTTTCAAAATCCGACTAGTTTTTGGAAATCATCACAAAAACCCAATTCACACTATGAAATCAATTAGCCGCTACAGCCGTTATAAGTCTGAAAAATCGACTTTTTTTCTAAATTTTCCATAATGTGACTTGTCAACTTTTTTGCAATTTTTTCTAGATGAAATTTTTTAACGCCAATCGATTTAGCTCGTTCTTCTGATGAAAAAAGGTATTACATGAAGATCTACGCTGATTATTAAAAAAGTTTATTTTTTCGATTTTTGCCATTTTGGAGTTTTCTTTGCTGACGCGTCACGGACTTCAAATTGCCATTTGTGGTTGGGCAAGTATATGTTCTGAAGCATCTTGAAGGGATCTTTCTGGTGACTTATAGAAACCCTGAATCTAACCAGTGGTTGCTTCAGGAAATCATTTTAAATGCAATTTTTGGGCAAAAATTAGAAGGGGGAGACCCTTGGGTAGTTTTTCAAGTTTAGTCAAAAATTAAAAATCGTCAATTTTAATTGAATCCGACTAATTTACTTACAAGGAGCACAGATTTGAAAACTGCGTTCGATTTGAATTCTTCGTTTAGCCGCTACGGCCGTTCAAAGTCTGAAAAATCGACTTTTTTCTAAATTGTTCATAATGTTCATGGTGACTTGCCAATTTTTTTGCAATTTTTTCTAGATGAAATTTTTTAAAGCCAATCGATTTGGCTCGTTCTTCTGATGAAAAAAGGTATTACATGAAGGTCTGCGATGATTATAAAAAAATGTGAATTTTTCCGATTTTTTCCATCTTCGAGTTTTTTTTTGCCGACGCTTCACGGGCTTTAAATAGACATTTGGGGTTAGGCAAGAACATGTTCTGAAGCGTCTTGAATGGATCTTTCTGGGGACGTATAAAAATCCCGAATCGAACCATTGGTTTCTTCAGGAAATCATTTTAAATGCAATTTTTGGGCAAAAGTAAGAAGGGGGACCCTTGAGTAGTTTTCGTCAAAAATTAAAAATCGCCAATTTTAATTGAATCCGACTAATTTGCACCCAAGGAGCACAGATTTAAAAACCGCGTTCGATTTGGATTCTTCTTTTAGCCGCTACGGCCATTCAAAGTCTGAAAAAAACGATTTTTCCAAATTCTCCATAATGATCATGGTCAGGGGTGGCTCGTTTTGTAGATCTAAGGAGCCATGGCACTATCTGTAGTTTCAAGCTCAGCAAGAATTTTTAATTAACTCTTAAAACACTTTTTCACCAGTTACTTTGATCTAGGAAGATAAATCGCTCATTCTTTCTTCAAAAAAGGTGTGGGGGGAGGGTATATTTTATAAGTGGCTCTACTACTCTCTAACCAACATGTTCTACGAGCCGCCACTGCCTACAGTAGCAAATGGACTTGTTTCCGAGGCCAAAAAGAAACCTGCAGTAGTGATTTTTCGTTCTGATTTTAGGATTTGTATGAAATATATAAATGCGGCAATGGAGAGGCTGAAGACCAAACCGGAAACGTGCGATAGAGATTTGTCTTTGATTGAGAGGATCCTGAAGAATGAACCAAATACCAAAACGGCGGCCGTTTTGGCTTTAGACTTGATATTGGTTGGGATTGACACGGTGAGTAAAATTACACTAGCAATATGAAGATTTATAACTCCATACCTTTTTCCCTTCAACAAATATACTGTGGTGACGAGATAAATTACTTCGAAACCGGTCAGCCGTTGTTGTTTATAATAATAATAATAATAAGTTTATTGATGCGTCCAAAAGGTACTACAGTTTGTTGCACAAGTCAAAATAAAAGATAATTAACTTAAAATAAATATAAATGAAATAATAAAGAGAACAAACCGTATAAGTTAATGGCGCACAGCACAATAATAAAAATTACAAGTTCTTCAAACTAAGCAGACAGAAATCCTCTATTTTATAAATAGGATTCACAAGCAAAAAGTTTTTAAGTTTCTTCTTAATAATATGAAGGGGCTTATGTTTGAGTTCTCCAGGAAGAGCTTTTAACGGGGAAACCATAATTGAATGGTAATTGCTAACCAAAATTTAATTTAATTGACATATTGGATTTGGAATCTAAAATCGTGTTTCTACAACCAGTCAGTTTTCGGTCGATTTTAAGTTTTGGCCACGTAATTAAATAAATAAATAAAATAAATAAATTAATTAAATTTGAAAAGATTTTGGTAAAATTTTATAACCCGTACGCGGGAATTTATTCGCTACCATCTTTTGCTGCTCTATGGTTTTAATGTAATTTATTTTAAAAATAATCATATTATGAAATCAATTTTTTTCTACTAAAAAAAACAACCCTAATTTATTATGGTCTGCTCATTTAATTTTCGCGGGTGGTAACCCTAAATGTAGTCTTTGAAAATGTGGTCGCCTTATTCTAATCAATTGGATTATTTTCAGAATTTTGTGATAAGAATATTATGATTTTGTACATTGTTTCAAGCGGGTGGCAACCCTATCTAGAATCCTTAAAAATGCGGTAATCCTACTCTAATCGATTAGATTATTTTTGGAATTTTATGATAAGAATATTATTGGCAACTCTAAAAGTTCTTAAAAATACGGTCACCCTACTTTAGTCGATTAGATTATTTTTTGGAATTTAGTTGTAATAAGATTATCACTGTCCTAAGCGGGTGGAAACCCTACCTAGAGTCCTAAAAATTGGGTTACCTTACTCTAGTCGATTAAATTATTTTTGGAATTTAGTGGAAATAAGATTATTGTTTTGTACATTTTCCTAAGCGGGTAGAAGTTCGAGTCCTTAAAAAATGTAGTCCTAGTATAGTTGATTTTGAAATTTTGTGGAACTAAGATGATCATTTTCTAAACCTAGAGTGCTTAAAAATGTGGTCACCCTACTCTAGTCGAATAGATAATTTTTGGAATTTTGTGGTAAGAATATTATCATTTTGTTCATTTTTCTAAGCGGGTGGCAACACTGCTAAAAGAGGTGGTCGCCCTAGTCTAGTCGATTAGATTATTTTTTGGATTTAGTGGTAATAAGATTATCATTTTGTACATTTTCCCTACCTACCTGGATTCCTTGAAAATGTAGTTCTAGTTGTGAATTTTGGAATTTTGTGCTACTTAGATGATCATTTGCTTAGCGGAAGGCAACCCTACCTAGAGTCCTTGAAAAGTGGCCTCCCTACTCGACTTGATTAAATAGTTTTTGGGACTTTCAGAAACTGAGACAAGCAAAATTTCTTTTGACGTAAATCGTTCGTACAACTGCTGGAAACGCCGAAAAACTATTAAATTTAATTTTTCTTCAAAAATTTATTTTAGTATTTTTTCAAGTCTAGAATCATATTCTAAACACTGTTTGTTTATAAAAATTATTTGTGAGACTTAGAGAAACTGAAAACGATCAAATTTATATTTTCTTACACCGAAAAACGATTAAATTTAATTTTTCTTCAAAAATTTATTTTAGTATTTTTTCAAGTCTAAAATCATATTCTAAACACTGTTTGTTTATAAAAATTATTTGTGAGACTTAGAGAAACTGAAAACGATCAAATTTATATTTTCTTCAAAAATTTATTTTTGTTTTAATTCAAGTCCAGAATTCCATTCTGAACACTATTTGGTTATAAAAATTATTTGTGAGACTTACAGAAACTGAGACAAGCAAAATTTCTTTTGACGTAAATCGTTCGTACAACTGCTGGAAACGCCGAAAAACGATTAAATTTAATTTTTCTTCAAAAATTTATTTTTGTATTTTTTCAAGTCTAGAATCATATTCTAAACACTATTTGTTTATAAAAATTATTTGTGAGACTTGCAGAAACTGAAAACTAATAAATTTATATTTTCTTCAAAAATTTATTTTTGTATTTATTCAAGTTTAGAATCCCATTCTGAACACTATTTGGTTATAAAAATTATTTGTGAGACTTACAGAAACTGAGACAAGCAAAATTTCTTTTGACGTAAATCGTTCGTACAACTGCTGGAAACGCCGAAAAACGATTAAATTTAATTTTTCTTCAAAAATTTATTTTTGTATTTTTTCAAGTCTAGAATCATATTCTAAACACTATTTGTTTATAAAAATTATTTGTGAGACTTGCAGAAACTGAAAACTAATAAATTTATATTTTCTTCAAAAATTTATTTTTGTATTTATTCAAGTTTAGAATCCCATTCTGAACACTATTTGGTTATAAAAATTATTTGTGAGACTTACAGAAACTGAGACAAGCAAAATTTCTTTTGACGTAAATCGTTCGTACAACTGCTGGAAACGCCGAAAAACGATTAAATTTAATTTTTCTTCAAAAATTTATTTTCGTATTTTTTCAAGTTCAGAATCCCCTTCTGAAAACTATTTGGTTATGAAAATTATTTGTGAGACTTACAGAAACTGAGACAAGTAAAATTTCTTTTGATGTAAATCGTTCGTACAACTGCTGGAAACGCCGAAAAACTATTAAATTTAATTTTTCTTCAAAAATTTATTTTAGTATTTTTTCAAGTCTAGAATCATATTCTAAACACTGTTTGTTTATTTATAAAAATTATTTGTGAGACTTACAGAAACTGAAAACGATCAAATTTATATTTTCTTCAAAAATTTATTTTTGTATTTATTCAAGTCTAGAATTCCATTCTGAACACTATTTGGTTATAAAAATTATTTGTGAGACTTACAGAAACTGAGACAAGCAAAATTTCTGTTGACGTAAATCGTTCGCACAACTGCTGGAAACGCCGAAAAACGATAAAATTTAATTTTTCTTCAAAAATTTATTTTCGTATTTTTTCAAGTCCAGAATCCCATTCTGAACTCTATTTGGTTATAAAAATGATTTGTGAGACTTACAGAAACTGAGACAAGCAAAATTTCTTTTGACGAAAATCGTTCGTACAACTGCTGGAAGGTGTACCATATCTACCCATAGATTAGACTTCCACTAGAAAGTGAAAAGTACCAACATGGATATGAAAAAAATGTAATTTTGCAGCACGTTGGGTTGATACCGGTATACTTCCAATATATTTATACGCGAAGTCGACACATTTTTTAATGTTTATTGTTCTTGACTATTTTTCGAATTTTCGCCATAGAGAACGTTCTAAATGATGTGAGTGCGATTTTCGTAATAAATTACAATTACAAATTTTACATTTCCCGCAAAGTTACGTTTGGCAACCTAGTGGGGTTTCTGTCACTCAATATGACAAAAAGTTTTATCTATGGGTAGATGTAGTATACTAAAATTATAATCTTGTAATGTTCCTAAGCGGGTGGCAACCCTACCTAGAATCCTAAGCAATGTGGTTACCCTACTCTAGTCGATTAGGTTATTTTTGAATTTTTTTGGTAATAAGTTTATCGCTTTGTACATTTTCCTAAGTGGGTGGAAACCCTACCTGGAGTCCTTGAAAATATAGCCGTCTCACTCTACTCGATTAGATTGCTTTTGGAATTTTTTGGTACTAAGACTATAATTGAGGAGTTGAACTGCAAAACTCAACTTATCCAATTTTGGGCCAAAATGAGCTTGGTATCGATTCTTACTGTCAAAACATAGATAAATCCGAATATGTGTGAATTACCTTTCAAAACGCAACAAATCATATTTAAAAATGCGGATAAACATTCATTTTTTTTAAGCAACAAATAGACTTCCTGAACGTTTTTCGCAGTTTCTGAACAAATTATAATTTGTTGAGTTTTGCAGTTCAACTCCTCAATTGTATATATTTTCCTAAGCGGGTGGAAACCCTACTTAGAGTCCTTGAAAATGTGGTCGCCCTACTCTATTCTATTAAGTTGTTTTGGAACTTTTTGATAATAAGATTGTCATTTTGTATAATAGATATCAATGGCAGTTTGTTCAATTTTGTACCAACTGGCCACGAGACCCGAAGAACAGGAAAAACTCTACCAGGAACTGAAAAGAGTCCTGCCCAATCCTAACACGCCTTTAAATACGAAATTACTGGACGAAATGGTTTACTTAAAGGCGTTCGTTAAAGAAGTTTTCAGGTAAGTTTTTCATTAAAAATAATTGATTAATAAACACATGTGATGACCAAGCAGTCAATGCCAAATAAAAAAAAATAAACAAATAATAAACAAAGAAAAGATTATGTGTAAAAGTTAATTTCGGAATCAAAATTACTAAATAAATCTTAAATTCGAAAAACCAAAGTATTACATTTCAATAGCAATTTGATTCGGTTTAAAAAGCATTATTTGATAATTTCTATTTTCGAGAAAAAAGAAAGACTCAATTTAAATAAAAAAATGAATAAAGATTCTTCACTGGAAAGAATGTAATGGAGATTTTGTAATTTGACTTTGTCGTTCTAAAAGCGTGCAAAAAAAATTACAAACTTGACTACAAGTATTAAATTTCAATACGAATTTTGTTCATTGCTTATCTTTATTGAGCAAAAAGTTAGGAGGCTTTAAAATGATCATTCATTTGTTTCTTGTTTCTACTGGAATATAAATTACGGCGTTTTGATACATGTTTTTGTCATTTTAGAAAATACTCCACTGTGATTGGTAATGGAAGGACTTTACAAAGTGATACGATTATTCGAGGATATCACATTCCAAAAGGGGTAAGAATGTTTTGTAAAATTTTGACTTATACCTGGTGATTATTTAAAATTGGCGCATACGCTGTCTAAATTCCTTGATTTCCTCTAAAGTATTGTAAAATATTGAACTCTCTCGATCGGCATCGTAACCGATCTTATGAGCATAACAAAGTACGTGGAGTTTGGGAATGGGTAAAATGAAATTATAACTTCCTATTAAGGATTAAAATCATCACCTGATAATTTTCTTTACAAGCTCTTCTTCCATTGAAAAGTATATTCTTCATTTATGATTTCGTTCGCAAAATGCTTCGTACCTACGTAGTCTGTCCAATTAATACGCAAACTAAGGTCATACATACATCAATCTTATTCCCTTCAAGATACTTCGACGTTTTATCGTCTCCACATCATACCAGTACCGCCGCCTCATTACCATTTCGCGTTTCGAAAAGAAAAAGCTTACATCACCTCAAGGCCACCCTAGTACCTCAGTTCGCAGATTTATTGGAAGATTACGCATGCTCCTGATGCAGAAATGATTACCCAAATATTTTCTGTATAAATAATTTTTTTTACAACCCAGACGATTGCGATTATTACTTATTTCTTGTAGGTTCAAGTCGTGTTTCCAACTTTGATAACAGGAAGCATGGAGGAATACGTTTCGGACGCCGACACTTTCAAACCGGAGAGGTGGATGAAGGGAGAGGGTCAGGGAAGGATACATCCCTTCGCCTCGCTGCCCTATGGGTATGGAGCTAGGATGTGCTTAGGCCGCCGGTTTGCTGACTTGGAAATTCAAATTCTATTAGCAAAGGTACGTTGGTACATATAATCAATTAATTAAAATTATAAATTTTTGCTCGACCAACAAAATAGTTTTTGGTGATATAAGAACATAATTTTCTGGTAAATAATAAAGTTGCCAAAAATTGGACACCTCGACCTTACAAACTTCCTTTAACGTAACTCCTATGCCATAGCATTCACATCGGCGAACGTGTTAATGTCTAGGGGAGGGTATAACTGGTATAGAAATAAATTGAGTATATCTTTGTAAATACAAAATATTTGTCACAATTTGTTATTGTGATATATTATTTCAATGTAAGTGAACATTTTCATCTTTTTTACTTTCTCCGTTACGAAGTACGAGAAAGTATTGTGATCGTGATTTTTTTTTCAAAAATTTTTTTTACGGAAATATCCGTTTTGGGGTCCCTAGATGCCATTTCAACAATTTCTGGAAAAAAAAAAAATTGTGTCTGTGTGTGTGTCTGTGTGTGTGTGTGTGTGTGTGTGTGTGTGTCTGTCTGTCTGTGCGAGCTGTATCTCAAAAACTAATAAAGCAATTGACATGAAACTTTCAACATCCGTCTTATTTGATAATCTGAAGAACTGAAAAGCTTTTGGTAAAATTTCGTACACCGGAAGTGGGCGTTTACCTTAACTGTTTTTTTGTTTTTTGCCAATATTTTCTTAAATATGAAAAATATCACAAAAACATTTAAACAAACTTTGAAAACAACAAAGAAATGAACGTCATTTGCTTGAAAATATTTTTCATAAAATCATTGTTATTCGAGAAAAAAATGTTTTATTATTTTTTTAATTTTTGGTTTATAATTATAAAACGATAATAGTTAGAGCAAATTTATGTTAATAATAATTGTAGCGAATGCTAAAATGAACAACTTATAAAGAATAAGTTTTTTCCGAAATCCCATTAGTTTTTGAGTAAACTGAGTGTTTGGATTTGAAGTATAATTTTTCCATCTTTCATAATTTTGACGTTTTAAACGTCAGTTTCACCTGAGTCTATGGAACGTTCTACGGACATTTAAAATATGATTTAAATAGAAAATAAACCATGAAAGCGTAAATATAAATGATACCATTAATTCGTGATGGCCACATCACCATTTTTTATTTTTTTATTTGTTAATATGAACAAAGTTTGCTCGATTCTTTAAACAGTCGAAATTCATCTCGTTCTTCTGAAAAAGTTTGCTAGCTGGAATGTTTTAGGTTCCTTAATTCTTATCGTTTTTAATAATTTCTAATCGTTTTTAATAATTTCGAATTTCCTTTGAGTCTTGAAACTTATGTTTCCTTTGCGCTATTTCAGTTTATGATAAATCTAGATAAGATATTTAGTATGGTGATCACATTTTTGCTTTCCCCGTTACGATGTACGAGAAAGTATTGTGATCGTGAAAAATTTTTAAATTTTTTTTTTACGGAAATATCCGTTTTGCGGTCCCTAGATGCCATTTCTGCAATTTCTGGAGAAAAAAAAATTATGACTGTGTGTGTGTGTGTGTCTGTGCGCGCTGTATCTCAAGAACTAATAGAGCAATTGCTATGAAACTTTGAACACAAATCTTATTTGATAATCCGAAGAACTGGAAAGCTTTTGGTAAAATTTTATACACCGAAAGCGGGTGTTTACCTTAACTGCTTATTTGGTTTTTTCCAATATTTTTGTAAATATGAAAAATATCAAAAAAGCATTTAAATAAATATTGAAGGCAACAAAGAAATGAACATCTTTGGTTTGTAAATATTTTTTATAAAATCATTTTTATTCGAGAAAAAAAATTATTTATTTTTTCGCATTTTTGGTTTATAATTATGAAACGATAATAGTTACAGGAAATTTATGTTAATAATAATTGTAGAGAATGCTAAAATGAACAACTTATAAAGAATAAGTTTTTTCCGAAATCTCTTTAGTTTTGGAGTAAACGCAGCTTCCAAATTGGTAGTATAATTTTTCCATCTTTCATAATTTTGACGTCAGATTCATCCGAGTCTACAAACTTTCGATGCAAATTTAAAATATTATTATAATTGAAAATAAAACACGAAAGAGTTAATACAAATGATACCATCAAGTCGGAGAAAGTAACATGATGGCCACATCAACATTTTTTAGAAAAGTTTTTCAACATATTCAGGCTATATTTCGTCTTTGCCAAATTTATTAGGAATAAATGTAGTGGCCATTAGGTTAGGTAAATTTCTCAACAGTCGAAATCTACCATATTCTTGTAACAAAAGATATACCTAGCTCGTTTCTCTGGAATAATTGGTAGGAAACTAGATCCTTGCAGTTTTCAATAATTTAGAATTTTGATTGCTCCACAGCCTTGAAACCCATGTTTCCTTTGTGCAACTGCTCTAGATGGGGTATTTAGGATGATGTGTAGATCAGATGAATTGTTTCTCTTTTTTAGAAAACGTTATGAAATTTTCATCTTCGACAAAATTCCTAAATCGCCAACAAAACTGATTCTAAATGTAATATATTTACGAATTTTCATAAATTCAACCAATATTTCGAGTTGATAATAAAGATTCACTTTAATTGAAGTTCCTGTAATAGTGATGCCTTCCTGTCATGGATAACAGGCTTAGGCTTTTGCAAGACATAATAACAGGGGTAAACATTTTTGTCATTTAATAAAACACTAACACAGTGTATGGTTTCAAATTAACTTTATTGTTCTACGACAATTGTTTCACCACACAGTGGCTTCATCATCATGATACCATGGAGTTTCAACAAGTAACAGCCTCATCCATCCAATATAAACATTTTTGTTAACTTCATACTCTGCTGTAGACAAATCTGTTTCCATTTGTTTTTTATGTTTCTTGCCAAAACTATTCCATACTAGAAATAGCAGTAAAACCTTATGAGTATCTCAATTCGCGTTAATCATAGCTTGTCGCAACCGTTAAAAATAAACAATGTATTACCCAATAGGTGCGAATTATTATTATTTTTTGTTTGGTGGACACCATCCATGAAGAATACATTATTATACTACAAGGTCGAATGGTAATTTCGGGATGCATTATTTATTTAACCTTGAAGTGATGCACTTAAGTAATTAGTGAAGTTGTGCAATGTTTTCAAGAGAGATTAACAGGTGTGCTTGAGCTTAATTGTGTTCATGGTAATTGCGAATCGTTAAAATCATCAGCGTTTACTAGGTAGTTAATTTTAAATATCGACAAGTGATTTTAACCGATTAGGATAATAATGGGATTTCATTATCGTTTATAAAAAATTATAGGACAGATTAAGGGTAATTGGTAATTGATATCTTTGGTGTAATAGAAATTTACATCACAATCTGTAATTAATGAATGATGTGAAAGTAATTGTTTCAATTGTGATTTAAATATGGTGAATTTTTCAATTCACCGGTGACCGACGAAGCCAAGATTACTAGAAAAACATAAATCTAGTGAATTTCAATGCTTTTAAATTTTTCGATATTACCATCTACCAAAACTTTGAGTACTAAAAGGTTAAAGATTCCAATGGCAGAATTGTGAATTAATTTCGTGTTTTCTGTTTCATTTCTTTTATTTGTAGACTCTGGTCTATCTTGCTCATTCTTGAATCAACGGAATCAATCTATAACTACGCCAATGAGACACTGCCACACCCTATTCGACACATGAGGTTCTTCTCTATTCCATACCCAATAAAAAATCGTATCATATTTACCATTTTTGACGCCAAATACTTTGCAAACTGTTTCAATAAGCCCCTACTTCTATCCTCTTGGTTTCCTCTAGTTTTTTTTTAATTTTAATAGTTGTTAATCGATTTCAGTTAATTTTGCTAATTCTGCTTTTCCTATTAATCAAATTTCTGTATTGTTTATATTCATAATTTCTGCATTAAAAATAAACAAATTTGATCATTGGATTTTTATGTTTTGTTTTCAGTTGATAAGATCCTACAAACTGGATTATAACTACGACCCTCTAGACTACAAAGTGACCTTCATGTACGCTCCTGATGGTGAATTGAAATTTAAGTTAACACAGCGAGAAGTATAATTTTTTTAGGATGATTATTCTTTTATGTTGATTTGTATATATGTTTATTTATTTTATACCCTTATGTAAATATAAATATCCACTAAATAATGATTTATTTATTTATTATTAAAGGTATTTCTTTGAAAACGGAATAAAAAAAAATCAGCTTCTGTAGCTGGAAACAAAAATTAACTCTTAATATCAGCGTCAATACTAACAATGTTTTATTAAACATAAACATAAAAAGAATCGGACAGAACTATATTACACATTTTCTAAAAAGCTAATGTCGACTCCTTTAATTTGGTTTTTGACAGTGACGGTTCGCAGAGGTAGCAATACAAACATAAACATAAAAATAATCGGACAGAACTATATTACACATTTTCTAAAAAGCCAATGTCGACTCCTTTATTTTGGTTCTTGACAGTGACGGTCGCAGAGGTAGCAATACAGAGATCTGTATTACCACCTCTGCTACCTTAGCCCCACAAAAAAGAAACCCGCGAGCCGTCACTGGTTCTTGAAAATGCAAGATTTTAATGACACCAACATTTTGATCTGATCGATTGTTTGAATTAAACTAAACACTTTGGCAAAACTAGTGACAATAAAGTGAAAAGATTCATGATACCAGCAAAGTGTTCATTTAAATTCAACCAACGTTTATTTCTTATCTATAGATTCCATCATAGTATCATCATAATGGAATTTCGTAATGTCCTACCATGTTTTGCATATCGTCAATATTCATTGCCTGTGGGTTTTCCCAATGGTGAAAGTTGCTTCAGCTTTAATATATCTTTTACGTTTGTTTACATCCGTGTTTTTTTTAATCATTTAAAAATCCATCAATTATTCGTGACCTACAAAAGACCGCAAAATAGAAGTAATTTGTTTCAAGTTTTTCTGTCCGTAATTTTTTCTTACCAATATTATATAATCTATCCACATTAAATTTGATTTAACCTTGTTTATGCTTGAAAAACCAGTCCCGGATTTTTTTGTGATGTTATGTACTAAAATTAATGAATATTCAGCAACGTGGATATATTAAGAGGTCGTAAATTTGATTACCTATACATTTATGATCCTTGACCTTCCAAATAATTTTTAATAACTACGCAGAATTAAGTTTCTTAGATAAAGGAAGGAGTGGCGTGTCCAGGAAATTGGGCGTAATGATATAAGAAAAAAGTGGTCATGCCTCGTGATTTTACAGAATTAAACAAACACGTATTTATTATAGCTAGATAAAGGAATGACCTATGTAGGTGGAACTATCCCAAGATTAGGAGAAAAAATCCTGAAAAAAGATCGGAAAGTATTGTTAATCAGTTAATTAATGTTTTAAATGAAACACTTGTTTTATTCCATTGCACTATTTTTAGTTTCTTGATATCAATGCGATCCCACGCCTAGTCGAAAGATGTACAAAATGGTGGGTTGGCGAAAAGAGAAACTTCAGCCTATAACGAAACAACAGGTACGTTCAAAAAGATAAGCTTCAAGCATTCAACGCCGTTCTGAGAAAAGAGACAATTGCTTGTTATTCTCAAACGATAGATGTTCTGACCTTCGGAATGAGTTTCCACATCCGTTTAACCGTCGTTACTGGGAGACTCTAATCGCTTTCCCATGCCTCCATGGTGGTATAGCTGGCTCTTCTATTCTTATTCCTTCTGGTAGCATCGCTCCTTAGCTAGTAGATAGATCAGGTGGTATTTTTTTACTTTCTTTAATGTCCCTTCTGCCATTGATTCTGGTGGCCACTTGTTTGTTTAGTTCGAACATATCACCCATTCTACCAATTTCCTTCGAAGACTTGGCCTTTTCTTCTAAAATATCAGGTGCATGTCTCCAGTCATAGAAGCCCTTAGTACTACAGCAAGGTCCTGTCTGCGTTGAATGCTGGGAACATGCCCTAGGGCTCGAGTGCATATTTATGAGTATTTTTTATAGGTTTCTGTAGGCTGAATTTTTCCTTTCCGCGAACCCGCCATTCTGTACACCTTTCGACTAGACCTAGGAGCATATTGATACGTCTATGTAGGGAGGACGGGGGTTTCATACTTGTTTAGCTTGTTACCCCTGTGATCTCCAGGAGAAGGATATAACGTTAAAATTCCTGCAAATCATTCTCCTGGGGTGTTGTCTGATACTTTCCCTAAATTCGTCAAGGTATGTCTTGAATTTTTGAAGTGATAGATTGCTATGAAAATGGAAATAGGTTCTTTTTACGTCTATTTATTAATTAATTAATTCTTGTTTTTGTTTTATTTTTATCATGTATCTATTTTTATTTTCTTATAATTATTTCTTTACATTTTTTAAATTCTGTAAAAAAATAGAAAAACAATTTCTACGAGCTTAAAACCTCCTAGGTTATGTTAATATAACATACAAACCAGGCTATTTAGTCTGCATTCCTTTAGTTTGCCTGCCTAGCCTTGTCTTCCCTTAAAGCTTCTGTTCACAAGAATTGCTACACCTTCACTCCGTAATATACCTTGTGTTTCTGGCTGCCGTTGTCCTGTTTGGCTTTTGTAGTAGGGGAAGGTTGATGAGTTTCATATCACTTTACATTGTAATACAATGTTGCGAGACCTTGGCACGGCTCTTAATCGTTCTGGGACACTGCCCAGCCATATGGGTTTTTTTGGAACAGTGCCTAAGTGTCTCGTGAATATAACATAGGAACGCTCACCACAGTGTCCAGTGTTAGAGTAGGTGCCGAAAACATCACCTCTTCACTCGGACTTGGAACCCTCCGGCGGATACTGTTATCCGCCGGTTGACTCCAGTGTTCAGTGCCTCACCTTGTTGTGGTACTGGAGCTCAGGTAGGAAGCGCAATGTCCAAAACTGATTAATCGACCCACTGAGTGCTAATCGACTAGCTGCGGTTGTTAATCGGTGCACCCTTGCCCCAACCCTCTATCCACTCAGTGGTCCAGAAAGTCCAACATGCGCTCCTTACTTGCTAATGAGGTCACGGGGGCCACCTCACACGTGCTAGTCATTAATATCTGGTTTGTTCACAGAGTCGTACCATTTCCCTTTTGCTACGTCGATAACACACTCTTATGTTTAAACAGGTCTATTGGCCGCTTGTTCGTAGTTAGGTTTGCCTGCAGTACTTCGGTTTATTTTAAATCGTTACTCTTCGATTTCTTTGTTCTTCCCACCGTTTCTCTGCAGATAAGACGTTTCATTGTTTCTAAATGGTGAACCACTTTATTATACAGGTAATAGTTTGCAGGACTCTTGCAGTCCCTAACGATAAGTCAATCTTTGCTGCAGCGCACCGAATTCATGAGTACTATTACACTTACTACCCAAGGATTCCACTTCCTTCCGAGGATCGATTAGTGTTCTAACCTGAGCTGGCGTTATCGTCATTTTTCTGAACATAGCACTTTTGGTGGTAGTTAGTGGTATACAATCACAAAGTATGTGCTGGGTCATTTCATCTTTCAATCCGCATAGTTTACAACACGTGGTATTAATCACTTTTTTTCGCTTGTGAAGATGGCACTACACAAGGCATTATCTCGATGTAAGTAAGTGTTGCAATAAACCTTTTCAATTGTTTTTATCCTAATGCATTTGCACGTTTTGAATTCCAGAACTACAGTTCTCCTTCGTATGACCCTTCGATAGCCCTCACTGTATTGGACCCTATAATCATTCTCCAAAGCTTCTTGGCAAGTACATCGGTTCGGATATGCAAGTGACTGGTACCCACGCAAAAGTGAACCTCTTGCCCTTCGCCACTTGGTTTAGAGCTTGTCTACAGTTGCAGGCAGTCTTGGAGTTAAAGCTCTAGGCTTTTCGGTTGTCTTGATCCTAATGCTCTTTTTTAATCGACTTGCACGTCTTTCTGATTTCTTTCAATCGTCGAAGCTTTTTGCTGGCGAGTACAGGACGGCAAATGTAAGTTGGCCAGACGCGCAGAGAGGAAGTGGAAGCTCTCTGCTTACTGCCGGTCGAGTACAGTCTCTGTAATAAGCAAGCACATATTCTTCGCGTGCGCTATTCATATGAAACTCAATCGGGCGCTCTTCAACTGCCAAGAGCACGGCCACGAGTTAATTTATTTTGGAAAACCATTGCACTGTCACTTTTGAAAATGAATGTACAAGGCGCGCGAACTGTTCACGAAATCTATCGAGAGCGCCCTTCGAAGGTACCGCCCACAATTTTGCCACTGCGCAACGGCAAGTTATGTTTGCCGTTGCGCAGTGGCTTGGCATGTGCAAGTGACTGGTACCCACACAAAAGTAAACTTCTTGCCCTTCGCAACTTGGTTTAGAGCTTGTCTGCAGTTCCAAGTAGTTTTGGTGTTAAAGCTCTAGGCTTAGCGGTTTTAAGGTTGGCTTAACAAGCCATAACAAGACATATTTGTACTCTCGGTGTTCACACCTAGGCATATCTCTTTATGGCTATTAATTTTGCTTGTAAAACAAAAGGGCCTTGTCCAAGAGGAATTCATTTGGTATTTAGGCCTATGCCTATGCCGAAGCTCATTTCGATATAATAATAATAATAATAAACATTTTTATTCACTGATCATAAAACCATAATATAAATTAAAGATAATACAGCTTTGATCGGATGCATCCGTATATTTTTTACGTTTTTGACATAATTTAGGCAATTTTCAATGATTTTTTTTTTAATTTCCTATTCAGACTATATTTCGTTTTTGTATTTTAATTTGCTAATTACTTCAAAATGAAAATCAAGGTCAAATTAATTGGGATAGTACCCGCTGTCTTTGTCTTATTTTTGAGAATGCGATCTATAGCCTAAACTTCTTCAAAATGCCATTATAACTCTGGTAAACAGATAATGAGAAGTTGTGGAGAACAGAGGGGTTGAAATAAATTGCAGGTGAACCGTAAAATTATTATATTTACAAATTTGGTTTATTTTGCTGATAATGGTGTAATAAATATTTGTTCATCCTACACATCCCTATTAACAAATTTTATTTTAAGCGGCCCATTCGGTGTGTACATGGGATGAATGTGGTAGTCCAGTTTTTCATGATGATACTCCAACTTATAGTTCTGTATAATCTGAAAAATAAATAAATGAATGAAGTGTCACTTAAATCTCAAATAGATCAGAGAAAGAGAGAGACGATACATTTATTGAGACACTTTTAGAAATGACCTCAAGAGGCAATTGGCCAGAGGTCGTTCAGCCTTAAATAAATGATTTATATTGATTTACCGTTACGCATATGTACGGTAAGTAGCCCGTCAATTAAACATATATACTTTTACTACCGGCTGCTAATGTCGAGGGACACTGCTGTAAGGCATCACCTCTCATAATCTTTCATTACGATTAGATTTGCTACTGTTGTGAAAAATTTAAGCTCATTCGATTTAGTGGTTTTTCTGTGATTAGATGTATACATAGATAAATAAGCTTCACACATAAAGCAAGAGCTTGTATTGTACTAATCTCACTCTAGTGTACTGACGAAAACATGTGCTTCTCTTTCATAGATAATATTATTGTATAGATACTTACTTTTGATAAGACTGTTTGTATTTCTAAATCGGCGAACCTCTTCCCCAAACACATTCGCCTTCCGTAACCGAAGGGAAGTGAAGCAAACGGATGATGGTTTTTGCTGATGGCGCTTCCACCCACAGGACAGCCCTTCAACCATCGTTCAGGTAAAAACTGGTCGCTTTTCGGGAAGTACTTTTCCATATTACTGATCACGTAATGCTGAAAAACGACCTGGACCTACGAGCATTTAAATATTGTAAATGTTTAATTGCATCACCAATCAGAATAGTTAATTGTGGAAACCGTCCTTGAATCTTCAAAGATGCGTTGTGGTTATCCTTCGCAAAATTTTCATTCAATATAAAAAAAAACTTATTTTAAATGAAACAACTTTCATAACAACAATTTTTGAATATATTTCCTCACTTAACGTCTAAAGCTTTAAATAAAAAATAAACAGAAAACTAGATGAATCTTGGACAGAAAGATCTATGATCTATAGCCCTTATCAGTGAAAAATAAATGAAGTATCATTATTGAAATAAATACTATGATTGATACTGATAACTGATAACTGATAACTATGAGATGTTATAGTAGTAGTATAAAACGAGACGAGCTGTTTAATTTAAAATTACCTGAAAATGAAGTATCCCATAGCATAACCTGTATCTTCATACAATATAAAAAGTTTTGGCACAAGCAAATAAATCATAACTTACCAACCAACATTAAAGGTTTAATAAATTTTATAAGTTACAAATAGTTACGAGTTTATTTTGGAATCCTAACTGAGTTAAAGAAGATGATGGTTGCGACCATTACTACGTGGTGTTCAGTGACGGCTCTCGGCGGGGTGACTCATGGTACGGCTGAGGTTGCACCAGCTCTGCTACCTCGACCGTATCATGAGCCACTCCTCGAGCTGTCACTGGTGGTGTTCCACAATTAAACTGAATTGAACAATTCACTAGGTTTTAGCCAGTTTATTTAATCATTTGTGATTAATTCATAGTTCATTTTTCAATTTAGTGTGTTTACAAATTAAAAAGTAAAACATTTCTGGAAAAAGCTATTGAATTATGTAATTACATCTCACCCCTTTAGGTATTTGGTAACCACCAATCACACAATCCTCACTGGTACACCTTCCATTACCGATAACAACCGGAAACATTCTGCAACAAATCAAGCAAGAACTAATATCCGATTTATAATAACAAAATGTGTTAAATTAAACACGATATTATTTTTTCAATTGTTAATAAATTCAACATGAATTTCATTATAATTTAAAAAAATCATTACAAATTTAACTTCAAAAACAAAAAATAATAAATATCGAACATAAATATCTCTTGATCAGAAGTTCAATAATCATTGCAAATTTAACTTCAAAAACAATTAACACATTTTGTGCTGTACGCAACACAATACTAGGGTTTCATTGAAATAAAACTCTTGTTTGGTTCCTTGTTATTATTTTCACTTTTCCTATACGTGTTTCGGTCTATTTTTAAAGAATTTTAGGGTAAGTTTGAATAGAGAAGAACCCCAGGCAGCGCAAAATCGTAACGGTCGCTTGTTGCAAGGGGCAATTCAATTCCGGAGGGCAAGAAATAATACGAATTAAAGGCATCCGAATGTAAATAAATTTTACAGAATAACATTCGGAGGGGGGGGGGGCGCGGTGGCCTAGTGAGTAGAGCTCCTGCTCACGGGCCTCGTGGTCATGGGTTCGTGCGGTCACTTATTCTGAACAAAGAAGTGGCCGTGCTGGTCCATGGTGTATGTCGTCCCATTCATTATTAAAAATGAAATCTCAAAAATTATATATCGTTAGTGGCCGAATAGCTAGATGCTTACGCCAATTCCCAAATCATCCGCACTTCTTCAATCCGAATTCAACCATCCTTCCTTTAATAAAAAAAAACAGTCGGATATAATAATATTCGAAATCAACTACGCCAACGTGACTGCCAGCATAATAAACTCGTGCGAGGGAGTTCTTCTCTATTCAAATAAACTAAAGCTTAGTTTTTATTTATTGTAATATCCTTTGAACACGGTTGTAATAATCCGTAACAAAGGGAAACTAGAAATAATAACATGAAGCCAAATAAGAGTTTTATCTCAATTATACTCAGAACTACTTATCAAAGACTCTCGTCTTTAATTGGCAGTTAAAATATTTATAACCGGTTTTTATTCATGAATAATCATTACCTCAAGGTTTCTTTGATGCAAGCCTTCAAGTACACCATCTTTTCCAATTTTTCGGCATTTAATGCTTCATCGCGGTGCGGAAGTACGGAAGCTATTTCTTGGTGCAATATTTCCTGTTTTTGTGGATGCAACGATAATTGATACAAGACGGAGGCTACCGCATTCGAAGTCTGTGGATTTTTATTAATAAATTAAATGCTGAATTATATTGTGACCCAGTATTGTAAATTAAATTATTATTTTATTTTGTAATTGACATGTACCTCCGCAAATTGTGGCCAAGTATTGAATAAATAAACTGAATTATGGATGACGAGACTAAGCGACATCTTATGCCAAGCAAGAAGACATCCATGGCAATGGCTTTATCACCCCGTTGTAATCAATGCAAACTTTTTTGACATCGGTTAGATTGCTCTACTTGATAGTGCAAATATTGAAAGTTTATCTGCTTTTAAGGAATATCGATGAGCAGTATAGTTTACTCTGCAGAGTTCCAGTAATAATATTAACAATTTCATGGCTTTCGGAGAATCAAAACTAGAGGCTCTTGATTCGTTCAGCGAGACAATATTGATATGACAATATTATCTAACTAATTTTTCTTGGCCAGGGTAGTACACATTTCTTGAAATAATCAAAGATCAGAAATAACACGTCAAAAAGGTAGCAAAGTTTCTCCTTTGTCAGGCCTGATTTTGGTTGTTATATTAAAGCAAAAATATTTATCTGACAACAATTTCTCAAGTTATGGTGACCTTGACAATGATTTACGTATTGTATTTTTGTCAGTAGAGTTTGCAGCATACGACTAGATAAAACGTATATAGGGTTGCATAACTAGAGACTAGAAAGCTGACCTCCACGTGGCGTCTCCTGGGTAACGCTAACAAGCTTTCATTAATAATAGGTTGACTTATTATAATTAAATATTTCGCTTAAACTAGTTTTTCATAGATTTTTTTGGTTACTAGGCCCTAAGGGTCAGAAGGATTTTTAAAAGAATTAGGTAAGCTAAATTGTGCCGACGATGAATTGAGTGAGCGATGAATTGTGGAATATGAACGACAAAAATACTATACACAAAACATTTTCAGGGTCACTAGAATACGGCGAAAAAACTTTTACATGAAATAAGAAAACGATAAAAGCATTATTCCATGCATATTGGACATCCTATAGAACAGCCATACTCAACCTTTTTGAATTCTCGGGCCGCGTACATGTGACATATTTCGTAGAGCAAAAGCGCCCTCTTGGCTACAGATTGATAGATTTTCCTCAGAACTTTTAAATAGTTTACCGCCCATGATTTATCAAGTTTTTCGACTGCCTTTACAGGCTCTTTGTGCTGTTTGGCTGATGTAGAAAAACTCACGAACTTGAAATCTAGAATTCTAAAATCAAATACTAGCAAAGAGACACAGCGACGACCGTGGCGAGAAATAATTGATCTATTTTTTTTTGTATTCGATTTTATATATACAAATCGTGATGTAAAGCGAGCGAATGTAGGAAGTGAAAGTAAACGCAGATGTCGATGATTAATTACTCACCGTGTCTACGCCGACCAGAAAGAGGTCAAGGGCTAAAACCGTGGCAATTTTCGCGTCATTGTCCATCGCCAGAACCCGTTCCAAAACGGACTTTTCGTTAATATCTTTGGTCTTTAAATTATTCAGTCCTATGTTTACGTGTTTCGTTGTTATTCTGAAAAAATATAATAATTTAAAAATATATAATCTTCAGCGGCGGCTCGTGGATTTCCGTAGGTGAGGCAAAGACAAAGATGCCGCTAGCGCTGTACTACTTACTCTAATAGAGGAAGCAAATATTCCGTTGCTTTTTCGGTCAAATTTTCTGCCGAACATCCACGAGCCGCCGCTGATAATCTTTTAGGTTGCAGATAATACACATAAATTTTCAAAAACGACTCTATTAGCCTGAATTCACCATTATAACGTCGCCGAAAGGTCAGCCCGAAGAATCCTTACATTAAGTGAGCATCGATTTCTTCATTTCTGGATTGCAAAATGGTGATACTATATTTTAGTTCCATATAATTTGTATGAAAAAACTACTTATTTCAGCCGAATTTTGAATTAATTTTGTAAATTTAATTACTATTTCAATTTGACGTCCACCATTATTGTATTTATCTTGTAAATATTGATGGAGGAATAATGACTCTTTTTATTATTATTATTTACCCGTTTATTCCGCGCTGGGAGTATGTTAAAAACTCATATCTACGAAAACATTTGTTGCAGCTGAAACTTACTCTTGTATCGTTTCCAAAGCTTCGATATATTTCTTAAACGTCGGCGTGTTGAACAATCTCCAAAAAGGAATCTTTAATTCCAAAACTGGAACGTTGATGAAGAACGTGTTGATGGCATCTATCAATTTTTGTGTTTCGTCGTTGTGAACTTCATCGAAGCAACCGAGACGAACGTCCAGAGCAACGTTTGCGATAGCTGTAACATTAAGAAATTGTCATTCGCATAATGTATACCATCAAGGGCTAACATAACATAGTTAACAACAAGTCAACATTTAAGAGTTGCAACGCATTCATTTCTGTATAGTTATGTGGCATCCTTCTTTGTAAGAGAGACGTACAATGCCGGCCAACGAAATGTGAATGGTATTTTGTTGTCATAGAGAAATTGTCCAATTTTGTAAGTCTTAACAATGGCGTAATACTAAGTTTTAAATCACTATTATTCAATTGCTAATTAAAATATAAATTGATATGCTAAACATCTTTATTCTTTTTAAATATAAGCTTAGAAGTAGAAATTGTAAAATGAATATTTTGTAGGACCACCATTTACTATAATAACTTTTACCAAACGTGCACTCATAAATAAAACTAATTTCCTCATATAGTTGTCAGCCAAATCTTCCCATGCATTTTCAACTATTTGCTGAAGTTCAAAAATATCTTGAGTATTTTTTTTTGTAGGTATCCACTGACATTATCAATTGGACTGAGATAAGCGCATTTTGCAGTCCAAGCCAATAATACATAGATGCGATGGCCATTTAGCCACTAAGTCACAATCCTCGCAGTATCGATAGGACAATTGTCCTGTTGTATCCAAGCCCAAAAATTATCTGAAAATCGACCACTATTTGCTATAGGACGGGTGAATCCTTCTGCATACCTTTGGTTTATTGATCTATGAACTTACTGTATGATTGAAATACTTTTTCGTCAGAAAAGACGACCGAATTCCAAAAATCATCCCCACGATACACGAATTCATTGGCAAACGCTAATCTTCTTTGTTTTCTGAAAGAAAAACTTTTCGCCAGCTTGAAATTTTTTTAGACTAGCAGCTTTAATACGTCTATGAGTAGTTCTAGTAGACCCCGCAAAACCCGTTACTTCTTGAGCATTTAAAGCAGTATTAAACGGATTTTCTCTGAGATGATTCACCAATGCAACATTAGAGACCCTTAAATCTGAGAGAATGATCACATAAATTGTGTCCTTACAAATTACCAAATAATAAATTTCCAGATTCACTGAAAGAAAATTGGCGCTGCACGAAACTGAAACTTGATTATAAAAAAAAACTGACTCTTAGCAGAAATATGATTGCAGATGTCATATCCAATGACTGAAAATATGTCAGATTAATTCTATAAATTGTGTCCTTACAAATTGCCAATTATAACTTTTCCAGATTCACTGAAAGAAAATTGACTGAAATTTGGTGGTAAAAAAAACTGACATTTACTAGGAACATAAGTGTAGTTTTTATATCTAATACAACCATTGAATTAAACTGTAGTAGATTAATCCTAAGAAATGTATTTTTTTAAATTGCCATTTAAAACAATTACAAAAACAAAAATGGCACTGGTCAAAAGTGAAATGTTATGATCAAATACTTGAGTTGGTGTGTTACAAAATTGGAGCACTTTCTCATCCTTCAAAATGCTAGATCTAGCCATAAATTATGTATGTATTTACACCATGCATTCGCCTGCTTTAACTTTTCTTTTAATTTCCACTATTTCCTTAACCGACTTGAATTCCTGCTTTTCCTGCATGATTGATGCATGTTATTTTTTCTAGTTTGAATCAATTAATTTATGATAAGTACAAAAGTATAAGTCATAAAATCATTAATGCAAATGAACTCCAAACAAAGGCATTTTGTGTAATAAATTAATGACACCAACAATATGTATATAATTGTTGCTACTGTAATAAATTGATTACATATTTGGAATGCATTTGCAATTTCGATTAAGAAAAAAAACTTCAAAATACCAACTTTTTGAAACACCTTACTTACATTCTAAAGACCATTTATGGATCTCGTTGAGGAAGTCGTCGGGCATTTCTCCGTTTCTATCCTTGAGCTTCTCAATTCTGAAAAATGTAATTACTGAAAAAAACTTGACTTATTGAATCCATCAACTAAATAATTGCGAAAATTTCTTCGATGAATCGTTGTGCAGGAATATGGAAAAAGGAGAAGGTAATAATTATTGAGGATGAGATGTTTCAAAAACAAACAGCAAAAATTCATCCAGCTGAGCAGGGACACAGTTTTCTTAGTTTTGATGCGTACTTGCCAAGAAATTGCAAAAGGAATATAAATAAATGTTATTTTTATTATAAGCGTCCGAAATTTGAAATAAAGAAACAGGACTTGGGTAAGTGATATCATTCCATTTTTATTCTCTATGCTTGGCCGTAACTCCGGTCAGGAGGATAAATTTTGGACGACATCCTCAGTCCAATCTTTGAAATTAAATAAAAATAAAAAAATGGTCATGTTACTTTCTCCGACTTGATGGTATCATGGCCATTTATATTTACGTTTTCATGGTTTATTTTCAATTTAAATCATATTTTAAATGTACATCGAGCGTTTTTTAGACTCGGATGCAACTGACGTTTAAAACGTCAAAATTATGAAAGATGGAAAAATTATACTTCAAATTCAAAAACTCAGTTTACTCAAAAACTAAAGCGATTTCGAAAAAAACCTTATTCTTTATAAGTTGTTCATTTTGGTATTTTCTACAATTATAAGTAACATAAATTTGCTGTAACTATTATCGTTTCATAATTATAAACTAAAAATGAGAGAAATAATAATACATTTTTTTCTCGAATAAAAATGATTTTATGAAAAATATTTTCAAACAAAAGATGTTCATTTCTTTGGATTATCGATGGGCTCGAACAGTATCGGTTTCTCGTTGTTTTTCTTCGGCGGTTAAACGAAGTTAATTATAACATTTGGTGAGAATGTTATTTGTAAACTAATCTCCAGTGTACTAGTTAAGCTTTTTAGTAAGTTTCATATTTTTCGAAGAAACAAACTTATTTCCACCCCCTTACAAACTACCCCCGCACATCATAGAATTTTTTTTACTATTTTTCTCGTGTTGGGTGGAAATTTCTTTGGCGAATTGGTGGGTTTCATATTTTTCGAAGAAACTGACTTATTTCCACCCCCTCAAAAACCACCCCCGCACATCATAGAATTTTTTTACTATTTTTCTCGTGTTTGTAGGAAATTTCTTAAGCGAATTGGTAAGTTTCATATTTGTCGAAGAAACAAACGTATTTCCACCCCCGCACATCATAGAATTTTTTAAAAAATTTTCTCGTGTTGGGTGGAAATTTCTTTGGCGAGTTGGTAAGTTTCATATTTTTCGAAGAAACTGACTTATTTCCACCCCCGCACATCGTAGAATTTTTTTAATATTTTTCTTGTGTTGGGTGGAAATTTCTTTGGCGAATTGGTGGGTTTCATATTTTTCGAAGAAACTGACTTATTTCCACCCCCTCAAAAACCACCCCCGCACATCATAGAATTTTTTTACTATTTTTCTCGTGTTTGTAGGAAATTTCTTAAGCGAATTGGTAAGTTTCATATTTGTCGAAGAAACAAACGTATTTCCACCCCCGCACATCATAGAATTTTTTAAAAATTTTTCTCGTGTTGGGTGGAAATTTCTTTGGCGAATTGGTAAGTTTCATATTTTTCGAAGAAACAGACTTATTTCCACCGCCGCACATCACAGATTTTTTTTACTATTTTTCTCGTATTCATGGGAAATTTCTTAGGCGTATTGATAAGTTTCACATTTTTCGAAGAAACAAACTTATTTACAATCCCTCAAAAACCACCCACGCACATCATAGAATTTTTTTACTATTTTTCTCGTGTTTGTAGGAAATTTCTTAAGCGAATTGGTAAATTTCATATTTTTCGATGAAACAAACTTATTTCCACCCTCTCAAAAACCACCCCCGCACATCATAGAATTTTTTTACTATTTTTCTCGTGTTTTAGGGAAATTTCTTAGGCGAATTGGTAAGTTTCACATTTTTCGATGAAACAAACTTATTTCCACCCCACTCAAAAACCACCCCCTCACATCGTAGAATTTTTTAAATATTTTTTTCGTATTTATAGGAATTTTTTTAGGCGAATTGGTGAGTTTCATATTTTTCGAAGAAACAGACTTATTTCCACCCCCTCCAAAACCACCCCCGCACATCATAGAATTTTTTTACTATTTTTCTCGTGTTTTAGGGAAATTTCTTAGGCGAATTGGTAAGTTTCACATTTTTCGATGAAACAAACTTATTTCCACCCCACTCAAAAACCACCCCCTCACATCGTAGAATTTTTTAAATATTTTTTTCGTATTTATAGGAATTTTTTTAGGCGAATTGGTGAGTTTCATATTTTTCGAAGAAACAGACTTATTTCCACCCCCTCAAAAACCACCCCCACACATCATAGAATTTTTTTAATATTTTCCTCGTGTTCGTAGGAAATTTCTTTGGCGAATTGGTAAGTTTCATATTTTTCGAAGAAACAGACTTATTTCCACCGCCGCACATCACAGATTTTTTTTACTATTTTTCTCGTATTCATGGGAAATTTCTTAGGCGTATTGATAAGTTTCACATTTTTCGAAGAAACAAACTTATTTACACTCCCTCAAAAACCACCCACGCACATCATAGAATTTTTTAACTATTTTTCTCGTGTTTGTAGGAAATTTCTTAAGCGAATTGGTAAATTTCATATTTTTCGATGAAACAAACTTATTTCCACCCCCTCAAAAACCACCCCCGCACATCATAGAATTTTTTTACTATTTTTCTCGTGTTTTAGGGAAATTTCTTAGGCGAATTGGTAAGTTTCACATTTTTCGATGAAACAAACTTATTTCCACCCCACTCAAAAACCACCCCCTCACATCGTAGAATTTTTTAAATATTTTTTTCGTATTTATAGGAATTTTTTTAGGCGAATTGGTGAGTTTCATATTTTTCGAAGAAACAGACTTATTTCCACCCCCTCAAAAACCACCCCCGCACATCATAGAATTTTTTTAATATTTTCCTCGTGTTCGTAGGAAATTTCTTTGGCGAATTGGTAAGTTTCATATGTTTCGAAGAAACTGACTTATTTCTACCCCCTCAAAAACCGCCCAGGTCCAAAAAGATTTGAACAGAATGCAACTTCACAATGGAGATTAACTGACATCTTCGATTGCTTCGATCTGCAACAGGTCCCGGAGGATTTGAACCGAAGTCACAAAGGAGATTTACCGACATCTTGAAGGACTTCCACCTGCAGCTGGTCTCGTAATATTCAAACCTAAATCAGTTTCGGGTCCCTAAGGGATTAAATCTTGTGTGAATACTCGATTCGGGTAGCATTAACAAATCGTGAGTGAGTGCGATACAGCTGGATGCAATTGGATAATTTCCCAGGCGATTTTACATGAAATCCTCACCCACACACATTTGGCACATTAACGTGAACCAATAACATTTTTGACGCCCAACGAGGGCGATAACAGACTTGGCGCCCAATGCGGGGCAATATTTGATAACAGTGGTGTTATCGTGTTAAATCGTTTTCTCGTTTACTTTCCTTAAATAACAGCTTCCTGTCTTAACCTAATTTTGTCATTGAAACAAAGTTTATCCTACACGTGTACGTCTTACAACCCTTGAGAAGGTTACGCGCCACCTCTTCAATACGTCGATAACATATTTGGCCCCCAACGCAGGCTATTAACATATTTGGCGCCCAACTAAGGCGATAACATAGATAACTAGAGAGAAAAAGAAAATTCAACGGATTTAATAGATAATAGAAAATATTTATTTAATAAATACAGAACAGGCTCGAATCACTCGGTTGGGAAAGAAGGAAAATTGTGCCGCAATTGCGGAAGGTAATTGCGAAAACAAAATGATAATTGCCGCCGTTGAGACATTATCTGCAAAAGTCATTAACCGCACCTAGAGTTGAGTGAAAATGAAAATTGTTTTTACCTCCGCACGAATTCCCTGGCCGTGTTTTCCATTGGCTGCACATACATTTTCGCAATCCTCGGCTGCATCATCACCTGATTCACTTTCGAACGGAAATACTGCCATTCCTCACCATGTCTATAAAAAATTACAATAATTAAAATTAAATAACATCACATAAGCCGCATGAGTATATATAATTTTAGAATTTCCTTCATGGACCGGAGGCCGCGTCCTGTTTACGGTGTGTGCAGCGACCGAATAAATAGTGCGACTGCAGACCGCCCAATTTAGTTAATTTAAAATCAGTAAAGGTAGCCATACACGTACATGAAATCCTTAAGGAGCAGTCCATGGTCCAGACTTGAGAAATTCTCCACAGTATGTGGGGGAGGTCTTGAGGCCACCTGTGGTCTATGCAGTCCTCGGAATCCCGAACAAAATACAATTATTTTTTCGCCTTGAGGCTGAAACCGCGCCGTCAAATGCGGCAATTGCAAAATTTTATCATCATCCGTTGATGCCATGATGACAAACTAAATTTTGCAAAATCGAAAAAACAACCAACAACCACCACTCGTTAACTGATGGCAATCCACCAGTGCAGTGGAAGGCTTATAATAGTGGACTGTATTTTTCGTGATGCAAAAATGGGGCATTTTCCTTAAGTCTCGCGGGTTGGGCTTCTTCGACGAGGACGAGGACGTTTACTGTACGAGAACGAGGACGGGAACGACAACATTCAGATCGGGAAGAACACGATGGACACGCTCTCACGTCCGTTTTTGATCTCTTCTCGAAAAGGGAAAAGGACTTCTTCCGTTTTTACATCAACCGTCGCGCATGAGCAAAGTCCCCAAAATTGGCTGTCCAGCGCGATTCAAAAAGCAAAATAGAAGACGCGGCAAATTCAATGATCCTTCGTTTGAATTCCAAACATTAACACTGGAACTTAAAAAACGCTCTGGAGAAAATCCCAATGGCTGTTTCCTTGAGGATTTTCTTAAGGTAATCCTCTCCGTGTGTAGAGGAAATTACTAAGGAAATCGTGGAGACTTTCCCTAAAGGATTTCCTGTACTTGTAGGGCTACCTTGAGTGTCAGGATATACCTTCACGGCGGCTCTTACTTTACCATTGTTATTATAGACAGCAAATTTTTGGTACACTTACACAGCAATTACACCCCCAGTATCGCCAAAATAATCCTTCCGATGCTTATGCTTGTAGTAATTCAGCGAAGGCATCGATGGCCTCAACGGCATGGAATCCTCTTGCCTGAAGACTTTTTCAATTTCATCTGGATCGAAGAGAAACAGCATATCTGGTCTACCGATCAATCCCTCCATTTTCACCACGCTTCCGTACTCTTGATACAACTTCTTCGACAACTTGTCGATGTGCGCAATTTCAAAATCACCTGTAACCAGAATAGTCACATTATTGTGCGACAATTCAATTGTCGTACGATAAAAAAGATACAATTTCTTTAACAACTTGTCGATGTGCGCAATTTCAAATATCCCTAAAATCAGAATAATGACATATTATAATACGACAATAGACTTATTAACTAGTTTTCCTAGGCTAAAGTGAAAATAGGTAAAAAAATGTTTCTTAAAAATTTTTAATTAAAAAAAAATTAATTTTTAATTTGAACAATACAATTTCTTTGATAACTTATCGATGTGCGCAATCTCAAAATTCCCTAAAATCAGAATGATGTCAATTCTTTTCTTAGTAAGTCAATTGTCGTACAATAAGAACGAAAGAGTTTGAGGTATAAGAAAAATAATTTCCTGCAGATACATTCAATGAATTTAATAAAAACGAAATATAACCCGAATATATGGATATTTAAGACCAATTGTAAGTTTTACCAAGGCCAAGGCATACAAACTAAATATGAATATTCAATCAGTCGGTCAATCTTCTTATACGCCAAATTAGCGGTTCGTTAAAATTCAGAGCTGCAGAAAAATATTTTTCAAAATAGTGTTACACAACGTGTTTCCTCTACAGGGGTAAGCGGTGCAGCATGGTGGGTTGTCATAGAGACGCGTTAAAAATTATATTTTGGCCTCACGAGCTGCCCACGCCTAATTATTGTAAAATACCGTTACAGCATCGGCAGTTCCGTAGAGGAGGCGTAGTTAAGTAGTTTTTCAAGTTTTTGGCAAAAATTAAAAATCGCCAATTTTAATTGAATCCAACTAATTTGTACCCACGGAGTACATATTTGAAAACCGCGTTCGATTTGGATTTTTCGTTTAGCCGCTACGGCCGTTCAAAATCTGAAAAAATCGCCTTTTTCCAAATTTTCCATAATGTTCATAGTGACTTATCAACAATTTTTTCTAGATGAATTTTTTTAACTCCTATCGATTTAGCTCGTTCCTCTGATTAAAAAACGGTATTACATAAAGGTCCATGGTGATTATTAAAAAAGTTGATTTTTTTCCATTTTCGAGGTTTCTTTACTAACGCATCACGGGCTTCAAATAGACATTTGTGGTTGGGCAAGTCCATTTTCTGTGTGTCTTGAAGGGATCTCTCTGGTGATGTATAGAAACCCCGAATCGAACAAGTGGTTTCTTTAGGAAATCATTTTAAATGCATTTTTTGGGCAAAAGTAAGACCTTTGGGTAGTTTTTCAAGTTTTCATCAAAAATTAAAAATCGCCAGTTTTATTTGAATCCTACTAATTTGCACCCAAGGAGCACATATTTGAAAACCGCGTTCGATTTTGATTTTTCATTTAGCCGCTACGGCCATTCAAAGTCTGAAAAAATCGATTTTTCCAAACTTTCCCAATGTTCTTGGTGACTTGCCAACTTTTTTGCAATTTTTTCTAGATGAAATTTTTTAACGCCAATCGATTTAGCACATTCTTCTGATGAAAAAACGGTATTACATGAAGGTCTATGATGATTATTAAAAAAGTTGATTTTTTCGATTTTTTTCCATTTTCGAGATTTCTTTGCTGACGCGTCACGAGCTTCAAATAGACATTTGTGATTGAACAAGTCCATTTTCTGAAGTGTCTTGAATGGATCTTTCTGGTGACGTATAGAAACCCCGAATCGAACCAGTGGTTTCTTCAGGAAATCATTATAAATGCAATTTTTGGGCAAAAATAAGAAGCCAATTTTAATTGAATCCGACTAATTTGTACCCACGGAGTACAGATTTGAAAACCGCGTTCGATTTGGATTCTTCGTGCAGCCGCTACGGCCGTTCAAAGTCTGAAAAAATCGATGTTTTTACAAATTTTCCATAATATTCATGATGACTTGCCAACTTTTTTGCAATTTTTCCTAGATGAAATTTTTCAACGCCAATCGATTTAGCTCGTTCTTTCCGAGGTTTCTTTGCTGATGCGCCATGGGCTTCAAATAGATATTTGCCGTAGTACAAGTACATTTTCTGAAGCGTCTTGAAGGGATCTTTCTGGTGACGTATAGAAACCCCGAATCGAACCAGTGGTTTCTTCAGGAAATCATTTCCAATGCAATTTTTGGGCAAAAGTAAGAAGAGGGGACCCTTGGGTAGTTTTTCAAGTTTTCGTCAAAAATTAAAAATCACCAATTTTAATTGAATTCGACTAATTTGCACCGAAGGAGCTCAGATTTGAAAACCGCGTTCGATTTCGATTTTTCGTTTAGCCGCTACGGCCGTTCAAAGTCTTAAAAAATCGATTTTTTCAAATCTTCCATAATGTTCATGGTCAGGGCCGGCTCCTTATACAAGGAGTGCGCAGAAAATGTTTGGTGCATGAATTTTGAAACAGTCTGTATAAAGCCAAGGAGCTATGGCACTACCTGTAGTTTTAAGCTCAGCAAGAATTTTTAATTAATTCTTAAAACACTTTTTCGCCAGTTACTTTAGTCTAGGACAGAGGTCGCCAAAGTGGTTTATATAGACCTCCAAGGGTCTATTTAACAAAAGTAGGGGTCTCTCTGAGCCAGGGGGTCGATCCGAATCGGGGGAAAAACAAGTGTCAAAAAAATTGAAAAAAATACTCCTATAAGTTATAAACCTCAATTTTCGTATTTTCCGCTAGTGAACATGAACTTTTTTTTTAGTGGAAAGGTTTTATTTAGAGGGAATGTATGAATATATATTTGGATTCCGCGTTTAGAAAAAAATCATTAAACTATTTTTGGTCATCGTCATTTATGTCTTTATGTATGAATTTTTTTTTAACGGATATCATTATTGCAGAAAATACAAGCTATAAATATCAATTTTCTTTTTACAGACCAGAAGTAGTCAATACACACATTTTTTACACCAGTGGATAGGCTTTGAAATTTTGTACATACTGATTTGTTCAGAAGTTATAGCCAAAAAACAAAAATATGGCTGATTTTCGATGGGCGAGTTCACCTCCTAAACATATTTTTTAGCTGAAACAAAAATATATGTATCGAATATTTTGACCCCCTCTACAAATCCACCAAATTCCATTAAAATCGGAGAGGAACACTTGGATTAGTTCGCTTGTAAGTACAGAAATAAATTAAATGTGGAGTTTCGAGGGGAATAATAATAATAATAATAATAATAAAATATAATAAAATTTTATTTATTCATTTGGCCATATATAATAGATTGAACAAGTCTTTAATAAAAAAAACAATACAACAAAACAAAAAAGAAATAAAAGAATACAATTCATTGCTGGGCATGTCGTTTTATATCATGTGAGCCACAAAATTCCGTTTCAGAGCTAGCTGTGAGAGAAATGAGGTGTGTCGCATATTATTACGTCATGAGACAAGATTAATTCAATTGAATTAGATTAAAAAAAAAAATCAATCTCAGACATGACTGCTACGCTTCTCGCTCTCAGACCAACTCAGAAACAAAAATTCAAATTAAAATTGGCCAATTTCACACCCAGTACCTAACCTAATAGATAGTTTTATTTTAATTAACTGAAAATTACTTTTATGGGGGTCGATGGAGATTTCGAAACATTATATAGGGGTCGATGATCAAAAAAGTTTGGCGACCTATGGTCTAGGAAGATAAACCGCTCTTTCTTTCTTCTAAAAAAGGGAAGGGGGGTATATATTGTATAAGTGGCTCTACCATCAACATGTTCCACGAACCCCCACTGCGCTCAGGTGTCATTTTGGGACCGATCTTTACTACTCACTCTTATAAAGGAAGTATTGGGCCACTGTTTTCCTTCTTAGCCTCATCTGCTGAACTTTCACAAGACGCCCCTCCGTTACAATCTTTATTAAACGCAAATTCATTCTAAGGAGAAAAGGTCATACAATCTTCAATTTATTTCCTATGTCTCAATCTCTGGCATCATATAAATAAACAAATTTCAAGTGCAATGCCAACGAGCAAGAGAACGGTTCATGACCATGGCCGCATAATTCCAACTTTTTAATTCGGTAATGAAATGATCATTTACTCAATATTTTGCAAGGCAACGAATCCGCGTCAGCGAGACCCGTAAATTTTAATCGTGAAACGTTCGATTTCAACACGTGAATAATTTAAGAAAAATAATCCGTTGAGAATCAGATTGTTTAAAAAAATACATGCATAAATTAATGGTGGAGGCCATGACGCAAAAAAAATTGTTTGCGCCATGGTCTCTACTAAAAATTTATGCCTGAATAATATGATTGAATATGAAAATTGGTGATACCAGCAAAGTGTTTTAATTCAACCTCATTAATAATTTATGCCTGTTTAAATTTTTTTATCTCCCATGAAAACATTGTACGGTGTGTTCCAAAAAGAAATTAATCACAGTTTCACCGCAGAGGTATTCAGAACTGCCAGAGTACAACTGAAGTCAGCTGTTTACTAAAATTGTTAATATAAAGATCGTTGTCATGGTGAAGGTAAATAAATTTTTAACCATTTGCAAATTTTTTTGTCCGCCGTTTTGAATGCACCTTTTTATACATGAGTTGAATTATCACAGTAATCTATGAATTGAAATGCGCATATCTCTGATTAAACATGTGTAGTTATTATTCTAAACGAGACAGTAAACTTCAAAAATGTTGACCATTATGCAAAAAGCGTTTCTCGTGTGTTCCAAAAAGAAATTAATCGCAGTAGCCTGTGAATTGAAATGCACATGTCCTTGATTAATCATTCGTAGTTGTCATTCAAAGCGAGACAGCAAACCTCAAAAATGTTGACCATGGAATGTCTCATGGAATCGTATTTTCGCAACTGCTGAAGTAAAATTTTAATTGAAGGGTTTGGAATAAAACGGGAATAAGTGCTTTTTTATTTGCGTTAAGTGCAGATTATCATAGTTAAGTGTAGTACAATTCAGATTAAAATGGGTTTTAGTGCCCAGTACCAAGAAATAGCAATAGAAATTTGTTGGAATTCTTTACAATGAATTAACTCAAAACAAGCATTTATGCACTTATACCCGTTTTATACCAAACCCTTCAATTATCATAAAAGCCTCCTTAAATTTTCTGGATTATACTTGCACATTTAATCAGAGATATGCGCATTTCAATTCATGGCCGACTGTGATTTTAATTTCTTTTTGAAACACACTGTACTAAATTATCCATCGATTGCCTATGCTGATGCGATTCAACAAGGTCGAAACTGGTCCGCCGTTATCCTGATAGGATAACAATAGTATTCGTTATTTCAAACAATAGAAAACTTAAATAAATATAAAATAATTGGTGAAAAATGTGACACGAAATTTCATTCAAGTTTTTTTGTTGTGAAAGAAGAATAAATATAGTTTTGCAATATTTTTATTGTTTCTAAACAGCAATAAAAAAACTAAATGCTACGTCCTAGTTTAGAGAGATGACGCAATACTTCCTTGGCCTGAACGAGCAATAAAGAATCAAGTAAATATTAACACTAAAATGTTTGTATATTAAGAAAGATTTGTTTAATTAATGCAAAATTACAAACTTAATGTCAGAATTTAATTAGCCAGAGATTCCCGTCTAAAGAATTAAAACGGTGTAGCTAGATTTTTTACTTTCCAGACTTAAATATTGTGTTTATACTGTTCTTACTTAGTGTTCAAAAAACCCAAGCCTTACCGACAATTCCAATTTAGCCTCGCCAAATTGATGCCAGTAAAAGAGTCAAGTAGAAATTGCAAAAAATTCCGCAAACAAAAGTCAGGTCGAAATCTAGATAGCCCTAACACTGGAAATTTTCGTGATTATAACTTAATATTTTTGAAAAGGTTTTCTTCTATGGTTTCTTTCAAATATGTAAGATTTAAGAGTACTATGTAATCATTCAATTATAATTTTCTCTGTAATAAAACATTATTGTCTGTTGATAAATAAATGTATTTTTACTTTTTACATTAAAAATTCTGTCTTAATAACACTTTTCAGAGCACGTGACCAAAGTCCAGATCTATCATTTTCTTACAAGATACGCTAATGATTACTGCAATGTGATTAGTGGTACTCATTCAAGTGTTAATGACTGTGCAAACAACAAATTTATGAAGTGTCATCATATTGTAGTGTTTGCGTATCTGGCAAACAATTATGATTGTGTTCTGTGTTAGTGTAGCAATTTCCATGTTCACTGCAGAGAAAGTCTGCCATTCGGAAAAAGTACGCTACAGTTTCTTTAAGCGGCATACTTTAATGGATAATGAATACGATAATTACATAACGTGGTTACGTGATGGTGGCTGGTCAGTGGCAACTCGTTAATTTTTAAATCTGAAAAAAAACGATACTAGCTTACTCTATTTTTGATAGCAATTATTGAAGTATGTTAACCTATAATTTCAATAAAACATGTGAATGAGGGATATTATAAAATGCAACATTGCACTACACATAACCAAAAAAATGTAATGACATAACCAAATCGTTAGTTAATTTTTTAATGTCACCCTTACAAAGCCTGCTGGGGCGAGAATAAAATGTGACTAGAGTATAAGCAGTGCTGGTCCATTGGATTAATCCTCAACCGTGCCCAGGGCGAAGATAAAGTATGTTCATTAAAAAAAAACCTCAAGTGTGCCATGATTTTTTATTTTTTTAAATTCAAGTTGGTAACATATATTGAGCCTGTGTTACTTGTGGCATGTTCCTACCGATAAATTCATTTGATGTGACAAATGACGCAGAGAAGTCGTAGGAAATTAAGAAAAAATAACTTTCAACTAGAAACGTTTTTTGCTGGTTGCTGTAAACCATTGCGACCATGGAATAATTTTGACTTTTAGAAAGATCCGACGTTTTGTATGTCAATTCCTAAGATGTGCCAACTTAAATTTTTAAAAACAAAAAATCATGGCACACTTGAGTTTTTTTTTTATTAACATACGATATTATAGCGAGCCTTAATTATATGCTATGAAAATGTTGCTTTAATTGTTCATCTTCCGACCCATTGGCCCTCTTTTTTGCCGATGCGATAATCCGTCACTGGATGCAGCATGCGCGGTTATGAAGACGCATTCTTCTTTTTACCTCCGTTAGGACGGTTTCACGAGTCGCCTATGGTTTCCTTATTATGGTTCAATAAGCAAATAGAATGATTTTACTTAACTTCTCCATAAATCATTTCTTTTAATATTCTCAACTTCAAATTCTTAATTGTAGATGTGCCTTAGACCCAAAATTACTTCAAAATTCGTGTATTTCGTAGACATGTTGTATGTTTAATATTTAGATAAGTTATCAAATTTTAATTTCAATCCGTATTTTTGTGTCTGAATATTCAAATTTTCTGTTAAAACTGAAAAACCCTCACTTGCAAAAACATTAAATAAATTAAAATATGACGAAAAGTATATATGAATATTTAAGCAAAATTAATAATTAAAAATAAACAATTTGTTTAAAGTCTTAGTAAGACTTAATTTTTCTTGAATATTCAGGCTGGTTTTCGTCTTAATTTTTTTTTTTGAACAAATTGGCGTGGCACTAGCCAGGGAAGTAGTTGTTTTAATAAGTTATTTGTTTATAGTCTTAGTAAGACTTAATTTCTGCTTGCAAATTAACGAACAGGCTACATTTCGTTTTATTGTATTTTTTTTGGTTTCCACTTTTGAAGTTTCCTTTCTTTTCCAAGTATGGAAATACCACAACAACTAATAAAATGTTTGTAATGATTACTCCTCTCATCGGATATAATTTTTGGTTAACCAATACCTGTTTCGAATATTGATCCAAGAAGTTCAATAAATTACGAGCCTACGATACTCAAGAAGAATTCGAAATGACTTTTGCAATGAATTATACAACCTTTATACGAGTAATAGGTCACTAATGGATGAATATTGATACTCATTACTCAATTTAGAAAGCAATCGTATTTTGTTTCGCATTATCTATTATGCAATAAAATCAATATATAAATAATTGTTTTCGGGAATAAACTGTGCCCGCTCGTGCACCAATTCGAGCTGAGAAGTTTTTCGTAATACTATTTTTTAAAGATACTTTAATTCCAAAGTAATACGAAAGTAAGTGCAAAAAATTTCCACTTTCCATAAAAGAAGTTGACCATTAATTTATGAAAATTGTTTTGTAAAATTTCTTCTTTAGGTTTACTTTTGTAATTGGAATATGGGTGATGATTTTTTTAATTCATTTGTTTTCCTGCTTTTATTAACCCCGTAGATAACAAACTAGTTTATAATAGTGGAGATAACTGTAACTGTTCTAATATAATTAGTTTAAGCAAGATTAGTTCATTTTTTTTAAGGAATTCATATTATATATTTAATTTTTAATACGTAAAATGGTTAAATCCGTTAATAAACTTATTATTATTATTGGAAAACATGAGCTCATTTATAAAAGTATCTTTTGGTGGATGCGCCGGGAACGTAACATTTCCAAGTAGTATATTACGAGAATTTTTTTATTGTTGCGAATACGATGACAGTCGATTTTACAGGAATATTTTATGATGTCTTATGATGTCGCGAATATGATGGCATTCGTTTCCGGTTAACTACGATAAATATTACAAAATTGCATTCAAATTGACGAAATTTTTATTAATGAATTTTGTGAATAATATTTGATTCACAATAAATAAAATAAATTGCATTTAAAAAGTGGTTACATACATTAATGTTCTGTTTGACAAGCATCATTAGTACAAATTGAATAGTAATTAAATTCAGGACAGTAACAAACCAAAAATAATAACAGAAATAGCCCTTGTGACAATCATTTAAATAGAACGTTAAACATAACTTCTCATTGTTATTCTTGTTAAAGATGATTATTATTACATTAATATAGCTCTTGAGGCAGGAGGGTTGCTTCAGCACAAAGTCAGAGTAGTGTGTATTTAAAGTACTCAATAAAAAAAATTAATTCAGTGTAAACATTCATTTTGTTTGAATCATTATACCTATGTTTGATATGATTATTTTTAAGTGAGTTATAACGTTTGTTTCTCAGCCACAAATTTAATTTAATTTTGGGCTCTGCGCAATATAAAAAAATAAAAACCAAATTTGAGTTTTTTTAAATGTATTAAGAAAATCAATTTTCAAGAATCTATTTCATTCAGATATCTTAATTTAGTCAATAGTCATTTTTACGACTTGAACTGTCGAAATTTTAACTTGAGAGTTTAGGTGTTTTAAAAGCTTAAATCATGAATTGCATTTGAGTTTTGGAGATTTCGGTTCCATATTTTCAGATTATAAAATAACGAAATATCAAGTTTGTCTTCTACAACAGACGTTCACAATATTTTTGAGAGAAACAAGCGATGGAAAAAAGGAATTAATTAATTTTTTTAGGACTATTCATTCCAAAAATATTTACCTATATTATAGATATGTAATAGACAATAAAGTGTCGTACCAGTAAGTACAGTGCCTTACATGAAAATGTTGTATTTACTCAATTTGAGAAAAATTTTTTTTAAATGTAAATGAATCTCAACTTCTGGAATTTCTAAATTGCTTTTCTTGAAAATTGAGGGAAATGGCTATAAAATTTTAATCTGAAGTTACACTCGCTGAAATTTTACAACAGCTTAATTGAAAACGATTTACTCAATTTAAGAAAGGAAATAACAATGTCAGCCAATAAAAAATCACACCTTCTGGATCTTGAAAAAATAGCACTTTTTACAAAGTATAAATATAATTTAACCCTTAGCTAATAAGCTAGTTTATAATAGTCGCAACCATGGCTTCACAGTCAACTAAAATGAGCTTATTCATGAATCGATAGTGTGGTGCATGCGCCGGGAATTTATTTGATTTTGCATTTTCCTTCAAAATAACGCAAGTGGTGAGAAACAATATTGCAATATTTTAATCCAATCAGTTGAAGCGGCAAACGTTTCATGAAAATTAACGTAGAAATGGTCTAAAAAGACAATATAAATATCTTTACAGATTTTTTCAGCATTTGAATTTTTAAACTGCGTTTTCTTGAAGATTGGGCAATGATAAAAAATTAAATTTAAAATTTTCAATGCAATGACATAAATTAACCTTCATAAATAAGTTGCTTACATAGTCATTAACACCCGAACGAGTACCAATCAAACTGCAATAACCATTAGCATAAATATGTGAGATATTGTAAGAAAATGTAAGTAAATCTGGAATTGAGCTAAATATGATGAAAGGTGCGCATAAATTATTGTTTCCCATCAATGACAACTTAAAACCGGTTTGTGGCAATTGCAATCGTTGCGTGAATCTTTCGGAAAATTACGCAATAATCATCATATTTCATGATTACGGTAAGAAAATTTAAATATGTTGTCTATACAATGAATAACAGCAACTGAAAATCGATTTCGCGATTTTGTGAAAATTGCAGTAATCAATTAAACTGTGATTAAGCTGTTTTTAGTTACTGTAGTTGAGTGAATCTTACAGAAAATCACGCAGAAATAGTCCATACAAAAAATTACAGCACTTGAAAGTCGATTTTACGTTTTTGTAGAAATTGCTATTAGTGACTTAAAGTCCAACTGAGCTGTTATCAGTTACAGTAGTTAAGTGAATCTTACGGAAAATCATGCAGAAGTGGTTCACTTTCTTAATCACGAAAAAAAAATTTAAATATTTTGCCTTAACAGAAAATTTACAGCACTTGAAAGTCGAATTCGCGTTTTTGTAAAAATTGCTATTAATGACTTAAAGCCCCACTGAGCTGTTATCAGTTACAGTAGTTGCGTGAATCTTACGGAAAATCACGCAGAAGTGATTCACTTTCTTAATCACGGAAAGAAAATTTATATATTTGTCTTTACAGAAAAGTTACAGCACTTGAAAGTCAATTTTACGTTTTTTGTAAAAATTGCTATTAGTGACTTAAAGTCCCACTGAGCTGTTATCAGTTACAGTAGTTGCGTGAATCTTACGGAAAATCACGCAGAAGTGATTCACTTTCTTAATCACGGAAAGAAAATTTATATATTTTGCCTTTACAGAAAAATTACAGCACTTGAAAGTCGATTTTACGTTTTTGTAAAAATTGCTATTATTGACTTAAAGCCCCACTGAGATGTTATCAGTTACAGCAGTTGAGTGAATCTTACGGAAAATCACGTAGAAGTGGTTCACTTTTTTAATCATGGAAAGAAAATTTAAATATTTTGCCTTAACAGAAAAATTACAGTACTTGAAAATCGATTTTACGTTTTTGTAAAAATTGCTATTTGTGACTTAAAGCCCCTCTGAGCTGTTATCAGTTACAGCAGTTGAGTGAATCTTACGGAAAATCACGTAGAAGTGATCGACTTTCTTAATCACGGAAAGAAAATTTAAATATTTTGTCTTTACAGAAAAATTACAGCACTTGAAAGTCGATTTCGTGTTTTTGTAAAAATTGCTCTTAATGAGTTAAAGTCCCACTGAGCTGTTATCAGTTACAGTAGTTGAGCGAATCTTACGGAAAATCACGCAGAAATGATCCACTTTCTTAATCACGGAAAGAAAATTTAAATATTTTGCCTTTACAGAAAAGTTACAGCGCTTGAAAGTCGATTTCGCGTTTGTGTAAAAATTGCTATTAGTGATTTAAAGTCCCACTGAGCTGTTATCAGTTACAGTAGTTGCGTGAATCATGAAAATCACGCAGAAGTGATCCACTTTCTTAATCACGGAAAGAAAATTTGAATATTTTGCCTTTACAGAAAAATTACAGCACTTGAAAATCGATTTTACGTTTTTGTGAAAATTGCCATTGTTTTGTTGGTCACTAAGCTGTTATCAGTTATTCCAATTGCGTGATCCTTTCGGAAATTTACGCTATTTCACAATAAAAAATATCGTTGTTCTCGGTTAGAAAAATTAAATTGAAATATTTTGGCTGTACCAAAAATTGATTCACCAAGTTATCATCAAGTTTTGATCTTTTATTACAAATCCGGAAATCTATCGGAAAAGTAAGCGGGTAAGATATTTCTTATCAATGCTAGAGAAACAATTGTGAGTACCTTATATGTTATAAAAAATTTCAGCGCTAAAAAAATGATTGCAAAAATTGTAGTTCATAGGATTAAAAAGTCGTCAAATTTTTATCTCCTATTTTAGATGCTCGAATCTTCTAGGAAATAATGTAGAAATTATTAGTTTTCACAATCGTAGAAAGAAATTCGAAATATTTTGACTATTCAAAAATCATTCAAAATATAAATCTGCGTTTTGAACAAAATTGCAGCTTCAAGCTTTGATCTCTTATTTTATATTATCTAATCGTCAAACTTTTATCTCTTATTTTAAATGCTCGAATCTTCTAGGAAATAATGTGGAAATTATTAGTTTTTATAATCATGGAAGGAAATTCGAAATATTTTGACTATTCAAAAATCATTCAAAATAGAAATCTGCGCTTTGAACAAAATTGCAGCTTCAAGCTTTGATCTCTTATTGCAAAGGCCCAAATTTTAAATTTTTTCTTCAAAATTTAAAAATGTGTTCTGTTAAAGAACATTTTAAAGCTTGATAATTAATTCTGCATATTTTGGAAACTAGCACGCAGAGACTTAAATTGTGGACAAACGTTTGCCTGCTATTTCAGCGGCAATACTTGCAGGAAATAATATGTTCGTAAGTCGTAAGTATAGAAAGGAAATCAAAATATTTAGGCTGCTCAAAAAAATGATTCCACGTTTAAAAAAAATGTAGTTAGCGAGTAAAGTTGTCGTTACATTTGACGATCTGATCTCATAAACATAAAAAGAAAATTGAAAAGTTTATGTCGTTAAAAAAATTGCAGAAATTAACATTTGCGAGTTTAACTAAAATTTTTCTAAAAACTCAGAACTGATTTTAATACTTGACAAACTTCATCGATTTGGTCAGATTATAGGTCAATTAAAAAAATAAAATAAAAAAATTAATTAAAGAAATTATTTTTTTTTCTTTTTTTTAAATTAAAAATACAAAGACAAAAATTTTACCCATGGTGATGGTTGCGACCGTTACTACGTGGTAATTCATTATAGAAACACTGAATAAAACACTTACTATGTTTTTTACCACAATTTATAAATTGTGGTAAAAAGATAGTAGTGTTTTATTCAGTGTTTCAAAAATTTTACCTATAGAAGCTCTAGCTTGAAAAACTAGTTATAGGTACTACGTGTGATATATTCAGAACTTCAATCACCGAGGAAAATTAATTGCAAAACAATTTTCCACAGTTGCACGCACTCAACACTTTCAGGAGCTCTTTCAAAACATCTCGCCAACTTAGAAACTTATAATTAACCAAGATGCTTGATTACTTCATTAATTCCATTACCTATCGCTCACTTTCGTGATTAAATGGCACGCAGCATTTAATTTCCAGTAAGCGAGCAATTTCTGCACATTTTTGCTTCGTTCGTGATTAAACGAAAAAGTGGGACACGCGTGGAAAGTGTGGAAAAAAATAACGAAATTACCCGACGAAGGAGAAAATACATATTTAATAACGTTTACGGTTCTTTTCGTACGAGCAAATGGATAAATTACGGACTTTCACTAGATTAGGTTTTTGGAGCTTCACTTAGGGTTTTAATTGGTTCATCATTTAATTGAATGAGTTGTGTTAATTGGTTAATTAAAATCATTATTTGATATTTATTAATAGATTAGAATAGGTCTCAATTTCATTTTATCTATATTTTATATTTTTATATTGTATATAATATGCTTATTTTAATGTGTCTACATAATTTATCCAGTAATTTATCAATTTTAATATTGTATTGATGAGGCTGTTACTTGGTGAAATTCCATAATATATGTGGTAATTAAACACGTGTGTTGAAAATTTTCACATTAAAAATTTGTGAAAATTCTTAACACACGTGTTTTACTTACCACAATTTTAATATGTTGTATTAACTATGTGAATATTTTTTTCACCTAATCTCAAAGGCACTTTTTGAATCCCTCAATTTCCATCAATAAACTTACCTATGTACGGTATAAACCTCCACGAATTCCCAAATATCGGCACCGGTTTAGGTCCAGGCACACTCTCGTAGGGCAAAACCGACTCTTTCGCCACACTCTCGTGTTCTGGAAAACTTTCCCAGCTCAAAAAATGCCATTTTCGGGCACTGGGAATTTTCAGAGAACTCCGCACCAACCGCGCACTCTTCATATTGAGATTATGCGGATGTGTGTGGTGGAATGGCAAAGCGTTTTCAGACTTTTTCCCCCACCAAACAAAAAATAACCACTAATAGGCTATGAATAGTTAACCGCGGATGTAATTATTGGTACGATAATTTAATCACCGGCGTGGAATTGGCGTCAAGGAAATGAAAACAAAATTTGAACTTTAAGTTTTGCAGATTTGCATTCTCGTTCGCGCGCTGGATTGTTTAAGGTGAAAGTGGAGTGAATCAATCTCTCGGGTTTTATCGAAACTGATTCAGGTGTATTAAGTCGAAAGAATGGAAAACATGTATAGTTTACGTGCGAAACCAATTCTGAGTTTTTGAATTAATTAATTCTACTCCGTTTTAACACCTTTTAAGGATTCCCGAGATTGTTTTTTGGTCGTATTTCAAAATTATTGTTGATTCCGCTGATGAGTAATTCTCGAGCTTAAATACAATATTTATGTCTATTGACTGGGTTTATTGTTTTGGCATTTGTATGCGATATTTATTTAATTTCGTTCGGTGTCTAGGCCTTTTGCTTTCGGCCATCAAGGTGAACGTGCGTCTATACAAATTTGTATGTCTCGCCGAAATCGATGATGTTTTGTAATAGGTGAAAGTTTAACATGGTGTCACCTTTAATGACTATTGTGTCATACTAATCGGGATAATTTAAATCTTCAAGTGAAAAGCTAACAAGCTTTGTACCGGTTTTAAATGTATTTATTGCTGATGGTAACACCAACGTCGATTTTGAAAACTTTTTTTGGCGCCCAAACTACTCTTTTCATTTGTGCACACACAGAGACACAAAATATTTTTTACCAGAAATTGTTGAAATGGCATCTTGGGACCCCAAAACGGATATTTCCGTAAAAAAAATTTTGAAAAAATTTTCACGATGACAATACTTTCTCGGACTTCGCAACGGAGAAAGTAAAAAATGCATGCAAAAATGTTGGGTCTCAGAAAAATTTGAAAAAAATCATGACGATTCTTAATGACGGAATAAAGCGTGTAAAGTAATAATTTTTCCGAAAAAAAATGTTTTGGTCATTTCACGATTATCGCCATTTTTTCCACTCAGGAAAAAATGTTCGCAAAAAATGTTGGGTCTCAGAAAATATGTAAAAAATATTGGGTCTCAGAATTTTCACGATTTGTATCAGGAGACTAGGAATGAAAAGAGGTATTTTACAGTCATAATTTTTTTTCAGAAATTGTTTAAAGGGTATCTAGGGATAGCAAAACAGATATTTCCTTAAAAAAAAAAATTCACGATCACAATACTTTCTCGTACTTAAGTGTAACTCTTAATTTTAATTGATAATCCTTTATTATTTATTTATTTATTTACGGAATCCCCTATTCCATGAGAAAATACACAAAGTTACTAACCAATAAAAATTACAGCTAATAAAATGAAAGACACTACATACCAAAACGTGTATAAAAGATAATTTAAATATATAAAGCATATATATTTAGCATAACAGCAAAAATGGTCGGAATCATCTCGGGAACCTCTAAAATGTTTTTTCAGTTTCAAATTTCAAATTCGAACACTAAACAAAAAATACAAAAAACACTTTCTTGTGCGCGGAATGTAGAAACGTTAATAAACTTACTTGCTTGTTTATTATTGAACCAATAAGTCCTTTATAAATTACCATTTGAAACATTAAAATTAATTCAACCGTTGAAGAATTGCAACGGCAATATTTATTATTCCGCAATTTTAACCAACGTTTATTTAATTACGTTTAAGGATTGAGAAATGGGCAGTGTTTTAAAGTTTCAATTATCAAAATCATACTTCAGAGTTACGAGTTATAAGCTTTTAAAAATACAAGCATTCACATTCGTAATTTCCGCCGCCTCCGCGCCATCCACCGGACGATCGCTGAACTGCAAAGTGATGATTGCCAGTAGCGCCAAAACGCTGGAACTTTATACTTATAATCTATAGCTATTTTAAATAACGTTTATTTCATTACGTTTAAGGATTCGAAATTCGGCAGTGTTTTAAGGTTTTAATTATCAAAATCATACCTCCGAGTTACAGAGTTATAAGCTTTTAAAAATATAAACATTCACATTCGTAATTTCCGCCGCCTCCGCGCCATCCACCGGACGATTGCTGAACTGCCAAGTGATGATTGCGAGCAGCGCCAAAACGCTGTAACTTTATACTTATAATCTATAGCTATTTTAACCAACATTTATTTAATTACCTTTAAGGATTGGAAGTTCGTCAGTGTTCTAAGGTTTAAATTATCAAAATCATACCTCAGAGTTACAGAGTTATAAGCTTTTAAAAATATAAACATTCACATTCGTAATTTCCGCCGGCTCCGCGCCATCCATCAGACGATCGCTGAACTGCCAAGTGATGATTGCGAGCAGCGCCAAAACGCTGAAACTTTATACTTATAATCTATAGCTATTTTAACCAACATTTATTTAATTACGTTTAAGGATTGGAAGTTCGTCAGTGTTCTAAGGTTTAAATTATCAAAATCATACCTCAGAGTTACAGAGTTATAAGCTTTTAAAAATATAAACATTCACATTCGTAATTTCCGCCGCCTCCGCGCCATCCATCAGACGATCGCTGAACTGCCAAGTGATGATTGCGAGCAGCGCCAAAACGCTGTAACTTTATACTTATAATCTATAGCTATTTTAACCAACGTTTATTTAATTACGTTTAAGGATTCGAAATTCGGCAGTGTTTTAAGGTTTCAATTATCAAAATCATACTTCAGAGTTACCAGTTATAAGCTTTTAAAAATACAAACATTCACATACGTAATTTCCGCCGCCTCCGCGCCATCCACCGGACGATCGCTGAACTGCCAAGTGATGATTGCGAGCAGCGCCAAAACGCTGTAACTTTATACTTATAATCTATAGCTATTTTAACCAACGTTTATTTAATTACGTTTAAGGATTCGAAATTCGGCAGTGTTTTAAGGTTTCAATTATCAAAATCATACTTCAGAGTTACCAGTTATAAGCTTTTAAAAATACAAACATTCACATACGTAATTTCCGCCGCCTCCGCGCCATCCACCGGACGATCGCTGAACTGCCAAGTGATGATTGCGGGCAGCGCCAAAATGTTCGAACTTTATACTTATAATCAAAAGGTAAAAACCCATCTGTGGGTTGTACATCAAATCGTCACATATTTAATTCTGATTCGAATGATGTATAAAATAGCTGAGGAAATTAACGAATTTTGAGTAATTTGCAAATTAAAATTCAACCGGTAATTCAGTTTACTGTAAAGCTTAAAATTTAAATACAGAACATTTTGGAATGCTTTTCAACTAAATATGGGTCAAAATAATCATTACTTATTAAGTATCTAACGTTTTATCTTGTGTAATGCTTTACATTATTTTTGTTCCAACCCGCGATTCTCGTATCAAAAAACATATTAATATTCAACCTGTTCATGACAAAATTACGTCTTACATAGGCTACAAACAAATAACTTATTGAAACAACTACTTCCCTTGCTAGTGCCACTCGGCACGGATATTGAATGACACAAAAGAAATTTGCATGTTAAGTATAATAGTCCTAATAAGACTTAATTTTGCAGAGTTGCAAACAGATTGAATATTCATACATATATTTAGGCTACTTTCGTCTTTATCTAATGTATTTAATACTTCTGCAATAAGTGAGGTCCTCAATGTATTTAAAAATTGAATTAATTAATTAAATTCGTATTTCTGCGCCTTTTCGCTATCTAACGGACGATAGATAAACTGCTAAGTGCGTTTTTACGGCAGCGCCAAAATGCTCGAACTTTATACTTATAATCAAAGTGTTAAAATTTAGCAATGCGCCACACATAAAACGATAGACGATTTAATTCTGAATCGAATGATGTATAAAATAGCTGAGGAAATTAAGCGGTTTACCTGTAATTTGCGAATAAAAATTAAGCACGACACACTTACCGACATTTACAGTTCACTGTAACTTAAATACTAAATAAAGAACAATTGGGAATATTCTTTAATCAAATACGGGTCCCTATTCTTATTAATAATTAGTCGCTCAACTTTTAATTTTGTTAATGCATTACAATATGAGAAATACTAATCTCCATACTGGTGCACCCTCTGTTATCGTGGGGATAAACTACTAAACCATTATTGGATTTAATATTTGGTTTAATAATAAAAGCCTGTTTAAAAACTTAAGAAGAATGTTATCTTAGAATGAGTTTACTTGTAAAGAATAAATATTTATATAAATAAACTGCAGAAACAATAGTTTAAAATAAACGCCTAAAAACAGGCATCCCAGCATACAGGTAACTGCAATTAATTTATTAATACTAAAAATTACCAATTTTAAAGGATTAAACTAAACTCAAAAATCAAATCTTAGGTGAGGGAATTATTAATAATTTATTTAACCCAATACTGGCACAATTGACACACCAACATCTATTATTTTTCAATTTTAATGACACCTTCAACTATATAAATTTAAACTATAATTCAACGTTTTAATGATGATTGAAATCAACAAATCATTTAAAAATGTAAAACATTTATATAATTCTAGTCATTACTGTGCTATCTGTCGGACAAGGTGTAAACTATTAAGCCAAAAGCCTCGAACTATAGTCAAAATGTAAAAATCCAGCAATGAGCTATACATCAAATAATAAAGCATATCCTTCTGAATCGAATTATGGTGTAAAATGGCTCAGAAAACTTTGCGGTTTTTCAGTTATTTGCAAACGAAAATTTACCCGGTAATTCAGTTCACTGTAAGGCTTCCGCGTATATTCGGTTACCTGAAATTAGATGTCTACATACCATTGTTATTTAATTTAAATATTTGAATATTTACAAGTAAACTCATTCTACCATTCTAAGATAAGATTCTTCTTTAGTTTTTAAATATTCTTAAAACATTAATACAAATATTAAATCTACAAATGATTCACTATTTCATCCATACAATAACAGAGGGCAACCTATATGAAGATTAGGATTTCTCATGAAGTAAGGCATTAACAAAATCAAAAGTTAAATAATTAATAAGTAATAAGTATTGTGACCCGTATTTGATTGAACAATATTGAAAATTGTTCTTGATTAAATTTTTAAGTTACAGGGAACTGTAATTGTCGGTAAAGGGGTCGTGCTTAATTTTCATTCGCAAATTACAAGTAAACTGCTAAATTTCCTTAGCTATTTTATACATCATTCGATTTAAAATTAAATCGTCTATCCTTTCACGTGTGGCGCCCTGCTGAATTTTAACACTCAAATTATAGGTATAAAGTTCGAGCATTTTGGCGCTGCCGTAAAAACGCACTTAGCAGTTCATCTATCGTCCGGTAGATGGCGAAAACGCGCTAAAATGCGAATTTAATATGTTTGGCTTTCTTTCTAAGCTTTTAGATCGTAATTCTGAGGGACAATTTTGATAATTGGAACGTTAAATCATCACTAAACTTATAATTATTTGATATTTTTAAATAAACATGCTGTGAAAATCCTGAAATAATTAATACTGCCGTCGCAATTATTTAATGCTTGAATTCCCTTTAATGATTCAAACGTTAATTTATGGGGAATTATTCGTTTAATAATAAACAATCAAGTAAGGTTTGAACTAGTGAACAACAAATCAGAAGTAGAACTAGAACTAGTGAACCTCAAATCAGAAGTAAATAAACTAGAAAAGTGCGGTATAAATGAGATCAAGTGCGGGGATTGTTAGTGTGTGTATATAGGACAGACGGATAGAAATTTCAAAATCAGAATAAATGAACACAAGAAGTCAATATTAAATAATAAAATTTCTGTCACAACATTGTATTGAATGTAATCATTTTTTCAGTGACAATAATTTCCGAATTTTGTATTCAGGTAATAAGGGACGGGATTTGAATTTGCGAGAGGGCCTCGAAATTAACAAAGCAATCAAACGTGGAAAAACCACGCTTAATAACGTCGAAGATATCTGGAACTCCCCCATTTCGACGGCCCTTATTACCCGATTTTTCAATTCCTGTATAAATACCAGTCGATGTTAATTTTGTACATATCTCCTTGAGAATGACCTAAGGTCGAAACTTGTCGTAGAGAAAAATAAAATCAGTGTAACAAAACCAAGTGTTTTAATTAATCAAATATATAATTATGTTTCACCACGGGTTAAGTGAGAAATTAATTAATCATATAACCTTATGTATACCAAATAAATCTATTGAAAGTGCATTTCAAGACTTACAACCTCACTGTACCAACGAGATACATTGAAAGTGCATTTTAAGACATACAATCTCATTTAAACTAAAGAAATCCATTGAAAGTGCATTTCAAGACATACAACCTCATGTATACTAAAGAAATCCATTGAAAATGCATTTCAAGACACACAATCACATTTAAACTGGCGAAATCCATTGAAAATACATTTCAAGACATACAACCTCATTTAAACTAAAGATATCCATTGAAGTACGTTTCATTTGTAGACGATGGATAGATTGAAAAATCAAGTTACAAGTCGGTATACATTTATAAGAATTGTGAACAAATGATTGAATATAGGTCAGCAAAATTGAGCCTTTCAAAACTAATAAATTTGAATAGCAATAGCACATAAATATTTTCATGACTTCCCTACATTACTAAACAGATTTTTGCATATTTACAATTCCTACTTTTCTAAGCATCCCCTTGAATCTGTAAATTAAAATAAATGATAGATGACACAAGTTTCGTTTCAAATTTCATTGATGGTAATTAATTAAAAGCGAGGGCTGGTTTCGTTAATTTCGTCTTTTAAACTACATAAGAGCCTAAAAATGGTACAAACTAGCACAGCTTTTATCTGTACATAAATAAAAGTCCACATTTTCTAACAAAAATTTATATATTTATATTTATTATTATAATTACTTTTGTTGTACATCACAAACACAGCAAATACTTTTGAGTGACTCTAAACATAGAACATGGAAAGAGTGACCACAGCTCAGTCTAACATCACTGGACAAAATAGGAGTTTTTAACGGTAAATCACACGATGAACACTTGGAATTTGACTTGGTTTCAGTGGATTCGGCCGCTTTCCCCGCATGCCGGGAATTTAGGTACTTACACAGCTCCACATCAAACTGAAATAAAGATAATGATTGTTGTAAATTATGCACAAGACTATACTTAATTAAAAATACACTTTGACTGAAGAAATTTAGTTTAGTACACTATAATGTGAAACTTGGTAAATGTTATTCAATACTGATTCATAAGGCAAACACAACAAAAAGTGGAAATAAGCAAGAAACAAACAAATAAGAACTAAAATACCATATGAGTGTTTGTCCAACAAGTTCTTAGATTTTAATGTGTAATCTCTCACACAATAAATTGGATTGAATTGAAGAGTAGTAGGTCTCAAGCTTGATAGCCACCCCCTGGATGCGCGCCTTACCCACCCAACGATCAGCGCCTTCCCGCAGATAATCTACACCTATGTGCCAAGTTAAAATTCTTTGAAAATGCCTTGATTACACGAAACAACTCCAGAATTTCAAACCGTCTTTTTATTTGGTAGAATTAACATCTATTTTCATATTACCACTATTTCTGAGACTTTGCATGCATTTTTCTTGAAAAATAATTTCTTTACATGCTTTTTCCCATCATTAAGAAACGTCATGATATTTTTCAAATTTTTCCAAGACCCAACATTTTTTGCAGGCATTTTTTTTCCTGGAAAAAATAGTGAAAATCATCAAATGACCAAATTTTTTTTTTTTTTTTAATAATTACTTTACACGCTTTTTCCCGTCATTAAGAACCGTCATGATTTTTTTCAAATTTTTCTGGGACCCAACATTTTTTGCATGCATTTTTTCCTTTTTTTATGGAAAAAAGTTTTGTATACACCAGCAACCCAGCAATTTTTGGTCGCAGTAGCATGCTTGACCGTAACTAAAACCCACCTTATTATAAATATTGGAATTCTTCATGACAACATCCAAAACACCACCGGCTTTATCCCTCTCGCTCGTGACGGCAGAGAATATGCAAATTTGGTAGAACTCGTTCCCCAGTTCATGATTCGGAATTGCTTTTTGGTATCTCTGCATTAGCTTAACAGTCGCCACCGGTCCCAGAGACCGCACCGCGATGCCACAGAACTCCTTCCAGCCTATCGTATCCTCGACGGCGAATTCCACGCGGCTTTCGCAGTTCAGACAAACTTTACCCTTCAACTTCACCAGTAAGCGGAAAGAGTCATCCCACTGGTCACAGCTGAATTTCCTGGATAACTCGCGCAGCAATTCCGCGTCGGAAAATTGAATCAACAGCGGTAGAATCTTCCCGATATCCGGACGTTTCACATTCAATGTGTGTTTGTGGAGGTAAGGGACGGATTGGAGTAAATCCGGTCGTATTTTAATTAATTCACAGCCGATTTCGTAATGTTCGATTTTAAATTTGCTAACGTTGGGCAGGGGGAATGTACATTTGCACGTCAACAGAGTAGGATTAGCGTTTACGATTTTAAAAGCATCGAAAATGTATGTAAAGGCCACGGAATCTACTGGTACACTCCTAACATCGGTTATCTGTTTTAAGTACTGCTGACAACACCAATTTTCAACGTTACTGTCCTCCGGATTTAATTCCCTAACATGTTTGATAAAACTCTTGAATATAACAACGATTTCTTCTAAACTTTTAATGGATAACAACTCGTAAATATGGGGGATTTCTATCGTATCATACATTTTGTTCACTCGGTATTGTTTGTAAAGGACATTCAACATGTAATTTGGATCTTGTTTCGGATCACTTTCCACTAAAATTTGCTTTTGATTATTGTTAACCGATTTTTTATATACACGCGAACACGCCGCTTCATTTATATGTCCATTTTCTACAATCACAATCCCATTCTGGTTGGGTTTTACGTGTTTAACACGTGACAATAACGGTTCGATTTTATCGTAAATATCTGTTCCCGATAGTTTTTCCTTCAACGCGTTCAAAGCTTGGATGTTGTGTGAAACCCGCAATAACTCATCGACTTCTTTCAGGTGTTTCAAGCAAATTTCCGCGCATAAATAGTACTGTTTGTTCGTTAACAGCTTCAACAGCAGCATCTCCAGATCTAGTAGCATCAGCACCTTAACATCGGACTTATCCCAGATGTATATGCATGAGTCTATCATGCGAACGTCCCGAATATAATCCACCAAGCTGTAGCGGTAGAGCAGGAGCAACTTTTTCGCGTCGAAAACGAATAACGCGTTGCTGGTGAACGACATGAGGAATTTATTACCGATGGTGAAAATCCGGCCGAAATTCAATACACCCTTCACCGGACTGCACTTCAACAACTTCAACCGGCAACCCTCGTCCGTCCCCAGGTCTATGACCTTGCTGGAAACCTGCGACGCCGATTCCCTGAACTGGTGTGTGCACACGACGCTCGCTTCGAAGTTGACCTCCCACATTCGGAGTCCGGGGCGCGTGCAAAAAATCTTCACCCCCTCCAGCTTAGGACCGGTGAACTCCTCCCCTTCCTTCAGTATGCGGAATATGCTCTTTTCCTTCTCGCGCACTTCCACGCTGTGCAGAGGGTTTTCCGCGTGGAAGCACGCGCCGAAATCGCCGTCGCGCAACTTCTTCCCCACCTGCCTGTATTGCTCCTCTTTGGTATCACAGAGAAAGGTTTTCGTCCTGGTCGACACCAGGAGGTAATTTGAATATACATCTAGTTGGACTATGTGCGAGCCTAATTGCATTAGGGTCGCGCTAGGTGGTTGGAATATTGCCTTTGACTGAAAAGAAAGAGAAATATGCGATGATTGTATTGGTTAAACTGAACTTAAGTGAGAGTCTGGAATGTTGGCATGATACTGAGTAATATCAGCTAGAGGTCGATGGAATATTGCTTTTGAATAAAGTCAGCAATGACTGAGTAATAATATTGCCTTTGACTGAAAGAAAGGAGAAACATACGATGATGTATGAATCATAAGCATATCACAAGAAAAAATCAGCAACATTGGTACTAAAATTGGGCGAGTGAACAGTATCAAGCAGTATTTAGGCATTTTTAGCAGTGGTGTAACTTCATAGGCTCTAATTACTGATACAGTGGCGGTTTATGAAAATTCGGAGGTGGAGCCATCAAAAAAAAAACTTCTCTATAAGAGTACGGCATGAGTGGTTATCATGGAAACTCAGCATCGCTCCCTTTGCCTCACCTACGAATGTTCATGAACCCTCCCTGTTTTAATTGAAAAAATTCTGTAACTACAAAAACACAACTTACCAGAATGCTCGTTAATGAAATGACGGACACTTTTCCAAAGCTATCGCCGCAGTACAGCTCGTTCGCCTGCCATTTCAAAGCAGTCACAGTGTTGCCCTTGTGTTCTGTATAAATTTGGTACTGTACATTCGTGCCGGTAAAACAGTTCTCAACCAAAATCACCAGACCCCTACTACTCGAAATTGCCACGACTTTCTCATCCGGTGAAATTGCAACATGTGAGACTGCACCTTCCTGAAATAAAGAGACAGGAAAATAATCATTTACTGTACTTAGTAGCAGAGGCTTGAATTCTAAGTTTAGAATTTCGGAGGAGAAGACGGGCCGTGGAAAATGCACTAATATGTGAAAAATATAGAATTATTTTATATTTTAATAGTTGGTTCAGCAAATTATAGCGACTGACTGATAGAGTGTCATTAATTAACTGTTCAATATTGTGCGTATTGCACCAGGGGGTACGGGAGTTACACGTAGAGCTCAATTTGGGAGTTAGAAGTGAAAGTTTTCTTTGAGCATGCTTTTTTTACATCTTGAGTGGCTTAACCCCCTAACAGGCCAATTTTATTTTTTATTGAAAAATTAATTTTTGAGTTGAATTGATTTTAAAAAGATAAATTTGTTCTTATAAATGTGTATCATCTTTATCAAAGGGTAGTAAGGATTAAAAAAGGTACTTTGTCTTAACCTTTAATAGCCACTAGGGGTGTGATACACCCCAGCCTCTTTTCGACATTGAATAAGGCCCTAAAATTGAAAGTAAACGGGACATGTAACTCCATCTACAGGTAGATTATTTCAGCTCACGCATCAGTGTTAATGTGGTATTCAAACCGATTCATGAAAAATTGTGGGGTGTACGACACCTCGTGTGATCATTGTGCCAGATAAAAATCTGAGCATTTTTTTCTCTGTGGATTATTTCGAGATTGCCGAAACAAAAGCGCTGCGGTATTTGTTCCAGAAGCAACAAAAAGTCGCACATGCCATGTCGCAGTTGCGAGAGGTCAATGTGCGACATACATCGCACATATTTATATGTGCGTCGAATGCTCTTTTGGGATCGAATAATTGTCTTTTACATTATAATAGACTTTATATCAGAAAAATACTAATATAATTTTTTCGTAAAAAATCCCACCTTCGATCATGATAATAAATATACTTTTTGGAAAGGTCACAAAATTTATTAATTCCACTTGGAATGATATGTATGTACGATATTTTTTGGGGAAAAACTCATATTTGCGGAATTTTTTTTTCGCATGTCATCATTCAAATGATTTTTTTACTATAATCGTTTATCAATAAATCAAATATTTTCATTGTTTAAATATTCCGCCTTTAGGTTTGGCAACCTAACTTGCACACTAGAAATAAATAAATGTAGAGGTATCAATTTATGGTTTAGTTAGCTGCACGACCACGGAAGGCGACACTGCATTTCATGTCTATGGTGTCACCATCGGTAGTCGTGTAGCGAACTAGACCATAAATTCAACACCACTACATTTATTCATCTATAGCGTGTAAGTTAGGTTGCCAAATGTAAAGGCGGAATATATAAACAATGAAAATATTTGATTGATCTGTTGATAAACGTTTATAGCAAAAAAATCATTTAATTCATAACCAATTGATTAAAATCTAGTCTACAATTTTTAGAGAAAATTAATTTTCTCCTGAGAATGCCATAATGATGAAACTACTCCAGAATTTTTAATATTTAAACAGCAAACTGTAGTTATATTTAGTAGTAAAATTCATAATAATTAATAATTTCCACAGCATTACACAAATTTAATTTGACAGCATTAATAATTACACAAGTTTCAATAAAAAATCGAGTACATGAACATTTTAAAATGATGAAAAACAACAAGAGAAGATAGTTACCAATATTATTAAGTAAATTTCCCAATTGCTTCAATTAAAAGTATTAAAATATTGATTTACCTTGCTTGGAACCAGTTTTAAAAACTCACAGGGGTTCCTGGTAAATACGTAAATACCTCCACTGCTTGCTCCAAAGGCAATATAGTTGGTGGAAACATCGAAAGAAGTGAACTGGAAGGGCAAAATACACAATTCAAGAGATCATCACTTATTTTATCCAATAAATCAGTTGAGTAGTGGAATAATTAATTGGAATGGAATTAATTTTGTCCCTAATACCAAACACATTCTTTCTGCAGTTTGTGTGATAACATTAATTGAATCATTTTATGTTATAGTTTATTATATTATAGCTAAGTAAAGTTCTCATCGGGTAAGAAAGATTTGAGTTTTATGGCGTACGACAACTTTGATTATTATGTTATGTTCTTGTAACCATAAAAATCAAATTAAAGTGAAGTTTAAAAAAATAGTCATTATGTTTCACTACGTGTTCAACAAGAATTTAATCAAACTTGCCCTTTTACTATGATGTATTGATTTATTTAGGTATATCCCAGACACAATCAAGAAAAAGTACATAAGAAAACCAATTAGAAATACATGCAACTTTGGCAAAACATTCGATTTATAAATACTATTCAGATCACGTGCGCAGTAATTATTTAAAACCCGTTACATAATTATTCCACTCACATTCCCATCCATGATTACCAGTCGGCAATTCCCGAGTTGACAATCTACCGACCCGCATCTCAAGATTACGCACTATTATTACCCCATCGATTGATCAGATGGAATCCGTGAGAATGTAGTGCAATTACAGAACAATGCCGGGTTGAGTAATTAACACGGGAGATGCATTTTTTTTTTTGAGAGTGCAAACTAACCTTGATTCTTTGCGTTTGCTGGAGTGGCTGTTTAACGGTTTTGCTTACATCTGTGCTGCATTCGATCAGGAAATACTTTGACATTTTGTGGTAACGAAAACAAAAAAACAAATGAATATATAGGTTAAGTGCGTTCTGTCATGGGCGTCTGGGTGCATTTAAACGTCGTGACGTCATTATTGACGTTATGAATTAAAAGGGAAATTGGAGATATAGATATCTGTAAATAATAATCGTTACATTGGAAAAGATACAGGTACGTGTTTTTAACTATATTTTGAGAATTAAATAAACGAATGTTCAGAGTTTCACACTTTATTGTTTATAATTTGTTTCACAACTTCAGACTGATGAATAATAAACATTACTGACCCCTCTCAACATAATTATTTTTGTAATAGTTGTAGATACAAGTGTGGTCGATAGCTGATGGAATTACTTCTAGCAAGCAATAAAAAGCAATTATTATTCAATCCACGCAAATACTTGGAATGTGGCGACCTCTATATTTTGAGCAATTTTTTAATACCTCACTTACTAATCTCAACATTACCCATCTATGATTTTCTTTTTTGAAGTAGTAAGCTCAGTTAAAGATATATTAGTATACTTTCATCAATGGATCTTTGCGTGCACGTCATAGATAGCTGAACCTAGCTCAAACATTTTCATGCGTTTACTCTACCTCTCTACGGTAAGTTGAATTAGGCGCAATCATATGTGCACGGCAAGAAAACTCGGTTTTCGGTAATGACGCACACGCAAAGATTCATTAATCAAACTATATTTATAAATATACGCTCACAAAATGTAGCGACCTCTATTTTCCTATTAATGATGTTACCGACCGCTGGCCGCTCTTATATTACCTATCTATGATAATTTCCTTACAGGTATCTACTATTCTAAATCTGACGTTTAAATGTCCTTGCTCGGGATGCCAACATTGCGGAAACAGTGTTCATCCCGAGGAATGAGAAACCCGTATACGCCGACCTCGAGTGAGAACGAGATGCCGACACAAACAGTTACGGCCAACCGTCGCAATTATGTTACCGGCAGTGCGGTGCTAGAGTGCAATGGACTGACAGATGTGAATAATTCAGTGTTTTCGTGCTCGTTCAGTTTTATTCGCTGTTATTTTTAAATACGCACACAGTAAGTAACATTTATATTTACGCGCGTCGCAACGAACGGGGAACGTGCCGTTGCGCGAGAGTTCAGGCCCCCATTTTTGCCCACAGTGTGGTGAAAATGGAGCTGTCAGAGGAGATACAGAACATTTTGCAGAAGTACAGGGTCCAGCCCACGCACCACCAGAAGGACGTCGAGAACCTGCAGAGGTGCGGGGACCTGGGCTTCGGCGATGAGGACGTGATAGACGTGGACGAGATTGCCATGCCCGACGACCAAACATGGTAGGTCCAGGTGATTTAAATGCAAAACCCATTTACATTCAGGTTGAAATTGGGCTGGGATAATGTGGGTCTTTTTTTGTTTTAATTTTGAGTGGACGGGTTATTAATATACGTAATGCATTCCATTTCATAACCTCTACAGCTGTCTAGGAGAGTTAAGCGCATCTGTTTCAATTGTATGCCCACAAATGCATTGGATAGAGTTTATTGTAAAACTCATATAAGATTTTATTAGATGGATTACCAATATATTTACTTTTTGTTAATTTGTATTATGTGTATTAAAATGAAACTGAATTGATAAATAAATTGTAGTGATTTTTCTCAATTCAGTTTAACTCTCGTTAGTGTGTAGCAGTGGCGGTTCGTATATTTTTGTAGAGGAGACTAAGTGGGAGATGTTAATACGTCTCCATAACATCCAGTCGGGGTGCACTACTTTTTCTTATAAAGGAAGCGAGTATTGGACCACTGTTTTCTTTCCTGTTTGTGATTCAACACCAATTATTCTACGTTGCTGGAGGTACTGATTATCTACAATCTGTTTTATTAATAATGACTAAGGTGACAATAAAAATATTTATGCTGTAATAAATGTGATTAATATATCATAATTGAATGATTTCATTGAAGCAAACTGGTTGGACTGCATAAGATATTTAAAAGGATTTTACTTGGTTTTAAATATTGATAGATTTGTATATCTCCAAGTGTGGGTTTTGTTTCGTAATGGAGTGTGCAAAAACCCACACAATTTAATTTTATTCACTGAACATAACAACACTCCATTATTTATTCCGGGGGCTTCTAATTGGCATTACATTTTATGTAACAAATCAAAAATAACTAATTGTATGATAAATATACTTTAATTGCTTGTATTAATACAAATAGTGCAATGTTTTTATAATTAGTCAAAAACACTATTACTTCGGTTATATAACTTATTGCAATCACCAATCGCAATAATACTGAATTACGAAACTTTATTTACAGAACAGATATTAAAGTTATTCAAAGCAATAGTGTTTATGATTTATGGTAATAACATTGCACCGTTTGTATTAATAGAAGCAAGTAATGTATGTTTATTATATGATCAGCTCTCCGAAACAAATTGACGTGATACCTTTTCACATTTGTTTTCCGCTGCAATAGCAACATGAAAACCTTGAACTGTTATCCTAACTTTCACTAAACTGCAATCAATGTGTACAAACAAGGTCTGAATTGGATTTAATTGAAAAATTCATGCAGCTGCTCTGTATTAAACAATTAAAAAAATGTGAAACTATTGGGGATTACATGATTGTAGATAAATTAAATAATATTTGTCCACTACTATTTTATAATATACCCATTAAATTTGTGTTTCTTCAATTACAATTACATTATTCATTACTGTCAGTGATTAATCATTATTAATTATTTAATCAGTAGTCCGCATATGATAGCTATTAATCACTCGAACGACTTGCTCCACTCGACTACGGCTCATTCCGCAAACATCATTCTCGTGATTAATATGCTCGTTGTACAATATACTATTAATCTACAGTATTTTATTTTCAGGTTATAATAATGCAACTATTGTTTTAAATATATGTCTGATGAATACATAATTGTGATTTACAAAAACAAAAACACTTTAAACGGTTTCTTATTTCTAGTCCACATTATGAATTGATAAAATTCCTCATGACTCATCAGTGTGCTTATTTACTTAATCATCTGGGTTAATACCAAACAAGGTGCTTGTTTACAAGGAGGACGGCTCCAATCAATCATTTGTAATTAAAACGTTTCTTGGAAAAAATTTCACTTTTGATAATACTTTTAAGGGGCCCTAATAGCACAATGTGTCGGAAATATTTTCTAAATATTGATTTAAAAAATTTTGGTTTCGAAAATATTAAAAGGCCAAAGTAAATATTAATGTAATAAGTCTATCGAAATATTTGTTGCAAATGAATTCGTTTACAAAAACAAATAAAAAAAATAACGTTGCTACGTTTTTGATTTTGTTCAACACGTGTGCAATTCTCATTGGTGTTCAACTGGTTGGATTGTAGGATTGTATCCTACAATCCAACCTGTGGCTCACGCGCCCTTTTTTCCAACAATTAATAAGTGAATACAAAAAATAAAGTCTTCACTGTCTTTCTTACTCGTTTAACTTATTTATTAGTAAAAATCTGGACGTGTGAGCAATGGCTTGGATTCTAGGATAGGAATATTATATATTTAATACAAATTTTCATTGAAAAATGTAATATATAACCTCAAAAATTGAGTCAAAACTAATTAAAAAAACAATCAGTCTCGAAAGGTTTAAAGATAGCTCATACCAATAAACAGTCGAAAGTGTATTTAAATTTTTACTGCAAAACCTCCATATGCTTGAAAACTATGTTTTCGTCCCTTTAAAGGCTGTTAGAAACCGATGCGATGGTACCTGACTTGAAAACCTGGCTCTACGAGGACTTCGGCCCGATGGCGAACCACGCGACGATGGTCCGGGAAAAGCCAACGGCGCCCAGCCCGAGGAAGAACATCGACACCAGAACGTTCACGCGGCCCAAGAAGAAAATGAGCCGTCCCAGCATTGAGAAGTTCAACGAGGAGTACTTTGAGAAGCAGGCACTGGCCGACGAGATTGACAGCTACATATCGTCGCACGGGGAGAAACCCCTGCATTTCGATCTGTCGCAACCGACGTCGGGGAATTTCTTCGATAAAATCCTATCGGCCGCTCCCGAGCTGGACAGCTTCCAGAACATGTCCCCGCCCAGCTTGGTCAACTCGATGTGCTCGTCCACGTTCACGAACTTGATGGACAACAGTTACATCAAGAACGATCCGGTTTTGAGGGAGATTCGGGACGCCGACTATTCCCAGATGATTTACCAGGATTCGGAGCCGCCGCTGTTTCAGTCGTTCACGGAGAGCTGCAGCAGTATTAACTCGGAGGTTGCCGAGAACTTCGTGAAGAAGACTTTGACGTCGCTTAATGGTACTTTTACCATGAATGCTAGCTCCGAAGATTCTTATCTGACTCCGCCGTTGGAGGAGGATGGAGATACTTTCACCCATCAGTCAGGTAGGTTTTGCACTCTAAAACACAAGCAGCGGGGGTCTAGAGGACGGGCAGATGAAGTACTGCTATAGTACTGTAAATCAAATTGGTGATTACAAGACAAAATTTATACCTATAAATCAAAATACCCATAAATTAATGGTGTTATTCTGAACAACTGTTATTAATAGCGATGTTATTAACATTGCAATGTTATGTGAAATTGAACAGCGCTGTTAATAACTGTATTCTGAACAGCCCGATGTACACAAATTGGCAACAGTGCAACGTCTACAGAGCGACCAACTTCATGTATATTATAATAGATGATTCATAATACGTTTTTGAGGTAATTTTTAGAAATAAAATGAGTGTTTCATAAAGCATGCATATGAATATTGGAATACTACTATCCATTTGAGTTTTTTGTTGACGAAAAACACAAACTATGAAATAACCTCAAAATATCACCATTAACAATCTCGTAACGTCAACCGTTTTGACAAGTGTTGTTTAACATCGAAAATGTTAATTTACATCGATGTTAGTTGACAGACAGTGTACAGAATAGTATATTCATAACGTCTGTCAATGTTAGCAAATAACACCTCTGTTAACGCTAACATTTTTGTTCAGAATAACACCATAAATCTGTATCCATGTAAGCTTCAGCCGCTTTCATCATTATTGTAATGTTTGTAATTTAAGAACTTTTTAACTTTTGGATAAAGTAAGCTAATTTTTAATAATAATAATTCTTTATTACGGGAGACCATTAGATAATACAAAAAATACACAAAATAAAATATATGATATACTTCATCTACTTGTAGATTGGACTTTTTTGACATCTTGAGTGACAGAAATCCCACTAGGCTGCCGAACAACTCTCGCCACAAAAAGTAGTACTTACGAAACTTAATTTATTACGAAAATTGTACTCTTACTGCGTAGGTGTGTATTTGGTTTGTCACATCATTTATAGCGTTCTCCATGGCGGAAATCAAGAACAATAGCAGTAACAAATTGTCAATAATGTGTCTACTGGTGACGTCACCTATGAATATATTGGAAGCAAAATTACCTTTTTCTCTCATAACCGTGTTGTACTTTTCATTTTGTAGTGTTTGTCACTAAAGATGTCAAAAAAGTCTAATCTATGAATAGATGGAGTATACATGAATCAATTAAAACAAAAATTGCATCAAATAAAAAGAATGGAAACACTGACTAAAACATAGTAAGTGTTTTATTCAGTGTTTCTATAATGAATTACCACGTAGTAACGGTCGCAACCATCATCATGATTAAAAAGAATGGAATTAATGGAAATTAAACAAATTCTTTTAAAATTATTTAATAAGACACCAAAAAATTCTATTGACTATTCTATTTTTGGACGAAATTCAAAATTGAATTCACCAATAAAAAACCAGAATAACAAATACCAACTTGGCTCTTTACAGGTGATACCTTGATATCTCCACACGACACGCACACGGAAAACATCGACCCCAACATCCCGCTAAACACGCACACGACAGTTCTGAATGGCACATTCAGGAAGGACACCAGCTTGAAACTGCGGGAGAAATTAAACGGAACCTACAACAAAATCTCCGATGCCGAGGAGAAGGAGTCGGAGCGCAAGTCGCTGAAGCTACGGCAGAGCCTGAACGACATTTCGCAGAAAGAACAAGAGCAAATCAACAACCTGGAGCAGGTGAACGGCACGAGGGTCAGCAAGGAGCAGAACAATCTGAACAACACGTTTAGGAAGTCGAACGAGTACAACAATTTGAACAGGACCTTCGATAGGAAGAGAAGTAACTTGGACAGGTTAAATCATCTAGACACCAAGATTAACGATACGATCAATTTGAGGAGGTTGAGCGCGGAGATTGATGATTACTTGAGCGAGAAGATGAACGACGTTCACAGCGGTTACGGCTGCAATAATTCGGTCCGGTTGTCGGCCGATTCTTCGGATAGTCTGGATCGGATGAGCAGCTTGTCCAACAGCAGTAGGGATTCCCGGCACATATCCATGGCGGAGGTTGATGCTATCGTCGAACAACAGGAGAGAAGTAAGTCATTTTGATTACAATCATATCTATCATCGTTTCTAGTCAGTCTGTGTTATTTTAATTTGTTTATTGTCATTTTGCTAAAACTTGTGAGCCATTTACTTTCTCCTTACGAAAGCAGTGCATATAGTAGTCACTATTTGTTTTTAAAATCAAGTGTGTGCTAAAATATTGCTGAATCATTCTAAAGGGTTTTTTTAAAATAAAATTTCCATGCTTCTGTAACGCTAATTAACTGTATAAAACAAAAAATATATAAGGCAAATAATTCTGCATCTTAAAAGGTTGGAAGTAATGAACCGTGGAACTTTTTCTCTAAACCAGCTTGCAAGCGTTCCTTGTTGAAAATTTAAACGGTTCTTGAACTGTCTGTCCATGTCTAACAGCAATACTGGGTTCTTGTATTTTGGTGATCTTGATACCTACATCAATTTAGAACAGTGATCCCCAATCCGACCGAACTATATTTTTCGTAAGATTGCAGTGACAGAAAGAGTGTTTTACACCACTAAAATATGCCAATGATTTTATACTTATTTTCGTGATCGTTGATTAGACTGAACATAGGCAACCCAATATAAATACATCACAGATTAACTGTTGATCATTCATTTAACAATAACTATAATAAATACATTATGGATAAACTATAGATCATTCTTTTAAGAATAACTATAATGGTGGACACTCGCTCAGCTGGTATGTAGACACTCGTGAAGGACATTGCAAAATAACACAAACCATTAGACAAAATAGAGATGAAGAATAAAATATCTCCTGTGTGAGTTTTCCCTCTATTTGTACCAATCACAGAACAGGGTGATATTGGTCCCATCTTTCCTCGACTGCAATCTTACGAAAAATTGGGTATAGTCAATTTTGCGACGAATAATTTTTTTCGATTTGTAAATATAGATTTAGAATAATCATTTCACCAGCTTGATTTAATTTCACCATTTACAAAATTTCAGGTTTACAAGTGATGTCAACGCCTAAACCCGCGAAATCCCTCACGAAACTATTCGAGCACACGGGCATCTCTCCGATTTCCAACCACAACGTTAAAGAGCACCTGTCCGACTCGGAAGTCTCCTCGGACGAGTACGTCGCCGGTCATGCAGCCGTTTCCGGTTGCGGCGATAGGCGCACGCTGGACAGGAACGTGAGGAGTTTGAGCAACCTAAAATATCCTCAGGAGTTGAGTAGACCTCGCGGGATCAACACTTTATCGGCTTCCAATCTCAAAACGGTCTCCAAGTTGGGTTCCTACGGGAATTTGCGGGCGCCCGAATCGAAGATGATCCGCGGCTCGTACTCCAACTTGAGGACGATGGGCGCAGGTCTTAAGGGTTCCTACACGAATCTGAGGCCGTTCAATTCGAACCTTCCACACATACCGCCGCCGAAGAGTGTCGTTAAGTCCGATCCGGCGCTCTCTGAAGGGAACTATGGAAACGAGGTTGGTATCAATTAGTGGATGTATAGTTGGATAGGCAAGTTCTTTGGTGTTCACGAAGATTTAGTTCTCTTCTATGTGTTTTAGTTTTATAGTCTAAATCCCAATATAGATGCCCCCCCAAATCATATCTGTTTTAACATTAGTCAAAATTTGACTTTGTTTATTTGATACAGAATTACCAAACTATATTTTACACACCAGAGCGTTGCTTGATCCCAGCCTAAGCTCATTTATTTTGTATTATTAGATTTTAGAAAATTGTAATGTCAAATAAATGACAATGTAAATGGGTAGGGCTGTCGGAGGCGAAAGTAATGGAATGGTTAGGAAACGGGGTGAAGGTGGATGAGTGGGTGAATGGGAAAGGGAAGGAGGTGGAAGGGCAGAAGAGGCAAGGGTGTATAGAGAGAAGTGAATATAATGATAGATTATTGATCATCTGCCTGATGAAGCTACTGTGTAGCGAAACATATGCCGCAGTGTTCGACATTAAAAATTTGTGAAAATTCTCAAACACACGTGTTTTACTTACCACATACATTATGGAATTTCACCAAGTAACAGCCTCATCAATCCAATAATGATAGATACGGGATGTAGCAGGTGTATGGAAGAGTACCGGGATACTTGATAGAGAGGAGCGAGGTATGGATGGGATGGGAGAGGAAGGAAGGTATGGATGGGGGAAGAATATGGAAGGTGTGTATTGTGTGAGAATGGAAAAGATACGTGAGGCCACTTGGCGGAAGAGTGCGAGGGGATAAAGGTGGAATGGATGGGAGCGAAAGGGAGTAGAAGGGTGAATGAAGGAGGATGGAGCAGGGGTAAGGATGCTGGAGAAGCTAAGGAGGAAGAGGAAAAACAGAAGAGAGGGTGGGAGAAAAAGGGGTAATAGTATAGTTTTTGAGGTTGTAAATAGTTTTGGATATGCCAATGAAGATCTTTTTTTCTTGTAACTTGGGCAAATAAATTACATTTAGTAGACTATAGTCACAATTTTTTATTCTTTAGAGATTTATGATTTTTAGCGATTTTTAGGGCTTGTCTTTTTGTTTTGTTTAGGTTTTCAAAGCGCCTGCACCTCCTAGAGAGCAATCTAATCTTAACAGTACCTTTGTGAAGCCCGCTAGTAGAATCGGTAGTGGCTTGCCTAGGCCCGTGTCTTCTGCGACTGCCATCCCCAGGCCTTTGTCGAAAATTCCAGCTCCTAAAACTGTAAGGTGAGTACCATTTAGGTAAAACAACAAAACACTGGCGGTTATCGACCCATTCAGCTCGGGCAGTACCGGACTGATGACGGTGAGAATGAAACAAGTTTGGTATGGACCACTTGCCATTGGGATCCATTCATCAATGTACGGCACTTCAGAGTGGCTTGAAGTCACAATCTCAGTTACACAAATACACAAAACTAAGCAAATACCTTAAGTAGCTGCAATTTGCAGTCTAAATAAATTGATAGGCCGCTGTGTGCAATGTTAACCTCTTCACGCTCATGTTGCCACATGTGGCAACAAGCAAAAAGAAAAGAAATAAATATATTTTACAAAAATAAACCTTTAGCGCCATCTATGGAATATTTTTCATATTTTTCCATAAATGAGAAAGTTTGTGACAGTGGAATAATATTTCGTAGAAAATCGTAACAACAAAAAAGTAAATTTTTAATAAATGGGATTATGCTATAACCCAATCAAATCAGCGTGGGCGCGAAGTGGTTAATAACATCACTGTTAATAACAGTTGTACAGAATAACACCATTAATCGTGATTGACTTCTTAACCATGATTGCAGTGCAAGTGGGCCTTATCAAATGAGGCATTAACATCAGAGAGGTGTCCTTAATACAAATTAGTATGATATTCAATCACCTATTTCTTGTCTACAGGTTATCATCAGCGACGACGGGAGGCAGAACGTTGATGCGTCCCTCGAGCAAAGTAAATGTAAACGACGGTTTCTACTGACAGTACACAAATATAAACATACACATCAGTGCCTTAACTATTACGGTCCTCTAATTATGTAACATATCGTATGTATACATTAATAATCTACTATTTTATAACGCATATACATTTTGCTCATGTAATTATACGACGTTATTTATGTATCATGATGTAAATTCACCGAAAAAACGAGAACAAAAATTTTGGAAACGACTGATACTTTTCTGCTGTTTTTTCTTTTGTTTTTTAAAACAAAATTTAGTCTAGATGTATTATTTAATTAATTATATAAATATATATATTTGTTAACGTGTTTCATAATTTAAGGAAAAAAAATTATATATGAATATAGGTTTGTTATTGTTAAATCGATTTAATGATATTTAAGCCTCAGTTTTTTTGGTGGCGTTTTTTTTTAAATCTTTTCGGTTTACTGAATTTTCGATTTTTCAAGTGGCCAACGATTGTAAACTGTATTTTTGTAAAATAATAAAGTATTTTTATACGCCGCTGCTGCTGCTGCTGACGCCGATGGAGGGTCACGATTTTTTCTTTGCGAAAACTTGTTCTTATGCTTTCGTTGTGTGATTTATGGATTTCGAGTTTCGTTTTTGTAATATATACACATTTTTTATTACGTTGTTGGGTTTATTTTGATTTTGATTTAATCCCACATGTGCATGTGCAATGTTGTGCAACTATTTACCTCTGTAGATGTACTGACATTAATAAAGTTATTATTATTGTTTCAGGGGTTTATAAAGGTGAGTGCTTTCATTACACTTATTTAATTGTGTTCCATCCAGGAATTACTACATATTACACTTGATTTAGTTTCACCCAAACTAAACTAAGTGTTATCAAAAAAAAACGGTACAAGTAGTTTTGTACTCTCATACATCTTCGTGAGTTATAATGTTTTTAAATAATTAACATAACATCGAAAAGCCCAATTTTCATAGATAAGCTGAAGTACTATCTACAAAGTGTAAACTTTTTTTTTAAACAATATTGCGTTCATTATTAAAAATATGAATATTTCCAATTTGTACCGTTTTTTTTTTGCCCACTGTATAATACAGTAATGTTTCACCATGGGTTAATTGAGAAACTAATTAATCATACAAGAATTACTGTTGATTTCATTCGATTTGAAATTATGGATTTTCGCGTAGACATCGAAAAAAACTTGTCGTCGTGGTAACCCCGTAAACAACCCCACGCGACTACTGTCAAGTGATCGATTTACCTCTACACATTTATACACATTTTTTTACAATAATAAACGCGATGTCTAACATTAGCTGTGCAACCCAGCGGTTTTCCGAGGATGAGGACGAGGGGGAAGAATCGCTCGCGGAGAAATTGAACGATCTGATCAGCGGCACCGAAAGTGAGGTCGGTTCGGATTCCGAGGAGAACTTCAGCGAGGACGTCATCGAAATCGACGAGAACGGACGCGTGCGGGATTTTGAGTTGATAGCGGACGCTCTGGAGTCGAAGAAATGCGAGAATAAGACGTTCACCGACATGGAGTTGAGGGACATCGAGAGGAAGAACAGTATTTTGATGCATAAAATTATGAGCAACAACAGGAGGCCGTCGCAGTACACGCCCGCCCCCGTCGCCAAAAAAGTATCGAGCAGCTCGATAAACCGGAGACAGAAACAAGCACAAATTGATAGGGAAAATATGGTAAACAGGGAATTAGAAAATATAAGGATGGTTGCGACGTACAGGAAATAATAAAACACTTTACTTTGTATAACATATACATTTCGGCAACTCAACTTTTTATCATCAAAACTTTAGGCTTTGAAGTTTACTAGGGTAATTTAGGTTCGATAAAAGTGTTCAGAGTTTCATCGAAACTACGCAAGTACTTTTGGCTGACCCACGTCACTGAAGTGATCGATGTGCATAGAATGTTTCTTGGTTATCACTTCTACTATTTATTAAAACAAATTGGACTGGAGTTTATACTTTGATCAATGGATCTTTCGGTGCACGTCATGGATGGCCGAACCAAGTTGCGACATTTTCATGCGTACAATAAGTTAAATTAAACACAATCATGTGTGTACCAGCGGCAACTCGTGGATGTTCGGCGGTGAGGCTACGGAAGAAAATTTGACCGAAACACCAACGGAATATTTGCTTCCTCTAGTAGAGTAAGTAGTGCAGCACGTGCGGCGTCTTTGTCTTTGCCTCACCTACGGAAATCCACGAGCCGCCGCTGGTGTGTACGTATGTTGTCCGAGGCGAGAAAACTTAGTCTGCGGTAATAGCGCACATGTAAAGATCCATTGATCAAATTATAATAAACAAGAACTAGGAAATTAGTTAGCTCAGAGTCCTCATCAAAAATTCAGTTTTGTTGATTTTTAGTCATCTCTAAAATACTTGCATGGACGTTTTTTTGCAAATTTTAAAGGATTCAATGAAGGTGACAGTAGCGACTGTTACCGCGGGATAATCCATAATTAAACTATCTTTTAACCACAACTAATTGGTTCAGTTTTAAAGGATTGATTTATATTTATTAAAATTATTATTTTTAGATTCTTTTGAGGAAGATTCAGTCGGTGAAACCGTTTGGTATGAGCAAGAACAAGAAGTGACACTCGGGCGAAATTTTATCGAAACAAACTTGAGATGATCTGAACAGTTTTAGTGTAGTGCGCACGCGTGGATTAAAAAAAAAAACAAATTATTATTCTCGGTGTTTGGTGTATGAATAATTAAGGTCGAATCTGGGAATCGTTCGTCTGTTGAATTGGCGGTCAGTTGCGGCGCGAAAATTGCGATCACTCGCTTTGGTCGAGTTTTTGGGTATTTTTTCGAAACGGCAGTGAAGACGTGCGGCAAAGAAACTGTTTGAATGGGAGTTTCCAGAAACTGCTATGAAGAAGTAAGTGGAGTGTGTGCTTTTTCATTTAATTTTTGTATTATTTCGGTCGGTGTGATAAAATAAAATTTGTTTTACAAACAATTGGCATTTATGATCTTCTAAAGGTTTTGAGGAATGTTTTAAGTTTTGTTATTTAAAGCAGCGTTGTAGAAACCCCGCTGTAAGTGATTCAATGTTTGCAACACAAGTTTTTGGATTTAAATTCCTCTGCAATGTTCACGTGATCACTGCAACTAGTGGCCCAGTCCGCCCCTGCTGCTAAATATAGCTCGCTCGAGCAAGAAGTTTAAGTCCTATAAAGGGAGACAAATAGTTACAAATAAGTTAGGTCGTGTTTCTTGCGCGTAGAGTTTACTGATAAAGTCTGGCCGCGCAATGAAGGCATCTGAAGAGCTATCTGTAATCTTTTAAACACCACTGATGTATAAGTAGAAGTGGATAGTGCACCAATAGCTAGCAAGTAAAGTGTAAACATCTGTGAATGTAAAGTAACAAAACATCCAATCACTTGAGGGCGGTCCTTCCGACCCTTTGTTCACCTCAGACGCCTTCATAGCGCGGCGAGAGTATATCAATTGATCTTCCACCTAAACTCATTAACTTTGGCTGTCGAGTGATGATACTCTAAGAAAGTTTCAGAAGTCTTCGCCCAAAATGTATTCAGCAGTTAGGCTGTTTTCATCATTTTGGTTAGAAGTTCTTGGTTTGGAATGATCAAAATCAAACATAACTACTTCTTGATTATACATCGCACGGTATTAGGCAACTTTGCCTCATTGGCCATCAATTGTGAGATCCTTCATCCGTGTAGACTTGTGTTTGTGTGTGTAAGTGGTCTTGTTACTTTGAAGCATTATTCATTGTCGCCGGTCGCCCATCCAAATTCAGACCCGGGCCAACGTTGCCTGACTAGCAATCCTGGTAAATTGACTATTTAACGCATAAATTACATTTTTCTGAATTAACTATTCGTCACTCGTAGAATCAACCAGAATAGAAAAGTAGTTTTCGTTTCAATATTTGTCTAATAAAGTGTTTATCACCACAACAAAAAAAAAACACGTTTTGGCAATTATTGAACATGTCCTTAATTACAAAGCAAATGACCTCACAATTATTTCCAGCAGCGCAAAACACACAAAGAGAGAGGCGACTGTTTGCACCTACAAACGATAACAACGCGTTACAACGGCAAATATTTGCTAATTTTATACAAATTGAATTATAAAAAAAAAGATCAACTCATATACAAAGAAAACAACTATGTACTTTATTATTCTCAAACACATCAAACAGAATAGGTTTCGCTAAAAAGCTGGGATTCCCGAAAATTTCGCCCCAAGCAAAATACCAACACTGGATTATGTGATCAATTTGCACAGCAATTATAATCACATGAGAGCACACCAATTATTTCATAATGGCATACCCACGTGACCCAAGGATGTTTGTTTGAAAATGCGAGTGAACAACATAAATAATCGCATTTTAAACTTATAAAGTACTCAATTCTAGTTTCTAATGAGCAAATCATATTAATATACAAGGTGTCTAAAAAAGACACCACCAAAATGATATGGTGTATTCCTGAGACAAAAAAAGAGCAAATTAACTAAATTTATCTATATGAAAAATTACATAACTTCCAAGATACAGCAAGTCAAAGTTTAAGATTTTTAAAATATTTTAATCTATATCTCGAAAATGGCAGATGAGAATGATTTGTTTATTTTTTTCTGACAACTACATTAGGTGTACTACATTGTTTAAAAATTTCAAGAAATTTCTTCAAGTACAAAGGTGCTCCAGAGGACATGCTGTTTACATTATTACATAGAACTTTTTTGTTCTTCATATTTTTTACAATTTAATATTTTTTTCAATGCAACTCATCGCTTTTAAAGAATTTATAACTCTTAAAGTTTTTTTGTTTACGCCTTATTTTTAACAAAAAAAAATAAAAAAGAACTTAAAAAAGTCCTCTGGAGCACCTTTGTGCTTGAAGAAATTTCTTGAAATTTTTAAACAATGTAGTACACCTAATGTAGTTGTCAGAAAAAAAATAAATAAATCATTCTCATCTGCCATTTTCGAGATATAGATTAAAACATTTTAAAAATCTAAAACTTTGACTTGCTGTATCTTGGAAAGTATATAATTTTTCATATAGATAAATTCAGTTAATTTGCTTGTTTTTTGTCTCAGGAATACACCATATCATTTTGGTGGTGTCTTTTTTAGACACCTTGTAGTTTTGAAATGTTCATACTAATAGTTGATGTTGCTATTAAAAATAGTAATATGAAATAATTATTTGCTAAACTTGCCGATACTACATTAAAAGATAATGACAATAATTTTCTTCCTTGGACCATGCAGAGTAACTAGATAGTGTTGCCAGCAGTAATTTTTCATTTTTCCCAAATATTCTATAGAAACCTTCAATAATAATTTATTATAATCTTCTTTATTCATCTTCATCCGCAATACTTTAATCTTCTTTTCGACACGTACATGTTTTTTAAATGAACGTGCAACATCTCATTGAAGATCACAAAATTACGAAAACAGCAATAATACAATCAGACAACTTCTATAAATGATGTCACGGGTTTTTCGTAAAATTTTTGAAGGTGTTTAATATTGTAAAACGGATTCCTCGTCGCTGAGGAAAATTACTGACATCTTTACGGTTGTGCACTACTAGGCTGGTAATGATGAATAATATGATCATTTATACTTATTGCCCCAAAAATACCTCTCGTATAAAATACCCACCCCAAAAAATAACCCATTGATTGAAGTTCCCCAAAATACACACCAAAACCTCAATTTACCCCTATTTTGGGGGAAAAACCCAATCTGGCATCACTGCAACTAGGCTCTCTTGTAATGTTAGCTTAGAATATTTTATGTTTTTTTTCTAATTTGCAACGATCCTCTGAATGACACGCTCAGTTACACATAGATACACAAAGTTATACAACGAAATGATCGCGTGATCAATTACCAGCTAGCCAAAACTAGCAATTACCATATTATTTAATTCATTCCTGCTTGTAATTTGCTCTTTATACCACATTGTTGAAAATATATTGTTCTGATATTCCTATTTGTCTCTCGTATTATTAATTGTGATAACGTAAAACAAAATAATGCGCACGCCATTGGACTACGATAATTTGAACACACTGTAAATTCCGCGAGGAGCGTTAAAACCATCGAGGGTCGCAAATCGCAGCCGTGAACGCCACGGAGACAAACCGATGATAAATCGGTGCACTGTAGTAATACATCGGCAATATAGTATAATTGCAATTATACCACCGCATTAATTACGGGATCAGTTCCAAGCGAGCACCCAAATTACATAACAGAAACGTATTATAGACAACAATACGAATTAATCGAAAAAAATAATTCGCAATAATTACGCAAGCCGGCAACACCGCGACCGAAACGTAAAATGGGTGTTTTGGATTAGTGCAATTTCAGTGTGTTTAAACGTGTGTCTTAATTCCCAAGCTGGATTATTCCCCAACTAAATTCTGTCGTAAGAAATGTCTCAACCTTGAGCGCGAATCCGAATCCAACTTGCGAATATATTTTTTTTAATTATCAGTTTCCAGTCAGTGTGTGCAATGTCAAAAAGAGTGAAATAAATATAAGCCGAAATTATTATGTTAAATAAGCCCCACGGAGACTGTGTGCACCGACAGTGCCCGCTTTGAGGTTATAGAAACGAGCGAGGGGCGACGATGGATTACAGGCGTTTCGCGTTCTGGCTGGTGTTCGCCATGTACTGGTGCGACAGCGGTGGTGAAGACGTCGAGGAGATACATAACGTCAACGAAAACAAGTACCGGATGACGAGGGACAGCCTCAAGAGCACCTACTCCATGCTGAGCGAGTCAATTTCGCAGGCGGTGAACAATGAGAGTGAGTGGTGCACACCGCCGTTTGTCAGATGTTAATACAATGGCTTTTTAGATCTGCACGAGACCTGCAGCAACGATGACTTTGCCTGCCTGGCGACGGCCTCTAACGACAAGTTGGGATTGGAGGCCATCCGTGCCCTCCACCAACAGCTGGATGACGATGCTAACGGGAACATCGACCTTTCTGAAACTGGAGACGTACGTTTTGCCACCACGAATAAGCCCTTCATTTTCTAGTCGTCCATGTTTATTGTTTAGCAATTAAATAATGCTATCAAACAAGTAGTGAATGTTTTTATGATGAATAAGTGTGAGGTGTTTCTTTTTTTAGTTTTTGCGTGAGGATTTGAAAATTGATTCGGGATATGAGAAAAGGCAAAAGGCCTTCCATTACAATGATGATATGCATATTTCCGTGAAGGAATTGTGGGAAGCGTGGCTTCGTTCCGAGGTGCATAACTGGACCGTCGAACAGACCACCGAATGGTTGTCCACTTGCGTGGAGTTGCCCCAGTACGCGGATAACTTTATCCAGCATCGAGTTATGGGTGCTAACCTGCCAAGGTGTGTTTCTGTATCTTATTTACCTAAAAAAAAACTTGGCTGAACTGTGCGTGGTTTCAGGTTGGCCGTTAACAATATGCACTACTTAACCATGCTGGGAATTAAAGATCCGATACATAAGCAGAAAATTTCGTTGAAAGCTATGGATGTCGTGCTGTTTGGACCCCCTAAAGGTAAATTAAGCTTGAATCAAATGCTTAATCCTTGGTATTGTTTGTTGGTGTGGAACAGGAAATTGTTTACAAAATTATAATACATTATAGTAACTGTCAAACTGTTAATTGTCAGGTGTTCAACTGTCAATTATCAATTAGGACTGTGTTTGGTTACTTTTTTATGGATATTACTATTGTATACATGGCACCAAAAATTTACAAAGCAATGGATATTAAAATTGGTTATATAAATATTGATATCATCAATCAATCAATTTATGCCCGTTTGCACCGCACCTGATTTTTAGGTTATATTAAAGCATATACTTATTACAATATACTGCTAACTTCTATACTATACAACACTAATACATTTGTTGAAGCCAACAAAAGGCGACCTATTCATTTTGCCGTGTCGAACAGCCCTCATCCCACAATTCTATTCATAAATTTATTGGGGTAAGTAATAATCACTTCGAGCTCATAAAAAAGTAATGGCATTTTCCGGCACGGGTCTCGCTAGCCTTTTCAAAAGCAGGTAGTCCTTTTTTGGGAGATATCACTCAACGGCTCAGATTAATGAACCTTAACCCATTTGTCTTTCTATACCTTCCAATTCCATTCTGTTTCTCCACTGTAATAGTGGAAGATTATCGTCTTCAATCCAACCATGATCAAGAAGTGGTGGAAGACGTTTAGTCCAATAACATCTTTCAAATTAACTTTCTTCAATTCTGCAGATATATTTGCACCTTCGGAAGCAACAATTTTTTTTAAAAGCCTCTTGTGGCAATTTAACTTGATCGACTGAATCACATTTTGGCCCATCGATTGCACTAAGGGAGTTACATTTGGCGGCAAAAACATTACAATAATGTTTTTATCTTCAGAACACAAATCTTCAGGGTGTCCTGGGGCATTGTCTAAAATCAAAAGTGCCTTGGCTTCTAAATTCAGCTGTTACATTTTTTTTTCACTCTGCTGGAACAAAATCTATGTAAAACCAGTTCTTGAAAATTTCTCTGGTAACCCAGGCTCTTTTCTGTCCTTGGTACCTCGCCGGCAGCGGTTTATTTCTAAAAGCTCGTGGCTTTTGAGATTTCCCAATTACAAACAATCTCATTTTATGCGTGCCAGAGGCATTACAACAGGGTGTAAATGTAACTCGTTTCTTGCTCATTTTTCTACCTGGAGCTGATGTTTCAGCTTGGTGAGCAAGTGTTTTTTGAGGAAGTAATTTCCAGAAAAGTAGTTGGCAAATGCAGTTAATCTGGCAGCTAGTACTGGTCTTAGTTGGGTGGGTAAGAGTAATTATATTTTTTTTTCATTCATACCGTGAGATCAAAAGGTCAAATTTTTTTTGAAAATAGATATAATAATTCATGTTAGCTGCCTGGAATTATCCATTGCAGTGATTTAAGATATTGTGTGTTTTTATCTACCAATTTTAAACTATTCATCACTAATTAAATGAATTCAAAGTTTATGTTTTTTATACAAGATTGAAACTGTAACCTCGACACTTGGCGATTAATGAATTTTCGAAAACTAGTTCGTGTTTGATTATTAAAAAAATATTAATTGCAAAATAAAGTTAGAAATGCCAAAGTGGCGGAATCTATTGCCTGAATGTTGTACTAAACCCAATCTGAGTGGCGCTGGTTTAGTACAACATTCAGGCAATAGATTCCGCAATTATTAGTGTTTTAGACAAAGAAGATGGCACATATAAATGGCACACCTAAAGGACTATGTGTGCAACAGTCAGACATATTTAAAAAATACAATCATATTCCTAAATTTTCCTTTTTATTTTATCTCTTCATATCCCTTCTCTTCTCTTTTTCCCACCCCAATCTCACTAGAGTTTTCACCTCGGCTTCGTCCTCTCTCATCCATTCATTCACTCTTTCTTCCCCTTTTTTTCATCCACCCATTCCTCATGCACTCCATCACACTCGAATGTCAAATGTCAACCTGCAACTGGTGGTCCAGTTCACCCTTTTTCGTAAAGTTTTTGTTGATATCTCCTTTTCAGTAGTCAAACCTCCATTCACCTCTGTGAACAGCTACGAATCAATTCACTCTCTGAAGAGAACCAAAAAACAATTCACTGTTTCATCTGTCTAGTTGGCTACAGCAATTTCCACTATCATCATCCTCTCTTCCATTCCTTAAACCGAATTCCTGCCAATCATACTTCCTAAAAAGAAAATATCTAGTTTACAATTAAACCCACCAAAGTGAGCTAATGCATTACTGGTTCATTTGAACGGTTCTGGAACAGTCTCTACTGTGAACCTTCCAGTTTTCATTAGATCCCACCAGAATGTACAATCAAGCTGATGACAGGTTATTTTAGAACCATCTCAGGAGTGTTCTTAGCTGAGATTTGGTTCTTGGGCCAACTGCCCATTTCTAATCTGTTAATTATAAAGAATTATAACACCTGGCCACGGGATATTTAAATCATTGCAACGATTATTATTCAAAACTTTCAGATAGCCAACACTACTGGAAGGACCTGACTATGGCAACACTGATAATCGTCGGCGGCATCGGTCTATGGTACGCCGTCCAGCAAAACAAGAAATTCAAGAACCACCTCAGTCGCATGAACCAGGACATGGAGGGCCTCCAGAACGCCGAGAAGGCGCTGGAGAACCTGCAGAAGGAACTGGAGAGGGCGCGCCTCGCCCAGGAGAACGTCGCCAGCGAGAAAGAGGACCTGGAGAAGCGCCTCCTGAAATCCGTCGCCGATTCGAACGGCATACACAACTCGTATTCCGACCTCGAAGTTTCGCAACTGAAGGCGGAAATCGAGATGCTGCGCACGGATCTGCATATCGCGCAGGGGGAGCTGAAGGACAGGTGCTGGTCGGCGCCGCCGGGGTTGCAGCAGTGGCTGCAATTGACGCACGAGATCGAGAATAAGGGTTACATCAAGAAGAAGATGGCGGCGGAGAAGCAGTTGCAGCAGGCGCGTGAAGCCGTGAGTACTTTTTGAATTCACGCGATCGTTTTATAACCGAAAAAGGAAGTTGGTGACATTGGCCTGATTGTCGGTCGGGGTGATTCATATCGGCGATTTGCGGTCGCGTTGTAGTAATGTTAATACCATTTTTAGTATGATGGAATCAAATATATTTGGCAAAATCTGCTTGATAATTGTAATGTAATTTAAAACAAGATTTTGTATTTATAGAAAAGCAATTCTGTATTTTGACCATGTGCAAGTTTAATTTTTATTGCAATCAACTATTTCATTTTTACATCTGTTAAGACCTCTGGGTAGTTCATATTATTAACCCTTTGCACTCGAGCGGCGCCCAGGTGATTTGATGCGTCCACTCGAGCGGCGCTGCTACGGCGCCCGGGAGGTGGATGCATTCTAACCTAACCCAATGATTTTAAAGTACCTGTAAGTCGTCTCAGACGAACCAGCAACTCGTGCAATGGGTTAATAATAGTAATATTTGTGCTTTTAAACTGACCTCTTATTCGGGGCTATTTCACATTGCTTTTAAAATTGATATTTATGAAAAGTTTCCCTAACTTAATTTATTTGTCTGTAACTATTTTTGAAAATAAATATAAAATCAAATTATTAGAAGCCTTCATAACAAAATGATGCCAATCTGGATGGAAAATACGAAAGTGCACAGTTGCTTATCTATAGGGTATATTTCTCTGGAAATGCACCAGCGCCACTAGTGGTTGAGCACTGAAGTAACGCTTGAAATCTTCATTTTTTATTTCATCTTTAAACCCGTTTCACACGATGCTTAATTTTACACAAAATTAACATGTTAATTGTCACAAAAATATTAAACACAGTTGCGTATAGAGAATTGTGCAGTAAATTTTCGAATAAATTATTTAGAACTGGTTCTAATTTGGAGGTGAATCTGCATGAAAAAGTATGCTCAGAGCATGCAGCACGAGTTTCATAAAGATTCTTCTCGCAAACCTTCCGAGGGAAAGGAAATTGGAAAATACACGACACGCGCAATGCACTTCTAAAAGAATATTATAATTTCCCATTATTTTATGAAGCTTTGTGAAATTGTTTCAGTGTGAAAAGCTACGGAAGAAACGTTCGAGCCTGGTGGGCGCGTTTGTGTCGACGCACGGCAAGTCGATAGACGACGTCGACAGGAGCATAGTGGAGGCGAGGACGTCGCTGAACGAGGTCACCCAAGAGCTCCAGGAGCGCGTCCACAGATGGAAGCAAATAGAAATGTTGTGTGGTTTTAATATCATTAACAATAATGGTTTGCAATCTCTTGAGAATACTTTATATAGGAACATAAACGGACGAGCGTTTGGCTTGCGAGGTATCGTTACTGGTAAATTTATCTGGAGAAAACACTCTTAATTATTTCACTTCATCTACTTTAATAACATCGGTTGAGGTGTGCATGCGCATTCGGGTGCAATCCAAACGATCATTCTCGATTGTTTTATTTTTTCTTTTACTTTCATTATTTTCTGCTTTTTCAATACATTTTTTTTTTAGAAACATTTCTACCGTTTATTACATTGGTGTTTGTTTTGTTTCCGGTTTTTCAGGGAGGATGAGCAGTCAGGACGAGCTGGACGATGAGACGAGCTCCGTGTATGCGCCGAGCGCAGGTAAGATTTTCACTTATGATGACGATTCGCACGATTACTCCGAGTGAGGCGGCGTGACGTGATGGGTTTTACACTTTGATTGTGCTAGTGGTTTGGACTTGTCCGTAGAGTAGAGTTTTACTTGCGATGTTCCTTCTAACCTGCGTTAAATTTATGTGTAGCCTTAAATTAGAGGGAGCATTGATTACTTGAGTGGTTTCGTTTATTTATTGTTTATGTAAGGACGCGGTTGTCTCGTTTGCGTAATGTTGATTTTATTCGGGATTCCGCCGGTTTTTACTTTACTTTATGGCCATGAAGTAGTATCACTTTACGACTGAAATCTCCTTGGCGAACTTTTGTATACCACCTTTTACATGTAGCATGACTTACAGCGTTCTCTCCATATGCAGCACAAATCATTTCAGTGGCTTCAGCAGCATTTTTCTTGAGATGAAACGCGAAGTGGATGGAAAATTCAATATGCCCTTTTGTCATTGCCATCGTCAACACTACTGATTTTTCAAGTAATGTGCATCAAATGTCAAACCACATGTCAACATTGTAAAACTGCAAAAGGGCAGGAAAATGAATGAAATTTAAATTGTGGTTTCGGTTGTATGAAATCTAAAGCTCTGAACTTTTTTGTGTACCTAATAACAAAATACTGAATTCTCAATCAATATCATGGTTCGATAAATTTTGTTATACTGGTGATATGAAGCATGACAGTCAGGCAGAGCCTGTTTTAGTGTTGTTGGCACTTAGGGTAAAAATATATCTGATTTTACAGTTCTATTTTGAGCAACTCTAATAGTAGATTACACAACATGTTATGAAAGTGCTCCGTTTTAGAGGTGGACGAAATGACTCTTTTGTGAGTCGACTAACCGTGAAGAGTTGACTATTGAAGTGACTCTTAGCCCTTGAAAAAGTTAAAAAGTATGTCCGGAAAAAAGTGATGAGCAAGAAAAAACATAGTGAAAAATAAAAAGAAGGTGATGGGAGTAATTTTTTATTGCCCAGTTAGTTTTCAAGATATAAAGATATCACTGACCGGCAAAAAAAATTGGCCACTCCGAAATGTTTGAGAAAAGCTCTTAAATATTCATTATTTCAACTTAACGACGGTATTGGGTTAATGAACCATTTATTGGTAAAACAGGCTTCAAAGATTAGGAGGAAAAGACGAAGTAACCCAAAACCAGGTAATTTAATTAAAGAAAATTACAGAAGCACAACAAATATGTTCTTTTTCTTTGTGTAAAAAATGTGCTGGTTTTTTAAAGGAACTCCTGCTTATTGTCGTACGGCGTATGTCCTCCTCGAACCTGAATTACAGCATTTAACCGTCCTGGCAGTAAGTTAATCAAATTTGCTAAGCACAGATGATGTTATTAAAAAGATAATTTCAGCTGTTAAAACGAATATTAGATGTATGAGTGAAACAGGCATTTCAATGCATTAGTTGTGAAGAAAAATCAAATAAGTTCTCGATTTATATACATATGTACTTTGCAGATATGGGAGCTTATATGAAATATTTCCGGGTGGCCGGTTTTTTTTGCCCCAAAATTTAAAAAAAAGTGCCTGCTGGTTAAGTATTATACTGTGTTTTAAACCGCTCTGGATAAACATGTGGGGCACATACTTCCCCACCACATTTGGTCATACTACATGTTTGGTAACATCATCATTAATAAAATTTACAAAGAACGAGATGACTGTCGTCCTAAGTTCAAGTAGTACTTAATAATTAGTGGTTTATTTAGTTTTTCCGATGAGTCTGTATTTTATTTTTCGTAAATTGAAGAGCAGTGTTGCCATTTTTTCTTAGCTTTTATGTGGTAATCGGCTTCAAAATCTGAAATATATTTCAATATATGTAAATGGCTTCTGAGTATAGGTTGAAAGTTGAAAAAAAAGTTTCCTATTCCTTTTCATCATTTCCATTACAGCATTTCATTTGCATATGATAAAACGGTGATGGCGTATTTATCCTCATGATTATCCCATCTATCCTCAAAGTTTGGAGAATTTTCCTATAAAATTGTTCTTTGGCTCGGTTTGCTGAGATGTATTTCACGATTCCTTGGAAATATTTACCCAAGTTCGGGTTTGTAAATAAACTCACTTATCCTAAAAAATGGCAACGCTACTTGAAAACCAATTGTTAGCGGAATGTGTAATTTAGGGCAATATTCTAGGCTTTTCCCGCTTTGTAAATAGTTATTGATTAAACTTATGTACTTACTTGCAAAAACAAATATTATTTTGTGACCCAAACACCCAAGTCTCCCCGTTCACGCTTGTTGTTTGGTTTTTTTTTTCTCGCACCATCCCCCCTGATTCCACAAGGTAAGCGGAAATTTAGAATAGTTTTTTAGCAATGACTGTAGAATATTTATATGGTAACCCTGAATTAAAATACAAAATCCTCAGTTGTAAATGAATTGAATTTGGATTAAAAAAGTAAAAAACTCGAACCAGCTTATTTATTGTTTGAAACTAGTCGGATGAACTTTTAAAGATTGCTGGAACACCAAATACAATGGGTAGTTATAGGTTTTTATTGTAACTACTATAATCCTTGGGTTGATGAATTGCAACGGCTTGTTTTAGTAACTAAGGCCCTAGTGCCCACTCTTTCGTGCATCGGCAAGCTCAGACAAAACAATGCCTGACGCAAATTTGAGAAGCTAACCGTTCAGGGTAATAACATGTAGATAATCAAGGTTTTATATGTATAGTTTGTTTTTAATCAAGTCTTGTAGATATACAGTTTAGTAGTGTGAAATTATTTTAACTTCTAAATTGTCCATAGACATCGAACTTAAATTGCAGTGGTTTTATTATTATAAGGTCCTTTAATTAAAGTACGATTTTCTATATACAAAAAAATTAAACATGTTTTATTTTATCACAATGTTAGAGATTCCGTATGATTTTGAAATTCTATAGTGTTGAATCGTTTAATTAATTTTTATAAAAATTATTTCTTAACGTAGAATGAAAACTTGATATGTGTACAAAAGTATTATTACCGTTTTGTGAAAGATTTTATAGTACGAGGATTGTATGCGTAATATTGCCTACTGCAGGGAATATAATTGATTGTTTTTGACTTCTGACTGTGGTGGTGGGGGTTGGATGAAAAGGGGAGCGTGCCCCGTCCGAGTTTTGTGTGGTTTGTTGTGTGTCTTGCATGCCCGGGAGACTAATGAGGTGTAAGAAAGATGTGTTGTGTAGGAGCACTGGATTCGTTGCAGTCTCACTGGAAAGAGGTCGACTCTTCTGGCAGTGAGGCGAGCAGACACGAGGATGAGGACGGGCCCAAGCAACAGCAGTCGATCACCAACGTCCACTTCCTCATTGGTGGCGAAACGTAAGTCACTTTTTTATGTCAAGGAATAGTGCTTGAAATTTAGCTCTTTGATATAACAATGGAAGCTAAAGTAGCCTCGCGTTGAAACTTCTTAAGGTGCTGATTTAAAAGTGTTATCTTACCTACTTCAATAGCAGCACGAAAAACAGTTGAATTTTGGCACAACATCTAAATGTCATTGGTATTTCTCTCCCTTTTTTGTCAATCGAATGTCATCTATTATTCCACCTAGCTTGGAATTTAAGTGAATGGACGTATTGCCATTGTATTTCAGGAATGTATTATTGGGGAATACATTCCCTTCTCCATTTTCTTGGCGCTTGCGTTTGGGTGTAGGTATAACCAATCTGTTCAAGAATGCACTGTGGATGTTTATTTCCGTTTCCTTTGAAATCACGTGAAAATTCAAGCAAAGTGTTGTTTTAGTGCTCTGATTTTGAGCTGAAATTGTTGTGCAGCATTTTCTAAAAAGTACCGTCTCTTCTGTGGTGGGCTCAGGGACTCTTCTGCATGGATTCACAAGGTATTTTTAATCAGATTAAAATTACTTAGATACATCGCAATCATGACATATTTCTTGTGACCTTTTCAAGAAATTATTTTTAACTTGAGGAGGCTATTTGTTCCTTTGGGGACACGTCCGGTTGATAGCCTGTTGTATAAAACCATAGTAATATGAAATATAATATAAAATAGTTTTTTACCAAATAAAAACTCTGGTGAATGTTTAAAATTTTTAATAATATTTATTCATGGAAATTCAATTTTTTTACAGAAATAAGAATACAAAAAATAAAGGGCATTTTCCAGAGAAAAAATAATATCTATTTCATATTACTATTCTTAAGAATATGAACTACTAATATGTAAATATTAGAACAATTAATTATAAAAATAGCAGTTAAAAATAGATATTACTCCATTGACGTTCTGAAATGAATTGCAACATGATTACATTTTTCTATTTCAGAAGTCATTGGAATGAGGAACCGAAAAGCGCACGCACTCAACCTTCCAACCGGAGCGTCAGCAATAGCAACATAATCGCCGCCAATCCGAAACTATCTGGTGCCGTCCCCAGGTCCGCATCACACGAGGCCAACGTCACGGAAATAACAACCAACAGGCCCAAGGTGTCCTCTTACTCGGACAGCTCGCTGGACGCCCCCCTAAACAGACCCAGGTCAGTAATAACCAGGACGATAAAGGAACAGCAGGGGATGACCGTCGAGGAAGACGTCTACTCGACCGACTCCTCCGTCGTCGACGACGACATCAAGAAGAAAAAGAGGAAACTTTTCGGCTTCGGCAAGAAGCCCAAACCCAAGGAGTAAAAAAAAACCCCAAGAAACTTAATTATTCATGTCTTCCATTCACACCAACAGAAACTAATCTTTTTGTGTCCCTTCAATGGATTGAAAAAACGACGATTAATAATGCTTTATTATTACTATTATTACTTAATTGTGATTTTTTATTATTACTTATTAATCGGGGGAATGTTTCGCGTTCCTGTATTTTTTTTAATATTCCAGTTGTACTTACGTTTATATTAGGGTCGTTACAGACTGAGACACACCTGTGTATTCTATACCTGAAGTGTACTTTGATAACCTAATTTTTAGGTGTGCTTGTTTGAATCTCGAATCTTAAGCTCTCGTTTAGTTTACTTTATTTTATTTGTATCTCTTGCTACAAAGTAATAATAATTGTTAAGAGATACGGGCGGAGGTCATTCTCGGGAACGTTCTTCCACATTTTCTAGTTAGTGCAATAATAATCCTTTTATCCCTTTTCAGTATTTCTTGTTTAACTTAATGTGTATTAGCATTTCAACAGAGGTTTCTGCATTTGCTTACAAACTGGTTAACCCCTGGAATGAAGTGTCTAATTCTCAAATAGGAGAGTAACATGCAGGTGTTAATTAAAATCAAGGTGGTTATGTAAATTATTGATTTTTCCAGAAAAATTGTGACGGAACGGCCTATTTTTTAAAATATATTTTCTTGCCGATTTTTAAATATACTGGGCATTCTGTATTTTGTATTTAAAAAAACATTATACGTCTTTTTTCTGTAAAAAAATACAATATTCTAGAGAAGAAATGATATTAAAAAATGACGCTTTTGTTATCAAAAAATTTTACACATAAAAACCTCTTTGAAAATTTGAACACCATAATCAGCTAAGCACAGATCTGCTCTCTACTGATTACAAATAAAAGTTTGCAATTACAGAAACAACCAAATTTAAATTAAACATTTGGTAGTTGCTTTAATTTATTAATAAAATACTTTAATTAGTAGTTATGCTAGTTCATACGATTTGATTTCATTTCATTATTGGGATTTTGATTACATTTCTATCAACTATCATTATCAACAATTTAATGTTAATATATATTTTATCTGCTCTGATAGAGGTTTTAATGTAACATTTTTTGGCTGTATATTATCTTTTTACTGAAATAGGATTGTGATGAATCTTAAGCGGCGCACGCAATAATTAATCCATTCTTTTTATTGTTTCCTCTTTCTCCCAAGTGTTACTCCTATTAATTTTACTGCATTGATTTATTTATATAAGCGAGTCTGTTATATTACGTGTATCCCAATAGTTGCACAACAATTTATTTTAGTAGACATTTTGTTTGTAAACTTTAATTTTTACATTGTTTACATGTAATGTATATATGAAGGTGAACTTAGAAAAAGGTTATTTATTAAAAATATTATTTTTATGAATCTCTTGCGTTTAATTGTTTTTAGGAAAATCTTGATCCTAATAATTTCAATAGTAATAGTAGTGGCATTTGTTTTCTTCGATATTTACAGGTCTTTGTAATACTTGTCATGTTTAGAAAAGATTCGGAAAAAAAATTCAGCACCCACATCTGGCGTATAAAATTTTACAAAATGCTTTTGTCATGCGCAAACTTCAGCGTAAGATGAAAATATGAATGTAGAAAAAATATGAAAACTGCATTTCATTACACGATTATGTATTTTTTTAATAAAACAGGTGAAATTATTTTAAGACACGAGAAACTTTTGAGTAGATTTTACACCTAGATAGACTATGAAAACAGGTGAAATTATTTGAAAAGATACCAGAAACTTTTGAGTAGATTTTACATCTAGACGGACTGTGGAAATCCCGCCAGCATTAAATATTTGTGTATCTATGTTTATCTATCATCAATAATGACAGAACTGATGCCAACCATACTTGTGAACAAGGTATGTGTTCTGTGGCAACATCTATTTAAACTAATCTATGGAAAAAGCAAAAGTATAGCCAGCATATTCTACTTGTAATTAAGTTGTACATCTATGTTAACCAATCTGTAGATGATAGCAAAAGTATTCCCAGCATAAAATGTAATTACATAATTCTTAATCAACTGAAAATCCAGATGTATTTCTATTCATAGCCCTAAAAAAGTAACTGAGGCCTAAATTCTCTATGCTGAAAATATTTTAAATAATTTAGGAACCCTTTAATTGGAAACTTTGGATGCGGCACATCCAATGCACCACCAGTTTTCAAAACCCTATCTGTATTAAATCTATAAGTCATAATAGGAAGATATTAAACACATCTTTTCTTACCAGTAATATCAAATTTATAAAATATCTATGTATAGAACATACAAAAATAAAATCAAGTCAAAACATTTGGTTTGAAACTTATAGCACAGTTAAAAATCATTTCATGTACACGCATTCGCCAGCTATCCACGTAGAAACAAGCTCCAATTCGTCATCCAGAAAGACGAAATCAGCATCAGCTTCGAAATCTAGTGTGCCTTTCTGTTTTGATATACCCATCGCCAGAGCTGGATGTAACGATGCCGACTCTAAGGCATACACTTTTGAACATCCTAAATATGGAATAATACAAATTACCAACATTTTTTTAATAAATGTAAACCTACCTGTTGCTTTCTGGAACAACTGAACACATTGATTCATGGTGGCTATACTTCCACAAAGAGTATCTGTGTGTGCGATATAGGCCTTGCCTTCCCTAATTTCGATCGCCAATTGTCCAATATTGTGTTTTCCTTCCTGTAATCCCATTGCAGAAATAGCGTCAGTGACCAAAACCAAACCTAAAGAGTATTGAATTTTATATTCATCTGGATATCTATACACATAATGGTTTAGATAACCCATACTACATGTGTATAGTTTTTTGCAGATTCAGGCAAGCCAATAAATTAAGTTCCTGAATGATTGATAGTACAACTTTCAAGATTTTTATGACAGTTACCCACAAGCACAATGTTTGATTTGTATTATAAATAATACTTGTACATCTAGTTTTGACCTTTTATACAATATGAGTCCTACAAAAGTCGAAACTATAGTTGGGTGAAATATAATACATAATACTCTTTATTTGACATATGTAAACAATTTAATTGTACAAGCATAAAATAAAGTATTATTATTATTATAAATTAAACATTGTGTTTGTGTGTATTATACAATAAGTAGTGATATTAAATATCAAAATTTGTTTCATTTACAATTAAATGTATGAATTCATTTATTGCATTACTTTTTAAATTGAAAAAGCAAATACTTCACTTCGACTTTTACCGCAATGAAAGTGAGATTTCTGCATTGCATCTTAAGTGTTTCTTTTACCTTTAGGATGTGTTCTGTATGCTATCCGCAATGCAGCTGGATGAGTATGTATACCATCTGCAATGATGCCAAAATAAATTGTATTTCCCTCAGGAATGTTATCTGATGTTAACAATCCAACAAGGCCAGGATCCCTGTGATGGAACTTGAAGTAAAAATGTTACAATCCATTAGTTGGGCTAGTTACAGTTTAAGACATTTGATGAAAACAATGATATTACAAGTGGAAACGAAACAATTTGAAGCATGAACTTTACAGGCTTATATGAAGATTTCCTGTATATATTAATTTAGAATAAGACTCGACTTGTTTTGTTGTGAATTTGACATACTTTTAAAATGTAGGGTAAGTACCGTCACTGTAATGGAGGTTCATTGGCTTATTTTTCCACCACCATTTACCTCATTATCTGTCGGATGATAGGACTCGCCAATGCAATTTTAATAAACACATTCAATAACATATTTACTTACAGGTAACATGGCATTGAATAAATGGGTAATAAAAGTTGCTCCATGTTGAGCGGCATGCTCACCATCAACAAGATTTGCCATGGAATGTCCTGAAAAATAAACAAGAAAATAGGAGAAAACACTCGAATTCTTTACTTACCCAACGAAACAGTTATATTTCTCTGAATCAATTTCTCAATAACAATTGCAGAATTCTCGAGTTCCGGGGCCAGAGTGACTATTGACACATTTTCCAGTGTACCATAAGTGTCCTCTACTGTTTTAAAATCCTAAATTGTAGCAAATAAGACAAATGTATTGTACTAGAGTCAATAAAAACGTTGGACTATTTAAATGAGTTTTTTGTGTTAAAAAGCATCACCCCCCATCCAACAAGATAGCATAAATAAGAAGAGATCTTTGATATTAATATCAGCTAAAAACTAGTGGATATGCTCAAATCTCAACAATTTTAATTAAAAAAATTGTTCGGGAATAGTTTATATAGCGATTAAGTTATTATTATTTAAGGTTTGCTACTTATATTTAAAAAAAACTTACATTTTCAAATTGTTTAATAAACTGTGGTGGATGTGCCCCCTTTTTTTCCTTGTTTATAAATGGACCCTCCAAATGTAGACCGAGAATTGTAGCACCATTTTTATCACCGGCACGTCTTTTAATTTTTGGCACTATCTTATGATAAATCCCGTCTGGGGAAGTAACCAATGTAGGACAAAAAGATGTCACACCAAAATGCAATAGGTTTTTCGCTATTACACTGACTTGTTCTTCAGTCCTTTCAGTTATGTTAGAAAAATCAATACCGAAACCACCTGAAAATAATAATGGCACATAATCGAGCAGATAGTATAGTTGACCTGGATTTAAAACAGTAACTGATTGTATGAAATAAAAAACCTACCTACCACAACCTACCATTAATTTGCAGATCGATGAATCCAGGTGCAATAATTGCATCCTTGCAATCCACCAGTTGGTTGGCTAAAATTTTCTCATCGAAAAACACTTTCTCTGGGTTCACAATCTTCCCATCTCGCACCCACAGATCCTCCCTGATAATTTCATGATCTCTCAGTATTCTACAATTCCGAAATTGAATCAGTCTCTTGGACATACTGTATATTTTCTCTTATAAATAGCTAGTGTCAGAAAGGCAGCGTTTTCAGGTTAAACCAGCAGAGAAAGGTTCAATGACTTTACCACACTATATAAAGAGAGAGTTTGTAAAAACAACTTTTATCAATCCGTAGATAAGATAAAATAATTGTTTATTGGATAATAATGTGGTTTATTGATGATGCGGTAGGAAGTTATTCCTGTAAACATTCAATAGTTTTTCATGGAATGTAAATTATATTTTGGGAAAAATTACAGTTTAGGTACCCCCGCAAACACGCATGCGCCAATTTACGGAGAAAGTAAAAACATTAATTTTCCAACTTCAATAATCCTTACTTGATTGTGTCTCGTTAAACCATTAATTCCTCTATTAATTACTGTTAGAATCATAAAACTGGATTCAATCGTTAAAGAATTGCGGTGGCAATATTCATTATTCCGAGATTTCAACAACACGTTTATTTAAAAAGATTACAGGGTTATAAGTTTGGCGCTGAATTGACATTCTAATTATTAAAATCATCCTCCAGAATTACGATTTAGAAGCTTTTAAAAATCCAAACATATCACGTTCATATTTCTGCTGCCCTGCGCCATCTACTGGAAGATGGCTGAAGTGCCAAGTGGTTATCGCTAAAATGCTCCAACTATACTAAAAATACTAAATACCAAAGCCCGTTTTAAGATTTATACGATTCTAAATGAAATATTGTATCATTAATAGAGCACATTACTGGATTTTTACATTTTGATTATAGGTACAAAGTTCGAGGGTTTTGGCGCCACTTGCAAATATGCACCTATCAGTTCACTCCTTGTCCGACAGATGGCACAATCATTGCCAGAATTATTGAAATTTGTTTGCATTTTTAAACGACCACAACCAGTAAGGATTTGATGATTTCAATCATCATTGAAACGTTTAATTACAGTTAAGTCTGTTCAATGCTTCATTTTTGAAAACAATAATGACATTTTTCGTCTATAATTATGAAATCACATTACTCGCATCCAATTTATTTTAATAAAAATTATGTAAATGCCATTAATAACTTATAAATACGTTTTCTCGGAAGTCCCTCTGGTAATTGAAAAAAGTCGATAAATATGAAAAATTAAATCAGAAGACCCAATTTATCACATCAACATTTTCATTTTCAAATAATGACTAGATTTTAACACCAACTTTAACCATTAGGAGTTTAATATTTCTGACAGGTCAAAACGGTGTTTACTTAAAAACTGAGTTTATTATCATTAATAAATAACAAAATGAAATAACATTGCTTACGCTAAACGCAAAAATAGTAAAAAAAGCGACAAAAAAAAAACAAAAAATAAACGCTTACAAACTAAAAACTAGTACGAAACAAAAAGGTACACATTTTAGGCAAATTCACAAATGCAGCCGTTTACAAATGTAAATATTAATACGGAACAAAAGTACAAATTTTTAATCAATGTTACATAACATTTAACGCACAAATTAAGAGAGACGTAAATCATTTCATTTTATGATTAAATAATTTATACAAGTTAATAAAATGCCATACCTCGACAAAAAAAATTGTAAACAAACTTGACAAGTTTTTTAGAATACAAAATTAATACAATGAAACTATAGGTTATTAAATTTAAAATATTTTTAAAAAAGCAAAGGAAAATTTTTAAATTACTTAGAAAACTATGACGGATGAGTTTAATTGAACATGCATGTATAAATTACTTAACCAAAAATGTAAAAACCAATTTTGGTTTTGAAAAATAATGAATGATAAGTTGGCAGCTGTTTATAAATATTTATTCAAAAACCAAAAAACTTACAAATTAACAACCTCAGTACATTTCGAATAAATTAAACAGTTTCCAAAAATATGAAGCTTAAACAGCTCCTGAAACCCTGAATAACCACTGTTTTCGTAGAACAGAAGGCGATATACATGTATAATGAAAAATTTGGATTTCAGACAATATCAATATAAATATTCATATATAAATTTCATCAACAATGAGAGTCACTATATATATAAACTGGGAACATTAAAAAGTTGGCAAAATTGTAAATACAATACATATACAATACGTGTGTGTTTGTGGTAATATAAAAAAGAAAGTCGGAAAAAGTTGGGAAAACAACGGGGTTAAGCAGAGAAACAAGAGTGTGTGCTATTATTATAAATATTTATGCGGAGATAAAGTCCGGCATCGTTTCATTTTCTTTTCGGTAAATTGATTGTTTGATAAGAGCCCCGTCGACGGATTGCTTGAAGTACACGTAAATTGTGCGGGCCAACGGGGGCCCAATATTTTTATAAAAAACATCATAAATACGCCACAGCTCGACTGCTCTCACGAGGCGGGTAAACACACCACTTGCCGTACTGTAGATAACAAGAGACATGTACAGCAAGGTTAGAGGTTCTTAATCTATAATAATAGAGAAGGTTTGGGTTAGTTTTTTTTATGGAGAAGCGTGGTTTCGTAAATGTCCTTTTTATTACTATTATTATTATTATATGCGAGAGAAACTTCAACCAACCACCCACCTGCGCGCGCGCGCCTAGCTTAGCTTACTGGTTTTTCTTTTTTACGAATTTCAACTACGAGCCTATAGCGGATATTAAAGAGCTTTCAGCAACATTACTTTTTTTTTTACCTTAACATACTAAAAAAATCTTTGGAAAGAGTTAACAATTAATAATATTACTTCGAAAATGTATACATTTCTTAATTCGTTTATAATATAATATGACAGACTAAGACACGGTGATTTATTCGTTTATTTTTTTTAATCAATTTTTAGTTATGTAAATTATGTATTTATTATTCGACACGGAAATAATTGGTGTCTGAAAAACTCACGAGTCCCTGCGTCAGGCATACACGACGACGAACACTGGGATGGGGTTAAATGATATGTCGAACCCACTCACACTAAGATTTGTACTTTAACTGACTAACAGAGTCATATGTATGTATGTATATATATATTTTTAAAGTTTTCTGCACCTATATATACAGTACTAACCATGAATATAACAATTTTTAACACATCTTAACACCTTAGCAGTATATCCGCCAAGACCTACACTTTTGTGCACGATGTATTATTAAGTGGACATTTGTATTTATTACAATCATTGTGATGATTAAATCATACGATTTATACATTGGCAATTCTAAATGTAAATGTACCAAAACTATAAAAATTCTGGGAAAAGATTACAAAAAATTGTTAAACTTTTGGCCAGTACTGTACACACACACATTTTTTTAGTTTTTTTATGTATATATATATATTAATATTAAATATGTAAGGTGTGTCCGTACAACAAGGCTTGGAATGCAATCAACGCGGGGGTTGTTATTGCACTGAAAAACTCGTCGAAAAAATGAGGAAATAAAGACCGACTCACAACCATGTGTCTCGTAATAATATATAAATATATATATGGTCAAGTATGATTGTCCCCCACTTTCACGCCCGAAAACACTTAAGTAACCGACCTAGTTCTTTTTTCCACTTTTAGATTAGCCTCCCGAAACTATCTCTAACATACAGCACAACTCAACTAATCTAAACAACTATTTTTCAGAAAAAAATAATACGTGGAATGATATATATATAGATATAACAAACTCCTCACTCCAATACTGACTTGAAAATACTTATTGCTAGGTGAATCCTTCCTTTATATATAACACACAATCGAAGAAATTATAATAATAATAGTATAAACGAGAATACAAGAGTCATGTATATGGCTGTATACGAGTATATCTAAAAAATTGTTTGTACATACACTAAGACTGTGATTGTAAAATCATCAAAAATCTATCACATTAATTATACATTTTTTAATTTTTTTTTTCAAAAACAAATAGCCTTATTTACTTTTGATACATTGTCCCGCGCCTTGCGCTGGGTAAAAATTTAAAAATATAAAAGTTTATATGAGCAAATGCTATATGAAGTACAAGCGCGCGTGTGCGCGCTGAGTCCTTGCCTCAAAAAACACTACACTATTTGTTCTTTTTTGTTTATTTTTTCATTTTTACAGCGTCGGCTGCCGCAAATTCCCAATAGACACATGTTTATAACAAAGTGACATTAATTCATTTCCACTTCTTGCAACTTTTCCTAAGATACAAGCACAACCTTAAGAGATAAAATACACTTGATTTTATATGGTGCTATTTTTTATTGTAAAATCACTAAGATTAAAAAGATTTAACGGCTTTGATAGTACAAAGTGCTGGTCACACCTACAGAATGTATCAGGAGAAAAATCCTGATTCTGGAAGAAAGTATGCTTAAACACTCCAGCAGATAGTCGAGAAGAAGTTTTTGGCTGTTAATAAATCACAGTATTTGGGCATTGATACTCTACAGGCTGTGAAGATTGGCCAATAAAAAGCCGTAGTAAAAGTCAGGACAAGGTATCTACAACTGCACTGAGTAGATGATTAATGCCACTACTCACCAAACCTAGTTTAATAAGTTAGAACGAATTAACATTTTTAACTAAGATTTGAATGTACTTTGCTATAAACGTTTCCATTTAGGATGTTTTGCAGCAGCCGCCTATTAGTTGCGCGCGCAAATAACTCGGGCAAAGCGATATATAAGAGTGAGGGGTGGGGGACTCTCCGCGCACGCGCGTTCTGTCAATAGTAGTAGTGATATATATAAAATATTGGTGTAAATAATATTTGGTAAATAAATAAAAACTAAGCCTATTCTTAATATAACCCTACGTCAATTTGTTAAATTTGTGAGAATATTGACATCACATATAATTTTCGAAGAACAATCCTTCAAGAACGTTTAAATAGTGTATAAGATACGGTTAAATTTTTATACATAAACAATTCGAGGTTTTATGTTTTTTGCATTTTCAATATATTCATATTTGATATATAGATATATATTTTTTTGTTTTGTTATGTACATATAATTTTTAAAAACTCTTGTGAGCGGTGTTGGCGAGCGAGCCGTGATGAAAAAAAACTTCCAAAAAACTGAGCAGCCGCAACGCCGCACACAAAATAACAACGACAGACTAAGGTCACAACTTATCCTGAAGATACTATTATCACAGGCACGGTTACTGCGACCCGCTACGGACCACAGAGATTTCAAAAAATCTGAAGAACAGACGAGAAAAGAAAAAAACGACACGCATCCTACCAGAAAGAAAGTAATCGCATTGGAATAGACCGGCGGCGGCGCGTCTCGGATTGCGTTATAACGAACACTCACAAGCCGAACCTACTGTACGTGTATTAGGCTGCAACCTTAGGACCTAAACCTAGATGGCACTGCTCCAGACGCCGCCGGGAGGAAACGCTACCAACCTGAGTACGTAAAAAACACTCGCGGTGTTACGAAAAAAACGAAATAGAGATACCTTGTTTGAGTTCGAGTTGAGTGTTGCTGGAAAAAGCTATCTATCGGATCTTTTATTACTCTCGATTTTGGTGTAATGATTTTAAAAAATGAACCACTAAAAAGCTACTGTGCTTGAAAATTTCGACACTCAACTCAAGCTATATGGCGCATTTTTCGCGACACCTGCATGCGAACTAAAAATGAAACAACGAAACAATATTCACATTGTGCAAGAAAACAAAGAACAATTTCAAAAAATGCGCACACGCACTCACACAGAGAAACATCCATTCGCACAATTAATTTACTAATTGACACACTGAATAATATTAATCAATTATCTCTATTCAATAAAACAATATTTAGGAACCATATTATGCCTGCTGCTAAAACAACGAATATACATACAATTTTTCCAGGGGGGAAACAATAAAATATAAAACATATATAAAAAAAAAAACAAACTCAACATAAGCGGAATACGTACGTATGCGTGTGTATAAATAAACTTTGGATAACTCTTCTTCTAAAGCTAACGGGGGAAAATGCTTATTATGAAATTTCTTACGAAAATAATATATATGTACTACTAAAATAAAATCAGTTCTGTAGATAAAGTTAGAGATCATACTACTTGCGATGGGGCTCTAGAGGATGTACAGCGTGTTGAGCACCAGGACGTGGTGGTTGTTCTTGGCCAATGTCACCACGTAGCCCTCTGATGTTATTTTCAAGCCGCAACAGCGAGACACCTGGAAAAAAAGTGTTAATATTGCCACCGCATGGTGAATACACGAGAGAAAGAGACGATAATGATTAAAGAAACTGTTTACCCGATTGAATGAATATTGAGGGAAATATGTGAGCTGTCTCAACATAAATTTAATCAGCGCATGATCAGGGCAGAAGCGGATTTTTCATTTCTTTTGCAGTTTTCTTAAGATGCAGGGTGACATCTTAAACTCTAAGCTGATATTAAAGTAATAATCATGTTCTTGACCTTGATAATAATAAAACAACTTGCAACTGCATAAGCTTACCTTAACATAAGGGCACTCGAACTCTGATATCAGTGAGCCATCCCTCCCGAACACCGCCACGTGGAAGCGATTCCCGTGTGAGTCGCCGATGAGGACGTCACCGGCGTCTGATATGTCGATACCGTTCGGGTAACTTGTGATATTCTCCCACCCGATGCGTCGGACATAGTTGCCATCTTCACTGAAGACCACCACATTGTGCCCTTTGAAGTCGCACACGTAAAACTCCTTACCTGGAATATAAAAGTACAACCGTCGCAGTCTTTTGTTGAAAACCTACTTTTCGGCAAGCAAACAACACATTTAGTTGATAGTAACACAAACGTGTATAAACCTTCTTCCGAGGAAAATTTCTAAAAATCCACTTAACACATTCGCAGCCGCCGACGCGCTAGTGCGTCGGACTTTACACTTGCGTATATGCAATCGCAATTGTAGTGGCAGCGAACGTGTTAAACAAAATCTACTTCTACAAAGAAGTATGGTTTAAATACTTTTCTCTTTTGACTAGTTGAGCTGTTATAGTTTATATCAGTAAATCACGGCATCTGAAACTTACAGGGTGCAAATCCAAAGTTTTTGAGAAAAGCTAGCATATTGAAAATTAGTGGACTAGTTTATCTTAGGTTAACCACTAGCACCGAGGATTTTTTATACTTTTAAAATTGCAAAACATTATTTTATTATTGTGACAGCAATCTGCATGCCTTACTGTCAGAAAACAGGACTAACTTGTTTCTTTTTTACCATAACACATTTTAAATGCTACTCACCATGTATTGCGATATCAGAAGGTTCCCTCATGTAATCACTGCAATCGAACCAGCGTATTAAGTCACCGTTCTCGGAGATCACAAAGACGGTGGGGCTGACGCTATCCACGGCGACGATCTCGCCCGTCGTGGTGACGCCCAGCCCGGCCACGATGTCGATGTAACGGATTGCGATCTTCTTCAAGAAGTGCCCGTTCTTTGTAAAGATCTGCATGCGCGACCTCTCGTTCCCCCTGTCGCACACCACGTACTTCCCGCTCGACCGCATCACGGCTACCTTGCGCGGGTACCAGAGCTGCCCTTCGTCCTTTCCGGCGACGCCAAATTGGAACTTGAAAGTACCGGTCTTCTCAAACACCTAAGAGATTTATTTCACCATAAACTAGTGATCATCTCGAACATAATAATCCTGGCATAAGAAATGCGATGAGGTATCACCGATAAGAGCTCTGCTCGGCACGGTAGTGAAACTTGATCCGAGTTGGGAGTTTCATACCTCTCAATAAAAAACACAGTAGTTTATTGCAAAACCCTCAATTCCTTTACCAAACAAAGTTGAAATATTTGTTAAATTGAGGCCACTCTCAAATGATATGATTAGGTTTTGAAATAAACAATTTTGCCAACTAAAAAGTCAGATTTTCAAGGATAGTGCGAAATAATCGTGAATAGATTATATAAGCTACACTATTTTCAATAAAGATGCACCTTGTTTTGCACTGCTGTTTATTATAAATACAAACCCCAAGTAAAACTTAGACCACCATGTTGATAATAATTATTACAAAATTATAAATAGGGATACTCAACATTTTTCTGGATATTTATAATTACACAGTAATCTCAATTTCCTGCCAATGAATATAATGTGCCATCGAGACAAATGGAGGCTAAAACAGGTTGATGGCGGGGGAACAATAACAGCAAAAACTTGTGAATAAGTTGTACTATGACAGCTTTCGCTGCACCTTTAATCCAAACTCAAGATTGTACCAACTAAATATTACTTACTTGAATACGGTGATTGTTAGTGTCGGCGACGACTATGTCTTCCTCTAAACCTAGACAGAACCCGTGCGGGGAGTTGAACTGGCCCTTGCCGGGTCCCAGCTGTCCGAACTTGCAGCGAATCTGCATGGGGCTGACTTTGGCGGCGCGCGTAACGTTTGGCTGGCCGCCCGCTTGCTGCACAAGGGAGTTTATCGGGTCGGGTAAAATATCGTCCGGAGTGGAAAGCAGCGGAGATGTGGAGGAAGAGACTGCCCCAAATCCATTCAATAAGTTATTTGTGAGTGTTAGGGAGGAGACGGGGGAATTTGGACGAACTAACATATTGGAACCATTCGACATACCACTATCTATGAAGAAATGAAATGTTTATTAGGGCCCACATTGATCATACAAAAACGTCACAAGAAACACACACATCGAGATACATTGTTTTTTCTTTTGGTACATTTATGAGTAATGATTGGAGGGGGAGAGCGCACCTGCATGTCTTTTTGGCATTGGCAATTTTTGCTAATGAAAATATTTTCTTTCTCACTAACAGAGACAATTATGCACGGTAATATATAATGATCCGAAGAGTTTGGATCTGTGCAAATTGACCCATTTCTCCAACCGAAAGCCATATAAGAGTATATTTCCGGTCTAGCTTAGCAAACATTGTAATAACACGTTTTACAGACTGCACACACAAAATGAAAAAGAACAAATAATATTGCTCGTAGCTAATTTAAAAATTCTAGGGTGACACTTGGTTTTCAAATCCAGTGCTTACGGTTGAAAAGTAATCATAACTATTATTTTAGTTCGCCCCATATTATATCCTATAAAGGTTTATATTGTTATAACTCCGTTAATTACGGGTGTGCGCTCCCCTTTTATGAATTAATGGTAACCTAAGCTAATTCCACCAGTTGTAATGATTTGGAAATTGATTAAAATTACCTGGGTTATTGTAACCTCCAAGCTTGGCGAGCGACTGCAGATTCTTATAAGCGGTATCCGTGGTGAACAGATCGGAGAGAAACGGCTGCGTCGGGGAAGTAGCGGTGCTCGCGCTGGTCTCGGCAAGACTGGCGAGTTGAGCAATGTTGTATTCAGCGATGCTGGAGAAACCCTGCAGCGCTACGGGGTTCATCTGCGGCACCGGCGGTGTCTGCGCCAGCGACAAGCTCTGCAGGTTCGCGCTCAAGTCCCCATCGAACGATGACTGCATCGATGTCGGCAGCGAGATGGGGCTGCTGTTCGACAGCGACCCGTTGGACAATCCCGGCGGGCCGTTGATCGTCAACGGAGGCAGGCTGACCGACAACGCCCCGTTCTCCTTCGGCTTGGCGTCCTGGCTCTCCGTGCGGAAGCTCCCGTACGCAGTCTTAACAGCATTTTCGAAATCCTCGAAGTCCGCCAGGAATTCTATCGAGTATTTACAATCAGGCTTACTGGTGTTCTTAATTAGGTTAAGCAATTGGGAGCCAACTACATTACGCAGGTACATAATTTCGGCAACGGTGCCTATCTCCAGTACACGCGAGGCGTACTTGCAGGCGTCCTCCAGCATGCCAATGTTCTTTCCCACTTTCTGGGTCATGTCCATGACGTTCAACTCCCTTTCCCGGTACAACCGGTTAAGTTCTTCGAGCGCGCCATCGCGGCACTTCTCCAAGACGGCCTTGTAGCTCTGGTACGATTCGTTGATCAGGTCCCGTGCAGCACACCTCTGATTCGCCAGCTCTTCTAGGCTGCAGTTGAGCTCACTGGACGACTTCAGCATGACGTCCACCTTTCCCTTTGTGTCCTCGAGCATCCGCTCCAGCTCCTGCCGGACACGCAGCTCGGAATCCAGTATGCCATCGTACTGGTGCCCGGCGGTGGTGTTGTGCTCGGACTTGACGCACTCGCTGCACACGGGCACTTTACAGGTACTGCAGTAGTAAATAACATGCTCGGTGGTGTGCTGGGGGCACACAAGCGGCTTATGTATGGTTATCTTCTTTCCTTCCTTGCGCATCTCCTCCAGGGAGACGACAGTGTGCGTCTCGAAGAGGCGCATGAAACGGTGGGCGGTGACGCAGTTGCTGCAGAGCAGGTTGTGGCAGGTCGAACAACGCGACACCGCCACCTCTTTTGCGGTGCAGCTGGTGCACTGCAGGGTTACGGAGTTCGTCACGTCGGATATATTGGTCGTCATTACGTCCAACGGAAGCGAGGCCAACTTTTTCGTCCCCACCTATACCACAAGAATGAAGATGTTAAAATGTCCTCTGGAAATATTTGGATAGATGATGGAAAAATTAATTTAAAAAAGCTGTTGGATTATGAGTCAACCATTACAAAAGGAATCATCTTCTGGTAGTGGAAAGACACCTACAGAGATTGGTGTGATTCAAGCTTAACCCGTTTTTTCCCCAATTACTTTTCTTCTAATTTACTCGTATTGGTTAAATACCAACGATTAAATCATAATGTAATAATACATTTATTTTTTTTAATGCACCTGTGTGTAGAATAAGTGCACAAGCAAAAAAACTCGTGCGATCACACGTTTTCCTATAATTCGGGAATAAATCTAATGTTCCCTTTTTGGAACACCGGGAAAAAACGGGTTAAACCAATGCTCTAAGATGGCTAGATGCTAAATAAGGACTTAAGTGGAACATGTCCTAGAATCTAGAAGTAACGATTACTTCAGCCTTCTCAGGAGACAAATCTATATAAATCATTTCAGAAAGTCTTCTTCCAGTGCCTTTGATTTATGTCAATAAATATTCTAAATTATACTTTTAGCATAAAAAAAGAACACACAAATCAATATCTTTATACTGATCATAGTTGGCCAAGTAAGAAACGAATTAATTTTGCGTTTAGAGCTCTTCAAAATTGAAATTAACTTACCTGGCGAAGTAACTTCAACTCAAGTTCTTTAGTCTCAGTCTTATAGTAACATAATAGATGAACAACAAGTCCTATTAAAACATTCTTACAAAATTTTTATACAAGCAAAAACCTTAAAAGATTACTAGAAACTATTCCACAATTCTACGACAAGGAATTGCTAAAAAAATTCTAGACAAACAAGGAGAAACTATTTTCCAATTTTTAGAAACTTTAAAAAAATGGACCACCATTATACAATTCTTCGATCCATAGTTTTGATGAAAGCGTAATTACCAATTATTGTAGGTACAACTATTCTTCACTTCGGAAACTGACCAACTTTAGTGTTTAAATAGTTAATCTTTAGTCCTTAAGCAACACGACAAATCTGACTTACCTTAGTCTCCTGCTCGCACAAGGGGCAGACAATGGCCGTTTTCGATGATCCAGCATCACCACCCTCATCAATCAGTTTCTTGTCTAAGCAGCGTTCGCAGAACACGTGCAGACATGATAGCAATCGCGGGATTGTTAATGGGCCGCTGTAAAGAAAAGGAAAAAATAATGACAATGATGTGGAGCTTGTAGATCAGTAATGTTAATCCTTTTGTATTGGAGGTTAAAAAATTATAAATTCCAAATTTTAAACATACATGATATTTTTGGTGTTATTTGTAGCCCCAGGGATGACAACAGGACAGTGTTTATAATTAAAGTGACCACCATAGCGGTTAGGGATTAATTAGCTAAATAAGTTATGACAAATTAACGATTACCAAAATATTATAACATAACCTCTAAATAAACGTACATATTTTTTGCGTGTTATATTTGCGGTCCAAATACAACAGGATAGTATTTATGATTAAAAGTGACTACCACAACGGTTAAGAATTAATTAGCTTATTAAGTAACGTCAAATGAGCGATCATTACCAAAATTTTATAAAATAACCAGTAAATAAATAAATTGTGCTTTACTTGAGGAAAACATTGCTTTCCAAAGATCATTCTGTTTTTCTCTCTACAATTCGAGATAGATTGTCACAAAACATCTAATTTAATAAAATCACTTACCCGCACAGTCTACAATTATCGGAATCACTCAGCAGGGAATCCTCCAACGGGCTGGCGTTGCCGCTCTTCACCCCATCCCCAAACATGGTGTTCGATAGGTCCCCGAAGTCGTCCTTCCTCTCCATGAAGTCCTTGCCGTCAGGAAAATCCTGCAGGACCGCGTTCTCCATGCTCCCGCTTCGATGATGCTCTCGTGCTCGCTCGCTTGTGCTCGAGTTCCTTGGTGCGCACGCGTTTCTTCAACTTTTCGTTTAATAAATACTGTAGGCCTGCTTCATGAAAAGTTAATCCCAAGAAAAGTTCATCTGGTGAAAAGAGACGGAAATATTAAAGCCAAGAATTTTGTTAACCCGAAACAGGCTTTTTGGAGAGGATAATGCACGTGAGAGCTTCACAAGGTTTTAATCCCTTCAGAACCTGTTTAGAAAAATCAATTGTTCTAAATAAATCTTATGCCTTACAACATTGACTTGCACTTTACAAACACAATGATCAATAAAATAGGTTTGGCATGCATCCTTTAGCCTTGTTTTTTATGTATATATGTTATCATTTTGTCATCCTACCGCCTTTGAAAAAGGTGGATGTACATATTTTAGACAACCAGTCGGTTAAAGGTGCACAAATGCGATTTATTGGAAGCTATGAGGAGTCGAAGTTACCAATAATTCTTATTAAGTTCTGGAAGAAGTTGAAATATTCCTTGGCAATTTGATTAGATCAACAAAAACACAGTTTCTTTAAAACTAGATGAACCCCATATTCTTTTAAAGAAACTTGTAGGAAACAACAAATATGTTGCAGTAGCAAGTATCTGAAAGAAACTTGAAGAACTCACAAATACAATTGGATTGTAAAGATTTCTGAAATTGTTTAGAAGTTAAGACAACATTTTTGTAATTATGAAGAGTCCAGGAGCTGCATTAATGGTAGCAGCCAGAAAAATAATAGTAATAGACTTATGTTTAGTATTAAGGTTAGTAGATTTATAAATTTATTTTGTAAGATTGTTATAACATGGTGTTTCAAAAAGAAAATAATCGTAGTCGCCTATAAACTAAAATGTGCATGTCTCTAACACTTTTTTTGCAGAATGGCCACCATTTTTGATGTTAAGTATCTGAATGTTAAATCAAAGATGTGTTTATTTCAATTCATAGGCGATTGCGATTGATTTCTTTTTGAAACACACCATATACAATTGTCTTCCAAAAATAAGATCAATTTTAAAGGAGTTTCTTGTTTTAATTACTTTTACTAACAGTACCAAGCAGCTATTTAAGTTTCACCACAGATTGTGGCATTTACCATGACAGACATGTATATATGGCTGTCCGATGATAGTACAATAAACAAACTTATTATATTGATGCCCTGTTAGGCTGTCGGTTAACGAGAAATAACACTAGCTAGAAGATATAAAATACTGACACATTAAACAAAATAAATCAATTATTTGAAAGATATTTGTAGTTAATGCTCGTTTAGTTGTTTAGTAATTAAAAACTTGGTGAATATTCAATACTGTTTAAGAAGCTTAGTTGCACACACAAAATTCACCACTTGAAGGATCGCATAATCAATGGCCGGTTAGGCAATGCATAACAAATACTATTAGTACCGCTAATACTCTCATAACTATCTGATGACACAATTAAAAAACTGACAGCAATTTCAAATTGCGACAACCTCTCTATAATAAAATACTCCACAGACATTGTGTCGAGCTGAAAATATTTGAAGCCACAAAAGATTTTCAATTTGAACTACTGCAATGATTACGAAGTAGTATTCATAATCAGCAATACACTCCCAAGAAGATACGCACCCATAGTTGCAGACTCGGAGGTAGGTAAGTGAAAAGATGATTGTATAAGACTTACCAAACTGTACTAGTTCAAGCACCATTTTGTCACTATTGATGATACTAAACTGAAGCACAACTGTATGTTGATGAACACTTCGGATGGCGGAATGAATGAATGATTTTAAAACAAATAACACACTTAAAGCAGGTATTTGCAGACTTACCGATGTAACACTAGTAATTTAAAGGTAATACGGAACACACACTTCACACAGTGGTTGAAAAATGCTTATAAACTGCATTGGCGTTGAAAATTGTGATGAATGCACTTCAAAGAAGGGAAAGAACCTGCCATTAAGAAGTAGAGATTTGCAATCAGCAAGTGGAGCACTTCTATTTAGAGATATTGAGCAGGGCTGACAGCAAGTGGTGCATTAAATTGATCTGCTCCTGCAATGCTGAGAAATCCACAAGGTCAACCCCCAGCACCCTGTGAGCTTTTTCAAGCTCACCTTGTATACACCGTCGGCGAACGTATCGAAACGACCCCTCGGGCTGGCCTGGACCGGGGCCACGGTGCGCCTCCGGCGCGAGCCCCGACCGGTGCCCGTTTCGCCGAGCCCCAGGGCTCGATCCCGTGCCGGATTCTCGTCGAAAACTTACCACTGCCATGACGAGGAATTGTTTAGCAAATGGCGCGTCTCTGCGTCTGAGCACAAGGGCATTGGGTGAGCGCGGCGTGGCGGGCGGCGCGCGGGGGGAAATATCCGCAAGACCCAGGGACTTTTATTCGGGACGGAAAATGGAGGGAAACAGGGAATCCGAATCTAGGGCAAACGCTGCGAACACATAACCTGTCGTACCGTGGAGGTAAACACCGTGGGCGCTGTGAAATTAACCTGCAATCGGTGGGAATTAATGAGGAAACGTACCTGCCGCTCGGGGAAGCTACTTAGTAAAGCGAAAACACGAACTGTTAAAACGACCAATTGTTTACTGTCAGTTGTTTGCATGTTTTTTTTCACGCGTTCTTGATTTCGCGCGTCTTTTCTTTCAGCCGACCACATACGGCCACAGACTGAAAATAAATTACAACCGCCTCTTCGTGTATTTAGCAATATTTATTTTAATTGTTAATGTCTCTTGGTAAGAAATTATTTCTAGGAAAGTTCATTCACGAAGAAAACACCAATTCTTTATTAATATCTAATACAGTGTATTACTAACTAAGTTAATTGTTTGATTAATTATTCAATAAAGTAGATATTTTATATTACCATTCCTTAAGTTTAACAATTATTTTATAACAAATTAAATTAAATATTTCAATGTGGTAACGTAGGCAACCTAACTTGCATAAATTATGAAAACGTTCTCTATGGTTTTCCCAAACTCATAGATAATTGTCCATCCATAATATCTTTCTATGGATTTGTGTCGCGTATATTGGGTTGCCTATACTTAATCCCATAGATAGGCGGTAGAGGATGGTACAATGTGGTTATTGCGGGTTTGAAGATTATGATTTGTGCTGCTCGTATTGTAACGCAACTAAAATGTGTTTTTAAATGGAATTCAATTTTTTTTTTAATCGTACAAATTAGACCGATTGGTGTTGGAATTAAATGTTGACGTTGTTGAAATCATAGAGGTTACCAAGTAAATATGAGAAAATGCACGAATTGATGATAGACAAGAAAGTAAATGCTCTTGTGTAAGTACCTTTATGTTAAAAGTACACAACAAACAAGTAACAAGTAGCGTTGATAAAATACCAATATTCAGCGTAAATAAAAATAAACACGATTACTGTTGAAAATTTGAAAAAATCGCCTAAGTTTTGGTGGATTCGCCGGGCGAGACCAACATTATTTTATTTAATTAATATAGAAGAATACATCGGGACATCAAATAAAAAATAGCGACTCTAGGCCAAGGTGTGAACTGCTACGAGGAAAGCGCGCTTATTTCTAATACTAAAGTTTATCCCTGAGAACACATTATATTAATTTATGAGCTGTTGAACTTCATCGTCTTTATTCTGAACTGGATTTTTCTCTTCGGTTAAGTGACATGGAATCAGTAACGATTCGCGGGTTTTTTTCTGGTCCCACAAGATAGGTGCGGTCACGCAGCCAGCCGTCTCTGCAACTGACCCTACCTATCTGATTACCACCTCTTGTTCGGCCGTACCAGAAAAAACCCCGCGAACCGTCATTGCATGGAATTATAACGTGGACGTTCAAATCTTTTTCCAGTGGATTCTGGTATTCTTTGAATTTAAAATATTTGTGGAAAGGGCGTTTTAAAGGATATGTTTTTAAATTTTAAAGCAATCAAGATTTTAAAAATGCCGATAATATTATAGGATTTTGTTAATTTAAATAATTTTATGATTTTACAGGATATTAAACTTCTATAAATTTACAGGATTCTGTTTATGCAATTTTATAGGTTTCTGTAACTTTATAGGTTTCTGCAATCTCATAGTGTTCTGCAAATTTATAGATTTCTGTAATTTTACAAGTTTCTATAATTTTGCAGGTTTCTGCAACTTTATGGTTTCTGTAATTTTATAGGTTTCTGTAATTTTATGGGTTTCTATAATTGTACAGAATTCTATAATTTTATAGGTTTCTACAATCGTACAGGATTTTATAATTTTATAGGTTTCTTACTACATGATTAATTAATTTCTCACTTAACCCGTGGTGAAACATAATTATATCTTTGATTAATTAAAACACTTGGTTTTGTTTCACTGATTTTATTTTTCTCTCCGACTAGTTTCGACCTTAGGTCATTCTCAAGGAGATATGTACAAAATTAACATCCACTGGTATTTATACAGGAATTTAAAAAAAATCAGGTAATAAGGGCCGTCGGAGAGAAAAATAAAATCAGTGAAACAAAACCAAGTGTTTTGATTAATCAAATTTATAGGTTTCTATAATTTTATGGAATTCTATAACATTAAAGTATTCTATATCTCCATGTTTTTTTTTATTATTTTATAGGATTCTATAATTCAATAATTACAGAGAATTCAGCAATTTTTTGAAAGGTATACAATTTACAAATCGTTTTTTAAATGTTATAGAAGTATGCAATTACACGAATGTTAAATTGATACATGAACGTATCGATGAGTCATCAGCGGCGGGTCGTGGATTTCCGTAGGTGAGGCAAAGACAAAGATGTCGCTCGTGCTGCACTACTTACTCTAATAGAGGAAGCAAATATTCCATTGATTTTTCGGTCAAATTTTCTTCCGTTGCCTCACCGCCGAACATCAACGAGCCGCCGCTGTCAGCTATTCATTTTCATTAAACTAAATCGAACAAATAGTAGCAGTAGTGCAACTATGAAGTTATGGGGCCTTTTGTAGTATACTGCACAACATATTATTATGAAAGTGCTGCATTGTTCAACGAGGGAAACATTTCAAACACGATCGCTAGCGAATGCTGAAAATAATTTCTCGAGCTGAACAATGGGACTTTAATAACAAGTTGCGTATAGTGTTTTTTCCAACGTCACAGTTTCTAAATATAATTCGTAGGATTTGCAAATATTCAGTGAATTTTATTCTTCTTTTTGTTCAAATCGAATGCAAGAAAATCCATAATGCAAAATCTTTTCTCTGTTCTATAAATAATCTAAGTTGCCTAAACTACTATTTTTCCACGCTGTTTCTGCCTTACCCTCTATTTTTCTCTTCATTCTACCTTTGCAATCACTGTCTTTTTTCACCCTTTTACCGTTTCACTTTCTTACCTTAACCTTTCTACTGGAAGAAGTACTAGAACGATATTGCTAAAATTGTATAGTGTTTGTACATCGACATCATCAAGAAATTTTGTTATTTGTTTAGTTTTCATTTCTTCATATTTTTTGTAAGTTGTCTGTCAGTCCGTATTGTTTCCATTTTGCGTTTCCGTTCACTTCTTCCATTCCCACTTTTCTTGCTACGTTTTGCTTGTTCTGCTCACTGTCATCAAACTCCATTATATCTACTGTATCTATTTAGATTGCTTATACAATCACAAATCTTTCGTCGTTGCTTTAGACCTACTCTCATGAGGTTTTTGGCTTGCTTTTTGAGTGATTTGTAGTTTGTGTTGGCACTCACTCCGTTGTGGGGCACCCTGTATACATAACAATATTTTCCTATTATAGAGTCGCTAATTATGTACAACTTTTATATAAATCATATTTTCCTAACTTAAAGAAGGCCAAAAAGTTACTTTGACTCTTCGCATTTTTCAACAATGTCAACAATTCATTTATTTATTTTCAAACTTTACAATTTTACAAAAATGTATAGATCTCGGTATACTTGTCATCGCTCGGAGGTGGAAAATCGTGTCAAACAATTTCATTTTACTCTTTGTAACCCTTTCGAAACAAACACTGAACAGGCATGTGGAATAATAATACAGAACAAGCAATGACGGAACAGTATTCGCAGTTTTGTTATTCAGACAAAATTTGTTATTAGCGTTACACGTTGGTGGCCGAGTGAGCACAATTCAAACCGTATCAATGTTTAATGGTTCATTGAAAAGTGCACGCAAATGCACACTGCATTGACTTTAATAGCGACAGTAATGTATTTTCCGACGAAAAAAAAGGGCGAAAATATTGACCATATCAGTGAGAAATGTGTTTGGGCGAGTCGGAAAATATGTCCTGCCATTTATTTCCATTCATTGCGGACAGAATTATGGGATGTGGGTATGGACGTGCGGGCTATTATAATTACTGATAATAATAATGCGTCGCTAGACAAAACAGGATTAATAATTGTGTTTGTTTTATAAATATATTGTGTTGAAATAAAAAAAATACGTAATAAACAATCAATTACGAATTATTTATTGTCTCTCTGTCAAACGACAACTACAGACATGTTTAGATCTTATTATATCTCCTCAGTACAGTGCATTCGTTAATCAATTACATCTGCAGAATTAATAATTGCATATTTTGTTTTTTTTTTCTTGAATTTTATTAGAACGAAATAGACCTTGAATATATAACTCCCCAAATTCTAAATGTGATTTTAATCCAAGAAAAACAGTAAATATATAAAAATTTAACTTTTCTGCAACAAGTTAAGGGTTGATACAACTACATATACCATAGACATGGCATGATTTTCTAAATTATACATATATAGCATATTTTACCAAAAGCTTTTCAGTTCTTCGGAATACACACATATACACACACGCACACATGCACAGCCACAATTTTTTTTCCAGAAATCTTTGAAATCGCCCCCGAAAGGGACCTGAAAACGGACATTTCCGTAAAAAAAATCGTAACGCAGAAAGTAAAAAAAACATCAATGCACATTGTTGCAGAATGTAGATTAATAAAATTAAAATTATTATAAGGCAGAAAGACTGCTGATAGTTGGTAAAATCATATCAACACTTTTAATAATAACGATGTGTATGTAAAAGTTGTGGAAAGAAAGGAATCTATTTCTAGGGTTTTTCGTGTTCTATATAGACTCTCTCTCTCTCGTCCAATGTAGGTTTAAATTTATGTAACAACAACAGCGTATTATTATTTTTAGCTATGTACTATGTACTATTTCCCTGCGTACAGATGTTTACATGTGGCTGCATACCATCTGATACAGTGACAGCTAGGAGCAAAAAAATATTTATTTTTTCAAACGTAAATAGATTCTGTCACCAATTCAACTATGCAGGCTCGTGTAGATTACACAAATAACTGATCTTTTCGTCATTGACAGATCATCGATTTCGAATAGATATTACGCAATTTCGTGTATCTGTAGCGCTTCAATAAATGACGTTGTGTGATTATATAAGTGATTTGTAGTTCAATTTATTCGTCTGACGGATTGACGGGTATTAATACAGTCCGAGGCAGGAATTTCAATTTAGTGAAAGAAATTTATTTCCGCTAATCGCGAGCGTTTCGCGCTCGCGCTCGTAAAGCGGCGACTATTAATAACATTCAATCTGGTAATACTGGCACAGAATATTCATCAAACTTATAATAATACGAATTAGCTAACCAAACTACATTAATAACATGAGCATGTTTATATATTATTCCGCATTCTAAGCGTGTATTACAACTCCGCGTCTTAATTTCGCACAATACGTATAAACAATTGTGGCTCTATTTATAAAGCTGCTTCGGCCCTGGAAGTTTCCAGCAAGTTTTCGAGTGTAACAACAGCAAGCAACTGAACGTTACTTGTTATTCCGCCCCTCTAATTCCAGTTACATTAAAACGAAAACTAGAACGAAATAAAATAAAAATAGCCGCCGTCGGTAACAACGTGTAATATGCATAAGTGAATACTAAGAAATAATAAAAATCTATTAATATATACGAACGTGAAAGTTATAACTCGCACAATTATAACTACATTACTAATAGTTCACGTGATGTGAGTTAATGTTTTCTTTAAGAATTCATGTTTGACGGCTGTAGAAAAGGCAGAAATAGTTAAGTAATCTAGTAAATTTGCTTTATTAAGATTTCAGCGTGTTAACTTTCATTTTAGAAATTTAACAGAATGGATTTAATAAAGGTACCATCTAGAATTATTTAGCCATCAATTTCAGTCACCAGCGCATCCACCATTTTGCATTGACTAAATTTCTAAGTAATCTCCACTGATTTACAGAAAATGGATAACAATTCATAATTAATCAAATAGCAGTGCTGCTATAGTAATAACAGTAACTTAGGATTTAATCGAATTTTTCGATAAGACATCTATGGAAACATCAATTTTCAAAAAATCAAAAGTCAGCGATAGGCCTAGTTTAGGTTTGATATTTTCGGCCACTAATGTTCTATGGGGCTTTATTAATAATATTAAGTGATAAAAAAGTTACACATAATTTTCATTTTCATTTTTAAATAATTTTTTAACTTAACACTTTTATGAAATTTGGTCAATCTTCAAAAAATTAAAAGTCATGTCTAGTTTATGATATATTTTCGGCTTTGCATGTTATAACGGGCTTTATAAATAATGTTAAGTAATAAAAAAAACACATAATTCTTCATTTTTGTTTAAATAATTTTTTAACTTAGAACTATTAGGAAATTTGTTTTTGTTTTTTGCTTTTTATTGTCTCCGTTACGAAGTACGAGAAAGTATTGTGATAGTGAACATTTTTTCAATTTTTTTTAACGGAAATGTCCGTTTTGGGGTCCCTAGATGTAATTTCATCAATTTCTGAAAAAATATGTGTCTGTGTAACTAATAAAGCAATTGATATGAAACTTTGAACATAAGTCTTATTTGATAATTCGAAGAACTGAAAATATTTTGGTAAAATTTCGTACACCGGAAGTGGGTATTTACCTTAACTGTTTTATTTTCCAATATTTTTACATTCTCCGTTACGAAGTACGATAAAGTATTGTGATTGGAAACATTTTTTCAAATTTTTTTTACGGAAATATCTGTTTTGGGGTCTCTAGATTCTATTTCAACAATTTCTTGAAAAACAATTTTTGTGTCATAAAGAATAAGTTTTTTTCGATATCTTTTTTCGAGTAAACAAAATTTGAAGTATAATTTGTCATTTTCGTCTTTCATAATTTTGACGTTTTAAACGTCAGTTTCATCCGATCCTTTAATACGAGTTTTCGAGAAAACTGCGATAAAGATGATTAGACATATTAAGCTGTTATTTTTATCTTTGAGGGCTAAACATCGATTTTCTTTTACTTGATTATTCAATCTTTTTATCTGCATTATTTATTTTTAAGCTTGGATTTTTTTATTTTTATGGCCTATAAATTTTAGATTTTTTGGCCTTTGTTTTAGATTTTGGACCTGTATTCTCGATTTTTTTTGGTAAAATTTTTGACTTTTGGCCCAAATTTGATCTAAATTTTCGATGTAATTGTTAAAAAAAATTTTTGGTTAATATTGCTTATTTTTTGACCAGATTTTTTGGACTATATTTTAGATCTTTGGCCTGCATTTTACATTTAATTGTTCCAAATTTTGAATTTTTGAATTTTAATTTGTTCGCACACAAATCATCTTCATTCAGAGTAGAAATAAATATAACATTACATTAAATATGGGTGTTAGTATGTTCGGGCTATCTATCTTCTGTCCTACTCTAATTTTAATTTTCTTTATTTTGGCCTAAATTTTGATTTGTTTATCAAAATATTCGATTTTTTGTCAGCATTGTTAATTTTTCTAGAATTTTTGTACAAATTTGTTTTTATTTTGCTTTATATTTGATATTTTTTACTTGAATTGGTTTTTATGCGCGACATTTTGTTCATTGCTGGTATTTTCGAATTTTTTTTTTAGATTTTAGATTTATTAACCTGAATTATTGTTTTTTACGGGAGACTTTTTTTACATTTTTTGGTCATTATTTTATAGTTTCTGGTCTGAAACTTATTTTGAGCAAAATAGTTATTTTTAGGACTAGAAATGGTAAATTATCTTTCTTTTAATTTTTTTTTGGTTTGCATTTTTTATTTCTAAATCAGTATTCTTCATTTTTTGGCGCGTATTTTAGATCTTTGGCGTGTGTTCTCTACTTTTTAGCCCAAACCTCATTTATTTTGGCCAAAATTTTCCAATTTAGAGATTTTAGTCCGCATTTTTTATCTTTAGTTTCGACTTTTCGATGTTTTGCCTAAATTTTCGCTTTTTCTTTTTTTTCGGAAATGTAGTTTTTTATGTGGTATAAAACGTATAATAAAAATTTATAAAAACATTAAATTCGTTCGCTAGTTTTAGACATATTCCCTGATGAAAAAGAATTTCACCAAAACGCAGTTGTAAAAACATTTAATTACTATTTTATAGAAAGAAAACAATATATTTTCCTTTCCTTCTCTCTTTTTAAATCAATTTTATTCATAATAGTTTAAGCTCACTCCATTCCATGTCATCAAAAACATAAATTTTGTAACAATGTGAATAACAAAATTTTGAACTTTTTTTTTAAACGAAAACTGAAAATGAAGTTTTTTATGTGATATTAAACGTATTATAAAAATTTATAAAAACATTCAATTCGTTCGCTAGTTTTAGACATATTCGCCAATGAAAAATAATTGCACCAAAACGCAGTTACTATTTTATAGAAAGAAAACAATATTTTTTCCTCCTCTTCTCTTTTTCCAAATCAATTGTATTCATAATAGTTTAGGCTCACCCCATTCCATACCTCCGACGGAGCGTAAAAAATACGCTTAAAGTAAATAAATCAAAAGTAATACGACAGCCATACGAACAATGATTTATTATTATTTCAGCTGATGTTTAATATAAATACGACTTCTTTTTGTATTGTTAATGGTCGGAAAATGCAAATAATTATGTTGATTCATTCGTCCGAAATGTTGGTCCGATGTTTAAATTTAATTAAATAACGCTTGATCATGTTAAACACCAATTAATATTCATGATTCCATTTATTTACAATTTATTTTAGTATAATATCATACTAGTTTAATGTTTAGTGCAGGAGAAATAATAATCATTTTTTTTAGTTTAATGTCATCACATTAGATAGTTATTCAGGGAGATTTTAATTTTAAAAAGAGTTTTGGTGAATGCGCCGGGGAAGAAATATTAATTCCTCAAATATATTAAATCCGCACTAAGACGTAAATATTTTATAGCATATATATATACATACAAATATCTTTATTTAAGAATCGATACAATTATATATCACATACATATAAATTTGTTTTTCCGCAATTCTTAATTGGCTATCGACCGGAGGTCTTTCAGCCAGTCTTCTTCAGTCTGTACGTTTCTGTCAGTTATGATATTTTATAGTATTAATGCACAAATAGCGGAAGATGGATCAGCTGCCAAACAGTGCGGATTAGAGGGGGGTTACGGGGTTATAAACCCTCCCGAAATTTTAAAGAATAATATTTAATGTAATAAGTAATTATGAAGGCTTTCACGTGATACGTTTTGAATGTACCAACAAAGATACTCGTTTTATTTAAATTAATATTTAATGTGTTTTCGAAAGTTTTATTTTATTTTATCATTAAAACCCTCCCTGACACAAAACTCCCATAAATAGCCCCCGCAATAAAACAAGAGATTCTCAAAAAAATTAGCTAGACAAAATTTATGAATTTTCAAAATTCTCCTTGCAAAGGGTTTAAAATATTCGCTGGCATTACAAAGTCTAACAATTATCTTTTCACAAAAAAATTACCTAGACTAAACTTGTAAAGTTTGAAAATTGTCCCGGCAGTAAATTTAAAATTCGCGCTAGAATTGCAAAAAATAAATCCGTTGCGTTATTATTTTGCAAATGCATATAGATACTGTTGCATCTATTTACTAACAATAATAGTTTACTTCGTGGAGAAATTTCAACTGAGATTAAAATTTGTGCGTTTTTTAAATTGTAACTGAAAATTTTTAGTTTAATTCATGCTTTCGCATCTGTGTAAATCCTCGTGTAGGTTTTGATGTTTGGAGGGTAGAAAATAGACCACCCACCACCCTTCATATTATCCTAAATATAAACTACAAATCTCTGTTTATTACTGATTGTTAAATTTCCAACATCACATTTTATGAAATATATTTATTAGCAGAAAATGTGTTATTCCTCGTAATATTTAACATTTCTATAAATATTTCTGTAATATTTTTCATCCTTAAACACTTCGCGCCCATGCTTGCAGCATAATCCCAGGTTTATTGAAAAATTACTTTTTGTTGTCGTTACGTTTTTCTACGAAATATTGTTCCCCTTACTCATTTATGCAAAAAAGATATGAAAATATATTTGATAGATGGCGCTTTTATTCTTAAAATGTTTTTTCGTTTGTCGCCACATGTGGCGACCTGGGCGTAAAGAGATTAAAAAACATAAAAATTAGGGTAATACATAAATTTCAAAATTTTACTAAACGCAGTTCTTAAGATTGTCAAATGAATCTTAAGTTTAAAGTTCGATTTAAAATCCCCATACACAGACTGCAGACAAGCATTTAAAAACAATGTTCGGAATCGTGTCAGGTTACCTCAAAATGGATACTAGGGGTCCTAATAATTTGAAGCTTCGCAACGTCGAAGCTTCGAAGAATCCGAAGAGACGAAGGGAACTTTGAAAATCGAAGTTTCGAAATTTCGAAATTTCAAAGATTCGATTCGAAGTTTTGAAATATTGAAGTTTGCAAAGTTTTGAAGTTTTCGATTTTTTCAATTCCAAAACCCTAAAAACTTAGGGATTTAAACTTTCATGTAAATTCAAAATTTCTACATCGAAAACTCAAGACGAAACATCAGCTGCTGTAATAATAAATTAACGTCAAAGTAATGTATTGGCAAGGTTCAAAATAATAAGCTTAAGCTTAAAGTTTGATTTGAAAATCTCCATACACAGACAGCAGACAATCATTTAAAAAAAATGTTCGGAATTGTCTCAGGTTACCTCAAAATGGATATTAGCGGTCCTAATAATTTGAAGCTTCACAACTTCGAAGCTTCAAAGAATCCGAAGAAACGAAGGGAACGTTGAAAATCAAAGTTTAGAAATTTCAAAGATTCGAAGTTTTGAAATATTGAAATTTCGAAGTTTTCGCTTTTTTCAATCCGAAAACCTCTAAACAGTTAGGAATTTAAACTTTTATATAATTTCAAAAAACCTCAAAAACCCAAGACCAAATATAAGTTGCTGTAATAGTAAATTAACATCAAAGTAATGTATTGGCAACGTAAAAAAATAATAACATATCTTGCAAAATTAATCATTTTTATTGGTTTTGAAATGATTTGATTTAAATGAATTTTTTTACTTGACAATATTCGTGAAGTGGTACATTACATTTTGAATAAAGTTATCCAATAATTTCTTGTGTGTTCTGATAAGACTTCGAATCTTCGAAACTTTAAAACTTCGAAACTTCAATCTTCGAAGATTTCCTATGATTTTTCGAATCTTCAAATCTTTAAAATTTCGAGTCTTCGAAACTTCAAGACTTTAAAAGAAACTTAATCGAGACTTGGAAACTTCGAAACATCGAAATTTTGAAACTTTAATCTTTGAAAATTTTCAATAAATCCTCGAATCTTTGAAGTTTCGAAATTGAAAATCGAAGAAAAATTCCAGCCCTAATGGATATTTCTGTTAAAATTTCGAATTCGAGGAAAATCACGAAAACAATACTTTTTCTGAAATCGTCCGTAAAGTGGCATAAGCCACCAATTTTTGTAAAAATAGTTTCGTTTGTATTTCGCATTGTGAACCAACAATTTCGACATTATAAAGTATAAAAAAACAAATGTACTTTTTGTCGGATACAAACATATTTACCCACTCACTCATGTCAACACGCATTGAATCCAATGAAATAAATTTGCTGCTATTAACATTTTTCCTTATTAATTATTTTTTTTACTATCGTTATATTTCTTTCAAAAATTGCCTGTTCTAATAAAACTTCCAATATTCGAAACTTCAATCTTCGAAGAGTTCCTATAATTCTTAGAATCTTCGAATATTTCTTTCAAAAATTTCCTCTTCTGATAAGACTTCGAATGTTCAGATCTTGAAAACTGAGTCTTCGAAACTTTGAAACTTCGAAACTTTGAAGATTTTCCATAAATCTTCGAATTTTCGAAGTTTCGAAATTGGAAATCGAAGAAAAATTCCAGCCCTAATGGATATTTCCGTTTTTTTTTACTATCGTAATATTTCTTTCAAAAATTTCCTGTTCTAATAAGACTTCCAATATTCGAAACTTCAATCTTCGAAGAGTTTCTATAATTTTTAGAATCTCCGAATATTTCTTTCAAAAATTGCCTCTTCTGATAAGACTTCGAATCTTCAAATCTTCAAAACTGATTCTTCGAAACTTCGAGACTTCGAAACTTTAATCTTTGAAGATTTTCTATAAATCTTCGAAACTTCGAGGTTTTGAAATTGAAAATAGAAGAAAAATTCCAGCCCTAATGGAAATTTCTGTTAAAATTTCGAATGCGAAGAAAATCACGAAAACAATACTTACTTTTCTGAAATCGTCCGAAAAGTGGCATAAGAGTTTGTAAAGCCACCAATTTTTATAAAATTATTTTGGTTTGAATTTCGCATTGTGAACCAACAATTTCGTCATTATAAAGTATAGAAAACAAATGTACTTTTTGTCGGATACAAACATATTTACCCACTCACTCATGTAAACACGCATTGAATCCAATAAAATAAATTTTCTGCCATTAACATTTTTTCGTATTAATTATTTTTTTTACTATCGTTATATTTTTCCCAAAAATTGCGTGTTCTAATAAGACTTCGTATCTTCGAAACTTCAATCTTCGAAGAGTTTCTATAATTCTTCGAATCTTTGAATATTTCTTTCAAAATTTACCTCTTCTGATAAGACTTCGCATCTTCTAATATTTCTTCTAAAAATTGCCTCTTCTGATAAGACTTCGAATCTTCAAAACTTCGAGTCTTCGAAACTTCGAGACTTCGAAACTTTGAAACTCCGAAACATTGAAACTTCGAAACTTCAATCTTTAAAGATTTTCAATAAATCCTCGAATATTCGAAGTTTCGAAATTAAAAATCGAAGAAAAATTCCAGCCCTAATGGGAATTTCCGTTAAAATTTCGAATGCGAAAAAAAAAACGATAACAATACTTTTTCTGAAATCGTCTCTGTAAAGTGACATAACAGTTTGTAAAGCCATCAATTTTTATAAAAGTATTTTCGTTTGTTTTTCTCACTGTGAACCACAATTCCGACATTGTAAAGTATAAAAACAAATGTAATTTTTATACGACACAAACATATTTACCCACTCACTCATGTAAACACGCATTAAATCCAATGAAATAAATTCTCTGCCATTAACATTTTTTCTTATTAACTATTGTTTTTTACTATCGTTCTTTTCTTTCAAAAATTGTCTGTTGTCATAAGACTTCCAATCTTCGAAGCTTTGAAACTTCGAATATTCAAAACTTCAATCTTCGAAGAATTTCTATAATTCTTCGAATCTTCGAACTTTTCTTTCTAAAATTGCCTCTTCTGATAAGACTTCGAATCTTCAAATCTTTAAAACTTCGAGTCTTAGAAACTTTGAGACTTCAAAACTTTGAAACTTTAAAACTTCGAAACATCGAAACTTCAATCTTAAAAATTTGCTATAAATCTTCGAATCTTTGAAGTTTCGAAATTGGAAATCGAAGAAAAATTCCAGCCCCAATGGATATTTCCGTGAAAATTTCGAATTCGAAGAAAATCACGAAAACAATACTTTTTCTGAAATAGTCCGTAAAGTGACATAAGAGTTTGTAAAACCACCTTTACTTTTCCTCGTTTCACATTTGAATGCAATGGCACTACACGTGTGTTATTGGTTGCCTACTATCAAATTAAAACCCTTGGCTTCACAGCTTTCGAAAAAAAACTGCTAAGTAATGTTTAATAGACAAATCTTTTTACAGCATAAATGACTTCATCATAACAGATCATTCATTTTAAATAAACGTGTTAGTCTACCCATTTTATCACATGGTGTTACTGTTTTAATGTGTTAGTTATAATCTTTTATTTTTTATAAATTTATTTAATTTGAACATTCGAAATTAAAACTTGTGCAGCCTTTTGTTATTGTGTTAACTCTTAGTATTCACCATGTTTAACTTGATTTTTTGACCTGTGTAAACAATTTTGTATACCACGAATTTCAAGTTAAGCAATTTCAGTTAATATTTAATTTCTCCATTTCAGAAAAAATAAATAAAGTGTACCTCAGCACTAAAGTTATTGTTTTGTGACTCATGTTGATTAAACTTTATACATGTTATAAGAAATTCAAAGGGCCATGGTGGCCTATTGAGTAGAGCTCCTGCTCACGGGCCTCGGGTCGTGGGTTCGAATCCTTTCCGGGCGGTCAATTTTTCGGAATGAAGAAGTTCAAGAAATTCAACTTTAGTGCCTTGGTGTACAAATAACTATGCTCGTACTTTACAAGGAGAAAGTAATAATATATTTTGTTATTAATTTTCTAAAAATAAATCTGTTGTGTTATTACCATTCACTAGGAGTTTGTGTGAAAAGTTAAGTTTGTAATCCGGCGAAAATTTTTCCGGCCAGTCAAAAACAAAAATTCCATTTTCCACAAGTAAGATAATCGAGTCGGCGAAACTTTCGCCCTTCCACCTAACACGTTTACCCTCATTTCTAAAAAAAGAAAAAAAAAGTGTAAAGAATTTAAAACGTGCAAATTGCGCCGAACTTATTTAGCTCTGTACGCGGAATGCAAATGAAAAAGAACAGAAAAAAAAATATATATCATCTGGCAGGACGAGGAATTAACGCGATTTAAGATCGCACTCCACGACCCCTCCGGGGCAAAAGAGATATTCTATACATAGAGAGGGATTTGAATTTCAAATGAGAGAACGCGAACGCGAAATGTACATTTTTATTTAGTAATTCCGAACGGCGGCCACAATTGAGGCAAGGAACCAGACGGAGACGGCGAACATCCACTTGATATTGTCGAATTGAAAAAGTTCGCGGTCGCGTGTTTATTAAATTTCCGAAAGAAAAGGGACACGGAGGGCGAAATAATAACAATAATAATAATAATAATGGATTCGTTACTTTCCCACTATTGAATTTATTTTCTCGTATTGCTCATTTCACGGAACGATGAAGTTAATAAGTAATAACGTAAACAATAATAATAATAAATAGGTATAAAATTTAATTATAAAGAAAATTGAGTACATTAAGAAATGTTAATATAACAGTAAAAATGTAACCCGTAGCGAATGAGCCAGTTTATAGTAGTAGCAAGTACCGCACAGACAGTTATGGTGAATGCGCCGGGAAATTACAATCTTCCTTGCTGTGAAACTATTCGATTTTGCGAAATTATTTTTATTGCCGCGAATACGGTAACATTTGATCTTACAGTAAATATTTTTGTTGTCGCGGATATGGCGGCATTCGTTCGCTAAGAATTAAATTAAAAGTTGTAGCACTAAGATAATTATTATTTTTTTTTATTTGGTCCGTGTGAGCCCTGATAAAATTCTTGTCTACAGCCAAATCAGGTATCTAGTTGTATGAAACTAATGCAGAATGATAGTATAGTAATATAATACAATAAAAAGTACTAGTAACAATAAAGATAAAATAAATTAAGGCATTTTAAGCAAAATAATTAAATCCAAAGTCTATAAATAATCTATAAACGTGATAAAAATGTAAAGCTTCTCGTGTTATTTTTCCATTTCCACGCTTGTTAGCTCCGTCATCATCCTCGTCACACAAAACGAATCGATGCACGAGTTCCAATAAAAGAAAGCTGCGATTGCATGGAGGGAGATATCGAAAAAAAAATTAGCAGCTGCACCATGGACATGATGTTGAGGTAGGCGTTTTAATACAGTAGAAAGGGACCGGAAGACGAGGAAAGCCGGATTGTGTGCGCATGGTTGGGAAACGTTTGCGCTTTGAAAGTTTTCCCGGCCTGCTGCTGGCAGTGCTTGTGGAGCTTTCGGGAGAGGTGCGCGAGAGTCCGTCTGTTCTGTGTCTGTTTTTTTTCGTGGCCACGAAAATTTACCGAAAATCACGCGGTGTGAATTTATTGTTCGGCCTGGATACATTTTCCATAGCACACGAGAACACGAGAGAAACTGTATATACATATATAGTGGAAAAGTCAGTCCCGTAGATGGAAAACTAGGTGAGTGGTTGATTGGTAATAATTAGACTGTCGGTTGTTTGCAGGGAAAACTTAATTATGCGCGATTTGAATATTTATGTGCATTTTAATGGTTGTCTCAATTTAAATAAAAAAAATCTATCAATTATATAAATCGATTAATAATTGAGGGGGAAGTAAAAATGTTTAAGTGCACTTTTTCAAAACAAAAAATGAACTAAAGGTATAGCATATTTTTATGCCGTTAAGTAAAATTACTGTCGCAAAATATCATTTCAAACTGCAACCTAGAATTTCATTATCAAACGAAATTTCGAAGAATATTAAAGTCGATTATATCAAAACCATAGAAAGTGCAATTGAACCGTTTTACGTCTAAGCCCTTTAATTAAATTACACTTTTGTTTAATGAATAATTAATTATTCATAATGAAATCTGTAAAAGCAGGGTTATAAATGGGTAAAGATTGATGCTTATCTTGTTATTTTATTTAAAAAAACATCTACGCTGTTTCTTCTACTTTAATATAAGAATTATGCCACTTCAAATAATTATTTTTTTACACCTGCCTTCTTGTTATTTTAATTCAACTGATTGGATTGTCGGATAGAGCCCAACCACCATAATCAAGCACCCTCTGACAAACACTACTTTTAATAGTTTTAAATGATTCGAAGATAACAAATGAATTGGTTTGGTTGATTGATGATTTATAACTTAATTAACATTGATGTGTAGTTTAAATCAAAATCAAATCAAATTTATTTTCGCTTTCAAATTTACAAGCACACAAGTTAAAGTAAAATTAATACGATAGGTTTTTAGTGGAGACTATACAATCAAGCTAAGATTTTTAAGTAAATTCGAAGCAAATTTTTGAAAAATTAAGCTCAAATTATTTTTGGTGTATAAGTGATTGGACTGTAGGATAGTACCCCCACCATCTAATGCATCCATTTTACTCTAACTAAACTATACATCACTGTTTTTAGTAGGCTTTGCAAATTCGAGTTATCCAAGAAATTAATAATTTCAAGGGAGAAATAAAACAGAAAATTATTTAAGTATATTCGATGATTTCCCGTTTGCGTAGTTATAAATATAATGTTATTTACATTATTTATAAATAAATAATAGAAAAGATTCTCCGTGTGCGTCCTGTCGGACGCATATTCACACTTTTGATTCAGCTATACAGGGTGTCCTAAATAGAGTAGGATTGCATGGGAATCTTTCTTATTCTTAAAGCTAGAGATCTGGTTAAATAGGCAATGTTGTGCAGTTTTCTATGCTGATTCAGATTATGTTGAGAAATTTTCAAAATTTCGAGCAGTTTAGAAGATATTTAAAAAAAACTGAAAATCGCGATTTAAAAACAAATCAAATATCTCAATAATTATTAAAGATGCGAAAAAAAGTTTTAAATAAAAGTTACTCGGTTTAATTAGGCAAATATAGAAATCAAGTCAAAATAAAATTCAAGATGGCGGTTTCCGAGATATTAATACCAAATTTCTTATTTTAAATGGCCGCCATATTTGATTTTTACACGCATAAATAGTCTTTTTTTTTCTCTTTTCAACGATGTACAACAACCTATGTCAAAATAAGATTTTATTTTTATTTAGGACACCCTGTATACGGAGAATCTTCTCCATTATTTATTTATAAATAATGTAAATAACGTTAAAATTATTTAAGTTACATACCACTGTAAGTTAATAATTTTCACTCTTTCAACAAATTCAGCATTCATGTTTGTAATTTCATTCTCAAAACAAGGGTAACTTTCCGTGAAAATATTCTTCATCTTCTTCTTATCCTTAGACGTTCGCACCGTGAGATGTAAGATAATTTTGGTTGAGTTATTGCTTCTTAATTTTATTCTTCTCTCCACAGTTTTCGGTTTTTCGTTTCTTAAGTGGTTTTTCACTTCTTCTCTCCGCAGTTTTCAGTTTTTCGATTCTTCCCTTGTTTTTCACTTTTTCTCTCCGCATCTTTCTGGTTTTAGATTAATTACTTGTTTTTCACATCTTCTCTCCGCAGCTTTCTGTTTTTCGATTCTTCACTTGTTTTTCACTTTTTCTCTCCGCATCTTTTTGTTTTTAGATTCATCACTCGTTTTTCACTTCTTCTTTCCGCAGCTTTCTGTTATTCATTTCTTCATATTTTTCCCATTTTGCTCCTCCTTTTTTTGGATTCTTCCTTTCTATCCTCCTCCAATGTTATTCTATGATAGTTTTGGTATTGCAGCCTTTATTATTAAATTTTATATTATTTCTGAAATGTGTTACGAACGTAGCAAAAACTATCATCTAATACGTCCTTCGATTTCTGTTGCAATCTTTGCCGCTGAATTTTGAGAAATGTGGAAAAAAAGAAATTTCAAATATTTTGAAAACCAAAGGATTTATAGAAATTGGTCTATAATTGAAGACATCCTGTTTCAATTTTTAAATACTGGGATAATACGTCTGTAATAGTTTCCAATGTGAGTACGTACGTCGTGTACGTCTGTTCGTCTGTTGATCTGTGAGTCTGTAATAGTTTCCAGTGTGAGTATGTACGTCGTGTACGTCTGTACGTCTGTTGATCTGTAAGTCTGTAATAGTTTCCAATGTGAGTACGTACGTCATGTACGTCTGTACGTCTGTTGATCTGTAAGTCTGTAATAGTTTCCAATGTGAGTACGTACGTCATGTACGTCTGTACGTCTGTTGATCTGTAAGTCTGTAATAGTTTCCAGTGTGAGTACGTACGTCGTGTACGTCTGTACGTCTGTTGATCTATAAGTCTGTAATAGTTTCCAATGTGATTACGTACGTCATGTACGTCTGTACGTTTGTACGTTTGTACGTTTGTACGTCTGTTGATCTGTAAGTCTGTAATAGTTTCCAGTGTGAATACGTACGTCATGTACGTCTGTTCGTCTGTACGTCTGTTGATTTGTAAGTCTGTAATAGTTTCCAAAGTGAGTACGTACGTCCTGCACGTCTGTACGTCTGTTGATCTGTAAGTCTGTAATAGTTTCCAATGTGAGTACGTACGTCGTGTATGTCTGTTCGTCTGTACGTCTGTTGATCTGTAAGTCTGTAATAGTTTCCAATGTGAGCACGTATGTTCTGCACGTCTGTTCATCTGTATGTCTGATTGTCTGTAAGTCTGCAATAGTTTCCAATGTGAGTACCTATATTCTGACCGTCTGTTCATCTGCATGCCCGTTCGTCTGTATGACCGTTTGTCTGTACGATTGTTCATCTAAACGTCTGTAAATGTGACACTGACATTTAAATGTCAAATTTCAAAGTATTTGATTTTTAACACTAACCGACATAATAAATTCCTCTGCGTGCTTTATCACTATTCCAGCTTTCTAAGTTATCTTAGTCGATGATACGATAAAGCTTTCAATATAACTCGAATATTTGCGATTTATAATAATCTCGGACGTCCTTGATTATTATGAATCGCATAATATTCTTGTTGTATTAATAGCTCTAAAACGTGCGAATATTGCTATAATATCGTGTGAGCCACAAAATTAGGTTACAGAGTTGGCTGTGAGATAAATGAGGTAAGTCGCATATTATTACGTCATTACATTAGTTCAATTAAATTTAAAAAGAAATGAATTAATCTCAGACATGATTGCTATGTTTCTCTCTTAGGCATGGCCAACTCTGCAACAAAATTCAGTGGCTCACACCTTATTAATTCTAAACGAATTAATAAGGTTGTTGTTGGGAAATAAATTTACTTATTATTATTATTACTTATTATTATAAACAAAACAAACAACTTCAAAATACGTTAGAACGTTTTTCGCAATAATGTGACAGATCAAATAGAAATATTGCAATTGTTCCAATGCATACTATTTAAACGCCTACTAGATTAAGAACCCACAAAATATTAAAATTAATTTTCCTCTATTTTTTGGCGTTAGAAGCATAATGTGTGATACATCGTTAAATTTGTAATAAAAAATGCTATCGTATGCAAGGCGTTTCTACTTTTGTGGCCATATAAAAAAATGAAGTTGATGATGATTTCTCGGAGAAACATCGGAAAAAACCATTTTGTAGAGCTTAAAAAGTTATAATAAAAAAGTGCCATTAGTTTTTTTTTTACTTAGGCATGAGCCATGCAGTCACATTGAATATTTAATTTTGTATTTGTAATTTTTGGGATGAATAAATGAACAAATGAATAAATGAATAATTTCAGACGTATAAACAACAACCATGGACCCGACCGAATACTTCTCGATCTCCGAAAAATCTTTCGGCCGGGCTGGGATTCGAATCCACACGGCACGCGGTGCAACCGGCACAAGCGCTCACCTGTACCCACTACACCAACGGGCCGTCCCCATTAGTGTTTTAATATCTTTTAAAATTATTACAAAAATTGGAAAAATCAAAAATCCGAAAAATTGCATTTTTTTGAAAATTTCGAAAACGATAAACAATCACGAATTTCTGCGATCGGCATGTAAACATACTCTGAATAGTGCAACTTCTTCCTAATTTAAGCCACCCTGGATTTTTTACCATTTTCAAGATCCCCATGCTGTGCATTCTTATCGTGGACACGGTGTATATTTATTTTAACAGATTCATAATTTTACAATAGTATGAAACTAAATTAATAATATTATTGTTAGCCTGTTAAATCGTGATCGAAGGTCTTTCTGCCTCAATTAATAATAATATTGAGTAGAAATTAATTTCTCGAAAAGACTGAATAAGTTAATTTCAATGAAACTGTAATTTCCAGTTCGAAGTAAGAATAAACACACTTCTGGGATTCACTACTGGGATTCATCCGAGATTAAAAGTTGAAAGGATTTTTATTATATGAAAGCAAACACGCCAGAGGAAAATGATCCATTGGAAAAATATTGTACTCCAGAGTAAATAATAGTGGATATATGAAAGGAGTTTTTTGATTCGCCTTCTCTATCGGTATTATTCTTACTTTTTGTATTAATAACTTGATTTCAATAAGGCTATCCAGCACAAATATTAATTTTAATTCTATTTTAAAAATTCGCGGCGGAATTTACTCTGCATATTTATGGAAAAACGAAAACTTGAAAGTAATCTCAGTTCACTTTCATGTACAATTGTAGTAGTAATACTTGCTTAATTTATTTATTTGTTTATGGTTACACCTTTTGCAACATTTAATAAACTTTGATAATTGAACAGTTGAAATTTCATGTTCACTTTGATAAATTCGTAAGTAATACACGAAAACACTTTCAAATAATTTATTGTGCAAAATCCCAATAATTGTACACAATTGTGGCTTCTTCAGGCGAACAGATGATCATGAGGAGTGTTATCGTGTATTATTTACGAATTTATCAAAGTAAAAAGCTTTGTGTGTATTACACGTTTATGTGTTATCTAATGATAAGTTGCCGAAACTGCCAACAAATAAACGTGAGTGTTACAGAAATAAAGTAGTAAAACGTGTTTTATTATTTATTAGTAGTAATACAATTGATTAAAACTCACAACATTTACAAATGGCTATTAATTGAAATTTTTCTGCCATCCTGGATCAGGAACTTTTAATAAAATGCACGTGGTCTCCTTCGCAAAATTTAGTGACAAGCTTATTTTTTACTGTAATTTTTAATTTAAGAGTTATGAAACAAAGTTGCTTTTTTTAATGGAACACCGTGTATATTTTTATGTCATCGAATAGAACTTTAAATCAGCTTTACACTGATATAACATGGCTAATAAAAATCTATGTAAATTAACAATAAAAAACAATTAGTAATTAAAAAATTAAAAGTCGAAATAAAAAAATAAGCACGCCACTGAATTCTGCGAAGAAGGTTTTTATTGTTTTTACCAACAGTAAATTGTAACTTAAAATGACGTAAACATCAAAACTATAGTCACAACATAAAGAAAACGTGTGTTATAGTAAAAAGTGCATTTATTGAAAAGTATAGAAAATAAATACAGATTGTACAATAAAGTTAAGTAATAAGAAATTTCACCAATATTCTTAGTAAACTAATATCATTTTTGCTTAAGAGATAATCGAATTTATATTTACGTTATTATTTATTCAATCGATTAATGTTGGTTTGGTTAGTGTGACACTCAAAAAATACTTGATTGATGCCACCTTACTTTGTGGATCGTTCTACATATTAGCATGTTGTAGCTAGGCAAGACTAATACATTATTTTACTTAGCTTCTACTTATCAATTCGATAAAGACAAAAAATAGTTATGGTGATGGTTGCGACCGTTGCTACGTGGTAATTCATTAAAGAAACACTGAATAATGACAGTAAAACGTCGAAACTTAAGTCATGATATGTATGCATATGTAACATACATCAAATAAATTGTGGTAAAAACATAGTAAGTGTTTTATTCAGTGTTTCTACAAAACATAGTATTTATTGAATTTATTTAATGCATCTAGAACAAATTAGAGTTTCTCCAGTTTAATTCTACCTATCAAGTTTAAGTACGATTGATTGTCTCTCGAATAAGGTCTTGAAGGTAATACCAGTGTATGTTCATATAAAGAGCTTTCGCATTTCATCCTCACATATTGATATTTCTTAATTTAACATTTGGAGTACTACAAAAAACTTGACTCTGAGAAAAGTGTAAACTCAATGCCTAATTTGTCATTAAAATACTTCAACAGGCGTTAAGTAAAATTAAATAATAAATCAGACTATTATTATTGATAACTGTAGCAATTTAACGAAACACAAATTTTCCTATTTCGTAAAGGAGATTGCGGTAACTTTGCGAGTTTTATGGCATGCAATGTCGTAATCAGAAATGCATTGCATTAGAAAGAGCCTTGTAAACGTTATATTTTTGCACTGTTTAAAATATGCTTATTTCGTTTATTCAATTGAAGTTTGAATCGTTGCCGCTTCGTTTCCAATAATAATAAAAAGGAATTTTTTTATTTATAAATCAGAAATGCATTGTTTTTATCGACCTAAAGCGAATGAAACTAATTTCTGGATTGATTAATGGTTTAGAATTAGAATAAAGATTTATGGCTAATATACAAGACATTTACAAATATCATAAATCAAATGTGTATATGTACAGGATGTTACAAATAATATGCATTAGCATTGTTATCTCGGTAACTATAAGAGATAGACAGTTGGTCAAACTGAGGCAAAGTTGCGTATTTTAATGCTGAATTTGGTAAAAATAAATTTTAAATATTCTGACTATTCGTAGATATTCAATAAAAACCGAAAAAATCAATTTTGATTATTATTTTTTTAGGTAGGTTTATTTGGGATAGATCTGAAAATTTTAGAGCTAATTCCTGCAGAGATCATTTCTTTATATTTTTTTAATCGCTGAATGCACATTTTCCCTCTTAAATTCGTGTTTTGAGTGCTGCCATTTTGTTTTCAGCTGTGATATGTAAATTGTTTTTATTGAATATGATAAGTAGGTCTATTTGGGATGGCTCTGTAAATTTTAGACCTAATTACTGCAGAGATTACTTTTTTTATAAATTTTTAAATCGCTGAATGCACATGTTTTTGCTCTTAAATTCGTGTTTTGTGTGTTGCCATTTTGTTTTCAGCTGTGAAATGTCATTTTTTTAATTATTTTTTTTTACGACTTTATTACTGGTTATTTTAAAAAACCAGTAGCACTTTCTTAAGACACTTTTAAGCTCTTCCAGAAAAAATGCCTTTTTTTTAAATATGACGTCTTGTTATTTATTTGTTTAAATACGGACTTGGATTTTTTATTTCATTTTTAAGATGCTTTTCATCTCTAAAACCAATGATGTGCCACACTTGTCAGAAAATTGTTTGCTGTAGAAGTTATTTGAAGTTTTTCAAAAATTGAAGATTAACAAATTGGTTACAATTTGATTACTATTCCCATTAGGTAGACAATCTGGTTCGGTCGATATTTTAATTTTTGCCGTTTCGTCTCCCTTAATGGTATGGCAACTTTTTTTACAGGAAGTTACAAATGCTTAATTTTTATGGATTTTGAGCTTATGAATCTAATTTTTTAACTTATCATTTTTTTTAATGTTTCAAATTGGCGATTGCAATTTTTAAAAGTTTGGATTATTTCCTGCAATTATATAGTAATTATTTTTTTTATAAAAAATCAGGAAACATCATTTGCTTTTAAGAGTTTGAGCATTGCAGCTAATTCCTCAATTGATTGTTTCTTGGCATTCTTTTTTAACGTTTAATGTAGCTTTCGTTTTTCCAGCCCAAGTTTGGATTCTTGCCAGTTTGTTTCCACCAAGTGATAAATCAAAGATGAGAATAAAATGGCAACACTCAAAAATGTGCGTTCAGCGATTTAAAAATTTGTAAAAAAATAATCTCTGTAGTAATTAGGTCTAAAGTTTCCTGAGCCATTTCAAATAGACCTACTTATCATATTCAATAAAAAGAATTGACATGTCACAGCTGAAAACAAAATGGCAACACTCAAAACACGAATTTAAGAGGAAAAATGTGCATTCAGTGATTTAAAAATTTATAAAAAAATAATCACTGCAGTAATTAGGTCTATAATTTCCAGATCAATCCCAAATAATCCTACTTATCACATTCAATAAAAACAATTGACATATCACAGCTGAAAACAAAATGGCAACACTCAAAACACGAATTTAAGAGGGAAAATGTGCATTCAGTGATTTAAAAATTTATAAAAAAATAATCTCTTCAGTAATTAGGTCTAAAATTTCTATAGCCATTCCAAATAGACCTACTTATCATATTCAATAAAAACAATTGACATATCACGGCTGCAAACAAAATGGCAACACTCAAAACACGAATTTACGAGGAAAAAAATGTGCATACATTGATTTAAAAATTTATAAAAAAATAATCTCTGCAGGAATTAGCTCCAAAATTTCCAGATCCATACCAAATATACCTACTTATTATATTCAATAAAAACAGTTGACATATCACAGCTAAAAACAAAATGGCAACACTCAAAACACGAATTTAAGAGCAAAAAAATGTGCATTCAGCGATTAAAAAATTTATAAAATAATAATCTCTGCAGGAATAAGCTCCAAAATTTCCAGATCCATACCAAATATACCTACTTATTATATTCAATAAAAACAGTTGACATATCACAGCTAGAAACAAAATGGCAACACTCAAAACACAAATTGAAGAGCAAAAAATGTGCATTCAGCGATTAAAAAATGTATAAAAAAATAATCTCTGCAGGAATAAGCTCCAAAATTATCAGATCCATACCAAATATACCTACTTATTATATTCAATAAAAACAGTTGACATATCACAGCTAAAAACAAAATGGCAACACTCAAAACACGAATTTAAGAGCAAAAAAATGTGCATTCAGCGATTAAAAAATTTATAAAATAATAATCTCTGCAGGAATAAGCTCCAAAATTTCCAGATCCATACCAAATATACCTACTTATTATATTAAATAAAAACAGTTGACATATCACAGCTAAAAACAAAATGGCAACACTCAAAACACAAATTTAAGAGCAAAAAAAATGTGCATTCAGCGATTAAAAAATGTATAAAAAAAATAATCTCTGCAGGAATAAGCTCCAAAATTTCCAGATCCATACCAAATATACCTACTTATTATATTCAATAAAAACAGTTGACATATCACAGCTAAAAACAAAATGGCAACACTCAAAACACAAATTTAAGAGCAAAAAAAATGTGCTTTCAGCGATAAAAAAATGTATAAAAAAATAATCTCTGCAGGAATAAGCTCCAAAATTTCCAGATCCATACCAAATATACCTACTTATTATATTCAATAAAAACAGTTGACATATCACAGCTAGAAACAAAATGGCAACACTCAAAACACAAATTGAAGAGCAAAAAATGTGCATTCAGCGATTAAAAAATGTATAAAAAAATAATCTCTGCAGGAATAAGCTCCAAAATTATCAGATCCATACCAAATATACCTACTTATTATATTCAATAAAAACAGTTGACATATCACAGCTAAAAACAAAATGGCAATACTCAAAACACGAATTTAAGAGGAAAAAATGTGCATTCAGCGATTTAAAAATGTATAAAAAAATAATCTCTGCAGGAATTAGCTCTAAAATTTCAAGATCCATCTTAAATAAACCTACTTATCATATTCAATAAAAACAATTGACATATCACAGCTAAAAACAAAATGGCAACACTCAAAACACGAATTTAAGAAGAAAAAAATGTGCATTCAGCGAAATTCGTATTTTGAGTGTTGGCATTTTGTTTTTAGCTGTGAAATGTCAATTGTTTTTATTGAATATGATAGGTAGGTTTATTTAGGATGGCTCTGGAAATTTTAGACCTAATTCCTGCAGAGATTATTTTTTTACAAATTTTATCGCAATAGTTTCCATGGGACATCAAAAATGAATAATTTTTATGGAAACTTAAAGCTAATTCCTCGATAAATGATTTTCTTACATTTTTTCGAATAGTTTAATTTTCACGGTTCATGTCTGGACCATGTCCATTTTCATATCGTAATTATTTTAGAGAGAGACAAAACATTTATTGAGACACTTTTACAAATGACCTCAACAGGTAATTGACCACAGGTCCTTCAGCCTCGTAATTATTTTATTATATTACAATTGATTATTTCTTGACATTTTTTTAAATCGTTTAATGCAGCTTTCGTTTTTCCAATTGAATTTTGGATTGTTGCCCTTTTGTTTCCACCAGGAATACCGTAATCGTGTTTATGGGACATAAAAAATGAATAATTTTTATGGATATTGAGCAGTTAAAGCTAATTACTGGATTAATGATTTTCTGGCAATTTTTCGAGTCGTTTCATTTTCACTGTTCACGTTTTGACCATTCCATGTTGATATCGCAATTATTTTTTCAGGAAAACGTAAATGCATTAATTATTTATGGATTGTAAGTTTTTGAAGCTAATTCCTCGATTAATTAGTTATTTACAGTTTTTCAAATCGTTGATAGCAAATTTAGTTTTCTCAGTTCAAATTTAGATTTTTTTTTGGAAATTTTGCTACAAGAATAAAACAGATTGAGAAACGCTGAAATAAGGCAGAGATAAAGGGTGTTCGTTAGTATATGCTGACGATATGGTAATTATAGCAAAAGATGCAGTGGAAATGAAAGAACTGATTAAGTGCCTGGAAAAATATTTTAGAAAGAAAGGGGTAAAAGTGATTGTGGAAAAAACAAAGGTGATTATGTTTACGAAGGCAAAAGGGAGGATTTGAGCTGAAGATTAGAAATGGGAGGGGTAAAAGAAAGTTTTTAAATAATATAATATATATATAATTTAATTTAATTAATTTTGCTTTGAAAATTTCGTTTTTGCAGTTTATGTTTGAATTCCACCTAAGTAGGACATCGCAAAAATAATTCATTAATTTTTACGGATCTTAACACTAAAAATTTCAGTGATTGGAAATTTTTTATTTTAAATTAGTTTTGATATCCGAAATACGATTAGTCGTATTTGTAAGAGTAGTCAAAATATTATAAAACATTAAATAAATAATAATTTATTCTAAAACTTAAATGCTTTTGCATTTACGACATTTTACATCATGCTATAGTTGAAACTAATACCGGGATTGATTATTTTTTACAATTTTTTTAAATCGTTGATAGCTATTTTCATTATCTCAGTTCGCGCTTGGATTGTTGTCATTTTAGTTATCGCAAACGTTGTTAAAGATAATCATAAATTCATAAAATGATTTTTAGCATTGAGCTTTAGTAATATTTTTTTTTTCGACCAAAGGAATGCTCAACTTTTGGATGACTAAAAACGCTGTTCAATTACAATTATTTAGCAATTTAGTGAAGAGTTGTTGCTAATTTTTAATGATTTATAGAGAACTAGGGTTTTTAAGTAAATTTGTCAATTTTTAAGTTTGTGGCAGCTGTTTTTGTATTTTTTTCGACCAAAGGAACGCCCAACTTTTGGATGACTTTACAGGCTGTTCAATTACGATTATTTCGGAATTTAGAGAAGAGATATTGCTGATTTTTACTAATTTAAAGAACACTAGGGTTTCTGAGTGAATTTGGAAATTTTTAAGTTTGTGACAACTGTTTCTATATTTTTTTTTCGACCAAAAGAATGCCCAACTTTTGGATGACTTTACAGGCTGTTCAATTACGATTATTTCGGAATTTAATGAAGAATTGTTGCTGATTTTTACTGATTTATAAAGCACTAGGGTTTTTGAGGAAATATGGAAATTTTTAAGTTTGTGGGAACTGTTTTTATATTTTTTTTTGACCAAAAGAATGCCTAAGTTTTGGATGACTTTACAGGCTGTTAAATTACGATTATTTCGAAATTTAATGAAGAATTGTTGCTCTTTTTTACTGATTTATAAAGCACTTCTTCGATTTATTACTTTCTTTTTAGCATTTTACAAATCGTTGAATGAAATTTTCGTTTGAATTATTGCCGTTTTGTTCCACCTAAAATATGCCAATGGTTTTTATGGTCAATCAAAAGTGTGTTGTCTTTTGATGAATCTTAAGTTCTTGAAGGTTTTGAATTGAAAAATTGGTTACAACTTTTCCAACGGTTATCAGAATATGAATAGTCTTTGTAAAATCATTAAATTTAAGTTCTTTTTCTATGTGTACATAAATGTGTGTAGAATCTTTTATTGTGTAATGTGTTTCCCTTTCAACTTTTTCAATAATATTAGCACCTGTATCCTTTACACTAATGTACCACATCTTTTTATTCGTTAGTTAAAAAGTATTTGTAACGCTGGTGTTACAAATTCAATTCAGGTTAAATTATAAAAGATTATCGATTCACACCAAACACCAAACGCGACTCGTGCATTCACCCCACTTTCAGCAGGAGTCATAAAACGCAACACATCCGCGCGCTTTCAGCTCCTCAACTTAGAAATAATCAAGTGCAATTTTATCCCTTCCAACTTTTCCTTTTTCTTCCCCCGTCCCGCGTTTCCCGTTTTCTTTTTATTTCCTTCGGCAGCTATTTTTTTCCGATCGAAATTCATCCCACGTCTGCAATTACACTCACGATCCCTAACACGAGAAAAAGAGCGAGAAGAAGCCGAACATCACGAAACTTAATTTCACTCAATGCCCGAGTTACAATGTTAACAGTTAATTAACTGAGGCACGTTTCGCTATTTTGCTCTTTTCATTATTTTACTTTACTTACTCGATGTTTGATGATGGTGCCGATACTGCGGAAGAAAGGAAATGCTTTAATTTGTTGCACGGCGGCGCGGAGAGGATTTATTTTTAATTGGATACACGCTAAGATTTTTTAATGAAAATGTCTTTATTTCGTTAAGTTCTTTCTCAATCCTGTTATTTTACTTTCACTTTATGAAGTTTATTAATAGAGTTCGAAAGTTGTCTTTTAATGTATAATATTTTAGAGAATCGCACAATGTTTTTTTGTATGTCGATAAATCTATAGAAATAACAAAGCAAATCTTCTTGCCATATTTATGTTTAAACACGCGGTAGTGGCAGATGACCAAGCAGTCAACGCTAAATTTCACAATTTAATTGTGAAAAAAAATTATGTTTGACTGTTGATTTTTACTTGAAATCGAATGCGATCGAGTTACAGTTCTGCATAGTTATTCTATTAATTAATTAGTAATTTTATTATAGACAGATAATATTTATGATTACAAAATTATTGTTTTGTTATTTATTGAAATCATTTCATCGTATCTTATGCAACTACATCTACACATCTGCATGCCGGTAATAATTACAAAACATTTTATTAGAAACGTGTTGTATTTATTTATGATTGCAAAAATAAGTTTTTGTTATTTATTGCAATTACTTCATCATATAATAAAGCACTTTTCACTTTGTTTTGTATAACATGCATACTTAATCATATTTTATGCAACCGCGTATACACATCTGTATCCGGGCACCACAACATAGTACGAAGCGAGAAATAACAAAAAAAAAACGTTTGAAAAATTAGGCTTTTACGCAGTTAATTATAAAATTTTCTTTAAGCTGGTGGAGAATCTAACTTAAATTTTTAAGTATTTTCACTGTAAATTATGTTTTTCTGGATAAATCTGACATTCCATATTACTATTTAAAATACTTACGTTTGTGCATTCAGTTCAATTCAACTCACGTTGGCAATATACGCTTTGAAATTACAAAAACTCTCTCAATTAAACGAAAAACTCGACACATAGAAATAACTCAATTAAGCTTTTCACATTTCATAATTAGACTCATTACGTGTTGCTTTTTGAGCAGTGGTGTTTTTTTAAATTCATTAATGACCTTCATATATATATATATATATATATATATATATATATACATATATATTTGAGGAAACAAATTGAATTTGTAAAATTTGGGTCACCTGGCAATACACATGCCCTACTGCTGCTGCTGCTGCTGCCGCCTTGAAATATTAAATAATTCATGATGACCTCTGCAAACACACTTAAAACTTGCTTCGAATACCGCTGAATTATTTACAATGGACGACGATGAACTCCATTGACTCTAACTTGTAACGAAAGCATCGGCTTCTAACCATACCGCAGGGGATTTGCTCCTGAAAGGGAAGAAAAAGAAAGGCTTAGCGCAACGGGTTAGATTACATCACTGGCGTAATTGACGCGTACCTAGAATATTTTAAGTTAATGTTAGTTGAAGTTATTACATTACATAATACTTGCTCATAAAAAAGTTAAAAATTATTTAATACTTGCTCGTATTTCACATGAAGGAAGTAAACATGAAAACTTATTTTTTGTCCAATTTTTCTCTTGAAATTTGATCTATCAGTTTAGATAAGTAACGTAGGAAAAATATACTTTCGCAAGAAATATTTTATTACACAGTTTTGTTATTACCATTCCATATTTTTATTTATAGAAATCATCAATTTTATATTTATATTATATTAATAATTAATAATAACTATTGTAATTATTTTAACTGGCTAAAAGCCATCCATCGTTGAACTGTAGTATATCGTGGAAATCGATAACAATAATAATAATAATATTTCTTAATGAGACCAACAATTGAAATATTGTGCTATTGCTATTGCTATTGCTATTTTGAATTACAGTACTTGTAAGTCGATTTCGAATTTTTGAAAATTGCTATCAGTGACTTAAACTGTGATTAAGCTGTCATAATAATAATAATAATTAAATATAAGTACAATACAATTAATGAAAAATTATCATGAAAGAAGGCAAAGAAAATGGTATACTTATAAATTGTATTATTATTATAGAAACAGGATAAAATTTCAAACAAATCAAAACGATTCTTAAAACATTTCTCCTTTGGATTTTTCAAAACTTAAGGTGATTTGTAAATTTTCTAAAATTTGGTCTTTGATTTGCTCTAGACTAGATTTTGAAATAATTAACCGAGAACAGAGTCCAAAGTTTTTTGGTTGGAATTTTATCTTCAAAGCTTCATCTATTTTTGATTTTCAGTACTCGAGAAAAACATTTAAAATTATCAAAATAAGTCGACAAAACTAAAAAGAAACTAATTTCAGTTATTTATTTATTCATTACTTTTGAATGATTTTTGAGTGAACTTGGAAAGTTTTAAAGGTGAGACAATTATTATTTTTTTTTTCTCACTTGAAAATAAAAGTGCAATTTTGTAATGACGACTTTGTTCTCGGTTAATTATTTCAAAATTTAGTTATGAAATATTTGAATTTTTTACAGAACCGTCAAAAGTAATAAATTTTCAATTAATTTTGAGTGAATTTTGAAAGTTTCAAGTGTGTGACAATTATTTTAATATTTTTTTCTTACTCGAAAATAAAAGTGCAATTTTGGAATGTCAATGGACTCTGTTTCAGGTTGATTATTTCAAAATATTGTTATGAAATATTTTGATTTTTTTACAGAATTATTAAAAGTGATTAATTTTGTGTAAATTTGGAAAGTTTCAAGTGTGCCACAATTATTTTAATATTTTTTTCTCACTCAAAAATAAAAGTGCATTTTTTTCATGATAATGGACTCTGTTCTCGGTTGATTATTTCAAAATCTAGTTATAAAATATTTTGATTTTTTACACATATGTTAAAAGTAATTAATTTTGAGTGAATTTGAAAAGTTTCGAAAGTGTGGCAATCTTTTAAATATTTCTTTTCTCACTCAAAAATAAAAGTGCAATTTTGGAATGACAATAACTCTGTTCTCCGTTGATTATTTCAAAATTTAGTTGCGAAATATTTTGTTTTTTTACAGAATTATCAAAAGTAATGAATTTTGAGTGAATTTGGAAAGTTTCAATTGTGTGAAAATTATTTTAATATTTTTTTTCTCACTCGAAAATAAAAGTGTAATTTTGGAATGACAATGGGCTCTTGGTTGATTATTTCAAAATATAGTTATGAAATATTTACATTTTTTACAGAATTGTCAAAAGTAATGAATTTTGTGTGAATTTGGAAAGTTTCAAGTGTGCCACAATTATTTTAATATTTTTTTCTCACTCAAAAAATAATTGTTTCATTTTGAAATGTCAATAGGCTTTGATCTCGGTTGATTATTTCAAAATCTAGCTATGAAATATTTTGATTTTTTATACAATTATGAATCGTAATGATTTTTGAGCGAATTTGGAAAGTTGCAAGTGTGTGACAATTATTTTAATATTATTTTTCTCACTCGATAATAAAAGTGTATTTTTGGAATGTCAATGGACTCTGTTATCGGTTGATTAATTCAAAATCTAGTTATGAAATATTTTCATTTTTTACATCTATATTAAAAGTAATTAATTGTGAGTGAATTTTGAAAGTTTCAAGTGTGTGACAATTATTTTAATATTTTTTTTCTCACTCAAAAAATAATTGTGAATTTTTGGAATGCCAATGGACTTTATTCTCGGTTGATTATTTCAAAATTTAGTTATGAAATATTTTGATTTTTTTACGGAATTGTCAAAAGTAATGGATTTTGAGTAAATTTTGAAAGTTTCGAGAGTGTGGCAATTTTTTAAATATTTCTTTTCTCACTCGAAAATAAAAGTGCAATTTTGAAATGACAATGGACTCTGTTCTCGGTTGATTATTTCAAAGTTTAGTTATGAAATATTTTGATATTTAATGGTATTATTAAAAGTAATGAATTTTGTGTGAATGTCAAAAGTTTCAAGTGTGTGACAATTATTTTAATATTATTTTCTCAGTCGAAAATAAAAGTGCAATTTTGAAATGACAATGGTCTCTGTTCTCGGTTGATTATTTCAAAGTTTAGTTATGAAATATTTTGATATTTTATGGTATTATTAAAAGTAATGAATTTTGTGTGAATTTCAAAAGTTTCAAGTGTGTGACAATTATTTTAATATTTTTTTTCTCAGTCGAAAATAAAAGTGCAATTTGAATTGTCAATAGACTCTGTTCTCGGTTGATTATTTTAAAATCTTATTATGAAATATTTTGATTTTTTACAGGATTGTTAAAAGTAATTAATAATGTGTGAGTTTTGAAAGTTTCAAATGTCCCAAAATTATTTTAATATATTTGTTCTCACTCGAAAATAAAAGTGCAATTTTGGAATGTCAGTGGACTCTGTTCTCGGTTGATTATTTCAAAGTTTAGTTGTGAAATATTTTTATTTTTTACAGAATTGTCAAAATAATGAATTTTAAGTGAATTTTGAAAGTTTCAAGTGTGCGACAATTATTTTAATTTTTTTTTCTCAGTCGAAATTAAAGTGCAATATTGGAATGTTTATGGACTCTGTTCTCGGTTGATTATTTCAAAATCTAGTGATGAAATATTTTTATTTTTCACAGAATTATCAAAAGTAATGAATTTTGTGTGAATTTGAAAAGTTTTAAGAGTGCGACAAATATTTTAATATTTTTTTTCGCACTCGAAAATAAAAGTGCAATTTTGGAATGACAATGACTCTGTTCTCCGTTAATTATTTCAAAGTTTAATTGTGAAATATTTTGTTTTTTTTACAGAATTATCAAAAGTAATGAATTTTGAGGGAATTTGGAAAGTTTCAAGTGTGCGATAATTATTTTAATATATTTTTTCTCAGTCGAAAATAAAAGTGCAATTTTGGAATGTCAATGGACTCTGTTCTCGGTTGATTATTTCAAAATTTAGTTACGAAATATTTTGATTTTTACAGAATTATCAAAAGTAATAAATTTTGAGCGGATTTGTAAAGTTTCAAGTGTGCGACAATTATTTTAATATTTTTTTTCTCAGTCGAAAACGAAAGTGCAATTTTGGAATGTTAATGGACTATGTTCTCGGTTGATTATTACAAAGTTTAGTTATGAAATATTTTGATATTTTATTGGATTATTAAAAGTAATGAATTTTGTGTGAATTTGAAAAGTTTCAAGTGTGTGACAATTATTTAAATATTTTTTTTCTCAGTCGAAAATAAAAGAGCAATTTTGGAGTCAATGGACTCTGTTCTCGGTTAATTATTTTAAAGTTTAGTTTTGAAATATTTTGATATTTTATGTAAATTTGGAAAGTTTCAAGCGTGCGAAGATTGTTTTAAATTTTTTTTCCCACTCAAATTTTTATTAAGTCAGAATTTATGAAAATGTTTGTCATTTAAACACTCGATGGTATGAATTTTTGATATTTCTGGTCTTCAACCCTAGAAAAAATTTAAATGCAACAACGATTTTGCTGTAAGTTTGATTTATTTCTTACGAAAACAATAAATGTTTGAACGAAAAAAAAAAAAAATAGATAGCGTTGAGATTATTATTGCAAATATTAAATACATTTTATAAAACGTTTTAAAAACTAATTCGGATTTTGGAAATTGGCCAATTTTCTAATTAATTTGTTTTGTACAATTGCGGACAAAAAAAATAGGACACCTTTGTAATTTATAATCCAGAACATATCTTTTTACTAAAATCGAGAATTTAAAACTTTTCTGTATTAACGTAAAAACCATCATAACGTTACTTGTATCGTAAATTACTATTCCAGTAGCCATTTGAGCGGTTGTTAAAAATATTGATTCTTTTTTAAGCTGTTTTGTTTTTAAAAATTGGTTGTATTTCAGACAACTTACTAATTTTTGACCTATTTTGGTAAACTTAAGAGATTTTGCCATTCATAGCAATTCAAGTTGATAATCCTTAAGTTCGCCATATGGACTTGTCTCTGAGGCCAAAAAAATGATAATATGTATAGTTATTAAAATAACGATATTTTGCCCGGCGCATTCACCATAATTATCACACATGTTTGCAACCGGGTGTGCATGACTCCACTTGCAGGGGTTCCATTAAAGGAATCGAATAATTTTTATAAAAGGGAAAGGGTCCAATAAAAATGTTATTAAATTGTATATAACATATTATGTAATGGAATGTATTTCTTTCTATTATTGATGTAAGCTTATTATGTAACACAATGAAAGTCAATTTATTACAGGAGTAAAAGGTTGAATCGGTTCGAGAAATAATAGGAAATAAAGAAATATTCTTCCGTATCTTTTCGAATTATTTGAACATAAATAAATCAATACAAATAGTTTTAATTAAATAATCATTCATATGAAAAATGCTTTAATATGCAAGAGGTATAAATTTAACATTTTTCACATTCTCCGTTACGAAGTACGGGAAAGAATTGTGATCGTGAAATTATTTATTTTTAACCGAAATATCTAAATAAAATAAAACACACTTTTACTTAGTTAATATCACACTGTTTATTTATTAGTGACTGCAGGTTCGATCAAACAATGATCATTATCAAACTATAAGTAAAGTAACAGAGTAACATCTTATTTATACCGCGTTGAAATATCTAATTTCAATGATTTCTGGAAAAAAAATTGTATGTAATAAGTAATACAGGAGTAACATAAAAACAATTAGGATTTTGCAACTGCCCGATATGTCAAAATTAGTCGACAATTTGAAACATTCATTTATTTAGTAGTAAAAGTATAATTTACGCAAATTTAAACATATTTTAAATTTTATTTTATTTATGATGTAGATGTTGTACAAGTGAGTATCATAATATAAAACTCCAGATTAAAAAGTTGTAATCCGATAAATCTCGCGAGGGGAGGCCAATAAAGTTCTTTTATCAGTTCAGACATAAATTATGCCATCTCTCTATCTCTATCTGGGCATACTTTGGAAACAAATTCAGACATCGACTCCAATAAATCAATGAAATTTAACTCGAACCGTGCTCTCTTAAATATCCCTCCGATAGATTACAACTCTCTCCAATTTACATAAATTTTATTGCTACGAAATTTAATCTTATCAAAAATTCTAATCATGCACAAACACAATTGTAAATCATCGAAAATTAGTATTAGTTATTATACATTTTTAAATATTTAATGATGTAATTTAGCACAATCACTGTGTTTTTTCACTATGTTTTTGCTGTTGCATTGTACGTATGGATTTATTAACACAATTTCGACAATCAAATAAAACCGAGTAAGTATGGTTGCCTATCTATTATTGCGTTGATGTGATTATTTTACGATTGAACATAGGCATTAATAATCATTTGTTGAGAGTTAAAATAAAAGCCCTGTATAGCGGTAACATAACGTGATTGCGTCTCATTTACCAATTAATTTTTAACTATAGAAGTCGATAGCTAGTAAAGATAAAAATGTATTATATTTTTAAATTTGTAGTTAACTTTAAAATGTCAATCGATTAATTTAATTTTTTTTTCGTGGTTTTATTACGCTGATAACATTTCCTTTATGCTTTAAAAATAGTAATTTATGGTCGAAGGGAATGGGATAGAAATTGCACTCCCTTACAGCCGGTGCGGCGATTAAGTAGGAGTTTTCAACTCCCCTTATCCATACTAACCCCGTTATAAAAAGTGCGAAAAAGTGGCAATAAAAGCGTAAGCTCATATCTTTCATAGCGGTGGGGGAATTTCTTGAGCTAATAAGGACGGGCATAAATCTCAATACCGCTCAACATTGAAATCACCCTTTCAATTTTTACGCACCATACGCTCAAAATATTCAATGTTATAATTTTGCGAAAAAAATGGTTGCAACCGTTACTATATGTTTCTACATACTAAGTTATAGATAATAATAATGTCACCATGTTTAATATTTTTTTCCTACGTTTATAAAGTTATTTGTGATTATTATTATTGATTTTCTTTTATTCGTTGATTACTCTGTGTATTAAATTTAAATCAGAGGCGGCTCGTTATGCAGAGCCAAGGAGCCATGGCGCTACCTCTAATTTCAAGCTCAGAGAGGATTTTCAAATAATTCTAAAAACACAAATTCGTCATTTTAAATGTTAAAACATTATCTGCTTTCTTTTTTCCTCAAATTGAAGGAATATATTGTATGATAACTGGCTCTATCATCAGAATGTTTCACCAGCCGCCACTGATTTAAATGTTTTTTTTTTGGCCTGGGATGCACGTCCATGTGGTCAGCTCTGTAAATGATCATTGTTTTACAGAAAAAGTGTACGGTACATAAATAAATAATAATAAAAATAAATCAATCGTCGTTCAGCTTTAAGATTTATTTTTGTGGATTTTCCGTGGCTTTAAATTCAACACTTAATTAATCGAGGGGCAGAACTTTCGATGAAATAAATTTCGCGCACGTTTCTTTCTTCGCGTTTCAATCAAATTTTTATTAAATTTTCCATTCATATTCATTATTTGGCGATGTGTGCTGTAAGGGTGGCAAAGAACGAATATTAGTATTGAATTTCGGGATTGGAAGATGAGCGTACGGGAAATGTGAGGATTCCCTGAAGGAAATTACACATGTTCACGGGAAAATAAATATAAATAGATCGAAGCTGCCGCTTTTATTGCGTTACGCTGCAAAATCTCGTTTCGAAATACGAGAGAGAGAAAGAGAGAGAGAGAGAGTGCAGATGCATTTTCACATTTTTTCGTATATTTTTTAATTACCGAAAACTTTTCATTGAAAATGAGACCCTCGCTATACAAGGATATTAAATAACAAGATTCTACTGAATCCACTTTGACAATATTTAAAGTATGGATATCATAACCAGAGAATGTACAGTTGCTGTGTTCACGCAAAAGAAATGCTATATTACTATCCTGTATTTCGGCTTCATAACTGTAGCTTTGTACGAAATTATATCAAAAGCTTTTCAGTTCTTCGGATTATTAAATAAGACGTATGTTCAAAGTTTCATATCAATTTCCGTATTAGTTTTTGAGATACAGCGCGCACTGACACACACACGCACACACACACGCACACACACACACACACACGCGCAAACACACACACGCACACACACACGCACACGCACACACACACACACACACACACACACAGACAACTTTTTTTTTTCCAGAAATTGTTGAAATTGCATCTAGGGATCCTAAAACGGATATTTCCGTAACAAAAATGAATCGCAATACTTTCCCGTACTTCGTAACGGAGAAAGTAATAGAAAAGAAAGCGCACTGTTTATCGGGCGCAAACATATTTGCCCACTCACACATGTAAACAACACGTTAAATTTCTTTCAAAAATTTCCTGTTCTGATAAAACTTCGAAAATTCGAAACTAATAAAATCCGAAGCTTCCAATCTTCGAAACTTTGAATCTTCGAAACTTCAATCTTCGAAGATTTTCTATGATCTTCGAAACTTCAATCTTTGAAGATTTTCCATGAATCTTCGAAACTTCAATATTCGAAGATTTGCTATGAATGTTCGAAACTTCAATCTTCGAAGATTTTCTATGAATCTTCGAAACTTCAATATTCGAAGATTTGCTATGAATGTTCGAAACTTCAATCTTCGAAGATTTTCTATGAATCTTCGAAACTTTAATCTTCTAAGATTTTCTATGAATCTTCGAATCGTCGAAGTTTCGAACCTTCGAAATTGGAAATCATTGAAGAAAAATTCCATCCCTATTTCCCAGTACTTCTTTATAGGGAGAAAGTGAAAATACAATTAGTCCTACATTTGATTGAATTGATTAAAAACTTTTCCATTTAGAAAATCGTCGCGCCGGGTTTGTTGTGATGAATTTATTGCGAAAAGAAATGGCACCCCCTGCAGTAGCGGTAACAGCAGCAGCAGAAACAGTGGGGGGCTGTTTGTTTAATGAATTTTTTTCTCACTGCCGCGCATGCAAACAAAAAAAAACTTTAAAACTAATTTATACTTCGTCGCCGCCCGAAATGGGATTTTCTATATTGTTTCTCTCGTCCCCGGAGAATTTGATTTATTCCGCAAAATTACTCTCTAGACCGATCGTTGCAATTGAATGTGTTGACATTTATAAAATACGATAATATAATTTTTCAATTCCATTATGAAATTTACATCATAATTGTGTGCTTTTAAGTTGCCATTTAGACAAATTATTAACCCGCCGCAAATTTGACTTTGATCAATAGTGACGCCGGTCTCACGTACCGGGGTTTTCAACTGAAGAGTTACCCGAAACGTGTTACTTATAGTTCATGTTTTTTTTTTTTAATTTATGCTCTTTGACAATAAAGCAAAGATATTTAATCAATTTTTTTTTTTTTAAAGGAAGGATGGTTGACAGGAATTCGCGTTGAGGAAGTGTGGATGATTTGGGGATTGATGTAGCCAACTAGGGCATTCTGCCACAACCGATAATTTGTATAATAATCATTTATAATGATGAAAGGGACATACACTAAACATCCATTGACCCGCACGGCCATTTTTCGTTCCGAAAAAGTGACCGCGCGGATAGGATTCGAACCCACGACCATGAGGCCCGTAAGCAGGAGCTCTACTCACTGGGCCACCGCGGCCCCATTTTAATCAATTTAAGCTCTGCTACTCGAAATTGCAACAAAAAACAATAACGGACAATAAAGTTATTCGACACACCCGGTCTCACAAACCATTGGCGGGTTATTACGTATTAGTTTACAAATTGTGCAATGAATTTAAAATATATTGAACTAGCTATCGACAAGAGGTCTTCACGTAATTAGATATTGAATATGTTACGCTATGAAATGATAGTGAAAATATTCACACGATTGTCCAAAAGAGTACGCGAATATTCAAGCAATAACAACGAGGACAAAATACATTTGATCCTCCTAATGGAAAGAAATATTACTAAACAAATTCATAGATTTTTTTCGCGATTGTTAACTATTGATTGAGGTTTATACATGGGTGCTTGAGGATTTTTCAGCCACGTGTGTTTTAAGGGAGGTGACTTGCTTTTTTTGGTAGAGTAGGATATTTGATGCAGTTGCAGCATTATTGAGATGTCCGATTTTAGTTAGCACTAGTTTTTGTTTTCTGGTTAAAAATAAAAATGTTAATTGTTGTTGAAAAAATTTCAATATTATTTAGCCTAGCGATTTCAAAAATCTTCTTAAATATGCTCGGCGTCAAAAAAAAAGCGCCACTCGAAAAATCGCGAAAAAACTCGATTTTTCAATCCGTCGTAACTTGTTCATTTTGGTCGAAAATCGATGAATCTTTCAGTTTGGGAAAGATTCAAGTTCTATCTTTAAGAATGTGTAGTTGATTTTGACCCCAAGTCCAACCCACCCCCCGTAACAACGCGATGAAAAAAAAATGTTTTTTATGTAAAAAATTATCCAACTTTGACAAGCTGTACCGTGCGCAAAACAAAATCGGCCGGAAATTTCACCACAATGGCAGAAAAATATTCAATCAATTTCTTTCAAATGCCTTAAAAACTCGAGTCGTTTCGATGATTTGGAGCAAAGTTATGAATTTTTGAAAAAAAAATTACATTTTTCACTTTTTTGGCCGTAACTTGAGTAATTTTGCACCAAAATCGATGAACTTTTGTAGTCTGAACAGTTTCAAATTTTCTCTTCAACGTCATGTGAATTTTTTTGTTGCTAAAGCGATTCCACCCCCTGCCACCCCCTAAAGGAAAAAAATGCCTGTTTTCCGAGTTAGTTAGATTTTCAACACTAGAGATGAATTTACAAAGAAATTTCATCGAATAGCACAGAGTTTTATAGGTTAATTTAAAGTGGATACGAAGGGTGGTATTCCACAATGCAATCAGTTTGTTGAATAGAGCCCAGGACTTCTACAAATGAACTAATTTATCAGAGAGCAAAAAGAGAAGGAAATATTTCAATAATTCTTCTATTATTTTCCACTTGTAAAATGCACTTTTTTTTAAAATACCTATAACTTGGTGCCAAATCATTGTAGGAACTTTTTTCTTTGAGTCCTACATAGGGAATTGATCAAATTTTAATGCCTTTATGGTGGATCAAGTCGACAAAATTTTTCCAACTCCGTAAACATCGTCAAAGTTGGACATGGTTTCCTGAAAACACATTTTTTTTCACAGGGGTGCTAGAGGGGGGCGAAAGGGGTTACGCTTAAATTCGCATGTATGACTTTAAAGAAGACACTTCAAAGTTTTTCGTCCTCAAAGATTCATCAAAATCGATTGAAAATACGCCGAGTTATGGCGGTTTGAAAATGGTTATATAGGAAGAACATACACTTTATTAAACAAAATTACAATTGAATGCAAAGTAATATTTTATTTTTCATCATTAGTTCCTTCGATATGTAGTACAACATATTCCAATAATGTTCGCTCGAACAAATATTCTTTGCAAGAAACAGCTTCACAGCTTCTTTCTGCTTCTCATCAGAAGAAAAAAGTTGTCGCCGCAAATGTTTTTTGAGCTTTGTAAGTAACTAATGGCCAAATTCGGACTGTAGAGTGGATGTCTTATCTCTTGAAAACCACAATCGCTGATTACTTTTTCGACTTTTTGAGCTTTGGCACCCTACAATTTTCATAAAACAGCATAATCTTCTGTCCTCGGTTATTCGGTTTTTTTAACCATACAACTAATTGGTTAATTGTATACTTATATGCATCTACTGTAGTTGTAGTACTTCTCTTCATATATCCAACGAAAAAGATTCCCTCGACATCCCGAATCAGTTTCCTAGATGAAAATTGCGTCCTTACCTTCTTTAGTAGTGAAAATCCCTTATATACCCTCTTGCTTGGTTGGTAGATCTCAGTAATTTACCGACGTCTCCTTGCCAGTTATAATTTTCGAAAAGAAGTCCTCGTCATCAAGTTTACTTCGCAAATTTGTTGCCTACACAAATTTCGCTCTGGATTGAGCAACAGAGACTTTATTCATAATCAAATCTTTATGTAAATGTTTTAGGTTTATTACCTCACTTTATTGGCAATTATTTAAACCTTCATTCTTCGATGTGTCAAAAACCAATGATCAATCAACAAGGTTCCCTCAGCATCCCAAAGTATTGCAGCCATCAGTTTTCCTGATGAATTGATGAAGATTGCATTCTAGCCTTATTTGGTGGTGGAAATCCCTTGTGTACCCTCTGCCTAGATTATTGCTTGATTAGTAGATCCCAGTGATATACCGACATCTTATTAGGTCATAATTTTCGTCTTTTTCTAGAGCAGTCAAGTTTTCTTCGAAAATTTCTTACCTGCACAACTTTTGCTTTGAAGTTTAAATGTGCAAATTTGGTTTCTTGTACCTTGTGCAAAAAAATCATGGACTCAATCGGTCAGCATGGCAATAAAGTTCAAGCATTTTCCTCGAATTTCCTCCAAAATTCAAGTCGATGTGATAATTTGGCGCAAAGTTATGCAGTTTTGAAAAAAAAATACATTTTGCGCCTTTTTGGCCAAAACCGCATTTCGCACGAAACTCGATGGAATTTTGCGATCTAAGAAGTTTTCGACTTTCGTGACCCCCTGAAAACCCCTACAAAAAGTGTTTTGGATTGATAAAAAATGTTAAATTTTTTTTGAAAAATTCATAACTTTGCTCCAAATCATCAAAACCACTCGAATTTTTAAGGCATTTGAAGGACATTGATTAAATTTTTCTGCCATTGTGGTGAAATTTCCTGCCGATTTTTTTTTGCGCACGGTATAGCTTGTCAAAGTTGGACAATTTTTTACATAAAAAAACATTTTTTTCCATCGCGTTGTTACGGGGGGTGGGTTGGACTTGGAGTCAAAATCAACTACACATTCTTAAAGATAAAACTTGAATCTTTCCCAAACTGAAAGATTCATTGATTTTCGACCAAATTGAAGTTACGACGAGTTTTTTTCGCGATTTTTCGAGTGGCGCTTTTTTTGACGCCGAGTGTACTTGGCAAAAACGATCAGCTCTGTACTCGATTTCAATAAACCGGCGCACATCAATCCATTTCTTATTATGTAAATAAATAATAACACAGAACCGAGAGACCCAGAAAGAACTGTTCTCTTTTTTTTGCATACATACAAAACGAGTCGCATACACCCGTATTTCTCTTTGGTGGCGGATTTCCCCTCTCCGCATAGTTGTGCATGCACAAAGAGGAACGAATTCCTTTGCTCACTATCTATCCATTGGCATCCATCTATTTGTAGGAAGGAGTTTTGGGGTCCCTGGTGTACGAGAAGCCCGTCCACCAATCCGCTACTTTCCCTAATTCCGTCAGCCTTTCAGCGCTTCCATTTCATCTCCTTTCACACATCCATTTACCTTTCAGTTTTAACATAACGTCCCCGGACGATACCTACGTCAATTCCTCAAATCACCGATAACATTTTCGCGAAAGTAAGAATAGAAATTGATGGAGCTTCAAAAAAAAAAATGATAAAATATTATAGGACTCAAAAAAAATATTTTAGAATAACGATGTCGAGCACTTTCTTCAGATATTTATAGAATGGCAAAAAAGATTAAATAAAATTGTTGGTATTTATTTTGAAATAAATCTCAATATATGGGTAATAATTACAATCGGTGTACTACTGGGGAATTGAATTAATCGGGCATTTAAATACTTTATCGCCCTGCCTTAATAATAAATAAATATATTGTTTATTATAAATCACACACGCACACACACATACACACGCAAACACAAATACTAATTTCGCGTGAACATACAAAAGAGAGACGCGAGTCGGATTTAGTGCAGAGAGGCGTGAAAACGCGGCATTGTTTGCAAATAACCGGCGCGTTTACATCAACAATGTCCCGTCCGCTCCCAGTATTTGCAAAATTCCGAGTGTTTGCGGTCTTTTTAGTTTGTTTGCACGTTTATTAAACCAATAAAAATATCGCGAAGTTACGTGGATTATACATAACTTTACTCTCTTAAGTAATAATTATAATTAATAATTGAGATATTAGATGGTAACAATTATGGTGGATGCGCCGGGAACATCTTCCAACGTCTGCAATGTCGTTCCGTTTAAAAGGGGAAGAAGAATAATAATGCGTGTTTGCATGACATGTCAAAGAGGGGCTGATGCCCTAAACCTCGCCATATTAGGGGCCTTAACTTGGTAACTAACTATATGTTACAGAAATTAAAAATGGTGATGTGGCCATCATGTTACTTTCTCCGACTTGATGGTATCATTTATATTTACGCTTTCATGATTTATTTTTCAATTTAAATCATATTTTAAATGCACATCGAGCGTTACACAAGATCAAATAGTAATGACGTTTGAAACGTCAAAATTATGAAAGATGAAAATGACAAATTATATTTCAAATTCTTATAATCTTTACCTTCATTTTAGACTAATGAGATTTCGAAAAAAAAACTTCATTAAAATGTGCCGAATTATTGCAATTTAAAAGTTGGTTACTGAATATTTTCGTAAAATCGATACAAAACGTCAACAATTCGTTTTTTTTATTTGCAGAAAACGTCCGATTTTGATGATTCAAACGTCAAAATATAGCGACTTTAATGTAGTTTTCATGCGGATTATACAACGTTCTCATTAAATTAACACAAAATGCAAAAATTGGACTCTTTTGAAATTTTTAATATTTTAAAATCGCGATTTTGATTTTTGGAATTGCGTAACTACCGAACAGGTTGTCCGATTTTAATGATTCCAACGACAAAATGTACCAAATTTACTGTAATTTAAAAATAGATAAAGAAATATATTTCTAAAAACAACGCAAACCGTCAAAAATTTCCGTTTTTGAAGTTTGAATATTTTAAATTACATATTGAGATTGAAATTCATCATTACTGGGTGTAGTTTAATTAAAATGATGACGAAATGATACACTCCAGTATTGTAAATAATTTTATTTCTCCAGACTAGTTTCGAAGACTAAACGTCTCTCCATCATCCACTGATGATGAAAACGTTTAGTCTTCGAAACTAGTCTGGAGAAATAAAATTATTTACAAAACTGGAGAGTATCATGTCGTCATCATTTTAATTTTAAATTACATTTTTTTTAATTGCAGAACAGCCAAACATGATCTATTTTGATGATTCAAATGTCAAAATATGGAAAATTTAGTGTAATTTTAAAACGGATTACAAAATTGTCTCGTTACATTAACACAAAATACAAATATTATAATAAAACACTTTCAACTTTGTTTTGTATAACTTATATTTTTATTTTTGTAACTCAAGTTTCGGTAATACAATTACCATTTTCAAACAAGAACTTGAGTCACAAAAATAAAAATATAAGTTATTCAAAACAAAGTTGAAAGTGTTTTATTATAATATTTAAAATGTATAACGAAGTAGAAGCCTCCAGCATAAACAATACAAAATACAAAATTTGCACTTTTTTTAAATTTCAATATTTTAAAATCGCGATTTTGATTTTTGAAATTGTACAACTGTCGACCGCGTTGTTCGATTTTGATGATTCTAATGTCAAAATGTGGCAAATTAACTGCAATTTAAAAACTCAATAAATATAATCGTTAAATTATCGCGAAATGTCAAAATTTCAAGTTTTTTAAATTCTAATATTTTAAATTGTTATTTTGATTATTTAAATTGCAGAACAGCCAAACGTTATCTCCGATTTTAAAGATTCAATCGTCAAAATATCGAAAATTTAGTGTAATTTTAAAACGGATTACAATTTTTTTTCATAAAATTAACACAATATGCAAAAATTGCACTTTTTCAAGGTTTTAAAATTTTAAAATCACGATTTTGATTTTTGAAATTGCGGAACTGCCGAACGGATTGTTCGATTGTAATAATTCCAACGATAAAATATACCGAATTTAGAGAAATTGAAATGTTAGTTAAGAAATATTTCTGTAAGATCAACGCAAAAATGTCAAAGTTTCACTTATTCGACCTTCAAATATTTTAAGTTATGATTTAGATTTTTTTTAATTGCAGAACAACCAAACGTGATAATAATAATAATAATAGATATTTATTTCCCAAGAGACATATATCCAATTACAGGGAAATGTAAAATTTCGTAAGGCATTAATTAAAAAAAAATCTACCGATGCTAGGTTTTTTCAATGGGAAAATCAATTATTTAACATTGAAATTACCGCATTTGAAAATACCAATTGTACATAATATTGACAAGCATGAAAGTATGTATCTCTGCAAAATATATTTGATGAGCTGAAGTGTAAATAATTAATGTTAGGCAGACTTTAAGCAATGAAATAATTTACACTAAAGTCTTCATATCTTCGAAAAAATACAATACCGATTTTTGTCATTATTTTTTCAATACTCTCGAAGTAATCCTCGACAATGTACCATTGAGTTAATCTGCCATTTTTACACCACCCAGTATATATAGAAAAAAAAAACTAAAATATAAATCTCCGATTTTGATGATTGAAACGTCAAAATATGGAAATGTTAGTGTAGTTTTGAAACAAAATTTACTCGTTCAATTAACACAAAATGCAAAAATAGCACTTTTTAGTTCGACTTTAATGTAGTTTTAATACGGATTATAAAACGTTCTCATTAAATTAACACAAAATGCAAAAATTTGACTTTTTTGAAATTCTTAATATTTTAAAATCGAGATTTTTATTTTTGAAATTGCACAACTGCCGAACGCAATGTTCGATGTTGATGATTCTAATGTCAAAATGTGGCAAATTTAGTGTTATTTAAAAATTGGTTAATAAATTTCTTCTTTAAATCAACGGAGAACGTCAAAATTTCATGTTTTTGAAGTTCAGCGATTTCAAATTGCGATTTTGATTTTTCTTAATTGCAGAACAGCCAAACGAGATCTCCGATTTTGATCATTTAAATGTCAAAATATGGCAAATTTAGTCTAGTTTTAAAGCGGATTACAAAATGTTCTCGTTAAATCAACACAAAATGCAAAAATTGCACTTTTTTAAAGTTCGGCCAATTAAAAATCGCGATTTTGATTTTTGAAATTGCACAGCTGCCGAACGCGTTGTTCGATTTTGGTGATTCTAATGTCAAAATGTGGTAAATTAAGTGCAATTTAAAAACTGGTTAAAAAACATTTGCATAAAACGTTGAAATTTCAAGTTTTCAATGTTAGAACATTTTAAATTGCGATTTTTGTTTTTTAAATTCCAGAACAGCCAAATGCGTTTTCTGATTTTGATGATTCAAACGTCAAAATATGACAGATTTAGTGTCATTTTGAAAAAAGTTTACAAAATTATCTCGTTACATTAACCGTTAACTGGTGACCCTGGGTCTGAGAGACCCATTGCCTTAAACATTAACTCTTAAACCCCTAAAACTGAAGCATGTGTTGATCTGCCCGGCCAGCTAGCCTCCTGCTATTCAGTTGAGGGTAAGACACCGCGAAGTTTTTGCATTATCTAGCGAATTATTGAAAACTCAACAGTAAGTCACCAGTTGTGTGATTCGAAAAAACTTATTCTTTATAAATTGTTCATTTTGGCATCCTATAGAATTATTAATCATGTAAAGTTGCTGTAACTATTATCGTTTCATAATTATAAACCAAAAATTAAAATAAATTTAATTTTTTTTTCACGAATGAATGATTTTATGAAAAATATTTTCAAACGAACGATTGTCATTTATTTATTGTCTTCAATATTTGTTTAAATGTTTTTGTGATATTTTTCATCTTTAAGAAAATATTGGTGTGTCATAATGAACATTTAAAAAAAAAGTCGATTTTCTTCTTGTGTGTGAATTAGTCGGATTCAATTAAAATTGGTGAATTTAAAATTTTTGACAAAAACTCCCCTTCTTACGCTCAAAAATTGCCTTTGTAATAATTTTCCGAAGAAACCACTGGTTCGATGCAGGGTTTCTACACATCACTAAAAAGATCCCTTCAAGACGCCTCGCAAAATGTACTTTCGCAGGAACAAATGTCAATTTGAAGGCCGTGACGCGTCAGCAAAGAAAACTCGAAAATGGAAAAAATCGAAAAAATCAACTCTTTTAATAATCATCGTAGACCCTTATGTATTACCTTTTTCTTCATCAGAAGAACGAACAATATCGGTTATTTTTAACAATAAAAATTGTTAAACGAAAAATTCTTAGGGGGGTAATTACCCGATCACCCCCCTTTAAAACCGCCACTGAATAGCGGCGTTTCAATATGACACCGCGCGGATGCGTTTACGGAGGGACAGCCGATAAGCACGATTTCTTCGCCGTCTCTCTCTCTCTCTCTCAACCGCACCAATAAAACATTCGCGCTCTCTGAACAATTGCAAGTATGCATCGAGTCGGCGGCGACGTCCCGCAAGTCTCCGAAACATCTGTTTGTTTTTCGTTTAAATTGTAATGCAGGTGTGATAATTACGGGCGTACATTATTGTGAATACATCGAGTGAATAACAGTGCAAGTGATGTTTGTGAATGTGGACCGTGCTGATACTACGAACACAGAATTTACTGTTGGAAGCTGCAATTTGGAGCGTTTCAAGGTTAGTGGTTTCTCTTATAAATCGAAGCTATATTATTAGAGCCATATAATACGGATAAGTATTTTAATCAAACAATAATTAAGCAAATTGTTCTTGACGTGTTTCCGTGTTTGTGCCGTACCAATGGACTGTGTTATTGTGTAATTAATGGTTACTTGATTTTCTATTACATTCCCATTGTTTTTCGATTGCACAGAACATTGACGTATTTTTACAAAGATGTGAATATCGAACGAAAGAAGATAGGCGTAGCGAATGCTAGTACTGATCAATGCAGAATTGAATTCTGCGTCGGGATATGTAAAAATATACGGGGTGTTCCACTTAAAAAAAATCGTGATTTAATGCTTTAGGCTAGGGAGACACGACCGATTTTACTCGGCCGACTTTTAATCGGTGAGAATGGAAATGTAAATGTGGTATGGAATTTTGAACACTCTTAATTTTTTTTTTCTAAAAATAAATCACCACTGGGTACCTTCGGGTATTGGCGTTTTATGGCCAACATTACATCCCTTCAATTTTAAGTATATGGGCTTCTAATTGATGTATTGTAACGAGATTTTGAGCATTTATGTAATCGAGTAAATTCTTTCCAATGAAATTATTTTTAAGATTATACGACTTCCGGTTATACCGGAAGTCAACACCAACTATATTCTGCTATAGAGTGCGCGCCTAAAGTATGGAATATATTCAGTAAAACCGAAATAAAATATTTTTGGAAAAAATTCTTGAACACGTCGATTTTGTTTTTTAACAATACACATTTTTGCATGAAAATCGATTTTCAGTCGTCATTTGTTTTTGAGTAATGACGTCATCCATTTTGTTTTTAAAAGTCAAGCCCCTATTTTTATTCTTGATTTTGAGAGATCTTTTCATTGTCAAACTGGCAGTATAAAAATATTGCCATCTTACATAACAAATTTTTCGAGTAAATGACAATTGACGCGCACTGTATATTCTGTTAAAGAATTTATTGATTTTTTTCTAATTAAATAATAACATTTTACTATAAGCAACGCTGTATAATTTATTACTTTAATGTCGCTTCATCTCCTCCGACGATTTAAACTTTGTGTTTAAACATGTAAATCATAATTATAATCAATAATAAACAAAAATTGAAAAAACAAGAAAATAGAGCAAATAAATATCTTTTGAATTAAATATTAATAATCATTATCTTTAAAATTTAGATGCATCTCGATTTAAATTCAACGTTTCTTAATGTTTTCTTTTTAATTTTTATTGAGGTTTACAAAAAGTAATATTGAATATTAATTAGGATCGCTCTCATATACAGGGTGTTTCAGAGCTCTGGGAACGGTCAATCACGTGCTTATTTTTCAAAATTCCGAAAAATGTTTTATACAAAAGTTGTGTATAATAGTGAGCTGCACGCCCTAAAAATATTTACATTTATACAGGGTGTCTCATAACAAAGTTACAGACCAAACTTATGTGTTTTTAAATAGAACACCCTGTATTTTTTGTCATTTTTGAATTGAATCAATACTCCTTATACCTATTGTTTGCCGTTTTCGAAATATTTGAAGATTTGTTGAAATGCAAGGTCTGGGTGAAATTTTATTTTTGCCCCAGTGAATAACGTTGAACGATTAAAATCATTTTAATTATTTGCTTGAAGGTTCGAACTATAGAGCCAACCATGATTTCATGCAAAAAAATATACAGGGTGATAAAAAAATGCGGTTGTATAGCGCACAACCATAAATAATTTTTCTCAGCGATGAGGAAAAACCTGTGACATCATTTATGGAAGTTGTCCTAAGGATTCTATTATTGCCGTTTTCGTAATTTTGTGATCCCCAATGAGATGCTGCACTTTCATTTAAAACATTTGTTTGTGCCGAAAAGAAGATGAAAATATTGTGGATGAAGATGAATAATAAATATTATATTTATACTACTTTAATTGTGTATGTAAGTTTCCAATAAATTCCCACTGTACTTACGTTTTATTTTCAAATTTTTTTATTTTGGAAAGGGACAGCGGCGTAATTTTAGGAGATTTTTATTAAATATTTAGAATAAAATAAAAATTACTACCAGCATCACTCGTGAATAAATTATTATTATTATATTAAATATTAAATCTTTCTGTTTTTAGGCATGGAATTTGATTTTTTTAACCTATATTTTTAATAGATTAAATAAAACGAAACGAAATATATATTTTTGATTTTTGACCTGTAGTTTCGTTTTTTTTTTGGTATAAATTTCTAATCTTTTGAACTAATTTTTCTTCATTTTGTTCTAAATTTTCGATTTGTTTGTTAAAATTTTCGAATTTTGGTCGGCATTTTTTATTTTTAGGCCCGAATTTTTCATTTTTGCCCTATATTTCAACCTGAATGATTCATTTTTATGCGCGGTATTTTCGAGTTTTTGATTTTTTGTCATTTATCTTTTTTTAAACATTTTCGCGTTTCTGGCTGGCAATTTATTTTGAGCTTGAATTATTTTTGGAACTGAAAATGGCAAATTATTTTTCTTTTGCTTGATTTTTCAATTTTTTGGCCTGCATGTTATTTTTAGGCCAGGAATTTTATTTTAATTTTTTGCTTATATTTTAGATATTTGGTCTGCATTTTTGAATTCTTTGTTCTAATTTTTAGAGTTTTTGGCCAAAATATTTTGATTTTGGTAAAATTTTTTTAATGGTCTGTTGAAATTTTTGGTTTTTTTTGTCTACATTTTTCATTTTTCGAGTTTTTTTAGTTTTTCATTATCTTGGTCATTAATTTGAACGAGTGAATTTTTGATTGGTCTACACTCTAAATTTTTAACATGTTTTTACAGTTTTTGATTGTTTGCCGTTCATTTTAGATTTTTTTAACCTGAATTATTGTTTCTATGGGCGAATTTTTTAAATTACTTTCGAGTTTAGAGTTCCGGCAGCTTTTTTTTTGGGATAAAGTAATTTTTGCAGCAGAAAATGGCACTTTTTTTTGCTTGAATTTTCAATTTTTTAGTCAGTATTTTATATTTTTTTACATCATTTGCCGAGAGTCTAAATTTTAGATTTTTTGCCTATATTCTTAGTTTTTTCTACCTTAATTATTAATTTTTTGATTGGTCTGTACTTTAGATTTTTCACCTTAATTGTTGATTTTTGTGTGCGAACTTTTGGCTGGTATTTTCGGGTTTTTTGACCAAATTTTTAATTTTTTGCCCTTCGTTTTAGATGTTTTAAGTTATATTATTGTTTTTATTGGCGATTTTTACTTTCTCCGTTACGAAGTACGAGAAAGTATTGTGATCGTGATTTTTTTTCAAAAATTTTTTTTACGGAAATATCCGTTTTGGGGTCCCTAGATGCCATTTCAACAATTTCTGGAAAAAAAAAAAATTGTGTCTGTGTGTGTGTGTGTACGTGTGTGTGTGTGTGTGTGTGTGTCTGTGCGCACTGTATCTCAAAAACTAATAGACCAATTGATATGAAACTTTGAACATAAGTTTTATTTGATAATCCGAAGAACTGAAAAGCTTTTGGTAAAATTTCGTACACCGGAAGTGGGTGTTTACCTTAACTGTTTTTTGTTTTTTGCCAATATTTTCTTAAATATGAAAAATATCACAAAAACATTTAAACAAATATTAAAGACAATAACGAAATGCAATTATTTTGTTTAAAAACATTTTTCATAAAATCATTGTTATTCTAGAATTTTTTTTTTTTTTTTCATTTTTGGTATACAATTATGAAACGCTAATAGTTATAGCAAATTTATGTCAATAATAATTGTAGAGAATGCCAAAATGAACAATTTATGAAGAATAAGTTTTTTCGAAATCTCTTTAGTTTTTGAGTAAACTGAGTTTTTGAATTTGAAGTACATTTTTCCATCTTTCATAATTTTGACGTTTTAAACGTCAGTTTTATCCGAGTCTACGAAACGTTCGATGCACACTTAAAATATGATTTAAATTAAAAATAAACCATGGAAGCGTAAATATAAATGATACCATCAAGTCGGAGAAAGTAACATGATGGCCACATCACTATTTTTTAAATTACTTTTGAGTTTAGAGTTTCGGCAATTTACTTTGAGGTCAAGATTTATTTTTGGGGCTGAAAATTGCAAATTATTTTTCTTTTGCTAGAATTTTCAATTTTTCGTCTGCATTTTAATTTTTTAGACCAGGGTTTTTGATTTTTTTGGCATATATTTTAGATGTTTTTGGCATCTAAACCAAAATTTTCGAATATTTAGTTCTCTTTTTTCAATTTTTTTACCAATGTTTTTAGTTCTGTTACCTTAATTATTCATTTTAATGAGCGAATTTTTTATTGGTCTTTACTTTAGATTTAAATGAATTGTTGATTGTTATGAGCGGATTTTTGGCTGATTTTTCAAGTTTTTGTTTTTTGTTTTGCCCTATAATTTAGATTTTGCAGACTGAATTTTTGATATTTTTAGCTGATACTTGGTTTTTGTATAAATTTTTGGTTATATTTGATTTTTTTTAATTATAGCGGTTGTTTTAAGATAAAACTAATGTACTTTGATCTTTAGCTAGAAAATACAGCCTGCGAGATTTGTGTTTGAGGAATTACTAAATTTTTAAATATTTCGATTCGATTTTTGATTTTTTTTTTCGAAAATTTTTAAATCAAAAAAATATTTTTGCTGCCAATTAAGTTTTTTTACTAATTGTTAAATATAATTCTTTGGTCTGGAATGAGGCTGATCATCCGGTATAAGTGGAACTGTTTGGAAATTATAAAAAAAAAGCGAACAATTTAAAGTAGTTAATTAGAGGCTTTCCGAAAAAATAAAGAAATATTTTAATTATTTGGAGGATGCCACAGCACGATTAAATATTTTTGTAATTTTTTAAATGGTTTGTACTACCTACATATTTTCGGAAAAAGGAGTTATAAAACTTTTTTTTGTGCAAATTCCGAAAACTTATCAATGTGCCTTCTCTAATCCCAGTATTGCCAGATTGGTGGGTTTTCCCTAAAATGGGAGTAAAAAAACTTCAATCGATGGGGTATTTTTTGGGGTGGGTATTTTATGCGACGGGTAATTTTGGGGGGTTTTTATGAAATATTTGGGGAAAATTAAAAATTACTCCTGGCAACACTGCATCATTAGCCCCGAAAAGGGCCGATGGTTTCAGTGGCTGAAGGTTCGATCTCGTTCATAAATCAAATGCTCGATCAAGTGTCTATCCTCGTCAATGCACTTCTATACCCGCTGGCGAAAGTTTATTTGAACATTACGAAGGGTTTGGATGGAAATTGCTCGAAATGCAGCACGAATCCTCTCCTTCATGTTCTGCACTGTTGTCGTACCGATTAATTGAAAAGTTTGAATATTGATGCAACTTAATGCCACCAGATGCCGCGCAAAACACCAGACGCCTTGTCGCGTTGCTTTGATGCTAATGCCGAGGGTAAAGCATGAATCACAGCCTGGATTCATCAGAGATTTCAAACAACATGACGGACAAAATTCGTGAAAAAACTCTTAAAAAAGCATTAAAAAAGAAAACGTTTCCTACAAAAAGTTTGTATTTTTTCCCGTAGAATACGATCCTGCAATAAAAAATTGGGGGTTCCATCTGAAAAATAAAAGTTGACCTTTGTTTGACCTTGAAAACTAACTCCAAGATCATTTTCAAGGCCCCCCTCTAAATCCTACAACTTTTATCTGAAACATTTTTTTGCTATGTTGCCCAAGTTTTGAGATATTTGGGGTGGCAGTTTAAAATGGGACACCCTGTATTGTTGTAATATTATAGATAAGATATCCGCGAAACAATTGTTAAATATTTTAATTTTAAATTTTGAGAGAGAGCTGATGACTTTTGTTTGACCTTGACAGCTAACTCCAAGATCATTTTCAAGATCCCCCTCTAAATCCTACAACTTTTATCTGAAACATTTGTTTTCTATGTTGCCCAAGTTTCGAGATATTTGGGGTGGCAATTTAAAATGGGACACCCTGTATTTTTGTAATATTATAGATAAGATATCTGCGAAACAATTGTTAAATATTTGAATTTTGCATTTTGAGAGAGAGCTGTTCCTAATTGTTATTCAATAAAAACGATTTATAATTGTGTTTATTGCATGTGGAACGCGTGTTCCTTCATGAAAAAATAAATAGAATTATAGTTGCGCCCTTTTCAACAGCTAATAAACAAGGTCCACCCTCTCAATTTTTCAATCTGAACGTCCCTCCCATAAGTCCGGTCCTGCATTTTTCATAACCGTCTGCGTAGACGCTTTCCTAAAAATGTTTCCCTGAAATTTTTAGTACACACTTACAAACTAACAAACCCATCAAGCAATACTTAACTTCCAATTGTTAGTTAGTGTGATATTGAATATAAATATTAATAAAAGAACAAATCAATTGTTTTTATACTATACAGGGTGGAGCACCTCATAGGACGCGGTTATTTTGTGAAAAACCAAGTAACTTCGTGTTATTCTTAACGCCAAATATGATTTCGAGAAAAACCGAAAAAATCATTTTTTCCTTTTTTCCACTCCGTAGATCCTGTTGTTTTTTTTTAAATTTTAAATTTAAATACGGAAAATAAGAGAAATTTCCTTTATACCTTAAAATCACCAGCAACATTAAAAAAATCTGTGTTATCAGGGGCGAGCCAAGGAGCCATGGCACTACCTGTAGTTTCAAGCTAAGCAAGAATTTTTAACCGTTGAGAACGGACAACATGAAAAAAGATTGCGGCATACGTTTGTAGCGAATCATGAGAATCGCGCCTCACACTTGGATCATTCAACAAAGATACATGTTTATGTTGTATAAGTGGCTCCACCCTCACCATATTCCACGAGCCGCTACTGTGTGTTATGATTATTGATTTTATTAGTTGTAAAGTAGCTTCATCGAGTAGATGATCATCAGTGTTTTATTAAGTTATGTCAAGGAGTTTCAACAAGTAACAGCTTCATCGATCCAATACTCTCAGTCATCTCCTCTCGCAGTTTAAGGACGATCTCTAGAGTCATTGTTCCCTCTGTTTTATCGCACCGGAATTAAACTATCCAACTAAACTTGATTGAAAATACTTTCCGAGAAATTCCTACTGGTAGACAATGCACTTATTTATCAAGTTACCATTTGCTGGAAACAAACATTGTGAGCAGTTATCTTAATCATTATTAATTATAAATTTAAACGATATATCGTTAAAATATTTTATAACATTGTGCATAGTAATCCGAGTCATTAGTAATTTAAAATTTGATCATTAAATCATTATAGTAATCATTGGCGATCATTCTGTAACACTATTAATAATTAATTTGTTTAATAAATCGCCATAGCGATCATAAGCAATAATTCTACTGTGTACATAAAGTAAGGAATAAATTCTATTAAAATTCAGGGCATTTTTTTTCAGAAAAATTCTCGGACACATGTATTATTATTTTTTAACGCGCATTTTTTGAGATAAAATTCAAATGTACAGGGTGTCCCAAAATTGAGATACGACCCCAAAGTTAAAATTTTCAAATGTTTTGTTGCATTTATGGATTCTACGTAAAATTCTGAGTATTTTTCATGTAGCATACCCCATGTCGATATTCAGCTGTTTTCGAAGAAATAACGTTTAAAAAAGTACTACTACTATTTTATTTCTGGTAAAAGATGGTTTCATCGAAACATTGGAATTAATAAGGAAAAATAATCATTTACTTAATGAAATGATTTTCCCTTATTAATTCCAATTTTTTTTTAGCCTCGGGATCGTAGCCCATATGGCCAGCTCAATCACGCACGATCACACTATAACATTTTACGTAGTTATCTTAGTCACTAGTCATTTCAAATTTAATTTGATGAAACAGCTGTATCTGCTGTAACTGTCCTTCGCCCTTTCAAATTTGCAAATTTTTAATCTTGACCTCATATTCGGTCGTAAAATATCGTGTGAGTCAGAAAATATTGTTTCTGAGTTGGCTGTGAGATAAATTAGGATTTCACATCTCGTGTTTTCGGCGCTCAAATTTTACTTTATCTTTCACTGGACTTCCATGTTTTTCCTCTTGCTTCAATTGCTTTCTCTATCTCTTTTTTCGATGATAGTCTAGATCTTCCTTTTTTCGCTTTTCTTATGTCTTGGCTCCCAAATTTTTATTTGGACCAATACCATTTTTACTTCAGTAAAGTCGAAAAGTTTTAATTTTCGATTTTTTCCTCCAACTCCACTCACGCGTATGAGATTTCCATTTTTAAAAATTAATAACTCGACTGTAAATCGGTATATTTTCAAAATCATTCCTTATTTTGATGAAATATAGCTTTCAGAATTGACTGAAATTTTAACAGAATTTTATCGCCGTGATTTACATTTTTTTTTCGATTTTTTCCCTTAAACTCCACTCACGCGTATGAAATTTTTATTTTCAAAAATTAACAACTTGACTGAAAATCGGTCTTTTTTAAAAAATGCGCTTCATTTTAATGAAATATAGTTTTCAGAATTGAATGAAATTTTAAACGCCGCGTTTCACATTTTTTTCGATTTTTTTTCCAACAAATCCATTCACGCGCATGACATTTCCATTTTCAAAAATTAATACCTCAAGTGAAAATCGGTCTATTTTAAAAATCGTTCTTTAATTTGATGAAATGTAGCTTTAAGAATTGAATTAAATTTTAATAGAATTTTATCGCCGTGATTTACATTTTTTTTTCAATTTTTTCCCTTAAACTCCACACACGCGTATGACAGTTCCATTTTTAAAAATTAATAACTCGACTGCAAATCGGTGTATTTTCAAAATCGTTCCTTATTTTGATGAAATATAGCTTTCAGAATTGATTGAAATTTTAACAGAATTTTATCGCCGTGATTAACTTTTTTTTTCAATTTTTTCCCTTAAACTCCACTCACGCGTATGATATTTCCATTTTTAAAAATTAATAACTCGACTGCAAATCGGTCTATTTTTAAAATCGTTCTTTATTTTGATGAAATATAGCTCTCAGAATTGAATAAAATTTTAAGAGAATTTTATCGCCGTGATTTACATTTTTTCGATTTTTTCCCTTAAACTCCAGTCACGTGTATGACATTTCCATTTTTAAAAATTAATAACTCGACTGCAAATCGGTCTATTTTCAAAATCGTTCCTTATTTTGATGAAATATAGCTTTCAGAATTGGCTGAAATTTTAACAGAATTTTATCGCCGTGATTTATATTTTTTTTTTCGATTTTCCCCTTAAACTCCACTCACGCGTATGAAATTTCCATTTTTAAAAATGAATAACTCGATTGCAAATCGGTATATTTTCAAAATCGTTCTTTATTTTGATGAAATATAGCTCTCAGAATTGAATAAAATTTTAAGAGAATTTTATCGCCGTGATTTACATTTTTTTCGATTTTTTTCTCCAGTTCCACTCACGTGTATGACATTTCCATTTTTAAAAATTAATAACTCGACTGCAAATCGGTCTATTTTCAAAATCGTTCCTTATTTTGATGAAATATAGCTTTCAGAATTGGCTGAAATTTTAACAGAATTTTATCGCCGTGATTTATATTTTTTTTTTCGATTTTCCCCTTAAACTCCACTCACGCGTATGAAATTTCCATTTTTAAAAATGAATAACTCGATTGCAAATCGGTATATTTTCAAAATCGTTCTTTATTTTGATGAAATATAGCTCTCAGAATTGAATAAAATTTTAAGAGAATTTTATCGCCGTGATTTACATTTTTTTCGATTTTTTTCTCCAGTTCCACTCACGTGTATGACATTTCCATTTTTAAAAATTAATAACTCGACTGCAAATCGGTCTACTTTCAAAATCGTTCCTTATTGATGAAATATAGCTTTCAGAATTGACTGAAATTTTAACAGAATTTTATCGCCGTGGTTTACATTTTTTTCATTTTTTTCCGTTACACTCACGCGTATGACATTTCCATTTTCAAAAATTAACAACTTGACTGAAAATCGGTCTTTTTTAAAAAATGCGCTTCATTTTAATCGAATGTAGTTTTCAGAATTAAATGAAGTTTTAAACGCCGCGTTTCATATTTTTTTCGATTTTTTTTCTACCAAATCCATTGACATATGACATTTCCATTTTCAAAAATTATCCTCAAGTGAAAATCGGTCTATTTTAAAAATCGTTCTTTATTTTGATAAAATGTAGCTCTCAGAATTGAATAAAATTTAAAGAGAATTTTATCGCCGTGATTTACATTTTTCTTCGATTTTTTTTTCTAATTCGTGTAAACACGCCTATTTGATTTTATCTGTCACAGATTCGCTCATATTGGATGTGGCAACTGCGATCATATTTCTGATTAAAGACAATTTTTGATCATCGAATTTCAGTTTTGACCGATGCAATTTTTCTTACAGTGAATTTGGAAAAGTTTCAATTCAGAATTTGTAAAGATACATTTATTGGGATTGTTCTCTTGCAGTTTAAAGAAATTACCACATTAGAAATGGAATCTACGTACATTTTTTGCTAAAAGTCATCTTGACCAGCGCCATTTTAAAGTTGAAAAAGTTTTATTTAGTAATTTATAAAGGGCACACTTCTTGGCTTTAATTGTTTACGGTTTTATCCAATTGCCATATTGGATATGGAATCTACGATAATATCTCTGCAAAAAATCAGTTTTTGGTCATCAAATTTAAGTTTTTGACCAGCGCCATTTTTCTCTCAGTGAAGTTTCAATTAACAATTTATAAAAGCACACTTTTTGCATTAATCTGTTACAGTCTAATTAAATTGTCATTTGGGATATTGTATTTACGGCTATGTTTCTGAAAAAAGTCAGTTTTTGCTCATTAAATTTTGCGATTTTAATTTTTAAAATTGCACAACTGCCAAACGCCGTGACAGACTTTGATGATTCTTGCGTCCAAGTGTGGCAAATTTAGTGCGATTTAAAAATGGATAGAAAAATGTTTTTGTGAAATCAACGTGAAAGGTCAAAATTTTACGTTTTCAAAGTCAAAAGGTTTAAAATTGCGATTTTTATTTTTAAAATTGCACAACTGCCAAACGCGTTAACAGATTTTGATGATTCTTGCGTCCAAATGTGGTGAATTCAGTGCAATTTAAAAATAGATAGAGAAATGTTTTTGTAAAATCAACATGAAAGGTCAAAATTTGACGTTTTCAAAGTCAAAAGGTTTAAAATTGTTATTTTGTTTTTTTCAAATTGAACAACTTCTAAACGCGTTGTTCGATATTGATTAATCAAGCGTCAAAATATGGCGACTTTAGTGTAATTTTAAAAGTGATTACACATTTTTTTCGTATAATTAAAACAAAACGCAAAAATCACACTTTTTTAAATTACTAAAATTTTAAAATTTTGAATGAAATTGTACAAACACGTTGTCCGATTTTGATGATTTCAACGCCGAACTGTGGAGAATTTACTGTAATTTAAGTCTCCACGTTATCTACGCAAAACGTCAAAATTGCACGTTTTCAGAGTCGAAATATTTGAAATTGCGACTTCGATTTTTGAAATTGCTCAACTGCCGAAGGCCTTGTTCGATTTTGATGATTCTAAAATTAAAATGTGGAAAATTTGATGCGATTGGAAAAATCTCGTTAATTTTTTTCACTGCATCAGCGCAAAATATCAAAATCGCACGTTTTCAACGTCCGAAAAACACGGTATTGATTTTTGAAATTGCACAACGGCCAAACACATTGTTCGATTTTTATGATTCAAACGTCAAAATATGGCGAATTTAGTGTTATTTTTAAATTGCACTAAATTCTCCACAATTTGACGTAAAAAACATGAAAATCTAACAACGCGTTTGGCAGTTGCGCAATTTCAAAAATCAATACCGCGATTTTCGGATGTTGAAAACGTGCGATTTTGATATTTTGTGTTGGTGCAGTGAAAAAAATGATCGAGGTTTTTCAAATCGCATTAAATTTTCCAAAATTACGATTTTAAAATCTTGGAAATTTAAAAAAGTGTGATTTTTCCATTTTGTTTTAAGTTTACGAAAAATTTTATTAAGTACTTTTGAAATTGCACTAAAGTCGCCATTATATTAAAAGAAAACAACACGTTTGGCAGTTGTACAATTTAAGGGGGTTTTCGTTTACTTTGCACCGATTTTTAGGTGTAATTCGATATTTTTTTTCGCACCTTAGATGTAATATGCGGTAAATATAAATTATATGGCTGGAAAGGACATTTAATAAGGTTCAAAGAAAAATTTTTCTTTTTGAAAAATGTCAATTATTTATTTAAAAAAATGGCGCCGAACGAAATCAAGTTTTTTATCAATTTGTTCGTGGTTTCCCAAAAATCTCCAGTTCTGCGTATCTGAAACAGAAAATAGATAGTCTAACTTAATCAGCACACATGTAATTCTGGTTGGAACCTCGAAAAATTAAAATTTTCGAGTTTCTTCGAAAATGGCGGCCTTTTGAAAAAAAAGGTGAAAATTCACCTGTTTTTTTTTCCGTTTGCGGGGAGCTAAAAAATCGAAATAATTAAAATGTTTCACCTTTTTGAGGTTCCAACCATAGCCAGATACATGCAGAACAAAATCCTCAAAGAATCATCAAAATCGGTTCGCTAGTTTTTTCAAAAAATGGGAAACCAGTTAAAAAAACATCGTTTTGAGAAAAACGCGTTTGAAGTTTTGAAAGTAGCGCGCGCCCGAGCCCGAGCCCGAGCGCGCCGGCCGCGCGCGACTTTCCTTGGAGCGGCTGAAACTCATGGAAGGAGTTCGAATTTCGGGTTGCGCTTTTGGAGAAATATAATTCAATATGTAAAGGATCGAATACAATAATAAAAAAAAATTCGATTTTTTGGTCGAAAAAAAACGAAAACCCCCTTAAAAAGTCAAAATCGCATTTTTAAATATTTTGACTTTTTGAGCTTTTCAGTTGACGCACAGACACACACATACAGAGACACACATTTTTTTTTCCAGAAATTGTTGAATTGGTATCTAAGGACCCCAAAACGGATATTTCCATAAAAAAAGTGTTTGAATTTTTTTTACGATCACAATACTTTCTTGTACTTCGTAACGGAGAAAGTAAAAAAAAGAATTATATCTCAGACTTAGCTGCTATGTTTTTCTCTCTCATGCATGACTATCTCCGCAACAAAATATTCAGTGGTTCATAAATGTTTAAAACAAATTTGAATAAAACATTTATTTACACCAAAATCAAATTTCGCATATTTAATGTTAAAAGCATATAGCTACATCTTGAATGTAAAATGATTATGTCCCATTTAAAATTTTTAAGTCATCGTTTCACTGTACATACACGTATTTTTTTGTTGGTAAGACTTACATATTTATATCACCCTCTCGAGAATTTAAATTTCATTCGGGCCCGAGTTTATTCGAAAGTGCTATCTGATGGTCATAAATATTGTTGAATTAGTTTAAAATATTTTAATTCGGATAATTAAGCGTTATCTAGTCGAGCAGATTCGAGCGATAAGACGAGAAAACTCGGGAGAGAGAGTCTCGCCCCGGCGCCTCCGCCATAAATTCGCCCGCACTCTTTGGCCTAAAGGGCATCAACAGGCTCACCTCTCCCCGGATTATAATAAATTACAGGGGAACGCACCGCTCTAATGTTAATGAAATAAAATTGAAAATTTCGCCACAATATAGGCAATGCGAAACACATAAATTGAACAAAGTTACGAAGCGGTATCCATCTTTTTTCCAACTAATTAGTGTTACGTGCCCCGGCGTGCTTTAACCAACCCTCGTAATGAGAGATGGAAAAAAGGAAAGAGGGAATGATAGAGAGAGGATGTTGGATGTTTACTTGCGCGTGTTAATTAAAAGTGGTTCTAATTAGCTAGAACTAAATTAAATTATTCCATTATAAAAATACACTACACACGACAATCAATGGAAAAAAATATTCTTTACTACAGTAATTTTAAGAATTAATACATACATTTTTACATAAGCTTGGGTCATACAGTCACAATGTGAGAATCGTAAAAGTTTAAGTATTTTTAGGGCAGAAAGATCGATGGTAGATAACACTTTTTAAAACCTATTATTTGTATAAATATATTGTCTGAATAAGGATCTTATATATACAGGGTGTCCCATTTTGAATTGCCACCCCAAATTTCTCGAAATCTGAGCAACGTGGCAAAAAATGTTTCAGATAAAATTTGTAGGGTTCGGAGGAAGACATACGCTGGTGACCCTGTATAAGTATTTTTAATATATAAGTATTAGTCACACACACTCTAATTACTTAGGAAAGAAAACTTTGCACTTCGTACACATGAAAAATAACAGAACTTACCAAAATAACAACTTAATAAAAGCAATTTCCTTAATACACCTAATATCGCGCCACATGTCCCCGTAATTACACTTATTTTTTCACCCCAATTCCTTCTTTTCTAGTTCCGAGAAAGCGATGAATTTTCATTAGGGCATCGCATGATTCTAATTGGCACGACAACAACGCGCCGGCATAATTTTGCCCTTTGCTGCGTTCGGGAAATTTATGAATGCTGATGAGACAATGTAGCGGAACCGCGAAAACATAACTTTACTGTTTCTCTAATCCGATGCGGTTTTGAATCTCCGACGATTTACGACCAGCTAGTGCTGCAAACTTGCGGATTGTGCAAAACACGAGACAAGAAAATTAAATTTGCTCCTCATATTCTTATGCGGGGAGTTTCAGGAAAAAAAAACGTCCTGTCGCCTTTTGTTATGGGATTGTCTGATAAGTTTGGAATAAACTTTCCTTTTATGATAACTACTACAAGAACTTAAGTGACGGGGAAGATCCTATGCAGTAACAAGCTCAGTACACACATACCTAGTTATGGCTATATGTTTTTAAAGCAGTATTACAAACATTACAGTGTTAAAATCATGTTTTAAACTCGCGAGTGCATTTAATGGAGAATAAAAAGGTGAGTAAACCATGAAACGAGCTATCGGTTTTTTTGTAGCGATTCAACACGCACGAAATTATTTAATTCATCCGCCGGCACAGCCCCAACTGGGTCATCAGGCTAATTCAATAAATATCGGTGCCACATCGGTTTTATCAGATTCTTTCCACTAAATGAACAAACGCAATTTAATTTTTATTTTTATTTAAATCAGCCACAGGCATTTAAATACATTTCAAACAATATCATTTGCAATCAGTGAATTCATTACTGATTACGAGCAGGAGTATTCAAATTTTAATTACTGTTCAGAATATCAGATATTAAAAAATATATACAGGGTGAGCTCTTTATCACTAAGTGTAAACTTATTACAAGTATAAACACGAATAAACTACATTACATTACATTACTTTACTGGTTTTTTTTTAACATGGGGATCTCGAAAACTGAAACATATCGAGCAAGGATTCAATCGAAAAAGGAGTTCTGAAAACTAAATCATATCATCAACAGATCCATAGAACGTGGAGAGTTATATAGACCATCACCCTCTTAACAATATTTTGACATGTCTACTTTTAATAAAAATTCCACTTCCGGTTTAACCGGAAATGACCATAACTTTCCTATTTCAAATGAAACACCCTGTATATTTTTACATAATTGAATTCGTCTCTAAATTGTGACTTTATAGATGTATCATAAGTAATCGTTTGGTTGCTAATTTCTGATTTAATTCAAATTTGTTTTTTTGTTTAAATTTAATTTATATTTAAACAAAAAAATTAACAACAAAAAAGTCACTTGTGATATATCTATAAGGTTCAATTACATAAAAATATACAGGGTGTTTAACTTGAAATAGAAAAATTAAGGTAATTTCCGGTTGAACCGGAAACTGAATTTTTATTAAAAATCTACTTTATTCGCTAAAAACACAGTACTAAATTTCATAAAGATAATAATAATACATTTATTAACGGGACATCGCCCTTGAAAAATACAAAATAACTAAAATGTACATTTCTATGTAATCTTAATCTAAAAATATATAACATTATTTGGCTGTATTAAGATATATGTAATTCTAGCAGAATTCAGTTACACCCGGTATATTCAGGACTTATTTTAGGACTTTTTTTCAGGACTTCTCAACTTTCTTTGGGATTTTATTTTAAGACAATCTTTTTTAGTATTTTTTTTTGGGTCTTTTTTACGATCTTTGTATGGAATTTCTTGCAAGACTTTTTTCAGGATTTTTTAATATTTTTTAAGAATCTATTTTCAAGACTTTTTTTTTCAAGACGTCTTTCCTCGGGACTGTTTTAAAGTCTCTTTCAGGACATTGTTATCGGGATTATTTTAAGGAATTCTTTTTCAAGATTTTTTTTACATTTTTTAACATTTTTAAGACTTTATTTTCGAAACTTTATTTGGTGACCTTTTTCAAAACTTTTTTCAGGTAATTTTTGTATGACAAATTTCAAGACTTTTTTAGGATTTTTTTCTCAGAACTTTTTCAAGATTTTTTTTCTGGACTTTCTTTTCTGGGCTGTTTTAGGAACAATTTTTTCAGATTTTTTATCAGTAGTTTTTCATGTATTTTTTAAGGCTCTTTCTTAAAGAATTTTTTCCAGACTTTCTTTTGAGGACTCTTCTTTCAGAATTTTATTTTTAACTTTTTTTAAGAATCTTCTTTGAAGACTTTTTCGAGACATTTTTCCGGTTTTTTTTTAGGACATTTTTTCCAGGCCCTTTTCTAGAGTTTTTTCGGAACTCTTTAAAGAATTTTTTCAAATGGAATTATTTTAACGGGAAATTGAAATTGCATTGGTTTTATATATAATTTTATTATGACAAATTTCAAGCCTTTTTTAGGATTTTTTTCTCAGAACTTTTTCAAGATTTTTTTTCTGGACTTTCTTTTCAGGGCTGTTTTAGGGACAGTTTTTTCAGATTTTTCTATCGGTAGTTTTTCAGGTAAGGCTCTTTCTTAAAGAATTTTTTCCAGACTTTCTTTTGAGGACTCTTCTTTCAGATTTTTTTTTTTTACCTTTTTCAAGAATTTTCTTTTAAGACTTTTTCGGGACATTTTTCCGTTTTTTTTTGAGGACATTTTTTAAGGCCCTTTTCTAGACTTTTCCGGAACTCTTTAAAGAATTTTTTCAAATGGAATTATTTTAACGGGAAATTGGAATTGCATTGGTTTTATATACCGCGTGTTTCAGTACTTTTTCTCAGGATTTTTGACTATTTTTCAAGACATCTTTCCTCGGGACTGTTTAAAAGTCTCTTTCAGGACATTGTTATCGGGACTATTTTAAGGACTTCATTTTCATGATTTTTTTTACATTTTTTAAGATTTTTTTTTACATTTTTTAAGACTTTATTTTCAAAACTTTATTTGGTGACCTTTTTCAAAACTTTTTCAGGTAATTTTTTTATGGCAAATTTCAAGACTTTCTTAGGTTTTTTTTCTCAGAACTTTTTCAAGATTTTTTTTCTGGACTTTCTTTTCAGGGCTGTTTTAGGAACAATTTTTTTATCATTATTTTTTCAGGTATTTTTAAGGCTCTTTCTTAAAGATTTTTTTCCAGACTTTCTTTTGATCACTCTTCTTTCCGAATTTTTTTTTGAACTTTTTTTAAGAATTTTCTTTTAAGACTTTTTCCGGTTTTTTTGAGGACATTTTTTCAAGCCCTATTTCTGGACTTTTTTCGGAATCCTTTAAGTAATTTTTTCAGATGGAATTATTTTAACGGGAAATTAGAATTGCATTGGTTTTATATACCGGGTGTTTCAATACTTATTCTTAGGATTTTTTTAGGACTATTTTTGTGGGGTTTTTTCAGGACATTTTTTGGGACTTTTATTCAGGACTCTTTATCAGGACGTCTTGCTTTTAAACTATTTTTACGGACTGTTTTTCGGCACTTTTTTCAAGATTCTTTTTCAGTAGTTTTTAAGATTTTCTTAAGGGACTTTTTGTTCAGATGTAATTATTTGGGACTTTTTTTCATGATTTTTATGATCTTTTTATCTATTATACCTTCTTTTAGGACTATTTTTTCAGGCCATTTTTCTCGATTTTAGAACCTTTTTCAGGTCTTTTGAAAGGTATCTTTTTCACGTCTTTTCGAAGGCTTTTTACTTTTCTTTTTTCTTTTTGGTGCTGAGGTCAATTTTTTCTACTTTTTGGGGACTTTATCAGGTTTGTTTTAAGAATTTCTTTCCTCGACTTTTTTGAGGACATGTTTTGTCAGGACTGGAGAAAGGTAATCTCTAAAAAAAACTGGCCTCAGCCCCAAAAAGAAAAAAAGAAAAGTCCAAAAAAAGCCTTTGAAAAGACGTGAAAAAGATACCTTTCAAAAGACTTGAAAAAGGTTCTAAAATCCTGAAAAATGGCCTAAAAAAATAGTGATACATCTAAAAACTCAGAAATAAATTATGTAAAAATATACAAGGTGTTCCATTTGAAATATGAAAGTTAAAGTAGTTTCCGGTTAAATCGGAAATGGAATTTTTATATAATTTAATTCGTCTCTAAATTCTGAGTTCATAGATGTATCATAAGTGATCCTTTGGATGTTAGTTTTTTTGTTTAAATTCAATTTAAAATTAAACAAAAATCTAACAACCGAAAGATCTCTTATGATATATCTATGAACTCAGAATTGAGAGACGAATTAAAATAAGTAAAAATATACAGGGTGTTCTATTTGAAATATTAAAGTTAAGATAATTTCTGGTTAAACCGGAAGTGGAATTTTTATTAAAAGTACACATGTCGACACAGTTTATTCCCTAGAAACACCATTGGAAATTTCATACATAAAAAAATGAAACATTTGAAATTCGTGAAATTTCCGCCATTTTAAAACCGCCATAACTCGGCGTATTTTCAATTGATTTTGATGAATTTTTGAGAGCGAAAAACTTTGAAGTGTCTTCTTTAAATTCATGCATGCGAACTTAAGCGTAACCCCTTCCGCCCCCCTTTAGCACCCCTGTAAAAAAATGTATTTTTCAGGAAACCATGTCCAACTTTTGAAGGAAACATTTTGTCGACTCGATCCACCATAAAGGCATTAAGATTTGATCAATTCCCTATGCAGGACTCGAAGAACGAAGTTCCTACGACGATTTGGCACCAAGTTATAGGTGTTTGAAAAAAGTGCATTTTGAGGTTTTTCACACATAACTTTTCAACCAAATTTGATGATTCTTTCGGAAAAAAATCTCAAATTTTTCCAACTCCGTAGACATCGTCAAAGTTGGACATGGTTTCCAGAGAAAACTTTTTTTTTTCACAGGGGCGCTAGAGTGGGGCAGAACGGTTTACGCTTTAAAGAAGACATTTCAATGTTTTGGCGGTTTGAAAATGGTCGAAATTTCACGAATTTCAAGTGTTTCATTTTTTTCCTTCATATATAAAAATGCAAATGATATTGGGGGTCTACCAGAAATCAGTTACACCCGGTATACAGGGTGTGGATGAAGTCTGGAATAAAAATCATATTTTGGGTTTGATGGAAAAATCCTGAAACAGATCGATTCCGTTTTTATCCCGTGCACTTTATGAAGTAGCAAATTTCATTCTGTGGCCATCTGATTGCATCTAGGCGCGACGTCATCAGCTTTTTCAAATGGTAAGGTCCGATTTTTATTATCTCTTGTCATTAGGTAAAAAATTTGGTATCTTATATAACACATTTTTTGAGAAAAACATATTTGTCGAATTTCAAAAAATTTAAATTTAATTTCCGTGATAATCTAATCAAAAACTATAAAACAAATTATAAATTATCAACGGAGGTGTTCAAACTCTCTACTGTTAACCATTTGACATTGGACGAGATGGACGTACACGCTTTCTACGGCACGTCGTATTGTCTCTGGGTCAATATTTCGCATTTCCTCGCGAATACAAGTTTTCAGGTCATCCTGAAAAAAATCCGTTGATAATTTATAAATTTTTTTGATAACTTTTGATTAGTTTGTCACAGAAATTATGTTTAATTTTTTTCAAATTCGAAAATGTTTTTCTCGAAAAATTTGTTATGTAAGATACCTAACTTTTTACACTGTTTTATGAACAATGGAGTACCTAACGACAAGGGATAATAAAAGTCAGGGGTTACCATTTGAAAAAACTGATGACGTCACACCTGGATGCAATGAGATGGCCTCAGAATCAAATTTACTATGTGCTCGGGGTAAAAACGAAATCGAACTGTTTCCGGGGTTTTCCATCAAACCCAAGATAACGTAAATATCAATTTTATTCTAGACTTTATCCACACCCTGTATATATTTCCACTGGAAAATATAATTACGTTTGTTTAATATATCAATGCTTGCGCTTGAGATTAATATTGATAATTCATGTGTGTATTATTACATGGAAATCAATAATTAATTATAGAATAATATTATGCTGTTGGATATATTTGCCTAAATGAAATTCCTTTTTCCAATGTCAATCTCGACCCATCCAACTAAATTTAATCGGAACTGCAATTAATTTCTGCGGATAAGACACATTAATATAATTAATTGTTTTAACATTTACGTATTGATAATTCATATTATTATATAAAAACACAGATCAGATTCTGAATGTTTAAAATGCTCGACTAGTTTCGTCTTATAGAAAATTAAAGAAAAAATCTCCTGACAATGAAAAATCAGACGAAACCGTGTTTCTTTTTGATAGACTTAAAATATATTTCATATCAATATCATTAGGGTCAATTTTACATGCAGGAAATGAAGCCAGGAATAACTTTATATTCTTGAGATAAATGCATGCTTTAGAAAACTGAAGAGAACTGAAAAATATTATTTTATTTTACAATTTTTCAATAAATAAATTAGACAATGTCACTTGTTGCAGAAGCATTAAATAAATTTAATGAAGACTTTATTTACTAAATTTACAATTTTTTATTTTGGTTTTCAGCGCTAGATCAATAAATTTAATAAAGATTTTATTTATTAAATTTACAATTTTTTATTGCGACATTTTCTAGATTAAAATTTGAAATGACTAAATGTGACTAAATCATTCTATCTGTAAAGATTTCCATAATTACAGAATATAATGATTATGTCAGCTAATTTATTTCGAGCACACCCACCCATCAAGCCTTCCGGATGTCTATGTCTGTGTCAAGAGGTGGTAAAGTATAATCCGGTGTCGGTTTCGGTTTTAAGGACGACGATGAGGATGCGGAACATGTGTGTTTGTCACGTGTGCACGTGTGAGTGTGTGCCACCAAAGCGGAAAACCGGAAACGAAGACATCTCTTGCCCTCTTAATGAGACAGCCACCCGCCCACCCCGCTCTCGTAACACTCCACTTCACTAACAAAACACCCAAGTTTAATCTCACCCCGCTGATTAAGATTATGAGGATTATACAACCCTCCATCACATCCTCTAGGCAATGCATGGCTAAGATATTAAGATGAAAAATGGTTTAATTCTGGAAAATTTTAATTGTATCAATTTATCAATAACAATGTAATTTGTTTATTTTGCTACTTGATTATTTAGTATCTATGTTTTATTTTGAAAGATGGACGTCTTGTGAAGTGATGTGAATTTTTGTAGAATTTTTTTTGTCGCGTTTCATGTTAATTTTTAATTTTTTGCACTCGTGTGTGCGATAATTTGGAAAAATTGATAACTCCACTGAAAATTGCTGCAGATTCAAAAACTAAAATTATTTTGAAATACTGACGTCTTGTAAAGTAAACTGAATTTTTGTAGGATTTTATCTCGACGTTTCATACAAATTTTTAATTTTTTGCGCCCGTGAGTTCGTCATTGAAAAAATACATTTTCAAAAATTCATAACTACTGAAAATTGTTACACATTCAAAAACCAATATTATTTTGAAGGATGTACGTCATCTTCTAACTTGAATTTTTGTAGAATTTTTTTTCCGCGTTTCATAGTAATTTCTTTTTTTTGCGTTCGAGTATTGCGTATTTGAAAAAAATATATTTTCAAAAATTCATAACTCAACTGAAAATTTCTGGACATTCAAAAACCAACATTATTTTGCAAGATGGACGTATTGTGAAGTGAACTGATTTTTTGTAGAATTGTTTTCCGCGTTTCATATTAATTTTTAATTTTTTACGCTCGAGAGTTCGTCATTGAAAAAATACATTTTCAAAAATTCATAACTCGTCTCAAAATTGCTACACACTCAAATACCAAAATTATTTTGAAGGATGGACGTCTTGTAAAGTAACCTGAATTTTTGTAGAATTTTTTTCCCGCGTTTCATAGTAATTTCTTTTTTTTGCGTTCGAGTGTGCGTATTTGAAAAAAATATATTTTCAAAAATTCATAACTCAACTGAAAATTGCTGCGGACTCAAAATCCTGAATTATTCTGAAAGATGGATGTCTTGTAAGGTGATTTGAATTTTTGTAGAATTTGTTTTTCGCGTTTCATATTGATGTTTAATTTTTTGCGCTTGAGAATTCGTCCTCGAAAAAAACTACACTTTCAAAAATTCATAACTCGACTGAAAATTGCTGCAGATTCAAAAACCAAAATTATTTTGAAATATTGACGTCTTGTAAAGTAAACTGAATTTTTGTGGGATTTTAACCTTGCGTTACATATTTATTTTTAATTTTTTGCGCTCGAGTGTACATCATTGAAAAAAATACATTTTCAAAAATTTATAACTCAATTGAAAATTGATGGACATTTAAAAACCAAAATTATTTTGAACGATCCGCGTCTTGTGAAGTGAACTGAATTTTTGTAGGATTTATATCCCTGCGTTTCACATTAATTTTCAATTTTTTGCGCTCGAGAGTTCGTCATTGAAAAAATACATTTTCAAAAATTCATAACTCTACTGAAAATTGCTACACATTCAAAAACCAAAATTATTTTGAAGGATGGACGTCTTGTAAAGTAACTTGAATTTTTGTTGAATTTTTTTCCCGCGTTTCATAGTAATTTCTTTTTTTTGCGTTCGAGTGTGCGTCTTTGAAAAAAAACATATTTTCAAAAATTCATAACTCGACTGAAAACTTTTGCACACTCAAAAACCAAAATTATTTTGCGAGATGGACGTCTTGTGAAGTGAACTGAATTTTTGTAGAATTGTTTTCCGCGTTTCATATTAATTTTTAATTTTTTACGCTCGAGAGTTCGTCATTCGTCAAAAAAATACATTTTCAAAAATTCATAACTGAACTGAAAATTGCTACACATTCAAAAACTAAAATTATTTTGAAGGATGGATGTCTTTTAAAGTAACTTGAATTTTTGTAGAAATTTTTTCCCGCGTTTCATAGTAATTTCTTTTATTTGCGTTCGAGTGTGCGTCTTTGAAAAAAAAAATATATTTTCAAAAATTCATAACTGAACTGAAAATTTCCGCACATTCGAAAACCAAAATTATTTTGCAAGATGGACGTCTTGTGAAGTGAACTGAATTTTTGTAGAATTGTTTTCCGCGTTTCATATTAATTTTTAATTTTTTACGCTCGAGAGTTCGTCATTGAAAAAAATACATTTTCAAAAATTCATAACTGAACTGAAAATTGCTGCACATTCAAAAATCAAAATTATTTTGAAGGATGGACGTGTTGTAAAGTTTTGTAGAATTTTTTTCCCGCGTTTCATAGTAATTTCTTTTTTTTGCGTTCGAGTGAGCGTCTTTGAAAAAAAATATATTTAAAAAAATTCATAACTCAACTGAAAATTGCTGCGAATTTAAAATCCTGAAATGTTCTGAAAGATGGACGTCTTGTAAGGTGATTTGAATTTTTGTGGAATTTGTTTTCAGCGTTTCATATTAATTTTTATTTTTTTGCGCTCGAGAATTCGTCTTTGAAAAAAACTACAGTTTAAAAAATTCATAACTCGACTGAAAATTGCTGCACATTCAAGAATCAAAATTATTTTGAAAGATGGACGTCTTGTCAAGTAATCCGATTTTTTGTAGGATTTTATCTCCTCGTTTAATATTGATTTTTATTTTTTTGCGCTCGAGAGTTCAACATTGAAAAAAATACATTTTCGAAAATACACAACTCGACTGAAAATTGCTACACATTCAAAAACCAAAATTATTTTGAAGGATGGACGTCTTGTAAAGTAACTTTAATTTTTGTAGAATTTTCTTATCGCGTTTCATAGTAATTTCTTTTTTTGCGTTCGAGTGTGCGTCTTTAAAAAAAAATATTTTCAAAAATTCATAACGCAACTGAAAATTTCCGCACATTCAAAAACCAAAATTATTTTGCAAGACGGACGTCTTGTGAAGTGAACTGAATTTTTGTAGGATTTTATCCCTGCGTTTCGTATGAATTTTTAATTTTTTGAGCTCGAGAGTTCGTCATTGAAAAAATACATTTTCAAAAATTTATAACTCGACTGAAAAATGCTACACATTCAAAAACTAAAATTATTTTGAAGGATGGACGTCTTGTAAAGTAACTTGAATTTTTGTAGAATTTTTTTCCCGCGTTTCATAGTAATTTCTGTTTTTTTTGCGTTCGAGTGTGCGTCTTTGAAAAAAAATATATTTTCAAAAATTCACAACTCAACTGAAAATTTCCGCACATTCGAAAACCAACATTATTTTGCAAAATGGACGTCTTGTGAAGTGAACTGAATTTTTGTAGAATTGTTTTCCGCGTTTCATATTAATTTTTATTTTTTTACGCTCGAGAGTTCGTCATTGAAAAAATTAATTTTTTAAAATTCATAACTCCACTGAAAATTGCTGCACATTCAAGAATCAAAATTATTTTGAAAGATGGACGTCTTGTAAAGTAATTCGAATTTTTGTAGGATTTTATCTTCGCGTTTAATATTAATTTTTAATTTTTTGCGCTCGAGAATTCGTTATTGAAAAAAAATACATTTTCGAAAATTCACAATTCAACTGAAAATTGCTCCACATTCAAAATAAAAAATATTGAAAGCTGCACGTCTTATGAAGTGATTTTTGTACTATTTTCGCGTTTCATATTAATTCATTAATAATAATTAAGTATTCGTCATTGAAAAAAAATACATTCTCAAAAATTCATAACTCGATTGAAATTGCTGCACATTCAAAAACCTAAATTATTTTAAAAGGCGGATGTCTTGTGAAGTAATGTGCATTTTTGTAGAATTTTTTTTGTCGCGTTTCATGTCAATTTTGAATTTTTTGCACTCGTGTGTGCGTCATTGAAAAAAGTATGTTTTCAAAAATTCATAACTCGACCGAAACACATCCACAGCTTATCAAAAAGAGCCGATTAAATAATTTTGTTCGTGATTTAGACCTCCCAAAATCTTCTAGAAAAATGAAAATATTCTTTTTTTTTTAGAAATCGGGAATCATGGTTGCTGAACTTTTTCTTATTGTATTTTGGAGCATTGCATTCAATTTGTTCACCAACATTCATCCATTCCTCTTGCTCGATCAGTTCGCATGAAGAATCCTTCAGGACGGGGAATTTGTGCAGACCTGAAAGTAGTAGCTATTCTCGCTCGATTCTAAAGTAGTTACACTAACAATAAGTTCTCCTGCTTTTTGTGTGAATGGGATAGCAGAAAAATAAGACTATAATGTGAAAAAATGGCCAGAATACATCAAACAAATCGAAATTTTGTTGGTCAACCGTCTTCTATTTTCGGTTTGTAGTGCGGTAGGATCGACAAATAGTTATTGATTAATTTTAAAAATACACCTGTACAGAATAGATGCATAGATTGAACGGATATAAACTATCCAGTTTGTTCAGCAACCGTTATTATATGAATTGAATCAAAACGTGCATATTTTAATTTTTTTAAAGTCCCCAAAACAGGTTGACTACACTTACACTGATGCACAAATATTTTTCAAGCATGGTCGGAATCGTCTTGAATGACCTTGAAGATGGAAAATTTTGACGAAAAAATTTCATTGCCATTGCCTCTTTTTAAAAACTTCTTGATAAAACTGTTTTAATTTCAATTAATATAGTTTTTAAATATAAATGTTAAATTAAACCAAACCCTACCGTTTGTTGCTTACGCGCCCTATTAACTATTCCGATCCGATTACGTGAGGCAGTTTTATACATCAGACCGAAGTTGGCCGCGGCCCATACTATTACCGGATTTAGTTTAGAGCGAGTATATTTGTTTTCAACTCACATTAGAGAATTATTATGGGAAAACAGGCGAATGGTATTATGTTAAGTAACCATTAAGGGATTAAAATAATACCACCCGAAACAATGCTCTTTGAATCCAAGCCGATCTTACTCGCCCATCAAAAAGAAAAACGAAACCAATTTGATTAATTATTAACACGTGTAATGGATATACGGTTGGTGTTCCTGTCGTTGCAATCGGAACCCTCTTGGGTGCTGCAAAGTTAACTGAAGTCCGATACGACTCTTACATGACATACTCTGTTTGCCCTTTATTGGAACATCTAATGCACCGATGAATTCGATCGATTGTTGAACTAGGTATTCGTGTTCCATGTAAAGCTGTTTACAAACTGTTCAAATGTTGATTGTTGGTAATCATTTATTAGCATAAACAATCAATCATATCAATGCTAAGCAATCTAGATACTAACATATTTCTTTCCTGTATTCTGTTTTCCCGTTTTCATTTCTTCTATCTTCATTGCCTCTTTTCCTCCCTTCAATAAATTGGCAGAATGTCAGTGGTTAAAACGTAAGGTTCCTGATTCAAATATTTCCTTGCTTGATCCTAACCATAAATATCGACCTGGAGTTTTGAAGCCTCATTTTACATCAAAATCACGTAGAATACTATTATACCCGATGCAGGAGGAAAACAATGGGCAATTAACATTCCAGAAATAATCAAGTGGAAGAGACGCGTGCGTTTATTGAAGCCCGATGAATCCATTGAGTTTGTTCAGCTATGGAATTTAGGGAGCAAATTCCCGAACCATTTCATAGGATAGATAGAGAACGGGACTGGATGGTCTGGGGGGATTAATTAATGACAGACCACCGGAGCGACGAGCACGGCCCTTTTGTCATTGTCAGCGGGGCGGACGAGCACGGGGGTCCGGGGGGTTAAGTCATTATCATTTTCCAGGTGAGAGAGCGTCGCGACGCCTGCGATAATCATTTAATTAACACCGCGCTACACTGATAATGCTACCGAAGTTTGAATAGTGGGAAACGATTCGAACGGGGAAAAAAAAATGTAAGAGGCACTTCATTATGTTCCTGGAAAACGTAATGAAAATATTATTTTGCCAGCGCTGAATTACTTCCCCGCAGAGTTTTATTTCAGAATTTTAATAACCGGCCATGCATCAAAGTTTTATGTAAATTACGGCGATAAAAAAATGAAGTAAGAATATAATGAAAAGCGAATGTTGTTCATTACGAATTTTAAATGGTAAGTAGTTCAAATCAACACGAATTGTAACTGGTTAAGAAATTAATTAAAAATTGTTTATACAAGAGGTTTTTACTTCTTAGTTAATTAATAATAGTAATAAATGATCGCGTCCGCTACTACGTGAAATCCATAATAACATGGAATGAAACACTTACTACGTTTTAAAACCACAATCATTTATTGTAAGATTTATACCATTTTAAAAATGACCTTTAAATGTCGAAACTTAAGTCGTGTCATTGTATTTATATCAATGTAAAATTGTTTACACTCGGCGTCAAAAAAAAAGCGCCACTCGAAAAATTGCGAAAAAAACTAGATTTTTCAAACCGTCGTAATTTGGTTCAATTTGGTTGAAAATCGATGAATCTTTCAATTTGGGAAAGTTTCAAGTTTTATCTTTAAGAATGTGTAGTTGATTTTGACCCCAAGTCCAACCCACCCCCGTAACAACGCGATACAAAAAAATGTTTTTTATGTAAAAAATTGTCCAACTTTGACAAGCTGTACCTTGCGCAAAAAAAATCGGCGAGAAATTTCACCACAATGGTAGGACAATCTAATCAATTTCCTTCAAATGCCTTAAAAATTTGAGTCGTTTAGATGATTTGGAGCAAAGTTATGAATTTTTGAAACAAAAATGACATTTTTCACTTTTTTGGCCATAACTTGAGTAATTTTGCACCAAAATCGATGAACTTTTGCAGTCTAAACAGTTTCAAATTTTCTCTACGTCATGTAAATTGTTTTCTTGCTAAAACGATTCCACCTTCTGCCACCCCCTAAAGGAAAAAAAATGTTTTTGAAGTTTAAATGTGCAAATTTGGTTTCTTGTAGCGTGTGCAAAAAAAATCATGGACTTAATCGGTCAGCATGGCAATAAAACTCAATCATTTTCCTCCAATTTCCTCCAAAATTTAAGTCGATGCGATGATTTGGTGCGAAGTTATGGAGTTTTGAAAAAAAAAATACAGTTTGCGCCTTTTTCGCCATAATTAGGCGAATTTCGCACGAAACTCGATGGAATTTTGCGATCTAAGAAGTTTTCGAATTTCGTGACCCCCTGAAAACCCCTACAAAAAGTGTTTTGGATTGACAAAAAATGTTAAATTTTTACAACTTGTTTTCATTTTCAATGTCATTTTTTTCAAAAATTCATAACTTTGCGCCAAGCCATCGAAACCACTCGAATTTTTAAGGCATTTGAAGGAAATTGATTAAATTTTTCTGCCATTGTGGTAAAATTTCCCGCCAATTATTTTTGCGCACGGTACAGCTTGTCAAAGTTGGACAATTTTTTACATAAAAAAAATATTTTTTTTTCATCGCGTTGTTACGGGGAGTGGGTTGGACTTGGGGTCAAAATCAACTACACATTCTTGAAGATAAAACTTGAATCTTTTCCAAACTGAAAGATTCATCGATTTTCGACCAAATTGAACCAAGTTACGACGGTTTGAAAAATCGAGTTTTTCGCGATTTTTCGAGTGGCGCTGTTTTTTGACGCCGAGTGTACATCTTACAATAAATAATTGTGGTTTTAAAACATAGTAAGTGTTTCATTCAGTGTTAGAAAAAAATGAGAATAAATTGAAAATAATTTTACAGATTTTTCGTGCTCTCGTGATTATTGCCATATGGCAACGATCACTTTGTTTGAAACACTTGTAATCAAGTGTTCTATAAATTAATGTTGTTTTAATATATTACATGGGAGACTTTTTGATGTATTATCAATAATTGAGTTGTCGTGTAATACGCTGATGTAATATACAGGGTGTCCTAAACAGAGTAGGATTGCATGGGTATCTTTCTTATTCTTAAAGCTAGAGATCTGGTTAAATGGGCAATGCGGTGCAGTTTTCTATGCTGATTCAGATTATGTTGAGAAATTTTCAAAATTCCGAGCAGTTTAGAAAATATTTAAAAAAAACTGAAAATCGCGATTTTCAAAAAAATCAAATATCTCAATAATTATTAAAGATGCGAAAAAAAGTTTTAAATAAAAGTTACTTGGTTTAATTAGGCAAACATAGAAATCAAGTCAAAATAAAATTCAAGATGGCGGTTTCCGAGATATTAATACCAACTTTCTTATTTCAAAAGGCCGCCATATTTGATTTTTACACGCATAAATAGACTTTCTTTTTTCTCTTTTCAACGATGTACAACAACCTATGTCAAAATAAAAAATAGTGGAAATATTAATTGTTGTAAGTTTAAAACAAGTAGGCATAAATAAAAATAAAACAAAATTTGTTATAACGACTAACTGTCATCTTACATTAGTTTATCAGTTGTATTAATCATTCATACATGTGTATTGTCTTAAGTTGTTGTAATATCGATAAATATTAATTTATTAAATATTAATTTACTGAAATGGCGAATTATTCAATATCTGAACAATACGATATGTTTTATAATTACATCAAGTGTTACAAAAAACCCCATCTTGCAGCACAAACATACCAAGCAAACTTTCCTGAAAGAAGGCAGCCGAACATTAAGGTATTTAAAACATTGGATGAAAATATGCAATTGTATGGAAGTTTAAAAAACCTAAGAGAAATAGAAATATGATCGTTGATGATGAAGAATTAACATTGGCTTGTGTGGCAGCTAATCTGAACATTTCATGTCGGCAGATAGAAAATAAAGTTAACGTATCTAAGTCTAGAGCATCAACAATTTAAAAAAAGCACAAGTTTCACCCTTATAAATTGCACCTATCTCAGACTTTACAACCAAATGATAACATCCGTAGATTAACATTTTGCAGGTGGTTAATCAACAAAATTACGGAAAATGGTGATTTTATAAACACAATTTTATGGACTGACGAATCTTACTTTTCTAATTGTGGATTATTTAATCGTCATAACGAGCACTATTGGGCTCAAGAAAATCCACACATAGTTATTCCACGGCGAAACCAATTACAGTTCGGCTTTAGTGTTTTTTTGTGGCATAATGGGAAATCGTTTACTTGGTCCTATAATTTTTGATGGAACCCTAACTGCACAGCGTTATTTGGAAATTCTTCAAACAACCTTAGAAGATTTATTGGATGATTTACCTTTGGCACAAAATATGCAAATATGGTACCAGCAAGATGGCGCTCCAGCACACAATGCCAGAGATGTTATTACTTATCTAAATGGTCGTTTTAATAATAAAGTAATAGCGACTAATACACCTGTACAGTGGCCAGCCAGATCTGCAGACTTGACGCCTCTTGACTTTTATTTGTGGGGCACTTTAAAAAACAAAGTTTATGGAAGTAACCTCAATTATAACAATGTGGATGAACTTCGCGAAGCAGTGACAAAGGCAATAAACGGCATTAATCGCAACACATTGCGAAAAGTAACTGGCAGTGTTGTAAAACGCTGTCAATTGTGTTTGGCCAATAACGGTCAACATTTTGAGCATTTTTTCTAATTTATTGTTATTTTACTACTTGGTTGTATTACCTCTTTTTGTTTTGTTACATTTGCTTTAAAAATAATTTAAAAAATTAAAATTAAAATTTAAACAATTCATATTTCCATTATTTTTTATTTTGACATAGGTTGTTGTATATCGTTGAAAAGAAAAAAAAAGTCTATTTATGCGTGTAAAAATCAAATATGGCGGCCATTTGAAATAAGAAAGTTGGTATTAATATCTCGGAAACCGCCATCTTGAATTTTATTTTGACTTGATTTCTATGTTTGCCTAATTAAACCAAGTAACTTTTATTTAAAACTTTTTTTCGCATCTTTAATAATTATTGAGATATTTGATTTTTTTGAAAATCGCGATTTTCAGTTTTTTTTTAATATTCTCTAAACTGCTCGGAATTTTGAAAATTTCTCAACATAATCTGAATCAGCATAGAAAACTGCACAACATTGCCCATTTAACCAGATCTCTAGCTTTAAGAATAAGAAAGATACCCATGCAATCCTACTCTATTTAGGACACCCTGTATGTGTGTATTATTATAATGTTAATGTAAGTGATATTATGGCATTTTCAAGAGAATGTTAAGGTTGTATTTGGCAGAATTAATATCCATTTCATATTATCATTCTTATAATTCATACAAAATAGAGTGTCTTAATACATTATTCAACTTGTGTAATGAAGTAGATGCCGCAAATATGTACAAATCGAAGGAAGTTAAGTGATGAGCACTTCATAAATTTTTGAAAATTTAAACGCATACAAAACGATTTGCTCTAGGTGAGGCTCGAACTCACAACCCCGGCATCGCTCACGACTTACTGTCTTATAAGTACCGTGCGCTAACCAATTGCGCCACTAGAGCGGTGTTCGTTAGTCATTTCATATCATATTATCAGCAAGTTTGCGATGATAATACTTGAAACTTATCGATTAAAAAGTCAGATCTCAATAGATAAGGTAATAATGTGTACAGACGTTATTATAACAAATAAACCATTTAATTAAAATAAAATCTAAAAGACTGTAATATCAATCTTTTATTATCAATAATACTATTATTATTAATAATAATAATAATCGTTTATTGCCCTCCTTAGAGGAATACAATGGGCCAGCGACCTAAGTCTTTCAGCCATAATATTAATAATTTATTTTATTTATTAATAATAGTGTGTGTGTGTGTGACAAAAAGTATAGGCGGTAGCGAAATATGAATAAAAAAAAAGTATAGATAAGTTAAATATTTTGTAAGGCTACTTACAAAGAAAATAAGAAAGTGTCCAATTTATAACTTTGACCCGCCAATGGTGACCTTACTGGTCTGTGAGACCGGGTGTGTTAAAAAATTCGAATAACTTTATTCTCCGTTATTGTTTTTTGTTGCAATTTCGAGTAGTTGCCGCATTGCAGAGCTTAAATTATTAAATATCTTTGTTTTATTGTCAAAGAGTATAAATTAAAAAAAAAAAAAACATGAACTATTAGTAACACGTTTCGAAAAATCTTCAGTTGAAAAACCCGGTGCGTGAGACCGGCGTCACCGTTGATCAAAGTCAAATTTGCGTCACCAATTGCGGACTAAGTATACTTTTCTTCACTTACCGATTTAGGTAATGTAATTTAAAAAAGAAAACGGAAGAAAGAAGTTTTCTTATTAAGCCATTTTAACAAATTTCCTTTCGATAACACTCGTGGAAAATTTAGCGCCAATTATTGTTATATGTGAATTTTAAGCTATGAAGAGCACGTTAATAGAGACTTTATTAAAAAAAAGAAACTGTGTATACCGCTGTTCCTGCAAAATGCTTGGCTGTGCGATCAGTTTCCTTTTAAAGTTTAAAACTTTAAAAGACCATCAAATTACTAGAAATCATATTCAGGCCCAAAAATCATGGCTAGAACTAAGTCAAATCCCATCTATAGATGCGGCTGCTCAAAGAATTATTAATGGTAAAACAAACCATTGGTATGAGTATTAGGTGCTTCTAACAATCGTAGCAATCACTAAAGTGTTTGGTAAAAGTTGACTTTGGCTTTTAAAAGTAAAAGCGATAAGCTTTTTGAGCACAATAACCGTAACTTCTTAAAAATAGTTGAGCTGCTATTTGAATTTGATCCCATTATGGAAGAACATGTCCGTAGAGTGCTCAAAAAAGATGAGACGAAAGCTCACCACGCTGCATCAAAATTGCATAGTATTAATCAGGGGCGGCTCGTTATATAGAGCCAAGGAGCCATGGTACTACCTATAGTTTCAAGCTTAGCAAGAATTTTTTAAAACACTTTTTCACCAGTTTGGTCTAGAAAAATAAATCTTTCTTTCTTTCTTCAAAAAAAAAAAACATGTTCCACGAGCTGCCACTGATTGTATGGATTTTTATATAATCATAATCTGGAATGTGTTTTAAGTGCATTTGAACAGTTTCAAGTCGATGGCAATTGTTTTTATATTTTTTCAACATCGGGAAATTTTTACAAATTTTCTGAACTCTACGCTCGGTTTGTTACGAAAATTCAAAATGTACGGTTGGAGTATTAAATGGATTTTTACATAATCATAATCTAGAATGTGTTTTAAGTGCATATGAACAGTTTCAACTCGATGGCAATTGTTTTTATATTTTTTTCAACACCGGGAAATTTTTACAAATTTTTTTAACTCTACGCTCGGTTCGTAACGAAAATTCAAAATGTACGGTTGGAGTATTAAATGGATTTTTACATAATCATAATCTAGAATGTGTTTTGAGTGAATCTGAAGAGTTTCAAGTCGATGGCAATTGTTTTTATATTTTTTTCAGCAGCGAGAAATTTTTACAAATTTTCTTAACTCTACCCTCGGTTCGTTACGAAAATTCAAAATGTACGGTTGGAGTATTAAATTCTTTTTTACATAATCATAATCTAGAATGTGTTTTGAGTGAATTTGAAGAGTTTGAAGTCGATGGCAATTGTTTTTATATTTTTTTCATCAGCGGGAAATTTTTACAAATTTTCTTAACTCTACGCTCGTTTCGTTCCAAAAATTCAAAATCTACGGTTGAAGCATTGAATGGATTTTGACATAATCACAATCTAGAATGTGTTTTGAGTGAATCTGAAGAGTTTCAACTCGATGGCAATTGTTTTTATATTTTTTTCAACAGCGGGAAATTTTTATAATTTTTTTTAATTCTACGCTCGGTTCGTAACGAAAATTCAAAATGTACGGTTGGAGTATTAAATGGATTTTTACATAATCATAATCTAGAATGTGTTTTGAGTGACTTTGAAGAGTTTCAAGTCGATGGCAATTGTTTTTATATTTTTTTCAACAACGGGAAATTTTTACAAATTTTCTTAACTCTACGCTCGGTTCGTTACGAAAATTCAAAATGTACGGTTGGAGTATTAAATGGATTTTTACATAATCATAATCTAGAATGTGTTTTGAGTGAATTTGAAGAGTTTCAAGTCGATGGCGATTGTTTTTATATTTTTTTCAACAACGGGAAATTTTTACAAATTTTCTTAACTCTACGCGCGTTTCGTTCCAAAAATTAAAAATCTACGGTTGAAGCATTGAATGGATTTTGACATAATCACAATCTAGAATGTGTTTTGAGTGAATCTGAAGAGTTTCAAGTCGATGGCAATTGTTTTTATATTTTTTTCACAGCGGGAAATTTTTACAAATTTTCTTAACTCTACGCTCGTTTCGTTCCAAAAATTAAAAATCTACGGTTGAAGCATTGAATGGATTTTGACATAATCACAATCTAGAATGTGTTTTGAGTGAATCTGAAGAGTTTCAACTCGATGGCAATTGTTTTTATATTTTTTTCAACAGCGGGAAATTTTTATAAATTTTTTTAATTCTACGCTCGGTTCGTAACGAAAATTCAAAATGTACGGTTGGAGTATTAAATGGATTTTTACATAATCATAATCTAGAATGTGTTTTGAGTGAATCTGTAGAGTTTCAAGTCGATGGCATTAATTTTTATATTTTTTTCAACAGCGGAAATTTTTACAAATTTTCTTAACTCTACGCTCGTTTCGTTCCAAAAATTCAAAATCTACGGTTGAAGCATTGAATGGATTTTGACATAATCATAATCTAGAATGTGTTTTGAGTGAATCTGAAGAGTTTCAAGTCGATGGCAATTGTTTTTATATTTTTTTCATCAGCGGGAAATTTTTACAAATTTTCTTAACTCTACCCTCGGTTCGTTACGAAAATTCAAAATTTACGGTTGGAGTATTAAATGGATTTTCACATAATCATAATCTAGAATGTGTTTTAAGTGAATTTGAAGAGTTTCAAGTCGATGGCAATTGTTTTTATATTTTTTTCAACAGCGGGAAATTTTTACAAATTGTCTTAACTCTACGCTCGTTTCGTTCAAAAAATTCAAAATCTACGGTTGAAGCATTGAATGGATTTTGACATAATCACAATCTAGAATGTGTTTTGAGTGAATCTGAAGAGTTTCAACTCGATGGCAATTGTTTTTATATTTTTTTCAACAGCGGGAAATTTTTATAAATTTTTTTAATTCTACGCTCGGTTCGTAACGAAAATTCAAAATGTACGGTTGGAGTATTAAATGGATTTTTACATAATCATAATCTAGAATGTGTTTTGAGTGAATCTGTAGAGTTTCAAGTCGATGGCATTAATTTTTATATTTTTTTCAACAGCGGGAAATTTTTACAAATTTTCTGAACTCTACACGTCGTTCGTCACGAAAATTCAAAATCTAGTTGGAGTATTGAATGCAGGGGCGGCTCGTTATATAGAGCCAAGGACCCATGGCACTACCTGTGGTTTCAAGCTCAGCCAGAATTTGTAACTATTTCTTAAAACACTTTTCGCCAGTTACTTTGGTCTAGGAAGATAAATCGTTCTTTTTTTTGAAAAAGGGGGGGGTATATTGTATAAGTGGCTCTACCATCAACATGTTCCACAAGCCGCCACTGGTATTAATGAAATAAAGCTAAATACTATTCCATAATTTTAGATTGCACTTCAGACATTAGTAAGGTGGAGCAAATGATTTTTGTAATCAAATATGTTTAAATCAATCAATCTGATTCCAATGAGGTTGAAATCAAAATTAATGATACCTTTTTGGGTTTCCTTCCAGTTGAAAGATCTACAGGGAAACTTATGTGTGAATTTACAATTGGATAATTTAAGGGGGTCACTTCCTCAAAAATGAACAAAATGATCGTTTTTTTATCGTCGATTCTGATTCAACACTGAATTCTGCGTATAAAAAAAATATTTTACATTTTTTTTTACTTGGTGCCAAATCGTCGTAGGAACTTCGTTTTTTGTCCTGCATAGGGGGTTGATCAAATCTTAATGCCTTTATGGTGGATCGAGTCGACAACATTTTTCCAACTCCGTAGACATCGTCAAAGCTGGACATGGTTGCCAGAAAAAAAAACTTTTTTTTCACAGGGGCGCTAGAGGGGGCGGCTGGGCTTACGCTTAATTTCGCATGCATGACTTTAAAGAAGACACTTCAAAGTTTTTTCGCCCTCAAAGATTCATCACAATCGATTAAAAATACGCCGAGTTATGGCGGTTTGAAAATGGTCGAAATTTCACGAATTTCATGTGTTTTATTTTTTTTCCGTCAGTATAGTTTTCTTCGATTAATCGTATAATTCAGAACACATAAACCATATAAGTTGTTACAAATTTGATGCATTAGCAGCTATCTCATTACTAATTATAAGGGATAGTTAATGAAAAAAAATCAAATAACTCCTGTAGCAATGTGTGACACATCAGTTTTGGGAGGTGAAAAGCTACTCAAAAATTTAATAAAAATTCCAGGTCCGTATTAAAAAATGAAGTTGATGGTGGTATCTAAATAACTAGACATCGTATTTGAAAAATAAAATTTTATTTTCTAAAAGAGCTTACAAAACTATCTTAAGCAAATGCTCTTGGTTTTTGCAAAATAACTATCAATAAAGTCGTAAAAAAATAAAAACCAAAATTGACTTTCTCTGTTTTTATCGAATATCTCCAGAAGTAGTCTGAATATATTAACTTTCTTTTTTAACAAATTATTTACCATTAAAACACGCAACTTCGCCTTAATTTAACCAACTCTCCATCTCTTACAGTTACCGCGTTAGCAATGCTAATGCATCGAATTTGTAACACCCTGTATAACAAACCAACACCACATCGCAGTTTATTATTATTACGCTTTTGTGCAGATCGATAAATCTCCACCGCATCCGTCCTTTATAATAAGGTTTCAGCCACGTCGATTCAATCATTATTTTCAATTTAAGCCGGAACGAGGTTTTTTCCTTATTATAGAAATAATCTCGAGAGCATTACATATCGACTTCAAGACGTGAAAGTGGGGCACATCTTTCAAGCTGACTTCTCGTTCACCTCAGCACATATGTATAACGGATCCTCCTGAAACCGCTGAAAGGCACAATTTTATTTTCCCCCTCACCCTCTTACATGCTCAATTCATAAGACATACCCATTCTTCGATTAATTTACTTTCATGCAATCAATATAACCTTATATATAAATAAATATATTGCGTGATCAATTTTAATCCAGGATATAGGAAAAAAAGCCCATTCATCGTTTCCAGATCGAACAACAAAGTTATCCAATCAAAAGGACAGAAAATGTATTAGTTATTACTTTTAACGAATAGAACATGGAAACTCTGTCTGTCTTAACAATTGATTATATTTTATCAATAAAAGAATATCGATATAAAGAAAACACTTAACTGTTTTATAAACTATAAGTTTAAAGCATTGTTAACTTAAGCTATTTATTTTTTCAATGATAAAATATTATTCTTGAGTATAAAGAACTTACGCTAACAATGCTTTAAACGTTTACATTACTAAAGTCAAAATGGTCTCTTGTCACTTTGTTAAATTTTAATGCCGATAAATTGTTTTTCAAAGCCACCTTCGATTTTTATTTAGTAAAATGGCTATTGAAATGGTTGATAAAACGAGTTTTCTTCAAATAACTTTTAATGCGTTAGGAATTGGGACAGGGCTGTTATTAGGAAAAATGTTTGTTTTTTAATTCTGCATGGAATGACATAAAAATATACAGGGGCTCGAATTTAAAATAAGAAAAATAAAGTGCTTAAAAGTTTGAAATGTTTGACACTAAATTTTGGACACCCTGTATAATTTATATCGATCAAATTTGGTTGACAGGACTATCAGACCTTATTTAATAAGTGCCTTGTATGATTTTATTAACAAGGCACTATTTTTATTTTTTAATCATTTTTTAAAACAATAGTGCAAAACTGATTTTTTTTAGTTTTAATTTTTTTTTGTTGATATCCCTGAATCGATTCCAATAAAATTATAGGAGTATGTAGGCAACCATAAAAAGTATCCAAATAAGCAATAAAATACATAGCATGTAATTTAAAAATGGTGATGTGGCCATCATGTTACTTTCTCCGACTTGATGGTATCATAGCTATTTATATTTACGTTTTCATGGTTTATTTTCAATTGAAATCATATTTTAAATGTACATCCAGCGTTGTGTAAACTCGGATGAAACTGATATTTAAAACGTCAAAATAATGAAAGATGGAAAAATTATACTTCAAATTCAAAAACTCAGTTTACTCAAAAACTAAAGGGATTTCGAAAAAAACTTATTATTTATAAGTTGTTCATTAGCATTCTCTACAATTATTATTAATGTAAATTTGCTGTAACTATTATAGTTTTATAATTATAAACCAAAAATTAAAACGAAAATAATAAATTTCTTTCTCGAATAAAAATGATTTTATGAAAAATGTTTTCAAACAAAAGATGTTAATTTCTTTGCAAATGACAAATTATGTTACAAATTCTAAACATCCTAACCGCAAGTTTACTGTAAAACTAAAAAAAATGCGAAGAAAAGTCTTGAAAAAGATTTATAAAAATAGTCCCGATTAAAAAGTCCTAAAAAAAAATCTTATAAAAGTCCTGAACAAGAAAATCTCGAAATGGATTTCTAAAAATAGTCCTGATTAAAAAGTCGCAAAAAACCGAATAAAAGCCCTAAACAAGAAAGTCCTGAAAAAGATTTCTAAAAATAGATCGAATTAATAGTCCTAAAAAACCTAATAAAAGTCCTGGACAAGAAAGTCTTGAAAAAAGTCCTGAAAAAAAAGTCCTGCCAAAAAATATCTTGAAAAACAGGTCCTTCAAAAAGACCAGAAATAAAGACCTGAAAGCATGTCCTAAAAAGAGTTCTGACAAAAAAATGTCCTGAAAAAGTCCTGAAGAAACAGTTTTTGAAGTAAAGTCTTGAATAAAGAGTCCTGTTAAAAAGTTGTAAAAAACAGTCGTGAAAAAAGTACTGCAAAAATATTCCTGACAAATTAAGTCTTTGTATAAATCACCAGAAATAAATGTCGTTTAAAAAATCCTAAAAGACGTCCGACAAAAGTTCCGAAGGATAGTCCTAAAATAAATCCTGCCAAAATCCTGAAGAATGTCTTAAAAAGTCCCAAAAGTGAGTCCTGATAAAATATCCAAAAAAAATGTCCTAAACAGTTTTGAAAAAGAGTTATAAAAATAACATCGTAAAAGAATCCTAAGTAAACATTTCTGAAAAAAAACCTGTAAAAGATCATTAAAAAAAACCTGAAGAAATCCCAAAAAGAGTCATGAAAAAAAGTCCGGAACAAGAATCCTGAAAATTAATCCCATAAAAATGTCCTGAATTATAGTACTGTAAAGAAGGCTTGAAAAAAAATTCCCGAAAATATAATACTGAAAAAATGTTATGAAGAAAATTCTGAAAAGAATCCTAAAAAGAAGTCCCGAACAAGAGGTTCTTAAGAAAGTCTCGAAAAAGTTCCTGGAGGAACAGTCCTGCAAATAAAGTATTGAAAAAGAGTCCTGACAAAAGCCGTGAAAAAAATTCCTGAAAAAGTCCTAAAATAGTTTTAATACAAAATACCAGAAATAAATGTCCCGAAAAAGAGTCCTACAAAATCCTAAAGAAAAGTCCTAAAATAAATCCTGAAGAAAGTTCAGAAGAAAAGCCCTGATGAAATATCATAAAAAAATTGTCCTGTAAAAACAGTCCCTAAAAATTGTCCTGAAAATAACATATTTAAAAAATAAAAAATAAAGAAATCATTGTAAAAAGTCTTTAAAATGGTCCTTAAAGGGATCTGAAGAAATTGTTCTGAAAAAGAAATCCAAGAAGTCCTGCAAAAAAGTCTAAAATAAGTCCTTAACAAAATTCCAGAAATAAAAAGTTCAGAAAATAGTCTTAAAAAAATGCTAAAAATATCTGAAAAAGTCCTTAAAAAGGTCAAAAACAGGTTATGAAAAGGAGAATTCTAAAAAAATGTTATGAGGAAAATTTGGAAATTTGTTTCCTGGAAAAAATCCCAAAAATAAGTCCTTAACAAAGAGCTCTTAAGAAAGTCCCGAAAACGTTTCGAGAAAAAATTCCTGAAAAGAAATCCTGTTACTAATTTTTTTTAAAGAAATTCTGTAAATAAAGTCCTAAAAAATAAGTCTTCAAAAAAAATTTCTTAAAATTTCCTGAAAAAGAATCCTCGAAGAAAGGTATTTTAAAAATGTTCTGAAAACTTTGCTCCAAAAAGGCTAAAAGAACAAAAAACTGTTAAGGTAAATATTCGGAAACACGAAATTTTACCAAAAGCTTTTCAGTTTTTCGGATTCTCAAATAACATTTATGTTCAAGTTTCATGGTCATTTCTGTATTAGTTTTTGAGATACCTCGCACACAGACTGTTATGTAGAGAAAAAATGGTGATGTGGCCATCATGTTACTTTCTCCGACTTGATGGTATCATTTATATTTAGGTTTTCATGGTTTATTTTCAATTGAAATCATATTTTAAATGTACATTGAGCGTTGTGTAAACTCGGATGAAACTGATGTTTAAAACGTCAAAATTATGAAAGATAGAAAAATTATACTTCAAATTCAAAAACTCAGTTTACTCAAAAACTAAAGGGATTTCGAAAAAAACTTATTCGTTATAAGTTGTTCATTTTAGTATTCTCTTCAATTATTACTAACATGAATTTGCTGTAACTATTATCGTTTTATAATTATAAACTAAAAATTTAAAAAAAATAATAAATTTTTTTCTCGAATAAAAATGATTTCATGAAAAATATTTTCAAGCAAAAGATGTTCATTTCTTTGTTGTCTTCAATGTTTGTTTAAATGTTTTTGTGATATTTTTTATATTTTAGAAAATTTTGGCAAAAAACAAAAAACAGTTAAGGTAAACACCCACTTCCGGTGTACGAAATTTTACCAAAAGCTTTTCAGTTCTTCAGATTATCAAATAAGACGTATGTTCAAAGTTTCATATCAATTGCTCTATTAGTTTTTGAGATACACCGCGCACAGACAGACACACACACACACACAGACACAATTTTTTTTCCAGAAATTGTTGAAATGGCATCTGGGGACCTCAAAACGGATATTTCCGTAAAAGAATTTTTGAAAAAAAAATCACGATCACAATACTTTCTCGTACTTCGTAACGGAGAAAGTAAAAATTATATAAAGGTGAAGACAAGAAAATGACGGTTCGAGCTCGACTGGAGTTGAAACGGAACTGTTAAACCGTTAGATTATTTCCAGTAGGAATGCGTAAAATCTTTGGTTAATTCTACGTCTATGGGCACACCAGAAGAGCTAAGAATTCAGATCAAGAAAAATGAGACCATCGAGGATCGTCGTGATGCTATAAGGCTTCGCGATAACAGAAAATATTCCCGTAAGATCGAAAAATGTTTTCATGATATCGAATGGTCTTACAGCCAGAGAATGACTTAAATTTTAAGTTCCTGGCGCATCCACCATAAGATAAATTTTAAATGAGCTCATTTTGGTAGAATGTAGCAAAAAGGAGGCCACTTTGAACGTATTCGTGTCAAATAAATAACTTAGGCCTTCATATTTCGATAATAAAGTAATTTTTGCTTATTTGTGCTAGCGAACACAATTATGAAATTTGTATAATTCTTTCGTCTTTTGATTAAATAATGCGCTTAATTCATTGGATTAACGTTTGAAGTAACGTCTTCATTTGATTAATTATAAGAACGTGCGTGCCCGTTTGTTTGGCGAGGAAACGTGAGGGCGGTAAATCATATTTGACGTGTTAAATGGAATAATTGCTCACCGATACAAATTTCCCGATTCCGACAAGATGAGAAATGCTAACAAGATCAAGATTGATGAAAGCGGTTCAAATTATTGTGCAAAGTTTGCGGACCCTCCGGCAAACTGCAGCAGCACAGGTCAATTCTATACGTTCGCACACTGTAAATTTGCACAATGTTAAGCAACTTCCCTAATACATTACTTCAACGCGAGGATCACAAGTTTACATGTTTATAACACATGAGGTGGTTCAGCCATTGAATAAATTGTGTTGGATTAATTCTAACTTGAAGGAAGAAGCAAACACAAATCTCAACCAACAATCCATATTTAAAGTTTTGAAAATAATCAGTGTTAGTGTTTTTTTTCGAAATTTAATAGAATACTGTGTGCGGGGATCTGTGATTCGATCAAATATCTTAGGTGGTGAATAGCCCTCCTTCAGCCCCAAATCCGCATCCTCTCGAGGGTGGGAAAGGTGACGCTGGGGATTGCCTCAATCCGGACACACTAGCTCTTAACGGAAATCGGCTTTTCACTTTTCAAGCCCCGCTTGTTCGGAAATAATAGAATTTCCTCGATATAAGTAATTGTACAACGCTCGAAAGATTGAGTTTAGTTTATTAATAGACAATAAAAAAATGGTGATGTGGCCATCATGTTACTTTCTCCGACTTGGTGGTATCATTTATATTTACGCTTTCGTGGTTTATTTTCAATTTAAATCATGTTTTAAATGTACATCGAGCGGATGAAACTGACGTTTAAAACGTCAAAATTATGAAAGATGGAAACATACTTCAAATTCAAAAACTCAGTTTACTCAAAAACTAAAGGGATTTCAAAAAAAACTTATTCTTTATAAGTTATTCATTTTAGCATTCTCTACAATTATTATTAACATAAATTTGCTGTAACTATTATCGTTTCATAATTATAAACCAAAAATAAAAAATTTATAATTTTTTCTTGAATAAAAATGATTTCATGAAAAATGTTTTCAAGCAAAAGATGTTCATTTCTTTATTATGTTAAATGTTTGTTTAAATGTTTTTGTAATATTTTTCATATTTAAGAAAATATTCGCAAAAAACAAAAAACAGTTAAGGTAAACACCCACTTCCAGTGTACAAAATTTTACCAAAAGCTTTTCAGTTCCTCGGATTATCAAATAAGACGTACAGTCAGAGAAAATACAAATGCGAAACCCGCTCGAGGGAATGCTGCCGCATGTCGGTGCTTGGTTCGGTCAAAACCAGTCACTCCCTGCTTAAAATCCATTTATGAGGTAATAAAAGGGTATCCCGATATAAGATGGTCAAAATGCCACCCGACACAGATTTTTAAATAAATATGAAAATATCATAAGTTGAATCCTTAACCAAAGTCGTCGTAAGCCGTATATCAAAAAATGACCCGGGAATCCGCAAAATAAGATTTTTTCAAATATAATTTTTGTAACCACTAAAATAAATCTGAAAAAATTACATATATTATTGATCAAAATACCAAATTAGATGAATTTTTCAAGATCATTTTATATTTTTATAAATTTATCAACAATTGAAGTAAATTTAGGATAGATTGAAATATATGGGGTTATTCACGCTATACAGCACGGAATATTGTGGCCAAAATAAGTGGCTCTCAAAAAGTTTGACTTTTAGGATATACAGGGGTCTATTATGGTTACTCTTTAAAATTAATTTCATATTATACAGGGTGTTCCAAACGCCCTAAAATATCAAAGTTTTTTTTTTTTAATGGAACACCCTGTATTTTAATAAAACCTTTAATAAAATTATCGGATTAAAATCAAAATCTTGGATTTTATTGCAAAAATTTTGTGTTTAAGGTCCAAAACCATGAATTCTTTGGTCCAAATTTGAGATTTTACATGACATTCCTAGATTATAATCCAAAGTTTTGATTTCAGGACTCAAATTCTGCGTTTAAGGGTCAAAAACTTGAATTTTATGTTCCAAATGCCGGATTTTAAATACAATTAATCAATTGAATCCAAATATTGGATTTTGGGTCTCAAGTTCTGCGTTTAAGGACCAGAAACTTGGATTTAAAGTTTCAAATTAGAGATTTTACATATAATTATCAAATTAAAATCTAAACTTTGGATTTTTCAACACAAAGTTTGCGTTTAAAAACCATGGATTCTATGGTCCAAATTCGAGATGTTCTTGTATTAGAATCCAAATTTTGAATTTTAAGTCTCAAATTCTGCGTTTAGGGGCCAAAAACTTTGAATATTTCAAATTTCGGATTTTACATATAATTATCAAATTAAAATCCAAATTTTTAATTTTTGGTCACAAATTATGCGTTTAAGATCCAAAACCGTGGTTCAAATTGGAGAATTTTCATAAAATTCTTGGATTAGAATCCAGAATCAGTACAAAGTATTGTACTCAGCAAATAGATTTTTTTTTTTAGATTTTTGACCTGTATATTCGATTTTTTGTCTAAATTTTTGATTATTAGGCCCAAACATGATTTATTTTGGCCTTAATTTAATTGGTAAAATTTTAGATTGTTTGGTCCGCATTTTTTATTTTTCCAGACGAATTTTTAATTTTTAAATTTTTGACCTGTATTTGACCCGATATTTTTGGTCAAAATATTTTATCTTTGTATTTTTGATTTTTTTTTAAATATTCTAAATATTCTTTATTTTGACCTAAATTTTCGATTTAATTGTTCAAATTTTTTATTCTTTGGTCCGCATTTTTTATTTTTCGGGCCGAAATTTTAATTCTAGTTCCAAATTTTTGATTTGATTTTGATTAAAATATCTATAACCTGAATTATTTATGCGAGATTTTTTAAATTTTTCCGGTATTTTCGAGTTTTGTGATTTTTTAGCCTGCATTTGTTATCTTTAGGGCCGAATTTTCAATGCAATGTCTAAATTTTCGACTTTCTGGCCTACATTACAAATTTGTATTATTATTTTTTTAATCTTTTGGCCTAAATTTTTCTTTACCAACTTCTCGATTTTAATGTCAAAATTTTCGATTTTTTGGTCCGCATTTTTAATTTTTCGTTTAGTCTGCGTTTATTATCTTTAGGTCCGAGTTTTCGATGTTTTGTCTAAATTTTCTACTTTTTGGCCAACATTGTAGATTTTTATTTTCTTTTATCTTTTGCGCTAAAATTTGTTTATTTGCCTGTTAAAATTTTTCTTTCCTTGGTCCACCATTTTTATTTTTATGCCAGAATCTTAGATATTTGGTCTAAATTTTGTACCGACTATTTTAGATTTAAAGTCTGTTTTTTATCCAATATTTAAGATTTTTTAACTTGGATTATTGATTGCATTTCGTGATTTTTTTTTTATTTTTTGGCTATTATTTTCGAATTTCTGATCAGAAACTTATTTTTGGCAAATTATTTTGCTTCTACCTAAGCTTTTAATTTTCTGTCTGCGTTTTTTATTTTTAGATGAGGATTCTTGATTCTTTGGCCCATATTTTACATTTCTGTATTTTCTATTTTTTTGTTCCAATTCTTTTTATTTTTCATTATTTTGACCAAAATATTCGATTGGTTTGTAGAAATTTCGATTTTTTGTCTGCATACGCCCGAGTTTTCGATGTTTTGTCTAAATTTTCACCTATTTAGGCCCTACTTTTTTGGCCTATATTTTGTATTTTCGATTGTTTTCGTTTCAATTTTATTCGACTTTTCGAATTTTCGATTCGTTTGTTAAAAATTTTGATTTTTTGGTCTACCACTTTGATTTTTGGGTACGAATTTTAGATTTTAGGTCTTAATTTTTAATTTTTTTGTCCCATGTTTTAGATTTTCTTAACTTGAATTATTGATTTTATTGTCCGATTTTTTTTTTAATTTTAATTTTTGCTATTATTTTTGAATTTCTCGTTGGAACTTATTTTAAGCTAAAAAGAGTTATATTTGGGGCTGAAAATGGCAAATGATTTTTCTTTTGCTTGTATTTTCAATTTTTTGGTCTGCATTTTTATTTTTAAACCAGGATTTTTTATTTTTTCGGCCGATATTTTAGATCTTTTTTGATCAAAATTTTTGATTTTTTGGCAAAATATTCGATTGGTCTAGGAAGATAAATGGTTCTTTGTTTCTTCTTTGTTATCTAACAACATAAACATACTGTTACTCTATTATTAATTTGATAAAATTTTGCTGCTCAATTGTTGATAAATATATACAAAATATCGTAAAAAGATTAGTTATTCAAATTTTTCAAGATGACGCACAAAACATTGAAAGAACATTGACTAAATAAAATTTTCCGTCACTTGATCGGTTCGGGGCGAAAAAAAATGGTTAAACCTAATAAAAATATGAATACCCTAAATAACCTTTTATTTGGGTAAAAAATATATGTGAATTTTTCAGATTATTATAATAATTGTTAGTGGTTAAAAAAATAAAATCTTATTTTTCGAGGGTTTCAAGGTCATATTTTGGCAAAAATGGGATTATTTACAAGAAAATGAAATAAAATTATTAATACCAAAATATTACCAATAATTTTAAATACAATTACTCTTCAATTGATAAATATATAAAAAATATCAATATAACGTAAAAATTTAAGTTATTCAAATTTTTGAAGATGACGCACCAAAAATTGAATGATGAAAACAATCACAGATATGGAGTCCGTCACTCGATCACTTAGGGGCGAGAAGGGAACTAGGCTTGTAAATTTTATTACCTCATAATTCAATTTTAAGCAGGGACTGACCGGTTTCGGCCGAACTAAGCACCGACATGCGGCAGCATTCCCTCGCTGAGCAAGTTTCGCATTTGTATTTTCTCTAACTGTACGTTTAAAGTTTCATATTAATTGCTTTATTAGTTTTTGAGATACAGCGTGCACAAACACATACACAGACACACCCACACAGTTACACAAATTTTCTTCCAGAAATTGTTGAAATGACATCTAGGGACACCAAAACGGATATTTCCGTAAAAAAAAAAATTTGAAAAAAAATCACGATCACAATACTTTGTCCTACTTTTGGTTACGGCAGATAGACTTATGGTCGATAACCCAGACAGACTAACCAAACCAAATTTATTATAGACGCAAACAAATTACTATATCGTCGATGAAGCGGCAATACCGCCTAACCGCCATTTGGACCAAAATTGAGATTTTAACATAAATATAAAAAGTTAAGGCTGAAAGACTTCGGTCGATGTAGCTCTTATGAGTTTCAATAAACTGTATTTATTATTATTATTTATAAAAAGTTATAAATTAGTTTTTCTGTCTCTCCTTCATCCAATTTTCTAAATGTGAGATATGCGGTATTCCTGCTTCACCGACTATATATTAAAATTAGTCTGAATAAAGATGTATCTATAGTTTGTTTGTAACAAAATTTCATAATTCCAATTGATTAATATTACGACCGATGATTCAAACAATCATTGCTGAACACCCCGTACAATTACAATAGATTTGCACGGTAATCCACCATCATTACAAAAGCATTTAAAACTAAATTGAGTAATTTAAACGTGCCGGCTGTTATTTTACGATTCTTTGTTAATGAATTGTTAAAGTGTAGCGCGAAGAGGAAGTCCGAGTTACGGCCGGAGGGAGGTCCCCAGACCGCGGCGCGCCATCTTAATACGAAACTGCAGCCCGTTGCACACAAACTTGCATCTAAATTACATTTATTATCGCAAAGTTGCGCTAAATGTGTGTTTAGTGAATAAGTTCAGGGGTGCCAACTTGAATGGCCGTCCTCTCCTGTGTGTTCATTATCGCGCGCCGCCCCGCAATTTCCTCTCGTGTCGCATTTGGGAAATTCAACTGCCATAAATCCAAACGGCGGCTTAATTAAATGCAACACATATCCGACAGCCCTTAAATTGATCAGAAACGTGCATCTTTACAAAGGTCATTGCATTGCTAAGAAAACTATTCTATGAAAGATTTATCTTTCTTCTCAGAGTAACTATAACTATCGAGACCTAAGGGGCAAAAGAGGAAAAGAAGACGTATTTTTTTCGTAAAACTATGACCATAACTATGGACATCTAAGGGGCAAGACTATGGATATCTAAGGAGCAAAAGAAGACGTAATTTTTTCGTGAAACTATGACTATAACTATGGACATCTAAGGAGCAAAAGAAGACGTAATTTTTTCATGATACTATGACTATGACTATGGACATCTAAGGGGAAAACGAAGACGTAATTTTTTCATTAAACTATGACTATAACTATGGACTTCTAAGGGGCAAAAGAAGACGTATTTTTTTTCATTAAACTATGACTATAACTATGGACATCTAGGGGGTAAAAGAAGATGTAATTTTTTCATTAAACTATGACTATAACTATAGACATCTAAGGGGCAAAAGAAGATGTAATTTTTTCATGAAACTATGAATATGACTATGGACATCTAAGGGGCAAAAGAAGAAGTAATTTTTTTATGAAACTTTGACTATAACTTTGGACATCTAAGGGGCAAACGAAGACGTAATTTTACATTAAACTATGACTATGACTATGGACATCTAAGGGGCAAAAGAATATATAATTTTTTCATGAAACTATGACTATGACTATGGACATCTAAGGAGCAAAAGAAGACGTAATTTTTTCATGAAACTATGACTATGACTATGGGAATTTAAGGGGCAAAAAAAGATGTAATTTTTTTCATGAAACTATGACTATAACTATGGACATCTAAGGGGCAAAAGAAGGCGTATTTTTTTCATGATACTATGACTATGACTATGGACATCTAAGGAGCAAAAGAAGACGTAATTTTTTCATGATACTATGACTATGACTATGGACATCTAAGGGGCAAAAGAAGACGTAATTTTTTCGTGAAACTATGACTATGACTATGGACATCTAAGGAGCAAAAGAAGACGTATTTTTTTCATCAAACTATGACTATGGACATCTAAGGGGCAAAAAAAGATGTAATTTTTTCATGAAACTATGACTATAACTATGGACATCTAAGGGACAAAAGAAGACGTAATTTTTTCATTAAACTATGACTATGACTATGGACATCTGAGGGATAAAAGAAGATGTAATTTTTTCATGAAACTATGACTATGACTATGGACACCTAAGGGGCAAAAAAAGACGTATTTTTTTTTACTAAACTATGACTATAACTATGGATATCTAAGGGGCAAAAGAAGACGTAATTTTTTCATGAAACTATGACTATAACTATGGACATCTAAGGGGAAAAAGAAGATGTAATTTTTTCATGAAACTATGACTATAACTATGGACATCTAAGGGGCAAAAGAAGACGTAATTTTTTCATGAAACTATGACTATAACTATGGAAATCTAAGGGGCAAAAGAAGACGTAATTTTTTCATGAAACTATGACTATAACTATGAACATCTAAGGGACAAAGGAAGACGTAATTTTTTCATGAAACTATGACTATAACTATGGACATCTAAGGGGTAAAAGAAGGCGTAATTTTTTCGTGAAACTAAACCAATGGCTATGGACATCTAAGGAGCAAAAAAAGACGTAATTTTTTCATGAAACTATGACTTTGGACATCTAAGGAGCAAAAGAAGACGTTAGAGTCTGAAAAGTGAGAGATCTTTCGTGGAATGGTGTTTTGGGTTTAACTTATTTTTAGCTATAAAATCCAATTATACAAGATATATAACGAGATGAACAAATTTGAACACCTACTTCCGGTTTTAAAAATATTACCAAAAGCTTCATAGGTCTTCAGATTGACCAATGAAGCTTAAGTCTAAAGTTTCATTCAAAAATCTTCATTAGTTTTTGAGATAGAGCACCCACGAAACTTTTTCAAAAAATTAACCGTCTGTGTCTAACTCAAAATGAATATATCCGTTCAATTAAAAAATATATATATTTAGGTTGAAAAAAATTCAGATTGAGCAAGCGCGGATGATTTTTAAAATTGGCCACAACCAATTTGTTTATAATAATTTATCATATAATGAAAATAGGACAACCACAACACATCCATGGACCCGCACGGCGTTTTCGTTTCAAAAAAATGACCGCCCAGTTGGGATTTTAACACACAACCCCGAGGTCCACAAGCAGGAATGCTACAGATTCGGCCATAGCTTCCAGTACTTTATACGGAGAAAGTATATACTTACATCAAAATCCAAATTTGAGTTTTAAAATGGGAATTTTGACTAAAATTATCACCAGAAATCCCAAAATTTTGACAATATTCCCTATTTTAATGATCATTTTTGAATTTTTTTTCAAATATTACCATAATGCTACTCATTCGGCCATCGCGCCTCCGTCGCGCCAGTGAAATTTTGGATTCAAATATTTTCACGTAAACAATAATTTTCCGAACTGTATACTGAGAAAGTATATACTTTCATCTAAATCCAAATTTGAGTTTCAAAATCGAGATTTTGTCCAAAATTATCACCAGAAATCCCGAAATTTTGACAATATTCCCTGTTTTATTGACCATTTTTGAATTTTTACTCCATTTTTTTTCGATTATTAAGTCTAATTCGAAAGTTGCACCCAAAAATCCAATATTTTAATCTGAAAATTGGTACTTTGTTTTCCAGAACTCAAATTTCACGCTTTAAGACGTAAACCCCAAAAATTGTAATCAAACATTGAATTTTTGTTGCAAATTACACCTATTGGTAGCCCAAATTTTTTATTTTAAGTACTTTTTTTTTTTTTTTTTTTTTTTTTTTTTTTTTTTTTTTTTTAAAGGAAGGACGTGGATGGAACTGCAGGTTAGGGAGAGTGAATGATTTGGGAATTGACGTCGGCTACGAGGCCATCTGCCACAACATTTTAAGTACAATTTTCGAATATTTTCACGTCAACAATAGTTTCCTGTACTATATACGGAGAATGTATATACTTTCATCAAAATCCAAATTTGAGTTTTAAAATAGGAAATATCACCAGGAATCTCAAAATTTTGACAATATTTCCTGTTTTAATGACCATTTTTGAATTTTTGCTGCAATTTTCAATTTTTGTTGCAAATTACACCTATTGGTAGCCCCACAATTTTTGATTTTAAGTACAATTATCGAATATTTTCACTTAAACAATAGTTGCCCGTACTTTATACGGAGAAAGTACATACTTTCATTAAAATCCAAAAATGGGAAATTATCACCAGAAATCCCAAGATTCCCCGTTTTAATGACCATTTTTGAATTTTTTTCTCCAATTTTTTCGATTATTTAGAGTCAATTCGAAAGTTACGCCCCAAAATTCAATTATTTATTCTAAATATTGATAATTTGTTTTCCAGAACTCAAATTTATGAGTCAAATTTCAGACTTTAAGACCTGAACCTAAAAAAATGTAATCAAACTTTGAATTTTTGTTGCAAATTACACCTATTTGGGCTACCACAAATTTTTCATATTAAGTCCAATTTTCGAATATTTTCACGTACACAATATTTTCCCGTACATCATACGGAGAAAGTATATACTATCATCCAAATCGAAATTTGATTTCTAAAACAGGAAATTTTGTCCAAAATTATCTCCAGAAATCTCAAAATTTGGACAATATTTCTTGTTTTAATAACTATTTTTCGATTTTTTCTCGAATTTTCGAAACCCATAATCCAATATTTTAATCTGAAAATGGGCATTTTTTTCCTATAAATCAAAATTACGAGTCATGGTGCAGGGTTTAGGACGTGAAACCCAAAAAAACGTAATCAAATTTTGAATATTTGGTGCAAATTACACTCATTGGTAGCCTATTTTTTTTATTTCAAGCCCAATTTTCTGATTAAATAGTTCAAAATTGAAATTTAAACCTTAAATTCCAATATTTGAATCAAAATTAGGGTTCTAAAATCTTAAATATACATTTAAAATTCAGCATTTTTGCGCTTAAAGTTGTGGGCTATTAAACGCAAAATTAAAAAAAAAATTTTTTGACATTGACCCGAGCCATACCGTCACACACGGCTAGGGGATCAAAAATTTGAAATGTCCAAAATTTTTTATTTTAAGTTCAATTTTTTTGATTATATAGGTCAAATTTAAAATTTAAAACCGAAAATACAATATTTGAATCAAAATCGGTGTTCTAAAATCTTAAATATGCATTTAAAATTTGGTATTGTTGCCCTTAAAATAAAGTTGTGGGCTCTTGAACGCAAAGTTCGAAATCCGAAATTTCACAAATTTTTGAATTTCACTCTAATTTTCTGATTATTAGGTTAAAATTTGAAATTTAAAATATTGAGGTTCTAAAATCCAAAATATGCATTTAAAATCAGGTATATTTGTCTTTGAAATAAAGTTGTGGGCTCTTGAACGCAAAATTCGAAATCCGAAATTTTTAAGTTAAGTGTACGAGAGCATTTCACCTACGATATACTATGCTAACCTGACGTTGCATTATTTGACAATTTTTCTTTATTTATTCTTCATACGTATTTTCTTCTCCTAGTTATACAGCACAGTTCATAAATAATCCAAATTTTTTTTGTAGAAAATGAATAATTATTTATTTTCACGTTTTTATTTAAGATAAGAATCCTTTACCTTTTCTATCAAGTTTTATGTCATATATTTATCTTTTCTAAGAGTAAGAAAAGCTAAGTTTTGCCATCTTGAAGTTGAAGTTTTCGAAATATCAGTGATTTTTTTCACCATGATTTACAGTCATGCCAAATCGTAAGCCATCGCGATTATTATAATTATTTCACATTAAGCACGTTCATTATTTAAAGCCATTATCCTTAAGAAAGAGAGCAAATAAATTCTCGAGAAAATCCACGCCGTAACAATAACTAAAGAAAATTCCATTTCGCCCTTATCTCTCGTTTGAAACTAAGTAGTTAATTAGCGGGTGGCTTCCACCCCCACCTCCTTTATTCCGCCCCCTTTTTTTAGGGAGCGGTGTGTCGCGATTTACACGGTGAAAAATAAAAGAGATAAAAGAGATGCGTCCCCGCTAATTTCAATCCCGAGCGCATTAACGCCACTTCCGGAATAGATGTATCATACGAGGAGCGCTTCGTATTCTGGTCACGATTTCTATCAGCGAAACTCCGGCCGGAGTTTCCACAATAACATTTATATCGGATTCTATTAGAAAATAACGCACTCCTCGCGTTCCGGCTTCGTTTTTTCATTTTTCTCGGGATTACCGTACCCGCCGAGAAATTGGATGTACTCGTACATGCAGAAACGGAAAATGATGATCTAATGATAAAAAAAGTGCATGTTTTGAAGAATTTTTTTAATTTAAAATTTCTTTTAAACTGCCCAAGCATGGTGGCAACAGAAAATGATGGTCTAATGTAAAAAAAAGATGCATGCTTTTAAGAATTTTTTTAATTTAAAAATATATTTTTTAAGACAGACCAAACATTATTTAGCTAATAGTTAATTTAGTTAATATGTGGTGTGTAGTGAATAATTATAATAGTAAAACTATAAAACATTAAATAAACATTGATGTGTTCATCATGTAATTTTCTTCAATTTTATTGTACAAAAGTAATTTTAAAATTACAAGTTGAACTTTAATTTTTTTTAGAGCGGTCACAAAAATTAATTTTAAATTTATTTAACTAATTAAAATTAAGTTTTCGGTCGGTTTAAGGCAATAGTCTTATTATTAGTTTTTATTCAATTTTAAACTTATTCCTATTCAAACAAAACAAAATGTGTTGATCTTTTAGAAAATTCGTTAACGTAAATTATCATTACATAAAGTATGATTAAATAGTTTTAGGTGTAAATGTTATGGAATTTATGTGTTAGGGATGTTTAGTAGGGACGATGTTGACCTTATTGTGTGATCATTAATTAGGGACCGCAAAGTTATTTTGTTGTTAAGTTCCTATTAAGTTCGCCCTATATATACATACACATACACTATCTTCCATCTCCCCAATCCCATTAATATCAATTAGCGCGGACATCCTCCTACCTTTTTGTTCTTCCCACACATATACATTACCCCCCATCACCTAAAATTACCAACTACTCATTTTCCGCACATTAAACAATTTATCCACACAAACTTTAACATTAACTTTCCAACACTTAAAAAATCCTTTTCGATTTTTAGGAAATGTTTTTTTGCGCCAGTTTATTCTCTTAGAAAAATTAAGCGATTGCAACTGATCGATAAAAATTATGTATTAATATTTTACATAGGGTTACATAAAAGATGCATATTGGTTTGTAAAGAGTATTTCTAATAATGTATTATTTAGTGCTTAAAAATAGTTATTTTCAACATTAAATAAAATTTAAACAAACACTGAAAATCTATAATGTTTCACTACAGAAGCACAGATTGATTCTTTAGTAATAAAATCCTTTGAGCCAAATTATTTTTAGTTGAAAACTAAGGACGCAATTACGTATGAGCTAAGCTCCATCCGCAAGATAAATGTAATAATTTTAGTGACTTGAAAAAAATATAAAAACAATTACCAACAACTTAAAACTTCTTACGTTTGCTTTTAGTTGGAGTATACTGACGCCATCTCAGTGTTGCCACACGTTCGAAAACGAATTACCGTACCCGCGTACTCTGAATTACCGTACTTATTAATAAATTACCGTACACACATGTTAAATGTGATAATTTATTGGGGTGGACCACGAGAAATACACACTTATAATGATGTAAACTTAAGATTTCAGGTAAAGTGAAGGTTTTCAAAAGAAAAATTTACCGAAAATATCACATAAAAAACTTTCTTTCCCCTTTTATAATCTCGTTCTATTGGATTATTTCGGAGATTTACACATTTTTCTACGAATTTGTTACATAAATCGACGCTAGATGGTCCTATCTGATGATATAATGATAACTATCGGGGCGAGATAGATTTTAATACTTCCCATAGGCAGTGTTGCCGATCAGCAGAAAATCCTCTAGATCTGGCGAATTTTGAATCCGCATTGCGGAGTAATTTTCGTTTTAGCGGCTGGAGGATTTTCTAACGGAATTGTGTTGGATAGTTGAGAAAACTAACGTAATTCAATTTAAATTTGAACTTTATTTTCGAAACGTATATTTAACAAGAGAAAAAGCACCAACATTAATTTTAAAAAATAACTCATGGAAAAATTAATACATTTTCTAAAAATTAAGATGTTCTGTGAATATTCTAAAATATTTGAGGAACTCTTATCATATCAGACCTTATTTTCTTTTCGATTTTGGTTTTGTTTGTGTTCAACAACTTTCAAAATTTTCAAAAATTCATAACTAACACAAATATTGACTTAAGTTTCAAAATCAAGATTAATCTTAAAGGTAAATGTATTATGATTGCATCAGAGTTTTTTTTATGGAATTCAAACATAGCGATATGATTTTTTTCTCTAGGTTTTCCTTGTTTAAAAAATCATTTTTAAAAATTGAAAAAGTGACATATTTTCAAAAATTAAAGTTACTTTTAAAGAAAGATATATTTGTTATTTATCCATGTTACAGTTTTATTTCTGAACGCATCTTTTGCATATTTCTACACCCTGTAAGTTTAAGTTTTTTTTTGTTATGACTCATATTTTCATTTATTTATTGAAACTACTTATTTATATTATGTATATTGACCTATATAAACCCATTGTTATTGGCACATTAAATAAATTAAATTAAATAGATGTTTTGTGAATATATGAAAAAAAAAACGATATTTTGTCTTCAACAACTTTAAATTTAAATTTTAAAAAATTAATCTCACGCAAAAATTGACACATTTTCAAAAATCTAAGTTGATTCTGAAGGCAGATGTTTTGTGAATATACTTGCAAAAACTTTTAAGAAATTTTATATCAGTTTTTTTTTGTTCGACAACTTAAAACGTTAATTTAACATTCATAACACGCATTTTAAAACTCAAAGTTAATTTTAAAGGTAAATATACATATTATGATTGCGTTAGACGTTTTAAGGAATTGAATCATATCAGTATTTTTTTCTATTTTTTCCTTATTCAAATATTCGACAAATTAAAAAATATCATTTTAAACATTTATAACTCACGCATTTTCAAAAATTGAAGATAATTCAGATGTTTTATGAATATACTAAGTTTTTTTTAAATTTTTGATAAATTCTAGCATATCATGTAATAAATGAAGTGTCGGAAATTACCATTTTTGACTGCCAAAAATGACAATTTTCAACTGCCAAAAATGACAATTTTCAAGTGTAGGAAACGATCATTTTTAACTACCAAAAATTACAATTTTTAACTGCCAAAAAGGCCAATTTTCAAGTGTCGGAAATGACCATTCTTAACTGCCAAAAATGACAATTTTCAACTACCAAAAATGACAACTTCTAACTGCTAAAAAGACAATTTCAACTACCAAAAAGGCCAATTTTCAACTGCAAAATAGGCCAATTTTCAAGTGTCGGAAACGATCATCTTAAGCTGCCAAAAATGACAATTTTCAACTGCCAAAAGGGCCAATTTTCAACTGTCAAAAGGCCAATTTTCAAGTGTCGGAAACGACCATTTTTAACTGCAAAAATGACATTTCTTAACTGCCAAAATGATAATTTTCAACTGCCAAAAATGCCAATTTTCAACTGCCAAAAAGACCGATTTTCAAGTGAAGGAAACGATAATTTTTAACTACCAAAAATTACAATTTTTAACTGCCAAAAAGGCCAATTTTCAAGTGTCGGAAACGACCATTTTTAACTGCCAAAAATGACAATTTTTAACTACCAAAAATGACAATTTTCAACTGCCAAAAATGACAATTTTCAACTGTCAAAAATGACAATTTTCAACTGCCAAAAGGGCCAATTTTTAAGTGTAGGAAACGATCATTTTTAACTGACAAAAATTACAATTTTTAACTGCCAAAAAGGCCAATTTTCAAGTGTTGGAAACGACCATTTTAAGCTGCCAAAAATGACAATTTTCAACTGCCAAAAGAGCCAATTTTCAACTGCAAAAAGGGCCAGTTTTCAACTGCCAAAAAGCCAATTGTCAAGTGTCGGAAACGATCATTTTTAATTGCCAAAATTACAATTTTTAACTACCAAATTGGCCAATTTTTAAGTGTCTGCAACGACCATTTTTAACTGCTAAAATGGCGAATTTTCAAGTGTCGGCAACGACTATTTTTAACTGCCAAAAAGGCCAATTTTCAACTACCAAAAAGGCCAATTTTCAACTGCCAAAAAGGCCAATTTTCAAGTGTCGGAAACGACCATTTTAAGCTGCCAAAAATGACAATTTTCAACTACCAGAAGGCCAATTTACAAGTGTCGGCAACGACCATTTTTAACTGGCAAAAATGACAATTTCTAACTCCCAGAAATGACATTTTCAACTGCCAAAATCGACAATTTAAAACCCAAAAATGAACACATTTTCAAAAATTCAAGTTTTTTTAAGGTACATAAATGTATTATGATAGCATCGGACTTTTTAAAGAATTCAATCCATATTATTTTATCTTTCTATTTTTTCTTTGTTTAAATATTTCGACCAATTTTCAAAAATTCATAACTCACGCAGAAATTGGCAGAGTTAGTTAGTTTTGAAGGTAAATGTTTTGTAAAGATATCAATATTTTTGAGGAATTAGTATTATATCAATATTTATTTTTTAACCAAAATAAAACTCGCGCAAAAATCGATCCAATTTCAAAATTCAAGGTTAATTTTGAAGGTAAATGTATTATGATTTCATTAGAGTTTTTAAGGAATTCAATCATATCGATATGATTTTTTTTCTAGTTTTTCCTTAAAAACCACTTAAAAATTCATTTAAAAAAATTTATAACTCAAAATTCAAAATTTATGTTAAATATTGTGGATATATTAAAAATTTCGAGTATTTGAGAATTTATTTTCTCTAAATTTGTTCAATTGTTTGACAACTTACAAAAACAATTTTGAAAAATCATAACTCTGGGAGAAATTGGCGAATTTGCAAAAATTTAAGTTAGTTGTAGAACTATTTTAAAATGTTTGTGGAGTTTAATTATATTACTATTTATTTGTTTTAGATTTTTTTGTTCGTCTTCTACAACTAAAAATATGAATTTTTAAAAATGCATAATTAACACAAAAATTGACTCAGTTTCAAAAATCAAGGTTAATTTTAAAGGTAAATTCCATTAGAGTTTTCTATAGAAAATTGTTAAAATTTCGACCACTTAAAAATTTGTTTTTAAAAATTTATGACTCGAGCGTAAATTGACACATTTTCAAAAATCCTAGTGTATATTAAGGTAATTCCATCATATAAGTATTTATTTTTATTTGTTCAATTGTTCGACAACTTAAAATATTACTTTTCAAAAATTCATAAGAAATGGGCAAATTAAAAAAAAAAATGTAAGTTAGTTTTAAAGTTCGATGTATTGTAAAGATTTAAAATTTTTTGTGGAATTCTTTAATATCACTATTTATTTGTTTAGATTTTTTTTCTTCTACTACCAAAAATATGAATTTTCAAAAATTCATTCAAATTTTTGGGAATTCAATCATATCTGTATTTATTTTTCTTTGAATTTGTTCATTGTTTTACCTTTGAATATTAGGCAATTCGTAAGCAAAACGTACTGCTGAACATTATGTTAAAATAAGAGATAGAATTAGGTTGGCTTTCTGGCGGAAATATTATGTGATCAGATGGCAACGCCGCCTATAGGTTAGAGCAGTAGTATGCATTTTGACTCTAAGCACTCATATGCGGTTAATATATACCACGCCGTGAAATGAATTTTATGTGGGATGGATGTTGTACCTCTCACAATTCTATTCTCTCCACTACTCCCAACGCTCTTAAGAGAGCGGCCATTGCTACCACGCGATACATTTATCGAATTAAAAACGCGGTAAAAATGCTTTTATACAGGGTGAAAATTACCGTACATTTGTGTACGATTTTAACATTTGAGCCGCATACCGTACTTTCGCTCAGAATACCGTACAAGTACGGTAATTACCGTACGTATGGCAACACTGCGCCATCTGTAGAAAATAGTTATTTTTCTGCGATAAGATTTTTACCAGATGAATGTATGTTTTGTCTTACCCTTGCTCCGCAGGAGAAAAGGAAATGAACGCCATCAAACATATCAAATTGCAATCAAGTTCTATCAGTTAAAAGTATTGTTCTGATCTGTTAATATCCTTTTTTTATAACACGGATTATAAATTCCCACCCTCGGGACACGAAAATGAAATGTAAAACGCGAATGCGAAACGCAATGCTAACTGTGGCAAACGTGAACACGGGTCGCATAGCGGGAGCAAAGAGCAAAGGGGGAGCGAGGTGTGTTACAGGGTGGTCGAATTTATATGAAAATCCTGGCACTGTTGGGAGTTTTCCGGTCGAGCCCTTTGTTTTTCCGACGCTTCCCGCGGCAATAAAAGCTTGTCCGCTCGAATATTATCCCTGTAAATTGGCCGGAAAAAATGCGCCCATTTTCTCTCTCACTCTCTCTGTTTATCTCTATCTCTCTTCATTTTCACCCCTCGTCGCCAATTTCTGTTTTGTTACAAGCGGCATTTACAAAGGAAAAAGTACACAAAATAGATAATTATACTGATGTTTATTTTGTAGTTAAAACAAAATTAATCACACGACTAATGTTTATATTATAAATAAAGGAAATTCATTTAGACATAAAGCAATGCATATGAATGTTGAAAATAAAATATGATTAAATTTCCCATCGAAAACAAGGTTACAGCACTGAATTGTTTTTTCTAAGGAAGCATGGTTGGCGGGAATTTGGGTTGAGGAAGTGCGGATTATTTGAAATTGGCGTAAGCATCTAGCTATTCGGCCACTAACGATAATTGAGTTTTTTGAGATTTCATTTTAATAATGAATGGGACATACACTAGACATCCATGGACCCTCTCGGCCACTTCTTCGTTCCGAAAAAGTGACCGCACGGATGGGATTCGAACCCACGACCACGAGGCCCGCGAGCAGGAGCTCTACTCACTAGGCCACCGCGGCTTCCAGCAGTTAATTTGTTATTTGAAAATTTGAGACAACTTCACTTGTTGCAGATGCATGAAATAAATGTAATAAAGACGAAAAATAGCCTAAATATATTTACATATTTTAGATACATGCTAATATAAATATTGTTTTAGATTAAAATATTTTAATTAATTGTAAATTTTAAGATCGAAAACATTTCACCGTTTATTAACTCAGAAAACGTCGTCTCTATAATCACAGTATAACTAATAATCTTCAATTTCGTTATATACACCCACCAATGATCTAATAATTAGCTAAAAATAGTAAATTTTGTCATGAACTATTTTTACGCGGGAAATTTAAACGGCGAGCACTCATTTCAGATCACCCGTTACAATTACAATAAAAATATTACATCCCGTTATCAAAAAATAAGTCAATTATTTTTAAAATTTTCAAATAACAAATTCCCGACATCAATCATATTTCAGCGATTAAAGGAATATTAAGGACGAAAACTCACCGTTTAATAACTCAGAAAAAGGCGTCTTTACAATCACAGTACAACTAATAATCTTCAATTTTGTTATATACACCCACCATTGATCTCATAATCAGGTAGAAATAGGAAATTTTGTCATGAACTGTTTTTACGCGGGAAATTTAAACGGCGAGCACTCATTTCGAATCAACCTTTAAAATTACAACAAAAACATTAAATTAAATTATTTCTAAAATTTTCCAATAACAAATTCCCGACATCAATCATATTTCAGCGATTGTAGGAATAAATTAAGATCGAAGAATTTCCAGTCGGGGGATTAAGTAAAGCGCAGATTGAAAAACGATCTGAACGTGAGAAATCGTGCCGGATTACCTTAAATTAAAACGCATTAATTTTGATGGATTATTTAAATTAAAATCGAGACTCCGGCATTCCCATTTCACAGACTCGTCTCCGTCGCAGAATGTAATTTATTGATTGGGCGCAATTTACTATAGTCTTTGAAACAAATTGATCGATCGATCCGCGTTAGGGATTATTTATCGGTAACTCATGAAATTCAATTGAAAATTATTTCCCGTGGAGGACGTAATACAGAGACGTCTTAAAGTTTTATGGGGTTCTGAGCACAACACGTTTTAGGGGCCCTTAAAATTTTACGGTAATAATAAAAGTTAGTTCTAGTCCTTCCATCTGCGAACGCAGCTAAACCAAAAATCTAATAAAATGTGTCCACCTATAATTTTTAATTTTCTAACGCGGTATTTAACATAGCAATGTTTTTTTTAATTGTTAGATATTTTTTATGAATACAATGAAGTATATCACGTTAACATTAGTTAACGCTAATTTTAAAATAAGCCCCTTTTCAATTGTTTAATCAGCGATTCGCGCATTTCAATGCATAGGTAACTGCGATTAATTTATTTTTGAAACACACCACATATTATAATTATATTCATACGATTTTCTAATTTTACTCAAGTTGTAATAAATAGATTTGTTTGGCCAAAATCGGGGGATTTGAGCTGAAATTAGACCTGGAATCAATCAATTTTATTCTTCAATCTTGGGGGCGTACCCTTCTTAGTGCATTTTCAATTTCGACAAACAGTTAACTTTTTTTATACCACTTTTATTTAACTTTTCGTGACTGGTTTCAAAATTACACGGTAATAATTTTCAAACTAAGTACTTAAAATACAAAAATACTTAGTTTGAGAATGATTACCGTGTAAGTGAAAAGTTAAATAAAAGTGGTTAAGTTAAGTGTTTTCTCTATATCACAATTAATTTTTGATTTTAAAGCTCAAAATATTGGATTGTTGGAACAGCATTTTGAATTTTCCTTTTCACGTTTTGTGTTATCGTGCGGATATTTGGTCTAAATTTTGCGTTTAAGGGGCCACAACTTTAATTTAAGGACTAAAATATCAGATCCTTTATACAATTTTAGAATTTTGGAACCCCAATTTTGATTTATATGTAAAATCCGAAAGTTTAAATCTTCCAATTTAAATATTGGATGATTGGGACCCTAATTATCTCAATTTCATATTAGAAAATTTGACCTTCTTAAATTTTTGTGTTTCAGATTTTAGGACCTGAATTTTAATGCCAAATTTTGAATTTTTGGTACTGCCTTTAGATTAAATATTAAATTTGATTAATTGTAGAGCGTAATTTTCGAATTAGAACCAAATAATTGGACCAACAATTCTAAAATTTTAGGATTTCGGATCTTGGAGCTTGCATCTTGTGCCCATATTTTGAATTTGTTCAGCAGTATTAATGAGCTTTAGATTAAAATAATAAAATTTCATGAATTTTAGATATTCGGATTAGGACCATTAAATCAGATAATTGGATCAAAAATTCTTGAATTTTATAATTTCAGGTTTTAGAGCTTAAATTTTGTGCCCAAATATTTTAAACTTGTTTAACCGCATTACCAAACTTTGCATTAAAATATTGTATTTTATTAATTTTAGGGTCTAAATATCAAATCAGATCCATTAAATCAGATAACTGGATCAAAAACTCATACATTTTTGGATTTCAGATCTTAGAGCATGAACTTTGTGCCCAAATATTTGGATTTGTTTAACCGCATTACTGAACTTTCGATTGACATTAATTTTTGGGTATAAATTTCGAATTAGATCCTTTTTTTAAGGAAGGATGGTTGACAGCAATTCGGGTTGAGGAAGCGCGGATGATTTGGGAATTGACGATAATTTGTATAATAATCATTTATAATGATGAAAGGGACATACATTAAACATCCATGGACCCGCACGGCCATTTTTCGTTCCGATAAAGTGACCGCGCCGATGGGATTCGAACCCACGACCACGAGGCCCGTAAGCAGGAGTTCTACTCACTGGGCCACCGCGGCCCAAAACGGCTTAAAAACAAAAAATGAGACCAAAAATACAATGATCTTTTAAGACAGGTAATTTGGACTCCTTTTTGGAACTTCTGGCACTAAATTAAAAAAATTTGATCCAATTTTCCCGTTATCGAGCCCAATTTTCAATTAAAAGTCTAATTCTAGGATTTCGAAAATAATTTTGAATGTTAGGTCAAAATGTCTAACCATACGGCGAAAATTTCCGAATTTTATGTCACTTTTTGGATTATAGGGATCAAATTTAAAATTTTAAGACTTATACTATAACATATAATAATATTTACACAATTAATTATAGAAAATTGTGTCTTTTTAAAATTCCACTTAACTTAATCGCGTTTCTTGTGCCTGAAATCAATAAACTTTAGAAATATAAGCTCAAAATATTGGATTTTATGGCCACCCTTTGTTTTCATGTTTTGCGTTTGATAACTTAAATTTCGGGCTTTGGGTCCAAAATTTTGCAATTTAGGGTCCATAACCTTTATTTTGTGGCCAAAACTCAATTTTTAGATTTTAGAGTTTAGATTCTAATATTGGATTCTGAAGTTAATTTTAAATTTGAGTCACTGAATAAAACACTTACTATGTTTTTTTACCACAATTTATTTGATGTATGTACAAAGTGTTTTATTCAGTGATTGTATAATGGATTACCACGTAGTAACGATCGCAATTATCACCATGTTTAAATTTGAGCTTTAAAATATCAAAACTGGACCAAAAATACAAACATTTGACTTCAAAAAGATTAAAAATGCACCAAAAATTCAAAATTCAGGACTAAAGCTGCGTGCATTTTCACTGAAATTAGGCCTGTAATCAATAAATCTCAGATTTTGGAACGCAATATGTTGGAGGACCAGCATTTCGAATGTTATTTTTCACGTTTTGCTTTTTCGTGCAAAATTTCGGATATTTGAACTAACATTTTGCTTTAAGTGCCCACAACTTTATTTTAAGGGCAAAAATAACAGATTTTAAATGCATATTTAGGATTTTAGAACCCCAATTTTAATGTAAGTTTTGTATGCTAAGGGTTTAAATTTAAAATTTAAACAATATCAGAAAATTTTACTCAAAATTAAAAGTTTTGGAAATTTCGCATATTTTTGCGTTTAAGAGCGCACGTTTTTATTTTAAGGGCAAAAAAGCGTGACTTTAAATGCATATTTAATTATAGTATGCTACATATGCATATATTATATCGGACGTACCTCTATTTCGAAAACTTGATCATTAAGATGAAAAAATTTGGCTTATTTTAATTAAATAAAGGAAGGCATTCGCGGGCTTAGAATAGTCGGTGAAATCGAGTAATCCACAAAAAGATTTTGATTTTCATATCGGGAAAAAAAAAATCATTAAGGCATTAGCGACTTAAATAAATTGGATCCGGTGCTGTACACACCGCGCAATTAAATTAATTTGATCGTAAATTTATAAGGGCGGAATTATTATTCATGCCAGCCATGCAAAGTGAATAATATCTTCTTGCGGAGAGCGGCCGGGGGAGAGACGAAAAAGTGATCCGTCTCTTGTTACGATTAATTTAAATTAACTGAATAATTAATGGGCGTCTGTTGGCCCCTCTGTTAATTCCCCGCTAATTTGCATAATTTCCAGCTGCGCCTTTCAGAAAAATGATATTCGCTTTTCTAATCAGGGAAATCTGGCCGATTTGCATAATGGTCTCAGAAGAGAGAGAAAAAAAAGTGTGCCGGGGGTAATTACGTCAATTAAATCATTTGCTCTTAATGATGTTATTAAATTACCTTCATTATTTATATAAATTGATTTAAGAAAAAAAAACACTAATTTTATTCTTCTCTTGTAGAATAACGAACGAGTTGAATTTATATATTCCGAAGATATTTCCTCTTTATATTAAGTGTATTGTTTATTATACTATTTAAATTGTTATTTTTTTTGTAACTAGCATTATTTATTTATCTGGTATTGGTGTGGAGTGGTAATAGTGCACTCGTGGCTGCCATCAGAGGCTTCATTAAAATATCGGTATTTCGACTTATGAATATTAAAAGGAGACTTCGAATCGGGCTGTGCATATTTCATACACTGTTTATGTTAATATATGTAAAATGGTAAACAAAGAGAGAGAGAGGTACAGAGACTCGTGAGGCAAATTTTCGAACGAGAATTAATTCATCGCACGCGCTCCTAATCCCACACTGCACCATCAAAAGCCGATTTTTGCAAACAAAAACAAAACATGTCACACACTCTTATCGAAGCGAACAAATGTATTGTTGAAACTGGATTTTACACTTTGAAAGTTATTATTGTTTATAAACCCAGCAAACTAGGTATTTTTAAGAAGGCAAGTAAAGGACTAAATTTTTATTAAAATATATTGGGTGCTCCGTTAAAAATTTACTTCATAAAAATAACATTTAATTACTTAAACAAACTCATCTTAAAAAGTGACATTTCTATTGTTAAGAAAACTTTTCGATAATTTAAAAATGTCAACTTATCACTTTTCACTTGGTTTATATAACACTTTGATCAAAGTGTTATACACTCGGCGTCAAAAAAAGCGCCACTCGAAAAATCGCGAAAAATCTCGATTTTTCAAACCGTCGTAACTTGGTTCAATTTGGTCGAAAATCGATTAATCTTTCAGTTTGGGAAAGATTTAAGTTCTATCTTTAAGAATGTGTAGTTGATTTTGACCCCAAGTCCAACCCATCCCCCGTAACAACGCGATGGAAAAAAAATGTTTTTTATGTAAAAAAATAACAAGCTGTACCGTGCGCAAAAAAAAATCGGCGGGAAATTTCACCACAATGGCAGAAAAATTTAATCAATTTCCTTCAAATGCCTTAAAAATTCGAGTCGTTACGATGATTTGGAGCAAAGTTATGAATTTAAAATATTTTCCTAAAATACGTTGTAGGAAACTTAATTAATTTTGCAAGATATCGAAAATAGAACTTAAATAGTAACCGAGTTATGGAAGACGGGAGTTAAAATGCAGGATCCTGTGTAGCAGTTCTGGTGGATGCGCCGGGCAACACATGGATATTTTAGTAACTGTTTAGAAGTATAATAATTATTAACAATAATAATTGTAATTTTCAAATATGTTATGGAAACAAATTGAGGCGTTCATAATTTTTGCGGCATCTGGCAGAGTATTTTGCAAGCTATCAGACGGTGGATATACTTCGCTTTAAATTCAATTTAATTTATAGTTCATTGCAACATTGTTCATGTCCAATTGCTTTATTTGTTTTTTCTTAATAGAAGTAAATGGACTAAATGATTAGTCACTTAATACTATCAGTTATCTATGGTAAGTAATAAAAATAATTGGGAAAATGGAAGTTGCAACGGTTGCCAAGATAAACAGTTTTTCAATTTTCTCAAAATATCATTTTTGGACAAATGCTGTTTATGAAATCAACGCCTCAATTATTTTTAAAGCCACCTTCGATTTTTATTCATTTTAATGAATAGCTATTGGAATAATTTATAAAACGAGTTTTCTGCAAATAACAGTAAAACAAGCGCCACTGGAAAAATCGCGAAAAAACACGATTTTTCAAACCGTCGTAACTTGGTTCAATTTGGTCGAAAATCGATGAATCTTTCAGTTTGGGAAAGATTTAAGTTTTATCTTTAAGAATGTGTAGTTGATTTTGAACCCAAGTCCAACCCACCCCCCGTAACAACGCGATGGAAAAAAAATGTTTTTTATGTAAAAAATTGTCCAACTTTGACAAGTTGTACCGTGCGCAGAAAAAATCGGCGGGAAATTTCACCAATTTTGTTTTAAGATTGAAAATAAGTCATTCTACAAGGTGGAGTCAAAACGTAAAAACAAGCCTTAAAAATAAATATTTAACCAGTTCGTAACTCTCAAAATTACGTCTTATTAGGACTACTAACAAATAACTTTATTTATGTTCTGTAAAGATGTTTCGATCTTCGAGTGTCAGGAAATTGAAAAAAATCACGGAACATAACAAGTGTTTTTCTTCATCAAATTTGTAAAGCTTACGCTAATAACATGAATAAAGAACTATTATTTTAATATTTCTTTTATTTTTATGAATTTTTCAAATTACTTCTACTAAATAAAAATAAGTGTTCAATCTATTATTTCTATCAGCTGATATTGTAATAAAAGTACGTAAAAGTATTGTTTTTGTTATTTTGTTTTAATCAATTACATTCATTTGGTATTGGATTGATGAGGCTGTTACTTGGTGAAATTCTATAATGTATGTGGTAAGTAAAACACGTGTGTTTGAGAAATTTTACAAATTTTTAATGTCGAACACTGCGCCATATGTTTCGCCACACAGTGGCTTCATCAGGCAGATGATCAATGGTAAGACAATACTACAATTGCGACTTAAATACTATATTGTTAGGGGGTGGGAAGTTAGAGGGTGTATGACGGGTTGGGAAACATTCACAATTTAAGCGGTTATAAAAGATTTTACAAGAGTTTATAGGTTTAATAACGGTGAATTATTTACATCGGTTTGATCATTGAGCTATATTAATAAATATAATAAACGCTGTGTGCTACTCAATGATCAAACCGATGTAAATAATTCACCGTTGTTAAACCTAAACTCTTGTAAAATCTTTTATAACCGCTTAAATTGTGAATGTTTCCCAACCCGTCATACACCCTCTAACTTCCCACCCCCTAACAATATAGTATTTAAGTCGCAATTGTAGTATTGTCTTACCATTGATCATATGCCTGATGAAGCCACTGTGTAGCGAAACATATGTCGCAGTGTTCGACATTAAAAATTTGTGAAATTTCTCAAACACACGTGTTTTACTTACCACATTCATTTGGTATATTTCTTGGCTTGAAGAAACCTTTGTAGCAAGTGTTTCAAATCAAATATTTAATTATATATACAAGATCTTTATTCAGACAATACATTTACAAAAATACAAAATTATAAATTTTAAAAATGGGCTATCGACCAACGGTTTTTCTACCCTGTCTTGAATCTACTTTATGTGCTCATGAATAATCGAAATTGATAACTAGTTGAATTGTCCAGTTGATTCTTACTAATGAATTGATGACTTGTGATTGGAGGTATTGAATTTATTATTCAAATTAATATGGATTTTCAACTCACTTTAGTAGGTTGATAAATCAAACACTATTGTAGTATCGATAATTTATAAAATATGTAAATCACTCTTGGAATTAGATATGCATAAAGGAAACAAACGTATAAAATAGTCATTATTTTTCCTGCTTCATGATTACTTCCACTATTGTTTCCCTTTTAGTCGAGCAATTTATCAGGCGAGAGAGAGACACAATTAAGGCACATTTTGAAATGGAAAGCGCGAATTCCGACAATACGTCTTCCCCTTGAAACACTTATAAATCTACAGCATGTCACACTTGATGGTTACCAAAGAAACTTTAATGAGAAAATGGGATCATTACCACTTGCGAAATTGAAAAAAAAATATGTATTCTTTAATTATAAATCCTTGTTTTGCGTAATTTTAGATGAAACAACATTCAATACAATACAATAATCTTTATTATGCTAGTTCTATACACGTTATAGATATAGTCTGGCCGCGGTGTGATGGCATCTGAGGTGATTAACTTGGGAGTGTTGTGCGGGTGCTTTATGCGTCTAGAATGAATGAGGTTCTCAATAAATGAAAATTAGATTATTATTAAAGTTATCTGTAAGCTTTTAAGAACTACTGATTTATAAATAGAAGCCGATACTGCATCATCTCAGATGCCATCGTAGCGCGACCAGATTATAATAAATTATAAATTCGCCAATTTAAATAAAATAATAATAATATATAATAATTAAGTTTTAAAATATAGCATATATCAAATGAAGGGGTGGAAACCATATCGGTATAAGTGACATTTTTTGCAAAACTGAGTTAAGTGTACATTCGACCCAGAAACGAGGGATGCTTATTAGTGGCACAAAGATCCAAGTGCCTACTGTTAACGTCTGCCATCTAGCGGTATGTGGTATAACTACATGTATCGAATCACAATCGATATGCAGTGTCAGGACGGTACAAGCAACAAGATGGCGGACGTTCCAAAGAATTGCGATTTAGCTGCTCAATTACTGACGAAAACTCGATCAGAAATAAGTAGTTCTACCTACCATTTGTGTAACAGATCAACACATTTTTTGACGAAATAAATTTGTTATTAGCAGTTTTGGTCTTAGTTAAACAACTATTTGCCGACAGAAGCGAATTAAAAATATGACATCCGCAATGCCAGATGACGGAATGCGCCATCTGGTGTTACGCGTACCAACTCTTTTTCTAGGCTAGGGTTTTTTTGGGTTTTGTCAGTCTCGCGTCCCAAAATCAAACTTTTGCACAGTGTATAAATATGGGTAATTTCACTGGTTTTCACCGATGCAAACAAATCGAGGTCCTTGGATTTTTTCAAACTTTAGGAGATGGATTGTAGTATCGAAAAACTAAGTTTTTTTAAATTTCAGCTTCCCAGTTTCAACTTACAATTTGAGGTGTGAATTACGATTTTTGAATGATCAGCATTTTCCCGAAATCTTATAATTTCCAACTTTTAAACCTACGTAACTTTTTTTGTTCTGAAGATTTTGAGTTGAAATTTTGAGAGTGTAGTTCGGAAATGTTTCTAAAGATTCTCTGGGAGTTTGATGTTGAAAAATTTAGAGGTAACAAAAATACAGCGGTTCAAAGATCGTTATTTTGGGGAAAATAGCCGAAATACCAATTTTTAAACTTACATAACTTTTTCTTGAATGCATATTTTTAGCTGAAATTCAATAGGTATACTTTATTAATGTTTCTGAAAAGTTTCTGAAAGTTTGGTGCCAAAAAATTGAGAGACAGCCGAAATATTTCAAGAAGGTCCCTGTTTTTGAAATCCTTATTCCACAAAGATAGCTTTAATTTTATATTTTCATGTTCTTCGCAAACACAAATTATATGGCTTTCAGGATCTTCAGCTACAATACATTCACGAGGTCTAAGAGCAGCAAAGTAAGAAAATTTTGGTAGAATATCGAAACGATGATGGTAATCCTCAGTAAAATTAATGTAGAAATCATGAACGGTATAAAATAGTAACTTTTTTTAAACACATATTTTCTTCCCAGAAGATTCAACAATTTTGACTTATTCCTTTTTTCCAGGGCAAACACGACAATTATTTTCATCCACATAATATTTTTTAATTGAATCTTGAAATTTAGAGGGTATTTTCGTTTTTATATTTGTTGACGTATCACATCTGTGTTTAGCAGCAACGTGAATAAAACTGTATTATTATTATTATTAATATATACTCTAAATTTCAGATCAAAACATTCAGATAGAAAAATGTTGCGTAAGCTTAATTATGGGAATTTTAGTAACTTTTAGCAATGATCGTTTTCGGCAAATTGCTAATCTTTGAACCACTGTATCTCCAGTATCCCATAATTCCCTGGCACAAAAATTTCAGGGGTTCTTTCGGAACATTTCAAGAGTTTCTCCAAATTTCAGTTCAAAATATTCAGGTAGAAAAAAGTTACGTGGTTTTGAACATGTCAGTTTTAGCGATTTTCGATAAAATACGTATATTTGAACCATTGTATTTCGGCTGTCTCTCAATTTTTTGGCACCAAACTTTCAGAAACATTCATAGAGTATACCTATTGAATTTCAGCTGAAAATATGCATTGAAGAAAAAGTTATGTAAGTTTAAAAATTGGTATTTTGGCTATTTTCCCCAAAATAACGAACTTTGAACCGCTATATTTTTGTTACCTCTAAATTTTTCAACATCTAACTCCCAGAGAATCTTTAAAAACATTTTCGAAGTACACTCTCAAAATTTCAACTCAAAATATTAAAAACGAAAAAAGTTACGTAGGTTTAAAAATTGGAAATTATAAGATTTCGTGAAAATGCTGATCTTTCAAAAATTGTAATTCACACCTCAAATTGTAAGTTTAATATCTGGGAAGCTGAGATTTGAGAAAACTTAGTTTTTAGATACTACAATCCATCTCCCAAAGTTTGAAAAAATCCAAGGACATCGATTTTTTGTATCGGTGAAAACTAGTGGAATTACCCATATATATTTACACCTATTATTTTTCGTTTGTTGTAATTTTATTATTGTGAATATATTATTATTATTATAAATTTCATAATCACACTTTCAGATTTATACATTTCGTGACATAAGCAACTAATTGAGGCATTCGATTTTTATACCGAAAACCCAAATACGAAAATATAAAATAATTCCCAAAAGGGCATCTTTCTTCCGATTTTTTCCGCTGATACAGCATTCCCAAAATCCATCCCATTTTATCCAGATGTAAATGCAAGGACCGCCCCCGCATTTATTTAACCCCCGGCTCTCAAAGCCAAGGGTCAGGCCGTGTTTATAAAACAAACCCCTTTCCCCCCAAAATCACCCGATATATCGACCGCCACTTTTCCACACAATACTTCCACAAAAAAAAAAAACAAATCCACGGTTTAATTCCCGGTCGCATTCAATCCGTCCGTCCGCCCGCCCCCGAAATTTATAAATATTTACGCGCCGCCACAATTCGGCGTTATTAATTCGCATTTTGCGGGGCGTTCAATCGTTTATCGATTCGAATTGAAAGGGCCCTCATGTGGCCAATTTTCAGTTCCAATTAGCCCGCCCTTTACAAACTAACCCTTTCTGTACGGGATCGGGAAAATTTCGCAACACTGCAATGGTGGCATTCAATGATTACACTGGCAGTGTTTACACTAAACGTAGTTTAATCAGTAGTTCGTGAAAGTATCGGGTTTTGATTCGGTTCGGAAATTGGTAAACATTTAAAAAAAAGTGGACGTAAAAACAGCGATATCGTCAATTATTTGTAAATATTTGAATATGATTGGCGGCAAAAAATAAATTTAAAATCAAACATTAAATAGCCGAAATGATTAATATAATTCTAGGGATATTTGTGGAACTTCTGGGAACGAAGATACGCAAAATGAGACTTGTTGACAGTAGTGCTCAAGTTGACTAGAAACGCCTAAATAGCGTTTAGAATTTTTTTCTTTTTATTTTTCAAATTGACTTTGTGAATTTGAGTCCAATTTCAACAAATAAACACGTTTTGGATTCACATTAACCTCCTCTATCGATATATAATTTGGTCATTAGGGTGGACCGTTTAATATTAGGGTGGACGAAAAGGAACAAAAAGGGAATAAACCCACTTTTTAAAATTTTAGAGTGCTAGGGCTAGGACCTCTATTTTTTTTGTCGTAATTCTTCACGGGCTTTTTATTTATATTTTATTATGAAAGAATTTTAATTAGTCCGCGCTATTTTTTTTACGAGAACAAAGGCTTTGAACTACTGTAATTTTAACACGTTTGACCTTGAACCTCGCGCCCGGCGCGGCTGCCAAACATGTCGGGTACGTTTACATGTACGTTTACAGGCGAAATATTACTTTTGCAGAATTAGCTCCTCTTGTTGCAAATATCGTTTGCAACAAGAGGGGCTTTCCAATTTTAAGATTTTCTTAAAAAAACTTTAAAACTGAAGGTGTTGAATGAAAAGCTTTTGGTTAAATTTTAGACAGCGGAAGTGGGTGTTTACTCTCCTGTATTTTAACCCGAAATTTTTCTAAATATGAAAAGTATTACAAATACATTGAGGATGTCGAGAAGCTAAGCACAATAGCATTAACACATTTTTTTCATAAACTCCTCGATTGTCAAAAAACAGTTATAAAATTTTGTATTTGGTTGTGTGTGGATTAGTCACATGAAATTAAAAAAAAAACATGTGAAAAATATTGCAAACATTCCTTTTATTATATGACGGCCACCCACATCAATATATTTTGTTATTGAAATTAAAAAATAATTTTCCATCCATCGCGTCGTATTAATAATTAATCGACACCTAATCTTTGATATCGAGCAAACACGCAGACGGCGGTTTTTTTTTCGTCGGAAAAGTGTAAAACAAAACCCACCATTTCCACCCCGTGTCGGCCACGTCGCCGCTATGATTAATTAAGGGAGCTAGAGACGTGATTAATTAATTCTTTCCCAGTGGCCATCTCAGCGCGCCGCCCGTTCCTCCTCCCCCGCCGCCCCTCGGGGGCAAGCGTCACGTCCGAAACCAGGTAACCTAATTACCAGATGCATTCCTGCTACTTCCAACTGTTCCACAATCTTCTTCCATTCCAGCTCTTCCGGGAAATAGTCCCGAACCGGAAAACCGGAAGTGGCGGTCTCTCCCTTAGATCCCACACACACACACACACACGTATGCTACCAAACCATATGAAATATGGCGTTATTCTCGAGTCACGTAAAGCTTAAACAGGGGGCTAATGAAACATTTTAGTAGCCAATTGAAAATGAGGAAAAAGAATGGAAAAAGTGGGCGTTGGAGGATTTATTATTGTGTAAGTTATATGAAATATTTTCAGAAATTATTACAAAAGCACTTTTTCTGTAACTTTAAAGTTACTTTAAAGTTACAAAAAAATGCTTTTGCAACTTCAAAGTTACTTTAAAGTTACAAAAAATGCGTTTGTAACTTTAAAGTTAAAACATTTTTTTTTTGTAACTTTAAAGTTATAAAAAATGCTTTTGTAATAATTTCTAAAAATATTTCTTATAACTTACACAATAATAAATCCTCCAAACTCAATTTAAATAGTATATTGTACAACGAGCATATAATGATGGCTATTAATCATGAGAACGATGTTTGCGGAACGAGCCGTAGGCGAGTGGAGCAAATCGTATCATTATATGCGAGTTGTACACTATACTTTGTTCACGAAAATTAAAATCAAAATTAAAATTAAAATTAAAATCAAAATAAAAAAGAAACAAAAACAAAATCAAAATTAAAATCGAAATTAAATTTGTAATTACAATTACAATTGAAAAAAAAAATTAAAATCAGTATTAAACAGGGTAAACAAAATATTATCATAAATCGCGTTCTGTGAATTAAAGCGCGAATTAGCGTGTTTAATAACCATATTAAACACGCAAATGCATGTGCGTGTTTAATAAGCATATTAATAAGAAATTGAGTGTTAAATGTACCCCATTAATGCTGCCCGTAGAATTAAATAATGCGCACATTATAACATTTTCGTGAACAAAATACATTAATTATTAGTTGTGGTTAGAACCTAGGTGAGTAATTTAATTCAGTTTAAAAAAAATGGTAGCATGGTTCGCTACGCCATCTAGCCGTCCTTCAGTTTAATTATGGATGACGTACACGCATGGGAAATATACCATTAAAAGTCTGTTTTACTTTATGTTTAAAATAGTTTAATTCTTGTTGGAGTGGTTAATGCATTTTATTAATCTGCTTAATATTCTATTAAAATAAGAACTAATTTAAAAAATAAATCAAATAAAAGTTCGAATTATTATTTTTACTTTCTCCGTTACGAAGTACGAGAAAGTATTGTGATCGTGATTTTTTTTTCAAAATTTTTTTTTACGGAAATATCCGTTTTGGGGTCCCTAGATGCCATTTCAATAATTTATGAAAAAAAAAAAGTGTCTGTGTGTGTGCTGTGTATGTGCTGTGTGTGTGCTGTGTGTGTGTCTGTGTGTGTGTCTGTGTGTGTGTGTGTGTGTGTGTGTGTGTGTGTGTGTGTGTGTGTGTGTGTGTGTTTGTGTGTCTGTCTGTCTGTGCGCGCTGTATCTCAAAAACTAATAGAGCAATTGATATGCAACTTTGAACATCCGTCTCATTTGATAATTTGAAGAACTGAAAAGCTTTTGGTAAAATTTCGTGAACCGGAAGTGGGCGTTTACTTTAACTGTTTTTTGTTTTTTGCCAATATTTTCTTAAATATGCAAAATATCACAAAAACATTTAAATAAACTTTGAAGACAACAAAGAAATAAACATCTTTTGCTTGAAAACATTTTTCATAAAATCATTTTTATTCGAGAAAAAAATTTATTATAATTTTTTAATTTTTGGTTTATAATTATAAAACGATGATAGTTACAGCAAATTTATGTTAATAATAATTGTAGAGAATGCTAAAATGAACAACTTATCAAGAATAATTTTTTTTTAAATCTCTTTAGTTTTTGAGTAAATTGAGTTTTTAAATTTGAAGTATAATTTTTCCATCTTTCATAATTTTGACGTTGTAAACGTCAGTTTCATGCGAGTCTACAAAACGCTCGATGTACATTTAAAATATAATTTAAATTTAGAATAAACCATGAAAGCGTAAATATAAATGATACCATCAAGTCGGAGAAAGTAACATGATGGCTACATCATTTCTTTAATTCGAATTAATTTTTTAAATTAGTACTGGTGTATAGAAAAACTTATCTATGTTATATCAATAGTAATACTATTAAAAAAAAGCGGTTTGTTGACATAAAAAAAAAATTGACACATGAACCATAGACATCCAATTAGCGGTTCGTGTAGAATTTCAAATAGAAATTATACACAAGGATTTTAGTTTTGTATAGAGATTGCAGAGCCATAAATAATATACAAGAACATTTTTATTTACTTATTTTAACATACAGATTTACAAAATATAGTGGATTTTTGTTTGTACGGCTATAGACCAGCGGTCTTTCTGCCCATAAATAATAAATTTGTTTGTTTTGGTAATTATATCAGATAAATACAAATGCCTACTGTTGAAATAATCGAACGCAAAAGTAGGAAACGTTGCAGAATTCGATTGCGTGCATTCGTTTGTGTATGAAACCTATTAATTCCGTTGCAATGGAATAATTAAGCGGATGAACAGCAATTAATAAATAATACATTAATTTACTGGAATTGTTGGTACATTAGCATAAATTAGGATATTAATTATTTCCTGCAGCTGAAATAATTTTGTTCGTGATTTTGGCCAGCTTTTTTTGGCATTGCTTACAAAAAATATAAAAAATAAAAATATCGCCTCCGTAATTTTATTTATACAGAGTATTTATTAAATAAGGTCCGATAGTCCCGTTAGCCAAGTATGATTGGTATGAGTTATACAGGGTGACACAGTTTTTTTAGAAAAGTAGTATTTATTTCATAACAGGCTGTAAGTATTTTCTATTTTAATTCTTCGGTATTAAATTTATTTATTTATTTTTATTTTTTTGGCCTGGGATGCATGTCCATGTGGCCAGCTCTAGGCTATTTAATAAAGGAAAGGAACCTATCTTATTGGGTCATTAATTATATTTTTAATTTAGCTTCAATTAGAAATTTAACTATATGGTCATATATGGTTATATTATTTGTAGCTAGTAAATGAGTCATATTTATTGGCGGGAATATATTTAGTTTTGCCAGGTTATCCATCAGTTTTAGCCTCTGGTTTGTATATTTTTCGCATGCGAAAAGGATGTGGTTTAGATCTTCAAGTATTAAATTTAACAACATTTTTGTAAAGTTTCGATTTAGATAAATCAACTGACCGTGGAGGCCAATGTATTGCACCAAATTTGCCAATCCTGCGACCTGGAAATATTTGGTGAAGATAACTGGTAGAATCCATTTGAAAAATTGCATTATCAATATTCAGTGCTTCGATTTCGTTATTTTAAGCAGTTCTAAATATTCACTTTCAGTGATATTTCCCTTAATAATTAAAGAAATTCCTGCCCAGACGTTTTTCGGGATCCTGGGTATAGGTCAACTTTTGCACTTGATCGTTTATGAATGATAAGAAAAGTGAAATTTCATTTTTTTTTTCTTTGTATACATTATCATTTTGAAATAAACTTATTTACGAAATAATACGACTTTTGAATTGTCAAATCTGACAAACTGATTTGTTGTTATTATAGGCAACACACAAAGCTTCACTGTACGGTTCGTTGCGAACTATCAAAGCACAATGCGATTGATGTGTGTTTTCTAAAATTGGACATGCTGGCAATTCGCTTGTTCAGAGATTAAAAATTCGTACTGTATGTAATAAAGTTTCAGTATATCAACAATCAGGCATTTATATACATCATTTAGAGTACGCTTTTTTTAAGGAGTCTATTCATTGTCATAACTTAATTTAATAAAAAATCCAATAGTGTGACCATAATTGAAATCGGTTGGACAGATATTACAGACATCAATTTTGTTAATCCATCTCTAAAAAATCTAATGGTATTCTTTGTTTCTGTGAGAGTTTCGTTGATACGGTTTAACTGTAAACCAACAACGATGATTCAAAAGAATTCAGAACAGAAATAGGTGTTAAAATCAGACTTATCAACTACACACCTATGTTAACACCTATGTTTATTCTAAATTCTTTTGACTCATGGTTGTTGGTTTACAGTTGCCTCATTGTATTTTTCCTTTATATTAATTTAAGTGTTTTATGACAACTAATGATTTGAAAAAAATGAACTACTTATATCCTATACAAGCTCAAATTTTAATTTCGCTTCAGGTCTGATCGGATACTGAGTTAACGAGTTCACATAACTTCGGACGAAATGCAATCACTCATTCAACATTTGAAACAGCATCCGTGTAAAATGTAAAATTGATTTCAAACCTGAATGTAAAATTACGCCTGAGCGTTTATATTGTGCCCCCCATTATTAATTCATTAGATAATTAATATTCAGCCCGTTGCGGTTTATCTCTATTTTCATTTATCACGCGCATCCAATATGACCAATCCGACCGATCCATCAATATTCGACCAAACGCCGAACAATGTCCTTGCGTCGAATACCAATTTATTCATAGACTGATTCTCCGATAAATGCATTTAATATGTAATATATGGATTGCGTGCACTTTATTTACTGAATTGAGTAATTTGTGTCCCATTATTTAAATTAATGACATTCCTAATATAGACTTTGGGTAATATACAAAAACAAACAGCTGGAAGCGTTAGAAGGAATTGGTTGCGATGATTAATAGTGGAACGATGTTACTGTGTCTATTTAAATTAAATGTGACGTAGCGAAATTTTGTGGTGGTTGGTAAAACTTATGTGATCAATTTGATCAATTTTCATTAAGTTTAATTAAAACTTTCTGTGCTTTGAAAATCCTGTTGATGCTTTTCTTGAAATCAGCTAAGATCTGAGACTGATGTTTCGCCCGCGAATTTTCAATAGAGCCTGTTTCTTTACATGTTTCGACCAATTTGTAAACACACGAGAATGTGATGAGTTTGGTATGCAATCTATTCAACTCAGCAGCCACATCGCCACCTTCTTCCACAATACATAAAAATGACTTGGATACGCTTTTTTTTCTGATTGAAATAATATTGAGTGATATAGCCTTAGTTACGATATGATATGTCATAACACACTTATGACTAGGGAAATATGAAGTGCTCATAATATAAACATCAAAAAAATGTCATTACGAGCTTCTCGCAAGAATTGTTTTAATTGCTCTTGGGACAACATCTTCGATTTCTTAGGAAGGTATCGTTTATGGATTTTACAGCTTTGGATTTTACCGGAACCAAACATTCACGGTCTTTCGTCGCTTGCGTTAACACATAGTTTGACATTTCACCAATTTATGAAACAACGCAAAAATCAAACCAGTCAACTATGATATTTACAAACAAGGCCCTTAGCAACGTTACCAATCCGATAAATTCAAAAATCTACAATCCAATAGTTTCCCATTTACAGAACAATATTCTTTCAATCAGAAAAAAAAAAATTGATTACAACACGGAATTTATGAATACATTTCCCTTGGTTGTGTATACATCCCTCGGAATATAACTAGCCAACCTCGGTAAATATACTATTCATATTTCCCTAGTTGTAATAATAGCTATATTTGCTCAAGCTCATCTTGTATATGTCTTATATCTTCTACAAAATACTTCCAGCTTCCTGTATGGAACACTCTGTATTATTTCCCTCATAACAACTACGCGTGCATTCTTTTGGTTGCTTTAAAGGCTGAATTAGTGAATAAGATAAAAGCGATACGTTTAAACAGTCGCTATCTGAAATTGTTATCGTTTCCAACTATAGACACAATGCGGACAATAACGATTGCAATTATTTGAAATTGAGAGATCAATGCACGGCGGGAGACGATAAAATCGAAAACAATGCGCTCGCTCCGGGGCAAAGGTACAAAAACATATAATTGTTCATGTTTGAGCAGCAACAGTATTCATAATTGAACAGTAATATTCAGTAATTAGAGCTTAATTGGCTTAAATTCACGACGTAAGCTCTTGAAGTTCCGTTCATTGTTTACTAATTACGAATCGGAATTTGTTCCAGTAAATTATTAATAGAAAATATACTCGGTGTAACGATTACGGTTACAGGGACGGATTCGTAAGTTTGTGAACTTTGCGGTGGCAGAGGGCCCTTACTTAAAGTCTTCTTACATATGGGCGTTAACTTAAATTAATAAATGAATTGGAAACAACCTTACTTGTTGCAGAAAGCATTAAACAGGTTGAATATTCATATATTTAGGCTATATTTCGTTTAGTTTTATTGAATCTATTAAATTAATAGATGCAGATCATTCATTTGCACTTCGAATTAAGTGGAATTTATGTTTTTTTTTTTCAATCATGGTGTACTATGAAAATCAGACTTTGCGGTGGCAGAGGGCCCTTATTTATAGTCCCCTTAACTTAAATTAATAGATGCTAAGTACCCGTTTGTACTTTGAATTAAGTGAAATTTGCTTTTTTTTAAAGCATGATATATTATAAAAATCAGCTCTTCGAGGAATTATTCTATCCTGGAATTTCTCCTTTAAAAGATTCAGTATTTCATATGTTGAATGCCAAGTGGCACCGTCCTGTTGAAACCACATATTCTGGACATCCGTACCTTCTAATTCAGAGGTGCCCAATCCTATCATATCCGGAGACCAAAGTTGCTACCGATGAAGAAAGTGAATTATATCTAATAAAATTAGAAAAATAAATGTATTTTAAAATAATTAATTATATTGTCATTTTAACATTTATAATATACGAAACTCACATAGATTAAAAGTAACTTCATATAAAGAATCAGTGCAATGTTTGCCGTTTTATTAAAATTTAGATATTTCACGCACAGTCTTGACAGCTTGGCATTAGAGGCAGTTTAAAATGTAATTTACGTAATAGTCTAGTAAATCCAGATGCAAAAGGTCGGGTAGTTCCAATTATTTGGTATGTTGTTTGTATAACGGCACTATTAAAAATACCAAGTTTTTGACCTCGCTAGTGCAAACGCCGATTTTTTTTAGTTTTCCTTTTTAGCATGATAAAAAACAATTCAGTACTTTTTTAAAGTATAGTAAATTTTCCGGAAGCACAAAAAAATATCATTATCTTGAGAATAATACTTGTTAAGTTATAGCCATTCGAATTTAAAAATTTTTCAAAATCGTGTTAGTTTTCAGCTGGTATTTCATGCCATTGGTAAAACAATTGTTTTCGAGTGAGCAATGGATTTTAACAAATAATAATAATAATTTATTGGTGCTATTTAACTTGTGCTTTTTACACAGGTCATGAAATGTCTTAATTTCATAAACGATGATGGCGCAACATACATATGAAGTCAAAATTAAACATTAAAAATTAAAATTCAAAAACTAAAAATTAAAAATCAAAAATTCAAAATTTAAAATTCAAAACCTAAAAAATTGGCTAACTCTACAGTAAAGAAATTAAACTTTTATCTGTCGCCAAACAGGATTTCTATCATGGATAGCTTCTAAGACAAGGCGTTTGAAAAGCTGCTATAACACAGCTCAACAAAAACTTTGGTTTGGTGCCGGAAAAGTAAGAAATGATTTTGGATATTTCTGATGTGCTGATTCCAAAACAGCCTCGTTTTTTTTTCGTAGCAGCTCTAGTTTTTGAAATACAGGTTAATTCAATTATTTCTGATAAAAGGCAAAAACAATAATAAAAAAATTATTCTATTATTATTACCATTACAATATTATTTTATTATTATTATTATCATTATTATGATATCAGAGGCCATAATTAAAATTTTTTTCCTAAAATTAGAATTTAATTAGCCAGTTTTATCAAGGGTATTAGCAATAGATTTGAAAAAATAATATCTATGAGAAAAGAAAAGGGAATCATAGCATTAGGAAATGTCTAAATTAATACCACAAAAAGAATCAACCCTTCGTTTTAACCCTTCACATTTTGCCACCCCTTTCAAAAAAGTCATTTTTTCATAATATAAATCTCGATTTTTGACAGTGTTTGCAATAGGCTATAACTAAATAAGAATACTTATTCTTATTACTAATACAAGTACTAGTAATAATCAAGAGCCAAAAAAACGTTAGAGGCACCCCTTCAACCCAGAAACAAAAATATTTCTCCTTACGTGGACTCTCGATATAAATCTCGATTTTTACAATGTTTGCAATCAGCCATAACTAAATAAAAATTCATATTCCCATCATTAATACAAATACTTTCATAATCAAGTGTCAAAAAAAGTTACGGGCACTCCTTCAACTAAAAAAATAATTTCTTCCGTCACTTGGATAAATCTATACTCCGCGATAGTGTTTAATTTATATTCATCTTCCTTGTGAAATAATACCTTACTTTGTAGTTTTTTGTTTTTTTTTAACTGCAAATTAATTGTTTTTTATAAAACAGGCCAATATGGTGTATCTCAAAAACTAGATCTGATAGACCAAATCTATTTCTATTTTCTGCCTGTTTGAAGAATTTTTTTTTGCCTCATGGCATTTTCAAAAGAATTTAAAAATATTTTTAACATTTTTTTCAACATTCATTTTGTATTTTGAATTTTGATAATTTTCATTGACTTGGTATGAATATTTCTTAATATTTTTTAAAATAAACTACACTGGAGGAAAAAAATGAAACACTTATACAAACCGCCATAACTCGGCGTATTTTCAATCGATTTTGATGAATCTTTGAGGGTAAAAAACTTTGAAGTATCTTCTTCAAAGTCATGCATGCGAACTTAAGCGTAACCCCTTCCGCTCCCCTCTAGCACCCCTGTGAAAAAAAAAGTTTTTTCAGGAAACCATGTCCAACTTTGACGATGTCTATGGAGTTGGAAAAATTTTGTCCACTCAATCCACCATAAAGGCATTAAAATTTGATCAATTCCCTATGTATGACTCGAAGAACTAAGTTCCTACGATATAACCAAGTTATGAACGTTTAAAAAAAGTGCATTTTGAGGTTTTTCGCACATAACTCGGCGACTTTTCAACCAAATTTGATGATTGTTACGGGAAAAAAATTCATTTTGGCCCTACTTTAATGGGGTAAACTCAGATTGGAATGATTCCTTTTCGAACCCTTCAACCCCCGAACAAGAAAAACGCGTTTTTGGGCAAAAACGTTCAACTTTGGCAACGTGTACCGAGTTGGATAAAATGTGTCGACTCGATCCACCAAAAGGGAATTGAAATGTGTTCAATTACCTGTGTAGGACTCAAAAACGAAGTTCCTACGGCGATTTTTCACAAAGTTATGGGGTCTTTTTATTTTATCGTTTGGAGGGGCGTACATCCCTCTCTTTGAGTGGGAGATAAACCCTCTCAAAGGGAACACATTTTGTTTTTGATTTCTCAAAAGATCGTCGAAATCGGTTGGATAGAAGCCGAGTTATGACCCTTCGAAAATTACCTAAATTTTTACAAATTTCAAGTGTTTCATTTCTTTCCGTCAGAGTAATTGTTTTTATTGGACGAATGGAAAAATGGACGAATGGTGGTGAGTAAGGCTAACATTATTTTTCGACCCTACAGAGATCGTTAAAGTGAGTCTTTTTTGACATAAAATATTTTTTTTTTGTTATTGGAGTTCTAAGATACAAAATGCGTGATTTCGCGCAAACAATGAATTTTTGAGCATACCTCAAAGAACATGCAAAGAAAAGTTCATTCGTGTAAACGAAAACAATTTCGTCGAAAAACTTCGGACTTATGAGTCAAAAAACCACAACATTCGCTTTTTTTCAAACACCCATAACTTTGTGCCAAATCGTCGTAGGAACTTTGTTGGATCGAGTAGACACATTTTTCCAACTCGGTACTTGCCAAAGTTGGACTTTTTTGCCCAAAAACGTGTTTTTATTGTTCGGGGATCGAAAGGTTCGAAAAGGGATCATCCCAATTTAAGTTTACTCCCTTAAAGTAGAGCCAAAATGGATTTTTTCCCGAAATAATCATTAAATTTGGTTGAAAAGTCACTGAGTTATGTGCGAAAAACCTCAAAATGCATTTTTTTTTCAAACACCCATAACTTGGTGCCAAATTGTCGTAGGAACTTCGTTCTTCGAGTCCTGCACAGGGAATTGATCAAATTTTAATGCCTTTATGGTGGATCGAGTGGACAGAATTTTTCCAGCTCCGTAGACATCATCAAAGTTGGACATGGTTTCAAGAAAATAACTTTTTTTTTCACAGGGGCGCTAGAGGGGATTTACGTTTAGTTTCGCATGCATGACTTTAAAGAAGACACTTCAAAGTTTTTTGCCCTCAAAGATTCATCAAAATCGATTGAAAATACACCGAGTTATGGCGGTTTGAAAATGGTCGAAATTTCACGAATTTAAAGTGTTTCATTTTTTTTCCTTCAGTTTATATACTCTGCAATTTAGCATATGAATCATCATAATCAAAAACGCGCTCAACACCTCAGCAATTTTTAAAATCAGAAACGGAATTTTATTGCTCTTTGAAATTTCCGATTTTGACAATTGTAGTCGACTCGTCATGAATGTTTCTGAAACACACTAAAGTGATTACATTTCAACAAATAAATCATTAAAATTAAAAAGCACGTTCAACAACTCGGGAAATTTAAGAAATTGAAAATTTCGCGATTTTGTTGCCTTTGGACGTGGAAAACTTGAAATATCGTCAATTTGCGTTATCAAATTCTCTTTAAAACTTTAAATTTCGTTTATGGTGTATCCATCTTCAAAAATTGTGTACAAAATGTTGTTTTAATTCGTTTCTTTTAAATTTTTGAGCTGTTGAAAATTAAAGGGGGCAAATTACCAAGGGGACCTGACAAAGTGGGCGTTTGGTCCAAAAAGGTTAGGAAACCCTGGTTTAACTAACACCAGGTTGATACAGTTATTGCTAAAAGAGCCTTAAAAATACTGTCGTATGTTACGAAAATGTTGGGCACAAAATACTAACTTCTTTTTGGTACGAGAAGAAGGAATTGTAAAAACCGTTGCTACAGATTGAAAAATCGATGAAAACTAATCATTTTTGAAATTTTTGAAAATTCACTCGAAATTTGAATAGCTGTAACTTAAAAAGTATTTTTTTAAGAAAGATGATATTTTTTGTGCTTTTGGCAAATTTACTGTACTTTAAAAAAGTACTGAATGTTTTTTTTGTCAAACGGATCCTTCATGCTAAAAAATTGAGAAAACTATAACAGCCACAAAAATTTCGGCGTTTCTCGACGCACCGGCGATGTCGAAATCTTGAGATCTTTAATAGTGCCCCTATACATACAACATAATAAAATATTGAAACCACTCGACCTTTTGCATCTATAGATGCACAAATTGACGGAACTTTAATAAAACATGCCAATAATCATAAAAAAAAAACATCTAGTACATTGAAATGATAAATAATAGACCTATTGGTGTGCAATGTTTGGTTATGCGGAATCTATATTCGGGGATAATTAATAAATAGCTTTTATTCAGTTTAAAAAAAGCGGAATGATTAATGTCCAAAGGGAATAATGGAAGCGATGGCTTTTTTGTGCAGAAATAGGTATTTGCGGATTGATTTTTTTGTTTGCGTTTGGTCTGTGAGCACGGGGAATACTTTTATCGGAATTTATGAAAATGGCTTTTCGTAATCCCAGCCCTGTGCTGTTTATAGATTATTTCTATTTATACGATTCCGATAATAAAATGTTCCACCATATTTTTCTTAAACATAGTTTTCGGTATGTATAATTACCTAAATTTAAAAAAAGACGATTTCTTTAACCAGAACAAATTGCAGCGGTCGATTCGTTGAAGAAAATTTTCGATGACTCGGCCACGTAATTCGACGGAAATGGCCGCTATTTCTCGTTCGATGTTGGCTCTTAGGTCCTCTAACGCCGCCGGCTTGTTGGCATAGACCTTCGATTTAACGTAGCCCCACAGAAAAAAGTCTAGAGGTGTTAAATCACAAGATCTCGGCGGCCAATCGACAGGACCTGTTCTCGATATAACACGTTCACCGAACTTGGACTTCAATAAGTCGATTGTTTCTCCAGCTGTGTGGGATGTGGCACCGTCTTGCTAAAACCACATATCACTAATGTCCATCCCATGCAATGGATTGAAGAAATGACCAAATCGACGTCAATAATTCGCCTTTACTTAACATCACATAAGTGAATAATATGTATACAGTGCGAGTCTCTAACTTGGAATAAATTCAGTAAATCAAACAAAGTTTATTTTTCGGAAATATGTTCCGACACGTCGATTAGTATTTTAAATTGCGCTCTTTTTGTTGTAATAAAATTTTATACAGCGTGTCCCAAATTTGAGATATGACGTCATCGACTATTTTTTTTAATAGCAACCCTAATTTTTTTATCACTATTTTTAAAGAATATATCAAGTTACACATGTGTGCCAAATTTCAAATTTTTCTTTCCTGTCATTTAGAAGATATTTAACAAACAGTATCAAATTTGAAAAATGAATTCAACTTAATAGTCTTTCTTCAATAAATGCTCAAAATGTTGTCCATTTTCTAACTGACAATACCCTAAACGGAACTGAAACTCGTTTTGAACATTTCTAATTACTTCGGGGGAAATTAGTCTACACTCCTGTCTTATTCGTTCTTTCAGCTCCTCAAGATTTGGCGGTTTGGTCTTAAAAACTTTGCTTTTCAAGTACCCCCATAAGAAAAAGTCCATAGGTGTTAAATCCGGAGACCTGGGTGGCCATTCAACTGGTCCTCTTCTGCCAATCCATCTTCGTGGAAATACATTATCCAGGTACTCACGGACACGCCTTGCAAAATGAGGAGGCGCACCGTCCTGTTGAAAGCAGATGTTTCTATTCGGGACGTCAGCTTCTACAGGGCAAGGAAACAAAATAGCCAAACTCGGAATTAGCTCTTCCTCCAAGAATTGTAAATATCCCGCTCCATTGAGATTATTTGGAAAGAAAATTGGTCCTAAAATTCGATCACCAACAATCCCTGCCCAAACATTAACTTTTTCTGGATATTGAGTGTGGCCTTCCCTCATCCAGTGTAGGTTCTTGTCTGCCCAATAACGGCAATTTTGACGATTTACCTCACCATTTAACATAAACGTTGATTCATCGGAAAACAATATATTTTCTATTTTTAGAACATTTCTATCATTTCTATCCATCATTTTTTCGCAAAACTGAAGTCTTCTATCCGGATCATCTTCGGTGAGTTCCTGGAGGATTGTCATTTTATAAGGATGAAATGTTTGCTCTCTAAGGATTCTTGACACTGAAGACTGGCTAATTTTGAGTTCCCTAGCCATCTGCCTAGAGGAGACATGATGATTTTCCTGAACAGAGAGAAGTACATCAATTTTGACCTCTTCACTCAGCGCATTCTGACGATGATTATTCGTTTTTCTTAAATGCCCATTGTCCCGAAACTGACTTTCAATCTTGCTTACGGTACTTTGAGATATGGCTGGTAAGTCAGGATACTTCTCTCTAAATAAATAAATAACTTCATTTTGTGTTCTTCTCCTATCTCCATAGCCAATCATCATTAAAATTTCGATTTTGTGGGTTTCAGTAAAGTACGGCATGTTAGTATAATTTTTCGACCAACGGTGAACAACAGTCAACACAACAATGGAACGACTAATACTCTCCTCACTCGAATATGCGTGGAATGCGATGCTACACTTCTTACTTGTTTTTATAACTAAACGTCAAAATGATAAACGTCAGTTTGAAAAAAAAATGACAAACCAGCACGTTTTGGCATTCCACTTTTAAAATGAATAAAAATTCGATTAAGGTGACTTGATTTCTTCATTCTACAAATTTGATAATGTTTGTTAAATATCTTCTAAATGACAGGGAAAAAAATTTGAAATTTGGCACGCATGTGTAACTTGATATACTCTTTAAGAATAGTGATAAAAAAATTAGGGTTGCTATTAAAAAAAATAGTCAATGACGTCATATCTCAAATTTGGGACACGCTGTATAAAATTTTATTACATCATAAAGAGCGCAATTTAAAATACTAATCGATGTGTCTGAGCATATTTCCGAAGAATAAACATTCTTTGATTTACTGAATTTATTCCAAGTTGGAGACTCGCACTGATGTATATGTATGTATGTAGCGTGTATTTTTAGTTTATTTTCCATTTTTTTTAAATCATGTTTTAGTTAAGTCATCTCTACAATAATTCATTAATTTATTATAACGCAAATTTTAATTTTAATTCTGATTTTCAACACATTAATACAACACCATACACTGTGTTAGTGTTTTATTAAATGATTGAAGAAATAACGCTGCAACATATCTGCAGCGTTCACTATTGACTGTAACGTGAGGGTCATTTTCATCAACGAAGAAAAATATGGCCCGATGACGCCACCGGCATGGAAACCGCACCATACAGTCACTTTTTGTGGATGAAGTGATGTTTCATGAAGTACATGAGGGTTTTCAGCACTCTAAAAACGCATGTTTTGTTTGCTGACGAAGCCATTCAACCAAAAATGCGCCTCATCATTGAAGATGATTTTGCGATGAAAGTCGTCATTATCAGCTAACATCTCTGGAGCCCATTCTGAGAAGGTGCGTCGCTTCGTATGGTCATGTGGCTTTAGTTATTGACTTAACTTGATCTTGTAAGGGTGCAGGCCAAGATTCTTTGGCAAAATACGCCTGACTGATGCCCAATTCCTGAGAACGCCGTGGAATCAACTGATTTGGAACGTTTGCGATGGACTCTTCAACGGCAGCAATATTCTCGGCGCTGCGACCGCTGCGTTGTCTCACTGGCACGGGAACATTTAACAGTGAATATGTTTCAAATTTTCTCACCAAATTGTGAGCTGCTTGTCTACTTGGGAAAGAATGACGACCCAAAATTGGCGTAAGCGCTCTTAAAGTTGCAATCACTTACCCGGAATTTCCGTAGTAATTTTTAATTACTTGTAAACGTTCTTTGTTCGTAAGTCTTTGCGTGATGAAAATGTTTGTTACTGCGTATTTTGACAGTGACAGCACACTAATTTGTTTAAGGGTGCGTTCACAATAAGAAAACAAAAGTGTCAAGTTGCTATTATAAGTCTAACTTTTCAGAAAAGCCCTGTGAAGTTTTTCTTTCGCAACATCTAATTCTTATCTTCATCAATATCGAAAGAGAACATTTGGGTACGAAGCATCAGGCCAGTTTAATAAATGATGCTAAGAAATTATGCATAGAGATGTATCTTTGCACGAGGATATATTTCACTTTGAAGATTTCCTGTAGTGGTATCAATATTATGTCTCAAATAATTTACCAGAAGTTTACAACGTAAATACCATACAATCCATCACCTACATTTAATCTTGATAAACGATGGCTTATGTGCACGCCTAATTTGTTTTATGTTATGTAATACGAGATATTCTCGCATAATTAGTGAATAGTCGCTGCAGCTTGTTTGAATTTGCAACATTTCAGAATAATATGAATACGTTGTATGTACATTTTGCCTGGATGGTGTAGTTTCGAAATAGGACCATTAATCAGTACTAAACGAATCAAATCATGATTATCCCGCACATATTATTGTACATGCACATGTATGTTTTGGAGAGAGTACATCATTTTATGCAATAATACACACGCTTAGAGAGATTGTGCGGATTGTTAAAAGCAGCATCCACGTGATGAATGATTGAAAAATACTATAAATTATTGCGTTAAGGTAAATAGTTCTAGTTTTAATAATAATACTTTAATTATATAAACAATAATAAACAGGGTGTCTACGCTAAACCGTCCGTTAAAAGTTAACGGGGTTGCCGTTATATTAAAAATTTGAAAAAAATCCTCATCACACGGTTGAATCAGTTCTCCTCGTGCGAAATATTTTCAACTTTCTATCACTTCTGGTTCCACCGGAAGTAGCACCAACTTTCTTATTTTAAATAGAACACCCCATATATTATTATATTTTTGGATTCCTCGCTTAAATTGCAACATATTTTGTAAGAACGCATGTACACTTATCTCTTTTAGTTTTCAAGAAACATTTTTTTTTCTAGAATTTTGACCTCTAGAGGTACAGGACGGCAAACTTAACTTGCCGTTGCGCAGTGGCAAAATTGTGGGCGGAACCTTCGTCGGTAGATTTCGTGAAGAGTTCGCTTGCCTTGTACATTCATTTTCAAAAGTGGCAGTGCATTAATTATGTGGAGGAGAGCGCCCGATAGAGTTGTAAATGAATAGCGCACGCGAAGAATATGTGCTTGCTTATTACAGAGACTGTACTCGGCCGGCTGTAGAGAGAGAGCTTTTGCTTGCTCTCTGCGCGTCTGGCCAACTTACATTTGCCGTCCTGTAGCCTGAAATCTATCTATAACTTCTCTTATGAATAAGATAAAATTATGAGTTGCTAGAATAATAAAAAAATGTTCTCACAATAATTATTCTTAGCAATTTGAATGATAAAATACAAAAATTGTATTTTGCAGTATCATCTACTAATTAGTTGGATGGGAATCAAATGTTTTTTTTTGTTTAAATTTTAAACCAGACCACCGTACAGCCGCCAATAAACCCGCACATACACGCGTATAAAAATACCATCATTTCGACGAGGGTTTAATCTGTGAAAGTAATCTCGGAGGATTATTGGGGTTGATGGAGTAATTTTTAAATGCCATCATAAAACTTTTAATCCACGCCCACGCAATAATCCATCATCCGACAATATTTTTTAAACTGTACATTTTCATTAAGACTAAATTGTTAAATTACGTTCATGACACTTTACAAATGAAGGTTTTACTTTCTTTTTATGAAATATGTGAAAATATTGTTTCTGGCCATTTTTAAAAACGTCTGTCTGGCTGTGTGTTTATCCATCTGTGTGTTTGTGTGTGTCTGGCATTATGTCTTTCCGTGTCCGCCTGTTTGTCTGCCTGTCTGTATACAGGGTGTCTCGTTTCGAGTGTGCCAAACGAAAACAGACGGTAGATAATGTTATTCTGAACAAGAAAGTTCAAATAAATATATGTCCGATTTCTTACCGCTATCGAGATAAATAATCTAAAAGATTTTTCGATCGTAAAAATCTAAAAGATTTTTCGATCGTAAAAATCTAAAAGATTTTTCGATCGTAAAAAAAAATTCAGTACAAAGAAGAATGCTAAAAACCCCCGTTTTTCTACCTAACGTCGCAACGGGAAAAACCTATTTAATATGTATCCGTAACGCCTATGGATGATGAAAATGTAGGTCTGGGGAAAACTTTTGAGGTTCTATCAAAGATCAAAAATTCTGGACGGATTACATCGATTTTCTCTACACTATCAGTGATATAAAAAAATGCTTCAGGTAAAAGTTGAACGGATTGGAGGTGAACATACAGTGATGACATAGTGACCTTGGTTTGACCTTGTAATATCTATGTGAGGTCAGGTGAAATTTAAAGTGCGCGCTGTATCTCACAAACTAATAAATCAATTGATATGAAACTTTGAACATAAGTCTTATTTGATAATCCCAAGAAAATAAAAGTTTTTGGGTAAAATTTTGTACCGATTCAATAACGAATCAGTTCTTAGTAGCAGGAATCGATTCAATAACGAATCACGTCTAAAAAAAACTCGAACAAATATTGAAAAGAATTTGATGAATAATTGACAAACACAAAATAGACATTTATTTATTTTCGTAAAGGCCAAGACAAACGACTAAAAATATAGACTCAGTGGGGGCGATGTAATCGGGTAATTATTAATTTAAATCATCTAAATCAGACAAATCATTCGGAAGTTCTACGATTTCAAAAATCAAAGTCGCGATTTTAAAATTTTGGATAGCAATTTTTGCATTTTGTGATAATAATTTTCATTTAAAATTACATAAAATTTGCCATATTTTGACGTTTGAATCATCAAAATCAAACAATTCGGCAGTTGTGCAATTTAAAAAATTAAAATCACGATTTTAAAATATCCGAACTTAAAAAGTGAGAATTTTGTATTTCGTGTTAATTTCACGAGAACATTTCGTAACCCGTTTGGAAATTACACTAAATTTTCCGCATTTTGACGTTTGAATCATCAAAATCGAACAATGCGTTCGGCAGTTGTGTAATTTTAAAAATAAATATCGTGATTTTCACTTTTCGAAGTTGATTTCATGAAAAAGCAAAATTAAAGCGGATTGTAAATTGCACGAAATTTGCCACAATTTTGACCTTAGAATCATTAAAATCGGACAATGTGTTTGCCAGTTGTGCAATTTTAAAAATCAAAATCGTAATTTAAATTTTCGGTTTTTTAATTCGTGCAATTTTTACGGTTTGCATATTTCACAAAAATTATTATTATTAATCTGTTTTTAAATTCTCCAGATTGTTACGTTAGAATCATAAAAATTATACAACACGTCATTTTCAACAAATCATTCGGAAGTTGTACAATTTCAAAAATCAAAGTCGCGATTTGAAAATTTTGGATTGCAATTTTTGTATTTTGTGTAAATTTCAAGAGAAAATTTTCGTTTTAAAATTACACAAAATTTGCCATATTTTGACGTCTGAATCATCAAAATCAAACAATTCGGCAGTTGTGCAATTTCCAAAATCAAAATCACGGTTTTAAAATATTCGAACTTGAAAAGTGCCACTTTTGCATTTTGTGACAGAGATTCACTTTGTTACAAACTGTTACTGAGTAAAGTTATTTTAAATAATGGTTACAAAATAACCGTATAAATAACTAGTTATTTTGTGGTAATAGTAATTTACTTTAAATAATGGTTACTAAATAACCGTCTAAACAACTAGTTATTTTGTAGTAACAGTAACTGTTATATCTGTTTTTGGAAAATAATCGTTTATCTCTACATGAAGAGCAGTATGAACATTTATTTTAATACTGTTTTTTCTTTCTCTTTGAATTACTTTTGTTCATGACGTAATAAAATTGAATTGAATATTGCATTCATGTTATTAAAAATGTTTGTCACTGCTCGGAAAATGGTAAAAATTACAGTAGTTTTACTTGGTGACTGACAACAACTAACAGGTTGTTATTTTTGTATAAACAACTTTCGAATAATAAAAAAAATGTTTAAATTCATGGCAATCTAATAAATTTATACTGACAATTTGTAAGATTTTTTTACGATCGAAAAATCTTTAAGATTATTTATCTCGATAGCGGTAAAAAATCGGACATATGTTTATTTAAACTTTTCTGTTCAGAATAACATTATCTACTTCCTGTTTTTGTTTGGCACACTCGAAACGAGACACCCTGTATACAAACATCTTTATTAATAGTCATTTACACATTTTTAATATACATTTAAAAACAATCTTTTAAAGATCCCGTTAAGAAATCCCACCTTCTTCCTTCGGTATGGTTGGAACGGAACGGAAAATCCCAATAACACAAGCACCGCTCACAGAAGAAATTTCCAGGGTTTAACATCTTATTTCGTAAAAGCAAACACAAAATTGAAACTGTAGGAGTTGTTACAAATGGTACCGTACAAACAGCTCACTTAGTTTGATAAAAGCAACGCGAACTCGCGACTAAACACTTTTGATTTTTCCAAAATCGTTTTCGAAAAAATCTATCAACGCGAACCGCACGTTCTTCCGCAACGGCGAGGTGCAAACTGGTTCGGTATCAGTCGGTCAAGTGTGGAAGGCGCGCTGATAAGAATCACAAATGTCGTCTCGGCGCAGTTTCCAGTTTCAAAACTCTGGAAGAATTACATTTTAAAAACAGATTTTTTTTATCACAATTTAGCCAGATAAAATTTATTTTGATTTAAGAGTCATTAAATCGATACAAATTTCAGATGGAAAAACTACGGACGCTTTAGCAATTCATTCGAGAAATTTGCGATAAAATGACGAGTGCTTAAAATAAAATTTATCTTCCAGAAATTTAACCACGACTGGTATTTATTCAGATAATTTAACAAATAAAACAACAATATATATAAATTCAAATCGTTTAGATCGTTGTCATGGCAGACTTGAATTTTGGAGGAAATTGGAGGAAAAGAATTGAACTTTATTGACGATTGAGTCCACGATTTTTTTTTGCACACGATACAAGAAACCAAATTTGCAAATTTAAACTTCAAAAACATTTTTTTTCCTTTAGGGGGTGGCAGGGGGTGGAATCGTTTTAGCAACAAAACAATTTACATGACGTTGAAGAGAAAATTTGAAACTGTTCAAACTGCAAAAGTTCATCGATTTTGGTGCAAAATTACTCATGTTATGGCCAAAAAAGTAAAAAATGCCATTTTTTTTGCAAGTCGGATTTTCTTTCGACTTAGAAAAAGATTTAGCCTTTTCTAAATTGACCACATCCGTAGCTTATACGCGAAATTTACATGTTTATAATTTCGGATGTCATGAATTCATTTAAAATATAAGCCACATTATTGTTTGTTAGAAACTGAAGGATCTCTTGGGTCTCAGGAAATTCCATCATGTCTATTAAAGCACATAAAGACTTATGCTGAATTAACTTTGCAAAAAATAATAACATCTTCAGATTCGTGTACCCGGCAAAATAGAAATATTAAAACTGTCTTTAATTTATTAAAACTACTAAAAGTACGGAAATAAGAGATGAGTCAACTGAAATGAAATTTTTGGTAAGTGGGTACAGCTCAGGGGCGGCTCGTTATGTAGAGCCGAGGAGCCATGGCACTACCTATTATTTCAAGCTCAGCAAGGGTTTTTATATAATTCTAAAAACACTTTGCGTCTTCACTTGATTTATTTAATGCTTCTGTAAAGGTTTTAAATTTCATTTATCGTTCGTTTTTTCCTAGAAAAGAAGGCATATATTGTAGGCTAAGTGGCTCTACCATCAAAATGTTCCACCGGCCGCCACTGGTACAGCTAATGACTCAGATTTTGTCGTTATTGAGTTACACTTCTATTTAAACTGTGATTGCTACTTAAAACGTGATTGCTCCTTAAAATCACATCTGTTACAAACAGTAATTGCTACTTAAAACGCGATTGCTCCTTAAAATCACAACTGTTAGAAACAGTGATTGCTACTTATACTGTGATAGTTACTTCAAATGTGATTGTAAGAAGACTATATGTATAAGGTGGTAAGGATGGGTGATATTTCACAGACCTGTGATTTTTCATTAGTATTGAAAAATCACAGGTCGTTACTGTTATATAATATAATATACGAATTTCACTTCTACTAAAAATCACCATTCCTTCTGTGATTGATACTTAAAACGTGATTGCTTCTTAATATCATTCCTATTTAAATTGGACTACTGCTTAAAACAGTGACGGTTCGCGGGGTTTTTTCTGGTACGGCCGAGGAACAAAAGGTGGTAATACAGATAGGTGCGGCCACGCAGCCAGCCGTCTCTGCAACTGACCCTACCTATCTGTATTACCACCTCTTGTTCCTCGGCCGTACCAGAAAAAAACCCCGCGAACCGTCACTGACTTAAACTGTGATTGCAGCTTAAAATGTGATTGCTCCTCAAAATCACAACTGTTACCTAAACAGTGATTGCTACTTATACTGTGACGGTTACTTAAAACGTGATTGTAAGAAGATTATGCAAGGTGGCATTTCTAAATATTATTTAATATTCATTACTTTATCTTCTCAATTGTATTAAAATTTTAAATAAATATTTAAAAAAATGACAAATATTTATTATAAAAATGTTATAATATATCATATAAAATGAAATAAATTATTATTAACTTCTATATTAAAAATAATTAATTAATTAATTGAGCTTCTATAAGAACGGAACAATGATTTTGCTCGTCGTGGAATCGAAACATAAACTCGCTGTGATCGAAAATAATAGTCCGACGGCTTTACCACTCGGTGCGTATTTTTTTTTTTTACTTAGGCTTACGGCGCGTGATTATATATATTATTATTATTTATTTGCTCCCTAAAATTAAAAAATAACAAAAAAATATAGGGTGTTCCATTAAAAAAACACAACTTTTGTCCTTTTAGGGCGTTTGGAACACCCTGTATATTATGAAATTATTTAAAAAAAGTAAACATAACATCCTCCATATATCCCAAATGTGAAACGTCTTGAAAGTCACGCATTTTGGCCACAATTTTCCGTGCCGTATAGTGTGTATAGTCCTGTATGATCTTAAAATAATTTTCTTCCTGTAAAGTGAAAAAAATATAAAAGGAAACATTGTGTTACTTAAGTATAACAATAAGTTGAAATTTATACATAAAAGTTCTAACATAGCATATTTTTGCCAGTAGTGATCACAGTCAAGGTTTAAAGTCATAACTAGCAACGTGATTTAAAAGTAACAGTTTTTCCCATCTCCACTGATTATTATACCAATACAAATATATGTTATTATAACGTTTATCTATTGTTACAGATTTTTTGCTGGGATATCTCTAGAACGTCGAAAGCCAAGTATGCCGTGTTGGGTATCAGACTGAAGAAAATCTAGGGCAGAATGTGAGTACACGTACATGATAATTGCTCAAATTACTGCTCAAATTATTATCTTCTAAGAAATAAAGGGTGGTCCACAAAAAATTAAGCAGGCCACTTACCACTTGCCACTTACGCCAGGTTTCTACAACGTGAGAAAGTTTGTAAAATAATTTTTCAACCTGTGCTAAAATTTCGAGGAGATAGTTTTGAGGTTATGTATTATGTGAAAATCGCAAACTAATTTCAAATTGAAATGTCAATTATCAGTGTTACCAACCACCATACAATTTTCTAAATATGTATGGGCGATTGTTTAATTTAAAAATGGAATCAAATGGGCAAAACAGAAAAATACTGTAAAAAACTCGTTCATTAGGCTATTGAAGATAGCTGAAATTTTTTAACGGTAATCAATTTCTCAAAAATTAAAAATCTCTAATCCGACTAATTGACGTACGTGGAGCTCAGATTTGCAAACCGCGTTCAATTTGGAGTTTTCGTTTGGCCGCTACGGCCGATCAAAATCTGAAAAATCAATTATTTTTGTAAATTTTCTAAAATGTTCACTGTGACTGACTAATTTTTTTGCTTTTGAAGATTGCTGAATTTTTTTAACGGCAATCAATTTCTCTCGTCTTTCTGATGAAAACAATGTATACTTCAATAGTCTACGATGATTATTAAGAAAGTTGCATTTTTTATCTCGTGTATTTTTTCATGTTTTTGTCAAAAATTAAAAATCTCTAATCCGACTAATTGACGTACGAGGAGCTTAGATGTGCAAACCGCGTTCAATTTGGAGTTTTTGTTTGGCCGCTACGGCCGATCAAAGTCTGAAAAATCAATTATTTTTGTAAATTTTCTAAAATGTTCAGGGTGACTGACTAATTTCTTTGCTATTGAAGATAGCTGAAATTTTTTAACGGCAATCAATTTCTCTCGTCTTTCTGATGAAAAAAAGGTATACTTCAATTGTCTACGATGATTATTAAGAAAGTTGCATTTTTTAACAAATTTCCAAGGGGTTTACTCATGTTTTTTTTTTCGTGTTTTCGTCAAAAATTAAAAATCTCTAATCCGACTAATTGACGAACGAGGAGTTTAGATTTGCAAACCGCGTTCAATTTGGAGTTTTCGTTTGGCCGCTACGGCCGATCAAATTCTGAAAAATCAATTATTTTTGTAAATTTTCTAAAATGTTCACTGTGACTGACTAATTTTTTTGCTATTGAAGATAGCTGAAATTTTTTAACGGCAATTAATTTCTCTCGTCTTTCTGATGAAAAAAGGTATATTCAACAGTCTACGATAATTATTAAGAAAGTTGCATTTTTTAACAAATTTCCAAGGGGTTTACTCATGTTTTTTTTTCGTGTTTTCGTCAAAAATTAAAAATCTCTAATCCGACTAATTGACGAACGAGGAGTTTAGATTTGCAAACCGCGTTCAATTTGGAGTTTTCGTTTGGCCGCTACGGCCGATCAAATTCTGAAAAATCAATTATTTTTGTAAATTTTCTAAAATGTTCATGGTGACTGACTAATTTTTTTGCTATTAAAGATAGCTGAAATTTTTTAACGGCAATACATTTCTCTCGTCTTTCTGATGGAAAAAAGGTATACTTCAATAGTCTACTATGATTATTGAGAAAGTTGCATTTTTTAACAAAAGAACTCATTTTACTTGTATCCGATTTGTATTTCGCGAGATATTTGGGGTGTACGGGTGGTCTGAAACACCCTATATATAATCGTATGTTCATTAATGTTGAAATGGCTTTAATTTTTGAGTAAACTGAGTTTTTGAATTTGAAGTATAATTTTTCCATCTTTCATAATTTTGACGTTTTAAACGTCAGTTTCATCGGAATTTACAAAACGCACGAAAATATGATTTAAATTGAAAATAAACCATGAAAACGTAAATATAAATGGCTATGATTCCATCAAATCGGAGAAAGTAACATGATGGCCACATCAACATTTTTTAAATATTCAATTGTATCCAAACTTTTCTGCGGTCCTGTATGAATAATAATAAAATAAAGTGAAATATTTTTGTAATGCAATTAGAAAGATCAAAAATATATGCCACGAAGTAATTATATAACTCTCTGCAGATTTTTTCGACCTTCATGCAAGCGTAGGAGGGTTGACCATTCCGGAAAATATGCATTGATAATCATAAATAAAGTGTTTATGACAACGTTAACAAATATTTAATTATCTGCATGTTGAATTAGCAAACTTATGTTAGTCATAGCAACGATTTAACGGTATCGATGTAGTTAGTCACTAGATATCAACTACTAATGTTGATAAACAGTTCTCTTACTCATTGAAAGCGATTAACAAACTTTAAATAACTAATTTAAATAACTAAATATTTAGATTAGGATTTTTTAATTTTTAATTTTTCTGTAGTTTTCTGAGTCTAACAAATAAGTTAGATTTTGTGTAACTCAACATCCATCGTGATATTAGGCATTGCAACAGATTAAGACTACTTTATAGTCTCTAACCAAGACTTTTATATATTTGAAAGAATGACGGGTATATCTTTCGTTTGAAATTACATTATTTATGGGCTCGGTCAGCCAATAAAGGAGGTCATGACTGGGGAATTCCAAATCTCGTCGTTATCGTTTACGACGAATTTCCCTACTTTAATAGCTTTGTTTATTTCCAAGCCCTCTTTCTGGGTTAAATTGCGTTGCTTGTTACCCGAATATATTTTTGTACTCTTTTGTGTTTAAAAAAATGATTTGGTTTAATACAGAGTTGTAAAATAAAATCCATTACGGATCCCAGGCAATATGTATATAACTATATATAAATATCTTTTATTATATTAACAAAGCATTCGTGTTCTTAAAAGTTAAAATAAAAAACATAACTTTGATCTGGATATTTTTTATGGTACACCTTGTATAACTGGTAATAATTTTTAATTGTGCATGCTATAATTCCAAAGAATAACACGAAGTTGCATGGTTTTCTATAAAACGACCGCGTCGTATGGGGTATATTAGAAGTCTCTATTTTTTTTTTTCTTTCGTTACGGCCACTAATTTACAGACCTTTGTTTTTAACAGCATTAATGGAGGCATAACAAAGCAGAGAAAATTGGGTTTAGATTTCCCTCGTTACTGCATTTACATGCAAAGGGGGTTTTGTTCCGTGCTCTCTCTCTCTCTCTGTGTGTGTGTGTGCACGTGTGAGTGTATCGATTGGGGAATCCGAGGTAATTATCGGGGAGTCCATTTTCCACGCAACCCACCCCCCGGGGCCGGTTTCTCTTATTTTCCCCACCGCATCGGAACGGAATTATCACTTCTTGGTGCGCGCAACAAATTAAGCCTCCCCCTCCTGATAATTCCGGTCGCGTCCAATACCTTCCGTTTCCAGGCCAGGTCCACCTTGCGAGGAAATTGGGATTAATGGAAAATTTCACGTTTTTCCGCTGACTTGTGCTCTACGTGAGCAAGGAGGGAAAAACACAGGAGCAAAGGAAAAAGAGTTTGCCGTCTTGGAAGGTTTTCCTCCTTTCTGCGTTTGTTGGAAAGTTTTGCTTTTCAAGTGCTGCTCGCTGCTAATAAACGTATTAAAAACTTCAGGTACATTCGTACTACAAACTTTATGTAGTTTTGGTTAAAATTTTAATTCCAGATAGAATTAATAATAAATATAATATAGGGTGTCCCACGAAAAAGTTGCATTTTAAAATTGCTATAACAAAAAGACGGGTGGATATTTTTCAATTATTATTTTTTTATTGAATAGTCCCAACATTGCGGTTTAATAATGGAAGACCACTTCATTCATATGGATGCCCCGGCTGGCTTTGCAGTAGCCCATTCTGTCGACCCAATTTTTCATGACATTTTCGATGGTGTGGCCCTCGATGGCTGCAATGGCGACTTCAATCTCGTGCTTTTGGTCGTCAATCGTCTCTGGATGGTTGGCGTAGCACTTATCCTTGACGGCACCCCACAAAAAATTGTCCAAAGGGGTCAAATCGCAGCTGCGAGGCGGCCAGTTGACATCGCCGTTTCGGCTAATTATGCGATTTTCGAACGTATCGCGCAAAAGTTCGACTGTAACGTTGGCTGTAAGGCACGTGACGCCGTCCTGCTGGAACCAAATGGCGCCGATGTCTTCCTCTTCCATTCGGGGAAAGAAAAAAAAAATCCAACATGCCGCGATAGCGCTCACCATTGACGGTTACGGCGGCTGCTGTTTCGTTTTCGAAGAAAAACGGACCAATGATGCCGCCGGACCACATACCGCACCAAACAGTCACTCGTTGTGGGTGCAGTGACTTTTCCATGATTACGTGTGGATTTTCTGAGCCCCAAACGCGGCAGTTTTCCTTATTGACATAACCACCGAGGTGCAAATGAGCTTCATCTGAAAAGATAAAAATGCTCATCTTCCATCAAGCGTTCTTCGGCCCATTGGGCGAACCGAAATCGCATCGGATGATCGTGCGGCTTCAGCTCTTGCACCAATTGAATTTTGTACGTCTTCAAACCGAGGTCTTTTGTCAAAATTCGTTGAAGGGACGTGCGAGAAATGTTCAATTCCTGCAAGCGGTGTCGAGTTGATGTTGATGGATTGTCACTCATACTTTCGGCAACAGCAGCAATATCTTTGATTGAGCACGGGAACGCGTTGCTTTGTCCATTACCGAGCCACTTTCACGCACCCGCTTCACAAATTTATCCACAAACTGCCAGGAAGGCGATTTATTTTTCCCGAATTTTCTGCGCATTTTTCTTGCAGTTGCGGTTGAAGACTCACCAATTTGGAAGTAAGTTTTCAATATTTCCCAATTTTCTTCGAGCGTAAACTTAACCATTTCGTAAACCGCAAACCTTTTACTAAAAATTTGACACATTGGCAAAGTCATTCGAGCTGTCAAAGCCGAAATAATCGATAGTTCAAAAAGCAACCGATAGATGGGCCACCCTGTATATAGGATTGTGCAAATGTGCCGGGACACCTTACTTCTAGCTAAACGTCTGTTTCTTTCTTATTACTTTTAAAAGAACTGTTTACAGCTTTATTTATTCTATTCAGTGACGCACTTTGATTTTCAACAGCTAGATAAATTATTTTAAAGATTTGGCAGTCATCACTAGAAGAAATTATCTTAAAAATCTTGCATACATTAACATTTCACATTGCGACAAATATTCTTGAAAATCATTAGCAAACACAATAAATCTCAGTATTACAATTAACTCAGTTCTCGGGTGATTATTTTGAAATTTAGTAAAGATGTGTTTGATATTCTTTTTAAACCATAAAGAAGAATCTATTTCTAGTAAATTTTAAAAATTCAAGTTTTTATCATTTGTTTTCACATTTATTTGGCTACACTGGAGAAATGCGCAACTTCAGTATAACATTTTACTCGGTTATCACATAATTATTTCCGAAGTTAGTGAAGGGACCTATTAGGTTTTTCTTAAATCATAAAGCATAATCAATTTTGAGCACATTTTCAAAATTTCAAGTTGGTAACAATTGTTTTTACATTTATTTGGCCACATTGAAGAAATTCGCAACTTTAATAACAATTTAATGGTTATTAAATATTGTTCCGCCATCAGAACACCTACAGACCGATTTCGGTCTTTCAGGTCTCATCAGTGTAGTTAGTTGCTGATGGGGATTTGGTTCAGTACAGCATTCAGGCAATAGATTCCGCCACTTTGGCGTTTCTAAATTTAATGATGATTATATTTTTTTTTTATTGAATTAACGGGTCATGACCCAACTAACAAACATATTTACAATAAATGCGCAATAAATTCAGATTTCATCAAAACATAAAATGTTTTTTAAAAATAATGATAAACATAATCGTAATTTACACAAAAATCTATACAAAATTAGTGAAAAACTTCCGTGCTTATTGACACCTATTACCATGGTTACGTACAGATTAAACGTGTCATGCAAATTACGATTATTTCTATTCTCTCGTATAAATTGTAATTTGAATTTTCTATAAATTCAAACTTAATGATAATAAGAAAATAATGTACCAAATAATCACCACGGCCGTAAAGTGGTTTTTGGCCCTCGGCTTCGAGTCGGTGAGTACTCTCCACCCTCGGGCCCAATAACCATAACTTATACTATACAGGGTGTAAAAATTCAAACTTTTTTTTTGCGGAAATTCCATTTCGTCGATTCCGACAATTTTCGTAAAAAACTGTGTAGCTGCCTTTGTGTCTGTCTGTCTGTCATATTGAGTTTTTACTTTCTCTGTACAAACTATGGGAAAGTGTTGTGATTGTACAAAATTTCTAAATATTATTTTTTGTGGAAATATCAATTTTCTCGATTGACAATTTTTCTAAAAAATATGTATCACTGCCTTTGTGTCTGAAAATATTGTGATCGTAAAAATATTTCATTTTTTTTCCAGAACAGCCGTTTCGTTGATTCCGACAATTTTTGTGAAAAAAAGTGTCTGTGTGTCAGCCTTTGTGTCTGTCTGTTAATCATATTATTTTTTTACTTTCTTCTTACAAACTAAGAGAAAATATTTTGATCGTAAAAAAATTCCAAATATTTTTTTGCGGAAATATCAATTTCTTCGATTCTGACAATTTTTGTAAAAAAAAAAATATGTGCCACTGCCTTTGTGTCTGTCTGTCTGTCATATTCAGTTTCTACTTTCTACGTACAAACTACTGGAAAATATTGTGATCGTAAAAAAAATCCAAACAGCCGTTTCGTTGATTTTGACAATTTTTATGAAAAAAAGTGTCTGTGTGTCTGCCTTTGTGTCTGTCTATTTATCAAATTTATTTTTTACTTTCTCCTTACAAACTAAGAGAAAATATTGTGATCGTAAAAAATTTCCAAATATTTTTTTTGCGGAAACACCAATTTCGTCGATTCCGACAATTTTCGTAAGAAAACTGTGTGTCTGCCTTTGTGTCTGTCTGTCTGTCATATTGAGTTTTTACTTTCTCCGTATAAACTACGGAAAATATTGTGATCGTAAAAAAATTTCCAAACAGCCGTTTCGTTGATTCTGACAATTTTTATGAAAAAAAAATTCCAAATATTTTTTTTGCTGAAATATCAATTTCTTCGATTCTGACAATTTTTGTAAAAAAAAATATGTGCCACTGCCTTTGTGTCTGTCTGTCTGTCATATTCAGTTTCTACTTTCTACGTACAAACTACTGGAAAATATTGTGATCGTAAAAAAAAATCCAAACAGCCGTTTCGTTGATTCTGACAATTTTTATGAAAAAAAGTGTCTGTGTGTCTGCCTTTGTGTCTGTCTATTTATCAAATTTATTTTTTACTTTCTCCTTACAAACTAAGAGAAAATATTGTGATCGTAAAAAATTTCCAAATTTTTTTTTTGCGGAAACATCAATTTCGTCGATTCCGACAATTTTCGTAAGAAAACTGTGTGTCTGTCTGTCTGCCATATTGAGTTTTTACTTTCTCCGTACAAACTACGGAAAATATTGTGATCGTAAAAAATTTCCAAACAGCCGTTTCGTTGATTCTGACAATTTTTATGAAAAAAAAATTCCAAATATTTTTTTTGCTGAAATATCAATTTCTTCGATTCTGACAATTTTTGTAAAAAAAAATATGTGCCACTGCCTTTGTGTCTGTCTGTCTGTCATATTCAGTTTCTACTTTCTACGTACAAACTACTGGAAAATATTGTGATCGTAAAAAAAAATCCAAACAGCCGTTTCGTTGATTCTGACAATTTTTATGAAAAAAAGTGTCTGTATGTCTGCCTTTGTGTCTGTCTATTTATCAAATTTATTTTTTACTTTCTCCTTACAAACTAAGAGAAAATATTGTGATCGTAAAAAATTTCCAAATTTTTTTTTTGCGGAAACATCAATTTCGTCGATTCCGACATTTTTCGTAAGAAAACTGTGTGTCTGTCTGTCTGTCATATTGAGTTTTTACTTTCTCCGTATAAACTACGGGAGAGTGTAAAAAAATTCTAAATATTTTTTTGCGGAAATATCAATTTCTTCGACTCTGACAATTTTTGTAAAAAAAATATGTGTCGTTGCCTTTGTGTCTGTCTGTCTGTCATATTCAGTTTCTACTTTCTCCGTACAAATTAAGAGAAAATATTTTGATCGTAAAAAAAATCCAAATATTTTTTGTTGCGGAAGTATCTATTTCGTCGATTCAGACAATTTTTGTCTGTCTGTCATATTTATTTTATACTTTCTCCGTACAAACTACGGGAAAGTATTTGAAATTCCATTTTTTTGCTGAAATAGTCATTCCGTTGATTCCGATAATTTTTGTAAAAAAATGTGTCTGTGTCTATTTATCATATTTATTTTTACTTTCTCCTTACAAACTAAGGGAAAATATTGTGATCGTAAAAAATTTCAAATATTTTTTTTGTGGAACTATCCATTTCGTCGATTCCGACAATTTTTGTAAAATAATGTGTGTCCACCTCTGTATCTGCTTGCTGTCATATTTATTTTCTACTTTCTCCGTATAAACTACGGGAAACTATTGTGATCGTAAAAAATTTCCAAACATTTCTTTTTGCGGCAAAATCCATTTCCGTCGATTCCGACCATTTTTGTAAAAAGAAAATGTGTGCCTGTGTGGCTGTGTGTCTGCCTGTCTGTTATATTTATTTCTTACTTTCTCCGTGTAAACTACGAAAAAGTATAATGATCGAAAAGAATTTCCAAACATTTTTTTTGCAGAAATATCCATTTCGTCGATTCCTAAATTTTTGTAAAAAATGTGTGTCTGTGTGTCTGCCTTTGTATCTATCTGTCTGTCATATATATTTTACTTTCTCCGTAAAAACTACGGAAAGTATTGTAAAGTAAAAAAATACAAACATTTTTTTTGCGGAAATATCCATTTCGTCGATTCCTACATTTTTTGTAGAAAAATGTGTGTCTGTGTATTTGCCTTTGTATCTGTCTGTCTGTCATATTTATTTTCTACTTTCTCCGTATAAACTACGGGAAACTATTGTGATCGTAAAAAATTTACAAACATTTTTTTTTGCGGCAAAATCCATTTCGGTCGATTCCGACCATTTTTGTAAAAATAAAATGTGCGCCTGTGTGGCTGTGTGTCTGCCTGTCTGTTATATTTATTTCTTACTTTCTCCGTGTAAACTACGAAAAAGTATAATGATCGAAAAGAATTTCCAAACATTTTTTTTGCAGAAATATCCATTTCGTCGATTCCTACATTTTTTGTAAAAAAATGTGTGTCTGTGTGTCTGCCTTTGTATCTATCTGACCGTCATATATATTTTACTTTCTCCGTACAAACTACGGAAAGTATTGTGAAGTAAAAAAATCCAAACATTTTTTTTTTGCGGATATATCCATTTCGTCGATTCCGACATTTTTTGTAGAAAAATGTGTGTCTCTTTGTTTGTCTTTCTATCTGTCTGCCTGTCATATATATTTTACTTTCTCCGTACAAACTACGGAAAGTATTGTAAAGTAAAAAATTTCCATACATTTTTTTTTGCGGAAATATCCATTTCGCCGATTCCTACAGTTTTTTGTAAAAAAATGTGTGTCTGTATGTTTGCCTTTCTATCTGTCTGTCTGTTGTATATATTTTACTTTCTCCGCACAAACTGCGGAAAGTATTGTAAAGTAAAAAATTTCCAAAAATTTTTTTGCGGAAATATCCATTTCGTCGATTCCTAGATTTTTTGTAAAAAAATGTGTGTCTGTGTGTCTGCCTTTGTATCTATCTGTCCGTCATATATATCTTACTTTCTCCGTACAAACTACGGAAAGTATTGTAAAGTAAAAAAATCCAAACATTTTTTTTGCGGAAATATCCATTTCGTCGATTCCTACATTTTTTGTAAAAAATGTGTGTCTGTGTGTTTGCCTTTGTATCTGTCTGTCTGTCATATATATTTTACTTTCTCCGTACAAACTACGGAAAGTATTGTAAAGTAAAAAATTTCCAAACATTTTTTCTGCGGAAATATCCATTTAGTCGATTCCGACAATTTCTGTTAAAAAAAGTCTGTGTGAGTGTCTGCCTTTGTGTCTGTCATTTCTATGTTTTACTTTCTCCGTACCACCTTCTTTCAAATTCCTTAATTGCTCTTTGACTGGGAGGAGATCTTTCCTAAAATCATCAGGGAAGATAATATTCCAATATAAAAAAAGTACCATTAAAAATCCTATGTTCCGTTTCGTTCATCTACACCCTGTATATATATGTAAATCATAAATACAAGATATTCAATAAAATATAAAGTCGAATTTTTCAACGATATTGCGCATCAGCGATAAAAATGTTCATACACTAAGGAATGCAAGTGAATGCAGATAATTGTAGTTTATCGCGCTAGAGGACACTATAATAATTTTTTTTATTAGTATAGAAACACAGGCATACACAGGCAAAAAAATATTTCCAGGAATGTTGAAAGTAGAGTGCATTAGCCGATTCTGGGACAGGAAGTCTTCCCGGAAAACTGAAAGTAAAAATGGCAACAATGTCTGCCAACCTTGAAAATCTAGGGGAATTTAGTGGCGGGAAGTCTACCTATTTTTAACGCAAATTCCTATAATTGATAACAAAAATTTTGTATGCATTTTAAATGTAACAACCATTAATATACCTTCAGGAAGATCCATAATAACAAGGAAAAAAATCCTAGCACATAAAGATTACTATTTATGGTGAAAAACCGACGCCAAACTTTCACCTCGTCCGAACGTCTCCTACGTGTCTAACAAAGTAACAAGTTTTAACGCGGATTACGAGGCATTTTGCAGAAGATACAATCATATTCTTCGATTGTGGCATCCAGTGGAGCCTTCAGGACACGACTGTATTGTACTAAACTCAAAATATTGACTCTCTCACCAGCTTTTTCGAATTCTTAACCACTATGCAGCGACCTATTCAGATTTAAAAAGTCGGTTGGCTCTACCTCACCCTGTATAATGACTTCGAAGGAAGAAAGTAAAGAAAAACATATATCAAAATTAATTATGTAACAAAGGGGGTGTACAAATTAAAAGAAATATAACTTATAATATTTAAAGCTAATTTATAGAAGTAAAAAACAGGCATGGAAATGCTATTCTTTGAGTGAAATAATAATTACTCACGACTCGGCCCGAGGAATAGAACACCACTACTACCAGTTACTAATTAGCAGCCAGTAAACGATTGCGTAATTAAGGTGGGTATAGGAATCCCTGCACTGAGCGTGACTTAACCATAGTCACGCACCTTTAATCCCCCCGCCCGAAATAATGCCATCCATCCACCTTTATTCAAATCCGCCCCTGTATCTGATGCATCTAATAAAAACCGATACACAGCACCCTCGAATTCCCGCTGTCGAGTTAAGGGGAGGAAATGGAAGGCAGCGATTGCCTTTTACAGGTCAGGGCTCGTGCTGCCTCGTTCCTGACAATTAAAATGATAAAAAATACAACGAGAGCGGGGGAGCAGATATCGCATGAAACCTGTCCCGAGCCAATTATCGGGAGGGGCGGAAGTGGGTCACGGCCAACTCGACCTTTTCCTCGAAATGAATTCATAATGAAGTTGTAGACATCAAAATTACAATTATTATTGTCTAGCTAACTTACAGAAGTATCGTATAATTAAGTATTCATTATTGTAGTTCAACCATAAAAACTAAGCTGATCTGTGGATCTGTTTCAATGGATGGTATACCCAGAACTAGTTCGCCTTCCAAGAAACGGAAGAGGTTGCATTTGGGAGCTTTAAGAAAAAATAATCTATAATTAACTTCTATAAAGTTTTAATGTAAAAGGGTTTAAAACCTAATACCGTCGTATATAAAATTTTGGATTCATTGGGTAAGTTGCAATATGAAATCAAGTCATTAACATTCTTGCCTAGAAGTACGGTGTTTCGGACAATTAGTATCACGAGATTGAGGCAGTAACAAGTCCTAAATGTCTGTATTAAAATATTAAAAAAAATTATAGTGTCTTTAATATTTTGACATATTTGGCGTCTGATTTCTCAATGCTACAACTCCGAAAAATAAATAACAACAAACCTATTACAGCACTTGTATCGTAATAGTAATAAGGTATACCGATACCACCGTTAAATGTATTAAGTCTTATTGTGCCAGAGTCGTTCTATTTCCGGTTAACCCACAGATCGATTTCCATTATTCATAATGAATCTGTTTACTTGTGCCAATCAGACCCGATAGCCATAACTACTTCCGGTTAATCACCACAACGGATCGTCTCGACGTGGAGTATTTGCGGTAATGCAATAGTTTACACTCGTGCGGGTTTAGATGACGAAATCAACCACTTAATTAATAAATGGCTTTTCTTGATTACAATAACTTTGAGAACTAGTCATCAATCATATGTTTCCACATGCTTACGTCGTTCATTTAAGACTCTTATTTGACAACGTTTTTCTTTAAATTCCAATAATTGACGCAAACAGATTTTTCCTTAATAATCCTAAACTAAACATATTTGAATTAAAAAATTCTAAATTTAACTCCGATGGAAGCTGTAGTATATAATTGTTACTTCTCGAGAAAAGGATTAATTACGGTCCCTGGAAAGATGTCAAGCAGGTAAAATTCTGGTTTTATTTCTTAAGCCTACGACCGCAAAATCGCAAACTACCCTAAAAGTTAACAAGCTCATTCTTAATTTATTCTTATAATTCTAAAAATAATGGTGATGTGGCCATCATGTTACTTTCTCTGACTTGATAGTATCATTTATATTTACGCTTTCATGGTTTATTTTCAATTCAAATCATATTTTAAATGTAAATCGAACGTTTCGTAGACCCGGACGTTTAAAACGTCAAAATTATGAAAGATGGAAAAATGTACTTCAAATTCAAAAACTCAGTTTACTCAAAAACTAAAGGGATTTCGAAAAAACTTATTCTTTATAAGTTGTTCATTTTAGCATTCTCTACAGTTATTATTAATATAAATTTGCTGTAACTATTATCGTTTTATAATTATAAACCAAAAATTAAAATGGTGATGTGGCCATCATGTTACTTTCTCCGACTTGATGCTATCATAGCCATTTATATTTACGTTTTCATTGTTTATTTTCAGTTGAAATCATATTTTAAATGTACATTGAGCATTGCGTAAACTCGGATAAAACTGACGTTTAAAACGTCAAAATTATGAAAGATGTAAAAAATACCCTGCAAATTATACTTGGTTTACTCAAAAACTATCGAGATTTCGAAGAAGACTTATTCTTTAGAAGTTGTTCATTTTGGCATTCTCTACAATTATTATTCACATAAATTTGCTGTAACTATTATCGTTTTATAATTATAAACCAAAAATAAAAAAAAAATAATAAAACATTTTTTTCTCGAATAAAAATGATTTTGTGAAAAATGTTTTCAAGCAAAAGATGTTTATTTCTTTATTGTCTTCAATGTTTGTTTAAATGTTTTTGTGATATTTTTCATATTTAAGAAAATATTGGCAAAAAATAAAAAACAGTTAAGGTAAACGCCCACTTCCGGTGTACGAAATTTTACCAAAAGCTTTTCAGTTCTTCAGATTATCAAATAAGACGGATGTATAAAGTTTCATATTAATTGCTCTATTAGTTTTTGAGATACAGCGCGCACAGACAGACACACACACACACAGACACAATTTTTTTTTTCCAGAAATTGTTGAAATGGCATCTAGGGACCCCAAAACGGATATTTCCGTAAAAAAAATTTTTGAAAAAAAAATCACGATCACAATACTTTCTCGTACTTCGTAACGGAGAAAGTAAAAAAATGGTGATGTGGCCATCATATTACTTTCTCCGATTTGATGGTATAATAGTTATTTATATTTATAAATTCATTCATTATTTTCAATTTAAATCATATTTTAAATCGAGCGTTTCACATGATCAAATGATTGCAACGTCAAAATTATGAAACCTTGCAGTTTCTAGAAGAAGTTCGCCAACGAAACCCAAATAGTGTATATGTGAATAGTGAAATCAAAAGACTCCGGAAAGTGTACAGTGACTCGCTTAGAGCAGCGAAAATTAGTGCCAACGATAATTTCATACAGTCATCTGGTTCCACCCCTAAAGCGATGTGGCAAGTGATAAAGTCTTCCACTCAGGCCAGCCATATCTCCAACACGTGTGACAAAAGTGCAAGTGACTTCAACAACTTTTTTACTTCGATAGCGGACAACATTGTGTCATCTATTTCGGACTGTGATATCGACCCGCTTGAATACTTAAACAATTTTAATGTGTCTTGTTCCGTCCCTATTTTTAACTTCAATTGTATATCTGAAGTAACTATTAGAAATGTATTGCAAGGACTTAAGCGCTCTAATGTTAAAGATGTTTATGGATTGACACTAGACCTTGTACTATGCATCAAGGACCTAATAATACCTCCCCTTTGCAAGCTAATCAATGAATGCATTAGAACCTGTACGTTTCCTGATTGGCTTAAAATTGCTAGAGTTATTCCCATATTTAAAAATGGGGATAGACAAGACCCAAATAACTATCGTCCTATAGCCTTATTGCCTATAATATCCAAAATATTTGAAAAAATTTTGCAGGAACAATTGTACTTACATTTTGACAGCAATAACTTGTTCCATGCTTCACAATATGGTTTTAGGCAGGGCAAATCCACGGGCGATGCTATAGAGGATTTATTGGGTACTTGTTTGTTTAGTATGGACGATAAACAGTACCAGAATGTAACCTTCTTAGATCTATCTAAGGCTTTCGACTGCGTGTCCCACTCGATATTGCTTCGCAAACTATATATGTATAATATACACCCGAGTAGTTGCAGATTATTATTATCGTATTTATCATACAGGAAACAATACGTATCAGTTGGAAATCAGACATCTGACCTTCTAGACACTAATATTGGGGTGCCCCAGGGGTCTATCTTGGGACCATTGCTGTTTCTCATTTTCATTAATGATTTTCCCCTTATTTTTGATAAGAGCAAAGTTGTGTTATATGCTGATGACTCTTCCATTTTGACAGCTAATACAAATTTGCAAACTACATTGCAGTTGAGTGAGGATGCGCGGTCGATGGCTAGTACATGGTTCCAAAGTAACCGTCTGAAACTGAACCCAGGCAAGACAACTAATATGATGTTTTGTCTACGCCCGTTTGATGGAAATGTCAATGGTGACTTCAGTGACAGCACTAAATTCTTGGGAGTATATGTTGACAGCAAATTACAATGGCATGAACATCGCAGCCAATTAGCATCTAAATTAAACAAACATATTTTTCTGCTTCGTAACCTCAGTAACAATGTATCAGGCCCTGTCTTAAAAACGGCCTATTATGCCTTATTTCACAGTCATTTAAACTATGGAATTTTATCATGGGGCCATTCCTCTATTAGAAATGATATATTTTCCCTTCAAAGACGTGCTGTTCGGGTTATTGCTGGGGTTAGTTATAGGGAGGATTGCAGAGAAATGTTTTCCCAACTTGGCATACTCACTCTCCCCTGTATGTATATATTGCAGTGTCTTATCCATATTCATAAAAATATTGATAGTTATACAACACACGAAGATACACACGACTACAATACTCGTCATAAAGCGGACGTCTGTCCTAAATATGTGCGATTAAATACTACAAGAAGTGGCGCAAGATATCTTTCTTGTAAATTTTATAATACCCTTCCAACGCCTCTTCGAGGATTAGATCTTCCGAAATTCAAACGTAAAGTTAAAAGTGTTTTGTTACGGGTATCATACTATTCTTATGACGAATTTTTACTTAATTCACGACACGATTTTACGTTATAACATAATTTTGTCGCTATATTTTTATGCTTATATTTTTAGGTTAAGTTTTATTTACTTATTTATTATGCAAATGTCATTTTAAATTGTTTTGTTGTATCCAATCTTATTGCAAATTTTAATTGTATCTTTGACGTATGTAAAACTTCGGTTGACACATTAAATAAATGAATTGAAATGAAAGCTCCAATAATCTTTACAGTAAGTTTACTGAAAAACTAAAAAGAATGCTAAGAAAGTCTTGAAATGGGTTTCTAAAAAAAGTCCTGATTAAAAAGTCCTAAAAACCTAATTAAAGTCCTCAACAAGAAAGTCTTGAAAAAAGTCCCGATAAAAAAGTCCTGATAAAAAGTCCCGAAAGAAGAGTCCTGACAAAAAAATCTCTTGAAAAACAGGTCCTTCAAAAAGACCAGAAACAAAGTCCTGAAAAAAGAGTTCTGATAAAAAATGTCTTGAAAAAAGTCCTTAACAAGAAAGTCTTGAAAAAAGTCCCGAAAGAAGAGTCCTGACAAAAAAATCTCTTGAAAAACAGGTCCTTCAAAAAGACCAGAAATAAAGTCCTGAAACAAGAGTTCTGATAAAAAATGTCTTGAAAAAAGTCCTCAACAAGAAAGTCTTGAAAAAAGTCCCGATAAAAAAGTCCTGATAAAAAGTCCCGAAAGAAGAGTCCTGACAAAAAAATCTCTTGAAAAACAGGTCCTTCAAAAAGACCAGAAACAAAGTCCTGAAAAAAGAGTTCTGATAAAAAATGTCTTGAAAAAAGTCCTTAACAAGAAAGTCTTGAAAAAAGTCCCGAAAGAAGAGTCCTGACAAAAAAATCTCTTGAAAAACAGGTCCTTCAAAAAAACCAGAAATAAAGTCCTGAAAAAAGAGTTCTGATAAAAAATGTCTTGAAAAAAGTTTTGGAGGAACAGTTTTGGAAATAAAGTCTTGAAAAAAGAATCATGTTCACCAGAAAAAAATTCCGAAAGTAAAAGAGTCCTAAAAAAGTCCCGAAGGAAAGTCTTAAAATAAGTCCTGAAGAAAGTCCCGAAAAAGAGTCCTGATAAAATATCCTTAAAAATTGTCCTGTAATAACAGTCTTGAAAAAGAGTTATGAAAATAATAAATGAAATATCCTTAAAAATATCATTAAAATCGTCCTGAAAAAATCCCAAAAATAGTCTTGAAAAAAAGTTCCGAATAAAAAGTCCTGAAAATGTATCCTATAAAAAATGTCATGAAATATAATACTGAAAAAATTCCTGTAAAGAGGGCTTGAAAAAAAAATTATTCTGAAAAAATGTAACGAAGAAAATTCTGAAAATAATCTTGAAAAGAAGTCTTGAACAAGAGGTTCTTAAAAAAGTCATAAAGGAACGGTTCTGGAGATAAAATCTTGAAAAACGAGTCCTGACAAAACCCGTGAAAAAAAGTCCTGAAAATTAGTCTTCATACAAAATACCAAAAATAAATGTCCCGAAAAAGAGCTCAAAAAAGTCATGAAAGAAAGTCCTAAAATAACTTCTGAAGGAAGTTCAGAAGAAGAGTCCTGATGAATTATTGTCCTGTAAAAACAGTCTTGAAAAATTGCCCAGAAAATAACATCTTTAAAAAATAAACAAAAAAGATTCTGAAAAAGTCCGTAACCTCTTCACGCCCAGGTCGCCACATGTGGCGACAAACAAAAAAAAATATTTTACGAAAAAAAATACGGCTTTGGCGCCATCTATGGAATGTTTTTTAAAAATATTTTTTGCATAAATGAGTAAGTTTGTGGCAGTGGAATAATATCTCGTAGAAAAAAAAACAACAAAAAAGTAATTTTTCAGTAAATGATGGAATTATGATGTGGCTCAATCAAAACAGAATGGGCGCGAAGTGGTTAAAAAGATCTGAAGAAATTGTCCTGAAAAAGAAATCCCAAAAAGAGTCTTGAAAAAAATCCTGAAAAAAAGGCCTAAAATAAGTCCTTACGAAAATTCCTGAAATAATAATGTTTGAAAATAGTCTTGAAAAAAATACTTAATATATCTTTAAAATGTCCAAAAAAGGTCATAAAAGAAAATTCTAAAAATTGTCATGAAGAAAGAAAATTCTGAAAAATTTGTTCTGAAAGAAATCCCGAAAATAAGTCCTTAATAAAGGATTCTTGAGAGAGTCCTGAAAATATCCTATTAATAAAATTTTGAAAAGAAATCCTGAAAATAAAGGTCCTAAAAGAAAAAGTCCTAAAAATTAGTCTAAAAAGTCCAGAAAAAGAATCTTTTAAAAATATCCTTAAAAAAGACCTGATAAAAGTTCTGAAAACATTGTCCTGAAATCCCAAAAAGGCTAAAAGAAAAAAAAAACTGTTAAGGCAAATATTTCGAAATACGTAATTTTATCAAAAGCTTTTCAGTTCTTCGGATTATCAAATAACACTTATGTTCGAAGTTTTGTGGTCATTTCTGTATTAGTTTTTGAGATACAGCGCGCACAGCAGACACACACACACACACACACACACACAGACACACACACACACACACAGAGACACAAAAAAAAAATCCGGAAATTGTTGAACAGGCATCTAAGGACCCCAAAACGGATATTTCCGTAAAAAAAATTTTTGAAAAAAAAATCACGATCACAATACTTTCTCGTACTTCGTAACGGAGAAAGTAAAAACTATAGCACTAAAAGACGTATCTTGACGTTAGCATTCTGTTTAACAAAATCACTCGATTGGATTTCTAAATTAATCAAGATATATTTTGAACACATAATAAAATATTGTCTTACTCTCCGTCCTTCATTATTTCTTCCTCGCGTATATTTTTATGAATGATACGGCGAACCATTGATTTGCAGAGATTCGCATTACCAGTTATGCCATCGCTGAATTTTTTGATTCTCGACGGCACTAGTAATATTGTTAGAAGTCGGGAAATAATTCTTCGGAGAGAATTACGTCGGAAAGTCCGGATGAAGGGAAGGGTGGATTGATTCGCCAACAAATCCGTAATTCCTACTGAAAGGGAAACACTACACCCTATTCATTAAAACCCTTCAAATGAACGTTACTTTGCGTTCCCTTTGCTGTTCGTGGAACTTGACTGCTCCGCCGTTACTTCACAAATTATTTAATTACAAACATGATTACTAAAAGCTTTCACGATTAATTTGTATCATCAGAAGTTTAGCATTTCTTAAAGTATTTGATTACCTTCTAAGAAATTCCAATATGAGATCGTGTGTTTTATTGAATTATCTTAGTAAATAAAATTGAAAATAGGGACAATTCAAGATTTTACAATTATTTTCTTTGCCAGTTTGATGCATGAGTCACGAGAATATCGTTAATTCGATAACGATGAGATTGACCGTATACGGTCGATCAAAGTTTGAAAAATTTCTTCTGATGAAAAAGAAGGTATACTTCAATGGTCTACGATGATTATTAAAAAAAGTTGCATTTTTTGAGCAAAGGTTCCAAGGGCTGTAACTTGTGTACATTTTCAAGTCAAAAATTAGAAATCACCAATTTTAAAAGTTTTAAAATCGATTTTTAGACCAAAACTGTTTAACAACCTGCCAGAGGACATTAAAAACCATTAAAAACATCACTTCAACTAATATGTTTAAGAAAAAATTGAAGAGTTTTTTGCTGGAAAAATTGTATTATAATTTACATGATGTTATTACGTAATAAGGAATATTTTTTGTTTTGTTATATATACCTTTCTGACGCATCCAATACTGTAAATGTATATTGTGTACACTGTACAGTCTATGGAATAAAGAAATTATTAATTGAATCCGCCTAATTTACTTACAAGGAGCACAAATTTGAAAACCGCGTTCAATTTGGAGTTTTCGTTTAGCCGCTCCGGCGGATCAAAGTCTGAAAAAATCGACATTTTTTGAAAATTTTCCAACATGATCATGGTTACTTGCCAATTTTTTTATGTTTTTTGCTAGATGAATTTTTTTAAGGCCGGTTAATTTAGCTCGTTCTTCTGATGAAGAAAAAGGTATTACATCTACGATGATTATTAAAAGAGTTGATTTTTTCGATTTTTTCCATTTTCGAGTTTTCTTTGCTGACGCGTCACGGGCTTTAAATTGACATTTGTTCTTGCGAAAATACATTTTTCGAGTCATCTTGAAGGGATCTTTCCAGTGATGTGCAGAAACCCCGAATCGAACCAGAGGTTTCTTCAGGAAATTATTTCAAAGCCAATTTTTGAGCAAAAGTAAAAACCCCTTGGGTAGTTTTTCAGGTTTTCGTCGAAATTTTTAAATCGCCAATTTTAATTGAATCCCACTAATTTAGACACAAGGAGCACGTATTTGAAAACCGCGTTCAATTTGGAGTTTTCGTTCAGCCGCAACGGCCGATCAAAGTCTCAAAAATCAATTTTCTTTTTAATTTTCCAACATGTTCATGGTGACAAGGCCATTTAAGGTTATTAAGACCCTGAAAATAATTTCAAAGTTTTTAAATCAATTTTTAGCCTACAGGGCCCCCTTGCATCAAATTTTTGACATTTGCATCATTTTTACTTCATAATAATCTAAAATATGCATCAACTTTTTGAGGGTTTTTACATTTTTTCGTGAAATTTTCCACGTATATGTCACATTTTCTGGTAACAGGCGGAAGCTTTTTAAAAAAATTGACATTTTGATTTTTGTTTCATCTTTGTAACTTAAATATTCGCCGAGATATCACATTTTGAAATTTTCGGAGCATTTCGTTTCAGGCATCGAAACAATGAAAAACTTTTGTTTTTCACTAAAGAATCACCAATTACTGTTTTTATCAAAAATAAAGGAATTTAACAAAACGAAATATATGAGGCAACCTTACTTGTTGCAGAAGCAATAAATAAATTTAATAAAACGAAATATAGCCTCAATATGTATATATTCAACCTGTTCGTAACTCTGCAAAGCAAAGACTACTAACAAATAACTTATTGAAACAACTACTTCCTGGCTAGTGCCACTCGGCACGGATATTGAATGATAACATGCAAATTTATTTTCTCTCATCAGTGCAGCTTCGCATTTGAATTGCATGTTAGGGAATAAAATATACTTACGTGTGCGTGAAAAAGTCGTGAACAACTGAGGAGATTATGAAAAGTTTGAACGAGTTTTATACCTGAATTGCAGGTGATTAGTGAAAGTACAGGTGTGAGGAAAGAAATGATCTTGTTTACTGTTGGAAAACAGAGATGCCGCGGCATGATATAAATATGTCTTGATGCATATTTTAGTAGATTTTTACAGAGCAAAAATGATGAAAATGTCAAAAACCGGGTACAAGAGTTTCCTGAAGGCTAAAAATCGATTTTAAAACTTTTAGAATTGTTTTTAGGATCTAAATGACCTTGAATGGCCTTGGTCAAATAGGAAATTTGGTAGACTATTTTTTCAGAACTTTTCTTTTACTCGTTCGTCAGTAAAAAAAATATGTAAAAAAAAAAATTTAACCCCCAGAGAAGACGGAGGGGGTTGTAGGCCCACTGACCATGGGGATCTTATTTTTACACCCCCAAAACTACTTCTCATCGAGTAAATTCAAAAATCTAGGGATAGGGGCATTTTGACTATCTTAACCGTAGGTACCCTTTGCCCTGCATTTAGATTTCAGATATTTCATCCTGGAAAATGTTTGTTCACACATTATACAGTGTGTATCAGCCAAATGGAATAAATTCGATAATAAATAAATGGGGGCGTGTTCGACAAAACGCTCGGATACGTCGATTAGTATTTATAGTTGCAAATTTTTTTCAACAAAAACGTTTTATACAGGGTGTGTCATATAGCAGTGGCCAATACCAACTTTCTTATTTTAAATGCAACACCCTATATATTATTCAATTTTTGGATTGTTCAGAAAATTCTGGACATATTTCATGTACCTATCTTCAACTGTTTTTATACTTATTAGTTTTTGAGTGTATTGTAATCAAATAATATTTTTTTTTACTTTCTCCGTACGAGAAACTATTGTGATAGTGAATTTTTTTTTAATGGAAATATCCGTTTTAGGGTCCCTAGATGCCATTTCAAAGATTTCTGGAAAAAAATGTGTCTGTGTGTGTGTGTTTGTTTCCTAAACAGATAGGTATAGGCCATGGTACATGAAATATGTCCAGAATTTTCTGAACGATCCAAAAATTTAATAATATACAGGGTGCTGCGTTTAAAATAAGAAAGTTGGTATTGGCCTCTGTGACATGACACACCCTGTATAAAAAGTTTTTGTTGGAAAAAATGCCCAACTAAAAATACTAATCGAGGTATCCGAGCGTTTTTTCGAACACGCCCCCATTTATTTATTATCGAATTGATTCCATTTGGCTGATACACACTGTGCTTTAAATTTGGAATTTTTTCATTCAAAAATTTGTAAAAATCGATCAAGTTTCCTTCCTAAATACTTGATTTGATCTTTAGCTTGAAGATTAATCATTTCCATTTGAAGCTGACTTGAACATTGTAGTCAAATGGATAAATTTTTTAAAATCAAACGGATTTGCGTATTTTTCGGAAACCCCTGGCGGGCCGGATAAAATCATCTGCGGGCCGGATCTTGTCTGCGGTAGGACTTTTGTTTATAAAATAAATAATTAATTTGTTGTTGTACCTGGCTAAATGTAGCTTTTTACTTTCTCCGTTACGAAGTACGGGAAAGTATTGTGATCGTGATTTTTTTTTCAATTTTGTTTTACGGAAATATACGATTTGGGGTCCCTAGATGCCATTTCAACAATTTCTGGAAAAATTTTGTTTTGTGTGTGTGTGTGTGTGTCTGTCTGTGGGCGCTGTCTCTCAAAAACTAATAGAGAAATTGATATGAAACTTTAAACATACGTCTTATTTGATAATCTGAAGAACTGAAAAGCTTTTGGTAAAATTTCGTACACCGGAAGTGGGTGTTTACCTTAACTGTTTTTTGTTTTTTGCCAATATTTTCTTGAATATGAAAAATATCACAAAACATTTAAACAAATATTAAAGACAATAAAAAAATGAGATTATTTTGTTTGAAAACATTTTTCATAAAATCATTGTTATTTGAGAAAAAAAATTATTATTATTTTTTATTATTGCTTTATAATTATGAAACGATAATAGTTACAGCAAATTTATGTTAATAATAATTGTAGAGAATGCTGAAATGAACAACTTATAAAGAATGAGTTTTTTTCGAAATCCCTTTAGTTTTTGAGTAAACTGAATTTTTGAATTTGAAGTATAATTTTTCCATCTTTCATAATTTTGACGTTTTAAACGTCAGTTTCATCCGAGTTCACACAACGCTCGATGTACATTTAAAATATGATTTCAGTTGAAAATAAACAATGAAAAGGTAAATATAAATGGCTATGATACCATCAAGTCGGAGAAAGTAACATGATGGCCACATCACCATTTCTTCTCTACATAACAGTCTGTCTGTGCACGCACGCTGTATCTCAAAAACGAATTGATATGAAACTTTGAACATAAGTGTTATTTGAGAATTTGAAGAACTAAAAAAAATTTCGTATTTCCGTATATTTACCTTAACAGGTTTTTGTTCTTTTAGCCTTTATGGTACTTCAGGACAATGTTTTCAGAACTCTTTAAGGGCATTTTTAAAAGGCCTTTCTTCAAGGATTCTTTTTCAGAACTTCAAAACTTTTTTCTTTCAGGACCTTTATTTTCAGCATTTCTTTTCAAAAACTGTTTTTTTCGGAACGTTATTTATTACCTTTATTTTCAGTATTTCTTTTCAAAAACTGTTTTCTTTCGGAACGTTTTTGGGACTTTTCGTTGAGGACTTCTTTTCGGGATTTTTTTTAGAAAAACATTTTCAGAATTTCTCTTTTCATGACTTTTTTGGACCTTTTTAAGGACTTTTTAAGGACTTTTTCAGATATTTTTAGTTTTATTTCCAAAACTTTTTATTTGAGAAATTTTAGACCTTTTTGCGGGACTTTTTTCAAGACTGGGATTTCTTTTTCAGGGCAATTTCTTTAGATCTTTTTAAGGACCATTTAAAAGATTTTTTACAATGCTTTTTTTCCAAATAAATTTTTGTTTATTTTTTAAAGATGTTATTTTCAGGTCAATTTTTTAAGACAATTTTTTTATGATATACCGCGATTTTTTCAGAAAAAATTTTCAGAATTTTCTTCCTGACATTTTTTAGAATTCTCCTTTTTATTTTCAAAACTTTATATTTATGGAATTTTGTTAAGAACTTATTTTAGGCCATTTTGCAGGATTTTTTTTTCAAGACACTTTGGGATTTCTTTTTCAGGATAATTTCTTCAGATCTTTTTAAGGACTTTTTACAATTATTTTTTTCCAGAAATTTGTTTGTTTATTTTCTAAACATGTTATTTTTAGGGCAATTTTCTTATGATATTTCGTCAGGACTCTTTTTCTGAACTTTCTCTTTAGCTTTCTTTCAGGATTTTTGGGGCTTTTTTTCCGGAAATTTATTTGTGGTGTTTTGTATGAAGACTTTTTTCAGGACTTTTCTTCGCGGCTTTTATCAGGATTCTTTTTTCAAGACTTTATTTTCAGGACTGGGACTTGTTCGAGAATTTCTTAAGAACCTCAGGACTTCTTTTCAGGATTCTTTTCTGAATTTTCTTAATTACATTTTTCGGGATTTTTTTTCAAGCCTTCTTTACAGGACTTTTTTCAGTACTATATTTCAAGACATTTTTTATAGGATTAATTTTCAGGACTTCTTATTCCTGACTTTTTTTCGAGAAACTTTTTCGGATTTCTTCCAGGATTTTTAAACATTTATTTCTGGACTTAATTTTTCCACAAATTTTTAACAGGACTATTTTTTCAAGACTTTACTCTCAAAACTATTTCTCCAGGACTTGTTTTCAGACAGAACTCTTTTTTCAGGACTTTATTTCTGGTCATTTTGAAGAAAATGTTTTAGAAGACATTTTTTTCTCAGGACTTTTTATCAGGACTTTTTTATCGGGACTTTTTTCAAGACTTTCGTGTTCAGTACTTTTATTAGGGGTTTTAGGACTTTTTAATTAGGACTATTTTTAGAAATCTTTTTCAAAACTTTCTTGTTCAGGACTTTTATTAGATTTTTTTGGGACTTTTTAATTAGGACTATTTTTAGAAGTCTTTTTCAAGACTTTAATTTTTTTATAATTATGAAACGCAAATTTATGTAATTGTAGAGAATGCCAAAATTAACAACTTATAAACAATAAGTTTTTTTTTGACTGTACTGAGTTTTTGAATTTTTCCATCTTTCCATCTTTCATAATTTTGACGTTTCAAACGTCAGTTGCATCCGAGTCTACAAAACGCTCGATGTACATTTAAAATGTGATTTAAATTAAAAATAAACCATGAAAGCGTAAATATAAATGATACCATCTAGTCGGAGAAAGTAACATGATGGCCACATCACCATTTTTTTAAGTTTTAGTGCACTAAAATTGCTCTCCTGAAATATTCAGAAATATTTACATGCACCCTTCAATGATTCGTACTCTCTTGATATTTTTGAGGTTCTAAAAAATATTTGTTTATTAAGCCTTACCTCACCAATTCGCGACAACAAAGAAACAGGTCGTCTTGCGCATGACGTAAATGTTAAGTTCCCGGCGCATCGACCAAAAGAGGAAAATAGGTGAACCTAACAAATAACTTTACTCTGGAGCGCATCGGCACTATACGACGTTTATATGTGGCACTATAGTTGATCTACTTCATTCAAGAAACGCTTGATCAAATCATTAAAAAATATTTTTTCAGGATATCAAGCTCAATTATATACCCACAAGATTGGGAGATAAATAGGCGAAACCAACGAATAACTTTACTCAGGAGGACGTCAGCAGTGTCCGATACTTGTGGGTAGAATTATGGTTGAATAACCTTGTAGCTGATGCCTATTTCCCTATTTATTTACTGTCCTTAACACGCAAATTCTTTAAAAAACGTAACAGTAACTACAATTTTTTCACTTCATATTTGGCTACCGCCTGGCCTTAGTATAATAACCAATGGCCAAAGTTACTTCAAATAAAATACGTAATACGCTCTTGTGTCGGCGCGCCCTTGACCTTGCAATTACCATTCTTTTGTTTTAAATTAATGGTTTATAGACTTTTGGAGTTTGATGTAATGTGAAACTTGATGCAACGAGGCAACGTCGGATGTTTCTTGATGGGAATACGGAACATTCGAGACATCCGTCGACTTGGGGATTCACGTCCTCCTCGTCGTGCATCGTTTAACTAGTTTTCGACATGCTGTCGAATTTATAAGCAGCAGGATATCCAATACCACTGCACAATACACAAACGGCACTCCTTAAATTGACTTTGTCTCCAGCAGATACTCGAATCTCTCCTGCGTTCGTACGTAGATATTCTTTCACTTCAATCGGCAAATAATGTTTAAAGTAAAGTTATATTTGACGCAGAGATATGGGTTTTGATTGAATTTGAATAAATAATCACTTATCACTGTATATTTATTTTTAACAGTCATTGGGAAATGAATCAATAATGTGTTCGGTACATTTAAATAAGAAACAATCTTAGTCTTTCATACACAAAACGAATTAGTGCCTTTGATAAAAAATGCATGGCCAACGACTTCCATATTTTAGAATTTAATTTTCATTTCATTCAAATACGATCCATGTTGTCTAAATTGTGCTTGTTGCAGCATGGTGTCTCATATAATCCACAACAATATTCTTGATGGATTGATGGTTTTTTACTTTCTCCGTTACGAAGTACGAGAAAGTATTGTTTTTTTCAAAAATTTTCTTTACAGAAATATTCGTTTTGGGGTCCCTAGATGCCATTTCAAAAATTTCTGGAAAAACAATTTTTGTGTCTGTGTGTGTGTGTGTGTCTGTGCACGCTGTATCTCAAAAACTAATAGAGCAATTGATATGAAAATTAATTTGAACATCCGTCTTATTTGATAATCTGAAGAACTGAAAAGCTTTTGGTAAAATTTCGTACACCGGAAGTGGGCGTTTACTTTAACTGTTTTTTTGTTTTTTGCCTTTTCTTAAATATGAAAAATATCACAAAAACATTTAAACAAACTTTGAAAACAACAAAGAAATGAACATCTTTTGCTTGAAAACATTTTTCATAAAATCATTTTTATTCGAGAAAAAAATGTATTATTTTTTAATTTTTGGTTTATAATTAAAAATGGTGATGTGGCCATCATGTTACTTTCTCCGATTTGATAGAATCATAGTTATTTATATTTATAGATTTATTCATTATTTTCAATTTAAATCATATTTTAAATAAAACGTTTCACATGATCGAGTGGTAATGGCGTTTAAAACGACAAAATTATGAAAGGTAAAAATGAAAAATTATGTTTAAAATTCTAATAACGTTCACCGTAAGTTTACTGAAAAACTAAAAAAAAAATGCTAAAAAAGTGCTGAAAAAGATTTCTAAAAATAGTCTTGAAAAAACCAATATAAGTCCGGAACAAGAAAGTCTTGAAAAAGACTTCTAAACATAGTCCTGATTAAAAAGTCCTAAAAAAATCTAATAAAAGTACCAAACTAGAAAGTCTTAAAAAAGACTTCTAAAAACAGTGATAATTAAAAAGTCCCAAAACACCTAATAAAAGCCCTGAACAAGAAAGTCCTGAACAAAAAAGTCCTATTACAGATTTCTAAAGATAGTCCTAATTGAAAAGTCCTAAAACCCTAATAAAAGTCCTGAACACGAAAGTCTTGAAAAAAGTCCCGATAAAAGAGTCCTGACAAAAAATGTCTTGAAAAACAATTCCTTCGAAAAGACCAGAAATAAAGTCCTGAAAAAAGATTTCTGGCAAAAGAAGTCATGGAGAAACAGTTTTGAGAATAAAGTCTTGAAAAAAGAGTCGTGTTAAAAAGTTGTGAAAAAGAATCGTAAGAAAGTCCAGAGAAAATACTGCAAGAAGAGTCCTGAAAAATTAAGTCTTCACATAAAACACCAGAAATAAATGTCCTGAAAGAAGTCCGAAAAAGTGTCTCGAAAAAAAGTCCGGAACAAGAAGTCCTGAAAATTAATCCTATAAAAAATGTCCTGAAATAGAGTATTGAAAAAAGTCCTGTAAAGAAGGCTTGAAAAAAATTTCCCGAAAAATGTAATTAAGAAAATTCAGAAAAGAATCCTGAAAAGAAGTCTTGAACAAGAGGTTCTTAAGAAATTCTCGAAAAAGTCCCAGTCCTGGAAATAAAGTCTTGAAAAAAGAGTCCTGATAAAAGTCGCTAAGAAAAGTCCTGAAAAACAGTCTCCATATACAAAATACCAGAAATAAATGCCCCAAAAAATCAGGAGAGAAAGCTAAAATAAGTCCTGAAGAAAGTTTAGAAAAGGAGTTCTGACGAAATATCATAAAAAAATTGTCCTGAAAATTACTTATGTTTAAAAAATAAACAAAAAAATGTCTGAAAAAAGCATTGTAAAAAGTCCTTAAAAGATCTGAAGAAATTATCTTGAAACAGTAATCTCAAAGTGTCTTGAAAAAAATCCTGCAAAAAGGCATAAAATAAGTTCTTAATAAAATTCCTGAAATAAAAAGTTTTGAAAATAGTCTTAAGAAAAATGCCAAAAATATCTGAAAAAGTCCTTAAAAAGGTCATGAAAAGGAGAGTTCTAAAAAGTGTCAATTTCGAAAAAAATCCCGAAATATCAAAAAAAAAATTGTTCTGTAAAAACAATCTTGAAAAATTGCCCTGAAAAAAAAAACAAAAAAAGTTCTCAAAAAAAGTCCTTGAAAAGATCTGAAGAAATTGTCATAAAAAAGAGATTCCAACATGTCCTGTAAAAAGGCCTAAAATAAGTCCTTAACAAAATTCCTCAAATAATAAATAATAATAAAAAGTTTTTAAAATAGTGTTGAAAAAAAAAGGTAAAAATATCTGAGTCCTTAAACAGGTCGAAAAAACATCATAAAAAGAGGAATTCTAAAAAATGTCACGAAGAAAATTCCAAAAATTTTTTTCTAAAAAAGAGTCCTCAGCGAAAAGTTTCGAAAAAAAATCCCCTTTTTGAAATGAAATCCTGAAAATAAAGGTCCTGAAAGAAAAAGTCCTAAAAATAAGTGAAGTCCTGAAAAAGAATCCTCGAAGAAAGGTCTTTTAAAAATGCCCTTAAAAATTTCTGAAAGCATTGTCCTGAAGTACCAAAAAGGCTAAAAGAACAAAAACCTGTTAAGGTAAATATTCAGAAATGCGAAATTTTACCAAAAGCACACACAGACACACACACACACACAGACACAAATTTTTTTTTTCCAGAAATTGTTGAAATGGCATCTGGGGACCCCAAAACGGATATTTCCGTAAAAAAATTTTTGAAAAAAAAATCACGATCACAATACTTTCTCGTACTTCGTAACGGAGAAATTAGAAAACGATAATAGTTTATTATTATGTTAATAATAATTGTAGAGAATGGTAAAATGAACAATTTATAAAGAATACCTTTAGTTTTTGAGTAAACTGAGTTTTAAATTTGAATTATAATTTTTTAATCTTTCATAATTTTGACGTTTTAAACGTCAGTTTCATCCGAGTCTACAAAACGCTCGATATACATTTAAAATATGATTTAAATTGAAAATAAACCATGAGAGCGTAAATATAAATGATACCATCAAGTCGGAGAAAGTAACATGATGGCCACATCACCATTTTTTAATATCCCTTAAATTGTTCTCATTACAACATGATAGAAAAAATGATCCACAATAAATTAATTACAAGCTACAACAAACAAGCGCGGAAATTTCGTAACGTAAAAATTTAATTATCGTCAGAAGTCATGCCTACAATCTTTGATATAAACACGCCATCCTCAAGAGAGTAAATTGACTGAATACTAATAATGGAGGCACCCGGCGTGGCGTAAGCGCTCGAGTGAGATAGATTTAAGCCTGGATAGATAATTAAGAAGCTATTTGTTAACGCTCGAGTGTGATAGATTCATCTAGGAGATTGTGGCCCGGTTTATCCACCCTCATCTGCATATTTCCACCGACAATAACAATCTGAATTACATTTTCTTGTACACAAGTGAGAATCATGAACTTTGTAATTAATAATAATTTTACATCAGTTTTGAATAACAAAAGTTTACTCTTAAAACAAAACTTGTTTATTTGTTTATTTTAATAAAATGAACATACAAAAAAATGTTTTCAACAAAACAATGCAAAAAAGTCCTATATTGCGTTTACTGCAGTTAATATTAAAAAAAAGTTGTCCTTGATCTGACCTTGCTAACGCCATTCTCAGTGACACAAATAGCCCCACTGACTGCGCCTTCTCAAACCTTAAAACTTTTGTCTCAAACGCTGATTTCTAAAATGCATTTTTCATGAAATATTCAACTGCACATGAAGAAGATGGTTTAATAAAAAAATGGTGATGTGGCTAGCATGTTACTTTCTCCGATTTGACGATTAGACCAAAACCTTGAAAATTCTGGCAAAACATTAAAAAATCCAAAAATCGAAAACTATGGCCTAAACGTAAAAGAAACGCAAACTAAAACATCGAAAATTTCAACAAACACATCGAAAATGTTGTCCAAAATAAAGATTATTTAGGCAAAAAAATTAAAAATTTGGAATAAATTGAGGCGAAAACCAGGTAAAGATCTAAAATATGGACCAAAAAAATGCAGACCAAAATATTGCAAATTCAAGTAAAAGAAAAAATATTTAGCTAGCCCCTAAAATAATTGTTTGGCTCAAAATAAGTTTCCGACAAGAAACTCGAAAATAATGCAAAAAAAAAAATAAAAAACAATAATTCAGGTTAAAAATCCAAAGTAAAGGGCAAAAATCAAAAACCGACCAAATAACTCGAAAATACCGGCAAAAAAATCGCCCATAAAAATTAATAATTCAGATTAGAAAATTTAAAATACGAGTATAACATAAAAAAGCTAAAACAATTAGGACCTAAATATCAAAAATGCGGACCAAAAAATCGAAACTTTTAACACTCAACCTAATTTTTTACGCCAAAATAAAGAATATTTAGGTAAAAATCAAAAATTTGGAATAGAAAACGAAGTTACAGGCCAGAGATCCAAAAATCCAGATAAAAAATTCAAGTAAAGGAAAAATAGTTTGCCGTTTTCACCTTCAAAATGACCCTGTAGCTCAGAGCAAGTTTCTGAACAGAAACTCAAATTGAAAATAAAAAAATCTAAAATATGGGCCAAGAAAACAAAAAATTACTGAAAATTTGGGACAAAAAATTAAAAAAAGCAGGCCAAAATAAAGAATATTCAGGCCAAAATTCAAAACTTTGAAAAAAGAAGAAATTACAGGCCAGAGATCTAAAAATGCAGATAAAAAAATTCTAGCAAAGAAAAAATAGTTTGCCATTTTCACCCTTAAAATAACCCTGTAGCTCAAAGTAAGTTTCCGAATAGAAATTAAAATTGAAAATTGAAAAATTTATAACATAGGACAAAAAAAACAAAATTTAGACTAAATACCGAAAATTTGGGGCTAAAATAAAAAATACAGATTAAAAAATCGAAAATCTTAATAAACAAATAGAAAATTTCAGCCAAATAAAGAAATCTTAGGACAGAAGATCAAAAATTTGGACCAAAAAATCGAAAATACAGGCCAAAATTTAACAATTGTGGCCAAAAGATCGAAAACACGGGCCTAAAAATAAAAAAATGCAGGCCAAAAAGTAAAAAAATCGAAAATCTTAATAAACAAATCAAAAATTTTGGCCAAATAAACAAATCTTAGGACATCAAAAATCCAAAATACAAATCAAAATTCAACAATTGTGGCAAAAAATCGAAAATTAAGACTAAACATCGAAAGCACGAGTTTAAAAATCAAAATACTGACCAAAAAAGTCGAAAATTTCAACAGATCATTTTAAAATTGGGACCAACATAAAGAATGTTTATGAAAAAAAAAATCAAGAATTTAAAGGAAAAATATCGAAGAAACAGGCAAAAAATATAAAATACGAGCACAAAAATTCTGGTCACGAAATAATTTGCCACAAAAATAACACAAGCTCGAATTAAGATACGATCCGAAACTCTAAAATAATGGCAAAAAAAAAAATAAAAAAATGGTGTTACTTTTTCCGATTTGATGGTATTGTTCTTTATTTACACTTTCATGGTTTATTTTCAATTGAAATCACATTTTAAATGTGCATAGAGCGTTTAGTAAAATCGGATGAAACTGACGTTTAAAACGTCAAAATTATGAAAGATGGAAATAACAAATTATACTTTAAATTCTAATAGTCAATTTACTTAAAAATCAAAGAGATTTCGAAAAATACTTATTCTGTATAAGTTGTTCATTTTGGCATTTTCTACAATTATTATTAAAATACATTTGCTGTAAGTATTATCGTTTCATAATTTTAAACCAAAAATTACAAAAAAAATTAATTGCTATTATTTTTCAAAAACCATACGTTCCACGAAAAATATTTTTAAGCAAAAGATGTTCATTTCTTTGCTTTCTTCGAGATTTGTTTCACCTACTTCCGGTGTACCAAATTTTACCAAAAGCTTTTCAGTTCTTCGGATTATCAAATAAGACCTATTTTAAAAGTTTCATATCAATTGCTCTATTAGTTTTTGAGATACAGCGCACACAGACAGACACACACACACACACACACACACACACACACACACACACAGAGACACACACACACACACACAGACAGACACACACACACACACACACACAGACACAAACAAATATTTTTTTCCAGAAATTGTTGAAATGGCATGTAGGGACCCCAAAACGGATATTTCCGTTAAAAAAATTTTTGGAAAAAAAATCACGATCACAATACTTTCTCGTACTTCGTAACGGAGAAAGTAAAAATGCAGTTAATATTTAAAAGAAACATTGACCTAGGTCTCACCTTGCTGACGCTATTCTCAGTGACTGTGCCTTCTCAAACCTTAAAACATTTGTCTCAAACGCTTTTTTATAAAATGCATTTTTCATGAAATATTCAGCTGCACCTTAAGAAGATGGTTTAATAAAAAAATGCAGTTAATATTTAAAAGAAAAGTTGACCTTGGTCTCACCTTGCTGACGCTATTCTCAGTGACTGTGCCTTCTCAAACCTTAAAACTGTTGTCTCAAACGCTTTTTTATAAAATGCATTTTTCATGAAATATTCAGCTGCACCTGAAGAAGATGGTTTAATAAAAGAATGCAGTTAATATTTAAAAGAGAAGTTAACCGTGGTCTCACCTTGCTGACGCTATTCTCAGTGACTGTGCCTTCTCAAACCTTAAAACTTTTGTCTCAAACGCTCTTTTCTAAAATGCATTTTTCGTGAAATATTCAGCTGCACCCGAAGAAGATGGTTTAACAAAAAAATGCAGTTCAAATTTAAAAGAAAAATTGACCTTGGTCTCACCTTGCTGACGCTATTCTCAGTGACACAAGTACCGCCACTGACTGCACCTTCTCAAACCTTAAAACTTTTGTCTCAAACGTTGTTTTCTAAAATGCATTGTTCATGAAATATTCAGCTGCACCCGAAGAAGATGGTTTAATAAAAAAATGCAGTTCAAATTTAAAAGAAAAGTTGACCTTGGTCTCACCTTGATGACGCTATTCTCAGTGACCCAAATACCGCCACTGACTGCACCTTCTCAAACCTTAAAACGCTGTTTTTTAAAATGCATTTTTCATGAAATATTCAGCTGCACCCGAAGAAGATGGTTTAATAAAAAAATGCAGTTAATATTTAAAAGAAAAGTTGACCTTGGTCTCACCTTGCTGACGTTATTCTCAGTGACCCAAATACCGTCACTGACTCCATCTTCTCAAACCTTAAAACTTTTGTCTCAAACGCTTTTTTATGTTGAAAGTTGAAGTTGAAGTCGAATGCTGGTGCCTAGTGAGCGATATAAATTCTGTAGACTGGGTTGCCTACGTATAGATCATGTTGAATCATTAATCACTTTTGTAAGTTATTATAAATCACACATATCTGATATACAAAGAACCACTATTTCAAATTTATAAACAAATCTTAAATTATCCTCCGTATTACCGACAAACTGCAGACTGGTTTTGTACTATTAGTCCTCATCACTGCAGTAATGGTCAGATGATGGGGATTCTGCATATTTTTGGCGCTTGAGGCGAGTGACGGTAAAACGTTTAATCAGCAAGTTTAATCAAACGAATGTTGTTTCCTGTACAGTTCTATAGAATTCCAACTTTACAATTGTGTGATAAAAATGATGGCATCGATTGCAACGAGTGTGATATTTTAAAAATTCACATTTCAGCATTAGGACCTGTTGCCTTTCGTAATAAAATAATGAAATTTTCTTTCTTTTTTCGCTTTCCTCCATTCTCTGATATTCCCTCCAGTTTTCGATCCGATCAAAGCCCTCTTTATAAATTCATGATACCATAACCGAAACTCTGCGATAAATAAATATTTGAGTTTTAGGTAATACGTATACTCTCTCGCTTTCTCTCACTCTCTCCTCATATACCTATCTCTCTCGCTCTCTAAATATATGTATTTAGACCAGGTAATCTTTTTAATCATAAGAAAACAAAAATTAATACTGCAATGGTTGCGACATGAAGGGGATATTGGAATAACTGGCTGGAGGAAGAGAGGAAAATATGCGGATATTAATGAAATGGATAAGAAATAATTTGTGATAAGTCTAAAGAAATAGAAGAGAAACACATTTAAAAAATTGAAGAATGATTTTAATCTTAAACTACAAAAATAGGAAAGTGGGAGAAACAAGTTACTAAAGAATATCCAAGCTAGATATCGTAGAGGATAACAGAGAGATGAAGAAAATGGGAAACAACGTTATTATAAGTGGGTTAGAGGACGAATGGCAAGTAGCAGAAGTACTGGCAATCCTAACGTCAACACTGAAGATAACGGCGAAATTGGGAAATAAAAGCCAGTGCTGAATAAATTGCATAATCTAGAGGAAAAATAAGGTTATTGGCAAATTTCGATGAGCTCTCTGCCATCATCGTCTGCTGTGCTGATTAAGTTGCATAATCTAGAACATATAATTTTTTCGATAAGCTCTCTGCCATCTTCGCCTGTTGTTTTTGCTTGTGGAGAACAAAAAAAAATTACTCACCATGCGAGGAAAGAAAGAGACGAAGAAAAATATTATGGTAAGACATGCATCGATGTTTAATAGAGAAACTGGAACAAGGACTGGGAGTTTCTTGAGAAAGAGCTTTGTAAATAGATCAAAAATCGTAAAAATGTGGTTATAAGAAGGGTGTCAAGGGGGGCAGAAGAGGGAGATAAGAAGAAAAGGACTAAGAGAAATAAGAAATCTAAGCATTTTTTAATTATGCGAGATTCAGGAATTGAAATCTTAATTCAAAGTTGAAAGGTTGAGAAGAAAATAAATTACTTAAATTAATTAACCCATTAAATTAATAAAATATGTATAGAATAGACTCATCTATGAATGCAATTCTCTACTGGAAATAAAGAAATTATTATTATTATAAATTAAAAGAAAGAGAATGCAATGCCAGATTGAGGTTCTCTCTCTAGAATTGCTTGTTAAAATGCATCTTGAAAGCCGTATAACGCTTCGAACTTTCTGACCCTTCTCGGGGAATCAAAGGGAATGGCCAGCTGATTGATAGTAGAAAAGATGCTTAGAAGGAAATGTTCACGTTCTTTACGGAAAAATATAAGGGGTAGAGCTAAAGGTGGTATTATGTATAACCGAAGTACGAGCTCAACGAATCGGAAGAAGACATCTAGATGGAAGGAGTAGTACGACATTTGACAAAGGAAAAGATATTTGGAGAATTGTATTGGTGCATAATCAACAAAGAGGAAAAGATATAATAAACTATACAGATGGAATATGGCAAGAAATAGAGAATGAGGAAAATCTGATTCACTGGAAAGTATGGATAGAAAATAAAATATCAAAAATGCGCTGGAATGAGAATATCCGAGTGGATACAGTGAATCGAAGAACATGGGTTGAAAATATTAAATGGGAATACAGAGGGTGACAGGGAAAGAGAGATAACATACGTAGGCCCGAAAGGTAAATCAATTATAGCCTACATCAGAGTGGTTAAAAAATAAGAAGACGTGCAGAATTAAGGGTAAAAAATTAAAGGTCCGGCTCCGATAACTTTCTAGTTACAGTCCAACTAGATGAATTATCAAAGAATACATTGCACTTTCCAATTACATTTCAACTAAGGATAACAGATGAATTACAAAAGAAGATATTGCATGAAAGATATTGTTGGTCTGACAAAGGAAAAAAGAGCATATGCCGATAAAATTACAGATATAAACTTTTAAGAAGTAATTATGGAGCGAATTGTGCATTGGAATATAAAAAGGACTGTTAGGAAATCCTGGTTTAATCACAAGTACAGGGAAATAAGGAATTTTTAAGAAGAATAGTCCTAAAATAGTGAGAAGAAAACGATAGTAAGGAAGTGATGATGAATGCAAGAATTCACTTTTATGAAATATGCGCTGGTAAAAGAGAGAAATGAAGAAAGTTGGAGAGTTTAATGAAACGATTTGCAGTTTTGGAATAAAAATAGGCATCAGAACGTATTAGACGTACCGAAGGGACAACAAAGTATGAAAGACATATACAGGGCATTTTTTTAACTAGGCCTCATAGGGGTTTACATAGGAAAATCATTACCTCGTGTTAATAGTTTTTCTGTCGTATAAGAGTAACAGAAAACAGTTAAGGTAAACATCCACCCACGTCTGGTTTCATAAATTTTCTAAAGCTTTTCACTTGTTCAAATTGTCAAATAAAGCTTGGAGTTTGATAATTCAAACCTGTATCAGTACAGACACACAGACATTTTTCAGAAATGGTCTCGAGGACCTCAAAATGGGTATTTCCGTTGAATTCTTTAATTCGAAAAATAAAGCAAAAACAATACTTTCTCGTACTTTGTATAGAAAAGTAGAAACTCTTAAAGGGAGTGCGATTTTGTGTTTAAGCATAATTAGCAGTGCTGCCTTAGTTGCTGTTGACCTCCCTAGTAACACAATAAAGTAGCCACAAAATTTTGTTTCAGAGTTGGCCATGCCCGAGAGAGAGAGAAACATAGCAGTCATGTCTGAGATTAATTCATTTTTTTTAAATCTAATTCAATTGAACTAATCTAGTCTCATGATAATAGGCGACATACCTCATTTATCTCAGTCAACTCTGAAACAAAATTTTGTGGCTCACACGATATAATAAGTCTAAGGAAATATTTGTTGCAAATGAATTAATTTACACAAACAAATAAAAAATAACGTCGCTACGTTTTCGCTACTGTTATACACCTGTGCAACCCTCGTTGATGTTTAACTGGTTGGATTGTAGGATAGTGCCCACCCACCACCCTTTAAATAAACCTTAACTGAAGCTACAAAACCATGTTCGTATAATCAAATTTCTTTGTAAATTCATTAGTGATGTTGGAGGTTTAACAACAGCCAAAACGGGTTTTTAATTGAAGTAAAATTTAATTCGGACGGTGGTGGGTGGACCCTATTCTACAATCCAATCCGTTGAATGGAGGGTGGTGGACAGTGTTACTGCAAATGAAATAATTTACAGAAACAAATTAATAAATAACGTTTCTATGCAATCTTTAGCCCCACGCGTCTCGAGTGCTCGGTCATACTGTACAAGCGTTTGGGATCCGCACCACAACCTCACGCTTTGTGATAACGCAAATCCGCAAAATATATATTGTAATATTTCCTTTATATTTTGTACAAATATTGCCGAAAAATATAGCATGATATTTCCTCAACACTTGTTTTACAAATAATTCAAAAATATATATATAGTAATATTTCCTCAATATTTTATACATATATTGCTAAAATACATAAAAATGTCATAATCAATATCACAGAAATATGTGTTTTTCAATTTTTAAGAAATATTTTGAGCTACTAGGGCTTTTTTTAAATATCACCAAAAAATTTATATAAATGGTTACGATAACAATTAATATTCTTTTTTGTTAATAAACGTATTTGGTAAACTCTTTGATTTTCGTGAAAAAAATTGAAATTAAAAACTTTGACTTTTTGGTCTATAATTATGAAATGATTTAAAATCAAAATTATTTAAACAAAAAATGCCAAAATGAACAACTTATAAAAATTTAGTTTCTTTTTCGAAAACGTAGATTCTTATGCACCTCATCAGAAAAATCCTCAATATCATCAAGTCCGAGAAAGTAAGATTATTTTTCTTCGTTTTAAATAGCCCTTTGCAACTTAATTTTGACCCACCTATCATCGCAGTTTTTTTTAAATTAATTACTCTGTATATTTTTACATTTTCAAATAGACACCTTTTCAACAATTACAATGATGTAAAGTTTGGTGAGTGCACGATTTGTGATTTTGTAAATTTTAAATAAAATAAATTCTATATTGAGTTCATTTTGTTATGCAATTCGTTTTATTTATTTATTATGTTACATATTTATTTATTATATATTCATTATTCATTGTTTATGTATTTATTTGTTAGGTTATATATCCGGGCATATCAAAAATAACTAAAACGTTACTTAGTGCTTGCAATGAATTTTCACGAAAAATCGCAATAAAATAAATTCGGGCAATTTCGGGCAGGTAAATTTTGAGAAATCCATTAAAATACATATAAACTCGTCATATAAGTTTAATAACAAAGCGGTGGCACGCGGTGCTAATTTTGTAGTACTCACTTTGTCTAAAATTCGATTTGCAGAAAAGATGTTACAATGTTTATTTGTTTACTGTGGATGTTATTCGTTTTAATAAATTGAAAAAGGGCTTAAATTACTCTTAAAAGTCCCATCCATACCGCATTTTGATGAAAACTTCGCAACAGTTACCCCAAATCACACTACTCACGTGAACATCTATTCGAAATAATGATTTAGTTCTTGTAAGAAGTTGACTGGTGACTTCCGAGATGCGGGAAACAAAAACATGTGCCTAAAATGCACTCTAAGCGCTATATTAGTGTGCACTGATTCCTTCTTGATGTGATATAATGGAACTAAACTTAAAAGGAGCGATTTTTTTTCTTCTTCAATGGCCAGGTTTTCATGTGCTGTGGCCCACTGTGCGGCGTCTAAAACAATGTGGGCTGGCAATATGATTATTCTTTTATTGTCATGGCGCTACAGTTTATATAATATTAACCCATACTTTGTCTTTATCTAAATAAACACAAATGAATGAAATTCCACGTCGCCTGAATTACTTTTAAACTTCCCGTCTGCGTCCCCCTTTTTGTCCCAGCCCTGTATTGTAATTTAATAATACCGAACGTATAAGTTCAAAACATTGGAGGCGTGCTGTGTTTATTTTCTTTATTGGATTTTGTCCCATTGTAAGGACAACAAAAAAAAATACATATAGGGAAAAGGCAGCCGTACTTCGTTATTTCGCCTTTCGTCTTTCTAAATAATATATTTCGGATGTGTCTGTGCGGTCGTATTGTTTGATAGAATGGACTACAGAAATTACTTTATTTTCTTCCTTTTCTCATATAAGACGTCTAGCGTCGAATGATATATTGATATTGTCTAAAATTGCAATTGGAAGCAATAATTTAACCACTGGTGCCTTTTGAATCTTCTTAGGTAAGGCACGTCTAGGGTTGAATGATGTATTGTTTAAAATTGCGATTTTTAATTTAGCCTTTTGATCTTCTTAGATAAGGCAATAAGCAAAGAAACGATTTATGTGATCCATTTTTATATTTTTTTTACGAATTATGAAGGCTACAACCGTTACTTCGTATATAAACAGAATTGATCAACACACTAAATATCGTTTCCCCATCAGAACACCTACAGACTGTTTTCGAACTTTTAGTTGCTGCTAGGGAAACGGAAATTACTATTGGAATATAAATATTAAAAACACCGTTAAAGGTAGAAATGCCAATGTGGCGGAATCTATTGCCTAATTGTTGTACTAAACCCAATCTGAATTAATAAAATTCACTATTACCTATACTAACATTCTGCTACAAATTATCTGATTGTCGCAAAATGCGTTATAAGGAAGTTAACTAAATGATTTTTTCAATTCAGTAATACTTCTTCTTAATCGTCATCAAGATTTATCGAATACAGTACTCGCTCTTTTAGAGTATTTTTATTGCTGTTCTTATTGTTACAGTAAAATTTTTAGTGCCTTAAAACGTATTATTGTCCACTGCCACATAAATCCTTAAGAGGGCTCTGCATGTAATACCGGCAGCATTATTATAATGTGCACCTGTTTTTTCTTAAATTTTTCAATAAAGATTAATTTCTTACGGTTAATTTCAATACAATAAGTAAAATGAAACTTAATGGGAACTTAAGTTCTGTAGATTAACAAGTGTAGCTTATATGCTTAATATTTCGGAGGTAAATGTTGCGAGATAAATTTCTTTGAAGAATATTCCTCATTTTAAGTTTGCTGTGTCATAATGAAAACGTCTACCAATCCAATTTCTCTATCTTCCGCCCAGAATCCCCACAGCGTTAAGCCTTTGTCTGGCAAATCGGTTTGTTTATGAACAGCCAAGTGTAATGAGAGTTCCGTTCTCACTCCAGTTACACTATTTCTGGTCCAGTTTCCTAATTCAATTGTCGGTTAATCGCGAAACTACAAAAGAACTGAAAACCGGGTGTTTAGCTGATAAACGAAATTTTAAAATAAAGCGTAACCAGCGGGAAAAGTAGTCGTGAATTTTAAATATTTAGATTTTAAACTTTTTTTGTTGCTTCCTTTATTTATTTTACAGATATGTTAGATGTATTCATTTATAGTATTTTATACAACGTGTGGCTAAACAAGTGCTTTATTTTACGCGTGAGCCGTTTAGAGTACGAGCGATAGCGAGTACTCTAAAGCTCACGAGTAAAATAAAGCACTGTTTAGCCACCAGTTGTATACATAATTTTTTGCAACACCATATTCCTAAGTTGAATTTCTCTATCTCGGGCCTTGAAATGTCGCTAGCGAACGCTGCGATTATAAATTTAGATTTAATCGAGTGTGTAGGAACGTCAAAATCTATGTTGGCACGGAAACAATATACACGCCATAGTCGGCTTTTTATGTCAAACTTGTCTCTGTGTCAAACTATTTCTAATTTAATTTGTTCAGTTCAGTTCAGTTCAATGAGTGAAAACTTGATTAGTAGCGATGAAGAAATGTGCGGAACTCCACCGGAGTTAAGAGAAGCGGCGGAAACGGCGAGTTTCGAGTTGTTGCCCTCAAAATCTCGTAAGATTTATATATAGTTACTTTTTAATTTCATAGTTACTTTTTTATTTCATAGTTATTTTTTTATTGCATAGTTATTTTGCACTATGAAAAAATGATATATTTTAGAGGCTGAAAACTATCAAATAATGACAACTTAAGGATATGGTGTTGCAAAAAAATATTTCTTACAAAGAATTCCATTGTAGTGATTGCTAGAATGAATTAATTTAATATGTGTCGTTAAACGTTATATTTTTTATGAAATATATTAACTTTGGATCAATAAAATTACAGTTCACAGACTAACCAGTCGAGCAGATTCTCACTCCTGAATCACAGGTTCTAACGTTATTAGTGATATATTTTTAAAATTCACAATTATGTTAAATAAATAGTTATACAAGACTTTATAGCTTAAAATTAATTATTACTCTTATTAATTACAAAAATTGTTATACGTAAAAAATGGCGCCCAACGTGGGACCCTAATACACGCGCATTTCCTGCTGGGGCGTCACATTAATTTAAAAGTAAACCGCCCGGAGAAACAAAATTGAACTATAAAAATATATCATTATAGCCATTAACGTTAACTACCCAATTCTTTTTATTCGAAAATAACTTTATTGGTGGTATAAACAGATAACTTGCATTATCCACGATATTTGATCGATCCGTCTCTCTAATACATTTTTAATTATTATAATTGTTTTATGATGACGATTTTTTCCAAACTCTATTTTTAGGACGTTCGCCTCTAAGAACCGACATATCTTCCTCTCTATGTTTCCAAAAAAAAAGGCGACATGATTTATGGCGCGTCCATCTATTTACGATTCGGAAGGACGATAATAATATATTTAAAAAAAAAACGTCATTAGTTTTCCTCTATCCTCGTTTTTTTTTACTCCTCTCCGGAAAATCGGCCGTGCATTTTCCCACACCCATTCGAGGTAATCGAATAACTCTGCAAATATTGCTGCCGGTGACATTGTCGGCGGCGCCTTTTTCCCATTTTCCTAAAGCCGTAAATCCAGCAATGGCGAATACGAACAACAAACGGCGTTAAAATATTTTTAGCGCCGTATTTTAGGGGGAGGCGACGCCTTGCAGATAAATTTTTTTGTGTTTTTATAAATCATACCGTGATGACAATAACGGTGGGTGCCTTCAAGTGCACACAAAATCGTATTAAATAAATCGATTGGTTCGGCGATGTTTATTTATTTACGGGATACACCTATTATATAAGATAATAATAAGAATAAACGGAATTGTGAAAGAAATATACAATATAATTAATATTTTCACATCACGGTATATATTTTTGAGTTCGATCTGTTCGAAAAATGAAGCGTTTTCAGCAACTAATAAAAAATTTGCAATATTATTTTTCACAAGGTTACATAAAGGATGCATGTTGGTTTCTAAAGAGTTATATTTTTATAAGTATTTCCAATAATGTGTAATTTAGTGTTAAAAAGGGTGATGTGGCCATCATATAACTTTCTCCGATTTTTTGGCCACCAATGTAGCGTAATTGTATGTAGTTACTACTTTATTTGTCTCCAATTTATTAAAGGTTTTTGTACAAGAAGAATTAGCGTGTATTCAGAAGTAATATTTCTTTGTCTAGTTGTTTATTTTCCTCTCCATAGTAACCGAACGTCACGGGTACCCGTGATCCTCATTTTCGTTTTCTTATTCCGGTCCAGGCAGTCACCACAGTATCATAGTCATTTATTTTTCAAAACGGATGTTTCCATTAAAAAAAAATACTATCACCGTACATTCTCGAGCATCTTAACGGAGAAAGTAACAATTAAAAATTATAGAATGTATTCTAAATATTTATGGCTATGAGCCAATAGACATGTCGCTAGTTGCTTCAGATTCAATCTGAAAACTAAAGAGTAGCGAAAAAATCAGTGGTTATCTTATAACTTTCTCCGGACTGATGGTGTAAAAATGATTTTCCTGATATTCTTCGTACCATAATTCGTAAAATACATTTTGCAGAAATCATTTTTTATAAGAATTATAATTTTAAAAGAAAATGCCAAAAAAAAAATAGAAACAACCGAGAAGATTGTATTCTTTCGAAACCATCTTTGTTTCTGAAAATTTTTACGCAAGCAATGAATGTTTAAAAAAAAATTATTTGGGTAGTGGAAGCGTCGAGTGAAAAAATCCCGAAAATAAAAATATGCATAATAAGAAATTAATAAAAATGTTTTAGAGTTTCAAAATCAGTTTGGGTTTTAAAGACACACCAAATTTGAATTGAGTTATAGATTTTAAATAAAACAGTTTCTTTGTTAACATCGCACTTTATTTTTTAGTGACTCGAGTTTCAATCTTTTTAGTGACGTAAGCTAACTTTAAAAATAATGTGTGATATTAACAAAGAAACTGTTTTATTTAAAGTTCCAAAATGTATCAAAATTTCGAGGTTCTCATTTGATTTCGAAGCAAATTTAAATGCCATAGATTGCTCGATTGATCGATGCTGAATACGTTTTTTTTTTTGTTTTTTGTTTTTTTGATGCGAGAAGAGAAACTCTTTTATAGAGTCCCCTGTAGTGGGGTGGTGTTGAACTCCTCCCCCTGAAAGGCGCGGAGTGTACCAACTAAAAACTCTCCTTGATTCATAAAACACCTCTGTAATTACCAAAATTACGATCCGAGCCTTCACCTCACAAATAATAATATCAAGTTTAAATTACTGCACAACATTTAATCATTGAAGCAAAAATAAAACCAAAACCTCAACGTTGACCATCGTTGAATAATTTTCGCGAAACGCAAGACCGAATAATTCATTCCAGCAAAACCAATAGAGAATTCATTTCTTTTATGAGGTCAACATAATAAATAACACCACAAAGAGCATTCAATAATCAACAAAAACAATTTAAATCAGAAACAACGTGTTTTCTTATACACCGAATGAAAGTGACGTTTAAAACGTCAAAATTATGAAAGGTGGAAAAAAAAAACTCAGTTTACTCAAAAACTAAAGTGATTTCGAAAAAAACTTATTCTTTATAAGTTGTTTATTTTAGCATTCTCTACAATTATTATTAACATAAATTTGCTATAACTATTATCGTTATATAATTATAAATTAAAAATTAAAAAAAAAGTCATAAATTTTTTTCTAGAATAAAAATGATTTTATCAAAAATGTTTTCAAGCAAAAGATATTTATTTCTTTGTTGTCTTCAAAGTTTGTTTAAATGTTTTTCTGATATTTTTCATATTTAAGAAAATATTGGCAAAAAACAAAAAACAGTTAAGGTAAACGCCCACTTCCGGTGTACGAAATTTTACCAAATGCTTTTCAGTTCTTCAGATTATCAGATAAGACGGATGTTCAAAGTTTCATATCAATTGCTCTATTAGTTTTTGAGATACAGCGCGCACAGACAGACACACACACGCACACACACACACACACACACACACACAGACACACACACAGACACAATTTTTTTTTTCCAGAAATTGTTGAAATGGCATCAAGGGACCCCAAAACGGATATTTCCTTAAAAAAAAATTTGAAAAAAAAATCACGATCACAATACTTTCTCGTACTTCGTAACGGATAAAGTAAAAATAATTAGACTTATGGAAGAAAAAAGGATTAAATGCCTCAATTAAATTATGCAAAAATTAAAAATTAAACAGCGAAGGTTCTGATCTTTAGAAAAAAAAAGATTTTTGAAAATACCCCAATTTTCAAGTGAGTTATGAATGTTCAAAAATTTTGATTTGTGTTATAGGAGTTGAGGTGAAAAAGATCCATAAACATATGAAATTAAATTATGCAAAAATTAGAAGAAGGTTACATTCTTTCGAAACCCTTTTTGTTTTGGAAAATACACCAATGTTTAAGTAAGCAATGAATGTTCCAATTTGTTTTTATTTGAATCGTGGAAGCGTCGAGTGAAAATATATGGAACCCCAAAATCAAAATATGCATAACAATAAAAAATTAATAACAATGTTTCAAAATCAGTTTGGGTTTTGAAGATACAAATTTTAATTGAGTTATGAATGTTTAAAGAAAGTGATTTGAGTTATGGAAGAACACGAATTAATTATGCAAAAATTCTATTCGTTAGAAAAAAATATTCCAATTTTCAAGTGAGTTACGAATTTGTGTTGCGAAAGTTGAGGCAAAAAAATCTAAAAAAATATAGAATTGAATTATAAAAAAAATAACAGAAGGTCATATTCTTAAATAATTTGGGTTTTGAAGCTACAATAATTTTTAAGTTACTTATGCATGTTTAACACATTTTGATTTGAGTTGTGGGAGCGTAGAGTGAAAAACATCGAAAAATAAACGTAAATTTTGCAAACATTTGAAACAACCAAGAAGGATGGATATATTATTTCATAATCATTTTGGTTTTTGATAATATTCCAATTTTAAGTCTAGTTAAAAATATTATGTACCTATCTAGGAGATCAATACTAGGAAACTTGTCTTGAAATTAATTATTAATTTTTAATTTTTAATTATTATAATATTGAATTAACTAATTTTAAATCAATTTTGGAAAGACATTCTGAACAGTTTCAAGTATTTGGCTAAAGAAATGTGAATTTTATAAAGAAATTACTGAAAACAGTAAATTTTTGGCCATCAAAATTTACTTTCTAGAGGTGCCATTTTTGTTACTGTCAAGTTCAGATGATTTTCTTAACATAAATAAATAGGCACATTATTTAAGAATAATTTTTTCAAGTTTCAAGTATTTGTCTACAAAAATGTGTGTTTTATAGAGCAATTACTGAAAAATGTACATTTTTGGGCATCAAAATTTTGTTTCTGGCAAAACCATTTTTGTTACTGGTAACTTCAGATAGTTTTCTTAACACAGATAAAAACTCATATTATTTAAGAATTGTTTTTTTCAAGTTTTAAGTATTTGTCTAAAGAAATATTAATTTTTTGGAGCATTTTTGGGCATCAACATTTTGTTTCTAGAGCAGCCATTTTTATTGCTGTTAAGTTCTGATAATTTTCTTAGCACAAATAAAAACGTATAAATCGAGCGTTTTGTGGAGTCGGATGACGTTTAAAACGTCAAAATTTTGAAAGAACAAATTATGCTTTAAATTCTAATAGTCAGATTACTTAAAAACCAAAATGATTTCGTAAAAACTTATTTTTTATTAGTTGCTCATTTTGGCATTCTCTACAATTATTATTCACATAAGTTTTCTGTGCCTATTATCGCTTCATAGTTAAAATTTTTTTTTTTTTAAATAATAATAATGTTTTTTTCTCGAATAACAATGTTAACTCTTTTATTATCTTCAATATTTTTATGATTTTTTTATATTTAGAAAATTATTGAGAAAAAACAAAAAACAGTTTAGGTAAACACCGTACAGAATTTTACCAAAAGCTTTTCAGTTCTTCGGATTGTCAAATAAGATGGATGTTCAAAGTTTGATATCAATTGCTCTATTAGTTTTCGAGATACAGCGCGCACAGACACACATACCGACATACTGACACACACATACACATACACACACAGACTTTTTTTTCCCGAAATTGTTGAAATGTCATCTAGGGATCCAAAATGGATATTTCCGAAAAAAAAAAATTTGAAAAAAATTTCACATACGTCGTAATGGAGAAAGTAAAAATAGGTATTTTCAACATTAAATAAAATTTAAATAACCGCTGAAAATCTAAAATATTTTACTATGGAGACACAGATTGATTCTTAAGTAATAAGATCCTTTAAGCCAAGTTAGCTTTATCTGAAAGATAAAGGCGCAATTACGTATGAGCTGGACCCTTCCGCGAGATATTTTAGTTGGCGTAAAGTGACGCCCTAGCAGAATCTACTCATTGCGGGACGAACAGCCTTAAGCAAGAGATCATTGTTGTTGAGAAGACTAAATTTATTGAAATAATGTAATGTAATCATGTTCAGTTCTTTCATAATTGGTTTCTATTCTCCAGTAGCATGTTGAGACCCTTACTTGTATTATATGCACCGAAGATATTTCTTGTGCACCATTTCAACCCTATTCATGTTAATTTTTCGGGGTATAATAAACCAAATCTCTATGATGATTTCAGATGCTTGCTTGCTTGATCAACAAATCTTGTTTATCGAACATTTTTTTCGTGAAAATTAATGTAAACTTATTTAAAAAAAAAATGAGAATCTCAGATTAGAAATGAGTGTAAACGATGTGATTTACTATCTGGACGAAGCGGAAATTTGTATATATAGGCATATATACATATATAAATTTTGATAAAAACCTGAACGGTAATAAACAAAGCGCGAGTTAATGAGTGAGCTGCAACGAATTTGCTATCAGTATCCTGGATGTGTATGTGTGTGCATTTATAGAATGTGACATATCTAAATCTGAACCTGTATTTCACAGTGAAATATTGGATTAATTTCATAAGAGATTAATTTGAAATCGCTGCTGCTGCTGCTATTGCTGTCGCTGCTTTTACCGTAGCATTAGTTGCACAGCCATTTTCATTTCACATCACGCAGTATCGATTTCAGCAAACCCTTTTTACCCTCCCACCTATTCACGTGCAAAGTACAAACTACTATCGAAAATAACTTTGGAACAGGTAATTTTAAAGTGTGTAGCCTTTTTCCTTTCCTTACTTACAACAAATTATTTCAAGATGAATACAAGAGCTAGAGTAGAGTTTATTATGGACTCTTTGAGTCGAGCCACTCATGAGTTACCTGTCTCCAATTATGGATACTTAGTCGGTCCTGGAGTACATATTCTTCTTTTATTATCTTGCTTCACAACTTTTGTTGTTAATATGAACTAGTACGATATTTATTGATGATTTGATTTTCTATACTCTGGTGGACCAGTCTATTGGTTGCGGATCAGTTAGATCTAATATAGTTGTCTTTTTTTTCTCTCACGCTGATATAAAATGTCGCAACAAAATAGTTCCATATTAAATGGCTATTAATAAGCCAGGAATGGCCAAAATAATGCCTAAATGCTAATAATCTGAAGCTGATCGGGATCACCATCATGTGGAAGAGAATAATAGGTCTGAGTGGAAGAAAACATTGTGAACTCCACCTGCAAATCCTGTGTCTTAAATTTTTTGGGTGATTAACTTTAATTATATATTGTTTTGCACATATCATAGTAACAAGATATAAATTATAAATAAATAAATAGTTTAATATTCTTCATAATTAGTTATATTATAAGAAAAAGAGTCGTGTACAAAAAAATATTTAATTTGTTAGGCTAAAAGATTCTATTTGGCAAAATAACACATTAATGTCATATTATCATACGGTTGTATGTTTTATTGTTTCTATGAATATACATCTGTCTGTCTGTCTGTGGAACTAATTAACATTCACACATACAATTTTAAGCTTAAGCATTAGTGGAAAATGTGACGAAAGCTTTTGGAAAAAATTTAAAAACCGAAAGTGGGTGTCTACTTCAACAGCTTTTTGATTATTTCCACAAAAAAAAATTAATACATACTTTTGAAAAATGCGAAAAGTTACGTAATCTTCGAAAACTCCACACTATTAACAAATAACTTCTTTAACACATTCATTGCCGTTCACGCGATATCGCGTGTTGCGGCCCCTCACCAAACTTCCACTCACGCAATATCGCGTGGTCGTCGCCAACGAGTTTTTATGCGTGATAGTACAGCGGCCACAGTACGAAATTTAAATTTTCAGTTTGGTAATGAACGTGTTAAGCAATTCATTTCCTGACTAACCACTTGACGAATATTGAGAAAATTGATGACAGTAAGTAATCATTGTAGACAATAAATTATATCCGCCATTATTGACCAAATGCAGAGCCGTTTTGGACTATTAGTGTTGATTTGTGTAATACAGACAAATGACGAGGAATATTTCAACAGCTAGTGGCATGCGAATGCATAGTTATGGCGTTTATGGTGTTAAAAACGAAATGGTGTTAGTTTATAAATTATTCACGCCATCATATTTTCAAAGAGATTTTGAAACATTAAATTGTAAAAAATATTTAACAAATAGTAACAATAGTAATTAATTTGTGTACTTGTCAATTTAAATTAAATACAATATCGGAAGAGTTTAAATATATTTTAAAATAAAAAATGGTGATGTGGCCATCATGTTACTTTCTCCGACTTTATATTTACGTTTTCATGGGTTTATTTTCAATTGAACTCATATTTTAAATGTACATCGAGCGTTGCGTAAACTCGGATGAAACTGACGTTTAAAACGTCAAAATCATGAAATATGGAAAAATTATACTTCAAATACAAAAACTCCGTTTACTCAAAAACTAACGAGATTTCGAAAAAAACTTATTCTTTAGAAGTTGTTCATTTTGGCATTCTGTACAATTATTATTAACATAACATTTCTGTAACTATTATAGTTTTATAATTATAAACCAAAAATTAAAAAAAATAATAATAAATTTTTTTCTCGAATAAAAATGATTTTATGAAAAATGTTTTCAAGCAAAAGATGTTCATTTCTTTGTTGTCTTCAAAGTTTGTTTGAATGTTTTTGTGATATTTTTCATATTTAAGAAAATATTGGCAAAAAACAAAAAACAGTTGAGGTAAACGCCCACTTCCGGTATACGAAATTTTACCAAAAGCTTTTCAGTTCTTCAGATTATCAAATAACATGGATGTTCAAAGTTTCATATCAATTTCTTTATTAGTTTTTGAGATACAGCGCACACAGACAGACACACACACACACACACACACACACACACACACACACACACACACACACACACACACACACAGACACACACACAGACACACACACACACAGACACACACACACACACACACACACACACACACACACACACACACACACACAGACACAAATTTTTTTTTTCCAGAAATTGTTGAAATGGCATCTAGGGACCCCAAAACGGATATTTCCGTAAAAAAAAATTTTGAAAAAAAAATCACGATCACAATACTTTCTCGTACTTCGTAACGGAGAAAGTAAAAATGGTGATGTGGCCATCATGTTACTTTCTCCGACTTGATGGTATCATTTAAATTTACGCTTCCATCGTTTATTTTCAATTTAAATCATATTTTAAGTGTGCATCGAACGTTTCGTAGACTCGGATAAAACTGACGTTTAAAACGTCAAAATTATGAAACATGGAAAAATGTACTTCAAATTAAACAAACTTAGTTTACTCAAAAACTAAAGAGATTTCGAAAAGAACTTATTCTTTATAAATTGTTCATTTTGGCATTCTCTACAATTATTATTAATATAAATTTGCTGTAACTATTAGCGTTTCATAATTGTATACCAAAAATGAAAAAAAAATTAATAATTTTTTTTCTCGAATAACAATGATTTTATGAAAAACGTTTTCAAACAAAATAATTGAATTTCTTTATTGGCTTCAATATTTGTTAAAATGTTTTTGTGATATTTTTCATATTTAAGAAAATATTGGCAAAAAACAAAAAACAGTTTAGGTAAACACCCACTTCCGGTGTACGAAATTTTACCAAAAGCTTTTCATTTCTTCGGATTATCAAATAAAACTTATGTTCAAAGTTTCATATCAATTGGTCTATTCGTTTTTGGGATACAGCGCGCACAGACACACACACACACACACATACAGACACACACACACACACACACACACACACACAGACACACACACACACACACACACAGATACAATTTTTTTTTTCCAGAAATTGTTGAAATGGCATCTAGGGACCCCAAAACGGATATTTCCGTAAAAAAATTAAAAAAAAAAAAATCACGATCACAGTACTTTCTCGTACTTCGTAACGGAGAAAGTAAAAATGATGATGTGGCCATCATGTTACTTTCTCCGACTTCATGGTGTCATTTATATTTACGCTTTCGTGGTTAATTATCAATTAAAATCATATTTTAAATGTACATCGAGCATTGTGTAACCTCGGATGAAACTGACGTTTAAAACGTCAAAATTGTGAAAGATGAAAAAATTATACTTCAAATTCAAAAACTCAGTTTACTCAAAAACTAAAGGGATTTCGAAAGAAACTTATTCTTTATAAGTTATTCATTTTAGCATTCTCTACAATTATCATTAACATAAATTTGCTGTAACTATTATCGTTTTATAATTATAAACCAAAAATTTTAAAATAATAATAAATTTCTTTCTCGAATAAAAATGATTTTATGAAAAATGTTTTCAAGCAAAAGATGTTCATTTCTTTGTTGTCTTCAATGTTTGTTTAAATGTTTTTGTGATATTTTCATATTCAAGAAAATATTGGCAAAAAACAAAAAAAAAACAGTTAAGGTAAAGACCCACTTCCGGTGTACGAAATTTTACCAAAAGCTTTTCAGTTCTTCAGATTATCAAATAAGACGTATGTTCAAAGTTTCATATCAATTGCTCTATTAGTTTTTGAGATACAGCGCACACAGCAGACCCAAAACGGATATTTAAGTAAAAAAAAAAATTTGAAAAAAAATCACGATCACAATACTTTCTCGTACTTCGTAACGGAGAAAGTAAAAAAATGTAATAACATGAATCTAGATCAGTATGTATATAGTGCGTTAATGATGAAAGTAACAAATTCAAAATTCAGGTGATTAATTTCTGAAAAAAACGTTGATAAACATTTTCAACTGCGCATTTTTTGCACTAAACATTTTATATACAGGGTGTCCCACAAACAAATGCGGAAACAGGGTCATGTTTTTTAAATTCAACACTCGAATATTATCGTATTTTTTGGATTCGTCGGAAAATTTTAAATATTGAAAAAATTAATGATTACATTACAACAGTCTGAGGGAAAGTAAACAAGTTAAGCGTACAGTTTTTGATGACGACAGCGAAGAAAGAGAACTCTTTGTCAGTTTCATTAAGTGCTATCGTAACGGTTACGATTTATTTAAATAAAAAATGTATTTATCTGAGAAAGAACGAATTGCATTAGCTATGATGATTGGCTTTGGAGAGCGTACTCAATAAAAAGTGTGTAATTTATTTAATGAAACTCATCCTGATCGACCTCCAATTACTAGATCTACTGTTAGCAAAATTTAATAAAAATTTTTTGAACTCAGAATGGAACTCATCCTGATCGACCTTCAGTTACTAGATCTACTGTTAGCAAAATTTAATAAACATTTGCTGATTACGGTCACGTTAGAAATTTGCCTAAAGGAAGACCAGCAGAAGTATTTGATGATTTTAAACTGGACGTTCTGCTAGGAACTCACGATAACTCCTATGTAGCCGTTGGGAAAATCTCCAAGAACTGCAATTTATCATCAAGATCAGTTTCAAAAATACTTGGGGTAGCTAAGTATCAACCTTATAAGGTTCAAGTGATGCACGAATAATTAAAATACGATTACGATTTGGCCCTAAGAGAGCAATTTTGTGAGCAGATAGCGGAAATTAAAAAAAAGCCTTAATTTTAAATTTTTCTGACTAGACTCGTTTTGAATGGACACTTCAACAGACAAAACCGCAGGTATTGAGGAACTAAAAATCCTCATTGGACACGAGAATGTCACACACAGCATCCTCAAAAAATAAATGTGTGCGCAGTCATTGTAGAAAATTGAATTCTTGCACTATATTTTTTAAGGAACTTTGAACTTGCACTTTCTTTAGTTTGAACTAATCCCCGCTTTAGCTGTTTTGTTTCCTAATCCACAGGATGCAGATATCCCTCATAATGATAGATGGGGCACCTCCTCATTTTGCAATGGTTGTTGGAGAATTTCTGGATGTGACTTTTCCAAATAAATGAATTGGACAATGAGTTCCTATTGAGTGGCCTCAAAGATCACCAGATATAACCCTATCAGATATTTTCTTAAGTAGTTATTTGAAATTTAAAGTTTATGCGAACAGGCCAAATAATGATGAAATAAGTAATTATTTTCTTATTGTATTCTCTATTTCAGATCATCAATATTAATTTAAAAAAAAATATCAATATGAGTGTATAATTTTGTAATAAAATTTAATATACTATAATTGATAATAATGATTGTTCTAATTGTCCGCAATTCAGCTCTTAAGATTTTTGATTATGCTTTCCCTTGCGCTTTGCAATATTGTAGGTGTCATTAAAAAAAAAACAAAGTTTTATACGACAATTTTTAACAATTAAAATATTGAAGCATTAAATATGCGGTATGGTACGAAAAATTAAAATTTATATCATATAAATATTACTACTTACACAGCAGACAGTAACATTAAATTTAAGGACATGCATCATGTGCATTGTGCGAACATCGAAGGTCACTCTATGAACTTTAAGGGTGTGAGTGTGTTGTCCTCTAAATTCAATCACAAAAAGGGGCTTTTCTTGGAAATGTCCGAAATATAAAGTAAAGACAACGTCGTGAATTTTAAAACAGACACCGACAATCTCGGCACAATCCACTCGTACCTCCTGGTCACAGAATTCACTTAGATGAATCCGAATAGTTGCCACTACCACTATCTTACATCTTGTAAATGATCAGATTTTCAAATTAATTTTCGGCTCAACGTCTTTCAAATTAATTTCTGAAGCGTGAAAATAACCATCATTATATAATAAATAACAAGTTAGGTTTATTATGAATTTATATTAATATTTGACAAAACCTCACTTGTTATTATGTATTAAATAAACGTAATAAAACAGATAGTACGTAACCTTACAAACATTACAATAAAACTTTTTTTTTTTTGGCATAGGTTTGACCATTCAGCCACTAACGATAATCAATACAACTTATTCAAGCAAAGGCCAAAGAAAATTACAAACACAAGGATAATGAAGAAGATATTTTTCGCTGAAAAATATATATGAAAAAGATTGACACAAATTGAAAATTATTGAAATTCACTGAAAATTGTTTATCAATAATTTCCCATAACTATCCAGTAGTTTTAGAATTAATCACACTATAACTGCGCTTAGACATTCTCAATTTGTGCATTTCCTCGAGCGGGTAAAATAATATAAAAACAATTGCCACAAACTGTTAGATTTCAAAAATATACTCATAATTGATCGTTAATTATTTCCCATAAAAAATCTCAATACATCGCTTCACTAATTTTCGAATTCATCGCACTTAAAATGCTCTTTGTCATTCTCAATTCGCGAAATGATTCAAGCGGTAAAAAAATATGAAAACAATTGCCACAAACTATTTACTCAAAATTTACTTAGAATTCATTGTTAATTATTTCCCACATAAAAATCTCAAAACGCTCCTTTACTAGTTTTCGAATTAATTCGCGCTTTTCTTCGAGCAGATAAAAGAAAAATCAAGAAATTTACTTAGAATTGATTGTCGATTCATTCCCACAAAAAAAACCATCAGAACGCTCCTTCGCCAATTTTCAAATAAATCGCACTCAAACTGCGCTTAGACATATATAAATCGCGCTTTTTTCCGAGCGGATAAAAAATATAAAAACAATTGCCACAGGTTGATAGTTGAAATATAGGTCTATCTGGAAGATCTGGCAGGTGGGCTCTATCCTAAAATCCAACCAGTTCCATGTTTTGCTCATTGGTTTAAACCAACTGAACCTTCGTTGATGTTTAACTGTTTGGAGTGTAGGACATGGCCTAACCACCGCCGTCCAGATTACCCTTTACTTCAATTGTAAACCATGAACCCTTCAATGTCTCCAATAAAGCAGGTCATACTTTTAAACAAACCATTTGACTTCAACCCAAAACTAATTTACGAAATTATAAAACAGAAAAACACGATTGATTACTTGAATCCAGTAAACCCTCATAGACATTAAACCGTTTAAAAAGAAGGATAGGGCCCACCCACCGCTCTCCAAATTACTTTTTACTTCAACTAATTACCTCTTAGAAACATATTAGTGATTATTACCCGTCAATATCCCCAATAAAGTAAAATATTCTACTGTTACAACAATATAGTTGCAATTTACACAGAGGGTGGTGGATGAGCTCTATCTCACTCTTAAAACAGTTGTAAACCAACAAGGTTTCACAGGTGTGGAATCAGTTTTTAATTTTGTAAATTACTCAATTTATAACAATACTGTGCTACGGTTAACTATTTAGTTTATGGGATGGGGCCTTCCCACTGCCCCTAACTGATTAAATTGTGGGTTGGAGCCCTCCCACCGCCCTCCATATGTACGACTTACACCAACTTCAAAACCGGGTGAAGGGGTACCGAGTCTCATATAAAAGACCAACGAGGGTGTAAAACAATTATTAAAACATAGAAACATATTTATTTTTTCTTCGCAAATTGATTCATTTGTAATTTAATTCTGCAGTTTTCTGAATCAAATTGTATTCAATCAAACTCAAAAAAAGTCGAAACAATGATCCTCTATCCTACCCTTTAACTAATGCTTCTTACATGTACATTCATTGAATTTTTTTATTTTATTTGTAATAACTTAACCGAGAAAACATGATTTTAATGAAGAAAGTCCTACGTAAACCTCGGATTTAAAGTTAAAAATTGTAAAATCTGAACATTTTTCAATGAAATGGTGTTGTTTAGGTAAAGATTTAATGAGAATTTTGGCTAGTGGGTGGGCCTATTTGGCAATCAAACTATTTGAACATAAACGAATGTTTTGTAAATCTGCCAAATTTAATTTAAAAATAGTGTCTGGCTGATTTACAAGCAAATTCATTTGTAGAAAGCTTTGGGTCTGTTTCATTAGTTAGATCGTAGAATAGAGCATAATCACCACCCTTCCGATTAATTCTTACTTAATCAAAAACTCTCTTTCTTTCTAGTAATGAATTACATTCCAATTACGAAACATGTTTTTTTTTTCTTGCTTTAAACAACAAAATTTATAAAGACACTTGTGTGTTTTTTATTGGTTGGAAGGTGAAATGGGGCCAAGCACTACACCACAGAATTTCTATCTATATATTTTAAATTTGCTGGTGCTAATATAATTTTTTACATGATAATAACACCTTGAAATAAAGATATATGATTATTATTCTTATACAAAAAGCTTCCTACGATATGTTGATAGAATTAAAAATATTTAAAATCATTGCAAGTTATTGTTAATTTATTCGAAACTATCCACGAAATAGTTATTTATAGTAAAAGTGAGGAGGGCAAAGCTATCGTAGCCGAGTGGACGATGCATTTCAAGTGAACGAAAGCGGCCTTACTCTCGAGTGCTTTATTTGGTTTTGTTAGATACCTCCACAGAAAGTCTGTAACTTTGTATTCAAAATTTTAAATTAAAATAATTCACATGTTCGGAGATTTTTTGCCATGAAAAAACAAAAACAAAATAAAGAAAGTTTTGTAATGTCAATGTGCAAATTGTGGAAATTGTGAAAATGGATGATGATGAAGAATTATATGTTTCTGATGATGTCCTGGAAGGAAATGCCCCAAGGTATCAATTGTTGCCCAAAAAAATAAAAATCACGTTATCAGAAAAAAATGGAAAAATTTACACAATAACAGATTACGCGTGCAGTGAGCGAAAGTAAAATAAGCGAAAGAGAAACTTTCCATCACTGGTAGCTATTGATACAGACCCACTTTCTGGCGAGGTATCGAACATAAATTATTTGTTCAGCACAGCAACAAAGAAAATTTACTGACTTGTCTGGATTCGCTTCAACCGCGTCAGTAATCTGTCACTTTATAATCGATAAATGTGTAAAAGATCGGAAAAATCCGTTACTTCCGTTTCATGAATAAATATTGTTTTTATTCAAATTAAATCAATTACTAAAGTTGTGTTTTTAATCACTAGTGAATAAATATGAAAATATTAATATAAATAATAGCACGAAATAATTAATTTTGACAATTTCTTGAACATTTTTAACTTTTTTCAATATAAAAACCATTCAAGGTTGTTTAGAAAGGTGTAAGCTTAAGCTTAAAATAACTGAATTTCGCAAAAGAATAGTATATTGTACAACGAGCGTATAATGATGGATATTAATCACGAGAACTATGTTTGCGGAACGAGCCGTAGGCGAGTGGAGCAAATCGTTTGAGTGATTAATATCCATTATATGCGAGTTGTACACTATACTTTGTTTACGAAAATTAAAATCAAAATTTAAATCAAAATCAAAATAAAAAAAAAACAAAAATAAAATCGAAATTATAGTTGTGAAAAAAAATTAAAATCAGTATTAAATAGAGTAAACAAAATATTATCATAAATCGCGTTCTGGGAATTAAAGCGCGAATTAGCGTGTTTAATAAGCATATTAAACACGCAAATGCGTGAGTGTTAAATGTACCCCATTAATGCTGCCCATAGAATTAAATAATGCGCACATTATAACATTTTCGTGAACAAAATTATTTAAGAGACATAAAAATTTTAATATATAAATGCCATTGATAAAAACGTACTGTATGATTGAGCAGACAAATGATGGATATAAATGGATCCGATAGCCATGAAGAAAAATATTAAAACAACTAAACTTAATCGTGCCTGAATTATGCTAACCTGTCTCGATAATCATGAGTTCATTTCGTTTGCTCCCGCCTTTCCTTTTCCGCTATTTTCTTTTTTTTTTTTGATGGAGCGTTGTTCGTTTTGGATTTTATGATCGGCTATATACGGCCGGACAATGGCTGCCAACAGTAAAACGGGGCAATAAAACGTTGAGTTTATTTGCGGCGGTTGCGTTTAAGCCCCGCTTTTACTTACGTAATTGTTCACGTTAAACTTTTTTTCGCGTGTATGCATACATATCTATAAACATAAAACTGAATGCAATTACAATCGGCTATTTACGCGCTTCTTTCGAAATGTATCTCATATACAATTTTATTATGACAAAATTGAGTATAATTTAATTTTTTGTAAAATTATTGCACCTGCAAAACTACCATAACAAAAAATGTTTCTCAGACTTAATAATATAATAATAGATTATACAACGAGTCAATAATGATAGCTATAATTCCGGAGGATAAATTTACGACCTGAGCGCCGGGAAACGTCCGAGGATTGCAAATTGTATACGCTACTTTATAACCAACAATTAATAGACCCTGCCTTTTGATACATCTTAAAACAGCGACAACACGGAACGGTGAGAATGACTGCGTTTGAAAATCATAATGAAATCATAATTCCCTCTCGCCCATTAATCCCCACAGGAATGATGTATAGCATTATTTAGCCAAAATCAAGAGTGTAATACGCACTTTATACAATAGCTATTTATGTATGAAGTGCGAAAAATTATTTATTAGACGTGATGTCAAAAACTTTACTGAATTTCGACGTTTTTGGTAACAATATTTGCCACAGGGGGCGGTCCGTTGGTGTAGTGGGTAGAGGCGAGCGCTTGTGCCGGCTGCACCGCGGCCGTGTGGGTTCGATTCCCATCCCAGGCGGAAGATTTTTCGGCGACCGAGAAGTATCCGCTTGGGTCCGTGGTTGTTGTATACGTCTTTCATTATTCATTTATTCATTTATTTCATAACTTATACAATTATAACATTGATGATAGCTAATGGTCACAGAACCAAGGCCAGGCGTAACGCCAAAAAAAAAAAAATTGCCACAGGGTTGCATATAGGATGAATGTTGGTTTCTAAAGAATCATATTTTTATAATTATTTCTAATAATATGTAATTTGGTGTTAAAAATAGGTATTTTCAATATTAAAACATATTTGAATAATCGCTGAAAATCTAAAATGTTTTACTATGGAGGCACAGATTGATTCTTTAGCAATAAAATCATTTAAGCCAAATCAGTTTTACCTGGAAAATAAGGACACAATCACGTACGAGCTAGATCCTTCCGCGAGATATTTTAGTTGGCGTAAAGTGACGCCAGTTATTTTTCTGCGATAGGATTTTTAAGAAAGAAGTATACGTTTTGTCTTATCGTTGCCCCGCAGGAGAAACTATTCAGTGCAGGACGAACAGCTTTGATACGTTTTTTCGCCCGTGATATATACAAAAAAAAATTCTTCCATTATATAATTATATTCAATTATTAACATAATAACAGGCAGAAATTATAATTCAAAATACTCACATCTAATTTTGATCTGCACCCTCAGTTGTGCAATTATTTTTCACATTTTTTCAAGTGTAATATAAACCGGTTTGTATACTGATACATTTCTTTGTACCGTGTGTTAGAAAGTATGATTACTCGTCGGGAAATATGATATAGGAACAAATGTTATCGTATTACGATTTATAAAGTTGTAAAATTTCACACAACAAAAAATGCTCGCTCGCATTTAACTGTGTATTTTATATTTAAAGGGTAGTACAGACCGTCAATTTGGCTCTCCACTCTACGAACAACGAGAGGACCGTTTCGAGTGTATAACGGCACTTGAACGGGAAAACGCGAACAAATAACCATCAATCATCAAATTAATGCTTCCACGTTTTGTTAACTGGGTTACTACCACTGCTGCTTATCTTTGCCTTCTGGCTCGTCAAATAATTTATTATCGTGTATTGATTGACACGAAACAATAGCGCGCCGTTGTTTTGTGCTGCGGTGTGGTGTTATGGTAGAATTATATATGTCTTTAGGGTGTGTGGAGAGAAAGGGAAAATATAAAATATGTATTTAATCAAAAATACATGTAAACGTTATGTTGGACCATTCCGAATCGTTAAAATAACAGCATTAACAATATACGAAGATGCAACATATTTAAAATCTCTGCCGCAAACAAACACTTAAAAGCTGCAATCCACTTGATAGAGAAGTCAAAGTTTAAATAGCGCGCGTAGAAGTTTCATTCCAAGCCACAAGGCGACGCCGATTGTTCTTTGTAATGTGTGCTGCAGTTTATGAAGTGTAACTTCATTGTTAGAGTGCAATGTAATTTCCGACGTCGATTTAACAAACAGGCGTTTTGCCTTTAACAAATTCACGACTGGCACCGGGGACGGTTTTATGGGTGAAGTAACTTCGCAGTCACAAGGACCCCGCCCTTTAAAAATATGTTGTCACAACATAGACCTGTACTTCGTCGGTGCTAAAAAGCTGAGGCCCGAATTTGCACTTTTTACAAAAATTTTATTCGGAAAGTTTTAGTCATTTAAAAATTAATTCCCAACTTATTTCTTTTTAAAGCTAGCTGAAACATATAAACGGCAATAAATTCCTTTTGTTCTTCCGACTAATCATAGTATGAAAGTCTGTTTCAGGATGATATTTTTTTTTAAGACAGATTTTTAAAGAAAGTAAATGATAAAGGAAATTAGCGTCGGCTACATGGCCATTCTGACACCACCAATGTAAGAAATAAGACAATCACTTAGCATCCATGAATTTTCATTACAAAAACCCATCACCTAGAGCAGTGGTGGGGAAACTTTTTTTAAGACGGGCCATTTGTAATAACTAGACAATCGTAGCGGGCCAAAGAATAATGCTTAATCGTTAACTAATTTATGTGTTCTATAAACATATATATATATTATTACACACACTTATTATTTTAATAGTAAAAAAGCAAAAGGTAACAAAACTATAAGCACAAAATATAAAATGAATTTAGTGTAGTTCTTGATGTGAAGTATTATCACTTTATTTTCTGGTGTCATCATTACTGGTTGATGGTGAATGAGAAAAATGAAATTGAGACTGTTTCATCAAAATTTCATCATAGTCCGGTTCCATTTGCGAAGCAGAAATTCTTAAAACTGATGAAAGGTGCTCATCTGTAATTCTGTTTCTTAAAGAAGTTTTCCTAAGCTTCATTGTTGAAAAGATATGTTCGCATATATAAGATGAGCCGAACATTGTCATTATCTTCATTGCATGAGTAATTAGATTTGGGAAATTATCTGGACTTAAATTTTTATAAAATTCTAGTAATGGTACTGTATGAAAAGTTTGTTTCAGGAGAGTATTACAGTTCAGTTCTATTAACTCGAGTTAAAATTTTGCATCAACTTCTTCGTAATTAACATTGAATGGGGTCGCAAAAATACTAAACTCTGGTTCCATTTTTCTAAAGTCCTGAAATCTCCTTTCAAATTCTGTAGAAAGTTTTCTCAAATTAATTTCGTATTTTTTAATCTTATTGTTTGATATAATGAATTTTAAAGATTGTATTCTTGGAAAATGAGAAAAATTAGATTTAGAGATCTGATTAGCAAATAATAATAACAGTAATTTGAAACTTTTCAGGTATTGCCAAATATCGTGAAGAAACTGATTTTTTCCTTGCAATTTGAGATTAAGTTTATTCATGTGTACGAGGAGGTCTGTGAAAAAAGCGAAATCAGAAAGCCACGTTTCGTTTTCTAAGACGTCAAATTGATTATAAATGTCTTTATCAAGAAGAAAATTCACAATATCGTCTTTTAAATCCCAAATTCTTTCAAATACTTTTCCAGCACTTAACCAACGAACTTTTGAATAATACAGGATATCGGAATGCTCAGCATGTACGGACTCCAAAAACTGTTGAAACTGGCGATGTAATAATCCTCTGGAACGAATCATATTTACTAGTTTTACAACAATATTAAGTATATGGTCAACATCTAAAGCCGATTTACAGAGAGCATCCTGATGTATAAGGCAATGCAAAAAACAACATCATTTTCCGGATACTTAGAATTAAATTTCCCAACAAATCCTTGATTGGTTCCAACCATATTAGGAGCACCATCTGTAGTTACATTACATAGCTTGTCAATAGGTAAACGAAGTTTATCGATGCAATTTTCAAATTCACAAAATATATCGGCACCAGTCGTTGTTCCTTTCATTGACTGCAGCCCTGCAAGTTCTTCTGTAATTTCAAAGTGGGCGTTGATTCCTCTTACAAATATGAGTAACTGCGCAGTATCGCTGATATCTGTACTTTCATCCATGGTAATTGAATAAAAAATAAATTTTTGAGTTTTTGTAGTCAGTTGTGAAATTAGATTTTTATCAATATTTTCAATTCTCTCGGTGATTGTTCTTCTTGAGAGAGACAGTGACTGAAAATCCTTTTTCTTGTCAGGGCACATAATATCGCACACATCTATCATGCACTGCTTTATGAATTCACCATCTGAAAATGCTTTATTAGATTTAGCAATATTATAAGCCAACACATAACTGGCTTTCGTAGCGCAACTTTGAGAATGATTAGCTCTCTGAAATAATTGTTGTTGACTTGATAAATTTTTTATTAAATCTTTCGATTTAATTTTTTCACCTCTTCACTTAACGATGCGTAGGAGTGGTTTTCATGTTTGCTCTTGAAATGGCGTTGAATGTTATATTCTTTTAAAACTGCAACAGTTGTATTGCAAAGTAAGCACACATTCTTATTTCCACGTCCATCCTTCTTTAAAAACTCGACATTCTGAATCCACTTTTCTTTTTTTAACATCCATTTTAGACGTTACCTACTACGGAGAACAACACACAGAAACGCAATTGACGAAAGCTTACTGCTAACTAATGCTTTTACGCGGGAGTTTGTTGAGGCACTGGGAGTTTGGGGGATTACACAAACAATTACTCGAGTCACAGCGGGTCGTTGCAGATGACTGACTAAGTCGCTAACTAACTGATCTTCGGGCGGCCTCGCTTGTATTTATACCTACCTGCGAGAGTGTCTGGAAGTTTCGAGCGAAGATGAGTCATCTGTTTAGATCGGATGGATTTGTCCAGAATACTATTGTGTTTTGAATATCGCCGCAGGTAGTTTTTATGCGGGTCGTCACATTACGAAGTAAGAACGCGTTCAAACATTCTCACGACGGCACTCTTAAACGGGCCGGATTAAACCTTCCCGCGGGCCGTAGTTTCCCCATCACTGGCCTAGAGTGTGGCTCGAACCCACAGCACCTGACAACATTGTACAAAGACTGGCAATGTAAGTACCCGATCAAAAAAAAAATAAGTTTATACTTTCTTTAAAATACCTTTCTTCCCTTTATCATATCTTTATTAACAGGTTAATTTTTACAACAATGTTTTACAAATTTTAATCCTTTTGTTAGCCTGTTAAATGGCGATCGACCAAAGGTCTTTACCAAAGGTTTTAACGCATTAATCATACCCAATAATTCCTTTGCCATTTGCATTTAGCATTAAAGACTCCCAGAACGGTTCGGGTATTTAAAAACAAACTTCTATTTTTAAATACCGCACACTCGGTCAAATTATGTTTTATGCCATCTAGTAACTTCTAATATTATTTTGTTATTTGCGTTTAATATTAAAGACCACCAGAACGGTTCCGCTATTTCGAAACAAACTGAATTATTCAAACAGAAAGTTAAAATAATTCTATTGTTGAATTGTTCTTCGTAATTGTTTTGCAATAAAATACGCTTGCTTGATCGTGTAGATTAAGTTTTGTTTCCGATGAATACAAAATGAGGAAAGTAATATATGTTTTACGATGGTGTGTATGGTGCAGGCGGTGTTTGTATTTAGTTCATCCATTTGCATGAATTACTGAAGTGAACTGCTTCAGTGCCCGGGCCCAAGAAACCGTGCGCATACTTTTTATGCGGAAATATAAGAAAAAACAAACTACTCGGAACAACGGATATGAACGTGACTGGAAAATTAAGGGATTTCCCTTCAAAACGAGGGAAGGGCAAGCAAGCGGCGGCAGGCATCGACTAAGTTCAATTGAACGTGCACGTGCATAAAGGCAAAAATGTCGGCTTACGGCCTTCCAATTTACTTCCTTATTTGGATATCACTGCAAATATTCAGTTTTACAAGAGAACTTCCGAGGGGTGACTACAATCAATTCGCATCCTAAAGGTAAATAATGGAAGGATTTAAACAAATATCTCAATAAATCAAACTGAAGAGAATCTGTAGTATAATCAAAGTTCTTCTTAGGGATACATAGGTTACCTACAAGTATTGCACTTTGCCAAAGCTGAAGATGAGTGTGTCATCCTGCTTGCTAATATTTTTTTCTACGGTTTAACTAAATAAAAATCGCAATGCGTCTACATTTAGTTTTCCATATCAAATTTCTTGTAACTCTTTAGTGTTTGAGTACCAAATGCTTTTAACGGTATAAATAGTTTTTAATTTTTTTGCTGAAACAATGTGTATCTACTGCTACTATCCCCATTCAACTTATATCATTAGGAATTGGAATAGTTTCTTCATGCTGTGTTCAAATCAGGCAATAGAGCTATTATAAGGAATTTTTCGCATCTTATTAAATAATATAAATGTTGTTAAATCGTTTTTGATTGCGAAAGTTGTCCATTATTCGGCCGAATCATTTTCTCCACAGGTGATATCCAAACAAATGATAGCGGTTTCATTGCCCAACAGGTGACGTCCAATCAAATGATGGCGGTTTCATTGCCCAACAGTTTAGTTGTTACTATGGTTACGATTCGTTTTTTGTCAGCGAACTGCCGCAATTTCCAAATAGAAAAATTATTCGTTATAATTTAATACAAACAGAAAAATCTTTAGGTAATTATTTAATATGATAGTATATAGTATTGAACTCGTTAACAAATTGGCCATTGCCACTCGGGTGAATTGGCAATGGCCAACTTTCTCACTCGTTTAATAATATACTATTCCGTCATATTTAGGTATAATCCTCTATTCCTAAACTATTAAATAAGATGGTTTCAAATCAGCTAAAGCGGGTTTGTAGAAATTTAATGTTGGCTTAGTTTAGTGCTGGCTAATTAACGATTGCAAATTTCTTAATATTTAACACCGTGACTTCTTTGAGGCTCTTGATCGCATCCACTATGCAACTCTTCTCACCAAGCTAAGGCAAAGTGGAGAAATTGGAACCTACATTTGCTTTTTCAAAAAGAATTGAAGGCCTGTAAGGAAAGCACTTGTAGAGTACATGTTAGGTATAACTGAAATTAAAATATCAAAGTTCAATAGTGACAAACAATGAAAGCTCAGCAGGATCTGAGTTACCCCATGGTGGGGTAATTGGTTCTCCCATGTTTTTTCAATGAAGATTCTAATTTTGATGTACATTTTCATCCAAAAAAAAACCACATAATTAGAATAAATTAGAAACAACCTTACTTGTTGCAGAAAGCGTTAAATAAATTCAATAAAACGAAATATAGCCTGAATATTTTGCTTGCAGAATTACGAACAGGTTGAATATTTATATATTCAGGCTATACGAGGTGTGGAAATTAAGTGATGAGACTGATTTTTTAAATTAGTTTTATTCAAATAAAATTACAATTGAATGTTGTCTCGTTTAAAGTAATTCCCTTGGGAAGCCACACAGCGTTGGAGACGTTTCTTTCACTCCTCATAGCAGTGCTGGAACTCGGATACTGGGATAGCCTTCAGCTGGTCGGTTACAGCCGTTTTAATGTTTTCGAGTGTCCCAAAATGACGTCCCTTCAGATGAATTTTCAATTTAGGGAAGAGGAATAAGTCAGCAGGACTCAAGTCAGGTGAGTAAGGAGGCTGAGGAGCCACAGGAATATTTTTATTGGCCAAAAACTGGTTTATTGATATTGCTGTGTGACACGGCGCATTGTCATGATGCAGGATCCAATTGTTCTTGATGTGTGATCTCACACGAGTGATCCTTTTTCGGAGTCTTTCAAGAACCTCACGGTAAAAGTGTTGATTTACTGTTTGGTCTTGAGGCACAAACTCTTTGCGGACGATTCCCTGGCTATCAAAGAAACAAATCTGCATGCATTTCATTTTTGATTTGCTAATTCTTGCTTTGGAGAGCCTGGCGTGCACCATTACATGCACTGGCGTTTTGTTTCCGGATCGTATTCAAACACCCAACTCTCGTCACCAGTGATGACATGTTCCAAAAAATGTGGATCATTTTCAATCGATTACAAAAAGTCAAGGCACCTTTCCCTTCTAACGTCCTTTTGTTCCTGCGAAAGGTTTTTTGGAACCATTTTCGCGCAGATCTTTCTCATCCCCAATTCATTGGTCAAAACGTGATGAACGGTGGTGTGACTCAAATTCAACTGTTCTCCCATCATTCTGATCGTTAACCGACGATCTGAACGCATAAGTTCCCGGATTCTGTGGACATTTTCATCGGTTCTTGCTGTTGCAGGCCTTCCGCTGCGTGATTCATCTTCCATCGACTCTCTTCCTTCTGAAAATGCCTTAAACCATCGAAAAACCTGGGCTCTTGACAAAACACTATCTCCGTAGGCCTGCTGAAGTTTTGCAAAAGTTTCTGTTGCACTGTACCCAAGTCTCAAGCAAAACCTGATAGCACACCGTTGCTCGAAATTAATGTCACTCATTTTTAGAACGCACTTCAAAATACGGTTTCACGAGAACAATGACTACGCACAGCGTAATGACTCGATCAAGTTCAAACTTGTACTGAACGCCTATCGCATGTCCATCTGTCACCCTTCCAAGCCACGTGCTTCCAGTGTTGCCGTATCGAACGCTATGCTGCCAATCTCATCACTTAATTTCCACACCTCGTATTTCGTTTTATTATATTTACATAATTAGAAGCTCAGAAATGTTTTAATGCTTCCTCTTGGCTTTAATCTGCAAAATAACAAAACGCAATCTTGCCAACGATAAAATGCTTACTAAGAGTGAGTTTCGGTAAACTGGCACCTTAAATAATTAAAATCATTATAATAAGTTACACAATTGCAAAAAACGATGATGAAGATTAATACCATTACGATTGAAATGGAAATTAAAGATTAAAAATGTGCGAAGCCACGTATTAGAAATGGATATCAAGCTTCTAAAACTCTCTGGGCTAAAGTTAACGGCGGAAAATTGACGTGTCAACGTGCGGATAGCACGCGAAATCTCGAGGATCGACAACTATACAAAGACAGGGCATCCAACCGTGATTGTGAATTTTATTAATACCGAAAGCACCACCCCAGCAGTTGGCAGTAACTAGGGTGGATATTTGTTTATGGTTAACTTGATTTACTTGAATTATGAATGTCATGGGAATCAATATAATCATGATTATTTTCGTGCTTTAATAATTAATTTGGAAGACGTCGAGTCGAAAATTACGTTTAAAATCTGTTAATGTACAGTGGCAGTGGCAACTATTCGAATTCATGACCAATGAGGTACGAGTGGATCGTGCCGAGATTGTCGGTGTCTGTTTTAAAATTCATGACGTCTTTACTTTATATTTCGGACACTTCCAAGAGAAGCCTCTTTTTGTGATTGAATTTAGAGGACAACACACTCACACCCTTAACCCAGATATGGCTACAGTTCTATATATAGGACGACTATTTTAAAGCTAGAATATCTTCAGCGCCATCTATTTTTTTTTTATTCCAATAAGTACGTTCAGTGATTATTCAGACAGGTAGCGTTTTTTTTTAATCTTAATGACTTGATTTAGAGAAGCATATCATTTACTTTCCTTTAAATTAAATCTCGGGGAAATGTGGGTTAAAGTTCATAGAGTGACCTTCGGTGTTCGCACAGTGCACATGGCGCATGTTTCTAAATTTAATGTCACTTTTCTGCTGTGTAAGTCATAATATTTATATGATTAAATTTTAATTGTTCGTACTATACCGTAACTACGCATATTTTTGATGAAATTAAAATATGTCAGCAGACGGGAATTGAACCCTCGACCCTCCGCTTGCCGAGCATCCGACCGTTAAGCTACAACAGTCTTATAACTTGGATGTATTCCACCGTTAATTATCGCTTATTACAACTCTCGGCCGAATTAACCATCGACAGTCCTGAGTAGGAATCAGCGAAACGACGACTGCAGACTTTTTTATCGTGCGTCGATTAATACGAATATTTGTGATTAAATTTAAGTTTTTCGTACTAATGACACATTATTAACCCTTTGCGGTCCTGTGGGGAATACCTAAAGTGCCGAATCGGTATTTTGCCCAAAGTGCCGAATTTCATACTACTGACCATGCCCGAACGACGCCAAGCGACGTCGCATCGTTCGTAAACAAGGCGTCAGAGCCGAATGCGAATCGGCACTTTGGTCATTCGACAGAAAGTCTTCGCACGCATCTACAAGTAAGGCCCAATATGCCGAATGCACCCCCTTATATATGTTCGTAATGTGTGAAAATAATTTTTGATAATACAAGTTTGTCAATGGAAAGTAGATGGGTTTCAGGGTTTGATGTTTTTTTTTTTAAATTTAAAATAAAACAAATTGTATTGTTGTTCTCAATGTTTTTAAACGTATTATAACATAAATATTAGGCATTTTGGACCTTACTCGGAGGTGCATGCAAGGATCAAAGTGCCGAATTGGCGTGCATTCGGCAGTTTTGGCCTTACTCGGCGCTAGGACAAAGTGTCGAATGCCCAAACTGCCGATTCGAGTTCGGCTCCGACGCCTTGTCTACGAACGATGCGACGTCGCTTGGCGTCGTTCGGCACTTTGGGCATGGTCAGTGGTAGCATGAAATTCGGCACTTTGGGCAAAATACCGATTCGGCACTTTGTCTCGGACCCTGAGTGAGCCACAATGTTAAAAAAACTTGGTTCATAATTATACCAAATAAACTAATTTACTCAAAAAAAAAAATTTTTATTCATGTTTTTACATTAATAAAACTTTGTTGCTGGGAGGGCAAGACAGGGTCCACCAATGACCCTTCATTTACTTTGACCTGACACAGAAGACACTGCTTAATTGAACAATTATTTTTTCTGAATATTATTGAATATAGTAACTTTCGATTTGGTAGTGTAAAATGGATATTTCTAGGACTAGCAAAAAAAACCGGCCACGCTAAAATATTTCATATAAGTTCCCATATCTGCAAAGTATACAGTGCGCGCCTAAAGTATGGAATATAGTCAGTAACACCGAAATTAAATATTTTTGGAAAAAATCCTCGAACACGTCGATTTTATTTTATAAAAATACACATTTTTGCATATAAGTCGATTTTTAGCCGTCATTTGTTTTTGAGTAATGACGTCAACCATTTGGTTTTTAAATGGCAACCCCCTATTTTTATTGTTGATTTTGAGAGATCTTTTCATTGTCAAGCTGGAAGTATAAAAATTTTGCCATCTTATATAAGACATTTTTCGAGAAAATGACAATTGAAGGCGAGAACCCGATATTTAAAATTTTTTCAAAATGATCTTGTTCCAGCGCTTGTAGCAATTTTTCCAAAGAACAATGATCTTGACTTTCCCTTTAATACAATATGGTTTCAGCAAGACGGCGCATCCCCACACTAGGCGCGTTTTTTTTTTCAATCGAACATGTAAAAATTCTTCTTGAATATTTTTCAGGCTAATTCTGTGCATTCATCTCTTTCGCGGGCTATTCTATCGGTCCTAAAAATCTTGTCCAAAAAACGCTCATAGTGCGGGGTTGCGCCGTCTTGCTGAAACCATATTGTATGTATGGAAGGTCATTTTTGTTTGGAAAAAGGCGCTGGAATTGTCATTTACTCGAAAAATGTCTTATGTAAGATGGCAATATTTTTATACAGCCAGTTCGACAATAAAATCATTTCTCAAAATCAAGAACAAAAATAGGGGGTTGCCATTTAAAAACAAAATGGATAACGTCATTATTTTGCACAAAGAAAAAAAAACGAATTTGTTGTGCTTCTGTAATTTTTTAAAAATTAAATTATCTGGTTTTGTGTTACTTCATCTTTTTTTCTCTTAATCTTTGTAGCCTGTTTCACCAATAATTGGGTCATTAAACCATTACCGTTGAAATAATAAATATTTAAGAGCTTTTGAAAAATTTCGGAGTGGCCGGTTTTTTTTGCCGGTCAGTGTATTTTGCATGTTTATATCGATTTGTTAACACTAGTAAAATATCAATTTTATTAAAGTTGTTTATTTTGGAATTGTCTACAGTTTCTATTACAACTACTAATATTTCATAATTACAGACCCAAAAAATCAAAATTTTTCAGTTTTCAATACGAACTCTTTTGTGATATTTTACATACCTATGTACATTTTTTTAGAACTGGCACAAAACGGTTTTCAAAGTTTTATCAAAAGCTTTTTAGTCCTTGAAATTGCCAAGCAAAGCTTAAGTTTAAAAAAAGTTTAATTCAAATATTTATTTTATAATTATTCGTTCTTGAAGTACAGCGCCCACATACAGACAGCCAGACAAACAGACACACACAGACGTTTTTCAAAAATAATCGTCTTGGTTACCTCAAAATTGATTTTTCGTTTGAAATTTCTAAAACGAAAACAATACGCGTTGTACGAAATAAAGATTAAGAGAGGATGCACAATATACTTATTGAGACACTTTTACAAATGACTTAAACAGACAATTGACCAGAGGTCTTTCAGCCTGGTAAAGTTGAATATTTACGTATTGGTACTTCGCATCACGTTGAATGCCACGCCAATTTTATAAATGCCAATATGATTGTTTCATTATGCGTTACATATTATATACACCAGACAAGTTAAAATGTGTGGCGCATTTATTTTGCTGGTGGTCACCGGTGACCTCCGCGGCGTTGAAACGTATATCTTTGTTTTATCAAGATTTATTTATATTTGTTATGTAAAAAAAATTGCTATATCCAAAAAGCAAAAAAAAAACAGGATTGGTTGCTATTTGAAAGAAATATCAGGGCCAAAAATATTCAATGTAATTAGTAAATGCATTTTTAAATACCAATCAACTACAACTACAACTTACAGATAATTTTTAGATGCTTTAAGAGTAAGGGTCGTTCTACGACGGCTTTTAACTTTTAAGTTTCAAGTGGTCAGAAATTGTCTCCTAAACATACCAGGACCATGCCCTAAAACCACGGCTGTCGTAAAACGACCCGTACACTTAAGATTTTAATAGCCTAGGATTTATTCAATTTTGTCCTGTTAAACTATATTTAAAAATGTATTCACTAATAACTGAATATATTTCAGTTTTATAGAGAATAAGCGATATTTAGAAACAAAACAACTATTTTTAGATATTCAATATTACATTAATTCTTTACAAAAAGTTTGCTACGCTAGTAATATTGAAATAATTTTAAAGCATTAAAATTTACTTGATTTGTGTGTTTCTGGTATTCTTGGCTTCTTCGTATAGCGGTGATCCCCATGGCAACAATTTCATCGAAAAACTTTGGACTTATGAGTCAAAAAACTTCAAAATTCGCTTTTTTTCAAACACCCATAACTTTGTGCCAAATCGTCGAAGGAACTTCGTTATTTGAGTCCTGCGCAGGTAATTGAACACATTTCAATGCCCCTTTGGTGGATTGAGTCGACACATTTTTCCAACTCGGTACACGTTGCTAATGTAGGAGGTTTTTTTTTGCCCAAAAACGTTTTTTTTGTTCGGGAGTTGAAGGGTTCGAAAAAGAATCATTCCAATCTTAGTTTACCCCCTTAAAGTAGAGCCAAAATGGGATTTTTTCCCGAAGTAATCATCAATTGTGTATTAAGCTATAATTGTTCTGAAATTTATGTTTTGCTTATATATACTATTATTGTAATATATTTACGAAAATTCAATTTTTAGGCTGTTGGGAATAAATTTATATTATTATTATTATTATTATTATCAAATTGGGTTGAAAACTGAGTTATGTGCGAAAAACCTCAAAATGCACTTTTTTCAAACACTCATAACTTGGTGCCAAATTGTCGTAGGAACTTGGTGCCAAATTGTCGTAGGAACTTGGTGCCAAATTGTCGTAGGAACTTCGTTCTATGAGTCCTGCATAGGGAATTGATCAAATCCTAATGCCTTTATAGTGAATCGAGTCGACAAAATTTTTCCAACTCCGCAAACATCGTCAAAGTTGGACATGGTTTCCTGAAAAAAAAAACATTTTTGTGACATGAGTGCTAGAGGAGGGCGGAAAGGGTTACGCTTAAGTTCGCAGTCATGACTTTAAAGAAGACACTTCAAAGTTTTTTGCCCTCACAGATTCATTAAAATCGATTGAAAATACGCCGAGTTATGGCGGTTTGAAAATGGTCGAAATTTCACGAATTTCAAGTGTTTCATTTTTTTTCCTACTCTTTGATAAAATGTTATACTAAATAATCGAGTTGGATCTATAAAATATTTGCGAATACTTCATTCCTTCCTATTGGGATTAATAAATTTTCGTATCTATAAAGAAACTAGTTCGCGTGTATCGCATAATAAAAGTTCATCCCTATATGTCACGAATATGTCACACATGTGTGTACGTGTGTGTGTGGGTGTTAGTGTGATGGCATATACACGTTAAGAGAAAGGATATTAAGGGTGCAATGGGATTTAACGAAAATGGTATAATGTTATTAAAGACGAAACTAGTAGCGAGCAAAAGAGGGACGGAGCAAGATACGGCGGTAATAAATGGTGAAAGCGCCGGGAAATATATACGGGGCGATCAATCCCGCGCACAATTATTTACAACGGGGCCATGAAACTAGATACACTCATTTTTGTTATTGCTTCCCTTATGTAATAATCATAATAATTTGTACGAATCGTTTACTTTATTATTTTTTGTGATGGGTTGCAATTATCATAATTTTTTTTGTCATGAAATAACCATAAGCCGAGATGGAGCTTATTAGAGAAATTCCTTATCCTTCTATTTTATGTCTACAGGGTGTCCCACCGAGATGGTACATTAAAAGTATATGGACTTGTAATTAACGTAGATTTTCATTGTTTATCCATTGCACAGAAAATTGACGTATTTTTAAATGTCAATATCTTGAAAACGAAAGAAGATAGGCATAGGGAATGCTAGTATAGATCAATGCAGAATTGAATTCTGCGTCGGAATATGTACAAATATACAGGGTGTTCTATTTAAAAAGCATCGAGATTTAATGCTTTAAAGTTGAATAAATGTGGTATGGAATTTTGAACACTCTTAATTTTATTTTTCCAAAAATAAATCACCACTGGGTACCTTCGGGTATTGGATTTTTATGGCCAACATTACATCCCTTCAATTTTGTATTGTTCGGAGATATCTATTTTTAAAGTGAATTATGAAACAGCTCAATTTTTTTTTAAATGTCAAATATTTCGAAAACGCTTAAATTTTGAGGTTATGTTACTTAATGATTTTTTTCTCAGAATTTTATGTGTAATCCAAATTTGCAATAAAAAATATAGCATTCTATTTACAATAAGGAAGTTGGTATTGACTTCCGGTATAACCAGAAGTCGAATAATCTTGAAAATATTTTCATTGAAAAGGGCACCCTCAATTACGTAAACGAATAAAATTTTGTTATAATACATTAATTACAAGTCCATATACCACCATCTTGGTGGGACACCCTGTATAGAATAAAAGTACGAAATAATAAAACAGTTAATTAATAACTTTTACGGATGTAACATTGGATATTTTAAAACTACAAAACTTGTAATTAAGTAAGGGAATTTTATATTTATTTTTGAAATAGTTCGAGTTACTTTCTTTGATTTTACAATCTGTGATTTTATTCTCTCAGTTAATATTTCCATCATCTTTTTCTGGTGCTATGCTTGAATTCAAGACGATAATTCTACAGTTACCCTGTTTGTTGCAATTTCATATTTCATAGAAATTTTGTAGTTATATTTAAAGTATTATTTTTTTGCTTTGACACAATTTTTCAACTAACATTTATGTATACAGGATGTTTCAGAGCTCGGGGAGCGGTCAATCACGTGCTTATTTGTTAACATTTCGAAAAATGTTTTATACAAAAGTTGTGTATAATAGTGAGCTGCACGCCCTAAGAACATTTAAATTTGTACACGGTGTCTCATAACAAAGTTACAGACCAAACTTATGTTTTTTTAAATAGAACACCCTGTATTTTTTGTCATTTTTGAATTGTATAGAGCAAATAAAGGTGAGTTACTTCAATACTCCCTATATCTATTGTTTGCCGTTTTCGAAATATTTGAAGATTTGTTGAAATGCATGGTCTGGGTAAAATTTTATTTTTGTCCCAGTGATTGACGTTGAACGATTAAAATAATTTTAATTATTTGCTTGAAGATTCGAACTATAGAGCCAACCATGATTTCATACAAAAAATTATACAGGGTGATAAAAAAATGCGGTAGAAAAACCCAAATTATAAAGTTGAATAACTTCGTTTTTTCAATATTGTTGCTGAGTTGGCCATGAATAAGAGAAAGAAACATAGCATTTTTTTTTTAAATCTAATTTAATAGTCTCATGACGTTATAATATGACATACCTTATTTATCTCTGAGAGAGAGAGAGAAACATAGCAGTCATGTCTGAGATGTATTCATTTCTTTAAATCTAATTGTAGTCGTAATAATATGCGACATACCTCATTTATCTCACAGCCAACTCTGAAACAAAATTTTGTGGCTCACACGATATATACATACACCTTTATTCAGACTATTTGTTTTGCGTGTATAATAAATTTGGTTTGGTTAGTCTGTCTGGGCTATCGATCTTTCTGCCCTGTCGTAAAGTTATGAACTTAATAATTTAATAAACAAACAAAAATAAAACTGAGTTAGTTAACCTTCTTCATTTCTACTATTTTTCGGTGTGTAAGAGTTTCATACACTGCTGCAATTGTTCCACCTTAAAATATAAGTTAAATTCTAACTCTATTGTATAACTACTTAAAATATCAAGAAAAGCAAATGTGTAATTGCGACGGATTACGTATTTTTATAGTTTTTGTTGAATTAAGGATACAAGGGTATAAACGTACGTAATCGTCACGGATTTGATTCAATTAAAAATCTCCCCATGTTTCCTCTCATGCCCTGTGTAGCGTGAGTGGTGTGGAGTGAAAATCCCCTATCTGTATGTTGGCTTTTCTGTTCTGTGCAGATGACTGGTATTAAAAGGGTTTTTTTTCACGGAACAGATTAAAGTATGTGGGAACTAAATGGATTTCGATCCGCAGTCTGGATTTTATTTATAAAACGTTTAAAAAATAGCCATCTATGGAATGTTATATTAATTGATTCAGCGGGAAAGGATTAAGTTTGATTTATATTCAGGTGTAGGTGGTATTACCCTTGCTCTGGAAAATCCGAAGCCTGTATGTTTGATTCCCATCCTATCGGTATATTTTTCTGATGGAGAAATTGCTGCTGCTCGGGCTCCGAGTGTAATTAAAATAATTCAAATAATTTCTCCATTGATTGGCGTTAATTTTAATTTTCGATTATTTTCACCTACATAATCAAACCACTATTTGTAATTCTTGCATAAAATTGTACATTAAATTGTGAAAAGTTAATCCCGCAATAAATATATTATTATATAATAGGTTCTGTGGAATTGGCAATCAAACGCGTTATCGACTTTTGACCCAATTACATAAAATTTAATAATAAATAACTTACTGCAGATCATTTTACCCAATGTTTTTACTGATTATAATTTCCTCTTTAATTCAGTTTATTTTTGCTGCAGATTTGCATATATTTTTATTAATATTATACAATGCTTCAACACATTAAGTACATCAGTTTGTTTGTGCTACGGATATTTTTATTAATTCAGTCATTGTTTCAACACATTAAGTACATACAGAATTACAATTTGTTTATTTTAATTTAACTGTTCTATTGTTTCATTCCAGATTACAGTCAAATATGGAATAGGCATGCGGATTGTTTGTGCCAGGGAAACTACGTGTGCTGCAGTCTCCATCTATTTTAACCTATTGTAAGTCTTAATTTTAATTACTATATCACTTGTATTGTATCAAATGTTGGCATTACTTACATTACAGAAATAATCAATAGTAATGTATTTAGGGCGGTTTCATTATCTGTTAATAAATTCGTGCATTTTTCGAGAGATCATTGTCCGAAGTAATTAACATTTGTTGTCTGAGGCCGCAGGCCGAGGTCAATAATTTAAAGACAACACATATCGTTTACAGAGGGATACAGCTTTGGCAGTGTATTCAAGAACAATAATTGCGGACGGATATAGTTTTGGCAGACAATTAAAGAACAATTGCGTGAATTAATTAAATAATTAAAAGTAAGCCCGCGGTGGATTCGATAAGTTAATTTCGCGAATGAAAAAATGTTTATATTCGAGATTGTAATGGACGATGGGTGCTAACAGCGTATATTTCGTTCAACACAAAATAGTCTTATTTTATTGATTCAAATATGTGTGTTGATAACTAAAAACGCGCTTTCGTTTTTGTAGTTCGGATTACACTAGTTTACAAAATGGCTAAAAAATCTGTTCATTTAACGCCACTATACTGGTTTGGGCAAATGTGTGGGAACACCAGATTTCTGGCTAAACGTCTTTAAAAAGAAAGAAAGAAAAAAGAAAGGTAGACAGATTCATTTATTCTATTTAGTGACGTACTTTGATTTTCAACAATTACCCTTTTTTCGAGATATGACGTTAATGGCAGTTTTTCTAAATGGATCACCCTGTATATTTTTACATTTTTAAATAGACACCTTTTCAACAAATACAATGATATAAGGTTCGGTAGGTGTACGACTTGTATTTTTTTAAATAAAAAATGAAATTTGTGAATTTCGTACAAATTTTGTTCAACCTTAAAAATTTTGGTAATTTTGAATTAAACAACTTTCGACGTTTTTTTACCACTATTTATTTATTGCATAGTACAGACAAACACAAAGTTACCTCACAATGGACTACCACATAGTAACGGTCGCAACCATCATCTTCGTCAAAATTTTGATTTATAAATATTAGATTTTCTTTCAGGAAATGTTGCATTAAAAATATCGCATGAATCTTGCGGAGATCTCTACCAATCTCCAAAACTAACCATCATTAACAACATAATTTTTTCACGTTAAGTTAGTTCACCCAAAATTGAACAGCAATGTTATACTATCTGTCAGTTACAGAAAACATAAAAACACGAAATTGTTTTATCAGAAAACAGAGTAAAAAGATGTAAAAACCCAACTCGATGTAGAATTATTTTATTTAATAAAAACCAGAAGTCGCACACCCACCAAACCATACATCGTTGCAATTGTTGGAAAAGTATCTATTCCAAAATGTTAAAATATACAGGATGCTCTATTTATATCTCGAAAAATTGGGTAGCTGTAGAAAATCAAAATACGTCACTGAATAGACAAAAATAGACGAAAAACGCGCTGGAGGAGAAGTTTTTTGGCGGCCAAGCCGGAGGGTGGCTTCAATATTTTTTAGACTTATATAAATATTCCAAAGAGATTCTCTGTATTTTTTTTTAATTTTTGAATTTTTCACAAAAAAATTGACCACCCCATATTGGCCAAAAAGGGGGTAATTTTGACAAATTTGATTTCTCCCTCCCAAAGTACCCAAAGTATAAGTTTCATGAGCGCACGGAGACCGGTTTCGGAGTACGGTTGTCTTCCTGCTTTTAGTTTTGAACTTGAAGAGTCTGTAAAAGCTTCAGTATATTCACAAAGCATTGCCCTAAAATATTTGTATTAGAATATTTTTGAATTTTTCACAAACAAATTGACCACCTCTATTGGTGAAAAAGTGTTAATTTTGACAAATTTGATTTTTTCAATAGAGAAATAGAAAACGCCGCCACTGACTTTATTTTGCTCTTGAAGGATCCGTCAGTAGTCAGATCTCTTTACAAAGCATCCACCTGCACACTTTTTGATTTGTCACCCCCTTAACAAGATATGCTTGTTCAAAAAGCGACCCAAATATTAAAAAAAAAGTTTCCATACGTTCTGATGTTTCTTTCGTTGACGTATTTTTTGCTATTAAAATCCTAGAGCTAAAACTTTCAGGGTACATAGAGAGTAGGACGGCCCTTGATTCGTATTTTTTCAAAAATTTTAAAATACCCCTACCCTTCCAGAGCGCGTTATTTGGCTTGGCTCCTGGGTTCATTTTGTTTCTATCAAAGACGCATTTTTGAAACTTTTAGGGTAGGTGGGAGGTCGAACGAGCCTTGATCTGTAATTTTTTCAAAAAATTTAAAACAATCCCTACACTTCCAGAGCGCGTTATTTGACCTAGAGCCCGGGTTCGTTTTATTCTTTCAAGGACAATTTTTTTCTATTTAAATCAAAAAGTTGAAACTTCTAGAGTCAGGTGGAGGGTAAGACGAGCCATAATAATTGATTTTTTTAATTTTTTTAATACACCCCTGCTCTTCCAGAGCGAGTTATTTGGCCTGGCCCCTGAGTTCGTTTTTAAAGGATGTATTTTTTTCTATTTAAATCAAAGAATTAAAACTTTTATGGTAGGTAGGGGGTAGGACGAGCCTTTATCCGTAATTTGTTTTCAAAATTTTTAAAACACCCCCTACCCTTCCAGAGCGCGTTATTTTGACGGACCCCTAGGTTCGTTTCGAGTTGAAACTTTTAGGGTAGGTAGGGGGTACGACGAGACTTGATCGGTAATTTTTTCAAAAATTTTAAAATACCCCCTACCTTTCCAGAGCGTGTCATTTAGCCTGGCCCCTGTGTTCGTTTTGCTTCTTTCGAGGACGTATTTTTTTTTCTATTTAAATCGAAAAGTTTAAACTTGAGAAGTATTCGCTCTGGTCCGTGGTTGTTGTATATGTCTTACATTATTCATTTCTTCATTTATTCCCATTATTCATACAAATAAAATACAAAATAATAGCCGTGTTTGACTGAAGTAAAAAGAAATAAAAAAAATAAAAACTTTTAGTGTCGGTGGGGAATATGGCGAGCCCTCATTAAAAAAATCATTTTTTAAAGCACCCCCTACCCTTCCAGACTGCGTTTTTCGAGGAACGATTTTTGAAATTTGCTATAAATTCGCCATCCCTTTAATTACCAATTAAAAAAAAACATTTCATCACATTTTGCAAACAAATTTGATGGTTCTGCCATATGCAGGATCGCTTTCTCTACGATGTACGGTGATCCTGAAACTCCTCAGCGGGGGTGTAGAAGGGAAAAAATTGAATTCAACTCAATTGCCAGATTTTTTAATAACTATTGAAACCAAATCGAAAACATGTACAAAATTTTTACATAAAGTGCATACTTTTTAAAATATTGATTTTCCCCTGCCCAAAACGATTCCAAATCATCATTTATTTTTTTCACCCCCTTCAACACTGCCGATGGAGATGATCTATTCGGGGAATGTGGCAGCTATGAAAAGGCATGGATTGAGCAAAATTGATCGTCCCAATGATTCTCCCTGAGGCCTTCACGGCCTTCTTTAGGAATTATAGAAAAAAAATCGCAAAGCCTTCCCTGTACATCCTGGATGATTTGAAACTATAGTACAATCGCGCAGAGGTGACAGTGACTGATCGCTCCATGTTGCCTGAATTAAGTTTCTAGTAAACGTATGTCCATAAAATAATTCGATTCAGTCTAGGCGGGAAATTTAAAAATTCTCGAGCGTGCAAATATTTTCCCGACGAAACTTTGCGAGTGCATTTTTCGGCAATCGGTTAAGACAACTGGAAATATGTCATTAAATTTAACCTTTTTATAAATGAAATGGATACAATCAATTCTGCACTTAACTAAATCGAAATCGGAGACGGTCAAAACCAGATACAAGCATATTATACAAGCACGTGAATTTTGAGGTTAGAATGAGAAAAGACATACTTAGTGCTTGAATTTACATATCGACATATGTCGTATTTAATTTCGTTTTTCTTAAGCATGCGAACGAGTACAGATATTTATCCAAACGCGATTATTAGATCGAAAAAGCATGAGTCACTGTCACCTCTGCGCGATTGTACTATATATTATCCTCTTCATAAAAGATAGCACTATAATATTTATTCTTATATTTTTTTCGATTTTGTTAAGTTATGATTTTTTTTATGTGTCAAGGCACCATATTCTTCATTTTTTATGAGTGAAAATCGCATGACATACATTCGGCTGAAATTTTCACCAAAGATACCTCTCACCAGAAAGAGTAACACGCGACAAGTGTTTCGTCGCCGGGGGGAGAAGTGAGCGATACATGCGTATCTCCGGGAGTCTTCCTGCTTTTAGTTTTGACCTTGAAGAGTCTGTCAAAGCTTCAGTATATTCACAAAGCATTGCCCTAAAATATTTGTTCTTAAATTTTTTTTTTGATTTGTTGCCCCCGCATCAAGATATGATTTTTCAAAAAGTGACCGAAATATTTTTACTGGCTCTGTATTTTTTTTTCTATTTAAATCAAAGAGTTGAAACATATAGGGTAGGTAGAGGGTCGAACGAGCCTTGATTCGTAATTTTTTTAAATTGTTTAAAAAATCTTCAACCCTTCCAGAGCGCGTTATTTAGCGTGGCCCTTGGGTTCGTTTTATTTCTTTCAAGGATGTATTTCGTTGTATTTAAATCAAAGAGGTAAAACATTTAGGGTTGGTAGAGGGTAGAACGAGCCTCGATCTGTAATTTCTTCAAACATTTTGAAACATCCCCTACCCTTCCAGAGTGCTTTATTTGGCGTGGCCTCTGGGTCCGTTTTACATTTTTCAAAGACGTATATTGCTTCTTTCGAGGACATATTTTTTTGTTTAAAAGTTGACGAGTTGAAACGTTTAGTGTTGGTAGAGGGTAAGACGAGCTGTAATTATTTCACATAAAATTTTTTTCACATACATTAAATAATACACTATTGACAATATTGTAAAGACATAATCGCTATTAAGATTAATCATTGAATTTTTTGACCGAATAGAAACGCACTATTGGCTCAAACTACGAAAGAAATAAACTGAGTAACTTGTAAATTCGAAATGGAAATTTTAAATAAACACAAAATTTATTAACTTTCTTAAAACAGTGTATTTTATTTAGTGTGATTATTAAGAAAATGCCTATAGAGACAGAGTGAATGAAAGAGGTGTGGATATCGTATGAATCTCACATTAATAAATTTGCGGGGGAAAGGCGAGCCGGTCTCGCAGGGGGCCAACAACATCTGTTCACATCCCTTGTAAATCGAATGAAATTGCGACCACCACCTTCCGCCCTCTTTCTACATCCTCGGTCTTCTCCGTTCTCACCCTCCAATCTCATACAATATTTCTCGTGTCTTGTGCACTCGAAGTGGCTGTGATAAACCTTTGCAGACTTTGCCGGCTGAGCATAATATTTTCACCCCATAGATTAGATTTTGCATTTTTAAAACCACCACTGCAAAATTTTGAATTGCAGCGAGAATAATCGTAATTTACGCGCACGTATTGAATATTCGCACACAAGGGTACACTTAAAGGGTTATCTATAAAATTTAGAGCGTTATGAATGAAATTTTAACATTTGTAAAATCGGTCTAAAAAAAAAACATTGACACCTCATAGTGTCCATGTTGTATAGCCAGTATGCATCATGTAATCACTGATATAGTTATAAGATAATATAATATATAAACAAAGTGTTGTGGCAGATGACAAGTTGTCAACACTATTCAAAGAAATATATCTTCAATTACTATAAATGTGGAAATTCTGGCGGACGCGCCGGGCAACACAAGGTTATTTTAATAACCATTCTGAGTTATAATAATAATATTTGTAATTACAAAATATGTTATGTTATGTATATTAAATTGTTTTTCAAAACCACATTCGATTTTTATTCATTAAAATGGCTGTTGGAATAATTGATAAAACGAGTTTTCTGCAAATAACTTTTTTCCGCTACCGACATCGTAAATAAGCATTGCATCCATAGTTACAGGTGCCGTAAGTGGCTGATAAAATTCGTGGTGTTTGTTGTCCTTGGCGACGGAACTTAATTTTTACTTACGGACCTAGGAAAATAATAAACAGAAACGTAACGCTCCAACATATAGGCGAGCAACACATTTTTGTCTATACCCATAGGATCGGCATCCTTTTTACATAACCACTGCTTAAAAAAGTCGTAACAGGACACATACTTTTTCGATTTTGTCGGTAACAGGTTCTAACACGCAATATACGCAGCTTCGTTTGCATCCATCCCAGCAGAAAGTTTGACTGGATTGACACAAACAAACAAAATTCGACGTTGTTTTCTCGGTTGCTGGGTTGCCATAGGACGCATAGGTGACTATAAAAATTTGAATTCAAAATGTTAACATCCGTATTTTAGAATATTTTCTGATCTTTTTTAAGTATTATATTTCCGGTAGCGAAAAAAAAAACCATAAACAACACGGAACGTAAGGATGTATTAACATTTGAGGTAAGCCGAGGCTCGTCGCCTGCCGAATAAATAACTATTTTTGTGTTGAGAATTGCGATAGGGCTGTAAAAGAAAAATAAAGTGCTTTAAATTTTTTTAAATTTTAGTAATGAATCTACAACAAGATTATTATTTTTTTTATTTTCGCAAAAAAATTTGGATTCTCATGTTATATTGACATCTTTTATTTTTCTTATTTTCAAATGTTATTAGTTAGGATGAATACGCTATTATTAAGGCAATATTTGATGTGTTAAGCGTTGCATAAATTCCCCAGTTAAGTGGAGTTATTCACCGAAAATTAAAGGAAACAGTCAACAACCGACAATTATATCAATAATGATGTAAACATTAATTATTATTACGTTCGACGTGGAAACCATAATTAACGTTTGCATAATTAATTGATTAAACATTTACCTATTGAGAACTTTGAATTTTCAATTTTCATATAAATTATTATTGTTATTTGATTATGCCTGAAGGTGATTTCCACAAAATTATTATTATTAAGATTTTTGGAGGTTAATTTTTATGCAAACTTGTTATTTTTTGAAATCAATCAAGATTAGTTTTGGAATAGAATTTTTTATAAAAAATATCAAAACTTTCAATCGATTTTTATTGAATTTATTTAATATCAAGACCAATAAGAAAATCTTATTATAATTATTCAAAATTTAAAGGGTTGAGCTCAATTATTTATTTGAACATGGAAAGTTTTATTACTAATGTATTAGTAATTTATATTATTAACCCTTAACGGGGGGGGCGTGGTGGCCTAGTGAGTAGAGCTCCCGCTCACGGGCCTCGTGGTCGTGGGTTCGAATCCCATCCGTGCGGTCACTTTTTCGGAACGAAGAAGTGGCCGTGCGGGTCCATGGGTGTCTAGTGTATGTCCCATTCATTATTAAAATGAAATCTCAACGTAATTATCGTTAGTGGTCGAATAGTACATGCTTACGCCAATTCCAAATCATCTGCACTTCCTCAATCCGAATTCCCGTCAACCATCCTTTATTTTAAAAAGGAAAAAAATAAGTAACCTTTAACGGGCACACTTCGATATAATAACGTAACGGGCACTGTGGGTCTAATAGACCCGGACAACTTTGAAGCTGTGTATCTCCGTCAATATTGAAATTGAAGGTTAGAAACAAATTACACAACTGTTTAGGACACATTTAAATGCAGGTTAAGATATGGTAGCAACTAAACAATTTTTTAGTGTCTAAAAACAATATTGAGCAATTTCGAAAGAAAATGTTGAAAAATTTGCGTTTTTTTTTTGCTAAAAATTTAATTTAAAAAAAAACTTTATGCTAAAAATTTCAGGTCATTTTGCTGAAATATGCCACTTTCAAGTAAAAAATGTAAGGTCTTCGCTGCAAAAACTATATTCATTTTAAGTTTGAAATAAGGCAAGCATAGAAATTTTTCTTTTAATTTTTTAGAGGGAATCATAATATATAGCAATAAATTCTTTTTTTACAAAAAAATGAGGAAATATAGTCTTCGATTGCACCATCCGAATCATCACTTGAATCAGATTCTCGATAACGGGGAATATCGTCCTGAAGAAGTTGTTGATCGATATTTTGACGTAACCGCAAATTATAGGTCATCGTTCAAAAAATTTAGCTCTTAAAATTATATATAGTAAAAAAAAAATACATAAAAACACAATTTACGTATTGTAAAAAATATAATTGCTAGATAAATTGATTGATGGTTGAAGTGTTAACTTCGTGATACATTTTTGAAACTAAAAAATAAAGTGTGATATTAACAAAGAAACTGTTTCATTTAAAGTGCTAGATAAATATTTTACTTACGTATTTATTCACCAAAATACGAAAAAAAAAAATAATTTTGGACTTTTTTTTAAATTACGTATCGGGCACTCTTGGGTCTCTTAGACCCACAAAATAAGACGTCCGTTTATTTTGATTACCACGAGAAAACTAAAGAGCCGATAGACTTGAGGTATACACAGCTAATAGGGAAATAGGTTTGGAATATACAGTGCGAACGTTGGCTGTGGAACGCTCCAAATAAAAAATTCCCCGATCATCTGCGGCCAAAATCCTCCGAAACGTCAACTTTATTTTTTGAACGCGCATCTTTTCTGATAGTTGTCAATTTTCCATACTCCCACCCCTTTGCGTAATGACGTCGTCGTTATTTTTTTTTTAATGGAAACCTTTTTTTTTTATTTCACTAAATTTGTTGCCCTTTTTATTCTCTTTATGACCATGTAAACATTTTTTTTTGATCATGGTGATGGTTGCGATCGTTACTACGTGGTAATTCATTATAGAAACACGAATAAAACACTTACTAAGTTTTTTACCACAATTTATTTGATGTATGTAATAAATTGTGGTAAAAAACTTAGTAAGTGTTTTATTCAGTGTTTCTATTTTTTTTTGTTTTTTTATTTAAGAAATTAAATTAATTGAATTAATTATTATTTTAGAAATGAGACAAATTCCACCAGAAATATTTCAAAATGTAAGGGATGGGTTTCATTACCGATTAGCTTTTTGCAAAGAGAGGAACGGTGCGCATTTTCAACATTTGATACATTAAATAAGTTTAAAAAACTTTTTTTTTTTTCAATTTCTGAAAAACAAAAAAAAACAAAATATTTTTACATAGTCGTAAATAGAATAAAAAGTACTACAAATTTACTGAAATAAAAAAAATGGTTTCCATTAAAAAAAAATGGCGATGACGTCATTACGCAAAGGGGTGGGGGTATGGAAAATTGACAACTATCAGAAAAGATGCGCGTTCAAAAAATAAGGTTGACGTTTCGGAGGGTTTTGGCCGCAGATGATCGGGGAATTTTTTATTTGGAGCGTTCCACAGCCAACGTTCGCACTGTATATGGCAGGGAGAATAAAAAAAAAAATTCTTCGCGCCGAAAATTTAAGGTAAAGTGTGCGTCCGGGTCAATTGGACCCACAGTACCCGTTAAGGGTTAAAAATATAAACAGAAAAATTGTTTAAAACTCCTAAATTTAACATTAAAGTTTGGTTTTGAAAAGGCTTTACAAAATCTTTATCATTTTATTTATAACTATTTTATTTTTAATCTTAAAGCTGTTGCAATTTTATTTTATATATTAATAAATTTTTATATGTACAGAATGAATCCCATTAATAAAGATATTATTATTTATTCGGTTTTCTAACTATAACGGCTGTTATACCCCTTCGTTGATATTATTATTATTATTTTCATTAAACAATAACATATGATGTTAGATATTAACTTTTGGTCACATGCATTTTTTTTAATCTCATTGATAAAAATTAAAACTTGAAATTTTGAATTTAAAATTTTAGCTCTTAAGGAGTTATTAATTAAACTACATTGAAAAATTGGAACACCGCGTAGTAATGATAGCAACCATCCTCTTCATTTAGTTATTTATTATAATTATTTGAAAAAAAAATTTAAATGTTTGGGAAGAAAATTTTGGAAGCTTATATTATTGGATTTAAGTTTTAAGTTTTGAATTTTAAATTCTAACTTTTAGATTTTTGAATTTTAAATTTTAAGTTTTATATTTTAAGTTTTAAATTTTAGGTTTTAAATTTTAAATTTTACAATTTTGGATTTTAAATTTTAAATTTTGATTTTTAATTTGTAGTTTTTGAATTTTAATTTTTAATGTTTAATTTTTACTTCATATGTATGTTGTGCCATCATCGTTTAACAAATTAAGTTTTAGATTTTTGGATTTTAAATTTTAAGTTTTGTATTTTAAGTTTTAAATTTTAGGTTTTAAATTTTAAATTTTACATTTTTGAATTTTAAATTTTAAATTTTGATTTTTAATTTGTAGTTTTTGAATTTTAATTTTTAATGTTAAATTTTTACTTCATATGTATGTTGCGCCATCATCTTTTAACAAATTAAGTTTAGAGACATTTCATGACCTGTGCGAAACGCTCAGTTAAATTGCACCAATAAATTATTATTATTATATTATTTCTTCGCCTGAAGAAGCCGCAGTGTGGCGAAACAATTGTTGCGAGTTCAAAGGAATAAAAGTTTTTGAAAATTAAAAAGTATATTACTTAACCCTTTAAAAAGTTATATTATACAGTGCGCGCCTAAATTATGGAATATATTCAGTAACACCGAAATTAAATATTTTTGGAAAAAATCCTCGAACAGGTCGATGTTCTATTATAAAAATACACATTTTTGTATGAAAGTCGATTTTCAGTAGTCATTTGTTTTTTAGTAATGACGTCATCCATTTTGTTTTTAAATGGCAACCCCCTATTTTCGTTTCTGGTTTAGAGAGATCTCTTCATTGACGAACTGGCAGTATAAAAATGTTGCCATCTTACATTAGAAATGTTTCTAGTAAATGACAATTGAAGGTGAGAACTTGAAATTTACAGTTTACAAAATGACCTTTTCTTCCAAACAAAAATATCTTAAAATACAGGGTGGGGCACCGCATACGACACGGTCGTTTTTTTTTTCGAAAATAACCGCGTCGTATACGGTGCTCCACCCTGTATATAATACAATATGGCTTCAGCAAGACGGCGCACCCCCGCATTTTTTTGACAATTTCTTTGCAAATAGGTGGATTGGCAGGCGAGAACTGATAGAATAGCCCACAAGGAAGATGAATGTCCAGAATTAGCCTGGAAAATATTTTAAAAAAAATGTTCAAGAAGAATTTCTACATGTTTGAAAATAAAAAAAAACAAAAATAAAAACGCGGGTATGCGCAGTCTTGCTGAAACCATATTGCATTATATGGAAGGTCAAGATCATTTTTGTTTGGAAAAATTGCTATAAGCGCTGGAACAAGGTAATTTTGTAAAAACTCTAAATATCGGATTCTCACCTTCAATTGTCATTTACTCGAAAAATCTCTTATGTAAGATGGCAACATTTTTATACTGCCGATTCGACAATGAAAAGATCTCTCAAAATCAAGAACAAAAATAGGGGGTTATCATTTAAAAACAAAATGGCTGACGTCTTTACTAGAAAACAAATGACGACTGAAAATCGACTTTCATGCAAAAATGTGTATTTTTATAAAAGAAAATCGACCTGTTCGAGGATTTTTTCCAAAAATATTTTATTTCGGTTTTACTGAATATATTCCATACTTTAGGCGCTCACTTTTAATATAAACAACTCTGGGTCATCTAAGAAACTCTCCTGGTAGAGCATCCGACTTGGGATACCGTCCTTCTGAATCAGTAATTTTGTGTAATTCCAGATCCTTTTAGGGTTATTTATTTCGTTGCACGTAATTCTTAAACCATTGTTTAGACAGATTTTTTAAATTTTTTTCCTAAAGTTAGAATATATTACATAATTTTCCTGGCTTGGATTAGTATTGTACTTTTTATGCGCTATCTTCACATTAATGAGAATTATCTCAAAAAACCGAGGAGCCGCAGAGTTTAACGCAAACCTCTGCAAAATGCAAAATAAGCTAACCAATACAAAACGAACGCTCACAAAAAACTGAACATCTGAAAAATTAATGAATACTTGTTTTTGACTCTCTGAATATAATACAAACATAGGTCAAAAAATAAAAAATAAATCAATTTTTTCAGCGAGCATTATTGGTTGATTTGATATGGATTAACCCATTTCATTGATAATGCGTAGTAAAGAACTTTATAAAATGTATCAACCATATCATCAATAGATAAATCTTGGAATAAAAATTGCCAGTTTACAAATTGGTTGAAATTGTCATAATCTCCCCATGGAAAGTCAAAGAACCACTCTTCACCCTTAATAGTCAATTCAATTTTATTGTTATCAATGTGTAACTTAAGAGCCGGATGATCTCCATCTTCATTGATTTGTGGACGGTTAGTATTACAACCAATATTTTGTAATGTGACATTTAAACGTCATTGATATTTGTGAACGGTTAGTATTATAACCAATATTTTGTAATCGGACATTTAAACGTCATTGATATTTGCGAACGGTTAGTATTACAACCAATATTTTTAATATGACATTTAAACGTCATTGATATTTGTGAACGGTTAGTATTATAACCAATATTTTGTATTCTAACATTTAAACGTCATTGATATTTGTGGATGGTTAGTATAGGACGTATGTGCTGTCCCTTCCTGTTTTTGTCTGTTGGAATAAAATTACAACTTATGTGTTACATTTTACATTTCTATGTACTCTATGTATTCGTATTCGTCGCTTACGATTGGTGAAAACAGTTAGGTAATGTATCAATTACAACGTAAAACTAAATAACATTATTCTTCGATAAATCGAAATTTTTACATTTCTTTAGGTTATCAAATTGGGATATGAAAAATATCAGGGGTGGCTCGTTATATAGAGCCAAGGAGCCATGGCACCACCTGTAGTTTCAAGCTCAGCAAGAATTTTTAATTAATTTTTAAAACACTTTTTCGCCAGTTGCTTTGGTCTAGGAAGATAAATTGTTCTTTTTCAAAAAAGAAAGGGTATAAGTGGCTCTACCATCAACATGTTCCACCAGCCGCCACTGGAAAATACTAAATCAAATTTGTGTTGGTATTTCAACCGTAGAAGATAAAGTTTCGATAAAATTTTAAATAGTTGTTCATTTTTGTCTTGATTGCATTTTGAACTGCAACAACCTCCGTTCGATTATTTTCACAATTAATTACATCACCTCCTTTACGTGTAAATTTTTATTTATATGTTTTTCTTACTTGCCAATAACCAGTAGTGTTTTGATTAATATTTGATGAAGAGAACAGAAATTAAAAAAATATATGATTATCGTTCTTAAAACGACTGGCAGTAAATTGCATTGCTTATCATGTATCTATACTACTCTTATAAGTGCTAATAAAGTTCTACCAGTTTATAGATAACAGCACCGCGAAAAAATACTTAATGCTTGAATTATACGATCCTTTCATTGCAAGAAATTATGGCGTTTTTCCTAATTTATTAGCAAAAACGCACAACAATGCGGAAAAATAAATGTCATCTCGTCTGGATAATATTATTTCGGTGTAATTCCATTCCCCGGTGGCAATTATCCTCCCCTCTCACTTTCTCCTCTTACACAAAAGACCGGAAATTCCTGCATGCCCCCAATTTCGGACGAATGCCTCCTTCAAATAAATTACCCGGGGCCGTACTATCTTGTCCCACCAATTTATCCATTTCCGGAAGATCAATTTGTTTAGATACCGGACTTGCGGGTATGTGCGTCCGATACGTCTTCGTCTTCGCCATTACATTTGTCAGTGTTCGAGTGGCATTTTCAATTGTTGCATTCCGAATAAATCGGGAATAATGGTGCGGGGGCGGGGGGTGGCGTGTGGTGCCGGGCGAGGGAGGCTCCATCTTTTTGGCACTTCCTTAAACATCGCTTCCGGTACATTTATCTCGTTTCCGGGCCATATTCTGGTCCTATAGTCGCCTCATCGCCTATCAGCTCGCTTATCACTTCCTCTCCGATTATCACAATGCCTTTTTATATAACCGTCCGCTCCCCCACTTGCAACACTCCGATGGCGCGCCGGAGGGGATATTTATGGGCCCTCAAAAATCCCTCATTAAAAGTGATAAATTTCGGGCCGCGGCCTCTATTAACATCGACTGAGTTTATGTATTTATTAGGTTATTTCTATCACATCATTTCTTTGAAATATGTACCCATAAAATACGTAATATTAATATATTTTTTTAAACTAGGTCATCCGCCACAACCATTATTAATAATAAAAACGAATCTTGGTAATGGAAAAATTGCAGAAAAACCACCTCCGAAATGCAATGAAAGCATCTATACTCGGCGCACCGAATAGGTGGTATAGTCACCTTGCGTCCTCGTGATAGTTCGTCGAGATATTATGAAAAGCCTGATTCACACAGCCTTGCCATATTTTAGTTCTGTGCCGGAAATATAAATCCTTCTACTTTAACCCACAAAATCTAACTATGTACCACTTCCTAATTAATTGTAATTAAAAAGGCTGATTTAAGGATAGAACGTAATCACTACATAAGACAGAAAAACGAGAACACATGGCATACAACGGGCGTGATTAAAAATTTCGGCTGCGTGGCATACGCTTCACATCACGCAAACCCATAATACCACCGATTCGGTGCGCCGAGTATAGATGATTAAATCCTTACAGTTCCGACACACTTATGGATAAACCATTTGCGTTATATATTGAAAATAGTATATTTTCAAAACTATTATTAGTTTCAAAAACTCACTCGAATAGAAAGATCACTTCTAGTTCAGCGCCTGCATTCTGGAATTGCCAAAGTTACCCAAGCGTCCGCAATTCCAACTCACTCACCCAACACTTGCAACCTACAATTTTCCTCCAGCTATTGAAATTGAAACAAAAATCTTTCGCAGTTTTCTCCTAAGCCCTAATACTACTGAATCCTCAAAGAATAGCACTTTAAATAGTTGTTGTTGTTTTTAATATCATTATAAACAAATAATTTGCAAATACAGTGTATTTGGGCCGAAGATGCAAGATGTAACATATTAAAAATTTCCTTGTCTAGTAGAATTTTAATTAACCTTCCGGGCGGGGTGCCCTAAATCTTGACACCTTATCGGACGCTGGGCCCAAGCAAAAAAACAATCTCCTGCCTAAAATTTAATTTTAATTTCAAATAACTAAAATATCATACAAACTGTTCGCTTTCTAAACGTGAACTAAAGAATAAATTATTAAGGTACTCGGCTAGAAAACTCGAAAAAACAGTTTGCTGAAAATTGACGAACGTTTATTCGCGCACCGGGTCTCACAGACTTGGCGCCCGGCCCGGAAGGTTAAAGAAAAATGCAACTGCTTAAGCTGTTGAAACACTTAAAAAATATCTTTGTTCATTGTATAAGTATCATATTATATAATAATTTAGAAAGCTAATAATATAAATACCTATCATAATAATAATAATAATAATTCAAAATAAATAAATATTAATTAAATAAATCATATATCCGGTTTTTTAAAAGTAAGTCGTATTTTAAAATACTGATATTTTTATGAATAATTGAGCAATTTGAAAATTAAAAATGCCTGTATGTGCAGAAAGAAATGGGGTTATGGATACATTTTAAGTGACACTAGATGTTCCATATTTGTTTTCATTTGCTAAATTTTGCGTTTCTTCTAAAACTTCAGCAATTGCAATATCTGTTGCCACAGGAGGTTTTCTTGATTTATTTTTATCTATAACAGAACCACTTTTTCAAATTTTACTACCAGCTTTTGAAAAGCTCTCCAAATCCATGGGCCGGTCATCTCTTAAACCGTTAGGGGTACTGAACCGTCGAAAGCCACTCCGTCCACATTCGTAATAACATTACACACGTCCAATGCGAGTTATCAGAGGCAAAATCATTTATTTTCACAAAACAAATTGTGTTATAATGTGAAAAACCTGTGATGACACTTGCATACAATGCAATTTTTTATGCAACTGATTTTAAACAAATTTGTTGCTATGGCGGCCAAAAGGTGAAAATAAAAGAATCCCGTTTTCCCGTTGATACTGTCCTTATTTTCAAAAATGCATAAAATCAGCCACGATACGAGTAGTTTAAAATACTACTTACTTTTGAAAAAATATTTTGCAATTAACAAAGCATTTTTTGTAAATGGGAAAGTCATCATAACTGATGCAAAGGCATGCAAGATGAATTATAAAGATTCAATAACCGCCGTGGCAGTTAAAGATATTAGTTGAATAAAACTGCAGGTTTCGTTACAATTTGTTTGGTTATATACGCAGAATAATTGATCAAAATCATTGTATTATATAATTATAATAGTATAACATAGGTATTTATTATGTTATTCAAAGTTTGTGGTGATATCAGCTACAATCACAAATTTACAAATATTTTTGGATCAAAATATACGTTCGAGTTTGTGGTCATTGTATTTCTCTTCCATTATTAATTAATGATTTAATATCCTATATGTATATTAGAGTAGTTTTAGCATATATGGTGGAGTTTCGAAGTATGTAAAAATCAACGGGACAACCCGGAAACTTGTTCGCATAGATAAAAAACTAATAACTGTAAATTTTGAGCAATATCGAACATTGCGTCACCCGGCCCTAGCCCTCTAAAATTTGAAAAAGTCGGTTTTTTATATATTTTTTATTTTATTTTGGTTCATCCTAATATTAAACGGTCCACTCTAATGGCCAAAATATATATTTTGTGGATAGGGGACCTTAATATGTATCCAAAAAGTGTTTATTTGTTGAAATTTGACTAAAATTGAGTTTTTTTATTTGAAAATTTCTGTTTGGTTTTGAACGAACACAGTCATACACACATATTATCTTACCAAATCGTCTCGGAGGACCTTAAAAAGAAAGTGAAAATGATATAATTTAAAGCATTTTTTTTAATATGTTTTTTGAGATGATTGCCAGCAATAGTTGTTCATTATTTTTAGTTGTTTTCGTGAAACTAAAAACACAATCAAATACTCACAAATTGTTTTTAAATTAATTTTCTTTAAAAGAAACCGCAGCGTTTTGAAAGAGCTGAATTTTCGTAAAATTAAATTTTATTATTTATTTTTTATATTTTATTCGGTTTTTATTCGTTTTGTCCGGAAATTAAACTTTCCAGAAATTCACAACTGACTAAAACCTCACCATTTTTTTAAACCAAAAATTAAAAAAAAATCAACGAAACCAATCTGCCAATCTTTAAAAATACAGTTACAGCCCCATTTCTTCATTAGGCTGAAAGACTTCGGTCGATGGCCATTTGTAGCTCTTGTGTATTAGAGTTTCAATAAACTGTATTTATTATTATTATTATTATTCCTCATTGAATTTTCCTTACCTACGTTGAATAAAAAAAAAAACAGAGCAGACTGACCCAACGTCGACAGCCGCTTATCAAGATTTTTTTCTAAATCAACTGTAGGTTGAATTGTTAATTCTAGATACCTGATGAATACAAAAAAAGTATGTTTTATATCTTGAATGCAGTTTCGCGGACTAATCTTTCTACATTTAAGTACTCAACTTTTCTTATACAATATATTTCAAAAATCCACAAATTGCTGCATGTTTTGAAATACCCAAAGGAATAGATATTTTAATACTTAAATTTATTTTATCCGAAATTTTCCATTCATGAATTTTTGTGCAAGAAAACAAAAAACTTTAAAGTTGTGTACAAATAAGAAACAAATCTATTTTAAAATTTTTGCGTGCAGTTAGAAAACAAAACAAAAAACTTGACACTTTAGAAACCAATAAGAGAAAGAAAAACATTTTAAGACTATCCGAAATTGTGTATTATTTTTGTCCATATTAAGATGGCAAAAAACAAAAAAAAAATCAAAAAGAGAAACAGAAAAGCACTTAAATATTTTTATCCGAAATTAAATTTTCTTTTTATGAATGTTCGTGCACAGCAAATTTTACAGTCGTGTACAAATTAAAAAAAAAGATTATATTTAAGAAATATTTTGAATTCTAGAATTTTTGCGTACAGCAAGAGAACAAAAAACTTCACACTTTGTGTAAAAAACAATAAGAGGAAGAGAAAGACATTTTAAGACTTTAAAATATTTCATCCGAAATTTTCTATTCATGAATTTTTGTGCACAGCAAGAAAACAGAAAATTTTATAGTTGTGTACAAATTAAAGAACTTGTACTTAATTATATTTATACAAAATTTTCTATTTTAGAATTTTTGCGTACAACAAAAAACAAAAAACAAAAAACCTCACACTTGGTGTAAAAACCAATAGGAGAAAAAGAGAGACATTTTAAGACTTGAATATATTTTATCCGAAATTTCATATTCTTGAATTTTTGTGCATATCAATATGATAAAGACCTTCTGTGTAAAAATTAAAAGGAGAAAGAGAAAAGCAAATTAATAATTAATTATATTTTAGCAGAAATTTTCTATCCTGTTCTTGATTTTTTGTGTAAAGCAAGAAAACAAAAAAAACTTTACACTTTGTGTAAAAACCAATAAGAGAAAGAGAAAGGCATTTTAAGACTTGAATATATTTTGTTCGAAATTTTCTATTCTTGAATTTATGTGTATTGTAAGATTACAAAAAATCTGACACTTTGCGAAAAATTTTAAACATTACAAACAATACTAGGCACAAAGACTACTGGTCGATAGCCCATTGGCAGAAATAACATAAATTAACCATAATTGGTGAATCCGTTATCAATAAATAAATAATAATAATAATAATAATAATAATATACGAAATCCATGTAAAATCGTTTTGTTAATAAAGATTTTAGACTTGAAAATATTTTATGGAAAATTTTCTATTCTTCAATTTTTGTTTATAGCCAGAAAACAAAAATTTCACACCTTGTGTAAAAATCTTAAAATTTCATAAACCGAATTTCTTGTAAATATATAAAACTGAGTGTAATTTCAAATAAAATTGTTGCTTCACCATTCATACCATTCATATTTTCGTATTCTTCTTTGACGGCCTCGATCAACAATTCGAAGACTAAAATTTACTTATTCTATTTTCCAGCTATACTCAACAAAGCGAAAACCAAAAGTTTAAAAAACTGTGAAAAGTACCCAAATTTGCATAAACCGAATTTATTTTAGAAGAACATAGCTTCATAAACTGATTTTAATTTCAAAGAAATTTTAGCTCTACCTTCCATATATTTTTATTCATATATATATCATATATTTATTTATTAATAGATTAATAATTTTACAATAGTATGTAACTAAATTAATGCTATTATTGTTAGCCTGTTAAGTGGCTATTAACTAAAGGTCTTTCTGCCTAGATTTGTCTTATCGCGTTAGTCAGTCTGTGGTTAATTAATGATTGTTATTCTTATTTTCCGGCCTAGCCCAACAATAAGAAAATGAAAGTTTTCATAAAATCATAATTTTGGGTGAAAATAATAAAACTTTGTAATAACCGAATTTATTTAAAACATAATTATAATTTAATAAATAAAATATGATTATTAAGATATCTTCGCTCTACGTTTCATCTTTTTTTATTCTTTTTTTTCCGCCTCGCTCAATAATTCAATAACTAAAATTAAAAAAAAATCATAACTCGTCTAAAAACTGCTATTTTCAAAAACTATTTTTTTTCTAAAGGTAAATTGAATGCGCAGTAGTTGTTTCCTCATATTTAATAACATCTTAAGAATTGTCTCCAGCCATTCTTGATTATAGACGAAAACGTTATTAAAGCCCTGCGCTGATTAATCCACTGTAGTGCACAGTAGAAGCACTTCTCGTTATCCTTTTAATGAAAAAAGGAGTACACAATGTGACATCAAAAAAAAATATATGAAGGGATGATCCCTCGGGAGGGTCGGATTTCAATTAGTTTTAAGATTGTACTGTCTCTGGTCCCAACAACAGAAAACAACAAAAAACCAATTTATCAAATGTCGCGGCAGTAAATTGGTATTTTCATATCATTGCTGTGTTGTGCCTTCGTAATTTCCTTTTTAAGGCGACCCTCCGCCGAACGAACTCTCTCGTCGCGATTAATACTTTCGTAATTGAAAAACACGAAAATTTAGGTCAGCATTGTTAACAAATTGTTATATTTAAGATTGATGAATAGTCCATTGTTTAATTTTAATTTAGAGTTGTTTGCATAAACAATTAAACAAGCATTAGCTACAGCTTTGAAATTTTTGAGATATAATTTTTACTTTTTCCGTTACGGAAAGTATTGTGATCGTGATTTTTTTCAAAAAATTTTTTTACGGAAATATCCGTTTTGTGGTCCCTAGATGCCATTTCAACAATTTGTGGAATTTTTTTGTATGTTTGAGTGTGTGTGTGTATCTGTGTGTGAGTGTGTCTGCCTGTGCGCGCTGTATTTTAAAAACTAATAAAGCAATTGATATGAAACTTTAAACATACGTCTTATTTGATAATTTGAAGAGTAGTCTGTTTACCTTAACTGTTTTTTGTTTTTTGTCAATTTTTTTCTTAATTATGAAAAATATCACAAAAACTTTCAAACAAACATTGAAGACAACAAAGAAACGAACATCTTTTGCTTAAAAACATTTTTCATAAAATCATTTTTATTCTAGAAAAAATGTATTAATTTTTTTAAATGGTTTATAATTATAAAACGATAATAGTTACAGCAAATTTATTTTAATAATAATTGCAGAGAATGCTAAAATGAACAACTTATAGAGAATAAGTTTTTTTTCGAAATCCCTTTAGTTTTTGAGTAAACTGAGTTTTTGAATTTGAAGTATAATTTTTCCATCTTTCATAATTTTGACGTTTTAAACGTTAGTTTCATCCGCTTGATGTACATTTAAAATATGATTTCAATAGGAAATAAACCATGAAAACGTAAATATAAATGGCTATGATACCATCAAGTCGGAGAAAGTAACATAACGGCCACATCACTATTTTTTCTATTTGCATCTCTACACAAAAAGTTTTACGAAAATCTATTTTATATTAGCTAAGTTAGAGATTTCCATTGTTTGCATATGTACCCCCAAATCTGTGTTATTTTAACATATTTTGGCACCCTACAATTTAGTGCCCCGTATTATATATTATAACTAATTTCCAATAATTATTGTTTTTGAACATTTCCTGTGGTAATTTTTTTTTTTATCATTTAGCCTATTTGCATATATCATATATATTCGTGTAATTTGCGAAGGGCCGAGTTTTTATAAAATATTTTCAGTCACTGAATCCCGTAGTACAGATATTAAAATCTTTGGCAAATAACTTGCAAGGAATACAAATTCCTTTTCTATCGTGTGAGCCACAAAATTTTGTTTCAGAGTTGGCTGTGTCGCATATTATTACGTCATGAGACTAGAATTAGATTTCAAAAAAGTGAATTAATCTCAGACATCACTGTTATGTTTCTCTTTCTCTCTCAGGCATGGCCAACTCGGAAACAAAATTCTGTGACTCACACCTATATAATTTCGTATTTGTTTCTTCACTTCACATTCTCTTTGATTGAAAGTTTGGGTGTCGTAACAGTATTCAGCACCCTCGGGTTGCAGCCCTATTAGCTCATGTAGTTAAGGTGGACCTGCCCTAAACTATACAGGGTGCTTGGCGAAGCGATGCAGACCATTTAGGATGTAAGAGAGATAGCCGTTAAGATGCTATCTAGCCACATTTACTTCAATACAAAGTCTTGCGGTTTCAAGATAATCCGGGATTTTATTGTACCTAAAAAAACCTGACATCTTACTTTCAGGGAATATTTGGATGGCGTTGTACCCAGCAGTTGATTTGTTCTTACAACAAATCTAATACTTTAGTCCAGTAGATTCGCAAACGTATCTTTGTCAGGGAATTGCTAATAATTATTAGTCTATAAAAAAAACATTCAAATTTATGACTATTATTTACAAAATTATATAAAGCTGTTGGTAAAACGAGCGGCGGCTCGTGGATCTTCGGCGGTGAGGCAACGGAAGAAAATTTGACCGAAAAAGCAACTGAATATTTGCTTCCTCTAATAGAGTAAGTAGTGCAGCACGTGCAGCATCTTTGTCTTTGCCTCACCTACGGAAATCCACGAGCCGCCGCTGGTAAGATGCAGAACGCGGGAATGTGTCAAAAATAATAAAAAATAATTAATAATATTTATTTTTAATAATTTTATGGGCATCACAACAAAAACAGCAGTGAACATCTACAAAGCGATATGCCGTCGTTTGCTTGACTACGGTTCCATACTATTTGTACAATGTCGACCTTCCACTCTTCACCATCTCCTCGTTGCCGAAAGATCCGCACTCAGAACCCTTACGAAAAGCAGACAACCTATTAATCCGCTCCATAACCCATCCAATGAACTCCAATACGAAACTACCCAAATAATTCCTATTGGGGAACGCATATTAGCCATTGCTGAAAGATTCTCCAAAAACCCCTTCAATGTATCCCTTTTAAACAAATTCTGTATCTCACGTAATCCTAACATCCCCTCCAAATTCAAACATCCCACGATCACTCTTTATCAGTTCACTAGTTCGTTTCATACTGACAGTTAATGTATCTTCTCTTCAAAACTATAGCGAAAGGGCAGAAAGACCCATGGTCGATAGCCCTGACAGAGACGTACTAACATATTATATAATTGTGAACAAAGTAAACCTGTTTGTAATTCAATGTATGTGTCTGTAATAAAGATGATGTATATATATATATATATATATATATATATATTTATTATACAGATTGGTGTCCGTTAATGTGAACATAGAGAGACAAATGCTTACGCGCTTTGCATGTACCGACACCTTGATTATGCATTATTTTTAAAATTGTGTTCTGTCAGTTGCTGTCATTGGTGTATAATATTTGCATTTGAAAGAAACAGTTTTGGTTAGATGGATAAATACAAGGTAACTGAAAAAGTACAAATCGTAAAATGGTTTTATGGGGGCATGTCAATACGTACAATTCGGGATATGTTTAATGTAGCATTCGAAAATCGCCCCATTCCCTTTGTTGGCATTATACATCGAATTATTAAAAATTAGAAAAACGTGGATGTTTGGGTCGGATATGCCATAAAAGAAGACTTCTTCCTAGTAATGAGCAAGAATTGCTTGAATTAAGAATTTGCGCTGCTGTTGAAGAAAATCCTCATATTTAATCTAGAAATATTGCTCGCAATATTAATCTGCACCATTCTACAGTGTTAAAATTTTTGAAAAAACATGGGTATAGATCTTATAAATTACAAAAAAAATCAAACAATTTATCCGTACGACCAAATTAAACGCATAGAATTTTGTGAAGAGATGATTGAAAGGTCGAATCATGATGAAAACTTTTAAAATAACATATTATTTACTGATGAATCCACGTTCTCTATCAATGGTGAACACAATCCCTGAGTCGTTCGTTGTTGGTCAAGAAATAATCCTTGCCTACATTACAACTGTCGCACGCAATATCTACAAAAATTGAACACAAGTAGTGGCATATTAGGCAATCACGTTATTGGCCCGTATATTTGAATCTCCTTTGTAATTAAATAATACCTAGTTTACGCCAAATACCGGGAATTAGACTAGACATGATTTGGTATCAACAAGATGGTTGTCCGGCTCTTAATACTTTAGTAGTACGAGAACATTTACAAGGTACTTTTCCAAATAAAATTATGGCTACAAATGGCACAATCAAATGGCCTCCACGTTCGCCAGATTTGACACCTCTAGATTTTTGTATATGGCGTTACATTAAATCAAAAATTTACGGTTTTGAGGAAAATAGAATAGTTAGAAAATTGTATGTATTAGTTGGGATAAAACCCAAGAAGGCGTCTAGTTTAAAACCATAGCGGCCTCCTTAATTGTTAAATGACAGAACAACATTTTAAAAATAATGCATAATCAAGGTGTCGGTACCAGCAAAGCGCGTAAGCATTTGTCTCTCTATGTTCACATTAACGGACACCAATCTGTATATGATTAATATAAAATATTTCAGCCTTCAAACAAATTCTTTAAAATTATCATCCGTTACTCGAAAGGGCTGTTAGATGTGCTTGTATTATTCATTTAATTAATATATTTACAATATTTTCATATCAGTCTTAATTATTATTAAGTAAAATACAAGCAAATATTTCCAGCAATGTACATTTTTCGGTACATGTTCAGATTGAAATATCCCATATCGTATATTCATGTAAAATATCAATGTAGTAGTGGTGCACGCTTGTTCTCTTTTTATGGTGTATTATTACAGCAGATTATATCATTTATAATCACTACTAATGACCGTAGAATAGATAATATAAATCTATTTAAAACGGACACATGCAACATGAACTAAAATAATTATCTACCTAGCTGTTGTAAAAATAAATAATTGAATAAGTTCAATTTTTACTGTAAAGCGGTGATTAGTCGTAGAAATAATTTTTTTTATAGTTGTTCTATTTGTAACAAGCAAATATTTTTAATGTGTGTGAAGTTAGCAATATTTCTAGCAATATCCCGGCGCATCCATCATGTATAAAAATAAATAATTTTCCTTGGTATCACCTACAAACAGTACAGTAGTTTATGGATATGGTTGGTATTGTTATAAAAAAATAAAAATTATTAATTTGGGATATGTACCTTTGGGCGTTTTGGCCCTAAATTTATATTTTTCGATGCCGATGTAATGAAAATGTTTACTGCTGGGTGGTTTGCAGGTAGAAATCCTATATTTTCTCGACAGTAGTTTATAGCCATAGTTGCTATTGTTATAAAAAAATATAAATTATTCATTTGGGATATGTACCTTTGTCCGTTTTGGCCTTAAATTTATATTTTTCAATGCCGATGTGATATAAAAGTTTATTGCTGGCTGGTTTGCAGATGGAAATCCCAGATATTCTCGACAGGAGATAATAGCCCTGGTTGCTATTGTTATAAAGAAATAAAAATAATTCATTTGGGATATGTACCTTTGGCCGTTTTGGCCCTAAATTTATATTTTTCGATGCCGATGTGATATAAAAGTTTATTGCTGGGTAGTTTTCAGATGGAAATTCCACATTTTCTCGACAGGAGATAATAGCCCTGGTTGCTATTGTTATAAAAAAATAAAAATTATTCATTTGGGATATATACCTTTAGCCGTTTTGGCCCTAAATTTATATTAAAAAAAAAACGAAATCACTATAGGGGATATAAGAGTTAGAGTCTGAAACCGGACAGCCATTTATTGTCTTTAGTGTCTGATAATAACTACTTGTAATAATATTCTTTTTAAAACAATTGGTTCCATCGAACGTCAGATGGTGACATGTGAATGCACAATGGTAAAACGTATTTAAAAAAATATATCATGGGAAATCATTCATTCTGAGAACTATTTGCCTTTAAAATTTCCTTGTGAAACGTATGGCAACGGAGATACGTAAGAAATGGTGCATAAGCGACTTGTTGGAAATAGTTGGAAATAATCGATCATTTTTTATTTATTTTTTTGCTTTTGAAGCCAGGCGTGCAAAAATAATTCCAACGAAAGCAAAATAAAGTTAAATATCAAAAATTCTAATAATTACCTCTAAAAATTTAGGCCCTCCAAATTGAGTTAGGCAGCTACCAAGAAAATACTGTCCATCTTTGATGAAGAATATTAACTTGTTTTTCAAATCATAAAACTGCAAAATTATGGCCATTATTATTGTCTTTATTGCGTAATATTCGATGTTGCGTGTCTCTTTGGAATAAATGCAAACCCCGCATTATTTCAAAAGGGAGCTACCGGGATAATTATAATTTTATCTTGCGTATTCTATCTTTATCTCTCTCTCTCTCTCTCTATTTGCGTAAAATTTATTCAGGATGGAATGTCTGAAGTGGGACTCTGGGCCTCTGATACTTAGTGCATAATGTTGTGTCCTGGTTCTGTTTTTGAATGCCCTCATTCAGACCCCCTCGAGGACCTCCGTGCACGAAAGAATTTTCATTTTTCAGGAGATTAATTAGTTTTATGAGTACTGTTTCTTTCAAAATCAGCATTTATGCATTCACTTTTTATAGATAATGAAATTAATATTATTAGCTTTACATTTTTATATTAAATGATTTAGAGATTATTTTAATCAATAATTTGTAGCCAGATGAACTTAAACTAGCTATATATTTTTGTGATCGTTTGCCAAAAGCAGACTGGGTTATTTTTTTGTATTTTGAAAAATGGTTGATTTGAAAGTGTTAATTATAATTATATGTAAATGAAAGTAGGCAATTATACATATTTTAATTTCAAAACCAAATCTGAAATTTCATAAATCACGGTTTTCTGGTAAATAGATATTTAAATATTTATTTATTTATTATTAATTTTTATTATTTATTTAAGGCTTCTGCAACAAGTAAGGTAGAAAAAATTAAATAAATATTTGTTTTTGCTCTCCTGAAAATTAACAAAAATAAACATATCTGTTTTTGGCAAACGGCCACAGAATTTCTTATGCAAAGACTTAAACATTATTTTAATCAATAATTTGCCACCAAATTATTTTAATTGTAATCGCACAACAATTATCAGTAACAATGCCAAATTTGGCATACTTGTGGTAATATTTTGATTATTAAAAAAGTATGTGGTGGTAGGATTCAGCCGAGTGGCTACTTAGTGATTGGATTAGGCTCCATGTCAAGCATTTAATCCATTTTTACAATAATTATTTGAGTAAGCTTTATTTAACATTGGTGTAGAGAAACGTTACATGGTTTATTGTATAAATATGAGGAAATCCACCTTTACTGGAATACCCAATATTATTCTTAAATTTTATCGCCCTAGCCTTTTACAAGGGTCCTACGCTAACGGTGATTTTTTCTTTCACTTTAAAACAACCTTGATTTAGCAAATCTTTGAAATCTGCATACTTTACCATTGTATTAATTGTTAGATGAGAATGTACCACAATACCTTAAGTTAAATGAAAGAAACAAATCATATAACTTGGACCCTCACTAAAAAAATGCGACTATTATATTAAACCATTTCTCGTAGTTAGACCTGGAAGTATGACAAACAATAATACATTTTTGGTTCGTAATGTTCTGTTAATTGGTTTATCCGTAAATATATTATTATTATTATTAATTAATGTTTACTATTATTATTAAGATTATTAGTGGCCGTTTGAAAGTTTATTTTTTATGTTGAATTTATCGTACCCCACATAAAATATTAGCGACGAGATGAATATATAATATTCAATATGATACGTAGGGGGGGAAAAGTAGCCCTTGCGATTTTTTCGGCGAGGACCATAAAAGATTCATCCTCCGCCATCCAAAGCGGCCCTCTTTTACGACCCAGTTAATGCCCAAAACGGCCAAATTTGTGGGGCCGACGATTACATTCGTGTCGTTAGAATTAGGCCGCACCAATTACTTTCGGGATTTATACGAAAAGAGTAAATATTCATTCACACACACACACATAAAAAAAAACGAAAGATAATACTGCTAAACAAGATAATTTTTACTTTCTCCGTTAGGAAGAATTACGGGGAAGTATTGTGATAAATAAATTTGAGACAACCTCACTTGCAGTTGCATTAAATGAATGTGATTATATTTAGTATTGTGATCGTTTTTTTTTTTTTTTTGGTCTGTGCTATAAGCCGTTCGGCCACTAACAGATACATTAGATAACATCGAAATGAAATGAAGAAATTCAGTGTTTGGCACTGAAGGTGTCAAAAAAGTCCAATCTACGAGTATATGGAGTTTATTAGAATTATCAATCAATACAATTACTATTCCTTGTAATTGTGTAGGTACATACGCATGTAAGTAATTATGTGTAATGGAATGTTGCCCGATTTTAAAGTAGCTGAACAATGAACATCTTTTTTCGTTCTCCTTCGCTTTGAACTCGTTCCCCCCTTTGATAACAATGCATTCATCTACCACTGAAATGAAAACTCGAAGAGTAATCTCTGCTAATAAATCTAACAAAAAAATACAACCAAAAAACACGTGGTGGAAATAGTAATTATATGAATTAAAAGAGTACAGAATGAAGAATTAGGCGAGAAAATGCGGGCGATGAAGAAGCCACAGGGTTAAGCAATTGCAATAAGAAATGTATTTGACATAGTCTTACACGCATGGGTCGGTTTTACATGCACAGAATACGGTTGGAATAACTTAATTTTGGGATAAATTGATTTCATCTTTAAACTTGAGACAACTTCACTTGTCGCAGATTTGTTAAATAATTGTAATAGAGACGAATAATAGCCCGAAAATACAGTGCGCGCCTAAAGTATGGAATATATTCAGTAAACCAGAAATAAAATATTTTTGAAAAAAATCCTCGAACAGGTCGATTTTCTTTTATAAAACTACACATTTTTGCATGAAAGTCGCTTTTCAGTCGTCATTTGTTTTCGAGTAATGACGTCAGCCATTTTGTTTTTAAATGACAACCCCCAATTTTTGTTCTTGATTTTGAGAGATCTTTTCATTGTCGAACCAGCAGTATAAAAATGTTGCCATCTAGCATAGGAAATTTTTCGAGTAAATGACACTTGAAAGTGAGAACCCGATATTTAGAGTGTTTACGAAATGACCTTGTTCCAGCGCTTGTAGCAATTTTTCTAAACAAAAATGATCTTGACCCCTTCCATATAATACAATATGGTTTTAGCAAGAAGGCGCATCCCCGCTTGTTTTTTGTTTTCGAACATTCTTCTTGAACATTTTAAATATGTTCCAGGCTAATTCTGGGCATTCATCTCTCTCGCGGGCTATTCTATCGGTCCTCATATGCCAATCCACCTATAAAAGCAATTGTCAAGAAAATGCGCTTAGTGCGGGGGTGCGCCGTCTTGTTGAAACCATATTGTATTATAGGGAAGGTCAAGATATTTTTGAGTGGATGCCGTATTAATATTGTTAAGTTTATTTGTGTTTATCCTGTGTTTAAGTGTTGTATCTAAGTCAGCAATAGTTTGAAAATAGGATTAACTAAAGTGAATAAACCTTGTGCTGTAGGATTAGGCCGAAAAAAAATACAACAGTACAATCGAGAGATAATGAAAATAACGGGTGTGAAGTTAGCAATAGATTTCAGCAATAGATTTTAAAATTCATTTTTTGCCATAAAAATGTACATTTTCCAAAAACCTTCTATGAGCAGGGTGGGGTTACTACCCGAAATTTCAACCCCCTAAAATTTTTCACACTATATAAAAAAAATCTCCTTTTTTGCCAACTTCGATGACCGATAAAAAAATGCTGAAAACATGTAATTATTCTACATACTTAGACCTACTAATACAAAAAATAAAAAAAACGTTCCGTTTATAAATTTTTAACTTTTTTATGGCGGTCACCGAACTTTGAAAAAAACAACAGTTAATGTGACGGCGCATACATTTTCGGAGAGTGTGTCGGATTGTTTATTTTTTTTCAAAGTGATCAAGGGGCCGGCACGTTTTTTTTATTTCTCCATTTGTTAGGCCTGTATGTCTAGATTGTTTATAAATTTTTAACTTTTTTATGGCGGTCACCGAACTTTGAAAAAAACTACAGTTAATGTAACGGCGCATACATTTTTGGAGAGTGTGTCGTATTGTTTATTTTTTTTCAAAATGATCAAGGAGCCGGCACGTTATTTTTATTTCTTCATTTATTAGGCTTGTATGTCTAGATTGTTTATAAATTTTTAACTTTTTTATGGCGGTCACCGAACTTTGAAAAAAACTACAGTTAATGTAACGGCGCATACATTTTCGGAGAGTGTGTCGGATTGTTTATTTTTTCAAAGTGATCAAGGGGCCGGCACGTTTTTTTTTATTTCTCCATTTGTTAGGCCTGTATGTCTAGATTGTTTATAAATTTTTAACTTTTTTATGGCGGTCACCGAACTTTGAAAAAAACTACAGTTAATGTGACGGCGCATACATTTTTGAAGAGTGTGTCGGATTGTTTATTTTTTTTCAAAATGATCAAGGGGCCGGCACGTTTTTTTTTATTTCTCCATTTGTTAGGCCTGTATGTCTAGATTGTTTATAAATTTTTAACTTTTTTATGGCGGTCACCGAACTTTGAAAAAAACTACAGTTAATGTGACGGCGCATACATTTTTGAAGAGTGTGTCGGATTGTTTATTTTTTTTCAAAATGATCAAGGGGCCGGCACGTTTTTTTTATTTCTCCATTTGTTAGGCCTGCATGTCTAGATTGTTTATAAATTTTGAACTTTTTTATGGCGGTCACCGAACTTTGAAAAAAACAACAGTTAATGTGACGGCGCATACATTTTTGGAGAGTGTGTCGGATTGTTTATTTTTTTTCAAAGTGATCAAGGAGCCGGCATGTTTTTTTTATTTCTCCATTTGTTAGGCCTGTATATCTAGATTGTTTATAAATTTTTAACTTTTTTATGGCGGTCACCTAACTTTGAAAAAAACTACAGTTAATGTGACGGCGCATACATTTTTGGAGAGTGTGTCGGATTGTTTATTTTTTTTTCAGTGATCAAGGGGCCGGCACGTTTTTTTTATTTCTTCATTTGTTAGGCCTGTATGTCTAGATTGTTTATACATTTTTAACTTTTTTATGGCGGTCACCGAACTTTGAAAAAAACTACAGTTAATGTGGCGGCGCATACATTTTTGGAGTGTGTGTCGGATTGTTTATTTTTTTTCAAAGTGATCAAGGGCCGGCACGTTTTTTTTATTTCTTCATTTATTAGGCCTGTATGTTTAGATTGTTTATAAATTTTTAACTTTTTTATGGCGGTCACCGAACTTTGAAAAAAACAACAGTTAATGTGACGGCGCATACATTTTTGGAGAGTGTGTCGGATTGTTTATTTTTTTTTCAAAGTGATCAAGGGGCCGGCACGTTTTTTTTATTCCTCCTGTTGTTAGGCCTGTATATCCAGATTGTTTTTGAATTTTTTACTTTTTCGAGACGGACATAGAACATCGTAAAAAACGTCAGTAAGTGTGCCCGCGCACCTCTTCACGGTACATGGGGCGGACAAGTTTTTATTTTTTTGTGATCTAGGGGCCGGAACGTTTTTTTAATTTTTTGTATTAGTAGGTCTAAGTATGTAGAATAATTACATGTTTTCAGCATTTTCTTATCGGTCATCGAAGTTAGTAAAAAAAGAGATTTTTTTATATGGTGTGAAAAATTGTAGGGGGTTAAAATTTTGGGGTGGGGGAGGTTCATGTGTATTCTTCAGTAGTAACCCCATCCTGCTTATAGAAGGTTTTTGGAAAATGTACATTTTTATGGCAAAAAATGAATTTTAATATCTATTGCTGAAATCTATTGCTAACTTCACACCCGTATGAAAATAGCAAGGTAAGATTTACTTGATTGAACAAGAACACAAGAATAAATAACAATTATTGTAGTACCTAGTACAATAATTGTTATTTATTCTTTAGACACAGACCAAAATATTTACCTACTTTTCCCACCTATGCTCATAATGGCAAGCCGGGATTCCCCTACTTCTGCTCCACTTTGAGAATGAGCCAAATAAAACGGATTCATGAACTTTTTTACTCATCAACGGATAAGATCAAACATAACACGTTTATTCTTACTGTTGTAATGGCACACCTGCCAGACGACCTAATTCGATGAACCGTAAAATTTCTATTTGTTATAAAATTCCAGAAGGAGGCTTCATAAGTGTTTGTAAAAAAGCATTTGTAGAAATATCCGGAATAAGTGATTCAGGAAAGAAAACGTAGTAAAGAAATTTGTGCATAATAACCACCTTCCTAAAGAAAGACGAGGTGATAAATATACTGACTGTAAAAATGAGATAAAAGGTTTATAAAAACACCCAAGTGCGTAGAGTTCCATTACTGCAGAACCAAAACAGCTGCGCGTCTGTATTTACCATGTGAAATGAATAAAAAAAAAATGTATTCAATGCATTGCTCGAAGGTTAACGAAAACTTACACGTAAAGCTGAGTTATTTTTGTGAATATGTGAATAGAAATTACATTATAGGTTTCGTCATTTCAAAAACTGATGTTTGCTCTACGTGCCTGAGTACTGAAGAAATATTAAAAACCAATCTACAGGAGGATGAACGACACAAAGTAGAGCTTGAATATGAAATACATAAAAATAAATATAAAGCCTCTTTTACGCTACAACAGACCGCACATAGAAAATTTATCATTTGATTGCCAAAAAAAAATTGGCCTTACTTAAACTACCAGACCAAGCATTCTATTTCAGCCAGCAGATAAATTATTATCATTTTGCAGTTCTAAAGGAAAATTAGATCCTTCCAATGTCTCTTCATACCTGTTGCTAGAAACGGATGCACCAAAAGATTCGAATGCGATAGCATTTTTCGTTTTATTGAAACTACTAAAATTGTACATTTATTTGCAGATGGCTGTGGAGGCCAAAACGAAAATAGTATTGTGATGGCTATGCTTTCGTCTTGGCTGCTTTAAGATGCACCGAAAACGATCTATACTATAGAATGCATTTTTTGTTTATACTAGGCCACATGCTCCAAGATCGTTTTTGGCATAATTGAAAAACAGCTGAGAAAAAGTCTGCTATTATAAATCCAATCGAATATGAACCTATGTTGCATGAAAACAATGTTCCACAATTTAAAACAAGTATTGTTATCAAGTAACAAGATTTTATCACCAATATTCAATTATAACCAGCTAAAACAGTTTGTGAATATCTCGGAACGTAAAATTTGCAGCTAGCCAGTTTTGCATCTATACGCCTCATTATTATATCTGCTAAATTATGTTCTATCTTATAGTCTTAGTAAGTAAAACTTATTTTTAGTCTAATTGATATTAATACGTTCTAATAAAAAAAATGTATCAATTTTGTTTTTATATTTGCACGAAATTAATTTATAATGATTGAATTTGTTTTTATCAAACAATCTCTAGTAATGTGAATTTCAACTTTTCAACTTGTATTAAACTTTTTTAATATAAATTGCTAAAGAAAAGTATTGAGATAACACAAGGCGGCATTTATAATTAGGTCGCTGTTTAAAGTTTAATCTATTAATGAGGAAAAATTAATTACCAACAAAAGCCATTTGAAACTTACACAAGCAATAAACTTACTTATTTACAACTAGGTGTGCGTAGGTACAGCAGAACGGCGCACATTAATATTTCACGAACATGATTTTCCAACATAAAAGTTGCATGCTGCTTAATAATCCCGAAACTTTGTTATTGCTATATGTATATAGTTATTCCAAAGGTCACATTATGGTTGGAAATAGAACAATTAATCGATAAATAGGATAATCTTGATGTTGTGGTTATATAAATGAAATACATTTTTAATACCTTTCATACGGCTGTTCGACCTGTTAGAAAAATTAAGGGTTTTTGGTACTGGGCTCGTAACTGATTGTGGCGTGATTGATAGCAATTATGTAATAATATTTTACACAGGGTTACATAAAGGACGAATGTTGGTTTCTAAAGAGGTATATTTCTAATAAGGTGTAATTTAGTCTTAAAAAATATGTATTTTCAACATTAAATCAAATTTAAATAAACGTTCCAAAGCTCAAATGTTTTACTATAGAGACGCAAATTGATTCTTTAGTAATAAAATCCATTAAGCCAAGTTAGTTTTATCTGAAAGATAAGAGCGCTATTACGTATGAACTAGACCCTTACGCGAGATATTTTAGGTGACGTAAAGTAACGCCATCTGTAGAAAATTATTATTTTTTGCGAGAACGGTGTCGAAGTATGATTTTTAAGAGATAAGTATATGTTTTGTCTTACGGGTTGGCGTAATAAAATTGAATATTTTAAAATATACAGATTTATGCTTAATATAAGAACAAAAGCTGATGGACTTTGGTCGACAGCCAGTTGGCACGACTAAAATTAACACACACTACGACGAACAGCCTTAATTAACTTTTTCTAAATGTTAATTGTGCTTAACGGCAACTTAACAACTCTTTTTATCAATAAAACCATCTAAAATCACAGTAAACATATTAAAAAAACAATATTTTTACTACAATATCTAATTAATTAAATATTAGGAACACATCACCGGTTTTATTTAAAGTATTATTTTATTTCGTTTATTTCGAAAAGTTTAAAAAAATTATAATATTACATTTTTATATTACTTAACATAACTTCTGGCTGAAGAGTTAAATCGCATTTCTTTTATTGCGGTCGGAATGCAAGTCCCGAGTTAGAGAGCTACACATAAATTAGTTTCGGACCATTCCTGAAATATTCAGGGCCGGCGTAATTACTTTTCAGTTTCCGTTCCGCAGTGGCGTTCTTTAAAATTTAAATTCACATTAGTCTCTAAACTTTCGGTCCAATATAATACGACACACACACAGCGGGGGTAAAGAGAGCCATTTATTTCGCAATGGTTACATTTTGTTTTATGAAAGAATGTAATTTGAATCATAAAAATTGTACTGCCAGATTTTTTTTTAATGCAGTCATGTCAAGGATTTAAACATTTATTTTTTCCACGTCCATTATAAAATGTACAGTTTTTTTCATTAGTTTAGGTTCATAAAATATGTTATTCCTGAACCCAACAAAAAGCGTGAAAAAAGTGCCAACCAGCGGCGGCTCGTGGATATTCGACGAAATATTTGCTTCCTCTATTAGAGTAAATAGTGCAGCACTAGCCGCATCTTTGTCTTTGCGTCACCCACGGAAATCCACGAGCCGCCGCTGGTGCCAACGGTTCATTTTTTTCACGCGTTTGCGTGAAAAGAAGTGCCATAGCGGTTCATTTTTTAACGCTACTGTAAAATTGTTTGCGCATGAAAGCTTCGCAACACGCCGCGAGTTCCGCCGATCTTTCCTACTCGTGAAAAAAAGTACTACTTTACTCACTTGTTGCAAAAATAATTATTAGTAAACTGAATTGAAAAATTCATCATGTTGTGACCACAAGTAGATAAATTAATACGACGTAGTTAGTGAACTTAAGGGTAGGGAACCCATTAAATTAGCTGCTCAAGAAATCGAATATATCTTTGTAAATATAAACTTTTTCGAAAAGTTTATTTTGATAACATATTATATAAAGATCGATTATTATTTCTGTGTTTAGGTTTTGGTTTAATCTTCATTATTAACAAAGTTAGCAACATTTCACTTTAAACAGATAAACTGCAGAACCAATTAAGTAGCAACAGTGAAATTTGACTGGTAGCCAACCAATACATACATCTAGGCAATGAAGTAATTTGAAGGCAAAATCATAGTTAATAAAAAACTATGAACGAATTAAGAGACAAGTGAAAAATAAAATAATGTTTTTTGTGTCTAAATCCATTAGGATTGGTCAAAACTTGATAAAATTTCCTTACTGTCTAGACAGGGACATAATTGACGTATGTGCAAAATTTTAAAATAATCCTGTGGCAACTTTTTAAGATATCCAATCAGCTGCGCTGCGCCGTCATCCGTGCATGGTCCATATATATTAGAGCATATAACTGGTGACGGACGACTAAAAAAATAAAATAAAAAATTTTGTCCAAAAAATTAAAATTAAAAAATTGCGGTGAACCACCCTTATCACTTAGGGGTATGAAAAATAGTTTACGTCCTATTCTCAGACTTACTCAATATACACACAAAATTTCATAAGAATCGGTCAAGCCGTTTCGGAGTTTTGTTATAAACACTGTGACACGAAAATTTTATATATTAGAATATTGTTTGCTAGACTGGCTACACAAAATATCTACAATATAATTTTAACAAATATCTGGACAACAACTTGATAAGCAAAATTTACTCTTATATTGATATTCCACTTAAATGTTTTATAATTTATTTTTGTGCTAATTTAGTTCTCAATTTTTAAAAAAGAAAATCCTTCTTTGAACTAACTAAAGTGTTTGAAATGATATAATATATTGCACTAAAAGGAATTGGAATCATTTAAATGCATTTTCAATTGAATAGAATTGTGCAATCGGGGGAGCTTGCAGTAGTTATCCGGAATAAGCAAATGGCCCCTCGTATCCTACATCACAAGAGGGGGCTTTTCCGGTTTTCCGGCCGCGCCGATCAATTCTCTCCAGCGGAGATCAACAAGTCTTAAAGTCTGAGCTTTCAACGTACACCCAGTTAATTTACACAGCTGGCACAAATCGTTGGTATCTCCATCTGCCACTTTAAACTGTTATTATTTGCTTGTATAAGTAAACATAATCAATAGTCATTAATTATAGTTATTTTCTAATAATGTGATATTGTAACTTTACTAATAAATAAAGCGTGAGATATGGTGGCTGCGCCGGGTGCTGTTATTTATACGTTGAGTTACAAACAGAAATGAATTCATTCAAATGCGCATGTATCCGATTAAAAATTCGTAGTTGTTATTTACAGTTAATAAAAACTGTTTAACAATACACAATTTATTTAACAAGAAATGAGTTATACTATAACCGTTAGTGGCTGAATGACTTATAAGCTAAAGCCAGTAAAAATGAAACGAGTTGATTCCTTGTGCAATTTAAATTGTCTAGTTTCATATAATAAATTGTCTGAAATACAATCTGATTCATTTTTAGGGACAATTTACTATTTGAAACTAGGTAATTTAAATTGCACAAAAAATTAATTCATTTCTTGTTCAATAAATTATATAGTGTAAAACAGCTTTAAGTGACATGCGCATTTAAATTTATAGGCGACTGCGATTATTTTTTGAACATACTATAACATAAGAATGTAAATTAAGAATCGAATTAGATAATGCTCAATGTATATCATTAATACATGCCAAATTTGCAAAATCTTAAGCTACTTGAGGATTAGCATCTGTTCAATATTTGTATCAATACAACACGCTAGTAAACATAGCCATGTATGTTTAATATGTTTAATTTATGGTGTAGGTACATGTAATAACAGTTCTTACAAAAATGTCAGGTTAGTAAACGTATATTATTAGTATATCAGCATGTCATAAATATTAAAAGTATTTTCAGTTTCAAATACTCGTAAAGTTTCGTATAATAATCGACGTAAATTATTTAAATAATTTGCTGATGATGGCTGTAATAATCCACGCAACAGCTCTAAAGAAAGCTGTTAGCACACTCTTTGTATGATATTTTAATTTAGTAGTAACAAAAAAACTAACGATTAGAAGAATTCTACATTGTCTAACTAATCTAGAACCGACGAGAAGTTATCCACCAGATTCCAGCCATATTGTCCCGGCGCTTTCACCATTATTCAAAATTTTACCAATATCGATAAAATGTTAATTAATCTTCTTCAAAAATGTGTTAAGTATTAAGTAAGAACATTTGTGGTCATTAAAATCATTTATAAATTAGGTCAAACAACAACCTATAATTTTTTTAAGTCTTCAAATGTTACGCATTTCAGGAAAAAAGTATTTAAACAAAATAGAAGAAAAGTGGTTGTCTAATTCTTGTCTAATATTGTTAACAGAATTATGAAGAACATTTGTGGCTATCAAAATCATTTGCAAATGAGGTCAAACTTTTAATTTTTTTAAGTTGACCACGAAAGTTATGCGTTTCAGGAAATAATTATTTAAACAAAACGGAAGTCAAGTGGTCTTCTAATTGTCATCTAATATTGTTAACAGAACCATGAAGAACATTTGTGGCTATCAAAATCATTTGTAAATGAGGTCAAGCAGTAACTTTGAATTTTTTTAAGTTGACCATGTCTTCGAAAGTTACGCGTTTCAGGAAAAAAATATTTAAACAAAATGAAAGTCAAGTGGTCCTCTATATGTCATCTAATATTATTAACAGAACCATGCAGAACATTTGTCGCTATCAAAATCATTTGTAAATGAGGTCAAACAGTAACTTTGATTTTTTTTAAGTTAACCAAGTCTTCGAAAGTTACGCGTTTCAGGAAAAATTATTTAAACAAAATTGAAGTCAAGTGGTTCTCTAATTGTCATCTAATATTGTTAACAGAACCATGAAGAACATTTGTGGCTATCAAAATTATTTGCAAATGAGGTCAAACAGTAACTTTTTTTTTTAAGTTGACCATTTCTTCGAAAGTTACGCGTTTCAGGAAAAAATTATTTAAACAAAATGGAAGTCAAGTGGTTGTCTAATTGTCATCCAATATTGTTAACAGAACCATGAACAACATTTGTGGCTATCAAAATCATTTGTAAATGAGGTCAAACGGTAACTTTTATTTTTTTTAAGTTGACCATGTCTTCGAAAGTTACGCGTTTCAGGAAAAAATTATTTAAACAAAATGGAAGTCAAGTGGTATCCTTATTGTTATCTAATATTGTTAGCAGAACCATAAAGAACATTTTTGGCTATCAAAATTATTTGCAAATGAGGTCAAACAGTAACTTTTTTTTTAAGTTGACCATTTCTTCGAAAGTTACGCGTTTCAGGAAAAAATTATTTAAACAAAATGGAAGTCAAGTGGTTGTCTAATTGTCATCCAATATTGTTAACAGAACCATGAACAACATTTGTGGCTATCAAAATCATTTGTAAATGAGGTCAAACGGTAACTTTTATTTTTTTTAAGTTGACCATGTCTTTGAAAGTTACGCATTTCAGGAGAAAATTATTTAAACAAAATGGAAGTCAAGTGGTATCCTTATTGTTATCTAATATTGTTAACAGAACCATAAAGAACATTTGTGGCTATCAAAATTATTTGCAAATGAGGTCAAACAGTAACTTTTTTTTTAAGTTGACCATTTCTTCGAAAGTTACGCGTTTCAGGAAAAAAATATTTAAACAAAATGGAAGTCAAGTGGTCTTCTTATTGTCATTTAATATTGTTAACAGTACCATGAAGAACATTTGTGGCTATCAAAAATATTTGCAAATAAGGTCAAACAGTAACTTTTAATTTTTTTAAGTTGACCATGTCTACGAAAGTTACGCGTTTCAGGAAAAATTGTTTAAACAAAATGGAAGTCAAGTGGTCTTTTAGTTGTCATCTAATATTGTTAACAGAACTATGAAGAACATTTGTGGCTATTGAAATCATTTAAAAATGAGGCCAAACACAAACTTTTGATTTTTTTAAGTTGACCATGCGTTCGAATATTCGATGCAAGAAAACATTGTTACACAAAATTATTTAATTCATTTTCGCAATTAAACCTTTTAAGGATATGGCCAAAAAGAAGGTTAATTAACATTTTATTGAGATTGGTAATATTTTTCGTGATGGCGGAGGCGTCGATTATTCACAATATCCGTAATATTTGGCAGAAACTAATTAAGTTTCTGCGCACTTTTATTATGACAAATTGTTGACCGAATTACAGTTATTTATTGATTTTTTGAACACGGTATAATCTCATAATTATGTTATTTTCAAAAATATTTAATCAAACAACGCTATTTCCTTAACAGTTTCATAGTTTTAAATTAACGACTAAAATGTGGAAGTTCTAAAACTAATTGTGAAAAATTCCCTCTCGACGTGCAGCCATTCATCAAACTGAAACAGGATGTGTGTTCAGTAATTATGGATGTAGCCGGTCAGTTAGCTGTTGCTGATGGAAAGCTGTAATTAATACGAATAAGTTGTTACGTTATTATAAAACAACTTTAATGAAAGACTAATAAACTAAAATTTCACTAATTGAAAATAATTACTCGCGTAATTAATTCAGCTTAAAATAAACGCCGACGTGAATAATTTAACAAATACTTCATTAAATTTTAGGTAATTTTACAGATATTATTTTAATTTAGTAATAATAATGATAACGTAAAATATCGATAAATAACAAAATAATCAACTAGAATTAAAAAAAACTTTAATAATAATAACGTAAAATATTGATAAATAACAAAATAATCAACTAGAATTAAAAAAAAAAACTTTGATAATAATAATAATATTTATTAAACGGAATCGCCTGTTTACAGATAAAAACAAATACAATTTACAGTACGTAAATAATAACATTATTAAACTATACATTATTTAAACAGAATAACGTATAAATTAAAGTTAAAGTAAAATTTTTGACAACTCATTGTTAAGTGGTACTGGTGACGAATTACCCAATATGTATTATCGAACATTTTCAGTATGTAACCCATTGAAGGGTTCTAATTATCCAATTTTACATTATGTTAATGACATCTGTTAAGTTTAGAAACCCTTAGGCTGCCTAAATCCGCCACTACATACATGGTGTATTTGAAATAACGAACAGGCTCGTAACCACAAAGGGATTATATTATTTTTAAACGATATTCGCAATTATTTTGTTTAAAACTGTAACAAAAAGCCCGCAATTAATTATTAAAGTTAATGAGTGAAAATACGAAACATGTTTGGTGGCAGTGGTAATGTGACCTAATTTTTAAACGGCATCGGCTTTAGATATCGAATTCCAACAAGCGCGTAGGAAAAATCTGAGTGTTCTTTAAGCGTCAATGAACTTGAGGACTGTTTATCTTTTACAAAAAAAAAAACGTTGCGATAACACTTCAAATTTAGGAGGCAAGAAATCGTATCTCGCGTTTTAAATAAACACACACACATTCCATGCAGACCTAATTAAATGAGAAAAGCATCGGTTCTCAAAATGTTTAAAAAACCTCGAAAAATTAGGAAAATTCAAAATTTTTTTTTCGAATAAATTTTGACGGAAATGGGTTCACAAATATTTTTTGTGTATGTGCCCTTAATTGGCTGTTCGTTACTTCAAATACACCCTGTATAATTTAGGTATACAAAATCTGTTCATAATATCTACCTTTTTATGGTAATTAAAGCAGTCGAGCTGAAAATGTTTAATTTTAAATTTTATATCAAAATTGCTGTTTTATACATTAATTACTGTTAAGAAGATTGCTAACAAGAAAATTCTAATCTAACAAAATACAATGAGGACGCGAGCACTTAGTAAATACGTTGTAGGGAATTTAAAGGTCGAGGTGATGATGAAGCCGGCTTACAGGGTTGTTAAAGGGAACGAGCGCAAGAGTTATAAAAGCTCGATGAATAGGACGGTAAGGGACGATGACGATGACAACAGCAACAACAAAAAAATACGTGACGCGACGTTCCCCATTTACCCGACTAAATCGAAAACGACTAATTAAAAATCCAAGCCCCGTAATCCAATAACATGTCTATTGTTCTCAGGCACACATTCGAAAGGTCGGAAGGGGTCGAAGGGGTGGAATGTAATCCCTGCTAATTGTCCTGGCGGAACCTATCTCGCCGTGAATTAATGGAAATTATGACACTTTCGCGCGAACACACATTTAACACTATTTATTAATGGCAACAATTGTATAAAGTGTAACGATAGTTTAATCCCGTGTGATGAGGGTGGCGTATGAATAATGTCCAAAAACACGAGGTCCTCCTGCTGCGGTGTGATTTATGCTGTTTAATCCGGTCGAAAAACAATGTAAGAATCCTGGAAATGTTTAAAACGACAAAAAACACTCTTTCGGGGTCATTTATCATCGTCGGTGATGGAGACGGAGATGGAGGTGAGGTGAAGAAAAAGTCACACGGACGAACATCCCATCAAATGTAGTTCATTTTTTTCTCTTTCACCGGTCGATCATTAGCAATTTTCCAAAGAAAAAAGTCAACTCGATATCAAATACAGAAATTGTCTTTTTTTATTGCTGTCATGTGTAATAAGTAGAGTGCGGAAGTCTGGGTATGACAGGCTTGCGGCAGAAGCTGAATACTGTGCGTGATCGACTACGATTCGTACCGATTACTTTAAGCGTTCCACTGTAAGATTGGGCACACAATTATAACATACCCACGAAAACTTTTAAAAAATATAACACCGAGCAAAAATTAAATTTTATGCATGAAACATTTAGGTTTTTGAAACAGTACCGAGTTATGAAGTTTTAAACACATGAGCAATAATTATTTGCCGACTTTTCAGTTCTTTAGAATATTTAAGTTTACACTTTCTGTAATTTATTGATAACTTCCTTAAAACTAACTTAATCTGAATTTAAAAATAGAGAACAACATAGACTCCGTTTTTTCTTTAATTAATTAAATAATATGTAGAAACTCCGAGTTATATTTCACTGGCTAGATTGTAGGAGAGGTCCCACCCACCACCTTTAGTATCCAGTTAACCTAAATCTACAAACTTTCATTTAATTTAATAAAATTTCTGTCAATTTATCCGTGGTGTTTGAAACAATTGTCATTAAAAAAGGAGTTTGTATGTTATAGTTAAGAGAATTCTTAGCGGTCGGTGGGCTTTATCCTACTTTTTGAGTAATAATAAATAGAGTAATAACAAGTCTAATAGCTCATTTTGAACACTATTTGTCTATAAAAAAAAATTGTGGGACTTCCACGAACCGAGATACGCAAAATGACTGTTTTGGTAAATAGTGCTTAAATCGACTGGAAACGCGTAACAAACGATTAAATTTAATTTTTCAAGTGTAAGAGCTCATTCTGAACATTATTTGCCAACATTTTTTTTGTAGGACTTTTCGTCAATTTTTTTTCCATTTTTACTTTCTCCGTTACGAAGTACGAGAAAGTATTGTGATCGTGATTTTTTTTCCAAAATTTTTTTTTACGGAAATATCCGTTTTGGGGTCCCTAGATACCATTTCAACAATTTCTGGAAAAAAAAAATTGTGTCTGTGTGTCTGTGTGTGTGTGTGTGTCTGTGTGTGTGTGTCCTACTGTGTGCGCTGGAGCAATTGATATGAAACTTTGAACATACGTCTTATTTGATAATCTGAAGAACTGAAAAGCTTTTGGTAAAATTTCGTACACCGGAAGTGGGTGTTTACCTTAACTGTTTTTTGTTTTTTGCCAATATTTTCTTAAATATGAAAAATATCACAAAAACATTTAAACAAACATTGAAGACAACAAAGAAATGAACATCTTTTACCTGAAAACATTTTTCATAAAATCATTTTTATTTGAGAAAAAAATGTATTTATTTTTTTAAATTTTTGGTTTATAATTATAAAACGATAATAGTTACAGCAAATTTATGTTAATAATAATTGTAGATAATGCCAAAATGAACAACTTCTAAAGAATACGTTTTTTTTCATTCCTTTAGTTTTTGAGTAAACCGAGTTTTTGAATTTGAAGTATATTTCATAATTTTGACGTTTTAAACGTCAGTTTCATCCGAGTTTATACAACGCTCGAAGTACATTTAAAATATGATGTCAATTGAAAATAAACCATGAAAACGTAAATATAAATAGCTATGATCAAGTCGGAGAAAGTAACATGATGGCCACATCACCATTTTTTTTTATATCTAACAAGGAGAGGATCAGATGTGTGACTCACCGATTTGATCCGTCTTTGGCACACGTGTAGGTCATGACTAGGAGTGTAAAAGGTGTAAGTACTAGGGCGCACTATTCAGCCGTTTTCGAGAAAAAAATTGATTGTTTCTAAAATTAAGATATTTAAATACATATGGATTTATAAAAACTATAAAAAGAAAATGAATTAACCCAACTTCAACAATGGAGTTTGATCCTTCGACCTTCCGACTACGAATCGGAGGATTTATCAAAGCGCCAAAAGGTCGGTATATGTTTGTTAACGCAAAAGGTATATAAACATACGAATAAATTACAAATTAAAAAAAAACATTTTTTCTCGAAAACGGCTGAATAGTGCAGCCTATTACTTGCACCTGTTACACTCCTAGGTATGACCTACACGTGTGCCAAAGATGGATGAAATCGGTGAGTCACACATCTGATCCTCCCCTTGTAAGAGCTCATTCTGAACACTATTTGACTATAAAAATGTCTGCAGGACTTCCAGAAACCGAGATACGTGAAATGACTCTTTTCGTGAATAGTGCTTAAATCGACTGGAATCGCCTAAAAAACGATTCAATTAAATTTTTCCTCAAAATTTGCTTTTTTAAGTTCAAGAGCTCACTCTGTACACTATTTGTCAATAAAAATTTTTTTACTGAAGAACTTACTTTCGTAAATAGTGCTTAAATCGACTGATAGGTGATTAATCAAATCATAAGGTGTGAGCCACAGAATTTTCTTTCTAAGTTGACCATGCCTGCGAGAAACATAATCATGTCTGAGATTAATTCATTTTTTTTTTAATCTAATTCAATTGAATTAATGATATGCGACATACCTCATTTACCTCACAGCCAATTTTGAAACAAAATTTTGTGGCTGATTTACTGCGTAATATATTTTTTAAACCAATCGAGCATTTAATATTTTGGACGAGTTTTACAGCATAATTATAATTAATTTTTAATGAGGTTTACCTTGAAACCAAAAAATTGTATTTGCCGTGCGTCAATATTTTGCACAAACCAATTTACGTTCGGGGTATTCCCCACAGTTTTTGTTTGTTTGTTGGTTTTAGCATTTTAGTATCTGTTATCCAAAAAAAATTATATGACGACTTAACATTCGCAATTCGTTTCTAAATTGGTCAAATTGTAGGTGAATTAGCATTAAAAAAATTGCTAGTTGAAACTATAGTTACAGTCACAAATATATAGTGGTATAACATAAAACAACCTTCATGTTTTATTTCAAAATACACACTGTAACTGTAGGAAAAAAAATGAAACACTTGAAATTCGGAAAATTTCGACCATTTTCAAACCGCCATAACTCGGTGTATTTTCAATCGATTTTGATGAATCTTTGAGGACGAAAAACTTTGAAGTGTCTTCTTCAAAGTCATGCATGCAAACTTAAGCGTAACCCCTTCCGCCCTCCTCTATCACCCCTGTGAAAACAAAATGTTTTTTCAGGAAACCATGCCCAATTTTGACGATGTCTATGGAGTTGGAAAAATTTTGTCGACTCGATCCATCATAAAGGCATTCAAATTTGATCAATTCCCTATGCAGGACTCAAAGAACGAAGTTCCTACGACGATTACGCACTAAGTTATGGGTATTTGAAAAAAAGTGCATTTTGAGGTTTTTCCCACATAACTCAGCGACTTTTCAACCAAATTTGATGATTCTTACGGAAAAAATTTCATTTTGGCCCTACTTTAATAGGGGTAAACTCAGATTGGAATGATCCCTTTTCGAACCCTTCGACCCTCGAACAAGAAAAACACGTTTTTGGGCAAAAAAACGTCCAACTTTGGCAACGTGTAAAAAAACGTTGGAAAAACTGTGTCGACTCGATCCACCAAAAGGGCATTGAAATGTGTTAAATTACCTGTGCAGGACTCAAAGACGAAGTTCCTTCGGCGATTTTTTACAAAGTTATGGCTGTTTAAGAAAAGTGCATTTTGTGATCTTTTAATTTTTCCGTTTGGAGGGGCGTACAGCCCTCTCTTTGAGTGGGAAATACATCCTCTTTAAGGGACACATTTTGCTTTTGATTTCTCAAAAGATCGTCGAATTCGGTTGGATAGAAGCCGAGTTATGGCCATTCGAAAATTACCTAAATTTTTATAAATTTCAAGTGTTTTATTTTTTTTCCGACAGTGCAATTTGTTTGATTTTATTGGATGAATGGAAACATTTTTCCGACCCTACAGAGATCGTTAAAGTGAGTCTTTTTTGACCTAAAATAAAGTTTTTTGTTAACCCTTTCGGCCCTGGCGGTGGCGGTTGCCACCGCAACATTTACATGTCTCTACTTACTATGACAATCCATAATTTTGCTGTTTATCACTAGATGTCACTTCAACCTCACTCACTAATTAATTTCTATACTAATTAATCAAATCAGTTCAGATTTGGTTTTTATGGTCTTAAGAAGCTCCCCATCAATAATAATTTATAAAGAAATGTTTTTTTTTCAAATTTAAAAAAACAGGGCTGAAAGGGTTAATGGAGTTCTAAGGTACAAAATGCGATATTCGTGATTTCGCACAAACAATGAATTTTCGTGCATACCTCAAAGAACATGCAAAGAAAAGTTCATTCATGAAAACGAAAACAATTTCGTCGAAAAACTTCAGACTTATGAGTCAAAAAACCACAAAATTCGTTTTTTCAAACACCCATAACTTTGAGCCAAATCGTCGTAGGAACTTCGTTATTTGAGTCCTGCATAGGGAATTGATCACATTTTAATGCCCTTTTGGTGAATCGAGTCGACACATTTTTCCAACTCGGTACACGTTGCCAAAGTTGGACGTTTTTTTTGCCCAAAAACGTGTTTTTCTTGTTCGGGGTTGAAGGGTTCGAAAAGGGATCATTCCAATTTGAGTTTACTTACCTTAAAATAGAGCCAAAATTGGATTTTTTACCGAAAGAATCATCAAAGTTGGTTGATAAGTCACTGAGTCATGTGCGAAAAACCTCAAAATGCACTTTTTTTCAAACATCCATAACTTGGTGCCAAATTGTCGTAGGAACTTCGTTCTTTGAGTCCTGCATAGGGAATTGATCACATTTTAATGCTTTTATGGTAGATCGAGTTGACAAACATTTTCTAACTTCGTAGGCATCGTCCAAGTTGGACAAGGTTTCCAGAAGAATTTTTTTTTTCACATGGGCGCTAGAGTGGGCGGAAAGGGTTTCGTTTAGTTTCGCATGCATGACTTTAAAGAAGATACTTCAAAGTTCTTTGCCCTCAAAGATTCATCAAAATCGATTGAAAATATACCGAGTTATGGCGGTTTGAAAATTGTCAAAATTTCACGAATTTAAAGTGTTTAATTTTTTTTTCCTTCAGTATATATCAAGATGTACCAGCAAGTAAATGCTTCCAATATCCAAGAATTTAATATTATAGTTTATGGTGCACCTTTGCTATATTCTTAATATTTTTTTTCTAAATAATTTTGAGATAATCTCACTTGTTGCAAAAGCATTCAATAAATGCAATAAAGACGAAAAATTGCCCGAATATTTGAATATCAAACATGTTCGTGACTCTGAAAAATTAGGTTTCGCTAAGACTTACTAAGTTATTTGTTTGTAGTCTTAGTAAGACTATATTGAATATTCATATATTCAGGCTATTTTTCGCCTTTATTACATTTATTTTTTCTGTTCTGTCAGTTCTATTTCTTGATTATAGGGGTAGTAATTGAAATTTTAGAAAGAATTTTTCTGCTATTTCTCTTCTTTGGTTTATTGCAAAATAATGCTCTCGAAATTACAAATTACTTTTTGTTGATGTTACAGCTGCTGTTGCAGAAGCCTTGGCTGTTATTTTTGAAGGTGGCGGTGTCGATTATATTTTGCCTATTTTGATGTGGAAGAGACAAATATTATCAGACAGTACAAAGTCTTCATCTGTAATTTCAGAAGTTTGATAAGGGTGAATGCCTGCAGAACTAAACACGTCAAATTAGAGAGAGAGCGATATATAGAGAGAGAGAAACCAAAGAAAGATCACCAAATGTTATAAATGTCCTTCAGAAAAAAAATGGCGAAAATCAGACAACTGTATAAATGAGAGAACACAGAAAGAGAAAGAGAGAAAGAGAACATCTCTATATTCAGACACTAAAATATCCTTACATTATATACAATTTGAAGTTATAGGGGTTAATCTCCTAGTTGCATATTTAATATTTTTTTTCGTAAATATGCAAAAATAAAATTAAACGCGAAAAATACAGGAACTAAGGATCTCGTGATGGATAACCAATCAGCCATCACTTACGATATTGAAAATAATCTGTTGTTGATTTGATTGCTCGAACATCAGTAGTTTGGTATTAAAAACAAATCGAGTTTCGAAAGTTGCCGTTTCATTCCCGGACTAATCCCCCAATCGATATTTCACCCCCGCTGCAGCCGCCACCCCTCTTTTACATCCTTTATATTCTGATTTCCTCGTTATCAACCCTTGGAGCGTTCAATTAATTACCCCCCTTAAACTCCGCGACTTTTTTTTTGCTCATTAAATCTAACGCGTGCACCACGCTGTAACTGATCTCCTTACCCTCTTTGAATTTCAAATCACAAAAAAATCAAAGATAGGTTCAAATAGTTTAGTCCTGAAAAATATCATTGTTTCTCGAATCGATCGAACGAATTTCTGGCGTGAATGGCAGATTTTTTATTTTCAAGATCAACGGACGCACTGTACTGATGAATGGCAGTAGCCAGAGGCCAGTAGCCAGAAACCGGTCTGCAGTTGTCATTGATGGGAATCAATATTTTTTTCTGCAGCCGTCCCGAAAATAAAACTTTCGGTATGATTTAATAAATCGAAAGTACTACTTTACATAAATCGTACCGAAAGTAGTTATTTTCGGGACGATTTTGTTTCACTTTCGGAACGATTTCTTTACTTTCGAGACGATTTCGGGTATATATCTAAGCGGCCTTGACAATAACATAAACTTTGTAATGAATTGTGACAGCGCTTGTCATATAACATTCGTGAGTGTTTTTGCTTTTTCAACATACAAAACGGCTGCAGAAAAAATATTGTACGTAACACGTTTAAAAAATAGATTTTACGGCACTCGCAGGATTCCAGGACTCACCTACGGCTCTTACTCATCCCGTAAAATATCACTTTCGGAACTTGTTACGTAAATTACTATAAGTTCATGAAATTATGAATTTACAAACATAATTTTACATAGTCGGCGCCGAAAAAAACATTGAAATAAACTTTTTTCGCTGCGATAAAGATTTCAAAAATAAAACTAATTAGAAACGATGTAACCCTTCTACAATATTTTTCATAATTATACCTTCGTTATTTTGCGATTTTGAGAATATAAAACTAAAGAAAATTTTAAGGCCACGCAGTTTACACTTTATCTAGAGCGTACAGCTACAACACATCTGACAATAACAAAATTTAAAAACTTAAAACTACGAATATTATCGAAGAAGATCTTTGCGACTGTTACTACCCGATAATCCATAATTAAATTGAATTGAAAAAATCTCAATGTTTCAGGCTGAAAGACCTCTGGTCAAATGCCCGTTAGGGTCATTTGTAAAAGTGGCTTAATAGATGTATGGTCTCTCTCTTTCTCTCTTTCAGAATGTTATAACCATAACTTTAGTATTCCATTTGACAAACCGAATATTAACTTCTAAATGTATTATTTAATTATGAAAATACAACAATAATTTACGGAATATTTATAGACCGATTTAATTAATACGAAAGTTGAGTTATTTGTTTATGGTTTGCCTGTCTAATAAACTGGTCTCTTAAGGTGTGGAAAAGTTAGACAACTTTGTAATATGAGCTTGTTTTATGGCCAGGTTGTTTAACGGATGGGCCATCGTGAAAACTTTTATCTAGCCGCTTTGATGTTATAAGTAATTTCAAAATTCTAAATTTATCTAAATTTGAGTTTGAATAATGCGAAATATTAAGCGATCTACAACACGACGATTTTATAGATTATAATTATAATATAATTATTAGTTCTTAAGATATTCACACATGTAAAATTATGTATTATCAGGGGTCTCCCGTTAATTAACAATAATAATAATAAAATGTTTCGTATTTTGAACTCATTGTATTTATCTCCAAACAAGTAAGGAATTAATATTATGTTTGAATAATAATAATAATTTCTAAAAAATACAATACATAGCATACACATATACTTAAAATAGGAAGTAGCGTCAACTTAAAAAAAATGTGCAATGCTTAATTTAATTAATAATATTATTATTATACAACTTTTAAATAAAATCTTCTAGATTCTATTTGCTGCTGCCATTCTTCCAAGCGATCCCTTTTTCAATCACTTGTGCATAAGTCAAGACTGATGGCTTCAATCTCGTCCTGTAAACGATTTCTAAGGTGAATCAAATTTGCTGAAGTGTTATTATAAACTCGACTCTTATGATAGCCCTATAAATAAAAATCGTTTGAAGTTAAGTCCGAACCATTTGATATCGCCTTTTCTTGATATCAATTTATCTGAAAACCATTCTCTTACAGCTTATAATGCGATATTTCATACTAGTAGCCCCATCTTGCTGGGACCACCATTGGTCACTAAAATCATTCAATTCTTCCAAAACGGGGCCAATAAGTTCGCGGATCATTGCGGCGTATCTGTATATGAATTTACAATAACTCTTTGTCCGTTGTTTAAAAAAAAATGGTGATGTGGCCATCGTGTTACTTTCTCCGACTTGATGGTATCATTTATATTTACGTTTTCATTGTTTATTTTCAATTTAAATCATATTTTAAATGTACATCGAGCGTTGCGTAAACTCGGATGAAACTGACGTTTAAAATGTCAAAATTATGAAAGATGGAAAAATTATACTTCAAATTCAAAAACTCGGTTTACTCAAAAACTAACGAGATTTCGAAAAAAACTTATTCTTTAGAAGTTGTTCATTTTGGCATTCTCTACAATTATTCACATAAATTTGTTGTAACTATTATCGTTTCATAATTATAAACCAAAAATTAAAAAAATAATAATACATTTTTTTCTCAAAAAGCAATGATTTTATGAAAAATATTTTTGAGCAAAAGATGTTTATTTCTTTGTTATCTTTAATGTTTGTTTAAATGTTTTTGTGATATTTTTCATATTTAAGAAAATATTGGCAAAAAACAAAAAACAGTTAAGGTAAACACCCACTTCTGGTGTACAAATTTTACCAAAAGCTTTTCGGTACTTCGGATTATCAAATAAGACGTATGTTCAAAGTTTCATATCAATTGCTCTGTTATTTTTTGAGATACAGCGCACACAGGCAGACATACACACACAGGCACACACACACACACACACACACACACACACACACATAGACACAATTTTTTTTTCCAGAAATTGTTGAAATGGCATCTAGGGACCCCAAAACAAATATTTCCGTAAAAAAAAAATTTTGAAAAAAAAATCACGATCGCAATACTTTCTCGTACTTCGTAACGGAGAAAGTAAAAATATAAAAACCATTGCCACAATTAGGTAACTTTAAAAATACACTCAAAATTGATTATACTTTATAGATCTGATAAAATTTTAAAATTTTTCTTTTACCAGAATTAGAGATAATCACCAGAATCCCGAGCAAATTATAATTTGAATTTTTTTTTTTCATTGGAAAAGAATATAAAAACAGTTGCCACAACTAGGTAACGTTCTAAGTATACTCAAAATTGATGATCCTTTATAATTTTAAGAAAATTTTGAAATTTCCCGACACTAGAATTAGAGATAATTGAACGAAACCCGAGCGTAGAATAATTAAAAAATTTTTTTTACCATTGGCCTAAAAAAATATAAAAACAATTGTCACGACTAAGTAACTTTCGAAATACACTCAAAATTGATTGTACTTGTAGTATATAATTATAAAAATCGATCGGTTTTTAATCTGCGCAAGGTGGCCCGTAAAGATAAGAAACAAAATATTCGTTTTTTTGTCTCGTTTCGGAACGCGATTAAATTCTTATCACTAATCCGCGGCGTACCTGTTTATATCAATTCAGTTTGCAGTTCGCGGTCGCAAGAACGTGTGGAATATTTATTTTTCGAAAGTTTTAGTGCCCATTGCGTTGTGATACATCTTCAGGATTTGTGTGTGTGTGTGTGTGTGTGTGTGTGTGTTGGTGTTATTCTGCCTTATCAATCCGAGGGAAGCGAAGAAGCATCATCCGGGTTACATCTTAACCGCCTCGAAGGGATTTTCCTTATTTGTAAGTTTCGATTTTCTTCCATATTACCTCTTTCGCCGAACGTGAAGTAAAGTATTGTTTGAGTAAATTTAGAAAATTTCAAGTGTCTGGCAATTCTTTTTATATTTTTTTAAGCGCTCGAGAAAAAGTGCAGCTTTAAAAAGAAAAAATAAAAGTCCTGTAAAACAGGCCCTTAAAAAGACCTGAAAAAAGGCATTCAAAAATCCTCAAAAGGCATAAAAATAGTTCTGAAAGAAAGTATAATAGGTAGAAAATCATGAAAAGTCCCAAATAAATGCTTCTCGAAAAACAGTATTGAAAAGGAAGCTTGAAAAAAGTGCCGAGAAAGAATAGTTTTGAAAATAAAGTCCTGACAAAAAATTCTGAAGAAAAGTCCTTTAAAAAGTCCCCAAAAAAGGTCATAAAAACAGTCCTTTAAATAATCAAGAAATCCTGGAAAAAGAGTTCTGTATAAAAGTCTCGACGAAAATGACCTGAAAAAAGATAGTCCCAAAAAATTCCTTAAAAAGGTTCCGAAATAAGTCTAGAAAGAGGCCTTGAAAAAATGTCCTCAAAAAAAAAACAGAAAAATTACCTTAAAAAAGTTTGAGAAAAAACCATCAAAATAAAGTCTTCAAAAAATCTCCAGAAAAAATACCGAAAAAACTACTGGAAAATAATCTGAAAAAAATTGTTCTAAAATCAGCCCTAAAAAAAATGTTGAAGAAGTTTTGAAAAAGTTGTCCTGAAAGAGAACGTGAAAAAAGTTTTAAAAAAGATCACGAAATATAATTTTGAAAATAAAGTCTTGAAATATCTTTCAAAAAATCTTGAAAAAAAGTAAATGTAATTAAAAGAATCTTATAAAAAGTAATCTTGAGCTCTTGAAGCATATTCTGAAATGGTTTTGGTTTTTGAAAATCTTTCGAGTTTTGCGCGAGTTGTTAATTTTTGTGAAAATGTTTGTGTGTAAACGCGAAAAATACATCATTAATTAATAATAGTAGTAGTATAGTTTATTTGCAGTGCAAATGATAAGTACATTCAATAGGATGAACGATGTATTAATATACCATGTATATATTAAATATAATGTAAGTAAAAATGGGTCAATAACATATTTAATACAATATCAAATGACGTTATCATTGCCCTTATATACCAATCAAGTAACCGTAGGATAGAAAAAAGACTAGGGCGACATCTATCGGCGAAAATTTACAACGTTCTGAAATTATTTACATATATCGCCGATAGATGTCACCCTAATTGTTTTTCTATCCTAACGGTTACTTGATTCGTTTATATATAAGATGGTTTAAATTATTGCACGATAACACTTTTAAATATAATAAATTTATCAACAATTGTCAGCCACAAAACTATTAAATTATTAATAAGTTTAGTGCCAACGTGAACTTTTTTCTCCGAACGCGAGAAATTAAATATCAATAAAAGTGTTTAATGGTTGCCTACAATTATACACGTGCAATGCCATTACATTCAAATTTGGAACGAGGAAAAGTAGTGCTGGCTCGAATCTTTTGTCAAATATATTTTGTAAGTATGGAAATAGATTTGGATGATAGTGACAATTCCATAAATACTTTAAAAATTATTTTCGTTGGACTAAAAAAATATAAAACCAATTGCCAAAACTAGGTAATTTTTAAAATATGCTAAAAATTTATTATACATTATAATTCTATCAAAATCTTAAAAATATCACTGGAAAACCGAGCTTATTATAATTTAAAATTTCAATTTTCTTTCACTGAAAAAAAAATATAAAAACCATTGCCACAATTAGGTAACTTTCAAAATACACTCAAAATTGATTATACTTTATAGTTCTGATAAAATTTTCCTTTTACCAGAATTAGAGATAATCACCAGAATCCCGAGCAAATTATAATTTGAATTTATTTTTTTTTCATGGGCAAAAAAATATAAAAACAGTTGCCAGAACTAGGTAACTTTCTAAATTGATGATCCTTTATGATTTTAATTTTTTTTTTAATTTCCCGACACTAGAATTAGAGATAATTGCCCGAAACCCGAGCGTAGAATAATTGAAAGTTTTTTTTTACCATTGGCCTAAAAAAATATAAAAACAATTGTCACGACTAAGTAACTTTCGAAATACACTCAAAATTGATTGTATTTGAAGTATATAATTATAAAAATCGATCGGTTTTTAATCTGCGTGGCCCGTAAAGATAAGAAACAAAATATTCGTGATGTGATGTGGCCATCATGTTACTTTCTCCGACTCTCCGACAAAAACATTTAAACAAACATTAAAGACAACAAAGAAGTGAACATCTTTTGCTTAAAAATATTTTTCATAAAATCATTGCTATTCACGAAAAAAATTTATTAATTATTTTTTAATTTTAGGTGTATAATTATGAAACGATAATAGTTACAGCAAATTTAAGTGAATAATAATTGTAGAGAATCTCAAAATGAACAATTTCTAAAGAATAAGTTTTTTTCGAAATCTCGTTAGTTTTTGAGTAAACCGAAATTTTTGATCTTCTGTCCTAAGATTTCTTTATTTGGCTGAAATTTTCCATTTGTTTATTAAGATTTTCGTTTTTTTAATCTGTATTTTTTATTTCTAGCCCCAAATTTTCGGTATTTGGTCCAAATTTTGTTTTTTTCGTCCTATATTTTAAAGTTTTAAATTCTCAATTTTAGTTTCTGTTCGGAACTTACTTTGAGCTACAGGGTTATTTTGAGGGTGAAAATGGCAAACAATTTTTTCTTTGCTTGAATTTTTTTTACCTGCATTTTTAGATCTCTGGCCTGTAATTTCTTTTTTTTCAAAGTTTTGATTTTTGGCCTAAATATTCTTTATTTTGGCCTGCTTTTTAAAAAAAAATTTGTCCCAAATTTTCAGTATTTGGTCTAAATTTTTGTTTTCTTGGCCCATATTTTAGATTTTTTTATTTTCAATTTGAGTTTCTGTTCAGAAACTTACTCTGAGCTACAGGGTTATTTTGAAGGTGAAAATGGCAAACTATGTTTCCTTTACTTGAATTTTTTTATCTGCATTTTTGGATCTCTGGCCTGTGACTTCGTTTTCTATTCCTAAATATTCTTTATTTTGGCCTAAATATTCTTTATTTTGGCGTGAAATTTTAGGTTGCGTGTTAAAAGTTTCGATTTTTTTGTCCGTATTTTTGATATTTAGGTCCTAATTGTTGGTTTAAGTTTTAGCTATTTTGTATTATATTTTAAATTTTCTAATCTAAACTATTGATTTTTATGCGCGATTTTTTTGCCGGTATTTTCGAGTATTTTTGGTCGGTTTTTGATTTTTTGCTCTTTACTTTTTAACCTGAATTATTGTTTTTTATTTTATTTTTTTTGCATTATTTTCGAGTTTCTGATCGGAAACTTATTTTGAGCCAAAGAATTATTTTAGGGGCTAGCTAAATATTTTTTTTCTTTTACTTGAATTTACAGTATTTTGGTCTACATTTTTTTGGTCCGTATTTTAGATCTTTACCTTTGCCTGTTTTCGCCTCAATTTATTCCAAATTTTTAATTTTTTTGCCTGAATAATCCTTATTTTGGACAACATTTTCGATGTGTTTGTTGAAATTTTCGATGTTTTAGTTTGCGTTTTTTATTAATGTTAAGGCCATAGTTTTCGATATTTGGATTTTTTTGGGCCTATGTTTTAATTTTTTATTGTTTAAATTTTGATTTCTATTAGCGAATTTTTGATTGGCGAATATTTTAGATTTTTAACCTAAAGCAGCGATTTTTTAATGTTTTGCCAGTATTTTCAAGGTTTTGGTCTAATCGTCAAATCGGAGCAAGTAACATGATGGCCACATCATCATTTTTTCCAGATATTGTTGAAATGGCATATAGGGACCCCAAAACGGATATTTCCGTAAAAAAAAATTTTGAAAAAAAAATCACGATCACAATACTTTCTCGTACATCGTAACGGAGGAAGTAAAAATCAGCATCATTCAATTGATTTATTTTGTTCGAAATGAAACCCATCAGCTAAACAATATCGTTGGCGACGTTTGCATCCAGGATTTCCGGTAATAACAACGCCTATTAAACGACTGAATGCTCAAACTTTGCAGACTCTGGAAGCATTATTCAACATTTTAGAATTAAGATACGCGGCTTACAATTCTATAAAGAATATCGCCACGTGTGGGTATTCCGCTAATTTATACACATCCTGTATGTATATATAAACAATATTTCAGTACGTAAGCATTTCATGCTTAATATGATTTACCCTTTTTTGCTATTGTGGAGTTAGTTATACGTCATTATTTGACTTTATGCTTGACAATAAACGGATCGAGCAATTAAGTCTCTGGGAGACTTTGAGGCTTTCTGAGTTAAGCCTATTCACCGGACCGAAATAATTCTCCTTCCTACCCCACATAATATTTGCTTCATCAACACCGAAACTAAATAAGATCCTCCGTGTTTGTGTGTAATATACCGGATTTGGGTAAATAATATTTGAGACTTGCACGTTATATATATATATATATATATATATACACATGTATAAATTTATATACATTTTGGGCACATAAGATACTATGTAGAGAAATTGTGTAAACGTTTCCACACAAATTATTTCAATTAAGGAATTACTTATATAAATCGGTTTAAAAATTTGAATACCCGCTTTAAGATATAATTATTATTTTTGCTCGCAATAAGAGGCGGGTAAAGGCATTCTATAATTCAGTTAAAGGTTTACGTATTACAAGACCAGACCAAAAATTACAAATATTGACAGTAAAAGAGTTTTTCTGCAACCGTCCCGAAAATCAAACTTTCGGTATGATTTATTAAATCGAAAGTACCACTTTACATAAATCGTACCGAAAGTAGTTATTTTCGGGACGATTTTATTTAATTCCCATGTACAATGCAATACTCAAGACCTACTATATGTATGTCGTGTTGCTTGCCTAGTAAACACCTCGCATTAGATATATTGTTTTAAATCCGCATGGTAAACAAAACAAGCGCTATTTATTATTATTGTTTATAATTCTGTTTGATGTAATGCACTTGTGTAGTTAGTGTGTGTTACATTATTGAAAACACAAGCAACAGGGGGCGCGCAGACAGTGAGAGGATTGACATTCTCAGTCGAGTTTCGGTAATGCATTGCATCACATAACAGAATGGAATAGCATCGCATACACATAAATGGCAAAGGGGTGCATAAATTTCCGTTTCCGTCCATTAAGCAACTTAATTAAAACAAACTGCTCCCCATAGTTACAACCTAATTCAACTAAGCTGCAAACTATTACACGTAAATCTCGAAATTCGTCCAGTTTCGCTGATAAAAATATTCGTTAATTTGTGGTTAACACGTAATGAGATATTTTTAATACAGTTTGTTCGTGTTAAAACAAAAATTCTTTATTAAATTCTGAATTAATATAATTGCATGTTTAAAAAGGGTTATTATTAATTCACGCTTGATTGGAGTTTTCCAAATTTGATTAAGATTATAGCAAGATTCATTTCTTAACGAAACAAAGTTTCAGATAAAATGCTCATTTACTAATTGATCTTATGGTGCATGCGCCGGGAACTTAAAATTTTTAGTTCGCTCTTACGAAAAAAATATTTATTTTGTAGTGATTATCTTTAGTGATGATGATCACGTCGATAGTTTATTCAAATTTAAAAATTTGTGCTGATATGAATTTAAAAAAATATATTTTTTTTGCACGTATGTTCAACTTTATTTTCCTTACAAATAATTATTTTTTTTGTGGAAAATGTCTTAAATGTGGGAAAGAAATTTTAATATTTTCTATTTCGTATATTGTTAATCTAACAATATTTACCATTAGACCGTTTTTCTTTCTAATTCAAAAGTAAAATGCTCATTTATTAATTGTTCTTATGGTGTATGCGCCGGGAATTTAAAATTTTGTATCACTATAACAAAAATATTATTATAAAACACAAATGTTTGAGTTATTTTCGATGCAAATAAATAAATTCTAGCTGACATAGAAATAACAACTTTATTATTAACGGTTTTTTGATTCCTAACTAAGGCACTATTAGGAATATTCGTAACTAACGCATTATAGAATTATACAGTGGAACCTCACTTACACGAAGACGAGGGGAAACGAAAATTCTTCGTATAAGTGAATTGGTGTCGCTTACTTGTATTAATTTTAGTGTACTGTTTTTCGTTTATTTTATAAATAAAAAATCAAAAATCGCTTAACATAATTAGTTCCAGTTAGCATCTGATCGTTTACGTGAAAATGTGATTGATTTGCATTTTTCAGTATTGAAAAATAATTCATTTTGACAACACCAAATGTAAACGATATCACAAACGGTACACATGAACAATAATTGTAGAATATGCCAAAACGAACGGTTTATAAAGAATAAGAGTTTTTGAAAAAGATTCAATACATCTGAATAATATCACTAAATTAATTCGTAGAGAGGAACATGATGGCCGCATCATAATTTATTTTTCAAAAATATAGATATTTCACTTAACACATTCGCTGTCACTGCAATTGGGATTGCACACACTCAAGTTCAAGTCGGGCCCACTAGCGCGTCGGTGGCAGCGAACGTGTTAAAAGAAAATTTTGAAAATGTTTCACATTGAAAATATTGGCAAAAAACAAAAAATAGTTAAGGTAAACACCCACTTCCAGTGTACGAAATTTTACTAAAAGCTTTTCAGTTCTTCAGATTATCAAATAAGACGTACGTTGAAAGTTTCATATCAATTGCTCTATTAGTTTTTGAGATACAGCGCACACAGCCAGACACACACACACACAGACACATTTTTTTTCCAGAAATTGTTGAAAAGGCATCTAGGGACCCCAAAATAGATATTTCCGTAAAAAGAAATTTTGAAAAAAAAATCACGATCACAATACTTTCTCGTACTTCGTAACGGAGAAAGTAAAAATTGCTTTATTACTAGAGCGAGAAAAACTACATAGCTAACGAGCTACTTTATAACATCCGCAACCATCGCTTTACAGACAACTATAATCATTTGTAAATTGAAGTATTGGTGGATGAAGTATTATTGTAATACTTAATTTTATTTCTGTACATGAATACTTATATAAGATAATAAACAAGTCTAATAAATTAGTTTTATTATTACTTACTCTTTTTTTTTTATAAATAAATTTTCATGAACGCGTAGGCAATTATAATGGCTAAAGATTTAATTTGTGAAAAATGCAAAAAGGAAGTGATAAATCCAGTGCTTTGTGCTTTGTGCAACTCGAACTATCATCCTGAGTGTTATAAGCATTATCGACACACCAAACACTGTGATATTAGCGAAACTGCAAGTGCCCGTGAAACGGAGTCATCATCCATTACCTCGCAACCTCAAGATGCCGTGGATTTTAGAATGGAGGCTTACACTCACCTAAAAAAGCTGGTGGAGCAGCTCACAACAACCAATGAGTTACTCACGGAAAAAGTTAACTACCTTGAAGTGAAATGTAATAAATATAAGATTCTATATGAAGAGGTTACAGCAAACTCTGTTCCCGCCAATAACATAAGTGAAGTTGCAGCAGGAGTGTCAAAAGGCGGTCGCGCTAAGAAAAATCCTGCACAGCCAGTTGCTGTAGGCAACCCAGTTTCCACTAATAGATACCCGCGTCGACAAAATTCGAGTGGTTATAATATTGAAAAATCTAAATCGAGCGACATTAATACTACAGAATGTCCACCTCAAGTTGAATTTACGCAGACTGATATAGATAATAACGAGAAATGGCGTAAAGTAGAAAAGAAACATAATCAAAAGAAACACATACTAGGAAAATCCCAGGAAACAATACTGGTAAAAGGAGTTAAAAAGAGAGCACATCTTCATATTTATAGACTACACCCGAGTACACGTCAAGAGGAGCTTAAAAAACATCTAGATGAGAATAAGATATCTGTAATTGACTGTGAAACACTGCAATCCAGGCGTCCTGATGAATACACATCTTTCAAAATCACCATACCATTCGAGGAACTTGAACTGGCACAAAACCCCATGATCTGGCCGGATGGAGCACAAGTGAGCCGTTTTTTATTCCCACGACGAGCCCCGAACGAGTTGAAGAATCGCTTACAAGCAGCATCACAGTAACCAATGAAAAAAGTAAAACATTAGAACTGTTCTTTATCAATATGCAGTGCATTAGAAATAAATTTAATCAATTCGAGGCTTTTCTAACTGAACATAATCATGCTTTTGATATCATTTGCTTATGTGAACATTGGCTTAGACCAAATGAAATTTGTTCAGTAAATATAGACAAGTATAGTTTAGGCTCGCAATTCTCTCGTACACTGTATATTCATGGAGGTGTCATGCAGTTAATGAAACATGATATAACATTTAATAACTTGCAGAATATTAACAATCAATCAATAGAAAAGGAATGTGAGTTAGCTGCATCATACCTTCCTTCATACAACATTTATATTATTAATATCTATAGATCACCGGAGGGTGATATTAAAAACTTTATCGCTGTTCTAGCCAGGGTTTTGGATCAAATAAGTTCTGACAAAGGCATAATTATCGGCGGTGATTTCAATGTACAATTCAGTACGAATGACTCACGTGCTACTCAAATATGTGATTTCTTAAAATCGTATGGTATGTACAAAAAAGTAAATTTTAATACAAGAAAAAATAATTGTATTGACAACATTTTTTCTAATTTAATTATTCAAGATATAGAAACTTATCCATTGGATCCTGGACTTTCAGATCACATTGGAATTTATGTTAAAGTAACGCATCGACATATATCTAAAGAGTGCGCAAATAAAATTACTAGGCCTATTACAGAATGGGGAAAGTTTCAACTATATTCACTTCTAGAAATAACTGACTTTTCATTTTGTGATGGTGTCCTAAATGTACAAGAATCATTTAGTTATTTCATAAACATTCTGGAATGTTATATTTTAGAATGCTTTCCACAAAAGGAAATCCGTCAAAGATCTGATAACGGTATTATTTGGTATACAAATGAATTGAAACAAATGCGTGAAACCCTCTTATTGATGAAAGAAGGTGCCTCCAGACGCCCAGAACTAAGATCTTGTTATATAAATTATAGAAATAAATATAGAATTAAGTTACAAGAAACACGAATAGCTGCAAATGTCAACTACATTAAAAAATCTGCAAATAAGCAAAAAGCAATGTGGTCGTTAATAAACCAAAACAAGGAAAAACATTATATTAACAATTGTCCTATTAATTCAGAAGATTTTAATATATTCTTTAGTTCTATTGCAGACCAAATAATATCTAAAATGGATTCAACAAACAAAGATCCCATCTCTTTCATGGTAAAAAATGATACACTTTGTAATAGTTTCTTTTCTTTTGAAGAAGTTAGTCCGATACAGGTTAGAGAAGTTATTAATAGCTTAAAAAAATCAAACTCTCGAGACATTTATTCAATATCATCTAATATTCTTAAGTATTTAGTAAATGTAATTGTGATACCACTTACAAAATTATTAAATGCATGTCTAAAATCCGGAATTTTTCCTAGTTGCCTTAAAGCGGCATGTATAATTCCAATTTATAAAAAAGGTGACAAATCAAATATTAATAACTACAGGCCGATATCGTTGCTGCCAATATTCTCAAAAATATTGGAAAAAATTTTGTTCAATCAAATGATCAAATTTCTAGAGTCCAACAATGTACTGCATAATAATCAATATGGATTCCGCAAGGGACGATCAACGAGTAATGCGGTCACAGCTTTTGTTAACGAAATTGTAGAGAGTTTTGAGTTAGGTTCATATGCTGTGACGTCATTTTTCGACCTAACTAAAGCATTTGACTGTGTACCTCGAGACATTTTACTTAGGAAATTATATTATTATAATTTTAATCCACCCAGTTGCCGCCTACTAAATTCATATTTATGTGATCGCACACAACTTGTTTTTGTTAATGGTAGTAAGTCAAATACTTTAACAAATAACTATGGGGTTCCTCAAGGATCAATACTTGGGCCACTATTGTTCCTCATTTACGTTAATGATCTTCCGGAACATGTCGATAATGGCAATATTATTATGTATGCAGACGATACTGCTTCCATTAGCAAGTCAACTAACTATAACGAGTCACGCCAGAGTAGAGATCTTATAAATAACAATGTTTTGGAATGGTTCACTGCAAATAAGTTGTCTTTAAATCCAGAGAAAACCATTCACCTAACATTCTCATTAAAGACTGATAATCTTGAGCATGGGTCTTGCAAATTTCTTGGAGTACATTTAGATACAAAACTAAATTGGCAAACACATTGCAATAACTTAAGTGATAAACTCAATAAGACTACATACTTACTAAGAAATCTTAGCCACTCATTACCCCAGACAACATTATTATCGGTATACTTTGCTCATTTTCATTCCCATCTTATATACGGGATTTTAAGTTGGGGACATTCTTCGGGCGCAACTCGCGTGTTCTCTATCCAGAGGCGCGCTCTCAGAATACTGGCCTCTCTTCAGTACAGGGATGAATGCAAACAGGCTTTTGTTAACCTCAATGTATTGACAGTACCATGTATATTTTTATTTGAATGTGTAAAACATGTGCGACAAAACATATCCAAATATACAACACATGATCAAGTGCATAACTATCCTACACGAAACAAACAATTAATTTGTTATACCCGATGTAGACTTGAAACTAATAAAACAGGCATTAATTACTATGGGCCTAAGGTATATAATGCTCTTCCATTGTCATTGAAATCATTAGCTGATAATGTATTCTATTCAAAATTAAAGTCATATTTAATTAAGAAAGTTTTTTACGACGTTTTTGAAGTCTTGAACAACGATTTTTCCGATATTTAATATGTTTTTCTGTTTTAACTATGTATTTTTTATAAATTCATCATTTGGACAATTGCAAATTGCAATGCAACGATTACTATTATAAATTTTGTTACAGTTTACTTAGCTTTAATTATGTCTGCTACTATGTAATATTGTAATATTACATTTGCTCATCTCCTTCTGACCTGTGTACACTATTGTATTAACACGAATAAATATTATTATTATTATTATTATTATTACAATGTTTAATAGGTTGATAATTTCCTTAAAATAAAACGTTACAACATATATAAATTGTGATATCTTTTAGTCAGCAGTTTATTTTTATGTGATAATTGAGTCCGGGCAATAAGGGAAGGAACCCTATTTTATCCTCGGAGAAAATGGTCCGCTGTGTCTACGAGGTTATGTGTGTGGGCGTGGGTGGGAAGGGAGCACGGTAAAAGTTGCTGGAATGTGGCAATAATTTCACCCCGGAGCTAATTCCGACCTGTTCCAACGAATTGAATGCTATTGCAGACGGATATACAGTGCGGAATGACTGAGGGGAAATTGGGTAAACGCCACAACCGCGTTTGAGTTGAAGCCGTGCTTTATTTTATTTATACTTTTTTTTTCTTCATCTTCTTCCCATGCACTCGATTACGTATGTAGAGAGAGGGTGAGTGGGAACCGTTTAATGTGGAAGAGCTGGAGGACGGCCAAAGGGGAGTTAATAAGCGGTCGAGCGCACAGGACAGCAATTCCGCAAATGTCGGAGGACAGATGGAGGCGGAAGTGTGCTGGTGCGCGGGGGCGGATAAGGGGATTCCCCGGACGCAGTGACCCGCAATTCTGGAATGATGGACTTCCATATGGGACGATCGCTCACGCTGTCCAACGGAGGGACTTCTTCTCGTACATCACCATCACCTCCTCCGCAACGTGTTGTTGTTATTATTATTATTATAACCGCTCGCTTTGTTCCGGTAAATATATTAAGGGGCTTAATCCCGGATCCCCAAAGGAGTTGTGAATGGCAGCACGCGATGGTCGTACAAAAATAATCTAACGCCGCTCCCTCGGTGCTTGTTGGACAACCGAATTATGCTGCAGTTTTTATTTAGAGTTGTCTCTTTTGTTTTCAGTTAAAATATTTTTAACTGTCGATCAAGAGGGGTTGCGGTTACTTTAGATAGATTGGTGCGATACAGTAAATTTACATAAATCAAGAAATCCAATAATAATAATAACATATATACAGGCTATTTTTCGTCTTTATTACTTTTCTTCAATAAATCTGCAATACGTGAAGTTGTCTCAAGTTAATAATAACAGTATTTCTGTAATATATCCTTTGGAATAAACAGATTATTGGTAAAAATATACTTAGCTAGCTTACATTACATAATAATTGATATTTTATTTATTTATTTATCTAACGGAATTACCATTTTACAAAAATATATTACATTTAATCAATTAAGATGGTAATTAAATTAGCAGTAAAATACAAAGTACAAACATTTAGTTGTAAAAATAAAGTTCTTACAATTAAAGGAAGTCAACATAAAAAATGATATAAAATAATAATAGAAATAATAATAAAAATAATACAGAATAAATAAAGGGTAGTCCAACGCACGATATTAAGTTAATTGTAAATAAAATAAAAAGTTTTCAGAGAATTATCCTAATATTTTTTATTATGATTAAAGGATCTATGACAATTATGTATAAAACAAAATATCGGCCAAATGCTCGCCACGGCTTCGGTGGCATACCTCTATCCGATGGTCGATATTTTCAATGACTCTGAGACATAATTGAGGTTCAATATCGTTAATATGCCGAATTATCTCATCCTTTAGCTCTTGAATTGTTCTTGGCTTATTGACGTACACTTTTTCTTTTAAATGTCCCCAAAGAAAGAAGTCCAACGGTGTCAAATCACATGATCGTGACGGCCAATTAACATCGCCACGACGTGATATAACACGGCCATTGAATTTCTCGCGCAAAAGAGCCATTGTTTCATTGGCTGTGTGGTAAGTGGCACCATCCTGTTGGAACCACAAATCGTCCACGTCCATATCCTCAATTTCTGGCCACAAGAAGTCCGTTATCATCTCGCAATAGCTGGGCTCGGCCGACCTCATTTTCGAAGAAGTACGGCCCGATGACGCCGCCAGCCCATAAACCGCACCAGTAATTCTCTGTGGATGCATCGGCTTTTCAACAATCACTCGTGGATTCTCATTTGCCCAAATGCGGCAGTTCTGCTTTTTAACGAAGCCACTGAGGTGAAAGTGTGCCTCGTCGCTGAAGATGATTTTCTTTGTAAAGTCACCATTCACTTCTGTCTGTTCAACCAACCATTCGGCGTATTGACGACGCTTGAAATGGTCAGTAGGCTTCAGCTCTTGAGTCAGTTGAACCTTGTAAGCGTGTAAATTCAAATCTTTATTCAAAATGTTCGTGAGATGTTCAATTGTTGGGCACGACGACGAGTCGATGTTGAAGGCTTTTCTGCCACACTATCCCGAACAACAGCAATGTTTTCGACAGAACGAACTGGGCGAGCATGCACAGCTGTTTTCACATTTCCTACAGACCCGGTTTGCTGAAATTTGCACACAATTCTCCCGATTATGGACACATTTGGTCGATTATGCTGACCTAAAAAATCACGAAGTGCACGAAATGCATTTTGATTTGAACGCCAATTTTCGTAAAAGGCTTTAACAATCTTAACGCGCTGCTCAATTGTGTACCTCTCCATGGTTGCATTTGTCAAACACTAAAACAAAGAAATGTCAAATTAAGTTGGGCAAAAAACTTAACGTTAAGGTGTGACTCACAATTAACATCGTGCGTTATAGTTGGACTATCCTTTATTACAAAATAGTTAAACTCAACAGATTACGAAAATAGTTGATTAGATTATAAATAATTGTCAAAAGATTAAAAAAAACAAATACATGAGACACTGGGTATCTTAATCCGGTATTGTATAATTATCGTTTAGATCAGCACTCGGCAACCGATGGCACGCGAAAGGATTTTTGGTGGACAATTATGAAATATATTATAAACTTGTATCGAAATCGTTTAACTGAAGAAAATTCAGAAATTCCAATTTCAAAATTGAACACCAATAGAGCCACTCATGTTTAAACATTGCCAATTTTTATATTTTCCTTTTATATACTCTGCTGCTCTAGAAGACAAATTTGAATGGCGAAAAATGCACTTTGCCCAGAAATTGCTTCGTGAATTCCACATTTATTTTGACAGATGCTTGAAATTTTGACAGATTAATTATAGATGATGTGTCTTATTATCTGCCTTGAAATAAATTATCCAAACAGTTCAGTAACCAAAATGGCTGCGCTAGAAGATAAATTTGAATGGCCAAAAATGCACTTTGGCCAGAAATTGCTTCGTGAATTCCACATTTATTTTGACAGATGCTTGTTATTTTGACAGATTAATTATAGATCATGTGTCTTTATATCTGCCTTGAAATAAATTATCCAAACAGTTTAGTAACCAAAATGGCTGCGCTTGAAGACAAATTTGAATGGCCAAAAATGCACTTTAGCCAGAAATTGCTTCGTGAATTCCACATTTATTTTGACAGATGCTTGAAATTTCGACAGATTAATTATAGATCATGTGTCTTTATATCTGCCTTGAAATAAATTATCCAAACAGTTCAGTAACCAAAATGGCTGCGCTTGAAGATAAATTTGAATGGCCAAAAATGCACTTTCGCCAGAAATTGCTTCGTGAATTCCACATTTATTTGGCAGATGCTTGAAATTTCGACAGATTAATTATAGATCATGTGTCTTTATATCTGCCTTGAAATAAATTATCCAAACAGTTTAGTAATCAAAATGGCTGCGATAGAAGACAAATTTGAATGGCCAAAAATGCACATTACCCAGAAATTGCTTCGTGAATTCCACATTTATTTTGACAGATGCTTGAAATTTTGACAGATTAATTATGGATCATGTGTCTTTATATCTGCCTTGAAATAAATTATCCAAACAGTTTATTAACCAAAATGGCTGCGATAGAAGACAAATTTGAATGGCCAAAAATGCACTTTGGCCAGAAATTGCTTCGTGAATTCCACATTTATTTTGACAGATGCTTGAAATTTTGACAGATTAATTATAGATCATGTGTCTTTTTATCTGCCTTGAAATAAATTATCCAAACAGTTTAGTAACCAAAATGGCTGCGCTTGAAGACAAATTTGAATGTCCAAAAATGCACTTTGCCCAGAAATTGCTTCGTGAATTCCACATTTATTTCGACAGATGCTTGAAATTTTGACAGATTAATTATAGATCATGTGTCTTTATATCTGCCTTGAAATAAATTATCCAAACAGTTTAGTAACCAAAATGGCTGCGATAGAAGACAAATTTGAATATCCAAAAATGCACTTTAGCCAGAAATTGCTTAGTGAATTCCACATTTATTTTGACAGATGCTTGTTATTTTGACAGATTAATTATAGATCATGTGTCTTTTTATCTGCCTTGAAATAAATTATCCAAACAGTTTAGTAACCAAAATGGCTGCGCTTGAAGACAAATTTGAATGGCCAAAAATGCACTTTGGCCAGAAATTTGTTCGTGAATTCTACATTTATTTTGGCAGATGCTTGAAATTTTGACAGATTAATTATGGATCATGAGTCTTTATATCTGCCTTGAGATAAATTATCCAAACAGTTTATTAACCAAAATGGCTGCGATAGAAGACAAATTTGAATGGCCAAAAATGCACTTTGGCCAGAAATTGCTTCGTGAATTCCACATTTATTTTGACAGATGCTTGAAATTTCGACAGATTATTTATAGATCATGTGTCTTTATATCTGCCTTGAAATAAATTATCCAAACAGTTTAGTAACCAAAATGGCTGCGCTAGAAGACAAATTTGAATGTCCAAAAATGCACTTTGGCCAGAAATTGCTTCGTGAATTCCACATTTATTTTGACAGATGCTTGAAATTTTGACAGATTAATTATAGATAACGTGCCTTTATATCTGCCTCGAAATAAATTATCCAAACAGTTCAGTAATCAAAATGACTGCGCTAGAAGACAAATTTGAATGGCCAAAAATGCACTTTGCCCAGAAATTGCTCTATGAATTCCACATTTATTTCGATTGATGCTTGAAATTTTTAAAGACTAATTATGGATAATGTGTCTTTATATGTGCCTTAAAATAGTAATCCAACCTTTGTATTAACAAAAATGGTTGCATCAGAAGATAAATTTGAATGACCAAAAATGTACTTTGGCCAGAAATTGCTCTGTGAATTCCACATTTATTTTGACAAATGCTTGAAATTTTGACAGATTAATTACAGATTATGTGTTTGTCTTAAAATAAATAATCCGAACTTTGCAGTAAGAGAAATATCTGCGCCAGAAGACAAATTTGAATGACCAAATGTACTTTGGGCAGAAATTGCTCTGTGAATTTCAAATTTATTGTGACAGATGCTTGAAATTTTGATAGATTAATTATGGATAATGCGTTTTTATATCTGCCTTAAAAGAAATTATCCTAACGTTTCATTAACAAAAATGGCTACGCGAGGATACAAATTTTGGAATGAGAAAACAACATGAATGAAACTATAATTAGAAAAAATGCCGAAATTGAATTTGTTTAGAATAAGATTTAGTAATAAACCTTATTGGCTTAAAAAAAATCAATAGAAGAAATATACCATTCAATAATAATAACAATAATAATAATAAATATAATAATAATAATAATAATAATAATAATGTTTATTGGTGTTACGGATACATAGATCTTACACAAGTCAATACACAATTGTTAAGTGTTAAACTTATACCCTAAAAAATCCGCACAACTATAGAAGGCTTCTTTTAAGAGAATGGCTTTTACAGCATGTTTCAGCTTCACGGGTGGCAATTCCTTTAAGCACACAGGCAACTTATTATAGAATTTAATGCCAAAATAATTATGGCCGCATTGGCATCTACTTAACCGTAATGATATGGGGCATAATTTGCTTTTATTTCTAGTGCTATGGTCATGTCTCTCCTCATGTTGCTCATATTTATGAATATTCGTATGAACGTAGGTAACACACTGTAAAATATACACACAGGGAATTGTTAAAATCTGATGTTCAACAAATGCCTGTTTGCAATCCTGCCTGTACCCCAATCCAGCTACTATTCTAATGGCCCTCCTCTGAAGTGAGAAGATACGGTGTCGTATAGTAGAGTGTCCCCAAATAATGATTCCATAGGTCAATATGGAATGGCAGTATGAGAAATAGGCCAACTTTAAAATTTCTGTACTTACATTATTTTGTAAGTTTCTTAACAAAAAAATTGTTTTATTAACTTTTTTGGCTAATTCCTCACCCTGTACATTCCATAACAGAGAATTGTCGATGTGTAGCCCTAAAAATTTGGTTGACTGAGCATCATTTGCCGGATTTAATTGATGTGTGAGCATAAAAGTCATTTGAATTGTTTTATCGTTATTTAAGCTGAGTTTATTGCAACAGAACCACTCGTTAGCCTCGGCTAATGCATCCTTACGTAAATTATGGCATTTGCTTATTTCTTTATGTTGATTTATGATTGTTGTATCATCAGCATATAAAACCCATATAAAAATGACCACATTAATATATTTCTTAGTTTAATTTTTTCTCTATGGAAAAGGGCCCATTTGGCAGATTAAAGTTTCCTAAGTATTTGCTGTTTTATAGATTTTAAATAAACAAAAAGTGAGTTGTATAGAACAATTCAAAGATTTAAATGTAAATACTGTTTTTGCAAATGGAATTAAAACTCATTTTTCTCTGTCAATTTTAAACCTGGGATATTCGGGAACGTTTTACAATCTCTAGTTACCAAATCACAATTTCGGCCCAATTTGCCCTTTCCATGGAGGACGACACATGTATTGAATTTTTCATGTGTTCGTAAAACTACAAATTAAGACTTTTCAAGAAAATATATATTTAATTTGAACAGAAATTATTATTTTTTAATATCTTTTTATAGATGAGATTTAATACATACATCAAGATCTTTATTCAAACAAATAATCATACTTATATTTTAATACATAAATAACTTAAGGGTGTTAGTCTGTCTGGGCTATCGACCATCGGTCTTTCTGCCCTGAGATTTAATATTTTTTTGTTAAAATTAGGAAAAAAAGTAATGAATATATTAAGTGTAGTAAAATTGATATGCGTTATAGTGGATGGAGAATCAGAAAAGTTCCACTCTCTATAATCTCGTCCTCCCGACCGAAGTGGAGTGTACGTCCCCGTGGGAAGGGTCGCACGGATAAAAGGGGAGGAAGTTAGTAAAATCGTAAACATATATCTAGTTTCAGTGATAGAGAGGTGTATCCTTTTTTATCTTAAGCAAGACCGATAGGATCTGTCTCTTCGGTGCGATAACATTATTTCTCACACTAACTCGACTGAAATTCTGCTTTGCTCCACACAACCTATACATTCTTTATCGTTTCCGTTACATCGTAACACTTATTATTATCAACGTCGGTTGGCGAAATTCGAGATAATAAATAGGGCGTAATTCTAAATTAATTTTCCAACCAGTTTGGTTGGGTTATGAGCCCTTTCATCATCGATATAAATTGAATTGTAAATATTTACTCTGAAAAAATGAAAAATGAAAAAACACGTATACGCACAGTTTTTCAAATAATTTTAAAGTTAGTCCTCATACGTAGAAATAGATGATCTCAAACTAATGTAATTTTAATGGTAGTGCTATTAACGCTTTTTTGCCGAATTATAGTTTTTTTTTAATAAAACACACTTTTACTTAGTTAATGTCACACTGTTTATTTATTAGTGACTGCAGTTTCGATCAAACAATGATCATTATCAAACTATTTTTTTTTATTTCTGATAACATTTAACTAATATTGATATAATTGATGGCGATACATTTTGATTCAGGAACAATGCAAACGCGTTTTTTTTGCGACGATAGTTTCGACCCCAATAGGGTCATTATCAAAGACACAGTGATGACGTGTTAATAAAACACTTGTGTGATACCAACAAAGTGCATTTTATTGAAAAGTTACTACTTGGTTAAATAGAAATTATTAAAGCATAACGTAACAATACATTTTGTTTATTAATGCATATGTGTGTAGAATATGTGCATAACAGACTTGTAGGACCACTTATAATTTTATAATTCGGGAATAAACCTAGTGTTCCATTTTTGGAACACCTCAAAAAAAAACGGGTTAATAATATCCAAATTTCTTAACCTACCCCTCCCAAAATATTGTACACGCTTAAGTGAACCACCCAAGGATAAATCCATGTATTTGTATTTGTTTTTTTTTTTAATGTGAAAAACTTTGGCGCAGTCGAGTTTTTAATAAATTCGCGAGTGAGAGGGAAAAAAAGTTTGCAACATTGTAGAAAACGTTACGAGGGCCGTCCCTATATGGTAATATACTTCAAATATTGACGGCGATGGCTACTAAAGGGAAAATTGGATTTTGCGAATCCCTACCCTTGCCCTCTTGGCCTTTCACACAAATATAAATTTGGGACTCACAAATGTATTACGATGGAAACCGATATTGAATTTTTACATTACCACCGCAATCAAATGTAATGACTCAGAGTGTCTCTTCCGTGACCAAATATTATTTTATGGATATCTATTTCACTTGCTAATCTGTAAACGTTTAAAACATTAAGTCACTTATGTTACAAGTGCGTAATTAAGGGATTTATCGTATCATCATATATTATATTCATTTATGCTGAACATTCTTTAATCGAAATAGTACTACAATGGAACCTCACTTATACGAAACACTCAGTTATACGATTTCCCCCGCGATACTCCCATAAGGCATGGGTACTTCATTATTCACTTATACGAAACATCCACTTATACGAAGGGATGATCGGTCCCCCAACGTACATTTTATTCAGATATACGAAGGAAACACGGGTTTTTCCGCGATTCGTTTACGATAGGACCGGTTTCCTTCCCTCTACCCATCCACACGCGTCTTTCGCTCACGTATTTCGACTTTTCAGAAAAGCCCGTCGTTCTGTTGTGTTTGCAGCAGGTGCCCGTTTTTCTTTTTCGCGTATTAACAAAGTGAATAGAAAATGAGTAAGAAAATATCATAATTCGTTGTAGGGTTTTTGAGAAAATGAACAAAATCTAGTCGAACGTGTGCGTTTTTCAATGCAGAATTCCGGAAAAACTAGAGATAACGTCTTTTTAGATTTTTCCTTTATTTAACAGCTACATATGTCTGGAATATTTCCTGGAAAATTTATTAAAATTCGTCAAGGGGTTTTTGAGAAAATTAAAAAAATTGAATCGTCATGCATGCGAACTTAAGCGTAACCCCTAAGTTTTTTCTTGAAACCATGTCCAACTTTGACGATGTCTGGCGGAGTGAAGAATCGTAGTAAGAACTTCGTTCTTTGAGTCCTGCAAAGGGAATTGATCAAATTTTAATGCCTTTATGGTGGATCGAGTCGACAAAATTTTTCCAACTCCGTAGACATCGTCAAAGTTGGACATGGTTTCCTGAAAAAACATTTTTTTTCACAGGGGTGCCAGAGGGGGCGGGAGGAGTTACGCTTAAGTTCGCATGCATGACTGTAAAGAAGACACTTCTAAGTTTTTCGCCCTCATAGATTCATCAAAATCGATGGAAAATACGCCGAGTTATGGCGGTTTGAAAATGGTCGAAATTTCACGAATTTAAAGTGTTTCATTTTTTTTCCACCAGAGTAGATATTTCATATGTGAATTGATTTCCACAATTTACGAAGCTTTAATTTAATTAATTGTATTTGCAAACAAATCATGTACGAAATAATTCGTGTACAGAGTGTTTCTAAATTGAGCCGAAAGATTTTAAAGTGTGATTTTTAAGCAAAAATTAAGGGAGGTCTTTCATATATTTTTTTGTTCAAAACCCCTTCCTTTCCATGTTACAGCCCTCTAATGTTAAAGGGAAAAATGGTTTTTATTTCATTATGGAGGAATTTAGAAGAATGAAATTTCGCAGATAACTGTTTCTAATAAAATGGTACTTTTTGACGATTTTTGTAACCCTAAAATGTTATTACAACGGGGTGAAAAAATTAACCTGTATAATAATTTGCATCAGAATTTTTTAATGCGTCGACAATTTTCTTCAAAACTTGATTCAAATGGAGGGACATAATCTGCAACTTTTTTGTCTCTTGAGATTTTCTCCTAAAATTGTCAGTTAAAAAAAAATAATGCTTAGACATATTTGACATAAATTCACAGATTGCTTATTACTTAAACTGTTGTGCAATAAAATAAAATATATTTAAATATAAAATTATTATTATTATTATTATTATTATATGTGTTAAAATCGTCAAAAAGTACCAATTTATTAGGAACAGTTATCTCCCTAATTTCATTCTTCTAAAATCTTCCAAAGTGGATATATGAAATAAAAACAATTGTTTCCCTTAACTTTAGAGGGCTGTAACTTGGAGAGGTAGGGGTTTTGAACAAAAAATCTTCCTTAATTTTTGTTGAAAAATCACCTTCAAAATCTTTTGCATCAATTTAGAAATACCCTGTATAACTGGATCACAAATGTGAACATGCCTCCGACAGGTATAGAACCTAAAAACAGAAAATCTAGAGGCTGCAGGTTCCATCCCTGTCGGAGGCATGTTCACATTTGTGATGAATGTTATTTCATACATTATTTGTTTGCAAATAATTAATCATTTAATTAAATAGATATTTCGCTCTAAATTATATTATTACAATTGTCTATGAAATCTAAACTCTTTCATATTGAATTAAGATAATTACAAATATTACATTGATTAGAAAGTGCACAGTTCCACACATTTCCCCAACGTTACGCTATATCCCACATCCGGTAAAAAAGTGTATCTATTACAACAGAAAAGATAAATTAGGCTAGCTCGGGAAATAACTCTCTTTCCCGGGGCCAAAAAAAAAGTATGCAAATTCTCGTCACGGAGCGAAACCGTGGAGGACGCTAATGCCCATCCCTATTTCATATCCCATCCCGACCGGCAGCAAACAGAAAAATAACGGAAATGCGCAATAACACATCCGGATCTGACAATGGGGAATAGGCCGGTCGGTCTCTAGCCATTTTTTTTTCTCCCATTTTCGTCCCTCCGTTCTATTCCATCCATCGTTTCCGCCCGAAAAAGAAAATCTCCGCCGCCCGGCCCCCTTTTCCCAATATGCCCATTAAATCAATCAATTACAGAACTGAACAGCTCGAGAGTCGTAGGGGGATGAAGTATAATTTATTTTTTTGTTCTATTCCGTCCGCGTTATATGCAATTATCGGGGGAGTGGTGGATTGCAGCGCGAAGCATAAATGGTGAATGCGCCGGGCGCAATACTAATAATTCCGTTTTTAAATTTAATTGTGTATTTAATACATTTGCTTTTGCTATAATTCTGCGGAAATAATTTAGGTAATATATAGCTTAAAATATTAGACCCGCGGTGAATAGCCCTTTATCAAAGTATTATTGCTAAATATATTGTTGGTAGAATAATTTATTTGTAAAATACGTAATAAATAGATCATTTAATAGTATTAAAATAAATAAACTAACCCAAAATAAAAATAAATATATAATATTGTTTAACTGCAATTATTTGTTGTTAAAACATAATGAATTAATTACAACACAATTTAATTATTAATCACATTTTGTATTAAAAAATCATCAATGAAAATTACACAATACGAAATTTTAATAAAGCGCACCGGTCGGTTATTAAATTCCAGCTGAATAATAAATTGTATTCAGCGAGTAATTTATAAATAGCGAATTAAAATAATATGCTTTTTACTTCCACTCCCACATTACCGGAAATACGACGCCGGAAGCGAACGTAACAAGCTGCCAACATTAAGCCCCCAATAGTCACGGGGGTGGCTTAGCACAGCGACGGCGACGCCCGCCGGATAATAATAATAATAATAAAGCGGGAAATTGAACTAATATTTTCCGTCTTTGCGACTCTACACATTTTCACCGGCAATCTTCTTATACACATAAATAATGTAAATATCTTTGTGTGTGTGTGTGTATGCGGGAGTGGTGTATATATGCAAATGTAAATATATAGATATAAATAGGGATTTTAGGTGAATAAGTATGAGTCTGCCACACTGTAAAAGGGGGTGAATTTATTCAACGCGTTCCTGCAGCGGGGGAGAGGATCGAAATAATATATTACCTATTTTCATCTAGTATGTGCGCAATTTGTAAAATGAAAAAGGTAATATTTGTCTTGAAAATATTCTAATTGAATGAAAATGAAAGAAACTTTAAATAAAAATTAAACGTTTTTATGAAATATGTAACATTTATTATTTGATCTATACACTGAATCTCCAAAGTACGTAACATACAAAAATATGACATATAAAAGTTGTAGATAATTATCGACTGTATAATCTGAAAATATTTTTATGTATACTGCAGAGAGCCAATACAAACTTATGTTTCTTTTGATGGAACAATAGGTATATTTTTGCATTTTTTATGCGTAGTTTTCAATTCTAAATAAACTGACAATAACTTTTATTTTACTAAATGTAACCATTTTTGAGTCAGTCTGATTTTTAGGACAAATTATTTTCGTAAATTTTCTAAAATGTTCATGGTGACTGACTATTTTTTTTTGCTATTGAAGATAGCTGAAATTTTTTAACGGCAATCAATTTCTCTCGTCTTTCTGATGAAAAAAAGTTAAATTCAATAGTCTACGATGATTATTAAGAAAGTTGCATTTTTTAACAAATTTCCAAGGGGTTTACTCATGTCTTTTTTTCGTGTTTTCATCAAAAATTAAAACTCTCTAATCCGACTAACTGACGTACGAGGAGCTCAGATTTGCAATCCGGGTTCAATTTGGAGTTTTCGTTTGGCCGCTAAGGCCGATCAAAGTCTGAAAAATCAATTATTTTCGCAAATTTTCTAAAATGTCCATGGTGACTGTCTATCTTTTTTGCTATTGAAGATAGCTGAAATTTTTGAACGGCAATCAATTTCTCTCGTCTTTCTGTTGAAAAAAAAGTTAAATTCAATAGTCTACGATGATTATTAAGAAAGTTACATTTTTTAACAATTTTCCAAGGGGTTTACTCATGTGTTTTTTTCGTGTTTTCATCAAAAATTAAAAATCTCTAATCCGACTAACTGACGTACGAGGAGATCAGATTTGCAATCCGCGTTTAATTTGGAGTTTTCGTTTGGCCGCTACGGCCGATCAAAGTCTGAAAAATCAATTATTTTCGCAAATTTTCTAAAATGTTCATGGTGACTGTCTATCTTTTTTGCTATTGAAGATAGCTAAAAATTTTTAACGGCAATCAATTTCTCTCGTCTTTCTGATGAAAATAAAGTTAAATTCAATAGTCTACGATGATTATTAAGAAAGTTGCTTTTTTTAACAAATTTCCAAGGGGTTTACTCATGTGTTTTTTTCGTGATTTCATCAAAAATTAAAAATCTCTAATCCGACTAACTGACGTACGAGGAGCTCAGATTTGCAATCCGCGTTCAATTTGGAGTTTTCGTTTGGCCGCTACGGCCGATCAAAGTCTGAAAAATCAATTATTTTCGTAAATTTTCTAACATGTTCATGGTGACTGTCTATCTTTTTTGCTATTGAAGATAGCTGAAATTTTTTAACGGCAATCAATTTCTCTCGTGTTTCTGATGAAAAAAAAGTTAAATTCAATAGTCTACGATGATTATTAAGAAAGTTGCATTTTTTAACAAATTTCCAAGGGGTTTACTCATGTGTTTTTTTCGTGTTTTCATCAAAAATTAAAAATCTCTAATCCGACTAATTGACGTACGAGGAGCTCAGATTTGCAATCCGCGTTCAATTTGGAGTTTTCGTTTGGCCGCTACGGCCGATCAAAGTCTGAAAAATCAATTATTTTCGCAAATTTTCTAAAATGTTCATGGTGACTGTCTAATTTTTTTGCTATTGAAGATAGCTGAAATTTTTTAACGGCAATCAATTTCTCTCGTGTTTCTGATGAAAAAAAAGTTAAATTCAATAGTCTACGATGATTATTAAGAAAGTTGCATTTTTTAACAAATTTCCAAGGGGTTTACTCATGTGTTTTTTTCGTGTTTTCATTAAAAATTAAAAATCTCTAATCCGACTAACTGACGTACGAGGAGCTCAGATTTGCAATCCGCGTTCAATTTGGAGTTTTCGTTTGGCCGCCACGGCCGATCAAAGTCTGAAAAATCAATTATTTTCGCAAATTTTCTAACATGTTCATGGTGACTGTCTAATTTTTTTGCTATTGAAGATAGCTGAAATTTTTTAACGGCAATCAATTTCTCTCGTGTTTCTGATGAAAAAAAAGTTAAATTCAATAGTCTACGATGATTATTAAGAAAGTTGCATTTTTTAACAAATTTCCAAGGGGTTTACTCATGTGTTTTTTCGTGTTTTCATCAAAAATTAAAAATCTCTAATCCGACTAATTGACGTACGAGGAGCTCAGATTTGCAATCTGCGTTCAATTTGGAGTTTTCGTTTGGCCGCTACGGCCGATCAAAGTCTGAAAAATCAATTATTTTCGCAAATTTTCTAACATGTTCATGGTGACTGTCTAATTTTTTTGCTATTGAAGATAGCTGAAATTTTTTAAGGCAATCAATTTCTCTCGTCTTTCTGATGAAAAAAAAGTTAAATTCAATAGTCTACGATGATTATTAAAAAAGTTGCATTTTTTAACAAATTTCCAAGGGGTTTACTCATGTCTTTTTTTCGTGTTTTCATCAAAAATTAAAAATCTCTAATCCGACTAATTGACGTACGAGGAGTTAAGATTTGTAATCTGCGTTCAATTTGGAGTTTTCGTTTGGCCGCTACGGCCGATCAAAGTCTGAAAAATCAATTATTTTCTTAAATTTTCTAACATGTTCATGGTGACTGTCTAATTTTTTTGCTATTGAAGATAGCTAAAATTTTTTAACGGCAATCAATTTCTTTCGTCTTTCTGATGAAAATAAAGTTAAATTCAATAGTCTACGACGCTTATTAAGAAAGTTGCATTTTTTAACAAATTTCCAAGGGGTTTACTCATGTGTTTTTTTCGTGTTTTCATCAAAAATTAAAAATCTCTAATCCGACTAATTGACGTACGAGGAGCTCAGATTTGCAATCTGCGTTCAATTTGGAGTTTTCGTTTGGCCGCTACGGCCGATCAAAGTCTGAAAAATCAATTATTTTCGCAAATTTTCTAACATGTTCATGGTGACTGTCTAATTTTTTTGCTATTGAAGATAGCTGAAATTTTTTAACGGCAATCAATTTCTCTCGTCTTTCTGATGAAAAAAACGTTAAATTCAATAGTCTACGATGATTATTAAGAAAGTTGCATTTTTTAACAAATTTCTAAGGGGTTTACTCATGTCTTTTTTTCGTGTTTTCATCAAAAATTAAAAATCTCTAATCCGACTAATTGACGTACGAGGAGTTAAGATTTGCAATCCGCGTTCAATTTGGAGTTTTCGTTTGGCCGCTACGGCCGATCAAAGTCTGAAAAATCAATTATTTTCGCAAATTTTCTAAAATGTTCATGGTGACTGTCTATCTTTTTTGCTATTGAAGATAGCTGAAATTTTTTAACGGCAATCAATTTCTCTCGTCTTTCTGATGAAAATAAAGTTAAATTCAATAGTCTACGATGATTATTAAGAAAGTTGCATTTTTTAACAAATTTCCAAGGGGTTTGCTCATGTGTTTTTTTCGTGTTTTCATCAAAAATTAAAAATCTCTAATCCGACTAACTGACGTACGAGGAGCTCAGATTTGCAATCCGGGTTCAATTTGGAGTTTTCGTTTGGCCGCTACGGCCGATCAAAGTCTGAAAAATCAATTATTTTCGCAAATTTTCTAAAATGTTCATGGTGACTGTCTATCTTTTTTGCTATTGAAGATAGCTGAAATTTTTTAACGGCAATCAATTTCTCTCGTGTTTCTGATGAAAAAAAAGTTAAATTCAATAGTCTACGATGATTATTAAAAAAGTTGCATTTTTTAACAAATTTCCAAGGGGTTTACTCATGTGTTTTTTTCGTGTTTTCATCAAAAATTAAAAATCTCTAATCCGACTAATTGACGTACGAGGAGCTCAGATTTGCAATCCGCGTTCAATTTGGAGTTTTCGTTTGGCCGCTACGGCCGATCAAAGTCTGAAAAATCAATTATTTTCGCAAATTTTCTAAAATGTTCATGGTGACTGTCTAATTTTTTTGCTATTGAAGATAGCTGAAATTTTTTAACGGCAATCAATTTCTCTCGTGTTTCTGATGAAAAAAAAGTTAAATTCAATAGTCTACGATGATTATTAAGAAGGTTGCATTTTTTAACAAATTTCCAAGGGGTTTACTCATGTGTTTTTTTCGTGTTTTCATCAAACATTAAAAATCTCTAATCCGACTAACTGACGTACGAGGAGCTCAGATTTGCAATCCGCGTTCAATTTGGAGTTTTCGTTTGGCCGCCACGGCCGATCAAAGTCTGAAAAATCAATTATTTTCGCAAATTTTCTAACATGTTCATGGTGACTGTCTAATTTTTTTGCTATTGAAGATAGCTGAAATTTTTTAACGGCAATCAATTTCTCTCGTGTTTCTGATGAAAATAAAGTTAAATTCAATAGTCTACGACGCTTATTAAGAAAGTTGCATTTTTTAACAAATTTCCAAGGGGTTTACTCATGTGTTTTTTCGTGTTTTCATCAAAAATTAAAAATCTCTAATCCGACTAATTGACGTACGAGGAGCTCAGATTTGCAATCTGCGTTCAATTTGGAGTTTTTGTTTGGCCGCTACGGCCGATCAAAGTCTGAAAAATCAATTATTTTCGCAAATTTTCTAACATGTTCATGGTGACTGTCTAATTTTTTTGCTATTGAAGATAGCTGAAATTTTTTAACGGCAATCAATTTCTCTCGTCTTTCTGATGAAAAAAACGTTAAATTCAATAGTCTACGATGATTATTAAGAAAGTTGCATTTTTTAACAAATTTCTAAGGGGTTTACTCATGTCTTTTTTTCGTGTTTTCATCAAAAATTAAAAATCTCTAATCCGACTAATTGACGTACGAGGAGTTAAGATTTGCAATCCGCGTTCAATTTGGAGTTTTCGTTTGGCCGCTACGGCCGATCAAAGTCTGAAAAATCAATTATTTTCGCAAATTTTCTAAAATGTTCATGGTGACTGTCTATCTTTTTTGCTATTGAAGATAGCTGAAATTTTTTAACGGCAATCAATTTCTCTCGTCTTTCTGATGAAAATAAAGTTAAATTCAATAGTCTACGATGATTATTAAGAAAGTTGCATTTTTTAACAAATTTCCAAGGGGTTTGCTCATGTGTTTTTTTCGTGTTTTCATCAAAAATTAAAAATCTCTAATCCGACTAATTGACGTACAAGGAGCTCAGATTTGCAATCCGGGTTCAATTTGGAGTTTTCGTTTGGCCGCTACGGCCGATCAAAGTCTGAAAAATCAATTATTTTCGCAAATTTTCTAAAATGTTCATGGTGACTGTCTATCTTTTTTGCTATTGAAGATAGCTGAAATTTTTTAACGGCAATCAATTTCTCTCGTGTTTCTGATGAAAAAAAAGTTAAATTCAATAGTCTACGATGATTATTAAGAAAGTTGCATTTTTTAACAAATTTCCAAGGGGTTTACTCATGTGTTTTTTTCGTGTTTTCATCAAAAATAAAAAATCTCTAATCCGACTAATTGACGTACGAGGAGCTCAGATTTGCAATCCGCGTTCAATTTGGAGTTTTCGTTTGGCCGCTACGGCCGATCAAAGTCTGAAAAATCAATTATTTTCGCAAATTTTCTAAAATGTTCATGGTGACTGTCTAATTTTTTTGCTATTGAAGATAGCTGAAATTTTTTAACGGCAATCAATTTCTCTCGTGTTTCTGATGAAAAAAAAATTAAATTCAATAGTCTACGATGATTATTAAGAAGGTTGCATTTTTTAACAAATTTCCAAGGGGTTTACTCATGTGTTTTTTTCGTGTTTTCATCAAAAATTAAAAATCTCTAATCCGACTAACTGACGTACGAGGAGCTCAGATTTGCAATCCGCGTTCAATTTGGAGTTTTCGTTTGGCCGCCACGGCCGATCAAAGTCTGAAAAATCAATTATTTTCGCAAATTTTCTAACATGTTCATGGTGACTGTCTAATTTTTTTGCTATTGAAGATAGCTGAAATTTTTTAACGGCAATCAATTTCTCTCGTGTTTCTGATGAAAAAAAAGTTAAATTCAATAGTCTACGATGATTATTAAGAAAGTTGCATTTTTTAACAAATTTCCAAGGGGTTTACTCATGTGTTTTTTCGTGTTTTCATCAAAAATTAAAAATCTCTAATCCGACTAATTGACGTACGAGGAGCTCAGATTTGCAATCTGCGTTCAATTTGGAGTTTTCGTTTGGCCGCTACGGCCGATCAAAGTCTGAAAAATCAATTATTTTCGCAAATTTTCTAACATGTTCATGGTGACTGTCTAATTTTTTTGCTATTGAAGATAGCTGAAATTTTTTAACGGCAATCAATTTCTCTCGTCTTTCTGATGAAAAAAAAGTTAAATTCAATAGTCTACGATGATTATTAAAAAAGTTGCATTTTTTAACAAATTTCCAAGGGGTTTACTCATGTCTTTTTTTCGTGTTTTCATCAAAAATTGAAAATCTCTAATCCGACTAATTGACGTACGAGGAGTTAAGATTTGTAATCTGCGTTCAATTTGGAGTTTTCGTTTGGCCGCTACGGCCGATCAAAGTCTGAAAAATCAATTATTTTCTTAAATTTTCTAACATGTTCATGGTGACTGTCTAATTTTTTTGCTATTGAAGATAGCTAAAATTTTTTAACGGCAATCAATTTCTCTCGTCTTTCTGATGAAAAAAAAATAAATTCAATAGTCTGCGATGATTATTAAGAAAGTTGCATTTTTTAACAAATTTCCAAGGGGTACTCATGTGTTTTTTTCGTGTTTTCATCAAAAATTAAAAATCTCTAATCCGACTAACTGACGTACGAGGAGATCAGATTTGCAATCCGCGTTTAATTTGGGGTTTTCGTTTGGCCGCTACGGCCGATCAAAGTCTGAAAAATCAATTATTTTCGCAAATTTTCTAAAATGTTCATGGTGACTGTCTATCTTTTTTGCTATTGAAGATAGCTGAAATTTTTTAACGGCAATCAATTTCTCTCGTCTTTCTGATGAAAATAAAGTTAAATTCAATAGTCTACGATGATTATTAAGAAAGTTGCATTTTTTAACAAATTTCCAAGGGGTTTGCTCATGTGTTTTTTTCGTGTTTTCATCAAAAATTAAAAATCTCTAATCCGACTAATTGACGTACAAGGAGCTCAGATTTGCAATCCGGGTTCAATTTGGAGTTTTCGTTTGGCCGCTACGGCCGATCAAAGTCTGAAAAATCAATTATTTTCGCAAATTTTCTAAAATGTTCATGGTGACTGTCTATCTTTTTTGCTATTGAAGATAGCTGAAATTTTTTAACGGCAATCAATTTCTCTCGTCTTTCTGATGAAAAAAAAGTTAAATTCAATAGTCTACGATGATTATTAAGAAAGTTGCATTTTTTAACAAATTTCCAAGGGGTTTACTCATGTGTTTTTTTCGTGTTTTCATCAAAAATTAAAAATCTCTAATCCGACTAATTGACGTACGAGGAGCTCAGATTTGCAATCCGCGTTCAATTTGGAGTTTTCGTTTGGCCGCTACGGCCGATCAAAGTCTGAAAAATCAATTATTTTCGCAAATTTTCTAAAATGTTCATGGTGACTGTCTAATTTTTTTGCTATTGAAGATAGCTGAAATTTTTTAACGGCAATCAATTTCTCTCGTGTTTCTGATGAAAAAAAGTTAAATTCAATAGTCTACGATGATTATTAAGAAAGTTGCATTTTTTAACAAATTTCCAAGGGGTTTACTCATGTGTTTTTTTCGTGTTTTCATCAAAAATTAAAAATCTCTAATCCGACTAACTGACGTACGAGGAGCTCAGATTTGCAATCCGCGTTCAATTTGGAGTTTTCGTTTGGCCGCCACGGCCGATCAAAGTCTGAAAAATCAATTATTTTCGCAAATTTTCTAACATGTTCATGGTGACTGTCTAATTTTTTTGCTATTGAAGATAGCTGAAATTTTTTAACGGCAATCAATTTCTCTCGTGTTTCTGATGAAAAAAAAGTTAAATTCAATAGTCTACGATGATTATTAAGAAAGTTGCATTTTTTAACAAATTTCCAAGGGGTTTACTCATGTGTTTTTTCGTGTTTTCATCAAAAATTAAAAATCTCTAATCCGACTAATTGACGTACGAGGAGCTCAGATTTGCAATCCGCGTTCAATTTGGAGTTTTCGTTTGGCCGCTACGGCCGATCAAAGTCTGAAAAATCAATTATTTTCGCAAATTTTCTAAAATGTTCATGGTGACTGTCTAATTTTTTTGCTATTGAAGATAGCTGAAATTTTTTAACGGCAATCAATTTCTCTCGTGTTTCTGATGAAAAAAAGTTAAATTCAATAGTCTACGATGATTATTAAGAAAGTTGCATTTTTTAACAAATTTCCAAGGGGTTTACTCATGTGTTTTTTTCGTGTTTTCATCAAAAATTAAAAATCTCTAATCCGACTAACTGACGTACGAGGAGCTCAGATTTGCAATCCGCGTTCAATTTGGAGTTTTCGTTTGGCCGCCACGGCCGATCAAAGTCTGAAAAATCAATTATTTTCGCAAATTTTCTAACATGTTCATGGTGACTGTCTAATTTTTTTGCTATTGAAGATAGCTGAAATTTTTTAACGGCAATCAATTTCTCTCGTGTTTCTGATGAAAAAAAAGTTAAATTCAATAGTCTACGATGATTATTAAGAAAGTTGCATTTTTTAACAAATTTCCAAGGGGTTTACTCATGTGTTTTTTCGTGTTTTCATCAAAAATTAAAAATCTCTAATCCGACTAATTGACGTACGAGGAGCTCAGATTTGCAATCTGCGTTCAATTTGGAGTTTTCGTTTGGCCGCTACGGCCGATCAAAGTCTGAAAAATCAATTATTTTCGCAAATTTTCTAACATGTTCATGGTGACTGTCTAATTTTTTTGCTATTGAAGATAGCTGAAATTTTTTAACAGCAATCAATTTCTCTCGTCTTTCTGATGAAAAAAAAGTTAAATTCAATAGTCTACGATGATTATTAAAAAAGTTGCATTTTTTAACAAATTTCCAAGGGGTTTACTCATGTCTTTTTTTCGTGTTTTCATCAAAAATTAAAAATCTCTAATCCGACTAATTGACGTACGAGGAGTTAAGATTTGTAATCTGCGTTCAATTTGGAGTTTTCGTTTGGCCGCTACGGCCGATCAAAGTCTGAAAAATCAATTATTTTCGTAAATTTTCTAACATGTTCATGGTGACTGTCTAATTTTTTTGCTATTGAAGATAGCTAAAATTTTTTAACGGCAATCAATTTCTCTCGTCTTTCTGATGAAAAAAAAATAAATTCAATAGTCTGCGATGATTATTAAGAAAGTTGCATTTTTTAACAAATTTCCAAGGGGTACTCATGTGTTTTTTTCGTGTTTTCATCAAAAATTAAAAATCTCTAATCCGACTAACTGACGTACGAGGAGATCAGATTTGCAATCCGCGTTTAATTTGGGGTTTTCGTTTGGCCGCTACGGCCGATCAAAGTCTGAAAAATCAATTATTTTCGCAAATTTTCTAAAATGTTCATGGTGACTGTCTATCTTTTTTGCTATTGAAGATAGCTGAAATTTTTTAACGGCAATCAACTTCTCTCGTCTTTTTCATGAAAAAAAAGTTAAATTCGATAGTCTACGATGATTATTAAAAAAGTTGCATTTTTTAACAAATTTCCAAGGGGTTTACTCATGTCTTTTTTTCGTGTTTTCATCAAAAATTAAAAATCTCTAATCCGACTAATTGACGTACGAGGAGTTAAGATTTGCAATCCGCGTTCAATTTGGAGTTTTCGTTTGGCCGCTAGGGCCGATCAAAGTCTGAAAAATCAATTATTTTCGCAAATTTTCTAAAATGTTCATGGTGACTGTCTAATTTTTTTGCTATTGAAGATAGCTGAAATTTTTTAACGGCAATCAATTTCTCTCGTGTTTCTGATGAAAAAAAAGTTAAATTCAATAGTCTACGATGATTATTAAGAAAGTTGCATTTTTTAACAAATTTCCAAGGGGTTTACTCATGTGTTTTTTTCGTTTTTTCATCAAAAATTAAAAATCTCTAATCCGACTAATTGACGTACGAGGAGCTCAGATTTACAATCCGCGTTCAATTTGGAGTTTTCGTTTGGCCGCTACGGCCGATCAAAGTCTGAAAAATGAATTATTTTCGCAAATTTTCTAAATTGTTCATGGTGACTGTCTATCTTTTTTGCTATTGAAGATAGCTGAAATTTTTTAACGGCAATCAATTTCTCTCGTGTTTCTGATGAAAAAAAAGTTAAATTCAATAGTCTACGATGATTATTAAGAAAGTTGCATTTTTTAACAAATTTCCAAGGGGTTAACTCATGTGTTTTTTTCGTGTTTTCATCAAAAATTAAAAATCTCTAATCCGACTAATTGACGTACTCAGCTCAGATTTGCAATCCGCGTTCAATTTGGAGTTTTCGTTTGGCCGCTACGGCCGATCAAAGTCTGAAAAATCAATTATTTTCGCAAATTTTCTAAAATGTTCATGGTGACTGTCCATCTTTTTTGCTATTGAAGATAGCTGAATTTTTTTAACGGCAATCAATTTCTCTAGTCTCTCTGATGAAAAAAAAGTTAAATTCAATAGTCTACGATGATTATTAAGAAAGTTGCATTTTTTAACAAATTTCTAAGGGGTTTACTCATGTCTTTTTTTCGTGTTTTCATCAAAAATTAAAAATCTCTAATCCGACTAATTGACGTACGAGGAGCTCAGATTTGCAATCTGCGTTCAATTTGGAGTTTTCGTTTGGCCGCTACGGCCGATCAAAGTCTGAAAAATCAATTATTTTCGCAAATTTTCTAAAATGTTCATGGTGACTGTCTATCTTTTTTGCTATTGAAGATAGCTGAAATTTTCTAACGGCAATCAATTTCTCTCGTCTTTCTGATGAAAAAAAAGTTAAATTCAATAGTCTACGACGCTTATTAAGAAAGTTGCATTTTTTAACAAATTTCCAAGGGGTTTACTCATGTGTTTTTTTCGTGTTTTCATCAAAAATTAAAAATCTCTAATCCGACTAATTGACGTACGAGGAGCTCAGATTTGCAATCTGCGTTCAATTTGGAGTTTTCGTTTGGCCGCTACGGCCGATCAAAGTCTGAAAAATCAATTATTTTCGCAAATTTTCTAAAATGTTCATGGTGACTGTCGAGTGCTTATTGTTTATGAACATTTCTAAAAAAGAAAAATAGTTAAAGTCAAAAGTTCATACTGGGCCGATTTCTATGCAAGTTTACTTTTTTTTAATAGAACGCACTGTGGATATTAATAGAAATTTAAAGTCCTTTTTAAAAATACCACGCTTGTTAGGTTTATAAATAATAATAATAACTTTCAAAGTATCATTATGATAAAGCGCAACTAATTAAATAATTGAATAGCGCCCGGCGCATGCACCATATATTCACTGTGTATTTGTATAATATATTTTATAATATAATTAAAATCTATGTATGAAAAATTTAATAATGAAAAGGTTGGTAAATAAGCTTTGTTCCTAATTATTGTAAAAGTTAAATGGGCTCGAAATGAATAGAACGAAAGCCATGAGTGAAATTCATTTCGTGTCACGCTTGAAGTTTTCATTAACGTTGCGGTCTTAATATTTCGGAATGTCGCAGGGACGGATCGAATTTCTCCGGCTTGGTAATTCGGCGGGATTAAATTGGGGATATCATCCCTCTCTAATGCGATCCGAACGAGTTCATTCGAGGGGCTGCGAATACGTCACGACATCACCATCCATCGGCTCTTTGTTTACGCAACGATGAAATTATTACTTTACGCTTGCATTACCTTAATTAATAAAGAGAATATCAGAATATCAATTGTTAAAATCAATATTTAATCCATTACCACATAAGATTTTTGTAAAAAGAAATAAAAACTTTTTATCCAAAATCGAGTGTGCCTAATAAGCGAATTACTGCAGTCATTGGAAGGATGTAATGTTGTAGATTTCCCACTGAGTGAAAGAATATCTCGGACTCGCTGAAAACGTACAGGGTAGATGAACAAAACGGAACATAGGATTTTCAATGTTAATTCCTTTATATTGGAATATTATCTTCCGTGATTATTTTAGAGTAAACATGTTTAAACTAATTTCTGCATGCAGTCATGCTGTTATTTATTTTTTTGTATTCATAAAACTAGAAAAAAAAATAAAAATGATCATTTTACGAAAATAATGGCTGCCATGAAATGTAAAAAAAATGGTGCTCAGTTGATCTGTTTGGTTTTTATGAATGAAAATAGAAATAATAGCATGAATCTATGCAGAACATTTGATGGCAAACGTATCCCGCACTTTACGAAAACTGCACTTTTTTTCTTGAATACAATACATTTTTAATGAAAAAAAACTTGTAAACAGTTATTTGACAGAAGCTAACAGATTAACAGCGCATCATTTTTTTTTTTAATTTCATGGCAACCATTATTTTCGTCAAAACGATTTACACTCAGCGTCAAAAAAAGGCACCACTCGAAAAATCTCGAAAAACTCGATATTTCAAACCGTCGTAACTTGGTTCAATTTGGTCGAAAATCGATGAATCTTTCAGTTTGGGAAAGATTCAAGTTTTGTCTTTAAGAATGTGTAGTTGATTTTGATCCCAAGTCCAACCCACCTCCCGTAACAACGCGATGGAAAAAAAATGTTTTTTATGTAAAAAAATGTTCAACTTTGACAAGCTGTAACGTGCGCAAAAAAAATCGGCGGATAATTTTACCACAATGGCAGAAAAATTTAATCAATTTCTTTCAAATGCCTTAAAAATTCGAGTCGTTGCGATGATTTGGAGCAAAGTTATGAATTTTGAAAAAAAATGCCATTTTTCACCTTTTTGGCCATAACTTAATTTTGCACCAAAATCGATGAACTTTTGCATTCTGAACAGTTTCAAATTTTCTCTTCAACGTCATGTGAATTGTTTTGTTGCTAAAACGATTGCACCGCCTGCCACCCCTTAAAGGAAAAAAACATGCTTTTGAAGTTTAAATGTGCAAATTTGGTTTCTCGTGCCGTGTGCAAAAAAAATATTTGTGGACTCAATCGGTCAGCATGGCAATAAAGTTCAATAATTTTCCTCCAATTTCCTCCAAAATTCAAGTCGCTGCGATGATTTGGCGCGAAGTTATGCAGTTTTGAAAAAAAAATACATTTTGCGCCTTTTTGGCCATAACTAGGCAAATTTCGCACGAAACTCGATGGAATTACGCGATCTAAGAAGTTTTCGACTTTCGTGACACCCTGAAAACCCCTACAAAATGTGTTTTGGATTGACAAAAAATGTTAAATTTTTTTAAACTCGGTCAATTTTGCTCAGAAGCCGATGATTCTTTGCGATCTGAAAAGCATAAGTTTCATTCCACTCTCTGTCACCCCTAGTGCAAAAAAAGGTTTTCGACAGGGTGATCAAATTTGATTATTTTAATTGTAATTTCAAACAAAAGACATGTGAAAAATATAATTTTTTTTTCAAAAATTCATAACTTTGCTCCAAATCATCGAAACGACTCGAATTTTTAAGGCATTTGAAGGAAATTGATTAAATTTTTCTGCCATTGTGGTGAAATTTCCCGCCGATTTTTTTTTGCGCACGGTACAGCTTGTCAAAGTTGAACAATTTTTTACATAAAAAACATTTTTTTTTCATCGCGTTGTAACGGGAGGTGGGTTGGACTTGGTATCAAAATCAACTACACATTCTTAAAGACAAAACTTGAATCTTTCCCAAACTGAAAGATTCATCGATTTTCGACCAAATTGAACCAAGTTACGACGGTTTGAAAAATTGCGATTTTTTGAGTGGCGCTTTTTTTTTGACGCCGAGTGTATTATTTTTTCGGGTTTTTGTGAATCCAAAAAAATAAAGAATAAAATAATAAAAATTACTGCATGCGGTCATCAGATATTAATGCTTTGTGTACAAATGCGAAAAAACTGTGTTACATCTTTTTAACGATTTCCTATAGAACGGAACTCTTCAAGCCAAACCTAAAAATTTTACGCCTGCACTAGAGCGTTTTCCAAGGCCCCTTTGATATACAATATGTTCTGTCGTGACATGTTTAACTCTCTGATCTAATTCTCGAACCCAAATCAAATCAATACCATCTACAATTCCTCGACGATGCAGCTATTATTGCACCTGCCTCCTTCATTAGTAAAACTGCAGACTCGTTACAAACCTTTTCCCAAAATAGCTAGTAATGCCTAATAATACTAGTAATAATAGCATATTAAATTGTTCAACAAAACACAAATTGTAATTATAGCACAACATACTTAAATCAAATAGTAAAAATTAATTTGCTTATTTAGGATCATTATAATATGTTAGTATTAAATATTGGATTGAGGACATGCTTGAACTCCATAATATCAATATTAATATAACTGACGCAGTATAAGGCTTCAAAATGTTTTTTTTTTCGCTACCGACAACGTAACTAAACATTACATCCATGGTTACAGGTATCGTAAGTGGCTGATAACATTCGTGGTGTTTGTTGTCCTTGACGACGGAACTTAATTTTTTACTTACGGACCTAGGAAAATAATAAACAGAAACGTAACGCTCCGACATATAGGCGAGCAACACATATTCGTCTATACCTACAGCATCCGCATCCTTTTTATAAACCACTGCTTAAAAGAGTCGTAACAGGACACATACCTGTTTCGATTTTGTCGGTAACAGGTTCTAACACGCAATATTCGCAACTTCGTTTGCATCCATGCCCGCAAAAACTGTCACTTTATTGACACAAACAAACAAAATTCGACATTGTTTTCTCGGTTGCTGGGTTGCCATAGGACGCATAGGTGACTATAAATATTTTAATCTCAAATGTTACAAGCCGTATTTTAGAATATTTTCTGATCTTTTTTAAGTATTATATTTCCGGTAGCGGGAAAAAATTAATAAGCAACACGGAATGTAATGACAATTAACATTTTCGGCAGGCTACGCCTCGGCTCGTATTCCTTGCTGCTTAAATAACTATTGTTTTATTGTTCTACAATTATCAGGTAGATGAAAATATTTTCATCCAACTGATGAAACCATTGTGTGGTGTAACATTGTTGTAGAACAGTAAAAAACGAAGGTAATGCAAAAATAAAATTTCGTAATTGGAGATAGAAGCTTTTTCTGAGTCCCTCTGTATATTAAAGTAGTTTTAGTATCATTTTTATTATAGAAATGCATATTACAATTTACAAAACCGAGCAATTTTTAATAGTTTTCAACACCGATAAAACCGAATTGAACGCAACACACCGACTGGTGGGCGGTGCTCTAATGTAATTAAAGAAGTCCTGCATATGCAAGCTTGAAGGCATTAAGAAATTCGAGCGGAGAGGCAATTCCCTTAATAGAACTTTCCGGATATCATAATCATAACGATTACGGTCCAGCCATTAGTATAAATAGGTGCTGCCCTAAGTTTATATATATATATATATATATATATATATATATATATATATATATACAGGGTGTCTACGCTAAACCGTTCATTAAAAGTTTAAGAGGTTGCCGTTGTATTAAAAATTTGAAAGAAGAACTCATCACACGGTTGAATCAGTTCTCCTCATGTGAAATATTTTCAACTTTCCATCACTTCCGCTTCTACAGGAAGTAGCACCAAATTTATTTGTTTATTTTAAATAGAACGTCCTATACATTATTATATTTTTGGATTGCTCGTTTAAATTGCAAGATATTCTGTGAGAACGTCTGTACACTTATCTCTTTTAGTTTTCAAGAAAATTCGTTATTTCTAAAATTTTCACCTCAAAAAGGCAATTTGAAATCTGCCTGTAACTACTTTTAAGAATAAGATAAAACTATGATTTATATCTCCAATTGTACCCTGAGGATGCCTCTATATGTAAAATAATTGGAAACTATCAATTTTGACAATAAGTGTTTAAAATGTCTGTTTCAAATAATGCAAGTTCTGCAACTTCAGGTCGGCCCGACGTGCTACAATTTTTGCGTCAACGACGACGCCAAGCGAGTGAAGTTGAAGTTGCGTCAACGACGACGCCAAGCGAGTGAAGTTGACAAATTCCAAACTGATAAATACAACATTTTTTGGTCCGCCATCTTGAATTTGACTAATCTTATAATAAATTCACGTTCGGCGACCGCGAAAACCCTTATATCCAAACTTTGGTCAAAATTGGTTGATACAAATTTCTTTTGGTGCGCCATAATGGATCCGCCATCTTGAACTTTGCAAATTTGACCTCAGCTTCGTGTTCACCGATGCCGAAAACATATAACACGTAATAGTCGTTTTGCAAACTTAACAAACGAGAAAGTTAGCTCAAGTTAAACTTTCCCAAAACTTTAAACGCGTTTATCTTGAAACAGTATTTTTCAAAAGTGCGGGGGAAAATTCTCGAAAAGTTTACATCCGATATCGATGCGGTTTTACCGACTGTATTAAGAATTGAATTGTCTAACGAAATACGAGCCGGATTTCCGATATTTTGAAAATTCGATTATTGGTGCACGAATTTTTTGGGCGGACAATGAGTTTTTTGTTCGGAAGGCCACCATTTTTGTAAAAATCAACTTTTTCAAAAAAGCTCCTGTGTTTCGTTGCGAAATATTATGTAGAATAATATTCCGAACCGATTTTTAGTGCAGGATGACTTGGGGGACCAGGAATCTCCTCGCAGTGGGGCGATCTCGCGCAAGAGGACGTCTGCGCCACCTGGTGCAGCGGCCTCATTGTGGCCGTGATCAGCGCGAAAAAAAATTTTTTCAAAGCCGGTTTATCACTGAATAAACCCATCAGAAACGATTTGCCCTCCTGACTTGTTTTCATGCCGAAAATAAAATACGAAAATGACCTATTTTTCAGCGCTCAAGGTGGTGTTCCCCCTTAAGAGATATCGTGAATTGATGGTGGAAGCCAACATTTTGCATTTTATTGAAAAGATGGGGCGTTCAACACGTAACAGCCTCATCAATCCAATAAAAAAGAACATTCTTAAAATGAAAATAAAGTAGGTTCACTTTTGGCTTTATCCGAAGTGTCATTAATTTTTAGATTTCTTTTTTTTTAAATTGTATCCATTTAATTTCTAATTAAATTTCTAACAAGTTGGCGAGCGCTTGTGCCGGTTGCACCGCGTGTCGCGTGGGTTTGAATCCCAGCCCGGGCGAAAGATTTTTCGGGAATCGAGAAGTATTCGCTCGGGTCCATGGTTGTTGTGTATACGCCTGACATTATTCATTTATTCATTTGTTCATTTATTCATCCCAAAAATTAAAAAAGTACAAAAATTAAATATTCGATGTGAGTGAATGGCTCATACCTAAGCCAAGAAAAAAAATTATAATTATTATTAAAGCAACGGTCGTGGCAGATAGCCTCGTTGCCGATGTCAATTTCCCAAATCATTCACCCTTCCTACCCCGCAGTTCCATCCACGTCCTTCCTTAAAAAAATATTTTTTGGATTCTGAACGTAATTCTACTTACAAATCAATTGTTTGTTTAAAACAAAGTGTTATTTATTTTTCATAAATGAAAACTAGGACTTTATTTTAATCACAAGATCATCATTGTTTGGATAAACAACTGCTGTAGCAACATGGAACATGTTTTTTAGGTGTAAAATCCTAGAAAATAAATGCACACATTGGTAATTTCTCTAAAACCACTTGGTAATTTGTTAACTAGGACACATTATATTTCTTATAAAATAACTCAATTAGGCAAATATGCTTCATAATTTAGTTTAAATCAGAGTTCCCTTGTTGTTTTAAGTTAGTTAAATTTGCAGAGAAAGTGGCGTTTGTTCTACTTCAACATCAAACTAACAGTAAGAAATTCTAAAAAGTAACGGCAAAGTTAGCCCATTTTCTGGACCTTTAATTTCAAACATTCACCTAATTGTTTCTCCGGAATTATGCCTAGACTCATCTTGAAATTTATCTGGGATGAATGTTTCATTATATATTTACTATCTGCTATAAAACAGTTTAAATTTTGAGGTCCAAAAAATGGTCTCTTTGCCTTCACTCTTTGCTTCTTGTCCTTGAAAATATTTGATATATCTCTTAAAACTTATCAGCGAATCTTAATTCATATTATTGTTGCGGTTGTTGTAAGTAAGAAAAACTTATTGTAAAAAAAGTATTTTAGGTTACACTCCTGCTTTCGGTGCGAGGTGTCGTGGGTTCGAATCCCACGCTCGGGCGGTAGATTTTATTAACGAAAAGTTATCGTTCGGGTCCATGGTTGTTTAGTATTGCCTGTCCTTGGCTTTCCCAAATTCGAAGTTTTTTTCTGAAATGACCATGCAGTTCGTAAACCAACTGTTCTTGAATTTTCAACAGAATTAAGTTCATAAAGATGACTTTCAACGTCAACCAGAAATGCCTTATTGCAAAATCAAATACTTCTGCAGTGGTCTTTGATGTCATTATAATACGTGTTGCAAAATATACTATTAAAAACCTGTAGTGGCGAATGGCTAAGCAACCGACGCCAAAAACAACAACAAAAAACAGTTACATAGTTCTTTGTGTGATCTTCTTCCCAAAATTCAGTGGCGTGCTTTTTTTATTTTAGCTTTTAATTTAAAAGTTATGACAAAGTTGCAAATTTTAAAATGGAACTTTAAATCAGGTACATTATCATAACACAGTTAATAAAAATTTATGTATATTAACGAAAAAACGACTATATTATAAATTTTGTGTCTTACGTCTTAAAACAAAATAAATAAACAAGAACGCCACTGAATTCTGCAAAGAAGACCACACAAACAACTATTTAACTATTTTGTGTATATCTTACAGTTATTGAGAAAATGGCGTATATTAAAATAGCCAAAAATTGAATAACGCCTTATATATCCCAAACTAATCAAGCTAGCCTTGATGTGATAATGCTATTGTTATTATTTTAGAAAATGATGTTTTTTTATAACTCTTGAGATTGCTGGATAGCTTACAAAAACATCGAATTTGGGCCACTCGGTACATTGAAATTAACTGTCTACTCGTCTTGCAAAAAATATTTTTTAAGCAACTTAGTGCTTCCGACTTAATGAAATTTACTCAAGATGTTACCTTAGTCAAAACATGAACAAATTTAATCGATTTCACCCAACGTTTTGCTGATGTAAAATACAGTTCAACACAAATCTTTAAAACGATTAAATTTAAGAAAAATCACTTGGTATATTTCAAATTAGAAACAACTTTACTTGTTGCAGAAAGCATTAGATAAATACAAGAAAACGAAATGTAGCCTGAATATATGAATATTCAACCTGTTCGTTAATCTGCAAGCAAAAAATTAAGTCTTACTAAGACTATAAACAAATAACTTATTGAAACAACTACTTCCCTGGCTAGTGCCACGCCGGATATTGAATGATACAAAAGAAATTTGCATGTTATTACTAGTACTACTAGATAATAACATTGGTTTAAGATCGTTTATTTCTACATACAAGACTAACTTAGAAAATTATTCTGAAATGAAATGTGAAACTTTAAACTGTAAATGTTATTATTAAAATGAAAAAACCAGAAAACATTTTGACAAGGACACACAGTGCTAAACTTATCTAGTGTTACTAGATGAAACAAATCTAATAATAACTAAAAATAATACTGAATTAAAAAATATATGAAAATTAAGTAATTGGCCATCTGCAGACGCGTTTCGAGATTTATCTCTCATCAGTGCAGCTTCGCATTTAAATTGAATGTTAAATAATAAAATACACTTACGTGAAGGTGATCGTTAACGTGCAGACGTCGTAAACGACTGAGGAGATTATGAAAGGTTTGAACGGGTTTTATACCTGATTTTGGGGTGATTAGTGAAAGTACAGATGTGAAGAAATAAATGATCTTGTTTTCGTTGGAAAACCGAATACACGATTAAATAATAAACAAATTAGAAACAACTTTACTTGTTGCAGAAAGCATTAGATAAATACAAGAAAACGAAATGTAGCCTGAATATATGAATATTCAACCTGTTTCAGAATAATTTTCTAAGTTAGTCTTGTATGTAGAAATAAACGATCTTAAACCAATGTTATTATCTAGTAGTACTAGTAATAACATGCAAATCTCTTTTGTATCATTCAATATCCGGCGTGGCACTAGCCAGGGAAGTAGTTGTTTCAATAAGTTATTTGTTTATAGTCTTAGTAAGACTTAATTTTTTGCTTGCAGATTAACGAACAGGTTGAATATTCATATATTCAGGCTACATTTCGTTTTCTTGTATTTATCTGGTATATTTCACTTATTAAATTATTTATTCCGACTAATTTCAGCTACAAGCTATTAAGGGATGTACAAAATTATTTTTTTACAGGGTTTATAATAGTTATTTATGCAACAAGTGAGTAAAGTAGTACTTTTTTTCACGAGTAGGAAATATTGCCACACGAGCCGAAGGCGAGTGCGGCAATTCCTACAAGTGAAAAAAAGTTGCTTTACTCTCAAGTTTCATACAAATTTGTTTCTACGTCCGTAACTTTAAATAAATTCGATAAAACCTTAATCAATTTTTATAAGTAATAATACTTTTTTTAAATGAAGAAAATAATAATCATCAAGTTTTCTTGATCCGAAACGAATGTTTGACATTTATCGGCGGAACTCGCGGCGTGTTGCGAAACGTTCATGACACACTTTGCGCAAACAATTTTATAGTAGCGTTAAAAAACGAACCGCTACGGCACTTTTTTTCACGCAAAAGAGTGAAAAAATGAACCGTTATGGCACTTTTTTTCACGCTGTTTGTAGGGTTCAGGAATCACATATTTTATGAACCCAAATTAATGAAAAAAACTGTACATTTTATAACGGATGTAGAAAAAGGTTTTTAAAGGGCGTTCGAGATCGGTGACGTCCAGATGTCTTTGTTGTCGTTTACCAGTTTTTTGTTAGCTTTTATGGCTCTGTTAATTTCCATGCCTATTCAGAAGTTGAGGATCAAGTGATCAATGAGAATCAAGTTAAAAATACACAAATCTTTTGTGTCGATATTTTTACCGGATATAATTTTAGCCTCCAATTAGGAGGTCGACTTTGATAGGGTGCGAGCACTAGAAAAACTAAGAAAGGAAATTAATCATGCAATGACGAGTTATGAGAAGAAAGGGAAGTTTGAATGGCGAGTGCGGGGAGATGAACAGAGCCGTAAGAAAACTATTTAGAATTGGATAGAAGGAAGAGCTAGTAAGGAATTGACGAAGAAGGCAAAACTTCTGTAATAAGAGAAAAGAGATAAATTAAGTCGGAGAAGTCAAAAGTGAATCACAACTTCTGCAGTGGTATTTTATGTCTTTGAAAACATATACTTGATAATCAAAATTATATAAAAATGTTTTACCACGATCATATATACTTCATCTTTTAAATGCATACCTTGTACGTCTGTGCCTCCTTTATTCAATCTTTAAGTCTTAGTTTTAAGGAGAAATACTTATATATTTTTAATACCGGTAGTGGCAGATGGCCAAATAACCGATGCTAAAAACAGCAACAATCAAAAGTATTTTAAATCAAAAAACCACTATAACATCTTTCCCTATTCTCAGCCAACATACTGCACAAATAAATCTGGGATCTATTTTTCTCGAAATGAACGTCTTGCAAAAATTCTTTAAACTACTAGTTATTTAGTGACTTAGTGAGATGTATGCCTTGGTAATAACATGAGTAAATGTAATCAATTTTGCATAAAGTTTTATTGATATAAAATGCAGTTCAACACACAAATATTGTGTGTCGAAATTTTTATTGGATTTCATTTTAACCTTCAATTAGAGGTAGACTTTGATGGGATGCGGACTCTAGAAAAACGAAGAGAGGAAGAGAATCATCCAAAGATGAGTTATGGAAAGACAGAAAAGATGGAGAGTATCCAGCTTTAATGACGAGTACGGGGAGGCCAAGATAGTTGTAAGAAGAACAATTCAGGATTTTATAGAGAAGAAAACCCTAGTAAGGAATTGACGAAAGAGGCAAAAATAAGCTTTTGTAAGAATGGAAAAGAGATAAATTAAGTCGGAGAATATAAAAATTAATTACAACTTAGAATTTACTTGAAAGAGAGAGGGGAGAGAGTAAAAACACAAAGTTCATAAAGAGGAAATATGCATCAGCACGTCGAGAATATACTTTAGAGAAGTATTAGGCATACAAAATATTGAAGGGACGACAATGGCTAAAAGGCTGAGATATAATGTTTGTATGGGCGAGTTAGAGAGGATGCTCGTAGCTACAAAGTTGAGAAAAGCTGCTGGAACAAATTAAATAGAAGCAAAAGCGTGAAAGCTGTGCAATAAATGGTTATTTAATCGACACTGGGCCAATTCCCAAAGGAATGTAGGGAAGGTTTTGTAGTTTCGGTACACAAAGGTCGTAACTGTAATGAACCAAGGAATTACAAATAAATAACCTTATTGATAGCCTATATAACTAATTATGTGTAATTTACTTTTTAACTTAAGTGCATTCTTTGTATTGATATGTTTGTAGACGTGACCATTCTTGTAATGGCACACCTTCAATCAATTTATAATTATTAGGAATTACGACCTGTTTATAATGTGCCTATAATTTTATTGCATTTATATAATGGTAATTCTACTTTTGTAATATATCGTTATTGTTATGTAATAGTTATATTGTGCAATATTTTATTATGATTTCTTTATTGTATATTTTATTTTAAATTTTTCTTGTAAAAAGGTTCGTCCGTAAATAAACAAATAAATAAAAGGGCACTGCAAAGTACCATCTACAATTAGAGGTGATGGTGGTGGTAATGATACTACCAAAGGTGCAAGCAGAATTAAACATAGGGTGATTTACAATAGACCAGAGAGCTACACTAAACTATATTATAGAGAAACAAATGTGAAAGGTAGAGTATACATGTTGTTTCTTGGGTTTAAAGCAGCATATGACTCGGCTAATAAGAGACTGTTGATTAATTGTTTGAAAGTAAATTGTCTGACTGATAACTAATGTGTATAAAGAAATATAGTATAATGCCACAATGTCAGAATATTTTCGTGTAGTAGGTGGAGTAAGACAGGGATGCTCACTATTTAATCTATATGCAGCAGATGCGGAGAGAGTTTTTGAACTAGGTCAAGCAAGGGGAATAGTACTGAATGTCAAATAAATTTTCAAGTTTTTGAATCTTCTCGTAGTACCTTTCATAGATTAAAGAAAAAATTATTTTTCCATTGAATTGAAATTAGTTTTGACTCCGCGGACTAACTGGGCGGTATTGGTAGTAAAATAAACTTTGAATTACTCCAGAAATAGAAACATTAGATTTATTATTAAGTCAATACGTTGAATTAAATTACTTCTTTCGTTTGAACGGAAAATCATTATATTGCTGTAAATTGAAAATTGAATTTCAAATTTCAATGGAATAGTATGCTTAACCCTTCGTCACACAGTGGGGCAAAATCCCACATAAGCTGGCCCAAAGTCGAAAAATAAAGTGCATTTCACCCCTTGAAGTCTGCAGGGAACGATGTTTTCCCAAAGATGATATAGGCTCCTCCCACGACTTTTTGGAACTTCATTAACTCAATACAGATCCGTTTTAATGAACCGCTGATGTACTTTTTTTACATGATGTGTTTCAGGAAAATATGCTTCATAATTATTTGGATACATGTCCAATAGTGTGCAATAGTGTGCAATAGTGAAATTTCTCTCTGTGCTCTTCTTAAAAATAATTGAAAACAAGAGATCTTTGAGGCTTAATTTTATGCCATTGAGGATTGGATTTATTGTTGTTGCCTGAATCGGGATATACAGGGTGTGGCACTTAAGACGCCTCGGACCATAGCTCCTTTACGATAAAAGCTATCGAAAAAAATCTAAGAACAAAGTGGTGCATAGTTACCGTCGCTATGTTTCAAAAATATTTCTAATCATCAGTGGCGTGCCGTACTCCAGTGGCGTACCAAACTTATGTTTTTTTAAATGGAATGCCCTATTTTTTATTGCAGATTTGGAAAGTGCTCGACGAGTACTTATTTTTTTACCTAACATATTATACCTTTCACTTTAGCGGTTTCGCTGTTATAACCCCTTCTTTCAAAATTGCGCCCCATTTTTGAGATTTTTTTGTAGATAAACTAATTGACGCCGGCGCCTAAATTTTGAATTGAGGTACAGGTTAAGACCTCGTATACCTTCACATAATTTTTTTTCAGGTAATTTATGGAAAAAAAATAATTTTTGATTGATCTTCGCATGTTGTCATTTTTTCCGAAAATTTCAAATGGCACCCCCCTAAAAAAATTACGGCGTTGTACAGCCAAAACTCTAAATTTTTCATTGGTGTAAAAAAAATTACACATTGCATAACAAAATTTCGGAGAAAAAAGGAATTTCATCGCAAATGTCGGGAAACGTTTTCCGTTCCCAAGTGTGCCATGAGAAAACAAATACACAAATACGGTCATCATAATAGTATGTACCTATTTATTCAACATGATATGAAAAATGCAGATAAAGAAAATTTAACAACTTAAACTAAATGTTCGAAATGACGACCTTCCTGCTGGAGGCATAACCGCAACTTCGACTCACAGGCTCTAGACACTGCCCTAAGGACTTCTGGTGATACACCGCGGAAAGCCGCGCGGATTCTCTCCCTCATATCCTCGACAGTAGTTGGTACCGTCCTGTAAACCTCGTCTTTGATATGGCCCCAAAGGAAGAAGTCAAGGGGAGTGAGGTCTGGTGATCTTGGCGGCCACCTCACAGGACCCCCACGACCAATCCAGGAGTCCGGAAACGTTTCATCGAGAAATTCCCGAACGACACAGCTATTATGTGCAGGAGCTCCATCGTGCTGGATAATTATCTGTCTAAGAGTGGCTAGAGGGACATTTTCCAAGAGATCATCCAAGTCGTCGCGAAGGAACCTCAAATAACTGTTGCCGTCCAGGTGCCCCTCGATGAAATAAGGACCCATCTTTGCTGGTGGTTAATCATTCGCATGGCTTGTGGGTTTTCATCGGCGTAATAATGGTAGTTGTGGCGATTGACATGCCCATTTCTGTGGAACGTTGCTTCATCAGAAAATAATACGCGCATAAGAAATGATTCCTCCTGCTCAATTTTGTTGATAGCCCACATGCAGAAATCTTGCCTCGCTTGAAAATCTTGAGGTTGCAATTCTTGGTGCAGTTGGATCTTAAATGGACGGAATTTGTACTTTTTAAGAACACGATGTACGGATCGCGTTGAAATATCGTGATTCCTACTAATATCACGGATACTGGTATGAGGATCTTCAATAACTGCCTCCAGAACCTGCAGTTCATTATTTTCGGTAATAACTGCCTTCTTTCTAACTCTCCTTGGCCGTTTCACACTTCCCGTAGTAGTAAATCTCTCCAACACTTTTTGAAACGCACGTTCATTTGGATGTGCCCTGTGCGGATATCTCGCAGCGTACACTCGTGATGCCAAGAAACAATTCTTGTTACATTCTCCAAGAATAAATATCATGTCAAACATTTCCTCTTGAGTTCGGAAAATTTTTAGAACGTTTATAAAAAATGACTTATGGCTGCTACTGACATCTAATAATTTACTTTGACAATTACCAATCTTTTGTTTTCTCAAGGCACACTTGGGAACGGAAAACGTTTCCCGACATTTGCGATTAAATTCCTTTTTTCTCCGAAATTTTGTTATGCAATGTGTAATTTTTTTTACACCAATGAAAAATTTAGAGTTTTGGCTGTACAACGCCGTAATTTTTTTAGGGGGGTGCCATTTGAAATTTTCGGAAAAAATGACAACATGCGAAGATCAATCAAAAATTATTTTTTTTCCATAAATTACCTGAAAAAAAATTATGTGAAGGTATACGAGGTCTTAACCTGTACCTCAATTCAAAATTTAGGCGCCGGCGTCAATTAGTTTCTCTACAAAAAAATCTCAAAAATGGGGCGCAATTTTGAAAGAAGGGGTTATAACAGCGAAACCGCTAAAGTGAAAGGTATAACATGTTAGGTAAAAAAATAAGTACTCGTCGAGCACTTTCCAAATCTGCAATAAAAAATAGGGCATTCCATTTAAAAAAACATAAGTTTGGTACGCCACTGGAGTACGGCACGCCACTGATGATTAGAAATATTTTTGAAACATAGCGACGGTAACTATGCACCACTTTGTTCTTAGATTTTTTTCGATAGCTTTTATCGTAAAGGAGCTATGGTCCGAGGCGTCTTAAGTGCCACACCCGGTATACCTTTAACGACAGGCATTATTTCTTAAAATTGTCTTTAAAATTAAGTTTTTAGGTATAGTTTGGTAAGGTTACGTAAGATATAGGTTATACACGCCTGCTATAAAGTAAAAACAATTTAATTTAGTCGTTAAAAAGCAAATACATATGTAGCACAATAAACATTATGGGGGTTCCGCAAGACACTATACTAGGTGCAATTCTATAAATTATTAATTTCAATGATTTAGGGAACTAGTTTCGATATTTACGTTATTATCAAAGGTTCAGTGAATACAGAACTACATTGTAATAAGAAGAAGAATCGTTTACAATGCATTTTCCTGTTTTCTTTGAAGGTTAACTTATGTTTCTTGTTACCTACGTGTGAGATTTCGCACTCTTTCTGTTTGAAATTGAATAAAACCATTTTTGACACAAAAGAGTCAGGTAACTTCACATGCTCGATTGGCTGTGAAATCTGTAAATCTGCTACTTGATTACCTAGAACAAATAAATATTGATTCAGGTTTTTTTTATTTTGTCATAAATAAAATAATGAATAATAAAAACAATATTTGAAAAACTACAATTTATAAACAATTTAACGTAAATATAATATAAATTTCAGATCAGTTAAATTATTATTAAGCTCACAACCATTCTGATGTCCATAAAACTCAATACATTCACATGCACTCAATTCAATACTGGATTTATGGTGTAATTTTTCTTGTGCGCATATCTCGAAAACATGAAAAATTGTGTGCAGCCGGATATGCAAATATCAGCGCACGTACCCCATGTATGTTGATATAAAACAGCAGCAGGAAACAGCGGGACGGGCGTCATTTCACAATGCATTTCATTGATAGCGCCCGCTCGCTCTTTTACTGGCCCGCTCCGTTCTGAGGCAGTAAACTAATTACATTACCATAATTTAGTTAATATGCAAATGAGGGGAACGCTTTTGACTTTTAAATATGTTCCATGATACGATCCGCAATCCGCACCTAAAACTGTAAGAGCGGGACGGGTAGAGGGCGAGCGAGACGGCGATGTTTTTACACGTTTAAATGTTAATTTCTGTTTATCCTGCATTAATACGACGGCGAGGACGCAGGTTTCTGTATTTTGAGGCGATGAAATTTATAACGTGTAATGTATACGGCGGGAAAACGAGTTAGGGAAATTGTTACTAATTTATATATTCATTTTTTTAGATTTTAAATTTTAAATTACATATTTAGGTGAGGACAGGGCAGAGAGATTTTTGATTAACAGGCATAATGGATTTTTTTTCTTTTAAATTATACATTATACGTCTATATAATATTGATCATTACAGTGTTATTATTTGCAGTAAATTTGTCAGATAAATTATAGTTTATATCACATAAATATTTTTTTCCAATATCACCTTCGAAAATGACTATTTCATCACTCAATTTAGAGAGGAAAGTTTGCATCACTCGTGAGAAAAGTAAATCCGATTCAAATGTTGCAATATTTTTCCGAAAGAGATATTGTTAGAAACTATAAGATTTACTGAGTTTAGAAGAAACCACAACCAGTTGAAAGTTAATATGACACAAGATGTTATCCAAGTATGTGCGAACAGGAAGAACGAAATGGGAAGGTATTTTTCCGAAAGAGATATTGTTAGATTTACTGAGTTCAGATAACAAAAAACCACTACCAGTTGAATGCTAATTTGACATAAGATGTTATCAAAATATGTGCGAACAGCGAACAGGAAGAACGTAATGGGAAGGTGCTCCGTCCTGTTGATACCAAAGTCTGTTATCGGGTATGTCTGACTTATTTGCATTTGGGTATAAAGCTATCCGTGATGGAATCAACTCGGTAAAAATTGCAAATACCATCCGCCAGTTAACCCATTCACCTACCACGCACCATTTGAGTGGTGTAGGTTTTAACGTGGGGCCGACCACGCACCATGTGCGTGATACATTCTTTGACATGAAACGTTGCAAGCAAACGTCGTCGGCTTGATTGCCAATCAGCTTGATTGCCATCTAACACAGATAGTGAACGTGTTGTCATAAAGAATATAAGGACCCAAAATTCTATCTCTGTCTATACCAGTGACGGTTCGCGGGGTTTTTTCTGGTACGGCCGAGGAACAAGAGGTGGTAATACAGATAGGTGCGGTCTCTGCAACTGACCCTACCTATCTGTATTACCACCTCTTGTTCCTCGGCCGTACCAGAAAAAACCCCACGAACCGTCACGGGTCTATACCTACCTAAATGTTGTAATCTTTTTCCAAAATAGACTTTGTTATAAACTGTAAGATTTCTTAAGTTCAGATAACCGAAAACCACAACCAGTTGAAAGCTAATTTGAAAGCATAATTGACAGTAAATAAACATTTGTTTCTTTCTAGTCAAAATATTAAATAAATTATATATATCAACTATTTTCACTATTAAAATTCTGGAAAATTTCTTTATGCAACATAATAAAATGTTTATACTAAAATACTAAAAAAGGTGCGCTATTTCACTTTATCGAACAAATTTAATCATTTAAGAAAAAATCACTCGCGTTGACTCTGTGCGCGTACGCCACTATACATTCTAAAATTTTCAAAAAACACGAAATTTAAAATACTTTTCGACTCCTTGAAGCATTTTAAGCCCAAAAAATTGTTTTTAGGAGTTCTAGACTTTTTGATCATACTGTATGTATGACTGTTATTAAAAGTACATCACTGTAAATATTTAAGTTACAGTATACGCCATAAAAAAAAATCACCCACGAATTACACAAACTTCTTCTGAGATTTTATATCGATTGATAAAATAAAATTCAAACGTCGGAATTACTATTTTGGTATTAATAACTTAAATTAATTCAAAAAATTTGGCATAAATTTATAAACCGCACGTATGTAAACTTGTTTTTATTACTCGTTATATTTGTCACGGGTTGGTGCATTTGTCCCCCGGCTTCGTCGCCGTCCAACATTTTATTTATACATTTTGTATTAAATTATGCATGTAATATAAATTAAAAAAAGAAATTTGCATCGTTGCGCTTTTGGACAGTACATTACAGCGCGGATGTTAAATTCATTCATTTACTCAAAAATATAATTATGCAATGGAAAAAATTATATAATTTAGTTACGTATAATATACAGGGTGTTGTAAAAAATGACGATAAAATGTCAAGGGTTACTCAGTGAATGTTTCATTTTCTCAAGATATGAAAATTGAAATGTAAATTATTTCATAACTTAAAATCTGCAAAACATTATTTACTTATATTGCGTCCCATCAAAAATCATAAATTAGGCGAAAATACGTATTTATTCATACAATAATTTGCATATTTAATATTTGATTTTTGCACGCAAATAAACCTGGCGTTATTGTGTTAAAATCATTTATAACTGAGAAAGTCAAGTATGCCTTTTAAACTACAAAGTAAACAAATAAGTTAATTGTCAGTATCAAATTTATTTAAGAAAAAAAAAATTAAGATTATTAACAGTTCAAGTTTGAAGTGTTGTTGTTTGGCTTTCTCTGAAGAAATGGCAATTATTTTAATGGTAAATGATTAATGCATTGTTGTTTTATAAATTTTGAGTTTTTGAGGATAATTCTTAGGTTAATAATTTTTTTAGAATTTTTCGAATCATGGAATGCATTTTGTGTTTTCTCAGTTCGAGTTTGGATTGTTGACGTTTTATTTTCTCTGAAGAAATGGCAATTATTTTAATGGGAAATTATTAATGCATTGTTGTTTCATAAATTTTGAGTTTTTGAGGATAATTCTTGGGTTAATAAATTTTTTAGAATTTTTCAAATCATGGAATGCATTTCGTGTTTTCCCAGTTCGAGTTTGGATTGTTGCCGTTTTATTTTCTTTGAAGAAATGGCAATTATTTTAATGGGAAATCATTGATGCATTGTTGTTTTATAAATTTTGAGGTTTTGAGGCAAATTCTTTAGTTAATAAATTTTTTAGAATTTTTCGAATCATGGAATGCATTTTGTGTTTTCCCAGTTCGAGTTTGGATTGTTGCCGTTTTATTTTCTCTGAAGACATGGCAATTATTTTAATGAGAAATCATTAATGCATTGTTCTTTTATAAATTTTGAGTTTTTGAGGATAATTCTTAGGTTAATAATTTTTTTAGAATTTTTCGAATCATGGAATGCATTTAGCGTTTTCTCAGTTCGAATTTGGATTGTTGCCGTTTTATTTTCTCTGAAGAAATGGCAGTTATTTTAATGGGAAATCATTAATGCATTTTTGTTTTATAAATTTTGAGTTTTTAAGGCAAATTCTTAAGTTAATAAATTTTTTAGAATTTTTCAAATCATGGAATGCATTTTGCGTTTTCTCAGTTCGAGTTTGGATTGTTGCCGTTTTATTTTCTCTGAAGAAATGGCAGTTATTTTAATTGTAAATTATTAATGCATTGTTGTTTTATAAATGTTGCGTTTTTGAGGATAATTCTCAGGTTAATAAATTTTTTAGAATTTTTCAAATTATGGAATGCATTTTGTGTTTTCCCAGTTCGAGTTTGGATTGTTGCCGTTTTATTTTCTCTGAAGAAATGGGAATTATTTTAATGGGAAATCATTAATGCATTGCTATTTTATAAATGTTGAGTTTTTGAGGATAATTCTTAAGTTAATAAATTTTTTAAAATTTTTCAAATCATGGAATGCATTTTGCGTTTTCTCAGTTCGAGTTTGGATTGTTGCCGTTTTATATTCTCTGAAGAAATGGCAATTATTTTAATGGAAAATCATTAATGTAATGTTGAGTTTTTGATGAAAATTCCTAAGTTAATAAATTTTCTAGAATTTTTCAAATCATGGAATGCATTTTGTGTTTTCCCAGTTCGAGTTTGGATTGTTGCCGTTTTATTTCCTCTAAAGAAATGGCAATTATTTTAATGGGAAATCATTAATGCGTTGTTGTTTTATAAATTTTGCGTTTTTGAGGAAAATTCTTAAGGTAATAAATTTTTTAGAATTTTTCAAATCATGGAATGTATTTTTGTGTTTTCTCAGTTCGAGTTTGGATTGTTGCCGTTTTATTTTCTCTAAAGAAATGGCAGTTATTTTAATGGAAAATCATTAATGCATTGTTCTTTTATAAATGTTGAGTTTTTGAAGAAAATTCTTGAATTAATAAATTTTTTAGAATTTTTCAAATCATGGAATGCCTTTCGTGTTTTCCCAGTTCGAGTTTGGATTGTTGCCGTTTTATTTTCTTAGTATAAATGGCAATTATTTTAATGGGAAATCATTGACGCATTGTTGTTTTATAAATTTTGAAGTTTTGAGGCAAATTCTTTAGTTAATAAATTTTTTAGAATTTTTCGAATCATGGAATGCATTTTGCGTTTTCTCAGTTCGAGTTTGGATTGTTGCCGTTTTATTTTCTCTGAAGAAATGGCAATTATTTTAATGGGAAATTATTAATGCATTGTTGTTTCATAAATTTTGAGTTTTTGATGATAATTCTTGGGTTAATAAATTTTTTAGAATTTTTTAAATCATAGAATGCATTTTGTGTTTTCCCAGTTCGAGTTTGGATTGTTGACGTTTTATTTTCTCTGAAGGAATGGCAGTTATTTTAATGAGAAATCATAAATGCATTGTTGTTTTATAAATTTTGAGTTTTTGAGGAAAATTCTTAGGTTAATAATTTTTTTAGAATTTTTCAAATCATGGAATGCATTTTGCCTTTTCCCAGTTCGAGTTTGGATTGTTGACGTTTTATTTTCTCTGAGGAAATTGCAATTATTTTAATGGGAAATCATTGACGCATTGTTGTTTTATAAATTTTGAGTTTTTGAGGATAATTCTTAAGTTAATAAATTTTGTAGAATTTTTCAAATCATGGAATGCAGTTTGTGTTTTCCCAGTTCGAATTTGGATTGTTGCCGTTTTATATTCTCTGAGGAAATGGCAATTATTTTAATGGGAAATCATTAACGCATTGTTCTTTTATAAATTTTGAGTTTTTGAGGCAAATTCTTAAATTAATAAATTTTTTAGAATTTTTCGAATCATGGAATGCATTTTGCGTTTTCTCAGTTCGAGTTTGGATTGTTGCCGTTTTATTTTCTCTGAAGAAATGGCAGTTATTTTAATTGTAAATTATTAATGCATTGTTGTTTTATAAATGTTGCGTTTTTGAGGATAATTCTCAGGTTAATAAATTTTTTAGAATTTTTCAAATTATGGAATGAATTTTGTGTTTTCCCAGTTCGAGTTTGGATTGTTGCCGTTTTATTTTCTCTGAAGAAATGGCAGTTATTTAAATGGCAAATTATTATTGCATTGTTGTTTTACAAATTTTGAATTTTTGAGGATAATTCTTGGGTTACAAATTTTTTTAGAATTTTTCAAATCATGGAATGCATTTTGTGTTTTCCCAGTTCGAGTTTAGATTGTTGCCGTTTTATTTTCTTTGAGGAAATGGCAATTATTTGAATGGGAAATCATTAATGCATTGTTGTTTTATAAATTTTGAGTTTTTGAGGAAAATTCTTAAGTTAATAAGTTTTTTAGAATTTTTTAAATCATGGAATGCATTTTGTGTTTTCCCAGTTCGAGTTTGGATTGTTGCCGTTTTATTTTCTCTGAAGAAATGGCTATTATTTTAATGGGAAATCATTAATGCATTGTAGTTTTATAAATTTTGAGTTTTTGAGGAAAATTCTTAAGTTAATGAATTTTTTAGAATTTTTCAAATCGTGGAATGCATTTTGTATTTTCCCAGTTCGAATTTGGATTGCTACTGTTTTATTTTCTCAATGGGAAATCATTAATGCATTGTTGTTTTATAAATTTTGAGTTTTTGAGGAAAATTCTTAAGTTAATGAATTTTTTAGAATTTTTCAAATCGTGGAATGCATTTTGTATTTTCCCAGTTCGAATTTGGATTGCTACTGTTTTATTTTCTCAATGGGAAATCATTAATGCATTGTTGTTTTATAAATTTGGAGTTTTTTTATGTTCTTAATTTTAGATGAGTGCAGAAACAATTCTACCGCAACTAACACGCTGATATCTTGCAAGAAGACATCTAGACGCAAATTTTTCGAAATCCTTAAATGGAAGAGGCTATTCTGTAAACGATTGTTTATCTTAGAAACCATAATGTAAGATAGTTCGCCAGCGGTAAATGAAAAATTCCACTCGCAACGGGAGGTTTAAAGTAGGGCTGGAATTTTCCTTCGAAGATATTTTTTTTTTTTATTGTGGCTGAGCCATTCAGTCAAACACGGCTGTTATTTTTGTATTTTTTTGTATGAATAAATGTGAATAAATGAAGAAATTAATAATGTAAAACATATACAATAACCACGGACCCGAGCGAATACTTCTCGATCCCCGAAAAATCTTCCGCCCGGGATGGGAATCGAACCCACGCGGCCGCGGTTCGAAGATTTTTAATTTCGAAGGTTCGGAAATTCGAGTAATCGAAAATTCATGGAATTACTTATTACACAAGCCCATGTCTAACACGTATGTATCTCAAGCATTATTTACGCGTCTGAGTAAGACATAGACGACTGTATTTACTCTACAAATTTTAACTCGTTATTCGCGACTTTACTATACAACTTTTAATTTATTATTTAAGAAAAAAATGTACATTTTTAATCAAAATTACTTATTATGCAAGACCGTGTCTAGCACGAATACATTTCAAGCATTACGCACGCGCCTGTGTAAGATACGGACGACTGTATTTACTGTACAAATTTTAACTGCCAATTTAAGAGAAATTCGTACATTTTTGATCAAAAAGTCATTCAAACAAGTTGTTAATGTTTTAAAATATTACCTATTCTAATCTTTTAGATCTAAAATTTAAGCATTAATGTGCCATCAATTTTTCATCACCAGAAACATTTATTTCGAGTGTTAGGCATTTTTATGAATAACTTATAATTAATAAAAGCTCCTTTTACCCCACTCTGCTAAGCTGAGAGAGAGTATTTATTACGTATGATAAAACCGAGTAATAATTTATCTTTATAAAATCTTCTTAGTATTCCTGTTTGCGGAAAAGTTCTTCTCCTCACGTAAACTATTCCACTTTATGATTACTTATTCGAGACTCTCTCCATTCTCTTTTTGCTCGTTTCAGATGGTGAGGGGCTGCCGGTGTGTGTGGCGCTTGGCGACTGCGCTAATCCTGGTGCACGTAGCTGCCCTGACGATGATCTCAACGCCACCCTCCTGCCCCCCAGAGTGCATTTGTTTATCACAAACACAGGTAAATATAACAATTTGGGCAGAAAGACCGATGGTCGATAGGCCAAACAGACTAACACCCTTAAATTATTTATGTATTAAAATGTTATGTATGATTATTTGTTTGAATAAAGATCTTGATGTATGTATAACAATTAATTTCTTTTTTTTATAATAAATAGATTTGTTTACATATGTTCTGATCAAAAGCCCAATTATTTTCAAAAATTAAACATTAATTTTGAAAATAATCATCACTTCATCGAAACTATTATTAAATCGAATGATAGTAATAAATCAAATAAAAAAAATGTAAAGTTTCCTTGCATGATTGCTAATAAAATAAAAAATACTGAAAAATTCTATCCTTCTTAAATTTACATGAGTTTTATAAATAGAATCCCAAATTAATTATGCTTAACACGTTGACCGCTTTGTCAATCACCGGTGACTGACACTGAAGTACTCCAATGGGTCCACGTCAGTCACCAATGACTGACACTGAGTACCTACTTCAAACCTACTATTTAGCACTGTCAGTCACGAGTTAAATTAAATAAGCACATGTTACTCATTTTATAAAATAAAACTTAAAAACAAAGAAAACTTTTTTGACATTTTACAAAAAAACTTGTTGGCAGCCAATGTGTTAATTAACTTAATAATAACACTTAAGTTATTCAAAAATATATTTGAATTACAACTTAGGTGTTTCAAAACAATTCTACAGCTGGATTTAAGACATAAAACGTGAAAAATTTGAAGCTCTGGGAAGTTTCCTCCATGCATATTTTAAACACCGTTCTTCCGTTGGCAAAAAACATTATTCCAGCATCTTAAATTGATTATGCAATTACTTAATGGGGACATTCGAGTTATGCAAAACTTTCACAAGAATATTTTTTACATTTTAATTTACGTTGCTGAATAAAACTTTAGATGTTTTAAGTTTTAACTTACCTGAAAATAAAATACTTAATAGAAACTACCAAAACCAACAATTTCATATATTGCCTCCAGTTTGAATCAATTATAGATTTCTTTATTTATTTCATAAAATCATTGACGGCGTTACATATCAAATCAACAAAACTCTAATTTAAAATTTTTCTTGGCGGAATAATGATCTAAATTTATTAGCCCAAAGGCTTGCGTGGCATCAGATGCTTCGGATTGTTTTTCCAGTTTCTCTATAACGTCGAAATTATGCGAGAATTTTCTACAATTTTTCTAATCGCGGGTTTCAATTTTCTTTTTAGTGTTGCCATTTTCTTCCCAGCGGCGATATGTCAAATGTTTTAAAAGGATATCAAAAATAGGTTAATTTTTGATGGATTTTAAAAATTTCTAGCTTATACCAGCAGAGATGAATTTTCTACAATTTTCTTAATCGCGGATTGCAATTTTCTTTTCCTTCATTCAAGTTTTTAGTGTTGCATTTTGTTCCCAGCTGTGATATGTCAAATGTTTTAAAGGGATGTCAAAAATAGGTTAATTTTGGATGGATTTTGAAAATTTCTAGCTTATGCCAGCAGCGATGAATTTCCTACAATTTTTCTAATCGCGTATTGCAATTTTCTTTTCCTCCATTCAAGTTTTTAGTGTTGCCATCTTGTTGCCAGCAGTGATATGTCAAATGTTTTACAGAGATGTCAAAAATAGGTTCATTTTATTTATTTTATTTTATTTATTTATTTAACGAAATCTCCATATAAAAATAGTAATACAAAGAAAAATGCATAAATTACATGAAATGAAAAAAATTAAATTTGGCGTACATACATAATAAATGAAACCAAATTGAAACATAATAGCTAGAAACTAAAACTAAGAATTATAAAAAAATATGAATTATGAAAAAGTCATATTCAAATTAATGACACATAATGATTTACGGAACAAGCTATAATTTTTTAAGAATAAATCGAAATTCGGTGATGGCAAGAGGCAATTAGCAGTGTGTGATAGCCTAGATAGAGGTTTATTAAGACCATAGTTAACCTCTCATTTTGGATGAATTTTGAAAATTTCTGGCTAATGCCAGCAGCGATGAATTTTCTACAATTTTTCTAATCGTGGATTGCAATTTTCTTCTCCTTCATTCAAGTTTTTAGTGTTGCCATTTTATTCCTAGCAGTGATATGTCAAATGTTTTAAAGAGATGTCAAAAACAGGTTAATTTTGGATGGATTTTGAAAATTTCCAGCTTATGCCAGCAGCGATCAATTTTCTACAATTTTTCTAATCGCGGATTGCAATTTTCTTTTCCTTCATTCAAGTTTTGAGTGTTGCCATTTTGTTCCCAGCAGTGATATGTCAAATGTTTTAATGGGATGTCAAAAATAGGTTAATTTTGAATGTATTTAAAAAATTTCCAGCTTATGCCAGCAGCGATAAATTTTCTACAATTTTTCTAATCGCGGAGTGCAATTTTCTTTCCTTCATTCAAGTTTTGAGTGTTACCATTTTGTTCCCAGTAGTTATATGTCAAATGTTTTAAAGGGATATCAAAAACAGGTTAATTTTGGATGAATTTTGAAAATTTCTAGCTTATGCCAGCAGCGATGAATTTTCTACAATTTTTCTAATCGCGTATTGTAATTTTCTTTTCCTTCATTCAAGTTTTAAGTGTTGTCGTTTTTTTCCCAGCAGTGATATGTCAAATGTTTTAAAAGGATGTCAAAAATAGGTTAATTTTGAATGTATTTTAAAAATTTCCAGCTTATGCCAGCAGCGATAAATTTTCTACAATTTTTCTAATCGCGGAGTGCAATTTTCTTTCCTTCATTCAAGTTTTGAGTGTTGCCATTTTGTTCCCAGCAGTGATATGTCAAATGTTTTAAAAGGATGTCAAAAATAGGTTAATTTTGGATGGATTTTGAAAATTTCTAGCTTATGCCAGCAGCGATGAATTTTCTACAATTTTTCTAATCGCGTATTGTAATTTTCTTTTCCTTCATTCAAGTTTTTAGTGTAGCCATCTTGTTGCCAGCAGTGATATGTCAAATGTTTTACAGAGATGTCAAAAATAGGTTCATTTTATTTATTTTATTTTATTTATTTATTTAACGAAATCTCTATATAAAAATAGTAATACAAAGAAAAATGCATAAATTACATGAAATGAAAAAAATTAAATTTGGCGTACATACATAATAAATGAAACCAAATTGAAACATAATAGCTAGAAACTAAAACTAAGAATTATAAAAAAATATGAATTATGAAAAAGTCATATTCAAATTAATGACACATAATGATTTACGGAACAAGCTATAATTTTTTAAGAATAAATCGAAATTCGGTGATGGTAAGAGGCAATTAGCAGTGTGTGATAGCCTAGATAGAGGTTTATTAAGACCATAGTTAACCTCTCATTTTGGATGAATTTTGAAAATTTCTGGCTGATGCCAGCAGCGATGAATTTTCTACAATTTTTCTAATCGTGGATTGCAATTTTCTTCTCCTTCATTCAAGTTTTTAGTGTTGCCATTTTATTCCTAGCAGTGATATGTCAAATGTTTTAAAGAGATGTCAAAAACAGGTTAATTTTGGATGGATTTTGAAAATTTCCAGCTTATGCCAGCAGCGATCATTTTTCTACAATTTTTCTAATCGCGGATTGCAATTTTCTTTTCCTTCATTCAAGTTTTGAGTGTTGCCATTTTGTTCCCAGCAGTGATATGTCAAATGTTTTAATGGGATGTCAAAAATAGGTTAATTTTAAATGTATTTAAAAAATTTCCAGCTTATGCCAGCAGCGATAAATTTTCTACAATTTTTCTAATCGCGGAGTGCAATTTTCTTTCCTTCATTCAAGTTTTGAGTGTTGCCATTTTGTTCCCAGCAGTGATATGTTAAATGTTTTACAGAGATGTCAAAAATAGGTTAATTTTGGATGGATTTTGAAAATTTCTAGCTTATGCCAGCAGCGATGAATTTTCTACAATTTTTCTAATCGCGTATTGTAATTTTCTTTTCCTTCATTCAAGTTTTAAGTGTTGTCGTTTTTTTCCCAGCAGTGATATGTCAAATGTTTTAAAAGGATGTCAAAAATAGGTTAATTTTGAATGTATTTTAAAAATTTCCAGCTTATGCCAGCAGCGATAAATTTTCTACAATTTTTCTAATCGCGGATTGCAATTTTCTTTTCCTTCATTCAAGTTTTTAGTGTTGCAATTTTGTTCCCAGCAGTGATTTGTCAAATGTTTTAAAGGGATGTCAAAATAGGTTAATTTTGAATGGATTTTGAAAATTTCTAGCTTATGCCAGCAGCGATGAATTTTCTACAATTTTTCTAATGGCGGATTGCAATTTTCTTTTCCTTCATTCAAGTTTTGAGTGTTGCCATTTTGTTCCCAGCAGTGATATGTCAAATGTTTTAAAAGGATGTCAAAAATAGGTTAATTTTGGATGGATTTTGAAAATTTCTAGCTTATGCTAGCAGTAATGAATTTTCTACAATTTTTCTAATCGCGGATTGCAATTTTTTGTCCTTCATTCAAGTTTTTAGTGTTGCCATTTTGTTCCCAGCAGTGATATGTCAAATGTTTTAAAGGGATGTCAAAAATAGGTTAAGTTTGGTTGTATTTTGAAAATTTCTAGCTTATGCCAGCAGCGATGAATTTTCTACAATTTTTCTAATCGCGGATTGCAATTTTCTTTTCCTTCATTCAAGTTTTTGGTGTTGCCATTTTGTTTCAGCAGTGATATGTCAAATGTTTTATAGTGATGTCAAAAATAGGTTAATTTTGGATGGATTTTGAAAATTTCTAGCTCATGCCAGCAGCGATGAATTTTCTACAATTTTTCTAATCGCGGATTGCAATTTTCTCTTCCTCCATTCAAGTTTTTAGTGCTGCCATTTTGTTCCCAGCAGTGATATGTCAAATGTCTTAAAGGGATGTCAAAAATAGGTTAATTTTTGATGGATTTTGAAAATTTCTAGCTTATGCCAGCAGCGATGAATTTTCTACAATTTTTCTAATCGCGGATTGCAATTTTCTTTTCCTTCATTCAAGTTTTTGGTGTTGCCATTTTGTTCCCAGCAGTGATATGTCAAATGTTTTAAAAGGATGTCAAAAATAGATTAATTTTGAATGGATTTTGAAAATTTCTATAAATACTTGAGTGGTTTATGGTTTAAACACTTAATAAATCTTTCATATAGCAAATATATATTTAGAGTCAACTTCACTTGTTGCAGACGTATTGAATAAATTTAATAAAGACTCTTTATTAAATTTATTTCATATATGAGTTAAAGTTCGAATTATTTAATACTGATGAACAAATTGTTTCAACAGATAAATTAAATCGCGCCTTTATTGTCCCTCCTTTATTTGATGTATCACTTAAGGTAACAGCAAAAGTAGAAAGAATTGTTTAAGGATGAAAAATGGCGTTTCGTGTACCGCGGGGAATGTTAAAGAGACGCCGTAAATATTTCTCAGATTTCATTCGCCCTTTTCCCGACCGCCAAACGGATTTTTCCAAATGAAATGTGGCAAAGGAAATGCGTTTAGTATTTACACACCGTTCCAATTGAAATATCCCGCACTGTGCGGAATGAATTTTGATTTTTGATATTGAGGAAACCTCCCTTTTGTTCAAATCGAATGAATATTATAAACGGTCCGATTAACGAAAAAATCGGTTTTTAAATGTGAACAATAACCCATTGTGCATCGTGTGTAAATAAAAATTGTTGTTTTTGTGATTATAATTAATAGATTTTTTGTTTGTTGTGTAAGTTGCATTCATTTGATATTTTTGCATTCGAATAAAAGCTTTTAATTCTAGAATAATTTAAATATTGAAATAACAATGTATAATATTTAGATAATTATTCTGTTGGGAAATAAATATATTATTTAAATTAGGTTGCTACTAATAAATTATCTAAAAATTATAAAATTATATTTTATATAATTAATTAATAAGAAATGTAAATATGAATATGAAATTAAGAAAAAAAAATGTTTAAATAAAAGTTATAATAAATAATGAATAACACGGATTTGTAATATTCTACAACAAGCTTAATATGAATTCTGTAAATTGACGTATTTTGTTTTTGTATTTTTGTTTTGTTTTTAAATTGACGCTTTTTTGATGAAAATTCCAGAAAAAAACTACAGATAACGTCTTTTTAGATTTTTCCTTTATTTTACAGCTACATATGTCTGGAACATATCCTGCAAAATTTATTTAAATTCGTCAAGGGATTTTTAAGAAAATTTAAAAAAATCTAGTCGAACGTTAGCATTTTTGTAATATAGCGACTTTGTTAAAAAAAATTCGGAAAAATTAGCAATTACTTTTTTTTATTTTTGCTTCAATTTATAGCTATAAATGTCTGGAATATTTCCAGAAATATTTACTAAAATTCGTTGCAAAATTTTTGAGAAAATGAAGAAAATATATTACATTGTTTGCAATTTTTCAAATCAACAATTTTAATGAAAAATTCCGGAAAAACTAGTGATACCATTTGTTTAGATTTTCTTTTGTTTTATAGCTATCCGGAATATTTCCTAAAAAATCTATACAAATTTATCAAGGGATTTTTGAGAAAATTAAGAAAATCTAGGCGAATGGTTCCATTTTTCAATGCAGAAATTTTGTAAAAAAAATTCGAAGAAACTAGTGTTCGACTTTTTGGATTTTTCTTTTGTTTTATAACTACATATGTCTAGAATATTTTTTGAAAAAATTCAATAAAATTCAATACAGGGTTTTTGAAAAAAATCCAGAAAATCTAATCGTATGGTCGTATTTTACAAAACAGAGTTTGATGAAAATATCCGGGAAAACCAGTGACAACGTCTTTTCAGATTTTTATTTGTTTTATAGCTACATATGTTAAGAATATTTTCTGAAAATTTTATTAAAATTTACCGAGGGGTTTTTGAGAAAATTAAGAAAATATAGTCAAACGTATTTTGCAATGCAGTGATTTAGATGAAAAATTCCGGAAAAACTAGTGATAACATATTTTTGGTTTTTCTTTTGTTTCATAGCTACATATGTCTGAATATTTTCTGAAAAATTTCAATAAAATTCATTACAGAGTTTTTGAAAAAATCCAGAAAATCTTATCGTATGTTCGTATTTTACAAAACAGAGTTTGATGAAAAAATCCGGGAAAACCAGTGATAACGTCGTTTCGGATTTTTCATTTGTTTTATAGCTACATATGTTAAGAATATTTTCTGAACGTTTTATTAAAATTCACCGAGGGGTTTTTGAGAAAATTAAGAAAATATAGTCAAACGTATTTTGCAATGCAGTGATTTAGATGAAAAATTCCGGAAAAACCAGTGATAACATATTTTTATTTTTTCTCTTGTTTTACAGCTACATGTCTAAGATATTTCCTCGAAAATTTATTAAAATTCAGCAACGGGTTTTTGAGAAAATTAAGAAAATATAGTCAAACATATTTTGCAATGCAGTGATTTAGATGAAAAATTCCGGAAAAACTAGTGATAACATATTTTTGGTTTTTTCTTTTGTTTTATATCTACATATGTCTGAGATATTTCCTCAAAAATTAATTAAAATTCAGCAACGGGTTTTTGAGAAAATTAAGAAAATCTAGTTAAACGTATTTTGCAATGCAGCGATTTAGATGAAAAATTCCGGAAAAACCAGTGATAGCATATTTTTGTTATTTCTCTTGTTTTAAAGCTACATATGTCTGGGATATTTCCTCAAAAATTAATTAAAATTCAGCAACGGGTTTTTGAGAAAATTAAGAAAATCTAGTTAAACGTATTTTGCAATGCAGTGATTTAGTTGAAAAATTCCGGAAAAACTAGTGATAACATATTTTTGTTTTTTCTTTTGTTTTATAGCTACATATGTCTGGGATATTTCCTCGAAAATTTATTAAAATTCAGCAACGGGTTTTTGAGAAAATTAGGAAAATTTAGTTAAACGTATTTTGCAATGCAGTGATTTAGATAAAAAATTCCGGAAAAACTAGTGATAACATATTTTTGGTTTTTCTCTTGTTTTACAGCTACATATATCTGGGATATTTCCTCAAAAATTTATTAAAATTCAGCTACGGGTTTTTGAGAAAATTAAGAAAATCTAGTCAAACGTATTTTACAATGCAGTGATTAAGATCAAAAATTCCCGAAAAACTGGTGATAACATATTTTTGTTTTTTCTTTTGTTCTATAGCTACATATGGCAGGGGTATTTCCTCAAAAATTTATTAAAATTCAGCCGCGGATTTTTGCGAAATTTGAGAAAAAAACCAGTGATAACGTCTTTTCGGATTTTTCATTTGTTTTATAGCTACATATGTTTAGAATATTTTCTGAAAATTTTATTAAAATTCACTAAGGGGTTTTTGAGAAAATTAAGAAAATCTAGTCAAAAGTATTTTGCAATGCAGTGATTTAGATGAAAAATTCCGGAAAAACTAGTGATAACAAATTTTTGTTTTTTCTTCTGTTTTATAGCTACATATGTCTGGGCTATTTCCTCGAAAATTTATTCAAATTCAGCAACGGGTTTTTGAGAAAATTAAGAAAATCTAGTTAAACGTATTTTGCAATGCAGTGATTTAGATTAAATATTTCGGAAAAACTAGTGATAACATATTTTTATTTTTACTTTTGTTTTATAGGTATATATGTCTGGGATATTTCCTTAAAAAATTAATTAAAATTCAGCAACGGGTTTTTGAGAAAATTAAGAAAATCTAGTCAAACGTATTTTGCGATGCAGTGATTTAGATGAAAAATTCCGGAAAAACTAGTGATAACATATTTTTGGTTTTTCTTTTGTTTTATAGCTACGTATGTCTGTGATATTTCCTCAAAAATTTATTAAAATTCAGCAACGGGTTTTTGAGAAAATTAAGAAAATTTAGTTAAACGTATTTTGCAATGCAGCGATTTAGATGAAAAATTCCGGAAAAACTAGTGATAACGTCTTTTCATGTTTTTCCTTTATATTTATTTCATTAAGCGGTTTTTGAGAAAATTAAAAAAATCTACTGGAATGTTTAATCAAATTTAATCAAAACATAGTCGAATGTTTGTTTTAGTAAAGTATAGATTTTGATGGAAAATTCCGGAAAAACTAGTGATACCGTCTTTTTACATTTTTCTTTTGTTTTACAGCTATATATCTTTGGAATATTTTCTCAAAACTTTATTGAAATACATCAAAAGATTTTTGAGAAAATTAGGAAAATCTAGTCGTATGTTCGCATTTTTTTAGTACAGCGATTTTGATTAAAATTCTGAAAAAAATTAGTGATAACGTCTGTTTAGATTGTTTCTTTTGTTTTATAGCTACATACGTCTGGAACATTTACTCAAAAATGTATTAAAATTCGTTACCGGGTTTTTGAGCAAATTAAGAAAATCTAGTCGCTTGTTCGCATTTTTCAGTACAGCGATTTTGATAAAAATTCTGAAAAAAAATTAGTGATAACGTCTGTTTAGATTATATCTTTTGTTTTATAGCTACATACGTCTGGAATATTTCCTCAAAAATTTATTAAAATTTGTTTCGGGGTTTTTGAGCAAATTAAGAAAATCTAGTCCAAAGTTTACATTTCCAAAGTAGAGATTTTGATGAAAAATTAAAAAAAAAATAGTCTTCGAGTTTTTCTTTTTTATAAATGTCTAGAATATTTCCTGATAAATTTATTAAAATTCATTAAGCAATTTTTGATTTTATACTCTTAAAAGTGTACAGTAAAATTCATTCAAGGAAGCGACACCTATTCACATATACGAAGTACTCACTTATACGAAGAATTTTTGTTCCCGCTCGTCTTCGTACAAGTGAGGTTCCACTGTACTTCCAAAATTGAGATATCGTTCTTACTTAGTAATTAGTTTATATTAATAAGACATTGTGATTTACAGCTTTTCAAATCATTAAATGTCGACGAAGCGGCAATACCACCTAACCGCCATTTTTACCAAAATTGAGATTTTACTACATAATATTTTCACAGAAAGCCATGAATAAGTTTTTTACCAAAATTGAGATTTTACTACATATTTTCACAGAAATCCATAAATAAGTTTTTTGTCACTTCTGTCAAATTTAGTAAATGTGAGATAAGTCGCTTCACCGACAATACGTTAGTAAATTTTATGGTTAATTATCCAACCTACAATAACAAACTTAAAGTTAAACTTAATTTACTGCTTAATCTGTTGCTTAAACGAAATTTATCTTTTGCCTTTCTAATTTAGTTTAATTTCCAATTATAATTTTTCACTTTGTGCATTGTTGAGTTTCGCAAATAAAGTTTATTTTTTATGTAAATAGTTGTCTCAGGAAACAATCTGCAAAGTAAGTGTCGAAGTTTGGCGAGATACACACACCTTCCCTAATTAAATATTTGTAATTAAGGGCGAAGAGAGGGAGTGGTTTTTCCCGACACCAAACCAAAGTTTACCGTAACTTTTCAGTGTTTTGCTGAGGGCCCGTGTGACTTGCCGGGAGGCAATTAAAATCGCACGGATGATTAGCTTGAGTTATTTGTAACATCATTCAGATAAAAGTTGATTATTGATTAAAAAAAATTATATTTAAAATATGATTTCAATTGAAAATAAACCATGAAAACGTAAATATAAATGGCTATGATACCACCAAGAGGAAGAAAGTAACATGATGGCCATAACACCATTTTTACGAAATCTCTTCAGTTTTTGAGTAAAGTGACTATTAGAATTTGATCGGAGAAAGTAACATTATGACCACATCGCCATGTTATGGTTTTTTTAGTTTATGTGTTTAAATTTGTAGCCTTCTTTATTTTTGAAATTAAGAAATGTACACATAGTGTATCATTACATGCAACGATGCTTTTAATATAAATTTGAGGTTAATAAAAAGCGAGGGGGGAACACACAATGCAAATATAAATTCACTCGTGGCGCGGCGCCATTAAATTTTGATTAGGCGAAAGGGAAGACAGGAAACAATGATTTCGTATTTTCTGCGCGTTCCGAATATTCACGAATGGGCGTTTCATTAATTACGGATTTATGGATTCGTAATGCAGCCCCGAATAAATTTATTAATTGTTTGCACTCGCGTACATGCGCGTATTTATACGCCTTTACAATATTTAACATTGCCGGATAAATAAAATTAATTGCAAGCCACCAAATTGATTGGCAAATATCAATTTAACGTTGATGTCACATTATTTGTAATTGATCTGTTTCATTAATTTCGGTGGAGTGATTGCTCATTTTGTGCACGAATTGAAAAGTGTTTTCATACATCATCATATATTTAGTGTGCAGCCACAACGATCCAGGTCCATCGGATGAAATTGTTAATTTTTCGCCCAAATAGTGATTGGAACTCTGCAGAAGATGGACGATGACGATGCTTGAAAAGTGAAAGTACTAAATGGCAAGATGATCGCGATCAGAAATATTTGGCCTAAGTGATCATTCAATCATCTTAACTCAAATCATACCAAACACCCATCTTCAAGTTTAAATTTGTATGCAATATTATTTTAGCGGAATTATGCAAAGTTAAATAAATAATTTATAAAAGTTTTCATATCTTGATAAACGTGATAGAGGAAGACTTTAAATTAATACGGTAATTTGATTCTAACAGAAATGCAAGTACAGTTTTAAGAATGTCTCTATTATCCGTGTATGGAAATTGTGTGGCAGCAAACTTATATTGCAAGATATGTGAGTTGTATGGAACTTTCGCGAGACTTGAAAATCCCACTTGTGTTTTATTTTAGCCGCGGTACGTGCTTATAATGTTTAGTTAGTTGCAAAAGGCAGCTAACTTTATACACAGAGGCCAACCTTAGCCACCCCCATCCCACCTTTCACCCACCACCTGCCCTGCTTACGTAATCAACCCTTTTTGAATTTCATAATCCGCACTCTTGTAGCGGTTTTCTTGTAACATTTATGGACACATGAACTCACGGACATGTTGCAAACTATCTCCAAGGGTACGGTTATTCAACCTCTAAAGTATCAAGTTACAAGATGAATAAAATTAGACAGTCGTCACTTCGTAATATTTGTGATTTATCATCTTACCTCGTGAAATTTTTGATGTATTCACTAAATCTTCTATAAAATAATTTAAGATAAGATTTTTTCAGGCTTTGAACGGCTATGGCGGCTAAACGAGGAATCCTAATCGAACCCGGCTTTTAAATCTGTGCTCCTTGTGTGTGAATTACTCGGATTACTTGCACAAAAAGAAATGTCAATTTGTGGCCCGTGGCGCGTTCGCAAAGAAAACTCGAAAATGTAAAAAATCGACAAAATCTACTTTTTACTAAGCATCGTGGACCATGGACCGCCGATGCAGCTGCTTTTGGATTAACATCAATTTGACCGGTTCTTTTCAGAACCACAAAATACTCAATAATTCTGGGATCTGACATTGTCCAACACATTCGCATTTTCCTTCTAACCAACCTTCTTTTATCCTTTGTTTTCCGTTTATTATTAAATAAAATACCTCTTTACGTTCCTCGATTTTTTAACCTACTTTCGTTCCTGGTCTCCTCATCAGTTTTGGGTAGTCATTTCGCAAATTGTCAATCGATTTCGGAGTGAAAAACACCACCTTTCGTTCCTAGCCTCCTGTTACAAATCGTGGAATTTTTCGCAATTATTTTAGGGTACACATTCTGAACCGTAAATTTTCGATCGATTTTTGAAGAGTAAAATACCTCTTTGCATTCCTAGTCTCCTGATACAAATCCAGAAAATTTTTCGAAATTATTTTAGGATACACATTCTGAACCGTAAATTTTCGATCGATCGATTTTTGAAGAGTAAAATACCTCTTTGCGTTCCTAGTCTCCTGATACAAATCCAGAAAATTTTTCGAAATTATTTTAGAGTACACATTCTGAACCGTAAATTTTCGATCGATCGATTTTTGAAGAGTAAAATACCTCTTTGCGTTCCTAGTCTCCTGATACAAATCCAGAAAATTTTTCGAAATTATTTTAGGGTACACATTCTGAACCGTAAATTTTCGATCGATCGATTTTTGAAGAGTAAAATACCTCTTTGCGTTCCTAGTCTCCTGATACAAATCCAGAAAATTTTTCGAAATTATTTTAGGGTACACATTCTGAACCGTAAATTTTCGATCGATCGATTTTTGAAGAGTAAAATACCTCTTTGCGTTCCTAGTCTCCTGATACAAATCCAGAAAATTTTTCGAAATTATTTTAGGGTACACATTCTGAACCGTAAATTTTCGATCGATCGATTTTTGAAGAGTAAAATACTTCTTTGCGTTCCTAGTCTCCTGATACAAATCCAGAAAATTTATCGAAATTATTTTTCTGAACCGTAAATTTTCGATCGATTTTTGAAGAGTAAAATACCTCTTTGCGTTTCTAGTCTCCTGATACAAATCCAGAAAATTTTTTCAAATTATTTTAGTGTACACATTCTGAACCGTAAATTTTCGATCGATCGATTTTTGAAGAGTAAAATACCTCTTTGCGTTCCTAGTCTCCTGATACAAATCCAGAAAATGTTTCGAAATTATTTTAGGGTACACATTCTGAACCGTAAATTTTCGATCGATTTTTGAAGAGTAAAATACCTCTTTGCGTTCCTAGTCTCCTGATACGAATCCAGAAAATTTATCGAAATTATTTTAGGGTACACATTCTGAACCGTAAATTTTCGATCGATTTTTGAAGAGTAAAATACCTCTTTGCGTTCCTAGTCTCCTGATACAAATCCAGAAAATTTTTCGAAAATATTTTAGGGTACACATTCTGAACCGTAAATTTTAGATCGATTTTTGAAGAGTAAAATACCTCTTTGTGTTCCTAGTCTCCTGATACAAATCCAGAAAATTTTTCGAAATTATTTTAGGGTACACATTCTGAACCGTAAATTTTCGATCGATCGATTTTTGAAGAGTAAAATACCTCTTTGCGTTCCTAGTCTCCTGATACAAATCCAGAAAATTTATCGAAATTATTTTAGGGTACACATTCTGAACCGTAAATTTTCGATCGATCGATTTTTGAAGAGTAAAATACCTCTTTGCGTTCCTAGTCTCCTGATACAAATCCAGAAAATTTTTCGAAATTATTTTAGGGTACACATTCTGAACCGTAAATTTTCGATCGATCGATTTTTGAAGAGTAAAATACCTCTTTGCGTTCCTAGTCTCCTGATACAAATCCAGAAAATTTTTCGAAATTATTTTAGGGTACACATTCTGAACCGTAAATTTTCGATCGATCGATTTTTGAAGAGTAAAATACCTCTTTGCGTTCCTAGTCTCCTGATACAAATCCAGAAAATTTATCGAAATTATTTTAGGGTACACATTCTGAACCGTAAATTTTCGATCGATCGATTTTTGAAGAGTAAAATACCTCTTTGCGTTCCTAGTCTCCTGATACAAATCCAGAAAATTTTTCGAAATTATTTTAGGGTACACATTCTGAACCGTAAATTTTCGATCGATTTTTGAAGAGTAAAATACCTCTTTGCGTTCCTAGTCTCCTGATACAAATCCAGAAAATTTTTCCAAATTATTTTAGGGTACACATTCTGAACCGTAAATTTTCGATCGATCGATTTTTGAAGAGTAAAATACCTCTTTGCGTTCCTAGTCTCCTGATACAAATCCAGAAAATTTTTCGAAATTATTTTAGGGTACACATTCTGAACCGTAAATTTTCGATCGATCGATTTTTGAAGAGTAAAATACCTCTTTGCGTTCCTAGTCTCCTGATACAAATCCAGAAAATTTATCGAAATTATTTTAGGGTACACATTCTGAACCGTAAATTTTCGATCGATCGATTTTTGAAGAGTAAAATACCTCTTTGCGTTCCTAGTCTCCTGATACAAATCCAGAAAATTTATCGAAATTATTTTAGGGTACACATTCTGAACCGTAAATTTTTGATCGATCGATTTTTGAAGAGTAAAATACCTCTCTGCGTTCCTAGTCTCCTGATACAAATCCAGAAAATTTTTCGAAATTATTTTAGGGTACACATTCTGAACCGTAAATTTTCGATCGATTTTTGAAGAGTAAAATACCTCTTTGCGTTCCTAGTCTCCTGATACAAATCCAGAAAATTTTTCCAAATTATTTTAGGGTACACATTCTGAACCGTAAATTTTCGATCGATCGATTTTTGAAGAGTAAAATACCTCTTTGCGTTCCTAGTCTCCTGATACAAATCCAGAAAATTTATCGAAATTATTTTAGGGTACACATTCTGAACCGTAAATTTTCGATCGATCGATTTTTGAAGAGTAAAATACCTCTTTGCGTTCCTAGTCTCCTGATACAAATCCAGAAAATTTATCGAAATTATTTTAGGGTACACATTCTGAACCGTAAATTTTTGATCGATCGATTTTTGAAGAGTAAAATACCTCTCTGCGTTCCTAGTCTCCTGATACAAATCCAGAAAATTTATCGAAATTATTTTAGGGTACACATTCTGAACCGTAAATTTTCGATCGATCGATTTTTGAAGAGTAAAATATCTCTTTGCGTTCCTAGTCTCCTGATACAAATCCAGAAAATTTTTCCAAATTATTTTAGTGTACACATTCTGAACCGTAAATTTTCGATCGATTTTTGAAGAGTAAAATACCTCTTTGCGTTCCTAGTCTCCTGATACAAATCCAGAAAATTTATCGAAATTATTTTAGGGTACACATTCTGAACCGTAAATTTTCGATCGATTTTTGGAGAGTAAAATACCTCTTTGCGTTCCTAGTCTCCTGATGCAAATCCAGAAAATTTATCGAAATTATTTTAGGGTACACATTCTGAACCGTAAATTTTCGATCGATCGATTTTTGAAGAGTAAAATACCTCTTTGCGTTCCTAGTCTCCTGATACAAATCCAGAAAATTTTTCGAAATTATTTTAGGGTACACATTCTGAACCGTAAATTTTCGATCGATTTTTGAAGAGTAAAATACCTCTTTGCGTTCCTAGTCTCCTGATACAAATCCAGAAAATTTATCGAAATTATTTTAGGGTACACATTCTGAACCGTAAATTTTCGATCGATTTTTGGAGAGTAAAATACCTCTTTGCGTTCCTAGTCTCCTGATGCAAATCCAGAAAATTTATCGAAATTATTTTAGGGTACACATTCTGAACCGTAAATTTTCGATCGATCGATTTTTGAAGAGTAAAATACCTCTTTGCGTTCCTAGTCTCCTGATACAAATCCAGAAAATTTTTCGAAATTATTTTAGGGTACACATTCTGAACCGTAAATTTTCGATCGATTTTTGAAGAGTAAAATACCTCTTTGCGTTCCTAGTCTCCTGATACAAATCCAGAAAATTTATCGAAATTATTTTAGGGTACACATTCTGAACCGTAAATTTTCGATCGATTTTTGGAGAGTAAAATACCTCTTTGCGTTCCTAGTCTCCTGATGCAAATCCAGAAAATTTATCGAAATTATTTTAGGGTACACATTCTGAACCGTAAATTTTCGATCGATCGATTTTTGAAGAGTAAAATACCTCTTTGCGTTCCTAGTCTCCTGATACAAATCCAGAAAATTTTTCGAAATTATTTTAGGGTACACATTCTGAACCGTAAATTTTCGATCGATTTTTGAAGAGTAAAATACCTCTTTGCGTTCCTAGTCTCCTGATACAAATCCAGAAAATTTTTCGAAATTATTTTAGGGTACACATTCTGAACCGTAAATTTTCGATCGATTTTTGAAGAGTAAAATACCTCTTTGCGTTCCTAGTCTCCTGATACAAATCCAGAAAATTTATCGAAATTATTTTAGGGTACACATTCTGAACCGTAAATTTTCGATCGATTTTTGGAGAGTAAAATACCTCTTTGCGTTCCTAGTCTCCTGATACAAATCCAGAAAATTTATCGAAATTATTTTGGGGTACACATTCTGAACCGTAAATTTTCGATCGATCGATTTTTGAAGAGTAAAATACCTCTTTGCGTTCCTAGTCTCCTGATACAAATCCAGAAAATTTTTCGAAATTATTTTAGGGTACACATTCTGAACCGTAAATTTTCGATCGATCGATTTTTGAAGAGTAAAATACCTCTTTGCGTTCCTAGTCTCCTGATACAAATCCAGAAAATTTTTCGAAATTATTTTAGGGTACACATTCTGAACCGTAAATTTTCGATCGATCGATTTTTGAAGAGTAAAATACCTCTTTGCGTTCCTAGTCTCCTGATACAAATCCAGAAAATTTATCGAAATTATTTTAGGGTACACATTCTGAACCGTAAATTTTCGATCGATCGATTTTTGAAGAGTAAAATACCTCTTTGCGTTCCTAGTCTCCTGATACAAATCCAGAAAATTTATCGAAATTATTTTAGGGTACACATTCTGAACCGTAAATTTTTGATCGATCGATTTTTGAAGAGTAAAATACCTCTCTGCGTTCCTAGTCTCCTGATACAAATCCAGAAAATTTTTCGAAATTATTTTAGGGTACACATTCTGAACCGTAAATTTTCGATCGATTTTTGAAGAGTAAAATACCTCTTTGCGTTCCTAGTCTCCTGATACAAATCCAGAAAATTTATCGAAATTATTTTAGGGTACACATTCTGAACCGTAAATTTTCGATCGATCGATTTTTGAAGAGTAAAATACCTCTTTGCGTTCCTAGTCTCCTGATACAAATCCAGAAAATTTTTCGAAATTATTTTAGGGTACACATTCTGAACCGTAAATTTTCGATCGATTTTTGAAGAGTAAAATACCTCTTTGCGTTCCTAGTCTCCTGACACAAATCCAGAAAATTTTTCGAAATTATTTTAGGGTACACATTCTGAACCGTAAATTTTCGATCGATCGATTTTTGAAGAGTAAAATACCTCTTTGTGTTCCTAGTCTCCTGATACAAATCCAGAAAATTTTTCCAAATTATTTTAGGGTACACATTCTGAACCGTAAATTTTCGATCGATCGATTTTTGAAGAGTAAAATATCTCTTTGCGTTTCTAGTCTCCTGATACAAATCCAGAAAATTTATCGAAATTATTTTAGGGTACACATTCTGAACCGTAAATTTTCGATCGATCGATTTTTGAAGAGTAAAATATCTCTTTGCGTTTCTAGTCTCCTGATACAAATCCAGAAAATTTTTCGAAATTATTTTAGGGTACACATTCTGAACCGTAAATTTTAGATCGATCGATTTTTGAAGAGTAAAATACCTCTTTGTGTTCCTAGTCTCCTGATACAAATCCAGAAAATTTTTCCAAATTATTTTAGGGTACACATTCTGAACCGTAAATTTTCGATCGATCGATTTTTGAAGAGTAAAATATCTCTTTGCGTTCCTAGTCTCCTGATACAAATCCAGAAAATTTTTCCAAATTATTTTAGTGTACACATTCTGAACCGTAAATTTTCGATCGATTTTTGAAGAGTAAAATACCTCTTTGTGTTCCTAGTCTCCTGATACAAATCCAGAAAATTTTTCGAAATTATTTTAGGGTACACATTCTGAACCGTAAATTTTCGATCGATTTTTGAAGAGTAAAATACCTCTTTGCGTTCCTAGTCTCCTGACACAAATCCAGAAAATTTTTCGAAATTATTTTAGGGTACACATTCTGAACCGTAAATTTTCGATCGATCGATTTTTGAAGAGTAAAATACCTCTTTGTGTTCCTAGTCTCCTGATACAAATCCAGAAAATTTTTCCAAATTATTTTAGGGTACACATTCTGAACCGTAAATTTTCGATCGATCGATTTTTGAAGAGTAAAATATCTCTTTGCGTTCCTAGTCTCCTGATACAAATCCAGAAAATTTTTCGAAATTATTTTAGGGTACACATTCTGAACCGTAAATTTTCGATCGATTTTTGAAGAGTAAAATACCTCTTTGCGTTCCTAGTCTCCTGACACAAATCCAGAAAATTTTTCGAAATTATTTTAGGGTACACATTCTGAACCGTAAATTTTCGATCGATCGATTTTTGAAGAGTAAAATACCTCTTTGTGTTCCTAGTCTCCTGATACAAATCCAGAAAATTTTTCGAAATTATTTTAGGGTACACATTCTGAACCGTAAATTTTCGATCGATTTTTGAAGAGTAAAATACCTCTTTGCGTTCCTAGTCTCCTGACACAAATCCAGAAAATTTTTCGAAATTATTTTAGGGTACACATTCTGAACCGTAAATTTTCGATCGATCGATTTTTGAAGAGTAAAATACCTCTTTGTGTTCCTAGTCTCCTGATACAAATCCAGAAAATTTTTCCAAATTATTTTAGGGTACACATTCTGAACCGTAAATTTTCGATCGATCGATTTTTGAAGAGTAAAATATCTCTTTGCGTTCCTAGTCTCCTGATACAAATCCAGAAAATTTTTCCAAATTATTTTAGTGTACACATTCTGAACCGTAAATTTTCGATCGATTTTTGAAGAGTAAAATACCTCTTTGCGTTCCTAGTCTCCTGATACAAATCCAGAAAATTTTTCGAAATTATTTTAGGGTACACATTCTGAACCGTAAATTTTCGATCGATTTTTGAAGAGTAAAATACCTCTTTGCGTTCCTAGTCTCCTGATACAAATCCAGAAAATTTATCGAAATTATTTTAGGGTACACATTCTGAACCGTAAATTTTCGATCGATTTTTGGAGAGTAAAATACCTCTTTGCGTTCCTAGTCTCCTGATGCAAATCCAGAAAATTTATCGAAATTATTTTAGGGTACACATTCTGAACCGTAAATTTTCGATCGATCGATTTTTGAAGAGTAAAATACCTCTTTGCGTTCCTAGTCTCCTGATACAAATCCAGAAAATTTTTCGAAATTATTTTAGGGTACACATTCTGAACCGTAAATTTTCGATCGATTTTTGAAGAGTAAAATACCTCTTTGCGTTCCTAGTCTCCTGATACAAATCCAGAAAATTTATCGAAATTATTTTAGGGTACACATTCTGAACCGTAAATTTTCGATCCATTTTTGGAGAGTAAAATACCTCTTTGCGTTCCTAGTCTCCTGATGCAAATCCAGAAAATTTATCGAAATTATTTTAGGGTACACATTCTGAACCGTAAATTTTCGATCGATCGATTTTTGAAGAGTAAAATACCTCTTTGCGTTCCTAGTCTCCTGATACAAATCCAGAAAATTTTTCCAAATTATTTTAGGGTACACATTCTGAACCGTAAATTTTCGATCGATCGATTTTTGAAGAGTAAAATATCTCTTTGCGTTCCTAGTCTCCTGATACAAATCCAGAAAATTTTTCCAAATTATTTTAGGGTACACATTCTGAACCGTAAATTTTCGATCGATCGATTTTTGAAGAGTAAAATACCTCTTTGCGTTCCTAGTCTCCTGATACAAATCCAGAAAATTTATCGAAATTATTTTGGGGTACACATTCTGAACCGTAAATTTTCGATCGATCGATTTTTGAAGAGTAAAATACCTCTTTGCGTTCCTAGTCTCCTGATACAAATCCAGAAAATTTTTCGAAATTATTTTAGGGTACACATTCTGAACCGTAAATTTTCGATCGATCGATTTTTGAAGAGTAAAATACCTCTTTGCGTTCCTAGTCTCCTGATACAAATCCAGAAAATTTTTCGAAATTATTTTAGGGTACACATTCTGAACCGTAAATTTTCGATCGATCGATTTTTGAAGAGTAAAATACCTCTTTGCGTTCCTAGTCTCCTGATACAAATCCAGAAAATTTTTCGAAATTATTTTAGGGTACACATTCTGAACCGTAAATTTTCGATCGATCGATTTTTGAAGAGTAAAATACCTCTTTGCGTTCCTAGTCTCCTGATACAAATCCAGAAAATTTATCGAAATTATTTTAGGGTACACATTCTGAACCGTAAATTTTCGATCGATCGATTTTTGAAGAGTAAAATACCTCTTTGCGTTCCTAGTCTCCTGATACAAATCCAGAAAATTTATCGAAATTATTTTAGGGTACACATTCTGAACCGTAAATTTTTGATCGATCGATTTTTGAAGAGTAAAATACCTCTCTGCGTTCCTAGTCTCCTGATACAAATCCAGAAAATTTTTCGAAATTATTTTAGGGTACACATTCTGAACCGTAAATTTTCGATCGATTTTTGAAGAGTAAAATACCTCTTTGCGTTCCTAGTCTCCTGATACAAATCCAGAAAATTTATCGAAATTATTTTAGGGTACACATTCTGAACCGTAAATTTTCGATCGATCGATTTTTGAAGAGTAAAATACCTCTTTGCGTTCCTAGTCTCCTGATACAAATCCAGAAAATTTTTCGAAATTATTTTAGGGTACACATTCTGAACCGTAAATTTTCGATCGATTTTTGAAGAGTAAAATACCTCTTTGCGTTCCTAGTCTCCTGACACAAATCCAGAAAATTTTTCGAAATTATTTTAGGGTACACATTCTGAACCGTAAATTTTCGATCGATCGATTTTTGAAGAGTAAAATACCTCTTTGTGTTCCTAGTCTCCTGATACAAATCCAGAAAATTTTTCCAAATTATTTTAGGGTACACATTCTGAACCGTAAATTTTCGATCGATCGATTTTTGAAGAGTAAAATATCTCTTTGCGTTTCTAGTCTCCTGATACAAATCCAGAAAATTTATCGAAATTATTTTAGGGTACACATTCTGAACCGTAAATTTTCGATCGATCGATTTTTGAAGAGTAAAATATCTCTTTGCGTTTCTAGTCTCCTGATACAAATCCAGAAAATTTTTCGAAATTATTTTAGGGTACACATTCTGAACCGTAAATTTTAGATCGATCGATTTTTGAAGAGTAAAATACCTCTTTGTGTTCCTAGTCTCCTGATACAAATCCAGAAAATTTTTCCAAATTATTTTAGGGTACACATTCTGAACCGTAAATTTTCGATCGATCGATTTTTGAAGAGTAAAATATCTCTTTGCGTTCCTAGTCTCCTGATACAAATCCAGAAAATTTTTCCAAATTATTTTAGTGTACACATTCTGAACCGTAAATTTTCGATCGATTTTTGAAGAGTAAAATACCTCTTTGCGTTCCTAGTCTCCTGATACAAATCCAGAAAATTTTTCGAAATTATTTTAGGGTACACATTCTGAACCGTAAATTTTCGATCGATTTTTGAAGAGTAAAATACCTCTTTGCGTTCCTAGTCTCCTGATACAAATCCAGAAAATTTATCGAAATTATTTTAGGGTACACATTCTGAACCGTAAATTTTCGATCGATTTTTGGAGAGTAAAATACCTCTTTGCGTTCCTAGTCTCCTGATGCAAATCCAGAAAATTTATCGAAATTATTTTAGGGTACACATTCTGAACCGTAAATTTTCGATCGATCGATTTTTGAAGAGTAAAATACCTCTTTGCGTTCCTAGTCTCCTGATACAAATCCAGAAAATTTTTCGAAATTATTTTAGGGTACACATTCTGAACCGTAAATTTTCGATCGATTTTTGAAGAGTAAAATACCTCTTTGCGTTCCTAGTCTCCTGATACAAATCCAGAAAATTTATCGAAATTATTTTAGGGTACACATTCTGAACCGTAAATTTTCGATCCATTTTTGGAGAGTAAAATACCTCTTTGCGTTCCTAGTCTCCTGATGCAAATCCAGAAAATTTATCGAAATTATTTTAGGGTACACATTCTGAACCGTAAATTTTCGATCGATCGATTTTTGAAGAGTAAAATACCTCTTTGCGTTCCTAGTCTCCTGATACAAATCCAGAAAATTTTTCGAAATTATTTTAGGGTACACATTCTGAACCGTAAATTTTCGATCGATTTTTGAAGAGTAAAATACCTCTTTGCGTTCCTAGTCTCCTGATACAAATCCAGAAAATTTATCGAAATTATTTTAGGGTACACATTCTGAACTGTAAATTTTCGATCGATTTTTGGAGAGTAAAATACCTCTTTGCGTTCCTAGTCTCCTGATGCAAATCCAGAAAATTTATCGAAATTATTTTAGGGTACACATTCTGAACCGTAAATTTTCGATCGATCGATTTTTGAAGAGTAAAATACCTCTTTGCGTTCCTAGTCTCCTGATACAAATCCAGAAAATTTTTCGAAATTATTTTAGGGTACACATTCTGAACCGTAAATTCGATCGATCGATCGATTTTTGAAGAGTAAAATACCTCTTTGTGTTCCTAGTCTCCTGATACAAATCCAGAAAATTTTTCCAAATTATTTTAGGGTACACATTCTGAACCGTAAATTTTTGATCGATCGATTTTTGAAGAGTAAAATACCTCTTTGCGTTCCTAGTCTCCTGATACAAATCCAGAAAATTTTTCCAAATTATTTTAGGGTACACATTCTGAACCGTAAATTTTCGATCGATCGATTTTTGAAGAGTAAAATACCTCTTTGCGTTCCTAGTCTCCTGATACAAATCCAGAAAATTTTTCTAAATTATTTTAGGGTACACATTCTAAACCGTAAATTTTCGATCGATTTTTTAAGTGCAAAATAACACTTTTCATTGCTAGTCTTTTGATAATCTTGGCTAATATTTTTCAAAATGTAATTATGAGAAAGCACTTTGATCTTTCATTGTTTAAATTCATGCATTCATTCATTCATTCATTGACAAAGAAGAACCTTAGAATTAATTAGTTTTTATGGCCCTTAAAAGGGCCGTTGTTTTCGGGGCTGTTGTCAGATCTCTAGAAGATGTTGGTGCGGTCGACTAGCTTCTCCAGGGAGCCAGTTTCTCGTGACGGTCACAAATATCTCTTGCTTCTTCTTATCCTGTCAATCATGGTGCAATTCTTGGATGCGTTTTCAATTATCTTATAGGGTCACAAATATTTAGGTAGGAAAGGATTAGGGTATTAGGTTTTTATTTATATAATTCACCAAGGCTTCCAAAAATATCCACCTGAAAATGGTTAAAAAACGTTGACAAAATAATTTTAACCTAGTAATAATAATAAAAATAATTATATTTATTGACCACTCAAATTTACAATAACAAAATTTACAGATTATAAAAAAAACCGTTACAGTAAGAGGGGGTCAAAAGGAAAATGTTCAGATGAAACCCGAAGATTTCTCTGGTCCACCACAAATTCCTATCAAATTAAAAATAAGTCACTATACAATAAATTAATACGCTTACAAATCCGTACCGCAGCGCAAGTATTGCTATACAGTTGAAAAATAGAAATAAATTAAATTAAAATTAACTTATACTATAAGTTGCATTTAATTAATGCAATAAAGTATAATTTTCGGAATCATATCATATCAAGTTGAACACGCATAAACACACACACATGAACAGACAATTGACCAGAGGTCTGTCAGCCTATATTTCTTGTTATTTTTAATATTGTATAAAATAAGTCCCTTTCAGATGATTACTATTCGAACTAGAATTCCTAATTAAGCGCCTCCTCCGGTAACGTAATCCCCAATGGAATTACCCAAAAACCTCCTATCCCCGCAAAGACGTAAAGCACCACTCGTGCGGGTTAGGGAATTATCCCCTCAAGAGAATGTGTGTGTGTGTGCGCCACTGTAGTCCACTAATCCCCCTCTCTCACTTGTTGACAGGTGCTGTGCAACTCCGGCGGACTAACGGAAATCCCCGTCAAACTCCTGCCGCCCACCGTCGAGCACTTGTCCCTCACGAGGAACCACTTCCCCGTCATCCGAAGCGACGCCTTCTCGGGCCTGCGGGCGCTCAAGAAACTGTCCTTGGACGGGAACAACATATCAATCATCAAACCGTTCGCCTTCAGGGGATTACCTAGGCTTAGAGAGATTTCGATACAGCAAACACCACTAGCAACGGTCGCACAGTTCGCCTTCGCTGGCTTACAGAATATCACTAGTATTAACTTGAGTCACAACAAGATCAAGAAGGTGGAGGGGTATGCCTTCGCCGGTACGACTAACCTCAAGATACTGGTGCTAGCCTTTAACCCAATCATAAGGATCGAATCGAATGCCTTCAGCGGGTTATCAATTGTCGAACGCCTGGATTTTCCTTCAGGAGTCAGGGTGTTAGAACCGGACGCCTTTAACGGTTTAGACACCGTCGGATTTTTAAAACTGGCCTATATGGATCTACCCTCGGTTCGTAATGGCACCTTCCGCGGATTGACCAACGTGGGATTGCTGTCGATACAAGAGTCCGATCTGGGGGTGATCAAGCTGGGAGCTTTCGAGGGTATCAGCCACATCAACAACCTCCACTTCCTCAATAACAAAATCGACGCCATCCAGGAATTGATCTTCCTACAGGACCAACACATCCGAAACGTCAAGTTCCAAGGCAACCACATCCTCGACATACCTAAAGCGGACGCCGTTTACTTCGCAGTGTCCAAACTAACTGTGATAAAGAACCATTTTCCTTGCGACTGCCACATACACACCCTCCTCGACGGCCCTCTAACCAACGATTCCGTCTACGAGTTCACCTCCAGGAACTACTGCATATCCCCGCTGGAGTATAACGGGAGGCCGATGAGCGATTTGGACTTCGAATCGATAGGCAGGTGCCAGGAGGAGGTGACGCGTAGCAATCTGGAATCGCACGATCTGCCCTCGACGTCCTCGGCGGTGTCCTCGGAAGTTAAATTAATTTTGTTTCTATTGACTGTTATAAACATGTACAGGTGAAGTTTGGTGTGAGTAGGTATCCAGATGTCAATTTCCCTCGCTCAATTTTTTTACGGTTTTCTTAGGATATAATTTGTTAAGTAATTTACGGCAACGACCAAGTCGATTGAAAAAATGGTTGAATTGGAGGATGGATTATGGGTGTGTGTGCATACTCTTCCTCTAACGTCCTAAAGTGAGGTGAGTCTTAGGTTAAGCAATTATTCAAAGTTATTAGCGGTGTCTGAAAATGATAAAAGAGTTGGGTAAAAAAATATTAGTTTTGATTTTGCTCTTCGTAAATAGAAGAAATTAATCGCAGCCATCTATGAATTGAAATCTGCAAAAAAAGCGTATGTACATTTCAATACATACACGATCGCGTAACACATCACAGTATCATTGATCACGGAGTACATGCCGATGCCGGACTAAGACGTCTATCAAGAGAAACAAAACTGATTGATGAAACTATAGTCACAAAAATGAAACATTTCAAAGTTATATAAGTAATAGTTTTTTAAAATTTATTATGTCAAATGTACAACAATTTAGAAGTTTTCGGTATAAGCAACAAATACTGTATTGGCGAACAGCAAGAGAAACTAAATTAATCAATCAATCAATCAATTTATTTGAGCTAATAGACAGTACATCTTTACACAAGTCAATTAAACAGTTTAAAATAAAATACAATACAATAAAATATTAACTAAACAGTTTAAAATAAGTAGAATACAATAAAATACAATTAAACAGTTTAAAATAAAATAAAATACAATTAAATACAATTAAACAGTTTAAGATAAAATAAAATACAACGTCATTAAACTGATTGAAAAACAGAATGTGCTGTTAAAATCTCACACACAAAATAGCGACGGATTTGTCTTAGTAGTGAAATATAATATCGGAAACTAGTGATCAGCAACCCGTGGCACTCGAACCAATTATTTGCGGCCCGTCAAATGGAATTCAATTTGCTTAATAAAGTGAAAACGGCAAATAATAATCCACACCATTCCTCATTAAAATTTATCGGATATAACTGCCCCGCCCTGCTCACCAGCTTATTTTTTCATTTTGCGGCTCCCGCGTTTTATTATCTTTCAAATTTTGGCCCTCTGGAAGAAAAAATTGCTCAATCCGACCGAGCAGGTGTCGTGCATAGTTGATTATTTATATAATCAACTCTTAAAACTTATAGAAACGAAAAATAATCCGTATTTAGGGTGGACATTTTAAAAGAATTTCACGTCCTTGATTTAACTATATTAACGCACGTATTATTTTTTTTAAATGTTTCATTAAAAATACATACTCAATATGACAAAAAATAAAGGGAAAAATTAAACCGAATCATCCGAGAGTACAAGAGGCTAATTACAAATTCCGCTTACGGGGCATAGTTAGTCGATGTGACGAAAGTATTTAGAAAGAGATGGTCTTGAGTATGAATTAGTCGATTATGATTTTGACAACGAAAAGGAAGAAATAGGTCGAAGTGTTTAAAGTCTTATAGAGCCCGTAGGTGATGCGATGGCTTTTGGGATAATAATTTTCTAGAAAATGTAGTTTTACCCATTTGGAAGGTTGTGTTCGAAGAATGCGGGGATCAGAAGAATTCTTTACAATTTAACTCAGATTCTTTAGTTAGCGCTACAGGAATTCGAGGAATCCCAACACAATCTCATGTACCCATACTTGAAGTACAGGGTGTTTCAGGGTTCCATGGGTTCCATGTACAGTTTGAAGAGGGCGCTGTTTTTAAAGAGAGATGGGTGAGGATGGTCTTATTGTGTTCTTCTGCCGTTGCCAAGGATCGGCGTGATAATAATGCGTTTGCAGTTGATATGTTAAAAAAGTAGCTCAAAGACGACTCCTTCAACGTGGGATATCACGGCCGTGTTCTTTCGCGGCCTACCATATTGAAATGGGCCAGTACCTTCAGGACAAGCGGATCTTAAATGAAAAAAAGCACAAGGGCTCAAGGTTCTGTGCGTACATCAGAAAATGAGGAACGTATAAAGAGTGTCAATGACTGAAGTGGCCCACCTGTTTCTTTGCAAGCAAGGAGAGCCCAGCCTTGCCCCTCGGTCCCCTGACTTGTCCCCATGCGATTATTTTCTCTGGGGATACAAGCCGAGGACTGTAACAGAATTGAAGGAGACGATTCCAGGGAGCGTCATCCCTTGCCGAAAAATATTTTTACCCCTTTTCGGGGCAAGAAAAGTTAGTTTCGGGTGGACGTACCCGACGGGTAAGGGTTTCTTTATAGGTGCCTCGAGATTTAGATGATGTACGAACATCGTAGCGAGTACGTCGGTGATTGTTTGAAAATCATCAGTTAAAACAAGCAAATATAAGGTCGAAATACACTATAATAGTTTAGAATCATAACTCAATTAGATTTAGTCTTGCGAACAGGAATCCGTGATTTTAGACCCGCTTGGCCAGGTTTCGTTTGATGCACACTGCATTGTGGGCAAAGACACTGCAGCGTGCCGCGCCGGCCTCCAACTGAAACATCGGAAAACATCGTCGTTTCATGGGTAGTTATGGTAGGGATGGACGAAATTTGCGGGAAGGAGGGTTCGACCCGCGATTCTACGAGAGCTGGCAACTACCTCTCGACAAATGATTCAGCAGGTGATGCTGAACTTTCGGGAGAGGCTCGCAGAGTGCGTGCGCCAAAATGGACATCACTTAGAACACGGATCTGGCCCTCAACCAGCTTCAATCCGGCCCGCAAGAGAAATTTCAAATAACTCGCAAAAAAATTAAAGCTTTAGCACACTTATAGCACCGCAAATCGAAATTACGCCCTCGGCTAAGCAAAGGTTGCCCTGCCCGTACCTGACTTAGAGGATGGCATTTTTAATTAACTTAGATTTCGGTTATTTAATGGCAAGTCCTTATAAAGATATTTGTCTGTACTGTTTTTAAGCGATGAAACTTTAAATAGAACCCTGAAACAACCTGTATAATCAAACCCACCACCGTGTTTAATAGTAATTTACGATTCAAGTAACGTTATGAAGGTTTTTACATTACGAGAGAAAAGTTTTAAAGCACGAGCGACGTAAGAGCCAAAGTAAAATCAAAGACTTTCAAAAATTCCTTCGTGTGCGCTAATACAGGCACGCAGTCTTTTCTTAAAATTATCTACACTTCCTCAGCCCTTAAAGAACGTTTGATGTCTTTAACATTGGTATGAGATTTTCCACAAGGCTCTGCCTCTATAATATCGTAATTCATTGGCTTAGTTTGGTGAAATTAACGGCCAATCTACAACCGAAATGAAGTTTGAAAAATTTTCTCGAATCCAAGCAATAGTGGCATTCGCTATATGGGGCCAAGGTCAGAGTCTTGCTGAAAAGTCCATGGGCGGTCTCCAAAGTGTTGATCTACCATGGTTTTACCATACATACCTACGATAGATTTCTGCGGCCATCATAATCGATAAGCAACTGTCACCTCGGGGTCGCAGCGCGGGGGTGAAAAACCGTCCTCGATGACCTCCAGCTAGCTCTTGGAGTTGGTGTAGCTATGAAGAACAGCACAAGAAACACAAGGATGGAGCGCAGGTAGAAAAAAGTCTTATTGGCGCGATAAAAATCGCTGTTATTTACACACGGAGAAAGTTTACAAAAATGTTCAAGGTTCAAAAATATATACACATAAAAAAAGTCAAGAAAATAATGTCACAGAAGCAACAGTCACGAAAAAAGTATAGTCACCAGCACAATACTTAAAGTTCGCGAGAGGCAAGAGAGGCCGGCGAGATCGCGGATAGATGACCGGCGGCAACGGCAGCGGCGAAGAAAGAATCGACCGCGTCGGAAGCGGCGAAAAGGCGGCAACGGCGAAGGAAGAGTCGGCGACGGAAGCGGCGGCGGCGGCGTAAGCGGCGGTGGTGGCGGCTATGGTGACGTCGGCGGCTATGATGACGTCGGCGGCTGCGGCATCGGTGATGGTGGTCTGAGGGGACTGTTGTGTGGTGACTGATTGCAGAACTTCGTGTCAACTGCGTTGTAACTGTTCTGATGATCTGGTCGAATATTTGTGTCTCATCTGATAGTCTGGGGAGCGCTCCAAGGGCTTTATAGTGCCCACGCCCTACTGCTCGGGGTTGTGGGTGGTGGTAGGTTGAAATTTCCAAACGAGATAATTTTCGAAGAAGTACAGCTGCCAGTAAGATACAATGAAGGGATAAGCCTCCACCGCTGTGCATTTTCCATCGAGGACGTCATTAGGACATTTCGCAGAACTGTTAGTGGAAATGTGCAGCTGCCAGAGCCAACACAATGGACTGTTGAATATAAAAATAAAATATGTTTGACAGGTAACCAAATAATACTATTTAATCTGACATTTGCTAATTAATATGGCGAAATTCTTGCGCGGTGATCTTAAATATTGGTTTGCAGTTGTTCCAAATTTTTAAAACGATTACCACTGTAAATATTTGATTTCAAATTTCCCCAAAGAAAGAAATTGTTAAGAGAAAGGTCAGAAGCCAACAAATTTCGTTTCCTCTTCCAATAATTTTGATTTATATACTCGCGGACGGCACGACTGTTATGTAAATCCATTTCTCTCATTGTTACGCGTAAATGCACACTCATCTGTTAAACACATATTACGTTTGATTTTTCCATGGCGGTGTGGCAAAACTCAGAACTTCTCTCCACATCATTTGGCAGAAATTCTTGATGGTACTAATATTTGTAGGAATAGTACTGCTGCTTTTTCAAATTTTTTTTTGTACTGTGGTGTGGTGAATCCGAATATGTTCTGCTAGTTGGCGACCACCTATATTAGGATTTTCAGTTACTGAAGGTAATACGTGGACAACGTTTGCATTTTCTTGATGTCCTTCATTCTGTAGAGCGTTTTTATTAGGTTTGCACTTACTATTTACTATTCCTGTTGCTAAAAATTTGCGAATAATTCCGTAGTGTGGTTTGGAATTGTTCAATTCGTATATTTTACACCAAACATATCACTTACCGCACGTGCACTATTACCAGAATAAGACCATTTTATTAGTAAGATCTTTTCATTCAAAAAATACATTATATTAACCCTTTCAGCGCTGGATTTTTAAATTTGAAAAAAAATTTTTTTGTTAATTATTATTGATGGGGAGCTTCTTAAGACCATAAATACCAAATTTGAACTCATTTGCTTAATTACTATAGGAATTAATTAGTGAGGCTTTGCTGAAGTGACATCTAGTGATAAACAGCATAAATATGGATTGTCATAGTAAGTAGAGACATGTAAATGTTGCGGTGGCAATTGCCACCACCAGGGCCGAAAGGGTTAACACAGAATTAGTTAAATTACGTCTTGATTTATGATTAAAACATCAACATGGCACCTAACGATCAACGGTTTTTTGTTTCCAAGGCACCACATATTTTTACTACAATAGTAGTTTTAATTTTAATGATTTTCCCTTTGTATGGAAAGTCAAAAAATAAGTAATGATATGGATAATATTCAGTATAATTTTCTCTACAAGAAACATACTTACACTTTTTCTCTAAAATAATCTGGGGAGCCAATATTTGAATATTAAGAATTTACCATGGAAATCCTTCTGGTGCGTGAACCAATTCTACATACACATACGGAAATTGACGAAATGGAATCCTAAAGTTATTTAGAAGTCATCGAGTCCTTGGTGTTCCCCAATTCTGTTTATTAAGAAATCTAACACAGAACTTCGTTTTTGAAAATTCCTTTAAGGGTTTATTGGTTGACTTTTTAGTTTTGATAACGGCAAGCGTATTTACCGAAACTGCAGTCAATGAATAAATGAATGCATTCTACAAACAAAGCTATTTTTTTCCAAGCAAGATTTTCTTCTGTCCTCCTATGACAACTACCCACCAACTATACACGTTCGAAAATACCGTTCGAGTTCATAATTAAACAAACAATTTATTTTTAAAAAGACAACAAAGTAATGAACATCTAAAATCACTGAATAAAACACTTACTGTGTTTTTTACCACAATTTATTTGATGTATGTACAAATATTTCATATACATACATATCACGACTTAAGTTTCGACGTTTTACTGTCATTATCATGATACATACATCATTATTTGTACATACATCAAATAAATTGTGGTAAAAAACATAGTAAGTGTTTTATTCAGTGATTTTATAATGAATTACCACGTAGTAACGGTCACAACCATCACCATGATTAAATGAACATCTTTTTCTTGAAATAATTTAGTTCGTGTATTATTAAGCAATCTCGATACTAAACTATGTGAAAATGAAGTACGGACTTCTCTAATCTAAACAGCTCCAGCAGTGGGTGGTAAATTCTCCCTCATTTTATTTCCCACCTCGGGTGCTGTATAATCTTGTCCCACCAGACCAATTAAGTCGTTAAGTTAAAGTATTACATTAACGTGAATACTGACGTGTTTAATTGAAATAAATCAACTTAGTGAAAGGCTCAATTGGTGCGTCGTTTCATCATTACCATTAGCAGATAACTTTGACACATTTAACAAGTGCCGTGTGATTGATTTATAGTCAAATCATAAAGTTTCCCCAGCAGAAGCAGTCGCAAAGCCCCGAACTCGAATCGGTGCCAGTAATCCATAAATGTAACATTAATTGCCCTAATAATGGAACTCCGCGCGCTGACATTCCGAACAGTTCAACGAATCAACTCGAATGCAATCAGTCAGCTAAACATCGAATGTTACAAAATTGTATAAAGTTGAGTTTGGGAACAAAAATAAAAATCGATTGTTATCGCGTGGTGGTCTGTGTATCCGCAACTTTAAATAAAGCGACGTTACAACGATATTGCAGTTTCGGAATAATATAATTCATTAAATTACTATATGGTGTAGTAATTTTGGTGGATGCGCCGGGCAACAAAAGTTAATTTTAATAACTATTTATAAGTATGATAATAAATGTAGGGTACTGTGGCTTCGGTAGTAACAGTGGACTGTAACTATTTTCGTGAGAGCTACCGACAGCGTGTGGTGATCAATTAAATGCACTTATGTCGAAAAATGGAAGCACAGAAAAATCAGCCGACTAACCTGGTGATGCGGTTCCTCGGCGTCCGTCTCCTTCCCGCGAATTACTAAATGCCCGACACTTCGCACAATGATTGAATTTGGCGATGGACGATTTTGTGAAGAGCGACGTGATAAGCGAAGCACGAATACATGTTAGTCGCACGGTTTCTTGGACGACTCTCTTCGCACTCAATTGTTCAAATCGGCTAATTTTGCGTTTCTGGGTGAGGGTTAACAAAAAACAGGAAAAATTGTGCGCATGGAAATAAAGGATGGAATGAAATGGCAAATAAATGCATCCAAACAAACTATCAATTCCTCTCGCATTATTTGCACCGAACAATAAATATACCAAAATGTTTCACCAAGTGATAAGTGAGAAAGTTATTCAAGAAATATACATATACCCTGTATATAAAGATATATGACTAAATCCTTCACTTAATCAACTCACATAAAGAGTTACAAAATCATTAAAAACATGATTATCAATTTATTTTTAAATAGTACAAAAAATTGTTCCTACCTCAAGTTCGAATCAATTAGGCGAGAATTACGAAAGAGAGTGAGTTATTCTACTTTTAAATAAAAAACCAATCTGATTTGTAAGTTGAAACCCTTTCACGTCGAATAACATCTCGTAACGCATTCAACATTCACCCCCGGAAAAACCGGAAATAAGGAAATAGGGAAATACAACCGTCGCCGCGTATAACCGACGCAATTTATTACCGTTTAAACGTCCGAAGGAAACCGTCCCGGAAACTCACAATACCTTTAACATAATCGGAAGGAACGCATAAAGAACATTCACTTCAATCAAAGAAAAACATAGCGAGATAAAAGCGAAATAGAATAGACGGGATTATAAAGTGTTGTAAATTCAAAAATTCGGCGATTAAGAGTAAAAGATGGTCAAAAGTGCCCTCAAAGCAAACCAATAATCGCGATGACTGGATGAAAGGTAATTAAAAATGCCGTTGATTGCTCCAAATTCAGCCTCCTGAAGCAATTCGTTGTCGATATATGACTGAAAACGTGAATTTTACGTTTTATTTTTTTTCTATGGCACGAATCAAGCTGAAACCACGTCTACCCAACAAAAAAAAAATACTTCTCGTAGTATTTTTTTTCTTTTTTTGGCGCCAAATTCAAATAGAAAAATGAAGTAAAAGTTTTCAAAATTCATTTTTGCACTGAAGGCATTCGAGGACTGTCTCAGTTTTTTTTTCTGTAAATGTGTTTTACCAAATTCTATAACATACATTTTTTTCAGAATTTTAAACATCGTGGAAGATAGTTAAAATAATTAAAAACCACTTTTACCACCTTAAAAATTTGAATTTCGCGCCAAAATTGTGATAAAAAAGTTATATTTGTGAAATGATTATCTTTTTTTAATTAGAGAGATACACATCACAAAAATAACTTTTTTATCACAATTTTAGCGCGAAATTCAAATATTTAAGGTGGTAAAAGTGGTTTTTAATTATTTTAACCATCTTCCACACTGTTTAAAATTCTTAAAAAAATGTATGTTATAGAATTTGGTAAAACACATTTACAGAAAAAAAAACTGAGACAGTCCTCGAATGCCTTCACTGCAAAAATTAATTTAGAAAACTTTAACTTCATTTTTCAATTTGAATTTGGCGCCAAAAAAATTGAAAAAAATACTGCGAGAAATAATTTTTGTTTTTTTTTGGGTAGACGTGGTTTCAGCTTGATTCGTGCCATAGAAAACGAAAAAAAAAATAAAACGTAAAATTCACGTTTTCGGTCATATCTCGTCAACAAATTGCTTCAGGAGGCTGAAATTTCGAGCAATCAACGGCATTTTTAATTATCTTTCATCCAGTCATCGCGATTATTGATTTGCTTTGGGGGCACTTTTGACCATCTTATTCGGCTATACCCTTTTACTCTTAATCGCCGAATTTTTGAATTTACAACACTTTATTATCCCGTCTATTTTATTTCACTTTTATCTCGCTATGTTTTGCTTTGATTGAAGTGAATGTTCTTTATGAATAACGAAACATACGTAAATCCACGAAATTGGGTCTTACAAAGATATAAAAGCTCATTCAAAATTTCGGTAATTAAAAGTAAAATTTTATTAACGAAACATTCGTGAATCCACAAAATTTGGTCTTATAAAGACTATTTGTTGAATTTGGTTCTCTTTTATCACGCGGTGAAACATTTTTAATATTATAATAAAACACTTTTAACTTTGTTTTGTATAACTTATATATTTATTTTTGTGACTTAAGTTTCACAAAAATAAATATATAAGTTATACAAAACAAAGTTAAAAGTGTTTTATTATAATATTTAAAATGTATAACGAAGTAGAAGCCTCCAGCATAAACCATATTTTTAATATTAAAAATAAAAATATCTAATCTAAATATCAATCAAGTTTTTGCTATCCATATACTCGTTTCGGGATTTATCTCTCATTCATAGGCGACTGCGATTAATTTATTTTTAAAACACACGGTTAAACGGAATTAAATATTTAACTGTGCATCCAAATAATATAATTTTTATTTATTGTATAATTTAAGCCTGACAAATTAATTATTACAATTCAATTTCTACACCGAGAAATAGGATGTAATTCCACACAGGATTTGATGCATAATGTGAAATTATAAAACACGTGTGAGAATTCCGCGCGGGTGAAAAAAACATTATTTGCATAAACATCGGAGCTGGAGCATATCCACCCCTGAAAAAACGCGTAGGGGATGAAACCGGGGAATATTAGAGCAAACAAAGCAAATTGATTTTTTGCATTTTTTTTTTCGCGCCGGCTCAACCCAATTTTCGGACACCGCTCTCCCAAGCAGATTTAATTAATGAATTCAACAATAAGTGGAAAATAGAAAGAAAAAAGGACACTGTCCCATGCTTGTCGATGTAAATAAAATTTTTATGATGTAAGTATGGATGAAATTTATGAAAAGGTTATATAGAAATTTGATTTATTAAAGTACCTTAATAGCTGATAAAATTTGGCACTTATGGCCCTTGGGCCCAAAAAATGTTACCAACCAACGTCATAAATATTCTGGGGTAATATTTTTTTGTTGGGTTGGAGTAGCTGCAGCAATTTTGACAAGTTGTTAATTGATTTCATATAATTACTCACAGTGTTTCAAGTTTTTCTTCTACAGAAAAATATATTAGATGCCCAAAATGATTACAAGCTTTCAAAAACCAAATCCAAAAATTGTAAACAATGTAACGCTAATATGTCATCAAACAACATCTACCATTGCAATTTACATAGAACAATCAATTACACGTTACACAGCGATAAATGTTGAAAATTTGACTATAGCAATCGAATTTTCTCATTTTAATTTTATATATCTACAAGTCGGAGAATTTTTACTTTAGTGAACTATCTTAGAAAAAGTCCAAGAGTTAAACCATAATTTTGATTTCCTATGCATAGAATAATTCTAAAAGTATAGTTTATACAAATTAAATGAAGCCTGAATATACGATTATTCAATCTGATCGTAACTCTGCAAAATTAAGTGTAACAAAGTGCAAAGTTACGAACAGTTTGAAGATCCATATATTCAGGCTGCTTTTTGCCCCTTTATTTAATTTATTTAATATTTCTGCAACAAGTGAGGGTTTCCAATTTTAATTATACTGAAGCTCAAAAGTAATGCAACATCCATAAAGAAAAATGTTTTTTTTTATAAAGGAAGGATGATTGATGGAAATTTTGGGTTGGGGTTTTATGGATGATATGGGGACAATGGCTTAGACAGCGTAGGTCATTCAGCCACAACCGATTATTTGATTATTTGTAGATATTATTCATATATAAATGAAAATGGACAACCACAAACATCCATGCCCTCGCCGGGATTCGAACCCAGGACCCGTCGCATTAGTTCTGGCGCGCTAACGCACATGGCTAGGGGGGCGGCAAAAATGTTTTAATAAATTTATATTCAGTTATCGTGTCAGAACAAACGATTACAATTTGGTGCAGGTTGAATAAAAATACTGACAAGAATTCCATAATGTGTTGGCCCGCCGCGGTTGTTGTAACATTATTAAATTTGCTTTATTTTTCACATAAGTGTAAAAATCGTACACAAAAAATTGATATAAAGCAGTAAAAACTTTATCGCTTTTTTTATTTTGAAGGTGAATAAAACGTACTTATTTGTTGCTGTATTAAGCCACATCTAAGGAGTGTTGTATTACTTTTGAGCTCCTGCTAGTCGACAATGTTATCCGTTTATAAGAGGAATGCGATCGGATTTAGAACATTCTTGGATTTTTGGGACAGCTACAGAGTAATAAGAACGAACTAAAATGTATTTTTTTCTTCTCATTTCTATGCATAATATAATTTAAAAAGTATAGTTTATACAATACAGGTGGAATAGAACAAGTAGTTCAATTACGAGAGACTAATAAAAGTGGATTCGATCGGATTAGAATTTTTTTTAAAAGGAGTCAAGAGTAAAAAAAAACACAACTTTACCACAATTAATTTATTGGTTGTATGTACATTTTTTGGACATTTACAAACAAAAATTCACGACGTGACTTGATAGACCTTCACACTTAGAAACTTAAATACATCATTTTTGTTTGTATATATTAAATGCAGGACACGAAAACGGAATTTAAATTTTTCGTTCAAGATCGAAAACGAAATAAATAATTTTCTGTTCTCATTAAATTATTTCAAAATTTAGAGATGAAATGTTAATAATTTTTACAGAAACGTAATTTAGTGTTCATTCTTAGTAAATTTAAGAAGTTTCAAGTGGATGGCAATTATTTTTATATTTTTTTCAAGTCTAAAATTATTACATGTTTTTATACTTCATGTTCTGTTCTCATTAAATTATTACTAAATTTAGAGATGAAGAGTTATTAATTTTCACAGAAACGTAAAGAAGTATTAATTATAGGCAAACTTGAGAAGTTTCTAGTCGGTAGCAATTGTTTTTATATTTTTTTCAAGACACTTCATGCTCTGTTCTCATTAAATTATATCAGAATTTAGGGATGAAGTGTTAATAGTTTTCACGGAAACGAAATTTAGCATTACTTGTTAGCAAATGTGAGAAGTTTCAAGTCGATAGCAATTGTTTTTATATTTTTGTCAGTCACTAAAATTATTACATTTTTTTATACTGCATGCTCTGTTCTCATTAAATTATTACTTAACTTGGAGATTAAGAGTTAATCATTTTTACAGAAACGTAAAGAAGCATTAATTCTAAGCAAATTTAAGAAGTTTCAAATTGGTAGCAATTGTTTTTATATTTTTTTCAAGACACTGAAATTATTTTATTTTTTTTAAACTACATGCTCTGTTCTCATTAAATTATTCCTTAATTTAGGCATGAAGAGTTTAATAGTTTTCACAGAAAAGTAATTTGGCATTAATTTTAAGAAATTTGAGAAGTTTCAAATCGGTATCAATTGTTTTTATATTTCTTTCAAGACTGAAATTATTACATTTTTCAAAACTTCATGCTCTGTTATCATTAAATTATTCCTAAATGTATGGACGAAGTGTTAATAATTTTCACAGAGACGTAATTTGACATTAGTTCTAAGCAAATTTGAGAAATTTTAAGTCAGTAGCAATTGTTCTTATTTTTATTTCAAGTCACTGAATTATTACATTTTTCAAAACATCATGCTCTGTTATCATTAAAATATTCCTAAATTTAGGGACGAAGTGTTAATAATTTTCAGAGAGACGTAATTTGACATTAATTCTAACAAATTTGAGAAGTTTCAAGTCAGTAGCAATTGTTCTTATATTTTTTCAAGTCTCTAAAATTATTATATTTTTTTCAAAACCTAACGCTCTGTTCACATTAAATTACTTCAAAATTTAGAGATTAAGTGTTAATGGTTTTGACAGAAACATAATTTGGCATTCATTTCAACCAAATTTCAGAAGTTTTAATTTTATGGCAGTTGTTTTTATATTTTTTTCAAGCGACTAAAACAAGTTATTATTTTTTTTAAACTTAACGCTCACATTAAATTATTCCAAAATTTAGAAATGAAGTGTTAATGGTTTTGACAGAAACATAATTTGGCATTCATTTCAACCAAATTTCAGACGTTTTAATTTGATGGCAGTTGTTTTTATATTTTTTTCAAGCGACTAAAATTATTAATTTTTTTAAAACTTAACGCTCTGTTCACATTAAATTATTCCAAAATTTAGGAATGAAGTGTTAATAATTTTGACAGAAACGTAATTTAGCATTCATTCTCTGCAAATTTGAGAGGTTTCAAGTAGATTAAAATTTATTTTATATTTATATTTCATTTTATATTTTGTTATATATATTTATTATTGTAATTAATACTTAAATGTACAGGGTGAATCCCGTTTAATATGTTATTATTATTATTATTGGCATCATCTGCCGCTAAAAAAAAAATAAAAAATAAAAACCAAAAACCAAAATTGATTTTATATTTTTTTCCAAGTCACTAAAATTATTACTCTTACATTTTAAACAAATCTGAAGAATCTATTATTAAGATATTCGGGTTTATATGGTATTAAATTTAAATATATTTATAGCCGGTGTTATAGTTATTTAATTTCGTTTTTCGAAAATGAAAACGATATATTTTGTGCGAGTACGTGAAGAATTTCCGTTTCCGATCAGAAACGATCAGAAACGAACGAAATATATTTCGTTTTTAGTCCCTGATTAAATGTACATATAAGTATGTTAATTCTGGTAAAAAAATTAGTTATGTATTAATGATGGATTACCATATAGTAACGGTGAAATCACCATAGTGATAATTAGAAAAAGCTAAAAAAAATTATTGTTTGCCAGTGTTGGATGGTGAATTTTGGGATATTTTTATAGTGTAATAATAAATGCTTAAGCTACTAGTAGATAATTTGCATTTTTTTCCTAACTTAATGTAAGTAATTAAACTACGTAGTCAAATTAATCTTTCGAAATTTTAAGTCAATTAATTAAAAATAAGTTTCAAAAATTTCATCCATGCAAATTTGACTTGTAAATCGTGTACAAAATAGTTGTTTTAAATTTATTTTTTTAAATATGTAGATATAATCTCGTGTATGTGAATAGTGTTAAGGTGAAATTAGCAATAATTAAAAATGTTAATTATATAACATTTTCTATAGCCGACATGTGAGGCTAGCAGAACATAACATTCCTAATCATGGTTTTAAAATATTGTTTTTATTACTAAGACTTATTTTATTTGATCCATTATTTGGTAGTAATTAAGTAGTCTAGTATAAATGCTAGAAAAAATATCAGAACCATAAATTTCCAGAAATATATATCCCGGCGCGTCCACCAATAATGGGGCGTCCTTTTTAAATGTTATTTTTGCAGGTCCACTTAGCAAATATAAACTGTCAAAAAGCCGTGAAAATTAATAAAAATATTGTTTTATCGAGCAGCGATAATAAAATAATTATCTATCTATCTATGGGTGGCATTAAAAAAAATCGTAAATCAAAAAGGGCATAACAAAAAAAATAATTATTTTTGCCATGCCTTCCTGCAAGTATATTTAACAATTACAAATAGTGGAAAAACCGTGACCGATATTACTTATTTTTCAACATAGTCAAAAAGAGCACTGTAAAAAAACTTGCAATGCCTTCCTGCAAATATATTTAACAATTACAAACAGTCAAAAACCGTGACCGATATTACTTATATTATTTTTAACGTTTAAAAGAAATTCGTGTCCGGCGCATCAGTCAAAAAGAGCACTGTAAAAAAAATTGTTTGCAATGCGTTCCTGCAAGAATATTCAACAATTACAAACTGCCAAAAAAACATGACCGATTGTACTTATTTTTTTAAGATTGAACGAAATCTGAGGCTGGCACAATTTTTAGTAACTTTAAATTGTTAATTATATGAAAGGCTCAAATAATTTCTTTTAAGTCACTGGTGAGTTGAAAACTTTAAATTTAACTTTATTTTGACAAAATAAAATTGTCAGGCGTGAAGTTGACATTCAAATATTAAATATAATTAATTTATTAATATTATTCCATCAAAATAGGATGAAAAATTATATAAACTACGTGAGTTGAGCATGTTTATTCACTAGAAGAAAGTTTAGATTTATTTCTTCACGTGAATAACCATTTACTTAACTCAGTGTATAAATATCTATTAATTTAAAAAAAAAATATTATGCCCTTTTTATTTTTTTAAATGCCACTCACTGATCAATACGCTGCTCCATAAAATAAGTATTTTGATTAATTTTTACGGTTTTTTGACAGTTTATATTTGCTAAATATACCTGTAGAAAAGGACTGCATAATTCAAATTTAAAAATAGCACCCCGCTTTTGGTGGCTGCACCGGTAAATCTATGGCTGGAAATTTATGGCTAACTTCTCGTCGGTTGTTTATAGTTACTACCAATACAGCATAATCAATGCAGAATGAAGAGAATAAATTTTTATTTCATAACAAATTTCGATTCGTATTATTATGAACGTTTCGAATTTTGTTTGATATTTATAAATAGATATTGCTCGAAACGACAATTTTTTATTAATATTACGTTATTACCATATAATTTAATTTTAATTATGTTTAGTTTATTGTCCTTTATTCAAAAAAACCTTTATTTGGCATAACTTCGTATAACAACTCAAAAAAAAACTCAAAACTTATTAGTGTCCTTTATTATAATTGTTCTGTTGAGCAAATGATTAAATAAATAAAAATTATTGTATGCAAAGTACAAAAGGTTGAAATAATCTACAAAAATATGTAATTTAATATTCATTAGTGCAATTACAATAGAAATCGAGTTAAAAATATGACAGATATCAATTATTTATGATATTATTTAATAGAAAAATATTGATTGCACTAAATAAAGAAAATAATGTTTTGTTGTTTTTAAAAATGCGAGTAAGTTTGAAAGCTAGTGGTAAAATAATTATTCTTATATTAAGTGCGCGAAATAAGTGTTTTTGTTGGGCATGATAATGTCAATACAAATGTTTAAAAAAACTCAAATTTCGTACACGTAATACAAACAATATTTTTTTTACAACTGTTAAAATAATAATATTGAAAATTTGGGTATATTTTTCACAGTCAAATAATGTTATTTTCAGTAAAAATACACACGCATAACATTTTTTCATAAATGATTTATTCTTTATTTTTCACGTTTAAAAAAATGATTGCTGTGGCGATTTGGTAATTTTTTACTTTTTAAAAAATGACAAACTTCGCATTCTGATAACGATGCGTCCGTTTTCTGACGATTGTAGATAAAAAAAAAATTGGCTTATTTCACCTTAAAATTATTATTTATAAGTTATTTTCAGTGAAAAATACACGTTACTTTCTATAAATAACATTTTTCATAAGTTATTTTTTTGTATTTTTCACGTTTGAAATTTGGTGATTTTTTTGGAATTTTTTTATTATTGAACCCTTTTTTAACGGTTGTAGAAATTATTTTTTGCATATTTCACCTTAAAATTGTTATTTCTAAGATGTTTAAAAGTGTTGTAAATATATTCGAAGGATGGAGTGATGTAAATACGCTGTTTAGCTTCTTATTGTATTGTTGATTAGTTAAATGAATTAATAGTGGAGGACGTTGTGTACGTATACGAGACTTTAGTTTTTAAGACGATGAAAACAGTGCCTAAATTAATCCTAATGTATATATAACGAAATCGAATTGTATATAATAGTAATGAAAAAAATAACTAATTCTAAGCATAAGGTCATCCATGTGTTCTGTTGTATACTGAATTATTATTAAAGTTTTTCAATAAACTTTGTGGTGGTTGTATTTCATTCATTTATTTTTTTGCTACATTTAAACCTATTATTTTACAAAATCGCAGGTTATGTACGAAATCATCTTCATCCAAATTTTTTTAAGGCTGTTCGAAGTAGTTCACGAACGTAAACCAGAACATTAAATAAATTCAATAAAACGAAATGTATTTAATGCTTTCTGCAACAAGTAAGGTTGTTTCTGATTTATTCAGAACATTCATATTAAAAAAATCTATTATTTATTATCTTTTCGTATTAATCAATCCTTATTTGTGACATATTTTCAGAAATATCCCAGGTGGAATTCATCATCTTTGTAGGTAAGTTTTGGTGAGTATAGATTTCTGCAATATTTTTTAGCATAATTTCCAAATGTGGATAAGCCAAAGATGTACTATGTTTATAAATAATAATAATTTTTAAAGTATTTTTAGAAAGACAAGAAAAGGGACTTTAAATTTGTATTCAAATATACTGGGTGTTCTGTTAAAAAAAAATTCTTTACATTTAGTGAACGTCTTCTTACTTCATAAAAATAGCATTCAAATACTTAAAAAAAAAACCTAATCATCTAGAAATGTAACATTTGTATTGCTAAAAAATGCTGTGATAATTTTAAAATAACAACTTATTTTTCTATGGCTGTTCAAATATTGTTTGTTTTTGCCCTAAAACCCATATTAAGTCAGAAACGGTTAAATTTAGCCCAATAAAAGTACCGACGAGAAGTTAGCCATAAAATTCCAGCCATAGATTTCCCGGCGCATCCACCAGTTCAGTGCGATTTTTAATTTTTATTTGTGTAGTGCTTTTCTGTGGGTGTATTTATCAACTACAAACTGTCAAAAGGCCATGAAAATTAAAACGAAAAAACAAACATTATCTAACAGCTCATTAATTCACGGGTGGCGTTTAAAAAAATCGCAACTCAAAAAGGGCATTGCAAAAAGAAAATATTTTCGCAATGCCTTATTTTTTATAAAATTATTCGAGAAAAAAATTTATTAATTTTTTTTCAATTTTTGGTTTATAATTATGAAACGATAATAGTTACAGCAAATTTGTGTGAATACTAATTGTAGAGAATACAAAAATGAACTTTTAAAGAATAACTTTTTTTCGAAATCTCGTTAGTTTTTGAGTAAACCGAGTTTTTGAAATTGAAGTATAATTTTTCCATCTTTCATAATTTTGACGTTTTAAACGCCAGTTTCATCCGAGTCTACGCAACGCTCGATGTACATTTAAAATATGATTTCAATAAACCATGAAAACGTAAATATGAATGGCTATGATATCATCAAGTCGGAGAAAGTAACATGATGGCCTCATCACCATTTTTTCTCTACATAACAGTCTCTCTGTGCGCGCTGTATCTCAAAAACTGATACAGAAATTACTTTATATTTACCTTAACAGTTTTTTGTTCTTTTAGCCTTTTTAGGGTTTCAGGACAATGTTTTCAGAACTTTTTAAGAACTTTTTTTACTTTGAGGATTGTTTTCCAGGACTTTTTAAGAAATTTTTTTCAAGATTTATTTTTAGGACTTTTTCTTTCAGGACCTTTATTTTCAGGATTTATTTTCAAAAGTTTTAAATATACCATTAAACGCAATGCTTTCAATTAGTTATATGCTATATATTACTTTGTTCATATCACTAATATAAATTGTATTACTTTTATATTCACGCACATATTATATACATACTTTTACATGATTTAATAACCTTAGATTAATAGCGGTAGAATTTTGTAGTTTTTCTTTTTTTCACACTTACAAATCGTATGTAAAAAGGGGTTTCCCCTATATATATTTTAAATAAATAAATAAATAAATAAAATTTTATTAACAGGAATTTTTTCTTTAGGCGTTTTCGGGACTTTCTTAAGAACACTTTGTTCAGGATTAATTTTTGGGTTTTTTTTTTCAGAAGAAAAAATTTTCAAAATTTTCTTCATGGCATTTTTTAGAATTTCTGTTTTCATGACCTTTTTTAGGCCTTTTTAAGGACTTTTCAGATATTTTTATCATTTTTTTTTTTCAAGATTATTTCAGTATTTTTGTTAAGGATTTATTTTAGGCCTTTTGCAGGACTTTTTTCAAGACTTTGTGATTTCTTTTTAGAACAATTTCTTCAGACTTTTTTAAAGACCATTTTAAGGACTTTTTACAATGCTTTTTTTCAGAATTTTATTTGTTTATTTTGTTATTTTCGGGGCAATTTTTTAAGACTGTTTTTACAGGACAATTTTTTGAGATATTTCATCAGGACTCTTTGTCTGAGCTTTCTTCAGGACTTTTTAGGACTCTTTTTCGGGGAATTTATTTCTGGGACTATTTTTCAGGACTTTTTTCACGGCTTTTGCCAATACTTTTTCTCACGACTTTATTTCCAGCACGGTTCCTCCAGGACAATTTTCACGGGACTTTTTGGAACAAGAGGTTCCCCTAATCTTGAGGAAAGACTTCTTTTCAGGATTCTTTTCAAAATTTTCTCGATTGCTTTTTTCAGAATTATTTTTTCGGGAATTTTTTTTCCTTCGTTACAGGACTTTTTTCAGTACTGTATTTCAGGACATTTTTGAAAGTAATAATTTTTTTCAGGACAATTTCTTTAGAACTTTACAGGTTTTTTTTTAGAAATGTTTTTTTAGGATTCTCTTACCGTGTTATTTTCATAACTTTAGACTGTTATTACACGACATTTTTTCAGGATATTTTATCAGGACTCTCTTTCGGAGCTTTTTTCAAGACTTATTTTAGGACTTTCCTTCGGGGCTTTTTTGGGATTATTTTTCGGACTTCTTTCGGGATTTTTTAAGGACATTTATTTCTGGTGTTTTATATGAAGACTTAATTTTTCAGGATTTTCGTTGGATTACTTTTTTCAGGACTTTTTTCACAACTTTTTAATAAGACTCTTTTTCAAGACTTTATTTCCAAAACTATATCTCCAGGACTTTTTCTCAGGACCTTTTTGTGTCTTTTTTCGGGACTTTCTTTTAGGACTTTATTTCAGATCTTTTTGAAGAACCTGTATTTCAAGACATTTTTTTATCAGGACTCTTTTTTCAGGACTTTTTTCAAGACTTGTTCAGGACCTTTATTAGGTTTTTGATGACTTTTTAATTAGTACTATTTTTAGAAATCATTTTCCAGACTTTCTTGTACAGAATTTTTATTAGATTTTTTAGGACTTTTTATTCAGAACTATTTTTAGAAATCTTTTCAAGGACTTTTTTTAGCATTTCTTTTTTTTTAGTTTTTTAGTAAACTTACGGTAAAAATTTAAAAAATAATTTATCATTTTTACCTTTCATAATTTTGACGTTTCAAACGTCATTACCATTCGATCATGGGAAACTTTCGATTGAAAATATGATTTAAATTAAAAATAATGAATGAATCTATAAATATAAATAACCATTATGCCATAAAATAATCGGAGAAAGTAACATGATGGCCACATCACCATTTTCTAAAACATAAGTTTGTGTTTGCTGTCCGTTGTGGGAAAATAGTTTTATGTAGCGACCAGCGATATTTGGCATAATTTTAGCGAATTGTTAAAATATGTAAGTGAAGTTCTTGTGTTTTTACACAATAAAGGAAGAAATATATAATGACCAACTGACGTTATCGAATAATGGCTTTATCTCCACACCAAATGCTCAATTTTCACGAATGAAATTATTATTTACGCAATTTAGGTAATTTATTTTCTACACCGATGTAAACACATTTATTCCAAATGAAATTAACGAATTGAGTGCATAGATAAACTGAAACAGGATTTACAAAAAAAAAATCTTCTATGTAGCTTTGCATACCCATCTATAATACGGGTGTGAAGTTAGCAATAGATTTCAGCAATAGATTTTAAAATTCATTTTTTGCCATAAAAATGTACAATTTCCAAAAACCTTCTATAATCAGGGTGGGGTTGTTACTAAAGAATACACATGAACCTCCCCCACCCCAAAATTTCAACCCCCTACAATTTTTCACACTTTTGGAGAGTGTGTCGGATTGTTTATTTTTTTCAAAGTGATCAAAGGGCCGGAACGTTCTTTTTATTTCTCCATTTGTTAGGCATGTATGTCTAGGTTGTTTATAAATTTTTAACTTTTTATGGCGGTCACCGAACTTTGAAAAAAACTTCAGTTAATGTGACGGCGCATACATTTTCGGAGAGTGTGTCGGATTGTTTATTTTTTTTTCAAAGTGATCAAGGGGCCGGAACGTTCTTTTTATTTCTCCATTTGTTAGGCATGTATGTCTAGATTGATTATAATTTTTTAACTTTTTTATGACGGTCACCGAACTTTGAGAAAAACTTCAGTTAATGTGACGGCGCATACATTTTCGGAGAGTATGTCGGATTGTTTATTTTTTTCAAAGTGATCAAGGGGCCGGCACGTTTCTTTTATTTCTCCATTTGTTAGGCCTCGATGTCTAGATTGTTTATAAATTTTTAACTTTTTTATAACGGTCACCGAACTTTGAAAAAAACTTCAGTTAATGTGACGGCGCATAAATTTTCGAAGAATGTGTCGGATTGTTTATTTTTTTTCAAAGTGATCAAAGGGCCGGCACCTTTTTTTTATTTCTCCATTTGTTAGGCCTATATGTCTACATTGTTTATAAATTTTTAATTATTTTATGACGGTCATCGAACTTGGAAAAAAACTTCAGTTAATGTGACGGCGCATGCATTTTCGGAGAGTGTGTCGGATTGTTTTTTTTTTTTTTCAAAGTGATCAAATGGCACGTTCTTTTTATTTCTCCATTTGTTAGGCATGTATGTCTAGATTGTTTATAAATTTTTAACTTTTTTATAATGGTCACCGAACTTTGAAAAAAACTTCAGTTAATGTGACGGCGCATACATTTTCGGGGAGTATGTCGGATTGTTCATTTTTTTCAAAGTGATCAAGGGGCCGGCACGTTTCTTTTATTTCTCCATTTGTTAGGCCTCTATGTCTAGATTGTTTATAAATTTTTAACTTTTTTATAACGGTCACCGAACTTTGAAAAAAACTTCAGTTAATGTGACGGCGCATAAATTTTCGAAGAATGTGTCGGATTGTTTATTTTTTTCAAAGTGATCAAACGGCCGGCACCTTTTTTTTTATTTCTCCATTTGTTAGGCCTATATGTCTACATTGTTTATAAATTTTTAATTATTTTATGACGGTCATCGAACTTGGAAAAAAACTTTAGTTAATGTGACGGCGCATGCATTTTCGGATTGTTTATTTTTTTTTTCAAAGTGATCAAGGGGTCGGCACGTTCTTTTTATTTCTCCATTTGTTAGGCATGTATGTCTAGATTGTTTATAAATTTTTAACTTTTTTATAATGGTCACCGAACTTTGAAAAAAACTTCAGTTAATGTGACGGCGCATACATTTTCGGAGAGTGTGTCGGATTGTTTTTTTTTTTTTAAGTGGTCAAGGTGTCGACACGTTCTTTTTATTTCTCCTGTTGTTAGGCCTATATATCTAGATTGTTTTTGAATTTTTTACTTTTTCGAGACGGACATCGAACATCGCAAAAAACGTTAGTAAGTGTGCTCGCGCACCTCTTCACGGTGCATGGGGCGGACAAGTTTTTAATTTTTTTTTAAGTGATCTAGGGGCCGGAACGTTTTTTTATTTTTTGTATTAGTACGTCTAAGTATGTAGAATAATTACATGTTTTCAGCATTTTCTTATCGGTCATCGAAGTTAGCGAAAAAGGAGATTTTTTTTTATAAAGTGTGAAAAATTGTAGGGGGTTGAAATTTCGGGGTGGAGGAGGTTGATGTGTATTCTTTAGTATACACATGAACCCCACCCTTCTTATAGAAAGTTTTTGGAAAATGTACATTTTTATGGCAAGAAATGAATTTTAAAATCTATTGCTAACTTCACACCCGTATCTATAGCGCTTTCATTATTTATTGGACTGTGCTTAAAAATAATATTTATCAGCAGCTTTTAATGATAATTAAACACTAAATAATTATTCTCTATTTATGAACTGATTGATGAGGCACTGAGTTGAAAATCCACACCAAGGAAATATTTCTAATACTGAAAAAGCCAAATTCAAATTTCTATATTTACGAATAGAAAATACTAAACATAAATCGTTTAATTATTAATATTCTATATTTACGTTTTGAATATATCCATTTATATTTAAATAAATTAGAGGCAACCTCACTTGTTGCGGAAGCATTAAATAAATTTAATAAAACGAAATACAGCCCGAATATCGCACAATATTTAATTTTGATATATATTACTCCTAATATTTATTTTGGCGATGTGTTGCGCGTTTTTGCGCGCTTTCCGTACGTTTCATGTTTGCGGATAATTCGTTTCGGATATAAAGGGGGCGCGAAGGGTAGCGTAACGGGCGAGTGGACCGGGGGGTGATTTAACGTGTCCAGGTTACTAAAATGATTTATTTATTTCCCGTGTGGTTACTTGCTCTGGCTGGTCTGCATGGCTATTTATAACACTGAACTCGAGCCTCCCCCCGATTGATTTTTACTTCGGGGTGTATTTCATATATCAAACACGAACTGTATACAAACCACGATGCAGTATTGAAGATCAAAATATAGAACTAGTGCTTGTGAAACTAAAACAAAGTTTTTTTCTAAATTTCTTAAAGCTGTTTTACACTACACAATTTATTGAACAAGAAATTAGTTCATTCCTTGTGCAATTTAAATTGTTGAATTGTCTCAAAAATTAAGCAATTTTAGAATCCGACTCAATTTTTGGGAGAATTCACTGTATGAAACTAAACAATAAAAATTGCACAAGAAATTAACGCATTTCTTCTTCAATAAATTGTGTGTTATAGCCTATTCGGTGGAATCTGGCGGCCGAGGTCGTAAAACGGTCGGTCCACACCCTCGAAGAAAAGGTATTGGTGGTTCGTTTAATTGCATCCCATACATTTATTACTGTCCTTCGCTCCTATTGGTATACGCACTTTTACACCGGTACTTCTCAACAAAGATTGGTTTGTGATAAAAAAAAAATACGTCCCCTACTTACCGAGATCCGACCCTCTTTTACGGCCACAGCCGCCAGATTCCGGAGAACGGGCTATATAAAACAGCTTTTATATAAATTGTTGATAAATATAATGATTATAATCATAATGACCATAATTCACCAATGATCTCCATAAAACGGCTCTACAATTCTATCCATTATTCCGTTGATATTTTTGGAAATAGTTTAAGTGAATTTTCTGCATTATTACAAAAATTACTGTAACTTTTGTGTTTCTTCTTCTTCATAAAAAAAAGATTATTATATTGTCACGTATTATATTTATGTTATAATTTAGCCTTATTTTGTATTTTCCCTGTAACTAGGTTTCTAATCTGTTGGGAAATAAATGATTATTATTATTGTCCATATTTCAAACATCAAAATATGAAACAATATAAAAATACACAAAAATTCATCTTTTACCTTTCGTTTATATTTCAATCGTTAATAAATAGAATTAAATTATCTATCAAAATTAAACTACTTTCTTAGTTATTAATGCTCTAATATAAAAAAAAACCGTGTTTAATCCTTCGTAACGTTTTTTTTTTTAATTCTTTATTTTAACCGTTAATAAATGGAATTAAATTAGTTGTTTCAATAAGTTATTTGTTTATAGTCTTAGTAAGACTTAATTTTGCTTGCAGAGTTACGAACAGGTTGAATATTCATATATTCAGGCTACATTTCTTTTTATTGAATTTATTTTTTTAACTTAATTTAAATCACTTTTTAAGTTAATAATTTTTTGATGTATCAAGAAGTAAGCTTATTCAGTGCAAACCATTTATTTTATTTTGTAAGTCCAATAGACCGGGATCAAAAGCGTTTTGAAATGTCTCGGAGATTGATCGGCAACAAAGAGTATTGTTAAAAACTCATGTCTCGCGTACAGGGATGAACTCAAAAGAAAGTAGCTGAGCTGTTATGAATCGGGATTCGTTGTAAACATTTTACGATACACGCTGATCCTTCATCCCCAAAATCCAGGGAGTATACAGCATTAGCGCCGATCTCTGCAGAACGTGTATTTCTGCATTTGATAATTCGCCACGGGGGTTGGGGGTGAGGTAAAGAGGTGGGATTGGGACTGAAAGTTGAGGAGATGATGTAGACTACGCGCGATATTTTTACATTCTCCGTTACAGAGTACGGGAATGTATTGTGATCGTGAATATTTTTTTAACGGAAATATCCGTTTTGAGGTCCCCAGAGGCGATTTCAACGATTTCTGGTGGAAAAAAATGTGTTTGAATGTGTATGCGTGTGTTTCTGAAACTTTTAACTAACAAAATTTTGTCAAGTAAGTCGCTCGCACAAAATTTGTCAAATTGCACCAAATATTATTAATGCAATGAAAAACATGTAGATAGAAATCCATTGACACAATGAATTTTATGAATGCAAAATTTTAGATGCTACAAAATTTTCTGGGTACTATACAGGCTGTTGAATTGTAAACCGGGCCAAAGGGATTTACATGTAAAATTTTAAACCGTAAATATTTGACAGCATCGGTCTTCTTACATTATTTTTAACGTTTTTTTAAGCTGAATGATTTGGTACCTTACTCAATGATTTTATTTTATTTTTTTATTATTTTTATTTTTGGCTTTGGTAATTAAACCATTAGCCAACTCAATGATTTCTGCAAAGTATTTGCCGAGATATTTGCAAAAAAATTACTATTATTTTGAATTAAAAATAAAAGTTTGCTATGAAATCATAATGTCGGGTATAAATATAGTCGAAATGTACTTATTGCGCGTTTTTCAAAGTCCGATTAATAAAAATATGACAAATTTAGTGTTATTTTAAAACGAGTTACAAAATTTTCTCTTGATTTTAATCACGATTTTGATTTTTGAAGTTGCACTACTGCCGAACGCGTTTCCGTTTTTGTTTATTTTAGCATCAAAATGTAAAGAATTTAGTGCAAAATTAAAAACTGGCCAAAAAACATTTTTGAAAAATGTTAAAATTGTCCAAAGATTTAAAGTTGCGATTTTAATTTATGAAATTGCACAAGCCGCCAAACTCTTTGTCCGATTTTGGTGATTGGTCCTTTAACACGTGGGATGAATTTTTTGCACATAATTTTATCTAAATTATTGCTTTTGCTCCTTTACTTATTTACTTTTACTAGAATTTTGTGAAATATATTATTTGTTTTACCTGTGTAAACATATGTATTAACACCAATAAACTATTATTGCCATTATTATTACTATAAAATATGAAAAATTTAGTGCAATCTACAATATAAAAATTAAAAACCTAGGAAAACCTATATTAACATAATGTTTCACCAAGTGATCAATGAGAAACAAGTATATGCAATCCACAATTTGATTAAACTTCGTTTTTTATGTATCGAAATCGCACGTTTTTGTCCGAAATTGGAAAATCGCAATATTGTTTTATAAATTGCACAACCGCCGAACGATTGGTTCGATTTTAATGATTCAAACGTAAAAAAATGGTGATTATGGCCATCATGTTACTTTCTCCGACGTGATGGTATCATAGCCATTTATATTTACGTTTTCATGGTTTATTTAATTAAAATCATATTTTAAATGTACATCGAGCGTTGTGTAAACTCGGATGAAACTGACGTTTAAAACGTCAAAATTATGAAAGATGGGAAAATTATACTTCAAATTCAAAAACTCAGTTTACTCAAAAACTAAAGGGATTTCGAAAAAAACTTATTCTTTATAAGTTGTTCATTTAGCATTCTCTACAATTATTATTAGCACAAATTTGCTGTAACTATTATCGTTTTATAATTATAAACCGAAAATTAAAAAAATAATAATAATTTTTTTTCTCGAATAACAATGATTTTATGCAAAATGTTTTCAAACAAAATAAGCACATTTCGTTGTTGTCTTTAAAATTTGTTAAAATGTTTTTGTGATATTTTTTATATTTAAGAAAATAGTGGCAAAAAACAAAAAACGGTTAAGGTAAACACCCACTTCCGGCGTACGAAATTTTACCAAAAGCTTTTCGGTTCTTCGGATTATCAAATAAGACGTATGTTCAAAGTTTCATATCAATTGCTCTATTGGTTTTTGAGATACAGCGCGCACAGACACACACACACACACACACACACACACACACACACAGAAACAATTTTTTTTTCAGAAATTGTTGAAATGGTATCTAGGGACCCCAAAACGGATATTTCCGTAAAAAAAATTTTGAAAAAAAAATCACGATCACAATACTTTCTCGTACTTCGTAACAGAGAAAGTAAAAATGGCAAATATAACGTTATTTTAAAACGGCAAACCAAATGTTGTGAAATTAACTCAAAATGCAAAAATTGTACTTTTTAAAAGATTTAAAAATCATTTTGATTTTTGAAATTGAACAACTGCCGTGCGCGTTTCCGATTTTTATGATTATACCGTACACAATTTATATCAATTTTAAAAGTGGTCAAAAATTTATTTTAGTGCAAACTCGAAACGTCCATATTGCACAAGTTCTAAAATTTAAAACTGCGATTTTGATTATTGTAACGTCAAAATGTGACAACTTTAGGGCAGTTTAAAATCGGGTTTAATTTGTTTTCATGAAATCGACGCAAAATGCCAAAATCGCAAGAAATTAGAAATCTACACTGACGAACGTGTTGTTAGATTTTAATGACTCAAATATCAAAATATGGTAAATTCAGTGTTATTTTAAAACGGGTTACGAAATTTGCTAGTGAAATTAACACAAAATACAAAAATTGCACATTTTTAAAGTGCGCGATTTTGATTTTTCTGCCGAACGCGTTTCTGACCTTTATTATTCTCTGATCACAAAATATTTTTGTGAAATAATATTCGAAGCCAGAATATTTAAAATTACGATTTTAATTTTTGAAATTAAACAAATTTTAAACGCGGTGTCCGATTTTGATGATTTTAACGTTAAAATATTCCTAGCCGTGTGTGACTGTATGACTCAAGCCTATGTAAAAAAAACTTGTGGAAAATTCAGTTTAATTCACAAACAGCATAATAATAGTAGTATATTGTACAACGAGCATATAATGACGGTTATTAATCACGAGAACGATGTTTGCGGAACGAGCCGTAGGCGAGTGGAGCAATTCGTCCGAGTGATTAATAGCCATTATATGGGAGTTGTACACTATACTTTGTTCACGAAAATGAAAATTATAATCAAAATTAAATTTAAAATTACAATTACAATAAAAATTAAAATTAAAATTAAAATTAAAGTAGTAATTATAATTACAGTTGAAAAAAATTAAAAATCAAAGTTAAAATCAGTATTAAACAGGGTAAACAAAATATTATCATAAATCGCGTTCTGTGAATCAAAGCGCGAATTAGCGTGTTTAATAACCTTATTAAACACGCAAATGCGTTTGCGTGTTTAATATGGTTGCGTGTTTAATGAAATGAGTGTTAAATGTACTCCATTAATGCTGTCCATAGAATTAAATAATGCGCACATTATAATATTTTCGTGAACAAATATTTTTATCAAATTAACGCAAAACGTTTTCAAATTCCAAAGATATAAAATTTAATTTTTTGAAATAAAAACATGACAAATAGAAAGTAATTTTTAAACGGAGAACCAACTGTTTTCGTGAAATTAACACAAAATGCAAAAATTGCACTTTTTTTAAAGATTTTACAATCGTGATTTCGACTTTAGAAGTTGCACAACTGCCGTACGCATTTTCCATTTTTATGATTACGTGAAAATGTACAGAATTTAGACCAATTTAAAAATTAGCCAAGCATTTTTTTAGTGAAATCACCGCGAAACGTCTATATTGCATGTTTTCAAAGTCCAAAAATTGAAAATTGCGATTCCGATTTTTGAAATTACACAACCGCCAAACGTTAGATCTTAATGATTCAAACGTTAAAATATGTCAAATATTTAGTGTTGTTTTAGAACGGGTTAGGAAATTTTCTCGTGAAATTAACTTAAAATGCAAAAATCGCATTTTTTAAGGATCGAAATTTTTGAAATCTTGACAAATACAATGTAATTTTAAAACGAAAAACCAGCTGTTCTCGTGAAATTAATGCAAAATGCAAAAATTGCACTTTTTTAAAGATTCTACAATTGTGATTTTGACTTTAGAAGTTGCACAATTGCCGAGTGAGTTTTAGATTTTTATGATTACAACGTCAAAATGTACAGAATTTAGAGCAATTTAAAAATTAGTCAAACATTTTTTTTAGTGAAATCAATCCGACGAGGTTTATGTTGCATGTTTTCAAATTCCAAAAATTGAAAATTGCGATTCCGATTTTTGAAATTACACAACCGCCAAACGTTAGATCTTAATGATTCAAACGTCAAAATATGTCAAATATTTAGTGCTGTTTTAGAACGGGTTAGGAAATTTTCTCGTGAAATTAACTTAAAACGCAAAAATCGCACTTTTTTTAAGGATCGAAGTTTTTGAAAAACGCATTACAATTATCTAAAATTTTGTAATTTGGGATTTTACCTTAAAATTCTTCTGTTTTTCCGTATTTTATTTTAAGGATGAATATTTAAAATATAAGTTCATACCTCAAAATACCCCTTGACGTGAAGAGTACTTATGTACTTCCTACTGTTAATATTATGTAATGCGCAGTTAATTCATAACATCGTTAGTGGCAGAATGTTCACAGTCTATGCCAAAGAAAAGCAAAAATAGAAACAAAACTAAATTTCCTAAATCGGGGAATGTTTTATGATAGTGATTTGTTTATATTACGAAACACCCCAATATTATAAATATATAAGTGTCCTCGACCTCTGCAGATAAAAATGTATTTAATTGCAACCGAGTTCTAGTTAGAGGAAGTAATCGTTTTATTTCTTTTAATTGTACCGTGTGTATTTATGCATTTTCAGGAAAAGCGCCGGTGCTGAAAACGTCGTCGGAAAACGGGTGAGTAAAATGCAAAATGCCGGAGCGTGCCGCAGACACAATAAAATGTGTTCATATTTTGTGCACTTTAAACAAGGCAGGAAAACAACACCTAGAAACGTCGGGAAATGCAAACGCCTCCTGAAAATGAAAACATTTGCATCAGCGGATAAAGGACACACCAGAAACGGGGACGACTGTTTAACAAACCGACACGGATTTGTGTTAAAAAGTAGTCTTTTATGAAATAAATTACTTGGTATGAATTAAACATTGATTTATCCAGAATGCGTTGGAATCATTTTAAAGACGCGAACCTGGAAAAGTCATCAGGAAGGAAATAGCGATGGAACATCTGCAGATTCAACTTTACTTGAATAAATTGAGGAGATGTTTTGATTCGTGAAAACGAACTATTTAAAACGCTCAGAGGCGGACGTAGAGTTCTCGTGAAGAGAGGGAGCGAAAGTTAATTATCATTAAAGTTGTGAAATTTTATTTTAACTGAAATATCCTAAATTGCAAAAAAATGTGTTGCCTAAATAACCAATATAAGTAAATAAATGTATTTCATAAACTCTTTGATTTTTGAAAAAAAATCCAAAATAGAAAATGTTGACGAATGGCAGTGGCGGCTCGTGGAATATCTTGATGGTAGAGCCACTTCTTCAATACACCCCCTCACTTTTTGAAAAAACAAAGAACGATTTATCTTCCTAGACCAAAGTAAGAATTAATTAAAAATTCTTGCTTAGCTTAAAACTACAGGTAGTACCATGGCTTCTTGGCTCTATATAACGAGCCGCCCCTGACTCCGATTATTTTCTATTTGAAACACATTGTATAAACTAATCGATAATAAAGCTTCTGCATTGCTTACAATTGACTTTCCATTTTTTGTTTGTTTTTTAGACGATAATTCTTGAATGGATGACTAGATTTCGAAAAAGAATCAGGTTTGGTGTGGAAAAGATACAGAAATTAAATTCACTCTTCGGATATTTTTCAATTGTTTGTTTTTCCGGATAACCCTTGAACCAGCGGCGGCTCGTGGATGTTCGGCGAGGAGGCCACGGAAGAAAATTTTAGGAATAGCAGAGGAATATTTTCTTCCTCTATAAGAGTAAGTAGTGCAGCACGAGCCTCCTCTACGGAGATCCACGAGCCGCCGCTGCCTTGAACGAATGATGAATGAATTCTAGTATTGTACTTAGCAAATAAGTTTAGATCAGATAAAAAAAAACTAGATTATACATTTCATTGTTTGATGCAAAAAAATCCAAAATTCTTGCAAATATTTGAAAATTATTCTCTAACATAAATCCCGCAGACTATATTTTCCAAATAAATAACAAAGTAAATTAATTTTATCTAAAAATAAACCCCATTTTTAATTGAAAACCCACCACGAATATAAAAAATATAAAATGAAATAAATTACCTAAAATGAATACAAAACCCTTGAAAATACAGGTCAAAAAATTCAAAAATGTAGGTGGCAAAATGTAAAGGACAAAAATTAAAAACTTTGACCACAAAAAAAAAAATCCGCAGAAAAATCACAAATTTTCCGGTAAGAATAAATAATTCAGGTTAAAAAATGTAAAGTGTAGGACAAAAAATCAAAAATTTTGACCAAAACGTCGGGCCTGAAAATCGAAAATGCGGAAATATCGAAAATTTTAACAAACCAATAAAAAACGTAGGCCAAAATAAAGAATTATTAATCTATATCAACCCACCACGAATATAAAAAATATAAAATTAAATAAATAACCTGAAATGAATACAAAACCCTTGAAAATACAGGTCACAAAATTCAAAAATGTAGGTGGCAAAATGTAAAGGACAAAAATTAAAAACTTTGACCACAAAAAAAAATCCGCAGAAAAATCACAAATTTTCCGGTAAGAATAAATAATTCAGGTTAAAAAATGTAAAGTGTAGGACAAAAAATCAAAAATTTTGACCAAAACGTCGGGCCTGAAAATTGAAAATGCGGAAATATCGAAAATTTTAACAAACCAATAAAAAACGTGGGCCAAAATAAAGAATTATTGATCTATATGCCAGTTTTTTTTTCCGGTATTTTCTTTTGTTTGTTGAAATTTTCGATTTTTTGGTCTGCATTTTTTATGTTTATTTTTATTTTGTCTAAATTTACGACAAAAGGTCAAAAACTCAGGTCTAAAAATAAAAAATGCAGACCGAGAAATCCAAAATTTCAACAAACGGATCGAATATTTTGGCCAAAAAATAAAAAAAAATGGAACAAATATGGGCAAAATTTTGTAAAAAAACCTGATTTAAAAATAAAAATGCAGACCTTTGGTCTGAAAATCTGAAAATTGAAAATACAAGCAAAAGCAAAATAATTTGCCACTTTCAACCCCAAAAATACCTCTTTTTACCTTAAAATAAGTTTCGACGAGAAATTCGAAAATGACAGCAAAAAAAAAATCAAAAATTTAGGTTAAGAAAATCTAAAATATGGGACAAAAAAATAAAAAAAATGAAGACCAAAAATCTAAAATTCGTACCTAAAAATCAAAGTGGTGGACTAAAAAATATTTTTTCTTTTCAATCGAAAGTTGAAATAAGAATAATAAATAAACGTTTATTAACTGGTAACCCCTTTTTTTTACAATATATACATTCATTACAGGAATGAGATTTAAATTATAATAATTGATAAATTAATAACTTAAATTATAATGTAAATGTGTAGACACATATAAATTAAAATTAAATTAGTAGAGAAAAACGGAACAATTAAATGAAATAAAGAAAATTTCGGCCAAAAGACCAAAAATTGGAACCAAAATAATCGAAAATACAAAATATAGGCCAAAAAGTAAAAATCTACAATAGGGCCTAAAAAGGTGAAAATTTAACAAAACATCGGAAACGGACGTAAAGATAAAAATTTCAAACAAAAAATCGAAAACTCCCACAAATCAATCGAATATTTTGGTCAAAATAAAGAAAAATAAAAAAAATAGAACAAAAAAATCGAAAATACAGAAATCTAAAATATGAGACATTGCAAAAAACGCGACAAAAAAAACGAAAATTTAGGTAGAAGCAAAATTATTGTCCACTTTCAGCCGCAACAAATAAAGAGTTCGAAAATAATAGCCAAAAAATTTAAAAAAATCACGAAATTAAATCAATAATCCACGTTAAAAAATCTAAAATTCAGGATACAAAAAATAGACTAATAATCTAAAATTCTGACAAATAAAAAACAATAGGCTGAGAGACCGCGGGTCGGTAACCGTTTAGCAGAAATAGTTTTGTAAATTTTAAATGTATTATATTTGTTTAAAATTGTACTGTCTGCAAATAAAGATATTGCATATATAAAAAACAATAATTTTAGAACAGAAGATAAAAAAATATAAATCTTCAATATTGTCCAAAAAGTTTGGGACAAAAAATCAAAAACTCGGGCCAATAAATGCAGACTAAACGAAAATTTTAACAATAAAATCGAAGTTGGGTCAAAATAAAGAAACATTTAGGTCAAAAGAAAAAATAAAAATCTGTAATGTTAGTCAGAAAGTCGAAAATTTAGACAGTACATCGAAAACTCGGGCCTAAAGATAATAAATGCAGACTAAAAAATCGAAAATTTCAACAAACAAAACTCGAAAATACCGGAAAAAAATCTCGCATATAAATCAATAATTCAGGTTATAGATATTTTAACCAAAATCAATTCAAAAATTTGGAACTAGAATTAAAAATTCGGCCCAATGCGGGCCAAAACATAAAAAAATTAATAATTAATTCGAAAATTTTAGTCAAAATAAAGAAGAGTTAGGGCAAAAGATAAAAAAATTGAAAATACTGGTCAAAAATCTAGAAATTATAAATAAGGCAGGAAAAATAAAAAATGCGGTCCAAAACGTCGAAGATTTTAACAATTGAATGGAAAATTTAGGTCAAAAATTTAGATTAAAAAAATCGAAAATACATGCTTAATAATAAAAAATGCAGAATATTTTAGTAAGAAAATTGTAAATTAGTCTGACAAATTACTATTGCTCAAAATAATTTTCCATTTTTTTAAATTGCAAAATATTTTTGAGCTTGAAACTACAGGTAGTGCCACGGAGCGCTCTACATAACGAGCCGCCTCTGACGAATGGTAATAGTTACATCACATTTATATAAAAATGCGACGAAGTATAAAATGATGTATAAAACGGAGATATTGATAAATTTTAGCTATTACCATAGTATATAAAATCTGCGTTTTTACAAAATTGATTTTTTAATGAATAATTTGTTATTAAAATTAAAAAGTTTTTTTTTAAATAAAAGATTTGTATAATTAAATAGAGTACTATAAGTGTAATTTGAACTGTTTCAATTGCTCTTAAGGCTTCACCAAACTAATCGTTTTTATGTTTTTGGAACTACAAAAAAATTTAAATTTGAAATATTTAGAAATAAACGCGATGGGGTGTTCAATTTTCAATGGCAATGTATATAGGACGGTTTCATTGCCGGTTAAGTTTTTTATTGCATTACAAAAACCGCACAATTTGAAAGGCCTTTTCTGCCCTTCTTCTTCTTCTTAATTTCTTTCTTGGTCACTGCAATTAGGCCACTTTGGTCAGTCCCAGTTTTTGAAAGGCCCTTTATAACAGAAGTAAAATTGTTGGAATAGATGGCTGTCAATTAATTAGCCATTGAGCACGTCAGTCTATTTCTGTATAAATCGCATCTCAAGTGTAAGCGCAATATAATTCTAGTTGAATTCCCTTTCAATATCCCCAGATACAATTTGTGCAATAAATCAGTTGCACATCACACGCGAATCAATTGCACACGGAATGTGCATCGGTTGGGAAAAGAAGGAGCGTTCGAGTGTCGAAGATTGATTATGAATAAGTGTCGAGAATTGAGGCGTCTTACACAAAAAGGATCTCCTTGTTCTCCCTTTTCCTCCTTTCCGCGCCGAAGGCATAAATAGAGCTTGGCGGCAATTTATAAATTCTCCGGGGGCGCGCTCACTTCGTCGAATGGAACGGGTAATATATTAAAGGAATAAAGCAATCTACATTTTAATGAATATCCGGTAAACTGTTTATAATACACGGAATTATCCCGCTAGTTGTGCAACGCTCGGCTATTTGCATACGGGCGCTGTTTAATTTGCAGGGCAATTGCTGTATTCCATCAAAAGGAATTGCTTTTCAATTACAAGTTTCTATCAACAGTCGCAATAATTAATACTTTAGCGATTATCAACATTCAAAATTATACTGATCTTATTAGTAATCGAAAATTAAAGACATTACATATTATATCCCGGCGCATCCACCATTTGTACCAATGTATCTACAATTGCTTTAATGTTGATAGGTGGACTTTACATGATGAATGTTTTATTATTAATTCATTACAATTCGAGAAAATACTGTTTAATCTTTAAATTTTGACCAGTGCAACTGTTATCCTTCTTTGCTTGATTTAACTTTTTTTAAATATGAGAGAGAAAAACGCTAATATATACAATTTAAAGTTAAAAGGGTTAGTCTGTCCTGGCTATCGATTTGAGGTCAATATGAATAATCGGACCGAATGTTTATGTGTGTTATTTTATCTTTTTTATTTTGTGGAATATTATATTTACATATCTTAGGTTTTATTGTATTTCGTTGTATTTGAAATGACTTCTGAATATTATAATTTTAATCCACTCTACCAATACTGAATACTGAATTATAAATTTGGGAATTACAACAGCTTAAGTGGAAGAGCAATAAAGTTTATTTATTTCGCCTGTTCTCACAAAAATATAATTTTGATGTAAAACTAATTTATTAAATAAAGACAACTATTATATTATTTATGCACATCAGCATACGTTATACTTACAACAATTGCGGTTCAAAGAAAGTTTATACTATAAGTTCTGTTATATTTACAGCAATTACAGTTAATAACAGGGGCGGCTCGTTATGTAGAGCCAAAGAGCCATGGCACTACCTCTAATTTCGAGGTCGGCAAGAAATTTTTCCGTTCTGGAACTGCATCAGGAACCAAATAATTTCTGGCTCCGCTCATGCGCACGACGACGACGTGCACTTGTCAGTCGTATTTCCGCGCCATCCACGATGAATGAAATTAGTTCATTACCGAATACGCCTTTTTGCTCATGTAGTATAGAGGACACTTGATGATTATTAATTTTAGCACTTGACAATGTCGTTTTCGGCACTTTGCATAGTTGAAAATTGTCATTTTTGAACATTGAGAATTGTCATTTATAGCACTCGAAAATGATAATTTTTGATAGTTAAAAACTAGTTTTTGACAATTGGAAGATATATTTTTCTGCATATGAAAATGATTATTTTGCACAGTTGTAAATGGTAATTTTTGACATTTGAAACTATATTTTTTTTGACACTTGAAAACGGGCATTTTGACAGATGGTAATTGTATTTGTTGGCAGCTGAAAATTGCCATTTTTTGGCAGTTAAAAATTGTCATTTTTGGAACTTGAAAATTGTCGTTTTTGACAGTTGAGAATAGTCATTTTTCAAACTTGAAAATTTTAATTTATGGCACTCGAAAATGATAATTTTTGACAGTTGAAATGATCGTTTTTGACAGTTGGAAAATGTAATTTTTTGCACTTAAAATTGTCAATTTTGGTACTTGAGAATGTCTTTTTCGGCACTTGAAAATGGTCAGTTTGCACAATTGAAAATTGCCTTTTGGACACTTAAAAATGTCCATTTTACACTTTTGGTAATTTTTTGGCAATAAAATTTTTCATTTTTGGCACTTGAAAATTGTCGTTTTTGGCAGTTGAGAATGGTCATTTTTTAAACTTGAAAATTGTCATTTATGACACTCGAAAATGATCATTTTTGACAGTTGAAATGGTCGTTTTTGGCAGTTAGAAAATGTCATTTTTGCATTTGAAAATTGTCAATGTTGGTACTTGAAATGTGTTGTTTGGCACTTGAAAATGGTCAGTTTGTAGTTGTTTTTTAGCACGTAAAAATGTTCATTTTAGACCTTTTTTGACAGTTGAAAATTGCGAAATTTGGCAATTAAAATTTTTCATTTTTGACTCCTGAAAATTGTCGTTTTTCGCAGTTGATAATGGTAATATTTTGAACCATTCGAAAATGATAATTTTTGGTAGTTGGAAAATGTCATTGTCAATTTTGGCACTTGAAAATGTCTTGTTTGGCACTTAAAAAGGAGGTAATGTTACAAAATACAATTCGTCATTTAATTAATTTTCGTGGACGAAGAACGATGTTACAGATTAAATGCGGGCTATTTTTCGTCTTTATTTAATTCTTTTAGTACTTCTGCAACAAGTAAACGTTTTTAATGCTTGATTTTTCTTTCCTCAAAAAGGAGGCGGTGAGATATATTGTGTATGCTAAGTGGCTCTACCATCAAAATTTTCCACGAGCCGCCACTGGTTAATAAAGATCATTATTTGATCTATAAATTTTGATAATAGTATTCATATCCCTTTCAGTACGTTTTAAATATTTATTTATTAAAAGCATTACCGCCACATAATAGACAGCACACCGATTCACAAATATATAATATGACATGTGGTCACTATCTGATGATAAAGAATGCATGAGTATTTTTTTTTAACAAATCATAACATTCGTATTCTATTTGTAATTCGGCGGATTAGTAGGCAGCAGGCACTTTTATGTGGATTGATGGATGTGTTAAAGGGGTGAGAAGAGTATTTGCGGCGAGACATAAAACACGGTTCGGTTTAAGGGGTCGCCATTTTACTGCTAGTAAAATACTCTTTAAAGAGTAATTTAAAGAAATTTACGCCCCGATCCTCAATTACCTCAATGGTATACATTTTAAATGTGCCACGAACAAAGAGAATACAGAGAGCCCTTTAAAATTGACTTCTAGCCAGTAACGATTTATCACCGGTCCACAATTAATTCTGTACAATTTTCGCCTCGCCTTTATCCAGTATTACAATAATGGGACTTCCATTAGGAAACTATTTTTATTAAAATCTAGTTTTTTTATTCATTCTTTACCAAAATTATTTCTGAAAGGTTTTACAGCAGTCTCAATTCATCAATTAATAATTATTTTACTTGCCGTATTATATTAAAATTCTAGAATTAATTTACCAATAAAGCAACAAGAAAAAGAATATAAAATAAATCACTTTGAACTGTAAAATGCAGGATTCTAAAGAATATCGATGAAGTAATTTACAACATAAAATTTAGAGGTATATATTTACTAAAATGTGTAATATTTCATTTTAATTACACAATGAAACAAATGACAATCATCAAAATAAATTATTATTGAAGTATTCATTAACACCTAAAAGTTTTTCCTTTGACTTTCTTTTGTAACTCTATCGGTAGACGATATATTTCGTATTACAGAAACTGCCAAAATTTAGTTTTTTTGCGTTTGTCAAGTGAGCCAAGCATTTTTTTCTAAAAAAACTGCAAATCTTTCCCCATTTAACTGAAACTATATCTCTTACCGTTCTCGAGATCCCCATAGTAATAATAAAAAGAAAACTCACCCTGTATGAGGCGTAGAGAATCAAAACCGGACCGACGATAATATTCCAGCCATGGATTTGATTTATGCAGTCCCTTTCTGCAGTTACAAACTGTCAAAAAGCAATTAAAATTAATTAAAAAAAATATCGAGCAGCTCATTAATATGTGAGTGGCATTTAAAAAAATCGAAACTTTAATAACCCTTAAGTAAATAATCTAAAATTAAATTTAAAAACCTTGTACCAAATACAGACTAAAAAATTAAAAATTCTCGTCAAAATATATAAAATTGTAGCTTACAAAATCTAAACAGAAGTCTAAACTAAAGTTTTGAAAATACTCGGCAAAATATCAAAAATTCGCGCATAAAAATCAGTCATTCAGATTACAAAATCTAAAACTAAAGCAAAAAAAAAACAAAAATTTAAACCAAAAATTTCGGACCAAAAAAATAAAAAATGCAGACCAGAAAATTGAAAATTACAACAAATGAATAAAAATTGAGGCCAAAATAAATAATATTTGGGTCAAAAAATAAAATATTCAGACAAAAAAAATATCAAAAGAAATAATAATAATAATAATAATATAAAGATCTAAAATATTGGCAAATAATAAAAAAAAACAGGACTAACAATAAAAAATTAGTAATGGCCAACATGTTACTTTCTCCTTCTCCGATGTGATGATATAATAGTTATTTATGTTGTGACATAATAGTTATTTATATTGTGATATAATAATTATTTATATTTATATTGCAGAATCGGATGATACTGACGTTTCAAACGTCAAAATTATGACAAATTATACTTCAAATCAAAGAAATATTTCTTTCGATATAATTTTCTGTTTTAAAAATCCTTAAATTTTCGTTCTGAATTTTTTTTTAATTATAAATTTTGGCTTGTCAAAACTCGAATGATAAAGAATTGAAATAAATATAAAAGGCACGGATAAAACTCTACAAAAATGCAATTCTGCTCAAAACATGCTGTTTTCTCAAATAAATTTGGTTTTAAAAATCCCACCGCTTTTCTCGCGAGTTGTGTTTTTTTTTGCTTGGACACGAACACTTGAGCGAAAAAAATAAAACTAACTACAAATCGCCGTGATAAAACTCTACAAAAATTCAATTTAGCTCACAACACATCATGTTTTCAAAATAAATTTAGGTTTTAGAAATTCCACCGATTTTCTTACGAGTTGTGTTTTTTTAGTTTCGACGCGAAACTTGAACGAAAAAAAATCAAAATAAATCAAAATCACCGTGAAAAAACCATAGCTCATAAAATCAAATCAGGTTTTCGAAATAATTTTGGTTTTAGAAATCCCACCGATTTTCTCGCGAGTTGTGTTTTTTTAAGTTTCAACGCGAACACTCGAGCGAAAAAATGTAAAAATAAATACAACTAGCCGTGATAAAAATCTACAAAAATTTAATTTAGCTCACAATCATGTTATCGAAATAATTTTGGTTTTTGAAATTCCACCAATTTTTTTACGGGTTGTTCTTTTTTAGTTACCACACGAACTCTTGAGCGAAAAAAAATAATAACAAATACAAATAGGCTTGATGTAACTCTACAAAAATTCAATTTAGCTCACAAAACAACATTTTTTCGAAATAATTTTGGGTTTTGAAGTCTCACCGATTTTCTCGCGAGTTGTGTTTTTTTTTTAATTTCGACACGAACACTTGAAAAAAAAAATTAAAATAAATACAAATCTCCGTGATAGAACTCTACAAAAATTCAATTTAGCTCACAAACTAACATTTTTTCGAAATAATTTTGGGTTTTGAAACCCCACTGATTTTCTCGCGAGTCGTGTTTTTTTCTTTATTTCGACACGAACGCTTGAGAGAAAAAAATTAAAAACATATACAAATCACCGCAATAAAACTCCCAAAATTTAATTTAGCTCAAAAAACATAATTCTTTTGAAATAATGTTGGATTTTAAAATTCCTCCTATTTTTTCGCGAGTTGTGTTTTTTCAGTTTCGACTCGAACGCTTGAGCGAAAAAAAATTAAAAGAAATACAAATCGCCATGATAAAACTCTACAAAAATTCAATTTAGCTCAACAACATATTTTTTTTTAATATTTTGGATTTTAAAATTACACCGATTTTCTCGCGAGTTGTTTTTTTTTTTAATTTCGACATTAATTAAAACAAATACAAATCGTCGTGGTAAAACTCGAGAAAAATTCAATTCAGCTCACAAAACATCATGTTTTTGAAATAATGTTGGTTATAAAAACCTTTTGTGTTTTTTTTAGTATCGACGCGAACACCTGAGCGAGAAAAAATTAAAATAAATATAAATAGCCGCGATAAAATCTACAAAAAAATCAATTTAGCTCACAAAATAATATTTTTTCGAAATAATTTTGGGTGTTGAAATCCCACCAATTTTCTTGTGAGTTGTTTTTTTTTTATTTTGACACGAACACTTCAAAGAAAAAAATAAAAATAAATACAAATCGCCGTGATAGAACTCTATAAAAATTTAATTTAGCTTACAAACATAATATTTTTTTGAAATAATTTTGGATTTTAAAATTCCACCGATTTTCTCGCGAGTTGTGTTTTTAACACTTGAGCGATTTTTTTTTTAAATAAATACAAATCGCCGTGAAAACTACAAAAATTTAATTTTAGAAATTCTATCAATTTTCGCGCGAGTTGTATTTTTTTAATGTCGACTCGAACACTTGAGCCTAAAAAATTAAAAACAAATACAAATCGCCGTGATGAAACTCTAGAAAAAACAATTTAATTTACAAAACATCATGTTTTCGAAATAATTTTGGTTTTCGACAGTCCACTGGTTGTGTTTTGCTTTAGTTTCGTCACGAACACTTGAGCGAAGAAAAAAATAAAAATAAATACAAATCGCCGCCATAAAACTCCGAAAAAATTAAACTTGACTCACAAAACATCACGTTTGTAAAATAATTTTGGTTTTTGAAATAACACCGATTTTCTTGTGAGTTGTGTTATTTTTAGTTTCGATATAAACACGAGTGGAAAAAAAATAAATACAATACAAATCGCGGTAATAAAACAGCTCAAGAAACAATTTTTTTTTTTATTATTTTGGTTTTTGAAATTCCACCGATTTTCTCGCGAGTTGTGCTTCTTTTTTAATTTCGACTCGAACACGAGCGAAAAAAATTAAAAATAAATACAAATCGTCGTGATAAAACTCCGAAAAAATTCAACTTGGCTCACATAACATTATGTTTTCGAAATAATTTTGGTTTTTGAAATAACTCCGATTTTCTTGCGAGTTATGTTATTTTTAGTTTCGATATAAAAACGAGCAGAAAAAAATAATAAATACAATACTAATCGCCGTGATAAAACTCTACAAAAATTCAAATTAGCTCAAAAAACCACATTTTTTTAAAATAATTTTGTATTTTGAAATTCCACTGATTTTCTCGCGAGTTGTGAATTTAAAATAAATACAAATCGCGCTGATAAAACTCTACAGAAATTATTTTCAACTCAGAAAACATCACTTTTTTGAAATAATTTTGGTTTTCGAAATTCCACTGATTTTCCCGCAATTTTTTTTAGTTTGGAGCTTGCGTTCCCCTCTGTTTTTCTTATATTTGAGTCTAACAAATATACGTTACCAAGTTAAGGCCCCTAATATTTCGCAACTTCTGTCTCTCTGACAATTACTCAATATTTCTTATTTTGAATTTTTTCTCAAAAATCAATGTTTATGTAATACATTTAATAACAAAAGATGTGCATTTTTTGGTTATTTAAGTAACGATTTTTTCCAAGAAATAATTGTTATCGCCTCTAGAGACCTCAACACTGATATTTCAATTAAAAAAAATTAGAGGAAATGTTCAGGATCACAATATTTTCTTTATTACAAATTTACTGAAATAAAAACAAAATGGTTTCCATTAAAACAAAAATGTTCACGATCACAATATTTTCTTTACTACAAATTTATTAAAAAAAAAAAATGGTTTTCATTAAAAAAAATGTTCATGATCACAATATTTTCTTTACTAAAAATTTATTGAAATAAAAAAAAAATGATTTCCATTTAAAAAAAATGTTCACGATCACAATATTTTCTTTACTACAAATTTATAGAAATAAAGAAAATGGTTTTCATTAAAAAAAAAATTACGCAAAGGAGTGGGGGTATGGAAAATTGACAACTATCAGAAAAGATGCACGTTCAAAAAATAAGGTTGACGTTTCGGAGAATTTTGGCTGCAGATGATCGGGGAATTTTTTATTTGGAACGTTCCACAGCCAACGTTCGCACTGTATAAATAACATGTTTATTTACAGAATATTTGTATACCTTATAGTAAGATAACATTATATTTATTGCAAAATAATAGTAAAAGGGCTATCGACCTGGTGGTCTTTCTGCTCAATACTATAGGATTTAAAGCTGATTACGATGATTATTTGCTACATAATAATTTTGAAATTTAGGTATAAATTGTTTTGTTAACGTTAATTACATTTTATGATTCATTTCAATATAAATACATTTATTTATATCTCGGCGAATAATAGTATTTATCCTGAATAAATCAATGCTGTACACACCTACGCGTACACGTATAGGGAATGTGTCATGCACAATTGAAACGAATCGAAATTCAGTTTTCATGCCCTGAAGAGTACTGTTGATATAGAAGGTGCCGCTGATACACTTCCGTTCCGGTCCATTTCATTCTATTATTTAGACACGTGATGGATGACTATTCTTTTTTTTTCGTTTTCACGCCTACAGTTTTGCACAATCGGATTAAACACTGCTCCACAATTTTGGTAAATGAATTTTTATCAATAGAGAAATATGAGACAAAGGTGTAATGGATTAATAATCTTGTCCCTAATTATTTGCAATTAAAGTACAACAATCGTAACAGGAAGAGGGATGGAATTATTATCCTCATACTTTCTCAAAAGGCGAGTGTCTTTCTAGAAGTACGTATCTTGAGTCTGTACCGTCTATAAAAAAAAACTATAGTAAATTGTTACATACTTAGATTTCTCGAATTATATAAATTTTGTAAAAGTATTGTAAAGAAATATAAAGTAAACAGAGTGCGTTTTTTCCAATGTGAAGCATTTCAAGTTACGTCGAATTGATTTGGGGTTTTTTCTGTAAATGTGTTTTACCAAATTCTGTAACATAATTTTTTTTTCAGAATTTTAAACAGTGTGGAAGATAGTTAAAATAATTTAAAACCACTTTTACTATCTAAAAAATTTGAATTTCGCGCCAAAATTGTGATAAAAAAGTTATTTTTGTGAAATGATTATCTTTTTTTTTAATTAGAGAGATACTCTTCACAAAAATAACTTTTTTTATCACAATTTTGGCGCAAAATTCAAATTTTTAAGGTGGTAAAAGTGGTTTTTAATTATTTTAACTATCTTCCACACTGTTTAAAATGCTGAAAAAATGTATGTTATAGAATTTGGTAAAACACATTTACAGAAAAAAAAACTGAGACAGTCCTCGAATACCTTCACTACTAAAATAAATTTTGAAAACTTTAACTTCATTTTTCTATTTGAATTTGGCGCCAAAAAAATTGAAAAAAATACTACGAGATGTATTTTTGTTTTGTTTTGGGTAGACGTGGTTTCAACTTGATTCGTGCCATAGAAAAGGTGAAAAAAAAAATAAAACGTAAAATTCACGTTTTCGGTCATATCTCGACTACAAATTGCTTCCGGCTGAAATTTCGAGCAATCAACGGCATTTTTAATTATCTTTCATCCTGTCATCCCGATTATTGATTTGCTTTGGGGGCACTTTTGACCATCTTATTCGGCTATACCCTTTAACACCTACGCATTGATATCCTATTTTAAATTTTATTTAAATATCTCAGTTTAAATATATATGAACTTAGGTCACTTTATACGTTCTATTGCCTTATTACACAACATAATCATGATCTAGTTTTCTTTATTTAGATCAACTTGCGGTCAGAATTATGATCGTGACCGATGTAGACTTTTATAAAAAAATTATGTGTGTGTGTGTGTTGTGTGTGCGTAGTATTTCGTGTTTGTGTGTTTTTCGGAATCGCCAGGCCGGAACGGAGTATAATTGTATCTTGAATTAATAATCCAGTGTATTATTAGGGCATGTAAAAGTTTATTACAATTTTCGGCACGCGATTGAATGCAACAAAATAACGTGATGTGATTCATCTTTATTATATTTTAATAGCACCCTTAATCATTTATTAATAGCTTCGAATGTAGGATGGTGGATCGGTCGGTACGCCCTCTAATATTTCTTTCCACACTTTGCGCTGAATATGTATTCAGCTTAATAATCGGATATCACGGTACTGGTGAAAATTTTAGTTGGAATTAAATGGACATTTAAATAGTTTTCCTTTGTGTATAAACATGCATTAGTAATAATTAAGATGAGCGTATGGTGAAATAGCTCAAAGTAACTTTGAAATCTTAAATGGGAACTCGAATTTTTTATTGCAGATTTGGATTCTATACTAAAAAAGATTAGGTTTTGATCCGAAAAAAAATTTTGATGAGCGACAGATGGCGCTATATTTGGCAAAAACATTTTTTGAATTATATTTATTTCTCGCATCAAATGATAGATGACGACATTTTTTACGTAGTCATCTCTTAAATAAGGCGTTAATTAAAGTCATTCATAATTTTATGTCAGAAATAAGTAAAAAAATTAAAAAAATATTTGTAAAAGAAATCGTTGAAACGAATAAAAATCAATTTGATTATCAAATTCCATTCTACTCTTTTCTATTGTGGTAAAGTATGAATTTTTGTTACGACAAACAGATTTTTTTTTAATAGAAAAAAAATAATTTTTTTTTGGTAATCGAAAAAAATGTTCCGAATAAAAACCTAATATATTTTAGAGCGGAGGCAAAATCTGCAATAAAAAATAGGACCTATTTAATATTTCAAAGTTACCCCCCACCCCGTCCCAGGGGGGAGGGGTGATGGTTTAAATTTCACACCACATAATAGAGCTCAAAAAATAAATTTAGATGTATTTTTTTGTATGTCAATCCGATTTGTATTTCGCGAGATATTTGGGGTGAACGGGTGGTCTGAAACACCCGGTATAATAAAAAACCAAAAAATCAAAATTTTTAACAAACGAATCGAAAATTTAAGTGGACTAAAATTGAAACCAAAACAATCGAAAATACAAAATGTAGGCCAAAAATGTAGGGCCTAAAAAGGTGAAAATTTAGACAAAACATCGAAAACTCGGGCGTATGCAGACAAAAAATCGAAAATTTCTACAAACCAATCGAATATTTTGGCCAAAATAATGAAAAATAAAAAGAATTGGAACAAAAAAATAGAAAATACAGAAATGTAAAATATGGGCCAAAGAATCAAGAATCCTCATCTAAAAATAAAAAACGCAGACAATAAATTAGAAACTTAGGTAGAAGCAAAATAATTTGCCAAAAATAAGTTTCTGATCAGAAATTCGAAAATAATAGCCAAAAAATAAAAAATAAATCACGAAATGAAATCAATAATCCAAGTTAAAAAATCTAAAATATTGGATAAAAAACAGACTTTAAATCTAAAATATTCGATACAAAATTTAGACCAAATATCCAAGATTCTGGCATAAAAATAAAAATGGTGGACCAAGGAAAGAAAAATTTTAACAGGCAAATAAAGAAAATTTTAGGGCAAAAGATAAAAGAAGATAAAAATCTACAATGTTGGTCAAAAAGTCGAAAATTTAGACAAAACATCGAAAACTCGGACCTAAAGATAATAAACGCAGACTAAACGAAAAATCAAAAATGCGAAAATTTTGACAATAAAATCGAGAAGTTAGTAAAGAATAATTTAGGTCAAAAGATTAAAAAAATAATAATACAAATTTGTAATGTAGGCCAGAAAGTCGAAAATATAGACATTGCATAGAAAATTCGGCCCTAAAGATAACAAATGCAGGCTAAAAAATCGAAAATTTCAACAAACAAAACTCGAAAATACCGGAAAAAATTAAAAAAATCTCGCATAAATAATTCAGGTTATAGATATTTTAATCAAAATCAAATCAAAAATTTGGAACTAGAATTAAAATTTCGGCCCGAAAAATAAAAAATGCGGACCAAAGAATAAACAATTTGAACAATTAAATCGAAAATTTAGGTCAAAATAAAGAATATTTAGAATATTTAAAAAAAATCAAAAATACAAAGATAAAATATTTTGATCGAAAATACAGGTCAAAAATTTAAAAATTAAAAAATCGTCTGGAAAAATAAAAAAATGGTGATGTGACCATCATGTTACTTTCTCCGATTTGACGATTAGACCAAAACCTTAAAAATTCTGGCAAAACATTAAAAAATCGCTGCTTTAGGTTAAAAATCTAAAATATTCGCCAATCAAAAATTCGCTAATAGAAATCAATAATTAAACAATAAAACTAAAACATAGGCCCAAAAAAATCCAAATATCGAAAACTATGGCCTAAACATAAAAAAACGCAAACTAAAACATCGAAAATTTCAACAAACACATCGAAAATGTTGTCCAAAATAAAGATTATTTAGGCAAAAAAATTAAAAATTTGGAATAAATTGAGGCGAAAACAGGTAAAGGTAAAGATCTAAAATATGGACCTAAAAAATGCAGGCTAAAATATTGTAAATTCAAGTAAAAGAAAAAATATTAAGCTAGCCCCTAAAACAATTCTTTGGCTCAAAATAAGTTTCCGACCAGAAACTCGAAAATAATGCAAAAAAAATAAAATAAAAAACTATAATTCAGGTTAAAAAGTAAGGGCCAAAAAATCAAAAACCGACCAAAAAATTCGAAAATACTGGCAAAAAAATCGTGCATAAAAATCAATAATTCAGATTATTTCTGAACAGAAACTCAAATTGAAAATAAAAAAAAATTCTAAAATATGGGCCAAAAAAGAAAAATCAGATCAAATACTCAAAATTTGGGACAAAAAAAAATTAAAAAAAGCAGGCCAAAATAAAGAATATTTGGCCAGAAATCAAAACTTTGAAAAAAAAGAAATTACAGGCCAGAGATCTAAAAATGTAGATTAAAAAAATTCAAGCAAAGAAAAAATTGTTTGCCATTTTCACCCTCAAAATAACCCTGTAGCTCAAAGTAAGTTTCCGAACAGAAACTAAAATTGAAAATTAAAAAATTTAAAATATAGGAGGAAAAAAACAAAATTTGGACCAAATACCGAAAATTTGGGGTTAAAAGTAAAAAATACAGAATAAAAAATCGAAAATCTTAATAAACAAATGGAAAATTTCAGCCAAATAAAGAAATCTTAGGACAGAAGATCAAAAATTTGGACCAAAAAATCGAAAATACAGGTCATTGTCCATTTTATCGAATTATGAGATTTATAAATGCCTACAATCAAATTAACCACTTTGATATTTTCGGGAGCGAACTTGACAATTTTAAGCGTAAGTTAAAACATATTGTTTGATTTGAAATTTATTGAAATGGGTACATGTTATTTATAGTTTTCTTTAGGTTATAGCTTATACGCAGTTATATTTACAAATATTATAGTTTAGTAATAGTATTACGTTGCGCAAGTATATACGTGCTGTTGTGTCATTATGACAATTTTATTTTTTGTAATATATCTGTAAACAGGTGTTTTCCGTATAATAAATATTATTATTATTAAAATTTAACAATTGTGGCCAAAAGATTGAAAACATGGGCCTAAAAATAAAAAATGCAGACCAAAAAGTAAAAAAATTGAAAATCTTAATAAACAAATCGAAAATTTTGGCCAAATAAAGAAATCTTAGGACATAAAATCAAAAATTTAGACCAAGAAAATCCAAAATACAAATCAAAATTCAACAATTTTGGCAAAAAATCGAAAATTTAAACCAAAACTCGAAATCACGAGCTTAAAAATCAAAATACTGACCAAAAAAGTCGAAAATTTCAACAGATCATTTTAAAATTGGGACCAACATAAAGAATATTTATGAAAAAAATCAAGAATTTAAAGGAAAAAAATCGAAGAAACAGGCAAAAAATATAAAATACGAGCACAAAAATTCTGGTCTAAAAATAATTTACCCCAAAAATAACACAAGCTCAAATTAAGATACGATCCAAAACTCTAAAATAATTTTCAATTGAAATTACATTTTAAATGTGCATAGAGCGTTTGGTAAAATCAGATGAGATTGACGTTTAAAACGTCAAAATTATGAAAGGTGGAAATGACAAATTATAGTTTAAATTCTAATAGTCAATTTACTCAAAAAGCAAAGAGATTTCGAAAAATACTTATTCTATATAAGTTGTTCATTTTGGCATTCTCTACAATTATTATTAAAATACTTTTGCTGTAAGTATTATCGTTTCATAATTTTAAACCAAAAATTACAAAAAAAAAAATTAATTGCTATTATTTTTCAAAAACCATACATTTCACGAAAAATATTTTCAAGCAAAAAATGTTAATTTCTTTGCTTTCTTCGAGATTTGTTTGAGTGCTTTTATAGTACTTTTCATATTTAAAAAATTATCGGAGAAAAACAAAAAACGGTTAAGGTAAACACCCACTTCCAGTGTACGAAATTTACCAAAAGCTTTTCAGTTCTTCGGATTATCAAATAAGGCTTATGTTCAAAGTTTGATGTTCATTCAAGTAGTAGTTTTTTAGATACAGGGCACACAAGCAAACAGGCATACATTTTTAACAGGAATGCATATTGAAAAAATTGTGATGTGGCCATCATGTTACTTTCTCCGACTTTATATTTACGTTTTCATGGGTTTATTTTCAATTGAAATCATATTTTAAATGTACATTGAGCGTTGCGTAAACTCGGATGAAACTGATGTTTAAAACGTGAAAATTATGAAAGATGGAAAAATTATACTTCAAATTCAAAAACTCGGTTTACTCAAGAACTAACGAGATTTCGAAAAAAACTTATTCTATAGAAGTTGTTCATTTTGGCATTCTCTACAATTATTATTCACATAAGAGCTGTAACTATTATCGTTTCATAATTATAAACCAAAAATTTAAAAAAATTAATAAATTTTTTTCTCGAATAGCAATGATTTTATGAAAATATTTTCAAGCAAAAGCTATTCATTTCTTTGTTTTCTTCGATGTTTGTTTAAATGTTATTGTGATATTTTTTATATTTAAGAAAATATTGGCAAAAAACAAAAAACAGTTAAGGTAAACACCCACTTCCGGTGTACGAAATTTTACCAAAAGCTTTTCAGTTCTTTGGATTATCAAATAAGACTTATGTTCAAAGTTTCATATCAATTTCTGTATTGGTTTTTGAGATACAGCGCACACAGACAGACACACACACAGACACACACACACACACACACACAGGACACACAGACACAATTTTTTTTTTTCCAGAAATTGTTGAAATGGCATCTAGGGACCCCAAAACGGATATTTCCGTAAAAAAAAATTTTGAAAAAAAAATCACGATCACAATACTTTCTCGTACTTCGTAACGGAGAAAGTAAAAATGCGGACCAAACAGTCGAAATTTTTTCCAATTAAATTTAGGCCAAAATAAATAATGTTTGGGCCTAATAATAAAAAATTTAGACAAAAAAATCGAATATACAGGTCAAAAATCTAAAAAAAAATCTATTTGCTGAGTACAATACTTTGTACTGATTCTGGATTCTAATCCAAGAATTTCATAAAAATTCTCCAATTTGAACCACGGTTCTGGATCTTAAACGCATAATTTGTGACCAAAAAATAAAAATTTGGATTTTAATGTAATAATTATATGTAAAATCCGAAATTTGATATATTCAATCCAAGTTTTTGGCCCCTAAACGCAGAATTTGAGACTTAAAATTCAAAATTTGGATTCTAATACGAGAATTTCAATAAACATCTCGAATTTGGACCGTAGAATCCATGGTTTTTAAACGCAAACTTTGTGTTGAAAAATCAAAAGTTTGATAATTATATGTGAAATCTCTAATTTGAAACTTTAAATCGAAGTTTCTGGTCCTTAAACGCAGAACTTGAGACACAAAATCCGATATTTGGCATCATTTGATCAATTGCATTTAAAATCTGGCATTTGGAACATAAAATCCAAGTTTTTGACCCTTAAACGCAGAATTTGAGTCCTGAAATCAAAAATTTGGATTATAATCCAGGAATGTCATGTAAAATCTCAAATTTGGACCATAGAATTCATGGTTTTGGACCTTAAACACAAAATTTTTGCAATAAAATCCAAGATTTTGATTTTAATCCGATAATTTTATTAAAGGTTTTATTAAAATACAGGGTGTTATTTTTTTTTTAAACACAACTTTGATATTTTAGGGCGTTTGGAACACCCTGTATAATATGAAATTAATTTTAAAGAGTAACCATAATGTACCCCTATATATCGTAAAAGTCAAACTTTTTGAAAGCCACGTATTTTGGCTACAATATTCCGTGCCGTATAGCGTGAATAACCCTATATATTTCAATCTATCCTAAATTTATTTCAATTGTTGATAAATTTATAAAAATATAAAATGACCTTGAAAAATTCATCTAATTTGATATTTTGATCAATAATATATGTGATTTTTGCAGATTTCTTTTAGTGGTTAAAACAATTATATTTGAAAAAATCTTATTTTGGGGCTTCCCGGGTCATGTCGGGGTTTTTTGATATACGGCTTACGACTATTTTGGTTAAGGATTCAACTTATGATATTTTCATATTAATTTAAAAATCTGTGTCGAGTGGCATTTTGACCATCTTATATAGGGATACCCTTTTATTACCTCATAAATGGATTTTAAGCAGGAACTGACTGGTTTCGTCTGAACTAAGCACCGACATGCGGCAGCATTCCTTCGCTGAGAAAGTTTCGCATTTGTATTTTCTCTGACTGTACTTGGCGCACTTAATACACAAATAGCTATTCCGTGATTTCGCTAATAATACAATAATCAATATTTTTTTGTGTTATTATTTGTTTTCGAGGTACTGATTTGTGGGCGTGTGCGCGCTTTACATCTGGAATTGATACAAATGGTTCCGTTAAAGGGAATAATAGTATTTTAACATTTCAATTATCCCATGGACAGAACACACAATACCCACGATTCCAATGGACGGGATTAAGGTCTAACGGGGAAGTAGGTGGAGAAAAAGGGATCGATCCTTCCTAAACAATCCACCACTTTGATTATGATTAATCACCGTGGATTATTCTGTTCCTGATCCTTCGCCCCTCTGCCCTTTTACACACGCAATTCTTTCACCGTTACATAACAAATGTTCGATTTATTTGTATATTACTCGAGTATTGCAATCTCCACCAATTTTTTTTGTGTGTCTAAATTTACAGATTTTGTACTTGGTTTATTCACTAACTTTTTATATCAGGAATATAAACATAGAAGTAATTTTGTAAAATAATATTTGCGAGTCTAAATTTTATTTACAACAATATTTACATACACGCCAAATAAATATTAGCAATATTATGAAAATATAAATAACAATTATTGTATTGAAATCGTGCGGCATGGTAAATTAATTAATTGCCTAAAATTAATATCGTTACGTTTTTCTACCGTATACACATATGTTCTCGTTCCCTACCTCTGCAGGGATGGATGATAACGGTCGTGAACTGAAACCGGAACCGGAAACAGGTCAGCATCTGGGTCACGTCCTGCGATATTCACGTGCACACATATACACATGGATGTAGTTATTCATTGTTACACATGACCCAATGATATGCAACCACCATATCTCTGCACTCGCCGGAGGTGTTGCGAATTTGTTTCCTCTTTTTTGCACAAGTATATAAACAGTCGGCTCTTCTATCGCAGAGATTTTGCCAACAATTTATTTTTCATTTCGTGTAGAATGATTGTATTTAATTAGCTAAATAACGAACATAAAATTTGAAAACAATTGTTTCTACTACATTTTGCCCTTCTTTTTTTTATGCCCTAATGCAAAAAATAGCCTATACTAACTATGTGTCTAAAAAGAACATGAATTGAGAATATTTTCTAATCAAACGTGAAATTTTTAACAATAATAAAAAAGAAAATTAAATTTAAAAAAATGTTTTTTTATTATCAATCCTAAGGTCTACATTTTGGCCCTAATCTGTTGGCGTAAAATAGAACTCTATGTCCTAAGGCAACAACTTCACCAAAACTATCTAAAAATAATTTCTTATCAAATTTAAAATTTCAAATTTTTTTAAAATTAATAAAAAAAATGCTGATGTGGCCATCATGTTACTTTCTCCGACTTTATATTTACGTTTTCATGGGTTTATTTTCAATTGGAAATCATATTTTAAATGTACATCGAGCGTTGCGTAAACTCGGATGAAACTGACGTTTAAAACGTCAAAATCATGAAATTTGGAAAAATTATACTTCAAATTCAAAAACTCGGTTTACTCAAAAAGTTGTTGTTCATTTTGGCATTCTCTACAATTATTATTCACATAAATTTGCTGTAACTATTATCGTTTCATAATTATAAACCAAAAATTAAAAAAAAATAATAAATTTTTTTCTCGAATAGCAATGATTTTATGAAAAATATTTTCAAGCAAAAGATGTTCATTTCTTTGTTGTCTTTGATGTTTGTTGACATTTTTTTATGATATTTTTGATATTTAAGAAAATATTGGCAAAAAACAAAAAACAGTTAAGGTAAACACCCACTTCCGGTGTACGAAATTTTACCAAAAGCTTTTCAGTTCTTCAGATTATCAAATAAGACGTATGTTGAAAGTTTCATATCAATTGCTGATTTAGTTTTTGAGATACAGCGCACACACACACACACACACACAAATTTTTTCCAGAAATTGTTGAAATGGCATCTAGGGACCCCAAAACGGATATTTCCGTAAAAAAAATTTTTGAAAAAAAAATCACGATCACAATACTTTCTCGTACTTCGTAACGGAGAAAGTAAAAACAGGGTGTTTTAGAGCTCTGGGAATGGTCAATCACGTGCTAATTTGTCAAAATTGCGAAAAGTGTTAAAAATGAATAAAAAATAAAAATAGTGCCTTGTTAATAAAATCATGCAAGGTATTTATTAAATAAGGTCTGATAGTCCCGTTAACCAAGTTTGATTGATATGAATTATACAGGGTGTCCAAAATTTAGTGTCAAATATTCCAACCTTTAAAGCACGTTATTTTTCTTATTTTAAATTGGACCCCCTGTATATTATTATGTCATTCCATGCGGAATTCAAAAACAAACAGTTTTCCTAATCACAACCCTATCTAAATTCCTAACGCATTAAAAGTTATTCGCAGAAAACTCGTTTTATCAACCATTTCAATAGCCATTTGGAGGTGGCCTTGAAAAATAATTTATTGACATTAAAATTTAACAAAGTAACAAGAAACTATTTTTGCTTAAGTAATGTAAAAGTTTAAAGCATTGTTAGCTTAAACTCTTTATACTCAAGAATTATATTGTCATGGAAAAAAAAATTATTTTTATGTTTAAAACATAAGTTGTACATTTAGCTGCAAAACTTAATACCGTAAATTTTATGTAATTTCTTTAACCTTCCAATCGCCCAATAATTTATTCCGCAGCAGACGTCTGGCGCGTTTCAACTTATTGACTTATTGACGTAACGCGGAAGATCTAATATCGAAACGTCAATTACAGTCCGGATCGGAGGAGGCCCTGTCTCTGTGGAATTGCAAAAGTCTTGAAACAGCGTTTAAGCCAAAAAAACAATAAAATAAATCAAGCAGGGGAATAAGTAAAAAAAAGGGAGCGCAACTGCACGAAACTACTTCTTTGTGCCCGGCGCCTCCGCCAATTGTTCCGCGCTGAAAGTCAGGTTCTGGACTTGGCATCTCGCAATTGAACTCTCCTCAATACTAATAGTGTAACGAGGAGTTTTTTTAGATCTTGGGTAAAACGTAAAAATAAAAACGTAATTAAAAGGTTTCTATAAAATCGATATAAATGCAATAAAAAGTTTTCCGTTTTTTTTTTAAATTAAATTTATTCAACGGCAACAAGTTGAGTTAAAAGTTTCCGTCTTTCCTAATTTGAAACAACAGTTTGGGCGATTAAGTGGTTAAAAGTAATATTCTCGGGTTAATTAAATAACGAGTTTGTAACACTTTTGCTTTTATTAGCTTAAAGTCAGTGATATAATAAATTAATTAATTTAATCAAGATATTTACCTTCTCGTAAATAATTTAACTTGGCGTTAAATTTAAGATGAATTTTGTTAAATTTATTACTTATTTATAATTTTAATGTTCTTGATAAAATTATGCAACACTATTTTCATCTTTAATGTACCAAATGCACAAATAATTACTTAAAGCAACACATGTGAACCACAAACTCGCTGTGATCGAAAGTGACGAGTCACAGTAAAAAAATTTAAAACTAAAATTTTCAAAAATCCATATCTACATTAGAAACTGTAGAATTTACAAAAACCAAATTGATTTTGAATAAGCGATACTTCGGCCATTGAGGATGATTTTTAATGGAATGTTTTCTACGAGATTTATATTTTTCTGCGATGTTTTCATTCAAGTGCTCAAAAAATTAAAACGAAAATCTGCAAAAATCCATATCTCTATTGAAAATTGTTGAATTTACAAAAACCAAATTGATTTTGAATTAGCTATACTTCGTCCACTGAGGATGATTTTTTATGGAATTTTGTCTCGGCGTTTTATATTTTTTCTGCGATGTGTTTATTCAAGTGCTCAAAAGAATGAGATTGAAATTTTCAAAAATTCATATCTCCATTAAAAATTATTAAATTTACAAAAACCAAATTAATTTTGAATAAGCAATTCTTCGAGCATTGCGGATATTGTTTAACGGAATTTTTTCCAAGCGTTTTATATTTTTTTCTGCGATGTTTTCATTCTAGTGCTCAAAAAAATAAAATTAAAATTTTCAAAAATTCATATCTTCATTAAAAACTATTGAATTTACAAAACCAAATTAATTTTAAATAAGCGATTCCTCGATCATTGAGGATATTGTCTTACAGAATTTTTTCTGCGTGTTTTATATTTTTTCTGCGATGTTTTCATTCAATTGCTCAAAAAATTAAAACGAAAATCTTCAAAAATCCATATCTCTATTGAAAATTGTTGAATTTACAAAAACCAAATTGATTTTGAATTAGCTATACTTCGGCCATCGAGGATGATTTTTTATGGATTTTTTTCTGCGGAAATAAAATTAAAATTTTAAAAAATTCATATTTCCATTAAAAATTGTTGAATTTACAAAAACCAAATTAATTTTGAATAAGCGATTCTTCGACCATTGAGGGTATTGCCTTAAGGATTTTTTCTGCGCGTTTTATATTTTTTTCTGCGACGTTTTCATTCAAGTGCTCAAAAAATTAAAACTAAAATTTTCAAAAATCCATATCTCTATTAAAAACTGTGGATTTTACAAAAACTAAATTGATTTTGAATAAGCGATATTTCGACCATTGAGGATACTTTTTTATGGAATTTTGTCTGCGCGTTTTATATTTTTTCTGCGATGTGTTTATTCAAGTGCTTAAAAAAATAAGATTAAAATTTTCAAAAATTCATATCTCCATTAAAAATTATCGAATTTACAAAAACCAAATTAATTTTGAATACGCGATTTTTCGACCATTGAGGGTAATGTCTTAAGGAATTTTTTCTATGCGTTTTACATTTTTTTCTCTTTATCTCCAAATACTTTTCGAATATTTAAAAAAGTAACTACAATTTTCAAGAATCCATATCTCCATTAAAAATTGTTGAATTTGCAAATACCAAATTAATTTTAAATAAGCAATACTTCGACTTCGACCATTAAGAATATTGTTTTAAGAATTTTTTTATACGCGTTTTACATTCTTTCTGCGATGTTATCATTTAAGTGCTCAAAAAATTAAAACGAAAATCTTGAAAAATCCATATCTCCATTGAAAATTGTTGAATTTACAAAAACCAAATTAATTTTGAATTAGCTATACTTCGTCCATTGAGGATGATTTTTTATGGAATTTTTTCTGCCCGTTTAATATTTTTTCTGCGATGTGTTTATTCAAGTGTTCAAAAACCAGGTGGACAAATATTAGCAGAATCATATCAAAAACATTTTTGAGGAACCATTAACAATTTGAGAAGGTATTACGATGTTTACTAACCGTGATCGCAGTCACAGTTTAAAATCAGTGATATTAGAAAGTAGCAATCACAGGTAGCAACGTGATTCAAAAGTAGCAGTTTTGACCATCTCTAATAGATACCCACACATTAAAGGTTTGATATTTAGAATGAAATTTGAGTAAATTTGAAAAGTTTCAAGCCGATGGAAATTGTTTTTATATTTTTCTTCAATCGACGAAATAATTACAGTTTTTCGAAACTTAGCGCTCAGTTCAAATACGATTATCTCGAAAATTTGATAATGAGTGTTTACAACTTTTCACACAATTATGATCTAGAATGGATTTTGAGTAAACTTAGAAAGTTTTATGACGATGGCATTTGTTTTTATATTTTTTTCGAATTGCTAAAATCATTATATTTTTTTACCGTAGCGCTCTGTTTAAGTAGGAATATCTTGAAAATTAGGAAAGTGTGTTAGCAGCGTGTTACAAAATTATAATTAAGAATGAATTTTGAATAAATTAGAAAAGTTTCAAGCCGATGGAAATTGTTTTTATATTTTTCTTCAATCGACGAAATAATTACAGTTTTTTCTAAACTTGCGTTCTGTTTGAGTAAGATTATCTCAAAAATTAAAAATGGTCTGTTTGCAACTTTTCACACAATCATGATCCAGAATGAATTTTGAGTAAATTTGGAAAGTTTTATGACGACGGCATTTGTTTTTATATTTTTTTAGAATCGCTAAAATCATTATATTTTTTTTTACCCTAGCGCTCTGTTCAAGTAGGAATATTTTGAAAATTAAGAAAGTGTGTTAGCAGCGTGTTACAAAATTATAATTAAGAATGAATTTTGAGTAAATTAGAAAAGTTTCAAGCCGATGGAAATTGTTTTTCTATTTTTCTTCAATCGACGAAATAATTACAGTTTTTTCTAAACTTGCGTTCTGTTTGAGTATTGAGATTATTGAGTATAGAGATTATCTCAAAAATTAAAAATGGTCCTTTTGCAACTTTTCACACAATCATGATCTAGAATGAATTTTGAGTAAATTTGGAAAGTTATGACTATATTTTTTCGAATCGCTAAAATCATTATTTTTTTTAAGGTAGCGCTCTGTTTAAGTGGGAGTATCTTAAAAATTAACGAAACGTGTTAGCAACGTTTTACAAAATTATAATATAGAATGAGTTGTGAGTAAATTTAAAAGTTTCAAGCCGATAGCAATTGTTTTTATTTATATATATTTTTTAGTTAGAATTTTTTTACATTTTTGCCTTTTGTTCATTTAAGATTATCACAAAAATTAAGAGTGCTTGCAACTTTTTATAAAATCGCAATCTAACATGAATTTTGTATAGATTTTAAAAGTGTCAACGTTATGGCAATCGTTCTTATATTTTTCTCCAGTCGGCGAAATGATTACAAGTTTTTATAACTTCGCGCTCTGTTAAAGTGATATTATCTCAAAAATAGGGATTTGGTCGTTCGAAATTTTTTTAAATCATAATTACTAATAAATTTTAAATAAATTTGAAATGCCTTAAGCAGACGGCAATTTGTTTTTATATTTTTTCAGCCACCAAAATAACGCTCAGCTTACATGTAATTATTTTAAAAATTAAGAAAGGGAGTTCACAAAATCTTAATCTAGAATTAATTTTGACTCAATTTTGAAAGATTTATTCAACATTATCATTGGACATATCAAAAGCAATTGCATTTCGAATTCGAGAAAAATCACGAAAACAATACTTTATAGGGAGAAAGTAAAAGCCACTAAGCTGCAGTATTTTTACTTTCTCCCTTACATACGGGAACTATTGTGGTCGTGAAATTTTTTTAACGGAAATAGATATTTTTCCGATTTTTGGGAAAAACTATTTATCTGTGTGTCTCAAAAACTAATGGAGGAATTAACATGAAACTTTGAACATAAGTTTTATTTGATAATTTAAAGAAGCAAAATGATTTTAGCAAAATTTCGAAAACCGGAACGCAGTGTTTACTTTAACAGTTTTTCGTTTTTCTCAAAAAAAAAAAAATATTGTATATCTTTTGTTGATAAATTTGAGACAATTGCACTTGTTGCAGAAGCATTAAATAAATTCGATAAAGAACAGGTTGAATATTCATATATTCAGGCTACTTTCATCTTTATCGAATTTATCTTTCGTTGATAAATCTTTGATTTCCGAGAGGGAATTAAAAATTAATATTTTTTTCTTCTTTGTTATGAATTACATCAATTACATCAAACTTATAAGAACGAAAATTGTAGAAAATGCCACAATAAATAAATTATAAGGAATAAGTTATTTGTGAAATTCCATCAATTTTGGAAAAAAAATCGATAAGCAGGAAAAATATCATGAAAAAATGGTGATGTGGCCATCATGTTACTTTCTCCGACTTGATGGTATAATTTATATTTACGCTTTCATGGTTTATTTTCTATTTAAATCATATTTTAAATGTACATCGAGGGTTTTGTAGACTCGGATGAAACTGACGTTTAAAACGTCAAAATTATGAAAGACGGAAAAATTATGCTTTCAATCCTAAAACTCAGTTTACTCGAAAACTAAAGAGATTTCGAAAAAAACTTATTCTGTATAAGTTGTTCATTTTCGCATTCTCTACAATTATTATTAACATACATTTGCTGTAACTGTTATCGTTTTATAATTATAAACTAAAAATTTAAAAAAACAAAATAAATTTTTTTCTCGAATAAAAATGATTTTATAAAAAATGTTTTCAATTAAAAGATGTTCATTTCTTTGTTGTCTTCAAAGTTTGTTTAAATATTTTTGTGATATTTTTCATATGTAAGAAAATATTGGGAAAAAACGAAAAAGATTTAAGGTAAACGACAACTTCCGGTGTACGAAATTTTACCAAAAGCTTTTCAGTTCTTCAGACTATCAAATCAGACGGATGTTTAAAGTTTTATATCAATTGCTCTATTAGTTTTTGAGATACAGCGCACACAGGCAGACACACACACACACATGACTTCCATTTTTTTATTAATAATTCTCTTCTTTATTTTGTTGGTGACATCAGTGATTTTAAACACAGCAGTTCTTCTTTTATTTCTTTACCTATTATGTAAATTATAAATGGATTTCAAAATCCTCTCGAGAGTGCTTTAATAATTCCAAACTATTCTATCAAGAATTCCGTCTCTAACAGTCCATTGATTTGGGGTAGTAGTGTCTTTTACAAAATAATAAAACAAATAAATGAAATCCTAAACGATTCTAATTATGCCTAATTAGAACATCGCCAGTAAAAGAACACTATAACGCATCTCATGTCATATTAACGATCAATTTCCGTTTACTTTCCGAATTGCCTTCGTATCCGCTTCAATTTCTTAGTGTGCACTAAATAGTAATGGCAATAATTAGTGTGTTAGTAAGACAAATGCGCCGGGGATAGTGAAAGATATTCCCTCTTGGGGCGCCGCACTGTTCCTCCATTAATGTCTTTCCGTCCTAATTGCGACGTTTAAGGGCATAAAATGAAAGATTATCACCAGCGCGGAAACTGGAGGGGAGGGAGAAACTGAATTATTCCGCCAGATTGCGTTATAAAATTTTATTGCTTTCCCAACACAATATTAAAATCATTACTTCCATTGTTGACTTACGAGGGCTGAGAATAATTAATTCAAGCAGTGAACGTTCCATCAAGCCGGCGCATTATTAATAAACAAGTATTTTGTATTTATTTATTTATTCTTTGGTGAGGAGAAAGAATGAAAAAAGTTTCAATTTATTTCAATATTTTCTTCTTCTTTTTTTCTCTTTATTTTCAATTTTTTCAATTATTAGTTCTACTCTTAAATTGTTCTATAACTTAACAAAATGTTGATGCGGCCATCATGTTACTTTCTCCGACTTAATGGTACCATTTATATTTACGCTTTTTCCAGAAATTGTTGAAACGGCATCTAGGGACCCCAAAACGGATATTTCCGTAAAAAAAAAATTTGAAAATTTTTTCACGATCACAATACTTTCTCGTACTTCGCAACGGAGAAAGTAAAAATGTAAATCGTAATTATTTGTGTTTTTAGTAACCAAGTATTCTAGTTTAATTTTAATATGTTTACAAATGAGAATAAATTTCTAATAAATGTTCACCAGAGCGGGCCGAATCTTTTTCAAATAGTGATTTTTTTTATTCGACTATTGCTCCCAAAACAAATATTTTTCCAATGATTGGAAAAAAATTGTAATAATCTGTATTCCTAAACCCGACAACAGCTTTCAAGGTTTATTTCCAATAAAAATGATATTTTAAATGTTGATCGGGGGTTTAAAAAAAATAATCGACCTTAGGCCTTTCTATCTAGAGATTAACATTTTCTTTTTGAAAATAAACAACTACCTTCTGCTTTTAAAATCGTTAAGCTCACGGGCAATTAATAATTATCAACGTCATTATTTATTTTTTTTTCTTTGATGTTCATTCATCCTTCCACCTACCTGAGCTCGCTCCCCTGCATAACAGAATTCCCAAAGGAGGCAAATATTTCATCCTCCGGGAACGATCGATCAACTAATTAATCCAATAATTAAAAGACGTTGCCCCAACAGATTTTCATCATCAGAATGTTCTCGTGTTATATTATGAAATTTCAATTACATATACAAGTATGCATACATAATGTATATAGTTTCGTTGTTGGTATGCATGTTTTTTTAATTAAGTTTACTTGGTCGATTTCAGTGCTTAATTTAACACCCCAAAACTATAATTTTTGTTTGCATTGGTAAGACCTCTGTTGAGACCCATAAAATATATTAATTACAAATTATAAAATTCAGTTTTATTTTGTAAAACGTTGCTAACACACTTTCCTAATTTTCAGAATATTCCCACTTAAACAGAGCGCTACGTTAAAAAAATATAATGACTTTAGCAACTCGAAAAAAATATAAAAACAAATGCCATCGACATAAAACTTTCCAAACTTACTCAAAATTCATTCTAGATCATGATTGTGTGAAAAGTTGTAAACACTCATCATCAAATTTTCGAGATAATCGTACTTAAACTGAGCGCTAAGTTTAGAAAAACCGTAATTATTTCGGCGGCTAAAGAAAAATATAAAAACAATTTCCATCGGCTTGAAACTTTTCAAATTTACTCAAAATTCATTCTAAATTATAATTTTGTAAAACGTTGCTAACACAATTTCATAATTTCCAAGATTTTCCTACTTAAACCGAGCGCTACATTAATAAAATATATTGATTTTAGCGATTCGAAAAAAATATAAAAACAAATGCCATCGACATAAAACTTTCCAAATTTACTCAAAATTCATTCCAGATCATGATTGTGTAAAAAGTTGTGAACAGTTATTATCAAATTTTCGAGATAATCGTACTTAAACTGAGCGCTAAGTTTAGAAAAACTGTACTTATTTCGGCAACTGAAAAAAATATAAAAACAATGTCCATCGGCTTGAAACTTTTCAAATTTACTCAAAATTCATTCTAAATTATAATTTTGTAAAACTTTGCCAACACACTTTTCTAATTTTCAAGATATTCCCACGTAAACAAAGCGCTACGTTAAAATTAAAAATATAATGACTTTAGCAATTCGAAAAAAATATAAAAAAACAAATGCCATCGTCATAAAACTTTCAAAATTTACTCAAAATTAATTCTAGATCATGATTGTTTGAAAAGTTGTGAACAGTTATTATCAAATTTTTGAGATAACCGTACTTAAACTGAGCGCTAAGTTTAGAAAAACTGGAATTATTTCGGCGACTAAGAAAAATATAAAAACAATTTACATCGGTTTGAAACTTTTAAAATTTGCTCAAAATTCATTCGAAATTATAATTTTGTAAAACTTTGCCAACAGACTTTCCTAGTTTTCAAGATATTCCCACTTAAACAGAGCGCTACGTTAAAAAAATATAATGATTTTAGCGATTCGAAAAAAATATAAAAACAATTGCTATCGTCATAAAACTTTCCAAATTTACTTAAAATTAATTTTTGATCATAATTGTGTGAAAAGTTGTGAACAGTCATTATCACATGTTTGAGATAATCGTACTTAAACTGAGCGCTAATTTTAGAAAAACTGTAATTATTTCGGCGACTGAAGAAAAATATAAAAACAATTTCCATCGGTTTGAAACTTTTCAAATTTACTCAAAATTCATTCCAAATTATAATTTTGTAAAACTTTGCCAACACACTTTTCTAATTTTCAAGATATTCCCACTTTAACAGAGCGTTACGCTAAAAAAATATAATGACTTTAGCAATTCGAAAAAAAATATAAAAACAAATGCCATCGACATAAAACTTCACAAATTTACTCAAAATTCATTCTTGATCATGATTGTGTGAAAAGTTGTAAACACTCGTTATCAAATTTTTGAGATAATCGTACTTAAACTAAGTGCTAAGTTTAGAAAAACTGTAATTATCTCGGCGACTGAATAAAAATATAAAAACAATTTCCATCGGCTTGAAACTTCTCAAATTTACTCAAAATTCATTCTAAATTATAATTTTGTAAACCGTTGCTAACACACTTTGCGAATTTCCAAGATATTCCCACTTAAACAGAGCGCTACGTTAAAAAATATAATGAATTTAGCAATTCGAAAAAAATATAAAAACAAATGCCATCGTCACGAAACTTTCCAAATTTACTCAAAATTCATTCTAGAACATGATTGTGTGAAAAGTTGTAAACACTCATTATCAAATTTTTGAGATGATCGTACTTAAACTGAGCGCCAAGTTTGGAAAAACCGTAATTTTTTCGGCGACTGGAGAAAAATATAAAAACAATTGCTATCGATTTGAAACTTTCCGAATTAACTAAAAATTCAATCTGCTTTGTAATTTTCTAAAACGTTAAAAAAGCCTTCTCTTAATTTTTGTGATAATCTCAATTGAAAATAACGTAAAAGTGTAAAAAATTGTAATTGTTTCTGCGATTAAAGAAAAATATAAAAACTTGAAACTCCGAATTCCCTCAGGATTCATTTTAGGCTATAATTTTGTAGAAAGTTGCAAACTCCCAGTCGCAATTTTTGAAGATAAACCCACTTAAACAGAGCTCTACGTTTCAAAAAATTATAATGATTTTAGTGATTCGAAAAAAATATAAAATCAAATGCCATCGTCATAAAACTTTCAAAATTTACTCAAAATTCATTCTAGATGATGATTGTTTAAAAAGTTTCTTAAACAGTCTACAGATAATTTTTGAGATAATCTTATTTAAACAGAGCGTAAAGTTTTAAGAAAATGTAATTATTTCGGCGATTAAAGAAAAATATAAAAACATTTACTATCATCGGCTTAAGACTTTCCAAATTTTCTCAAAATTCATGTTATACCAAAATTTAGTAAAAAGTTACAAACGCCCAATCTCAATTTTTAAAGATAATCCCACTTAAACAGAGCTCTACGTTTCAAAAAATTATAATGATTTTAGCGATTCGAAAAAAAATATAAAAACATATGTTATCGTCATAAACTTTTCAAAATTTACTCAAAATTCATTCTAGACCATGATTGTGTGAAAAGTTGCAAACAGCCCATTCTTAATTTTTAAGATAATCTTACTTAAACAAAGCGCAGAGTTTTAAGAAAATGTAATTATTTCAGTGATTAAAGAAAAATATAAAAACATTTACTTACGGCTTGAGACTTTCCAAATTCTCTGAAATTTATTTTAGACTATAATTTTGTAGAAATTTACAGAGCCCAGTTTCAATTCTTTTAAGATAATCCCACTTAAACTGAGCTCTACGTTTCAAAAAATTATAATTATTTTGACGATTCGAAAAAAATATAAAATCAAATGCCATCATCATAAAACTTTCAAAATTTACTCAAAATGCATTTTGGATCATGATTTTGTGAAAAGTTTCAAACAGCCCATTCTTAATTTTTAAGTTAATCTTACTTAAACAACACGCAGAGTTTTAAGAAAATGTAATTATTTCGGTGATTAAAGAAAAATCAAAAAAACATTTACTAACGGCTTGAAACTTTCCAAATTCTCTCAAAATTTATTTTAGACTATAATTTTGTAGAAATTTGCAAAGCCCAGTTTCAATTTTTTAGGATAATCCCACTTAACCAGAGCCCTACGTTTTAAAAAATTATAATTATTTTGACGATTTGATTATTTTGACGCCATCGTCACAAAACTTTTAAAATTTACTCAAAATTCATTCCAGATCATGATTGTGTGAAAAGTTGCAAACAGCCTAGTCTTAATTTCTAAGATAATCTTACTTAAACAAAACGCAGAGTTTTAAGAAAATGTAATTTTTTCGGTGATTAAAGAAAAAATATAAAAACAATGACTATCGGCTTGAAAGTTTCCAAATTCATTAAAAATTTCATTTTGAAAAAAAAGTTGCAAACGCCCAGTCTCAATTTTTTTTCTAAGATAATCCCACGCCGCGAAAATTTGGCCTCAAAATTTAAACATTTTCTCGGCCCGTGCCAATGCACTTACCGAACTTGTGTCGTAATATAGAGTGTGAGCCACAGAATTTTGTTTCTGAGTTGGTCGTGCCTGAGAGAAACATAGCACTCATGTCTGAGATTAATTCATTTTTTTAAATCTAATTCAATAGTCTCATGACGTAATAATATGCGACATACGTCATTTATCTCACAGCCGACTCTGAAACAAAATTTTGTGACTCACGCCAGAGATGGGTAACTCATAAGTGAGTCGATTGAAAGAGTTGAGTCATCAAAATGAGTCGAGTAGTCAAATGACTAAAAGTTGAAATTACTGACTACTGACTCAAAATGAGAAGTTCTTGAAATTTTATTTTGCGTGTTGAAATGTAAAATTTTGTAGGTGAGGACTTTTTTCTATTTTTTTTGCTCATCACATATCACTTCTTTACAAAGAGTCATGAGTACAGTCATTGCAGTCAACTCTTTTTCACGAGTCGATTCACAAAAAAGGGTCATTTCGCCTAACTCTAATTAGAACATGTGAATTAAATTTTGTCGCCTTTATAAATACTTGAGCCCTAAATGCATGTATGTATTATTATTATTATTATTATTATTATTATTATTATTATAGTATTTGGGTAGTTCAGATTTTTTTTTTAAATCTTGTATTAAACAACTTTAGTTTGTTAAGTTAATTGATCTGTTGATCCTGTGAACTAAAGTTTTTGGAGTTGCTCGATATTTAGCTTTACTTTTGGTAATAATTAAAACCTTTGAATAAAGTTGTTGGACCTTGATGAAAACGCAGCTCTGTGTGAAACTGCTAATTTCGTACATCAAAGAAGTTGACTTTAGCGAAAGGTCGAGGTGTGTGTTTGTATGTGTGTGTTAGTGTGTGTGTGTGTGTGTGTGTTATGCAAATGTCGGTGGTATCTTTTGACGGGGTGGTCGTGGGCGTTAAATATTGATAGTGTTTAGGGTTTTGATATTAAATTCAAAAGTGTCCGTGTAATTTAAATGTAAAAAGGCGCAATTAAAGTGTAGCCGGCCGGGATTAGCATATCGGGGTCCTATGAGGGGGGCGTGAACGTAGTCCGCAGGTTGATTAGGGGGGCCGAAAGAGGCGAAGGAGCCGAGGCCAGAATAAGCAATAAGCCTTCCCTTTACACCCTTTACACCCTCTAATCCCGGCGACAAAGGCTTGTTTGTAGCCCTCTGCTTGATATACCCTCCCGCCACCCGTTCGCTGCCTGCACTAATCAACATCAATATGGGCTAAGGACATGACTGCTTACCCGACCACCCGACTCATCTCGTGCCGCCGCCTCGACCCTTTTTACGCCCTTCCTTCATACACCTAGATTACCAACGAATACTAATTCATATCAAGCAGCTTCAGTTTACACCGATGCAATCATAATGTAAATGTGTTTTAATCGTAACACTAGCCATGTGCAGTAATTTTGCGCAGAGGCTTTAGTTATCCGTGGGATTCAAGGTTTTTTTTTAATATAGGTATACAGAGTGCCTAAATTTCGTAGGGACAAGTTGGGCAACTTGTGAATTTGAAGAGACATGAGGGCTATAATTGGGATTTGGGGGTGGATTCTTAATGAGCTCCCGAATCTGCACCTAATTTGACCATCTCTCTATCTCTTCGAATGTTGAAGTTGCCCATGTTGTCCCTACGAAATCCAAACACTCCGTATATTGTGTGGGAATATTTTAATAAAGAGCGTCCGCACTACTAGCATATCCACAACAACGAAGGAAAGATGTTATTCTTCTAATTCGACTATATTCGTTGGGAATAATACAATACAGTTCTTGAAAAGTCCGAAATCAGCACTTCATTTATGATTGACTGATTCATAGTGGAATTGACAGAACTTATCGAGATCTTCATTAAATCTGAATTTATGTTTTGGCTGTGTATTCTACGGGTGTGAAGTTAGCAATAGATTCCTTCTTTTTGCGAAAATATGTGAATGTCGTGCAGCGTTACGCAAATTATTTTTTTTCTCGAAAAAATGGAGCGGTGTGCCTGCGGTTCTTTTATGATTATGATTATAGGGTGTCCACAGAATACAGCTGTATTTTTTGTTTTCATATTGGAATTTGTCTTCTTGTTATAAAAGCGTAAGTTATTTTTGCGGGGAAGTGGGGGTGTTTTCAAAACAGGACAATTAGGGGTTAATTTTTTTTTGGGTTTACAATGTTCATGTGTTTCATAATAATCATAGAAACATTCAGTTATGTAGCCCGTTTTAATGGAAAAACGTAATTTAAAATCTATTGCTGGAATCTATTGCTAACTTCACACCCGTGTGTATTCTATAATAATTTTCAATTTAAAATTTAGTAATTACTAAATTTGTTATGGGAGCCGCGGTGGCCTAGTGAGTAGAGCTCCTGCTCAGGGGCCTCGCGGTCGTGGGTTCGAATCCCATCCGTGCGGTCACTTTTTCGGAACGAAGAAGTGGCCGTGCGGGTCCGTGGATGTCCCTTTCATTATTAAAATGAAATCTCAAAAACTGAATTATCATTAGTGGCCGAATAGCTAGATGCTTACGCCAATTCCAAATCATCCGCACTTCCCGTCAACCATCCTTCCTTTTTAATAAAAAAAAAAAAATTGTTATATAAAATCAAAATGCATGTCTTTTTAAGAGACTGTAGCCAACAAAGTAAGACTTACAATACTCAACCCTTAGTCAACGAGCAAATTTAAATAGTCGCAACAAACAATTAAACTGAGCCCATTTATCAATTGGTGGACGCGCCGGGGAAATGAAAATTCACGCCATGTTTTCGATTTTTATTGTTCATTAGGTAAGGTGCTGCCCGAGGTCAAAATGACTACTTTGCTATATAAATTTTTAAAGGTGGACTATCGCTTAGGGGTTAAATGGTGCGGGGTTGAATATTACATCTCTAAATAATAATTTAAAAATAAAAATCAACGAGCTCATTTAATATTTCTCGAGGATTTGAAAAGAAATTAGCCGTTACTATCGGGAAACACTATATACTATTTGTAGTAGAATTAAATGAAGTTATTTTGTAATATTATCTCCCATGAAATTTAATACATTACATTAAGAGGAAATCAGATATTTTATTCATACATAAACACATTAAATTTACTATTATTAGAATTATAAAATTCTCGCATGAAAATATATGCACGCAGACCAAAGATTTTTGTTATTATTTCAGACCTTTTAAAATAATAATTGTAAATATGGATTATCATTAGCAACGAACCTGGTTCGACCTCGTTTAGTCTCGAATGCCGCATTTCCCATGCGATTTTTTTTTAAAGATGGCAGTCATTCATATATTACAAAAATTGCAGCCACAAATGATTTTAGCCAATTTTTCTAGAACATTTTCATTATAAATGTGCGCATTGAAAAAAATGCTCATCAATAAAACTTCTTTCATCTTAAAACTAATCAGTTATTAATCTCTTTGCATCGAAATAATTCCTTGGCACCAAAAGAATTGATTCCTCGCACCAAAAATTTGTCATTTATAAATCTTAATTTTCTTTGCATCGAATATTTTATAAGTATAGTTCGAATATTTTATAAGTATAGTTATTAGGGATGGGCGATATTTCACGTATCTGTGATTTTTCACTGGTATTGACAAGTCCCAGATCGTTACAGTTACTAATAGGCGATTTTCAATGCTACTTAAAATCACTGTTACTTAAATCACTGCTACTTAAAATAACTGCTACTTAAAATCACTGCTACTTAATATCACTGCTACTTAAAATCACTGCTACTTAAAATCACTGCTACTTAAAATCACTGTTACTTTAAATCACTGCTATTTAAACTGTGAGTGCTACTTTAACTGTGACTGTTACTTAAAATATAATTGTAGTACAAGGTGGCATTTCTAATTGTTATTCAATATACATTACTTTATTCTCCCATTTTTGCAGGGTATTGTTTTTTAAATTTTGAATAAATATTTAATAAAAAAGACAAATATTTATAAAATGCCAAAGTATACCAAATAAAATGAAATAAATTACAACTTCTACTTACAATTATTAATTAGTTAATTGAGATTTTATAAAAACGAAAAAATTATCTTGCCCGGCATGGAATTGAACTACAAACCCGCTGTGATCGAAAGTGATAAGTCACAATAAAAAAAATAAAATTAAAATGATCAAAAATCTCCATTAAAAATTGCTGAATTTACAAAAACCAAATTACTTTTGAATTAGCTATATTTCGGCCACTGAGGATGATTTTTTAAGGAATTTTGTTTGCGCGTTTTTTTTTCTGCGATGTTTGTGCTCAAAAAAATAAAATTTAAATTTAAAAAAATCCATATCTCCATTAAAAATTGCTGAATTTACAAAAACCAAATTAATTTTGAATAAGCGAAACTTCGGCCATTGAGGATAGTTTTTTATGGAATTTTTCCTGCGTTTTTTTATATTTTTCTTCTGCGATGTCTTTGTTCAGGTGCTCAAAAAATTAAAACAAAAATTTTCAAAAATCCATATCTCCGTTGAAAATTGTTGAATTTACAAAAACCAAATTGATTTTGAATAAGATATACCTCGGCCATTGAGGATGATTTTTTATGGAATTTTTCCTGAGTTTTTTATATTTTTCTTCTGCAATGTTTTTGTTTAGGTGCTCAAAAATTTAAAACAAAAATTTTCAAAAATGCATATCTCTATTGAAAATTGTTGAATTTACAAAAACCAAATTGATTTTGAATAAGCGATTCTTCAACCATTGAGGATATTATTTTAAAGAATTTTTTCTACGCGTTTTATATTTTTTTCTGCGACGTTTTGATTCAAGTGCTCAAAAAATTAAAACGAAAATCTTCAAACATCCATATCTCTATTGAAAATTGTTGAATTTACTAAAACCGAATTGATTTAGAATTAGCTATACTTCGACCATTTAGGATGATTTTTTATGGAATTTTGTCTGCGCGTTTTTTTTCTGCGATGTTTTTATTCAAGTGATCAAAAAAAAAATTAAAAATTCATATCTCCATTAAAAATTGTTGAATTTACAAAAAAACAAATTAATTTTGAACAAGCGATTCTTCGACAATTGAGGATATTGTTTTAAGGAATTTTTTCTACGCGTTTTATATTTTTCTCTGCGATGTTTTCATACAAGTGCTCAAATCATTAAAACGGAAATCTTAAAAAATCCATATCTCTATTGAAAATTGTTGAATTTACAAAAACCAAATTGATTTTTAATAAGCGATACTTCGACCATTGAGCATATTTTTTATGGAATTTCGTCTGCGCGTTTTTTATTTTTTCTGCAATGTTTTTATTAAAGTGCTCAAAAAAATAAAATTAAAATTTTTAAAAATTCATATCTCCATTAAAAATTGTTGAATTTGCAAAAACCAAATAAATTTGGAATAAGCGATTCTTCGACCATTGAGGATATTATTTTAAGGAATTTTTTCTAGGCGTTTCATATTTTTTTCTGCGATGTTTTCATTCAAGTGCTCAAAAAATTAAATTAAAATTTTCAAACATCCATATCTCTATTGAAAATGGTTGAATTAACAAAAACCAAATTGATTTTGACTAAGCTATACTTCGGCCATTGAGGATGATTTTGTATGGAATTTTTTCTGCGCGTTTTATATTTTTTTCTGTCATGATTTCATTCAAGTGCTAAAAAATGAAAATTTTCAAAAATCCATAACTCCATTAAAAATTGTTGAATTTACAAAAACCAAATTATTTTTGAAAAAGCCATTCTTTGGCCATTGACGATATTGTTATAAGAAATTTTTTCTACTCGTTTTACATTTTTTTCTGCGATGTTTTCATTCAAGTGCTCAAAAAATTAAAAAGAAAATCTTTAAAAATCCATATCTCCATTGAAAATTGTTGAATTTACAAAAAACAAATTGATTTTGAATTAGTTATACATCAGAGATTAAGGATGATTTTTTATGGAATTTTGTCTGCGCATTTTATATTTTTTCTGTCATGTTTTCATTCAAGTGCTCAAAAAATGAAATGAAAATTTTCAAAAATCCATAACCATTGTTGAATTTACAAAAACCAAATTAATTTTCAATAAGCGATTCTTTAACCATTGAGGATATTGTTTTAAGGATTTTTTTCTACGCGTTTTATATTTTTTCTGCGATGTTTTCATTCAAGTGCTCAAAAAATTAAAACGAAAATCTTCAAAAATGCATATCCCTATTGAAAATTGTTGAATTTACAAAAAACAAATTGCATTTGAATTAGCTATACTTGGGCCATTGAGGATGATTTTTTATGGAATTTGGTCTGTGCGTTTTATGTTTTTACTGCGATGTTTTTATTCAAGTGCTCAAAAAAATAAAATTAAAATTTTCAAAAATCCATATCTCCATTAAAAATTGCTGAATTTACAAAAACCAAACTAATTTTGAATAAGCGATTCTTCAACCATTGGGGATATTGTTTTAAGGATTTTTTTCTACGCGTTTTATATTTTTTCTGCGATGTTTTCATTCAAGTGCTCAAAAAATTAAAACGAAAATCTTCAAAAATGCATATCCCTATTGAAAATTGTTGAATTTACAAAAAACAAATTGCATTTGAATTAGCTATACTTGGGCCATTGAGGATGATTTTTTATGGAATTTGGTCTGTGCGTTTTATGTTTTTACTGCGATGTTTTTATTCAAGTGCTCAAAAAAATAAAATTAAAATTTTCAAAAATCCATATCTCCATTAAAAATTGCTGAATTTACAAAAACCAAACTAATTTTGAATAAGCGATTCTTCGACCATTGATGATATTATTTTAAGGAATTTTTGCTACACGTTTTATATTTTTTTCTGCGATGTTTTCATTCAAGTGCTCAAAAAATTAAAACGAAAATCTTCAAAAATCCATATCTCTATTGAAAACCAAATTTATTTTAAATTAGCTATACTTCGGCCATTAAGGATGATTTATTATGGAATTTTATCGGCGCGTTTTATATTTTTACTGCGATGTTTTAATATTTGCTTTGCATAATATAACTAATAAACTTCCTTGCGCTAAAAATTTCTCGGAGATTAGAATTTGAGCATATAAATTGTATTCAGCTCGAGTCATAAAATCGATATAAATTGAGATTTTGTCTAATCGAATTTATTCGTGAATGCACGATTGCTTAAAATAAAATTAATACTACGGAAATTATAACCGCTACTGGTATTCGTTTAGATAATTTAATCAATAAAGCAAAACTTTATAATCAAGGTGATGGTTGCGACCGTTACTACGTGGTAGTTCATTCTAGAATCACTGAATAAAACACTTCCTATGTTTTTAACTACAAATTATAAATTGTGGTAAAAAACATAGTAAGTGTTTTATTCAGCGATTCCAAAACTTTATATATAGTTTCAAATCGTTCAGATTGTTGACATGATGATGGTTAATAAAGTTCATCTACTTACAAACACGTGTTTTTTTATCCACTTGAACACTTGCACCGACCCTTTTATCCTCTTGCAAAGTTTCATCTAACTTTTTATCCGCTTACGCGGCTATTTTAAATGCGTATTTTTATATATGAAAAAAAATTAAACTTTTTCATTCACCAATTGAGATTTTAATCATTTAACCCATAAATTGTAATAAATAAAAAGTTTATATAATAACTCTATTTTTTGTCTTTATTTAATCTATTAAATGATAACAGTTTTTGTAAGACGTGTTTTGTAGATTGTAAAAATGACAATTTTCCTTTGTAGTAAATATCGTTATCAGTTAATATCACTAGCCATTGTTTACTTTGCATTAAAATGCGGTTTACATCCCTTTGTTAATATGGTTTCAGGAGGGACTAATACATAAAGCAGTATCCATTGTGGCCCTTATATCTCTTAAGGACAATTTAAACTGCCCAAATTGTTGCCAACTATTACAAGTAATCCCTAAAGTCCCTTCCTAATAGCGTCTTCACGCCACAGCAAAGTCCTCCCGTGGCACAAATCAAACTGCGACTCATTTAATAATTAGAAAGGAAGCAATTGGGGTGATAGGATAATCATCAGTCTTTCTATAAATCACAGAGTTGGTTAAAAATAGGATTTACATAAATACTGCTGCCTTGTGAAGAAAGTGTAAATCGTAATGCGACAGCAAACGTCACATTTTAGAACAAAATTAAATATCCGCCATTATAATTTCATGGCAAACCTTTGTTTTTAATTCAAAATAATAGTAAAGTTTTTTTGCAAATATCTCGGTAAATACACTGCAGAAACTATTGAGTAAGGTACCAAATTATTCAGCTTAAAAAGCTTGAAAAATAATTTAGAAAGACCGATACTGTCAAATAATTAGGGGAACCAATATTAATATAATATAATATACATAAATCATATTTCATATACACTTTGTACATAAAGTAAGGAATAAATTCGATTAAAATTCAGGGCATTTTCTTTCAGAAAAATGCTTGGACATGTATATTATTATTTTTTAACGCGCATTTTTTTGAGATAAAATTCAAATGTACAGGGTGTCCCAAAATCGAGATACGACCCCTAAGTTAAAATTTTCAAACGCGAACACCCATTTTTTGTTGCATTTATGGATTATACGTAAAATTCTGAGTATATTTCATGTAGCATACCCTATGTCAATATTCAGCTGTTTTCGAAGAAATGGCGTTTAAAAAAGTACTACTACTATTTTTTTCTGGTAAAAGATAACATGGTTTCATCGAAACATTGGAATTAATAAGGAAAAATCATTTCATTAAGTAAATAATAATTTTTGCTTATTAATTCCAGCGTTTCGATTAAACCATGTTATCTTTTACCAGAAATAAAATAGTGGTAGTACTTTTTTAAACGCCATTTCTTCGAAAACAAATGAATATCGACATGGGGTATGCTACATGAAAAATACTCAGAATTTTACGTAGAATCCATAAATGCAACAAAAAATGGGGGTTCACGTTTAAAAATTTTAACTTTGGGGTCGTATCTCGATTTTGGGACACCCTGTACATTTGAATTTTATCTCAAAAAATGCGCGTTAAAATATAATAATACATGTGTCCGAGAATTTTTCTGAAAGAAAATGCCCTGAATTTTAATCGAATTTATTCCTTACTTTATGTACACACTGTATACATGAACTTTAGTACAACATACATATGTTCGACTGAGTCCTTTGGCCTTTTTATGGTCATAATTATACTCTTCTATCTACCGAGGTGCGAAATGTTTGATGCAGGAGGAAAATTTTAAAAATAATTCCTCGTGAACACGTCCTCCGAAGTGAAGCCACGGAGCTTATTATCAAGTACGTGGGCGTCTTGAGCGTTATTATCGTCATCACTCCGGCGTTAATTAAGAGCACTCCGTTAACGGTTAACATATTCCTGTAGGAGACATAATCCCCGGCTTGTTTGCTCAAGCACCAGATTTCATTCCATCCCCAGACCACCGAGAAGACGACGACAACAACGCAACGCCGGGTCCTCCTAATTAAATCCCGACCGCGAAAGTCTTACACTTTTCCCATTTCGGCAACACCCGAAATTGACGTTTGCGCCGGATTTGCGTTAATTTTTTCAGGGGCCGTTCCGGAAGTCGGTGGATTTGCGCGCGGATTCGGTCGGATGTTAATTCCGGGACGGGCGCGGGGATTATGTTAATTGCCGAAAAGTTTTGATGGAACTTGAAAGCGCGTGTCTCGTTCCGGACAGAATTTACAAGCCGAACTGATGAACATTACCGACGATTATCCACTGTATTAATTGGAATGGAAGAAGTTTTATTTGCAAAAATTGAAAGCCTTTACTTGTATCTGATTTTTACTTGTATTACGATCGTGAATTTTTACTTTCTCCGTTACGAAGTACGAGAAAGTATTGTGATCGTGATTTTTTCCAAAAATTTTTTTTACGGAAATATCCGTTTTGGGGTCCCTAGATGCCATTTCAACAATTTCTGAAAAAAAAATTGTGTGTGTGTGTCTCTGTGTGTGATGGTGTGTCTGTGTGTGTGTGTCTGAGCGCTGTGTATCTCAAAAACTAATAGAGCAATTGATATGAAACTTTGAACATCCGTCTTATTTGATAATATGAAGAACTGAAAAGCTTTTGGTAAAATTTTGTACACCAGAAGTGGGCGTTTACCTTAACTGTTTTTTGTTTTTTGCCAATATTTTCTTAAATATAAAAAATATCACAAAAACATTTAAACAAACTTTGAAGACAACAAAGAAATGAACATCTTTTGCTTGAAAACATTTTTTTATAAAATCATTTTTATTCGAGGAAAAAATGTATTATAATTTTTTTAATTTTTGGTTTATAATTATAAAACGATAATAGTTACAGCAAATTTATGTTAATAATAATTGTAGAAAATGCTAAAGTGAACAACTTCAACAAAGAATAAGTTTTCTTCGAAATCCCTTTAGTTTTTGAATAAACTTAGTTTTCGAATTTGAAGTAAAATTTTTCCATCTTTCATAATTTTGACGTTTTAAAAGTCAGTCTCTTCCGAGTTTACATAACGCTCGATGTACATTTAAAATTTGATTTCAATTAAAAATAAACCATGAAAACGTAAATATAAATGGCTATGATACCATCAAGTCGGAGAAAGTAACATGATGGCCACATCACCATTTTTTCTCTACATAACAGTCTGTCTGTGCGCGCTGTATCTCAAAAACTAATACAGAAATGAAAACATGAAACTTTGAACATAACTGTTATTTAAGAATTTGAAGAGCTAAAAAGCTTTTGGTAAAATTTCGTATTTCCGAATATTTACCTTAACAGTTTTTTGTTCTTTTAGCCTTTTTCGTACTTTAGGACAATGTTTTCAGTTTTCTTAAGGGGATTTCTTCGAGGATTCTTTTTCAGAACTTATTTTTTAGGACTTATTTTTAGGACTTTTTCTTTCAGGACCTTTATTTTCAGGATTTATTTGTAAAAACGGGATTTTTTTCAGGAATTTTTTTTCGGAACGTTTTCGGGACTTTTCGTTGCGGACTTCTTTTCGGGATTTCTTTTCAAAATTTTATGAACAGGAATTTTTTCTTTGGGCGTTTTCGGGACTTTCTTAAGAACACTTTGTTCAAGATTAATTTTTGGGTTTTTTTTTTCAGAAGAAAAAAACTTCAAAATTTTCTTCATGACATTTTTTAGAATTTTTCTTTTCATAACCTTTTTGGACCTTTTTAAGGACTTTTTCAGATATTTTTGTTTTTTTTTCAACACTATTTTCAAAACTTTTTATTTGAGGAATTTTGTTAATGACTTATTTTAGGCCTTTTTGCAGGACATTTTTTTCACGGACCATTTTAAGGACTTTTTATAATCCTTTTTTTTAGAAATGTTTTTGTTTATTTTTTAAACATAATATTTTTATGGCAATTTTTTCAATTTTAAGAACTTTTTACAATCCTTTTTTTTAGAAATGTTTTTGTTTATTTTGAAACATATTATTTTTATGGCAATTTTTCAAGAGTGTTTTTACAGGACAATTTTTTTGATATTTCGGTATATTTTTTGGAATTTTCTTCGACATTTTTTAGAATTTTTACTTTTCATGACCTATTTTGGACCTTTTTAAGGACTTTAGATATTTTTAGCAATTTTTTTTTCAAGACAATTTTAAACCTTTTTATTTCAGGAATTTTGCAAAGTACTTATTTTACGCCTTTTTGTAGAACTTTCTTTCAAGACTGGGATTTCTTTTTCAGGGCAATTTCTTCAGATCTTTTTAAGGATCATTTAAAGGATTTTTTTAGAATGCGTTATTTCAGAATTTGTTTTTGGTTTTGTTTTTAAACATGTTATTTTCAGGTCAATTTTTTAAGACTGTTTACAGAACAATTTTTTTATGATATTTCGGGATTTTTTTTCAGAATTTTCTTCATGACATTTTTTAGAATTCTGCTTTTCATGACCTTTTTTGGACCTTTCTAAGGACTTTTTCAGACATTTTTGGCATTTTTTTTCAAGACTATTTTCAAAACTTTTCATTTCCGGAATTTTGTTAAGAACTTATTTTAGGCCTTTTTGTAAAACTTTCTTTCAACACTGGGATTTATTTTTCAGGGCAATTTCTTCAGTTCTTTTTAAGGATCATTTAAAGGATTTTTTTACAATGCGTTATTTCAGAATTTGTTTTTGATTTTGTTTTTAAACATATTATTTTCAGGTCAATTTTTTAAGACTGTTTACAGAACAATTTTTTTATGATATTTCGGGATTTTTTTTCAGAATTTTCTTCATGATATTTTTTAGAATTCTGCTTTTCATGACCTTTTTTGGACCTTTCTAAGGACTTTTTCAGATATTTTTGGCATTTTTTTTTTCAAGACTATTTTCAAAACTTTTTATTTCCGGAATTTTGTTAAGAACTTATTTTAGGCCTTTTTGTAGAACTTTCTTTCGAGACTGGGATTTCTTTTTCAGGGCAATTTCTTCAGATCTTTTTAAAGATCATTTAAAGGATTTTTTTACAATGCGTAATTTCAGAATTTTTTTTTGTTTTTGTTTTTAAACATGTTATTTTCAGGTCAATTTTTTAAGACTGTTTACAGGACAATTTTTTTATGATATTACGGGATTTTTCAGAATTTTCTTCATGACATTTTTTAGAATTCTGCTTTTCATGAACTTTTTTGGACCTTTCTAAGGACTTTTTCAGAGATTTTTGGCATTTTTTTTTCAAGACTATTTTCAAAACTTTTTATTTCCGGAATTTTGTTAAGAACTTTTTGCAGTATCTTTTTCAAGACACTTTGGGATTTCCTTTTCGGGACAACTTATTCAGATCTTTTTAAGGACTTTTGACAATGCTTTTTTTTTCAGAAATTTTTTTGTACAATTTTTCAAGGACAATATTTTTATGACACTGCATCGGGTCTCTTTTTCTAAACTTTCTTCAGGACTTATTTTAACTTTCTTTCAGGATTTTTGGGGCTTTTTTTGGACATTTATTTCTAGTATTTTGTATGGAGACTATTTTTCAGGACTTTTCTTTGCGGCTTTTATCAGTACTCTTTTTTCAAGACTTTCCTCCATAACTTTTTTTCGGGACATTTTCGAGAATCTCTGAAGAACCTCTTGTTCAGGACTTCTTTTCGGGATTCTTTTCTGAATTTTCTTAATTACATTTTTCAGAATTATCTTTTCGGGAATTTTTTTCAAGCTTTCTTCACAGGGCTTTTTTCACTAGGATATTTTTTCTAGGATTAATTTTCAGGACTTCCTGTTCCGGACTTTTCTTCAAGACACTTTCTCGGACTTCTTTCAGGATTTTTTTGAGGACATTTATTTCTGGTGTTTTACATGAAGACCTAATTTTTCAGGACTTCTCGCAGTACTTTTTTCTAGACTTTTTTACGACTCTTTTTCATAACTTTTTAACAGGACTCTCTTTTCAAGACTTTATTCTGAAAACTGTTTCTCCAGGACTTTTTTTCAGGACCTTTTTTTGCCAGAACTCTTTTTCAGGACTTTATTTTAGGTCTTTTTGAAGGAACTGTTTTTCAGGACAGTTTTTTGTCAGGACTCTTTTTCAGGACTTTTTACCAGGACCTTTTTATCGGGACTTTTTCAAGACTTTCGTGTTCAGGACTTTTATTGGGGTTTTTAGGACTTTTTAATTAGGACTATTTTTAGAAATCTTTTTCAGGAGTCTTTTTTAGCATTTTTTTCAGTAAACTTAGGTCTCTAGAGGAGGCAATTCAAATTTTTTCTGATAAAAAAAGAGTCTGTCTGTGTGCGCTACAGATGGGCAGCTCGTGAGTGAGTCGATTCAAAGAGTCATGAGTCGACTCACAATGGCAGAAAAATTTAATCAATTTCCTTAAAATGCCTTAAAAATTCAAGTCGTTTCGGTGATTTGGAGCAAATTTATGAATTTTTGAAAAAAAAAATGACATTGAAAATGAAAACAAGTTGTAAAAATTTAACATTTTTGTCAATCCAAAACACTTCTTGTAGGGGTTTTCAGGGGGTCACGAAAGTCTAAAACTTCTTAGATCGCAAAATTCCATCGAGTTTCGTGCAAAATTCGCCAAAAAGGCGAAAAATGTATTTTTTTTTCAAAACTGCATAACTTCGCGCCAAATCATCGCATCGACTTGAATTTTGGAGGAAATTGGAGGAAAATGATTGAACTTTATTGCCATGCTGACCGATTGAGTCCACGATTTTTTTTTTGCACACGGTACAAGAAACCAAATTTGCACATTTAAACTTCAAAAAAAATTTTTTCTTTTAGCGGGTGGCAGGGGTGGAATCGTTTTAGCAACAAAACAATTCACATGACGTTGAAGAGAAAATTTGAAACTGTTCAGACTGCAAAAGTTCATCGATTTTGGTGCAAAATTACTCAATTTATGGCCAAAAAAGTGAAAAATGTCATGTTTTCAAAAATTCATAGCTTTGCTCCAAATCATCGCAACGACTCGAATTTTTAAGGCATTTGAAGGAAATTGATTAAATTTTTCTGCCATTGTGGTGAAATTTCCCGCCGATTTTTTTTTTGTCAAAGTTGGACAATTTTTTACATAAAAAAACATTTTTTTTCCATCGCGTTGTTACGGGGGGTGGGTTGGACATGGGGTCAAAATAAACTACACATTCTTAAAGATAAAACTTGAATCTTTCCCAAACTGAAAGATTAATCGATTTTCGACCAAATTGAACCAAGTTACGACGGTTTGAAAAATCGAGTTTTTTCGCGATTTTTCAAGTGGCGCTTTTTTTTACGCCAAGTATATAATATGTGCAAAACAATATGTAATTAAAGTTATTCACCCAACAAATTTAGGACACAAGATTTTGACAGTGTGTTCTTCCACTCAGACCTATTATTTTCTTCCACAATAAAATATATGCGCAACTATAGAAGACGGCAAAATAACCGAATCGGTAAAACTACCGATTCAGGCAGTAACCGTTTTTAGATATATGTTTACAGTAATTATTTTCAAATATTTTAATTGGTTGTCTCTTTTTAATTTTTCCATTTTTATTCATATTGGTCTATTCTAATGCCTTTAAAAAACATTACTTATCTGTTCACAAACTTTAAATTTAACAGTTTTATCAGATGTACTTTTGTAGGTATCAGAATTGCATTTTATTTTCCAATCACATTTTCTTGCCTATCTTGTATTAGCACGAATAAACACAAAATTAAATAAAATCACTAAACTAACTGCTAAAATTTAACACACCCACACTTAGCCAGTGGATGGTAGTTTCGTTCCAGTTTATATCCGAGACATAAGTGTCCGGAAAACGTGGCCACACGAAACGAAAGTTCCCCTTGCGCAAGATAAAGAGCGAGATACGCTAAAGCGTAGGACTGTTAGGACATGCATTTCCAGTATTTTTTTGTTAGTGGATATAAATTGTGGCCTGGGACCAAAAGGCGGTAATTCAATGTTCTTGCAAAACGGTCAGTTCCAAGTGGAAGAAGGAGGCGGAGAGGAAAAAGACGCTCGGGATGATGATTTTTATTTGGAATGAGTTACGAGCGCGGAGAGAGGGAGGCGGAGGAAAAAAGGGCCGTAATTTCATTAAGCTCCTCTAATCCTCGGGGTGAAAATAATTTATGGAAAAGAAGGATTTGACATTATGAGCATTCCTGAATCACCCGCCTCATTGCGCATTCAACACGAGTAAGTAAATGGAGTGTTTAAAAAAAAAGGATAGGGGATTGAGATAAACCGGGGGTGTATGTTATAATTATCTGTGATTTATAAATAATAACACTCTATTAACTCGCAATTCAAATTCTTAATCTTGAAATTATACTTGTCATGAAAAATGGCAATACTCAACATAACAGAAAATATTGCAAATTATTCATGACGAGAATACTCGACAAATAAATATTTTCTAAACTCTTGAAATTTTAACGAAAAATCACAAATAATTCAAGAAATATACCATTATTAAAATTTCAACCTTCTAGAACCACCCCTTAAAAAAAGGGTTGCCAACCCCTCAAAAAAAAACGAGAAATTTTATTTTTTCCTGAAAGCCGGAAACATCCTCTAGGGTCTCGTGAAAACCGCGATTTTCCAATTCACCCCTAGACTCAGGGTTACATTTTTGAAAATCGATTTTTCGCGATGCAGAGGTTTGCGCCTAACCTATCCCCTCCCAGGATTTTTGAGTTGGAGGATTCAAATATGGCTCAAAAAATCCCCAATGCAGCGAGACATAACGTTTGCTATCGCACGTTCCCGTAAAATATTCCGTTGCAACCCCTCAAGTGTTTTTCTAAAAAAATCACATTTCGGACGCTTCCGGAAAAAGGGCGCGCTTCCTCTTACGGTCATGACTCCGAATTTCATAGAGTTTTGTAGAACTAACTCCCCTCTACATTTCATGACTCCAACAAATTTTTGATATCTTCAACCCCCGAGAAGTTATTCAAAGAAAACCACCCCTGATTTCAATAAAAAAAATCTACAGCGGCCATTTTTTATCTCACGCGAGAAATTTAAACGGTATGCCATTCGGAATTATATTTTGCGTCGAAAAGGTAAGAACTATATTTTTCATGGAGCGCACCGTTTACGATCTACGGCCGATTTTTTATTGTTTTGCGGGAATTTTTCGAAGAATTTTGCGATTTTTTTTTTCGAAAATTGAAAATCTGACGACGGCATATCAGTTACCGATTTAATCCGTATCAAAGATCCCCATTTTTCGAAAATTGAAAATCTGACGACGGTATATCAGTCACCGATTTAATCCGTATCAAAGATCCCCATAAAGTTTTTCGATCCGATTTGTGGTTTTCGAGATATGACGTTGTATACGGAAGAGGGAAGCGAAATTTAGCAGCGGGGCACAATTTTTTTTTCTCCGATCGGAAAAATAATGACATTTAATAGAATAATATTCGGTAATATCCCTGAAATTGACCATGGAATATTCTTATAAATGTTGATTAAAATTACACAAAATATCACGTTAATGTACCCTTTGATGTATGTCTGGCACGTTAAAGATCAATTCGTGGAAATTTGCAGAAACGACCACATCTTCAATAGCAAAACATAGAGAACGAGCAATGAAATAATTTCACCTCAAACTCTCTACTTAAACATAATGCATAGCTCAATGTAGTTATTTAGACTGTCTCTCTCCTCCTACTCATGAATCGTCTTTGTCTGGAATTTGAATTCATTTTCGGTCACCCATCCGAGAATAATGTATTCGAAGCGGAGATTCTCCCGCGGCCGGACCGCAACAACAGACGCCGACGCTGTTTTTTTTTCTTTAGCGTGGCCGCTCTGAAATAACCGAAATGAGGGCGTTATTTATTCCGCGGCCATTTCGTGACCGGAATCCAAAACGCGGTTATGAAATGGCGGCCGTGTTTAGATTGAGAGCGCCTCAGTTGCTAACACTGACAATAAAATGAAATGTCACAGCTTTTTCTACCGGGGAAAAATAGTAAATTGATTTTCTATAACAGAAAACTATAAATTTTGGAAAACTACCAAAATAAATTTTGGCTAAAAAAATTATACACAAGATAAATTTAAGGAATAAACCACTGTAATGTAATTAATAAAATCCTAAGGAAGTACCTGTAAAAACACATTTAATTTTATTATTTGATCAATCGATTAAAATCCTCTCATTGTGAACAACAAACTCCAAACTTTCAAAGTTTACTTAAAACAGAATGCGATTCACAATAAATATTTTCAAAAAGGTCGTTTCCCAAATTTCAAAATAATGACAGTTGAACATCCTGCATGATAAATCCTCAAGAAAAAATAATCCATTTTGAAGATTGATATATAACTCTTGTACGAACACTCGGTGCTCCACTGTAACATGTTATTATGTGGCGTAAACATCGGACTTCTTAACGTTATCCGCCAATTGACCTAAGTTAGTAACACCTCCAGCGTGATACCGTTATCCGCCGGTTGACCCCGGCTAGTGACCCATGCCTTAACGTAGCACAGGGGCGCAAAAAATGGAAAAATAATTGAAACTTTTCAAATCAACTCAAAATAGATTGTACATTATATTTAGAGAAAAATTTGCTCACCTATCTTTCGAAATAATCACACATGAACACTGTTCGATACAGTTTCGAGGTAAGAGGTTGCAAGTTGTCTTATAAATGGAAAAAACAAGTGCAACAAAGTCGAGATATTTCACATTTACTGCAGATTATTTTTTATTTATGTAATAAAATCTGCAAACATTCTTGGCGTAAATTTTGAAATAATCATACGTGAACATCTTCTGTTTTAACTGTGAGGTTCCACGTTACCTAAAAAATAGATAAACGAATGCAACAAATTCTACAAGTTTAAAATTTATTCAAAATAGATAAATCTTCATTTTTATACATTTAAAAATTCAACAAATTCTAGATTTTTACTTTCTCCGTTACGAAGTAATTAATTTCTGCCGAGATTAATTTTTTCCAATTTTTCCAATCGCCGAACATAATTTTCTTTTTGGTAATTCAAGTTTCGAGTATTGTCAATTTCTTTCGAGCTGTGATTTGTCAATTGTTTTAGCAGTACCTCAAAAATACGTTCATTCTGGACGCAATTTTTTACACGTCTACAATACACAGTCTAGGGTTAAACATCCTTAGAAAATTTATTGGCATATCATATTTAAATATGGTACCAGCAAGATGGTGTTCCTGCACACAATGCTGGAGATTCACTTATTTAAATGGGAAAAAAATAATAGCCACTAATACAAGTGTTCAGTGACCAGCCAGATCTGCAGACTTGACGCATCTTGACTTTTATCTGTAGAGCCCTTTAAAAAATAAAGTTTATTGAAGTTACTTAAAATAAATGTAGAAGAACTTTCTAAAGCATTTTCAGAGGTAATGAACTGATATTGTTGTAAAAAGCTGTCTTGTAGGTTTGGCTCAGCATTCTGAGCATTTTCTATAATTTAACCCTTAACGGGCACTGTGGGTCCAATAGACCCTGACGCACATTTTACCTCAAATTTTCGGCGCGAAGAATTTTTTTTTATATTCTCCCTCCCATTTATATTTTAAACCTATTTCCCTATTAGCTGTGTATACATACTATATATTTTAGTTTTCTCGTGATAATCAAAATAAACGGACGTCTTATTTTGTGGGTCTAATAGACCCAAGAGTGCCCGATACGTAATTTTTTCAAAAATAAAAAATCAAAAATAAAATTGTGTGTTTTCGTATTTTGGTGAATAAATACATACGTTAAATTAATTTACAATTTATTTTTTAGTTCCAAAAATGTATCACGAAGTTAACGCTTCAACCATCTAGCAATTAATTTCTTTTATACAAAAAATTAAAAATTAATATGAAACACAAGGATAGAATGATAGAATTCTACAAAAATTCAGTTCACATCACAAGACGTCGATCTTTCAAAATAATTATGGTTTTTGAATGTGCGGCAATTTTTGAAAAAGTATTTTTTCAATTTCGAACACTCGAATGCAAAAAATTTAAAATGAATATGACACGCGGGGATAAAATCCTACAAAAATTCAGTTCATTTCACAAGACGTCGATCTTTCAAAATAATTTTGGTTTTTGAATGTGCAGCAATTTTCAGTCGAGTTATGAATTTTTGAAAATGTATTTTTTTCAGTGACGAACACTCGCGAGCAAAAAATTAAAAATTAATATGAAACGCAGTTATAAAATCCTACAAAAATTCAGTGAATTTTGCAAGAAGTCGATCTTAAAATAATTTTTGTTTTTGAATGTGTAGCAATTTTCAGTCGAGTTATGAATTTTTGAAAATGTATTTTTTTCAATGACGAACTCTCAAACGCAAAAAAATAAAAATTAATATGAAACGCAGGGATAAAATTCTACAAAAATTCAAATCACTTCACAAGACGCCGATCTCTCAAAATAATTTTGGTTTTTGAATGTGCACCAATTACCTTTTTCAATGTCCAACACTCGAGCTCAAAAAAAAAAAATTCATTTGAAATGCAGGAATAAAATTCTACAAAAATTCAGTTCACTTCTCAATGCATCGATCTTTCAAAATCATTTTGGTTTTTGAATATGCAGCAATTACATTCGAGTTATCAATTTTTGAAAATGTATTTTTTCCAATGACAAACATTCGAGAGCAAAAAATTTAACATTAATTTGCAACGCATGGATAAAATTCTACAAAAATTCGGTTCATTTCACAAGACGTCGACCTTTCAAAATAATTTTGCTTTTTGAATGTGCAGCAATTTTTAGTCGACTATTTTGAAAATGTATTTTTTTCAATGACGAACGAACAAGTGCAAAAAATTTAAAATTAATATGAAACGCAGTTATAAAATCCTACAAAAATTCAGTGCATTTCACAAGACGTCGATCTTTCAAAATCATTTTGGTTTTTGAATATGCAGCAATTTCAGTCGAGTTATGAATTTTGGAAAAAAAAAATTTTTCAATAACGAACTCTCGAGTGCAAAACATTTAAAATTAATATGAAAAGCAGGGATAAATTTTTTCAAAAATTCAGTTCACTTCATAAGACGTCGATCTTTCAAAATAATTATGGTTTTTGAATGTGCAGCAATTTTTAGTCGAGTATTGAATTTTTGAAAATGTATTTTGTCAATGTCGAACTATCGAGCACAAAAAATTAAAAATCAATATGAAAGGCAGGGATAAAATTCTACATAAATTCAGTTCATATCACAAAACGTCGATCTTTCAAAATAATTTTTGTTTTTGTATGTGCAGCAATTTTTAGTTGAGTTTTGAATTTTTGAAAATGTATTTTTTCAATGTCGATAAAATTCTACAAAAATTCAAATCACTTCACAAGACGCCGATCTCTCAAAATAATTTTGGTTTTTGAATGTGCACCAATTACCTTTTTCAATGTCCAACACTCGAGCTCAAAAAAAAAAAATTCATTTGAAATGCAGGAATAAAATTCTACAAAAATTCAGTTCACTTCTCAATGCATCGATCTTTCAAAATCATTTTGGTTTTTGAATATGCAGCAATTACATTCGAGTTATCAATTTTTGAAAATGTATTTTTTCCAATGACAAACATTCGAGCGCAAAAAATTTAAAATTAATATGAAACACAGGGATAAAATCCTACAAAAATTCAGCTCATTTCACAAGACGTCGACCTTTCAAAATAATTTTGCTTTTTGAATGTGCAGCAATTTTTAGTCGAGTATCGAATTTTTGAAAATATATTTTTTTCAGTAACGAACTCTCGAGCGCAAAAAATTAAAAATTAATATAAAACGCAGTTATAAAATCCTACAAAAATTCAGTGCACTTTACAAGACATTTTTCCTATCGCCGAATGTAATTTTCTTTTCGGTGATTCAAGTTTCGAGTGTTGTCAATTTGTTTTAGCAGTATCTCAAATTATACAAAAATCGCAAAAATTTAGTTTTCTTCAATTCTTCAAATTTATACCTATGTGCATATTTCACATATTTCAAAGTAAACCGTCAAAAACACATAAACGCATTAATTACTGTTTATCGCAGGACGAATTGGCAATTAATTTGATAATATATAGGGGGTATTTTTTTGAATGACTTAGATGTTCGTTTATGCCCGAAAATTGAACGTGTTGCAATGCGACAAAATGTTAAATGTTAAATATTAACATTATATGTTAAAATATGCATTAAAAGGCGAAATATGCTTTATAGGGGTAAATATGCAAGCATATGCTTTTTGCATAAAACCCTCTCTCTAGTGATGACCATTGTAGATGTCATTGGTAAATCAATAAGATATTTTAATGAATATGCATATTTCTAGAAAGACATCAGTGAATGATATAACCTGCGTGTTTTAGAAGGGACTTAATTACATCTCTTTTCCTGCCCATATTGAATGCTCAATTCTGTGGATTCTATAATTGCCCTCCGTAAGCAGTGCTAGCATTGGAATTAGGTGGAAAATGCCGGGTTAAAGCCGGTGTTTTGTAATAGATTTAAGGTCCGATGGTCCGAAAGACAAGCTCAGCAGTTGCGGTCAGGGGTCGAACAGCTAATAAAGAAGAAAGGCCGCTCGGTCGTCCCGGCTTAACTACCCTTAAGCTTAAATTATGGTCTCCGGCTAATTCCCCACATTTTATCTCGCGAATATCAATTAGACACATCACACTGGAAATCCCTCTTAAAAAATCGCGTGGAGTTAACGCGGATAAAAATCAAATTGATGCGGCCATCATGTAACAAAGATACTTGCATAAAATATATTTTTTATAATCACAATACTTTCCCGTACTTAATGGAGAAAGCAAAAAACAAACAGTGTGTGTGTTTGTGTGTTTTCGTAAGTGAGATAATGAATGTGGCCGTTGTTCACTAATTTGAAGGGGAAAGACGTGTTTTGGATCTATCAACTCTCCGCGCGATGAGTTTCTTAACTTTACCACTCTATCTTATCTAACCTGACAGACACGAAAACATATACAACACATACAACTTACTAACTGTTTCATCAAAAGTATTCATTATTTTATAAATGTAATATACAAACTTATTCTTCACATTTTCCACTTTCATGCTCTATCTCAACATTTTTAGCCTGGCCATAATTTATCAAATAACAGATAGACAACCCGTAAACTCATAACCTAATTTGCAACATTTTTTATTCAATAATAAAATAATACATTCAGAAGTTAATATTGGAAATCAATTACTTGATCCCCCTACAAGGAAACGGTTGTGGCAGATGGCCTAGTTATCGACGTAGAAAAAAAATACTTGATACTTAACATCATAAACTAGTATTTTGTCAAATAGAAATTAATTGTATGTTTTGTTTAACCCGCCATTGGTGACGCAAATTTAATGGTGACGCCGGTCTCACGCACCGGGGTTTTTAACTGAAGATTTTTCGAAACGTGTGACTAATAGTTCATATTTTTTTTAAATTTATTCTCTTTAACAATAAAACAATAGTTATTTGTTTAACAAGGCAATAAAGTGACAGATTTACGGACGCGGCTGGAGTTTCACCGCCGAGCGAGCTTGTGAGCGAGGCAGTGAATCCAGCCAAGTCAGGAAATCTGCTTTATTGCCGAGTTAAACACATAATTTTTTCGCGGATTGTTTGGGAGAAATTAATAATAACTTGCAATGCGATAATTTACAATATATTTAATTCTATCAACATATCACAGATAGAAGACAGTAAAACAAAAATTGACATTTATAATAGACATTGTGGTGTCCGCAATTTGATGATGTGTGTGGTGTAATCATTTATAATTATAATGATCATGATTTTGTAACTGACATGCAATGAGTATTTAAATCGGACGGACCGTATAATTATTTCGAGTAAAACTCTTCAATACATTTCTTTACTGATATTGTTGATGGCGGAAGCCATTACTTTGTAATACATTTTGATACAGGAATTCAGGAACTTTTTAATAAAATGCACTTTGTTGGTGTCACCAGTGGCGGCTGGTGGAACATTTTGATGGTAGAGCCACTTAGCCTACAATATAATTCCTTCTTTTTAAGGAAGAAAACTAACGATAATTCAAATTGAAAACCTTTACAGAAGCATTAAGTAAACCAAATAAAAACGAAAAGCTCTAGGCAATTTGAACAACTTCAGAATTTCAACAATTTGTTTTCTCGTGCAATTATTTTGAAATTCAGCCAAAGAAAGTTTTCAGATTTTTGAGAAATTTTGTAGTAGAATTATTTTAAAGTAAATCTAGAAATTTTCCCGCTTGCGGCAATTGTTTTTTTTATGTTTTCTGGGCTCTAGGCAATTGAACAACTGCAGAATTTCAACAGTTTGTGTTCTCGTGCAAATATTTCGAAATCTCGCAAACGACAATCTTTTGATCTTTATAGAATCTTGAAGTAGAATTGATTTTAAGCAAATCCAGAAAATTTCAAGTTTGTTGCAATTTTTTTTTATATATTTTAAGCTCTGATAAAATGCAAAACTTCAGAATTTCAGCCAGTTCTGTTCTCGCGGAAATAAATCGAAATCTCGTGAAGGAAAGTCTTTCGATTTTTATGGAATCTTAAAGCAAATCTGGAAAAATTTTTCATTTGTGGCAATTGTTTTTATATTTTTTTTGAGCTCTATGCAATTGAACAACTTCAAAATTTTAACAGTTTATGTACTCGTGCAATTATTTTGAAATTTAACTAAAGAAAGTGTTTGCATTTTAAGGGATATTGTAGTAGAATACAATTTGGGTTAATCTGGAAATGTTAACGTTTGTGGCAATTGTGTTTATATTTTTTGAGCTCGAGACAAGTTATCAACTTCAGAATTTCAAAAATTTGTGTTCTTACGCAAATATTTCGTAATCTCGGATTTTTAAGGAATCTTATAGAAAAATGGATTTTCAATAAATCTAGAAATTTTCACGTTAGTGGCAAATGTTTTTATATTTTTTTGAGCTCTGGGCTATTGAACAACTTCAGAATGCCAACAATTTGTGTTCTAGTGCAATTATTCTGAAATCCAGTTCAGGAAAGTTTCCAGATTTTTAAGGAATCTTGTAGTAGAATTGATTTTGAGTAAATCTGGAAATTTTCACGTTTGTGGCAATCGTTCTTATATATTTTTTTAGCACTAGACAGTCGAACAAATTTCAGAATTTTGACAATTTGTGTTCTGGTGCATTTATTTTCAAATCCTATAAAGGAAAATATTCGGATTTTTAAGGAATCTTATAGTAGAATTGTTTTCGAGTAAATCTGGAAAACTTTACGTTTGTATATTGCTCTAGACAATTAAACAACTTCAAAATTTCAACAATTTGTGTTCTCGCGCAAATATTTTAAAATCTTGTAAAGGATAGCCTTTTTATTTTTATGGAATTTTAAAGTAGAATTGAACTTAAGCAAATCCAGAAAATTTCAAGTTTGTTGCATTTTTTTAAATATTTTTTGAGCCCTGATAAAACGCACAACTTCAGGATTTCAGCCGCTTGTTTTCTTACGGAAATAAATCGAAAGCTCGTGAAAGAAAGTCTTTGTTTTTTTTATGGATTCTTAAAGCAGGATTGATCTTAAGCAAATCAGGAAAGTTTCACGTTTGTGGAAATTGTTTTTATATTTTTTGGGCTCTAGACAATTAAACATTTTCAAAAAAATTTAATACTTTAAAATCTCACGAAGGACAGTCTTTTTGATTTTCGTAGAATCTTGAAGTAGAATTGATCTTAAGCAAATCTAGACAATTTCAAGTTTGTTGAAATTTTTTAAATATATTTTTGAGTTCTGATAAAACGCACAACTTGAAGCATAATTGATCTTAGCCAAATCTGGAAAGGTCCTCGTTTGTGGCAATTGATTTTTAATTTTTTGAGCTCTAGACAATTAAACTATTTCAAAATTTAAACAATTTGTGTTCTAGTGCAATTATTTTAAAATCCAGTGAAGGAAAGTCTTATTTTTGAGGAATGTTGTAGTAGAATTTATCTTAGGCAAATACAGAAAATTTCAACTTTGTTGCAATTTTTTTAAATATTGTTTTGAGCTTTGATAAAGCGCACTACTTCAGAATTTCAGCCAGTTGTGTTCGCGCGAAAATAAATCGAAATCTCGTGAAGAAAAGTGTTTGGATTAAGATGGGACCTTGAAGCAGAATTGATCTTAGCCAATTCTGGAAAGTTTCAAGTTTGTGGCAATTGTTTTTATATTTTTTGAGCTCTAGGCAATTGAACTACATATTTCAAAATTTAAACAATGTGTGTTCTAGTGCAAATATTTTGAAATTCAGCCAAAGAATTTTGAGGAATATTGTAGTAGAATTAATTTTGAGTAAATTTTGAAAGTTTCACGTTTGTAGCAATTGTTTTTATATTTTTTTGTTCCAGACAATTGAACAATTTCAGAATTTGTTTTCTCATGCAAATATTTTGACAATCAGTGAAGGGAAGATTTTTGAGGAATCTTACAGAAGAATTAAATACAATTATTTTCAAATTCAGCAAGGGAAAGTCTTCCGATTTAGAATAATTTAAAAATCCTTGGTGAGCTTGAAATTAGTGGTAGTGCCATGGCTCCTCGGCTCTACATAACGAGCCGCCCCTGGGTGTCACACATATTTATTTTCGATTAAAAATGTTAAAGTCCTTATGTTCATATTATTATTGTTCAATGATTAAATTGAAATAAAACTTACATAATACGTAACCTCCAAATCCTTTTCGATCAAACACACGGTGCTCGGGAAAACTTACGCGGGGTTGTTGATACTTCGCAGAAGCCGTTATTGAGCTTCTTCCGCAGGCAAGATATTAAGGAAAGTCTCTCGTTTTACGGTGCCAAGAAGTAAGTGCGCCGGCCGACGACGTTTAAACGTCAAATGCCGGGCCACTCGGCGACTCGATTTTTGTGCGTGGATAAGTTAGGGACTCGCACGGAAGTCGGGGAAAATACACGCGGTGTTATTAAAACTTCGGGGAACCTGTTTTTAGCCTTTTTGGCACGGGAAGTTCAAAGGCAACTCCCAATTAAGCGAAAAATACATGGTAGTGTCAAACAAATTTCCGGGCGGCTTTTATTGGTCGACGCGGCGTATCATCTGATTGGCGAAACAACATGACGTAGTCTCACCTGATTGGCTCATTACTTTTACAGCCTAGGCATAAATAAGCATTTTTAAAGCCTCGTCCGCAAAAGTGATATTTCAAGGACTAAAAGCAGTCCGAAAAATCTTACATTTCATATCAATCCGCGAAAAAGATATTTAATCAATTTAAGCTCTGCAATGCGGCAGCTACACGAAATTGCAACAAAAAAACAGTAACGGACAATAAAGTTATTCGACAAACCTGGTCTCGCAGACCAGTAGGTCACCATTGGCGGTTTAAGAATGAGAAAACAAGCTTGCCTTGTTTGGTTTCATTGTAAAGGCTACAATGCAGATCAAATATTTTTTAGCATGCAGCTTGTCTCTTAAATTCGTCTTTTAATTCGAATTTTTGGTTAGAAAACCTGCAGAAGCTTCGCTTGTAATCAACTTGCATTACTATCACGTTATAAGCTGGATGGATTGCCAATGAATGGCCACCAAACCCCACCATACGATATGAGTAATATTGTACAGTTTATAAAATATTTTTTCTGCAGCCGTCCCGAAGATAAAACTTTCGGTATGATTTATTAAATCGAAAGTACCACTTTACATAAGTCATACTGAAAGTAGTTATTTTCGGGACAATTTTGTTTCACTTTCGGAACGATTTCTTTACTTTCGGAACGCTTTTTGTTACTTTCGGGACAATTTTGCGTATATATGTAGGTGGCCTTGACAAAAACATGACTTCGTATTTAATTATGACAGCGCTTGTCATATTACATTCGTGTGTGTTTTTGCTCTTTTGACATAAAAAAAACGGCCGCATAAAAAATATTGTACGTAACTCGTTCCAAAAGTGATTTTACGGGACTCGCAGGAAACTTCCTACTCATCCCGTAAAATATCACTTTCGGAACTTGTTACTTAAATTATTATAAGTTTAATGCGGAGTGTAAAGTTTCAAAATGTTTTAAAATCCTACAACAATTGATTGGCATTACCAACTAGGTGAAAATAATCAACAAGTAACAGCCGCACCAATACAATTTTGCCATACAAAGATGCCATACGTAATTCACTCGATTCTCTTTAACTCCAACAAGATGAAGAAATTATATCTATTTATCATTATCATCCGCACATCCAAACGTTATATTTCTTAATGATGAACGTTATTACGTTATAAAATGGAGTTTATGTTTTCCGGAATCGCTATTGGAAATTAATAAATTGCGGGATTTTATTGTTTCGGAGTTTCTGGAGCGTGAGGCCGGGCGGGAAAGGAAAGGACCGGCAAGGAAGGAGACGCATCACTCTGCTCCGCGTCGGCCCTTCGTCTCTAAGAGGAATGGCTTTTGGGTAATGGAAGGGCTCAACTAATGCACAGCCATTCCAATGAATGAAACTGTCCTCCTAATCTATACACATAATTCCACAACAGCGATACATTTTCAATCGACATGAAAAAGAAAAAAGAAAAAATGTCCTAACGAAGAACATAAAATATTTATTGCACACTATACCTACATTCAGATCATCCACAAATTTGAAATCTTAAGATGCTGTTTTCGGTGTCTACACTGGGGTTATAAGAAGTAACAATCAAAAGTGACCCAGACGCTAATAATTGCCTAGGAAAAATCAGTCACGACTTAGATACGAGAAGACAATTGGCAGAACAAAAAGTTCACACTTCATAATTAGAAAAGTTAAATTTAGAAACATCAAGTGTCAGACGTGTATTAATCTGCGCCACAATAATTGTAGTAAAAATAAGCTTACCAAGATTTTGAGAAATGCCTATGAATACTATTACTGATGATAGCATTAACACTTCTCCCGAAAATACAAACAGATCGAATTCAAGAGCAAACTGCTCTTAAGTCCGGCAATAACTGACGTTTTATTTGTTATAGATAATGTACTAACGCGTTGCTAGGCAATTAATAAACGTCAGAATTAAGGATTCTCGGTTAGGAGTGAATGTAGCGTGGATCAATTTTGACTTTTCCCGTTATCTTTCGATGAAATCTTTCGCATTGGGTTCTCTCCGGCAAATCGGGTGAATGCTTTCAGAGTAATGCTTTATTAATAATGAGTCGATTTCGAATCAATTTTCATTGACTGCATCTAAATTTTTATTTCAACTGTGATGGTGGATTATTACTCTTCTGTTCTCCGCTATGAGAAAACATGTGAACATTTTCCAAACGAATAATTATTTAGAGATGTGCTTTATTAAAGTTTAAAACTTGCCCCTAAAAGTTAATGTAACTAATGGCGAGTACTAGAGCCGCCAAACTATCGCTTGAATTTGTACAACCTCTTTGACGCTTTCCCTACCTCGGAGATAAATTCCGTTTTACTTGGTCTCGAGCGAGTCTGTCATCTTAGGTTTAATTCCAAACGTCTGCAAATCATTCCAAACGTTCATAAACGACCAAAATCAACGAAAGAGAAAACGCCTCTTTCCGTTAACATTCGTATTTTTCCAAATAAGTCTTAAACGACCAGAATTAATTAAAGAACGTAAGCTTCTTCCTGTTAACTTCCGAGTGCTTTCCAAACAGCAAATTTAGAAATGCATTGTAATCTTTGACAGACTATGTCAGATTCAGAAACTAGGGTTACCAGATTACATTCCCGAAGTTGAGCAAAACGATTCAAAATAATGTTTTACTTTTTTAGAGGTGACGCTTTTGGACAATGTGGTGTCTATGAAATGACATCGATTAAACAAATTTGTTCGTCCCAACGATCCTCCCTGTGGCCGTCAGGGCTCTCTCAAGAAATTATAGAAGAAAATTCGCACAGCCTTCCAGGCACATCCTGGACAATTTAAAACTATTTTATCCTCTTTACAAACATTTATTCATGATTCGTTCGCGAGTTATGAATTTTTGTGTCAAGGCACCATATTCTTAATTTTTCATCGGAAATTTGAATGCAAATCGCATGAAATAGATTCGGCTGAAATTTTAACCAAAGATACCTCTTACCATAAAGGGTATTACGCGACAAGTATTTTATCTCTGTGGGGCCCTGTGTCACGGTGCCCCGGCCTTAAAAGTGAGCGGTTTATGAGGATCTCTCGGGAGTCTTCATGCGTTCAGTTTTGACTTTAAAGAGTCTCCAGTATATTCACAAAGCATTCCCCTACAATATTTGATTTTTCAAAAAGTCACCAAATTGTTTCTACCTGTTTTCATGATTATTTATTTTTTTATTCTACTTAAATCGAAGAACTGAATTTTTTAGGATTACTAAAGGGTACAACGAGCTTTCATCTGTAATTTTTTCAAAATTTTTGGAACACCCCCTGCGATTCTAATACGCGTTATTTGGCAACTGTTGTAAGATATTGCGGTTTCACCCCCTATTTCTGATTTAAATTATCTGATCTGTTCTTCTCAACATAATTTGTAGGGGCATATTTCTTGATTTGGTGGCGAGTTTTCGAGGAATGATTTTTCAAATTTGTCACAAATTCTTCACCCCTTTAAGAACGAATTAAAGAAAAAAAAACGCTTCTTCGTCGTATTTGTACAATTCTTTGGTGGGTCAGCCAGATACAGGATCGTCTTTACCACGCTTATTGGTGAGCCGTTATTTTTTAACTCGGCATTTCCGTAGCTCCCAACCGAGGGTGTAAAATGGAAACAAATGTAACTCAGATAGCTAATTTTTAAATAACTAAGAATCAAGTCGAAAACGAATACAAAATGTTAACATAAAGTTCGGTAACATTTTGGTAAGCCCCACAGCCACAACGGAGTACCAAAGACCAAAACAACCCCTATCTGTTGCGCCTGAAATTTTAATAAAATCAAGAAACTTTCCAATTTAAAACTGGAAATACCAGCAACCTTGCTTTATATTGATGCGCTATACACGGACGAAGGCGCAGCGCAGCGGAGCTGTCGTCCGTCACCAATTACTTATTTTATTTGAGTGGCTTACGCACAGACGACGGCGCAGCGCAGCGGAGCCAGTTACTTTCCTTAACTTTATATTTCACTATTTCACATAAAGAACACACTTTCACATACACCAACTTAAGCTTAAAGAACTAGTTTTTTAAATCTAATTCAATTGAACTAATACCTCATTTATCTTACAGCCAATCAAAATTTTGTAGCTCACACGATACAATCCTATCTGAATAGACATTTTTTTTTAATGAATCAAAATTTTGTAGCTCACACGATACAATGCTATCTGAATAGACATTTTTTTTTTAATTGGTTGTAATCATCTCTCACGAATTTCGTATGGAGAAAGTTAAAAATATATTATTACCAGCATAATCAAATAAAGCTAAGTTGAAGCAGTATTCTCTGTTTACCTCAGACAAATCTTAATAAAACCGTTTTATAGGCACAACTTTGAACAATTTATAACAATCGCTATGCAGGCAGTTTGATATAAATTTCGTGCAGGAATTCAACATTGTTCGCGCCGTGCATTTAAAACTCAAAGAGTTCCAAACTTTCAAAATACATTCCGCAATTGTTCGCGGGGGAGGGGGTGTATTAATTTGGGGCGGGTGGGTCCGTTCATGAGGGGGTGGGGGGGCGCAAAGCTGCGGAGCCGCTTTGTCGGCCGCAATCTGATTAAAGCGACGTGTTTTAATAGCCGCACACCGAATTCCATTCCGGGACTAAGAACAGGAAGGAACAGGAACGGCTGCGGTCGCCTGACCATCAATTGTTCCAGCCACGACCGCTCCTGCAGGAATCTTCCCCTTTACGGACGCAAACTGCTGATCTAGATGATCCGATTGTCCGCGCGGAATTAGTGAGTATTCATTGATTCCGAAGTTTTCTTTTACTCTAGTCCGTTTATTTAATTCTACGCTGTACGACTTCTAATTTTTGCCGTATTGTTCCATAACAATTATTTATGCATTAAAGGCATTAGGAAGATGTTTCTGCGCACACAAGGCGACAAGGTACATGAAGAATTTCCTAACGTTCTCATTATTTATGATGAATTTAAAAATACCTTATCACGATCTGTTGTATTATTTCATGAAACGGGTAGTATTCTCCGTAAACCCGGAAGTGGTAGACCAGTCAAACGTACTTAGGATGCTATTAACACAGCCCAAGGAATTTTGGAAGGTGAACCTACGTCTTCTATGCGTCGGTTATCACAGCAAATTCATTTATCGGTAGGAACATGCCGCAAGTAACATCACTTCAATATGTGTTACCAACTTAAATTTTAAAAAATAAAAAATCAAGGCACACTTAACGTTTTTTTTTAATGAATATACTTTATCATTATGTAAGAGATTGAGTCTAATCAGCAATCGGCCATTTTTTAAGTGTACAAATAAGTTCACATGCGAATAAACCCGTTGAAATTTTCGAAAACCCGTCGACGAGAGCCTGCTCTGTCTGCTTTTTGCGTTTCAACGCTGGGCTTTGTGCCTTTAAATTTGATGAAGTCCTCTTACTTATTCCGTTCGTGAATATCCGTGGAAAGCTCTCGACGCGAGGAGAGACACGCGTGCTTCTCGTGAATCCGCGTTGTTTGCTCTCTGCCATTGTGATATAAAACCGCCCCTCTTTACAGCCCTTACAGCGCTCATCCATTCCTAATTCGTATTCTTCCGCGCCCCGAGGAGGACGGCACGGGCGCAGTTTTACATGGAATACGGGTCAAATCTATTAGTGTGAAAACTATAGATAGTTTTAAATGATCAATCATAGTAAAATAACCAATTAATAGGAGTTGGAAATTATTGGTTTTATGACATTAACACGTATGTCAACTATTAAATAAATAGATAAAGCGCTAGTTTATTTGAAAGGAAAGTATATCTGACTTAGGCGCCTTCATACCCAGCAACTGTTTCACCTGAGTTTTGAACTTTTGAACTAATATTTAGAATAATTTCTGTTCATTTCCATGGTTGTTCGGTGTTTGTCCTAATTCCTAACGGACAAAATTCTCAAGAAAGCATTAAAAAAAAAACGTTTCCTACAAAAAAATTGTATTTTTTCCGGTAGAATACGATTCCGCAATAAAAAATATGAAGTTACATTTGAAGAATCAAAGTTAACCTTCGTTTGACCTTGAAAATTACCGCCAAGTTCATTTTTAAGGTCACCAGCATATGTCCCCCTTCGAACCCTACAATATTCAACTGAAACATTTTTTGCCATGTTACTCAAGTTTCCAGATATTTGGGGTGGCAACTTAAAATGGGACACCCTGTATACTTATAAAAAACAGTCTGATGCCTGTTATTTAAATATGATTCCATTAGTGTATGCTATTTGGTGCGAAATGATAAGGTTCTGATTTTCGTGATAAAGAAGCTCAAGTCGAAGAAGATGAAGTTCGTGAGGAATATTAGGATATCGAGCAAGATATTTCTAGTGAAGAAAGTAAAATTACTCAAAATGAATTCAAAATTAAGCAAGAGAAAAGTTGTGTTAATTTCTTTACTAGAAATTGAAGTTATTTAATATATGAAACATCTTTATTGACAGACATAATTTTTATACAATAATTTTTACATATTTAATTTATGTTGAACTGTCAAAGGCTATCGACCATAGGTCTTTCTGCCGGTCTTTGTCTTGTCTCGTCCGTTATTCGCTAGTCTGTTGTATGAAATGATGAAATTAATTGATGAAGTGTTTGGAGAAGTTATTTAATTTTAATGTAAATTTAAAAAATTGCAATCATTTTGATGTCGAAAATAATTGTATGAACAATCAGAATTGTACAAAATCCATTCGAGTTTGGTTCAAAATTAACCAACATACATCCCGTGACTAGATTTTTTTAATAATAGTGTGTTAACTTGTGACAAATTTAATCATGGTGATGGTTGTGACCGTTACTACGTGGTAATTCATTATAAAATCACTGAATAAAACACTTACTATGTTTTTTATAAATTGTGGTAAAAAACATAGTAAGTGTTTTATTCAGTGATTTTTTTTGTGACAAATTGTAATAATTTTGGCAACTCAAAAAAAAATATAAAAACAATTGTCATCGATTTGAAGTTTGCTAAATTACCTAAAATTAATATGAGATTTAATAAGTGAAAAGTTGTGTTTATCTCGTTAATAAATTTTTATAAAATATAATAAAATATTTTTTTTATTTTTAAGAAAAAAAAATTATTTTCTTTAATATAAAAAGAGATTATTTTTTTAAGAAAGAAATTAAAATCTTTTGTTTATAAATATTTTTCATAAAAAAGAGAATTTGTTTATTTCAATATCTCATTAGTTTTGTGTAAAATATGGAAAGTGCGGACTTGATTGGATTGATTAGATTTTGATGAAATAAAAAAAAATGGGGCCGCGGTGGTCTAGTGGGTAGAGGTCCAGCCTCTGGACCCCGTTGGTGCGGGTCCGGACGGTCACTTTTTCGATACGAGAAATGGCCGTACGTGTCAAGTGTTTGTCCCCATTTAGTTTAAATATGAATATTATTACTATAAATTAGTTGTAGCTGAATGCCCTAGCTGGCTAAGCCAAGTCCCCACCATCCTCGATTTCCTAACCCGAACTCCTGTCAATCATCTTTCCTTTAATTTGTTTTTTAATTCCATAAATTTAAGCGCTAAGTTACGATTTAACAATCATTGTAATTTAATGTTCTATAAAAAAAATAGAGACATGTATTGTTCAATTTTTTGGGATATTTGATCACCAAGATGAGAAGTAGCATTTTTTGCAGCGAGAAAGAAAGATTATGAATTTTTACAAAACTATGACAAGTGCAAATTTGCCCATTACAAAAATTATTCGAAATTGATTGCACCTTTATGTTCTTTTAAAAAATGAAAACATTATTTTTGTAAATTTCCGAGAAATTTAAGCGCAAAGTCAATTAAACGCATTATTTGCAGCGAACACAAAAGATTTTAAATTTGGCAAAAACTATGGCAAGTGCGGATTTGCCCATTACAAAAATTATTATTAAAGTTAATTGTAATTTGATGTCTTTTCAAAATTGAAAACATTCTTTTATAAATTTTTGAGAAATTTGAGCGCAAATTTAATAAAAAAAAAACTTTACTTGCAACGAAAATAAAAGAATATGAATGTTGCCAAAACTATGGCAAATGAAGACTTGCCCATTACAATATTTATAAAAAAATATTTTATTTTAATGTTCCGGGAAAAAACAAAAACGTCTATTAATAAATTTTTGAGAAATTTGAGCGTTAAGGTGAGAAATGCCATTTTTTGCAGTAAGACAAAAGATTATGAATTTTGAAAAAACTATAGCAAGTGCAGACTTACCCATAGCGAAAATTAGTTCAAAATTATTGTATTTTGATGTTCTAGGAAAAACAATAGGAACGTGCATTAATCAATTTTTGAGTAATTTGAGCGCTAAGGTAATAAATACTATTTTTGCAGCGAGAACAAAAGATTATGATTTTTTTTCAAAACTATGGCAAGTGCAAAAATTAGTTAAAAATCAGAAACTAAAAATAGAAACATGGATTAATCGATTTTTGAGAGATTTGAGCACTAAGATGAGAAATACTATTTTTACAACGAGAACAAAATATTATGAATTTTTCCAAAACTAAGGCAAGTGCAAACTTGTCTGTTGCAAAAATTAGTCAAAAATCATTGTATTTTATGTTCTACAAAAAATAGAAAAATCGATTAATCAATTTCTGAGAAATTTTAGCGCTAAGGTGAGAAATGCCCTTTTTTGCAGCGAGAACAAAAGATTATGAATTTTGCTATTAAAAGTATAAGTGCAGAAGTTTAACTTTTTGCAAAATGTCATTCAAATTGAATGTAAACTGAGAAAGTATAAATATTACTATTATATCATCAAATCAGAGAAAGTAACATGATCGCCTAATCACCATTTTTTTAATATTATTAATGAACAAATTTTATAAAACAATAATTTAGACGGATATTTCCGTGAGAAAATTTTTTGAAAAAAAAATCACGATCACAATACTTTCTCGTACTTCGTAACGGAAAAAGTAAAAATTATAGCTATACATTAAAAAGATTAATATAGTATTATGTATTTATAGTAGCCGTGGATGTTACAAATTTAAATTTCATGTTTAATAAGTTATTTACGAAGAGGTTTCGACCCTTTGGAGGTGTAAATTTGTTAATAATGGGGGGTAATAGGACGGTCTAATAACTAATGAGAGCAATTTGTCGTAATTATTCAATGGTCACCGTAATGGGAGTCCTCCACTCCAGCAAATGGACATGTTGATTGTCCTGCCGTTGCTCGCATTGCTGTTCCAGGTTCACACCCTGTGAACATGCACACACTGACACACAGAGGACGTTATTAGGGTTGATTACCTCCAGCGGCACCCTCATTGTCCGTATTTATAATAACCAATTAATTCCGACCCTCATCCACCCCATTCCACTATCGATTCGGTCATATTACCCCGATTTCAACAGATCCATTCTCTATGCACTGCACCGGGAAACCTATTATACGATTCATGATTGTTTGTTGGATTTTTTTGCAGAAACAAGCTTTCAATTAAATATTAGTGTGGCGGAAATAGGTCCTAGGATACAAGTAAAGTCTGCAAAATATCAAAATTCTAACTTAATCAATAACTGAGCTATAGACGGGAGAATAAATCTACAATTATGGTGAATGCGCCGGGCAAGACATGGTTATTTTAATAATTATTCAGAAGTATGATCATAAATAATAATAAACATTGTAATTACAAGGTATGTTATCTCAACAAATTATTTTTCAAAGCCACCTTTAGATTTTATCCATTAAAATGTCGATTGGAATTATTGATAATACGAGTTTTCTGCAAATAATTTTGAATGTGCTAGGAATTGCAATAGGATTGTAATAAGGAAAAATGTTTGTTTTTTAATTAGGCATGAAATGTCATAGAAATATACTGGGGCTCCAATTAAAAATAAAGTACTTTAAATTCTGGAAAATATCAAAATTCTAACTAAATCAGTAACTGAACTGTAGAAGACGGGAATTGAAATGCAGAACCCTGAATATTTTCTTGTGCATACTTCAACAGAAAGAATAATTAATCCATATAATTTTGACAAACATGCCCTCAAATGTATTGCACAGTTTTTCAGGTTTTCTTGTCAAAATTATTGCGTAAATATCATCGTTCATGGTAATAATTTTTAATACGGATTTAATGAGGGTTTATTTACAATGGCAATAAAAACTAATACTGATGATTTATACCGTTGCTTATCACAACAAAACACGTAAAAAACCATATTTATTCCACACCGAGCGGAATAACGATCTTATCTTTCCGCGGTCCGCGATTCGCACACTTTATACCCGAAACGTGAGCTTCTCGAAAACCCGCGAGCTCTCTCCCCCCGAATTGAAACATTTTTTTTTTGTTTGTTACATTTCACCCCGAAAAAAGGAGGGACCGTGAAATCAATGAACATAATAATAAGAGCGGTCGTTCGTGGATGAAAAGTGGGACCTTCTGCCTCTTCATGTAAATCCGTTCCATCCCGTCCTGATGGATGCCGGGAACAGGGGATGAATATTAAAATCTCCCACTGGTTATACAACATGTATCAGTTATGTTACGATTCTTTTATAATTCACGTTTCTATGAGAGCAATAAAACGCCTCGAAATTATTATTTGGTGCGAAAACTGAGGCGAGGAGTTTGTTTATACGCGGCGCGTGCCGCGAATTCGACGATTTACGGGGCGGAGGGGGGTGGGGAAAAAGTTGGATTTTAAAATTTAAGTCGCCGCGAATTGCTATAACTAAGAACATCCGTCATTCGGAATTGCTACAATTTGCACTTCGACGCCAGCTGCGTGTGTGTGTGCACGATTCGGTTCAATTATTCAATCATTATTGTTACATTTTATAGATTGTGGAATTGAATGTAGAATGTAGTAAATTGTGTCCAATAATAATAATCAAAAGATTAAATGAACAAAAATGTAATGTGCATTTATATCAAATTGATCTAAAAGACATCACGAGCTACAAACAAGATCCTCAGTCAGAATATAGCCAATTAGCTTTTTTTTAATCAAATTGGTTAAAGAGTTATAATAAGCTCATACTTTGGTTTCATTGAAGAATATTGGTTTTAAGAAAATAGCACTGATTAAAAATGTTATATCCATAACAGAAGAAGACTGAAGAACCTTTTGATTTAACTTACTAAAAATATAAACATAGACACACATTAAAGACTTAAAAATTACGGATAATATCGTCTTTTTCGCATCTTAATAAATAATATAAATGTTGTTAAATCGTCACAAAAAAAAAATTAGTAATTTATGCAATACATTGCAAAGAAAATTTGTGATTAATGAAATTCATTTCATAGAAAATTTGTCATTAATAAAATTCATTAAATCAAAAATTTGTCATTTATAAATTTTGCTAAATTTAAAATTTATCAAATTTATCAAATTCAAAGCATCAAAAATTAGTCATTTATAAAATTCAGTGCATCGAATATTTGTCATTTCTAAATTTTTTTGAATTGAGAATTTGACTTTTACAAAAGTTCAATGCATCAAAAATTTGTCATAAAATTGGCTGAATTTATAAAATTACATAGTTTCATCGAAAGTTTGTAATTTTTAAAAGTTATTGCATCGATAATTTATAAAATTTGTTACATTGCAAATTTGTCATTTATAAAAAAATTTCTAGAAAAATATTTGAAATCGAAAATTGGTCATTAATAAAATTCTTTGTACCGAAAATTTTGTCATTTATAAAATTCATTTCACAGAAAATTTGTTCTTGATAAAATTCGTTAAACTAAACCAAAAATTTGTCTATCATATAATTCGTTGCATCAAAAATTTGTCATTTATAAAATTAATTACATCAAAAACTTGTGATTTATTAAAATACTTTGCAACGAAAATTTGTGATTGATAAAATTAATTTCATCGAAAATTTGCCATTTATAAAATTCGGTGCATCGAATATTTGTCATTTCAATTTTTTTTTTAATTGAGAATTTGACTTTTATAAAAATTCAATGCATCGAAAATTTGTCAAAAAATTGGTTAAATTTAAATTTGCCATTTATAAAATTACATACTTTCATCGAAAGTTTGTAATTTTTAAAAGTTATTGCATCGATAATTTATTAAAATACAATTTCTCATTTATAAAAATTTCTTTAGAAAAATATTTGAAATCGAAAATTGGTCATTAATAAAATTCTTAGCACCGAAAATTCGTCATTTGTAAAATTCATTTCACGGAAAATTTGTCCTTAATAAAATTCTTTAAACTAAACCAAAAATGTGACTCTCATTAAATTCGTCGTAACAAAAATTTGTCATTTATAAAATTAATTACATCAAAAATTTGTGATTTATGAAATACATTGCAACGAAAATTCGTGATTGATCAAATTAATTTTATCGAAAATTTGTCATTTATAAAATTCAGTGCACCGAAAATTTGGCTTTTCTAATGTTTTTTGAATTGAGAATTTGGCATTTATTAAAATTCAATGCATCGAAAATTTGTCAAAAAATTGGTTGAATTTAAATTTGCCATTTATAAAATTACATACTTTCATCGAAAGTTTGTAATTTTTAAAAGTTATTGCATCGATAATTTATGAAATACAATTTCTCATTTATAAAGATTTCTTTAGAAAAATATTTAAAATCGAAAATTGGTCATTAATAAAATTATTTGGCTGAAAGACTCCAGGTCGATAGCCATTTAAGCAGAAATTTACTTATGTAACTAAATTTATTATATATTATTGCTTTTTTTGTAAAATTTCTGTAAATAAAGATGTTTGTATATATAAAATTATTTGTACCGAAAATTTGTCATTTGTAAAATTCATTTCACAGAAAATTTGTCCATGATAAAAAATTTTAAACTAAACCAAAAATGTGTATCTCATTAAATTCGTTGTATCAAAAATTTGTCATTTATAAAATTAATTACATCAAAAATTTGTGATTTATGAAATACATTGCAACGAAAATTCGTGATTCATAAAATTAATTTCATCGAAAATTTGTCATTTATAAAATTCGGTGCATCGAAAATTTGCTTTTTTAAATTTTTTTGAATTGAGATTTTGGCATTTATAAAAATTCAATGCATCGAAAATTTGTCAAAAAATTGGTTAAATTTAAATTTGCCATTTATAAAATTACATACTTTCATCGAAAGTTTGTAATTTTTAAAAGTTATTGCATCGATAATTTATAAAATACAATTTCTAATTTATAAAAATTTCTTTAGAAAAATATTTGAAATCGAAAATTGGTCATTAATAAAATTCTTCGTAACGAAAATTTTGTCATTTATAAAATTGATTTTACAGAAAATTTGTCCTTGATAAAATTGTTTAAACTAAACCAAAAATGTGTCTCTCATTAAATTCGTTGTATCAAAAATTTGTCATTTATAAAATTAATTACATCAAAAATTTGTGATTTATGAAATACATTGCAACGAAAATTCGTGATTGATCAAATTAATTTCATCGAAAATTTGTCATTTATAAAATTCGGTGCATCGAATATTTGGCTTTTCTATTTTTTTCTGAATTGAGAATTTGGCATTTATAAAAATTCAATGTATCGAAAATTTGTCAAAAAATTGGTTGAATTTAAATTTGCAATTTATAAAATTACATACTTTCATCGAAAGTTTGTAATTTTAAAAAGTTATTGAATCGATAATTAATAAAATACAATTTCTCATATATAAAATTTTCCATTTATAAAAATTTCTTTAGAAAAATATTTGAAATTGGTCATTAATAAAATTCCTTGTACCGAAAATTGGTCATTAATAAAATTCTTTGTACCGAAAATTGGTCATTAATAAAATTCTTTGTACCGAAAATTGGTCATTAATAAAATTCTTTGTACCGAAAATTTGTCATTTATAAAATTCATTTCACAGAAAATTTGTCCTTGATAAAATTCTTTAAACTAAAGCAAATATGTGTCTTTTATATAATTCGTTGCAACGAAAATACAATATTTATAAAATTAATTGCATCGAACATTTGTCAATGATAAAATTCGTTGAATTCAAAATTTGTCATTTTAATTATAAAACATTAAATTAAATTAAATTAATTAAATAATTTGTCATTATAAATATAAAATTCGGTACATCGAAAATTTATCATAAACGCGTTCACAGCGGGTACGATTTTTCTGTGATGTCATAATTGGCGGTACGAGTAGTGTAAACCCCGTAATGTTTTTTTTTGAAAATTATGTTACTGCAAATCGGATGAAGTTAATCGGTATCACAGATTAATTTTAATCTGCAATCGATAACAAACATCTTTAAATTCTGTTAAAGTAAGAAAAAATTATTAAATCCAAAATTTCTCATTTATAAGATTCAGTGCAACAAAAATTTGTCATTTCTAAATTTCGTTGAATTGAAAATTTGACATTTATAAAATTCGGTGAAACGAACATTTGTCATTTATAAAATTCATTGCAACGAACATTTGTCATTTATAAAATTCATTGCAACGAACATTTGTCATTTATAAAATTCATTGCAACGAACATTTGTCATTTATAAAATTTATTGCAACGCAAATTTGTCATGTATAAAATTTAATTCATCGACAATTCATTAATAAAACTCATTTTTTTATTTATTTTTTTTATTGACGGATGACTCCATTTACACAATGAAGAACAGAAATAAATTTTAAAACTAAAGCTAGATCAAAGAGACTGCAATAGCTATACAGAAATAATGGGTGGAATAATAAAACATCATTAATAAAATTCATTGCGTCGAAAATATGTCGTTTATAAAATTTGCTGAATTGAAAATTTAATGCTTCTGCAACAAGTGAGAGTTCAATTTTAATTATGATAAAGTTAATACGGTGGGTGTCCAATCAAATTATGCAGGTTTCAGCCAATGACATGACAATTTTACGTTCTCAACAGTTTAGATGTTACTATGGTTACGATTTGTTTTGTCAGCGAACTGCCGCAATTTCCAAATAGAAAAATTATTCGTTATAATTTAATATAAACAGAAAAATCTTTAGGTAATTATTTAATATGATGCGAAAAAGTAAAATATTCTACGAGTGAGAAAGTTGGCCATTGCCACGAGGGTGAAGTTTGCAACACAAGCTGTAGGCGAGTGTTGCAATTCACCAGAGTAATATACTATTAGTGTTATGACAAAAATTTCGGCACTCTTACATTAATTATTAATATAAATTTGACTATTATCGTTTCATAATTATAAACCAAAAATGCTTGCATTTTGATATACACAGTGGTCCAAAAAAACCGATACAAATTGGAAATATTTATATTTTCAATTTTAACGTATTAAATATTGCTCAGCCTTTTCTAATTAAATTAATCTTATTTGTATATACATGGGTGAAAAAAAATGAAACACTTGAAATTCGTGAAATTTCGGCCATTTTTAAACCGCCATAACTCGGCGTATTTTCAATCGATTTTGATGAATCTTCGAGGGCGTGAAACATTAAAGTGTCTTCTTTAAAGTCATGCATGCGAACTTAAGCGTAACCCCTTCCGCCCCCCTCTAGCACCTCTGTGAAAAAAATGTCCAACTTTGACGATGTGTACGGGAGTTGGAAAAAAAATTGTCGACTCGATCCACCATAAAGGCATTCAATATTCGCCGCGGCATTGACCAGGGAAGCAGTTTCTTCGATCAAACATTTTTTTTATTGTAGTCTTTTTAGGACTCATGGTATTTTGAATTATTATTTAATTTATCTCCAATCAAGCAAGATCATTCTACATTAATTTATTATATCTGGAAGTATATCTGTTTTCACAATAATTTAATTCCGCTGCATAAAAGGAGCGTTAATTAACGAATTACTTGGAGAATTCCTTTGAAAAGACGCACTTATCAATTATCAATTAAAATTACATTCAATTCCCGACGAGATAATTAAATTAATTAAAATCCCCTTTCTACACGCAGAAAAGCAAAGAACATCGAAGTTGCATAGAGAAAGGGAACTGTATATTGTATGTTAGTATACAGGGTGGGGCAACGCATTTTATGGAAAACCATGAAACTTCGTGTTATTCTTTTCAAATAAATAGACGTAGAATCGTTGTATGCACAATTTAAAATTATTGCCAGTTATACAGGATGTTTCAAAATTCATGCACCAAAAGTTTTCTGCGTACTCCTCGTAGATAAAAAGAAAAAAAAAACCCTTATGACAAATCTCGATTGTCTACAAAATAAAATAGATTTAACCCCTTCGCTGAAATATTAAAGAGACGCCACAGTTCCCTTTTAATGAATACGTTCGCTTGTATAAAAACAAACGGTGTCGATTTTAGGTGTTGACGTATGAATGAATGGTGACCTAATTTCGAGTGCGCAGTTAAAAATTTTTTATCTAAACATAAATTGATAAAACCAACGCACAAATATAAATAAAACCTGCGGTTAGAAAACAGAGTACAGAAAGAAGAGAAGATATCAAGAGCAATCAGAGAAAGTTTCCGGAATGAAAAGGAAGAAACTTTAGAACTTTAATAGGGACATTGGTGAGGGAAAAGGAACGAAAAGAGGCTACCAAAACGAGGCTACGTATAGAAATATCAGGCAGCAATAAAGGTAAATGACAACGGCAGACCAAGTGGATAACAAGAATTAGAAAAGTGTAAAAGCAATAATTACAAGACATGAAAGAGAAGACGTACAAGATAAAATAACATCATAGGAAAGAGAAGGACCGGGATAATTACAATGTATAATAACAAAAGAAATATAAAAGAGCTGATGGAGTACTCAGAGAATGAAAGCAGGAATAAAAATTAAATCCTAATTGTGGAGGAGATTGGAATACATAAAAAAAACGTATATTAGTTGAAAAAATAAATAATGAAGGAAAGGAGAACAGGAAGGAGGCAAGCGAATGATAAAGTAATAGATACCCATCCCACTTTTCTGGGTGGCCCAAATTGGATGTCACTATGGGGAATCTCGGCTATTAGAAGAGATAAAAATCGATGGCGCATCCTCGAGCTCTTTTTTCGAGACAAACCCAATGCCGAAATCATAAATTAGCTAGGGCCCAATTTAGGCCACAGGAAAGTCCATCGAATTTGTGAAGGAATTAGTAGAGAGAGGCACAATGTTTGAGTTGGTCTTATTAGATGTTAATAAAGAAGAAATGAGGGATAACATAGAGCCAGTACAAACCAGAATATAAGAATATAGTGAAGATAATGGCAAGAGAAAGTATAGTTGGCAAAGTGTAGATGTGGTTGCAAGGAACGTTGAAACCGTTTTTGGAGATTGAAGAAAAGAGAAAGTGTAGGCTGCGCAAAAAAAAGAAGAGCGGTGGGAACATTTAGTCCAGTCAAATTAGAACAAGAGAAACCATTAATCGGTAAAGATCTGAATTTTGGTGTATATGGTTTCCCATTAAACCTACCAAAAGTCCCCGTCAAAATCTGTTGCGTTCGAGCCGCCATCTTGGAAAAAAGGTACACTTTTTCAGGATTTTTCCTACATCTGCGCAACTATAATAGTTCAGTTAAAAGATATAGTTTATTAAATTTACTACAACGAAGCTTATTAACATTTTTTTTGTACCTCCAATACTTCTTGAAACAGCTTCATGACCTCTAAAGATTTCAACTAAATGACAAATCATTAAATTCATTGAGTATTAGTGTGGTGTCACGCTCAGTTAAGGCATGTAATTTACGTTCTGTTCGCATACATTAATTTCAAAATATAGGGAAAGGGTGTTTATAGTTTTTAAATAAAAACAAATTTACGCTCTGTTTGAATATATTTTTTTTAATCTAGGAAAAGGGTGTTTACTATTTTTAAAGAATCATAATTTAGGGTGCATTTCCAGTAAGTCTGGCAAGTTTTATGTCGATAGCAATTGTTTTTATATTTTTTTTCGAGACACGAAAGTTGTTGATATTTTTCGCAAATGTAAGCTCTGTTCGCCTAAATTTATTCCAAAATTTAGGGAAAGGGTGTTTATGTTTTTTAAAGAATCATAATTTAGGGTGTATTTTCAGTAAGTTTGGCAAGTTTTATGTCGATAGCAATTGTTTTTATATTTTTTTCGAGACACGAAAGTTATTGATGTTTTTCGCAAATTTACGCTCTGTCCGCCTAAATTTATTCCAAAATTTAGGGGAAAGATGTTTATGTTTTTTAAAGAATCATAATTTAGGGTGTATTTCCAGTAAGTCTGGCAAGTTTTATGTCGATAGCAATTGTTTTTATATTTTTTTCGAGACGCGAAAGTTATTGATATTTTTCGCAAATTTACGCTCTGTCCGCCTAAATTTATTCCAAAATTTAGGGAAAGGATGTTTATGTTTTTTAAAGAATCATAATTTAGGGTGTATTTCCAGTAAGTTTGGCAAGTTTTATGTCGATAGCAATTGTTTTTATATTTTTTTCGAGACACGAAAGTTATTGATATTTTTCGCAAATTTACGCTCTGTTCGCCTAAATTTATTCCAAAATTTAGGGAAAGGATGTTTATGTTTTTTAAAGAATCATAATTTAGGGTGTATTTCCAGTAAGTTTGGCAAGTTTTATGTCGATAGCAATTGTTTTTATATTTTTTTCGAGACACGAAAGTTATTGATATTTTTCGCAAATTTACGCTCTGTTCGCCTAAATTTATTCCAAAATTTAGGGAAAGGATGTTTATGTTTTTTAAAGAATCATAATTTAGGGTGTATTTTCAGTAAGTCTGGCAAATTTTATGTCGATAGCAATTGTTTTTAAATTTTTTTCGAGACACGAAAGTTATTGATATTTTTCGCAAATTTACGCTCTGTTCGCCTAAATTTCTTCCAAAATTTAGGGAAAGGATGTTTATGTTTTTTAAAGAATCATGATTTAGGGTGTATTTCCAGTAAATCTGGCAAGTTTTATGTCGATGGCAATTGTTTTTATATTTTTTTCGAGACACGAAAGTTGTTGATATTTTTCGCAAGTGTAAGCTCTGTCCGCCTAAATTTATTCCAAAATTTAGGGGAAGGATGGTTATGTTTTTTAAAGAATCATAATTTAGGGTGTATTTCCAGTAAGTTTGGCAAGTTTTATGTCGATAGCAATTGTTTTTATATTTTTTTCGACACACGAAAGTTGTTGATATTTTTCCCAAGTGTAAGCTCTGTTCGCCTAAATTTTTTCCAAAATTTAGGGGAAGGATGTTTACGTTTTTTAAAGAATCATAATTTAGGGTGCATTTTCAGTAAGTCTGGCAAGTTTTATGTCGATAGCAATTGTTTTTATATTTTTTTCGAGACACGAAAGTTATTGATATTTTTCGCAAATTTACGCTCTGTCCGCCTAAATTTATTCCAAAATTTAGGGATAGGCTGTTTATGTTTTTTAAAGAATCATAATTTAGGGTGTATTTCCAGTAAGTTTGGCAAGTTTTATGTCGATAGCAATTGTTTTTATATTTTTTTCGAGACACGAAAGTTATTGATATTTTTCGCAAATTTACGCTCTGTTCGCCTAAATTTATTCCAAAATTTAGGGAAAGGATGTTTATGTTTTTTAAAGAATCATAATTTAGGGTGTATTTCCAGTAAGTTTGGCAAGTTTTATGTCGATAGCAATTGTTTTTATATTTTTTTCGAGACACGAAAGTTATTGATATTTTTCGCAAATTTACGCTCTGTCCGCCTAAATTTATTCCAAAATTTAGGGATAGGATGTTTATGTTTTTTAAAGAATCATAATTTAGGGTGTATTTCCAGTAAGTTTGGCAAGTTTTATGTCGATAGCAATTGTTTTTATATTTTTTTCGAGACACGAAAGTTATTGATATTTTTCGCAAATTTACGCTCTGTTCGCCTAAATTTATTCCAAAATTTAGGGAAAGGATGTTTATGTTTTTTAAAGAATCATAATTTAGGGTGTATTTCCAGTAAGTTTGGCAAGTTTTATGTCTATAGCAATTGTTTTTATATTTTTTTCGAGACACGAAAGTTATGGATATTTTTTGCAAATTTACGCTCTGTTCGCCTAAATTTATTCCAAAATTTAGGGAAAGGATGTTTATGTTTTTTAAAGAATCATAATTTAGGGTGTATTTCCAGTAAGTCTGGCAAATTTTATGTCGATAGCAATTGTTTTTAAATTTTTTTCGAGACACGAAAGTTATTGATATTTTTCGCAAATTTACGCTCTGTTCGCCTAAATTTCTTCCAAAATTTAGGGAAAGGATGTTTATGTTTTTTAAAGAATCATGATTTAGGGTGTATTTCCAGTAAATCTGGCAAGTTTTATGTCGATGGCAATTGTTTTTATATTTTTTTCGAGACACGAAAGTTGTTGATATTTTTCGCAAGTGTAAGCTCTGTCCGCCTAAATTTATTCCAAAATTTAGGGGAAGGATGGTTATGTTTTTTAAAGAATCATAATTTAGGGTGTATTTCCAGTAAGTTTGGCAAGTTTTATGTCGATAGCAATTGTTTTTATATTTTTTTCGACACACGAAAGTTGTTGATATTTTTCCCAAGTGTAAGCTCTGTTCGCCTAAATTTTTTCCAAAATTTAGGGGAAGGATGTTTACGTTTTTTAAAGAATCATAATTTAGGGTGCATTTCCAGTAAGTCTGGCAAGTTTTATGTCGATAGCAATTGTTTTTATATTTTTTTCGAGACACGAAAGTTATTGATATTTTTCGCAAATTTACGCTCTGTCCGCCTAAATTTATTCCAAAATTTAGGGATAGGATGTTTATGTTTTTTAAAGAATCATAATTTAGGGTGTATTTCCAGTAAGTTTGGCAAGTTTTATGTCGATAGCAATTGTTTTTATATTTTTTTCGAGACACGAAAGTTATTGATATTTTTCGCAAATTTACGCTCTGTTCGCCTAAATTTATTCCAAAATTTAGGGAAAGGATGTTTATGTTTTTTAAAGAATCATAATTTAGGGTGTATTTCCAGTAAGTTTGGCAAGTTTTATGTCTATAGCAATTGTTTTTATATTTTTTTCGAGACACGAAAGTTATGGATATTTTTCGCAAATTTACGCTCTGTTCGCCTAAATTTATTCCAAAATTTAGGGAAAGGATGTTTATGTTTTTTAAAGAATCATAATTTAGGGTGTATTTCCAGTAAGTTTGGCAAGTTTTATGTCGATAGCAATTGTTTTTATATTTTTTTCGAGACACGAAAGTTATTGATATTTTTCGCAAATTTACGCTCTGTTCGCCTAAATTTATTCCAAAATTTAGGGAAAGGATGTTTATGTTTTTTAAAGAATCATAATTTAGGGTGTATTTCCAGTAAGTCTGGCAAATTTTATGTCGATAGCAATTGTTTTTAAATTTTTTTCGAGACACGAAAGTTATTGATATTTTTCGCAAATTTACGCTCTGTTCGCCTAAATTTCTTCCAAAATTTAGGGAAAGGATGTTTATGTTTTTTAAAGAATCATGATTTAGGGTGTATTTCCAGTAAATCTGGCAAGTTTTATGTCGATGGCAATTGTTTTTATATTTTTTTCGAGACACGAAAGTTGTTGATATTTTTCGCAAGTGTAAGCTCTGTCCGCCTAAATTTATTCCAAAATTTAGGGGAAGGATGGTTATGTTTTTTAAAGAATCATAATTTAGGGTGTATTTCCAGTAAGTTTGGCAAGTTTTATGTCGATAGCAATTGTTTTTATATTTTTTTCGACACACGAAAGTTGTTGATATTTTTCCCAAGTGTAAGCTCTGTTCGCCTAAATTTTTTCCAAAATTTAAGGGAAGGATGTTTACGTTTTTTAAAGAATCATAATTTAGGGTGCATTTCCAGTAAGTCTGGCAAGTTTTATGTCGATAGCAATTGTTTTTATATTTTTTCGAGACACGAAAGTTATTGATATTTTTCGCAAATTTACGCTCTGTCCGCCTAAATTTATTCCAAAATTTAGGGATAGGATGTTTATGTTTTTTAAAGAATCATAATTTAGGGTGTATTTCCAGTAAGTTTGGCAAGTTTTATGTCGATAGCAATTGTTTTTATATTTTTTTCGAGACACGAAAGTTATTGATATTTTTCGCAAATTTACGCTCTGTTCGCCTAAATTTATTCCAAAATTTAGGGAAAGGATGTTTATGTTTTTTAAAGAATCATAATTTAGGGTGTATTTCCAGTAAGTTTGGTAAGTTTTATGTCTATATCAATTGTTTTTATATTTTTTTCGAGACACGAAAGTTATGGATATTTTTCGCAAATTTACGCTCTGTTCGCCTAAATTTATTCCAAAATTTAGGGAAAGGATGTTTATGTTTTTTAAAGAATCATAATTGAGGGTGTATTTGCAGTAAGTCTGACAAGTTTTATGTCGATAGCAATTGTTTTTATATTTTTTTTGAGACACGAAAGTTATTGATATTTTTCGCAAGTGTAAGCTCTATTCGCCTAAATTTTTTCCAAAATTTAAAAAAAGGGTGTTTATGTTTTTTAAAGAATCATAATTTAGGGTGTATTTCCAGTAAGTCTGGCAAATTTTATGTCGATAGCAATTGTTTTTAAATTTTTTTCGACACACGAAAGTTGTTGATATTTTTCGCAAGTGTAAGCTCTGTTCGCCTAAATTTATTCCAAAATTTAGGGGAAAGATATTTATGTTTTTTAAAAGAATCATAATTTAGGGTGCATTTCCAGTAAGTCTGGCAAGTTTTATGTCGATAGCAATTGTTTTTATATTTTTTTCGAGACACGAAAGTTATTGATATTTTTCGCAAATTTACGCTCTGTCCACCTAAATTTATTCCAAAATTTAGGAAAAGGATGTTTATGTTTTTTAAAGAATCATAATTTAGGGTGTATTTCCAGTAAGTCTGGCAAGTTTTATGTCGATAGCAATTGTTTTTATATTTTTTTCGAGACACGAAAGTTATTGATATTTTTCGCAAATTTACGCTCTGTCCGCCTAAATTTATTCCAAAATTTAGGGAAAGGATGTTTATGTTTTTTAAAGAATCATAATTTAGGGTGTATTTCCAGTAAGTCTGGCAAGTTTTATGTCGATAGCAATTGTTTTTATATTTTTTTCGAGACACGAAAGTTATTGATATTTTTCGCAAATTTACGCTCTGTTCGCCTAAATTTATTCCAAAATTTAGGGAAAGGATGTTTATGTTTTTTAAAGAATCATAATTTAGGGTGTATTTCCAGTAAGTTTGGCAAGTTTTATGTCTATAGCAATTGTTTTTATATTTTTTTCGAGACACGAAAGTTATGGATATTTTTCGCAAATTTACGCTCTGTTCGCCTAAATTTATTCCAAAATTTAGGGAAAGGATGTTTATGTTTTTTAAAGAATCATAATTGAGGGTGTATTTGCAGTAAGTCTGACAAGTTGTATGTCGATAGCAATTGTTTTTATATTTTTTTCGAGACACGAAAGTTGTTGATATTTTTCGCAAGTGTAAGCTCTGTTCGCCTAATTTTTTTTCAAAATTTAAGGGAAAGATGTTTATGTTTTTTAAAGAATCATAATTGAGGGTGTATTTGCAGTAAGTCTGACAAGTTTTATGTCGATAGCAATTGTTTTTATATTTTTTTTGAGACACGAAAGTTATTGATATTTTTCGCAAGTGTAAGCTCTATTCGCCTAAATTTTTTCCAAAATTTAAAAAAAGGGTGTTTATGTTTTTTAAAGAATCATAATTTAGGGTGTATTTCCAGTAAGTCTGGCAAATTTTATGTCGATAGCAATTGTTTTTAAATTTTTTTCGAGACACGAAAGTTATTGATATTTTTCGCAAGTGTAAGCTCTGTTCGCCTAAATTTATTCCAAAATTTAGGGAAAGGGTGTTCAGGTTTTTTAAAGAATCATAATTTAGGGTGTATTTCCAGTAAGTCTGGCAAGTTTTATGTCGATAGCAATTGTTTTTATATTTTTTTCGAGACACGAAAGTTATTGATATTTTTAGCAAATTTACGCTCTGTCTACCTAAATTTATTCCAAAATTTAGGGAAAGGATGTTTATGTTTTTTAAACAATCATAATTTAGGGTGTATTTCCAGTAAGTCTGGCAAGTTGTATGTCGATAGCAATTGTTTTTATATTTTTTTCGAGACACGAAAATTATTGATATTTTTCGCAAGTGTAAGCTCTGTTCGCCTAAATTTATTCCAAAATTTAGAGAAAGGGTGTTTATGTTTTGTAAAGAATCATAATTTAGGGTGTATTTCCAGTAAGTCTGGCAAGTTGTATGTCGATAGCAATTGTTTTTATATTTTTTTCGAGACACGAAAGTTGTTAATATTTTTCGCAAGTGTAAGCTCTGTTCGCCTAATTTTTTTTCAAAATTTAAGGGAAAGATGTTATGTTTTTTAAAGAATCATAATTGAGGGTGTATTTGCAGTAAGTCTGACAAGTTTTATGTCGATAGCAATTGTTTTTATATTTTTTTTGAGACACGAAAGTTATTGATATTTTTCGCAAGTGTAAGCTCTATTCGCCTAAATGTTTTCCAATATTTAAAAAAAGGGTGTTTATGTTTTTTAAAGAATCATAATTTAGAGTGTATTTCCAGTAAGTCTGGCAAATTTTATGTCGATAGCAATTGTTTTTAAATTTTTTTCGACACACGAAAGTTGTTGATATTTTTCGCAAGTGTAAGCTCTGTTCGCCTAAATTTATTCCAAAATTTAGGGGAAGGATATTTATGTTTTTTTAAAAGATTTTAAAAGAATCATAATTTAGGGTGCATTTCCAGTAAGTCTGGCAAGTTTTATGTCGATAGCAATTGTTTTTATATTTTTTTCGAGAGTAACTGTAGCAAGTTTTAAGTCGATAGCAACTGTGTATATATATTTTTTTTAAGTCACGCAAGTTATTGAATTTTTCGAAAATTTAAAGAGACGCAAAGAGTAATTTTTTCTTAATTTTATCCTTCCCTGGGGTAGTGAAGTAAGTTAATTATTAATTAATTAATGCCGAATTTATGGATTTACTTTTTTACGCAACTAACTAATTTTCCAAAGACTTTCGTATATACATTTGTTTCCTATTATCCATAATATGATTTATTTAACAATTTCTTAAATTTTTATCCTCGTCCTACAAATTCAAGTCCGTTCCTATAAGGTCGGCATTTTTCAGTACCTCTCCCACCCTCCTTTAATTTAGATAATGCCCTCATGGTAGGTTGAGTACATAAGATTCGCGTCGTAAACTGTCCGAATAATTCCCTCATCCGGCTGAAATATGTCGTGCAATTAAAATTTCAGGACGCACACATAAGGAAATTTATGTTTACCATTAAAACCCCATTCCTTTCCCCGAGACCTTTCCCAGCGCCGCCCACGCAACAACAACAGGAAAAAATCACATTATTAAAGAAAGCGCGAGAATAACATAATTTCATCACGTTCCCGCCCGCGGAACGAGAACGAACAGTACTTTTAATTTCGGTAAATCCCCCTTATTTATATTTGGGAGTGGGAAACACCTATGGGCTATAAGAGAGTTTCGGGAGGGAACTTATTTATCAAAAGCGGAAGAGAAAACCGGGGAAAGTGAGCAGTAATTTCACCCTTGAAAAACTCGACGCTGCCCGGAATATTGGATGGAGTTATTATTTAAATTAAGTACGCCTCCTTACTGCCTTACTTTAATTATTAAATCAGATGCTTTACGAATCTTCAAAACTTTCACGTAACTGTTGGAAGGAAAAGTTTGCTTTAATTAGGGTGTAAATAAATTTTATTTCAAAAGAGGGACCGGTTTCGAATTTTACCATTTCATAAATTCTTATATAATGATACATATTATTTCTTAAATGTGTAAGTCCTGGAATTTTCATTTAACTAATTTTATTGGCTCCGAATAGAATTCCAATATGCCCAGAAAATGAGGAATCTATTAAATTTTCTTCCTTCGTTAATAATAATAATAAACCTTTAAAACAGCGAAATAGCATTTCACTTTGGATCCCACCAGACTGCGCCAATGTATTACTAAGTAGTTCATTTTCTTTAAACCGGTTCAGATGCATTAAACTCTGAGAACCCGTTCATTTGAGCGGCTCCTGACTCATCTTCATTATTTTCAGCCATATTATAATACACCTTTTGTATCATTAAACCAACATTATTAAAATATTCGCAGCGGGTAACAGCACTCGGAATGAAATTGCGTAATTTTCGCCACAACGGAAGTAAAAAAAACGCGTTGAATGTGCAGTACGTTATGAATATAACGTAATAACGTAATAAAACGCATTCGGAAATAAAGGGTCACACACGAAAGACCTATTCACTAGGCCGAGGGAAAACACATCGGGGGGAAATTCTGGAAAACTAAATAAACATCTGGTGGCAGTTATAAATGATCGGGATCCCAATTTAATAAATCACTCGCACGTTCATAATGCTTTGAAAAAAAAATGTTTACACAATTAACGCAGACCGGAAACAGAAGTTCCAGTCGGGGTGGCTCGAAATTCCCAGTGAAATATTTTAAATTCCGATTTCGGCGGACGTGACGTTAATAATGAAGGGCGCCGTTTGCGTTTCGTGATCATTTTCCACGGTGTGGACTCGCAAAAGGGCCATCAAAATTTTAGAGCACTTTAAGGCTCTCCTCGGCGACGATGCTTAAATGAACGGATGTTTGGGTTGAAAACAACAAAGAAAAGGGTAGTCTATCTAGATAAGTGTATCTAGGTGAGACTTATTTTAAAAATAGTTTTAAAAATGTTTTAAACACAAACATATGGTTATTGTTAATTTGATTACTGCTTGGTAGTGTTGCCGAACATTGATGATTGAAACGCCAAAATGTGAAACGTTTAAGTTTTAAAATGGGTAACGAAATTTTCTCATAAAATGAAGAGAAATTGCAAAAATTACACTTTTTGCAATTTTTTAGATTTAAAATTCGATTTTAATGACTATCGCCAACAGGTGACAAATTTATTGCAAGGATGGTTTACAATTTTTTTCATGGAATTAACGCAAAACATCAAAACGTTCAAAGATTTCAAATTCAAATTTTTTATAATTTTTTTTTAATTTCCTTATTTTTTCCATTTATTTACATTTTTATTTGACACTTAATGATATTTTATAATGCTATTATTATTCGTACTCATGACAAGTGTAAACTGTATTATATAATACAGAATAAATACACAATAAATCATAAATTCGCAATTTTAAATTTTGAACTCGTTCGAATTTGTTTATTCAAACGCCAAAATATGACGAATTTAGTGTAATGTTAATAAAAGAGATTACTAATGTTTTCGTGATATTAACGCAACATGAAAAAATCTAACTTTTTAAATAAGACGATTTTAAAACAGAAATTTTGATTTTACCGTCAAAAAACTCCCAAATAATTTGGATGATTTTACCGTCAAAATGTGGAGAACTTACTTTCAATTTAAAAACTGGTCCATAATCTTTGATTGTGAAGTTTCGCAGAACGTCAAAATTGCACGTTTTAAAAATTCAAATATTAGAAATTGCGATTTTGATTTTGTTTCAACTCCCAGATTTCAAAAAAATTTAAATTTCAAAACTTTAATATTTTCCCCTGAAATTAACACAAAACGCAAAAATCTCACTATTAAAGTTCGAAGATTTTAAATTCGCAAATTTGATTTTTGAAACATCACAACTACCAAACGCGTTATCCGATTTCGATGATCCTAAAGTCAAAATTTAGTGAATATCGTGTAATTTTAAAACTGGTTACAAAATATTCTCGTGAAATTAATACAAAATAAAAAATCTCACTTTTTACGTAAGACGATATTCAAATTGAAATTTTGATTTTTGAAGAAAAAAAAGTTGTAAATTTATTTTTTTTAATCAAAATTAGATCGAAGAACGCGCTGGGAGTTGTGCAATTAAAAAAAAACAAAATCACAATTTTTAATCTTTGGACTTTGCAAATGAGCAATTTCACGAAAAATGAATTAATTAATTTTTAAATTGCACTATATTTGCCACATTTTTTTTATGATTGCACAAACGATTTGGATTTTTAAACGATTTTAACGTCAAAATGTGACGATAGCTGGTTCACAAAATTATTCGCAGTACGTCAAAATTGCAAGTTTTTAAAGTTCAAATATTAAAAATTGCGATTTTGATTCTTTTAAATTGCACAACTCCCCAACGAGTTCTTTGAATTTAATTTAAAAAAATTTTAAATTTTGAAACTAGAAAATTTTCTCGTGAAATTATCACAAAATGCAAAAAGTTCCAAGATTTTAAATTCACAAATTTGATTTTTAAAATTGCACAACTGCCAAACGCGGTCTCCGATTTTGATAATTCTGACGTTAAAATTTGGCGAATTTCATGTGATTTTAAAACAGGTTACAAAATATTCTCGTGAAATAAACACAAAATGCAAAAAGCTCACTTTTTCTAAAGTTTCAAGATTCTAAATTCACAAATTTTATTTTTGATATTGCACAACTGCCAAACGCGTTGTTCGATTTTGATAATTCCAACGTCAAAATTTGGAGAATTTCATGTGATTTTAAAACAGGTTACAAAATATTCTAGTGAAATTAATACAAAATGCAAAAATCTCACTTTTTTAAAGTTTCAAGATTCTAAATTCACAAATTTGATTTTTGAAATTGCACAACTGCCAAACGCGTTGTCCGATTTTGATAATTCTAACGTCAAAATTTGACGAATTTCATGTGATTTTAAAATGGGTTATGAAATATTCTCATGAAATTATTACAAATGCAAAAATCTCACTTTTTAAGTTTCAAGATTCTAAATTCACAAATTTGATTTTTGAAATTGCACAACTGCCAAACGCGTTGTTCGATTTTGATAATTCCAACGTCAAAATTTGGAGAATTTCATGTGATTTTAAAACAGGTTACAAAATATTCTAGTGAAATTAACACAAAATGCAAAAATCTCACTTTTTTAAAGTTTCAAGATTCTAAATTCACAAATTTGATTTTTTAAATTGCACAACTTCCAAACGCGTTGTCCGATTTTGCTAATTCCAACATCCAAATTTAGTGAATTTCATGTAATTTTAAAACGAATCACAAAATTTTCTCGTGAAATTAACATAAAATGCAAAAATTTCACTTTTTTACGTTCGAAAATTTTAAATTTACAAATTTGATTTTTGAAATTGCACAACTGCCAAACGCGCTGTATGATTTTAATGATTTTTACGCCAAAATGCGGACAGTTAAGTGCAATTTAAAAACTGGTTAATGATTTTGTTCGTGAAATTAACTCTAAATGTCAAAATTGCATGTTTTCAAAGTCCAAATATTAAAAATAGCGATTTAAATTTTTCAAATTACATAACTGCCAATCGCATTGTCAGATCTTTATATTTCGTACGTCAAAATATGAAAAATGTAGTGTAACTAAAAAATTGATTAAAATATTTTGCATGACATTCAAATGAAAAAAAATCACGTTTTCAAAGCCCAAATATTAAAAATTGCGATTTTGATTTTTCCAATTGCACAACTTAGCAGCGCGTACTTCAATTTTGATTTTAAAACATTTTAAATTTTAAAACTCCAAGATAAATATTCTCGTAAAATTAACACAAAATGCAAAATCTCACGTTTTTTAAGTTCGATTATTTTTTGAAATAAGTGGTCCATCATTTAAGAACCGCCGTTTTGTTTTTGAAAAATTTGACTTCAATTTTCGAATCAGCGGCTTCAAAAACTTTCAGATACTGAGTTTAGTTGAAATCCCATCATCTTTCACATAACCGGTTCATCACTTTGGATCCGTAATTTTGTTTCTGAAAAATTTGACTTTAATTTTGGAATGATCGACTTCAAAAACTCCCAGATATTAAATTTTGTTGGAATCCTTCTTTTTCACATAACTGATCCATCATATCGGATCTGATATTTTGTTTTTGAAAAATCTGATTTGAATTTTGAAATCAAACACTTCAAATTCAAAAGACCTCAGATACTGAATTTCGTTAGATACCTATTATTTTTTCCATAAGTGATCCGCCATTTTGTTTTTAAAATCCCATAATTTTTCGCATCAGTGGTCTGTGATTTGGTTTAAAAAAAAATAGACTTCAGTTTTGGAATCGACAACATCGAAAAACCGTAGATAATGATTTTTTTTAATGCTATCATTTTTCCCAAAACTAATCCATCATTTTGGATCCGCCATTTTGTTTTTGAAAAATTTGATATCAGTTTTGGAATCGTCGACTTCAAAAACTCCCAGATACTGAATTTCGTTGGAACCCCATTATTTTTAAAATAAGTGGTCCATCATTTTGGATTCGCCATTTTGTTTTTGAAAAATTTGACTTCAGTTTTGGAATCAGGGTTAATTAAAATCCCCAGATACTACATTTCGTTGAAACCCCGATCATTTCTACCATAAGTGAACCGTCATTTTGCTTCTGAAACATTGCAATCAACTTGAAATTTGACAAATTTATTGAAAATGAATTCGGGATTACTTTACTATAAAAATTTGTAAACACCTCATCCCTAAACTTGTAGATAATCTTATTTGAACAAAGCGTATAATTTTGGAAAAACACAATAATTTCGACGACTTGAAAAAATATATAAAAACAATTGCCATCGACTTGAAATTTCACAAATTTATTTAAAATTAATTCGGGATTACACTGCTAGAAAAATATATAAACACCTCATCCCTAAAGTTCCAGATAATCTCATTTGAACAAAGTGTATAATTTTGGTAAAACACAATAATTTCGACGACTTGAAAAAATATATAAAAACAGTTGCCATCGACTTGAAATTTCACAAATTTATTTAAAATTAATTCGGGATTACACTGCTAGAAAAATATATAAACACCTCATCCCTAAAGTTCCAGATAATCTCATTTGAACAAAGTGTATAATTTTGGTAAAACACAATAATTTCGACGACTTGAAAAAATATATAAAAACAGTTGCCATCGACTTGAAATTTCACAAATTTATTTAAAATTAATTCGGGATTACACTGCTAGAAAAATATATAAATACCTCATCCCTAAAGTTCCAGATAATCTCATTTGAACAAAGTGTATAATTTTGGTAAAACACAATAATTTCGACGACTTGAAAAAATATATAAAAACAGTTGCCATCGACTTGAAATTTCACAAATTTATTTAAAATTAATTCGGGATTACACTGCTAGAAAAATATATAAACACCTCATCCCTAAAGTTCCAGATAATCTCATTTGAACAAAGTGTATAATTTTGGTAAAACACAATAATTTCGACGACTTGAAAAAATATATAAAAACAGTTGCCATCGACTTGAAATTTCACAAATTTATTTAAAATTAATTCGGGATTACACTGCTAGAAAAATATATAAACACCTCATCCCTAAAGTTCCAGATAATCTCATTTGAACAAAGTGTATAATTTTGGTAAAACACAATAATTTCGACGACTTGAAAAAATATATAAAAACAGTTGCCATCGACTTGAAATTTCACAAATTTATTTAAAATTAATTCGGGATTACACTGCTAGAAAAATATATAAACACCTCATCCCTAAAGTTCCAGATAATCTCATTTGAACAAAGTGTATAATTTTGGTAAAACACAATAATTTCGACGACTTGAAAAAATATATAAAAACAGTTGCCATCGACTTGAAATTTCACAAATTTATTTAAAATTAATTCGGGATTACACTGCTAGAAAAATATATAAATACCTCATCCCTAAAGTTCCAGATAATCTCATTTGAACAAAGTGTATAATTTTGGTAAAACACAATAATTTCGACGACTTGAAAAAATATATAAAAACAGTTGCCATCGACTTGAAATTTCACAAATTTATTTAAAATTAATTCGGGATTACACTGCTAGAAAAATATATAAACACCTCATCCCTAAAGTTCCAGATAATCTCATTTGAACAAAGTGTATAATTTTGGTAAAACACAATAATTTCGACGACTTGAAAAAATATATAAAAACAGTTGCCATCGACTTGAAATTTCACAAATTTATTTAAAATTAATTCGGGATTACACTGCTAGAAAAATATATAAACACCTCATCCCTAAAGTTCCAGATAATCTCATTTGAACAAAGTGTATAATTTTGGTAAAACACAATAATTTCGACGACTTGAAAAAATATATAAAAACAGTTGCCATCGACTTGAAATTTCACAAATTTATTTAAAATTAATTCGGGATTACACTGCTAGAAAAATATATAAACACCTCATCCCTAAAGTTCCAGATAATCTCATTTGAACAAAGTGTATAATTTTGGTAAAACACAATAATTTCGACGACTTGAAAAAATATATAAAAACAGTTGCCATCGACTTGAAATTTCACAAATTTATTTAAAATTAATTCGGGATTACACTGCTAGAAAAATATATAAATACCTCATCCCTAAAGTTCCAGATAATCTCATTTGAACAAAGTGTATAATTTTGGTAAAACACAATAATTTCGACGACTTGAAAAAATATATAAAAACAGTTGCCATCGACTTGAAATTTCACAAATTTATTTAAAATTAATTCGGGATTACACTGCTAGAAAAATATATAAACACCTCATCCCTAAAGTTCCAGATAATCTCATTTGAACAAAGTGTATAATTTTGGTAAAACACAATAATTTCGACGACTTGAAAAAATATATAAAAACAGTTGCCATCGACTTGAAATTTCACAAATTTATTTAAAATTAATTCGGGATTACACTGCTAGAAAAATATATAAACACCTCATCCCTAAAGTTCCAGATAATCTCATTTGAACAAAGTGTATAATTTTGGTAAAACACAATAATTTCGACGACTTGAAAAAATATATAAAAACAGTTGCCATCGACTTGAAATTTCACAAATTTATTTAAAATTAATTCGGGATTACACTGCTAGAAAAATATATAAACACCTCATCCCTAAAGTTCCAGATAATCTCATTTGAACAAAGTGTATAATTTTGGTAAAACACAATAATTTCGACGACTTGAAAAAATATATAAAAACAGTTGCCATCGACTTGAAATTTCACAAATTTATTTAAAATTAATTCGGGATTACACTGCTAGAAAAATATATAAATACCTCATCCCTAAAGTTCCAGATAATCTCATTTGAACAAAGTGTATAATTTTGGTAAAACACAATAATTTCGACGACTTGAAAAAATATATAAAAACAGTTGCCATCGACTTGAAATTTCACAAATTTATTTAAAATTAATTCGGGATTACACTGCTAGAAAAATATATAAACACCTCATCCCTAAAGTTCCAGATAATCTCATTTGAACAAAGTGTATAATTTTGGTAAAACACAATAATTTCGACGACTTGAAAAAAAAACAATTGCCATCGACTTGAAATTTGATTTATTTATTCAAAATTAATTCGGGATTATCCACTACAAAAATCTGTAAACATCCCTAAACTTCGAGATAATCTCATTCGAACCGAGCGTTCAATTTTGGAAAAACACAATAATTTCGACGACTTGAAAAAAATATATAAAAAAAAAACAATTGCCATCGACTGAAAATTTTGACAAATTTATTCAAAATTAATTTATGATTGCAACTCTACAAAAATCTATAAACACCCCATCCCTAAATTTTGACAAAATCCCATTCAAACAACACAATAATTTCGACGACTTGAAAAAAATATAAAAACAATTGTCATCGATTTGGATTTACACAGATTTACACTCTTACGAAATCCATTGGAAATCATGATTCTATAAAAATCTGTCAATCTTCAAGATAATTCCATTTGAACAAAGCTTGAATATGTCAAAAAAATACAACAATTTCGATGACTGAAAATGAAAATATAAGAACAGATGTTATGAAAAATTTCACAACTTTAATGACATTATAAATTCTTTTTGCTAGAGGCTTTTACTTCGTTATACATGTTAAATAATATTATAAAACACTTTTCACTTGTTTATGTGAAATAAAGGGAAACGTCTTTTATTACATTATAAATTATATTAAATATTATGTACGGTACGAAGATTTACATTAAATGAAATTATGAATAACAATATTATATGTGTACTATTTTTATTATTAGTCTTTTCGACAATGAAAATATTCTCGTGCGAGTGCATGACGTATATTTTAAGTTCCCGGCGCATCCACCATAATATCAATTCATAAACGAGCTCATTCTAGTTGTCTGCAAAGCGGTGTTTGCGGCTATTATAAACTAGCTCACTAGCTAAGGGTGAATAGCACACGAATCGCTTAAAGCTCTTAGTAAAGCGGATCCCCATCAACAATGATAGCCAGTCGCCGGTCTACAGCTGTTATTATTAATAGGAAATAATGATTAATGTTACTTTTCTTTCAACAAACTTTAAAGAATCAATTCTTTCCTTCACTCCACTCTGAAATTGTATGTAAGAGCCCTTTTTTCTTGAAGTAATTTGTCTGATTCATCATTAGCACGCCGTGATTTGCGAGAGAGGTGGGTGGTTTCTTGTGTTGGTTATTTTTTCAAGTCAAATTAAGACATCCAATGAATCCTCCTTTCCCGGAAAGGATCATTTGTTTTCCCGTCGACAGGGTGTGGTTTTCTCCTGTCCGAGCCACGTCCACGGCCCGAACAACTCATTTTTCTACATTCCATTCATCTTAAGTGCTCAAGCCAAAATTGTGTACGTCAAAGATCAGCATGTATCATTATAATCAGAATTGTGCAACAATGCCTCTCGGGATATTTTTTTTTTCTTTCAAAAACGTCTGCGTTGCAGGCTTGTAGGAATGAATTCTTTAAAAAGCAGTTCAATAAAAAATCACAGAGGTTATAATTGTAAATAAAGAGTGAAAAATAAAAGAAAAATGCAGGCACATAATATATCGAGCAAAACTTTTTAAAAACTTATACGAAGATGAAAGATATTTTTTATTTTTATTATTTTTATTTATATATATATATATATATATATATATATATATATATATATATATATATATATATATCTAATATATAAAATTTTCGTGTCACAGTGTTTGTAACAAAACTCCTTCGAAACGGCTTGACCGATTCTTATGAAATTTTGTGTGTATATTGAGCAGGTCTGAGAATAGGACGTAAACTATTTTTAATACCCCTAAATGATAGGGGTGGTCCACCGCAAATTTTTTATTTTTATTTTTTGGACAAAATTTTTTATATTTATTTTTAAATACATAAATTGGTGATAACGATTGATTTATAATACGCGCGCCATCTCTTGGTGGTTGGAATGTCGCTCGCGGTGGTGTTACGAATTAAATCATTCTGCGGAAGATTCTGTGCACGGTTGAGAATTTTTTTAATAATTTTGCCAATTGCACGTTAAAGCGATTATGAATTTTAGAAATTCTAAAAAAAAAATTTCAACTAGCGATACATGTTTTTATTAGTAACAATACACTTCTTACATTCTATAGCTTTAATAATTTTGTTATTTAGTTCAAATCCGTTGATTATTAAAAAAGTTATGAATTTTTGAAGCAACAATTGCACGTTAAAGCGATTATGAATTTCAAAAATTCTAAAAAAATATTTCAACTCGCGATACATGTTTTTATTAGTAACAATACACTTCTTACATTCTTTAACTTTAATGATTTTCTTATTTAGTTCAAATCCGTTGATTATTAAAAAAGTTATGAATTTTTGAAGCAATAATTGCACGTTAAAGCGATCATGAATTTTAAAAATTCTAAAAAAAATATTTCAACTGCCGATACATGTTTTTATTAGTAACAATACACTTCTTACATTCTTTAGCTTTAATAATTTTGTTATTTAGTTCAAATCCGTTGATTATTAAAAAAGTTATGAATTTTTGAAGCAATAATTGCACGTTAAAGCGATCATGAATTTTAAAAATTCTAAAAAAAATATTTCAACTGCCGATACATGTTTTTATTAGTAACAATACACTTTTTACATTCTTTAGCTTTAATAATTTTGTTATTTAGTTCAAATCCGTTGATTATTAAAAAAGTTATGAATTTTTGAAGCAATAATTGCACGTTAAAGCGATCATGAATTTCAAAAATTCGAAAAAAAATATTTCAACTGGCGATAGATGTTTTTATTATTAACAATACACTTCTTACATTCTTTAGCTTTAATAATTTTGTTATTTAGTTCAAATCCGTTGATTATTAAAAAAGTTATGAATTTTTGAAGCAATAATTGCACGTTAAAGCGATCATGAATTTTAAAAATTCTAAAAAAAATATTTCAACTGCCGATACATGTTTTTATTAGTAACAATACACTTCTTACATTCTTTAGCTTTAATAATTTTGTTATTTAGTTCAAATCCGTTGATTATTAAAAAAGTTATGAATTTTTGAAGCAATAATTGCACGTTAAAGCGATCATGAATTTTAAAAATTCAAAAAAAAATATGTCAACTGCCGATACATGTTTTTATTAGTAACAATACACTTCTTACATTCTTTAGCTTTAATAATTTTGTTATTTAGTTCAAATCCGTTGATTATTAAAAAAGTTATGAATTTTTGAAGCAATAATTGCACGTTAAAGCAATCATGAATTTCAAAAATTCGAAAAAAAATATTTCAACTGGCGATAGATGTTTTTATTATTAACAATACACTTCTTACATTCTTAAGCTTTAATAATTTTGTTATTTAGTTCAAATCCGTTGATTATTAAAAAAGTTATGAATTTTTGAAGCAATAATTGCACGTTAAAGCGATCATGAATTTCATAAATTCTAAAAAAAATATTTCAACTGCCGATACATATTTTTATTAGTAACAATACACTTCTTACATTCTTTAACTTCAATGATTTTGTTATTTAGTTCAAATCCGTTGATTATTAAAAAAAGTTATGAATTTTTGAAGCAATAATTGCACGTTAAAGCGATCATGAATTTCAAAAATTCGAAAAAAAATATTTCAACTGGCGATAGATGTTTTTATTATTAACAATACACTTCTTACATTCTTTAGCTTTAATAATTTTGTTATTTAGTTCAAATCCGTTGATTATTAAAAAAGTTATGAATTTTTGAAGCAATAATTGCACGTTAAAGCGATCATGAATTTTAAAAATTCTAAAAAAAATATTTCAACTGCCGATACATGTTTTTATTAGTAACAATACACTTCTTACATTCTTTAGCTTCAATGATTTTGTTATTTAGTTCAAATCCGTTGATTATTAAAAAAGTTATGAATTTTTGAAGCAATAGTTGCACGTTAAAGCGATCATGAATTTTAAAAATTCTAAAAAAAATATTTCAACTGCCGATACATGTTTTTATTAGTAACAATACACTTCTTACATTCTTTAGCTTTAATAATTTTGTTATTTAGTTCAAATCCGTTGATTATTAAAAAAGTTATGAATTTTTGAAGCAATAATTGCACGTTAAAGCGATCATGAATTTTAAAAATTCTAAAAAAAATATTTCAACTGCCGATACATGTTTTTATTAGTAACAATACACTTTTTACATTCTTTAGCTTTAATAATTTTGTTATTTAGTTCAAATCCGTTGATTATTAAAAAAGTTATGAATTTTTGAAGCAATAATTGCACGTTAAAGCGATCATGAATTTAAAAAATTCGAAAAAAAATATTTCAACTGGCGATAGATATTTTTATTATTAACAATACACTTCTTACATTCTTAAGCTATAATAATTTTGTTATTTAGTTCAAATCCGTTGATTATTAAAAAAGTTATGAATTTTTGAAGCAATAATTGCACGTTAAAGCGATCATGAATTTCAAAAATTCGAAAAAAAATATTTCAACTGGCGATAGATGTTTTTATTATTAACAATACACTTCTTACATTCTTAAGCTTTAATAATTTTGTTATTTAGTTCAAATCCGTTTATTATTAAAAAAGTTATGAATTTTTGAAGCAATAATTGCACGTTAAAGCGATTATGAATTTCAAAAATTCTAAAAAAAATTTTCAACTCGCGATACATGTTTTTATCAGTAACAATACACTTCTTACATTCTTTAACTTTAATGATTTTGTTATTTAGTTCAAATCCGTTGATTATTAAAAAAGTTATGAATTTTTGAAGCAATAATTGCACGTTAAAGCGATCGTGAATTTCAAAAATTAGAGCCTAAACCGTTGTCCGCCATTATCGTCACCACTTTATTTGCTTAATTTCAATGGGCCACACACGGACGACGGCGCAGCGTAGTGGAGCCGTCGTTCGTCACCAGTAATAAGCCACGTATTAACGACGGCGCAGCGCAGCGGAGCCGTCGTTCGTCACCAGTTACCTTTCTTAATTTTTAAAGGTTACGCACGGACGACGGCGCAGCGCAGCGGAGCCGTCGTTCGTCACCAGTTTATTTGCTTAATTTTAATGGGCCACACACGGACGTCGTCAGTCACCAGTTATCTGCCTTAATATATATAAATATATATGGACCATGCACGGACGACAGCGCAGCGCAGCGCACTGGAGCCGTCCTTCGTCACCAGTTACCTTGCTTGATTGTAAAGGACTACGCACGGACGACGGCGCAGCGCAGTAGTTACTTTGCTCAATTCATGATTCTGGTATCGATTTTAATACGTTGGCAGAAAATAAAACGAAGAATGTTGTGTATCATAGAGCATTAAAATAATAAACACTATGTTTTTGAATATTTTCTTTTTATGAATTATACCAATTCGAATTCAATATTCATAGTTAAGACAGGACAACGTCTGTCGGGTCAGCTAGTATATATTTGTTTGATCAGTTTTTAGAATCCAAAATTAAATATTGCTTACCTTGATTGGTATATTTCTTAATAAGAAAATTAAGAAAAATATTATTAACGATTAAATTTAATTTTTCTTTAAAAATTTATTTTTGTATTTTTTTAAGTCTAGAATCCCATTCAGAACACTATTTGGTTATAAAAATTATTTGTGAGACATGAAAAATATTTATGCACACACTCACTTAATTCTACAATAAAATATAAATGAGTTGAAGACGCTGCTCCATCTGTTAGTGCACTTCAAATATTGTGTAAATATTTTGTAGCTAGCTTACATTTCTTTAAATAATAGCAGCTATATCCATTTACGCATTTTAAATTTATAAACCTCGAAAAAACATTTGTTTTTTTTTATGCGATGTATTGTTTACCATTTGAATTCATATACGTTACAAACTGTTGAAATATTACATCACACATGAAAAAGTTTAAATTACGTATGGAAATTATTCCGCTCGGTAATAAATAATTTTTCAGCATTAGCATATTATCAAGTGCATGCAGGTGTGAGAATGAAAATAAAGGAAATAATCGTGGTTAAAGTCCCCCACATTATGTCACACTCAAAGTGAGTGGTAATTCATTACTCTTTATTACAGCTTCGAGATAGAAATCTTGAACTTTAAAATTTACATAATTAATGTAAAAAATTGTACATTTTAATACCGATTACAAAGTTATGAAGCTTTTATATAAATTTCGGTGCTTCTAGTGCGAAAAGTAGCAAAAGATTACAAACCGATTCACACCCAATTTTTCATTCCAGTATTTGCAATTTTAATTTACCAAAGACGTAGTGAGAATAAGTTGTTTACGATAAAGAGCAGATTCTTAAGGTTTGTCTGTTGTGTACATGTTTCGGATACGACACCTGGAAATTCGCTGCAAAATTCAATTTTACTTCGGGGGGAAAACACTCGCGCCTCTTCTCTCCATTTTCTCCGCCCTTTCTTCTTATGGATGTGTGCGAGGTGCGTGATTTGTCATACATCACCGGCAGTTTTGCGGGATTTTCATTTTCCCGAGCAGACGTTTCAAGAATGGAAGCCCCGATAATAAAACTTGTCCACAATAATTTACCCCCGTACAGGGGGAAATCAACTTTAATTCACTTGTGGCATGACGAATGTGTTTCTATTTTAAATCGGAATTACTTCGCACCTTCCGCATTATCGTGGTCAGGCCATAATTTGCAATATCGGTGCGAGTGGAGTTATGGTGCAGTAATGGATATTAATGAAGTGCGGCCTAATTTAATTATGTAATAAATCGACGGAGGGCCACTAACCGAAAGGGACCAAAGGAGCCGAGTGTCCGTGCGTTCCTAAACTTATTACACCCCAGAATGGCAAAAGGACCCCGCATTAATCACACAAAGAGGAAAAATTATGGAGAGAATCCCGATTAAAAATTCCATACTTGTCCACACTAAATCAAGATGATCTAAATCACTTTCGTTTTTAATAATGATAAATCTGGTGGGTTTTTAAATTTAAAAGTTTTCAAATTACACATTGAATAAAGTTTTACAAAATTTATCATAGTTATTGAAATATGATAAGGATGTTTCTAAATCAATTTGCCTATCTTACTATTTATTATTTACTGTCCACATTCAAAATGATCAAAGATGCGTCGAAATTGTCCAAAACGATTAAAGTTTGCATGTGGATAAACTTTATTTACCTTCACCATTGCAACGATCTGGATGATTCGAAAAATCTAAACTAAAATCCACGACAACGATCTGAATGATTTTAAATTATATATAATTTTGCTTTCTCGTTAAATTATTAAAAAAATAATACCACTCGCGATATGCTTTCTGTAGGATAAATTGTATCTTAAGCACACTCCATTTTATTGCAAATTTCTGGAAAGAATTGCAATTACGCAAAATGTTTCCGTTTGAACTAATTTTCTTAATTTGTATCGATTTAATATCTGAGGTTTATCAATGTTGCTGATTCCAAAACTGTAGTCTGATTTTTCAAAAATAAAATGACAGATCCAAAATGACCGGCGAGAAATTAGCCATAAATTTCCAGCCACGAATTCACCCGGCACCTCTACCATCACATGTTTTCAATTATTTATTTCTATGAAATAAACTTAAAATAATAAACAATTTCATTAAATAATGATTCATTCACATTTCTCTATAGTCCTATTTAATTTAAATAATAAAATTTAAACTCGATATGTCTGAATATGCATTGTTTACACATAAGTAAGACACTATTTAAAAAAAATCATAACTTCCATTTGGAGTTCTATGCTCAACTTTTTTTGCAACAATTAGGTAGTACATGACATTGTGTATAAACAAAATTCTAAAAATTAGGGTAACCTTGAGCTATAAACAATTTATGAATTTTTCAAGTAGGCGCGACACGTTATTTATTTATTTATTTATTTATTTATTTACGGAATAACCATTTTACAAAAATAAATTACAATTAATCAATTATGATGATAATTAAATTAACAGTAAAACACAAAATTATTATTAAAAAAAAATAACATACATATTACATAAAATACAAAAATAAAAATAAATACAAAAGAAATAAATAAGATTACAAGGATATTATGAGCCGCCGGCTCGATAGAAGAATTATTTAAAAAATCATAACTTCCATTTGGAGTTCCATGCTTAACTTTTTTTGCAAAATGATAGGATTTCAACGAAATTTCATATTTGGGAGTTTTTGAAGTCATAGATTTCAAAACTGAAGTTTATTTTTTCAAAACTAAAATGGCTAATCCAAAATGTTGGGCCAGTTATGGAAAAAATTATGTGATTCCAATGAAATTCAATATCTGGGGTTTATCGATGTTGCTAATTCCACAACTAAAGCCTAATTTTTCAAAAACAAAATGGCGGATTTAAAATTACGGACCACTTATGTGAAAAATTATGGGGTTCCAACGAAATTCAATATCTGTGGTTTATCGATGTTGCTAATTCCACAACTAAAGCCTAATTTTTCAAAAACAAAATGGCGGATCCAAAATTATGGGGTTCCCCAGTATCTGGGGGTTTTTTAAGTCGCTGTTTAAACGAAATTTAGTAACTGGGGATTGTCGATGTTGCTGATTTAAAGACTGAAGTTACCTTTTTTAAACATAAAATGGCTGATCCAAAATGATGGATAAGTTAGGGGAAAAATTATGGGATTCTAACGAAATTCAACATCTGGAGATTTTCGATGTTGCTAATTCAAAAATAGAGTCTAATTTAAAAAAACAAAATGGCGGATCCAAAATAATGGACCAATTATGTGAAAAATGATGGGATTCTAACGAAATTCAATATCTGGGAGTTAATGAAGTCGCTGTTTCCAAAACTAAAACTTAATTTTTCAAAAACAAAATAATGGGGTGTTTACAGATTTTTAAAGCAGAGTAAATCCGGTTTAATTTTAAATAAATTTGAAAAATTTTAAGTCGATAGCAATTGTTTTCATATTTTCGTAGAGCGCTGAAATAATTGCATTTTAGAATCCAATGCACAGTGCTCTATAGTCTAAAAAACTGGCCAAAATATGAAGGTTTCGTAAAATTTTGATAACATTTTTAATTGTGCGGGATTTTGGAGGTCTCTGATTTCAAAAGTGAAGTCAAAATTTTCAAAAACAAAATGGCGGATCTAAAATGACGGACCATTTATGGATAAAATGACAGGATTCCAACAAAATTCAGTTTCTGAGGGTTTTTGATGTCGCTGATTCCAAAACTGAGGTCTTTTTTTGTTTTTTTTTTTTTAACAAAATAATAGACCAATTGTGTAAAAAATGATGAGATTCCAGCGAAATTTAATATCTTGGGGATAATGAAGTCGCCGTTTCCAAAATTAAAATTTAATTTCTCAAAAACAAAATAAGTGACCAATTATTTGAAAAATTATGGGATTCCAACGAAATTCAATATCTGGGGTTTGTCGATGTTGCTAATTCCAAAACTAAAGCCTAGTTTTTCAAAAACAAAATGGCGGATTTAAAATGACGGACCAATTATGCGAAAAATTATGGCGTTCCAACAAAATTCAGTATCTGGAGTTTTTTTAAGTAGCTGTTTCAATGAAATTCCGTAACTAAGTGTTATCGATGTTTGACGCATGTCAAATTAATTTTGTTAACAACAACGTGCAGATAAGAGCCTACTTAAACGATTTAAACGATGAAATTTTGGGTAAAAGTGTTTATAACTTTTTTATGAATTTTTTTTCGAGGGTCCACCCAAAACATATGTATAATATGGCAAACTTTCAATGGCCAAAACGGCACTGTTTGATGTGTTTCAAATTTAATTGTTTAACAACAACGTGTAGATAAGAGTCTACTTAAACGATTTAAACGATGAAATTTTTGGTAAAATTGTTCATAAATTTTTTATGAATTTTTTTTCGCGAGTCCACCCAAACCACGTAAATAATATTGCAAACTTTCAAAGGCCAAAATGGCACCGTTTCACGCGTTTCTAATTGAATTTTTTAACAAAAACGTGTAGATGAGAGCCTACTTAAACGATTTAAACGATGAAATTTTTGGTAAAATTGTTTATAAGTTTTTTATGATTTTTTTTTCGTGGGTCCACCCAAACCTTATATATAATACGGCAAACTTTCAAAGGTCAAAATGGCACTGTTTGACGCGTTTCAAATTTAATTTTTGAACAGCAACGTGTAGATAAGAGACTACTTAAACGATTCAAGTGATGAAATTTTTGGTAAAATTGTTTATAACTTTTTTATGAATTTTTTTTCGCGGGTCCACCCAAACCATGTATATATAATATGGCAAACTTTCAAAGGCCAAAACGGCACTGTTTGGCGCGTTTCAAAATCAATTTTTTAACAACGAGTAGATAAGAGTCTACCTAAATGATTTAAACGATGTAATTTTGGGTAAAATTGTTTATAACTTTTTATGAATTTTTTTTCGCGGGTCCACCCAAATCATATATATATATATAATATAGCAAATTTTCAAAGGCCAAAATGGTACTGTTTGACGCGGTTTAAATTCAAATTTTTAATAACAACGTGAAGATAAGAGTATACTTAAACGATTTAAATGATGAAATTTTTGGTAAAATTTTTTATAACTTTTTTATGAACTTTTTTTCGCGGGTCCACCCAAACCATATATATAATATGGCAAACTTTCAAAGGCCAAAATGGCACTATTTGACGCGTTTCAAATTCAATTTTTTAACAACAACGTGTAGATAAGAGTCTACTTAAACGATTTAAACGATAAAATTTTTGGTAAAATTATTTATAACTTTTTTATGATTTTTTTTTCACGGATCCGTCCAAACCATTTGTATAATATGGCAAACTTTCAAAGGCCAAAATGGCGCTGTTTGACGTGTTTTAAATTCAATTTTTAAACAACAACGTGTAGATAAGAGTCTACTTAAATGATTTAAACGATGAAACTTTTGATAAAATTGTTTATAATTTTTTTGTGACTATTTTTTCCCGGGTCCACCCAAACCAAATATATAATATGGCAAACTTTCAAAGGCCAAAATTCCACTGTTTGACGCGTTTCAAATTCAATTTTTTTACAACAATGTGTAGATAAGAGTCTACTTAAACGATTTAATTGATGAAATTTTTGGTAAAATTGTTTATAACTTTTTTATGAATTTTTTTTCGCGAGTCCATCCAAATCATTTATATAATATGGCAAACTTTCAAAGGCCAAAATGGCACTGTTAGACGAGTTTCAAATTTAATTTTTTAACAACAACGTGTAGACAAGAGTCAACTTAAACGATTTAAATAATGAAATTTTAGGTAAAATTGTTTATAACGTTTTTATTAATTTTTTTACGCGGGTCCACCCAAACCATATTTTTATAATATGGCAAACTTTCAAAGGCCAAAATGGCACTGTTTGAAGCGTTTCAAATTTAATTGTTTAACAACAACGTGTAGATAAGAGTCTACTTAAACGATTTAAACGATGAAATTTTTGGTAAAATTGTTTATAACTTTTTTATGAATTTTTTTTCGCGAGTCCATCCAAATCATTTATATAATATGGCAAACTTTCAAAGACCAAAATGGCACTGTTTGACGAGTTTCAAATTTATTTTTTTAACAACAACGTGTAGACAAGAGTCGACTTAAACGATTTAAATGATGAAATTTTAGGTAAAATTGTTTATAACTTTTTTATTAATTTTTTTACGCGGGTCCACCCAAACCATATTTTTATAATATGGCAAACTTTCAAAGGCCAAAATGGCACTATTTGAAGCGTTTCAAATTTAATTGTTTAACAACAACGTGTAGATAAGAGTCTACTTAAACGATTTAAATGATAAAATTTTTGGTAAAATTGTTTATAACTTTTTTATGAATTTTTTTTCGCAGTGTAATATTGGACTTTGAATTTTCGTTATTTTAAATAGGGAGAAAAAATAATTAAAATTGTATTGACTGTACATCTATAGGATTATTTTAATTACATTCTCAGCGTTTGATTTATCATAAATCGTTAATATTGAAGAATTTTTGGAGGATTCGCCGGGAAATCCGTGGCTAACAACGTAAATTCGAGTGTTTTCTTTATATCTAAATTGAAAATGTGCCGTGAAGTAAACGCCTCCAAGATTCAAGAATAAATAGTTGTTTGTCAAAACTTGGCCTAGTAAATTGAATGAAAAATTGCGTTTTCACAATTTTTTTTTTTTTGGTTAATTATTATCACAAGTCTCGCATAAATATATTTGGATAGATATATTACCCTTAAAAAAATCATATCAGGTATGTGTTGACCAAACTATGAAACAAACGTGGTAAATTATGTTTTTCCATAAGTTAACGATCGAAACAAAACATATTAAGGCTGCCACGGCCAAATTAATTTTTGAAAAGTGATGATAAATACTGAGAACTGATGGAAATTTTTATATATTTGATATTTTATATTGTGTATACATGAGAATTATCAATGAATTGATTGGTACCAACTGTGTTGATATAGTCGGAAATTAATTGTTTAATTAAATATTTGAAAAATACTCAAAACCAAAGCTTCAACTTTTTCGATCGTATCCTTGATTCATGCTTCCTCAGTCCCGCACCATCATCTTGTATTGATGTTTTGCTCTATTGAAATTGCATACACCAAAATTTCACTGTAAAATAAGATGGTGTATCTTTCATCTTTCATAGATAACTTTTGGTTCGTTTCCCTCTTTTATAACGCTCTATGTTCAAGCTTCACTTCTTTTCTTACACTAAAATCTCTGCAGAAATTGCACTGATTTGTGCGAAAAGTAAATCGACAATGTCACAATAAGTTGACAGCAAAAAATTGTTGATTCCTGCTTGTTGTTTTTATAGCTAGGCAGAGTACATAAATATCTACACCCGTATGTTTATAACATTTCCCTATTGGTGAAAATATAAATTATCAATTTAAATAAACCATGAATAATTTAATTAAATATATGGACTAGAAACAGCACGTTTTCTGCACCTTACCTTACAATATTTCACATATAAGAAAAATGGCTGCTTTACCTAAGTCCATGTTCTGGTTAATTTAGTTCGAGCAGAAATCGATGACCAAATGACACGATTAAAATTCAGCAGGCGCAACTATTCCATGCACGGTGTTGCACTAACGACCGCACTTCCCATTGTTAAAATCACATAAATTCCAACATCAATGTTTTATTCCATTTTTCATTCTAATAACACTATTTAATTTCGCCCGGCAATCTTTAACCGATCACGTGTTCCAAATACTCGACGATTTATCGCAGCCGCCGATAAATTGTAAAATAATTGATCACGAGTGCGGTTGCAACAATTTAATTGATTTGAACTGAAAATTAAACGTTTTAATTGTATTGTATTGTTTCCTAGGGATATATTAAACAGAAAATATGATCCAGACTGTTTGTTAAAAAAATGACTCGATTTAGTCTCTACGATTATAGATTTAATATTTCAGAACTGTGATATGTATTATTTCTTCATCATTTTTTTGTATAAAATTGTTTAAAACTGTGTGAAATACTTAATTAATCAGAAGAGGATTCGGTTTTAAATCTCAAAGGTGCGATTTGCTCGCGAGCAAATAAATTCGTGTCATTTGCGGCGGGGGGAGAGGGGGGCGAAAGAAAACTCGTCTTTTCCGTTTTCTCGCGTCTTGTAAGCGAATTTGAGCACACCTGAAAAATCACACGGCCCCACGACACGAATTAAACGAGAACTTAGTTACCGCAAAACGAAAAAATAACAACTCGGCAAACTTTGTGGACGTGTGTGGGAGCGTGTGTGCGGCCGCAATCTTTTAAAGACTTTAAAATCACGTTCCCCTCGATAAGCTGTTTTATATTCCGGACGTCCTATATAATCACATATCTTATAATCGATTTGACATAAATATTATTATGTTTTACAGGATTTATGTTTAAGTTTCATTTTCTTAATAACAATGAGAACTTATAGGAAATATTATTATTAATACAGGATTTAACTTAATTTACTTTTTTTAATAACAATAAAGAGAAATATATTTTTATTAACCAAAAACATAGTGTTAAAAAGCCTTGCAGCTTTAATTTCTTTTCAATTCTTTTTTTTCAAAAAAAAAACTGATTTTTTCCAGACATAATGAAGTTTTTAGACAAGATTTTTAAAATAATGTGCAAATATTTCAATTTTTAAACGAGTTGTAATGCTTTAAAGAAATGTTTTAAGTTGTGGAACGGAAGATTGAAAATAACAAAAAAAATATGAAACGCTAAAACTGCGGTGATCCCTTTAATTTTTCGAAATTATTCTGGTTTTTGAAAATATTTCGATTTTTAAATAAGTTATGATGCTTTAAAGAAATGATTTGAGTTGTGGAAGCGAAGATTTAAAATATTGAAAAAAAAAATATGAAACGCTAAAACTGCCGAAATCGCTTTAATTTCAAAATAATTTTGGTTTTTGAAAATATTTCAATTTTTAAATAATAATAATTTATTGGTGCTATTAACTGGTTACACAGGTCAAAAAAGGCATCTAAAAGACTTGAGAAACGATGTTGGCGCAATATATGAACTGAAAATTAAAAATTACAAAGAAAGATTCACATTTATCGCAACGCAAATCGTAATGAAAAGTTGTACACATATCCAATGAATAATAAAGTGTTATAAATGCTTTGGAGAAATTATTTGTGTTGCGGACGCAAAGATTGAAATTATCGAAAAAATATGAAATGCTAAAACTGCGGAGATCGCTTTAGTTATTTTGGTTTTTGACAATATTTAAATTTTTAAGTGAGTTATGAATGTTTACAAGCTTGTTTATTGAATTGTAGCAGCGATGTGTGAAAAAAAATAGTATGAAACGCCAAAATAAAATTGTGTAAAAATTGCTACAGACTTGAAACTTTCTAAATTCACTCAAAATATATTGTACTTCATAATTCAATCATAAACTAAAAATACCCCTTCACTAGATTTGAGATAATCACACGAGAACATATTTTATAGTCGTGCTGGTTTTGCTCACATTTCGACGGTTTGAAAAAATATAAAAACAATTGCTACAGACTTTAAACTTTCTGAATTTACTCAAAATATATTGTGCTTCATAATTCAATCAAAAACTAAAAATATTCCTTCAGTAGATTTTGAGATATTCATAAGAGAACATATTTTATAGTCGTACTGGTTTTGCTCACATTTCCACGGTTTGAAAAAATATAAAAACAATTGCTACAGACTTGAAACTTTCTAAATTTACACAAAATATATTGTGCTTTATAATTCAATCAAAAACTTAAAATACCCCTTCACAAGATTTTGAGATAATCACACGAGAACATATTTTATAGTCGTTGTGGTTTTGCTCACATTTCGACGGTTTGAAAAAATATAAAAACAATTGCTACAGACCTGAAACTTTCTAAATTTACTCAAAATATGTTGTGCTTTATAATTCAATCAAAAACTAAAAATACCCCTTCACTAGATTTTGAGATAATCACACGAGAACATATTTTATAGTCGTGCTGGTTTTGCTCACATTTCGACGGTTTGAAAAAATATAAAAACAATTGCTACAGACTTGAAACTTTCTAAATTTACTCAAAATATATTGTGCTTTATAATTCAATCAAAAAATAAAAATACCCCTTCGCTAGATTTTGAGATAATCACACGAGAACATATTTTACAGTCGTGCAGGCTTTGCTCACATTTCGACGGTTTGAAAAAATATAAAAACAATTGCTACAGACTTGAAACTTTCTAAATTTACTCAAAATATATTGTGCTTTATAATTCAATCAAAAACTAAAACTACCCCTATACTAGATTTTGAGATGATCACAGGAGATCACATTTTATAGTCGTGCTAGTTTTGCTCACATTTCGACGGTTTGAAAAAATATAAAAACAATTGCTACAGACTTGAAACTTTCTAAATTTACTCAAAATATATTGTGCTTTATAATTCAATCAAAAACTAAAAATACTCCTTCAGTAGATTTTAAGATAATCACACGAGATCATATTTTATAGTCGTGCTGGTTTTGCTCGCATTTCAACGGTTTGAAAAAATATAAAAACAATTGCTACAGACTTGAAACTTTCTAAATTTACTCAAAATATATTGTGCTTTATAATTCAATCAAAAACTGAAAATACTCCTTCAGTAGATTTTAAGATAATCACACGAGATCATATTTTATAGTCGTGCTGGTTTTGCTCGCATTTCAACGGTTTGAAAAAATATAAAAACAATTGCTACAGACTTGAAACTTTCTAAATTTACTCAAAATATATTGTGCTTTATAATTCAATCAAAAACTAAAAATACTCCTTCAGTAGATTTTAAGATAATCACACGAGATCATATTTTATAGTCGTGCTGGTTTTGCTCGCATTTCAACGGTTTGAAAAAATATAAAAACAATTGCTACAGACTTGAAAATTTCTAAATTTACTCAAAATATATTGTGCTTTATAATTCAATCAAAAACTAAAAATACTCCTTCAGTAGATTTTGAGATAATCACACGAGATCATATTTTATAGTCGTGCTGGTTTTGCTCGCATTTCAACGGTTTGAAAAAATATAAAAACAATTGCTACAGACTTGAAACTTTCTAAATTTACTCAAAATATATTGTGCTTTATAATTCAATCAAAAACTAAAAATACTCCTTCAGTAGATTTTAAGATAATCACACGAGATCACATTTTATAGTCGTGCTGGTTTTGCTCGCATTTCAACGGTTTGAAAAAATATAAAAACAATTGCTACAGACTTGAAAATTTCTAAATTTACTCAAAATATATTGTGCTTTATAATTCAATCAAAAACTAAAAATACTCCTTCAGTAGATTTTAAGATAATCACACGAGATCATATTTTATAGTCGTGCTGGTTTTGCTCGCATTTCAACGGTTTGAAAAAATATAAAAACAATTGCTACAGACTTGAAAATTTCTAAATTTACTCAAAATATATTGTGCTTTATAATTCAATCAAAAACTAAAAATACTCCTTCAGTAGATTTTAAGATAATCACACGAGATCATATTTTATAGTCGTGCTGGTTTTGCTCGCATTTCAACGGTTTGAAAAAATATAAAAACAATTGCTACAGACTTGAAACTTTCTAAATTTACTCAAAATATATTGTGCTTTATAATTCAATCAAAAACTAAAAATACTCCTTCAGTAGATTTCAAGATAATCACACGAGATCATATTTTATAGTCGTGCTGGTTTTGCTCGCATTTCAACGGTTTGAAAAAATATAAAAACAATTGCTACAGACTTGAAACTTTCTAAATTTACTCAAAATATATTGTGCTTTATAATTCAATCAAAAACTAAAAATACTCCTTCAGTAGATTTTAAGATAATCACACGAGATCACATTTTATAGTCGTGCTGGTTTTGCTCGCATTTCAACGGTTTGAAAAAATATAAAAACAATTGCTACAGACTTGAAACTTTCTAAATTTACTCAAAATATATTGTGCTTTATAATTCAATCAAAAACTAAAAATACTCCTTCAGTAGATTTTAAGATAATCACACGTGATCACATTTTATAGTCGTGCTGGTTTTGCTCGCATTTCAACGGTTTGAAAAAATATAAAAACAATTGCTACAGACTTGAAACTTTCTAAATTTACTCAAAATATATTGTGCTTTATAATTCAATCAAAAACTAAAAATACTACTTCAGTAGATTTTAAGATAATCACACGAGATCATATTTTATAGTCGTGCTGGTTTTGCTCACATTTCGACGGTTTGAAAAAATATAAAAACAATTGCTACAGACTTGAAAATTTCTAAATTTACTCAAAATATATTGTGCTTTATAATTCAATCAAAAACTAAAAATACTCCTTCAGTAGATTTTAAGATAATCACACGAGATCATATTTTATAGTCGTGCTGGTTTTGCTCGCATTTCAACGGTTTGAAAAAATATAAAAACAATTGCTACAGACTTGAAAATTTCTAAATTTACTCAAAATATATTGTGCTTTATAATTCAATCAAAAACTAAAAATACTCCTTCAGTAGATTTTAAGATAATCACACGAGATCATATTTTATAGTCGTGCTGGTTTTGCTCGCATTTCAACGGTTTGAAAAAATATAAAAACAATTGCTACAGACTTGAAACTTTCTAAATTTACTCAAAATATATTGTGCTTTATAATTCAATCAAAAACTAAAAATACTCCTTCAGTAGATTTCAAGATAATCACACGAGATCATATTTTATAGTCGTGCTGGTTTTGCTCGCATTTCAACGGTTTGAAAAAATATAAAAACAATTGCTACAGACTTGAAACTTTCTAAATTTACTCAAAATATATTGTGCTTTATAATTCAATCAAAAACTAAAAATACTCCTTCAGTAGATTTCAAGATAATCACACGAGATCATATTTTATAGTCGTGCTGGTTTTGCTCACATTTCGACGGTTTGAAAAAATATAAAAACAATTGCTACAGACTTGAAAATTTCTAAATTTACTCAAAATATATTGTGCTTTATAATTCAATCAAAAACTAAAAATACTCCTTCAGTAGATTTTAAGATAATCACACGAGATCATATTTTATAGTCGTGCTGGTTTTGCTCGCATTTCAACGGTTTGAAAAAATATAAAAACAATTGCTACAGACTTGAAACTTTCTAAATTTACTCAAAATATATTGTGCTTTATAATTCAATCAAAAACTAAAAATGCGCATTCACTAGATTTTGAGATAATCACACGAGAACATATTTTATAGTCGTGCTCGTTTTGCTTACATTTCGACGGTTTGAAAAAATACAAAAACAATTGCTACAGACTGGAAACTTTCTAAATTTACTCAAAATATATTGTGCTTTATAATTCAATCAAAAACTAAAAATACCCCTTCACTAGATTTTGAGATAATCACACGAGAACATATTTTAAAGTCGTGCTGGTTTTGCTCACATTTCGACGGTTTGAAAAAATATAAAAACAATTGCCACAGACCTGAAACTTTCTAAATTTACTCAAAATATATTGTACTTTATAATTCAATCAAAAACTAATAATACGCCTTCACTAGATTTTGAGATAATCACACGAGAGGATATTTTATAGTCGTGCTGGTTTTGCTCACATTTCGACGGTTTGAAAAAATATAAAAACAATTGTTACAGACTTGAAACTTTCTGAATTTACTCAAAATATATTGTGCTTTATAATTCAATCAAAAACTAAAAATGCGCATTCACTAGATTTTGAGATAATCACACGAGAACATATTTTATAGTCGTGCTCGTTTTGCTTACATTTCGACGGTTTGAAAAAATACAAAAACAATTGCTACAGACTGGAAACTTTCTAAATTTACTCAAAATATATTGTGCTTTATAATTCAATCAAAAACTAAAAATACCCCTTCACTAGATTTTGAGATAATCACACGAGAACATATTTTATAGTCGTGCTGGTTTTGCTCACATTTCAACGGTTTGAAAAAATATAAAAACAATTGCTACAGACCTGAAACTTTCTAAGTTTACTCAAAATATATTGTACTTTATAATTCAATCAAAAACTAAAAATACGCCTTTACTAGATTTTGAGATAATCACACGAGAACATATTTTAAAGTCGTGCTGGTTTTGCTCACATTTCGACGGTTTGAAACAATATAAAAACAATTGCTACAGACTTGAAACTTTCTGAATTTACTCAAAATATATTGTGCTTTATAATTCAATCAAAAACTAAAAATGCGCATTCACTAGATTTTGAGATAATCACACGAGAACATATTTTAAAGTCGTGCTGGTTTTGCTCACATTTCGACGGTTTGAAAAAATATAAAAACAATTGCTACAGACTTGAAACTTTCTGAATTTACTCAAAATATATTGTGCTTTATAATTCAATCAAAAACTAAAAATGCGCATTCACTAGATTTTGAGATAATCACACGAGAACCTATTTTATAGTCGTGCTGGTTTTGCTCACATTTCGACGGTTTGAAAAAATATAAAAACAATTGCTACAGACTTGAAACTTTCTGAATTTACTCAAAATATATTGTGCTTTATAATTCAATCAAAAACTAAAAATGCGCATTCACTAGATTTTGAGATAATCACACGAGAACATATTTTAAAGTCGTGCTGGTTTTGCTCACATTTCGACGGTTTGAAAAAATATAAAAACAATTGCTACAGACTTGAAACTTTCTAAATTTACTCAAAATATATTGTGCTTTATAATTCAATCAAAAACTAAAAATACGCCTTCACTAGATTTTGAGATAATCACACGAGAACATATTTTATAGTCGTGCTGGTTTTGCTCACATTTCGACGGTTTGAAAAAATACAAAAACAATTGCTACAGACTTGAAATTTTCTAAATTTACTAAAAATATATTGTACTTTATAATTCAATCAAAAACTAAAAATACCCCTTCATTAGATTTTGAGATAATCACACGAGAACATATTTTATAGTCGTGCTGGTTTTGCTCACATTTCGACGGTTTGAAAAAATATAAAAACAATTGCTACAGACTTGAAACTTTCTAAATTTAATCAAAATACATTGTGCTTTATAATTCAATCAAAAAATAAAAATAGCCCTTCACTAGATTTTGAGATAATCACACGAGAACATATTTTACAGTCGTGCAGGCTTTGCTCACATTTCGACGGTTTGAAAAAATACAAAAACAATTGCTACAGACTTGAAACTTAGTAAATTGACTCAAAATATATTGTGCTTTATAATTCAATCAAAAACTAAAAATAACCCTTCACTAGATTTTGGGATAATCACACGAGAACATATTTTATAGTCGTGCTGGTTTTGCTTACATTTCGACGGTTTGAAAAAATACAAAAACAATTGCTACAGATTGGAAACTTTCTAAATTTACTCAAAATATATTGTGCTTTATAATTCAATCAAAAACTAAAAATACCCCTTCACTAGATTTTGAGATAATCACACGAGAACATATTTTATAGTCGTGCTGGTTTTGCTCACATTTCAACGGTTTGAAAAAATATAAAAACAATTGCTACATACTTGAAACTTTATAAATTTACTTAAAATATATTGTGCTTTATAATTCAATCAAAAACTAAAAATACTCCTTCAGTAGATTTTGAGATAATCACACGAGAACATATTTTATAGTCGTACTGGTTTTGCTCACATTTCCACGGTTTGAAAAAATATAAAAACTATTGCTACAGACTTGAAACTTTCTGAATTTACTGAAAATAGATTGTGCTTCATAAATGAACGTAAATCTAAGAGCAGGTCAGAACAGTGCCAAGACAAAAAATAGAATTGCGAATTAGTCGGAATTCAATTTTTTTAATTGCAAGTTAATTCTTGTTGAATTAACAACTTTTATTACTTAAGAATATAATGCAATATATTTATTCGGAGTTAAAAATAATGCAAATACAATTTTCAATTAAATTACAAGTTGTTCAACTGCGATAACTAGTTTGTTAACTGTTGCTTTGTAGAAAATGCGTAACGCGGTAAAAAAAATTCAATAAAACAAAGACTTCAATTACCTTGAATAAAATTCCTCCACATCAGGGAAACGACTGTTCAGAACAAACGCGAATTTTAATAATCACCCCACTTTGAATAATTAAACTATTTCGGTGTACGTTTGACGCCGGAAGGTAATCCGGACGTATTCACGCGTAACTGCACTTATTTTAAGCCGATTTTGGGCGTCCCAATGATTTTACGCCGCGGTACGATGATTTTCAAGTTTTCACTTGAGGGACAATTAGCGGTTGGTTTAAGCTCGGAGTCGCGGTTATTACTTGAAAACTTGGACGCGAACACACGCACCTAAACACGACGCCGGTGCGCGGCACACTGAAGATTTCGTGCTCAGCGTGTTTGAAGGTCCAATTCTGAGTAAACAAACGCACGCGTCTCAGTCGCTAAGTAAGTGGACATTAAGATCGAGTTTTGAATGCGCATTTTTTTTGTCACTTTTTTTCTCGCATTGTTCTGGACCGAGCTGCCGAAAATTCATATTTAAAGGTGTAAAATTTCAACTTACATCTGAAGGCCGCATCGGATCGACATAAAAAAAATCATTGACGCTGGTATACAGTGTTCTAGGTAATGTTGCATGCCACGCTAATTTTACATGGCTGCTTAACCCATCATGGTGAAATATTATTTACAACAGACAAGTTAAAGTATATAATCATGTGTGATGTCTATATCAGCGAACAAATGCATACCTTTGTTTTCGAATATTGATTAATTTTCCAAATGCTATGTCTATGTCTAAAAATTAAAAATACAGAGTAGATTGCTATTTGACAAAGGTTGCTATAGCAACTAAACAATAAAGGGTAAAAAATATTTAATTTCATTCCTGGATGTATTTTTAAATTTCAATCAACTTTTATACAGATTATTTTAAAATCAGGTTTATAGAAGAATATTTAGAAGAAGAATTTATAGAATTGCTATCTCGGTAATTATAAGATAATGGAGGCAAAGTTTCGTATGTTTCTTTTTAAGGAAAGATGATTGACAGGAGTTCGGGTTAGGGAATCGAGGATGATGGGGACTTGGCTTAGCCAGCCAGGGCATTCAACCACAACCAATTTATATTAATAATATTCATATTTAAATGAAATGGGGACAAACACTAGACACCCAGGGACCCATTCGGCCATTTTTCGTGTTGAAAAAGTGACCGTCCGGACGGGACTCGAACCCGCATCAACGGGGTCCAGGGGCCGGACCTCTACCTACTTGACCACCGCGGCCACAAGTTTCGTATTTGAATGGTGATAATTCAATTATCAATTTTGATATTTTAAGTTGAGTTATTAGCTCCTGGTAATTCCTATTCCTGTACATGAAACTTTCAAAAAGTACTCAAAATAGATTTTGTTTCATAATTCAACCGAAATCTAAAAACACCCCTTCACTAGATTTCAAGGTAATCACCCGAGAACTTAGTTTATAGTTGTGCTGGTTTTGCTCATATTTCGACGGATTGAAAAAATATAAAAACAATTGCTACATACTTGAAACTTTATAAATTTACTCAAAATAGGCTGTGCTTTATAATCCGATAAAAATTAAAATTAAAAAAAAACCCTTTACTCTAGTCTATTCATTCTAGATAAAGTTGTAAAAACGCTCACAATCGCCGTATGTTCTGCGCAAAAGTCAGGTTTATACTAAATTTATTATTAACTCGACTGAAAATTGCTGCACATTCAAAAACCAATATTATTTTGAAAGATTGACGTCTTGTGAAGTGAACTGAATTTTTGTAGGATTTTGTCGCAGCGTTTCATATTAATTTTTAGTTTTTGAGCTCGAGAGCTAGTCATTGAAAAAAATTAATTTTCAAAAATTCATAACTTCACTGAAAATTGCTGCACATTCAAAAACTAACATTATTTTGAAAGATTGAGGTCTGCTAAAGTGAACTGAATTTTTGTGGGATTTTGTCGCTGCGTTTCAAATTTATTTTGAAGTTTTTCGCACGAGAGTGCGTCGTTGAAAAAAATACATTTTTAAAAATTCATAACTCGACAGAAAATTGCTGCATATTCAAAAACTAATATTATTTTAAAATATTAACGTCTTGTGAAGTGAACTGAATTTTTGTAGGATTCTATCCCCACACTTCATTCAAATTTTTAATTTTTTGCGCTCGAGTGTTCGTCTTTGAAAAAATACATTTTTAAAAATTCATAACTCTACTGAAAATTAATGCACATTCAAAAACCAATATTATTTTGAAAGTATAACGTCTTGTGTAGTGAACAGAATTTTTGTAGGATTTTATTCCTACGCTTCATACAAATTTTAAACTTTTTGCGCTCGAGTGTTCGTCAATGAAAAAATACATTTTTAAAAATTCATTACTCGACTGAAAATTGATGCACATTCAAAAACAAAAATTATTTTGAAAGTTTAACGTCTTGTGAAGTGAACTGAATTTTTGTAGGATTTTATCCCTACGCTTCATACAAATTTTAAATTTTTTGCGCTCGAGTGTTCGTTATTGAAAAAATACATTTTTAAAAATTCATAACTCGACTGAAAATTGCTGCATATTCAAAAACTAATATTATTTTAAAATATTAACGTCTTGTGAAGTGAACTGAATTTTTGTAGGATTCTATCCCCACACTTCATTCAAATTTTTAATTTTTTGCGCTCGAGTGTTCGTCTTTGAAAAAATACATTTTTAAAAATTCATAACTCTACTGAAAATTAATGCACATTCAAAAACCAATATTATTTTGAAAGTATAACGTCTTGTGTAGTGAACAGAATTTTTGTAGGATTTTATTCCTACGCTTCATACAAATTTTAAACTTTTTGCGCTCGAGTGTTCGTCAATGAAAAAATACATTTTTAAAAATTCATTACTCGACTGAAAATTGATGCACATTCAAAAACAAAAATTATTTTGAAAGTTTAACGTCTTGTGAAGTGAACTGAATTTTTGTAGGATTTTATCCCTACGCTTCATACAAATTTTAAATTTTTTGCGCTCGAGTGTTCGTTATTGAAAAAATACATTTTTAAAAATTCATAACTCGACTGAAAATAGATGCACTTTCAAAAACAAACATTATTTTGAAAGTTTAACGTCTTGTGAAGTGAACTGAATTTTTGTAGGATTTTATCCCTACGCTTCATATTAATTTTAATTTTTTTGCGCTCGAGTGTTCGTTATTGAAAAAATACTTTTTAAAAATTCATAACTCGACTGAAAATTGCTGCACATTCAAAAACCAATATTATTTTAAAAGATTAGCGTCTTGTGAAGTGAACTGAATTTTTGTAGGATTTTATCCCTACGCTTCATACAAATATTTATTTTTTTGCGCCCGAGTGTTCATTATTGAAAAAATACATTTTTAAAAATTCATAACTCGACTGAAAATTAAAGCACATTCAAAAATCAAAATTATTTTGAAAGTTTAACGTCTTGTGAAGTGAACTAAATTTTTGTAGGATTTTATCCCTACGCTTCATACAAATTTTTAATTTTTTGCGCTCGAGTGTTCGTTATTGAAAAAATACATTTTTAAAAATTCATAACTCGACTGAAAATTGCTGCACATTCAAAAATCAAAAATATTTTGAAAGATTGACGTCTTCTAAAGTGAACTGAATTTTTGTGGGATTTTGTCGCTGCGTTTCAAATTTATTTAAATTTTTTTAATTTAAAGTTTTTGCGCTCGAGAGTTCGTCATTGAAAAAAAATAATTTTAAAAAATTCATAACTTCACTGAAAATTGCTGCACATTCAAAAACCAAAAATATTTTGATAGATTGACGTCTTCTAAAGTGGACTGAATTTTTGTGGGATTTTGTCGCTGCGTTTCATATTGATTCTTAAGTTTTTGCGCTCGAGAGTTCGTCATTGAAAAAAAATAATTTTCGAAAATTCATAACTCCACTGAAAATTGCTGCACATTAAAAAACGAACATTATTTTGAAAGATTGAGGTCTGCTAAAGTGCACTGAATTTTTGTGGGATTTTGTCGCTGCGTTTCAAATTTATTTTAAAGTTTTTGCGCTCGAGAGTTCCTCATTGAAAAAAAATAATTTTCAAAAATTCATAACTCCACTGAAAATTGTTGCAAATTTAAAAACTAATATTATTTAAAAAAATTAACATCTTGTAAAGTGAACTGATTTTTGTAGGATTTTATTCCTACGTTTCGTGCAAATTTTTAATTTTTTGCGCTCGAGAGTTCGTCATTGAAAAAATACATTTTTAAATATTCATAACTCGACTGAAAATTGCTGCACATTTAAAAACCAATATTATTTTTAAAGATTGAAGTCTTGTGAAGTGAACTGAATTTTTGCAGGATTTTTTCCCTGTGTTTCATATTAATTTTAAATTTTTTTGCGCTCGAGAGTTCGCCATTGAAAAAAATAAATTTTCAAAAATTCATAACTCCACTGAAAATTGCTGAACATTTAAAAACTAATATTATTTAAAAAAATTAACATCTTGTAAAGTGAACTGATATTTTGTAGGATTTCATTCCTACGTTTCGTGCAGATTTTTAATTTTTTGCGCTCGAGAGTTCGTCATAGAACAAAATACATTTTTAAAAATTCATAATTCGACTAAAAATTGCTGCACATTCAAAAACCAAAATTATTTTGAAATAATTACGTCTTGTGAAGTGAACTGAATTTTTGTAGGATTTTATCCCTGCGTTTCATACAAATTTGGTTTTTTTTTGTGCTCGAGAGTTTGTCATTGAAAAAAATATATTTTTAAATTTTCATAACAGGATTGAAAATTGCTGCACATTTTAAAACTAATATTATTTTGAAAGATTGACGTCTTCTAAAGCGAAATAATTTTTTTGCAGGATTTTGTCCCTGCATTTCATATTAATTTTCATTTTTTTGCGCTCGAGAGTTTGTCATTGAAAAAATACATTTCCAAAAATTCATAACTCGACTGAAAATTACTGCACATTCAAAAATCAATATTATTTTGAAAGATTGACGTCTTGCGAAGTGAACTGAATTTTTTCAGGATTTTATACCTACGTTTCATACAAATTTTAAATTTTTTGCGCTGGAGAGTTTGTCATAGGAAAAAATACATTTTTAAAAATTCATAACAAAACTGAAAATTGCTACACATTCAATAACCAAAAATATTTTTAAAGATTGACGTCTTCTAAAGTGAACCGAATTTTTGTGGGATTTTGTCGCTGCGTTTCAAATTTATTTTAAAGTTTTTGCGCTCATTGAAAAAAAAATACATTTTCAAAAATTCATAACTCGACTGAAAATTGCTGCACATTCAAAAACCAGTATTATTTTGAAAGATTGACGTCTTGTAAAGTGAACAAAAATTTTGTAGGATTTTGTCGCTGCGTTTCATACAATTTTTTTATTTTTTTGCGCTCGAGGGTGCGTCATTGAAAAAAATACATTTTCAAAAATTCATAACTCAACTGAAAATTGCCCCACATTGAAAAACTAGTATTATTTTGAAAGATTAACGTCTTGTGAAGTAAACTGAATCTCTATAGGATTTTTCCCTGCGTCTCATATCAATTTTTTTCTAAACATACTGTACATTAAATTTAGTAATTTTTTTCTCAAATGTAAATTTCTGCAAACGATAATAAATGTTTTTATTCGTACCAGAAAGGCTTTTGAATAATCGGTGGAGATTAGTAAAGCGGATTAAAGGGCAAGAAAAAGAGCGATATGATTAATTGAGGAATTCCGCAATGCCTACAGGCAGTGGCGTATCTAGAATTTAATATTCGATTTCGTGAAAATATTATCTGCTTCCGAAATGTAAATGATACATTTTTAAGCATTACAACAATTTATATTTTTATAAATCTGGAACAAGTAATTATTGCTCAAAGAAACGGTTTATCAAGAACGGATATTTTTCTTCTACTAAAGTGATATTTTAACGAGAATGTGGCCATAGCGTATCATGAAATTGAAACATTTTTGCAGAAGCACTATAATTAGTACACCAACCTCACATCGAAATAAACGATGAAACCTCCAGTGTTTCATCTCATTCAACTAACACGGATGGCAACGATAATATTTCCGATGAAGGAAATAATACAGGAATGTATATTATATTGCCAATACAACGTCCATCTGTAGATTATGGTAAACTTACATATTTTTTATTTTTTCAGTCATACTTTTTATTTTGTACACTATATGAAAATGGCAACACTTGTTTATTTTTAACACACAGTTCCATCTCTTCCCATCTATAAAATATAGACGTAGGCACAAGTAAGCAATTGTTCAGCTTCCTAATAAACATCAAAGTTCTTACTTTTTTCATATTAAAAGCTGTAATGCAACATTAATTTAGGTGAATAATAGGAAACCTAGCGCCAGAGCATGAACCTCTCCAAGGCCCAACAATGCAAGAATGGGCAAACCGAAGATCAAATGCAAGCTAATTTGCTGTTTTGATATCCAGGAAATCATCCACAAATAGTTTGCGCCTCAAGGCCAAATGGTTAATCAACGCTTTTACCGAGATTTTCTTGAAAAATTTCGTAAAAGAGTCATGCGTGTGAGACCAAACATCAAGAATAACACAGCAATTTCAATAAACGAGTTTTGGCCTGTAAGAATATTCCTATACCCAAGAAAGCACGAATGAGCAAGTCGAAGATCAATTGCATGCTGTTTCGGTTTTTCGATACCCAGGAAACTACCCTCAAAGAGTTTGTGCCTCAAGGCCAAACGGTTAATCAATATTTTTACCGAGAGGTTCCTAAAAACTTCGAAAAATGGTCGCACGTCAAGGTCAGTAAAAATATTCCAGTGGCTCCTCAGCCTCCTTATTGGACAGTCGTTGTGGCTTTTCCTCTTCCCGAGATTGAAAAATCATCTCAATGGAACACTTCAAAACATCCAAGAGGCTATAACCGACCATCTGAAGGCTATTCCAGTATCCTAATTCCAACACTGCTATAAGAATTGGAAGAACCGTCTCCAGAGCTGCGAGGCTTCCCAACGAAGTTATTTTGAGGGAGGCAATATTTAATTGTTGTATTCGATTTTTTTTTATTTTAAGCTCATCACTTGGTCTTTTTAATTTTTTCGATCGTGTCCTCCATGGTATTTTTCAGAGCTTTCATTTTCATCGCTGAATAATGTCAACATGTAGCATAAAGAAATATAAAATAAAACGAAATATAGCCTGATTATATGAATATTCAACCTGTTCGTAACTCTGCAAGCAAAATTAAGTCTTACTAAGACTATAAACAAATAACTTATTGAAACAACTACTTCCCTGGCTAGTGCAGAGTAACGAACAGGTAGAATATTCAGGCTACATTTCGTTTTATTGAATTTATTTAATGCTTTCTGCAACAAGTAAGGTTGTTTCTAATTTATTTATAAAAAAAATATATTGTAAAAGAAGTGTATAAATGACAAACGTTATTTCGTTTTAAAAACTCGCGAGTTGTGGTTGATTAAAAATTACAAATTATATAATTTCACACAAACATTTTACAATAATTCCGAATCGTTTATTTATCGGGTAGTTCCGAGGCCGAAGCATTAACATAAATACGGTAGGACACGATAATTGCCACTCCCAACAGCTAATTGAAAACGTTTCCCTCATTATTCTGGATTAATTTCGGCAAATTGTGTTTCCCCAAAAACTGATTAAAACTAATTAATTCATTATCATTTGCGGATAAACCGAATTTACGACGAGTTTACTAATACATTTAAATGAATATTTCTCTCGGCAGGAAACGATGATTAAAGGCTAGATGTGTGCATTTTATCGAATCAAAAATGTATCATCAATCAATATCTTTTAAAACTTCCATGTCTGCATTTACCGTTATTATTCTCGATGACAGTGTAATTGTCTGGTGTTTGACTTTATAGCCCATTAAAATATTCCGATCCAAGAGCGCCGCATCCTAAATAATACAGGAAGGTCTATTGTAAGCGGCCGCCCTTAACTCAGTTGCCGAAACTTTGACAGTAATGGAATGTAATATGGCAGTTGATTCGCGCTTCAAACTCACTCGCGAACAGTCTTAACTACGTCCCAACTTTTAACGATCAATTAACACACTTTGTACACACACACATAAATGCAAACAAATCGATTTTGCAAGCACGTGAAGATACACTAGAAAATACGTAAAGTATATGAGAGTTTGTGTAAAAATTATTTAATATTTTTAAGAGCTTAGATCTCGTTCTGACCCACTAATCTCACAATTTTAATATTATTTAAAGTATAATATAACATATAAGCTCTTGTTAAAATAACGTGTTTTTCTAAATATTATTTTTGTATTATTATCCCACAGTACTCCATTATTGAAAAATAAATGCAGTCAAGAAGAAGTGTTGGGGGTACTTAACAAAATGATAGTGATCATTGTTTAACACAGCCCCCGTCATCAACATCGGTGATCTGACCTCACTTGGGCCCACCCAAGTCTACTCCTCACGCTGCCTAGCCAGTGCCAAGAGGGCTCACACTAACTATGACCTGAGGACTGAGGACCGAGGACCGAGGACCGAGGACCGAGGACCGAGGACCGAGGACCGAGGACCGAGGACCGAGGACGGAGGACGGAGGACGGAGGACGGAGGACCGAGGACCGAGGACCGAGGATCGAGGACTGAGGACTGAGGACTGAGGACTGAGGACTGAGGACTGAGGACTGAGGACTGAGGACTGAGGACTGAGGACTGAGGACTGAGGACTGAGGTCTGAGGTCTGAGGACTGAGGACTGACGGTGACAAACCCCTCGTCGTAGATGCCCTATTTCCTTATTCACGCTGCCGCCCCACAGCTATTCTTTGTTTTTGTTTTGTAAGTAATTATGTTTTTATGGTTTTGTTTGAATTTATTCATTTATTCATTTTATCTAGTGGAAATTATTGTCTTAAAGATGAAAAGTTTACGAATACTTGATAACGATAAATTGAGGGTGTTAGTTGAAACCGACTTGCTCACTACTGTTCAAGAACTTGCTTCGGAATTGAGAGTATCATGAATGACAGTTTCCAAAAAAAAAAACTCCATAAAAGGCGACTCGCGATTTGAACGAAAATAAAGCAAACCAATATCTGGAGTTGTCTGCATATCTTTTCCGCAACCAAAACGAGTCGTTTCTTGATCGCATTGTAACAGGCGATTAAAAGTATTTTGACAGTATTTTTTTGTAAAAATGTGTTTTTCGTTAAATAAATATTAAATTAATTAAATAGATCAAGATTCAATGTTTTATACAAGGTGCTGAGTTCTCACTAAAAATTCATTTTATGCACTCGATTTTGATTTTTTCATGCCAATCCGGGAACAGTTTCAGATGAGCGTGAGGAACAGGTCTATTAAAATTTAGAGAATGGAGAAAAGGTACACCGACAAAGGCAACGAGATGCTGATGGATTACTATTGGACGCTGCAGCAGGAACAGCTGAAGAAGAATATAAAAGAATAAGAACTATACACTGACCATACATTTATCTTTTGTTCAAACCTAATTAAGCCTTAAATAACAGTTACATAAATGACAAATATGATAAAAAATAAAAAAATTGTCAGATCTCTATAGTTAGTTGCTGATCAGCAACTAACTACACTGATGGACCTGAAAGGTCGAAACCGGTCTGTAGGTGTTCTGATGGGGGAATAATATTTTATGTTTACATTATTATTATTATATTTGCCGCCGCTGGCAATGTCCATATCTTGTCGGTGTTAAAGCCACCCGGATTTGGTTCAGTACAGCGTTCAGGCAATAGATTCCGCCACTTTGGCGTTTCTACCTGGTTAGATCTGGTTTAAAACTCAGTTTCTGGATTTTCTTGTCCGCTTAGTTGGCCAATTTTTGAGACTATTTTCAGGGATTTATTCCAAAAGACATGCCATTTAGCTTCAAATAGCGGACGTGTGTAGGAAATAAATTTTGAAAAATTTGGACACGTCCGGCATTTTGTAAAAATTCCAAATTTCGAGAAACTGAAAGATCGAACGATATCCACTAATAATTAATACTGAATCACTGCTACCGTTTAACCATAACTTTTTGACAGAGACACGGTCAAAGTCATCTGCAGGTCACCGAGGTCAACTAAATAATGATTAATTAATTTCTCACTTAACCCACTTACTCACTTAGTCACTTAATCAAAAACAACTAAATAATGGTAAAAAATGATGTTATCTTCAACCATCTATTTATTTGTCTATCTACATATGAATATATTTGATTAATTGTTTATTTATTCGATAATCTATGTATTGATATATTTATTTAGCTTATTGATGTATCTGATGAGGGCGACATGACCTTAGTAGTCGAAGACCTTAAAATTTTTTTTTTAGATATTTTTAAAAATCAATGAAAGAAAACATCTTTTATGGTTCTTCAACCATAAATTCCTCCAAATCGGTCAACAAATAGGAAGATCTCCTTTTTTTTATGTGTTTTTTCTACACAATCTCTTCCAACAAAGGTCGGAACTTACCCTAAAATACAGCAACAATTTGATATATAAAATTCTAGAGTTTAAAAAATGTATAAAATTGTGGAATAATTGGAACATATTTCAAGATTGGTTTCTCTTATTCTACAATTACATTTTTTAATCTAATATTCTATATGTCAAATTGTTGCTATGTATATTTTTGTCAATACATTTATTTCTAAATTCTCTTGAAAACGCCCTGATAAGCTAAAACTAGTCTTGAATTTAAAACATTCAGAACCTAAACTAAATTTTTATTTGGTAGAATTAATATATATTCCATACTACTATTCTTAAGTACACAATGCGCGCCTAAAGTATGGAATAAATTCAGTAAAACCGAAATAAAATAGTTTTGGATTAAATCCTCCAAAAAGTCGATTTTCTTTGATGAAAATACACATTTTTACTCGATTTTCAGTCATAATTTGTTTTTGAGTAATGACATCATGCATTTTGTTTGTAAATGGCGACCCCCCATTTTTATTTTTTTATTTTGAGAGATCTTTTCATTGGCAAGATAAAAATGTTGCCATCTTACATAAGAAATGTTTCGAGTAAATGACAATTGAAGGCAAGAACACGATATTTAGAGTTTTTGCAAAATGACCTTGTTCCAGCGCTTGTAGCAATGATCTTGATGTTCCAAATAGTACAATATGGTCTTAACAAGACGGCGCACCCCCGCACTATGAGCGTTTTTTGACAATTGCTTTGCGAATAGCTGGATTGGCTGGCGAGGACCGATAGAATAGCCAGAGAGATGAAATGCGCAGAATTAGCCAGTAAAATATCCAAAATGTTCAAGCAGAATTTCTCATATTTGAACTCTGGACGGCAGTTCGAACATTTAATTTAATAATTGCATTTGCTTGCTAAAGATTTTTTTGTCTATATTGTGTTAACAATAAAATTTACAATTTCTCACTTTCATAATCAGAATATGCGTTTACCACCTTAGCCATTTTTAAAAACTGAAAATGAGGTTTTGTTGACTTTGAACTTGCGAAAATTTCGAAATTTTACAATTTTCTATCTCTTAATACTTTTTTTAAACACACTAAATTTGCTACATTTTAGCATTTAAATGAGCAAAATTAAATAGCGCGTTCGAAAGTTTCGGAATTTTTCAAAAACAAATCCGCGATTTTGTTCAGTTTGAACTCGGAAAACAACAGATTTTGGCAACTTTCTTTAAACGATATGTATAGTTCTTTCATTTTTTTAAACACGCTGAATTTGCTACATTTTGTAATTTGAACCATCAAAATCAAGTAACACGTTCGGAAATTAAGCAATTTTTTTAAATCAAAAACGCGGATTTGTTGACTTTGAACTTGGAAAAGAACCGATTTTGGTAACTTTCCTTGAATGATATGTATATTTCGTTATGTATTTTCAAAACACACTAAATTCGCCACATTTTAGAATTTAAATCATCAAAATCAAGTAAGGCGTCCAGAAGTTAAGCATTTTTTTAAATCAAAAACGCGATTTTGTTGACTTTGAACTAGGAAAACAGCAGATTTTGGCAACTTTCCTTGAACGATATTTATGGTATATTTCTTTATATATTTTTTAAAACACATTCAATTCGCTACATTTTAGAGTATAAATCATCAAAATCAAGTAACACGTTAGGAAGTTAAGCAATTTTTTAAAATCAAAAACGCGATTTTGTTGACTTTGAACTTAGAAAACAATAGATTTTGACACCTTTCTTTGAACGATGTGTATATTTCTTTATATTTTTTTAAACACACTAAATTCGCTACATTTTAGAATTTAAATCATCAAAATCAGGAAAGGCGTTGAGGGAAGTTAAGCAATTTTTTAAAATCAAAATCGCGATTTTGTTGATATTGATCTTGAAAACTTTCAGAGTTTGTCAATTTTTGTTACTTGGACATATTTTTTTTGTACTTTTAGCATATAAATTATCATTACCAAGAAATGCTTTTAACACCTCAGAAATTAAAAAAAATTAAAATCGCGAATTTGTGGCCTTTAAAAACAGTTTTCGTTAAACCATTATTAATATTTCATAATACTTTTTAAAATAAAATAAATTCTTTACATTTTAGCAAATAATTCATCATAATCATCAAAAATACGTTCAATATCTTGGCAATTCTGTAAAATAAAAAAATTCAGATTTCGACATGAATATAAATACTAAATCATCCTATAAATTTTAACACACGAGTCAACATAATCAAAAAAAAAATTAAACTTTATTTAGCTAATAAAATTTTAAAGGGGTGAATCAAGAAGCGGACCAGACAAAGTGGGCGTTTGGTCCCAAAAGGTTGATAAACACTGGTCTAATAGATAGCATAAGAATTTGCTTTGTAACATGTTTCGTTTCTTTTGAACCATCATCATCTTATAGACGCCATATTTATTATTTTACTACATCTGAATGCTCGTTTTTTTGTAATAATAACAATATAACACAACATATATACATAATCGTTCAAAACACTTTTATTGGCAATTTGTGTAGCGCTTACTAAAAATCATCCGTGCCATGGATTTAAAAACAATTAACACTTTGTTTGTCAAACATCATTCGAATCAAGACTTTTAATGTGAAAAATAAATATTATTCAACGGGAAATACACGAATTGTGCGAGTACAAAATTAAAAACAACATTTTGGAAATGATTCCGTTCAGCAACCAACATATTTTTATCGATTAAAACATTTGGTTTAATTTTAATGTTTTATAAAAACAATATAATATAGAAAGCCCCAAATTGATTTTAAATACGCCATACTTCGGCCGCTGGGGATAATTTTTCATAGAATTTTGTCTGCGCGTTTTAAAAAGATGTTTGAGAATTTTCTGTATTCAGAATTGTTGAATTTACAGAAACCAAATTGATTTCGAATAAACGGTCCTTCGGCCATTGAGGATAATTTCTTATGGAATTTTGTCTGCGTGTTTTATTTTGATGCGATGTTTTCATTCAAGTGCTCAAAAAATTAAAACTAAAATTTTCAAAAATCCATATCTCTATTAAAAATTGTTGAATTTACAAAAACCAAAGTTATTTTGAATAAGCGATACTTCGACCATCGAGGAGATTTTTTTAAGGAATTTTTTCTACGCGTTTAATATTTTTTTCTGTAATGTTTTCATTCAAGTGCTCAAAAAATTAAAACGAAAATCTTCAAAAATTCACATCTCCATTAAAAATTGGTGAATTTACTAAAACCAAATAAATTTTGAATAGGCGATTCTTCTACCATTGAGGATATTGTTTTAAGAAATTTTTTCTACGCGTTTTATATTTTTTTTTTCTGCGATGTTTTCATTCAGTGCTCAAAACATCAAAACGAAAATCTTCAAAAATCCATATCTCTATTGAAAATTGTTGAATTTACAAAAACCAAATTGATTTTGAATTAGCTATACTTCGGCCTTTGAGGATGATTTTTTTATGGAATTTTGTCTGCGCGTTTTATATTTTTTGCGATGTTTTCATTCAAGTGCTCAAAAAAATAAAACTAAAATTTTCAAAAATCCATATCTCCATTAAAAATTGTTGAATTTACAAAAACCAAATTAATTTTGTATAAGCGATTCTTCGATCACTAAGGATATTGTTTTAAGGATTTTTTTCTATGCGTTTTATATTTTTTTTCTATGATGTTTTCATTCAAGTTCTCAAAAAATTAAAACGAAAATCTTCAAAAATCCATATCTCTATTGAAATTTGTTGAATTTACAAAAACCAAATTGATTTTGAATTAGCTATACTTCGGCCATTGATGATGATTTTTTATGGAATTTTGTCTGCGCCTTTTATGTTTTTGCTGCGATGTTTTCATTCAAGCGCTCAAAAAAATAAAACTAAGATTTTTAAAAATTCATATCTCCATTAAAAATTGTTGAATTAACAAGAACCAAATTGATTTTGAATAAGCGATACTTCGACCATTGAGGATATTTTTTTAAGGAATTGTTTCTACTTGTTTTATATTTTTTTCTGCGACGTTTTCATTCAAGTGCTCAAAAAATTAGAACGAAAATCTTCAAAAATAAAAATCCATATCTCTATTGAAAATGGTTGAATTTACAAAAACCAAATTGATTTTGAATTAGCTATACTTCGGCCTTTAAGGATCATTTTTTTATGGAATTTTGTCTGCACGTTTTATATTTTTTTGCGATGTTTTCATTCAAGTGCTCAAAAAAATAAAACGAAAATTTTCAAAAATCCATATCTCTATTGAAAATTGTTGAATTTACAAAAACCAAATTGATTTCGAATAAGCGGTACTTCGGCCATTGAGAATAATTTGTTATGGAATTTTGCCTGCACGTTTTGTATTTTTTTCTGCGATTTTTTTGGCAAATGCTCAAAAAATTAAAACGAAAATTTTCAAAAATGCTTATCTCTGTTGGTTAATGATTTTATTTCAAAATAATCCTTCGTGAACAGAGCAAATAATCTTTCAAAAGATGCATTTTTCAGAGATAAAACCAAAATAGGAAAACATTTACCACATACCTAAAACTTTCCAACTTTTCAAATTTATTTGACTAACATTCTGGTTTTCTGCAAAAATCTCCAAATACTTCTCGAATTTTGGACTGAATCAAAGATAGTCGTATATTTATTTGGTATAGCAGATAATATAGCCTAAATATTACCTTCTAGAACGGAACATTATTTACATGACCAGGTGGACAAATATTAGGAGAATCATATTAAAAACATTTTTGAGAAACCATTAACAATTTCAGAAGAAGTTACGACGTTTACCAACCGTGATCACAGTCACAGTTTAAAATTACTGTTTTTGTTCAGGTGCTCAAAAAATTAAAACAAACATTTTCAAAAATCCATATCTCTATTGAAAATAGTTGAATTTACAAAAACCAATTTGATTTTGAATAAGCGATACTTAGGCCATTGAGGATGATTTTTTATGGAATTTTTCCTGCGTTTTTTATATTTTTTTCTGCAATGTTTTTGTTCAGGTCATCAAAAAATTAAAACAAAAATTTTCAAAAATCCATATCTCTATTGAAAATTATTGAATTTACAAAAACCAAATTGATTTTCAATAAGCGATACTTGGGCCATTGAGGATGATTTTTTACGTCATTTTTCCTGCGTTTTTTATTTTTTTTTTCTGCGATGTTTTTGCTCAGTTGCTCAAAAAATTAAAACAAAATTTTTCAAAAATCCATATCTCTATTGAAAATCGTTGAATTTACAAAAACCTATTTGATTTTAAATAAGCGATACTTTGACCATTGAGGATGCTTTTTTATGGATTTCTTTTTGAGTTTTTTATATTTTTTTCTGCGATGTTTTTGTGATCATAGTCACAGTTTAAAATCACTGATATTAAAAAGTAGCAATCGCAGATAGCAACGTAATTTAAAAGTAGCAGTTTTGCCCATCTCTGTTCCTAACAAGTAATACTGGATTTGTTAATCTTATAATAGTTTTAATTTATTTCTAGGTGAAATTAAGAATGGGAAAAATAATTCATAAGAAGGACTCCGATTTAACGCTTGCCCTACTGACTGGCGAGACACCAATTGTTTTAAAAGCAATAATATTGGAAGCAATAATTATTATTTTCCCATCAGACAGGAGATAGTGGCAGCCAAATGCAGAATTGTCGTTTGAGACGGACAGATGGCGGTAAAATGCTTACTGCAATAATTAAATACTGATTGTTGCAGTTGTTACTACTTGGTACATAATAATTCAAATTCAAATTCAAATTCTTTATTCGTAACTTCGCCACTGTTATGTGGATGTACATGTCAAATATATTTAAATTAAAATATAGTTAATAGTTAACTATGTTACATTTTAAAATTGCAGAAATATAATGATATAAAAGGAACTATCAATAATTTGTAAAATAATAAATAAATAAAAGATATGACAAAATAGTCTTAGCTTTAAAACGAGAGAAAAAAAATACACCATCAAGCACACATTATATATTAGACCCATCGGAGAATAATAATAACCAAACTGTATTTCAAAGAGATTTTAACAAAACAAACAATGTTATTAGGAACGTAAATGAAACTGTGCCAGAAAATAATAATAATAACAAAAATTATAGTTAACCTGTATTGGGACATTCACTACATTTGTTAGTTCAAAGGGGGATGTTGACCCAACGAAAAATATATACAAGTCAATTACGTTATTGACTATGTTTACTTTTATGAATTCCGAGACTTCATTGAGAGACAGGTTGAGCGTTAGCAGGATGATTATTCTTTTATTGTAAAAATACAGAATTAGCGTGTATTTCACAAGTAAATTTTCTCAATCTATTTTTTTTTGTTTTTCTTCTTCTCCATAGTAACCTAATTTCTTCACGGCTACCTGTGATCCTCATTTTCCGTTTTCCTATGACCCGGTCCAGCACAAATACTTTTTTTAATTTAGTTATAATTATTTTTTTATAATAAGCATATTTGAATTCAATGTTATTAGACCCAGATGGTCAATATTTATATTCCTCGTGTAAATTGCTCACACCAAAAATTACTGGATTAAACCACTTAAGTATACGTGTTGGGTATGTTATTTTCATCATTTTCGCAAAGGGTGTGCTGAAGGTATGAGTACTTATTTATTATGGTTATTCGTCGCTGATTTTATCCTTTCAAAGTTTCTATTTTCCTTTATGTGCGACCGCGTCGCCATGCGATTTTAGTCATGACCTAAACTGTGGTGTTAAATTGTAGCAAATTAGGGCGCGAGAAAAGGGAAACATTCCCCCCACCCCCTCGGCCTCGAAGGGTCCAAATTGAATTTCATATTTGATCAGGAATTATTCGACGTTTGGTACTTTTACATATACACACACGTACAGAGTTATTGTGTAAATAGTGTTTTTCATACGTTTCATTGATTTCTCGTTGCATACTTGGTAAATCATTATACACTGTGTACATAAAGTAAGGAATAAATTCGATTAAAATTCAGGGCATTTTCTTTCAGAAAAATGCTCGGACATGTGTATCATTATTTCTTATCGCGCATTTTTTGAGATAAAATTCAAATGTACAGGTTGTTCCAAAATCGAGATAGGACCCCAAAGTTAAAATTTTCAAATGTGAACCCCCATTTTTTGTTGCATTTATGGATTCTACGTAAAATTTTGAGTATTTTTCATGTAGCATACCCCATGTCGATATTCATTTGTTTTCGAAGAAATGGCGTTCAAAAAAGTACAACGACTATTTTATTTCTGGTAAAAGATAACATGGTTTTATCTAAACATTGGAATTAATACGCAAAAATCATTATTTACTTGATGAAATGATTTTTCCTTGTTAATTTCAATGTTTCGATGAAACCATGTTATCTTTTACCAGAAATAAAATAGTAGTTGTACTTTTTTGAACGCCATTTCTTCGAAAACAAATGAGTATCGACATGGGGTATGCTACATGAAAAATACTCAGAATTTTACGTAGAACCCATAAATGTAATAAAAAATGGGGGTTCACATTTGAAAATTTTACCTTAGGGATCGTATCTCGATTTTAGGACAACCTGTACATTTGAATTTTATATCAAAAACTGCGCGTTAAAAAATAATGATATACGTGTCCGAGCATTTTTCTGAAAGAAAATGCCCTGAATTTTAATCGAATTTATTGCTTACTTTATGTACACAGTGTATATATTTTTTTGCCCTGGTAAATGATTTTATCATTTCATTAGTGTGTTTTTCATCATATAGAACGTTCAAAATTCGTAAAATCTCATAGCAAGATCTTAAGATTACGCGTTTTATTAAAAATACTATTTCATGTAAAAAAAAAATAAACAAAGGGCACTACGAAGTTAATGTTCGCACCATTAGAGATTTCAAACAATAAAAATTATATATATTTAAAACAACATCGTCCGAAATCAGTCATGAATTTTAAATACTCAAATCTTGTCTTCTAATTCAATAATAAACTTGGTATCCTTCTTAAACTCAAGTTTATCTTATTAAAAATAAGTATTCAAGAGTTATCATTGAATTACAAAGTTAATTAATTCCGAAATGAAATTAATTAAATGGAATTAAATGGCATACAAGTTTGAATAGCAGAAAAGTTGTGTGCAGGCGACAAAGAGAATTTGAATAAAATTGAAAAAACGAAAACGGCGAGGCAGAGCACGGGAAGAATTTAATTAAATTGTAATCGTTCGAACGGCGCGTCTCATTAATTACCAACTCGCGAAACGCAGAAAATAATTAGACGCGGATAAATGAGCTCATGTGTTTAGATGTTGGGATTTTGATCGTAAGCTAATTAAGTAATAATTCGAAACATTTAGTAAATTACTGCACGAGTCTTATTCCGAATACAAATTACTTGTTGAATTAATGTGCTCGCTGTTTGCACAAGTCGTAATTATTATCAAATAATATTGTACAGCAAATTGAAATTGTTAATTTTCATTACTTTCGATAAACTTTGAAGATCGGAAACTTTGTTTTTTATTCAAGGTTAACTGTTACAACCGAAAAAACACGTAAAAAAAAACTAAAAGTTCAAAAAAAAATCAAATTATGGAGTGATCCTAGTTTTATGCTCGGCAGTGTATTTACGTATTAGGTTTTATATTTTTACTTTCTCCGTTACGAAGTACGAGAAAGTATTGTGATTGTGATTTTTTTTCAAAAATTTTTTTTACGGAAATATCCGTGATTAATTAATTTCTCACTTAACCCGTTTAATCCGTTTTGGGGTCCCTCGATGCAATTCCAACAATTTCTGGAAAAAAAAATTGTGTCGGTGTGTTTGTTTGTCTTTGCGCGCTGTATCTCAAAAACTAATAGAGCAATTGATATGAAACTTTGAACATACGTCTTATTTGATAATCCGAAAAACCGAAAAGCTTTTGGTAAAATTTCGTACACCGGAAGTGGGTGTTTACCTTAACTATTTCTTGTTTTTTGCCAATATTTTCTTAAATATGAAAAATATCACAAAAACATTTAAACAAACATTAAAGACAACAAAAAAATGAACATCTTTTGCTTGAAAACATTTTTCATAAAATCATTTTTATTCGAGAAAAAAATTTGTTATTTTTTTTTAATTTTTGGTTTATAATTATAAAACGATAATAGTTACAGCAAATTTATGTTAATAATAATTGTAGATAATGCTAAAATGAACAACTTATAAACAATAAGTTTTTTTCGAAAACCTTTAGTTTTTGAGTAAACTGAGTTTTTGAATTAGAAGTATAATTTTTCCATCTTTCATAATTTTGAGGTTTTAAACGTCAGTTTCATCCGATCCTCAAAACGTTCGGTGTAAATTTAAAATATGATTTAAATTGAAAATAAACCATTAAAGCGCAAATATAAATGACTACCATCAAGTCGGAGAAAGTAATATGATGGCCACATCACCATTTTTTTTAATATAATTCTGCTAGATTACCAACTTATTCTTAAAATGTTTTTGAGTTTGCTTTTGTATTATTTATTGTTTATTTATATGTATTTTAATTGACTTGTCCAATGTTTCAAATAAACAATGTGTAAATTATTTCCTATTATTTTCTATTAAGTTCTAATTAAAATTGAAAAAGCTGTTGCTTGGTGAGGGCAAAAGGATAAGTGATAAAAATTTCAACATGTCTTCTAACAAACATTTACTTTATTATTACCACCTGGATTTTAAAATACATCCTTTCAAAAAAATCGCCCTTTATAAATTTGAAAAAAGAAAAGTGATTACCATTTATATAACTGATGTATTTTTTAAACCGTTTGAGGAGGTATAATATTCGAATGTGGGTCCTCGGGGTGTTTTTATTTTATTTATAAAAATTTATCGGGTCGTGAAAACGCTATATAAAAGATAAACTGTGTTTATGTAATGGAATAAGTTAGAAGTTTGCTGCCGCTGCTTTTATGGCCGAAATAAAAATTCGTTCGAATTTCCATTGCATTATCTAATTTAATTGATTCCTTAAAGGGCGCAATTTTTTTTCAATTAATCATGACTATAGTGCTTAAATTTAATTTTAAAAAGACATAAAAATGAATATAATTGTGTGCGTATTCGTTGCGAGAGGGTGGAAATTAATTATTTTCAGGGTGTTTGGGGTACAGTGGTACGAGTTATATACTTTTGTTTGTTAATGCAGAATATATTCATGTGCTTATATTTTTTATGGCGATATGCGAAATTTTAGAAATTTTAGAATTGCTAGGACTCTGCTCGTATTCGTTGCGAGAGGGCGGAAATTAATTATTTTCAGGGTTTTTGGGGTACAGTGGTACGAATTTTATATTTTTGTATGCTAGTACGATTAATACAGAATCTATTCATGTGTATATATTTTTTATGGCGATTTGCGAATTTTTAGAAATTTTGGAATTGTTAGGACTCTGCTCGTATTCGTTGCGAGAGGGCGGAAATTAATTATTTTCATATTGTTCAGGGTGCGGTGATACAAATTGTATTTTTTTATTAGTTAGTACGGTTAATATAGAATCTATCCATGTGCTTATATCTTTTATGGCGATTTGCGAAATTTGTGAAATTTTGCAATTGTTAGGGTGGAAATTAATTATTTTTATAGTGTTCGGGATGCGGTGGCAGGAATTTTAATTTTTTATTAGTTAGAACGGTTAATGTAGAATCTATTTATGTGCTTATATTTTTTATAACGATTTGCGAAATTTTAGAAATTTTATAATTGTTAGGACTATGCGCGTATTCGTTGCCTGGGGGTGGAAATTAATTATTTTCATGGTGTTCGGGGTGTTCGGGGTGCGCTGATACAAATTTTAATATTTTATTAGTTAGTACGGATAATATAGAATCTATTCATAAGCTTATATTTTTTATGGCGATGTGCGAAATTTTAGAAATTTTGGAATTATTAGGACTCTGCGCATGTTCGTTGCGCGAGAATGGAAACTAATTATTTTCATAGTGTTAGGGGTGCGGTGATAAGAATTTAATTTTTTTATAGTTAGTGTGGTTAATGTAGAATCTTACAATGTGCTTACATTTTTTATGGCGATAAACGAACTTTGAAAATAGTTACAAGTTATTTGATGTGCGCTAAATAATTATGGGCTTTAAAAATTATTGGTGGCCTTTCACATTTAAAGTATTTTAATTTTTGTACAGTAAATCTAAAAAAAATACCTTAATTTAAAATCTATTACTTCACACCCGTGACATGTGTCAGCCAGCACATTTTTTCAGGAATTTTTTTTCTGGCCCCTTTTTAAGGACTCGTTTTCAGTAAATTTTCTTAACTTAAAGTAAAGGAGTCTTTTGCATTTTTACTAAACCGTAGACTAGAAGGAATTCTGAGTATATTTTAAAAGTTTCAAGTTAATGGCACTTTACTAAACCATAAACTAGAAGATGTTCTGAGTACATTATAAAAGATTCAAGCTTCTGGCAATTGTTTTTCTATTTTTTTTCACCGCTTGTGAAAATACGCAACTTCAGCATTGTCAAGAACTCGATTCTCTTGCAATTATCTCCAAATCTGGTAATGGAGTCTTGAATTTTTACTAAACCGTAGACTAGAAGATGTTCTGAGTACATTTTAAAAGATTCAAGTTTGTGTCAATTGTTTTTCTATTTTTTTCACCGCTCGGAAAAATACGCAACTTCGGCATTGTCAAGAACTCGACTCTCTTGCAATTGCCTCCAAATCTGGTAATGGAGTCTTTTGAATTTTTACTAAACCGTAGACTAGAAGATGTTCTCAGTACATTTTAAAAGATTCAAGTTTGTGTCAATTGTTTTTCTATTTTTTTCACCGCTCGGAAAAATGCGCAACTTCGACATTGTCAAGAACTCGACTCTCTTGCAATTGCCTCCAAATCTGGTAATGGAGTCTTTGAATTTTTACTAAACCGTAGATTAGAAGATGTTCTAAGTATATTTTAGAAGATTCAAGTTTGTGGCAATTGTTTTTCTATTTTTTTCACCGCTCGGAAAAATGCGCAACTTCGACATTGTCAAGAACTCGACTCTCTTGCAATTGCCTCCAAATCTGGTAATGGAGCATTTGAACTTTTACTAAACCGTAGACTGAAAGATGTTCTGAGTACATTTTAAAAGATTCAAGCTTGTGGCAATTGTTTTTCTATTTTTTTCACCGCTTGGGAAAATACGCAACTTCGACGTTGTCAAGAACTCGATTCTCTTGCAATTATCTCCAAATCTGGTAATGGAGTCTGTCTAATTTTTACTAAACCGTAGACTAGAAAATGTTCTGAGTACATTTTAAAAGATTAAAGTTTATGGCAATTGTTTTTCTATTTTTTTACAGCTTGGGAAAATACGCAACTTCGGCATTTTCAAGAACTTGATTCTCTTGCAATTATCTCTAAATCTGGTAATGGAGTCTTTTAAATTTTTACTAAACCGTAGACTAGAAGATGTTCTGCGTATATTTTAAAATATTCAAGTTTGTGGCAATTGTTTTTCTATTTTTTTTTCACCCCTTGGAAAATACGCAACTTCGGCATTGTCAAGAACTCTTTTTTCGGGACTTTTTTCAGAACTTTTTTCCAAGGCTTTTTCAGGACTTTTTCGAAACTTCGAAAAAAGGCAAATGCACACTTTTAAAATTCGACCTAAAGCTTTTCAGGCCTTCGGATTGTAAAATAAGGTCTATGTTAAAAGTTCGTTTTGTAAATATTAAGTGGTTTTTGGAGATAGAAACAGACACAGGAACATATACAGCCACAAACACACGCACCTACATATAGACACGATTTTTTTCAATAATATTCGAAAGGCCTCAAAATGGATATTTTCGATAAAATAAAAAATTGATACATTTTCTCAATCACAATACTTCCTCTCTCGTTCTTTGTAACGGAGAAAGTCAAAGTATGTATGATCAATAAAACACTTTTTAACTTTGTATAACACATTCGTTTCACACAACCGAATGTATTATATAAACAAAAAGTTAAAATAGTTATTTATTATACGAGTGTGGAATGTACGTAATTAGTCCCGCAAGAAATAGTTTACTAATTTTCTTAAGGGACTAATGAGGAATTCCACATGAGTATTATATAACATTTTATCCAAAATCGTCTGTATTTGCATTAAATAATGAATTAATATTTATAAAATGTTGACAAGAAATTTTGACGTACATGATGTCAGTATACATTATTAAAAAATGTAACGAAGGATCTATGTACTCCGTGAGTCCGAGTTCTCTCACTAGGCGGTAATTAAAAATAATGGTGATGGTTGCGACCGTTACTACGTGGTAATTCAGTATAGAAACACTTACTAAGTTTTTTACCACAATTGTGGTAAAAAACTTAGTAGGTTTTTTATTCAGTGTTTCGGTAATTAAAAACATTACTTGCCTCAAATGTAATAGTAATTCGCTTATTACACACGATTTTGGATAAAATGTTTTATTGATAATGAAGTAAAAGCTTCCTATATAACAAATATAACCGTTAACAAATATTGAAAGTATGTACTTGATATGTTTATGACTCTTGGATTTTGTACAAAAAATATACATCGGCTGTATCTGCAGTGTGAACAGAAGAAGTATTACTACGTCAACGCGTTTCAATATAAAATAGCGTAGTAATACGTTGAGTACATAGTCCGCGATATACAGTGTCACCGATTTCAAAGTCACGATTAACCCTATGGATTAATGGTGGATGCGCCGGGAACTGTGGGCGATGACCTCTGAATTAAATCCTCTTTGATTTTATGTTTGCTGCCAAGGTTTTTATTATCGAGGAGATTTTGTTAATGAAAATGTAGCCCTGGATAGAATGCGCCACCATTTTGTTTTAGCTGAACTTTAACTGAAAAATAAAATGGGAAATACGATAGGAGTTTTAAAAAGGCTACAATAAATAAGATATCTATTTAAACAACTCCTTTCCTGGCTACTACCATGACGAATATTGGATGATATAATAAATAATTTGTGTGCTAAAAATATCAAAGATATCCAAATAAAACAAAGTTTGAATTTATTTATTACTGTGCAAGGGCACTTGAGAATTAAATATTGGATTGATGAGGCTGTTACTTCCATAATATAAATTCCATAATATATGTGGTAAGTAAAACACGTGTGTTGGGAATTTTCACAAATTTTTAAATCATCATTAATCATATGCCTGATTAAGCCATTGTGTGACGAAACATATATCGCAGTATTTCGACATTAAAAATTTGTGAAAATTCTCAACACACGTATTTTACTTACCACATACACTTGAGAATTATTTTATTTGGCATCAGAGTTGATTATAACTCCTAGTAAGGATTATTTCTATCAACGAGTGTACATTCAGAAGTCAGAAAGATGCCGCTTCTGTGATAATAATAATTTATGTATAAGTAGTTGACAATTAGTAATATATAAAGTCGAGTTATTTCTCGAGCACTCTCCGAGATCCACATCAGCCGAGAGAAAATGCAAACATTTATTATAATTTTGCTTTATTGCGGGGAAAACTCGCGAAGAAAAACTCGCCGAAAACTTTCATCTAATTATACAGAGTGGTCGGAGTTTATTATTAGAATGGGAAAATCGATGTCGAGTGTCGTGTCTTATTTAACAGGTGCGAGAGCCGCGGCGGCATCGGATTTCCCTCCGTTTTTCCCCCGGCAGCGCGTTCCAATTTTCCTCCGCCGCCGAAAAATGGAAAGCGATTATGCCTTCCCCGAAGTCACGAAACACGAGAATCTGTTTACATAACACGATGAATATTCATGGAAGAACACAACAATATGGAATTCAACCGCGGGATTTTCACATAGAACAAACGAAACTGAATTTTAAGAGACAAAGAGGATGCTGAATGGAAATGTCGAATAGTTATTTTTTACAGATTATAGACTGCATCCGAATATGATGCGTGATATTAGTCCTAACCAAGCTTTAAAGGAGTTTGTCGCATCTTATTAAATAATATAAACGTTGTTAAAGAAAGTTGTCCATTATTCGGCCGAATCATTTTCTCCACAGGTGACGTCCAATCAAATGTTAGCGGTTTCATTACCCAACAGTTTAGTTACTATGGTTACGATTAGTTTTTTTGTCAACGAACTGCCGCAATTTCCAAATAGAAAAATGATTCGTTATAATTTAATACAAACAGAAAAATCTTTAGGTAAGTATTTAATATGATGCGAAAAAGTATAGTATTAAACTCGTGAACAAGTTGGCCATTGCCACCCATACAGGGTGTCCCAGACCACCCGTATCAAGCTTTTTTGAGAAAACGGCTAGTCGTAGAGAGTTGGGACAAGTTCAAAGAAAAATAAATACAGATATTATTGAATTCCTAAAAATTTGAATAAATTTTTGAAAATTAATATTTTTGGTAGTGGAAGAAAAAAATCTAAAAAAATAAATAGTGATATTAAAGAATTCCACAAGAATTTTAAAATCCTTACAATACATCTACCCTTAAAACTAACTTACATTTTTTTTTAATTTGCCAATTTCTTATGAATTTTTGAAAAGTAATATTTTAAGTTGTCGAACAATTGAACAAATAAAAATAAATATTTATATGATATAATTACCTTAATATACACTTGGATTTTTGAAAATGTGTCAATTTCTGCTCGAGGCATAAATTTTTAAGTGGTCGTATATTTAAACAAGTAAAACTAGAAAAAAAATCATATCCCTATGATCGAATTCCATAAAAAACTCGGATACAATTTACCTTTAAAATTAACCTTGATTTTTGAAACTGAGTCAATTTTTGTGTTAGTTATGAATTTTTTAAAATTAATATTTTTAGTAGTTGAAGACGAACAAAAAAAATCTAAAACAAATAAATAGTAATTTAATGGAACTCCACAAACATTTTAAAATAGTTCTACTTTACAACTAACTTAAATTTTTGCAAATTCGCCAATTTCTTCCAGATCGATATGATTTTTTGAAAATTATTGTTTTGTAAGTTGTCGAACAATTAAACAAATTTAGAGAAAATAAATACTCAAATGCTAGAAATTTTTATTATATCCACAAGATTTAACAAAAATTTTGATTTTTGAGCTATAAATTTTTTTAAATGAATTTTAAAGTGGTCAAATATTTTTACAAGGAAAAACTAGAAAAAAAATCATCAATCGATATGATTGAATTCCTTAAAAACTCTGATGAAATCATAATACATTTACCTTTAAAATTAACCTTGATTTTTGAAATTGAGTCGATTTTTGAAAATTAATATTTTGGCTAAAAAATAAATACTGATATAATATTAATTCCTCAAATATTTTGAAATCTTTACAAAACATTTACCTTTAAAACTAACTAACTCTGGCAAGTTCTGCGTGAGTTATGAATTTTTGAAAATTGGTCGAAAAAATGGAAAAATAAAATCATATCGATATGATTAAATTCTTTAAAAAGTCCGATGCTGTCATATCACATTTATGTACCTATAAAAAAAACTTTAAATTTTTAATATGTGTTCATTTTTGGGTTTTAAATTGTCGTTTTTGGCAGTTGAAATTGTCATTTTTGCCAGTTAAAAAAGGTCGTTTCCGACACTTGAAAATTGGCCTTTTTGGCAGTTGAAAATTGGCCTTGTTGGCAGTTGAAAATTGTCATTTTTGGCAGTTGAAAATTGCCATTTTTTTGGCAGATAAAAATTGTCACATTTAGCAGTTAAAATGGTCGTTGCCGACACTTGAAAATTGACCTTTTTTTCAGTTTAAAATTGTCATTTTTGACAGCTTAAAATGGTCGTTACTGACACTTGAAAATTGGCCTTTTTGGCAGTTGACAATTGGTCTTGTTGGCAGTTGAAAATTGTCATTTTTTGGCAGTTAAAAATTGTCACATTTGGCAGTTAAAAATGGTCGTTGCCGACACTTGACAATTGACCTTTTTTGCAATTGAAAATTTTCATTTTTGGCAGCTTAAAATGGTCGTTTCCGACACTTAAAAATTGCCCTTTTTGGCAGTTGAAAATTGGCCTTGTTGGCAGTTGAAAATTGTCATTTTTGGCAATTGAAAATTGTCATTTTTTTGCAGTTAAAAATTGTCACATTTGGCAGTTAAAAATGGTCGTTGTCGACACTTGAAAATTCGCCTTTTTGGCAGTTAAAAATTGTCATTTTTGACAGTTAGAAATGGTAGTTTCAGACACTTGAAAATTGGCCTTTTGGCAGTTGAAAATTGTCATTTTTGGCAGCTTAAAATGGTCGTTTCCGACATCTGAAAATTAGCCTTTTTGGCAGTTAAAAATTTGCCTTTTTGGCAGTTGAAATTGTCATTTTTGGCAGTTAAAATTTGTCATTTTTGGTAGTTGAAAACTGTCATTTTTGGCAGTTAAAAATGCTCGTTGCCGACACTTGAAAATTGGTCATCTTGGCAGTTAAAAATTGTCGTTTCCGACACTTGAAAATTGGCCTTTTTGGCAGTTGCAAATTGGCATTTTCGGCAGTTGAAAATTGTCATTTTTGGCAGTTGAAAATTGGCATTTTTGGCAGTTGAAAATTGGCATTTTTGGCAGTTAAAAATGGTCATTTCCGACACTGATATACCTATTACATGATTTGCTAGAATTTATGAAAAATAAAAAAAAATGTTCATTTTTGTGTTTTAAATTGTCGTTTTTGGCAGTTTAAATTGTCATTTTTTGCAGTTAAAAATTGTCATTTTTGCCAGTTAAAAGTGGTTGTTGCCAACACTCGAAAATTGTCATTTTTGCAGTTGAAAATTGTCATTTTTGGCAGTTGAAAATTGTCATTTTTGGCAGTTGAAAATTGTCATTTTTGGCAGCTTAAAACTGAATTCTTTGGCAGTTGAAAACTGGCCTTTTTGGCAGTTGAAAATTGGCCTTTTTGGCAGTTGAAAATTGTCATCTTTGGTCATTTTTTTGCAGTTAAAAATTATCACTTTTGGCAGTTAAAAAAGGTCGTTGCCGACACTTGAAAATTCGCCTTTTTTGCAGTTAAAAATTGTCATTATTGGCAATTAAAAATGGTCATTTTTGGCAATTAAAAATGGTCATTTTTGGCAGTTAGAAATGGTCGTTTCCGACACTTGAAAATTGACGTTTTTTTGCAGTTTAAAATTGTCATTTTTGGCAGTTGAAAATTGTCATTTTTGGCAGCTTAAAATTGTCATTTTTGACAGCTTAAAATGGTCGTTTTCGACACTTGAAAATTGGCCTTTTTGGCAGTTGAATATTGTCATCTTTGGCAGTTGAAAATTGTCATTTTTTGGCAGTTAAAAATGGTCACTTTTAGCAGTTAAAAATGGTCGTTGCCGACACTTGAAAACTCGCCTGTTTGGCAGTTAAAAATTGTCATTATTGGCAATTAAAAATGGTCATTTTTGGCAATTAAAAATAGTCATTTTTGGCAATTAAAAATGTTCATTTTTGGCAGTTAGAAATGGTCGTTTCCGACACTTGAAAATTGGCCCTTTTGGCAGTTGAAAATTGTCATTTTTAGCAATTAACAATTGTCATTTTTGGTAGTTGAAAATTTTCATTTTTGGCAGTTAAAAATGATCATTTTCGACACCTGATATATTACGTGATTTGCTAGAATTTATCAAAAATAAAAAAAAAGTTCATTTTTGTCTTTTAAATTGTCGTTTTTTGCAGTTTAAATTGTTATTTCTTGTAGTTAAAAATTGTCATTTTTGCCAGTTAAAAATGGTCGTTGCCGACACTTGAAAATTGGCCTTTTTTGCAGTTAAAAATTGTCATTGTTGGCAGTTGAAAATTGTCATTTTTGGAAGCGTAAAATGGTCGTTTCCGACACTTGAAAATTGGCCTCTTTGGCAGTTAAAAATTGTCATTTTTGGCAGTTCAAAATTGTCATTTCTTGGCAGTTATAAGTTGTCACTTTTGGCACCTAAAAATGGTCGTTGCCGACACTTGAAAATTCGCCTTTTTGTCAGTTAAAAATTGTCAGTTTTGTCAATTGAAAATGCGTGAGTTATAAATGTTCAAAAGTGATTTTTTTTAATTTGTGGAATATTTGAACAAAGAAAAAATAGAAAAAAAATACTGATATGATTGAATTCCTTAAAACCTTTAATGCAATCATAATATATTTACATTTAAAATTAACTTTGAGTTTTGAAAATGCGTGTTATGAATTTTTGAAAATTAATATTTAAAGTTGTCGAAGACTTTTTTTTTAATAAAAATAAATTTTTTTAATTACCTCACAAAGCATCTCCCTTTAAAACCCACTGTATTTTTTGAAAATGCGTCACTTTTTCCGTCAGTTATGAATTTTTGAAAATTAAGTTTTAAGTTGTCGGACAAAAAAAAAACTGACATAGATGTTCTCAAAAATTTTAGTAAGTATATTCACAAAACATCTGCCTTTAGAATCAACTTAGACTTTTGAAAATGTGTCGATTTTTGCGTGAGATTAATTTTTGAAAATTAATATTTAAAGTTGCTGAAGACGAAAAATCGATTTTTTTTCATATATTCACAAAACATCTATTTAATTTAATTTATTTAATGTGCTAATAACAATGGGTTTATACAGGTCAATATACATAATATAAATAAGTGGTTTCAATAAATAAAAAAAATATGAGTCATAACAGATATAAAAAAAATTTAAACTTACAGGGTGTAGAAATATGCAAAAGATGCGTTCAGAAAGAAAACTGTAACATGAAATATATCAACAAACATGGATAAGTAAGAAATGTATGTGACTTTAAAACTAACTTTAATTTTTGAAAATGTGTCACTTTTTCAATTTTTAAAAACAATTTTTTTAACAACGAAAAACTACAAAAAAAACATATCGCTATGATTGAATTCCATAAAAAAACTCTGATGCAATCATTTACCTTTAAAATTAATCTTGATTTTTGAAACTTGGTCAATATTAGTGTTAATTATGAATTTTTGAAAATTAATGTTTTAAGTTGTTGAACACTTAAACAAAACCAAAATCGAAAAGAAAATACGGTCTGATATATTTAGTTTTGTGCATTCCATGTTAATTTCTAAACTCACCCGGAATGACATGTGTGTATATATTTTTGTTTTTATAAATGAAGGTGTGATGGGTTAACTGAAAATGATAAGTTGCAACAAGCAGCAATTTCCAGGCGTTTTTAGGGAGCGCGGCACTCCTTTGAAGAGATAACGAGTGAGACCATTTTTCAGATTTATAAACAGACAAGGAGGAGAGGAGAGGAGAGGATATTCTCGCACCGCACTATGCATACTCGGTGAAATATCGCAGCTTAACTTAATTAAGTCGGGGATGATAATTGCCTCGAATATTCATAGGGGTTTTATTAAATTACACATTGCGTCCAGAAGAAAAAATGTGGGTGATTCGTTAAGTTCAGCACGGAGCCACCGAATCTGGAAAATGTTTCTTAATACGAGGGATGTTTAGTGGTGAAAAAATGTCCAGTTCATTCAATCAAAACAGATATGTAATTATTGGGATTTAAATATTTTATCGATAATTCCTAATATCAAATCTAAAAATCAATAGAAGTTGTTGGGGAGTCCGTGACAATGACTATAAAAATATATAACAAATAAATTTGAGACAAACTTAGTTAGAATTCTGATATTTTGCAGACTTTACTTGCATCTTTGGACGTATTTCAGGCAGATATTTTTGATTCTGCAGGGTGTCCTAAAAAAGTGTGACGTCACGATAATATGCCTTGCTGTATATTTTATTACTTATTTGGGTGCCTTCTATCGTTACCTACATGCCCCTAAAATTTTATTGAAATTGGTTCAGTGATATCCGCCTTAAAAAAATAAAAATTAGAAAAAATCATTTTTGCACAATTGCAATGGTTTTGGGACACCCGGAAAGATCAAAAATAGTTTCCTGAAATACGTGCTAGGATACAAGTAAAGTCTGCAAAACATCAAAATTCTAACTTAATCAGTAACTTAGTTTTAGAAGTCGGGAGGGAAAATGCAGGACCCTGAATAGTAAGTCTGGTGTATGCGCCGGGTAAAACATGGTTATTTTAATAATCATTTAGAAGTAACTTGTTTTTCTGAGCTAAAGTAAAAGTAGGTAAAATTGTGTTCTTTTTATTTTTAATTTAAAAAAATTGTATATGTTTTTTTATTTTATTTTTTTATTTTTTATTTTTTATTTTTATTAATTTTTATTAATTTTTATAAACTTTTATTAATTTTTATTAATTATTTATTTTTTTTTTCTTTATTTTTTTTATTTTTTTTAATTGGTGACGAACGAACGGGGACCCCCAGAGATAAAATAATTGTCACTTTTCAACCCTTCCGGTAAGAGGTATTTTTGGTGAAAATTTCAGCCGAATCCGTGTCATGCGTTTTCCCCCAAATTTCCGATGAAAAATGAAAAATATGGTGCCTTGACACATAAAAAAAATCATAACTCGCAAACGATTAGAAAAATCAAAAAAAAATCAAAGAATAAATGTTATAGAGCTGTCTTCAATTAACGGGACAAAGTGGTTTTAAATTATCCAGGATGTGCAGGGAAGGCTTTACGAATTTTTATCTATAATTTTGAAAGAAGGCCCTGAAGTCCTCAGGGAGGATTATTAAGACGATCAAATTTGCTCAATACATACTTCTTAATAGCTACCATATTGCCTAAACAGGTCATCTGCATCAGCAGTACCGAATAGGGTAAAAATAATAAAACATGATTTTTAATCGTTTTGGGCAAAAAAAAAATTGGAGAAAATCAATATTTTAAAAAGTATGCACTTTATGTAAAAATTTTGTATATGTTCTCAATTTAGTTTAAATAGTTATTGAAAAATCTGACATTTGAGTTGAATTCAATTTTTTCCCTTCCACACCCCTGCTGAGGTATTTCGAGAATGTCGAATTAAAAAATTACCGCAAATCGTAGAGAAAACGGTCCTGCATATTTTTTTTTTTTTGCAAAATACGATGAAATGTTTTTTTGTTTATTTTGTAATTAAAGGGGTGGATAATTTGTTGCAAATTTCAAAAATCATCGAAAAACACGGTCTGGAAGGATAGGGGTGTTTTAAATTTTTTTTTTTAAATTACAGATTAAGGCTCGTCCTATCCTCTAACAACTCTATAAGTTTTAACTCTTCACCTTTTAAAGAAAAAAATACGTCTGTCATAGAAGCAAAATTCGTACTTGAAAAAGTAAAACGAACCCAGGGGCCAGGCCAAATAACGCGCTTTGGAAGGGTAGCGGGTGTTTCAAAAATTTAAAAAAAATTACGGAGCAAAGCTAGTTGTACCCCGAACTCACCCTAAAAGTTTCAACTTCAATTTAAATAGAAAAAAATACGTCCTTGAAAGAAATAAAACAAATTTTGGGATGGGCCAAATAACGCGCTCTGGAGGAGTGGGGGGTGTTTCAAAATTTTTGAAAAAATTCCCAATGAAAGCCGGTTATATCCTCTGGCACCCGTTTCAGCTTTTCAATTTGAAAAGAAAAAAATACGTCCTCAAAAAAAAAAAACTCGAGGGGGTGAAAATGAAGCGTAAGGGTAGTTTGAAAGATTTTGAAAAAAATCCTAATTAAAGCCAGTTATATCCTCTGTCATCCCTGAAAGTTTCAGCTTTTCTAATTCAAAAGAAAAAAAAATACGTTTTTAAAAGAAGATTCGAACGAACTCGGGGGTGCAAATGAAGTATAAGGGTAGTTTCAAAAATTTTGAAAAAATTCCCTATGCAAGCCGGTTACATCTTCTGGCATCCCTGAAGTTTTAGCTTTTCAATTTGAAAAGAAAAAAATAAATCACTAAAAGAAGAAAAACGAAAAACTGGGTGACGCGCTCCGGAAGGGTAGGGGGTGTTTTAAAATTTAAAAAAAAATACAGATAAAGGCTTATCTTACCCCGAACCCCCCCTAAAAGTTTCAACTCTTTGATATAAATAGAAAAAAATACGTCCTCGAAAGAAATAAAAAGGAAAGAGAAAAATGTCCGGGGTCAGCCAAATAACGCGCTCTGGAGGGGCGGGGGGTGTTTGGAGGATTTTGAAAAAATTACGGATCATGGCTCGTCTCACGCCCCGCCTACCCTGATAGTTTCATCTCTTCGATTTCCATAGAAAAAAATACGTCCCCGAAAGTACGCCCGAAAGTAAAAAAGGGGGCGTGGCCCGATTGGGGCAAAAATTCAAAAATCGGGCACCGAGCGTCGCTTGGAAATCGTTTTTAATTTCTAAAAAATACGGCCGCCACCCTCCCGCTCGGTCGCCGACGGACTTCTGATCCAGCGCGTCTTGAAGTTTTTTTTCGATTTTCAAAAATTCACCCCGGGGGTTGTGCTTGTTCTAGAGGGGTGGGAATATTCGGGATCGACTCGATCGATAATTTTACAAACTGAGAAAAAAATTTTGAGCGTACCTTAAACCGCGCCCTCTGGGGGTTGATGTCCAAAATCTAATAGTTTTTTACCTTTTGGCGCCCTCTCTTTGTCTGCAAAATTTCAACTCTCTACGACTTTTACTTTTTTCACTATTCAAGTTTTTAAAACTAATTAGTAGATATAAATAAACTAGTTTTCCAAGTTTAAACTACTTTTAGGTAAAATTGTGTTCTTTAAAATTTTTTGAAAAACTTCCCAATGCAAGCCGGTGATATCCTCCGGCATCCCTGAAAGTTTCAACTCTCTGATATAAATAGAAAAAATAAATCACTAAAAGAAGAAAAACGAAAAATCGGGTGACGCGCTCTGGAAGGGTAGGGGGTGTTTTAAAAATTTTGAGAAAAATATAGATGAAGGCTCGTCTTACCCCGCATCCCTTCTGAAAGTTTTAACTCTCTGATATAAATAGAAATTTTTTTTTTTTTAAATTAAAAATTAAAAAAAGCCACCTTAAATTTCTACTGTGTTACTTTCACGACCCCTCGGATGGGAGTCGAACCCAGATCGCAAGGATCAGAAGCTCCTAGTCCATCACAGCCAAATAAAATTAAACACAGCATAAAGTATGAATCTTCACGTCAACGATTGACAGTTACAATTCCGACTACTACTTTTATTCATACGTGTACGAGTAATAATATTTCTTGAAGAAATGAGTTTAACGCTTGACCTATCCCTGGATAATTAACGAACAAGCCAGAATTGACAATTCCACGATTCCTATACCGGCATTTGCACAGATTTCCCACTAGACGCACTTTCATTATCATTATGAAAAGCCCGAAATAAAATCCAATTTTTGCTGTGATCCCGTTTTTTTTTTCGTTCCTCTCCGTTGGAAATAAGATACGCGAGCGGAATAATAAGCGAGCGAAGTCAATATTGTGCGAGTTAACACACACACACACACACACACACACATATATACATGGACAGGGAGCCGAGAGTGAGGACAAATTATTTGTGTCCTCCCGAAGGCTATTAATTGCGAGACGAGCATAAAAGGAAGAGAGCGGAGGATGTCGTGATGTATGGAGGCTTATAGCCGTTTGTTTGCGCGGAATCGTAAATTAGGGCTTACACAGGGCCGAAACGTGCCTGAATATTAATATTTGTTTTTTGGGAAAGTTTCATATTTATATTAACGAAACGGGCGGCGAAAGAATGCCACTGAATGTGTGGAATTAAAAAGTTGGCCGAAATTGAATGCTTCCATGTTTGACAGTAAAAATGCGCGTATTTTGCTGTTCGGCCAGATGAATGATTAAATTAAAGGTTTGGAACACAATTGGCCAACTGTATTAAGGGTTGACAACTTTTTCGTATTTACTATCAATTTTTGTTTGTATCCTTGTTGATTGAACCGTGGCGCGTTCGCAAAGAAAACTCGAAAATGACAAAAATCGAAAAAAATTATTGTAGGCCTTAAAGTGCCCTTTCTTTTTCATCAGAAGAAAGAGAGAAATCAATTGCCGCTATAAAAATTAGTAAAGATAGTAACAAAGTTTGAAAATTTTAGAAAATGATTATACAGGGTGTCCCATTTTAAACTGCCACCCCAAATATCTTAAAACCTGAGCAACAGGACAAAACAATTTTCAGATGAAAGTTGCAGGGTTAGGCGGGGGACATGTTAGGGATGGACGACATTTCACGTACCTGTGATTTTTCACTAGAATTAAAAAATCACAGGTCGTTACTGTTACTAATAGACGAATTTCACTGCTACTTAAAATCACTGCTACTTAAAATCACCGCTACTTAAAATCACCGATGCTTAAAATCACTGTTACTTAAAACCACCGCTACTTTAAATCACTGCTACTTAAAATCACCGCTACTTAAAATCACTGCTACTTAAAATCACTGCTACTTAAAATCACCTCTACTTTAAATCACAGCTGCTTAAAATCGCTGCTATTTAAACTGTGACTTAAACTGTGATTGCTGCTTAAAATCACAGCTGTTACCTAAAAATGTGATTGTAAAAAGACAATGGAGAATAGCATTTCTAAATATTATTTTATATTCACTACTGTTTACTCCCGTTAACTCTTATGCTCATGTTCAAATTACAATTTTCATCAACTAAAAAACAAATATATAAAATAATTTCTACAAATGGTGAACCCAAAATGACTCAAAGTTCATTTTAATTTAAGATTCAGTGCGAATATCTAAACATACATTTTGAAATAATACCACAAAACCAATTTTTAAATTGCAAACTTCATTAACTGAAAATTAAAAATAAAAACAATTCACAAAATTGCGAAAATTTCCAAATGCTCCTCCTTGTTCGAGTGCTCAAAAAATTAAACCAAAAATTTTCAAAAATTCATATCTCTATTGAAAATTATTGAATTTACAAAAACCAAATTGATTTTGAATAAGCGATACTTCGGCCATTGAGGATGATTTTTTATGGAATTTTTTCTGCGTTTTTTATATTTTTTCTGCGATGTTTTTGTTCAGGTGATCAAAATTTTTTGAAAAATCAATATCTCTATTGACAATTATTGAATTTACAAACACCAAATTGATTTTAAATAAGCGATACTTCGGTCATTAAGGATGATTTTTTTTGAAATGTTTCCTGCGTTTTTATATTTTTTACTCCAATGTTTTCGTTCAGGTGCTCAAAAAATTAAAATAACAATTTTCAAAAATCCAAATCTCTGTTGAAAATTATTGAATTTACAAAAACGAAATTGATTTTGAATAAGCGATACTTCGGCCGTTGGGGATGATTTTTTATGGAATTTTTCCTGCGTTTTTTATATATTTTTCTGCGATGTTTTTGTTCAGATGCTCAAAATTTTTTGAAAAATCCATATCTCTGTCGACAATTATTGAATTTACAAAAACCAAATTGATTTTAAATAAGCGATACTTCGGCCACTGAGGATGATTTTTTTTGAAATTTTTCCTGCGTTTTTATATTTTTTACTTCAATGTTTTTATTAAGGTGCTCAAAAAATTAAAATAACAATTTTCAAAAATCCATATCTCTGTTGAAAATTATTGAATTTACAAAAACCAAATTGATTTTGAATAAGCGATACTTCGGCCGTTGGGGATGGTTTTTTATATTTCTTTTCCGATGTTTTTGTTCTGATGCTCAAAAAGTTAAAATAACAATTTTCAAAAATCCATTTCTCTATTGAAAATTATTGAATTTACAAAAGCCAAATTGATTTTGAATAAGCGATACTTCGGCCATTGAGGATGATTTTTTATGGAATTTTTCCTGCGTTTTTTATATTTTTTTTTCTGCGATATTTTTGATCAGGCGCTCAAAAAATTAAAACAAAAATTTTCGAAAATCCATTTCTCTATTGAAAATTATTGAATTTACAAAAACGAAATTGATTTTTAATAAGCGTTACTTCGGCTATGAAGGATTTTTTATGGAATTTTTCCAGCTCTTTTTATATTTTTTCTGCGATGTTTTTGTTCCGGTGCTCAGAAAATTAAAACAAAAATTTTCAAAAATCCATTTCTCTATTGAAAATTATTGAATTTACAAAAATCAAATTGATTTTAAATAAGCGATACTTCGGCAATTGAGGATGATTTTTTTATGGAATTTTTCCTGCGTCTTTTATATTTTTTTCTGCGATATTTTTGTTCAGATGCTCAAAAAATTAAAACAAACATTTTCAAAAATCCATATCTCTATTGAAAATGATTGAATTTACAAAAACCAAATTGATTTTGAATAAGCGATACTTCGGCCATTGAGGATGATTTTTTTATGGAATTTTTCCTGCGTCTTTTATATTTTTTTCTGCGATATTTTTGTTCAGGTGCTCAAAAAATTAAAACAAACATTTTCAAAAATCCATATCTCTATTGAAAATTATTGAATTTACAAAAACCAAATTGATTTTGAATAAGCAATACTTCGGCCATTGAGGATGATTTTTGATGGAATTTTTCCTGCGTTTTTTATATTTTTTCTGCGATGTTTTTGTTCAGGTGCTCAGAAAATAAAAACAAAATTTTTTAAAATCCATATCTCCATTGAAAATTATTGAATTTACAAAAACCAAATTGATTTTGAATAAGCGATACTTCGGCCATTGAGGATGACTTTTTATGGAATTTTTCCTGCGTTCTTTATATTTTTTGCTGCGATGTTTTGTTCAGGTGATCAAAAAATTAAAACAAAAATTTTCAAAAATCCATATTTTTATTGAAAATCGTTCAATTTACAAAAACCAATTTGATTTTGAATAAGCGATACTTCGGCCATTAAGGATGATTTTGTACGGCATTTTTCCTGCGTTTTTTTATATTTTTTTCTGCGATGTTTTTATTCAGGTGCTCAAAAAATTAAAACAAAAATTTTAAAAAATCCATATCTCCATTGAAAATTGTTGAATTTACAAAAACCAAGCAGCTGATTCTGAATAAGTGATACTTCGACCATTGAGGATGATTTTTTATGGAATATTTTTTGCGTTTTTTATATTTTTTTTGCGATGTTTTTGTGATCATAGTCACAGTTTAAAATCACCGATATTAAAAAGTAGCAATCACAGGTAGCAACGTGATTGAAAAGTAGCAGTTTTGCTCATCTCTAGGACATATGCTGGTGACCTTGAAAATGACCTTGGCGTTAATTTTCAAGGTCAAACGAAGGTCAATTTTGATTTTTCAAATAGAACTCCCTATTTTTTATTACGGGATCGTATTCTATGGGAAAAAATACAAACTTTTTGTAGGAAATGTTTTTTTTTTCGCGCATACAAAGTTCTAGCTCAAGACAAACATTTTTGGCCAATCGGAAATCATTTTCTCCGGAATATACTTTCAGGGCCCATGTGTATCCTCCCACTGAGCATAGTCGGTAAACGCCTCGAGTTGCCCAAGAGTGCACTGTCAATAAACCCATTCACAGAGTTCCATCCTAAAAACTTCTTTAATTCCCCTGCATAAGTAGGAACCTATTTAGTGATGGGAACAATTTTTTTTTGTTTTCTCTTGAAGGAATACTCTGTTGTACCACAGATTGGGAACGTCTGCTATAGAAGGTATGGTGAGATAGGCTAAGAGGAGGCCATACCACTACTACTGGAAGATATAGACGACGTGGAGCGTACAGTCTTTTGATGGGGGGTTTTCCAGTCTCCTCTTTTTCAATGTGAGCATTTTAAGTTATTTTTTCTCATATTGCCAAAACTTTTCTATGATCTCTAATGATATTTTCTTAACTAGATTGCAACTTTAAAACATTTTAATAGAGTTACGAACAGGTTGAATATTCATATATTGAGACTACATTTAGTTTTATTGAATTTATTTAATGCTTTCTGCAACAAGTAATTTATTTTAATATCGATTTCTTCTATTTTAGTTGACAAAGCTGCAGCTGCGGCTCGTGGATGTTCGGCGGTGAGGCAACGGAAGAAAATTTGACCGAAGAAGCAACGGAATATTTGCTTCCTTTATTAGAGTAACCAGTGCAGCACGAGCGACATCTTTGCCTCTGCCTCACCTACGGAAACCCACGAGTCGCCGCTGCAAAGCTGCACATGCGCTTGCATTTGTAGTATTGTAGTCTGTGGGGACTGGTGACGCACTGTCTGCAAACTTAAAAGTCTTTTGTACGTATGTGCAAACGTAATCGAAAGCATCACGCGGTAAAAGAAGTGATGGAAAGTAAGTAGTGCTCGCGCGATAACGTGCCCGGAATCGATAGAGGGTGATAAATAAGACGTAAAAGTGGAAATGATTAGAAAAGATTAGTAGACCAAGCGGTTCGTGATAAACATGGAAAAGGGGGCGTTAACACTTTCCTTCAGACGATGGGGAGAGAATTATCTCTTCATGCCTTATTTAACACCGACGGCGACCGATGCCGTTTCACGCCAATAAAATATTATTCTACCCTATTTAATTTTCCCACCAACCCTTATAGAAACGGCGCCATAAAACCACCTAAAATATCTCTATTAAACACAATAAAAATATTTATCGAAACGCTATTTCTTTTACTGCCGCTTTTATTTACATTCTTTGATTTCATACTTACATACATACATACACACACACACACATATATATATATATATATATATATATATATATATATATATATATATATATATATGTATATATATATATATATATATATATATGTATGTGTGGGATGGAAGTTACCCCACTAAAACTCTACGATATCCCGACTGTAAATATTGATCATAAAAAAACAATTCGTTGCAATTCCGCCTCTCCCCCTTTTGTTCCATCTCAATTTTCGGCGGGTATTGTAGTTGATTTTATATTCAGTGTAGTCCTTCCTTCCTCTCCTTCTCAAAGATATAACCAATTCAAGCGGACGACGTGACTTGGTGTGTGCGATAAGTGTGCTTGCCTCTAGTTTGTCTGTGTGTGTATTTGTGTGTGTGTATGTGTCTCTATTTACATTTTCGATGCATTCGGATTACGCCCCTCATGCAGCAACCCTCCAATAAATATTTAACCTGCGGCCCTCACGTACATTCAAATTTTCCCCACTCTCCGCCTTGGAGTTCCCTTCCTCCAGGAACTAACTTGCAAATTTCATAATCAACTCGTTTGTGGTGTTTTAATTGTTTTAGTTAATTATTATTTTATCCGCAAAAGTTAATTCTGAAAAAACTTTTGTTAGGCTTAAATATTAATCCCCAGATAATTCCGCAGAATTGCATTTAATTAAATCTCTGTTGATTTTTTCCGGTCCTGATTGCCACTTCGAGTGTGTTTCACTTTAAATTGAATCGGCAAGGTAAAATGGATTAAGGCGCACTTCTCCATATATACTCGATTGGAGAGACCTTAAGAGAAGGGATGGGAATAGAGGAAGTACTGTTAGCTTTGCTCCGTTTCTTTGTATGCGTTCCTTTAACTAAATTAAGTAAACGTTTTTCTGCTTCTTTACTACTAAAAGTATGTGCAGCCACTTGAACAATAGAAAGAAATAACTGATTATACGAAGCGGAAGAGCGGAAACAACATTAAAATCGCCTGTTCCATTTCAAAATTGGGTCGATAAAATTTGAAAATGCAGTCAAATTGCTTATGACAGCATGTAATCTCCAACTCCGTTTTTCGCTTTGATTTAAAAATGAATACACTAACCCTTTCAGCCCTGGATTTTTAAATTAAATTTTGTTTTGTTTGTTAATTATTATTGATGGGGAGCTTCTTAAGACCATAAATACCAAATTTAAACTGATTTGATTAATTAGTATAGGAATTAATTAGTAAGGCTTTGTTGAAGTGACATCTAGTGATAAACAGCAAAAATATGGATTGTCATAGTAAGTAGAGACATGTAAATGTTGCGATGGCAATTGCCACCACCAAGGCCGAAAGGGCTAAACGTATTTGTATATAGGGTGTTGAATTGCGAAGCGGGCAATAGGGATTTACATATAAAATTTGAAATGTGTTAATATTGGCTTCCCCAATTATTTGACAGCATCGGTCTTCTTACTTTATTTTTAAAGATTTTTAAGCTGTATCATTTGGTGCCTTACTGAATGGTTTCTACAGATATTTGCAAAAAACTTTACTATTATTTTGAATTCAAAACAAAGGTTTGCCATGAAATTATAATGGCGGATATTTAATTTTATTCTAAAATGTGACGTTTGCTGTCGCATTACGATTTACAATCGGCCGTGTATTCTATATAAGAAAACGTATTTATGATTAAAATGTTTTACTCATGTACTTTACGTGAATTTCCCGAGAAAGCAATATCCAGCTCAAGTACAATTTAATGAATAATAACTACTTTACTTTCTAAATTTAGAATATGTTACAATTGGCTCCCTTAATTATTTTATAATATCGGTCTACTTACATTATTTTTAATACTCATTGAATAGTACTTTTGCTGGGTATTGCCTTCTTCGGAAACAAATCACCTACACTTCTTAAATAGTACCCGAGGAAAACCATTTACTTATAAATACTTTTTCTTGTGTAGAATACACGGCCGGTTGTAAATCGTAATGTGACAGCGACTGTCACTTTTTAGAACAAAATTAAATATCGGCCATTATGATTTCATGGCTAGCCTTTGTTTTTTATTCAAAATAATAGTAAAGCTTTTTGCAAATATCTCGGTAAGTACTATGCAGAAACCATTGAGTAGGATACCAAATGATACAGCCTAAAAATCTTTAAAAATAATGTAAGAAGACCGATGCTGTTAAATAATTAGGTAAGCCAATATTACCACATTTCAAATTTTACATATAAATCCCTATGGTTTTTCGCCCTCAAAGATTCATCAAAATCGATTGAAAATACGCCGAGTTATGACGGTTTGAAAATGGTCAAAATTCATTTTTTTTCCTTCAGTATATTTAGATACTTCGGGTGTATAAATTTGTTTGTATCAATTTGAATTTCTCTGATATTAAAAGCATCAATCATACGATTAAAAAAATATTTTCGCATTTCACCGTGCACACAGTCATTTCATAACTGTTCTAAAATTACAGAAGTTAATTAAATTGAAAGTCTCGCGCACGCAGATTCGGGTAAATAGGAATGGCAAACTTGATTTCTTAATTAATTAACGAAAATTGATCAAAAGATCCGATTCCAAGGTGAGGAGTATGTGTGTGTGTGTGTGGATGTGTTCTCTTTTACGAGAAGCGGCGGGTTTCATCTGCAAGGACTAATAAGTAGTTTCGAATTAATTTATCAAAGAGCCTCAAGGTGCTGTGGCTCGTGCAGGCTACACTTATGCCCCCGGAGAATGTTTGCCTAAAACTGGGATTAAATATTTGCTCATTTTGTGGTTTCCGGAAATTCGATTTCATAATTTATTAAATATGCGAATTTGCGAAATACGCAATTTGAATATTGATACTTGAGGCGTTTGTTTCGTGATGCATCTTCAAAAACTAAGATTTTTTTTTAATTAAGCAAGATTTTTACAGTTGGGATACCTACATAAAGTTTGATTTTAGGTAAGTGCGATTGCACGAAATTTCCTCTGCAGAACATCTTCAAATTTAGCATGCAGATTAAAAACATAATGTTCTTTGGAAATAAATAAAAATTAAAAAATAAGCTCTACCGAGTTATTTTGAGTTAAATGCAGAAGTAACTTGATTTTACATCAAAAATTAACTTCGTGAGCGATTACACCAAATTACCCCTTTAGAACATCGCTGAATTAGGTAAGCAAACTTAGAATTTAATGTTCTTTGAAAATCAATAAAAATCTTAAAAATCCACCCTCCTTTTTGATTTAATAGTGAGAGTGCGACTGCTTTTAAATCAAAAAATAATTTTGAGGGCGATTTCTCGAAATTTCTCCAGTGAAACATCATCAAATTTGGTACGCAGATTGAGAATTTAATGTTCTTTGAAAATCAATAAAAATGCGCCCTTTCCTTGGTTTCGAGTTATTTTGTTTTAATAGTGAGAAGTGCGACTACTTTTAAATCAAAAACTATCTTCGAGGGCGATTTCTCCAAATTACCGCTGTAAAATATTACTTAGTTTAGTCACTGTTTTTATTATTTTTCTCTTTACATTGAATTCAAATCAATTGAATCAGAATTCAAAATTATGCCTTGCCCAGTTTTTGAGTTATATTATGAATCGTGAACATAATGATCGAAAATTAACTTCGATAGTGATTGCCTAAAATACCCTTGATAAATCGTCACCAAATTTGGCACGCGAATTAAAAATTGAATGTTCTTTGTAAATAAATGAAAATAAAACATACATCATTTCCTAGTTTTTGAGTTATTTCGGCTTTTGCGAAAGTGTGATAATTTTACATCAAAAGTTACTTCGAGGGTGATTGATCGAAATTCCGTCTGTAAAACATTTTTTCAGATTTAAAAAAATATGTACAAAAACTGTTCTTTGAAAATCATTTGAAATCCAAAACTACATCTTTCCCAGCTTGCTCAAAATTCCTTTGGAGGAATATGACCATTTGGCATAAAAATTGAGAATTAAATGTTAATTAGGCACGCAAATTGAAAATTTAATGTTCTTTGAAAACCAATAAAAAACCAAAAATGCGCCCTATCCTTGGTTTCGAGTTATTTTGTTTTAATAGTTAAAGTGCGACTGCTTTTAAAGCAAAACTAACTTCGAGGGCGATTTTTCGAAATTTCCCCAGTGAAACATTGTCAAATTTGGTACGTAGATTGAGAATTTAATTCTCTCGGTGGAATACCTTCAAGTTTGGCTGGCAAATGAAATGAACTGGTTCTTTCAAGCTAAAGTGAAAGTAGATAAAATTGTGTTCTTTAATTTAATTGTAAAAAAAAAAAATTTTCTTTATTTTTTTTTTATTTTTAATTTTTAAATTATGAAAATACATGTTGTAGAGAGGTATTTTATGGATTTAAATTGTCCAGGATGTACAGGAAAGGCTGTGCGAATTTTTATCCTCTAATTCCCAAAGAAGGCCCTCAAGACCACAGCGAGGGCCATTGGGACGATTAAATTTACTCAATCCGTGTGAGAATGTGATAGTTTTACATCAAAAATTACTTCGAGGGTGATTGATCGAAATTCCCTCTGTAAAACAGCTCCAAATGACATGCAGATAAAAAAAATAATATTCTTTGAAATGCTCTTTTGCCAAATCTTTTGCAAAAACTGAGAATTTAATGTTCTTTGAAAATCATTTAAAATCCAAAAATACATCTTTCCTAGTTTGCTCAAAATTCCTTTGGAGGAACATGACCTTTTGGTATTAAAATTGAGAATTAAATATTTTTCGAAAATTAATAAAAATCCAAAAATACACCTTTTCCTAGTTTTCGAGTTATTCTGATTTATTAGCGAGAGTGCTTTTAAAACAAAAACTTTAAGGAGGATTTCCTAAATTACCAGATTACTTCAATTGAGAATTGAATATTCTTTGAAAATCATTAAAAATTCAAAAATATACCTTGACTAGTTTTCCCGTTATTTTGACTTAATTGTAAAAGCGACTTGATTTTACATCAAAAATAAACTTCGTGAGTCATTACACCAATTTTCCTCTTTAGAACATCGCTGAATAGGCACGAAAATTGAAAACAGACACACACACACACACACACACAGACATACAGACACAATTTTTTTGATTTTTTTTTAATTGCACAACTGTCAAATAACTTGGATGAGTTTACCGTCAAAATGTGGAGAACTTACTGCAATTTAAAAACTGATCGATAATCTGTATCGTGAAGTTTCGCAAAACGTCAAAATAGCACGTTTAAAAAAATCAAATATAGAAATTGCGTTTTTGATTTTTTTAACTCCCCAACGCGCTCTTAGATTTTGATTTCAAACATTTTCAAATTTCAAAACTCTTTCGTGAAATTATCACAAAACGCAAAAATCACTATTAAAGTTCGAATATTTTAAATTTGCAAATTTGATTTTTCAAATAGCACAACTGCCAAAAGCGTTGTCCGATTTCGATGATCCTAACGTCAAAATTTAGTGTAATCGTGTAATTTTAAAACGGGTAAAACGGGTTACAAAATATTCTCGTGAAATTAACACAAAATAAAAAATCTCACTTTTTACGTAAGACGTTATTAAAATTGAAATTTTGATTTTTGACGATTGCACAAGCAATTTGGATTTTAAAACGATTTTAACGACAAAATGTGTCCAAATATTAAAAATTGCGATTTTGATTCTTTTAAATTGCACAACTCCCCAACGAGTTTTTTTTAATTTGATTTTAAAAATTTTTAAATTTTAAAACTAGAAAATTTTCTTGTGAAATTAAAAGTTCCAAGAGTTTAAATTCACAAATTTGATTTTTGAAATTGCACAACTGCCAAACGCATTGCCCGATTTTGATAATTCTAACGTCAAAATTTGGCAAATCTCATGTGATTTTAAAACAGGTTACAAAATATTCTCGTGAAATTAACACAAAATGCAAAAAACTCACTTTTTTAAAGTTTCAAGATTCTAAATTCACAAATTTGATTTTTGAAATTGCACAACTGCCAAACGGGTTGTCCGATTTTCATAATTGTAACGTCAAAATTTGGCGAATTTCATGTGATTTTAAAACAGGTTACAAAATACTGTAGTGAAATTAACACAAAATGCAAATATTAAAAACAACGATTTTAATTTTTCTAAATTGTCCAATCACGTTGTCTGATTTTGATAACTCTAACATCATAAAATGTAGAAAATATAGTACAATTTAAAAATTGATTAAAACATTTTTCGTTAAATTGATGGAAAACGTCAAAATTACATATTTGCAAAGTACAAAGATTAAAAATTGCGATTTTGATTTTTTAAATTGCACAACTCTCGAGAGCGTTCTTGGACGTTGATTTAAAAAAAATAGGTTTGAAAACTTCAAAATTTTCTCGTGAAATAATCACAAAATGCAAAATTCTCACTTTTTTAAAGTTCGAAGACTTTAAATTTGCAATTTTGATTTTTGAAACTGCATAACTGCGAAACGCGTTGTTCGATCGTCAAAATTTAACGAATTTAGTTCGGGTTACAAAATTTTCTCGTGAAATTAACACAAAATGCAAAAATATCACTTTTTTAATGTTCGAAGATTTTAAATTCGCAATTTTGATTTTTGAAATTGCACAACAGCCAAACGCGCTGTACGATTTTGATGATTTTGACGTCAAAATGGGGAAATTTTAGTGCAATTTGGAAACTGGTTAATAATTTTATTCGTGAAATTAGCGCTAAACATTAAAATTGCACGTTTTCAAAGTTTTTTTAATTGCACAATTGCCAATCACGTTGTCTAATTTTGATAATCCTAACATCAGAAAATGTAGCAAATATAGTGAAATCTAAAAATTGGTTAATACATTTTTCGTGAAAAAAAAAACGCAAAACGTCAAAAATGCACATTTGCAAAGTCTAAAGATTAAAAATTGCGATGTCGATTTTTTTAAATTGTACAACTCCCGAGAGCTTTCTTCGACGTTGATTAAAAACAAATAAATTTCAAAATTTCAATATTTTCTCGTGAAATGATCACAAAATGCAAAATTTTCACTTGTTTAAAGTTGGATTTTAATTTGCAATTGCGATTTTTGAAATTGCATAACTGCCAAACGCGTTGTCCGATTTTGATAAGTCTTACGACATAATGAGGTGCAATTTGAAAAATATTTAATACATTCCTTCGTGAGATTAACACAAATCGTCAACACTACACGTTTTCAAAGTCCAACGGTAAAAAAAAAAATTGATTTTTCAAATAGCAAAACTGCCAATCGCTTTGTCTGATTTTAATATTTCTAACGTCAAAATATGCCAAATTTAAGTACGCGAAAGTATTGTGATCGTGAAAATTTTTTTAAATTTTATTTTGCGGAAATATCCGTTTTGGGGTCCCTAGATGCTATTTCAACAATTTCTGAAAAAAAAAATGTGACTGTGTGTCTGTGTGTGTGTGTGCGCCTGTGCGCGCTGTATCTCAAAAACTAATAGAGCAATTGATATAAAACTTTGATTTGATAATCCGAAGAACTGAAAAGCTTTTGGTAAAATTTCGTACACCGGAAATGAATGTTTACCTTAACTGTTTTTTGTTTTATTCCAATATTTTTTTAAATATGAAAAATATCACAAAAATATTTATGCAAATATAGAAGACATCAAAGAAATTAACATCTTTTGCTTCAAAATATTTTTCATAAAATCATTGTTATTCGAGAAAAAAAATTATTAGTATTTTTTTAATTTTTGTTTATAATTATGAAACGATAATAGTTACAGCACATTTATTTGAATAATAATTATAGAGAATGCCAAAATGAACGACTTATAAACAAAAAGTTTTTTTCAAAATCTCTTTAGTTTTTGAGTAAACTTAGTTTTTAAATTTGCATTATAATTTTTCCATCTTTCATAAATTTGACGTTTTAAACGTCAGTTTCATCCGAGTTTACACAACGCTCGATGTACATTTAAAATATGATTTAATTTGAAAATAAACCATGAAAGCGTAAATATAAATTATACCATCAAGTCGGAGAATGTAACATGATGGCCACATCACCATTTTTTTGTGTTTTATCGGTAATTAATAATTTTTGCGGATGAAAATATATATTATTGGTAAACGAATGGATGGAACGAGGGCATTGGGTGATAAATGAAGGGTTAAACTAAGTATCCTGGGAGCATCCTCCTTAAATCCAGCTGCGGAGGTCCGCTCTCTTCGTCCCTTTTCCCGATTTATTCCGCGAATTAATTGCGACGATTCCACTCGTTAGAGGATTCTTTGCGATTGCGAAATCAGCCCGTTTTTCTCCCCCTATAAGCCCCGAAAAACGTAAACGACCAAAGCTTTAATTACCGATTCCTTGACATAAACTAATTATGGATTAAATTTTTGAAATTTCCTCTCCGCAATGTATCAAATATGAGGCACGGAAAGTTTTCTGTAAAAATGCCCCATTTAAACTATTGATGTAATAGAATGGTTTCAAGGCCGCATTTACCATTAGGCGCACGAGGCACTAGCTGGGGGATACTTTTGATAAGGGGTGCGTGCTGGGCCATCTTTAATATGGTAGTTTGTATCACGTCCACAATAATAATTTAAAATATTTTCGCCAGTAAATTCTTATTTGTTTTATAGGTTTGTATCTAGGAAGCAAGGCAATACCGCCTAACCACCATTTGGACCAAAATTTAACATCAATCTTTTCCCAGAGAGCTATAAATTAGTGTTTTTGCCGCTACTGTCAAATTTGGTTAATGTGAGATAACCGCCATATGAACTAAAATTGAGATTTTAATATCAATCTTTTCCCAGAGAGCTATAAATTAGTTTTTCTAACTCTCCTGTCAAATTTGGTAAATGTGAGATGGGCAGTATTGCCGCTTCACAGACGATATGTTTTTCGTGTATCTAAAATTCGAAAACTAAAGCATTAAAAATTCCCATATTTCTTTAACACGTTGACCGCTTTGTCAGTCACCGACGACTTACACCAAAGTATTCCAATGGGGCCACGTCAGTCACCGATGACTGACAGTGAGTACCTACTTTAAATTTACTATTTAGCGCTGTCAGTCACGAGTTTGATTAAATAAGCATATTCTTACTCATTTTATGAAATAAAACTTTTTTTGTCATTTTACAAAAAAACCTGTTGGCAGCCAATGTCTTAAAAAAATGGCATTTACAAAAATTAAATAAAATTCTCAAAATACGATTTTGAGGAGCCATGCAATTTTATCAAGCATATTTTAATTCCAAAGAGGAAAGTAATGCCAATAAAGGATTATTAATTAAAGTAAAATAGATGATTACTGTAAAATTGTAACTTATTACTGATCAAAACCGCATAAAACCTGCGAGGGCTTAAAAAGAATTGTATGTATTTGTATTCCGGGTATGATTGTAGGTAACAACATGTTTTCCACTTCTATTCCTAATTATTACAGTTTTACCATCCCGCGAAGGAAAATTTGTTTGTCGTATATCTTGTGTAACTTTTCATCTCTGATTTCCAATTAGTCTGGGCGCGAGCGTGAACCGAACGCCAATTTGCTCGGATTTAATTCCACTTCTGCGATATTTTTATTGAATTCGCCACAATACAGCGGACATTGTATTTTTCCGAGGAAAATATTCAATCAGAGCGAATCTGGTCCCTTGGGTCAGTCCCCCATGTCGCACGCCCCACTCGATTCTCTCCTCCTTTTTATTCGATTGCACATCTTAATAACGATTCAATTTTCAAACAACCTAAATTGGTTTAAATTTTATAATGGACGAAGTAAAATAAGTGATTTTAATGGAATTTGGTGGATTTGTAGAGGGTGCCAAAATATTCGATATGTATTTTCACTTTCTCCCTTACGAAGTAAATACAAGAAAGTATTGTGATCGTGAAAAAATTTTCAAAACTTTTTTACGGAAATGTCCGTTTTGAAGACCCTAGAGACCGTTTCAAAGATTTATGAAAAATAAATTATGTCTGTGTGTCTGTGTGTATGTCTGTCTGTGCGCGCTGTATCTCAAAAACTAAGAGAGCGATTGATATGAAACTTTGAACATAAGGCTGAAGAACTGAAAAGCTTTTGGTAAAATTTCGTACATTTTGGTTTTTTTTTTACAACATTTTTTAAAATATGATATTTATCCCAAAAACATTTAAACAATTATTAAAGACAATAAAGAAGTAAACATCTTTTGTTTGAAAATATTTTTCATAAAATCATTGTTATTCGAGAAAAAATTTTGGTTTATAATTCTGAAACGATAATACTTACAGCTATGTTAATAACAATTGCACAGAATTCCAAAATTAACAACTTATAAAGAATAAGTTTTATTCAAAATCTCTTTAGTTTTGGAGTAAATTTGAAGAGACGTTACCAAACATTTTTTGCATGCATTTTTTCATGAGTAATACTATGGAAAAGGACGGCGAAAATCATGAAATGACCAAAACATTTTTTTTTCGGAAAAATAATTACTCTACACGCTTTTGCCCGTCATTAAAAACCGTCATGAATTTTTTCAAATTTTTCCGAGACCCAACATTTTTTACATGCACTTTTTTCCTTCTAGATAAATATCACAGCGCATTAATTTCATCTTAAAACAACCCCTATATTTAAAAACCAAAAGAAAAAATATCAAACTAAATAAATAACAAGAACCTTGAAAATTCAGGCCAAAAAAATCAATAATTCAGGTTAAAAGCCTAAAGTTTTGATTGTTAATCAAAAATTAATAATTGCGGTAAAAAAAATTCCAAAATTTGAACCAAAAATCGAAAACTCGAAACATGAATTTTTTCAAATTTTTCCGAGACCCAACATTTTTTGCATGCACTTTTTTCCTTCTAGTAAATATCACAGCGCATTAATTTCATCTTAAAACAACCCCTATATTTAAAAACCAAAAGAAAAAATATCAAACTAAATAAATAACAAGAACCTTGAAAATTCAGGCCAAAAAAATCAATAATTCAGGTTAAAAGCCTAAAGTTTTGATTATTAATCAAAAATTAATAATTGCGGTAAAAAAATTCCAAAATTTGAACCAAAAATCGAAAACTCGAGGCTAAAATAATTTTTTATTTGCAGAGCAAAAAAATCGAAAATTTCAAGAAACAAATCGAAAAATAAATAATCTTTGGGCAAAAAACCTTGAAATTTAGAACAAAGTAATCGAAAATACAGGCCAAATGATAGTCTAAAAAATAAAAAATCCTCGTCTGATATTTCTTCCAATTTATTTATTATATCCGTAAAAAAAAAAATGTTGAAAAAAAATCACGATCACAATACTTTCTCATACTTCGTAACGGAGAAAGTAAAAACTGCAGACCAAAAAATCGAAAATTTCAATAAACCCATCGAAAAATAAAGAAAACTGAAATTTGGAACAAAGTAATCCAAAATTTAGACCAAATTGTAGTCAAAAAAATAAAAAATCCCCGCCTAAGAAAAAAAAAAAATGCAGATCAAAAAATTGAAAATTCAAGCAAAAGAAAAATAATTTTCCATTTTCAACCCCAAAAATAACTCTTCAGCTCAAAATAAATTGCTGACCAGAAACTCGAAAATAGTGGTTAAAAAGTAAAAAATGAATCGCTCGTGAAAAATTTAATTTAAATTTAAACAAAAAACTAACAACTAAAAGATCACTTACGATACACCTCTAAACGCAGAATTTAGAGACGAATTAAGATATGTAAAAATATACAAAGTGTTCCATTTAAAATAGAAAAGTTAAAGTAACTTCTGGTTAAACCGGAAATGGAATTTATATTAAAAGTCTACATATTGACACACTTTATTCTCTTAAAGTACTATACTAAATTTAACAAAGATATATGCCAAAATGCAAATGATTTTTGGGGTCCATCATTTGCATTTTTACAAAAAAATATTATGAAATTAAGTATAATGTTTTTAGGGAATAAAATTTGTCGACAAGTCTACTTTTAATAAAAATTCCACTTCCGGTTTGACCGGAAATGACGAGACCTTTTCTATTTTAAACGGAACATCCTGTATATTTTTACATAAATAAATTCGTCATTAAATTCTGAGTTCAAAGGTGTATCATAAGTGACTTTTTGGTTATTAGTTTTTTGTTTAAATTTAATTTAAATATGATTTTTGTTAAAATTTAATTTAAATTTAGAAAATAAACAACTAAAAGGTCACTTATGATTCATTTCTAAACTCAGAATTTAGAGACAAAATAAAATACGTAAAAATATAGAGGGTGTTCCATTTAAAATAGAAAAGTTATAGTAATTTCCGGTTAAATCGGAAGTGGAATTTTTCATAAAGATATATCTTGAAACGAAAATGATATTTAGGGTCTACCAGAATTCAGTTACACCCGGTATATTATAGATAAAAATAAAGAAAATATTTAGGCCAAAAGATCAAATATTTTTACCAAAAATACTGGTAAAAAATCTAAAATATAGGCAAAAAATCAAAATCCAGGCCTAACAATAAAAAAGATTGAATGTTTAAGTACACAAACATTGCCTAAATTAGCGCCTAAAATCACTTTAAGGCCAAAAATAATTTTTCAATTTGTTTTAAATTTAAAAACATTTTGCAAAATTTTCTTTTGAATAGATTAAAAAAGTTAAACTTATTTTAAAAATAATTCAAATAAAACTTTTTTTGACCGCAGTTTCGACCACTAGAGATTTGTCATTTTACAAGAATTTGATAATGCAGGGGCGGCTCGTTATGTAGAGCCAAGGAGCCATGGCACTACCTGTAGTTTCAAGCTCAGTAAGAATTTTTAAGTAATTCTTAGAACACTTTTTTACTTTAGTCTAGGAAAATAAGTCGTTCTTTCTTTCTTCAAAAATGGAAGGGGGGGGGGGGGGTATATTGTATAAGTGGCCCTACCATCAACATGTTCCACGAGCCGCCACTGGAGCTAAATATTCTTTATTTTGACATAAATTTTCGATTTAATTGTTAAAATTTTCGTATTCTTTTTGGTCCGTATTTTTGATTTTTCGAGCCAAATTTTTAAATTTTTAAATTTTAGAACTGTATTTTTTTTTTGGTTTAAAGTTTTGATCATTTGCTCTAAATATTCTTTATTATGACCTAAAGTTTCGATTTAATTGTTACAAATTTTGATCTTTTAGGCCGATTTTTTAATTCTAGTTCCAAATTTTTGATATGATTTTGGTTAAAATATCTATAACGTGTATTTATTTATATGCGAAATTTATTTTATTTTTTTCCAGTATTTTCGAGTATTGTTTGTTGAAATTTTCAATTTTTTATTCTGCATTTATTATTTTTAGGCCCGAGTTTTCGATGTACTGTCTAAATTTTCGACTTTCTGGCCAACATTACAAATTTTCATTATTTTTTTAAATCTTTTGACCTAATTTTTTTTTTATTTTGACCTAACTTTTCGATTTTATTGTTATAATTTTCGATTTTTTGGCCCCAATTTTTGATTTTTCGTTTAGTCTGCATTTATTATCTTTAGGGCCGAGTTTTCGATGTTTTGTATAAATTTTAGACTTTTTGACTTTTTTTTATTTGTCTGTTAATATTTTTCTTTCCCTGGTTCACTATTTTTATTTTTAGGGAAGAATTTAGATTTTTTTGTCTCAATTTTTTATCGTATATTTTAGATTTTTTGGTCTATTTTGTATCCTATATTCTAGATTTTTTTAACTTGCATTAGAGATTTGTTTTTATTTTCTGCTATTATTTTCGAATTCCTGGTCAGAAACTTATTTTTGGCGGCTGAAAGTGGCAAATTATTTTGCTTCTACCTAAGTTTTCTATTTTTGTCTGCGTTTTTTTTTTATTTTTAGATCAGGATTTTTGATACTTTGGCCCATATTTTAGATTTCTGTATTTTCGATATTTTTTTTTCTTTATTTTGACCAAAATATTAGATTGGTTTGTAGAAATTTTCGTTTTTTTTTTGTCTGCAATTTTTAACTTTACGCTAGTTTTCGATGTTTTGTCTAAATTTTCAATGTTTTAGGCCATATTGTAGATTTTTACATTTTTGGCCCATATTTTGTATTTTCGATTATTTTGGTTTCGATTTTTGGTATTTTGGCCGAAATTTTCTTTATTTCGACTTAAATTTTCGATGCGTTTGTTAAAAATTTTGATTTTTTGGTCTACCACTTTGGTTTTTGGGTACGATTTTAGATGTTTGGTCTTATTTGTTTTTTAATTTTTATAATTAATATTATTTTATAATTTCTCGTTGGAACTTATTTTAAGCTAAAAAGAGTTATTTTTGGGGCTGAAAATGGCAAATTATCTTTCTTTTGCTTGTATTTTCTGCATTTATAATAAGTAGACCGATAATAAGGTGTGAGCCATTGAGAAAGTCATGCCTGAGAGCCGCATCAAAAATTCAACACCATTTTCGAAATCCGCGCACAAAAATACATATCAATGCGAAAACGCGAGTTCGATCCGTCTTTAAATAAGCAAGCTATGACTAGGTAGGGTCAGTTGCAGAGACGACTGGCTGCGTGGCCGCACCTATCTGTATTACCACCTCTTGTTCCTCGGCCGTACCAGAAAAAAACCCACGAACCTTCACTGGTATAAAGGGTTGAATTAATTGATAAAGAAATTATATGTTGAATGGAATTAATAAACTGTAGAAAACGTAAGTTGAAAGTGGTTGATTACTTACCGCAATTCGGCCAATCATTCCTAGTGAATTCCACCACGACAGACATTAAATAAACGACTGGTCGATTTTTCAATTCAGTTTGAAAACCAATTATTCTTCTTTTGTATTTCATTCTTTTCCCCATTATTTGTTCAATATAAACCGCCGTTCGTTACTACAAGTTTTACAAACAAACCTTGCAATGAATATCAAAACTTTAACAAAGCGAGCCCATAACAAACAAACAATAGTTTCGTGTGTATGGCAATCTGAGATTATATTAAACAACGAGAGATATGCAGCTGCTGGCAGAGTGCGCTTGACGTTCAAATAATATCGTCGATATTTCTTTAATGTTCCTCGCGGATACGTTTCTGTATCCTGAATTCGATTATGCGTTCTCCTACCTTGAGCCACTGAATTTTGTTGCTGAGATGGGCATGCCTGAGAGAGAGAAACATAACAGTCATGTCTGAGATGAATTTTTTTTTTAATTCAACTGAACTAATCTAGCCTGTCATGACGTGAATTGTCATTTTAAAAACAAACTGACAAGTTAATAGAATTTATGTTATTAAATGTTCATAAACATCATCTTACAATTTTTTATTGTCTCCAACTAACCCTTTTTTCGTAGATGAGTTCCTGTAGGCTGAATGCCAGTGACGGTTCGCGGGGTTTTTTTCTGGTACGGCCGAGGAACAAGAGGTGGTAATACAGATAGGTGCGGTCACGCAGCCAGCCGTCTCTGCAACTGACCCTACCTATCTGTATTACCACCTCTTGTTCCTCGGCCGTACCAGAAAAAAACCCGCGAACCGTCACTGCTCAATGACCTAATTTTTAATATGAGACATTCGTAATTTATCCCACAGCCAACTCTGAATCAAAATCCTGTGGCTCACACGATATAAATATTGATAATACAGGAATTGCGGAATTTAAATGAAACCAGCGGAATCCGCAGAGGATGGAAATTCCGGGTGATATGTTAAAATCATTCCGGACTGTGTATTTTTATAAAGATGGAATTCATCCCCCTATTACATCCAACTAAAAGACTACGGAAACAGCATATATCCCATCCCAAACAATTCCCCGTTCGCCTTATTAAAAACAAGACCAGACGAAACGACACACAGATGAGTTACGTAATCCCGAAGACGGAACGAAAAGAACGGTTTAATTCGGGCCGGGGACAATGGGGATGGCACGCCAGTGTAAACTAATAATCCCGGATCTCGAGATCCTGCATTGATTGTGGAGGATTCGGTGTCTTATTGAATTTCTTGCCACCTTCAGACCGTCGACTCTGCACAATTAATCCGTCCACGGATACAAAACAATAACACTGGATGAGTTATGAACCGAGAGCCCCATCCGAGGGTGGTTGCGGGAACGTCTTATGGTTTTAATTGCAGTCAGTGGGGCGGCGTTCGTTTAACACGTACAAATTAATTTATCAGTTCCTTTCTTCATTACGTGTGACGACTAAAGCCCCGAGGACCAACTAATTCTCATTTACCCCTATGATCCCTTCTGTTTACAATTTAATTTTAGAATGCGCCTACCGATCCGCGCTGTAAATGATCAAGTTTGTGTTTTAATTAAAAATTCAGGCGGGGGTGGGGTTTGGCGGATCTTACGCCTTTATCTAAACGAAAACTGGAATGGATTTATTAATTTTAAATATCAATATCGGCGTCGTGGGTGCCGGCGTCGTGGGTGTGCGAATTTAAAGGTCACAGAGGAGACAAGAGCTCCGTGCCTGGATTTTAAATATGAAAATTCCATTCCTTCATTGTAATGAAATAATAATAATAAAATACGGTAAACTACAGTAAGAGTGCTATAAAGGTCACACTAATTATACAAATTATAATAACAAATTTTTCGAAGAAAAATCCTCGTATCAGGGAATCCGACCAACGAGGATACGAGGATTTTTCTTTGAAAAAAGTGTTACTATCCCCAACAAGTACCACCGTTACTTCTCTCCAGTATTATACAGGGGTCCCATTTTAAATTGTCACCCCAAATATCTCGAAACCTGAGCAACATGTCAAAAAATGTTTCAGATAAAAGTTGTAGAGTTCGGAGAGGGACATATGCTGGTGACCTTGAAAATGATTTTGGCGGTAATTTTGAAGGTCAAACGAAGGTCAAGTTTGATTTTTCGAATGAAACCCCCTATTTTTTTATTGCGGAATCGTATTCTACGAGAAAAAATACAAACTTTTTGAAAGAAACGATTTTTTTTAAATGCTTTTTTCAAAAGTTTTTTCACGAATTTTGTTCGTCATGTTGTTTGAAATCTCAGGCTGTGATTCATACATTACCCTCGGCATTGGCATCAAAGGTGCGGGTGCAAGATCCCCGGATCTTACTCCCCTTGACTTTTTTCTCTGGGGACTAGTCAAGGAGAAAGTATTTGCTGAAGCTCCGACAACAGTGCAAAACATGAAGGAGAGGATTAGGGCTGCATTTCGAGCAATTTCCATCCAAACGAAATGTTCAAGTAAACTTTCGCCAACGGGTACAGAAGTGCATTGACGAGAATGGACACTTGATCGAGCATTTGATCTAAGAACGAGATCGAACCTTCAGCCACTGAAACCATCGGCCCTTTTCAGGGTCAATGAAGTGCAAAATCCCATCAGCAACCACCACGTGGTGTACATCGTAATGGCGGATATTTCATTTTGTTGTAAATAGTGACAGTTACTGTCAGATTGCGATTTTCAGGGCCAATGATGTGCAAAATCCCATCGGCAACCCCCACGTGGTGTACATCGGGTGACGCCAATGCCGAGGGTAATGCATGAATCACAGCCTGGATTCATCTGAGATTTCAAACAACATGATGGACAAAATTCGTGAAAAAACTCTTGAAAAAAAAAGCATAAAATAAAACGTTTCCTACAAAAAGTTTGTATTTCTTCCCGTAGAATACGATCCCGCAATAAAAAATAGGTGGTTCCATTTGAAAAATCAAAGTTGATCTTCGTTTGATCTTGAAAATTAACGCCAAGGTCATTTTTAAGGTCACCAGCATATGCCCCCTCCAACCCTACAACTTTCATCTGAAACATTTTTTCCATGTTGCTCAGGTTTCGAGATATTTGGAATGGCAATTTAAAATGGGACACCCTGTATATAGTATTTCGCTTTGTCAAATAAGACTTATGTTGAATGTTTCTTTCGAAACTCTGCAGTAGTTTTTGGTGGTCTGTACATCACATGTAACGGACACACGCAGACATTTTTCAAAAATTGTCAGAATCAGGAACCCCTAAAATATCTGTTCTCTTACTATTTCGAACTCTAAAAAAAATACAAAAACCACACTTGTACGGAGAAGGTAGAAACGTTAACATACATTACTTGTTTATTTATGATTGAAACATTAATTCCACTATAAATTACCATTTAAAACATTAAAACCAATTCAACGGCAATTGCAGCGGCAATACTTATTATTCCGCGAGTTTATCAAACGTTTATTTAAACAGATTTAGGGTTTAAAACTTTGATACAAGGTTTTAATTATTAAAATCATACCTCAGAGTTGCAAGTTATAAGCTTTTAAAAAATCAAACGTCACATTCGTAATTTCGGCCGCTTCCGCGCCGTCTACCGGACGATAGATGAACTCCCAAGTTGCGATTAGCGCCAGAATTCTCGAACTTCGCACTTATGATCAAATAATTAAAATGTCAAAACCCAGCAATGAATTATACATCACATCATAAAACATTTCATTCTGAATCTAATGATGTGTAAAATAATTAAATAATAATGAAGAAATTTGAAAATTTTCGAGTAAGTACCAAACTGTAATTTAGTTAAATTGGGTAAAGTAAAACGCTTGTTTTGTTCCATAATTTTATTTTCAGTTGCCTGACACGTGTTTCAATCGGTTTAACTTTGAAAATGATCCTAACCGATCGAAACACGTGTCAGGCAACTGAAAATAAAATTATGGAACAAAACAAGCGTTTTACTTTACCCAATTTGAAAATATGGTACCATCAAGAAAGTAGCACAACAAGTATTCAGTATGTAATTTAGTTGGTAATTCAGTTTACTGCAAAGCTTAAAATTTAAATATAGAGCATAATGCAATGCTTTTCAATTGAATATAGGTCCAAATAATGATTACTTATGAATTATTTTACTTTTTATCTTGTGTAACGAAATCTTATTTTCTCCACGACCACCATAGATTTTAAGCATTCTGAAATCAATTTTGATTATAGAACGTACACATTCTCACTCTTGTTATGGAACAAAACACTATGCGCTTATGCGTTTTGCATGTAATTCATTCCATAACAAGGGATAGAATGAATATTCTCACATCGTTTCGAATAAAACAATTAGCCTTGGATATCACAATTGTCAAAATACTATAAACATAACCACAAACGTGATAATAAAACGTAAGTTCTTTGTGTTCATTATTTTATTAGTCTATTTGATCTGGTCGAGGAGAAAGTATAGTCTGATACTCGGTAAGAATGGAAATTCAGATGCTCGTGGTTCCTCGCGCTCGCCTCACGGCTCGCGCTCGAAATATTCCACTCGCATCGAATTTCCATTCTAACCTTGTTACAGAATATACTATTCTGTACACAAGCACCCTCTGTTATCGTCAGGATAAGTTAGTGATTTATTTAAGGATTTTATATTTACTTTAACAGTAAAGGCCGCTCCACAATAACCCGGAAACGGTAACGAGAACGGGAGCTAAAAGTTAAATACACACTAGAAACACAATTTGGGAAGCAGCCTTAATTAAATTATTAAAGATGGCCTAATTGCCAAGCAACCCGATATACCCTTAGACACAAACACACATTAGGTTGCCATGCCCTGCGCACTCCGAATTAAATTGTTCGCACTGGAAACATCAGATGGCGCAGGTATCGTCAAGCAGGCTAGAATTTGTTACAGCAAATGACGCTGAATGATCCAATCTGCTAATACAATTTTAAAATCTCGTCCGTAAATCATTCAACACTAAGCAATAATTACTTCTATCGAAACAATTGCGACATTCTCGTTGACAACAAAAATAATAGCAGTTCAAACTCGAAATGAGAAAATCGAAAATATCCTCAAAGATTGGTCAAAATTCATAAAAAAACAATAGGTTTTGAATTTTTAAATACAAATAATTGACATATAATGGGGTCGAGTTTATTTAAACAAACAAAATCGTAAGTATATGAATATTTGTTTCCTTTCAGGTTTTCGTCGGTTAAAACCTGTGCTTAAAACGAAGAGAAACACATCGCGTTTAGAAATATTAGAAATAATTAGTCTGTGCCGCTTTTTTCTCTATTACAGCGCTACGTGCTTGCGTGACAGTGGCGGTTCCAGGGGGGGTAATCGGGTAATTACCCCCCCCCCCCCAAGAATTTTTCGCTTACCAATTTTTATTATTAAAAATGACCGATATTCCATATTCCAATCAAATAATATAACCGGTAAATTTTTTCAACGCTTTAAAACGGAAAAGAATAGGGAGGTTTATAGGAACAGATGTATGAGAGCGGAATCACCAGTTTATTTATCTTTTTTTGTATTACCCTCCCTAGACTAGTTGGTTAGAAACGCCCGTGTTGCGCGAATAATGCTGAAAATATTTTGTACTTACAGTGGCGTATCTATATTAGTTATCCAGGCTCTGCAACCCGTTCTACCCGCTTTTGCAACACCAGCGCCGCCCCTTGTAGCCAGTGACGAACTAAAAACGGAGAAAATGTTTTATACAGTCTCTATCTATTTTACTTTATCTGTGAGGTTGCCTAAGTTACAATCAATATAATTTTTCGAGCAGATTCCAGTTGGCAAACAAAATGGCAGCAGTAATATTTACTGGAGCCCAAATTTTGAGTAAGTGCACCACCAAATACACCAAATTATTACGTAAAACTGCAACTGCTAAAGTTTAATTTACGATTTGGAGTAAACCGAGTGCGCGAAAGGGTAGAATCAACATTATTACATAATCTAACCTATAAATTATTAACTTGTTTATTTCTGATTACGATAATCGTATCACGAGAAGTAATCATCCTCGGCAGGTTTGCTAAACTGCTTATTAATCAAGCGTTGACATTCGACTGAAGTAATTTTTTCCATAATAAGATGAAATTCGAACAGCGGCGTAGCGTGAGGGGGGCCCATTGCCCCGGGCGCTGTGTCAAGGGGGCGCCGCAGTGGGGCAAGAAAAAAATCAAAAACAATAGTGATATGGATCTTTGCGTGTGCGTCATTACCGAAAACCGAGTTTTCTTGCCTTGGACGACATACGTGCACACATGATTGCTTCTAATTCAACTTAACATAGAAAGAGTAAACGCATGAAAATGTTGTCGGAGCTGGGTTCAGCTATCTATGACGTGCACGCAAAGATCCATTGATCAAAGTATAGAAAGTCGCACACATGAGTATGTGAGGCGTTTAGTTGCAAAAGACGCGTTCCTATTTCCCATGTACACAAGGCGAGTTTTGCTTCTAATTGCGTCATGTGATGTTCTTACAAGGGGACCATCAGACCTGTTAATAACGGATTTTGATGGGTGTTACATATATTGTTTGCCGTATGTGCGAAAGTATACAGAAAATTTCCCAGTGGGCCTAGAATAGGAGAAAAATGATTTTAAAGTTAAAAAAAAAATACAATACGAGGTCTGGCTTTTAAATATGAAAGAGTTTTATTTCAAAAATTATTCTATAATCGAGTGCTCCCCTTCAATGTACTCCGCTCCCCTCGGCACAATTCGTTCCATTCCTTTTTTCCATTGGTAAAAGCAATGCTGGAAGTCTTCTTTTGTAAGAGCATTTAGGAGCTCCGCCGAGTTTCGAATCACCGCTTCCATTGACTCGAACCGGGTTCTTTTTAACGCAGAGTTGATCTTTGGAAACAGTAAAAAGTCACAGGGAGGCCAACTACGGCACATGTTCGAGCACTAGCTCTAGCGGCTAAATAACGCTTTGCAGACTTCGCTTGTCCTGGTGCAACATCCACGACTTGTTTTTCCACAACTCTGGCTGTTTCTTACGAACTCGCTCTCGAGAGTGTTGCCAAAACTTTCAAATAGTAAGTTTGGTTTACAGTTTAAAATTCTGGAAGCCATTCAGTCATAACGATGCCGTTGATTTAAAAAAAAAACTATTAGCATGGCTTTAAATGTTGATTTTGACACCCTTGCTTTTATTCATTCTTGGCGATGCAGGAGTTTTCCAGTACATGGATTGCCACTTAGTTTCAACGTCGTATTGGGATATCCAGGCTTCATCATAAGCGATGATGTTTTCCATCAATTCAGGCTCTTTATCTAATCTTTCAACGTCATATTGGAACATCCAGGTTTCATCGTAAGCGATGATGTTTTCCATCAAGGCTCTTCATCTAACCTCTCGAGGAAGTCTGAGCAGATGTGTTGACGGACGAGCTTTTGGTCAGGGGTCAAATTTTTTGGGAACAACTTCACACAGACTTTCTTCATGTTCAATTTTTCTGACAAGTTTCTTTATCGGCGTTTGTCTCAGCAATCATCCGAATGCTCAAACGACGTTCTCGGCGCTCAATTTCATTGGTTTTGGTCACTGTTTGCGGAGTTGAAACGGAGACAAGTCGACCTGGACGTTGGTCATCTTCGGTGCTGTCTCGGCCTTCAGAAAACTGTTTATACCATTGGAAAATACGCACGTGATATAGAAAATTCTCACCATAGGCCTCTTTTGACAACTTGTAGCACTCACAAGGAGAGGATCAGATGTGTGACTCACCGATTTGATCCATCTTTGGCACACGTGTAGGTCATGACTAGGAGTGTAACAGGTGCAAGTAATAGGGCGCACCAATCAGCCGTTTTCGAGAAAAAAATTAATTGATTCTAAAATTAAGATATTTAAATACACATGGATTTATAAAAACTATAAAAAGAAAATGAATAAACCCAACTTAAACAATGGGGTGCGATCCTTTGACCTTCCCACTACGACTCGGAGGTTTTATCGATGCGCCAAAAGGTCGGTATATGTTTGTTAACGCAAAAGCTATCAAAGGTAACAAATTAAAAAACAATTTTTTCTCGAAAACGGCGGAATAGTGCGCCCTATTACTTGCACCTGTTACACTCCTAGTTATGACCTTCACGTGTGCCAAAGATGGATGAAATTGGTGAGTCACACATCTGATCCTCCCCTTGTCAATCGGAATTTCTTTTAATTTAAAGAGAAATTTCACATTGATCCGTTGCTCTTGTCTTTTGTCACATATTGTTATCAGCACGAGAAAAAAACCCGTTCGTTTCTAACCTCTATAGTTATAATACTACTACAGCGACAAAAATGTATTTTCGTACCGGAACAGTAGACACTTCCAGCTGTCCAATGCTGCATTCGTTTACCCCGGATGCCTTCTGCGCGTGCAGTCTCGTTATTTAATAGCCAGACCTCGTCGTAATAAATTAATTGCATTTCACTTTGTTGTAAAAACCACCTAAATAATCAATACATTATCATGAAAACTTGTTTTGTAATTTATGTTAATAATCGCGATACACATCTGGTGGCTCGGCGGAGAAATGGGTAACTCTTGAGTGAGCCGACTCAAAGGGACAAGTCAGTGAAATGAGTTGGGTATTAAAAAAAAAAAAAAAATTTATTGGCATCTTACTTTCTACATTTTCTCTAAATACTATATACTTCCCCTCCCTATCCCTCCTTCCACCCCTCCCCTCCCGCCCTCTACCCTCCTTCTCCCAACCCACCTTCTCCAGCGTCTTCATCCCTGAGTTGGGTATTATAGTGACTCAATTAAAATTAAGTTGTTTTTGAGCCATGACAGTGCAGAATGTGTGGGTTTTGTAAAATTTTGAACTTTCTTATTTTTGCTCCCTACTGTATGAGAAAAGTTTTGAGTCGGACCTTGTGCAGCAGATCACAAAATAGAGTCATTTTGCCCATTTATAGTTCCGAGTGAAATAAACTTGAAAATTGTTTTTCTCCGATTCTAAAGTCCATTGGGAAATTTTCAGGGCCAGTCCTCTACAATATATGCAACATCCAACAAAACCCGTTATTAACAGGTCTGATCTGTCCCATTGTTAGCGTATCCCTTAGTGGGCGCCTAAAGAAGCGTTAGATGTACATGGTCATCGTTATTATATACAAAATAAACTGTTGAAATACAGGGTGCGGCAAAAGTCAGTTAACCGATCCAGATATGAGTAAAAATGGAAAATGACTGCAAGCGAAAACGTGGTTTGTTGTACAAAAAAACCTTATAAGTTATATCATGTGTATGGCATTCCACCTTTATCAATAACATAAAATAATTAAGCTTATGAGTTGGGTAAGGCAAGCCGTCTTCATCAATGCACTTACGGCACCGCTTGAGTACAGTAAAACAGGTTTTTCGAAATAATTTCGGGTTTGCGCAAAGGGCGTCAATTTTTCTTCAATCCTCGTTCTCAAACATTGGATATTACGTGGTGTGGTGGCAAAAATTTTATCCTTAAGTACTCCCTTTAAATCCAGAATTGATTGCATTTGCAGTTTCCTCAAAGAAAAATGGACCAACTTATTTTAGCCCTCAATGTTATGTCAGGAGCATTCAACTCTTCGGTGATAGTTACATGAGGGTTCTCAGTTGTCCAGTAAACGCAATTGTGAGGGTTTAATTCGAACTATGCATCATCGATCCAGATAACGGGCGTTCGCTCCTGCATGGTTTTCCGACAGCGTTAACTTACTTTTGCCGCACTCTCTAGATATTTTGAAAAATCCTACAGTATTATTCATTTTTTGGCAGGCTCTATATACAGTGTGTCTCCTTAAGTTCGCACCATACGGAAATTTTTTTTATTATTAATTTTACGAAAAAAAGTTATTCTTTGTAAAAAGTTCTGCATTCACGCAACTGCAGTTACATTTGCATTGTTATTTTAAATAAAAAGAACAATTGTTTTTACATGTAATTGGATGTAATTGCATAGTTTTTAGTTCTGATCAACTTTTCTTAATAACAATTTTCGATATTATCAAAAATAAAGGTAATTTATTCTTGAGCCAAATTCATATTTTTTGAGAAACATCGTAGATGACTAAAACAAATTAATATCTGATGGTTGCATTTTAAGTTTAAGATCATGCAGAACTTTTCATAAAGAATAACTTTTTTTCGTAAAATTAATAATAAAAAAGTTTTCCATATGGTGCGAACTTAAGCAGACACACTGTATAAAACGACTAATCTGACGGGGGCGCAAAAAAAACTTGCTTACCCCGGGCACCATTTTCCTTCGCTACACCACTATAACTGCTTATTAATCAAATCTTAACATTTAACTGAAGTAATTTCTTTATAATAAGAAGAAATTCGAATATAGGACCCAGTTGTGCAAAGGTAATATGTGGCCCTTGTGCAAAAGGGGGGGCCCGATGCCCTTCTATTATCATACAAGGCATCTATACAAATTTCGGAAATGATTATAAGTAGATAGAAAAATCGGCAAACACGTATCCCATCATTTTTTGGGGCAAACTTTTTGAGTGAAATTTTTTTGGCATCTGACCTCTTGGGAGTTGGGTGTGGGGGTCAACTTAAAAATTTCAAATGGATAGGTAACTAGGCCACTTTAGCCAGTCCCAATTTTTGGGCACTAACTTGCTGATCGTGGGTTGTCAATTTAAGTTCATCCAAGAATGCAAGCAATATTTAGGTTGCTTTCATTGCCATTACAACATCTCTAAACTCCCTAAACACAACTTTAAATAGCAAGCGTTAAAAGGGCGTGATGTTGGCATTACCCCGCAGCGTTGCCGCTTGATTACATTATTGTCAGCTGTTCTCCACGTGTTTCGTTGTGAAGTTTAGTTACCGTTATTATTGTCCCGCTATTTTAAAAAGAGTCGACAAAGATAGTTTTTAAAATAGAATGAAAAATGTTTACACATACTTAAACGGTAATACGGTATACTCATTTTCTATCATCTATTTACCACGATCGAAGCGCCCCGACCGGTAAGTTTCGAGATTACATGTTACACGCAACAATGCGGGGACTTTAGGCTCTTTAACATATTGCCTGGATTCTTGGACAGACTATACAAAGGATAGACAACACAATGTCGCAAACTGCAATTGAGGAAATTCAAGAATGTTAGTATTATAAGTGAATATTATTTTTAACAATAAAATAATACAGGAGTTTTAAAGGATTATCAACGTTGGTCCCAGGTCATGAATGGTGATAGGTATAAATTCTCCATACTCGGGTACTTAAATCCCGTTTTGTGCTTGTTTTTGACGAGAGTGTGCTTCTGCACAGAAACACTATTAGACCTAACTGTAACTGATATTAAATTTCTTGTAGAACAACAAACTGGAGTTATCGGTGTTGCCGTCGTTCGCATTAACAATTACAGCACCGATCCCAAGAAATACAATTTAGAGACTGCAAAACGCGGCACCGGCGGCAGATGCAGTTTTAATGGTGTCGTCGCCACCGTGTTTGGAGCGACAGGCTTCGTCGGTCGCTATGTCTGCAATAAACTTGGAAAAATTGGCTCGCAGGTAACCACACAAAAATATGCGGTGGCGGTTCGTGAACTTTCATAGAGGCTATATTGTCTTCATAATAACCGCCAGAGTTATAAAGGGAGCGAGTATTGGGTCACTGTTTCCATCTGTAGTGTCCTCTCTGAATGAACTTTCAGGAGCTGCCGCTGATAACAAGTATATTCTTTATGCTGGAGGCTTCTACTTCGTTATACATTTTAAATATTATAATAAAACTCTTTCAACTTTGTTTTGTATAACTTATATATTTATTTTTGTGACTCAAGTTTCTGTAATACAATTACCATTTTCAAACAAGAAGTGTTTTAAAAACCGATTTTAAAACACTTCTTGTTTCACAAAATAAATATACAGGGTGTCAATTTGAAAACTTTCAATGGGAATATCTCTGAAAATAAAGGAGTTAGAAAAGCGCAATTTGGTACAAATGTTATACAGGTAGGGGGAACTAGAACCACTATATTTTGGTTATGGAGTGAGTGGCCCCTTGGGCCCCATTCACCCTAACCCCAAAATTTTAAATGGCATCACCCCTTTTGTTATCCCTTAAATTAAACGTTTTTTCGAGTAGTATTCACCAGTACAAGAATGTTTTTTAAAATTTAATACAGGGCCGAACAAAAAGTATAATTAAAATAAAATAAACTCTAATTCTATGAATGGCTATTTTATTTAATTAGATTCTTATAATGCATTCCATTTTGGGCTACAAAAAAGGATAATAAATTTTTTTTGCTCCAAATACTCGAAGCAGTGGGTCAGGTTTCAACAAATAACAATCACCTATTGCAGTTAGGTGTGTTAGATTGTACGTCAAATTCAAAAACGATCGAAGTGAAATAACTACAGACAAATTCACTATTTGATTTTCTTTTTTATCCGGTATTAGACATGGTTTACAGTATGGCTGAAAGAATTGCGATTTAGACACCTGGCTGAAATAGGTGATTGTTATTTGTTGAAACCTAGCGCACTGGTTCGAGTATTTGGAGCAAAAAAATTTTATTATCCTTTTTTGTAGCCCAAAATAGAATTAATTATAAGAATCCAATTAAATAAAATAGCAATTCATAGAAACAAAATTTATTTTATTTTAATTATGCTTTTTTGTTCGGCCCTGTATTAAATTTTAAAAAAAAAATCTTGTGCTGGTGAATACTACTCAAAAAAACGTTTAATTTAAGGGATAACAAAAGGGGTGATGCCATTTAAAATTTTGGGGTTAGGATGAATGGGGCCCAAGAGGTCACTCAACCCATAACCAAAATATGGTGGTTCTAGTTCCCCCTACCTGTATAACATTTGTACCAAATTGCGTTTTTCTAACTCTTTTATTTTCACAGATATTCGCATTGAAAGTTTTCAAATTGACACCCTGTATAAGTTATACAAAACAAAGTTGAAAGTATATTCATTTTTCTTACTTAAGGGGGCAAATATTTTGAGCGGCCGTCCGCGAGTAGAGATTTTTGCGAGGTTGTAGTTGATACATGGAGTAATAAATATTACAATGCACATATGTACTTGAAATATTGAAGCTTATTCTACACATTTCTGTATACAAAATTAAAAAATGTCAAAAGAAGTAGCAGGTGTAAAAGTTGCGCGTGGATTTTTTCAACACCTGCTACTTTTATAGATAATATTATTTTTAAATTTTGTTTACTGAAAGAAATTTCTGTGGCAATTGATTGAAGAAATTAAAAGTTTCAAATAACACAAGAGTGTTTTTGTGGCTTAAGTCAAACAGAACCGGGGGCGGTGGGTGGGCCCTATCCTACAATCCAACCAGTTGAACGCGGGGGCGGTGGGTGGGCCCTATCCTACAATCCAACCAGTTGAACGGAACAAAAGATTTCATTGGTGGGAGGATGCAAATACAAAATAAATATCTGTAGACTTTGTTTAGAATAAAAATTAATTCATTTGTATAGGTCTCTGTTTTTGTTTAACTGGTTGGATTGTAGGATAGTGCCCACCCACCCCCCTCCGTGTCATCTTAATTTTAACATACGAAACCCTGCTAGGAAAGGGTCCCCCCGGTTAAGATAAGCGAAATGCCCCCAGATTTTGAATTCCTGATTAACGAAATAACGTTGTATCTTGAGGTAAGAATTATCCAAGGGCATGGTTTATAAGGTCCCCACCCCTCCCCTCACCCCACTTAGGGGTCAAAAAGGGTTATTTTTTATCTGACGATGTGTTTAATGCAAAATTCTGAAAAAAATTATCAAGACAGGTTATCAAGAGGCCTATCAATAGAATTTTTTCAAGGTCATCCAAGGTCGTTTGGTGTCAGAAAAATTATATTATTATTATTATTATATTATTATTATTATATTATTATTATTATATTATAATTGGTAAATATCGACAAAAATTAAAAATCAAGTAGGAAACATATTTAAATTGGTTATAACTTTTTTACCATTGAAGATAGAAAAAAAAATAAATAAACAAAATTTTTGTCTTACAAAATGCTACAAAAAAGTATTTATTAGTTTTTTTGTCTAAACCTCAACCCTAACCTGTAAAATTGAAAAAATCGAAAAAAAAGAGGAAAATTAGATTTTTAGGGATGACGCATCACTCGAAATGTATTAAAAGTTCCTGTCAGAGGTAAAATTAATCGACTTTTATAAACAGTGAAAAAAAGCGGCGTGCACCTCAACGGCTTCTACCCCAAAAAAATAAAAATTTGTTTTTTTTATTTTTTTGAGACACCAAATAATCTTGTATGACCTTGAAAAAAACTCTATTGATAGGTGTCTTGACAAGCTACCTTGATAATTTTTTCAGAATTTTGCATTACACACCTCGTCACATAAAAAAATAAAACAAAAAATAACCCTTTTTGACCCTAGGTGGGGGGGAGGGGTGGGGACCATATAAACCATGTCCACGGATAATTCTTACTTCAAGATACAACATGATTTGGTTAATTAGGAATTCCGAAACTGGGGGCATTCCGCCTATCTTAACCGGGGGGACCCTTTCTGTGGCAATTAATTGAAGATTGTTATGTGTTTTAATACAATAGCAACATGCAGCATTCAATTACGAATTTTGTTAAAGCCGCTTTCAGTAAATGGCATTGGGTGTACGTCCTCGAATAACTATTATTTATTTCCAGCTCATCATCCCGTACAGGGCCGATGCGTACGAAGCCATGCGGTTGAAACTCTGCGGAGACTTGGGCCAGGTCCTCTTCACACCGTACCACCTTCGCGACTTGACGTCTATAGATAAAGCCGTGCACTACTCGAACGTGGTCATCAATCTGGTGGGCCGCGACTGGGAGACCAATAACTTTAAATTTGGAGACGTCCACGTTGACGGCGCCAGGGCGTTGGCCAGAGCCGCGAAAAAAGCGGGTGTCGAGAGGTTCATCCACGTCAGCTCTCTGAATGCGGAGACCCGCGAAAGCCACATTCTGCCCGGCGGCTCCAAGTTTTTGAAGAGCAAGTTGAGAGGCGAGAGGGCGGTTTTGGAGGAGTTCCCCGACGCGACGATTTTCAGGCCGGCGGATATTTACGGGCAGGAGGATCGATTTTTAAGGTTTGTGAACGTAGTATGCATTTTATTCGGATGGTGAACACTACTAACTTAACTCGACATTAAATATTGCGGTGGCAATTGCCACCACCAGGGCCGAAAGGGTTAATTTAATGATTCGAGATATTTGCACATGCAATTTAACCCTTGGCTGCACCCGTAAAAATAGGAGGTCTATGAGGGTGATCGCCAGAAGCCGACTGACACACACCGTATATTCTAATGTGTGCAGTTGTATAGTTCGATAGTATAACCGTATATCGACACCTGTGGGATTTTGGGTATTTAAAGGTCACCAAAACACCCGCGAAAAAAGTGCTGGGGTCCTGAGGGACCCAAGGTGCAGCCAAGGGATAAATATATAGATATAAAAGACACACTATTTAAAATATAAATTAAAGTTGGCTATAATGGAGCCTTTTGAAAATGGTCTACAATTACCACGCAACCGTACTAGTCACGAATGTACACACGCCTAACGCAGGGTTAATGGTATTTCAGTGATGCTCGTGGGATGACTCATGGTACAGCCGAGGTAGCAATACAGATAGGTATGGTCAGTTGCAGAGATCTGTATTACCACCTCTGCTACCTCGGCCGTACCATGAGTCATCCCGTGAACCATCACTGGCATTTAACCTCTTCAGGGACAAATTCATTTTGAAGTTTCAAATCCTTTAAGAAACAATTGATATCTCGCCCATAGAACCGCACAGTAGGTATCTGCATGGAAATGTGCAACTGTAGCAGCTTTCAGAGCTTGACATAAGATGGCAGTATTAAGCTAAATCAAATTTGTTTGAAATGTGTTCGTCATTTTTTAAAACGTACACAAATGTGTTTCTGTCCCTGAAGAGGTTAAGCTGTACAATTTGCCTGGTGTAGTGTAATATTTTTATTGATTCATTTGCAATATCCTGTTTTGTATTTGTAATAAACTTTAGGTATTACGCTCACGCGTGGAGGAGACAGGGACCGTTTATGCCCCTGTGGAAAAACGGCGAGCACACCATCAAGCAACCAGTGTTCGTCAGCGATTTTGCCGCCGCTATTGTGGCCGCCGTGAAAGATCCCGCGACAGCCGGAAAAATGTATCAAGCTGTCGGGTAAGGCTGGCGCTCGCCGCTTGTAATTACTTCGTCATTGAAGATTTCTTTAATTAGTCCTAGGCGGTACTATCTGTCGGAGCTCGTCGACTGGTTCTACAGGGTGATGAGGAAGGATGAAAGGTGGGGCTACAGAAGGTAAGTGCAGACCAAGATGGCAGTATTTACCATGTTTTTAAGGCTTGTATTATAATTGTGTAAGTGTCACTTGAGCAGACAGTCTGGTACTCTTATAAAGTTGAGCAAACAAGGGTGGGTTAGTAGTAACTTTACCCGCAGTTGATTGAGACGAAGCTGTCACGGATGCAGAAGCAGCTGTGCGGACTAAAATCCTACATTTGATTACCACTTTGTTCAAGAGTTATAAAATTTCCCTACACAAGACCGTCTGCTGGAGTTTTACCGACTTTGTCAGGGGAGCACCTTGTGACATGAAATCACCCAGCTTTGCAAGTTCTACTCGTGCACTGCCCTAGTTTATAAATTCTTGCGATCCCATAGTCGATTCATTTTACAGATGAGTAAAAACGCCCACAATCGCCAATGCGTCATTCTTATTTATTGGTCGATTCAAAAAATTGCGGGAAATCCGCACGTCCAAATCACGCAGTACAAATTGCAAATGGTTGAGGCGATGGTCAGCTGATTAGCGTCTGTTCGCGATCTAGTACCGTTCTGCTTGTTTGATTGAAATGGTCCTATCTCCACCTAAACGACGACGTGCAGGGCATTGGGGCCTGCCCAAAGTGCCGAATCGGTATTTTGCCCAAAGTATCGAACGACGCGCATCGTTCGTAAACAAGGCGTCGGAGCCGAATGCAAATCGGCAGTTTGGACATTAAAGCCCAAAATGCCGAATATTTATGTTTTAAAAATTTAAAACTAAACAAATATATTATTTGTTTTATTTTGAGTAAAAAAAAAGATTGTCCATCCCTTAACCAATCTACCTTCCATTGATAAACTTATATTATCAAAAATTATTTTCACACATTACGAACATACATGCAGGTGTGCATTCGGAATTTTGGTACTTACTCGTAGGTGCGTGCGAGGACGTTGTATCAATTGACCAGAGTGCCAAATCGCCTTTCATTCGGCAGTTTGGACCTTACTGGTAGGTCGCTGCGAGGACAAAGTGCCGAATGCTCAAACTACCGATTCGCATTCGGCTCCGACGACTTGTTTACGAACGATGGGCGTCGTTCGGCACTTTGGGCATGGTCGGTGGTATAAAATTCAGCACTTTGGGCAAACGATTCGGCACTTTGTCCCGGACCCAAGGCATTTTTCTGAGTCCGCCAAGGAATTGATTGTTAATATTTGTAAGGTGTCGGGAAAATAATAAATTTACATAGTGTAAATCAGACTTTAGCGCAGAACATACGGCGATTATGGGCGTTTTTAAACTCTATCTGTAGAATGAACAAACTGTAGGTCTGCAATTATTTCAGTTAATATTGAAAGAAATGAAATCCGCAGATACGATATGAGATTGGCACCCATGTTCCTGGTGAAAGTTGCCGTGACCAAACTGATGTCGCCATCATTCCCCATCGCGAATCTTCACTGGGAGCGCATCGAGCGCGAAAACGTCAACGACGTGGTGGAGAGGGACATACCGACATTAGACGATTTGGGCATCACCTTAACCAAAATGGAGGATCAAGTCCCGTGGGAGCTGAAACCGTTCTCGCACGGTTTATACCACGGATACACGGCCGACGAACCGTTGCCCACACCGCATCCACCGAAAACTGTCGCGGTTTAAATTCAATTATTTTTGTAATTAAATTAAATGTAAATTATGATATTTTGAAATATATGTTTCGTTGAAAGTTTATGGATTAATTAAAAAAATTAGCAGTGGATTTCAATAAAACTTATGATTACACACCACAGTTAAAGCTTCATTAGTTAAACAACATAAATTCGTTTTGTATAAATTAATAAAATTCAATCGCTGTCCTCTTCTAAATGCTGCGGCTGGTCCCTAAGCCCTTCTTGCAACTGCAGTACGTGTTCGACAGGCTCGGGTTTTCCATCCTCTCCGATCCTGCAAGGTTTCACCGCTCCCATCCGTGTTAAATTGTCCATTAATTCCACCAATTTCATAGCCTCGAATTCTTTCTAAAAACACATAGTTTGTAATGGTGAAACTATATGTTTGCAATTTTGTAGTCCCGATATCTTGATATCGCAGTAGAATAACTGTTAGTTGATTTAATATATCTCAAAAAGAGCGTGGTGTTTGATTCTCGCATATAAAATGCTTTCTGGGATGAGTTTTCTACAAAAAGCTATTATATTGACCAGGGGTGCGGAGTCGGGAGAGGTGGAGATTTGGGGTCGGAGTCGGAGCCGGAGTCTGGAGGCTGCAAATTTGAGGGGTCGGAGTCGGAGCAAAAAATTTCAGGAATCGGAGTCGAAACAAAAAAAAATAAGGAGTCGGAGCTGGAATCAGAGTCGCTACATTTTTGTCACAACTCCACACCCCTGATTACAAGTTAGATGATTCTATTACGCATTCAATTGTCGAACTGCTCACACAACTTGCATTAGCGAAAATAAAAATATTCAGAAATTCGACGATGCAAATATTCGACAGAGAACAGTGCTTGCCCTTGTTTTTTATATGATACACAAAATGAATGTTGATTGTTTTTCTAATACGACGGAGTTGGAGTCGGAGACGGAGCTGGAGTCGGAGTCATAGCCGGAGTCGGAGTCAGAATAAAAAACAATGAGGAATCGGAGCCGGAGTCGGAGTCGAAACAAAAAAAAAATATAGTCGGAGCCGGAGTCGCTACATTTTTGTCACGACTCCACACCCCTAATATTGACCATCAACTTTAAAAATAAAACACATAACTTGATAAAGCGCTTTGAAAGCAATTAGATTGCTAGCAGGAAAGTATTAAACTCGAGTATACACACACAATACACTTGCACTACTTGTATCTATCTTCTGAAGGGCGCGAGTGCGATTGGAAAGGAAATAGTCTAGGAATCCTCAGTATGACGTAACAACTAACTAATTTATAAGTGTATAAAATGATATCACTTCTAAAGCAAAAAAAAGGGGGGCCATTGGCGATCTTGAACATGAAGGTTGCAAAGCCCATCATCGACCTAATGCTGGCCACTCCTGACAAGCTAAGAAGGATTGGGCAGTGAGGGGCGAAAACGAAATAGAGAGTTACGTAAGTGCTTTCTCCCACAGGCTTAGTCGCTTCTGATGTGGCTATTCCTAAGATACGATAGCAAATGATTCTATTCTCAAATGAACAAAATGATTTACTTAGGTTTCAACAATGTAAATGGTAGGACAGACGGAGCTATAAAATTAACACTTCCCGAAGATATTGTTTGAAGATAAACGAATTTAGTACAAAAACGTATCGTCATAAAAATTCCACCTACCTGTTCTTCAGTCATATGTGCAGTGGGATTAGGATGCGGAGGTTCGTAGCACCCAAGAACTGGATTAATGCCATGTCTGAATTGCTTGTATTCTTCAGTATCACTGTCCTCGCTATCGGAACTATACCCAGAAACATCAACATTCTTAACGGCTCCTAACAACCCTCGACTTGCGAATAATCCGGCCGCATTGCCGTAACCAGTATACTTAATCATCCTGTTTACTAAAACAATTGAAAAAAAAAACCTAATCAAAACTGTCTGCATTAATGAGAAATAGGCAGAGGCGGCTCGTGAAAGTTCGGCAGAGAAGGCTACGGTAGAAAATAGGCCTTTATTATAAGGGTAAGTCAATATATAAGTCGCAAATGTAATTTTTTTATTATGAGCACGTTTTACCAGCAGATTTTTTTTATTAAGTCCTCAATCTGTCGAGGAGACAATATAGTATACAGGGTGCCCGGATTTCGTAGGGACAACATGGGCAACTTCTGCATTTGAAGAGATAGAGAGATGGTCAAATTAGCAAAAAGGTGCAGGTTCGAGGGCTCGTTGAGAATCCACCCCCAAATCCCACTTGTCATGGCCTAAACAATAAAAATTAAAGGAAAATCTGGAATTGAAGAAATTGGGAGATGTTGTTTTAATTCTTATTTTAAACAAGTGAGCCATGACAAGTGGGATTTGGGGGTGGATTCTTAACGAGCCGTCGAACCTGCACCTTTTTGCTAATTTGACCATCTCTCTATCTCTTCGAATACAGAAGGTGCCCATGTTGCCCCTACGAAATCCGGGCACCCTGTTTAGTGTATCAAGGGCAGAAAATAGGCTTTAGCAACCCGCCGCTTTTAGCAACACGAGCGAGGGTTGCTAAAGCATTTCGGCATGAGTTACACACGATATTTTTTCGCCAGTTCTTAAGTAAAAACAGTGTTTCAGGAAATTTTATATCGCGCACCATTGAACTGTCACTATCAGATTTTTGCATAGCCTACTCATATTCCGCAGAAGGTTGTCTAGATTATGCATATTATTTTTTCGGCCCTAGATACGCTGAATCATAGTTTCGGCCCGATTTTTATGGCCGAAATATATGGTTTCGGTAGAGGCAGGCGAAAAAGTATTTAGTTTGATGATAGTAAAGTTGGGAAGTTTCCCACTGGAAACTTTTCAGCATATGCACTTTTATAGTAGTTCACATTAGTCTGTTGCAGTTTGGCATTGCATTTTTTATTGAAATCTGGTTGGTAAGTCCGATGGTTTGAAGCGCTTCAGACGACTTGGTTCATTTGATGGGTGCATCAATTTATCAATTTGTTGGGATGTACTTCCAGCAGATGGCAGCACATGCATGCTTGCGATATAGGCTGCGTGACATCTAGGTTGCCCCGCCAGTTCTCTGTGGAACACAAAATAAACAGAATGGCTCTGTTCTTGCAGCACCCTAGGTATACTGAGGAAGGAGAGGGCTTCATGGCACAAATTATTACAGGGGACGAGTCTTGGGTTCACCACGCTCTACCTGAATCCAAACAATCTTCCATGGAATGGAAACATTTCACCTCCCCAATAAAAAAAAAGTTCAACTTTGCTGGCTGATCGAATAGTCTTGAACTTTTTCTTTTGTGGAGGTGGAATGTTTCCATTCCATAGAAGATTGTTTGGATTCGGGTTGAGAGTGGTGAACCCAAGACTCGTCCCGCGTAATAATTTGTGCCATGAAGCCTTCCTTCCTCAGTATACCGAGTGAGGTGGTGCAAGCACAGAGCCATTTTGTTAATTTTGTATTCCTCAGACAACTGGCGGGGCACCCTAGATGTCACACAGCCAAATATATGCTGCCATCTGCTGGCAAAACATGCACTCGTAATTTGAAACAGTTAGGCCCACTTGCACCATCGTAATTAAGCTATGCTTAAAGCATTCTTAAAATTTAAGCAACATTTAAGTGAATATTTTGCTTGCACCATACATTAAGCACAGCTTACGCCAGACTTTAAATAAGTCGTCGTAATGGACCGCTTAAAATTTAAGTCAGCATACATAACCTTCAATTCGTTCCATCAGTGGTCCCTTGTGGCAGATATTTATGCACAATAAATTATTTTCAATAACAAGACTCCTGGTATATTTAAAATGGCACTTGAAGAATTAAACTTTGGAGTGAATGATATTTTTGAAGACGATTTAGACCTCATGGATATTATTAATTTCGGTTCTCCCAGGTTTCTAGTTTGGAACAGAGCTGATCTTTATCATAATTTGGACGAATTGTCATTCTTTCGGTGTTTTCGTGTCCGCAAATAAACTTTGTTAAAATTACTTGGCCTGACTCAAAATTCTGGCTGATAATGACATAACCTCTCTTTTTTGAGCACCGAGATTTCCTTACGCGCGCATTTGCCTTCAAAAATATTTAATTAAGCATTGAATTCTTAATAATTATGGTTTCATTATGTTCCTGTTCGTACAACAACGCTGTTCGTGTAAAAAAACTCGCACACACTTTATGTCAAAATCAGCTGAGAAAAGAACATGAAAGGACACCTATGTCGTCAACGTTAAAAAGTGAAAATCGCAAGATTTTGCGATGTTGCAACATTTTGAGCTTGCTTACTAAAGCAATTGTATTAATTCCTATGGGGCATGACGCTTCCCTTTAAGCATGACTTAAAATATAAGTCCTACTTTACAAAGTTAGGCTTAACGAAAAAATGGTGCAAGTGGGCCTAAAAGGTACATCGACATTTGCCACTTATATATGTTAGATTTTTACGGAGACACGTTAATAACTCTCTCTTGGAACTGTACCACCACTGGAACTACATCAGCTTACCGTTTTCTTTGCATAAAACAAACAACAACTCGGCAGACAAATCCCTGACTTGTGTAATTGGCGTCGTCAACAGTCTGCACATGCAGTTCCTTAAAGTGTTCCCTTGCTCCGGGCGATTGTGCACGTCTTTTAAAGGCGGTAAAATTTGCTTCCTTAAATATTTTCTAATAAGTCTCTCGCTGACAGCTATTTTTAACAGCGTCGTTAATACTGGTGATAGGCATTCACACTGACTCGATACGGTCTGAAAAGGCACAAAGTCAGTATTTGGAATAATTTCGGCTATTTCAAGAAAAGAAAATCTGTTCTTGAGGTTAGCTCTGTTCACATTTTATTCTCGCTGCAGTAGGCTTTGTTAGGGTGACATTTTTGTTGGTATTGAAAAAGTTACTAACAATTTAGTTGTCATTGCATTTCCTTGGCTATGTGTAGTGCATTTTATTCACATTCACATATTTTTTTTTTTTTTCTTTGTCGTATATTATTATTTTATTACTTTATTTTAATGAAATCTACATTAAATGACCTGTGTAAACTGTTCAGAATATGCACCAATAAATAATAATAATTATTATTATTATTATCATTAACACGTAAGAATATTGTTTGACGTTTTATTCAAATTATAGGTTTAATTATTACTATTAAAAATACAACATGCCAATATAAGGACAAAAAAACACCCCAACTATGGTGAGAATAGAATATAAACAGAGTATAGTTATTATTTTTGCTGTACTGTTAAAACAACAAATTTTCTTTTCTTGAAAGTGCAGAAATTTCCAAGTTACGGAAAAAAAAGTACAGTTTAGCAGTAAATGTTAGATAGAGGAGGCTATGACCGGAAGAAAACAGTGGCCCAATACTTGCTCCCTTGATCCAGAAATGCCCGCAGTTCTATATGCAGGACGACTATTTTAAAGTCCCTCTTAAAATTAAATCTAGAATATCGTCAGCGCCATCTATCATTTTTTTATTTTAACAGGTACATTCAGTGAGTATTCATTGTCATTTGACAGGAAGACGAAAAATAACCTCTCTGTGTCGTTAAATCTTAATTATTTCATTTAGAGAAACACATCATTGACTTTTCTTTAATTTAAATCTTGGGCAAGATTTGTAAGATTTTATATCATTCGCACCAATAAACTATTATTATTATTATTATTAATGTGGGTTAATGAGATTATAAGAGCAAGTCGTGCATCCCGAGCAGTTTCTGTGAGACGCATTGACATCCCTCTCTTACCCTCCTCTATAAAAGTTAACGAACCGCCACGGGACTTTAGTAGTAGTGCCAATAATAATTAAAACATTAAGGGCCGGTATTATAAAGGTCAGTTAAATTTAACTGAAGATTAAAATTTAAATGAAGTTTGGTTATATGCAAAATACATGTAGGACAAACGTCAATTAAAATTGAATCGTCAATTAAATTTAAATTACCTTTATAATACCGGCCCTAACACTACCTACGAAGAGCCCATTATTAATCAGCTTTTTAATATCAATGTTAATTAATCGAGAAATATCAATTCGTTTGATCCAACAATGGCAAGATCTACCGTGAGATCAAAAAGTTGAAAATAGTTGGCAGCCCTTAAAACATAATCTAACTAACAGAAGTTCAGCGGTGTCACTAAGAATAGAAATTTTGATGTGAAAAACTCAGATATTTAAATAAAATAGCTAAATTATGAATCTTAAATGTATTATTAATAGTGATGATCAGTTCTAGAAATAACTGCTATTGTTTAAAATAGGCAAAATCGGCACAAAAATTATTTTTAAAACAAGTAACCTTAAAAAAATCACAAGATGTCAAAATTAACAAAATGTACACTGCACTGCATTTGAGAATTCCAGACAACCAATATAATTTGACTTGAATTATTAAGAGGATTTTTAGAAAATTTGTTGCCCACTATTTTCTACTTTTAGATCTCACTGTATAATCACTGGCAACAAAAGGCCGAATAAGAGACTTTCAACAGGTAAAGTGTAACTTTCTAAGCTAATCAGTGTTGCATCAATTATGTAACCAACTATATTCGACTTTTTAATCTCTCTGTACAATCACTGGCAACAAAAGGCCGAATAAGAGACTTTCAATAGGTAAAGTGTAACTTTCTAAGCTTATCAGTGTTGATTATGTATGTAAATGCAAAATATTACTCGACTTACAGGTTCGTCGGAAAATTGGCCTTTCAAAAAGTTGAGCATCTCGCGCACGGCGGACATGTCGTATTCTTCGTAGCGGGAAAGCTCGTCGACTTCTTGTCCTTTCGGTGTCGCAGTGTATAATCCCGCGAAACAACTGTTTGGCATGTTCGTCAATAAGTTGACCACGTGATTCGTTAGCTCGACTCGCTTCCGACTCGACTCAACTTCGGCGACCAATAAATCGTGCAGCATACCGACCAAACCCTTATAGTGTGCTTCTTCTTCTTCATCGACTGGAACGTTGTTGTCTCTCAATGTTAGATTGAAAAGTACTTTGAGGATTTCACACGTTAAATCAACGTTTTGATCCTGAAAATGAATTACATGGGAATTTGAGAATAGAAATGCATAAATAATGGTTAATCTAGTGATATATTCATCCAATTTTAACTGGTATATAAGTGAATAGAATAAGGAGATTGTACTGCCAGTTATGTTTATATATAATTTTATTTTCGGACAAGTTTCGGTAAAAAAAAAAAATACCGAAACTAGTCCGAAAATAAAATTATATATAAACATAACTGGCAGTATAATCTCCTTATTCTATTTATAAATAATGGTGTTTATAGTTTGAATTTAATTGAATTTTAGTAATTATACTGTAATGTGAATATTGTAATTATACAGGGTTGGGAAATTGTGCCGGAACACCTGATTGCTGGCTAAACGTCTGTTGTTTTCTTATTGCTTTAAAATATATACTTGTATTTATTTATTCTATTCAGTGACGTATTTTGATTTTCTACAGCTACCCTATTTTTCGAGATATGACGTCATCGGCAGTTTTTTAAAAAGATCACCCAGTATATTTTTACATTTTCAAATAGGCACCTTTTCAACAATTACAATGATATAGAGTTTGCTGGGTGTGCGACTTGTGTTTTTTTAAATAATAAATAAAATATTAAAAAATTAAGTTTGTGAATTTTGACACTTGAAAATTTTGATTTATAAATATTAGAATTTCTCTCAGGGAATGTTGCATTAAAAATATTGCATGCATCTTGTGGAGATCTCTACCAATTTCCAAAACTAACCGTCATTAACAACGCAATTTTTTCACGTTCAGTTAGTTCACCCAAAATTGAACAGCAATGTTAATATTTTACATGGATATTATCTGTCAGTTACAGAAAACATAAAAACACAAAATTGTTTTATCAGAAAACAGTGTAAAAAAGCCTACTCGATGTATTTTATTTAATATTTAGAAAATCACAAGTCACACACCCACTAAACCAAACATCATTGCAATTGTTGGAAAAGTATCTATTCGAAAATGTAAAAATATACAGAGTGTTCCATTTAAAAGAACTGCCGATGACGTCATATCCCGAAAAACGGGATAGCTGTAGAAAATCAAAATACTTTACTGAATAGAATAATTACAACCATACACATTTCTTTTTAAAGTAATAAAAACAACAGACATTGGGCAGAAATCAGTTCCGACACATTTGGCCAACCCTGTATATTGTAATCATAATTATACAGGGTGCATAGGAAAGTCCCTTTAACCTCTTCAGGGACAAATTAATTTTGAAGTTTCAAATCCTTTAAGAAACAATTGATATCTCGCCAGTAGAACCGGACAGGAGGTATCTGCATGGAAATGTGCAACTGTAGCAGCTTTCAGAGCTTGACATGAGATGGCAGTATAGAGCTAAATCAAATTTGTTGAAATGTGTTCGTCATTTTTTAAAACGTACACAAATGTGTTTCTGTCCCTGACGAGGTTAACCTGAAAATTCTTGCAAACGGAGAGAGCTACAGATATACAAGTTAGGTAACGGTATAGTAAAACAACTAGGCCTGACCTAATACAACCGATAACAGCGCCCCTAGTGGCAAAACGAAGAAACAGGCGACGATTAATCTCATCCGTGTGAACCAAATGTTGTTTCGTACTAAGTAATTGATGCTCTACAACTTTGTAATAGAAAATGTTCTCTATCTGATTTCAATTTCGATTTGCAATCGCTAACTGCCTCGTTTCGCCACTAGGGGCGTTGTTATCGGTTGCAGTACGTCGGTTTACTATACCGTTACCTCACTTGCATAGCTGTAGCTCTCTCCGTTCGCAAGAATTTACAGATTAAAGGGACTTTCCTATGCATAATTATACATTGTAAACATCTGTCGAATCCACGAAGGCTTAAGCGTACCAAAAAAAAAAAATATATTTTCCACTCACTGTTAATGCGATCAGCTTTCGTTCAACGTCCAATTTGTCCACGTTGTGACCGTAATCGGTGGACTGTTTTAAAACCACCTCTAAACTCTCGATCAGGTAAGTCAAGCCGTGAAGTTCCTCCTTTAATTTGTGCCTCATTTCAGAGCAGAGAGCGGTTATGAGAAAGAGTATCTTGACGTCGAAAAAAGTGATGTCTGGAGGTACTTTTGAATCTCTAAAATATTAAATTGTACCTCAAACACATTTCAAATACTCAATAACAAAATCAGTTATAAAAAAACATTCTTAACATGTGAACTCTAGCGGTGGATTTCCCAAACATTTAAAGCTGTGTAAACGTTCTTTATCTGTCACTGTCAGTTACCGAATATATTTTTGAATCGGTATTGTTTTAATTAGAAATAGAGCCTCTGAAGAGGATTTAAGATAACAAATACATCGAAATTGAAAATAATTTGTAAATAAACATTGCGAAAGAGTAAATATTAATTAAAATGATTTCATTGATTTCATTGAATCGTAGTAATTGTTTTGCAAGCAATGAACAGACTCATAAATTCTTATTAATTCATGTCGGTGACTTAAAAACATCGAGTTAAAATGTTTAAGGTATTTTGTAAGAAAGAACATGAATTGTAAACCTGCGTCATTGTTAATTTAACTGTTTAAAAGCTAGACTTTAAAAATAAAACAAAAATAAACAATAACGCAGGTTTACAATATTACTGTTTTTTCTTACAAAATAACTTAAACATTTCAACTCGATGTTTTTAAGTCACCGACATGAATTAATAAGAATTTATGAGTCTGTTCATTGCTTGCAAAACAATTACTACGTTTCCATGCGGTATTGAAACCGTTTTGAAAACTCGATTCAGTTTGAATACCGCATGGAAACACTCGTCAAAACGTATTGAAACCGTATTGAATTTCAAGGTCGATACGGTCAATTTCTGGGATCGTATCGAGTTTTGGATTCAAAACTAGTGCATGGAAACGCACGAGTATTGTATTGTATTTATTGTTTATTCCTCGTATTTACATAACATTTCAAATTACTGTACAAAAAAAAAAAATTAACTAAAATTCTGATCACACGTGGAAAAGGTAAAGTTCATTCCATTGATGATCTTCCACTCGTACCTGTAGTTACCTTCATGGTGTACTTCATATTTAATATAATATTTGCAATATTTTGCTTCTTCTTGCCTTATTTGGAGGCATTTTTGTCCCGAGGGGAATTTATATTCAATACGATTATGCGAAGACTGAAGCTATGCATGTGGCACATGCTGATTTTGCTTATTTCGCGTTGTAACCTAAAAATTTGTATTATGTCATGATCTAAACACGGTGTAAACAACGCGATAAGGTTATGTTTGTATTTTTCGAGATTCGCTTAAACGCGCCCTCTAGCGAGAGTATTGAAATGTATTTCGATACGAGGTCAATTCTAATCATGGAAACGCCTCAATATTCAAACCGATTCGAGTTTTCAAAACGGATTCAATACCCATGGAAACGTAGTAACTATTAGACATGTCATAATTTAACTGTTTAAAAGCTAGACTTAAGATAAAATAATACAAAACCAAACAAAAATAATGACGTGTATATATTGTTTTCTAAGCAATGAACAGAGTAATAAATTCTTATCTTATCTTAAAATATGTGTAATGTAATCGCAGAATCTAACCTCAAATTATGCATTCCATTTACTATTTTAACCCGCCGATGGTGAGAACGGGTGTGTCGAATAACTTTATTCTCCGTTATTGTTTTCTGTTGCAATTTCGAGTAGCTGCTGCATTGCAGAGCTTAAATTGATTAAATATCTTTGTTTTATTGTCAAAGAGCATAAATTAAAAAAAAAAAAACATGAACTATTAGTAACACGTTTTGAAAAATCTTCAGTTGAAAACTCCGGAGCGTGAGATCGGCGTCACCAATGGCAGGTTAAAGATCATTTACACAGCCAAAAATATATTACCAGTGTTATGTCAATTTAAGCCAGAGATATATTTATTACCACCTTCGTGAAATCCACTGTAGGTGGATTAATTAATTACGATTTTTTGGATAAAATAAGAATTCGGATGTAATTTTTTTCCTGATCCACCAAGTTTTTAGTAGTGGCGTGACTCATGGTATGATCAAGGTAGTAGAGGTAGAAATAAAGATGACTGTGAGTCGGTTGACTCATTCATTCAGTGAGTCGAATTCTATTAGTAAAGAACAGACCAATCTCTACTTCCACTGGCCGTACCATGAGTCAAGCTACCACCCCCCACTGGTTTATAGCTATAGTCGATTTTTCGTAAGATTGCAAACAGGGAAGGATAGGGCAAATATGACCTTGTTCAGTGATTGGTTGAAATTGTGGGAAAACTCACACTGGAGACATTTAATTCTCCATCTTCATTTTTCGACTGGTCTCTGTCATTTTACTAACTGGCATAAGCGTAGCATAAGGGGGTAAATATTATACTGTTAATGTAGTATTACCGAATAAATTGAAGTATAAAATAAGAGTACTATATTTAAATAACATAATTGACAATGAATTAAACTCTTGCACTTAACTGAAATGTTAAATTCTAAGAAAATATGAATTTAAGGAGTATTGCGGCGCGTACGCTGATGAAGTGTAAACATGTGCAGTGTGTACACGTGACAGCTGTGCGAGCGTCCGCCATTATAGATACACCGTTCACGTGTTACTGTTTTGTTTTGTTTAGTGTTTCTCCGTATTGCTATGTGGTGTTTCTTTAATTTTGTATTTGTACAATGACTGATAAATTCATCCCATGCTTTTTCCTCACACTGTCCATTACACATGTAATCCACTAGATTTAAATTTCGCACCAATATTTGTCACCAGTTAATGGTGTAAATCAGTCTTCTAGTGTTTGCAATCTTAAGAAAAATAGGGTATAGTTCAGTGCATAATAAAGATGAATCCAATTACAGGAATCTTTGTACACCACCAACTGCACTTTTGCTGGCAAAGCCGTTTACCCATAATCGTAAATCAACCGACGACTTACCTGAAAGTATGCAACCTACCGGTGATCCCTTCAACCATACCATTTTTGCAACTAATCGCGGCTGCAACTTGGCTGTTGTAAATTAAATTGCACAAAGATTTCAAGGCTTCCAGGGCCACCGAATACGTGTGCTTGTTCGTATAATCCAAATCATCGTTTATTCCCGCCAATGAGGTTATTGATTTCAGCAAGGACTCGCTAACCATTTCATTCAAATTGGTTTTCTCGCGACTGTAATAATAATCATGATATTAAATGTGTTTCTACTGATTGCATTTTGTAGCTGACCTCAAAATCCTTATAGTCGACAAACAATCCGCGTGCAAATCTGAGCACTTGGGGTTTTTGATGTAACCAGCTAACGCGTTCCATAAATCCTTTCTTTGGTTGTTGTTATTCAACTCGGGAAAAGTAAAAACGGATGTGTACTAAAAAGTAAGAAAATAATTATGCACTTCCATTTGATCCGATTTTATTGCACAAAAGTAGTAATGTTTGTTACAAAATGACAATAGAAATAGAATGGTTGAGAGCCACCGAAATCGTCTATTTTGCTCTTGGGCGTTTTAGGTGGGTATCTATATTGGGATTTAACCCATGGTTATTTATTTATTACCCAGGAATTATAACTGTTCTGCCAAAAAATATTCTAAAATACGGCTTGTAACATTTGGTATTCAAATTTTCAGTCACCTATGCATACTATGGTAACCCAGCAACCGAAAAAACAATGTCGAATTTTATTTATTTGTGTCAATCCAATGAAACCTTTTGCGGGCATGGATGCAAACGAAGATGCGAATATTGCGTGTTAGAACCTGTTACCGACAAAATCGAAAGGTATGTGCCCTGTTACGACTCTTTTAAACAGTGGTTATGTAAAAAGGATGCCGATGCTATAGGTATAGACGAAAATGTGTTGCTCGCCTATATGTCGGAGCGTTACGTTTCTGTTTATTATTTTCCTAGGTCCGTAAGTAAAAATTAAGTTCCATCGCCAAAGACAACAAACACCACGAATGTTATCAGCCACTTACGGTACCTGTAACCATGGATGCAATGCTGATTTACGTTGTCGGTAGCGGAAAAATAAAATTTAATATTTATTTTTATTATTCCCTATTCAGCCAAATTATACTTTCAGCCTAACCAAGTTGACGTTTTTCATAAAAGAAACCGTCTTTGTTCGAGTACTCGGCTTAAGCAGGCCCAAGCGGGTGCATATAGTTAAATTAATAAAATTTTACGTTCAGTGGGGTGTATTTCTAGGTTATGAATTGTAAACAGAGGAATACCTTTTCCAGAAAATCCTTTAAAACCGGACCCGCTTTATCCGGTTCCCCGGTAATTAAAACCTTCACTATTCCGTCCATCTGGAGCGTTAATTTATCAAAAGATCAATTATTTAAGAAAATCTATTGATCAGAAACATCCACAAGAAAATAATGTAAATAAATTACGTTTGTGTATATGAGGTTGCTAAATTTTACCTTTGTTTACCTTTTAATATTACTACTAGCGCCAATAGTGTTCGTGAAACGAATGAATGGACAGTACACCTGCACTGCAATATGAAAGTTGCGTATCTTCGTAATTCATGCCTGTTTTGGAAAATTAAATAGCTCCAATTAATTTTACCATGAAATGTATGGTATTAAAACTGTGTCAGTTATTTAACTTTTTAATAATCACAATTATTCCTCAGAGTTACTAGTTATAAGGTTTTAAAAATTCGTTACTTTGGCTGCTGCTGCGTCATCTACCGGAAGATGGCTGAACTGCTTAGCGCCAACACCATAGATAAACTATTAATTAGTAGTAGTCTGAGATATGGGACCAAAAAATCGTATGGAGTGAACACCCCCTGGCCAACACGCTCAAACTTTATATATACAAACATCTTTATTTGAAGACATATTTACAATTTTGAGTGTTGCTTTACATTATAATGTCACAATACTTCAATAGGCTATCGACCAGGAGGTCTTTCCACCTTCTTATTATAAACTTTAATATAACTTTATAATAATAATGAAAATCCAAATATCTTACGATACAATATTTAATACTAAGTCTAATGATGTGTGAAATAGCTGCTGAAATTTAGCAATTTTCCAGTTTGTTTACAACTTAAGCAAGTGTCGGTAACTCAGTTTACTGTAAACCTTGAAATATAAATATAAAGCATTTTGCAAATTTTTCAAATTAATACAGGTCTTAAAATTTATTATTGATTAATAATTCAACTTTTTATCTTGTTACTGCATTGCAATATGAAAAATCATCATCTTCATTATCGTGTGGATAAAATTTCAAAAATATTATTTCGGTTTTACTGAATATATTCCATACTTTAGCCGCGCTATAAATACAATACAAATGGCTTATTGCACTATTGTACGTATGTCTTTATTATCAATTCTGGCAGCCCAAAGTATAATATATTAGGGGACCCTTGCCAGAAGTTTACACTAAAAAAAATTAAAAGAGGACATAAAACTACTGCCAAATACCATGGACCCTACACATTCTGCTCTCCGTTCATCCCAATGACATTGCAACTTTGCAACAATTGAATTAAAGCCAAATCAACACAAAAAGGTTCACTTAAGTAATTGAAAGTCATCATTTCAGATGTGGGACCAATTCGAAAATAATACAATCGATATCTAATCATCCAGGACTAATAACATTTAGAGCAATATAAGCTCTGAATGCGAATTTATTAATTCGATTGAAATCACACCGTTAATCAGAATATTAAAAACTACCGAAAAACATAGAATTTCAAGTTGACCAATATAAAAATAAACAATTTTTCATTATATTAAAACAAGAAACCAAACGTGCATATAACTTACTTTCAGAAATAATGCCCTCGCATTATAATAAATTAACAATCTTCTAAAGAAAGTGAATTTCAAGTTCTCAAATAATAACTGGCTTAATGCCGCTGGTTATACATTGATGTGTTTAGTAACCGAAACAAGGGAGCGATTTGCTTAAAAATTAGAAAATCCATAAATAAACAGTTACTCTTTGATTAATTTTCAAAACAATCGACATTCGACAGCTGGAAACAAAATCACAACACTCGAAATTTGAATTGAAGAAATCGAGAATTACATTCAGCGACTAAAAAAATTACAAAAAATTAATTACTCAAGCAATTCGCTTATAAATAACAAAATCCATTAATAAAGAGTTACTCTTTGATTGATTTTCAAAACAATCGAAATTCGACAGCTGGAAACAAAATCACAACACTCAAAACTTGAATTGAAGAAAACGAGAATTACATTCAGCGACTAAAAAAATTACAAAAAATTTATTACTCAAGCAATTAGCTTATAAATTACAAAATCCATTAATAAACAGTTACTCTTTGATTGATTTTGAAAACAATCGACATTCGACAGCTGGAAACCAAATCACAACACTCAAAACTTGAATTGAAGAAAACGAAAATTACATTCAGCGACTAAAAAAATCACAAAAAATTAATTACTCAAGCAATTGGCTTATAAATTACAAAATCCATTAATAAACAGTTACTCTTTGATTGACTTTCAAAACAATCGACATTCGACAGCTGGGAGCAAAATCACAACACTCAAAACTTGAATTGATGAAATCGAAAATTACTTTCAGCGATTAAAAAAATACAAAAAATTAATTACTCAAGCAATTAGCTTAAAAAATGCTTATTTCATAAAAAGATACACTTCATCACCAAATTTTCTGGTAAAACCACGTGTAATTATGAAAAATGGGAATAATTTTAATGGTCGCAAAAAAATATAAAAACAATTGCTGCCGAATTGAAACTTTCCGAAATGACTCGAAATTCATTTAAGATTATGATTTCGTGAAAAGCTAGATACACTCCAACGAAAAAAATTGATGATAATTTGATTCAAAAACCGTGCATAATTATAAAAAATTAGAATAATTTAAATGGTCACAAAAAAATATAAAAACAATTGCTGCCGATTTTAAATTTTCCAAAATGACTCAAAATTCATTTATGATTATGATTTTGTAAAAAGCTAGATACACTCCATCACCAAATTTTATGATAATTTTATTTGAAAACCGCGCGTGATTATGAAAAATTGGAATAATTTTAATGGTCACAAAAAAATATAAAAACAATTGCTGCCGATTTTAAACTTTCCAAAATGACTCAAAATTCATTTAAGATTATGATTTCGTAAAAAGCTAGATACACTCCATCACCAAATTTTATGATAATTTTATTTGAAAACCGCGCGTGATTATGAAAAATTCGAATAATTTTAACGGTCACAAAAAAATATAAAAACAATTGCTGCCGATTTTAAATTTTCCAAAATGACTCAAAATTCATTTATGATTATGATTTTGTAAAAAGCTAGATACACTCCATCACCAAATTTTATGATAATTTTATTTGAAAACCGCGCGTGATTATGAAAAATTGGAATAATTTTAATGGTCACAAAAAAATATAAAAACAATTGCTGCCGATTTTAAACTTTCCAAAATGACTCAAAATTCATTTAAGATTATGATTTCGTAAAAAGCTAGATACACTCCATCACCAAATTTTATGATAATTTTATTTGAAAACCGCGCGTGATTATGAAAAATTCGAATAATTTTAACGGTCACAAAAAAATATAAAAACAATTGCTGCCGATTTTAAATTTTCCAAAATGACTCAAAATTCATTTATGATTATGATTTTGTAAAAAGCTAGATACACTCCATCACCAAATTTTATGATAATTTTATTTGAAAACCGCGCGTGACTATGAAAAATTGTAATAATTTAAAAGGTCTCAAAAAAATACAAAAACAATTGGCGCCGACTTAAAACTTTTCAAAATTACTTAAAAGTCATTCGAGATTATTAAAAGGTAAAAAACTACATATACACCATCACCATATTTTGTGATAATTTAATGTAATTGATGAGAAAAATCGTGAAAAATTGTTATAATTTTGGTGTCCTTAAATAAATATGAAAACAATTGCCATCGATTTGAAACTTTCCAAAATGACTCAAAATTTATTTGAGATTATGATTTCTTAAAAAGCTAGATACACTCCATCACCAAATTTCATGATACTTTTATTTAAACAGGGCGCGTAATTATGAAAAATTGGAATAATTTTAATGGTCTCAAAACAATGTAATTAAAAATATTGTTAATTATAATAAAATGAAAGCAGCTACTTATAAGTTACTCTGTAATATGGAACCATATTGTATAGCGGATTATTTTTCTTGTAAAATTAATAGTATGTAATACCTGTATTTGTCTGACGTTTTACATGTACAAATATATTCATGTGTTTGTAAAGTGTAAATAAATATATATTATTATTATTATTATTATTATTATATAAAAACAATTGGCGCTGACTGAAAATTTTCCGAAATTACTAAAAAATCATTCGAGATTAATATTACGTGAAAAAAATATGGGTATACACACCATGTCTTGTGATAATTTCATGTAATCAGTGCGAAAAAAATCGTAAAAATTGTTACTCTTATAATTTTGGTGTCTTTAAATAAATATTAAAACAATTGCCATCGATTTGAAACTTTCCAAAATGACTCAAAATTCATTTACGATTATGATTTCGTAAAAAGCTAGATACATTCCATCACCAAATTTTGTGATACTTTTATTTAAACAGCGCGCGTGCTTATGAAAAATTTTAATAATTTTAATGGTCTCAAAAAATATAAAAATAATTAGCGCCAACTTAAAGCTTTTCAAAATTACTTAAAAATCATTTGAGATTATTATAGGGTGAAAAACTACATATACACCATTACCATATTTTGTGATAATTTTATGCAATCGATGAGAAAAATTGTGAAAAATTGTTATAACTTTGGTGTCTTTAAATAAATATAAAAACAATTGCAATCAATTTGTGCCTTTCCAAAATTACTTAACGTTTATAAGATATTATGATTTTGGGATAAGTTGGATATACATTGGCACCAAATTTCGTGATATTTTTATGTGAACAGCGCGCGAAATTATCAAAAAAGTGGAATAATTTTATTGGTTTCAAAAAAATATAAAAACAATTGTTGCCGTCTTAAAACTTTCCAAAATTACTCAAAAATCATTCGAGGTAATTATTACGTGAAAAACTACATACACACCATCACCATATTTTGTGATCATTTCATGTAATCAATTCGAAAAATAGCGAAAAATTATTATAATTTTGGAGTCTTTAAATAAATATAAAAACAATTGTCATCGATTTGAAACTTTCCAAAATGACTCAAAATTCATTTACGATTATGATTTCGTAAAAAGCTAGACACACTCTAACACCAAATTTTGTGATACTTTTATTTGAACAGCGCGCGTACTTTAATGGTCTCAAAAAATATAAAAACAATTGACGCCGACTTAAAACTTTCCAAAATTACTTAAAAATCATTCGAGATTATTATTGGCTGAAAAACTGCATACACGGCCATCACCATATTTTGTGATAATTTTATGTAATCGTTGAGAAAAATCGGGAAAAATTGTTATAATTTTGGTGTCTTTAAATAAATATAAAAACAATTGCCATCGATTTCTACCTCTCCAAAATTACTCAAAATTCATAAAAGATTATAATTTTGGTATAAGCTGGATATACATCAGTACCAAATTTTATGTGCGCGAAAAATTATGAAAAATGGGTATAATTTTAATGGTTTAAAAAAAATTAAAAACAATTGTTGCCGACTCAAAAATCATTTGAGATTATTATTACGCGAAAAACTACATACACATCATCACCATATTTTGTGATCATTTCATCTAATCAGTTCGAAAAATCGTGAAATATGATTATAATTTAGTGTCTTAAAATAAATATAAAAACAATTGCCATCGATCTGAAACTTTCCAAAATTACTCAAAATTAATTTGAGATTATGATACACTCCAGTGGCAACAGACAGGCTTTAACACGAAAGATTATTTACACTACTTTTAGTTAGTACAGCTCTCAATCTTTCTTGAACTTATAAGGCACACATAATTTAAAAAAAATAATCAAATTAGCCAAAACTGTACATGTTTTTTGTAGGATGGATTTTTTCACTATTTTCACCGCAATCAGCGCTAAAAATACTATACAAATCACTGATTATATTTTTACTTCACAGGCTTGTGTAATTAAAGCTTCGGATGAGTTTCAAATGTAATCATCAATATTGCAACGCAACTAATTATACACATATTCATGGAACACTAATTTAACTGAAATAACGTAAAAACATTTCATGGAAGCTACGTATTTATATATAAAAGTAGTTACTGAAACGAATAAAAATGAAAATTATAGTTATTTGCGGCGGAGAGATCTTAAGGCAATTAAAAGTGGCAGTATAAATTACATCTCTTAATTTTAAAATCGTGTGTAATTAATATTCGTTATTTTCCATTTACGTTTTCTTTAACCCCCCCTATAATTAATCAAATAGAGCTAATACTTAACTTCATTACAAAATCTGTACCCATCACGACGAGACGAAGTCAAAATTAAATTACACGGCGCTTACTCCTCATCATTAAAGGGCTACAGTCAATAATCGAGGACATAATTACTGGGTGTTGCTTTTCACTTTTTATCACCCCCGCCAGCACAGCTTTCAAAGGAAGCTTAACACCATTACGTTGTCATTAAAAGATGTCCCCCCCATCGATTATCTTTTCCCTCTCTAGACAAGGAATTTCCAATTAATGCACGAAAAAATAATTAGCAAACTTCTCGCAGTAAGCGATTATCTTTCGTTAATAATTGCAATGAGTTTTATGACAGAAAAGTTTGGGCGAAAAAAAAAACGTTCATTAAATATTGTTCTTTTACACTTGTCTATTTTATGGCGCGAGTGTAAGGGTTCGAGGGTGCGCCCTAATAAAAATAATTAGTGTAAGGGTTTAGTGTCGCCGGTGCGTGATTCTAGGAATATTAAATAAGTTTTATTATACTTTATAGTAATCAAGGGTAACCCCTTTTTAGACGAGGCGGTTGTTAAATATATTGATTTTCATATAAAAGTTCACGATGTAAAAAGTTTTAAATAATAAATTAAAACATCTATTTTATTGTATTAATACAACTTTCTATGTATAAAGTTTGAAATATTGATTATTTTAAATTTCTTATTATTACCAAAAAAATGGTGATGTGGCCATCATGTTTCTTTCTGCGACTTAATGGTACCATTTATATTTACGCTTTCATGTTTTATTTTCAATTTAAATCATATTTTAAATGTACATCGAGCGTTTTGTAGACTCGGATGAAACTGACGTTTAAAACGTCAAAATTATGAAAGATGGAAAAATTATACTTCAAATTCAAAAACTCAGTTTACTAAAAAACTAAACAGATTTCGAAAAACACTTATACTTTATAAGTTGTTCATTTTGGCATTCTCAACAATTATTAATCACATAAATTTCCTGACACCGATGACACGATGATTATTAAGAAAGTTGCATTTTTAACAAAAGTTCCAAGGGGTTTTACTCATGTATTTTTTCACGTTTTCGTCAAAAATTAAACATCTCCAATTTTAACTAAAACCGACTAATTGACATACGAGGAGCTCAGATTTCCAAGCCGCGTTCAATTTGGAGTTTTCGTTTAGCCGCTTCGGCTGTTCAAAGTCTGAAAAATCGATTTTTTTGAAAAATTTCTAGCAAGCTCACGGTGACACGCTATTTTTTTACTATTGAAGATAGCTGAAATTTTTTAACGGCAATTAATTTCTCTTCTTCTGATGAAAAAGAAGGTGTACTTTAATAGTCTACGATAATTATTAAAACAGTTGATTTTTTCGATTTTTTCCATTTTCGAGTTTTCTTTGCTGATGCGACACGGGCCTCAAATTGACATTTGTTCTTCCGAAAGTACATTTTCCGAGGCGTCTTTAAGAGATCTTTTAAGTGATGTATAAAAACCCCGAATGGAACCAGTGGTTTCTTCAGGAAATGATTTCAAAGCCAATTTTTGATAAAAAGTAAGAAAGTTTTTGTCAAAAATTTTAAATAGCCAATTTTAATTGAATCCGACTAATTTGCACACGAGGAACGTCAAACTTATAAAAGATGAAAATTACAAATTATACTTTAAATCCTAATAGTCAGTTTACTCAAAAACTAAAGAGATTTCGAAAAATAATTCCAAATTCAGAACCCGAATCTTTAATGTAAGTTGAGACCCAAAAATTATGAATGATTCATCTTGAGTCCAAAAATTTAAGTTTTAAGCTTTTAAATAAGGCACTTGTACTTTTGGAATCAAAACCTTAAAATCCGAAAACCAGCTCTAAAATCCTAAATTTGGGCTTTAAAATATGAAATTAGGAAAAAAAATATCAAAATGTACGTCCTAGAACTCGTAACCTTACACTAAATTCAGACCCTAAGTTAATGAATGGATACGAATCCATTTTGAGCCCAAAAACCCGGAATTCGATCCTTAAAATTGGACTTATAATTCAAAACCAAAACTTTAAAATGCAAAAATTAGACCTAAAACCAACCATTTTTGCTCCAAAATGGCAAATTTTGACCAAAAATTTAAGACCTTAAAACTCTAAAAGAATGTGTATCTTCAAAGTTAAAATTTAAGCTTAATTCGAAATTTTATTCTTAAAATTCAAATTGGATATTTGGAAATTTTAAATCAGAATCTTGAAATCGGAAAACTGGACCTAAGATTCAAGATTTGGGCTTAAATACATGAAATTAGGACCAATGATTCAAAACTTATGTCCTAGAACCCGAAACCTTAAACTAAATTAAAACCCTAAATGACTAAATGACACGAATTCTTGAATTTAATTAAATTCCTTAATTTAAGCCTTAAAATGCGGAATTTGATCCTTAAAATTGAACAGAGGATTTAAAATTCAAAATTAAAACCTTAAAATCCAAAAAGTGGACCTAAAACCAAACATTTTTGCTCCAATATTTGGACAAATAATTTAAGGCTGAAAAAATTTGAGCCTTCAAATTTATAATTCAGGCTTAATTCGAAATTTAATTCTTAAAATTAAAATTGAATCTTTGAAAATTTTAAATCAGAACTTTAAAATCGGAAAACTGGACCTAAAATCCAAGATTTGAGCTTTAAAACATGAAATTAGAACCAATAATAATTCAAAATTTACGTCCTAGAACCCGAAACCTTAAACTGAATTGAGACCCAAAATGAATTAATGAATACGAAACCTTGAATTATTTGAGCCCTAAAATCCGGAATTCGATTCTTTAAATTGGTCAGCAGGACTTGAAATTCAAAATTAAAACCTTAAAATTCAAAAATTGGACCTGAAACTAAATTTTTTTGTATATTGAGATTAAAATCCTTCTTTACTGGGTGTAGTTTAATTAAAATGATGACGAAATGATACTCTCCAGTAAATTCGAATACTGGAGAGTATCATTTCGTCATCATTTTAATTAAAAAATTTTGATCCAAAGTAAGAAATATGGACCAAAAATTTCAGACCTTAACATTCTGAAATTTAATTTTGAAGCGAAATGTAACTCTTAAAATTAAAATTGAATATTTGGAAATTTAAAATCCGAATCTTAAAATCGAAAAACTGGACCCTTAATCCAAATTTTGGGCTTCGAAACATGAAATTAGGACCAATAATTCAAAATTTAGGTCCTAATAATATATAATACATATAATGTAATACAGTTGAAGTAAGTTGAGACCCAAAAATTGCGAATGACCATAAATCCTTGATTTGAGTCCAAAAATCGGTGTTTTAAGCCTTTAAATTGGATATTTGCACTTCTGAAATCCGAACCTTAAAATCCAAAAGCTGGCTCTAAAATCCTTAATTTTGGCTTTAAAATTTATTTATTTATTGTTACATACGGGAAACCCCTTTTACAAAAAACATAAATTTGGAAAAAAATCAAAATGTGCGTCCCAAGAAACCAAAATTTTAAACTAAATTGCGACCCTAAACATATGAATAAATAAAAATCCTTGAATGTGAGCCCTAATATCCGAATTTTGATCCTTAATGTTGGAGAGTATTAATTAAATGTCAAAATTAGAACCTTACAATCGAAAAATTGCACCTAAAACCAAAAATGTTCGTTCTAAAATAAGTCATTTTGACTCTAAAATTATAAAAAAAAATTGAGTCCTTTATTTCGGCTTAAGTTTAAATTTTAAATTTAAGGGACTCGTATTCTGTCATAATTTTAGGTACTGATATTTGAGTTTCAAGTCTAATTATCGAATTTAAAGGCCCATATTTTCAGATCATAGGGCGTAAACTATAATTTAGGTCCAATTGATTGAGCTCTAGGATCAAAATTTTGAATTTTTGATCAAAATTTGTCATTCCAGAGCGAATATTTTTGGTTTTCAGGTCAAATTTTTGGATTTTCAGGTTCTAATTTGAAATTAACAACAAAAAATCAAATCGAAATTAAATCGAAACTCAGATATTTGCGCCCAGAAATTCAGGACTCAGGTACAAAATTCGGGCCCAAAAATCTAAAAATTGCATTTCGGACGTAAAATTAAAATTATGGACCCTAGAATGCAATATGAAAATCTGAAATTTGGGTTCCAAAAAGTAAAACGTGAAAAGTAAAATTTTAATTTGGGGCCTTAGAATTCAATATTTTAAACAAAATCTGAAATTTATTTCATTTAGGACTAATTCGGGTGCAAGAAATGCGATTTTGGTCAAACATTTTTTTTGCTATTGCATTCCTGTAATTTATAATTGATATTTCCAAAAATTTGAAAAATTGGACTTAAAATCAAACATTTTTACTCCAAAATGGGAAATTTTGGACTAAAAATTTCAGACCTTAAAACTTTGAAAGAATTTGAGCGTTTCAATTAAAAATTTAAGCTTAATTCGAAATTTCACTCTTAAAATTTAAATTGAATATTTGGAAATTTAAAATCGGAAAACTGTAGCTAAAATCCAGGATTTGGGTTTCAAAACAATTTAGGTCCTAATAATATATAATAAATTTAAAGTAAGTTGGGACCTTAAAATTTGGAATGACTATGAATCCTTGAATTTGAACCTCAAATTCCAAGTTTTAAACCTTTAAATTAGACATTTAAAATCCCAACTTTAAAATCCGAATACTGGCTCTAAAATTCTAGCATTTAAAATATGAAATTGGGAAAAAAATCAAAATGTACGTCATAGAACCCAAAACTTTAAACTAAATTAAGACCCTAAACGAATGAATTAATAAAAATCAGGGACTCAAAATTCAAAATTAGAACCTTAAAATTCAAAAATTGTAGCTAAAACCAAAAATGTTCGCTCTATAAGAGGTAATTTGAACCAAAAATTGCATACCCTAAAATTATGAAAAAAATTATCCTCTATTTCGGATTAAGTTTACTTTTAAAATTTAAGGGACTCCTACTGTTCTGTCATAATTTTAGGGACTGAAATTTCGGTTTCAAGTCCAAATATTTAAAGGCTCATGGTTTAAGACTCATATTTATAGGATCTAAACTTTAGAGTTTATATCTCTAGGACCAAAATTTTGATCTGAAATTGTCATTCCAGAGTGAATATTTTTGGTTTTACGTCCAGTTTTTGGAATTTCAGGTTCTAATTTGAAATTAACTCCCAAAAATCAAACTGAAATTTAATCGAAATTTAGCCCCAGACATCCAAGACTCAGGGTTGAAATTTGAAAATCTAAAAATTGCATTTCGGAAGTAAAATCAAAGTCATGGACCCTGGAACTCAAAAGTTCAATACAAAAATCTGAAATTTGGGTTCCAAAAAGTAAAACGTGAAAACTAAAATTTTGATATGGGTCCTTAGAATTTAATATTTTAAACAAAATCTGAAATTTGGGTTCCAAAAAGTAAAACGTGAAAACTAAAATTTTGATATGGGGCCTTTGAATTTAATATTTTAAACAAAATCTGAAATTTATTTCAATTAGGACTAATTCCGGTGCAAGAAATGCGATTTTGGTTAAGCAATTTTTTTTGCTCTTGCATACGTATAATTTATAATTGATATTTAAAAAAACTCAAGTTATTGATAATAATAAATTGAATTTAATAAAAACGAAAATATATGAAAATTTATTTAATATTGTGAGGTTGTTTCAAATTTATTTCAATATCGTTATAATAAAATATTATAAATGAATGTTAACTTCAATTTAAAGTTTGAGCCCTTATAACCGACAACTTGATATAAATTCCGAAATTTCATTCTTATAATTTGGTAGATTTCAAATTTGGGCTTTAAAGTGGGAAATTTGGAGATAGAGTTCAAAATTTAGGTCGCAGAATTTAGTTGAGCAAATTGGAGCAAATTTAGCTCAATTTTTCGCAAAATTATAGACCCAAAATCCGAAATTTGGGTTCCAAAATGCAGGGCGGAAAACAAAATTTCGAAAGCTCCAGAATCACAATTTCGCATCCGTGACCATACAATTCAATATTTTGAGCAGCAAAATTTTAAATTTATTGATTTCAGATCTAAACTACTGCAGAAGAAACACCATTTTGCTCAAACGAATCTGTTTCAGTAAAATTTTGAAAAATTACAATTAAGAATAATTTATCATGTAGATTCGTAGTATTTTTAAACATAGATACTAAACTTTGCGAAAGTATCGTTTTTGAGATTGTTCTCGAATTCCAAAATTTAACGGAATGAATTTATTTATTTTGCTTTATTAACTCTGTATGTACACATATAGACGTAAATGTCTAATTAGTGGTGGATAATTCATGAGCGACTCGACTTAAACAGTCAGCTCTCAATTTTCTAAGCGAAAGAACCTTTTTTTGCACATCAACATTTTTTATGGAAATTTTTTCTCACAGTCATGTGCAGATTCTCTTCCCTCGACTCTTTTTACTGGCGCAGTTCACAAAAAGAGTAATTTGCTCACCTCTAGTCCGAATAAGTATAATTAAAACGAATTCGTAAAAATAATTGTTGAATGTCAGTCGATCGTCAACGTGGCGATCACTACATCACCTGGGCCCACCATGGCTTACTCGGGAAGGGTATTCTCCGCATGCTTTGTGATAACTAAGACACGTATACTTGAAGAATTGTAAATAAAAATAATACAAACAATAAACTCTTATGAATAATTCTCTACGCCTTGAATTTGCACATTTCAATGAACAATAAATCAAACAACAAGCGAACATTTAGTTGCACCGATTGAATTACGTTTACACTCATCCGAATGCATTGCCAGAGAGTTAATAGAGGGTGTCAATCACTAAATACATGAACGGAATTAATCGTATTTCGAGTTAAAAAAATGTGCAGCTCAAATCAAATTACATACCGAAATGGAACGTGTGTAATTGTATAACTACGCTTGATGAATGAATGAATGAATAGATTTGCTTCAACTGTAAAATACAGGTGAAAACGAATTTTTAATTTAAAAAAAAAATTCTACAATATTTGATTCTTGGAGACTAGTTGTGTGTTCAATTCCCATTTTTCTAACATATTCAGGTGAAAACGAATTTTTAAATAAAAAAAAAATTATTTGACTCTTGGAGTCAACATATTCAGGTGAAAACGAATTTTTAATTAACAAAAAAATTGACTCTTGGAGACTAGTTGAGGGTTCGATTCCTATTTTTCTAAAATATTTCTTACAATTAGATTAAACAGGATCTGTCGATTGGTATAACATTAATTTTATTTTAACGCAAGCAAATGTTGGATATAAAACAACATTTGTTATTATATTTATGACAAAACTAATTATGTTTCAGCAATGATATACGTATTCGCAACTATGTTTTACGTGCTCAACTATAGAAATGCAAATCGGGTGGCATTAAAGGGGATTGACTTCGAGGGATTTCGGGGTGTGAAATTAGGGAGGAATTAGCAGAGATCAGACACGTGCGACTAGATTTCCATTTCCAGTCGGATAAAAACACGTCGGCAATTTATAAGGTAATGCCTACAATTAATTTTGCAGACTGTTAATTAAATTAGCTGAACTTTAACTATTGTTTCCTTCGTTGACTATTTTAATTGGCAGCAGAGGAAAATATTTAAGTAATCTAAATACTAACTTGCACTTCAGTAAGGTCGGTTGCTACATTACACCACGCATTCGTACGGGGGAATATTTCTTCAGAGTCAAAGTTATAAAATATTTGCTCAGCTGTAATTATCCTAAAATTTAATGATTTGTTGTTTTTTACATAACGGACACTTGGCACGCATTGCGGAGCAAATTTGAAAAGGTTTTAGTTAAGGTTTTAGTGATGTTTAGTAACTGCTAATGTTAAAATAGGCAACATCAGCACAAAACTATTTCCAAAACAAGTAACCTTAAAAAAGTTAACAAAATGTATCGTACAATCGCGCAGAGGTGACAGTGACTCATCGCTCCATGTTGCCTGAATTAAGTTTCTAGTAAACGTATATCCGTAAAATAATTCGATTCAGTCTAGGCGGGAAATTTAAAAATTCTCGAGCGTGCAAATATTTTCCTGACGAAACTTGCGGTAGAGATAACTGGAAATTGATCATTAAATTTAACCTTTTTATTAATAAAATGGATACAATCAATTCTGCTCTTAACTAAATCGAAATCGCAGACGGTCAAAACCAGATACAAGCACTGTTGCCAACCCTACCGATATGTCGGTAGATCTACCGACAATTTATACTTTTCTACGATATTCTACCGATCTACCGATTTTGACTCAGATATACTGACAAATCAACCGGAAATGTTGATTGGTAAAATTTGAATTTGCTTTCATATACTTATCACTAGAGAGGGGATTTTATGCAAAATGCATATTTTCGCATATTTTGTATATTTAGCCCTATAATGCACATTTCGTCTTTTAATGCATATTTTACATTTTCTTACACGGCACATTGCAACAAGTGAAATTTTCGATTTCGGGCATGAACCAACATCTAGTCATTCAAAGAAATACCGGCCAAATATCAGAATAATTGCCAATTCGTCCTGCGATAAACGAGTTAAAAATGTTTAAAATTTTTGATTTTCGAACAACTAATACTTGGATATTGGAAAAAAAATGGTGATGTGGCCATCATGTTACTTTCTCCGACTTGATGGTATCATTTATATTTACGCTTCCATGGTTTATTTTCAATTTAAATCATATTTTAAGTTTGCATCGAACGTTTCGTAGACTCGGATAAAACTGACGTTTAAAACGTCAAAATTATGAAAGATGGAAAAATGTACTTCAAATTAACAAACACAGTTTACTCAAAAACTAAAGAGATTTCGAAAAAAACTTATTTTTCATAAATTGTTCATTTTGGCATTCTCTACAATTATTATTAACATAAATTTGCTGTAACTATTAGCGTTTCATAATTGTATACCAAAAATGAAAAAAATAATAATAATTTTTTTTCTCGAATAACAATGATTTTATGAAAAATGTTTTCAAACAAAATAATTGAATTTCTTTATTGTCTTCAATATTTGTTAAAATGTTTTTGTGATATTTTTCATATTTAAGAAAATATTGGCAAAAAACAAAAAACAGTTAAGGTAAACACCCACTTCCGGTGTACGAAATTTTACCAAAAGCTTTTCAGCTCTTCAGATTATCAAATAAAACTTATGTTCAAAGTTTCATTTCAATTGGTTTATTAGTTTTTGAGATACAGCGCGCGCGCACACACACACACACACACACACAGACACAATTTTTTTTTTTCCAGAAATTGTTGAAATGGCATCTAGGGACCCCAAAACGGATATTTCCGTAAAAAAATTTTTTGAAAATAAAATCACGATCACAATACTTTCTCGTACTTCGTAACGGAGAAAGTAAAAATAGGAAACGTGTAGAAGAAATTTTACATAAATTGAACCTAATTAAGAAAATATCGCTCTTTTAAACAAACTTTGGTTTTTTGAAAATCTATTTGTTTTTAAGCGAGTTAGAAATTTTTGATTTTCGAACTTGGACGTTTGAAAACAAAAAATGAAAAATAACAGGAAACGTATAGAAAAAAAATTGCAAAAATTAAACCTAATTGACTCTTCTAAAACAACTTTGGTTTTTTGAAAATCCATTTATTTTTAAATGAGTTACAAATTTTTTCAATTTTTGATTTTGGAACAACTAATACTTGGTCGTTAGAAAAGAAAAAAAAAACAAAAAAATAGGAAACGTGTAGAAGAAATTTTATATAAATTAAACCTAATTACGAAAATATCACTCTTCTAACATAACTTTAGTTTTTGGAAATCCATTTACTTTTAAACGAGTAACAAATTTTTTAAATGTTTGTTTTACGAACAATCAATGTACGTTGGAAAAAAAAAATAAAAAAAAGGAAACGTTTAGAAGAAATTTTACATAAATTAAACCTAATTAAGAAAACATTACTCATCTAAATTGGTTTTTGAAAATCTATTTATTCTTAAACGAGTTAGTTTTTTGAAATTTTTGATAACTAGTACTTGAACGTTGGAAAAGAAAAATAAAAAGAAAAAAAAGGAAACCAAGTCTAATTAGAAAAACGTATATTCTTCTAAAATGAGTTGGGGTTTTGAAAATACACCTCTTCTCAAGATAGTTACAGTTTTTGTTTTAATAATAATAATAATATTTATTACGGTAAACACCTTTTACATGAAATTAACAATAATAATTAACAGATGTTTTAAATACATGATATATATACAAAAACATAAAGTTGAAAAACATGCACGTATTGAAATTATATAAATTTCTTCTTAAAATAAAGTGATTTAATGACCTAATGAAATGAATTATGAATTAATGATGTGTCCTTTTTGAAGATTTTGATTTCTAAAACGTCCCACATTCGGACAAAAAATTGAAAACGTGTAAAAATGTTTTTCTTTTCAAAAATTATTCTCGCTCTTCTAAATACCTTTGGTGTTTGAAAATTCGCCAATTTTCAAGCGAGTTGCAGATGTTTCAAATATTTGATTTTCGAGTTGTCTAACATTTGGACATTCAAAGAGAAAAAATAGGAAACGTGTAGAAACAGTTTTATAAAAATTAAACCTAATTAAGAAAATATCACTTTTCTCAAAAAAAAAAAAATTGATTTGATTTGATTTGATTTGAAAAAAGTTCGGTTTTATCCACTTATTTTTGAAGGAATTTTTTTTTATTTTCAATTTTCGAACAAATAATACTTGTTGAGACTGAGACATTGAGACGTTGGAAAAGAAAATAATATAAAAAAAAAATAGGAAACGTGTAGGAAAATTTTTACAAAACTTAATTCTAATTAACAAAACTTCAATCTTTTAAAATAAGTTGCGGTTTTGAAACTTTTGATTTTCGAGATTCGGCCAAAAAAAATTGGAAACGTGTAAAAATGTTTTTTTTTCCAAAAATTATTCTCGCTCTTCTAAAATACCTTTGGTGTTTGAAAATTTACCCATTTTCCAACCAAATGTTTGATTTTCGCGACGACGAACATTCGGATATCGAAAGAGAAAAGGTAGGAACGTGTAGGAAAAAGAAAAGAAACATTATACCTAATTAAGAAAATATCACTCTTCTAATTCTAAAATAACTTGGGTTTTTGAAAATCCATTTATTTTAAACGAATTGTGAATTTTTAAAAATTTTGATTTTCAAACTTCGTATAATTGGACGTTGGAAAAGGAAAAAAAATAGGAAACATAGAAAGTTCACATATTTTTGTCTGTTTAGTTTGAAATATGCGTAACGCAGCGGAGGTAAGTAAGGTTAACCCCAATTTGTTTATTTTTTTAATGACATATTTCAATTTATTGCTTGCTTATTTGCATATAATAATGCATATTTGTTGCATATGTTCGGGATTTAAATGCATATGTATTTTAGCATTTTACAATGCTTAAAATCCTCTCTCTACTCATCACCAATTAAAACAAAATCGCAAATCCGTAAGTCGGTGAATCCCCTCGTTCTTTGTGCAAGCGCAGGACCCATCGGTACCATACCCCTATATTTCCCTATCTGTCTATTTTAAAAACTAACGACATCTACCGACATTTCGTTGGAATTTAGACCGACAATTACTAAACACAGGTTGGCAACACTGGATACAAGAACGTGAATTTTGAGGTTAGAATAGATAGAATGAGAAAAGACATACGTTGCACTTAGCCCTTGAATTTACATATCGACATACGTTTCGTATTTCATTTCGTTTTTCTTAAGCCTGCGAACGAGTATAAATATTTATCCAGACACGATGATTACATCGAAAAAGCATGGGTCACTGTCACCTCAAACACTGCATTGTATTGGAGAATTCCAGACAGCCAATATAATTTTACTTGAATTATTCTAGGGATTTTCAGCAAATGTGCTGCCAACTATTTTCGACTTTCTGATCGCACCGTATCTATCCGAACTAATATGAATTTCAATGTAACGAATGGTATTTTATCTCCCGTCGATTTGTGCACTAAGCACTATCAGTAATTAGATTGGGTCATATCGGATTATCCACGGCCTAGTTCTGCAAAAATGTTTGTTACATGTGCGTCGCCTAGCAACTATCACAGCTACCGGAATAATACATTCTGCGAAAATCTGTCGGCGTATGTTTGCGATAGGGCAATTGACAAGGGTGAATGGAACATTTCGGGATGATGAAATTATGCAGATACCCAAATAAGTTTTAATCACATTTTTATAATTAAATTTTTAACCCGAGGGGAATACGTTCATAACTTGTTTTCTGCTCTAATGTATTTGATATGATACAATAAAGCCGAGTCTGAAACTTTTTCTAGGCGCGGAAGCGTAGACCGTGAAATATAATTTGCGATGCACGTCATAACTTTTCATTTCGCGACGTTGTCAATATTAGCCGAGTTAGTCTCGTGTCGTATATTTGTGAGTACTTTTTTGTAGCCGATTTTTATTATTATGAAATGGAATTTGCAGTGGATTTATGCTCCCCCTCGCAAATGCTCGGTTATTGTTACGATTGATTTAATCTGACCCTTAAATGTTTAATAAAAATGGTGATGTAGCCAGGGCAGCGCCAAGCTATGTGCGTGGCAAAAATTGCATATCTAAATCTTGTTTGCAAATGGGAAAAACCAATAAGATTTGATAGGCGCCAACCTAAGAGGTCTGGTAGCAGAGCCGATCCTACCGGGGGGCTAGAGCGTGCATGGCACACGGGCGGCGGTTAGGGGGGCGGCGAAACCGGCGAAGCCCGTGGATCGTAGAAAAAGGCCTCCGAGCAATCTGTAAAATTTAGTCCGATCTACCCGAAATAGTCGCCTGGACCCCTACCTGAAGTGTTTCCAATTTATAAACGGGTAATGATTTTGCCAAAGAAGCGTATTGCAAACCGCGTTCAATTTGGAGTTTTCGTTTAGCCACTACGGCCGATCAAAGTCTGAAAAATCAATTATTTTTTTTAATTTTCTAAAATGTTCATGGTGACTAGCTAACTTTTTTTGCTATTGAAGATAGCTGAAATTTTTTAACGGCAATCAATTTCTCTCGTTTTTCTGATGAAAAAAAAGTAAAATTCAATAGTCTACGATGATTATTAAGAAAGTTGCATTTTTTAACAAATTTCCAAGGGGTTTACTCATGTTTTTTTTCACGTTTTTGTCAAAAATTAAAAATCTCTAATCCGACTAATTGACGTACGAGGAGCTCAGATTTGCAAACCGCGTTCAATTTGGGGTTTTCGTTTAGCCGCTACGGCCGATTAAAGTCTGAAAAATCAATTATTTTTTTAAATTTACTAAAATGTTCATGGTGACTAGCTAATTTTTTTGCTATTGAAAATAGCTAAAATTTTTTAACGGCAATCAATTTCTCTCGTTTTTCTGATGAAAAAAAAGTAAAATTCAATAGTCTACGATGATTATTAAGAAAGTTGCATTTTTTAACAAATTTCCAAGGGTTTACTCATGTTTTCTTTCACGTTTTTGTCAAAATATTTAAAATCTCTAAACCGACTAATTGACGTACGAGGAGCTCAGATTTGCAAACCGCGTTCAATTTGGAGTTTTCGTTTAGCCGCTACGGCCGATTAAAGTCTGAAAAATCAATTATTTTTTAAAATTTTCTAAAATGTTCATGGTGACTAGCTAATTTTTTTGCTATTGAAGATAGCTGAAATTTTTTAACGGCAATCAATTTCTCTCGTTTTTCTGATGAAAAAAAAGTAAAATTCAATAGTCTACGATGATTATTAAGAAAGTTGCATTTTTTAACAAATTTCCAAGGGGTTTACTCATGTTTTTTTTCACGTTTTTGTCAAAAATTAAAAATCTCTAATCCGACTAATTGACGTACGAGGAGCTCAGATTTGCAAACCGCGTTCAATTTGGGGTTTTCGTTTAGCCGCTACGGCCGATTAAAGTCTGAAAAATCAATTATTTTTTAAAATTTTCTAAAATGTTCATGGTGACTAGCTAATTTTTTTGCTATTGAAGATAGCTGAAATTTTTTAACGGCAATCAATTTCTCTCGTTTTTCTGATGAAAAAAAACTAAAATTCAATAGTCTACGATGATTATTAAGAAAGTTGCATTTTTTAACAAATTTCCAAGGGGTTCACTCATGTTTTTTTTCACGTTTTTGTCAAAAATTAAAAATTTCTAATCCGACTAATTGACGTACGAGGAGCTCAGATTTGCAAACCGCGTTCAATTTGGGGTTTTCGTTTAGCCGCTACGGCTGATTAAAGTCTGAAAAATCAATTATTTTTTAAAATTTTCTAAAATGTTCATGGTGACTAGCTAATTTTTTTGCTATTGAAGATAGCTGAAATTTTTTAACGGCAATCAATTTCTCTCGTTTTTCTGATGAAAAAAAAGTAAAATTCAATAGTCTACGATGATTATTAAGAAAGTTGCATTTTTTAACAAATTTCCAAGGGGTTTACTCATGTTTTTTTTCACGTTTTTGTCAAAAATTAAAAATCTCTAATCCGACTAATTGACGTACGAGGAGCTCAGATTTGCAAACCGCGTTCAATTTGGGGTTTTCGTTTAGCCGCTACGGCCGATTAAAGTCTGAAAAATCAATTATTTTTTAAAATTTTCTAAAATGTTCATGGTGACTAGCTAATTTTTTTGCTATTGAAGATAGCTGAAATTTTTTAACGGCAATCAATTTCTCTCGTTTTTCTGATGAAAAAAAGGTAAAATTCAATAGTCTACGATGATTATTAAGAAAGTTGCATTTTTTAACAAATTTCCAAGGGGTTTACTCATGTTTTTTTTCACGTTTTTGTCAAAAATTAAAAATCTCTAATCCGACTAATTGACGTACGAGGAGCTCAGATTTGCAAACCGCGTTCAATTTGGAGTTTTCGTTTAGCCGCTACGGCCGATTAAAGTCTGAAAAATCAATTATTTTTTAAAATTTTCTAAAATGTTCATGGTGACTAGCTAATTTTTTTGCTATTGAAGATAGCTGAAATTTTTTAACGGCAATCAATTTCTCTCGTTTTTCTGATGAAAAAAAAGTAAAATTCAATAGTCTACGATGATTATTAAGAAAGTTGCATTTTTTAACAAATTTCCAAGGGGTTTACTCATGTTTTTTTTCACGTTTTTGTCAAAAATTAAAAATCTCTTATCCGACTAATTGACGTACGAGGAGCTCAGATTTGCAAACCGCGTTCAATTTGGGGTTTTCGTTTAGCCGCTACGGCCGATTAAAGTCTGAAAAATCAATTATTTTTTTAATTTTCTAAAATGTTCATGGTGACTAGCTAATTTTTTTGCTATTGAAGATAGCTGAAATTTTTTAACGGCAATCAATTTCTCTCATTTTTCTGATGAAAAAAAAGTAAAATTCAATAGTCTACGATGATTATTAAGAAAGTTGCATTTTTTAACAAATTTCCAAGGGGTTTACTCATGTTTTTTTTCACGTTTTTGTCAAAAATTAAAAATCTCTTATCCGACTAATTGACGTACGAGGAGCTCAGATTTGCAAACCGCGTTTAATTTGGAGTTTTCGTTTAGCCGCTACGGCCGATTAAAGTCTGAAAAATCAATTATTTTTTTTAATTTTCTAAAATGTTCATGGTGACTAGCTAATTTTTTTGCTATTGAAGATAGCTGAAATTTTTTAACGGCAATCAATTTCTCTCGTTTTTCTGATGAAAAAAAAGTAAAATTCAATAGTCTACGATGATTATTAAGAAAGTTGCATTTTTTAACAAATTTCCAAGGGGTTTACTCATGTTTTTTTTCACGTTTTTGTCAAAAATTAAAAATCTCTAATCCGACTAATTGACGTACGAGGAGCTCAGATTTGCAAACAGCGTTCAATTTGGAGTTTTCGTTTAGCCGCTACGGCCGATTAAAGTCTGAAAAATCAATTATTTTTTTTAATTTTCTAAAATGTTCATGGTGACTAGCTAATTTTTTTGCTATTGAAGATAGCTGAAATTTTTTAACGGCAATCAATTTCTCTCGTTTTTCTGATGAAAAAAAAGTAAAATTCAATAGTCTACGATGATTATTAAGAAAGTTGCATTTTTTAACAAATTTCCAAGGGATTTACTCATGTTTTTTTTTCACGTTTTTGTCAAAAATTAAAAATATCTAATCCGACTAATTGACGTACGAGGAGCTCAGATTTGCAAACCGCGTTCAATTTGGAGTTTTCGTTTAGCCGCTACGGCCGATTAAAGTCTGAAAAATCAATTATTTTTTTAAATTTTCTAAAATGTTCATGGTGACTAGCTAATTTTTTTGCTATTGAAGATAGCTGAAATTTTTTAACGGCAATCAATTTCTCTCGTTTTTCTGATGAAAAAAAAGTAAAGTTCAATAGTCTACGATGATTATTAAGAAAGTTGCATTTTTTAACAAATTTCCAAGGGGTTTACTCATGTTTTTTTTCACGTTTTTGTCAAAAATTAAAAATCTCTAATCCGACTAATTGACGTACGAGGAGCTCAGATTTGCAAACCGCGTTCAATTTGGAGTTTTCGTTTAGCCGCTACGGCCGATTAAAGTCTGAAAAATCAATTATTTTTTTTAATTTTCTAAAATGTTCATGGTGACTAGCTAATTTTTTTGCTATTGAAGATAGCTGAAATTTTTTAACGGCAATCAATTTCTCTCGTTTTTCTGATGAAAAAAAAGTAAAATTCAATAGTCTACGATGATTATTAAGAAAGTTGCATTTTTTAACAAATTTCCAAGGGGTTTACTCATGTTTTTTTTCACGTTTTTGTCAAAAATTAAAAATCTCTTATCCGACTAATTGGCGTACGAGGAGCTCAGATTTGCAAACCGCGTTTAATTTGGAGTTTTCGTTTAGCCGCTACGGCCGATTAAAGTCTGAAAAATCAATTATTTTTTTAAATTTTCTAAAATGTTCATGGTGACTAGCTAATTTTTTTGCTATTGAAGATAGCTGAAATTTTTTAACGGCAATCAATTTCTCTCGTTTTTCTGATGAAAAAAAAGTAAAATTCAATAGTCTACGATGATTATTAAGAAAGTTGCATTTTTTAACAAATTTCCAAGGGGTTTACTCATGTTTTTTTTCACGTTTTTGTCAAAAATTAAAAATCTCTAATCCGACTAATTGACGTACGAGGAGCTCAGATTTGCAAACAGCGTTCAATTTGGAGTTTTCGTTTAGCCGCTACGGCCGATTAAAGTCTGAAAAATCAATTATTTTTTTTTAATTTTCTAAAATGTTCATGGTGACTAGCTAATTTTTTTGCTATTGAAGATAGCTGAAATTTTTTAACGGCAATCAATTTCTCTCGTTTTTCTGATGAAAAAAAAGTAAAATTCAATAGTCTACGATGATTATTAAGAAAGTTGCATTTTTTAACAAATTTCCAATTTCAAAAATTAAAAATCTCTAGTCCGACTAATTGACGTACGAGGAGCTCAGATTTGCAAACCGCGTTCAATTTGGAGTTTTCGTTTAGCCGCTACGGCCGATTAAAGTCTGAAAAATCAATTATTTTTTTTAATTTTCTAAAATGTTCATGGTGACTAGCTAATTTTTTTGCTATTGAAGATAGCTGAAATTTTTTAACGGCAATCAATTTCTCTCGTTTTTCTGATGAAAAAAAAGTAAAATTCAATAGTCTACGATGATTATTAAGAAAGTTGCATTTTTTAACAAATTTCCAAGGGGTTTACTCATGTTTTTTTTCACGTTTTTGTCAAAAATTAAAAATCTCTAATCCGACTAATTGACGTACGAGGAGCTCAGATTTGCAAACCGCGTTCAATTTGGAGTTTTCGTTTAGCCGCTACGGCCGATTAAAGTTTGAAAAATCAATTATTTTTTTTATTTTCTAAAATGTTCATGGTGACTAGCTATTTTTTTTGCTATTGAAGATAGCTGAAATTTTTTAACGGCAATCAATTTCTCTCGTTTTTCTGATGAAAAAAAAGTAAAATTCAATAGTCTACGATGATTATTAAGAAAGTTGCATTTTTTAATAAATTTCCAAGGGGTGTACTCATGTTTTTTTTCACGTTTTTGTCAAAAATTAAAAATCTCTAATCCGACTAATTGACGTACGAGGAGCTCAGATTTGCAATTCGCGTTCAATTTGGAGTTTTCGTTTAGCCGCTACGGCCGATTAAAGTCTGAAAAATCAATTATTTTTTTTAATTTTCTAAAATGTTCATGGTGACTAGCTATTTTTTTTGCTATTGCAGATAGCTAAAATTTTTTAACGGCAATCAATTTCTCTCGTTTTTCTGATAAAAAAAAAGTAAAATTCAATAGTCTACGATGTTTATTAAGAAAGTTGCATTTTTTAACAAATTTCCAAGGGGTTTACTCATGTTTTTTTTCACGTTTTTGTCAAAAATTAAAAATCTCTTATCCGACTAATTGGCGTACGAGGAGCTCAGATTTGCAAACCGCGTTTAATTTGGAGTTTTCGTTTAGCCGCTACGGCCGATTAAAGTCTGAAAAATCAATTATTTTTTTAAATTTTCTAAAATGTTCATGGTGACTAGCTAATTTTTTTGCTATTGAAGATAGCTGAAATTTTTTAACGGCAATCAATTTCTCTCGTTTTTCAGATGAAAAAAAAGTAAAATTCAATAGTCTACGATGATTATTAAGAAAGTTGCATTTTTTAACAAATTTCCAAGGGGTTTACTCATGTTTTTTTTCACGTTTTTGTCAAAAATTAAAAATCTCTAATCCGACTAATTGACGTACGAGGAGCTCAGATTTGCAAACAGCGTTCCATTTGGAGTTTTCGTTTAGCCGCTACGGCCGATTAAAGTCTGAAAAATCAATTATTTTTTTTAATTTTCTAAAATGTTCATGGTGACTAGCTAATTTTTTTGCTATTGAAGATAGCTGAAATTTTTTAACGGCAATCAATTTCTCTCGTTTTTCTGATGAAAAAAAAGTAAAATTCAATAGTCTACGATGATTATTAAGAAAGTTGCATTTTTTAACAAATTTCCAATTTCAAAAATTAAAAATCTCTAGTCCGACTAATTGACGTACGAGGAGCTCAGATTTGCAAACCGCGTTCAATTTGGAGTTTTCGTTTAGCCGCTACGGCCGATTAAAGTCTGAAAAATCAATTATTTTTTTTAATTTTCTAAAATGTTCATGGTGACTAGCTAATTTTTTTGCTATTGAAGATAGCTGAAATTTTTTAACGGCAATCAATTTCTCTCATTTTTCTGATGAAAAAAAAGTAAAATTCAATAGTCTACGATGATTATTAAGAAAGTTGCATTTTTTAACAAATTTCCAAGGGGTTTACTCATGTTTTTTTTCACGTTTTTGTCAAAAATTAAAAATCTCTAATCCGACTAATTGACGTACGAGGAGCTCAGATTTGCAAACCGCGTTTAATTTGGAGTTTTCGTTTAGCCGCTACGGCCGATTAAAGTCTGAAAAATCAATTATTTTTTTTAATTTTCTAAAATGTTCATGGTGACTAGCTAATTTTTTTGCTATTGAAGATAGCTGAAATTTTTTAACGGCAATCAATTTCTCTCGTTTTTCTGATGAAAAAAAAGTAAAATTCAATAGTCTACGATGATTATTAAGAAAGTTGCATTTTTTAACAAATTTCTCATGTTTTTTTTCACGTTTTTGTCAAAAATTAAAAATCTCTTATCCGACTAATTGACGTACGAGGAGCTCAGATTTGCAAACCGCGTTTAATTTGGAGTTTTCGTTTAGCCGCTACGGCCGATTAAAGTCTGAAAAATCAATTATTTTTTTTAATTTTCTAAAATGTTCATGGTGACTAGCTAATTTTTTTGCTGTTGAAGATAGCTGAAATTTTTTAACGGCAATCAATTTCTCTCGTTTTTCTGATGAAAAAAAAGTAAAATTCAATAGTCTACGATGATTATTAAGAAAGTTGCATTTTTTAACAAATTTCCAAGGGGTTTACTCATGTTTTTTTTCACGTTTTTGTCAAAAATTAAAAATCTCTAATCCGACTAATTGACGTACGAGGAGCTCAGATTTGCAAACCGCGTTCAATTTGGAGTTTTCGTTTAGCCGCTACGGCCGATTTAAGTCTGAAAAAGCAATTATTTTTTTAAATTCTCTAAAATGTTCATGGTGACTAGCTAATTTTTTTGCTATTGAAGATAGCTGAAATTTTTTAACGGCAATCAATTTCTCTCGTTTTTCTGATGAAAAAAAAGTAAAATTCAATAGTCTACGATAATTATTAAGAAAGTTGCATTTTTTAACAAATTTCCAAGGGGTTTACTCATGTTTTTTTTCACGTTTTTGTCAAAAATTAAAAATCTCTTATCCGACTAATTGGCGTACGAGGAGCTCAGATTTGCAAACCGCGTTTAATTTGGAGTTTTCGTTTAGCCGCTACGGCCGATTAAAGTCTGAAAAATCAATTATTTTTTTTAATTTTCTAAAATGTTCATGGTGACTAGCTAATTTTTTTGCTATTGAAGATAGCTGAAATTTTTTAACGGCAATCAATTTCTCTCGTTTTTCTGATGAAAAAAAAGTAAAATTCAATAGTCTACGATGATTATTAAGAAAGTTGCATTTTTTAACAAATTTCCAAGGTGTTTACTCATGTTTTTTTTCACGTTTTTGTCAAAAATTAAAAATCTCTAATCCGACTAATTGACGTACGAGGAGCTCAGATTTGCAAACCGCGTTCAATTTGGAGTTTTCGTTTAGCCGCTACGGCCGATTAAAGTCTGAAAAATAAATTATTTTTTTTAATTTTCTAAAATGTTCATGGTGACTAGCTAATTTTTTTGCTATTGAAGATAGCTGAAATTTTTTAACGGCAATCAATTTCTCTCGTTTTTCTGATGAAAAAAAAGTAAAATTCAATAGTCTACGATGATTATTAAGAAAGTTGCATTTTTTAACAAATTTCCAAGGGGTTTACTCATGTTTTTTTTCACGTTTTTGCCAAAAATTAAAAATCTCTAATCCGACTAATTGACGTACGAGGAGCTCAGATTTGCAAACCGCGTTCAATTTGGAGTTTTCGTTTAGCCGCTACGACCGATTAAAGTCTGAAAAATCAATTATTTTTTTTAATTTTCTAAAATGTTCATGGTGACTAGCTAATTTTTTTGCTATTGAAGATAGCTGAAATTTTTTAACGGCAATCAATTTCTCTCGTTTTTCTGATGAAAAAAAAGTAAAATTTAAGAGTCTACGATGATTATTAAGAAAGTTGCATTTTTTAACAAATTTCCAAGGGGTTTACTCATGTTTTTTTTTCACGTTTTTGTCAAAAATTAAAAATCTCTTATCCGACTAATTGGCGTACGAGGAGCTCAGATTTGCAAACCGCGTTCAATTTGGAGTTTTCGTTTAGCCGCTACGGCCGATTAAAGTCTGAAAAATCAATTATTTTTTTAAATTCTCTAAAATGTTCATGGTGACTAGTTAATTTTTTTGCTATTGAAGATAGCTGAAATTTTTCAACGGCAATCAATTTCTCTCGTTTTTCTGATGAAAAAAAAGTAAAATTCAATAGTCTACGATGATTATTAAGAAAGTTGCATTTTTTAACAAATTTCCGAGGGGTTTACTCATGTTTTTTTTCACGTTTTTGTCAAAAATTAAAAATCTCTAATCCGACTAATTGACGTACGAGGAGCTCAGATTTGCAAACCGCGTTCAATTTGGAGTTTTCGTTTAGCCGCTACGGCCGATTAAAGTCTGAAAAATCAATTATTTTTTTAAATTTTCTAAAATGTTCATGGTGACTAGCTAATTTTTTTGCTATTGAAGATAGCTGAAATTTTTTAACGGCAATCAATTTCTCTCGTTTTTCTGATGAAAAAAAAGTAAAATTCAAAAGTCTACGATGATTATTAAGAAAGTTGCATTTTTTAACAAATTTCCAAGGGGTTTACTCATGTTTTTTTTCACGTTTTTGTCAAAAATTAAAAATCTCTTATCCGACTAATTGGCGTACGAGGAGCTCAGATTTGCAAACCGCGTTTAATTTGGAGTTTTCGTTTAGCCGCTACGGCCGATTAAAGTCTGAAAAATCAATTATTTTTTTTAATTTTCTAAAATGTTCATGGTGACTAGCTAATTTTTTTGCTATTGAAGATAGCTGAAATTTTTTAACGGCAATCAATTTCTCTCGTTTTTCTGATGAAAAAAAAGTAAAATTCAATAGTCTACGATGATTATTAAGAAAGTTGCATTTTTTAACAAATTTCCAAGGTGTTTACTCATGTTTTTTTTCACGTTTTTGTCAAAAATTAAAAATCTCTAATCCGACTAATTGACGTACGAGGAGCTCAGATTTGCAAACCGCGTTCAATTTGGAGTTTTCGTTTAGCCGCTACGGCCGATTAAAGTCTGAAAAATAAATTATTTTTTTTAATTTTCTAAAATGTTCATGGTGACTAGCTAATTTTTTTGCTATTGAAGATAGCTGAAATTTTTTAACGGCAATCAATTTCTCTCGTTTTTCTGATGAAAAAAAAGTAAAATTCAATAGTCTACGATGATTATTAAGAAAGTTGCATTTTTTAACAAATTTCCAAGGGGTTTACTCATGTTTTTTTTCACGTTTTTGTCAAAAATTAAAAATCTCTAATCCGACTAATTGACGTACGAGGAGCTCAGATTTGCAAACCGCGTTCAATTTGGAGTTTTCGTTTAGCCGCTACGGCCGATTAAAGTCTGAAAAATCAATTATTTTTTTTAATTTTCTAAAATGTTCATGGTGACTAGCTAATTTTTTTGCTATTGAAGATAGCTGAAATTTTTTAACGGCAATCAATTTCTCTCGTTTTTCTGATGAAAAAAAAGTAAAATTCAATAGTCTACGATGATTATTAAGAAAGTTGCATTTTTTAACAAATTTCCAAGGGGTTTACTCATGTTTTTTTTCACGTTTTTGTCAAAAATTAAAAATCTCTAATCCGACTAATTGACGTACGAGGAGCTCAGATTTGCAAACCGCGTTCAATTTGGAGTTTTCGTTTAGCCGCTACGGCCGATTAAAGTCTGAAAAATCAATTATTTTTTTTAATTTTCTAAAATGTTCATGGTGACTAGCTAATTGTTTTGCTATTGAAGATAGCTGAAATTTTTTAACGGCAATCAATTTCTCTCGTTTTTCTGATGAAAAAAAAGTAAAATTCAATAGTCTACGATGATTATTAAGAAAGTTGCATTTTTTAACAAATTTCCAAGGGGTTTACTCATGTTTTTTTTCACGTTTTTGCCAAAAATTAAAAATCTCTAATCCGACTAATTGACGTACGAGGAGCTCAGATTTGCAAACCGCGTTCAATTTGGAGTTTTCGTTTAGCCGCTACGGCCGATTAAAGTCTGAAAAATCAATTATTTTTTTTAATTTTCTAAAATGTTCATGGTGACTAGCTAATTTTTTTGCTATTGAAGATAGCTGAAATTTTTTAACGGCAATCAATTTCTCTCGTTTTTCTGATGAAAAAAAAGTAAAATTCAATAGTCTACGATGATTATTAAGAAAGTTGCATTTTTTAACAAATTTCCAAGGGGTGTACTCATGTTTTTTTTCACGTTTTTGTCAAAAATTAAAAATCTCTAATCCGACTAATTGACGTACGAGGAGCTCAGATTTGCAAACCGCGTTCAATTTGGAGTTTTCGTTTAGCCGCTACGGCCGATTAAAGTCTGAAAAATCAATTATTTTTTTTAATTTTCTAAAATGTTCATGGTGACTAGCTATTTTTTTTGCTATTGAAGATAGCTAAAATTTTTTAACAGCAATCAATTTCTCTCGTTTTTCTGATAAAAAAAAAGTAAAATTCAATAGTCTACGATGTTTATTAAGAAAGTTGCATTTTTTAACAAATTTCCAAGGGGTTTACTCATGTTTTTTTTCACGTTTTTGTCAAAAATTAAAAATCTCTTATCCGACTAATTGGCGTACGAGGAGCTCAGATTTGCAAACCGCGTTTAATTTGGAGTTTTCGTTTAGCCGCTACGGCCGATTAAAGTCTGAAAAATCAATTATTTTTTTAAATTTTCTAAAATGTTCATGGTGACTAGCTAATTTTTTTGCTATTGAAGATAGCTGAAATTTTTTAACGGCAATCAATTTCTCTCGGTTTTCTGATGAAAAAAAAGTAAAATTCAATAGTCTATTTTTTTTAATTTTCTAAAATGTTCATGGTGACTAGCTAATTTTTTTGCTATTGAAGATAGCTGAAATTTTTTAACGGCAATTAATTTCTCTCGTTTTTCTGATGAAAAAAAAGTAAAATTCAATAGTCTACGATGATTATTAAGAAAGTTGCATTTTTTAACAAATTTCCAATTTCAAAAATTAAAAATCTCTAGTCCGACTAATTGACGTACGAAGAGCTCAGATTTGCAAACCGCGTTCAATTTGGAGTTTTCGTTTAGCCGCTACGGCCGATTAAAGTCTGAAAAATCAATTATTTTTTTTAATTTTCTAAAATGTTCATGGTGACTAGCTAATTTTTTTGCTATTGAAGATAGCTGAAATTTTTTAACGGCAATCAATTTCTCTCGTTTTTCTGATGAAAAAAAAGTAAAATTCAATAGTCTACGATGATTATTAAGAAAGTTGCATTTTTTAACAAATTTCCAATGGGTTTACTCATGTTTTTTTTCACGTTTTTGTCAAAAATTAAAAATCTCTAATCCGACTAATTGACGTACGAGGAGCTCAGATTTGCAAACCGCGTTCAATTTGGAGTTTTCGTTTAGCCGCTACGGCCGATTAAATTCTGAAAAATCAATTATTTTTTTTAATTTTCTAAAATGTTCATGGTGACTAGCTATTTTTTTTGCTATTGAAGATAGCTGAAATTTTTTAACGGCAATCAATTTCTCTCGTTTTTCTGATGAAAAAAAAGTAAAATTCAATAGTCTACGATGATTATTAAGAAAGTTGCATTTTTTAACAAATTTCCAAGGGGTGTACTCATGTTTTTTTTCACGTTTTTGTCAAAAATTAAAAATCTCTAATCCGACTAATTGACGTACGAGGAGCTCAGATTTGCAAACCGCGTTCAATTTGGAGTTTTCGTTTAGCCGCTACGGCCGATTAAAGTCTGAAAAATCAATTATTTTTTTTAAATTTCTAAAATGTTCATGGTGACTAGCTAATTTTTTTGCTTTTGAAGATAGCTGAAATTGTTTAACGGCAATCAATTTCTCTCGTTTTTCTGATGAAAAAAAGTAAAATTCAATAGTCTACGATGATTATTAAGAAAGTTGCATTTTTTAACAAATTTCCAAGGGGTGTACTCATGTTTTTTTTCACGTTTTTGTCAAAAATTAAAAATCTCTAATCCGACTAATTGACGTACGAGGAGCTCAGATTTGCAAACCGCGTTCAATTTGGAGTTTTCGTTTAGCCGCTACGGCCGATTAAAGTCTGAAAAATCAATTATTTTTTTTAAATTTCTAAAATGTTCATGGTGACTAGCTAATTTTTTTGCTTTTGAAGATAGCTGAAATTGTTTAACGGCAATCAATTTCTCTCGTTTTTCTGATGAAAAAAAAGTAAAATTCAATAGTCTACGATGATTATTAAGAAAGTTGCATTTTTTAACAAATTTCCAAGGGGTGTACTCATGTTTTTTTTTCACGTTTTTGTCAAAAATTAAAAATCTCTAATCCGACTAATTGACGTACGAGGAGCTCAGATTTGCAAACCGCGTTCAATTTGGAGTTTTCGTTTAGCCGCTACGGCCGATTAAAGTCTGAAAAATCAATTATTTTTTTTAATTTTCTAAAATGTTCATGGTGACTAGCTATTTTTTTTGCTATTGAAGATAGCTGAAATTTTTTAACGGCAATCAATTTCTCTCGTTTTTCTGATGAAAAAAAAGTAAAATTCAATAGTCTACGATGATTATTAAGAAAGTTGCATTTTTTAACAAATTTCCAAGGGGTTTACTCATGTTTTTTTTCACGTTTTTGTCAAAAATTAAAAATCTCTAATCCGACTAATTGACGTACGAGGAGCTCAGATTTGCAAACCGCGTTCAATTTGGAGTTTTCGTTTAGCCGCTACGGCCGATTAAAGTCTGAAAAATCAATTATTTTTTTAAATTTTCTAAAATGTTCATGGTGACTAGCTAATTTTTTTGCTATTGAAGATAGCTGAAATTTTTTAACGGCAATCAATTTCTCTCGTTTTTCTGATGAAAAAAAAGTAAAATTCAATAGTCTATTTTTTTTAATTTTCTAAAATGTTCATGGTGACTAGCTAATTTTTTTGCTATTGAAGATAGCTGAAATTTTTTAACGGCAATCAATTTCTCTCGTTTTTCTGATGAAAAAAAAGTAAAATTCAATAGTCTACGATGATTATTAAGAAAGTTGCATTTTTTAACAAATTTCCAATTTCAAAAATTAAAAATCTCTAGTCCGACTAATTGACGTACGAGGAGCTCAGATTTGCAAACCGCGTTCAATTTGGAGTTTTCGTTTAGCCGCTACGGCCGATTAAAGTCTGAAAAATCAATTATTTTTTTTAATTTTCTAAAATGTTCATGGTGACTAGCTAATTTTTTTGCTATTGAAGATAGCTGAAATTTTTTAACGGCAATCAATTTCTCTCGTTTTTCTGATAAAAAAAAGTAAAATTCAATAGTCTACGATGATTATTAAGAAAGTTGCATTTTCTTAACAAATTTCCAATGGGTTTACTCATGTTTTTTTTCACGTTTTTGTCAAAAATTAAAAATCTCTAATCCGACTAATTGACGTACGAGGAGCTCAGATTTGCAAACCGCGTTCAATTTGGAGTTTTCGTTTAGCCGCTACGGCCGATTAAAGTCTGAAAAATCAATTATTTTTTTTAATTTTCTAAAATGTTCATGGTGACTAGCTATTTTTTTTGCTATTGAAGATAGCTGAAATTTTTTAACGGCAATCAATTTCTGTCGTTTTTCTGATGAAAAAAAGTAAAATTCAATAGTCTACGATGATTATTAAGAAAGTTGCATTTTTTAACAAATTTCCAAGGGGTGTACTCATGTTTTTTTTCACGTTTTTGTCAAAAATTAAAAATCTCTAATCCGACTAATTGACGTACGAGGAGCTCAGATTTGCAAACCGCGTTCAATTTGGAGTTTTCGTTTAGCCGCTACGGCCGATTAAAGTCTGAAAAATCAATTATTTTTTTAAATTTTCTAAAATGTTCATGGTGACTAGCTAATTTTTTTGCTTTTGAAGATAGCTGAAATTGTTTAACGGCAATCAATTTCTCTCGTTTTTCTGATGAAAAAAAAGTAAAATTCAATAGTCTACGATGATTATTAAGAAAGTTGCATTTTTTAACAAATTTCCAAGGGGTGTACTTATGTTTTTTTTCACGTTTTTGTCAAAAATTAAAAATCTCTAATCCGACTAATTGACGTACGAGGAGCTCAGATTTGCAAACCGCGTTCAATTTGGAGTTTTCGTTTAGCCGCTACGGCCGATTAAAGTCTGAAAAATCAATTATTTTTTTTAATTTTCTAAAATGTTCATGGTGACTAGCTATTTTTTTTGCTATTGAAGATAGCTGAAATTTTTTAACGGCAATCAATTTCTCTCGTTTTTCTGATGAAAAAAAAGTAAAATTCAATAGTCTACGATGATTATTAAGAAAGTTGCATTTTTTAACAAATTTCCAAGGGGTTTACTCATGTTTTTTTTCACGTTTTTGTCAAAAATTAAAAATCTCTAATCCGACTAATTGACGTACGAGGAGCTCAGATTTGCAAACCGCGTTCAATTTGGAGTTTTCGTTTAGCCGCTACGGCCGATTAAAGTCTGAAAAATCTATTATTTTTTTTAATTTTCTAAAATGTTCATGGTGACTAGCTATTTTTTTTGCTATTGAAGATAGCTGAAATTTTTTAACGGCAATCAATTTCTCTCGTTTTTCTGATGAAAAAAAAGTAAAATTCAATAGTCTACGATGATTATTAAGAAAGTTGCATTTTTTAACAAATTTCCAAGGGGTGTACTCATGTTTTTTTTCACGTTTTTGTCAAAAATTAAAAATCTCTAATCCGACTAATTGACGTACGAGGAGCTCAGATTTGCAAACCGCGTTCAATTTGGAGTTTTCGTTTAGCCGCTACGGCCGATTAAAGTCTGAAAAATCAATTATTTTTTTTAATTTTCTAAAATGTTCATGGTGACTAGCTATTTTTTTTGCTATTGAAGATAGCTAAAATTTTTTAACGGCAATCAATTTCTCTCGTTTTTCTGATAAAAAAAAGTAAAATTCAATAGTCTACGATGTTTATTAAGAAAGTTGCATTTTTTAACAAATTTCCAAGGGGTTTACTCATGTTTTTTTTCACGTTTTTGTCAAAAATTAAAAATCTCTTATCCGACTAATTGACGTACGAGGAGCTCAGATTTGCAAACCGCGTTTAATTTGGAGTTTTCGTTTAGCCGCTACGGCCGATTAAAGTCTGAAAAATCAATTATTTTTTTAAATTTTCTAAAATGTTCATGGTGACTAGCTAATTTTTTTGCTATTGAAGATAGCTGAAATTTTTTAACGGCAATCAATTTCTCTCGTTTTTCTGATGAAAAAAAAGTAAAATTCAATAGTCTACGATGATTATTAAGAAAGTTGCATTTTCTTAACAAATTTCCAATGGGTTTACTCATGTTTTTTTTCACGTTTTTGTCAAAAATTAAAAATCTCTAATCCGACTAATTGACGTACGAGGAGCTCAGATTTGCAAACCGCGTTTAATTTGGAGTTTTCGTTTAGCCGCTACGGCCGATTAAAGTCTGAAAAATCAATTATTTTTTTAAATTTTCTAAAATGTTCATGGTGACTAGCTAATTTTTTTGCTATTGAAGATAGCTGAAATTTTTTAACGGCAATCAATTTCTCTCGTTTTTCTGATGAAAAAAAAGTAAAATTCAATAGTCTATTTTTTTTAATTTTCTAAAATGTTCATGGTGACTAGCTAATTTTTTTGCTATTGAAGATAGCTGAAATTTTTTAACGGCAATCAATTTCTCTCGTTTTTCTGATGAAAAAAAAGTAAAATTCAATAGTCTACGATGATTATTAAGAAAGTTGCATTTTTTAACAAATTTCCAATTTCAAAAATTAAAAATCTCTAGTCCGACTAATTGACGTACGAGGAGCTCAGATTTGCAAACCGCGTTCAATTTGGAGTTTTCGTTTAGCCGCTACGGCCGATTAAAGTCTGAAAAATCAATTATTTTTTTTAATTTTCTAAAATGTTCATGGTGACTAGCTAATTTTTTTGCTATTGAAGATAGCTGAAATTTTTTAACGGCAATCAATTTCTCTCGTTTTTCTGATGAAAAAAAAGTAAAATTCAATAGTCTACGATGATTATTAAGAAAGTTGCATTTTCTTAACAAATTTCCAATGGGTTTACTCATGTTTTTTTTCACGTTTTTGTCAAAAATTAAAAATCTCTAATCCGACTAATTGACGTACGAGGAGCTCAGATTTGCAAACCGCGTTCAATTTGGAGTTTTCGTTTAGCCGCTACGGCCGATTAAAGTCTGAAAAATCAATTATTTTTTTTAATTTTCTAAAATGTTCATGGTGACTAGCTATTTTTTTTGCTATTGAAGATAGCTGAAATTTTTTAACGGCAATCAATTTCTCTCGTTTTTCTGATGAAAAAAAAGTAAAATTCAATAGTCTACGATGATTATTAAGAAAGTTGCATTTTTTAACAAATTTCCAAGGGGTTTACTCATGTTTTTTTTCACGTTTTTGTCAAAAAATTTAAAATCTCCAATCCGACTAATTGACGTACGAGGAGCTTAGATTTGCAAACCGTGTTTAATTTGGAGTTTTTGTTTAGCCGCTACGGCCGATTAAAGTCTGAAAAATCATTTATTTTTTTTTATTTTCTAAAATGTTCATGGTGACCAGCTAATTTTTTTGCTATTGAAGATAGCTGAAATTTTTTAACGGCAATCAATTTCTCTCGTTTTTCTGATGAAAAAAAAGTAAAATTCAATAGTCTACGATGATTATTAAGAAAGTTGCCTTTTTTAACAAATTTCCAAGGGGTTTACTCATGTTTTTTTTCACGTTTTTGTCAAAAATTAAAAATCTCTAATCCGACTAATTGACGTACGAGGAGCTCAGATTTGCAAACCGCGTTCAATTTGGAGTTTTCGTTTAGCCGCTACGGCCGATTAAAGTCTGAAAAATCAATTATTTTTTTAAATTTTCTAAAATGTTCATGGTGACTAGCTAATTTTTTTGCTATTGAAGATAGCTGAAAATTTTTAACGGCAATCAATTTCTCTCATTTTTCTGATGAAAAAAGTAAAATTCAATAGTCTACGATGATTATTAAGAAAGTTGCATTTTTTAACAAATTTCCAGGGGGTTTACTCATGTTTTTTTTCACGTTTTTGTCAAAAAATTTAAAATCTCTAATCGGACTAATTGACGTACGAGGAGCTCAGATTTGCTAACCGCGTTCAATTTGGAGTTTTAATTATATATTTTTTATTCGATGTCTAGTTTTCGACATATTTCAATGCCTTCACCTAAATTTTTTCTCAAAATGAGAAACAAGTAGAATTACCAAATTTTACAGATGCTACATATGTATGAGCATGTTCAAAATCTCAAAATTTGGTGTTGTTATTTAAACTCTTTATGAAGATACAAGCATTTTCCTTTATTACATTTTTAATGTCAATTCGTTACCTCTCTAGAGAAATAAAACTCAAAAAAATTTGATGTACAATTATTACATGAATATTTTACTCTTTTCATAAATATAGAAATTTCATGGACCATTCACATACATTCTTATGAAAATTTCTTGAACTAGTTTCATCCGTCCGTGTTTTATATTCAATCCATATCTATGTTACTTGTTGCGGCCGGTGGCTTTTTTCTGGTCAGTGAGAGCGCAATGTTCCTCAAGGCGCGCATGTTCCGGTGGCCCGGTAGGCTGTTGTTTCAGTGTGCCGCTGAAGCCGCCCACCGCAACAAGGGCCCATAGTGTCACCCCGCTTTTTAAAGTGCGAACCGACGCGCGAGTGTCGGACAATGTGACAAAAAGTGCTGGAATTTTCAGAAAAGTTAGTCAAACTGTGTGGAAAGTTACAAACTAGAATCTTCTTCAGGTTAGTAATATAGTTAAAAAAATATACATTTTTTCAGCGCTTATTAATCGAGAAAATTAGAGAGACAAAAGACATTATCATAAATAAGAATTATATTTATTAAATAGAAAAGAAATTTGGAAACTTTAACCAATTCTCTGATTTGCAACTTAATGATGATTTATTTATTTATTAAGTAGAAAACAATTTTAGAAATTGTCAATTGGAAAAAAATTTTGGCCATCGTGTAACTTTCTTTCATTTGTAAGTTTTTTCTGATTGACAGTTTTTAAAATACTTTTCTACTTTCTAAGAAAGTTACATCTTTAATTTGTAACTCAAAGATAATTTATTTATTTATTAAGTAGAAAATAATTTTGAAAATTGTCAATTAGAAAAAAAAACTGTTGGCCATCGTGTAACTTTCTTTCATTTGTAATTTTTTTCTGATTGACAGTTTTTAAAATTATTTTCTACTTTCTAAGAAAGTTAGATCTTTCATTAGTAACTCAAAGATAATTTATTTATTTATTAAGTAGGAAAGAATTTTGAAAAATGCCAATTAGAAAAAAAAATTATGTGACCATCCAGTAATTTTCTTTGATTTGTATATATTATTTTCTAATTGACAGTTTTCAAAATTATTTTCTCGTTGAGTTACAAATCAAAGAAAGTTATATCTTTGATTTGTAACTCAAACATAATTTATTTATTTATTAAGTAGAAAATAGGCCATCGTTAGTGGCTGAATGGTCAAACCTATGCCAAAAAACAAAAAACAAAAACAAAAAGTAGAAAATATTTTTGAAAACTGTCAATTAGAAAAAAAAAATATGTGGCCATCTTGTAACTTTCTGCGATTTGTTTACCCTTATATTAGTGACCATATCATAGTGCTCTCTAATAACTACTAGAATCATATAAAACTGTAATTTTTTCTCCTATCATAATAACATCCTTGATGTGTCATTGATGCTGCTTTGATATTCTCATGAAACTCCTGATTATATTCATCGCAGACGTCTGAAAATGCGGTTTAAGAATTTTAAAGTGTAAAACAAGGTAATGAGAAAAAAGTAAAAAAAACATTCATTAAGCCTGAGGTTTTATTCGACCATAACAATTGCTGCGCGGTAAACGGTGGAAATGAAAGCGAGGATTTTACGCTTGGAAGAAAATAAAATAATAAAATAAATGTAGCCCTAAATTGGAATACATAAAATGAAGCGTTGATAATGAAACACCAAATTTGAAGAAGGTGCTCGTAAACCGGGATAATTTTACACATATAATTCTATTAATTTAGTATAAAAGAAATAACAAACTGTGTCGTATATATGGATTATTGTAAAAAAAAAACAAATATTGCCGATGCCAAAAATTACACAAATTATTTTCATTGTTTAATAATTTCAATCATTCATTCTTCTTATTTTTATTGCCGTTTTTCGATACATAGTTTTTGATCATTCAGTTTTATATTTTTCAGATGTTAATCGTTATATTTTCTAATTACAGCAAATCTCTTATTTTTAGATCAAAGATCGAAAATTGTTTAAATAATAAACTTAAACATAAACTATTGTTTTTACGTCTTACGAAAACGAAAAATTGGTTTCGATTTTGAAACTTTTTTAATTAATTCTTAAAACACTTTTTCGCCAGTTTAGGCAGATAAATCGTTTCTTTCTTCAAAAAAGGATTATTGTATAAGTGGCTGGACCATCAACATGTTCCACGAGCCACCACTGGTTATAACTGTTCGTTGTTAAACATGCATTTTTTAATTGCGTTCAAAATTGAGCATTTTCTAAAATAAATAAAAGAATAGTACAAATTGTTTAAAAATTCTGAAATAATTCCACATAACTCCCACATTATAATATTTTAAGAATATAATCAACTTCTTAAATTCCGACATTTTTTAAATGGGTTATAACTGTTCATTGTTAAACATGCATTTTTTAAATACAAGAAAACGAAATGTAGCCTGAATATATGAATATTCAACCTGTTCGTTAATCTGCAAGCAAAAAATTAAGTCTTACTAAGACTATAAACAAATAACTTATTGAAACAACTACTTCCCTGGCTAGTGCCACGCCGGATATTGAATGTTACAAAAGAACTTTGCATGTTATTACTAGTACTACTAGATAATAACATTGGTTTAAGATCGTTTATTTCTACATACAAGACTAACTTAGAAAATTATTCTAAAATGAAATGTGAAACTTTAAACTGTAAATGTTATTATTAAAATAAAAAAACCAGAAAACATTTTGACAAGGACACATAGTGCTAAACTTATCTAGTGTTACTAGATGAAACAAATTTGATAATAACTAAAAATACCACTGAATTAAAAAATATATGAAATTTAAGTAATTGGCCATCTGCAGACGCGTTTCGAGATCAGTGCAGCTTCGCATTTAAATTGAATGTTAAATAATAAAATACACTTACGTGAAGGTGATCGTGAACGCGAAGACGTCGTTGTGCAACAAGTAAAGTTGTTTCTAATTTGTTTATGCATTTTTTTATTTGCGTTCAAAATTGAACATTTTCTAAAATAAATAAAAAATAGTAGAAATTCTTTAAAAATTCTGAAATAATACCACACAACTCCCACATTATAATATTTTAAGGATATCTTAAATTCAAACATTTTTTTAATTGGTTGTAACTGTTCGTAGTTAAACATGCATTTTTTAATTGCGTTCAAAATTGAGCATTTTCTAAAATAAATAAAAAAATAGTACAAATTGTTTAAAAATTCTGAAATAATTCCACATAACTCCCACATTATAATTTTTTAAGAATATAATCAACTTCTTAAATTCCAACTATTTTTCAATGGGTTATAACTGTTCGTTGTTAAACATGCATTTTTCAATTGCGTTCAAAATTGAGAATTTTCTAAAATAAATAAAAAATAGTAGAAATTGTTTAAAAATTCTGAAATAATTCCACACAACTCCCACATTATAATATTTTAAGAATATAATCAACTTCCTTAATTCCAATATTTTTTGAACGGCTTATAACTTCATTGTTAAACATGCATTTTTTAATTGCGTTCAAAATTGAGCATTTTCTAAAATAAATAAAAAATAGTCGAAATTGTTTAAAAATTCTGAAATAATTCTACACAACTCCCACATTATAATATTTTAAGATTATAATCAACTTCTTAAATTCCAACTTTTTTTAATGGATTATAACTGTTCGTTGTTAAACATGCATTTTTTAATTGCGTTCAAAATTGAGACTTTTCTAAAATGAATAAAAAATAGTAGAAATTGTTTAAAAATTCTGAAATTCCACACAACTCCCACATTATAATATTTTAAGAATATAATCAACTTCTTAAATTCCAACATTTTTTAATGGGTTATAACTGTTCGTTGTTAAACATGCATTTTTTAATTGCGTTCAAAATTGAGCATTTTCTAAAATAAATAAAAAATTGTAGAAATTGTTTAAAAATTCTGAAATAATTCCACACAACTCCCACATTATAATATTTTAAGAATATAATCAACTTCTTAAATATCAACATTTTTTTTGCTGGGTTATAACTGTTCGTTGTTAAACATGCATTTTTTAATTAAGTTCAAAATTGAGAATTTTCTAAAATAAATAAAAAATAGTAGAAATTGTTTAAAAATTCTGAAATAATTCCACACAACTCCCGCATTATAATATTTTAAGAATATAATCAAATTCTTAAATTCCAACATCTTTTTAATGGGTTTTTAATTCTGTTCGTTGTTAAACATGCATTTTTTAATTGCGTTCAAAATTGACAATTTTCTAAAATAAATAAAAAACAGTAGAAATTGTTTAAAAATTCTGAAATAATTCGACACAACTTTCACAATATAATATTTTAAGAATATAATCAACTTCTTAAATTCCAACATTTTTTTAATGGCTTATAACTGTTCGTAGTTAAACATGCATTTTTTAATTCCGTTCGAAATTGAACATTTTCTAAAATTAATAAAAAATTGTAGAAATTGTTTAAAAATTCTGAAATAATTTCACACAACTCCCACGTTATAATATTTTAAGAATATAATCAACTTCCTAAATTCGAACATTTTTTTAATGTGTTATAACTGTTCGTTGTTAAACATGCATTTTTAATTGCGTTCAAAATTGAGCATTTTCTAAAATAAATAAAAAAATAGTACAAATCTTTTAAAAATTCTGAAATAATTCCACATAACTCCCACATTTATAATATTTTAAGAATATAATCAACTTCTTAAATTCCAACATATTTTTAGTGGGTTATAACTGTTCGTTGTTAAACATGCATTTTTTTAATTACGTTCAAAATTGAACATTTTCTAAAATAAATGAAAAATAGTAAAAATTGTTTAAAAATTTTGAAATAATTCCACACAACTGCCACATTATAATATTTTAAGAACTTCTTAAATTTAAACATATTTTTAATGAGTGATAACTGTCCGTTGTTAAACATGCATTTTTTTAATTGCGCTCAAAATTGAACATATTCTGAAATAAATAAAAAATGGTAGAAATTGTTCAAAAATTCTAAAATAATTCCACACAACTCCCACATTATAATATTTTAAGAATATAATCAACTTCCTAAATTCGAACCTTTTTTTTAATGTGTTATAATTGTTCGTTGTTAAACATGCATTTTTAATTGCGTTCAAAATTGAGCATTTTCTAAAATAAATAATAAAATAGAAGAAAATAGGTTAAAAATTCTGAAATAATTCCACACAACTGCCGCATTATAATATTTTAAAAATACAATCAACTTCTTAAATTCCAACATGTTTTTAATTGATTATAAGTGTTCGTTGTTAAACATGCGTTTTTTAATTACGTTCAAAATTGAGCATCTTCTAAAATAAATAAAAAATAGTAGAAATTGTTTAAAAATTCTGAAATACTTCCACACAACTCCCACGTTATAACATTTTAAGAATGTAATCAACTTTTTAAGTTCCAACATTTTTTTAATGGGTTATAACTGTTCGTTGTTAAACATGCATTTTTTAATTGCGTTCAAAATTGAGAATTTTCTAAAATAAATAAAAAATAGTAGAAATTGTTTAAAAATTCTGAAATAATTCCACACAACTCCCACATTATAATATTTTAAGAATATAATTAACTTCTTAAATTCAAACATTTTTTTAATTGGTTGTAACTGTTCGTAGTTAAACATGCATTTTTTAATTGCGTTCAAAATTGAGCATTTTCCAAAATAAATAAAAAAATTGTACAAATTGTTTAAAAATTCTGAAATAATTCCACACAACTCCCACATTATAATATTTTAAGAATATAATCAACTTCTTAAATTCCAACATTTTTTTAATGGGTTATAACTGTTTGTGGTTAAACATGCATTTTTTAATTGCGTTTAGAATTGAGCATTTTCTAAAATAAATATAATATAGTAGAAATTGTTTAAAAATTCTGAAATAATTCCACACAACTCGCACATTATAATACTTCAATAATATAATCAACTTCTTAAATTCAAACATTTTTTTAATGGATTAACTGTTTGTTGTTAAAGATGCATTTTTTAATTGCGTTCAAAATTGAGAAATTTCTAAAAACACTTTTTCGCCAGTGACTTTAGTCTAGGAATATTAATCGTTCTTTAATTTTCAAAAAAGGAGGCGGGGGGATATGTTGTATAAGCTCTACCATCAACATGTTCCACGAGCCGCCACTGGGTGTTATAGGTTAAAATAATTAAAAGATAGTAAAATGTATTTATATAAACAATATTTTAATACATGCTCCAGTTTCTTTGCTTTTGTCGAATTTTTCCTGGCTTGTCGGTCCAGTCATTTTGATGCCTTGTCACCTTTCCGAATTCTTGGCCATTTTTTCAAGGTCTACTTTTCCTAGCACAACACCCAGTTCGCTTATCGCACGACAGTGAAATAAATTGTGAAATAAATCGGCGGAAATCCCGACTAGCTTCATGATTTTCTGAGTAACAATTATTACTTTGGGAATTCTCCCCCAGATTTATCGCAGATCCACGATGATATTTGATTTTAATTATTATATTATGGTTTAATTAATGAATTTTGCAATTTACGGTTTTCAAGTACCTTCCCTGAATTTGCATAATATGCTAATTTTGTAGATATCATTTAGTTAAATATTGTTCGCACAATTTCCCAATTTAATATAAACTTTACCGTGCGCACCGAAAGTTGCAAACATACGACGCGAAAACATGGCGACGAAGTAAAGTCATCAACTTCTGTTGATTAATTAAAATGAGAATTTACTTTACAAATAATTATTAAAGTTAATAATTTCAGATGCTTCTGTCTAATACAACGAACGAGGATGAATCAAATTTACTTTATCTTTTCCTAAAACTGACTAGCTTTGAAATCTTATTTAACTAACTGCAACTTTTATTGTTAACAGTAAATTATAATACACGGAAAGATCAACAATGGTTGGAGTTTGATATGTGGGCAACCATGATGGCAGGGCCGCTGTATTACTCCCGAAGTATCAAAACTGGGCGATATATCTATTTGAGACGATTCCTGCTGAAGTTGATATCATCTAACAGGATTTGTTTTCATTGTGCTGTATAACAACCATAAAAGAATTCCTGGAAATAAAATTTCACTTTGAGTTTCCACCGCTTTAGGAATAACTGAAATTGCTTGTTTATGACACTTCACACTTCTAATCTAGCGGAATACGTGATTTGTCGATTATTTTTTATTTGCTACCAAAAGCTCGTAACGGTTCTTAACCCGCCATAGGTGACGCAAATTTATTTAATGGTGACGCCAGTCTCACGCACCGGGGTTTTTAACTGAAGATTTTTCGAAACGTGTTACTAATAGTTCATGTTTTTTTTTTAATAAAACAAAGATATTTAATCAATTTAAGCTCTGCAATGCGGCAGCTACTCGAAATTGCAACAAAGAACAATAACGGAGAATAAAGTTATTCGACACACCCGGTCTCACAGACCAGTAGGTCACCATTGGCGGGTTAAGGTAATCTTCGATTATCACTAGCCGCACTGCAATTATACATTAAAAACTTGACTCCAATACAAACATAAAATTAGCTTTATATTATACAATATGTTGTAATACTGTCCAACTCTAGTTATTATTAATAATGAACGATAACCAACTACCCACGTAAAACAATCCCTTATCCTTACGAGGGCATGGGTTACACGGAGGTGAATGTATTTGTTGAGTGAGGGGCACTAATAACAAAAGAGTATTGTCGTGTATTGTGGTCTATGTCAACAATACAAGGTAATGTAGATAAATAATATACAAAGTCTGTTTTGTATACCAGCCTGTATTTGTCAAACCCTTTATTAATGCAGGGCTCCTGTATAGTACAATCACCCAGAGGTGACAGTGACTCATCGCTCCATGTTGCTTGAATTAAGTTTCCAGTAAACGTATGTCCATAAAATAATTCGATTCAGTCTACGCGGGAAATTTAAAAATTTGCGAGTGTATTTTTCGGCAATCGGTAAAGACAACTGAAAATTGGTCATTAAATTTAACCTTTTTAATGAAATGGATACAATCAATTCAGCTCTTAACTAAATCGAAATCGGAGACGGTCAAAACCAGATACAAGCACGTGAAATTTGAGATTAAAATAGATAGAATGAGAAAAGACATACGTTTCGTATTTCATTTCGTTTTTCTTAAACATGCGAACGAGTATAGATATTTATCCAGACGCGATGATGAGATAAAAAAAAGCATGAGTCACTGTCACCTCTGCGCGATTGTACTATAGAAAGCCTGTTCTAAATTTTGATGTTTAGAATCTCTAGTTGATGCCGCTTTGCAGTGGTGGAGATTCAATTGCAGCGTATAGCCGGTTTTAAATTACTTTATACGCATGGGCGTCCGCAGGGGAGGAAAGGCTACCCCCCCCCCTCCACGGTGGAGTATGTATTTATTTATAACATTAATATAATAAGTATACAAAACGCGTAAGGGAAAAATCACGTTTTTTTCAAATATTTTCTAAACCCTTATGGATATCGATTTGAAATTTTTATGAAAAATCAAAAATAATTCAAGACAAATACTATTAAAATTTCAACCCCCGAGAACTACCCCCTCAAAAAAAGTGTTGCCAACTCCACAGAAATTTTTTTTTTACAATATTTATTTTTTTCCTGAAAGCCGAAAATGTCCTCAAGGGTCCCGTGAAAACCGCAATTTTCCAACTCACCCCTAGACTTGGGGGTGATTTTTTGAAAATCAATGTTTTGCAATGCAGAGGTTTACGCCAAATGCTAAAGCTTTTTGGGTTTTCGAGTTGGAACGTGTGGATATGGCTCAAAAAATTCCAAATACATGGGGGCACAACGGCCACTTCTGTGTTGGAAGTGCTCCTCTCCGTTCGCGAGCTGCAACCCTTTTTTTCCTGCTTCAGCGAGCGGGGCCTTTACAGTAGCTATTTTAATTTTTATAGAGTTTTATAGAACGAAAGCTTTTCTTTATTTTATGTCTCTTACGAATTTTTGATATCTCAAACCCTTGAAGAGTTATTCAAAGAAAATCACCCCCAACTTTAATTAAAAAATTCTATAGCGGCCATTTTTAATCCCACGCATAAAATTTAAACGGCATATCATTTGGAATTTTATTTTGCGTCGAAAAGGTAGGAGCCATATTTTTTGTGGGGAGCACCGTTTACGATCTACGGCCAATTTTCGATTGTTTTCCGAGAATTTTTCCAAGAATTTTGCGATTTTTTTTTTAGAAAATTAAAAATCTGACGACGGTAAATCAGTCGTCGATTTAATCCGTATCAAAGATCCCAATAAAGTTTTTCGATCAGATTTTTAGTTTGATGATGTATACGGAAGGGAGAAGTGAAATTGAGCAGCGGGGCACAACTTTTTTTTTTCTCCGATTGGTAATCTGATTACAACACCGGAAAGCCCTTCTCAAAGCCTCTCCTGTACATCCTGGATAATTTAAAACTATTCTATCCTCTCTGCAAAAGACCCCTCTACAACAGTTGTTCTCATTATTTTTTTATTTTTCTAATCGTTCGCGCGTTATGAATATTTTTATGTGTCAAGGCACAATATTTTTCATTTTTCAAGAGTAAACCATCGGAAATTTGAATGAAAATCGCATGACACGTATTCGGCTAAAATTTTCACCAAAGATTCCTTTCGCCTGAAGGGGCACCACGTGACAAGTATTTCATCTCTGGGGGCCCCCGTTCCGGGGTCCCGGCCTTATAAGTGAGCGATTCAAGATTATTTTTCGGGAGTCTTCATGCCTTTAGTTTTGACTCTAAAGAGTCAGTCAAAGCTCAGGTGTATTCTACAATATTTATGTTGGAACATTTTTTGTTTTGTTGCTCCCTCAACGGGACACGATTTTTCAAAGATTGACCTTATTGTTTCCACCTGTTTTTAAGTTTCTGTCAGATTGAAAATTTTCAGATTTAATGACATTGACATGACATGCTTAAAGTCGCGGGCTTGGGTTAGGAACCTATCAGCTGTGCGTCAGACATGACATTAACTGACATATCTGGAACAAGGTTATGATTGGACATAATTTTCAGATTTAATGACATTGACATGACATGCTTAAAGTCGCGGGTTTAGGTTAGGTTATGCCTTCAGTTTTAACTTTTTTTGTCGTTCGTCACCAGTTACTTTGCTCAATTTTAAAGGGATACGCAAAGGCGACGGCGCAGCGCAGCGGAGCCGTCGTTCGGCATCGATAACTTTGCTCAAATGTAATAGGCCACGCACGGACGACGGCGCAGCGCAGCGGAGCCATCGTTCGTCACCAGTTAATTTTCTTAATTTTTTATATCACTATTTCACATAAAGAACATAATTTCACATACAGCAACTTAAGCTTCAAAAACTAATTTTAAATACTAAACTTATCTGTAGTCGAGCCAAATATATAAAGAAAATTGTGATCGATGAACTCTCAAACGACCCGGACTTAAACTTTAAAAAGTCGCACTTTAATAGCACATTTTTAACTACTAAAACTTTTTTATTTGTTTTCTAAACATATTGTGATGTAGTTTTGTAATCAGAATGAGCAGATCTGCAATATTCAAATCAAAACATAGTGTCATTCCATTAAAAAAAATCTTCCGTCATATTTATATCTGAATTTCTTTATGAAACAGTTTTGCTTCCACTCGCACAAAATTCTGCTCACGCTCATGTTTTTATCGGCCCTCGAGCTTTTTTCCTTTTGGTGTGTTTTTCTTTGGTACCTACATATAAGACCCACGAGTAGCTAGGGAAGGGGAAAGGTCCATTAAAGCAGAGCCCCGCATGCCATAATAAGACATGCGTTGAAATCCGAATAGATAAGACTAAGCTCCTCCTCAGCCATCCATCCTTCAGCCCATGCTGTTCCACCTTGCTTTTTGTGGTTTACTTTCCACACTGTTCCGGTCGGTGAAGCCAATATCCTGTAAACTTGTCCACAGATAGTGGCAAGTTCGATATGTTAGTTCTGATCGTAGTTATAACTCAAACAAACCTGGCGCCCTTAGCCCTAGTGCAAGCCCTAAGACACGATACTACAGCCGGGGACCAGTTCTCGACCGTCTGACCCAAGCAGTGTTGCCATACGTACGGTAATTACCGTACTTGTACGGTATTCTGAGAGAAAGTACGGTATACGGTCCAAATGTTAAAACTGTACATTTGTGTAATTTTCACCCTGTATAAAAGTATTTTTACCGCGTTTTTAATTCGACAAATTTATCGCGCGGTAGCAATGGCGTTGGGAGTTGTGGGAGAATAGAATTATGAGAGGTACAACATCCATCATTTGCAAATTCGCCAATTTCTCCCCGAGTTATGATTTTTTGAATTTTTGAACAAATTTAGAGAATATAAATACTCAAATGCTCTAAATTTTTAATATATCCACAAGATTTAACATAAATTTTGATTTTTGAGTTATAAATTTTTTGAAATGAATTTTTAAGTAGTCAAAGATTTTTACAAGGAAAAACTAGAAAAAAAAATCATATCGATATGATTGAATTCCTTAAAAACTCTGATGAAATCATAATACATTTACCTTTAAAATTAACCTTGATTTTTGAAATTGAGTCGATTTTTGCACGAGTTATTAAGTTTTGGAAATGAATATTTTGGCTAAAAAATAAATACTGATATAATACTAATTCCTCAAAAATGTTGATATCTTTACAAAACATTTACCTTTAAAACTAACTCTGCCAATTTCTGCGTGTTATGAATTTTTGAAAATTGGTCGAAATATTTGAACAAAGAAAAAATAAAATAATATCGATATGATTGAATTCTTTCAAAAGTCCGATGCTATCATAACACATTTATATACCTTAAAAAAAAACTTAATTTTTTGAAAATGTGTTCTTTTTTGGGTTTTAAATTGTCGTTTTTGGCAGTTGAAATTGTCATTTTTGGCAGTTAAAAATTGTCATTTTAATCAGTTAAAAATGGTCGTTGCCGACACTTGAAAATTTGCCTCTTTTTTAGTTGAAAATTGTCATTTTTGGCAGCTTAAAATGATCGTTTCCGACACTTGAAAATAGGCCTTTTTGCCAGTTGAAAATTGTCATTTTTAGCAGTTGAAAATTATCATTTTTTGGCAGTTAAAAATTGTCACTTTTGGCAGTTAAAAATGGTCGTTGCCGACACTTGAAAATTCGCTTTTTTGGCAGTTAAAAATCGTCGTTTCCGACACTTGAAAATTGTTCTTTTGGCAGTTGAAAATTGGCCTTTTTGGCAGTTGAAAATTTTTATTTTTGGCAGCTTAAAATGGTTGTTTGCGACACTTGAAAATGGGCCTTTTTGCAGTTGAAAATTGGCCTCTTTGGCACTTTACATTGTCATTTTTGGCAGTTAAAATTGTCATTTTTGGCAGTTGAAAATTGTTATTTTTGGCAGTTAAAAATGGTCGTTTCCGACAATTGAAAATTGGCCTTTTTGGCAGTTGACAATTGGTATTTTTGGCAATTGAAAATTGGCATTTTTGGCAGTTGAAAATTGGCATTTTTGGCAGTTGAAAATTGGCATTTTTGGCAGTTAAAAATTGTCATTTTTGGCAGTCAAAAATGGTCATTTCCGACACTTGATTTATTACATGATATGCTAGAATTTATCAAAAATAAAAAAATGTATATTCACAAAACATCTGAATTATCTTTAATTTTTGAAAATGCGTGAGTTATAAATGTTTAAAAATGATGTTTTTTTTAATTTGTCGAATATTTGAACTAAGAAAAAATAGAAAAAAAAATACTGATATGATAGAATTCCTTAAAACGTTTAATGGAGTCATAATATATTTACCTTTAAAATTAACTTGAGTCTTGAAAATGCGTGTTATGAATTTTTGAAAATTAATATTTAAAGTTATCGAAGACTTGAATAAAAAAAACAATTTTTTAATACACTCACAAAACTTTAAAAAAAAATCCTAAAAACTCTGATGAAATCATAATACATTTACCTTTAAAATTAACCTTGATTTTTGAAATTGAGTCGGTTTTTGCACGAGTTATTAAGTTTTGGAAATGAATATTTTGGCTAAAAAATAAATACTGATATAATACTAATTCCTGAAAAATGTTGATATCTTTACAAAACATTTACCTTTAAAACTAACTCTGTCAATTTCTGCGTGTTATGAATTTTTGAAAATTGGTCGAAATATTTGAACAAAGAAAAAATAGAAAAATAAATAATATCGATATGATTGAATTCTTTAAAAAGTCCGATGCTATAGCACATTTATGTACCTTCAAAAAAACTTTATTTTTTGAAAATGTCTTCTTTTTTGGGTTTTAAACTGTCGTTTTTGGCAGTTGAAATTGTCATTTTTGGCAGTTAAAAATTGTCATTTTTGGCAGTTAAAAATTGTCATTTTTATCAGTTGAAAATCGTCGTTGCCGACACTTGAAAATTTGCCTTTTTTTTCAGTTGAAAATTGTCATTTTTGGCAGCTTAAAATGGCCTTTTTCGACACTTGAAAATTGGCCTTATTGGCAGTTGAAAATTGGGCCTTTTTGCCAGTTGAAAATTATCATTTTTAGCAGTTGAAAATTTTCATTTTTTGGCAGTTAAAAATGATCACTTTTGGCAGTTAAAAATGGTCGTTGCCGACACTTGAAAATTCGCCTTTTTGGCAGTTAAAAATCGTCGTTTCCGACACTGGAAAATTGGCCTTTTGGCAGTTGAAAATTGGCCCTTTTGGCAGTTGAAAATTTTCATTTTTGGCAGCTTAAAATGGTTGTTTTCGACACTTGAAAATTGGCCTTTTTTGTAGTAGAAAATTGGCCTCTTTGGCAGTTTACATTGTCATTTTTGGCAGTTAAAATTGTCATTTTTGGCAGTTGATAATTGTCATTTTTGGCAGTTAAAAATGGTCGTTTCCGACACTTGAAAATTGGCCTTTTTGGCAGTTAAAAATTGTAATTTTTTTGCAGTTAAAAATGGTCGTTTCCGACACTAGAAAATTGGCATTTTTAGCAGTTGAAAATTAGAATTTTTGGCAGTTTAAAATTGGCATTTTTGGCAGTTGAAAATTGGCATTTTTGGCAGTTAAAAAATGTCATTTTTGGCAGTCAAAAATGGTCATTTCCGACACTTGATTTATTACATGATATGCTAGAATTTATCAAAAATAAAAAAAAATTGTATATTCACAAAACATCTGAATTATCTTTAATTTTTGAAAATGCGTGAGTTATAAATGTTTAAAAATGATGTTTTTTAATTTGTCGAATATTTGAACAAAGAAAAAATAGAAAAAAAAATACTGATATAATTGAATTCCTTAAAACGTTTAATGCAGTCATAATATTTATTTATTTATTTATTTATTTAATTATACGGGAAACCCCCTTTTACAATCTGTATACATATTTACTTATAATAAACTTAACCTAACATTAAAGACATTAACAAATTTAATACAATTTAATACATTAATATGGCACGTGATGATAAAGGTTATTTTTAAAGATATTATACGAACTATTACATAAGTCGAACCAATCGTTCTTATTAAACAAATTCGCACATCTCATAACACGGCTAATTGAATTGTTACCACTAATATTAGATGAAAAAGTTTGAATTCGAAACAAAGGAGTTGCTCTTAATCTGCGATTATTAGATGATACATGAAAGTCAAGTTGACTTAATAGGTAGGGGCAATCAATGTAACCATTTATTAGTTGATGTAAGATACGTAGGTCGGAGAAAGATCTACGGTCTTCTAGGCTATGTATTCTCAACATATTCTTGATATCAGAATAAGCACCTGGCGTATGGGTAGAACCTATTTTATATTCTATAGTTCTTAGAAATTTATTTTGCGCACTCTCCAAAGATTTAATATTTGACATTGTATGTGGGGACCATACGACACATGCGTATTCCAAATATTTGGGTAATTCCACTAGTTTTCACCGATGCAAACAAATCGAGGTCCTTGGTTTTTTTTCAAACTTTGAGAGATGGATTGTAGTATTGAAAAACTAAGTTTTCTCAAATTTCAGCTTCCCAGATATTAAACTTACAATTTAAGGTGTGAATTACGATTTTTGAAAGATCAGCATATTCCCGAAATCTTATAATTTCCAATTTTTGAACCTACGTAACTTTTTTCGTTCTGAAGATTTTGAGTTGAAATTTTGCGAGCGTACTTCGGAAATGTTTCTAAAGATTCTCTGGGAGTTTGATGTTGAAAACTTTAGAGGTAACAAAAATACAGCGGTTCAAAGTTTGTTGTTTTGGGGAAAATAGCCGAAATACCAATTTTTAAACTTACATAACTTTTTCTTGAATGCATATTTTCAGCTGAAATTCAATAGGTATACTCTATGAATGTTTCTGAAAAACTTCTGAAAGTTTGGTGCCAAAAAATTGAGAGACAGCCGAAATACAATGGTTCAAATATACGTATTTTATCGAAAATCGCTAAAACTGACATGTTCAAAACCACGTAACTTTTTTCTACCTGAATATTTTGAACTGAAATTTAGAGAAATTACTCTTGAAATGTTCCGAAAGAACCCCTTAAATTTTTGTGCCAGGGAATTAAGGGATACCGGAGATACAGTGGTTCAAAGATTAGCAATTTGCCAAAAACGATCATTGCTAAAAGTTACTTAAATTCCCATCATTAAGCCTACGAAACATTTTTCTATCTGAATGTTTTGATCTGAAATTTAGGGGTGAAAATGCTGATCTTTCAAAAATCGTAATTCACACCTCAAATTGTAAGTTTAATATCTGAGAAGCTGAAATTTGAGAAAACTTAGTTTTTCGATACTACAATCAATCTCCCAAAGTTTGAAAAAACCCAAGGACCTCGATTTTTTTGCACGTTTTCGAACGTGTGGAAACACTGGACCCAAGTCAGGTTGATTGGATACATTATTTATGCAATTCAAAAAGAATTAGTTATTCTCAAAGGAGAAGAATTTATGTGTATGCTCGAATGCCTGCGCGCTCTCTTGGCGCATTAGGAAACTACATTTCTGGCCCTGTAAATTTACATTGCGTTGACATACCAGATGTGTAAATACAATGAGTAGAGAAATTTAGTGCGAGTGGCATCAACGGTGCAGTACGAACTATTACGTAAATACAGTACTCTTCCTGTATTGCAGAACGCAAACATGTATATAAGTTAATTGCAATGTGCTAAATGTTGAGCTTTCCTTTTTTCCCTATCACCGGAAAAGCATACTTTGTGCAACACTCTTTTGACTCATTTATAGTTTTAATTTAATTCAATTTTTAAATATTTTAGTAGTGGATTATATGAGTAGTATAACAGTTTATTGTACTCGTAATACATCGATATACAACAGGCCATCGATGGATTATATGGATTATATGGATTATAATTATATAATCTATAATTAGATTTTATTTATTATAATTTATTAGGGCTAACTGAACTATTACATCAATTTATTTACTATACTTAATTATATACCTTCCTGACTTATGTAAGACTATGTCGTTAACATGAATAAACATTATGAATTATGAATTATGAACAGACAGTAGCGTAGCGTGAAATTTTGGGCCCCACCGCGAAAATTAAACATTTTTACTTTCACCGATAGAAATTCAGAAATGCACGGTTTGCTACATTCGTTGAGGACCCTATGCTACGCCACTGGTAACACACTTTTTAAACTTCCAAAGTATTCGTTAAAAGCTTCTGAATTTTTTAATTCATTTTTTCCTGAATTAACTCTTAAAAAGAAAGATGGGGTGAAAATTTTTTATGCAAATATTTACAATCAGTACATAAAACTTGTAAACCACTGAAGTAAAGGGTTCTTAATTAAGTTATCTCGTAATTTTTTTGCCATGTACTTCACACGACTCCTTTTGTGTATTATTGTACGTTGTGAATGAGTTGTGTACATATTTACCCAATCAATTTTTCAATTTAAAAACGCCCTACCCAACACAACGTACAAATTAAGCTGAAGGTAAATAATGTTAGACAAATATAAACTCAAATCTCATGTCATCTATTATTTATTATAAAAACAAAACAAAAAGACTTTAGCTTGATAACCCATTTGATTTAAATACTGATTTGCAAATATTTTATTGGTCTTTAAGATTTTACAAAACTTAGAAACTTCTCCTAACCAAATTAAAAAAAAAAACACGGTTAAACTCGCCGCGTTTTAATTTGAAAATTACACACCTTGAAAATTACATTCAAAAATATCAATTGCCACAAATTGAAAATTTTGTACGTGATGTGATGTTATTAATATTAGTTATTTCATATTGAAAATTTAATTTTTTTCCTGGGTTCAATTTAAGAGAGTGAGTCTGGGGCTAATTGAATCCGGAATCCCTTTTTTTTGTTCAATTCCGACATGGAGCCAGGACGCGGGTAAATGTTTGCTTAAATAATTTTCCTATTTTTTTTTTTTTTTATTGGAGAAAAGGTCGAATTCTTTGTAAACACAATTTTAGACTGATATATAAATTGTGTAATATTGGATGGCGACTAAGTTCAACATACAAAATATGTAAAACCCTATCGACAGCACTTGTAGGGAATTCTCATATATAACATATTGCGCCGAGAGTTGAAAGGGGAATGTTAGCCTCGTGTGACTGGGGTGCACAATATCACTGCTCAATTGCAGATACTTCATTCGGTCTATAATTGACTACGCGTTGCCTTTTTTCTATGGGGATGCAAGTAATTGCCACTTGAGAGAAAAATAGACAAATGCATTGGGATATTGCGTAGTACTCCAATCAATTTTCTACTTTCAATAGAATAGTGCAATAATAAACATTTTTCTACGTCCGTTAAAAAATTTTCAGTTTTTTTTCATTAATTTGCGTTCATAAAATATGTGATTCTCGAAGCCTTCAAAAAGTGCCATAACGGTTCATTTTTTCACGCTTTTGCGCTGGAAGTGGTTGTTTACCTTAACTTTTTTTTGGTTTTTGCCAATATTTTCTTAAATATGAAAAATATCACAAAAACATTAAAACAAACATTCAAGACAACAAAGAAATGAATATCTTTTGCTTGAAAACATTTTTCATAAAATCATTTTTATTCGAGAAAAAAATTCATTTTTGTTTTTAATTTTTAGTTTATAATTATAAAACGATAATAGTTACAGCAAATTTATGTTAATAATAATTGCAGAAAATGCTAAAATGAACAACTTATAAAGAATAAGTTTTTTTAATCCCTTTAGTTTTTGAGAAAACTGAGTTTTTGAATTTGAAGTATAATCTTCCATAATTTTGACGTTTTAAACGTCAGTTTCATCCGAGTTTATACAATGCTCGAAGTACATTTAAAATATGATTCAAATTGAAAATAAAACATGAAAGTGTAAATATAAATGGCTATGAGAAAATAACATGATGGCCACATCACCATTTTTTATTCAATATGCATTCCTATTAAAATGTATGCGTGTCTGTTTGTGATTAAAATCAAACTTTGAACATAAGCCTTATTTGATAATCCAAAGAACTGAAAAGCTTTTGGTAACATTTCATACACTGGAAGTGGGTGTTTACCTTAACCGTTTTTTGTTTTTCTCCAATAATTTTTTTAATATCAAAAATTCTATAATTTTTTTTTAAATGCTATTGAAAAATATGTACCAATTAAAATTGTAAAATCATCGTCATATCCAAAATGGTTCAGTTCTAGATTAATAAACTTAATTAAACTGAAGAAGAAAGCTCACAGCCAGTACAAATGTAGTGGTAATTATTCAGACTATGAACAGTTTAAATCTCTTCGATCTCAATGTACAATTTTAAGTAATCAATTATTTTCCAGCTATATAGATAAAATTGAATCTAATATCTGTACCAACACTAATTCATTCTGGAATTACGTTAATGAGTCAAGGCAAACATTAGGCTTTCCTAAGTCTATGTACTTTAAAGATACATCTTGCAATTCTGGTGAAAGCTGTGTTAACCTTTTTGCTAAACATTTTTCAAGCACTTATGTTAATGATAATAACATATTAATTAACGTAACTCCAGAATTTTCTATTAGCTCGGACTCTGTTAACTTATGTAATTTTAAAATTGGTATTTCGGACATCTTTGAAGCAATTAACTCTTTACCTGATTCCCTTAATCCAGGACCTGATGGTATACCAATTTTTTTTGTAAAACGATGTATTTTTTCACTATGTACACAAAATTTTTAACGTTTCTCTCCATAAATGTGAATTTCCCTTGATATGGAAAACTAGTTTCATTCGGCCTATATTTAAAAGTGGTAGTAGAAGTAACATCGAGGACTATAGAGCAGTTTCAATTCAGTCTACTTTTCCGAAATTATTTGACAAACTTATTGCAGATCAATTAATGTTTTCATGTAAGAGCATTATCTGCAACGAACAACATGGATTTTACGATGGAAGATCTACTGTATCCAATCTACTTGATGATCAATCATATATTATTAATGCTCTTGAGAAATACGGCCAAGTTTATACAGATTTCTCCAAAGCCTTCGATCGTGTTTCTCATTCAATTTTAGTGAACAAATTACGCGCTATGGGCTTTGGAGACTGTATAACCAAATGGATCCGAAGTTATTTGTCTGACAGACAACAATTTGTAAAAATCAATAATTTCGTCTCTGAACCAATATCTGTGTTTTCTGGGGTGCCGCTGGGGTCACATTGTGGCCCAGTATTATTTTTATTATTCATTCATGATATCAGTTCGTATGTAAAGCATTGCAGATTTTCATTGTTTGCAGATGATCTTTAAATATTTCGGGCGGTAAATTCCATCTCAGACTCAGCATACTTGCAGGATGATTTAAACAATATTTATAGATGGTGTTCTGATAACAATCTTAATTTTAATTATAAAAAATGCATGTCAATCTCGTTCGGAAGGGGTCGTATAGTTGAAAATGCATATATCATAGATGATCATCTATTACCATCTGTTAAGCAAGTTAAAGATCTTGGTGTGTTATTTGACTGTAATTTCTCCTTCTCGAAACACATTGACTGCATTTGTTCGAAAGCTTTACAGATGCTTGGATATGTTAATCGATTTGCCAGAAACTTTTCTATCAGTACCCAGAAAATACTATTCACATCTTTAGTAAGACCACAACTTGAATATGCCTCTTGCATTTAGTCGCTGGCATATAATAATAAGATTGATCAACTAGAACGTGTTCAAAACAAATTCTTAATGTCAATTACTTTTAGAATTGGGATTAGTAGAATTGAATATAGTCGCAGCAATATGCTTTATTTTCTAAACCTACCAACTTTACATGATAGACGAATACATGCAGATTTGTGTGTAGTTTATAAATTAGTGAACGGTTCTATAAATTGTTGTGAGCTTCTCGCATATTTGAATTTTAACATCCCCTTAAAAACAAGAAACATTACTGTTTTTAAAGAATCTTTTCACAGATCAAATTTTGCCAGAAATAATGCATTGTGCAGAATGTTCAGATTATGCAATCTGGTTTGTGTTTCCCCTAATTTTTACTTTCTCCGTTACGAAGTACGAGAAAGTATTGTGATCGTGATTTTTTTTTCAAAAATTTTTTTTACGGAAATATCCGTTTTGGGGTCCCTAGATGCCATTTCAACAATTTCTGGAAAAAAAAATTTTGTGTCTGTGTGTGTGTGTGTGTGTCTGCTGTGTGTGTGTGTGTGTGTGTGTGTGTGTGTGTGTGTGTGTGTCTGTCTGTGTGCGCTGTATCTCAAAAACTAATAGAGCAATTGATATCAAACTTTGAACATACGTCTGATTTGATAATCCGAAGAACTGAAAAGCTTTTGGTAAAATTTCGTACACCGGAAGTGGGTGTTTACCTTAACTGTTTTTTGTTTTTTGCCAATATTTTCTTAAATATGAAAAATATTACAAAAACATTTAAACAAACATTGAAGTAAACAAAGAAATGAACATCTTTTGCTTGAAAAAATTTTTCATAAAATCATTGCTATTCGAGAAAAAAATTTATTAATTTTTTTAAAATTTTTGGTTTATAATTATGAAACAGTAATAGTTACAGCAAATTTATGTTAATAATAATTGTAGAGAATACTAAAATGAACAACTTATAAAGAATAAGTTTTTTTCGAAATCCCTTTAGTTTTTGAGTAATCTGAGTTTTTGAATTTGAATTATAATTTCATAATTTTGACGTTTTAAACGTCAGTTTCATCCGAGTTTACGAAACGTTCGATGCACACTTAAAATATGATTTAAATTGAAAATAAACCATGGAAGCGTAAATATAAATGATACCATGAAGTCGGAGAAAGTAACATGATGGCCACATCACAATTTTTTTCTATACGATACATCTTACAATAAATTTAAACACCATCTAAACTATATTGATGTATCACCATATGTTGTTGATATATAATGTTTTTATTATTTACTAAATCTTTATAGTTTATATAATAGTAATTCTACTTGTAATATATCGTTATTGTTATGTATTAGTTATATTGTGCAATATTTTATTTTGATTTTTTTATTGTATTCTTTATTATTTTAAATTTTTTCTTGTAAGAAGGTTCGTCCGTCAATAAATAAATAAATAAAATCACTTAAATAAATTTTAAAGACAACAAAGAAATTAACATCTTTTGTTTGTAAATATTTTTCCAAAATTACTGTTTTTTGAAAAATAATAGTTATTAAATTTTTTGTCATTTTTGGTTTATAATTATGAAATGATAATAGTTACAGTAAACTTATATTAATAATAATTGTAGAAAATTCCAAAATAAACAACTTATAACGAATAAGTAGTTTTCAAAATCTCTTCGGTTTTTGAGTAAACTGACTATTAGAATTTAAAGCATAATTTGTCATTTTCACTTTCATAAGTTTGACGTTTTTGTACATTTAAAATATGATTTAAATTGAAAATAAACCATGAAAGTATAAACATAAATAACCACACCATCAAATTGGAGCCACATCACCATTTTTTATTGCGGGATCGTATTCTACGGGAAAAAATACAAACTTTTTGTAGGAAACGTTTTTTTTTTAATGCTGTGTCGTAAGAAAGTGCCTCTGTTTTTTTATAACCAGTAATAAAGCCGTAAAAAATAAAAACCAAAATTGATTTTTTCGGTTTTTTTTTCGAATATCTTCGTAAGTAGTAGGAATATTTTATTTTGACCTTCACAATTACGACTATCTAAATCGACTAAACAACATGAGCAGGAATATTTTAAATTTCTTTATAAATTATTAAAATGCGCCTCTTGTTAACCAACTCTCTATCTCTTACCCAGATAGCAATACTAATGCATTCAATTTGTAACACCCTGTAGAAACCACCATTGCAATCATTGAAGCTCAATTTTAATTGAGAACACTTCCGTAACGAACCTTATACCGGGTGTGGCACTTAAGACGCCTCGGACCATAGCTCCTTTACGATAAAAGCTATCGAAAAAAATCTAAGAACAAAGTGGTGCATAGTTACCGTCGCTATGTATTAAAAATATTTCTAATCATCAGTGGCGTGCCGTACTCCAGTGGCGTACCAAACTTATGTTTTTTTAAATGGAATGCCCTATTTTTTATTGCATATTTGGAAAGTGCTCGACGAGTACTTATTTTTTTATCTAACATGTTATACCCTTCACTTTAGCGGTTTCGCTGTTATAACCCCTTCTTTCAAAATTGCGCCCCATTTTTGAGATTTTTTTATAGAGAAACTAATTGACGCCGGCGCCTAAATTTTGAATTGAGGTACAGGTTAAGACCTCGTATACCTTCACATAATTTTTTTTCGGGTAATTTATGGAAAAAAAATAATTTTTGATTGATCTTCGTATGTTGTCATTTTTTCCGAAAATTTCAAATGGCACCCCCCTAAAAAAATTACGGCGTTGTACAGCCAAAACTCTAAATTTTTCATTGGTGTAAAAAAAATTACACATTGCATAACAAAATTTCGGAGAAAAAAGGAATTTCATCGCAAATGTCGGGAAACGTTTTCCGTTCCCAAGTGTGCCATGAGAAAACAAAAGTAGCAGCCATAAGTCATTTTTGATAAACGTTCTAAAAATGTTCCGAACTCAAGAGGAAATGGTTGACATGATATTTATTCTTGGAGAATGTAACAAGAATTGTTTCTTGGCATCACGAGTGTACGCTGCGAGATATCCGCACAGGGCACATCCAAATGAACGTGCGTTTCAAAAAGTGTTGGAGAGATTTACTACTACGGGAAGTGTGAAACGGCCAAGGAGAGTTAGAAAGAAGGCAGTTATTACCGAAAATAATGAACTGCGGTATATCACCAGAAGTTGCGGTTATGCCTCCAGCAGGAAGGTCGTCATTTCGAACATTTAGTTTAAGTTGTTAAATTTTCTTAATCAGCATTTTTCATATCATGTTGAATAAATAGGTACATACTATTATGTTGACCGTATTTGTGTATTTGTTTTGGTACTTTGACAATTACCAATCTTTTGTTTTCTCATGGCACACTTGGGAACGGAAAACGTTTCCCGACATTTGCGATGAAATTCCTTTTTTCTCCGAAATTTTGTTATGCAATGTGTAATTTTTTTTACACCAATGAAAAATTTAGAGTTTTGGCTGTACAACGCCGTAATTTTTTTAGGGGGGTGCCATTTGAAATTTTCGGAAAAAATGACAACATACGAAGATCAATCAAAAATTATTTTTTTTCCATAAATTACCCGAAAAAAAATTATGTGAAGGTATACGAGGTCTTAACCTGTACCTCAATTCAAAATTTAGGCGCCGGCGTCAATTAGTTTCTCTACAAAAAAATCTCAAAAATGGGGCGCAATTTTGAAAGAAGGGGTTATAACAGCGAAACCGCTAAAGTGAAGGGTATAACATGTTAGATAAAAAAATAAGTACTCGTCGAGCACTTTCCAAATCTGCAATAAAAAATAGGGCATTCCATTTAAAAAAACATAAGTTTGGTACGCCACTGGAGTACGGCACGCCACTGATGATTAGAAATATTTTTAAAACATAGCGACGGTAACTATGCACCACTTTGTTCTTAGATTTTTTTCGATAGCTTTTATCGTAAAGGAGCTATGGTCCGAGGCGTCTTAAGTGCCACACCCGGTATAATTAAGGGCTGCTATAATATAACACACAAATAATATAAATAATAAATTTATACAACACCTGTGGTCGAGCCATTCACGTTATTGTAAATGATTGTAAATAATATTATGTCAATTATATTCACCACATTGTAAATTTAAAAAAATGGGATCAGTCAGTATTTTTATAGTTGCCGTATGTATTTGTACGTGTATGTGTATTTCGCATTCTTTAAATTTTGTAATAATTACTGTGTATATTGTGCAGTACAAATTAGAACACTCTGTATATTTATTGTTGAAAACCTTGCCTGTATTTTGTTTCTGTATATTTTTGCACAAATCATTACTGAGTATAATTGCACGAAATAGCTTGGAACACCCAGTACATTTATTGTTGTTCTAAAACTTTTAGTTTGATCACACTTTTGCATAGATCCTCACTGTGTTTATTGTTTCTTGGAATAATGTGTATAATTGATTTTGCGATTAATTTATTACCCTTGTTGTTTGTGTGTGGGTATGTGTTTGTGTGTTTGTACACATCAGTTCTTCTTATGATTATAAACACGATTACTAAACAATTATTATAACACATTGTATTGTATCAAAAGTACTAACCTTTAGCAAATGTCCGCCGCGTTTCGTTTCCTAATATTTGCCCGTTTTCGCTCCCGGTCGACGAACATCCGACGCCACAACTATTATTTACGATTTCTTCACTTTACAATGAATAACCAGCGGCACTTTTTACACCGTCCTCTTCTTCCGTATTTACACTACACGTTCGCCTAACACACTCACGATTATATCCAAGCATACTCGAAATTTATTGAAAATAGCGAGAGGCCACCGCGTTACAAAATGACGATGAGTACGGTCGAGCGGCGGAGGGCCAGCGATACGTTTTTGTTTTCTTCTCCTCGTCTCTCTCAACCGCACCAATGACAAATTCGCATCGAGTCGATGGCGGCGTCTTCAACATTTGTTTATTTATCGATTAAATTGTAACGCTGGAGTAATAAGTACTGCTGTTCATTATTGTAAATATATCGAGTGATTAACAGTGCAAGTGATGTTTGTGAATGTGGAACCGTGCTGATACTATCTATGGACACAGAATTCACTGTTGGAAGCTGCATTTGGTTAGCATCAGGTTAGTGGTGCTTCTTAATCATTCTCTTATTATTGCAAATTGTTCTTGGCGTGTTTCCATGTTTGTGCCGTACCAATTGACTGTATTAATGGTTACTTTTCGTACATTGGAAATAAATAGTATTATTGTTACGATGTCGCCGCTATATCTGGAATGAATTTATGTGATTAATTAATTTTAAAAATGTACGACTCGTTAATTTTTCCTTATACATATTATTGTTGTAAATTCTTTTAAAAAAATCGAAAATTTAACCCGAACTGGATGTATTACGCATCTTATATGCGGGACACAGTTATACATGTAAGCATGCAGGGGCGGACCGTGAAGTTTGGGGGCCCTGGGCTAACCTAAATAACCAATCCGGCTGATATTTTCTCAAAAAGAACTGCGAAATGGTTTTAATAGAAAAAGTGTCCACGCTACATTCTCTGATTTCATGGTTTTAAAATAATTTTATATCGTTTTTTTTTTAACTAAGAGGATCTCGAAAAAGTTGTTCATTTTGGCATTTTCTACTATTCTTATTCATACAGGATGTTGAATTGTAACGCGGGTCACAGGAATTTACATTCCATTTTTTTTTGGTAATTATTTACCTATGAGGAGCACCTTTTAAGGTGATCAATAATCTGCGATGATTATTAAGAAAGTTGCAATTTTTTAACAAAAGTTCCAAGGGGTTTACTCGTGTATTTTTTCATGTTTTCGCAAAAATTAAAAAACTCTCATTCGACTAATTGACATACAGGGAGCTCAGATTTGCAAACCTGTTTTTGTGATATTTTTCATATTTAAGAAAATATTGGCAAAAAACAAAAAACAGTTATGGTAAACACCCACTTCCGGTGTACGAAATTTTACCAAAAGCTTTTCAGTTCTTCGGATTATCAAATAAAACTTATGTTCAAAGTTTCATATCAATTGCGGTATTAGTTTTTGAGATACAGCGCGCACAGACACACACACACAGACACAAAAAAAAATTTCCAGGAATTGTTGAAATGGCATCTAGGGACCCCAAAACGGATATTTCCGTAAAAAAAAAATTTGAAAAAAAAATCACTATCACAATACTTTCTCGTACTTCGTAACGGAGAAAGTAAAAAACTACTACTTGAATGAACATCAAACTTTGAACATAAGCCTTATTTAATAATCCGAAGAACTGAAAAGCTTTTGGTAAAATTTCGTACACCGGAAGTAGGTGTTTACCTTAACCATTTTTTGTTTTTCTCCGATAATTTTTTAAATATGAAAAGTACTATAAAAGCACTCAAACAAATCTTGAAGAAAGCAAAGAAATGAACTTTTTTGCTCGAAAATATTTTTCGTGAAATGTATGGTTTTTGAAAAATAATAGCAATAATTTTTTTTTGTAATTTTTGGTTTAAAATTATGAAACAATAATACTTACAGCAAATGTATTTTAATACCAATCGTAGAGAATGCCAAAATGAACAACTTATATAGAATAAGTATTTTTCGAAATCTCTTTGGTTTTTAAGTAAATTGACTATTAGAATTTTTGTGCTCGTATTTTATATTTTTGCCTGTTTCTTCGATTTTTTTCCTTTAAATTCTTGATTTTTTTATAAATATTCTTTATGTTGGTCCCTGTTTTAAAATGATCTGTTGAAATTTTCGACTTTTTTGGTCAGTATTTTGATTTTTAAGCTCGTGCTTTCGATTTTTGGTCTAAATTTTCGATTTTTTGCCACAATTGTTGAATTTTTATTTGTATTTTGGATTTTTTTTGGTCTAAATTTTTTATTTTATGTCCTAAGATTTCTTTATTTGGCCAAAATTTTCGATTTGTTTATTAAGATTTTCGATTTTTTAACTTTTTGGTCTTATTTTTTTTATTTTTGGGCCCATGTTTTCAATCTTTTGGCCACAATTGTTAAATTTGGCCTGCATTTTCGATTGTTTGGTCCAAATTTTTGATCTTCTGTCCTAAGATTTCTTTATTTGGCTGAAATTTTCCATTTGTTTATTAAGATTTTCGATTTTTTAATCTGTATTTTTTATTTTTATCCCCAAATTTTGTTTTTTTCGTCCTATATTTTAAATTTTTCAATTTTCAATTTTAGTTTCTGTTCGGAAACTTAAGTTTTGATTTTTAGCCTAAATATTCTTCATTTTGGCCTGCTTTTTTTAATTTTTTTTGTCCCAAATTTTCAGTATTTGGTCTATTTTTATGTTTTCTTGGCCCATATTTTAGATTTTTTTATTTTCAATTTGAGTTTCTGTTCAGAAACTTACTCTGAGCTACAGGATTATTTTGAAGGTAAAAACGGCAAACTATTTTTCCTTTACTTGAATTTTTTTATCTGCATTTTTGGATCTCTGGCCTGTAACTTCGTTTTCTATTCCAAATTTTTGATTTTTGACCTAAATTTTCTTTATTTTGGCGTGAAAATTTAGGTTGCGTGTTAAAAGTTTCGATTTTTTGGTCCGTATTTTTGATATTTAGGTCCTAATTGTTGGTTTAAGTTTTAGCTTTTTTGTGTTATACTAGTATTTTAAATTTTCTAATCTGAATTATTGATTTTTAGGCGCGATTTTTTTGCCGGTATTTTCGAGTTTTTTGGTCGGTTTTTGATTTTTTGCGCATTATATTTTAACCTGAATGATTTTTTTTATATTTTATTTTTTTTTTTGCATTATTTTCGAGTTTCTGGTCAGAAACTTATTTTGAGCCAAAGAATTATTTTAGGGGCTAGGTAAATATTTTTTCTTTTACTTGAATTTACAATATTTTGGTCTGCATTTTTTTGGTCCATATTTTAGATCTTTACCTTTACCTGTTTTCGGCTCAATTTATTCCAAGTTTTTATTTTTTTTTTGCCTAAATAATCTTTATTTTGGACAACATTTTCGATGTGTTTGTTGAAATTTTCGATGTTTTAGTTTGCGTTTTTTTTTTTTTATGTTTAGGCCATAGTTTTCGATATTTGGATCTTTTTGGGCCTATGTTTTAGTTTTATTGTTTAATTATTGATTTCTATCAGCGAATTTTTGATTGGCGAATATTTTAGATTTTTAACCTAAAGCAGCGATTTTTTAATGTTTTGCCAGTATTTTCAAGGTTTTGGTCTAATCGTCAAATCGGAGAAAGTAACATAATGGCCACATCACCATTTTTTAAAGTAATTATAATCCAAGCATTTTATTTTCATCGAGTTTTGTATAATTTTTATATAACCGTCTTCGCACTTTATATACTATTTTTACGGTAACGAATTCTGGTTAATTATTACAACGTTTTATGTAAACAAGTCGATGTTATTCACGATATTATTTACCTTAATATGCTAATTGTATATTTGCTTTGCTAACTGTATTAACATCACTAGTATTTAGTGTCCATAAATGCAAATTCATACACGATGCGGGACAGTGAATGCGAGAGCCCTTACAATAATTGGCCCTCGAGTGATCTTCGGCCCTTCCCTCCCAAATAAACCGATATCTACGCCAGACGAGTCCGGTTAATTGCATAAAAGCCCTTAAAGCTAATATTCTATTAGGAAACCGCACAAAACCGATAGACTAATTAGACGTAATAGGAAAAAACGGCCCCAATTTACTTACTTGTAGCTTCACTTAATTCCCTGTTCCAAGTACGGTACAATCGATAAAGAACGTGATCGTCCTCTAAACTTTTTTTGCTTCCCTTTGATGCAATTATATTTAACAGTTGTTCAAGTGGATGGTTGCGATCGTTAATCATTATTTTTATTAATGCTACCACCCAAAGGTTTACATACGAGAAACAAAACAAAATTAATACTAAAACTTAATCCAACACTATGGTTTGATCAATGGATCTTTGCGTCTGCGTCATTACCGAAGATCAAGTTTTCTCGCCTTGAACAACATACGTACACATATGATTGCGCCTAATTCTGTTTACCGTGGAAAGAGTAAACTCATGAAAATGTTCAGCAATCTAATAAATAAATGTTTTGATTAGAATGTAACTGTAAGGGCAATATTTTTCTTAATTTATAACCGTTTTTTTCAGCAAATTCTAGAAGAAAATACATTTATTTCACAATATTAAAATACATCTAGTGTTTACAATTATATTATAATTATATTTATATACCGGGTGTGGCACTTAAGACGCCTCGGACCATAGCTCCTTTACGATAAAAGCTATCGAAAAAAATTTAAGAACAAAGTGGTGCATAGTTACCGTCGCTATGTTTTAAAAATATTTCTAATCATCAGTGGCGTGCCGTACTCCAGTGGCGTACCAAACTTATGTTTTTTTAAATGGAATGCCCTATTTTTTATTGCAGATTTGGAAAGTGCTCGACGAGTACTTATTTTTTTATCTAACATGTTATACCCTTCACTTTAGCGGTTTCGTTGTTATAACCCCTTCTTTCAAAATTGCGCCCCATTTTTTAGATTTTTTTGTAGAGAAACTACATGACGCCGGCGCCTAAATTTTAAATTGAGGTACAGGTTAAGACCTCGTATACCTTCACATAATTTTTTTTCGGGTAATTTATGGAAAAAAAATAATTTTTGATTGATCTTCGTATGTTGTCATTTTTTCCGAAAATTTCAAATGGCACCCCCCTAAAAAAATTACGGCGTTGCACAGCCAAAACTCTAAATTTTTCATTGGTGTAAAAAAAATTACACATTGCATAACAAAATTTCGGAGAAAAAAGGAATTTCATCGCAAATGTCGGGAAACGTTTTCCGTTCCCAAGTGTGCCATGAGAAAACAAAAGATTGGTAATTGTCAAAGTACCAAAACAAATACACAAATACGGTCAACATAATAGTATGTACCTATTTATTCAACATGATATGAAAAATGCAGATAAAGAAAATTTAACAACTTAAACTAAATGTTCGAAATGACGACCTTCCTGCTGGAGGCATAACCGCAACTTCTGGTGATATACCGCAGTTCATTATTTTCGGTAATAACTGCCTTCTTTCTAACTCTCCTTGGCCGTTTCACACTTCCCGTAGTAGTAAATCTCTCCAACACTTTTTGAAACGCACGTTCATTTGGATGTGCCCTGTGCGGATATCTCGCAGCGTACACTCGTGATGCCAAGAAACAATTCTTGTTACATTCTCCAAGAATAAATATCATGTCAACCATTTCCTCTTGAGTTCGGAACATTTTTAGAACGTTTATCAAAAATGACTTATGGCTGCTACTGGCGTCTAATAATTTACTTTGACAATTACCAATCTTTTGTTTTCTCATGGCACACTTGGGAACGGAAAACGTTTCCCGACATTTGCGATGAAATTCCTTTTTTCTCCGAAATTTTGTTATGCAATGTGTAATTTTTTTTACACCAATGAAAAATTTAGAGTTTTGGCTGTACAACGCCGTAATTTTTTTAGGGGGGTGCCATTTGAAATTTTCGGAAAAAATGACAACATGCGAAGATCAATCAAAAATTATTTTTTTGCCATAAATTACCCGAAAAAAAATTATGTGAAGGTATACGAGGTCTTAACCTATACCTCAATTCAAAATTTAGGCGCCGGCGTCAATTAGTTTCTCTACAAAAAAATCTCAAAAATGGGGCGCAATTTTGAAAGAAGGGGTTATAACAGCGAAACCGCTAAAGTGAAGGGTATAACATGTAAGATAAAAAAATAAGTACTCGTCGAGCACTTTCCAAATCTGCAATAAAAAATAGGACATTCCATTTAAAAAAACATAAGTTTGGTACGCCACTGGAGTACGGCACGCCACTGATGATTAGAAATATTTTTAAAACATAGCGACGGTAACTATGCACCACTTTGTTCTTAGATTTTTTTCGATAGCTTTTATCGTAAAGGAGCTATGGTCCGAGGCGTCTTAAGTGCCACACCCGGTATATACTATTTTTTTTATCTTATGTTATCGACCGCAGTGGCGGCTCGTGGAACATGTTGATGGTACAGCCACTTATACAATATCCCCCCCTCCTTTTTGGAAGAAACAAAGAACCATTTATCTTCCTAGACCAATCGAATATTTTGGTCAAAAAATCAAAAATTTGGAACAAAACAGCCGAATATCTAAAATATCGGCAAAAAAATCAAAAATCCTGGTTTTAAAATAAAAATGCAGACCAAAAAATTGAAAATACAAGCAAAATAAAAATAATTTGCCATTTTCAGCCCCAAAAGTAAGTATTTTTAGCTTGAAATAAGTTCCAACGAGAAATTCGAAAATAATAACAAAAATTTAAAAAAATCGCACAATGAAATCAATAATTCAAGTTAAGAAAAGTTAAAATATGGGATACAAAATAAAAAATTAAGATCAAAAATCTAAAATTCGTACCCAAAAATCAAAGTGGTAGACCAAAAAATCAAAATTTTTAACAAACGCATCGAAAATTTAAATCGAAATAAAGAAAATTTCGGCCAAAAGACCAAATATTGAAACCAAAATAATCGAAAATACAAAATATAGGCCATAAAAGTAAAAATTTAGACAAACCATCGAAAACGAGGGTAAAGATAAAAATTGCAGACAAAAAAAAAATCGAAAATTTCTACAAACCAATCGAATATTTTGGTCAAAATAAAGAAAAATACAAAAAATTGGAACAAAAAAATCGAAAATACAGAAATCTAAAATATGGGCCAAAGAATAATAATAATAATAATAAATTTATTTCCCAACAGAGTATTCCAATTACAGGGAAAAATTATATAATATACAGTAAATACAGATTGTGAACTAATTTAAAAACAAGAACAACTAATACATAACAAAACAAAATTAAAATTAAATTTCATCAAATTAAAGTACAATTAGAGCAATAGTACAAGACACATCGTAAATAATAATAAACTAAATTTATAGCAAGAATCAAGAATACTGATCTAAAAATAAAAAACGCAGACAAAAAAATCGAAGACTAAATGAATAAATAATTTACTACTTTCAGCCGCCAAAAATAAGTTTCTGACCAGAAAATCGAAAATAATAGCAAAAAATAAAAAAAATCGTGAATTTTTGAATTCTTGAAAATCAATAATCAAAGTTAAAAAATCTAAAATATAGCATAAAAAATTGAGACCAAAAATCTAAAATATACGATAAAAAATTGAGACAAAAAATCTAAAATTCTGGCCTAAAAATAAAAATGGTGGACCAAGGAAAGAAAATTTAAAAATGACAAATAAAAAAAAAATAAGAAAAATTTAGGGCAAAAGATAAAAAAAATTCACAATGTTGGTCAAAAAGTCGAAAATTTAGACAAAATATCGAAAACTTGGGCCTGAAGATAATAAATGCAGACTAAACGAAAATGCGGGCCAAAAAATTGAAAATTTTAACAATAATATCGAAAAGTTGGGACAAAATAAAGAAATATTCATATCATCATATCATATCATTTATTTAGTCACGTAAGCCACCATTTACAAACAATACAGATTTATAATATTTGCGGCGGATGTGAGCGTCAGTACATTAAATCTAAATTTTAAAAAGAACTACATAGGTTATAAGATAAAATAAAATAAAACAGTTTACATGATCACATATTAAAATCGATAAATAAATAAATTAAAATTAATGTTAGTTTTCAGAGAGTTCGTTAAGATTATACATTAGCTTTATTGACTCTTACACATTAAAATTTATTTAGGTCAGAAGATTAAAACAAAAAAAAAAAATCTGTAATGTTGGCCAGAAAGTCGAAAATTTAGACAGTACATCGAAAACTCGGGCCTAAAGATAATAAATACAAACTCAAAAATCGAAAATTTCAACAAACAAAACTCGGATATACCAGAAAAAATAAAAGAAATCTCGCATATAAATCAATAATTCAGGTTATAGATATTTTAACCAAAATCAAATCAAAAATTTGGAACTAGAATTAAAAATCAAAAATTTTAACAATTAAATAGAAAATTTAGGTCAAAATACAGAATATTTAGAGCAAAAGATCAAACATTTATACAAAAAGGAAATCGAAAATACAGGTCAAAAATCTAAAAATTAAAAATTCGAAAAGTCAAAAATACGGACCGAAAAAAAACGAAAATTTTAATAATTAAATCGAAAATTTATGTCAAAATAAATAATATTTAGTTCAACAGATTAAAAATGTAGACCCAAAAGTATCGAAAATACAGGCCAAAAATCTAAAAATTATGAATTCGGCGGGAAAATTTAAAATGCGGACCAAACAGTCGAAAATTTAAACAATGAAATCGAAAATTTAGGTCAAAATAAGGAATATTTTGGCCAAATGATCAAAAATTTAGACAAAAAAAATCGAAAATACAGGCTTAATAATAAAAAATGCAGAATATTTTGGTAAGAAAATGGTTTCAATTATTCTCAAAAATCATTCTATTGTTCAAAATAATTTTCCAATTTTTTTTATAGGATTTTTTTTTAATTTTCGCTTTAATTGTCCAAAAAAGTGAAACTAATTTGAAAAAGAATTCAAATAAAACAATTAACTTTGTTGGGATCACCACCTTATTGTTTCACGGCAGTTTCGACAACTTTAGACTTAGTAGATACATTTTGAATAATTCAAATAAAACAATTCACTTGGTTAGTATGACCCTCACTAGCGGCACGTAACCTCACCATTAAACAATGCATACGGAAAACAAAAGAATTTTAAGAATTAGTTAATTTTTTTTTGCTGAGCTTGAGTCTGCAGGAGCCGCCCCTGATCGACCGAGGTCTTTCCACCCAGCAAATTCTAATTGGTACTGAAAATACAACTTGCATTTTAAAAGACAAAATATTCTCGGCATAAACTCTAAATTCTAAATTAATAAATAATCCGCCCGATACGGAATTTAATTACACCGTTGCCGCCCTGGGGGAATTAAACGAGTATTCGGCTGTCTTCGAGGAGAGGGCGCGAATAATTTGTGTATGAATGGAGGACTTTCCGAATCGAATAAGTCGAGCCGAAGTCGAACCGACGTTTCGCTAATTCAAATATAAAACACGGCGAGGCTTCGGATTTCAGTGGCATTAAGGGTGGCGGCGGTGAGTCAAATTGGGATCGTTTAAGGGCCGCTTCAAAAAGTGTCGAAGGTATAATGCGCATTTATTTCCCCTGTGATTTTTTTTTTTTTGTTGACTAACGAAGAAATTCGTTTCTTGGCTGACTTGCCGAGGGCGTTTAATGGCACGGAGGGGAGAAAGGTGATGTTTAGGGGAAAAGGAAATTACGTTTGTTCTATTTAATTTCATTCGATTTCGGTAATGTTTTAATGGTAAAGGTTGTACTAATGAATACGTCTAAAGATTCGTTTAATATACCGGATGTCTCACTGAAGCGCCAAAGTAATTTTTTGGCCTTAAATATTTATGATTTATATAAATTTTATAGATAATTACACACTGGGCAACAAAATTTTTGTTGCATTGATAAAAGAACTTGTTCTAACATAATTCATCCGGCAATGTATTGTACCCACTGAATTGATGCAGATAAGATAAAACATTAAATTTGCGGTTTTGAAATAATAACTTGAACAAAACGCAGATATTAAAAATTCCTTCAGAAAAATGTAATTTTTGACAGTTTTTGACAGTTGAAAATTGCAATTTTTAGCAGTTGAAAAGTTTTTGGTTGTTAAAAATGATCAATTTTGGCATTTCAAGATTGTAGTTTTTGGGGGTTGAAAATTGTCATTTTTGGTAGCTCAAAATTATTATTTTTGCAAGTTGAAAATATCAAAAAAAAATGTCATTTCTGCCAGTTGCAGATGGTCATTGTAAGCAGATAAAAATTACAGTTTTTGACAGTTAAAGCGGTAATTGATTGCAGCTAAAAATTTGTCATTTTTGGCAGTTGGGAATTGTGGTTTTTGGCAGTTGAAAATTACCATTTTTAGCAGTTGAAAATATAAGTTTTTGGTTGTTGAAAATGATCAATTTTGGCATTTCAAGATTGCAGTTGTTGGGGGTTGAAAATTGTCATTTTTGGTAGCTTAAAATTATTATTTTTAACAGTTGAAAATATCAAAAAAAAATTGTCATTTCTGCCAGTTGCAGATGGTCATTGTAAGCAGATTAAAATTACAGTTTTTGACAGTTAAAACGGTAATTGATTGCAGTTGAAAATTTGTCATTTTTGGCAGTTGGGAATTGCGGTTTTTGGCAGTTGAAAATTGCCATTTTTAGCAGTTGAAAATATAAGTGTTTGGTTGTTAAAAATGATCAATTTTGGCATTTCAAGATTATAGTTTTTGGGGGTTGAAAATTGTCATTTTTGGTAACTTAAAATTATTATTTTTGGCTGTTGAAAATAGCCAAAAAAATTGTCATTTCTGCCAGTTGCAGATAGTCATTGTAATCAGATAAAAATTACAGTTTTTTTGACAGTTAAAACGGTAATTGATTGCAGTTTAAAATTTGTCATTTTTGGCAGTTGGGAATTGCGGTTTTTGGCAGTTGAAAATTGCCATTTTTAGCAGTTGAAAATATAAGTGTTTGGTTGTTGAAAATGATCAATTTTGGCATTTCAAGATTGTGGTTTTTGGGGCTTGAAAATTGTCATTTTTGGTAGCTCAAAATTATTATTTTTGGCAGTTGAAAATAGCCAAAAAAATTGTCATTTTTGCCAGTTGCAGATGGTCATTGTAAGCAGATAAAAATTACAGATTTTAACAGTTAACGCGGTAATTGATTGCAGCTGAAAATTTGTCATTTTTGGCAGTTGGGAATTGCGGTTTTTGGCAGTTGAAAATTGCCATTTTTAGCAGTTGAAAATATAAGTTTTTGGTTGTTGAAAATGATCAATTTTGGCATTTCAAGATTGTAGTTTTTGGGGGTTGAAAATTGTCATTTTTGGTAGCTTAAAATTATTATTTTTGGCAGTTGAAAACAGCAAAAAAAATTGTCATTTCTGCCAGTTGCAGATGGTCATTGTAAGCAGATAAAAATAAAAGTTTTTGACAGTTAAAACGGTAATTGATTGCAGTTGAAAATTTGTCTTTTTTGACAGTTTGAAATTGTGGTTTTTGGCAGTTGAAAATTGCCACTTTTAGCAGTTGAAAATTGCCACTTTTAGCAGTTGAAAATATAAGGTTTTGGTTGTTGAAAATGATCAATTTTAGCATTTCAAGATTGTAATTTTTGGGAGTTGAAAATTGTCTTTTTTGGTAGCTCAAAATTATTATTTTTGGCAGCTGAAAACACCAAAAAAATTGTCATTTCTGCCAGTTGCAGACGGTCATTGTAAGCAGATAAAATTACAGTTTTTGACAGTTAAAACGGTAATTGATTGCAGTTGAAAATTTGTCATTTTTGGCAGTTGGGAATTGCGGTTTTTGGCAGTTGAAAATTGCAATTTTTAGCAGTTGAAAAGTTTTTGGTTGTTGAAAATGATCAATTTTGGCATTTCAAGATTGTAGTTTTTGGGGGTTGAAAATTGTCATTTTTGGTAGCTCAAAATTATTATTTTTGACAGTTGAAAGTAACCATCGTTGGTAGTTAATTTTTGTCGCGATTTTGATATTTACACCTGCCAAATGCGTCGTCCGATTTTGATGATTTAAACACGTCAAAATGTGGCAAATTTGGTGTAATGGTAAAACGAATTACAAAACATTTTCATGAAATTAACACAAAATGCAAAAATCTTACTTTTTTAAATTCGAAGATTTTAAAATCGTAATTTCAATTTTTGAAATTGCACTCCTGCCGAACGCGTTGTCCGATTATAATTATTGAAACTTCAAAATATGTCGAATTTAATGTTATTTTAAAACGGATTGATATATTTTCTAATAATTGCAATTTTTTAAATTTCCAGAATTTAATTTTTTTTTTTGGAATTTTACACCTGTCGAATGCGTAGTCCGATTTTAATGATTTAAACGTCAAAATATGGCGAATTTAGTGTTATTTTAAAACGGATTACAATATTTTCTCGTGAAATTAACACGAAATGCAAAATTGCAGTTTTTAAATTTCCAAGATTTTGAGTTTTTTAAATTGCACTACTGCCGCACGCATTGTTTTATTGTGATGATTTAAACTTCAAAATATGGCAAATTTTATGTGATTTTATTACGGATTACGAAATTTTCTCTTGACATTAACACAAAATGCAAAAATTGCATTTTTTAAATTTTCAACATTTTAACTTTTGAACCGAGGACGAGATTTGTAAAATTATTTCGGCAAAGCCTTATACTCATCTGGAAGATGTAGAAAAAATGTCTCGAGTGAATCCATGAACAAAAAAATTTTCTGATGGAAAAAGAATATTACTCAGTAGAGGATTATATCGATTGCAAATGATTTTGTTCTTGTTTTATGTGACGTGTAGAATTTGATTTTGTTGTGATGTAATTTGTTATAATTTGCCATGCATATCTACATTTGAATAAAATTTAAAAAACAACCAAAAAATTAAATTTGTTGTTTTTCGGGTCTCAGAGGACACCTCTTCAACGTATGACCAAATTTGGCAAATTCTTCCAGCAAAGTGTTTTACTCGTCGAATGGATGCAGATAAGCTCAAAAAAATTAAATGTTTCCTTCAATTGATTTCTGGTTTTTGAGGATAACTTGAACGGATGACCAAATTTGGGAAATTCTTTCAGCAAAGTCGGATGCAGTTAAGACCAAAAAATTAAATTTGCCGTATAATTGTTTTCTGGTCTTTAAGGACAACTCTTGAACGGATAAACATATATTGAAAATTCTTCCAGCAAAGTATGTGTATTTAAAAAAAAATCAATTGCTCAATAGTTCTGTGGTTTTTAATCCAAACTGCAAATTATGTTTTTAACTTGTTCAATCGTGGAACAAATACACTTACTCTTTTCTATGTTAAATTATCTATACATTTATGTTGTATTTCTGCATTCCAAGTTGTTGAATACATTTTATTATTATTATTATTATTTATTGAGACACTTTTACAAATGACCTCAACAGGCAATTGACCAGAGGTCTTTCAGCCTCGTATTTGTTTACTTTTATTTTATTTTATTATATTTATTTTAATGTATAATATTTATTATTATTTTTTTTAAATTTAATTTATGTATTGTTTTAAGGTTTTATTACGATTTTATTCCATTATGCGACATTGCAATTAATCAAGGCAATTTATTCTTCGCTGGTTTCGTTTGATTCATTAAATCATTTGCGCTTGAACAGACATGAGTAATCTGTTGTGATTACGTACAATTTATTCCTACTGTAATTTAGTATAAATATTTACACACCATATAAATTTAATATGTAAAACGGAGTTCCGTAAATTAATAAATTCATTTAAAAAAATTAAATCAATATACAGGGTGCCCGTTTTTCGAGCGGCACCATGGAGATTTCAGTTATCTTAAGAGATACGAAGTTGGTTAAATTAGGGCAAAGTTGTGTATTATAGCGTTGATTAATAATTTGTTGAGAAATTGGAGTTACCATTTTTTGTTTTAAAAAAATCGCGAAAAAATAAAAAAATTCAATTTTCATTTTTACTTTTTTATTCGAAAACTATTACTATTGTGCATTTTACACTAAGATATTATTAGAGCACTTTTTAATGGAGGATCTAAATATGTTATTAGATTTATTGTAGCTTTTAAGATGGCGGAGAAACAATAGACAACTTTTGTTTTTCTTATGGCCGCCATATTGGATTTCTACATTTTCTAATGCAAGACTTTTTTCTGTTTACGATGATATATCACACATTATGTTTTAATTTTTCATTTGAGCCAAAATTTTAAATTTATTATTTTTGTAAATAGTGCCATGTAAACAAAATCAACACTTTTGTTCAAAACAAAATGTGACAGTTCCATTTAAACTTTATTCTTGAAATTTACTTTACTAGTCACTTTATCGTAAATATTAAATTTTCAAGTGAAGAAAAACGCGATATGTTAGAAATTTATTACAATTCCCATAAAAATGTGCAAGTCTCAATGGAGGTGTATCTTCAGAATTATCCAAGAAATTTATCCCCATTGGATTATTTTTTATGGGGAACTTTAAAAAATAATATTTATCAAAGCGTTCCAGCCAATATTAATGAACTGCGCAGTATCGTTGATTCTATAAATAATATTAGAAAAAGATATATTAGTAGAGCAATTTATAATCTAAGAAAAAGAACAGAATTGTGTTTGAAAGTGGAATGTGAACAATTTGAACACTTATTGTAGCATTATGTTTTCTAGTAGTTATAAATGTTGTAATAAATTCCTGAGATTGTTATTCGTTTATAAATTGTATTTTTTATGTAAACCCAACCTTACCCAAACAGAAGTGGTTATAAATGAATGCATATTTCCTTGCTTGATTGTAGATGAATTAAATAATAAAATAAAATGCCACAGTTTGTTTTATAGGCTTCATTCTCATTGTTGTAGAAAAGTGTGATGTTTGCATGGCACTCTTTACAAAAATAATACATTTAGAATTTTGGCTCAAATTTAAAGTTAAAACATAATGTCTGATATATCATCATAAACAGAAAAAAATCTAGCATTATAAAATGTAAAAATCCAATATGGCGTCTATAAGAAAAACAAAAGTTGTCTATTGTTTCTCCGCCATCTTGAAAGCTACAATAAATCTAATAACATATTTAGATCCTCCATTAAAAAGTGCTCTAATAATGTCTTAGTGCAAAATGCGTAATGGTAATTGCGTTAAGGTAATTTCCGATTAAACCGGAAATAGAATTTTTATTAAAATTCCACTTACTGACCCACATTATTCTCTTAAAACTCCATACTAAATTTCAAAAAGATATATGTAAAAATAAAAAAAGATATTCGGGGTCTACCAGAATTCAGTTACACCCGGTATACACAGACTATTTTTTTTTTGAGATAATTTAAAATTTGAAGGATATATACTAAAAGCAAATTTAAGTATAGTGGTCAACTATAAACTTTAGTTGCATTTTCGGTTTCGCCGGAAGTGAGATCAATTTGAAAAATTTAAAGCGATCACCATGAATATTTTTTTTATTTTCAGATTCCGGACCTTATATACAAGTCAATTTATTTTTCGAAAATTCATGTTGCAACTAGTTGACCTTTGTATAGCAGACTTAAAGAAAAACCGAATTAACCACTTTTATTTTATAACTTCGTCTAGACCTGCTTGTAAATTATAATCAGATCATTTTTTTTTAAACCTCAAGTTTTTCAAATAGTTACATGGCAGCTCTTTATTTATTTTTTTAAATTTATTAATTACCCATTTCGTCACGATAGTTTTGTAATATATACCCAATTTTAAACTTAATACCATTTATTGAGCTACACTGGAGGAAAAAAAATGAAACACTTGAAATTCGTAAAATTTTGACCATTTTCAAAACGCCATAACTCGGCGTATTTTCAATCGATTTTGTTGACGAATCTTTAAGGGCGAAAAACTTTGAAGTGTCTTCTTTAAAGTCATGCATACGAACTTAAGCGTAACCCCTCCCGCCCCTCTCTAGCACCCCTGTGAAAAAAAATGTTTTTTCAGGAAACCATTTTCAACTTTGACGATGTCTTTGGAGAAATTTTTTGTCGACTCGATCCACCATAAAGGCATTAAAATCTGATCAATTCCAATTCCCTATGCAGTACTCGAAGAACAAAGTTCCTATAAAGATTTGGCACCAAGTTAAGCCTGTTTAAAAAAATGCATTTTGAGGTTTTTCGCATATAACTCAGCGACTTTTCAACCAAATTTGATGATTCTTTCGGGAAAAAATATCTTTTTGGCCCTACTTTAAGGGAGTAAACTCACATTGGAATGATCCCTTTTCGAACCCTTAAACCCCCGAATAAAAAAACAGTTTTTGGGCAAAAAAAACGTCCAACTTTGGCAACGTGTACCAAGTTGGATAAAACGTGTCGACTCGATCCTCCAAAAGGGTATTGAAATGTGTTCAATTGCCTGTGCAGGACTCAAAAACGAAGTTCCTACGGCAATTTGGCACAAAGTTATGGGTGGTCTATTTATTTTTTTTGTTTGGAGGGGCGTGGAGTCCTCTCTTTGAGTGGGGGATAAACCCTCTCAAAGAGGACACATTTTGCTTTTTATTTCTCAAAAGATCGTCGACATCGGTTCAATAGAAGCTGAGTTATGGCCATTTGAAAATTACCTAAATTTTTACAAATCTTAAGTGTTTAATTTTTTTCCGTCAATGCAATTTGTTTGTTTTTATTAGACGAATGGAAAATGGACGAATGGTGGTGAGTTAGGCTCACATTTTTTTCCGACCCTACAGATAACGTTAAAGTAAGCCTTTTTTGAACTAAAATAATTTTTTTTGTTAATGGAGTTCCAAGGTACAAAATGCGATATTCATGATTTCGCGCCAACAATTAATTTTCGTGCATACCTCAAAGAACATGCAAAGAAAATTTCATTCATGAAAACGATAACAATTCTGACTTACGAGTCAAAAAACCACAAAATTCGCTTTTTTCAAACACCCATAACTTTGTGCCAAATCGTCGTAGGAAGTTCGTTACTTGACTTTTGCGCAGGTAATTGAACACATTTTAAAGCCCTTTTGGTGGATGGGGTCAACACATATTTTCCAACCCAATACACGTTGCCAAAGTTGGGCATTTTTTTGCCAAAAAACGGGTTTCGGGGGTTGAAGGGTTCGAAAAGGGATCATTCCAATCTGAGTTTACTCCCTTAAAGTAGAACCAAAATGGGATTTTTTCCTGAAAGAATCATCAAATTTGGTTGAAAAGTCACTCAGTTATGTGCGAAAAACCTTAAAATGCACTTTTTTTCAAACACCCATAACTTGGTGCCAAATCATCGTAGGAACTCCGTTCTTTGAGTCCTGCAAAGGGAATTGATCAAATTTTTGATGCCTTTATGGTGGATTGAGTCGACAACATTTTTCCAACTCCGTAGACATCGTCAAAGTTGGACATGGTTTCCAGAAAAAACTTTTTTTCACAAGTTCGCTAAAGGGGGGTGGAAGAGGTTACGCTTAATTCAGCGTGCATAACTTTAAAGAAGACACTTCAAAGTTTTTCGCCCTTAAAGATTCATCAAAATCGATTGAAAATACGCCGAGTTATGGCGGTTTGAAAATGGTCAAAATTTAACGAGCAGCCCTTTATGGTTTTTAAAAACTTTTAACTTTGTTAATTATAGTACCTAATAATTTTATAAAGCTAAATTTCTAAAAACAATGAAACTCACCACGAGCTTTTGTCTAGTGCGTTTATAACAAGCGAAGGTTGCCATTATCAATTTAAATTCATATGCTCGGTGTCAAACGTCTAGACTTTGATGTATAACTCGGAATATATTATAGAATTCATTTAGAATCTCAAGTGACGCATTTAAATTCATGTGCGTGGTTTCTTGTGTACGTGACCGAGCTAATAAATGTATCAATAGATCCTCTTCACACCCTCTGGCAATCCCCTAACAGCCGTCCATAAAACTCTATGGCACATAAACCTATTCCGAAGAACATTACCCGATCCACAAGATAAGAGTGGCATCATTTTGATATATGCGAGTCCTGAAAGAAAGGATCCGCAGTAAACGATTAATGGCGCACGCCGTTATTATTGTTTTTGTATTTATTGTCGCAACATAAATGATTCTTTTGACAATTATTTATTGTAGTAAATGCTATTATACCGTGTGGGCCATAAGATTTTGATTCAGAGTTGGCTGTGAGATAAATTAGGAATGTCGTCGTATATTAAAAATTAGAACATTTATTATATTTTAATATATTTCGATGTTTTATGACCTAATCCTTCATCGACGGTAATTAGAAGATGCGCGGCATTTCTGTCACTTATTTTACACTTGTCTAAAGCAGATGAGATTCCTTCACTGATAAATGCAATGCTTGTGGTTATGGTTCTATTTCCAAAATTACTCAAAATTCAATCGAGATTATGTTTTCCTGAAAAGGTAGATCCATACCAACGTCAAATTTTACATACATTTTATTTCAATAGCGCGCGAAACTATGAAAAATTGTAGTAATTTTAATGGTTTCAAATAAATACAAAAATAATTGCCATCGATTTGAAACTTTCTAAAATAACTCAAAATACATTCAAAATTATGATTTCGGAATAATCTGGATACACACCGAAACCAAATTTTGTGTACTTTTATTTGAAGAGCGCACGAAATTATGGAAAATTGTAATTATTTTAATGCTCTCAAACAAATATAAAAACAATTGTTGTCGACTTAAAATTTTCTAAAATTACTTAGAAATCATTCGAAATTATTATTATTATGTGAAAAATCAGCAGATTTTATGTAATCAGTTATCACGAAAAATTGTGAAAAATGGTTATAATTTTGGTGGCCTCAAATAAATATAAAGAAAATTGCCATCAATTCTAAACTTTCCAAAATTACTCAAAAATCATTCGAAATTACGATTTTGGGAAAATCTGGATACACACCAAACCAAATTTTGTTTTACTTCTATGAAATTATGAAGAAATGTAATAATTTTAATGCTCTCAAAAAAATACGAAAATAATTATTATGGACTTAAAATTTTCTAAAATTACTCAAAAATCATTAGAGATTATTATTACGTAAACAAATACTTACACACCATCACCAGATTTTGTGATAATTTCTTGTAATCAGTGCGAATAATCGGAAAAAGATTGTTATAATTTTGGTGGCTTGAAATAAATATAAAAACAACTGCCAACGATTTAAAACCTTCCAAAATAACTCGAAATTATAAATTTGGGAAAATCTGGATAAATATCAAAACCAATTTTTTACTTGAACAGCACGCGAACATGAAAAATTTTAATCATTTTAATGCTCTCAAGAATATACAAAAACAATTGTCAAACAAAAACTTAAAATTTTCCGAAATTACTTAAAAATCATTTGAGATTATTATTATGCGGAAAACTGCTTATACACCATCACCAGATTTTGTCATAATTTCATGCAATCACTGCGAAAAATCGCAAAAAACTGTTATGATTTTGGTGCCTTGAAATAAATATAAAAATCGATTTAAAACTTTCGTAAAAAACTCAAAATTCATTCGACATGAAGATTTTGGAAAAAGCTGGACACACCTTGCTCAAATCGTGTGATACAATTTTTTGAACAGAGCGCGAAATTATGAAAAATTATATTAATTCTATCAATATAGATAATAATTGTTTTTCTTTTACTTGAATTTTCAATTTTTTGGTCACCATTCTTTATTTCCAGACCGGGATTTTTGATTCTTTGGCTCATATTTAAGATGCTTGGCTTGTTTTTTTTCGATTTTTGACTAATTTTTGTGGTCTTTTTTGATCATTCAGCCGAAATATTCTTTATTTTGGCCTAAATCTTCAATTTTCTGATCCGTATTTTTTATTTTTAGGCTCTTGTTTTTGGCCCTATAGTTTAAATTTTTAACCTGAATTATTGATTATTGTGTCTCCATTTTTTATTTTTAAACCAGAGTTTTCGAGTTTTGGTCAAAATTTTTGATTTTTTTTGGTCCCGATTGTGGTTTTTTTTTTTGTATATATTTCTGATTTTTGACCTGTATTTTCGAATTTGTAGTCTAAATTCAAGATCTTCTGTTCTACATTTCTTTTATATACAAACATCTTTATTTACAGAAATTTTACAAAAAAAGCAATAATATATAATAAATTTAGTTACATAAGTAAATTTCTGCTTAAATGGCTATCGACCTGGAGTCTTTCAGCCTCATTTCTTTTATTTTGGCAGAAAATTTCGATTTGTTTGATCTGCATTTTTTATTTTTAGGGCCGAGTCAAAATGTTTGATTTTTGGCCACGATTGTTGATTTTTATTTTTTTGGCCTCTATTTTATATTTTTTACTTGCATTTTCGACTTTGCGATATAAATTTTTCCTTATTTTGGCCGAAATTTTGTTCAATTTTTTTAATCTGCGTTTTTGATTTGTAGTCTCGAATTTTCGACTTTGGTCTAAATTTATGATTTTCTTTATATTTTTTAGATTTTTTAACTTGATTGATTGATTTTGTTGGGTGATTTAATTTTTTATTTTCTGGCTATTATTTCCGAATTTCTGGCCGGAAATTTACTTTGAGCTTAAGAATTATTTTGGGGGTGAAAATGGCAAATTAATTTTCCTTTACTTCAATTCTCAAGTTTTCGGTCTGCATTTTTTACTTTTAGTCCAGGGTTTTTGATTCTCCGGCCGATGTTTTGGATCTTTGGCTTGTAGTTTCGTAAAACATTAATAACTTTGTCAATTTTAGTCCAATTTCAACAAATAAACACGTTTTGGATTCTTTAACGTCCTCTATCGACATAATATGTAATTTGGCCATTTGGGTGGACCGTTTCAAATTCAAATTCAAATTCTTTATTCGTAACTTCGCCACTGTTATGTGGATGTACATGTCAAATATATTTAAATTAAAATACAGTTAATAGCTAACTATATTACATTTTAAAATTGCAGAAATATAATGAGAACAATCAATAATTGATAAAATAGTAAATAAATAAAAGATATGACAAAATAGTCTTAACTTTAAAAAGAGAATTTAATATTAGGGTGGACCAAAATGAAAAAAAATGGAATAAACCCACTTTTTCAAATTTTAGAGGGCTAGGGCTCGGTTACGCAATGTTCGTTATGGCTCCAAATTTACGGTTATTAGTTTTTCTTCTATGCCAACAAGTTTCCGGGTTGTCCCGTTGATTTTCATATACTTTTAAAATAAGAACCACTCTACTATGCACATCATGACAAACGTACCAATTTAAATAGAATCCATAAAATTCCAATCGACTTTCATAATTGAACATTTCTGTTAAATTCGATGCGTGTATTCTGTACTCGGTTTCAGTGCGGTATTAAGCTATCAAAGGGATTACTCCTGGGCCGCCCTCTCCAAAGCAATGAAAATCCGGATCAGGATTTAGGTTTTATGTGGGCCATGCATTCGCGAATATTTAGCTCATAACTTTATACAAATTCATCGAAAGACCCAGTCGCCTCCAAAGTGGAAATTCATGTTGAAGTTCGGCAATTAAGCTATTTAGTATATCCATGCGTAATTTTGGGTTAATTGGACCATGCGGAGCACGCGATCAATGAAATGTCAAATTACGCTATTTCTGTTGAATAGTAGATAGTATAGTAATGCGTATTCATTTATCTTACAATGAATTATTTTAATAGTTACTTATTAGTTATTCATATTCAATGAATTGTTTTAATAGTTACTTATTGGTAATTCATATTATTACACCTTTGAGTCCCCAGCAGCGCGATCGCGCTGTTGAAGTTTTTTGTAGGGCCTCTTCGCAATCGATAAATACAAGCGCTATTGCGCTATTTGGCGTTTTTTTTTGAGCTGGGAGGTTAAAAATAAGGTTTAGGATCATAGAAAGGTCGGATTCGACAAAAAAAAGTAGCATTCCACCCCCCTCCCATTCATTACTATAGACAAAAACGTGTTTTTTTGGTTTTTAATTTTCCAACTAACCTTTGACTTTCGGTGGATAACAGTACCTTTTAGTCAAATTAGTCAAAAATGCGGTTTTTAATTATTTTGACCATGTTCTACCATTCGCAAAATTTTTAAAAAAATCTCACATTTTAAGAAACAATAGGCACCTATTATATACCGGGTGACCCAGGGATCTGTAAAAGCCCCATAACTTATTTGCTATTTGAGATATCGACTTCTAGTTTTCTTGAACTGGTACCCACACTTATTCTACATATTTTGAAAATATGTATGTTTTTGTACGGGGTGTCCCAATATACGTAACAGAACAAAGTTATGTTTTTTTTAAATGGAACACCCTATATTTTATACTTTATTTTCAACCTTCTTGAGAAGCTGATAAAAATAGTATAAGATAGTATGGGTCTATTATGGACGGTTGGTTAGTTATGGGCAAATTTGTGGCAAAAACATGTACACATTGAAAACATTGCAGAAGCATTCCTAGCAAAGATAGCATCATTATTTATACACTAGAAAATTTCCTACATCATAAAGAATAATACACATCGGCTTTGGTTCTCTTTTATTCATAGTGCTATACAGGGTGTCAACATACGCAAAACAATGGATAACTATTTTTTTCAAATGGAACACCCTATATAAGTTGCCACCAATCTATGGCATTTTTAATAAGCTTTCCAATGATATACAGTTTATGTGACAAAATATTAAGGATTCTTAAGATTTATCAATAAAAACATATTTGTTTTGTCACCTTCTGCTGATTTTTGGATTTTCAGCCAAAACTATGAATTTTCTGAAAAAATAATAAGAGACCAAAGTTGTAGAGCGAAAAATTTCACATAGACATAAGTCTTTAAACTTTTAAGATAATGCGTGCATTGCCCGCCAGAGCGCGCAAAATCGTGACGGTATATGCATTTTAGCGTTTTCATTTCAAATTTTTAATTAATACATTGCACTATACTTTATTTTCCGCATCCTCTAGCGGAAAAACGGGAAATTAAAGTGGCCCATATCGATTGAAAATGTTCCGCTCTACAACTCTTAATAGAAGCAATTTTTGCCAAAAATGCATAGTTTTCCCTAAAAATGCAAATTGAAAATGTATATATCAATTTTTGCGGTTTTTTGCATTTTTAGCGAAAACTATGCATTTTGGGCAAAAATTGATTCTTTTAAGAGTTGTAGAGCGGAATATTTTCAATCGATATAGGTCATTTAAATAATTCTATAATTACCCGTTTTTCTGCTAGAGGACGTGGAATTAATAATAATGCAAATTAATTAACAAAAAATTTGAGAAAAACGCTAAAATGCATATACGGTCTCGATTTTGCGCACTCTGGCGGGCAATGCACGCATTATTGGAAAAGTTGAGAGACCTATATCGATCGAAAATTTTCCGCTCTACAACTTTGGTCTCTTATTATTTTTTCAGAAAATGCATAGTTTTGGCTGAAAATCCAAAAATACGCAGGAGGTGACAAAAGAAAAATGTTTTTATGGATAAATCTTAAGAATCCTTAATATTTCATTATTCAAATTGTACATCATTCGAAAGCTTATTAAAAATTCCATGCATTAGTGGCAAGATATATAGGGTGTTCCATTTGAAAAAAAATAGTTATCCATTATTTTGCGTATGTTGACACCCTGTATAGCAGTATGAACAAAAAAGAACCAAAGCCGATTTGTATTATTCTTCATGACGTGGAAAATTCTTTAGTGTATAAAAAACGAAGCTAGCATTGTTAGGAGCGCTTCTGCAACTTTTTCAATGTGTCCCTGTTTTTGCCACAAATTTGCTCATAACTAACCAATCGTCCATAATAGACCCATACTATCTTATACCATTTTGATCAGCTTCTCAAGAGGGTTGAAAATAAAGTATAAAATATAGGGTGTTCCATTTAAAAAAAACATAACTTTGTTTTGTTATTTATATTGGGACACCCTGTACAAAAACATACATATTTTTAAAATATGTAGAATAAGTGTCGGTACCAGTTCAAGAAAACTAGAAGTTGATATCTCAAATAGCTAATAAGTTATGGGGCTTTTACAGATCGCTGGGTCACCCGGTATGTATTTTCTCTAGAGGTGCACCTTTGAACGTCTCTGAAATAATCGCAACTATCAAAGTGATATTTTATATTGTCAAAATTCGAATTTCCTGCTGAAAATTCCCGTTTTATAAAAATACATTATTTATTTATTTATTTATTTACAAAACTCAACAGACTCAATGTCCATTAACAGGGTTACAAAATAAAGTACAACTACAAATCAAAACTACAAATTTATCACAGAATAATTAATATTAGATAATATTGTTATCTTAAGGTACTGATACCTACCGAAAGTCAAAAGTTAGTTGGAACACAGGAAAAATTAAAAACCAAAAAGCACGTTTTTGACTATAGCACTGGATGAGAGGGGGGTGGGGGGCTACTTTTTTTTGTCCAATCCGACTTTTTTATGATCCTAAACATTATTTTTAACCTCCCAGCTCATTTCGTTTGGGCGCACTTTTGACCATCTTATTCCGCTAAACCCTTTGGTCATGCGTTAAAGACTTATCCTGTTTATTCGATGAGTGCAAAACATTTTTAAAATCTGCTATTTTGTTCCAGAATTATTTTATCTCAACCGCAAAATAATTGAAACACGAATTTATTTTTTCATATTTTATACATCTTTACGGTGAGTGCAATACTTTTCTGGAAGAATTTTCAATATCTGTTTATCCATTCTGATGTATAATATACAACGTGGTGATAATAATGCGACTGCTCTCCTTGAAATACATATATTCACTAGCCACTATTTCTGGATCATATAAAAAGTACAATAAGAAAAATATAAAATAAATACAATTATAAACTAAACAACTAGATGGCATGAATGCATTTATAAATATAATATCTCATGACACATTCAAGAATTGTCCTCAATTCAACAACAAATTCAATTTTTTAATCATCCGTTCAAGAGTTATCCTCGGAAACCCAAACAATGATTGAACAACGAGTTTAATTTTTTGCTTCTGTCTATGTCTTTCGGATGAATATAAGATTCTGATGGAAGAATTTCAAAAATCTGGTCATCAGTTCAAAAGTTATCCTAAAAAAGCAGAACTTTAATTTTCAAAAACTTTTATTGCTTTGAACTCGCAACTATTGTTTCGCCACACTCTGGTTTTTTCAGACGAAGAAAAGTTTTTGAAAATTAGAAAGTAGTTTACTTAACCTTTACTTTACTTAATGAATGTGAATTTTCAACGAATAACAGCCTCACCAATTAATTTATTAATTAATTTAATATAATTCTTAGCCTACATATTTTTTGTAAGAACAACTTTTTATTATTATTTATTTATTAATTAAGTTATTAGAGTTACAAAAAAGGTAACTATTTGACAAGTCAATTTCACTAAAAACTATAACATCACACAATTGTCGCAATTTTTAATTTTAAATTGTTATTTTAATTTTTGTATTTTTATATTTTATATTTATATTTTATATTTTGTTTTATATTTTATATTCTAATTAATATTTTAATGTACAGGGTGAATCCCGTAAATATATTATTATTATTATTATAACATAAACTTAATAGTTTGCTAAAAGATTTTGAAAACTTTGTCTTTTCGTTTAAAAGTTAAGAGCGAATAATTTTTTACTTTTTCATTTTGTCTGCACCTGTCCAATGGGTTCTACACTTTAAAAATCCATCATTTCGTTCAAGAATTATCCTCAAAAAACTGAAAACAATTGAACTACAAATTAGATTTTCGGGTCTTATCTGCATCTATTCCATAATTACATGTTACTGTAAGAATTTGTCAAATTTGGTCATCCATTCAACAAACAAAGAACTTTCGAAGACGAATTTTTTTTTTGGCCCTCTGCATTTTTTCTGGAAGAATTTTTAAAATATGTTATTTTGTACAAGAGTTATCTTTTCAAAACGTCAAAACAATTGAACGGCGAATTTAATATGTTATCTTGTCTACATCAATTCAGTGAGCACAATGCTGAAAGAATTGTTCAAACAAATCAGGTTATCCGTTTAAGAGTTATCCTCAAAAAAAAACGGCGCATTTAATTTTCTATCCGACGGCAGATCAAAATCTAAAAAAACCGACTTTTTTTGAAAATTTTCCAACATGTTCGTGGTGATTGTTTTTGCTATTGAAGATGGCAAAAAAAATTGAAATTTTTTAACGCCAATCAATTTCTTTCGTTTTTCTGATGAAAAAGAGGTATTCTTCAATGGTCCACGATGATTATTAAAAAAGTTGCATTTTTTGAGCAAAAGTTAGAAGGGTATTACTTGTGTTCATTTTCTAATTTTCGTCAAAAATGAAAAATCACCTATTTTAACTGAATCCGACTGATTTACACACAAGGAGCACAGATTTTAAAACCGCGTTCAATTTGGAATTTTCGTTTAGCCGCTACGGCGGATCAAAGTCTGAAAAAATCGATTTTTTTATCATGTTCTTGGTGACACGCTAATTTGTTTGCTATTGAAGATGGCTGAAATTTTTCTTGTTTTTCTGACGAAAAAGAAGGTATACTTCAATGGTCCACGATGATTATTAAAAAAGTTGCATTTTTTGTGCAAATTTTTTCTTTTTCAATTTTTCGTCAATAATTAAAAATCACCAATTTTAATTGAATCCGACTAATTTACATACAAAGAGCACAGATTTAAAAACCACGTTCAATTTGGAGTTTTCGTTTAGCCGCTACGGCCGATTAAATTCTGAAAAAATTGATTTTTTGAAAATTTTTATCGTGATTTTTTTTTGCAATTTAAATTGCCAGTTGTAACTGAATCCGACTAATTAACACTCAAGGAGCACAGATTTGAAAACCTCGTTTAATTTTGGAGTTTTCATTTAGCTGCTACGGCCGATCAAATTCTGAAAAAATTGATTTTTTGAAAATTTTCTAACATATTCATGGTGACTTGCCGATTCCTTCTCATTTTTTCTAAGATAACATTTTTTAACGCCAATCGTTTTGGCTCGTTCTTCTGACCAAGAAAAAGGCACTACATAAGCGTGTACGTTGATTATTAAAAGAGTTGATTATTTCGATTTTTTCCACGTTCGAGTTTTCTTTGCTAACGTGTCACGGGCTTTAAATTAACATTTGTTCTTGCGAAAGTACATTTTCCGAGGCGTCTTGAAGGGTTCTTTCCGGTGATGTGTCGAAATCCTGAATCAAATCATTGGTTTCTTCAGGAAATTATTTCAAAGCCAATTTTTGAGTAAAAGTGGGTAGTTTTTCACGTTTTCGTCAAAAATTTTAAATCGCTTATTTTAACTGAATCCGACCAATTTGCACACGAGGAGCACAGATTTGAAAACCGCGTTCAATTTGGATTTTTCGTTCAGCCGCTACCGCCGATCAAAGTTGAAAAAATCGACTTTTTTTGAAAATTTACTAACATGCTCACGGTGACGCCAATCAATTTATATCGTTTCTGATGAATAAGAAGGTATACTTCAATGGTCTACGATGATTATTAAAAAAGTTGCATTTTTTAACAAAAGTTCCAAGGGGTGTACTTGTGTATATTTTCATGTTTTCGTCAAAAATTAAAAATCTGTAATTTTAATTGAATCCGACTAATTGACATACGAGAAGCACAGATTTGAAAACCGCGTTCAATTTGGAGTTTTCGTTTAGCCGCTACGGCCGATCAAAGTCTGAAAAAATTGATTTTTTGAAAATTTTCATGGTGACTTGCAATTTTTTTTGCATTTTTTCTTAGATTCATTTTTTTTACGCTAATCGATTTAGCTCTGCTTCTGATAAAGAAAAAGGCACTACATAAGCGTCTACGTTGATTATTAAAAAAGTTGATTTTTCGATTTTTTCCATTTTTTAGTTTTCTTTGCCGACGCGTCATGGGCTTCAAATTGACATTTATTTTTGCGAAAGTACATTTTCCAAGGCGTCTTGAAGGGATCTTTCCGGTGATGTGTCGAAATCCCGAATTGAACAGTGGTTTCTTCAGGAAATTATTTTAAAGACCCTTCGGTGGTTTTTCAGGTTTACGTCAAAAAATTTAAATCTCCAATTTTAACTGAATCCGACTAACTTACACACAAGGAGCACAGATTTGAAAACCGCGTTCAATTTGAACTTTTTATTCAGCCGCTGCGGCCGATCAAAGTCTGAAAAAATCGACTTTTTTTGATTATTTCGTCCAACATAAAATACACTTATTTCATTGGTTCAAATTTGTGTATTTATGACTGACAACTCTATGTTTTCGATTTCGTGCTTCGGCTTTTTATTGGTTTATTGGGTCCTGTGTTTTCGTTTTTGTATTTCACTTGGCTATTGGCTGTTTCAGTCAATGTGAAGGCATTGCATGTAGCTTTGATCTTACGAAATGTCAATGTCATCATTTACATAAACGTGTAAAAGTGTTTGAAATAAATCCAAAACGGTTTGGAGAATCTAGTTTAAGTGAAATAAAAAACAATGTGGAAGCACATACGCCCCAAAATACCGTGCGGTTAAAAAATACGTCTGGAAACAGTTCTCTGAATTTTGTAAAGAACGTAATCACTGCCTTGAAGAAAATACATCAAATGAACAACTTGCTGATATACTCACTGATTGGGCTTTCAATATGCGAAAAATGGATGGAACTGAGTACAAGGAAGTGGTAATCAAAACGATTTGGAATAATACAGCAATAAAAAAAAAAAATTATTAAAATGAATGTATATTTCGTACGAAATAATCTTAACAAATACAACTCGTGGAAATAACGATTGTCGCAAATTCGTTCTCTTTTTCGAAATAAATAATTTATTTCTCAAAATCGAATGAATTTGTGTTTCGACAATCATTAATACACTCGTTGTATTACTTGCGAAAATTTTCCAACATGTTCATGGTGACACGCTATTTTTTTTGCTATTGAAGATAGCTGAAATTTTTTAACGCCAATCAATTTCTCTCGTTTTTCTGATGAAAAGAAGGTGTACTTCAATGGTCTATGATAATTATTAAAAAAAGTTGCATTTTTGTCGATTTTGAAGCATAAGTTATTTTTGAGATGACGTCTTCCATTTTTTTTAATGGCGAGGATTATTTCCCAAAATCTTTTATTTCGGTTTTACTTTATTTATTCCATACTTAAGGCGCGCACAATGTACAATAAGCTAAAGACTTTCATTCGTTCATTAATAACTAACAGAACACGTTTTCTTATCTCGTTCCTAACTCCCCCTAAGGTCACTTGATTAATTACACGACCGAATCATATAATGGTGGAATTTGTTAGCCGTTTTGCTTCGCTGGCTATTGATCACGATATTCTTGAGCCGCGAAGATCCGTAAATGTATGTAACTGAGTTACTGCGGAGGATCGCGCCCGTCAATATAAAGGGGGCATACTAAAGTTCCTCAATTTGCAAAATGCGATCTATCCTCCAAAACACTGACATGCCATGTACGGATGCGTTTATTGGCAGAAGTTGCCAACAGTGATAAAGTGATTCAATAACGATAGTTCACGTCAGTCTGAAATACACACCTTGGAAAATTCCGTTCGATGAAATATGACCCCGAGGCGAGTGTCCATTACTTTAAAACTGAAGTGAAGAGTTCACTTACACTAAATTTGATACGGTATCGGTCGTAAGCATCTTTTTTTTTATTTCGGTATTATTATTTTAATTATGACGCCCGGCGCATCCACTATAATATACCCATGATATTTTTACTTTTAATAGAGTTAAAATCTAATTGCTTATAAAATTTTTACGATAGTCCGATAAAAATGGAAAAAATAGATGTAGATTTGCTCGGGAATTTTCTCCATTTTGTCAAAAGATATTGTACTTTTCTTTAGTTAGGTCTATTTTAGAATATGCATCACCGGTATGGTCTCCTTACAATGAGAACGCAAAAATTAGACTTGACATGGTTCAACAAATCAACAAATTCAAAAATATATTAAAATATCGAATGGATGAGCATGCTTATCTACTTATTGATATCACGTCTCTACGCCATCGTAGAAATGTAATGGATTTATGTTTTTTTTATAATTTAATGTCCGGCAATATTAGATGCTGTGAACTCCTAAGTCGTATACATTTTAATTATACCACCCGTCAAATTAATAGAAGCACACGGTTGTTTCGAGTGGAGTTTCACCGCACCCAATACGGCTTAAACAGTACCATTGACAGAATGATGCGTTTCTGTAATCTTTTAAGTAATAATATTAATTTTGATTTATTTTGTAAAAATTATTACAGATTTAAAGTTAATTTAAATTATATGGATTTAGGTTATTTAAAATAATTTTAATCTCTGCATATCGTATTACGTATTTTACTTATTTGTATATATATATTTTGTAAAATTGGAGATTTCCGTAATAAATTAAATTAAATTAAATTAAAGAATAAACCCAATTCATCACGGATTTGATTGGAGAAGTGTTAAATTACACCGACAAGAAGTTAGTCCAGCCATATATTTCCCGGCACATCCACCATTGCGGCGCGTTTTTTAATTTTTATTTGTGTAGTGCCTTTTTTTTAATATTATTTTTTTAAAGGACAGATGATTGACAGGAGTTCGGGTTAGGAAATTGAAGATTATGGGGACTTGGCTTAGCCAGCTAGGGCATTCAGCCACAACCAATTTATAGTAATAATATTCATATTTAATGAAATGGGGACAAACACTAGACACTCAGGGACCCGTACGGCCATTTTTCGTGTTGAAAAAGTGACCGTCCGGACGGGACTCGAACCCGCACCAACGGGGTCCAGAGGCCGGACCTCTACCCACTAGACCACCGCTGCCCCTATGTGTAGTGCCTTTCTGTGGGTGTATTTATCAACTACAAACTGTCAAAAGGCCATGAAAATTAAAACGAAAAAACAACAATTATCTAACTGCTCATTGATTCACGGGTGGCGTTTAAAAAATCGTAACTCAAAAAGGGCATTGCAAAAAAAATTATTTTATTTTCGCAATGCCTTTCTGCAAGTACAGTTAACAATTACAAATCGTCAAAAAACCTGGATGAATTTTTCTTATATTTTTTATTTAACATTAACAGAAAATGGTGGCTGGCCGATAAAACAATTTTATTTTGCAATGCCCTTGTTGTTTTATGGGCCGGCCACGATTTTCTGTTAATGTTAAATAAAAAATATAAGAAAAATTCATCACGGTTTTTTGACGATTTGTAATTGTTAACTGTACTTGCAGAAAGGCATTGCGAAAATATTTTTTTTTTTTTGCAAAACTCTTTTTAAGTTACGATTTTTTTAAACGCCACCCGTGAATTAATGAGCTGTTAGATAATTTTTGTTTTTTCGATTTAATTTTAGCCTTTTGACAGTTTGTAGTTGATAAATACACCGACAGAAAGGCACTGCACAAATAGAAATTAAAAAACGCACGGAAATGGTGGATCCGCCGGGAAATCTATAGCTTGAATTTTTATGGTTAACTTCTCGTCGGTTTAAATTACAAGCTTACAAATACGTGTGTTAATATTGCTGGCAATAACCCGTAAGTGCGTAATAATTATCATGATGGGTAGACGGTGATAAAACGAAAATAAATACTTTAATAATAAAAAAACGCGATCGTCCACCAGACGATTAAGTATGAAAAACAACCTAAACAACCAACCAAATACTGTACACTATATCACATTCGATTATATCACAGTCTGTAAAAAGTTTAGGAAGCCTTAAAAAAAAACAATAAATTTAAATTAATCTATACGAGTTAAGCAAGCCTTAAAAATAATACAAAGCAATTTAAATTTATCTGTACATCTGATCAAACACAATTTTACACTCAATTAGATCACAATATGAAGAAGTCATTCAGCACGCACAAATCACATAAATACAACAAACGCACCAACACCTACAGACAATACAGTGGCACAGCAGCACTAACAATACAGGCCCGCTTAGTCCTTCATGTTATCAAAGGATACGCAATTAATGGAGCAGAACAGCTATGATTTATGCATAATTTTGACAAAATGGCTTTGATAATACAACGTTTATTTTAAAATCGAACGCAGATATATAACTAGTGATAAATGATGTAAATATAATAAATTAGATAAGGAAATAGTTTGCGTCGGTAAACGATTTTATTTATTACTTATACAGTGAGAATTTTAGGCAACACACAAAGCTTCACTGTACGGTTCGTTGCGAACTATCAAAGCACAATGCTATTGAAGTGTGTTTTCTAAAACTGAACATACGAAATTTTACATGCTCGCAATTAGCATGTTCAGAGATTAAAAATTAGCACTGTATAATCTGGTCGCGCTATGAAGGCATCTGGGGTGATTAATTTGGACCGCCCTAATTTGCGTGTTGGGCAGGTATTTTACGTGCCTCGAGTACCTGAGGTTCTCAATGAGCGAACATGAGATGTTGGGTTGCATGCATATTTATTTCCAAAGTTATCTGCAACCTTTTAAGAACCACTGATTTATAAATAGAAGCCGATAGTGCACCAATAGCTAACAAGTAAAGTGTAAACAGCGGCGGCTCGTGGATTTCCGTGCGGAGGGCAAAGACAAAGATGTCGCTCGTGCCGCAGTACTTACAGAGGAAGCAAATATTTCGTTGCTTTTTCTTCCGTTGCCTCACCGCTGAACATCCACGAGCCGCCACTGAGTGTAAAGTAACAAAATATCCAATCACTTCTGATTAGGACGGCCCTTTCGATCCTTCGTTAATCATCTCAGATGCCTTCGTAGCGCGGCCAGACCATATCAAATATTTTTTTACTTTCTCCGTTACGAAGTACGAAAAAGTATTGTGATCATGATTTTTTTTCGAAAATTTTTTTTACGGAAATATCCGTTTTGGGGTCCCTAGAAGCCATTTCAACAATTTCTGGAAAAAAAATTGTGTCTGTGTGTGTGTCTATGTGTGTGTCTGTGTGTGTGTCTGTGTGTGTGTCTGTGTGTGTGTGTGTGTCTGTCTGTGCGCGTATCCCAAAAACTAATAGAGCAATTGATATGAAACTTTAAACATCCATCTTATTTGATAATCTGAAGAACTGAAAAGCTTTTGGTAAAATTTCGTACACCGGAAGTGGGCGTTTACCTTAACTGTTTTTTTATGTTTTTTGCCAATATTTTCTATCAATATGAAAAATATCACAAAAACATTTAAACAAACTGTGAAGACAACAAAGAAATGAACATCTTTTGTTTGAAAATATTTTTCATAAAATCATTGCTATTCGAGAATTTTTTTTTTTTAATTTTTGGTTTGTAATTATGAAACGATAATAGTTACAGCAAATTTATGTTAATAATAATTGTAGAGAATGCTAAAATGAACAGCTTATAAGGATTAAGTTTTTTTTCGAAATCCCTTTAGTTTTTGAGTAAACTGAGTTTTTAAATTTGAAGTATAATTTTTCCGCCTTTCATAATTTTGACGTTTTAAACATCAGTCTCATCTGATTTTACTAAACGCTCTCTGCACATTTAAATTGTGATTTCAATTGAAAATTATTTTAGAGTTTCGGATCGTATCGTAATTTGAGCTTGTGTTATTTTTGGGGCAAATTATTTTTAGACCAGAATTTTTGTGCTCGTATTTTATATTTTTTGCCTGTTTCTTCGATTTTTTTCCTTTAAATTCTTGATTTTTTTTCATAAATATTCTTTATATTGGTCCCAATTTTAAAATTATCTGTTGAAATTTTAGACTTTTTTGGTTAGTATTTTGATTTTTAAGCTCGTGCTTTCGATGTTTGGTCTAAATTTTCGATTTTTTGCCACAATTGTTGAATTTTTATTTGTATTTTGGATTTTTTTTGTCTAAATTTTTGATTTTATGTCCTAAGATGTCTTTATTTGGCCAAAATTTTTGATTTGTTTATTAAGATTTTCGATTTTTTAACTTTCTGGTCTGCATTTTTTTTTTATTTTTGGGCCCATGTTTTCAATCTTTTGGCCACAATTGTTAAATTTTGACCTGTATTTTCGATTTTTTGGTCCAAATTTTTGATCTTCTGTCCTAAGATTTCTTTATTTGGCTGAAATTTTCCATTTGTTATTAAGATTTTCGTTTTTTTAATCTATATTTTTTATTTTTAGCCCCAAATTTTCGGTATTTGGTCCAAATTTTGTTTTTTTCGTCCTATATTTTAAATTTTTAAATTTTCAATTTTAGTTTCTGTTCGGAAACTTACTTTGAGCTACAGGGTTATTTTGAAGGTGAAAATGCCAAACTATTTTTTCTTTGCTTGGATTTTTTTTACCTGCATTTTTAGATCTCTGGCCCGTAATTTCTCTTTTTTTCAAAGTTTTGATTTTTGGCCTAAATATTCTTTATTTTGGCCTGCTTTTTTAAATTTTTTTTTGTCCCAAATTTTCAGTATTTGGTCTAAATTTTTGTTTTCTTGGCCCATATTTTAGATTTTTTTATTTTCAATTTGAGTTTCTGTTCAGAAACTTACTCTGAGCTACAGGGTTATTTTGAAGGTGAAATTGGCAAACTATTTTTCCTTTACTTGAATTTTTTTATCTGCATTTTTGGATCTCTGGCCTGTGGCTTCGTTTTCTATTCCTAAATATTCTTTATTTTGGCGTGAAATTTTAGGTTGCGTGTTAAAAGTTTCGATTTTTTTGTCCGTATTTTTGATATTTAGGTCCTAATTGTTGGTTTAAGTTTTAGCTATTTTGTATTATATTTTAAATTTTCTAATCTAAACTATTGATTTTTATTCGCGATTTTTTTGTCGGTATTTTCGAGTATTTTTGGTCGGTTTTTGATTTTTTGCTCTTTACTTTTTAACCTGAATTATTGTTTTTTATTTTTTTTTTTTGCATTATTTTCGAGTTTCTGATCGGAAACTTATTTTGAGCCAAAGAATTATTTTAGGGGCTAGCTAAATATTTTTTCTTTTACTTGAATTTACAGTATTTTGGTCTACATTTTTTTGGTCCGTATTTTAGATCTTTACCTTTACCTGTTTTCGCCTCAATTTATTTCAAATTTTTAATTTTTTTGCCTGAATAATCTTTATTTTGGACAACATTTTCGATGTGTTTGTTGAAATTTTCGATGTTTTAGTTTGCGTTTTTTTTTATGTTTAGGCCATAGTTTTCGATATTTGGATTTTTTTGGGCCTATGTTTTAGTTTTATTGTTTAAATTTTGATTTCTATTAGCGAATTTTTGATTGGCGAATATTTTAGATTTTTAACCTAAAGCAGCGATTTTTTAATGTTTTGCTAGTATTTTCAAGGTTTTGGTCTAATCGTCAAATCGGAGAAAGTAACATGATGGCCACATCATCATTTTTAAATTTTAAAAGCAATTAATAGGATCCCCAAGATTGACCATTTGCAATTGGTTTATTTTTTAAATTTAAATACCCACAATACTTCAAAATCAAAAAACCCCTGACGATGCTGCGGAGTAAACTGGTCGGGTATTTTAATTAATTATAACAATTTCATTGGTTACATAAAACAAACAATAAAAATAATATATTCATTTCACTTGAATACGTTTAATCAACTAACTTTTCAGTTTACCTTAATTAATTTTCCTCTCTTATAATTCTACTCGTAAATAAAAAGAGTGCCTCTTGGGATGCAGTGCCTTCGAAAAAATAAACAGAAAGGTACGCCGGATTATTAAAATGCAAATAGCGAAATTAATTTAATCTGCTACAAGATAAACACACAAAGTATGTTAAATAAAACGTCGAATTGCATTTCATGTTTTTAACAATGGATTTTTGTTACAAAAAAAGAGCAAACTGTGTATATTGAGTAGGCCAATAAAAACAAATTGTTTCAAATCGAATGATTTTTAACAAAGTGGTATTCGATTGCAAGGAATGTTTAAATAAATTTTGGCAACATAAAATTTAAAATCATTTGTCGGTTGTGTATGTTGCAGTTTTCGCTAACAAGTGAATATAAAATTTAAAAAATAAATACTAGTCGTTGTAAAATCTATTCAATTGGTATATTAATGTAGTATAAAAAAATTGTGCACTTTTATCTGTTACACATAATTGAAAATACACAATTTTGTATACCAACTAATATCAGTGATTTTGAACTGTGACTACGATCACATCAGAAAAAATGCGCTTATTCAAAATCAATTTGGTTTTTGTAAATTCAACCATTTTCAATTGAGATATGGATTTTTGAAGAAAAGTGTTGGTTTAATTTTTTGAGCACCAGAACAAAAACATCGCAGAAGAAAATATAAAGCATGCAGTAACAACTCCATAAAAAATTATCCTTAATAGCCGAAGTATCGCTTATTAAAAATTAATTTGGTTTTTGTAAATTTAACTATTTTCAATAGAGATATGGATTTTTGAAAAAAATTGTTTTAATTTTTTGAGCACCTAAACAAAAACGTCGCAGAAAAAAATATAAAAAGAGCAGGAAAAATTCAATAAAAAATCATCCTCAATGGCCGAAGTATCACTTATTAAAAATTAATTCGGTTTTTATAAATTCAACAATTTTCAATAAACATGGAGTTTTGAAAATTTTCGTTTTAATTTTTTGAGCATTTCAAAAACATCGCAGAAGAAAATATGAAACATGCAGGAAAAATTCTATAAAAAATTATCCTTAATGGCCGAAGTACCGCTTATTCAAAATTAGTTTGGTTTTTGTAAATTCAACCATTTTCAATAGATATATGAATTTTTGAGCACCTGAGCAAAAACATCGAAGAAAAAAATATAAAAGCGCAGGAAAAATTCTTTTAAATGTTAAACAACACCTGTAACACCGCATGGAAATTCCTCATTAATTTCAACAGATGGTTAAAATTTTGACAGACTATTTCTGAATAATATTTTTTTACAAATTCAAAGAAATCAATCGCAAGTTCACCACAACAACAATGCTTGCATTCAAAGGCAAATTTTGATGACCAAAAAAACGCATTTTTCAGAAATTAACATGCAAATTCTACATTTATTGCACCAGATGGTTGAAATTTTGACAGACTAATTTTGAATAATGTGTCTTTACGAATTAAAAAAAATAATTGCAAGTATACCACAACAAAAATGGTTGCACTAGAAAGCACACATTTTTTTAACTTAAATTATTGATTTTTTTGCGCAACCTTTTTATTTTTTTGCCGATATTTTCAAGTTTTTTTTACACTTTTTGATTTCTTGCCCTTCATTTTAGATTTTTTAACTTGAATGATTATTTTTTATGGGCGAATTTTTTTACTTTTTGACTAAAATCGATTAAATTTAATTTTTCTTCAAACATTTGTTCGTTTTTTTTCAGACTATTCTGAACACTATTTGTCAATAAAAAAATTTTGTGGGACTTCCAAGAACCGAGGTTTCAGCTACTTATTTTGAGCTAAAGAGTTAGTTTGGGGGCTGAATATGGCAAATTATTTTTGTTTTCCTTGATTTTTCAATTTTTTGGTTTACATTTTTTACTTTTAGACCAGTATTTTTTATTTTTTTGGCCTATATTTTAGATCTTTGACCTGTATTTTTTATTTCTCCGTTCCAAATTTTAGAGTTTTTGCCCTAAATATTCTTTATTTTGGTTAAACTTTTTGTTTTTTTTTTGTTAAAATTTTCGGATTTTTGGTCTGCATTTTTTTAGCCGCGAATTTTCGATAATTGTTCGATTTTTTGTGCTTATATTTTAGTTTTTTACCTTAATTATAAGCTAATTCTGCAAGTGATTAATTTCTTACAATTTTTCAAAACATTGAGTGCAAATTTCCTCCACTACCGAGCAAATTTTGAGTTTATTCCTTTGTTTTCTGCAGGAGCATGTCGTTGTTTTAGCAGGAAATCAAAAGTATACTATTTTTGAATAATTGAAGTTTATCTGAAGCGAATCCTTGGGGTAATACAATTTTTACAAGTTTTCAAATTTTCGAGTGCAAATTTCCTTCGCCACAAAGCAAATTTTGAGTTTTTTCCTTTGTTTTCTGGGGCTAATTACCCCGCTAATCATTGCTGAAAAGGGCAATTTTGGTACTTGAATTTTCAATCTTTTTGTTTTAATTATTTATTGTTAAGGCGGGATTTTGATATTTTGGTCTAAATTTTTGATCTTTTAGCCTAAACTTTCTTCTAAATTTTCGATTTGTTTGTTAAAATTTTCGATTTTTCGGTCCGCAATTTTCATTTTTAGGATCGAATTTTTGGTCGATTTGAAGATTTTTTTAACCTAAATGATTGATTTTTATACGCGACTTTAAAAAAAAAAAATTTCGATATTCTGAAGTACAGTTTTTGATTTCTTCCCCTTCATTTTAGATTCTTTAACACTTGATTTTTTTATGGGCGAATTTTTTTACTTTTTGGTTACTTTTTGACTGCCGTTTTTGAGTTTCTGGTCGGCAACATATTTTGAGCTAATGAGATAATAATAATTTTGGGGGCTGAAAATGGCAAATTATTTTTGTTTTCCTTGATTTTTAAATTTTTTGGTTTGTATTTTTTATTTTTAGACCTGCATTTTTGTTTTTTTGCCTATATTTTTCATTTCTTCGTTCTAAATTTTAGAGTTTTTGCCCTAAATATTTTTATTTTGGTTAAACTTTTTTTTTTTTTGGAATTTTCGGAATTTTGGTCTGCATTTTTTTGTCCGCAAATTTTTGATATTTGTCTAAATTTTCGTTTTTACCTTAATTAAGAGCGTATTTTTTATTGCTCTATACTTAAGATTGTTAAGGTGATGATTTTAATGTGCAAATTTTTGATTTTTTGGCCGGTATTGAATTTGCATAATTTCTCATCTTTAATCCAATAAATTGTAAAAGTGGCTCTACCATCAACATGTTCCACGAGCCGCCACTGCCCACAGATGGTAATTCTAGTAGTCCACATTCTTCCTACAGATGGCAGTAGTGTTTACTGCTGAGTTTTCAAGTTGCCGGCTAACCTGCAAAAAATTGAAAAAAAAAATATGCTTGAATTTATAAATATTCAACCTTTCCTAAATCCACGAAATTAATTCTTAAAAAGACAAATAACAAAATAATATATAACGTATCGCGTAATTACTTAATTTAAAATTAATTTATGGCGAGATATCTTTACGGAAATGGGAGTTGCGGTTCGGAGAACATTTCTTTCTACGTAATTATATTAAGGCAGGAAGGAAGTTTAATGCACGGGGCATAAATAAAACAACAGTTAAACTTTTACTGCCGCCCTTAATGTGATTATAGTATATTTTTGTTTGGCTACATCAAACATTTTGGGGTCGTTATACTCTCGCCAGATAATAAACAGGGAAAACCTCTCAAAGATAAGCTTTCTGGACTTTTTCGGGTATTTAGTTTTAATTTAAAAAGTGCCGCGATAAAGATGAGAATAAATGGGCAATGCTGAAATAAAATACACAATAATAATAATAATAGCAATAACAAAACTACTCAAGAATTTCAAACATCTACAGTGGACTTCGCAAAGGTAATACGTATAACACCGGCATAAATTTACATAACACTGGTATTATAGTTTCGGCTGTGTAAACGCTCTTTGAAATGGTAAACGGAATACATAATTTGAGGTTAGGTTCTGCGATTACATTACGCATATTTTGATTTCGTAATGTTTATTAAACACATTATTTTCTGTTTCAATATACTTTTTAGTTTAAACGCTCTTCTGATGCTCCATTTCTAATTTAAAGAGTAACGATTCAAAAATGTATTCGGTGACTGATAGTGATAGTCAATGACGCATAACTGAAAATATGACACCGGCTTACGAAAAACCTGGCTTAAATAAATCTTTAAGAAATCCACCGTCACAGGTTTTATTTGGTAGAATTAATATCTATTTTATATTACTAGCTTTATATTTTATTTATTATAAATTTGTTATCTTAATAGAGGAGATATAATTTAAATTATTGTATTGTAAGATACAAGGCAGTAAATAAACATGATGATGGTTGCGACGGCGATGGTTACTACGTGGCAATTCATAATATCGTGTGCCATGATTTTTTATTTTTAAAAATTTAAGTTGGTGTACATGTTCGGAATTGACAAACAAAACGTCAGGTCGTTCTAAAAGTCACAATTATTCCATAGTCCAATGGTTTACAGCAACCAGCAAAAACGTTTCTAATTGAAAGTTATTTCCGAAATGGGACTAAAGTGAACATAAATTGAGTGCATTCATTCGACGCACCTAAGGCAGAGTTTCAGGAAGAATTTCCTAACGTTCTCATTATGATGAATTTAAAAATACCTTATCACGATCTGTTGTATTATTTCATGAAACGGGTAATATTCTCCGTAAACCAGGATGTGTACGGACTCCGGATGCTATTAACAGCCCAAGGAATTTTGGAAGGTGAACCTACGTCTTCTCTGCGTCGTTTATCACAGAAAATTAATTTATCGGTAGGACATGCCGCAAGTAACATAACCTCAATTTGTGTTACCAATTTAAATTTTTAAAAATAAAAAATCATGGCACACTTGAGGTTTTTTTTTTAATGAACATACTTTATAATCACTAAATAAAACACTTACTACAGTAAATAAATATTTATATTTATATTACTATTCTTATAACTAGAATTTAGGCATATTGACACGACAGGGCAGAGTTATCTCCAAGAGGCAGACGTAGTTAATTTCCACACAAACTTTTCCACCGGTCTCTTCCCATTGCAGCCTATTTGGAAGATGTGGCTTTTTTTCATGGTGTATTGTCGTTGTTAATCCGAGATAAAATCGCGTGTGAATTATTCATTGTTATGGTCTAGTGTGTGAAACGGTGGCAAGTGAAAACAGATTACGTTTTCGTCTCGCCTTTTCACGTAAGAATTTTCACTTAACTCTAATCGTAATGAGTATTGATTTTCAATTAAGTCTATTCAAGTAAAATTAATAACCATCCATTATGATTGCTAATGGAGTGCGTCGGAAAATTTATATTTAGCTAAAAGTGGAAATTATAATTTTGATATAATTGATCGATTGATAAAATTATTGGACTTGAATTGCAATAATTTCTGGGGAAAAAAAATTAAGTGTGTGTGTCTGTCAATGTGCGCTGTATTTTAAATTATAATATAGTCGAGAACTGAAAAGATTTTGGTCAAATTAGATGTACCGGAAGTGGGCTTTTTTTGCTTTTTTCCAATGATTGTTTAAATATGAACAATTTTACAAAAACATTTAAACACATACTGAAGAATAAAAAACATCTTTAGTTTGAAAATATTCTTCATAAAATCATGGTTTAAGGAAAAATTATTGAAAATCCACATGATTCTTGGTTTATAACTATGAAACGATAATAATTACATAAAAAATTTTAAACCGAATTTCTAGAGAATGAACATCTTTGAAAAAATACATTCACGTATTCCATACGAAGTTTGTAAAAATAATGCAAGAACAAAATAGAAATTAACATTGATTTTATTTTTTCGCATCTTATTAAATAATATAAACGTTGTTAAATCGTTTTTGATTGAGAAAGTAGTCTATTATTCGGCCGAATCATTTTTTCCACAGGTGACGTCCAATCAAATGACAGCGGTCTCATTGCCCAACAATTTAGTTGTTACTATGGTTACGATTCGTTTTTTGTCAGCGAACTGCCGCAATTTCCAAATAGAAAAATTATTCCCTATAATTTAATACAAACAGAAAAATCTTTAGGTAATTATTCAATATGATGCGAAAAAGTATAGTATTAAACTTGTTCACGAGTTTAATACTATACTTTTTCGCATCATATTGAATAATTACCTAAAGATTTTTCTGTTTGTATTAAATTATAACGAATAATTTTTACTCATTCGTTTAATAATATACTATTGTTGTGCTTTAGTTCAGGTCTTAGATGTGTACTAAAAAGGTAAACATTTAGCAGAAAAAAATCAAAATCGTACAAAATTTTAAAGTTAATTTCGATTTTTCATTTAAGAAAAATCTAGTCTGCACGCCAATTTTGAACATACATTTGTTTGTTTTTCATAATTCTTCTTTCTTTCTTGATTCCTGTGATATTTAGTATAGTTTCCGTGAAACTTCTGGAATTCATAATGACAATGAAAATTTATAGGTGTATTAAGGGTACAGTCTACGCTTAAAAAAAGGTGATTTCCGGAATTTTTTTTAGACGACTAATAAAGTTTTCAACTTGAATGTTTTTCCCAGAAATTCAATAAGCCTTTAAGTACAAATTGTGATTTGTGTGTGTGGGTGTGTGTGTGTGTGTCTGTTGTGTGCGCTGTATCTCAAAAACTAATTGAGCAATTGATACGAAACTTTGAACACAGGTCTTATTTAATAATCCGTAGAACTGAAAAGCTTTTGGTAAAATTTTGTACACTGGAAGTGGTTGTTTACCTTAACTGTTTTTTTGTTTTTTTCCAATATTTTCTTGAATATAAAAAATATCACAAAAACATTTAAACAAATACTGAAGATAATAAAGAAATGAATATCTTTCGTTTAAAAATATTTTTCATAAAATCATTGTTATTCGAGAAAAAAAATATTTTTCTTTTTAATTTTTGGTTTATAATTATAAAACGATAATAGGTTTATAATTATGAAACGATAACCCCCAAATCAAATCAATAATCTGGATAACTGGATGAAAGATAATTAAAAATGCCGTTGATTGTTCGAAATTTCAGCCTCCCGAAGCAATTTGTTGTTGATATATGACCGAAAACGTGAATTTTACGTTTTATTTTTTTCCCTTTTTTATGGCACGAATCAAGCTGAAACCACGTCTATCCAAAACAAAACAAAAATACATCTCGCAGTATTTTTTTCAATTTTTTTGGGGCCAAATTCAAATAGAAAAATGAAGTAAAAGTTTTCAAAATTCATTTTTGCAGTGAAGGCATTCGGGGACTGTCTCAGTTTTTTTTTTGTAAATGTGTTTTACCAAATTCTATACATTTTTTCAGAATTTTAAACAGTGTAGAAGATAGTTAAAATAATTAAAAACCACTTTTACCACCTTAAAAATTTGAATTTCGCGCCAATATTGTGATAAAAAAGTTATTTTTGTGAAGTGTACCTTCTTATTTAAATTAGAGGTTCAACGTCTTATTCCAAAGATATTTGTTATCATTTTTAGCTTTGACATTATTGAGATTTAGGTGTTAACATTTATTCGTCTTCACTGTCTTCTTCTATAACTGGTATAACATTCTCCTTTACAAACAGTCGACTCAATATTTCGGCTGGTTTTACAATCCTGGCCAAGTAACGAGCGTGTGTTAAAAAATAAATAATTCCTTGCCCAAAATCGATGACAGCTGATCTGCTTCAACTGTAGACCGAATCACTTTTATCTGGCCTGCTGATCGCCAAATCAAAACATTGCACTTCACGCATGTGATGTGTTTTACTTTTTTCGAAGTCGACATAATGCACCGAATGTGGTTGTATTTACTAACACGGAATGCCTTTGGGTTGTACGACGCAGGCGCAACTAGGCGAGGGCCGCCTCAGTAGTGCCACCTGTCGAAAGTTTGACCATGAATGTAACTTTTCGTAGCGGGCGTTTTTGAAATGAATTCTCATTCAGTTTCAAAATTGGGCTTGTGATTGTGGAATATTAACTTATTTTGATAAACACGCATTTTCATTTGAAAATAACCATTATGTTGCAATATTATTCATGGCAATTTCAGCGCGAAATTCAAATCATGTTCAAATCAAAATATTAAAATAATTCAATTTAATATGTTTGCATATGAAAAAGTTTAAAATAAATAAATGTATAGTAAGTTAAATAACGAAATATTTAAAACGATGTGATTTAAAAAACTGTAATGGTTTTATTGCGGGAATTTGAGTACATTTTTATCAAAAAATGTTTTTTTATCAGCCAAATCCAATCAAATATCTTTGGAATAAGACGCTGAACCTCTAATTAAAAAAAAGTTAATCATTTCACCAAAATAACTTTTTTTATCATTTTTGGCGGGAAATTCAAATTTTTAAGGTGGTAAAACTGGTTTTTAATTATTTTAAGTATCTTCCACACTATTTAAAATTCTGAAAAAAATGTATGTTATAGAATTTGGTAAATCACATTTACAGAAAAAACTGAGACAGTCCTCGAATGCCTTCACTGCAAAAATGAATTTTGAAAACTTTTACTTCATTTTTCTATTTGAATTTGCCGCCAAAAAAAATGAAAAAAATACTGCGAGAAGTAATTTTTGTTTGTTTTTGGTAGACGGGATTTCACCTTGATTCGTGCTATAGAAAACGAGAAAAAAAAATAAAAATAAAAATTCACGTTTTCAGTCATATCTCGACTACGAATTGCTTCAGGAGGCTGAAATTTCGAGCAATCAACGGCATTTTTAATTATCTTTCATCCAGTCATCGCGATTATTGATTTGCTTTGGGGGCACTTTTGACCATCTTATTCGGCTATACCCTTTATGTGAATAATAATTGTAGAGAATGATAAAATGAACAACTTATAAAGAATAAGTTTTTTTCGAAATCTTATTGGTTTTTGAGTAACCTCAGCTTTTAAATTTGCAGTATAAGTTTTCCATCTTTCATGATTTTGACGTTTTAAACGTCAGTTTCATCCCAGTTTACAAAACCTTCCGCTATAATTCCGTTTTAAATGTACATCATTTAAAATATGATTTAAATTAAAAATAAACCATTAAAGCGTAAATATAAATGATACCATCAAGTCGGAGAAAGTAACATGATGGCCACATCACCATTTTTTAACCGGAATTGCTATTTTTCACGAGCGATTAATTTTTTACTTTTTAACCAGTTTCTGGTCAGCAAACCTATTTTGAGCTGAAGAGTTATTTTTGGGGTTGAAAATAGCAAATTGTTTTTCTTTTGCTTGATTTTTCAATTTTTTTATCTGCATTTTTTCATCTTAGACGGGGATTTTTTATTTTTTTGACTACAAATTGGCCTAAATTTTTGATTACTTTGTTCCAAATTTCAGTTTTCTTTATTTTTCGATGAGTTTCTTGAAATTTTCGATTTTTTGGTCTGCATTTTTTTTTTATTTTTAGGTTTGTCTTCGATTTGTGGTCTAAATTTTTGGAGTTAAAAATTTCAAATTATTTTTCTTCTGCTTGAATTTTCAATTTTTTTATCTTAGACGAGGATTTTTTATTTTTTGGACTATAATTTGGCCTGTATTTTCGATTACTTTGTTCTAAATTTCAAGGTTTTTGGCCCAAAGATTATTTATTTTTCGATTTGTTTCTGGAATTTTTTTTCGATTCATCCAAGTCCAAAAACGTTTGATGTACATTTAAAAAATGATTTAAATTGAAAATAAACCACGAAAGCGTAAATATAAATGATACCATAAAGTCGGAGAAAGTAACATCATGGCCACATCACTATTTAATATTTGTATTTACTTCTTAAGTTCTGTTTGTGTGCTGAATTTTATTTGTAAATATTTCTAGTTTAAAAACATTTTTAATACCTCACCTGAAACATCCCCATTTTACGAAAAACATAGACGACTACATGAACAATTTTTTTTTTTTGACATTTCGCGCAGACTTTTTGGAAATAATTTATCATGGCAGCATTGCCAATAGCCGTACCTATCAATACAATTAAAAACATTTTTAATACCTCACCTGAAACATCCCCATTTCACGAAAAACTTAGACTGTATGAACAAAATTTTATCTTTTTGACATTTCGCGCAGACTTTTTTGAAAAATTGTATCATGGTCGCATTGCCAAAGATCGTACCTATCAGTACAATTAAAAACACTTTGGATACCTCACCTGAAACATCCCCATTTCACGAAAAACATAGACGACTACATGAACAAAATTTTATTTTTTGGACATTTCGCGCAGACTTTTTTGAAATATTTTATCATGGTAGCATCGCCAAAGGCCGTACCTATCAGTACAATTAAAAACATTTAGGAGACCTCACCTGAAACATCCCCATTTCACGAAAAACATTGACGACTACGCGAACAAAATTTTATTTTTTGGACATTTCGCGCAGACTTTTTTGAAATATTTTATATGGTAGCATCGCCAAAGGTCGTACCTATCAGTACAATTAAAAACATTTTGGATACCTCACCTGAAACATCCCCACGAAAAACATAGACGACTACATGAACAAAATTTTATTTTTTTGACATTTCGCGCAGACTTTTTTGAAATATTTTATCATGGTAGCATCGCCAAGGCGTACCTATCAGTAAAATTAAATACATTTTGGATACCTCACCTGAAACATCCCTTTTTCACGAAAAACATAGACTACACGAATTTTTTTAAATTTTTTTGGACATTTTTGAGTTGTGGTGTTTCCAAAATGGCGGCTCCAGGAAACGTTGTTTAAAAAAAAGCTCTCCTGCGGGAACCCTGGAGGTCGCAATTCGTCACCTAGAAGCATGAAACCAAAGCGACTTTAAAGCTTACACCCCAAAGAATAGAAAAGACCAAAATCATGAAAAAAATCATCATAGAAACAAAATGGCGGCCACTTGAAAACAAAGTATCGTTTTTTGCATGATTTTTCGACTTTGGCCTGCTGTAAAAAAAATCGTTAATGATCGAAATTTTACAATTTAATAGGCCTATTCCATGAAGAATTTGGTTCCTCTAAGGTTTGCCAAACACGAAGTTCATTAGTTGAACGGTTAAAGAGTTTTGAAAAATCTTTTTTCGATAAAAAAGTTTTGCTCGGACAATTTGAGTTACTAGATCAATTTGTCCAAGAAGAAGTGAATTCATAAGTTTTTGGGGTCGCTGCACATGAATTTGAGGTCAGATTTTAATGATTCAAAATGGCGGATCCAATATGGAGGACCGAAAAGTGAAATATTGATCAATTTTATTAAAACTTTGAGAATAAAGAGTTTTTGGGGTCGCCAAACACAAATTTGGGATCAGATTTGAAAAATTCAAAATGGCGGATCCAATATGGCGGCCAAAAAGTGATCTTAATCAATTTTTATGAAACATTGAATATAGGGTTTTTGGGGCCGCTGACGTGCTTACGAAATTCGAATCAGTTTCGGCCGTGTAATTGATTTCCTTTGAACTGAGGTCTGTTTGTCCTCCTGCCCCCTCGGCCACATTTTTTTGGTGCCATTTCACTCCGAAAACACGACCGTTTTTTGAACAAGGACTACTCTGCTTTCACGGGGACATCAATAAAGCTGTAACTATTATCGTTTTATAATTATAAACCAAAAATATAAAAATGGTGATGTGGCCATCATGTTACTTTCTCCGACTTGATGGTATCGTAGCCATTTATATGTACATTTTCATGGTTTATTTTCAATTGAAATCATATTTCAAATGTACATCGAGCGTTGTATAAACTCGGATGAAACAGACGTTTAAAACGTCAAAATTATGAAAGATGGAAAAATTATACTTTGAATTCAAAAACTCAGTTTACTCAAAAACTAAAGGGATTTCGAAAAAAACTTATTCTTTATAAGTTGTTCATTTTAGTATTCTCTGCAATTATTATTTACTTAAATTTGCTGTAACTATTATCGTTTTATAATTATAAACTAAAAATTAAAAAAATAATAATAAATTTTTTTTTCGATTAAAAATGATTTTATGAAAAATGTTTTCAAGCAAAAGATGTTCATTTCTTTGTTGTCTTCAAAATTTGTTTAAATATTTTTGTGATATTTCTCATATTTAAGAAAATATTGGCAAAAAACAAAAAACAGTTTAGGTAAACGCCCACTTCCGGTGTACGAAATTTTACCAAAAGCTTTTCAGTTTTTCAGGTTATCAAATAAGAGGCATGTTCAAAGTTTTATATCAATTGCTTTATTAGTTTTTGAGATACAGCGCACACAGACACACACACACACACACAGCCACACACAGCCACACACATGCACATACACACAATTTTTTTTTCCTGAAATTCTTGATATGGCATCTAAGGACCCCAAAACGGATATTTGCGTAAAAAAAATTTTTTGAAAAAAAAATCACGATCACAATACTTTCTCGTACTTCGTAACGGAGAAAGTAAAAATGCCTTATTTTATTTCCATTTTAAGTTTAAATGCAAAATTAGCATGGTTTTTAATTCTTTATTTATGATCTAATATTTTGTTGTTTCCTATAGATTTTGTTGACTTTAAAGAAATATAAAATTATACACAAAAAGTTTTGACCTGTTTTGTCGGGAAGGGGGACTCCCTAGTTAAGGATTCGCATATATTAAATACCAAATTTCTCTTACAGTAACATAGGGTCATGTTAAATTTAGTTCCACATTATGTAATTTCACTGGACCTTAATAACCGACGAATTCCATTGTTGTGTAATTTGGGGACGCATTGCAATGAAATGAAATTTCACGGTTCGGATTTCGGATTATTGAAATATTTTATTACCGGACTCTTCCTCAAATTCATTTAGTGGAAAATCTTTACACATATGTCACATACCAAAGCGAAATATTCACTATAAAAATTCTTACGGGCACTCTTTCAACCCAGAAAAAAATAATTTCTCCGTAAGTCGCAGAAATCCACATTTCGGGATATAAATCTCCATTTTTGAAAAAGTTTGCAATCAGCCATAACTAAATAAAAATTCTTATTCTTATCACTAATAAAGGTATTTTCATAATCAAAAGTCAAAAAAACGATACTCCTTCAACCCAGAAAAAAAAATTATCCGTGAATTTTTAAAATCTATTGTTGGATCTATTGCTAACTTCACACCCGCAATTTAAATTCAGTTTAATAAAAATTAGAATGTATTTGCAGCCAAACCAGTGTAAGAATTCGAAACTGCCATATAAAGTGTAGATTTGCGAATCGCTTAAATATTTTTATATTCAGTTAACTTTTCGTTTGTAATTTAATTTACATGCAGTGTTTATCCAAGAATTATCTGTTCGGTTTTACTTTTATTCGCTTTTAACAAGTGAATGGTAATAAAATCAGTTGCCCGAGGGCGGGTAATAATAGGGGAAAGAGCGTTACCTGGAGTGAATTTAAGTGGAACGTTTTAGCCAAAGAATTTATCCCACCCCCACAGAGTTCCTCGGCTGAATGGAAAACGTTTTCGATTCGCTTTGTGTTGGAGGATTCGGTGTTAATTCATAAGTCACGTCCATTCGAACGAAAAAATATATATACACACACACAAAACATAATTGAATTTGCGTCGATATAAAGGGGGTAATTCAAGTCTTAACATTATTTTTGGTAAATGATTTGCGAGCAATATTTTATGTCTGCTCTACGTGGTATTCTTCTTAAAACCTGCAGTGTACATTATTAAATGTTTACAATGCAAAATTAGGTTTTCTTTTTGGGAAAATAAACTCCATTTTCGTGACGTCCTTCAACATTTATTAAATGCTGGATTCTTTTGTGTAGTTCTTATAAAGAAGACCCAGACATTAGAGGGTTGGATAATCTTGCACTTATTACGTTTATCTCACAAGCTCTTCTCAATGGCATTTTTTCTAAATGTGCACACACACATAACAATGTGCACACACACATAACAAGACATAAATTTTATTAAAACCGTACATATTGTTCGCGTCTAGATTCCTCATTTTAGGAGAAAGCCATTATTTGTAAGAAATTTTCGAAAGCTGCGAAAAAATTCGAATACATTTTATTTATTGCAAAGTTCGTATAATTTTATTGAGTCGGTTATAAAAACATTACAAGCAACTTACGAAATTTCCATAGTTCAAAAATTTCCCTTCTGTACCTCATTTAATAACCAGGCGGACTAAATCAAATAATAGCCGCCAAAATTCGTTGTTGTGATTGGCCAATCGGGCGCCGTTTTTACACAGGCCCAAATTGCTTAAAACAGTAATGGCCGTTGTTATGATCAGCTGATCTCTAACCGATCCTTGCGTCTCACCGTTTTCACGCGTTTCGCCTCAATTTTTGTGTTTTTCGCCAGTTATTTCTACTATTGATGGTGCAAGAATCGATTCCTCTCATCCCGCGATTTTCGAGGAAATAGTTAACTACGGATAAATACCCAGCACAAGTTTGGTGTCATTTTCACCATCATAATCAGGGGCGGCTCGAGATATAGAGCCAAGGAGCCATGGCACTACTTGTAGTTTCAAGCTCAGCAAGAACTTTTAATAAATTCTTAAAACGCTTTTTCGCCAGTTACTTTGGTCTAGGAAGATTATTATTATTAGATTTGCAAATCATTGTTTTATCAAACTAAATAGAGTTTTTGAAAATCCACTGATTATATCGAAAGTTGTAAATTTTTGAAAATTTTAGATCTCGAATTGTGTAATACTCGAGTTAAAAATTAAAAAAATATGTAAAACGTATCGACTAAACTCTACAAAATTTAAATCATATTTGCAAATCATCGTTTTATCAAATTAGGTACAGTTTTTGAAAATCCACCAATTATTTCGCGAGTTGTGAATTTTTGAAAATTTTAGTTTTACAATTGTGAAAAATTAAAAAAATATATATATAACGTGTCGACTAAATTCTACAAAAATGAAATTAGATTTACAAAGCATGGCTTTATCAGATGAAATGGAGTTTTTGAAAATCCACTGATTATTTCGTGAGTTGTGAATTTTTAAAAATTTTAGATCTCGAATTGTGAAAAATTAAAAAAATATATAAAACGTGTCGACTAAATTCTACAAAAATTAAATTAGATTTACAAATCACGGCTTTATCAGATGGAATGGAGTTTTTGAAAATCCACTGATTATTTCGCAAGTTGAGAATTTTTGAAAATTTTAGATCTCGAATTGTGTAATACTCCAGCAAAAAAATAAAAAAAATATACAAAGCGTGTCGACTAAATTCTACGAAAATTAAATTAGATTTACAAATCATGGTTTTATCAGATGAAATGGAGTTTTTGAAAATCCATGGATTATTTCGCGAGTTGTGAATTTTTTGAAAATTTTAGTTTTACAATTGTGTAATGCTCGAGTGAAAAATTAGAAATACATATAAAACGTGTCGACTAAATTCTACAAAAATTAAATTAGATTTACAAATCATGGTTTTATCAGATGGAATGGATTTTTTGAAAATCCACCGATTATTTCCCGAGTTGTGAATTTTTGAAAATTTTAGTTCTCGAATAGTGTAATACTCGAGTACACGAATACTCCAGCAACAAATTTGAAAAAAAAATATATAAAGTGTGTCGACTAAATTCTACAAAAATTAAATTAGATTTACAAATCATGGCTTTATCAGATGAAATGGAGTTTTTGAAAATCCACTGATTATTTCGCGAGTTGTGAATTTTTGAAAATTTTAGATCTCGAATTGTGTAATACTCCAGCATAAAAAAATAAAAAAAATATATAAAGCGTGTCGACTAAATTCTATAAAAATTAAATTAGATTTTCAAATCACGGCTTTATCAGATGGCATGGAGTTTTTGAAAATCCACTGATTATTTCGCGAGTTGTGAATTTTTAAAAATTTTAGATCTCGAATTGTGAAAAATTTAAAAAAATATATAAAATGTGTTGACTAAATTCTACAAAAATTAAATTAGATTTACAAATCATGGCTTTATCAGATGAAATGGAGTTTTTGAATATCCACTGATTATTTCGCGAGTTGTGAATTTTTGAAAATTTTAGATCTCGAATTGTGTAATACTCCAGCATAAAAAAATAAAAAAAATATATAAAGCGTGTCGACTAAATTCTACAAAAATTAAATTAGATTTACAAATCATGGCTTTATCAGATGAAATGGAGTTTTTGAATATCCACTGATTATTTCGCGAGTTGTGAATTTTTGTAAATTTTAGATCTCGAATTGTGTAATACTCCAGCAAAAAAAATAAAAAAATATATAAAGCGTGTCGACTAAATTCTACAAAAATTAAATTAGATTTACAAATCATGGCTTTGTCAGATGAAATGGAGTTTTTGAAAATCCACTGATTATTTCGCGAGTTGTGAATTTTTGAAAATTTTAGATCTCGAATTGTGTAATACTCCAGCATAAAAATATAAAAAAATATATAAAGCGTGTCGACTAAATTCTATAAAAATTAAATTAGATTTTCAAATAATGGCTTTATCAGATGGAATGGAGTTTTTGAAAATCCACTGATTATTTCGCGAGTTGTGAATTTTTAAAAATTTTAGATCTCGAATTGTGAAAAATTTAAAAAATAAATAAAACGTGTCGACTAAATTCTACAAAAATTAAATTAAATTTACAAATCATGGTTTTATCAGATGAAATGGAGTTTTTGAAAATCCACTGATTATTTCGCGAGTTGAGAATTTTTGAAAATTTTAGATCTCGAATTGTGTAATACTCCAGCATAAAAAATAAAAAAATATATAAAGCGTGTCGACTAAATTCTACAAAAATTAAATCAGATTTACAAATCATGGCTTTGTCAGATGAAATGGAGTTTTTGAAAATCCACTGATTATTTCGCGAGTTGTGAATTTTTGAAAATTTTAGATCTCGAATTGTGTAATACTCCAGCATAAAAATATAAAAAAATATATAAAGCGTGTCGACTAAATTCTATAAAAATTAAATTAGATTTTCAAATAATGGCTTTATCAGATGGAATGGAGTTTTTGAAAATCCACTGATTATTTCGCGAGTTGTGAATTTTTAAAAATTTTAGATCTCGAATTGTGAAAAATTTAAAAAATAAATAAAACGTGTCGACTAAATTCTACAAAAATTAAATTAAATTTACAAATCATGGTTTTATCAGATGAAATGGAGTTTTTGAAAATCCACTGATTATTTCGCGAGTTGAGAATTTTTGAAAATTTTAGATCTCGAATTGTGTAATACTCCAGCATAAAAAATAAAAAAATATATAAAGCGTGTCGACTAAATTCTACAAAAATTAAATCAGATTTACAAATCATGGCTTTGTCAGATGAAATGGAGTTTTTGAAAATCCACTGATTATTTCGCGAGTTGTGAATTTTTGAAAATTTTAGTTTTACAATTGTGTAATACTCGAATACTCGTAATACTCCAGCAACAAATTTGAAAAAAAATATATAAAGTGCGTCGACTAAATTCTACAAAAATTAAATTAGATTTACAAATCATGGCTTAATCAAATGAAATGGAGTTTTTGAAAATCCACTGATTATTTCGCGAGTTGTGAATTTTTGAAAATTTTAGATCTCGAATTGTGTAATACTCCAGCATAAAAAAATAAAAAAATATATAAAGCGTGTCGACTGAATTCTATAAAAATTAAATTAGATTTTCAAATCATGGCTTTATCAGATGGAATAGAGTTTTTGAAAATCCACTGATTATTTCGCGAGTTGTGAATTTTTGAAAATTTTAGATCAAAAATTGTGTAATACTCCAGCATAAAAAATAAAAAAATATATAAAGCGTGTCGACTAAATTCTACAAAAATTAAATTAGATTTACAAATCATGGCTTTATCAGATGAAAAGATGAAATGGAGATTTTGAAAATCCACTGATTATTTCGCGAGTTGTGAATTTTTGAAAATTTTAGATTTACAATTGTGTAATGCTCGAGTGAAAAATTAGAAAAATATATAAAACGTGTCGACTAAATGCTACAAAAATTAAATCATATTTGCAAATCATCAATTTATCAAATTGGGTGCAGTTTTTAAAAATCCACCAATTATTTCGCGAGTTGTGAATTTTTAAAAATTTTAGTTTTACAATTGTGTAATGCTCAAGTGAAAAATTAAAAAAAAATATAAAACATGTCGACTAAATTCTACAAAAATTAAATTAGATTTACAAATCATGGTTTTATCAGATGAAATGGAGTTTTTGAAAATCTACGGATTATTTCGCGAGTTGTGAATTTTTGAAAATTTTAGTTTTACAATTGTGTAATGCTCCAGTGAAAAATTAGAAATATATATAAAACGTGTCGACTAAATTCTACAAAAATTAAATTAGATTTACAAATCATGGTTTTATCAGATGGAATGGATTTTTTGAAAATCCATCGATTATTTCGCAAGTTGTGAATTTTTGAAAATTTTAGTGCTCGAATTGTGTAATACTCGAATACTCGTAATACTCCAGCAACAAATTTGAAAAAAAAATATATAAAGTGTGTCGACTAAATTCTACAAAAATTAAATTAGATTTACAAATCTTGCTTTTATCAGATGACATGGAGTTTTTGAAAATCCACTGATTATTTCGCAAGTTGTGAAAATTTTAGATCTTGAATTGTGTAATACTCCACCATAAAAAATAAAAAAATATATAAAGCGTGTCGACTAAATTCTACAAAAATTAAATTAGATTTACAAATCATAGTTTTATCAGATGAAATGGAGTTTTTGAAAATCCACTGATTATTTTGCGAGTTGTGAATTTTTGAAAATTTTAGTTTTACAATTGTGTAATGCTCGAGTGAAAAATTAGAAAAATATATAAAACGTGTCGACTAAATTCTACAAAAAATTAAATTAGATTAGCAAATTATGGTTTTATCAGATGGAATGGATTTTTTGAAAATCCACCGATTATTTCGCAAGTTGTGAATTTTTGAAAATTTTAGTTCTCGAATTGTGTAATACTCGAATACTCATAATACTCCAGCAACAAATTTAAAAAAATATATATAAAGTGTGTCGACTAAATTCTACAAAAATTAAATTAGATTAGCAAATCATGGTTTTATCAGTTGGAATGAAGTTTTTGAAAATCCTCCGATTATTTCGCGAGTTGTGAATTTTTGATTTAATTTTCGAATTGTGTAATACTCGAGTCAAAAAATAAAAGTTCAAGTTTTTTTAAATTTCATTTTTATAAAATCAACTCAAATTAAATGCAAATCTTAAACTTCGAATTACAAATGTCCCCTCTGTGTCTCTGCAGTTGAAACATCAAAGGTTCGGCTGACAATTGAAAACGATTAATTATGTGAATAGTTTTGCCGCCGCCTACCCGCTCCGTACGAAAAGTAAATTTCTTGAAACTTTTCAAATTAATTCCAGCCGAGGTGGCCATGAATGCGAAATGAAAAGTTTTCATAATCCGCCATTAGATTATTTTAAACTCGGGGGGGTAGAATTTATGTATGAAAAAAATATATGAAAGTTGTCGTCAACGAGTTAATTTCGTGTCCGCTAGACTGGAATAAATCAAAAGTTATTCCTCAAGTAATTAACAGGTCGGGATGTTTTATTACGAAACATATTTACACTATAAGAGCGGATGGATTAGTTGTAATTATATTATTTATGTTGGAGGGGTTTACGTTACTCATAAAGAAATTAAAGTTATAATTACGTGAAAATAAGACCTTAGAGATAACGTTTCTGGAATGATCCTTAAATAACTTCCTTATAGTATTCATAAGTTCACTGCGGGCAGGGTATTATAACATGTTAATTCACTGCTTAACATGATGTTTTATAGTTATTTATATGCCGAGGGTATTAGGATGCATAAGAGGGCGACAAGTCAGAGGCCGCCCTAGGGATATAAACATCAAATGTCTTACCAGATTTTTACTTTCTCCGTTACGAAGTACGAGACAGTATTGTGATGGTGATTTTTTTTTTCAAAATTTTTTTTACGGAAATATCCGTTTTGGGGTCCCTAGATGCCATTTCAACAATTTCTGAAAAAAAAAATTGTGTCTGTGTGTGTGTGTGTGTGTGTGTGTGTGTGTGTGTGTGTGTGTGTGTGTGTGTGTGTGTGTGTGTGTGTGTGTCTGTGCGCGCTGTATCTCAAAAACTAATAGAGCAATTGATATGAAACTTTAAACATCCGTCTTATTTGATAAGCTGAAGAACTGAACAGCTTCTGGTAAAATTTCGTACACCGGAAATGGGCGTTTACCTTAACTGTTTTTTGTTTTTTGCCTATATTTTCTTAAATATGAAAAATATCACAAAAACATTAAAACAAACTTTGAAGACAGGAAAAAAATGAACATCTTTTGCTTGAAAACATTTTTCATAAAATCATTTTAAGTTTTCATCATTTTTGTGGTTTTTTTATGAACGCTTAATATTTTTTTGAATAATTTTTATCAATTCGAAATCAAAGATTTTCAACAAATCTTTTAAGAACTGCAGAATTTTCACAGAATAAACATTGTTTTTAAAAAGGTGTTTTGTAGATTGACTTTATTTTTTTTGTTTTTTTGATAAACGTTTCTTATTATAACTCGAAACAAAACATTTTCAAACATTTACAACTATTGTAAAAATTGTCGGTTTTTCAAAAACCAAACTTTATTTGAAAGATTGGCGTTTCCTGGATTTTATTTAATTTTTGGGATTTTTGATGAAACTTTGCTTATTTTTCTTTCGATTTTTATCCTCTACTTGAGACCAATTTTTTCCAAAAATTCATAACTCTTGTGAAAATTATTGGATTTTCACAAACTAAATTTGTTTTGATAAGTAGGTATCTTGTGAGTTGGATTTATTGTTTTAAATTTTTTAATAAACATTTCCAGTTGGTTTTCGCCTTTTCTCCCAAAGTCGAAAACAAACATTTTCAAAAATTCATAATTCTTGTAAAAATTGTCGAATTTTCAAATACTAAACTTGATTTGAAATAATGTGCGTTTTTTGGGTTTTATTTAATTTTTGTAATTTTTTTAACAAACGTTTCTTATTTTTTTTTTTAATTTTTATTCTCGATTAAAAATCAAATTTGTTTAAAAATTCATGACTTTTGCGAAAATTGTTGGAAAATTTACAAACTAAACTTGTTTTGATAAATAGGCATTTTCTGAGTTGAATTTATTGTTTGGGTTTTTTTTTATTGTTTGTCGATTTTTCTTCAAACTCGAAAACAAAAATTTTCAAAAATTCGTAACTCTTGTAAAAATTGTTGGGTGTTCACAAACTAAACTTGTTTTGATTAATGGATGTTTTGTGAGTTGATTTTAATTTTCGAGAATTTTTTCATAAACATTTTATATTTTTTCTCCGATTTATTTCCTAAACTCGAAACCAAAAATTTTCTAAAATTCATAACTCTTGTAAAAATTGACCGATTTTCAAAAACTAAACTTGATTTAAAAGAATAGCGTTTCGTGAGTTTTAATCTTTTTATTAAACATTTCATTTTATTTTTGGATTTCTCTCGTAAACTCGAAACCAAAAATTTTACTCTTGTAAAAATTGTGGTATTTTCAAAAACTAAACTTTATTTGCAAGAATGGCACTTCGTGAGTTTTATTTAATTTTTGAAAATTATTTTATTAAACATTTCATATTATTTTTGGGCTTTGCTCGCAAATTCGAAACCGACATTTTTTAAAAAATTCTTGCAAACATTGTGAGATTTTCACAAACTAAACATGATTTGAAATAATGGCGTTTCATGAGTTTTATTTAATATTTGTGAATTTTTTAAAACAGGCATTTCCAATTGTTTTTCGATTTTTCTCCCGAACTTTAAAACAAAAATTTTCATAAATTCATAACTTCTGCAGAAATTGTCGGATTTTCAAAAACTTTATTTGTTATCAATTTTTTCATTAAACATTTCATATTACTTTTGGATTTCTCTCGCAAACTCGAATAAAATTTTTTTCAAAAATTCTCAACTCTTGTAAAAAATTTGGGATTTTCAAAAACTTAATTTGTAATAATGTTGTTACGTGAGTTTTATTTAATTGTTGTGAATTTTTTATTAAACATTTCATATTACTTATGGATTTCTCTCGCAAACTCGAACCAAAAATTGTTCAAAAATTCTCAACTCTTGTAAAAATTGTCGTACTTTCAAAAACTAAACTTTATTTGCAAGAATGGCACTTCGTGAGTTTTATTTAATTTTTGAAAATTATTTTATTAAACATTTCATATTATTTTTGGGCTTTGCTCGCAAATTCGAAACCGACATTTTTTCAAAAATTCTTGCTAACATTGTGAGATTTTCACAAACTAAACTTGATTTGAAATAATGGCGTTTCATAAGTTTTATTTAATATTTGTGAATTTTTTAAAACAGACATTTCCAATTGTTTTTCGATTTTTCTCCCGAACTGTAAAACAAAAATTTTCATAAATTCATAACTTCTGCAGAAATTGTCGGATTTTCAAAAACTTAATTTGTTATGAATTTTTTCATTAAACATTTCATATTACTTTTGGATTTCTCTGGCAAACTCGAACCAAAAATTTTTCAAAAATTCTCAACTCTTGTAAAAAATGTGTGATTTTCAAAAACTTAATTTGTAATAATGTTGTTTCATGAGTTTTATTTAATTGTTGTGAATTTTTTTATTAAACATTTCATATTACTTTTGAATTTCTCTCGCAAACTCGAACCAAAAATTTTTCAAAAATTCTCAACTCTTGTAAAAATTGTGGTATTTTCAAAAACTAAACTTTATTCGCAAGAATGACACTTCGTGAGTTTTATTTAATTTTTGAAAATTATTTTATTAAACATTTCATATTATTTTTGGGCTTTGCTCGCAAATTCGAAACCGACATTTTTTCAAAAATTCTTGCAAACATTGTATTTCTCATTTTAAAAGTAATCGGCTTAAATTCGTAGATTCAGATGCCCTAATAAAAATTACAGCTTTCTATAAAAAAAAAACAAGTTGACCTTGAAACGACCTTAACAACCTATTTATAATTGAAAATTATATGCCTACTGCTTTAACCCCTTCACGGCTAATCCTTTTTTTCTCTCCAAATCTTCTTTTCCATAATATTTCGAGTGTGCAGGATAAATGCCACACACTGTATATATAAACATCGGGAGCTCATCTTCTCTCGAGAGACGAAAGGAATAAAACTACGGAGAAAGTATAATGTACGTGATTCTTTTCGGAATTTAATCCAATTGAAATTATATTGCGACGAATCTCTTACATCAGATGTTACGGTGTAAATTTCCTTGGGGTATAAGGGAAAATGTTTTTTCTTCTTTCTAATTTATCGCCCGTAATTTGTAGACTTGCGATTAAAAAGAAAACAAGTTAATGATACTTTTGTTATTCAGGAGAGCATTTATTACGAAATGCTACAATTCGGGATTTATTAATATTATGATTTACTGCCCTTACGGTCGGTATTATAAAGGTCAGTTGAATTTATTCGAAGATTAAAATTTGAAAGAAGTTTGGTTAAATGCAAAATACATGCAGCACTAATGTCAATTAAAATTTAATCGTTATTTAAATGACCTTTTTATTTATAATATTACCGGCCGTTAGTGTCCGCTATATATTATGTCTTGTTATCAGGCGTGCAACATGTGGTTGCATAAGATATGTCCGTGTTTTAAACACGTACTCTGACAAAGGCAAAAAAATACCTTAACCCTTTCAGCCCTGGATTTTTAAATTTGAAAAAAAAAGTTTTGTTAATTATTATTGATGGGGAGCTTCTTAAGACCATAAATACCAAATTTGAACTGATTTGATTAATTAGTATAGGAATTAATTAGTGAGGCTTTGTTGAAGTGATATCTAGTGATAAACAGCAAAAATATGGATTGTCATAGTAAGTAGAGACATGTAAATATTGCGGTGGCAATTGCCACCACCAGGGCCGAAAGTGTTAAGAATTAGACCGGCCGCGGTGGCCCAGTGAGTAGTGCTCCTGCTTACGGGCCTCGTGGTCGTGGGTTTGAATCCCATCCGTGCAGTCACTTTCTCGGAACGAAAAATGGCCGTGCGGTTCCATGGATGTGTAGTGTATGTCCCATTCATCATTATAAATGATTATTATACAAATTATCTGTTGTGGCAGAATTCCCTAGTTGGCTACGTCAAGTCCCAAATCATCCGTGCTTCCACAATCCGAATTCCTGTCAACTATCCTTCCTTTTATAAAAAAAATAATTAAACCTCTTAAAATTACTTTTAAAACTATTTTAACACCAAACCGACTAAACATTATTAACACGTCATTTTAACCGCCTTTTTCAATGACAGCGTGATTAATAAAGTCAGAATATGTAACTGTCCTCGTGAGATAACCTCAAATCCAAATCACGAAAAATTGTAAAATTCAGTTTCATTTCCTCAAAAAAAATGTTCATGCAACTTTCACCGATTTGGTGGTATAAAAGTATTTTTTATGTTTTGCATGTTATCGATATTTTTCAACAACTAGTGGGATTTCTAAAAATACTTAATCTTTATAAATTGTTTATCATTTTCCTATGCATCGATTTATTTGTTCCTAGTATTGAAATATTTTCAAAAAAACCTCTTAGAGGACTTAAACAATTATTCCAAATTTTGTTGTGTACTGCCTTTAGTTATTATTGAGTATTAATTTGTGTATACATTAGTCTTAATATTATTTAGTTTAGTTTATGAATTTGTCTTATTTATCATCCTTTTTGTTATGACTGACAAATCACGTTAATTTGCCGTGTGAATTTGCAATAAAAATATCACCCCAACGGCGTTTGTCTGGGAATATCACACCTTACAATATTCCTCGTCTTCAGGGGGTTGAAATGTGTTAATTCGAACTGCTTGATAACTTTTTAATGATAAAATGTCACCCAAATACAAACTAAATAGTAAAATATTGTTTTCACCTTGTGAAAAAAAAGTTCCCGAATAAAACCTTCATAGTTTTTAATGCTCTTCCAGAATCTGCAATAAAAAATAGGGGTTTCCATTTAAGATTTTAAAGTTACCCCCATTATAACCGGACGTCCCCCTCCAAACCATACAACATTTATCCGGCAACTTTTTTTGTCAGAAGCAATCATTTCGAGAAATTTCCAAATAAAGATTAAAATGGGACACCCGCCATATCTAGAGACAGATTCAAGTTACTAACAGCAAAAATGTATCTCAATCACTCGGAAAGGCCACAAGATGCCTCTCAAAAAACTAGAACTGATAACCCATTTCAGTCCGTTTATGAATCCATGGCAAAATTCAAGGGCAGAACTAGCTTGAAACAATATCTTCCACTAAAGTCAAGGGATACAAATATGGTAATTTTTGATTTGATGGGGTTTTTACATCTATACAGTTGATGAATCTACGATCGTTATTAACAAAATTTCCAAGGGCTGTAACTTTTTCGTTAAAAATTAAAAATCGCCAATTTTAATTGAATCTGGCTAATTTACATGCAAGGAGCACAGATTTGAAAACCGCGTTCAATTTGGAGTTTTCGTTTAGCCGCAACAGCCGATCAAAGTCTGAAAAAATTGATTTTTTTTTAAATTTTCTGACATGTTCATGGTGTCTTGCTGATTTTTTGCATTTTTTCTTAGATACGTTTTTTTCACGCCAATCGATTAAGCTGGTTCTGATGAAGAAAAAGGTATTACATAAGCGTCTACATTGATTATTAAAAGAGTTGATTTTTTCGATTTTTTCCATTTTTGAGTTTTCCCAGGCGTCTTGAAGGGATCTCTCCAGTGTTGTGTAGAAACCCCGAATCGAGTCAGTGGTTTCTTCGGGAAATTATTTCAAAGCCAATTTTTGAGCATAAGTAAGAAGGGGGTAGTTTTTCAGGTTTTCGTCAAAAATTTTAAATCGTCAATTTTAATTGAATCCGACTAATTAACGCACAAGGAGCACAGATTTGAAAACCGCATTCAGCCGCTACGGCGGATAAAATTTGAAAAAATCATGGTGACGCTATTTTTTTGCTAAAAAGTTATTCATTTTAGTATTCTCTACAATTATTATTAACATAAATTTGCTGTAACTATTATCGTTTCAAAATTATAAGCCAAAAATGAAAAAAAAAAAATTTTTTCTCGAATAACAATGATTTTATGAATGTTTTCAAACAAAAACAGCTAATTTCTTTGCTGTCTTCAGTATTTGTTTAAATGTTTTTGTGATATTTTTCGTTTCTAAGAAAATATTGGCAAAAAACAAAAAACAGTCAAGGTAAACACCCACTTCTGGTGTACGAAATTTTACCAAAAGCTTTTCAGTTCTTCGGATTATCAAAAAAGACGTATTTTCAAAGTTTCATATCAATCGCTCTGTTGGTTTTTGAGATACAACGCGCACAGCATACACACACACGCACAATTTTTTTTTTCCAGAAATTGTTGAAATGGCATCTAGGGACCCCAAAACGGATATTTCCGTTAAAAAAAATCATTTTGAAAAAAAAATCACGATCACAATACTTTCTCGTACTTTCTCGAGAAAGTAAAAATTGCCACAAAATCGGGAAGAAGATCAAATGTATCAAAGAAAATGAAAAATGTTGGCGATCACTTATCCACAGAAGGTGCAACAAGAAGACGATGCCGGAGAGGCCCGGAATTTGGTAAAGAGAGAGAGAAAAAACAGTTTGCTGAGGCTGCAAACATCGATTGTGTAGAGGTTTTTGTGCTTTTTATCATAATTAATTTAGCCCTAAATGCGAAAATAATAATAAAACATTGATGATCACATAATTTGTTACTCCTACCTTAAAGACATTTTAGTCCCAGACTAAAGCCTGCTGGGACAATAGTTTTCCACCTAATTTTTGCCAACGAAAAAATAAAGATAATAAATAAACAATTAAACCCTATTATATGCATCCTTCCTTCTTCTTTATTCTGACATAAGAAAAAGTAAAGTCTAATATAAGAAAAAACCATCAGACTTGAAAGGGTTGAATCAACACTCAAATTACGAAATAAAAATAAAAACTTTTTTATAAATTGTTAATTTCAGCATATTGTGTAAATAACGTAACTATTATAATTTCATAATTAAAAAATATAAAAATTATTAATCAGCCAAAAATTCTAATCATACTTGGAAAAGGCAGAGTTCATTCCATTGATGATCTTCCACTCATACCTGCAGTTTACCTTCATGGCGTACTTCATATTCAATTAAATTTTTGCAATATTTTGCTTTCTCTTGCCTTAATTGTAGCCGTTTTTGTCCCAAGGGGAATTTATTTGACTTTAAACGTCAGCTTGACACTTTATTTATGGAAAATATTTACAAACAAGAGATGCTCAGTGTTTAGTTATCTTTTACATTCATTTAAGGGTTTTTCTGATATTTGTCATATTTATTGATGTTTTTCAAAAATTATTGAGATTTCAAAAAAAACTTTATTCTTGTGATCCCTTTATTTTGGCAACATACTATTAATATAAGTTTGATTTTATAATTATAATTTTGCAATTATAGATAAAAAAAAATAATTTCTAATTTTTTTCTCGAAAAATCAAATATACTGAAGGAAAAAAAAGAAACACTTGAAATTCGTGAAATTTCGACCATTTTCAAACCGGCATAACTCCGTGTATTTTCAATCGAGATATCAAAAAAACCTTATTCTTGTGATCCCTTTATTTTGGCAACATACTATTAATATAAGATTGATTTTATAATTATAATTTTGCAATTATAGATAAAAAAAAATAATTTCTAATTTTTTTCTCGAAAAATCAAATATACTGAAGGAAAAAAATAAACACTTTAAATTCGTGAAATTTCGACCACTTTCAAACCGCCATAACTCGGTGTATTTTCAATAGATTTTGATGAATCTTTGAGGGCAAAAAACTTTGAAGTGTCTTCTTTCAAGTCATGCATGCGAACTTAAGCGTAACCCCTTCCGCCCCCTCTAGCGCCCTTGTTAAAAAAGAGTTTTTTTTTCTGTAAACCATGTCTAACTTTGACGATGTCTACGGAGAAAATTTTGTCGACTCGATCCACCATAAAGGCATTAAAATTTTATTAATTCCCTATGCAGGCCTCGAAGAACGAATTTCCTACGACGATTTGGCAGCAGTTATGGGTGTTTGGAAAAAATTCATTTTGAGGTTTTTCGCACATAACTCAGCGACTTTTCAACCAAATTTGATAATTCTTTCGGGAAAAAATCTCATTTTGGCCCTACTTTAGGGAGGTAAACTCAGATTGGAATGATCCCTTTTCGAACCCTTCAACCCCCGAACAAAAAAAAACACGTTTTTTTGGGCAAAAAAACGTCCAACTTTGGCAACGTGTACCGCGTTGGAAAAAATGTGTCGACTCGATCCACCAAAAAGGCATTGAAATGTGTTCAATTACCTGTGCAGAACTCAAATAACGAAGTTCCTACGACGATTTGGCACAAAGTTATGAGTGTGTAAAAAAAGCGAATTCACCAAAATCGTTTGAAAATACACCGAGTTATGGCGGTTTGAAATGGTCGAAATTTCACGAATTTCAAAGTGTTTTTTTTTTCATCCAGTGTAAAATTTATTAACAAAAGAAGTCAAATTTTTGTACCGAACTTTATCAATTGTTTGTCCGGCGTTGCAGTCAACTACCGGCGTTTCGTGTTTTTCTAATATACCGCGTTGTGTAACTGTTATTTGCGCTCAGATATTTTCAAAAAAGAGCATTTCAGGAATTCACTAATTTTTAACCAGCTTACTTTCAAAATTAAGTCTTATATACAAAATTATAGTTTTAATGAAGATACATCAGAAATTTAAAAATATCGTTCCAGTGAAAATTGGCATATTTTTAAAAGCCAAAGTCCTTTTGATGCACAAACGCATATCGTAATTTACACTAAAAAAATATTTTTTATTGTTATAGTATAATTAACCCATTAAGTAGTAGGTTACCATCCTCATCATTCTCACTCTCTAGATTCTCATCCTTCAAATATTTTGCGTCCTTGAGTTCGTCTGCTTCGGGAAGTAACGCCAACATATCTTTTGCACAGTGGTGGGAATAAAGGTTTGCTCAAGTTTCACTTCAACTTTTGAGGTTCCTTATTCATGGGAATGGTTACTCGGTAAATGCCTGAAACAGCAAAAATTGCATATTATTTTGACGATAAAACTGCAAAAATTATGCAAATTGTATATACAGGGTGCCTGGATTTCGTACGGACAACATGGGCAACTTATGTTAGATTACTAAAAATTTGCACAGATAACATTGGATTTATGAAGTGCCAATGAAAGTGTTTAAATTGTCAAGCAAATTGGTTCAAGCCGCATCTCGGTATCTTGGGTAGCAGAGAAGTTACGGCAAATGAAAGAAATGAGGAGATTTTGTTTTTATTTTAATTTCGAACAAGTGGGATAGGACAAGTGGGATTTGAGGGCAGATTCTTACTGAGCTTTCAAACCTGCACCTTTTTGCTAATTTGACCATCTGTCTATCTCTTCAAATGCAGAAGTTGTCCATGTTGTCCCTACAAAATCCGGGATCCTGTATGTTGAATTTTTTTAAATTTAAAAACATTGTTTACGTTAATTAGTGACATGAAGAAAAAAACTGTTCACTGAAAGATCTATAACCTCTATTATATTGTTTTCATAAGTTATAAGTTATTCAAATGCATGTGTCATTAAATAGGACACTGGGCGTTGATTGATTAATTGTATTATTTTAATGTTTAATTTTGGTTTTGTATAGAGATATTTATGTGCGTGTGTATGCGTGTAAATATTTTTGGTTTTGTATTTGTATAATATCATATATTAGTTATTGGATTTTGTGTCTATTGGGAAAATAAATAAATAAATTCAAATACAGTTTTGGGAGCTGCGATGGCCTAATTTTAGACGTATATGAATAAATCAATATCACCAAAATTGAGTGTTGAAATTATTACAGAAAAATAAATAAATGTACTCATAATTTTCTACGTATCTGTACGAGGTAAAAATGTGCTGATAGATTTGAGAGACATGAATTATGGAGAATCATTAGAATAAGAAATTGTTTATGTAATTCCAAACACTCTTTGATTATTATTTTTTTATGTTTCTCCTTGCACATTGCAAATAATATGCAAAGTTTAAGTGTCCACCAAGCGTGGGCTGGTAGTAACATTAAAATTTACATTTCGCTTTGTTTGATGTTAAGTTAAGGGTGAACCAGTAAAGGGTTATAGGGACATGTATTATTGTACTTTTTAATAAATACACGCTTCCTGAAATATTCCCCTTTGTTTTACGATATTTTCAAACAACAGATGCAAGCACATAACGTTCCCGTATGTAAATTATATCTTTACATTTGCATTGTATGCAAAATTTATATATTTATTTAACTACGATTTCCATTGCGAAATGTCTAGAGCAAACATAATCGAGAGTAATTGCTACCGTTACCACCAATTAAAACTAACCTGGAAAATTGTTTCAATGGATAGATTTACATTCTCTAATTGTTTTGTGCCCAACCTCAAAAATTCAAACATGAATAATTCCAATTGATGATTTACATTCTCTTGACAAGAATTCGTTGTTGTTTGATACTCACTCCACTGACAGATTAACTAATTAATTTTAATCATTGAAATAAATTATTTATGGCGTTGTTGCGGGACGTATGTACATTTGCGTACATGCGTATTATGTTGCGGTCGTATAAACGAAAAACCTATTTATCATGGATTGGCGGAACGTGTCAGCCATCCGGAGTATAGCCTATAATAAGGCACGTAATGCATTTAATAATTATGGGAATTTATATCCCCATCGATTTAGTGGCTTTCGCGTGATGCGTGCACAAATAACTTAAACGTGGCACGCCAATTTTCAGTTATTTATATTTAATAATTAAATAATTGAAATGCGTACAGTTTTATAAGAACAAAGACTTTAACTAAGATATGCAAAGATCTTAATTAAAATTAATTTTACATCTGTTGCAAATAGATAAATCTTTTGTGAATTGATACGAAAATCACCATTTTTATTTTAGAAAAAGAAAAAAAACGTTTAAATAATGAGCTAGTTTATGACAGTTGCAACCATCGTTTTACTGAGAAGTAAATTAAGATAATTTTTGATTTTAACATATGGTGACCTGCGCCGGGAACTTAAAACAAAACTTAAACAAAGAGAGAATAAAAACTGTTTGCTTAGACTGTAAACATATGTAGAGATTTTTTTCTATTTATCATAATTAATTCAGTCCTAAATAATAATAAAACATTGATGCTCACATAATTTTTTACTCCTACCTTGAAGACCATAATAGGGACATTTTAGTCCCAGACTAAAGCCTACAGGGACAATGGTTTCCCACCTAATTTTTGCTAACGAAAAAATAAAGATAATAAATAAACAATATGTTTCCTTCTTCTATACTCTGACATAAAAAAGTAATCTTTAATAAAAGAAGAAACAATAGTCATGCGCTCGCCGTAAAAACATTCGCACTTCCAAGAATATTTTTATTTTGTCGCAAATGCGGCAGCATTCGTTAGATAAGGGTTAATATAATATATATTATGTCGTGCATGTTTATCACTAACTAATAATGTCACGGATACAACATGCACTAATTAAACACTAACGCCCGCGGCAGCTATTTTCCATAACGCCCGATCATGTCAACATAAAAAATATAAATACTGCGCGTTACCATAGCTACAATTAATTATCGCCTGCTACCGCCTAGATAGCGATATGTAATCTGTCACCCAGAAACAGTAAATAAAACAACTTTAAATGTTACAAGCAACAAGTATGATAAAACGTTCCAGAAAACAGTATGAAATAGTAATTTACGTAACAAGTTCCGAAAGTGATATTTTACGGGATGAGTAATTTAAAAAAAAAATAACTCACGGAAAAATTAATACATTTTCGAAAAATAAAGGTAGATGTTCTGTGAAAATTCTAAAATATTAGAGGAACTCTTATCATATCAGACCGTATTTTCTTTTCGATTTTGGTTTTGTTTAAGTGTTCAAAAACTTAAAACATTAATTTTCAAAAATTCACAACTAACACAAATATTGACTAAGATTCAAAAATCAAGATTAATTTTAAAGATAAATGTATTATGATTGCATCATAGTTTTTTTATGGAATTCAATCATAGCGATATGATTTTTTTTTCTACTTTTTCCTTATTTAAAAATTAGTTTTTAAAAATTGAAAAAAGTGACACATTTTCAAAAACTAAACTTAGGTTTAAAGAAAGATGCATTTGTTATTTATCCATGTTACAGTTTTCTTTCTGAACGAATCTTTTGCATATTTCTACACCCTGTAAGTTTAAGTATTTTTTTATATCTGTTGACTCATATTTTATTTTATTTATTGAAACCACTTATTTATATTATGTATATAGACCTGTATAAATCCATTGTTATTGGCACGTTAAATAAATTCAATTAAATAGATGTTTTGTGAATATATGAAAAAAAAATCGATTTTTTGTCTTCAACAACTTTAAATATTAATTTTCAAAATATTAATCTCACGCAAAAATTGAAACATTTTCAAAAGTTTGAGTTGATTCTAAAGACACATGTTTTGTGAATTTTTTTTTTGAGAAATTCAGTTTTTTTTTGTCCGACAACTTAAAACTTAATTTTCAAAAATTCATAACTTACGGAAAAAGTGACGCATTTTCAAAAATTCCAGTAAGTCTTAAAGGGAGATGTTTTGTAAGTGTATTAAAAAAAACTGTTTTTTTATTAAAAAAAAAGTCTTATAATAATAATAATATATTTAATTACGGGAATTTCCCTTTATACTACAAAAAATATCTCTAAAAATAATACAAATCTGAGAAAATTGTCTTCGACAACAAAAATTCATAACACGCATTTTCAAAACTCAAAGTTAATTTTAAAGGGAAATATATTATGATTGCATTAAAGATTTTAAGGAATTCAATCATATCAGTATTTTCTTTTCTATTTTTTCTTTAAATAAATTATTTAATTTTAATTTTTAATTTTTCTTTGTTCAAATATTCGCAAAATTAAAAAAAAAACATTTATAACTCACGCATTTTCAAAAATTTAAGATAATTCAGATGTTTTGTGAATATGCAATTTATTTTTTATTTTTGATAAATTCTAGCAAATCATGTAGTATATCAAGTGTCGGAAATGACCATTTTAACTGCCAAAAACGACAATTTTCAACTGCCAAAAATGACAATTTTCAACTGAAAAAAATGACAATTTTCAACTGCCAAAAATGACAATTTTCAACTGCCAAAAATGACAATTTTCAACTGACAAAAGGGCCAATATTCAAGTGTCGGAAACGGCCATTTTTAACTGCCAAAATGACCATTTTTAATTGACAAAAATGACAATTTTTAACTTCCAAAAAGGCGAATTTCCAAGTGTCGGCAACGACCAATTTTAACTGCCAAAACTAACAATCTTCAACTGCCAAAAATGACAATTTTCAACTGCCAAAAATGATCACTTTCAACTGCCAAAAATGACAATTTTCAACTGAAAAAAGGGCCAATTTTCAATTGTCGGAAACGACCATTTTTAATTGTCAAAAATGACAATTTTTAACTTCCAAAAAGGCGAAATTTCAAGTGTCGGCAACGACCATTTTTAACTGCCAAAACTGACAATCTTCAACTGCCAAAAATGACAATTTTCAACTGATAAAAATGACAATTTTCAATTGCCAAAAATGACAATTTTCAACTGAAAAAGGGCCAATTTTCAAGTGTCAGAAACGACCATTTTTAACTGCCAAGATGACCATTTTTAATTGCCAAAAATGACACGTTTTAACTGCCAAAAGGGCGAATTTTCAAGTGTCGGCAACGACCATTTTTAACTGCCAAATCTGACAATCTTCAACTGAAAAAAGGGCCATTTTTCAAGTATTGGAAACGACCATTTTTAACTGCCAAAATGACCATTTTTAATTGCCAATAATGACAATTTTTAACTGCCAAAAAGGGGAATTTTTAAGTGTCGGCAACGACCATTTTTAACTGCCAAAAGTGACAATTTTTAACTGCAAAAAATGACAATTTCAACTGCCAAAAACGACAATTTAAAACACAAAAATGAACATTTATTTTTTATTTTTGATAAATTCTAGCAAATCATGTAATATATCAAGTGTCGGAAATGATCATTTTTAACTGCCAAGAGGGCCTGATAAAAATGACAATTTTCAATTGCCAAAAATGACAATTTTCAACTGAAAAAGGGCCAATTTTCAAGTGTCGGAAACGACCATTTTTAACTGCCAAAACGACCATTTTTAATTGACAAAAATGACAATTTTTAACTGCTAAAAGGGCCAATATTCAAGTGTCGGCTACAACCATTTTTAACTGCCAAAACTGATAATTTTCAACTGCCAAAAATGACAATTTTCAACTGCCAAAAGGGCCAATATTCAAGTGTCGGAAATGACAATTTTTAATTGCCAAAATGACCATTTTTAATTGACAAAAATGACAATTTTTAACTGCCAAAAAGGCGAATTTTCAAGTGTCGGCAACGACCATTTTTAACTGGCAAAAATGACAATCTTCAAATGCCAAAATATGACAATTTTCAACTGCCAAAAGGGCTAATTTTCAACTGCCAAAAGGGCTAATTTTCAACTGCCAACAAGGCCAATTTTCAAGTGTCGGAAACGACCATTTTAAGATGCCAAAAATGACAATTTTCAACTGCCAAAAATGACAATTTTCAACTGCAAAACACGTCAATTTTAAGTGTCGGCAACGACCATTTTTAACTGGCAAAAATGACAATTTTTAACTGCAAAAAATGACAATTTCAACTGTCAAAAAACGACAATTTAAAACCTGAACACATTTTCAAAAATTAAAGTTTTTTTTAAAGGCACATAAATGTGTTATGATAGCATCGAACTTTTTAAAGAATTCAATCATATCGATATTATTTTATTTTTCTATTTTTTCTTTGTTCAAATATTTCGACCAATTTTCAAAAATTCATAACTCACGTAGAAATTGGCAGAGTTAGTTAGTTTTAAGGGTAAATGTTTTGTCACATTTTTGAGGAATTAATATTATATCAGTATTTATTTTTTAGCCAAAATATTAATTTTCAAAAATTAATAACTCTCGCAAAAAACGACTCAATTTCAAAAATTAAGGTTAATTTTAAAGGTAAATGTATTGTGATTTCATCCGAGTTTTTAAGGAATTTAATCATATCGATATGATTTTTTTCTAGTTTTTTCCTTATAAAAATATTTGACCACTTAAAAATTCATTTTTAAAAATTTATAAAAAAAAATCAAAATTTGTGTTAAAACTTGTGGATATATTAAAATTTTGAGCATTTGAGTATTTATTTTCTCTAAATTTGTTCAATTGTTCGACAACTTACAAAAAATCATTAAAAAAAAATCATAACTCTGGGAGAAATTGGCGAATTTGCAAAAAATTATGTTAGTTGTAAAGTAGAACTATTTTAAAATGTTTGTGGAGGTTAATTATATTACTATTTAATTGTAGAAGAAAACTTCCAAATAATAAATATTTCCAAGCCGATAGCCATTTAGCAGAAATTTCCTTATTTTAATTATAAACTTGCGTGCATAGAAATCGGTCCACCGTAAACTTTTGACTTTAACTATTTTTCTTTTTTTAGCAACTGTCCATCAAGTAAAAAAAAATGTCATTTCAAAGACAATTTAATATGAGTTAAAGTTTATCAAGAGTGCTTATCGTTTATAATAGTTTCTAAAAAAAAAAAATCGTTAAAGTCAAAAGTTTATAGTGGGTCGATCTCTCTACACAAAATTTTAAATTGTTAACTGCTTTTCGTACCATATCTGTAAATAAAAGTGTTTATATACATAATAAATATTTTTTACAAATATTTTTTATAGTTCAATCTCATAATTGTACAAGTATTATTTCATATTTTTTGTCATCGACAGACTATTGAAAGAGCGAATATATTTTTTACCTATTATAATTGTATTTCCCTACTCCAAAATTGCAATTTCTAGGAACACCACTTCCGCTTTTTTAAGATTTTCAATATCCTGAGCATACACATCCACATACATAGTCCTATCCCTTTCGCCCTTTATCGATTCCCTATTATGAAAAGTGGATATGTAAATTTAGAAGTTGCTCTGCGGAAGGAATAGGGAAATTGATGCACCTTTTGGAGATATTCCCTTTGTTCACTCAAATATTCCTCTATGCATTTTTCACAACTCGAACAATGTGTAATCTAACGTTTGTTTTCATAAGGGATGGAACAATGAATGATTCAATTCGATAGACACGAAATATAGCCCGAGTGTATTCAATAGGTTGAAGGTAAATCTGCGAGTAATTGTCGGTTCGGGCTTGAATTGATCGGAAATGAAATAGCGTCGACCATTTTCATACCAAATGTTATTAATATATAGTTGCATATCTTCAGATCACTCATTTAAAGATTGATTATTAAATGTATCAAGATAATAATTTAACTCACAAAAATTCGCCAAAAATATCCATGACCTTGATATCATCAATTATCCCAAAACTTAAGAATGCCAACATTACTATTCATCAATTTATCTCATCTTTTCATCAATAATAATGAACATTCGACGAGCGACGAAATTTGATCAAATAGGCTGAGAGACCTCAGACCGATAGTCATTTAGTTAGTGGCGGCTCGTGGAACATGTTGATGGTCTCACTCCCTTCCCTCTCCTTTTTTGAGGAAAGAAAGAACGATTTATCTTCGTAGACGAAAGTAACTGGCGAAAAAGTGTTTTAAGAATTATTTAAAAATTCTTGCTGAGTTTGAAACTGCAGGTGGTGCCGTAGCTCCATGGCTCTATATAACGAGCCGCCCTTGACTCTGAACTTTATGAAAAATTAAAAAAATCGTTTTTTCAGATTTTGAACGGCCGTAGCGGCTAAACTAAGAATCCAAATCGAACGCGATTTTCAAATCTCTGCAAATACAAATATTTGTACATTCAATATAAAGAAAAAATACAACTGAAATCTGAAGTAGTGGAAATGAAGTAATAACCTTTAAAAATTAAACAGAAATTATTTTTAAAATTCTCTTCCATCTTTCGAATCCTCTATATTTAAGCTTGCATTATGCATAATTATCAGTGCACGAGTTGTACTCTTTAATTATCTTCATTTCGAGTGTAACGTAAGTTCTCATCAAAGTTACAATCCAATTACATCTTTATGACTCGCAGATATGAAAGCTTCCTGTTTCCATTTACTTTGAAATAATCCAATTCTTTGTGAAACGGATCATTTCGGATTCGACACAACGAATATTTTAAAATCTAAAATCCTTTAATATCCCTCTGCAAATAATAAAACAAATTGAAAGAAATCCCCTTCCGCCTTTATGAAATAAACAAATAAGTGCGATTCAGATGTAATCCTTTAAATTTTAATACGAAAAGTGTCCATGAATACATTACTAAGCTTAGAGATCGGCTGTTAAATAATACTGTTTGAATAATTTTTAAGGGAAAATAATATTAAGATTAAGAGTTTAAAGACCCCTGAATTCATAGTCGGTTTAGAATAATAATATAAATAGTCGGGCAGAAATTGAAATAGGTGTTACGTATCTAGGGCGTTATAAGTGTAATAACGCCCTAGGTCGACGGTGTACAGCATTGGTGTGGGCGTTGTCTTCATAACGCCTGTGGTGCCTTCAACGTTTTATGTCATACTTGTTGCTTGTAAGATATTTTTTCTGCAGTCGTCCCGAAAATAGAACTTTCGGTCAGCGTTGCCATCTGATCACATAATATTTCCGCCAGAAAGCCAACCTAATTCCACTAGAATTCCGCTAGAAAATATAAAGTACGAAATAAATATATTTCTTATTTTAACATAACGTTCAGCAGTACTTTTTAATATTCAAGGGTAAAACAATGAACAAGTTCAAAGAAAAATAAATACAGATATGATTGTATTCCTAAAAATTTGAATGAATTTTTGAAAATTAATATTTTTGGCAGTAGAAGAAAAAAAATCTAAAAAAATAAATAGTGATATTAAAAAATTCCACATTTTTTTTTCCTTTAAAACTAACTTACATATTTTTTCTAATTATTTCTAATTTCTTGTGAATGTTTGAAAAGTAATATTGTTAATAATAATATATTTAACGGGATTCACCCTGTACATTTAAGTATTAACTAAAATATAAAACAAAATATAAAATAAAATATAAAATATAAAAATACAAAAGTTTAAGATTACAATTTAAAATTATAAATCAAATCAAAACTCCCAGAACTATTAAAAACAAGTCCGAAAAGAAAAAAAATTGAGAGTTCTAGGAGTTCTGAGTTAATTTTCTATTTCTACTCATTAAGTACAATAATTCTTTCTTATAAACAAATTCGGTATGATATTTTTATTGAGATGCAATTATATAAAATCGATAATTTTTTTGTTCATTTTCAAAAATTCATTAAATTTTTTTAAGAAAAATAAAAAAAATGAAAGAATTTTTAAAAATGAAATAAAACTTATCGATTTGATATAATTGTGTATACTCAGGATTATAACTTATGCACAATTGCATGATTAATAAATAATTATAAATCTAACTTTAATTTCTAACTAAGATGAGTTTTACAAAGAATTTACGTAGAGATTATTTCACACTTCTATGCGCTTACCTAATTAAGATGTTTGCACTCTAAATAGGGAAGGGTCTGTTTATATCTTGACCCTTAACGACTTCCTTTAATTCTATGCAGGCCTTATATGGAGTTTACTCTCTCACCCCCCCCATTTACCATAATGAAGTTTCCGATCGTTAAGAGATAGCATGAATTTATGCAATTAATACTGATAACGTAATTAGAACAAAAGTCAATTTAATGATAAGTAATGGAATTAAAATGATAATATATACATTAAATTGTGATAGACGTTAACGAGCTAAAAATCATTGTTGGCCCTAACTGTCAACAAAAACTGTAAATCAAAATCGGAAAACGGGTTCGTGCTTCTCACACCGAAATGTGTTAAAATTAATTAAATCATAACTATACAGTACTGGTGGTATTTGTTGGAGTATTTTCCTAACTGGTCATCGATCGCGAGATTTGTGTATTTGTATTTCTAACTGAACTTGTTACCTCAGAATATCGCCCCCGGATCTTTAAAGACCCGAGCCAACGTTGCTTGACTGAAGCGCAATCGCGATGCGCCAATAATTAGCATTTGTATATCTCTACATTTTGTCAAAAATTACCAAATTGTTCCTTCTTCTAACTGCACCTGGTATAGAGCTCATAACAATTGGCAAAATGTCCTGGACTTCATAAATGAAACAAGAGTAAACCGAAACAAATTGTTTGCTGATTTGAGTTGGCTTTAGCAAGAAGCAGGTATCTAAATCAGCAGTGATTTTTTGATAAAAATCAATTTTTCTGCCTTGAAACAAGACTTTAAATTAAAAGCAGAAAGTGAATCCGTGCTCTTCATGAATATATTCGAAGATTTTGTCCAAAACAACGAAAACTCACCCTCGAAGAAAAAGCATTTATTACTGTAAATAAAACACACTTTTACTTAGTTAATATCACACTGTTTATTTATAGTGACTGCAGATCATTATCAAACTATAAGTCACTTATAGTTTGATAATGGTCATTGTTTGATCGAAACTGCAGTAACTATAAATAAACAGTGTGATATTAACTAAGTAAAAGTGTGTTTTATTTAATTAAAAATGTATCACGAAGTAAGTGCCGCCAACCTCAATCAGTTATTTATTACTGTCCCTCGCTTCTATTGGTATACGCACTTTTACACCAGTACTTCTCAACAAGGATTGGTTTGAGATAAAAAAAAAAATTAAATGTGCGTTAATTTTAAGATTAATTGAAAAAAAATTGATGAATAAAATTTGCAAATAATTATCCAAAGGAATAAGCTGTGGTGATTTTTTCATCAGAACAAAAGGAATTACCGTTTAAAGATTCTGGTTAGGTCCAACAGGAAATTAGTTTATTAACCGTAACATCCATTATAAAGACTCATAATTCATGGTATCCACAACGAAATTACGAATTAACGTCTTTTTTATGTACGATCGGTAGTACGATCCAACGATTTATAGATCATATTGAAAATTTCGTCTAGACTTCCCAGAACGTGTTGCACATGCTTGAATTTCAAGAAGAAAATTGGAAAATGTTTGTAATTGAAAAGGGATCAATCCAAATCAAATCAATCAATTTAATTTGAAAGAATCGTCGATAAAATTTATTCATTTTGTTTAGTATTATTTTCAGAGAATTGAAAACAGGTATTCATTAATTTTTTAGATGTTCAGTTTTTCTTGAGCGTCCATTTTGCATGGGTGCGTCAGCCTATTTTGCATTTTACAGAGGTACGCGTTAAACTCTGTAGCTTCTTTGTTTTTAAAGATATTTAGTTCAAACAGAAACCATGTTGAAGAGCATAAAATATAAAATATTTTCTGTCCAGTACATAGGCCCTTGTTAATTTTATATAAACAAAAAAATAGATAAATGTTTGCGTTTTCAAAATAAAAACTTTGTCTTTTAAAACTGAAATTGTCAAAGATAGAACTAATACTCAGCTTTATTTTTTCTTGGATATAGTGTTTATAGTATACTACTTCTCAAAAAAGTTTCAGGCCTGAAAGTTTTTAATGGGTCTTCAAATATTGTTCGGGGCCGCGGTGGCCTAGTGAGTAGCGTTCCTGCTTCTGGGCCTCGTGGTCGTGGGTTCGAATCCCATCCGTGCGGTCACTTTTTCAGAACGAAGAAGTGGCCGTGCGGGTCCATGGATGTGTAGTATATGTCCCATTCATTATTAAAAATGAAATCTTCAAATACTTAAATACGTTAGTGGCCGAACAGCAAATCGCTTACGCCAATTCCCTTATAGTCATTCACTCTCCTTAACCCGCAATTCCATCAAACATCCTTCCTTTTTTAAAAAAAAAAAAAAAAAAAAAAAAAAAAAAAATATTGTGATTTTTCTAAAATCCGGTATTTTCAATCGAAATAATGAGAGATGAAATATCTCAGAAGGGACACACTTTTAAATTCTAAAATTTTCAGAGAACATTATTTTATTGTGTTATAAGTCCAAATTTGAATTTCTGGTATTAGTATATTTGTCCATCTTCTTTTTGAACTTTTTCTTCATTTTTTTGCCATTTATTCATACCATTTTCTTTTGCTTGTTTATATATATACATAGTGGGCCAAAAATATTTTGTTTTTCAAAGCAATATTTAATGCGTTAAATATTATTGAAAACATTAATATTTAAAATTTCTACCGTTTTTTTGGCCCACTGTGTACAAACATCTTTATTAAAGAGTTGTTACAATTGTTGCAATACTATTTTTTTGTTGCTTTTCTTTATCGGCTATCGACCGCTTATTTCTTAATTAGCCGTAATTTAGAAAAAACAAATTGCTCTTTCTTCTATTAGTAAATCCTCTGGTGTTGATCTAGCTAATACCTCAATAGCATCTGTTGAGATCGTTTTATATTCTCTGCAAATTCTAAGTGCACTTAATTTTAGACATTTTTCTTAACAGTTCTTGATTACTTTTATTACATGCATCAAGAACTTTATTCAAACAAATTTTGTCTGTCTGGTCTATCGGCCCTCGTTCTTTCTGTCCTGTCTTGATTCTATTAGTGATGGATTTTAAATTATGCTGCTAGGTTACTGCACTGTCTGGTTGAATCGAACAAATGAATCGATGAATTGTGAGTGGAGGATATTTATATTTGGAGGGGATATTTGGGTTTCAGGTTACACAATATTGGTTTCGGAGGTTCAGGTTGAAGGGATTTTTAAAAAATTTGCGGCTAAACTTTGTGTGCATTTGTTTTTTTTTTATTATTAATGCAATTCACCCAATTTTCAGCCCCACACGATAATTTTGATTTAGCGACCTCTCCTAATAGTTTTTTTTTCACCATTTGGTAAAATTCTTGCAATTGACATTTCGCAATTTATTCCATGTTTTAATGCTCTACGTACTTGATTTGTTTAATTCTTGTTATTGCCCAAAATTTTTCGTAAATATTTAATAGATTTTTTCATTTCGATTTCATTTCCTAAAATTTGTATTTTTTCAATATTTTTTTTATTTTGTCAATACATTTTTTATTTTGACAATAAAATTCTTATTTTGTCAATAAAATTCTTATTTTGTCAATACATTTTTTATTTTGGCAATAAAATTCGTATTTTGTCAATAAAATTTTTATTCGTCCTCCTGGTCGATAAAAATACTGTCTCCGTTTTTTTTTTCTCTAATTTAATTCTGATTCTCTAATTAAAATATGTGATTATTTCTACTTGAATTTGCTTTAATTTTTATTTATAATATCTAAACATCTGTCTCATAACTACTGCCAAATCGTCTGCAAAGCCAATAATATTTGTGTCTTTGGGTAACTCTAATTTTAGGACATGTCCCATCGAAGTTGACCTAGAACTGAACCTTGAAGTACCCCACATGAAATTTCCCATTCTTAAGTTGTTCAAAATTATTCCTAAATTGTTTAATTTCGGTCCTAAAATTTTTATTTTGTCAATTAAATTTTCACCTGTCCTCCTGGTCGATAAAAATGGTGCCTCTGTTTTTTTTCTGGAGCTAATTTCAATCCAGCTTCTCTAATACGATTTGTGATTATTTATAAACTTGAATTTGCTTTAATCTTTGACTATCTAAACAACTCTCTCTCCAAATCGTCTGCAAAGCCAATAATATTTATGTCTCTGGGCAACTCAAGACTTCATTATAGGACATGTTCCATAGAAGTTGACCTAGAACTGAACCTTGAAGTACTTCACATGAAGTTTCTTATTCTTAAGTTGTTGAAACTTATTCCTAAATTGTTTAATTTCGGTCCAAAATTGTTTTTCAATAAAATGTTTACCTGCCCTTCTGGTCGTTTAAAAAGCTTCCTTTGTTTCTTTTGGAGCTAATTTTAATTCTGATTTTTTAATCCAATTTGCGTTTATTTATAAACTTGAATTTGCTTTAATTTTTAGAGTATCTAAACAACTTTTTCTCTCCAAATCGTCTGCAAAGCCAATACTATTTATGTCTTCGGGCAACTCTAATTTCAGGACTTCATTATAGGACGTGTTTCCTTGAAGTGAACCCAGAACTAACCCTTGAGGTACCACACATGAAATTTCCTATTCTTTTGTTATCCAAAATTATTCCTAAATATTAAATAAGCTTTTAATTTCTCACCGCACTCATCAATGACCAGACCGACCTAATATTCTCCCCCTGTTCAATGCGTTGTAAATATATAAATCTGTGTACAATCATAATGTAAATATTCATAGTTTGATAATGATAAGCTAAAAATGTCGAAACTATAGTCACTACGAGTTAATAAAATGATACCAATGAAGTTATTCGTTTTTAAACATTAAATGTTGCTTCTCCATCAGAACACCTAGAGACCGGTTTCGACCTTTCAAGTCTCATCAGTGTAATTAGTTGCTGATGGGGACACGGAAATGACTATTGGAATGGTTGTACTCAAGGAGTTCTAATGAAAACTCTAATGCAAATTGCAATTAAATGACAGAAAATAGGTATTCTCAAAATTAAATTTTCTATTTTCGAATTTTAAATTTATTCAAAATTGCCATAAATCATAATTGTATCGAATTTGTTTATGAGAAAGAAATATTGTACTCAATTAGTAGAAGTAGAAAAATAACTCAGAACTCGTAGAACTCTCAATTTTTTTTTGGTTTGCGACTTAAAAAAAAATATTTTCGATAGTTCCAGATGGTTCTGATTGGTGTTTCCTGTAGTTCTTTGTAAGTTCTATCCATAGTTCTTATGAAATATTTAGATTTAACCAATATTAAGTGAGTAATATGAATTTGAATATTTCGAATTTCCAATCTTGAAAATTTTTATCTCTGGAAATTCAACAGAACTCTTTGTTAAAAGTACCAGAAACTATAGTACTAACCCTAAACTAGTTCAGAACTATTCGATAACTATGTTGGGGTGCGGTGTTAAGTTGGCACCCCATTTTTCAAAAAATTCCTGACAGCCCAATTTTACAGAACTCTTTTTTAAAAGTTGATAGTACTTCTAGATATATCAAAAGGAATTGAGAACTCTATTCAGAACTTTTCATTGGGGTGCCAACTTGACACACTCGAGTATCGTTGTACCAAGCACTCGAGGTGTATTGCGTAGTGACCGTTTTAAAGTCAATTGGCTCCGGAGATTTCTTGTCGCGTTCTTTCTGAATACTTTCTCACTCTGCGCGCAAACGTCTCGAGTGCTCGGTAATACTTTACTTTGGCATATTATGCTTATTTATTCACGCGGTCAACATTTTTTAGCATATTAAAACGCGGATCCATAGTACATCCGACAGAGGAAGATGATACATCAGAAAAGTCATTATGGTTTCGGGAATAAATGGAAACCCTGTATAAGAACAAAAAATAACCACCTTAACGCATTCATAAATCAGAAAGGATATCATAAAAATTGTTTACGACGCGAGCTGTTTCTTTTTTTCCGTTAAGTTTTATAAAATATGATATTCCCGCGACACATTACAGTTCTTATAAAATCGATCAAACTTTTCTCTCGCTCTCCTTACGTGACACGAATACAGATGAGAGCGTGGAAATGCTGAATAGTTAATGAAAAAATACGAAACACAATTCAGCATTAAATTACCCTCCTTCTCGCATTACGAACGACTGAAAAAATTACAGACTGACCAAAATATTTTCTAAAAATCTCTAATATTGAACTATAAGTATTCCGCAATTATGACAGTAAGAGGAAAATTGTATTAATGCTTTTTTACTTTCCGTTACTAAGTACGAGAAAGGATTGTGACCGTGAAATTTTTTCCAAATATTTTGGGGCCCCTTTATTCAACAATTTCTGAACAAAAAAAAATGTGTCTACGCGCGCTGTATCTCAAAAACGAATGCAGCAATTTACACGAAACTCTGAACGTAAGTCTTATTTGACAATCTCAAGAATTTAAAAAGTTTAGGTAATGAAATTACAACCAAAAATGTAATAAATGTAATATTAGAAAGTAAAATAAATTGGGAAAAATTCGAAAATTTTACAGAAGAAGTTCTAAGAAAAAAGATAAAGAGAAGACAGATGAGAAAATTCAAACTCCTTGGCTCTATATAACGAGCCGCCCCTGTTTGAATGGCTTTTGGTAAAATTTCATACACCGGAAGTGGGTGTTTGCCTTAACCGTTTTTTTTGTTTTTTACCAATATCTTTTGAGTAAACTGATTAAAATTTCCATCTTTCATCATTTTAATGGATTCAGTCTGTATTTTTATAGTCACCGTGTGTTTATAACTAAAGTGCCGTTTATAACAGTTGTTGCATAATATACGATTTTACGGAAATATCAATTTTTTGATCCCTAAAGGCTATTTCAGCAATTTCTGGTAAAAAATTGTGTCTGTGTCTTATTTGATCATCCGAAGAAAAGCTTTTGGTAAAATTTCATACACTGGAAGTGGGTGTAACAATTTTTTTGTTTTTTCCAATATTTTTTTTAAATAGAAAAACGCTCGATGTATATTTAAAATAAACCATTAAAATGTAAATAAGGTTTGATCAATGGATCTTTGAGTATACGTCATTACCGAAAACCGAGTTTTCTTGCCTTGGATGACATACGTAGCCACATGATTTAGACGCAATCAACTTAACGTAGAAAGAGTAAACGCATGAAAATTTTGTTGGAACTAGGTTCGGCTATCTATGACGTGCACGCAAAGACCCATTGATCAAAGTATACTATAAATAACTGTGATACCATCAAATCGGAGAAAGTAACATGATGGCAACATCACAATTTTTTTGTTATAAAAAAATCCCAGTCTAGACACGAATGTTCCAATGTTCATTCTTTCTTTTTATTCGGTTTAATTATGGATTGACACGTAACTATTCCCATTATTATGAATCTTCGTTATCTTTAATTTCCGTTATTCAGGATTAATCAGATTTTCCGAAAGCTAATTTAAAAATATGAAAAATATTAGTTTCACTGGTCTTGGGGGAAATCTTTTAGATGAAGATTTGACCGCGGATCACATCAAAAAAACTTTATATACAACATCTTGACTACAGACACATTTTAATACAGAACAATACAATTGATTTACAAAAGAAAAAAAAACTAAATTAAATTAAATCCGCTTTGTTGTTGTTTGTTAATTATTGCAAGTTATAGAACTTAAAAGATTTTTTTTTTATAATTTGTATAAAAAAAAATATAAAAATTTGTATTAAAAGAAATTATAAAAAAATTGTATTAAAAAAAATATAAAAATTTGTATAAAAAAAAATTATAAAAATTTGTATAAATAGGTGTAACCGTAAATAAAAAAAATAATACATTTTAAATTAAAATCAAATGTAAACCAGCAGACGATACAAACTTTTTCAGAAACTCAAAACTTTATTTGAGGCATAATAAAAATAATTATTTTACATATTTGTATTACTAAAAAATAATAAAGGATAATCACTTGGTCTGTTTCACTGGAATTATTAATTTATTTAATTAAAAGCCACAAATGCGAAATCTTTACATTCCTTGAAAATGACTGTTAGTCTGAACTATTGTCTATTTTTTTTTAAGATTACAGTAACAAGAACACTGATTTACACCATTAAAATATGTGAATCTGGTGACGAATATTGGTGCCAAATTCAAATCTAGCGGATTACATGTATAATGTAAAAAAAAATTATAACGGATATAGAAAAAATTATTTGTTTTGAAGTTGATAAATTTGATTAAAAAACTGCAACACAAATTTCATGTCATACACATGTGTGAATATCAAATAAATTTACAGTGATATGAGTTGTGTTGACATGATAAAAGCACAAACGTACTTACCTTTTAAAATTTCATTTAATGAAAGTGTTTTTCAAGTATGTTATACTTCCTGTACTGTGTACTATGACGAAATGGTAATAAAAAAATGCAGTGATGTTTAATTTTGGAATTTAATGAAAATAATACACATTTTAAATATATATTTATTTCACTTTTTTTTTATTCTGTATCAGAAAAATATAATAATAATAATAATAATAAATATAATAATAATGATATAATGATGGATGCAGACAGACAGAATGTTACACTTATGCCAACTATCAAAATGACAAAGATCACTAGACAAAATAGAGATGGAGAATAAAATGTGTCCGGTGTGAGTTTTCCCACAATTTCAACCAATCACTGAACAATGTCAAATCGGTCCCATCTTTCCTTGACTGTAATCTTACGTAAAATAGACTATAGTCGGAATTAAATAAATAAATAATTACAGTGAAACAAACTAAAGTGATTATCCTTTATTATTTTTTAATAATACAAATCTTCAATCTAGTTTCATCAAGTGATCAATGGGAAACAAACCGAAAATATAATTATTTTACATCAATTTTTTGTCGATTTTATTCTGCAATTCCGCTTAAAATATCATAACTCAACTGAACATCTATTCATTTTGGGAGACAGATATGAATAGCGTTTTGAGAAATGAATGTAATTTTTTTTTTTTTATTATTTTATGTAACCGTTTTTCCTTCGTGCCCTAAGCTGAAAATCAATATTGGAAACATTTTATAAATTTATGGGCTATAAATTGCAAATTCCCTCACAAAGCCTACTTATTACATATTAATTGGACGTAACAACTATAACTGGATAGGGAAACCAGCAGACCGATCGAGGGTCCTGACTAGTTATAACAATAATAATTTATTTACGAGATTCACCCTTAAACCGCAATGATATTGGATGTAACGACTATAACTGGATAGGGAAAGTAGCAGGTTCCTGCCTAGTTATTATAATAATAATAATTTGTTTGCGAGATTCACCCTTTTAGATGAAAATAGTTCAATATACATATAGTACGCTAACTTAATTAAGAAAATATAATAATTAAGGCAATAAATCAAGTTTACAATGTCCAACAAGCACGCTTTCCTTTGATGATGTTAATTATTAAATTTAGCTCAACAATAAACCTTTTTCTGTCATATTCCGTGTTCATTGTTCTCTACGTGTATCCCATTGCAGCGATGTGCCATAGAACCTTCATCCGAGCGGGTAAAAAACGGGCATCTCCGTTAACTTAGCCCCATGAAATTTGATTTTATTGAAAAAAATTATTGCGCCGTAAAGGCCACAACAATTAAAACTAGCTCCCCTAAGCCCGTTGGTGTAGTTTATTCATTTGTTCATTTACTCATCCCAAAATTAAAAATACAAAAATTAATAAGTCGATGTGACTGAATGGCTCATGCCTAGGTCAAAAAAAGACGAGAAATTTGAGGGAATTTCTGGGGGCGAATTTTTCTTACATGATTCCTGTTCCTCCGAGTTAGCGTTATCTGTAACCCTTTCGTAGAGTCCGAACGGGTAAAAACAAGGGTGGTTCGGTCAACTTAGCCCTTTGAAATTTGATTTTCGTGAAAGAAACTATTGTGCCACAATAGCCTTAGCTAGTGCCACAATAATTAGAGCCAGCACCCCTAAGACGAGAAAGTTGCGTTGCGTTGAAATTTCCAGGGGGTCATGTCGACGAATTTTTCTTACATGATTCGAATTCCACAGAACTAGCGTCATCTCTCACCTTCAGAAGCGTCTCGCCCACAACTCGAAAAAATAAAAAATTGAATCATTTCAGACCCGGCTCCCCGAATTCATATTTGTTTACTCAAATTGGATGGGAATAATAGCTTACTGTATGCAAAGAAAAATTGGTTCAAAGAAATCAGATAAGAAAATATACACAGAGCTCTCAGATCCCTTGTGCGTGAGACAATGTATGCGGACCGTAACAAATATATGAAATATAAAATGTAAAAGTAGATTTCCAGATAACTCTGGTATATTTTCGGCTGTGTAAACGATCTTTCAAAACATAAACGAAATACATAATTTGAGGTTAGGTTCTGCGATTATAAGGTGTGAGCCACAAAATTTTGTTTCAGAGTTGGCCATGCCTGAGAGCAGTGGCGGCTCGTAGAATATGTTGATGGTAGAGCCACTTATACAATATAACCCCCCCCGCTTTGAAGAAACAAAGAGCCCTTTATCTTCCTACACCAATCGAATATTAATTATTGATATAATAATATTGATATAATAATATCAAAAAGTCAAAAAAATTGAATAAAACAGCCGAAGATCTAAAATATTTAAAATCCTGGTTTAAAAATAAAAATGCAGACCAAAAAATTGAAAATACAAGCAAAAGAAAAATAATTTGCTATTTACGGCCCCAATAACTCTTTTTACCTTAAAATAAGTTCCAACGAGAAATTTGAAAATAATAGCAAATAAAAAATTAAAAAAATTCGCACAATAAAATCAATAATTCAAGTTAAGAAAATCTAAAATATGGGACAAAAATTAAAAATTAAGACCAAAAATCTAAAATTTGTACCCAAAAATCAAAGTAGTAGACCAAAAAATCAAAATTTTTAACGAACGAATCGAAAATTTAAGTCGAAATAAAGAAAACTTAGGCCTGAAGACCAAAAATTGAAACCAAAATAATCGAAAATACAAAATATAGGCCTAAAATTCTACAATAGGGCCTAAAACGGTGAAAATTTAGACGAAACATCGAAAACGAGCGTAAAGTTAAAAATTGTAGACAAAAAAATCGAACATTTCTACAAACCATTTAAATATTTTGGTCAAAATAAAGAAGACTGCAAAAAAATAGAACAAAAAAATCGAAAACACAGAAATCTAAAATATCGGCCAAAGAATCAAGAATAAAAAACGCAGACAAAAAATCGAAAACTTGGGTAGAAGTAAAGTAATTTGCCACTTTCAGCCGCCAAAAATAAGTTTCTGACCAGAAATTCGAAAAAAATAGCAAAAAATAAAAAAAAACACGCAATTAAATCAGTAGTCCAAGTTAAAAAATCTAAAATATAGGATAAAACATTGAGACCAAAAATCTAAAATTCTGGCCTAAAAATAAAAATAGTGGACCAAGGAAGGAAACATTTTAACAGACAAATAAAAAAAATATAAGAAAAAATTAGAGCAAAAGATTTCGAAACTTTAGACAAAACATCAAAAACTCGGCCCTAAAGATAATAAATGCAGACTAAAAAATCGAAAATTTCAACAAACAAAATTCGAAAATACCGGAAAAAATACAAAAAAAATCGCAAATAAATGAATAATATAGGTTATTGATATTTTACCCAAAATCGAATCAAACTAGAATTAAAAATTCAGCAAAAAAAAAATCAAAAATGCGGACCGAAAAATCAAAAATTTTAACAATTAAATCGAAACTTTAGGTCAAAATAAGGAATATTTAGTGCAAATGATCAAAAATTTGGACAAAAAAAAACGAAAATACAGGTCAAAAATCTAAAAATTCGGCTCGAAAAATCAAAAATACGGCTCAAGAAAATAAAACGAAAATTAAAAACAATAAATCGAAAATTTATGTCAAAATAATGAATCAACAGATCAAAAATTTAGACCCAAAAGAATCGAAAATACAGTTCAAAAATTAAAAATTCGGCAGGAAAATAAAAAATGCGGACCTAATAGTCGAAAATTTTTATAATGAAATAAAAAATTTAGGTCAAAATAAAAGATATTTAGGCCAAATGATCAAAAATTTAGACAATAATAGTAATAATAATAATAATAAATGCAGAATATTCTAGTAAGAAAATGGTTTAAAATAGTCTCAAAAATTACTCTATTGTTAAAAATAATTTTCCAATTTTTCTTTATAAGAAAATAGCATTTTAATTGTCCAAAAAATGAAACTAATTTGAAAAAGAATTCAAGAAAAACCATTAACTTTGTTGTTTCACCTTTTGTGCCGGCAGTTTCGACAACTTTAGACTTAATAGATACATTTTGAATAATTCAAATAAAACAATTCACTTTGTTAGTATGACTCTCAGTAGCGGCTTGTGGAACATATTGATGGTACTTTCACAAATAGGGGGGGGGGGGGGGGGGGGCTCGCCTCCTTTTTTGAGTTAAATATGTGATTTATGTGTGCTTTCGATTTATCGTGCTTTTACATTTTGTGTAAATCTGTAACACCATTCTTCGTCCATGTAACCTCACCATCAAACAAAAATAATTTTAAGAATTGATTAAAATTTTTTGCTGAGCTCAAAACTAGAGGTAGTGCCATGGCTCCTTGGCTCTATATAACGAGCCGCTCCTGCCTGAGAGAGAGAAACATAACACTCATGTCTAAGATTAATTCATTTTTTTAAATCTAATTCAATTGAACTAATCCAATCTCATGACGTAATAATATGCGTCATGCCTCATTTATTTCACAGCCAACTCTGAAACAAAATTTTATGGCTCACACGATATTACACATATTTTAATTGATATTCACTCTTACAAATTCTTTTCTTCTAATTCTAAAGCATGTTTTACCTTAAATCCTCTTCTGAGGCTCCATTTCTAATTTAAACAGTAACAATTCAAAAATGTATTCGGTGGCAGTCAATGGCGCATAAAGAACATTTACACAGCTGAAAATATAATACTGACTTACGAAAAACCTGGCTTAAATAATTAAAAAGTAACAGTTTTATTTAAGGGTTTAAATACAGTAAAACACAAAAGTTTCTTCTTTAAGCAAATAATGCTTTCATTAGTTTTGTCGCTTCTGATTTAGTAACGCTATACAAAAATAGAAAACGTTACAGATTTTATTTTAAGAATTTTAACACCATGAATATTATAAATAATGAAGAGTTTTTTTTTATAAATTAAGGATTTAATTTATTACCACAAAGTAACAACGACTGTTATTAAATCGTTATTAATTACAATTTAGTTCCAAACTCACTACAGCCGGTGATTGCTTTGAACTTTATGCAACTTGCGGTAATTCTAGTTGCGTTGGCTTTAGATAATGTTAAAACAATGATATCACTTGCAGGTGCAGAATAAACGCAACTAACAACAGACCCTTCGGTAATTTCACTCGTACCATCCTTACAAAAAAATGTTTGTGTTGCATCTGTGCAGTTTTCAACCGTTGAAAACTTTTAATGGAAATGCCCGTTTCGAATTAATAAAAAGACAGCAAGAGTCACAAACTAGAAATGAATTATTTGCTGCCCAACAAACGAACTTGTATTCGAAGCCAAAACAAACAAAAGTATTTGTTAAAATTGAAACTCTTCCATATTTGCTGATGCAACGATGCATGTTGAATTTTACAAAGAATACTTTAAGCGAAATTTAATAAAAATAAGACCTTCAGGCCGAGAGATCTTAGGTCGATAGCCCATGTGACAGTCTTATTCAGTGGCGGCTCGTGAAACATTTTGATGGTAGAGCCACAGTATAGTTCCTATGCAGTAGTCTCACTCAAGCAAATTAGAGTTTTCAGATTTTCTTTGCGCATGTTACTGCGCAGCCATTTAAACCCAGACATTTAACAACCACATGTAGATTATAAACATAACCATGTTTTTGGTCCTCATACGCAAGTGTTTCTATATGCGATTCAAGATTAAAATCAATAGATTAAATATGTACTTACTTTTATAACATTAGAAAATACCCTTATCTTTAATAATGAAACAACAAATGCAATTTTAAGCAAAATTCGATGTTTATAACCTATAAAATTACGTTAAGCATACACAAGGCCAAAGTTGAACAGCTGATCGAACGACATGCACTTTTACAATTTATCGGTTAAAAACGCTGGATTCTATTTTCTGCAAAATTTTTCAACTCGATTTATCTATTAAAACAATTTGCTGTGCAAAACCAGTCAATATAAATAGCTCACTCAAGACATTACTAATTTATTACAGAATAAATTGAGCAGTGTAAACAATGCGTGGTAACATGCGCGAGGATAATTTGAAACCCAAAAGATCAAAGTGCCGCCTCGAAGTGCAACTAGTGCTTAGAGCTATACTGTGGTAGAGCCACTTATCATATAATATACTTTTTGGAAAAAAAAACGATTATTGTTGCAAAATTATTCAGTAAATTAAATAAAGAGAAAAGTAGCCTTCAAATATAAATATTCAAGCAGTTCGTAATTGTACAAAAATGAAGTCTTACAAAGGCTAACAAACAAATAACTTATTGAAACAAGTTACTAGAAAAAAAATGTATAGTGTTATCTGTATCTATTCGATGGACTTTTCTGGAAGAATTTGACTTTGGTCGCCCGTTATCTTCTGTAAACCAAAAACAATTGAACAACGAATTCAATTCTTTGGTCCTCTATATATCTTTCGGATTTGCTGAAAGAGTCTTAGAAATCCGATCATAAGTTCAAAAGTTAAAAAATAATAATTCAACAATTTTATTTTTTAACCTACGTCTATTATATAAGAACAATACTTTGCTAACACGTTTCGTTTAAGAGTTATCCTCATTAATAATAAAATATTTTCTGATCTTATCTGTCCAATGAGCACAACACTTTGCTGAAAGAACTTTCGAAATCTCTCCTCGCGTTCATGAATATTACATGTGTTGGGTTTTATCTGCGTCTATTTGATGGAAGAATTTGCCAAATTTGGTCATCCGTTCAAGAGTTATCCTTAAACAACAAAAAAGCAATTAAAGACGAATTAATTTTTTGGCCCTATTTACATTTATGAGTACTTTATTGATTGGAAAAAATATAAAAACAATTGCTATCGACTTGAAACTTCTCAAAATCACTCAATATTAATTCAAGAGTGATTTGGTAGAAAATTCCAATACATTCTGTCGATTGCTTTGGCGATTTTTCTTGCAAATTTATGAAAAATTATAATCATTTCTTTTTGGCGCGAAAAAAATATAAAAACATTTGCCATCGACTTAAAACTTTCCAAAACAACTGACAACACATGTGATTCTAAACTTCCGTAAAAATTAGAAATGCATTGTTTCTAAATTTTAGAATATTTTAATGTGAACGCAGATAAAATTTAGAAAAAAATTGCAGTAAATTCGTCGACGCGAAAAAAATATAAAAACAATTGCCATCGACTTGAAACTTTCCAAAACAACTGACAACACATGTGGTTCTACATTTTTGTAAAAATTAGAAATGCATTGTTCCTAAATTTTAGAACATTTCAATGTGAACGCAGATAAAATTTAGAAAAAAATTGCAGTAAATTCGTCGACGCGAAAAAAATATAAAAACAATTGCCATCGACTTGAAACTTTCCAAAACAACTGACAATACATGTGATTCTACATTTCCGTAAAAATTAGAAATGCATTGTTTCTAAATTTTAGAACATTTCAATGTGAACGCAGATAAAATTTAGAAAAAAATTGCAGTAAATTCGTCGACGCGAAAAAAATATAAAAACAATTGCCATCGACTTGAAACTTTCCAAAATAACTGACAATACATGTGATTTTACATTTCCGTAAAAACTAGAAATGCATTGTTTCTAAATTTTAGAATATTTCAATGTGAACGCAGATAAAATTTAAAAAAAATGCGGTAAATTCGTCGACGCGAAGAAAATATAAAAACAATTGCCATTAACTTGAAACTTTCCAAAACATCTGATAACACATGTGATTCTATATTTCCGTAAAAATTAGAAATGCATTGTTTCTAAATTTTAGAATATTTCAATGTGAACGCAGATGAAATTTAAAAAAAATTGCAGTAAATTCGTCGACGCGAAAAAAATATAAAAACAAATGTCATCGATTTGAAACTTTCTAAAACAACTGACAACACATGTGATTCTACATTTCTGTAAAAATTAGAAATGCGTTGTTTCTAAATTTTAAAATATTTCAATGTGAACGGAGATGAAATTAAAAAAAATGCAGTAAATTCGTCGACGCGAAAAAAAATTAAAAACAATTGCCATCGATTTGAAACTTTCTAAAACAACTGACAGCACATGTGATTCTATATTTCCGTAAAAATTAGAAATGCGTTGTTTCTAAATTTTAAAATATTTCAATGTGAACGGAGATGAAATTAAAAAAAATGCAGTAAATTCGTCGACGCGAAAAAAATTTAAAAACAATTGCCATCGATTTGAAACTTTCTAAAACAACTGACAACACATGTGATTCTACATTTCTGTAAAAATTAGAAATGCGTTGTTTCTAAATTTTAAAATATTTCAATGTGAACGGAGATGAAATTTTAAAAAAATGCAGTAAATTCGTCCACGCGAAAAAAAAACATTTGCCATAGACTTGAAACCTTCCAAAACAACTGAAAACACACGTGGTTCTATATTTTCGAAAAAAATAGAAATGCATTGTTTCTAAATTTTAGAATATTTCAATGTGAATGCAGATGAAATTAAAAAAAAAATTGCAGTAAATTCGTCGACGCGAAAAAAATATAAAAACAATTGCCATCGACTTGAAACTTTCCAAAACAACCGACAACACATGTGATTCTACATTTCCGTAAAAATTAGAAATGCATTGTTTCTAAATTTTAGAATATTTCAATGTGAACGGAGATGAAATTTAAAAAAAATTGCAGTAAATTCGTCGACGCGAAAAAAATATAAAAACAATTGCCATAGACTTGAAACCTTCCAAAACAACTGAAAACACATGTGGTTCTACATTTCCGAAAAAATTAGAAATACATTGTTTCTAAATTTTAGAATATTTCAATGTGAACGCAGATGAAATTTAAAAAAAAATGCAGTAAATTCGTCGACGCGAAAAAAATATAAAAACAATTGCCATCCACTTGAAACTTTTCAAAACAACTGGCAACACATGTGATTCTACATTTCCGTAAAAATTAGAAATGTATTGTTTCTAAATTTTAGAATATTTTAATGTGAACGCAGATAAAATTTAGGAAAAAATTGCAATAAATATAAAAACAATTGCCATCGACTTGAAACTTTCCAAAACAACTGACAACACATGTGATTCTACATTTCCGTAAAAATTAGAAATGCATTGTTTCTAAATTTTAGAATATTTCAATGTGAACGCAGATGAAATTTAGAAAAAAATTGCAATAAATATAAAAACAATTGCCATCGACTTGAAACTTTCCAAAACAACTGACAACACATGTGATTCTACATTTCCGTAAAAATTAGAAATGCATTGTTTCTAAATTTTAGAATATTTCAATGTGAACGCAGATGAAATTTAGAAAAAAATTGCAATAAATTCGTCGACGCGAAAAAAAACATAAAAACAATTGCCATCCACTTGAAACTTTATAAAATCACTCGATATTAATTCAAGAGTGATTTCGTAGGAAATTCAAATACATTTCTTCGATTGCTTTTGCGATTTTTCGTGTAAATTTATGAAAAATTATAATCATTTTTTGTTGACGCGAAAAAAATATAAAAACAGCTGTAAAATACTTAAAACTTTCTAAATTTACTTAAAATACAATAATCTTAATAATTTGCCAAAAACTCAAAAAAATCCATCACAGGTTTTCAAGATAACCGACCGAGAACAGCGATTCAGAATTTGCACGAGTTCCTTTCGTTTACATCGTCATATCTCGAAAACTAAATATTGGATCGAAAAACTTTATGGGGATACGGATTAATTCGGCGACTGATATGACGTCATCAGATTTTTAATTTTCGGAAAAAAAAAATTGAAAAATTTTTCAAAACAACTGCAACACACTTGAAATTTTCCAAATTTACTCAAAATACACTAATCTTAAATCCTCCAAAAAACTCAAAAATCCCCATTACTGGTTTTCAAGATTTTAAGTTTCAGTTCTTCCTAATGAAAAAAAAATATAAAAACAAGTGCGACACACTTGAAACTCTCCAAATTTACTTTATTAATCATAATAAACCTCTAAAAAACCCATAATACCCCATCACAAGTTTTCAAGATAGCCGACCGAGAACGGCCCTTAAGATTTTTTAAGTTTCACTTCTTCGGTGTGAAAAAGAAAATACAAAAACAACTGTAACATACTCGAAACTTTTCAAATTTACTCAAAATACATTGATCTTAGTAAACCTTAAAAAAACTCAAAATACCCCATCACTGGTTTTCAAGATAACAACACAAAACACAATTCTGGAAGAATTTTTCAAATCTGCTAATTTGTTCAAGAGAATATATTCTCAAATAAATGCATTGCCATTTTTCTCGTCTCACGAAATTTTCGCAGGCATCGTTTTAACATTTAAAATGACAAATCAGTGTTTTTAGAATTAATAAAAATAATCTTGTTTCGTTTGAAATTAGAGGTAGTGTCATGGCACCTTGGCTCTACATAACGAGCCGCCCCTGGTCTTATTTATATGAAAATTAAGTAAAAAACGGCTGTTAATAAAGACCTTTATACAGGGTGTGGATAAAGTCTCAAATAAAATTCAAATTTTTTTATTTTATTTTTTGACTTCAGTCACATCTATTATTAATTTTGTATTTTTTTTTTAATTTTTGGGATGAATAAATGAACAAATGAATGAATGAATAATGTCCGACGTATATATAACAACCATGGACCCGAATTCATATTTCTGGCTGTTATTAAAGACCTTTATACAGGGTGTGGATAAAGTCTCAAATAAAATTCAATTTTTTTTTTGACTTCAGTCACATCGAATATTAATTTTGTATTTTTTTTTTAATTTTTGGGATGAATAAATGAACAAATGAATGAATGAATAATGTCCGACGTATATATAACAACCATGGACCCGAATTCATATTTCTGGCTGTTATTAAAGACCTTTATACAGGGTGTGGATAAAGTCTCAAATAAAATTCAATTTTTTTTTGACTTCAGTCACATCGAATATTAATTTTGTATTTTTTTTTAATTTTTGGGATGAATAAATGAACAAATGAATGAATGAATAATGTCCGACGTATATATAACAACCATGGACCCGAATTCATATTTCTGTTATCTTGGGTTTGATGAAAATACCCTGAAACTGGTCGATTTCGTTTGATTCTGTGGCCACCTGGTTGCATCCAGGCGTGACGTCATCAGTATTTTCAAATATTTTCATCATCTGTTATAGTCATTTAATGCTAAACATGTATCGATAATTATTATGATCATAATAGTACTATTATTTCATAACGCTTCAGTTACTCATAATTCGTTAGTTACGAATCAACAGCTGTTGTTGCTATTGTACATTTGTTTGATTATTTCAACCATCACACCAAATACAAATTTTGTGCTAGAAAGGGAGCGTCTAAACGTTTATAACGAAATATTAAATGCTGAAAATAAAGTCGATCCCCTTCAAAATTCATTGTATACGAAATTTAGTGCAGTAATGTTTCTATCACACTCTTCGACCTAATCGCAGTTTTATTACGTGTTCAAATTATTGTTAAACATTAACATAAATAATCTTAAAATATAGCATAACTCAACAAGAGCACTAATTTTCCAGTTGTTAAACATTTTCAATCCATGTTTAACCTAATATCTTCGCAACTCTCTAATCTCAGCCAAACTTTTAGTTCAGATACAAGTTACGCCAGGTATATTCCCCCATCGCAAATTGTTTATTGGAAATGCAATCAATTGTAATCACTTCAAAATGTCTGCAACACGTCGAAACTTGAAAACAGTGTTCTTTTTTTTTAATCGCAAACTATCAAGATATTCATAAATGGCCGAGGAAGTGAGGAAGAACTTTTATAATGCGTATGTTAATGCTGTTCACTCACACCAGACCCAACTTTTTTTGAAATCCTAAATCTACCCTTGCCGTATCCCGTTTTATGGGGTAATTTTGTTAAAATACAGAAATCAGTTTAAAACTAAAAACATAAATATGGCCTAAAAACTAGTTGAAGTATTACAACCAGTGATTTTGTATAAGTAGATACCAATATAGACATATGTGTCCTAATATACCTATGGAGTAAATATGTACAACGTGCCGTTTTCTACCCTCGTCGTTCTATTGTCATTAGTTCCTAGCACGATATCTCTCTCGCGATCACGAAGCGAGCGAGCAAGCCTACGACGTACGTTAGGCGGGTTACATAACCTGGATCAGCTGTTATTTATTTACAGTTTATTCCGTGAGTGCGTTTTTAGTTGAATGATCTCTTTATACTAACAAAGGAAGTGCATTGTTTGTGGTGCTTCCCAAGAAATTTAATTGGCAATGTCATTCCAGTACTTCCGTTTATTCGAACTTTTAATTTTAGGGCCTTATTCCGTTTGATTTGAGAAGGGGTATCCCGGTACTGCTATTGGTTCATGGGATTCGTGATCGCGAGAAAGACAAATTTATGCCCAAGTACATTATCTGAGTGAAATGGTGAATAAAAATACCATGCATTTCATATGTTGTGATGTTGGCACCCTAACTAATTCAGCATTTGGTACCTACTAGATATAAAATTACTGATTACAACTTAAAAATGACAATATTTATATTTTCAAATGTCCTTGTCACAGCCTATCTGGATTTTTGTTTCGAACCAATGATTAATACGAAACTCTGTATTAAATTAAGTTGCGTATTCACTTTCCGTCGCCGTTTTATAATTGCTCGCCGAGGATTTTAGATTGGAAACTTCGTGAATAATTGATGCGATACCCGTTTGACTTTTGGCTGATGCTGGCGTTACTGTTATCCAAACTCAGACAGCACACACATATATACATATGGGTCGAAATCAAAAGCCTTTATCGTTTCGTTATCTTGCCCCCATTCTGTGTTTATTAAACAGTCTGCGGACAGGGAAAAAGTTTCACTTGATTTTAATTCATAAATTCGGGATTTGGGATTTTCGAATGGTGTTTACTCAGACAGCCAGACTGGGCATAATTCAATTCTCCTCCGCTGCCAGACAGACCACGCTTCACAATAAATTTAATCAGTTAGAAATTAGTGACGGGGAGTGAACGTGCAAAATTAGCGCCATTCAAGGAAACTCGTGAAATTTAAAACTTGAGGAGTCTATAAATAAAATTGTAGATTATATCCTGCGTTTCAAAGAAAAAAGAACCACCCAGAAGGAGTTGATGTAGAACTCTAAAATTTCTCGACAATGGTTGATGTTTGTTGATATACAATTGATTAAAGTGTCACCTCTAAAAGAAATTATCTTTAATTATTTCTTTCATATCATCTGAGAGCTTATTTTAGTTTACCTTATTTATCGCATTAGTTTGACCTAATTGTTAGTGCCTTAAAAAATGCCGCGAGTGCGAAGACGTGGAAATTCTCATCAAATTCCACCATTTAAAAAAGGACGAATTATCGGAATGCATGAGGCTGGTTTAGGATTCCGTGAAATTGGCAGACGTGTTGGTCGACCACACGTTAGTGTAAGTCGAATTTGAAGAGATCGACAGAGTGGCACAAGAACGTGAAGATCGACTCTTAAGGTGAAGTGCAATTCGAGATCCTGCAGAACCAACACGATCGATTGCAATAAATTGGTTCAGAGCAATTGATCATACAGTCTCTATGAGCACCATTTATAGGCGAATGTGCTCTTTTAGTTTGCGGTCTTTTCATCTCCCTTTGACAATTCAGCATAAAGCCAACAGGCTGCAGTGAAACTAGAAAAGAATATTAGAAGCCTAAGAGCAAAATCCGCTCATCATGTTTATAGATATATGAGATATACATTATGAAAGCATCAAGTGTTACGCTTGAAGAAAATGTTATATAATTATTATTTCAAATGATAGACCCAAAATATTATAAAAATTCTTTAAAAAAAAACGTAAAACATTCCTTAATTTTATAATCGTATTCTTTACAGTCGGCGATTTTGAACTTTTTCAATCTGTATTAAGTTTGTTGATAAGTGAACGCGTTGGAATTAATTCACTGTCAAAATTGAAACGGAAATTCATTATTGTTAGAGCAAAGAAGGCAAAACCTTTAGTCATTATCAGAAATTGGTATCTTACCACAGACATCGAAGATAACAAAATTAACTTTCATGATCACTTAACAGTTGATATGTGTAACACAAAACATAAACCATTTCAAAATTGAATGAAAAGGTAACAATAAAGACATATAATACATTTAGTTCCTGGCTAGTACAAATGTAAAAATTGGGTACATTCTGTATACTGTTGTCAGACATATGATCACAATTAAATATTTTTCAACAAAATTTCCAGATGTGTGATGAATGCTCAGGAACTTATCTAAAGGCAGCTTGTGATTGGTAAAAAAATAAAAACTAAAATCTAAAATGTTTTCTTTGTGGGAACCATCGAGAAAAATATAAAGGCAAATGTGAAGCATTTTTTTCATTTTAAGACTAAAAACATACAATCAAACAACCAATCCTCCAATGCACAAATAACAGCCAACGAAGATCCATAACCCCAAATAGTAAATAATTCCTCATTAAGTGACGAACAGTAGTTAAAACATAAAAGAAAAGTCTATTGGAACAGATGAGTACAAGTCTCAATTTGCTAACAGGTATTATCATCAAAACTAACTAATTGTTCTCAGCTACGCAGATGACTCGTACAGCTTAGCTTGTAATTTTACTCCAGACAGCCATCAACAAAAACTTACAGAATATTCTCCTCAGCGTATCAAATAACAAATTGCAGAAAAGCAAATGCTCCAAAAATCATGACACCGCAAGGGCTTTACTCTAGATAGCCATGAACAAATATTCACAGAATATGCTGCTCAGCTAATCGAATAAAAAATTATAAAGGCAATGGCTCCAAAAATCACGGTACAGCAATAGACTACCAAATCAACTGAAGAACTAATAGAGCTGCTTACAAATCTCAAATCCATAGAACACTATTTTGCAAGTTCCAATTTTTGCAAGTTGAAATCAAGTACCAGCCACTGGTCAAAAGTGCTAAAAAAAGATAAATGCTTTTAATGAACATCTCTCTACCTGGAAAATCGCTCAAAAAAATGAAAGTCTATCAAACTCCCGAAACCCCAAAATATAAACATCAATTAAATATATTGCAATAACAGAGGTGAAAAAATCGATTCAAAACATCAACAACAAGAAGTTCTTCGGTTATGATTTAATAACTGTTCGCATATTGAAAGAATTGAATTAAATAGCGCATCAAAATATAACAATTTATTACCATTTTTAACTTAAATTTCTTAATTGTTGAAAAGAATTATCTTGCCTGAAAGTCAGACCGGACTGGATGCTCATGCATTGCTTAGAGCAGCAGATGATGGAAAATATGTTGCCATTATTTTTTCCATACTTTATTAAATGAAGATGGAACTGTAAGAAGATATTTTAAAGTAAATGGGCCTAAAAATGCAAAGAAGATCGGCAACTCTTAATCCTGCCTCAAATTATGACTTCTTCTTAGTTATGGGAAGAGATATTGCCAAATTATGAGGAATAAAAACAATAATAATATAGTAAAAAGTATGTCTAAATAGACTGTAAACGAATGTTATAAACTCTCGTCTAGTTTCGCTTTATGCGTCGAGAATTTGAAATATGTTGTCTCTGAACTTTCTCTATCAATCAAAATCATTGTAATACTAGTTATGTCAGTATAATAGTACACGAAATTACTGAAACTTGATTTATATTTCCATTTATTTACTTTATGTTATTATTATTATTTACTTGATGCTTCTAAGTCACCTAAATGATCTACAAACTCATCAATGCTGTAAAAAGGATGTTTTTGTAGATGCGATTTTAATTTAGTTTTAAAGTGCTTGATGGTTAGTAATGTCATTTTGTGTAGCAAGTCGATAATTTAAAATAAGAATGCTTAAATTTATATGTAGCTAGTTTGTCGTTGTATCGAGTCGCGTAATCATGAACGTTTTTATTTTTATTTTATTTATATCTTTTTGACCAGCGGATCTCAACGTAAGCCATCCGAATTTTTAGGGGAATTTGAAGAAGAAAAAACATGATATTAGGGCGGGCACAAAATTTACTTCACATTATCTTAAAAATCCGAAAGAGAAATATAAATAAGAAACGGTTATAAACATTTTTTTTAAACAACTTTTGGCATCCTGTGTTAAAATGAACTGAAGGACCTGTTTTGACAACTCTGTAAGGAAGATAAGGGAAACTTTAAGTATCCAGTAATGCATACAAGAAATGAGCCGTGAGTCAAGTGACTCCTGGCTCATTCCACGTGAAATTTGCCCTCATGTCACAGATTTTTGTGATTTTTTTCTTGTCAGCAAGTATATATTATAAAAAACAATTAGATTGAGATCAGAACAGAGGTCAGGGGGTCATTTTGAAATTTGACGCAATTTAACAACATGGTACCAACGGACAAGGTGGCATTTAAGTTTTTAATAAATCTAATTTTGTTATTTATGAACCAAAAACGGAAAAAAATTGATTTTTTTTCACGATCGCAATACTTTCCCGTACTCCGTCACGGAGAAATTTAAAATTAATTGTTAGAATGTTCAGGATGCTATAGAAAAAATACAAATCTTGATTTTTTGCGAACTAGTTAAGAATTAGCTTACGTAAGACCATTTATTATGAAAATATTAATGTTTCGCATTTTCCTTGTTCAAAATTACGGGGCAAGATAACTAAATAACAGTCAATTTCTCAGTACATCTCAGCTTGGAACGCTGCTCAGACAGCCATCAATAAAAACTTACAGAATATTTTCTCTGACTAAAATTTTTTGGAAGAAAGGACCTGTTTTTTTTTGTTCATCACTTCTTTCCAGACTTTTTCAGAGTTAAAAAGTTAAAGAAGAGTCACTTCAAGAGTCGACTCTTTTCAGTCGAATCCTCACGATGACTCAACTCACACAAGAGAGTCATTTCGCTCATCTCAAAGATTGGATGGCTATAGAATAGAAATTTAAGTGACGAGGCACAAGGAAAATAAAGTATTGCGGCATAATGTGTCATATTAAATTTTTGAAAAAGTAGATTTATTGAACCAACAACCAACGTAGAAAATGCAGTAATTTTATACCTTCAAATATAACATCACTATCATTTTTGGAAACTCTGGCCTCTTACAGACGCAAGATAATGAAATTTTTTATATGCAGAACATTTGAAATAATTAAAAATTGAATTAAAAAACTCACCACGTACGTGATCATCCTCTTAATCGTATGTTGATCTACAACTCTAATCCAGCGACCTGCCAGAATGACATACCAAACTGGGTATGGGATGAATGTCACTGACGTCACACACAGTCATTACCTTAATAAGATAATAGTGGAGGCTATGGTAGTAAATACATGTTTTTAAGCAGGCCACGAGCAGTGAGAGGTTGAGTTGTAGAGATGGGCAAAATGATACTTTTTTGTGAACCACTTCACAAGCTCTGACATAGTGTAAAGAGTCGACTCGGAGAATCGGGTCATTATTTGAAAAAGTAAAAAGTATCTGTAACGAGTAAGTAAAGAAATTAGAAGGTCCTCACTTTCAAAAGTTTTACCAATACGGTTCTTTACAAAGAGTCGACTTGTAGTCAAAATAAAATATCTGTGTGATTTGAAGTGAAGAGTTAAAACTAAAAAAGGTTCCTCGCTTTCTAAATTTCTCAATACGCATCCTGACATTTACTGCAAGAGTCGACTCATTGTAAAAACATCTCTGACATAAAGTGAAGAGCTAAAGAAAAGGATCCTCACTTCTTAAAATGTTACAATATGTGCAGTGCGTAAGGCGAAGAGCTAAGACAGGGGATGGTTGATGGTGGAAGAAGCCATTAGTTTCTGATTACAATTTGATTCAGGAAATTTTCAACAGTAATATAACGAGTGCCTATGATTTTGCCGGCAATTATTAGCGGCAGGATCACGATTTTCTAGAAGCAACAAACAAGAGTGATCCAGACGCTAATAATTGCCTAGGAAAAATCAGTCACGAGTTAGATTCGAGAAGACAATTGGCCGAACAGAAAGTTCACACTTCATAATTTGAAAAGTTAAATTTTGACACCAAGTGTCAGACGTGTATTAACCCTTTGCACTCGTATGTCGACTCATAGTCGCCACAATACCTGCTCTCAAGTATAAATACGAGTGCAAAGGGTTAATCTGCGCGACAATAATTGTAGTAAAAATGAGCTTACCAAGATTTTGAGAAATGCCTATGAATACTATTACTTATGAAAGCACTAACACTTCACCCGAAAATACAAACAGATCGAATTCAGGAGCAAAGTGTTTAAAAGTCCGTCAATAACTGACGTTTTATACGTTATAGAAAATGAACCAACGCGTTGCTAGGCAATACCAACATGAGAGATTATCTGATTAGATACCACCCAGGGTAGATTGCCATGTATAACATAGAGCGTGGTCTGTTACGCATCGTAATTAGAATTTTACTGGATCATCTCATCAACGTTATTCGATTTCATTGGTTAGTTAGTAAATGAGGGCAATTGTCAATAAAATTCATTTTGTTGGTATCACACCCAACAAAGTGCACTTTATAGAAAAGATACTGAAAAAATAGGTCCTCACTTTTAACATTTCCTATGTATCACTGATGTGATACATAGTTGCTTTGTTACCCAAGTAACTACTAAAGAGATATTAGTTAAAATCTCCATTAAATTTCCCTGCTAATAATTAAGCAGCAACAGTGCTGATTATGTCGCGGCATATTCCCCGTTTCTAAATAGTATTTTAATGACTAAATAGTTATGAAACTTTGGATATTATGTTGCAAACTCGTCGTAGGTGGAAAATTTTAATGATTAATTTCTGACTAAGCATTCCCATTATCGATAATTTAATAACCGAGATAACGCATTTATCACTTTCGTATTTACCTTTCGTTGTGAAGGATGGAGTCTTGCGGTAAATATCCTCTTGATTAATATTCTCCGGCGGATTTTGCAGAACTGTCGCAACGCAAGTTGTAACTTGTTACTCGTGTGACGTGAAAAAATTACAGCCAGTTAAATATAATTCCAGTTATCTTTGTTGTGGGTAGCTAAACGCTTAAGGCGTCCAGTATTAATAATGCTCGAGTGATTTAAGGCCCAGTCTTTAATAAATTATGAGTATTATGTTTATTAATTAGATTTATTAATAATTAATTAACAGTTTTGTTACGGATTGATATCGATACTGAAGGGAAAAAAATGAAATTCGTGAAATTTCGCCATAACTCGTCGTATTTTCAATCGATTTTGATGAATTGTGAGAGCGAAAAACTTTGAAGTGTCTTCTTTAAAGTCATGCATGCGAACTTAAGCGTAACCCCTTACGCCCCCCTCTAGCACAACTATGAAAAAAAATGTTTTTTCAGGAAACCATATCCAACTTTGACGATGTGTACGGAGTTGTAAAATTTCTATCGACTCGATCCATCATAAAGGCATTAAAATTTGAACAATTCCCTATGCAGGACTCAAAGAACGAAGAAAGTGTTTCATTTTTCCCACCAGTGTATTATGAAATAAAAATAAAACAGCGTTTTATTTATTATATAAAATGTATAACGAAGTAGAAGCCTCCAGTATAAACAACAAAAATTTCCCTGTACTGGCAATCCAAAATTATTTATACACATTTTTAGTCGCAGCCAAAGTGAAAAAATTTAATCAGGATAAAGGAAGCTGTGGCAGTTGTATGTGATAAATTTTAATGAGCAATGGGAGAGGAGTGTTGCGCTTGGAAAATTTACACACGTGAGGGAGACAGAATTCGATAAATTTTATTCAAGTGTAATATATTTTAATAAAGAGAGAGACATTTAGGCACTAACTAACAAAATTTTACCGAATAAGGCCTCGATAAGGGGTGAGGTTAAACTCAACCCCCCTGTTTTAAGGGTGAGTTTCGGGGGACGCGATTTTCAAAATCCTCCTCAAATTTTTGGGCGAATTTTTTGTGACGGTCGGCCGGGGCCCCTTTATAGCAGTTTTTTCTGGGCGGCTTTTCTTACGTAATTAGTATATATAACAATTTACAATTTAAAAGTTATGTTATGTGTGTTCGGGCTATCGATCCAATTTTAATAGATTATAATAGATTTAATAAATTTTGATGGATTATAAGAAATTGTAATAAATTATATTCAATTTTTATACGTTCGACCTAGAAGGACACCTGTAACCCTTACAAGCTGCGTCCCTGATTGGTGGAGTAAGGGAACGCCGCCCCATCAGCGTAGGCTTTTCCACAGCCGACCCGGACGTAGAGGAGAAAATTACCGTGGAGCAACTTTCACAACCCATAACTCTATTTTCTTATCTTTTGATGTAGAGGAGCTAGCCTCTTTAAAATAATCTGAAATTCGAGGTGTTAATCGTACCGTGCAAAGAAATTGATGAAATATGTTTCATGATCTCGTAATCTTCCGGATACTAAGCGATCTGAGGTCATCTCTGGCTTTCCTGCGGTAAGGGATCGCTTTTATTTTTGCTAATCTCATGGGAACGACATTACTCAATCTTAATTCAAATCTAATTAGAAGTTAATGAGAAGCCCTTATGCTTGGTTTAAAATATACCGAAGGAAAAAATATGAAACACTTGAATTCAATCGATTTTGATGAATCTTTGAGGGCGAAATTTCACAAAGGACCCCGCACAAACCTTATGGATAATGGGTCTCGGTGGATTTGGCTGAAATTTTGGGAATTTGTAGTTTACTTCATCCTCATGAAAAGTTCTCATGGTTGCACCTTGATTCGTTGAGCCGTATGACCACTAAAAATAGTCGTAAGAAATACACAACTGCCACTGCCACTATATAGGCACTAACATCTGTTAATTCATCCTTCTCCTATCCCTCCTCTACCCTGACTTGACCTTCCCCCCCCCCCCATTCCCTTCCATTTCGCTGTTTTTAGTGCTCATACGGCTCAACGAATCAAGTTGCAACCATGAGAACTTTTCATGAGGATGAAGTAAACTACAAATTCCCAAAATTTCAGCCAAATCTACCGAGACCCATTTTCCATAAGGTTTGTGCGGGGTCCTTTTAAGTATTTAATTTTTTTCCCACCATAGCCGTACGCATCTATATGCAAGTGCAAATTCCGCAGCTTTTGCTGCATCAAAAGAATTACTTCATTCTTATCCCTACAAACCATTTAGGACAGTCAGAATAATGATCTACTCGTACACAGCATGCTTATCTTCTCTATAACATCTGCATCTCTGTGGCAAATCTGTAGCCAGCACGTGCTAAAATAGATAAGCAGTTCATCAAGTTCATACTGACTACACTATGCGCCTACTAGATAATGGAGGTGGGCAAAACTGCAACTTTCGAATCACGTTGCTACCTGTGATTGCTACTTTCAAATATCAGTGATTTTAAACTGTGACTATGATCACGATTAGTAAATGTCGTAACACCTTCTGAAATCTTTAACGGTTTCGCAAAAATGTTTTCGATATACTTCTGCTAACCTTTGTCCACCTGGGCACGTTAATAGTGTTCCTTTTGGTATTATTCCTGCGACTGAAGGTGATATTTTGGCTACATTATTTCCTATAACAAATAAAACATATAACTGTTCTTCATTCAGTTCAAAATTTGAGAAGCATTTGCAAATTTTTGCAGAATCTTGTAATAGAATGTTTGTTCAGTAAATTTGAAAAGTTTGAATGTTTTAGGTGTGTGGCAAATGTTTTCCTATTTTTGTTTTGCCTCTAAAAAGGAACGCATCTTTTGGAAGATGATTTTCTCTGTTCTTAAAGGATTATTTTAAAATAAAATCATTCACCAATGGAGATATGGATTTTTTCAAATTTTCAGCACTTGAACATAAACATCGCAGAAAAAAATATAAAACATGCAAGAAAAATTCCAGAAAAAATCATCCTCAACGGCTGAAGTATCACTTATTAAAAATCAATTTGGTTTTTGTAAATTCAACAACTTTCAATAGAGATATGGATTTTTGAAAATGTTTGTTTAAATTTTTTGAGCACTTGAATAAAAACATCGCAGAAAAAATATAAAACGTGCAGGCAAAATTCCATAAAAAATAATCCTCAATGGCCAAAATATCGCGTATTCAAAATCAATTTGGTTTTTGTAAATTCAACAATTTTCAATGCAGCTAAGGATTTTAGAAAATTTTCGTTTTAATTTTTTTAGCACTTGAACATAAACATCGCAGAAAAAAATATAAAACATGCAGGAAAAATTTCATAAAAAATCATCCTCAACGGCTGAAGTATTACTTATTCAAAATCAATTTGGTTTTTGTAAATTCAACATTTTTCAATACAGATAAGGTTTTTTTTAAATTTTCGTTTTATTTTTTTGAGCACTTGAACAAATACATCGCTGAAAAAAATATAAAACATGCTGGCAAAATAAAAAATAAAAACTCATCCTCACTGGCCGAAGTATCGCTTATTAAAAATCAATTTGGTTTTTGTGAAACCAACCATTTTCAATAGAGATATGGATTTTTTTAAATATTCGTTTTAATTTTTTGTGCACTTAAACAAAAACATCGCAGAAAAAAATATAAAACATGCAGGAAAAATTCCATAAAGAAATCATCCTCAACGGCTGAAGTAAAAAATCGTCAAAATCGAGTGTATGTATGTTTTCACAACATAATCTTTGTCATTTTTGTCAGCTGAAAATTTTCATTTATAACAGTTGAAAATTGTCATTTTAGGCAGCACTTGAACATAAACATCGCAGAAAAAATATAAAACGTGCAGGCAAAATTCCATAAAAAATAATCCTCAATGGCTGAAGTATCGCTTATTCAAAATCAATTTGGTTTTTGTGAATTCAACCATTTTCAATAGAGATATGGATTTTTGAAGATTTTTGTTTGAATTTTTTGGGCACCTAAACAAGGAGGAGCATTTGGTAAATTGTTTTTCTTTTTCTTTTTTCAGTTCATGAAGTTTGCAATTTCAAAATTGGTCTCATGGTATTATTTAAAAATGTATGTTTAGATATTCGCACTTAATCTTAAATTATTTGAGTAATTTTGGGTTTACTATTTGTAGCAGTTGTTTTTACATACTTTTTTTCAGTTCAAAATCGTAATTTGAACATGAGCGTCAGAGTAAATGGGAGCATACAGTATTGAATATAAAATAATATTTAGAAATGCTATTCTCTATCGTCTTCTTACAATCACGTTTTAAGTAATCTAATAATAAATAATATAATATAATAAATAAATATAAAAATAAAAGTAGCAATCACTGTTTAGGTAACAGTTTTGATTTTAAGGAGCAATTACGGTTTGTCACAGTTTAAATAGCAGTGATTTTAAGTGGCGGTGATTTTAAGTAGCAGTGATTTTAAGTAGCAGTAATTTTAAGTAGCAGTGATTTTAAGTAACAGTGATATTGAGTAGCAGTGATTTTAGTAACAGTAACGACCTGTGATTTTTCAACACCAGTGAAAAATCACAGATACGTGAAATATCCCTAGTAGATAACATCAAAACAGGAATCACGGCATAAGTCAATATAAATTATGCGGTAACGGAAATGGTCTCAGAGTAAGCTAAAAATGCTAAAACTCTCTGTGATAGCATTGAGTAAGCCAGTTACCATGAACAGATGGCAGGAGATCAATCTGATCCGACTTACACCTAGAGCCCTGCCAAAATCTAGTGGCATGTTGCTCAGTGACCATCTTAAATTTCAAGAGAGGGGAATTGAATAGGCAATTCTCCATGCGGAAAATTATAATAATAATAACAATAATAATAATATATATATATATATATATATATAGTAAAAATGTCGAAGAAAAATCCTCGTATCAGGGAATCCGACCAAAAAGGGTGGTTAATAAATCATCTATTTATCATAAAACCGAGCTTTCGCCAATGTTTATTAGCTTCTTCAGGGATAACGCTACAAAATAATTTACAAGAGTGAAAAATTTTATAAGTTAAATGAAATGAGGTTATGCACGTGTTCGCGACGCACGTGTTGGCGAAAATGTACTTACATGGAAGATGTGAAAAAATAAACCGTTGAACATACGGAATTAATGAAAAGGCTCGATGCAGTAATAGTGAAACATATTAAAATTTGTTTAAAACGTTGATGTCACAGGATTAAAATTTACAAACACACATCGCCGGACATGTTGGTTTGAGACGATGACTAACAGTTATATATATATATATATATATATTTACGGATAAACCAATTTATAGAACATTACAAATTAAAAATTAAAACTAATATTACAACAATATATAAAAAATAAAAATAAACATAAAAATTTAAAAATAAAAATAAAATAAAAATATATATACATACATACATGTGTTATTTGTTATATTGTCGCTTTCTCACTCTGCGCAAACTTTACCTCCAAGTGTCGCGAGATTTTGTTTGGGCTATACCTGACCCATTCTTATCTCCCAGTCGATAACGAAGCACCAGCAGGCTGTACATTTAATACAGAAATATAGAGCCTAGTCAGGGCTATGTGTAGTGTTCATGTTTCAAGAAATGCCGATAGAATTTTCTCCAAATAACATAATTTAGAGGTACTTAAACGACTAGCAATTTTTAGTTTGTATTGAGCACCGTTCTTAGTCGTTAACCTTTTTCGCGACAGTTATTAACTTAATAAATACAAATTGATTTATTTTTGCTATGTAAATTTCGGACTATGTGTCCTTTCTCAATGGTTATTAACCTGTTTGCCTTTTATTTACACCAACTTTTTATCTTTGCTGTTTGTATACACTTATTGTACTCGGTATTCATTGATAATTTATTTGTGCCGTTATCTCACCTAGTTGGATTTTTCACACCAACTAGGGCACGTTTTTATCTTTTCCATTGTTTTGTTTATTTGTTCGAGCCCTTTACACTCGACCTGTTGTTTATTGATAATTTATGTGTGTCGTCCTCATTGACGTTTTTTTTTTTATATTTTATGTTCTTTTCACTCAAATGTTTGCACTGTATTTGATATAATTTATTTGTGCCGTCGCTCTCACCTTGTTAGAACTTTACACTAACTAGATGATATTGTTTTTACCTTTTTTTCTTTCTGTCTAGACACGCTTATCTGGAGTATTTAAGTTGTTACTTTGTTAAAATTGGTACTTCCTTAACTTATTCTTCTTTAGGATGGGGTGGAATGAATAGGAGAGTTTTAAAAAATGTTTGTGAAGTACTTTATCAATTTTAAGGCGTACGATTCATTTTATTGTTCGGTTTGTTAATATTGGACATAGGGGTTAATGAAGTGCTTGGGGGAGTTTCACGTAGAATTGTAGTAATTGTATGCGGCGGGTATTTGTGTTCTATTGCTGATTGTTTAATAATGACTATATCCCGCCAAACGTAGCATGCCGAAATTTAAATGAATTAAAACCAATCAGATTCTATATAACTTCTATTTTTAGGAAACATATCATGTAGAGTTCGAATGCGGCTTTGTGATTAGTTCTCTACTCGCATTATGTTTCGGCACATGATTGGTTTCAAGAAAAACAATGTTCAATGTCAAACGTCAGTTTGCGGGTAGAACGCTATTAAAATTAGTGAAAACTCCGCATTGGAAGTGTTTCTCTTGAAGTAATTCAAGAAAAAGGGAAAGAGGCCCAACCAAAAAGTTTGGGTGGAGTCACTAACATGACCTGTACTCGGGAAGTAATTTCTACAAAACAATACGACTTCGTTTGTCGAAATCGCACAAACTTGTTACCGATCATTTCCAATGCACTTGTGCAATTACTGTTGATAATTTCATGTTCTACGTCGGATGTAGTAATCGAGTAAATATCACAATGTTTAAGTTAAGTTCATACATTAGTCATAGTTGTTTGATTATAGATGGATATGTGTTATTTTTACTTTCTCCGATACGAAGTACGGGAAAGTACAGTGATCGTGATTTTTTTTTTCAAAATTATTTTTAGGGGAAATATCCCTTTTAAGGTCCCTAGGGGCGATATCAACGATTTCTGGAAAAAAAAAGTGTATGTGGCTATGTGTATCTGCCTGTATGCGTGTGTGTGTACGCGCGCACTGTATCTCAAAAACTAATAGAGTTCAAAAAAAAAATTTTTTTTACCTATAAAATATATATTCCGATGTTTCAAATCAAAATTTGAATTAATTTCAACTTTACGTGAAATTTACGTATGAAATTAATTTAAAGCCAATGATGAAGCATATGCAGGTTCTTACAGAAACGCCATCTCTAATGAATTTTAAGTAATTTTTGGAAAGATTCAAGTTGATTGCAATTGTTTCTCTTTTTTCTCGAATCGCCAACATTATTAATTAATTTATTGCAACGTTATGTTCTGATTACATAAAATTTCGTCAAAATCGAGTGTATGTATGTTTTCACAAAAACATAATCTTTGTCATTTTTGTCAGCTGAAAATTTTCATTTATAGCAATTAAAAATTGCCATTTTTGGCAGTTTGAAAATGGTCATTTTTGACACATGAAAATTATCGTTTTTGTCAGCAGAAAACGTTCACTTATAGCAGTTGAAAATGGCCATTTTTTGGCGGTTGAAAGTTGTCATTTTTTGTCAGCTGAAAATTTTCATTTATAGCATTTGAAAATTGTCATTTTTTGCAGTTTGAGAATGGTCAATTTTGACACTTGAAAATCTTTCTCACAGTTGAAAATGATCAAATTTTTCATTAGAAAATTGTCATTCCAGATAGTTAAAAATTGTCATTTTTGTCAGTTGAAAATTGTTATCTTTAACAGTTGAAAATTGCCTTTTTTTGTTGGTTGAAATTGGCCATTTTTGGCAGTTGAAAATTGACACTTGGGCAGTTTGAATTTTTTTATTTATAGTTGAAATTGGCCATTTTTGGCAGTTGAAAATTGTCACTTTGGCAGTTTGAAAATTTTCATTTATAGCAGTTGAAAATTTTCATTGGGGCGGCCCGTTGGTGTAGTGGGTACAGGCGAGCGCTTGTGCCGGTTGCACCGCGTGCCGTGTGGGTTCGATTCCCAGCCCGGGCGAAAGATTTTTCGGGGATCGAGAAGTATTCGCTCGGGTCCATGGTTGTTGTATACGTCTGCCATTATTCATTTATTCATTTACTGATCCCAAATTGAAATACATAAATAATAACCTGGTCGCGACTGAATGGTTCATGCCTAAGTCCAAAAATTTTTTTGGCAGTTTGAAAATGGTCATTTTGGACACATGAAAATTATCGTTTTTGTCAGCAGAAAACGTTCACTTATAGCAGTAGAAAATTGTCATTGTTTTCAGTTGAAACTTGTCTTTTTAACTTTTTGGTGGTTGAAAATGTCCATTTTTGACAGTTGAAAGTTGTCATTTTTTGTCAGCTGAAAATTTTCATTTATAGCAATTGAAAATTGTCATTTTTGGCAGTTTAAGAATGGTAATTTTTGACACATGAAAATTGTCTTTCTCGCAGTTGAAAATGATCAAATTTTTCAGTCGAAAAATTGTCATTCTAGATATATTTTTCGGGGATCGAGAAGTATTGGCTCGGGTCCATGGTTGTTGTATACGTCTGACATTATTCATTTGTTCATTTATTCATTTACTGATCCCAAATTGAAATACATAAATAATAACCTGGTAGTGACTGAATGGCTCAGGCCCAAGTCCAAAAAAAATTGTCATTTTTGGCAGTTTGAAAATGGTCATTTTTGACATATGAAAATTATCGTTTTTGTAATTTTTTCAGTTGAAACTTGTCTTTTTAACTTTTTGGAGGTTGAAAATGTTCATTTCTGACAGTTGAAAATTGTCTTTTTTTGTTGGTTGAAAATGGCCATTTTTGGCAGTTGAAAGTTGTCATTTTTTGTCAGCTGAAAATTTTCATTTATAGCAATTGAAAATTGTCATTTTTAGCAGTTTGAGAATGGTCATTTTTAACACTTGAAAATTGTCTTTCTCACAGTTGAAAATAACCAAATTTTGTCAGTCGAAAATTGTCACTTTAGATAGTTGAAAATTGTCATTTTTGTCTGTTGAAAATTGTTATTTTTGACAATTAGAAAAGGTCATTTTTGACAGTTGGAAGTTGCCATTTTTGTCAGCTAAAAATTTTCATTTATAGCAGTTGAAAATTGTCATTTTTTGTCAGTTTAAAAATGGTCATTATTTATCAGTTAAAAATGGTCACTTTTGACAGTTGGATATTGTCATTTTTGGCAGTTACAAATTCTCGTTTTTGGCACTTGAAATGATCATTTTTCGCAGTTGGTAATGGTCATTTTTGAAATATGGCAATTGTTATTTATGACAGTTGAACATGGCCAATTTAGACACTTCAAAATTATCAATTTTGGAAGTTGAACATTATCATTTTTGTTGGTTAAAAGTGGTCATTTTTGATACTAGAAAATAGTCTTTCCTACATTTGAAAATGATCATTTTGGCAGTTGAAAATTGTCAATTTTAGCAGTTGAAAATTGTCATTTATGACATTTGAAAATAATCATTTTTGGCATTTTTATCAGTTGAAAATCATCATTTTTACTATTCGAAAAGTATCAAAGTATGTAAATTACTTCTTGGTGTCGGAACAGCAAAGCAATTTAATTTTTTCCTGAAATGGTTAACAAAATGTTTACCAATAAAATGATCTTCACGTAAATGGAAATTTAAATTAAAGGTCTCTACAATATCACAAATGGTTTTCCATGTTTTGAGATATTCTTCTTTTTTGGGAGACAAAATGGTTCCTGGTGTCATAATTTTCAAATCTAGCGAAGGGTTGCTTTTGGACTTTGATTTAATTATAATGCAAAGTCTATTTTGACCAATTTTGGAAAGTTTCAAACTATCAGAACGTGAGTATATTTAGCTTGATTACAAAGAATATTCTCCTGTGGGGGATTTTTTTTTAATTTTGCTTAAACTGCAGAAGAACAGAATCTATTCGAAGTAAATTTTTATAGTTTCAAGCCTCTGGTAATTTGTTGAATATTTTTTTAACCCATGGGAACGTGAACTTCACGATGATTATAATGTTGTGTTCTCACGTTGTCGAATATTATTTAATTTGTTTTTTTATTTTGCTCAAAGTCTGTGTATATCTTTTATACGTCACGCAGAAAATGAAATATGAAGTGTAGATAATGAGTATATCATTAGAGTTCACCTCCAGGCTTGTAACAATTTGTCATAGCTTCATTTATATGGAAATTACTTCGTAAGATTTGTGTCTCGTAATCCTCTAATTAATAGACCGCCTGCGTGTATTTCACGACAACATAAATATCAGACGTCGGCAAAAATTAATGCCACAATTTCCAATGATTCATTCCGCTTGTTTCACTAAACATTAACTGGTAAATTTAGAACAATTTCTTACATATGATATGACAAGAAACAATAATAATTCCGATTTTATTGATGTATATCATTAACTTTTAACGTATCTATGTAGACGAGTTTTTAAGGATTCCAGAAATCGAGGCTAGAAGAGTTTTTGTTGAATTTAGTTCTCGTTTAATACTTGTTGAAACATTATTAACCCTAGATAACTGAATATTCGTCTAATAGACTACCGACTTCTGAAAGTTTTGTAAAAGCAATTATGGAGAGCTGACTTTTACCATCTGCCTGGAGTGTAAACGGTAATTTTTAGCACTTTTTCTTTATTTTCATTGAATTATTGTAATTTCTTTTTTTAAGCGGGCGCTATGATCAAGGTGACTGTGTAGCGGGTTGGATTTGCAACGCAAGCGAAAATATTGCGCGCGCCGCCGTGAATAAAGAAATATATGCAACCCATTCTGCATGTTTGCGTCTAAAAATAGACGGCCCGCCTATAGGACACAGTTCGCAATGTATCTACAAATAGACGCTCCCGCTCAAAGTGTGTTAAGATAATTTGTTCAAAATAATTCAAGAAGATTTAAAAATATACTTCATTTTAATTAGTAGTCTATGAGTCGAATGATTAGTTATAGAGTAACACTGATTTAAGTTTAATTATCTAGGGTTAATATTTATCCCAAAGAAAAGTTTTATTAAAAATAAATCACATTTTAACATACGGCAGGATTTTTACCAATTAATTGGTTCATCAATGGAGCACAGTATTTTGTATGTTTGTTCTGTACATTGATTTTTTTTAAATGCTCGTGCATGTTACACAAATTGGAGGGTATGATAGTGTCCATCAGTTTGATTTCTTTAATTGAGATATATGTATAAATTAAACACGAAGCTTTTAGTGTCTGTCCTTCCTTTATAGATTGAGTCTAGCCCGGAAACTCCCATTTGGGTTCAATGAATCTAAAGTATAATAGTGCTCCCCATTTCCACTTTCATTTATTCCACAAATTCCCGCTTGAGTTTGTTTTCTACTTTAAATTTCCCAATGAACTGACAAAGAAGAAACTTATTCAATGGATTTTAATTTTCTACGTGATAACGTACATTGAAATAGATGTGTTGAGTAATACATTTTCAAATTGGATGATTGCATGAAGGTCTGGAGTTGAATGGGTAATCGGTGCCATTCGACATTGGTATACAATTAATGGCGATTCTAAGTGACGTGCAACAAACTTAAATACAAAACCTACTTCGCTCCAGGATATCGCGATCGATGGCCTTTAGCCAAATGTATCCTAAAAAATGGGATAAGATTAATTGAATAGATTTTGGATAAATAAACGAAATCAGAGCAGAAAAATCTATGGTCGATAGCCCGGACAGACTAACTAAACTAAATTTATTATACACGCAAACAAATTACTATATATTATGTTAAAATTAGTCTGAATAAAGATGTATCTATATATAACGAAATCTAAAAACTAGTTTTCGGAATATATTTTTTTATTGCTACATATATCTGGAAGATATCCTGAATAATGGATTAAAATTCAATAAGTGTATTTCAGGATAAGAAAATAAATTTAGTCAAAAAAACAATTTTAAATCATCAGCAAATAGCAAACGTCGACTGTATTTTAACATTACAATAATGTCATTAATAAACAAAATAAATATCAGAGGACCACACTGCGATCCCTGCAGTACAACCGTTACTCTAGAAATATGTGTACATATTTTTACACATTCGCTGCGACCTGTAATAAAAAGCTTCGGAATCAATTAATGACCGTAGAATCAAAACCCATTGATAATAATTTTGCAATGAGAACATAATAATGGACGTGATAGAAAGCCTTCGCAAAATCTGTATCCTGTAATCCACTCTCAAAGACTTCAAGTAATATGTGAATGTGGTCCTACCTTAGTGATCACCATCTTGCAAGCCCATTTGAGCGTCCAACATTTTACGGATGACGAATTGATTGCAAACACCCCATTGGTTTTTCACATTTTCTCTATTGTCAGTATATTATGTAACATAATAAAACATGTATACTATAATACCAAAAAAAAAATGGTGATGTGGCCATCATGTTACTTTCTCCGACTTGATGGTATTATTTATATTTACACTTCCATGGTTTATTTTCAATTTAAATCATATTTTAAGTGTGCATCGAACGTTTCGTAGACTCGGATAAAACTGACGTTTAAAACGTCAAAATTATGAAAGATGGAAAAATGTACTTCAAATTCAAAAACTCAGTTTACTCAAAAACTAAAGAGATTTCGAAAAAAACTTATTCTTCATAAATTGTTCATTTTGGCATTCTCTACAATTATTATTAACATAAATTTGCTGTAACTGTTAGCGTTTCATAATTGTATACCAAAAATGAAAAAAAAAAAATTTTTTTCTTGAATAACAATGATTTTATGAAAAATGTTTTCAAACAAAATAATCGCATTTCTTTATTGCCTTCAATATTTGTTTAAATATTTTTGTGATATTTTTCATATTTAAGAAAATATTGGCAAAAAACACGAAATTACGAAATTTTACCAAAAGCTTTTTAGTTCTTCGGATTATCAAATAAAACTTATGTTCAAAGTTTCATATCAATTGGTCTATTAGTTTTTGAGATACAGCGCGCACAGACACACACCCACCCACACACACACACACACACACACACATACAGTCACACACACACACACACAGACACAAAAATTTTTTTTCCAGAAATTGTTGAAATGGCATCCAGGGACCCCAAAACGGATATTTCCGTAAAAAAAAATTTTGAAAAAAAAATCACGATCACAATACTTTCTCGTACTTCGTAACGGAGAAAGTAAAAATCTGGCAGCGAACGTGTTAATGTCCAATAATGTAAATTTGGTGCGAAATTTAGTCACAAGATTCAGAATAGCCGCCTCAGAAGGTCGCCCAAGCTGACCATAAAATGGAAGAAGTGCACGATGCACTTTCTTAACCGAGCATGAATTTTGATAATAAAATTTAATAATCTACAAGAGTTGTTCGTTTGTAAGTAGATTCATGGTTAAATTATAGACCAAACTGAACATGTTTAACAGTGACATGTGCCACGAAAACAGCTGTGCTGCCAAAAACCGTGTAAATCGCAATTGTAAATCTTCGAATTTTGATGTTTTGCGTTGATTTCACAAAATATTTATGAACCGGTTGTTAATCTGCACTTCTGACGTTAAAACCATAAAAATCGGACAACACCTTTAGCAATTATGTCGTTTCAAAAACCAAAATCACGATCTTAAAATCTTTAAAAAAGTGCGATTTTTTTTCATGAAAAAAATTGTTCAGTTATAAAATTACACTAAATTTTCCACATTTTGAAATTTGAATCATCAAAATTAGGCAAAGAATTTGACAGTTGTGCAATTAAAAAAAAAGCAAAATCACATTTTTGAATTTTTGAATTTTGGAAACGTGCAACTTTAAGGATTTGCGTTGATTTAGCGAAAATATTTATTTACCGGTTTTTTAAATCGCATAAAATTTTCTACTTTTTGACGTTACAATCATTAAAATGGGACAATGAGTTTGGCAGGTATCTAGTTTTAAAAACCAAAATCACGATTTTTAAATCTTGGAATTTAAAAAAAAGTGGGATTTTTGCAGTTTGTGTTAATTTCACGAAAAAAATTGTTATCAGTTTTAAAATTGAACTAAATTTCCCACATTTTGACGTTTAAATAATCAAATTCAGACAAAGCATTTGATAGTTGTGCAATTAAAAAAAAGCAAAATCGCAATTTTAAATTTTCGAATTTTGGAAACGTGCAACTTTTTATATATTTATTAACCGGTTTTTTTCAATTGCATAAAACTTTCTACTTTTTCACGTTACAATCATTAAAATCGGATAATGAGTTTGGCAGTTATATAGTTTTAAAAACCAAAATCACGATTTTTAAATCTTGATGGGATTTTTGCAGTTTATGTTAATTTCATGAAAAAAAATGTTATCAGTTTTAAAATTACACTACATTTATCACATTTTAACGTTCAAATAATCAAATTCAGACAAAGCATTTGATAGTTGTGCATTTAAAAAAAACAAAATCGAAATTTTAAATATTCGAGTTTTTAAAACGTGCAGTTTTGACGTTTTACGGAGATTTCACGAAAATATTTATTAAACGGTTTTTAAATCGCACAAATTTTTCCACTTTTTGACGTTAGAATCATTAAAACCGGATAATGCGTTTGGCAGTTATGTAGTGCTAAAAACAAAAATCGAAGATTTTAAAATCTCCGAACTTTAAAAAAGTGGACTGTTCAGTCCACTTGCAAGAAACGATACATAATAGTAAAATATTTACTATAATTTTAACACAGCACACAAATGATAAGCTATTTAAAATTTAAAGTTCTAATGATAATCTTAAGGTTGCCGAAATTTGCAAATATTTGGTTTTAATTTTGAGGCAATTTTTTGGCGATTTGAGATATCTCCACAGGTTGGTATAAATTCGCCCACGCAAAAAGTCCATCGCCCCCAAATCCGGATTGTCAGATAATCGCCCAAATTAAGCTTCGAACGCCCACCAGGGGGCGATATTGCCCACATTGAGAAACACCGTACTAAAGAACCACAAATTTTCCTTTTATATATATTTTTTTAATTCACTCAATTCACTCATCATTTCAGCAAGTTTGTGGTTCGATTCCATGCCAATCATGCTTTAAGTAGCAGTTCAAGTTTAACTAGCATTGTTTTTAAGTAGCAATCACAGAAGTAGCAGTGACTTTAAGTAGCAGTGATTTTAAGTAGCAGTGATTTTAAGTAACAGTGATTTTAAGTGGCAATCACAGAAGTAGCAGTCATGTTAAATAGCAATGAATTTAAGTAGTCCTGATTTTAAGTAGCAGTAATTTTAAGTAGCAGTGATTTTAAGTAGCAGTGCTTTTAAGTAACAGTGATTTGAAGTAGCAGTGAAATTCACCTATTAGTAACAGTAACTACCTATGATTTTTCAATACCAGTGAAATATCGCCCATCCCTAGTTGTAACTGTAAAAAATAAATAAAAAGTAAAATGATTATAGGATCGTATAATAAATACATGTAAAATAATTATTAACGGTACTTTTTAATTCGATGATAATACACTCCGCAAAAAAAATTATCGCATCACTAATATTATTGTACAGTTCAGCTTGTAACTGCCTTGAGGTACAATATCTGATACGCAGTGCATTTAAACATATAAATCAGTCATCTCTTGCTGTTGTTGACCTCTTACGACCTTGTCCTGCTCTTCGTGTGTATTCTCTGAATTTTCTTATTATTCTTGAAATCATGGACTGCTGAATTCCCAATGCTGCAGCAACATATCTTTGATCTCGACCATCGTCAACCAAGGACACGACACGAACGATTTCGTCTCTTGTTAAATTTCTAGAATTGCGAGCAGTAGCTTCAACGTTCATTTTGAAATCAAAAATACTAAAAATTTCATATAAATAACCATTTAAATGTTTTAAAAAAATATATAAAATTACTCTTACCAAAAATTCACAAAGAAATATTCGTTGTGTTGTATTGTTATGTTTATTATTCATAGAAACAGATATGTTATCACAATAAACAAATATCCTAACAGGAAGAACGTAGCTGATGCGATAATAAACTCCGCAAAAAATTGCGGAGTTTATCTTCAAGTAGAAAATTTCTCTTAGTGTATTATTCAATAATTTATGGTGACTGCGCCGGGCAATACTAGAAACGGTTTAATCCACTGACAACAGGAGTTATGTCCAGTATTATCTGTTAATGATTTGCTAATGTGACAAAAACAAACAAAAATGATATTCCTTCAATTTCAAGTCTTAATAAGTCCTAAAACGACATCAATCTACAGCTTTTTTCAATTAATAATTAATAAAATATTACACAAGAACCAGAAAAATCGATCGTTTTTGCAATCTGAGGGGGCAAATCCCCCGAAATCTACCTTCTTGCTTCACATGTTCATGTTTTAGTACTTTTCACCTCGTTAGCTCCTCAGAAGTAATGTAAAGCTTAAAATACTCCGCTTGATCCCTCCAAATGAAGGAAAAGTGAATAAAATAGATTGGGGGGGTGTCCCCTGAAAATGGTGGGTAATGGGGGAAAGCGGGAGTGATATTCGGATTTAGGAAGTCATTTGACATAAGAATAGAAAATAAATTATTTTTTTGCTGACAAAAACAAAGAAACAAAGAAAATATTGGTGCAATTTAAAAGGTAGCTAAAAAATATTTTTTTTATAAAATCAACGCAAAACGTAAAAATTTTATCTTTTTGAAGTACGAATATTTTAAATTGAGATTTAGATTTTTTAAATGCAGAACAACCAAATTTGATATCCGATTTGGATGATTCAAATGTCAAAATATCGAAAAATTTGTGTAATTTTAAAACGGATTACAAATTATTCTCGTAAAATGAACACAGAATGAAAAAACTGCACTTTTTTAAAGCTTGAGTGTTTTAAAATCGCGACTTTGATTTTTTAAATTGGATAATTGCCGAATACGTTGTCCGATTTTGATGTCTTCAACGTCAAAATGTGCCAAATTTATTGCAATTTCAAAGTTGGTTAAGAAATATTTTAATAAAATCAATGCAAAACCTCAAAATTTCACGTTTTCAAAGTTCGAAGATTTTAAATTGGGATTTTGATTGTATTTAATTGAAGGACAGCGAATATGATAAATTTAGTGCAATTTTAGAACCGATTATAAAATGTTCTCGAAAAATTAACACTAAAATGCAAAAATTGCACTTTTTTAAAATCGCGAATTTTATTTTTTTAACTGGCAAACGTGTCTTCCAATTTTGATGATTCCAACGATAAAATGTACCAAATTCAATGCAGTTTAAAAGTTGTCCAAGAAATATTTTTATAAAATCAAAGCAAAACGTCAAAATTGTACCTTTTCGAAGTTCGAATATTTTAAATTGAGAGTTTATTTTTTTTTTATTGCAGAACAACCAAACATGTCTTCCGATTTTAATGTTTAATTATGTGCATCCACTGATCATATTATATCAAATGTTTAGAACTTTAGTTGCTTATATGCATGTGAACAAAGTATTCTTTAGAAACGTAAGTATTTAATTTATTTTAAACACTGAAATTTAGAGAGTTTTCGCTTTTATGCCAGCGCTGTTAAAAACTGTATTCCGAACAACCCGATGTACACAAATTGGCAACAGTGCAACGTCCACAGCTCGACCAACTTCATGTATATTATAATAGATTATTAATAATACGTTTTTGATGATATTTTTAGAAATAAAATGAGTGTTTCATAAAGTGTGTATATGAATATTGGAGTATTACTATCCATTTGAGTTTTTTTTTTTTGACGAAAAACACAAACCACCTTTGACTATATACTTATGGACTGCTATTCCCCCTCCATTTCCCATATGATCACTGCTCCAAAAGTAGCAAACATCATATTTAACAGGTAATAGTCAAAGTAGCGATTAGATATTTGTTGTACTTGGTTTCTCTTTTAACGCGTCGTAAAACATTTTTAACATTCATCATTATTATCAGGGTCATGTTCTAGATAATGATGTAAAAATCGAAACTAATCCGAATAAAATATAAAAATTATGAAACCAATCAAGTGCCTCATTTTAACAATCCTGAATGGAAAAAAAAACATCTTTTGGGTGATTCATGCAGGCTCATGGTCCAGTATAAGATTAAATAATAAGAAATAATTTTCTTGATCATATGCATGTGAACAAAATATTCTTAGGAAACAGGTATCACTTAGGATGAAAATTTTAAAATAACGACGCTGAAGAAAATTATTGAGCAACTTACAATACAAATTATTACAATATTTGGGTTTACATTTTTAACTTAAATTATTTATAAATTCCTCATTTTGAGCATTCTCGCTGAATATTCATTGTTAACTTAAAAAATTCGCGTGTAAAACTAACAACTCAGTTCTCTATTATTTGAGGTTAAATATAACCCACTACTATTACTATACAAAAGACTAACTGGAACGTTCCTCGGAAAAATTACGAGACTGTAATTTATTTAATACTCAACGCAACATTTTACATTACAAAATAAAATACGACTTTTATTTCTGTTAGCACTCTGAAATCAATGAATACATCACCATATAAAGAATTTGCACAAATGGGAAAAACACCAAATTCACGCGATAAAAAGCTCCCAGTGATTGATAGTTTGTTGAATGTAACTGCGTATATATATTTTACAGTTTCCACGAGAAACACATTCCAAAAATAACACAGAAGCAGATTCCAATTTACAAATAAACGCATTCTGATTACTTTTCGGTGAAATCGATTCGCCTCGATGGATAAAAACCGAATGGCGTTTTGATGGTGGATTTTACTGCACACACACACACTCTCACAAATCACGTTTTACTAGGTCAGGTCAGGACCCAATGGAGCCAGATAATTATATTTCCCCCAATCCTACCCAGGAATTCCCGATTTGTATTCCAAGGAAATCCTCATCAATCAGCAATCAATCATTTGTGTTTATTTATGATATATCAAACCAATTTACTCTGTCCGTACGAAATTATTTATAAAACGTGAATGTCGCCCACTGTCGGTCCATAAAACGAATCTAATATTTTTAGTAATCAGATACTGCAAAACTGGTTAATTCTGATAGCCTTTTTATGAGAGTGATCATTTCTTACGGTGTTTAAACAAACAAAATACACATTAAGCGGTTCTTGTTTAAATCCGTTAACGTATTTCTACAAGGAAACGAAATAACGATTCTCTTGTTGATTCAATTCCTACGGTGGGGAAGTGGAGTTGAGATTGAATCCATCAACATCGGGATAATCCCGAAACCCTTAACTTGGCATTTTCAGCAAGTTCCAACAATTCGATACATTCAGCACTGTGAATTCTTGTGCCGAACCGACGGCGCCTTTCCATCTGTTTCTAAATTATTTAAACCAGACAAATACTTCCCAAGACTTCTCAACTTAAATTATTCAAAAACGTTTATGCATTATTACGTATACAAAGCTGCATATATTAAGCCTGCAATTTATTATTGTCAAAGAATAATGTTTCAAATTTGTATTTATTTATTTATTTAATTAACGGTAGCACCTTTTATACAAAATCGATTTTAAGGTTACGTCTCTTTTATGTTTATTTATTCGTGATGATTATTGCATTATACGTAATATCTTCCAAAACTTTTTCTTGTATTATGTTATACCGTGTGGTTGGTAATACATCTGAACATAGGGAAATAGCATGGGGCAAAATTTGTACTCGTAAAAATAAATATAGGCAATTTAAATACTATTTTATCCTCAAAAAAAGGTGATGTGGCTATCATGTTACTTTCTCCGATTATTTGATGGTATAATAATTATTTATATTTATAGATTCATTCATTATTTTCAATTTAAACCATATTTTAAATCGAGAGTTTCACATGATCGAATGGTAATAACGTTTGAAACGTCAAAATTATGAATAATAAAAATTAATAACGAATTATTTTTCAAATTATAATAATCTTTACCGTAAGTTTACTGAAAAACTAAAAAAAGTCCTGAAAAAGATTTATAAAAATAGTGTCGATTAATAGTCCTAAAAAACCTAATAGAAGTCCTGAACAAGTCTTGAAAAAACTCCCGATAAAAAAGTCCTGAAAAAAGAGTCCTGAAAAAAAAATGTCTTGAAAAACAGGTCCTTCAAAAAGATCAGAAATAAAGTCCTAAAAGAAAGACCTAAAAAAAAAGTTCTGACACAAAAAGGTCCTGAGAAAAAGTCCTGGAGAAACAGTTTTGGAAATAAAGTATTGAAAAAGAGTACTGTTAAAAAGTTGTGAAAAGGAGTTGAAAAAGTCCTGAGAAAAGTACTGCAAAAAGAAATGAAAAATTAAGTCTTCATATAAAACACCAGAAATAAATGTCCTTAAAAAAATCCCGAAAGAAGTCCGAAAAAGAGTCCCAAAGGAGAGTCCTAAAATAAGTCCTGAAAAAGTCTTTAAAAAAGCCCCAAAAGAGAGTGCTGATAAAATATCCAATAACATCGTAAAAAAATCCTAAAAGAAAAACATTTCTGAAAAAACCCTGTAAAAGGATCATTAAATAAGACCTGAAAAACTTCTGAAGAAATTGTCCTTAAAAATATTATTACTTTCAAAAATGTCCTGAAATATAGTACTGAAAAAAGTAAGAAAAGAAGGAAAGGAAAAAAAATTCCCGAAAAAATAATTCTGAAAAAAGCATTGAAGAAAATTCTGAAAAGAATCCTGAAAAGAAGTCCCGAACAAGGGGTTCCTAAGAAAGTCTCGAAAAAGTTCCGAAAAAATGTCCCGGAGGAACAGTCCTGAGAATAAAATCGTGAGAAAATGTATTGACAAAAGCTGTGATAAAAAGTCTTCATACAAAATACCAGAAATAAATGTTCCGAAAAAGAGTCCTAAAAAGTCCTGAAGAAAGTTCAGACAAAGAGTCATGATGAAATATCACAAAAAATTGTCCTGTAAAACAGTCTTGAAAAATTACCCTGAAATAAACAAAATGAACAAAAAAAAATTCTGAAAAAGCGTTGTAAAAAGTCCTTAAAATGGTCCTTAAAAAGATCTGAAAAAATTGTTCTAAAAAAAAAATCCCAGAGTGTTGAAAAAAGTCCTGCAAAAAGGCCTAAAATAAATCCTTAACAAAAATCCTGAAATAAAAAGTTTTGCAGATACTCTTGAAAAAGAAAATGCTAAAAGTAAAATAAAAAATGTCATGAAGAAAATTTAGAAAATTTTTTTCTGAAAAAAATCCCTTGAATGTACTTAAGAAAGTCTGGAGAAAAAATTCCTGAAAGAAATCCTGTTAATAAAATTTTGAAAAGAAATCCTTTTCTCGAAAAAAAAAGTCCTAAAAATAAGTCTTGAAAAAAATTTAGTCCTAAAAATAAGTCTTATTAATAATAATAATAATAATAATAATAATATATATTTACGGGATTCACCCTGTACATTAAAGTATTAATTAGAATATAAAATATAAAACAAAATATAAAATAATAATAATATAAATATAATATATATATCTTGAAAAAAAATTCTTAAAAAGTCCTGAAAAAGAATCCTCAATGAAAAAAAAGTCCTTAAAAAAGACCTAAAAAAAGTTCTGGAAACATTGTCCCGAAGTCCCAAAAAGGCTAAAAGAACAAATAGCTGTTAAGGTAAATATTCGGAAATACGAAATTTTGGCAAAAGCTTTCCAGTTCTTCGGATTCTGAAATAACACTTATGTTCAAAGTTTCATGGTCATTTCTGTATCAGTTTTTGAGATACAGCGCGGACAAACAGTTATGTAGAGAAAAAATGGTGATGTGGCCATCGTGTTACTTTCTCCGACTTGACGGTATCATTTATATTTACGCTTTCATGGTTTATTTTTAATTTAAATCATATTTTAAATGTACATGCAGCGTTTTGTAGACTCGGATGAAACTGACGTCAAAATTATGAAAGATGGAAAAATTATACTTCAAATTCAAAAACTCGAAATTCGCAATTTCGAAAAAACTTATTCTTTATAAGTTGTTCACTTTGGCATTTTTCACAATTATTTTTCACATAAATTTAGTGTAACTATTATCGTTTCATAATTGAAAACCTAAAAAAGGAAAAAAGTAATTTTTTTTTCTCGAATTAAAATGATTTTATGAAAAATATTTTCAAATAAAAGATGTTAATTTCTTTGTTGTCTTCAATATTTACTTAAATATTTTTGTGATATTTTTCATATTTAAAAAAATATTGGCAAAAAACAAAAAACAGTTAGGGTAAACACCCACTTCCGGTTTACGAAATTTTATCAAAAGATTTTCAGTTGTTCGGATTATCAAATAAGATAGATATCAATTGCTCTATTAGTTGTTTTTAGATACATCGCGCACAGACACACATACACACACACACACAGATACACACACAGATACACACACACAGGACACACATAGAAACACAAACATATTTTTTTCCCCCAGAAATTGTTGAAATGGCATCTAGGGACCCCAAAACGAATATCTCCATAAAAAAAAAATTTGAAAAAAAATCACGATCACAATACTTTCTCGTATTTCGTAACGGAGAAAGTAAAAAAGGCATCAACGTGCAAGTATTTGCCATCAACAAATTCCCACAAATAGGATCTTTTGATTGATACCACTTTTATGCTCGTACATAAATTTGATGAGCAGCAATTTCCAAAAACGTGATTTTCCATGTTATATTCCTATGTTCAGATGTATGACCAACCACACGGTATAATAAAAAATATCAATGTGGCCATAATGTATATTTCATCGATTTTAAGACAAAACTTTGTTCATTTTGGATCCTAAAATTCGATTATTTTCTTATAAAAACTAGGGATTCAAAAACTAGTTGTTCGTTTCGGCATTTATTATAATGATTTTTAATGGTCAACATAGGCTCAAAGACCTCTGGTTAATTAATTTAAGAAGTTAAATTAATTAACCAGGAAAAAAAGCGCTGGAAAACATTTTGCAAAAACTCTAAATATCAAGTTTTCACCTTCAATTGTCATTTACTCGAAAAATTTCTTATGTAAGATGGCAATATTTTTACACTGCCAATTCGACAATGAAAAGACCTCTCAAAATCAAGAACAAAAATAGGGGATTGCCGTTTAAAAACAAAATGGCGGACGTCATAACTCAAATACAAATGACGACTGAAAATCGACTTTCATGCAAAAATGTGTATTTTTATAAAAGAAGGATTTTTTCCAAAAATATTTGATTTCGGTTTTATTAAATATACCGGGTGTGGCACTTAAGACGCCTCGGACCATAGCTCCTTTACGATAAAAGCTATCGAAAAAAATCTAAGAACAAAGTGGTGCATAGTTACCGTCGCTATGTTTCAAAAATATTTCTAATCATCAGTGGCGTGCCGTACTCCAGTGGCGTACCAAACTTATGGTTTTTAAATGGAATGCCCTATTTTTTATTGCATATTTGGAAAGTGCTCGACGAGTACTTATTTTTTTATCTAACATGTTATACCCTTCACTTTAGCGGTTTCGCTGTTATAACCCCTTCTTTCAAAATTGCGCCCCATTTTTGAGATTTTTTTGTAGAGAAACTAATTGACGCCGGCGCCTAAATTTTGAATTGAGGTACAGGTTAAGACCTCGTATACCTTCACATAATTTTTTTTCGGGTAATTTATGGAAAAAAAATAATTTTTGATTGATCTTCGCATGTTGTCAATTTTTCCGAAAATTTCAAATGGCACCCCCCTAAAAAAATTACGGCGTTGTACAGCCAAAACTCTAAATTTTTCATTGGTGTAAAAAAAATTACACATTGCATAACAAAATTTCGGAAAAAAAAGGAATTTCATCGCAAATGTCGGGAAACGTTTTCCGTTCCCAAGTGTGCCATGAGAAAACAAAAGATTGGTAATTGTCAAAGTAAATTATTAGACGTCAGTAGCAGCCATAAGTCATTTTTGATAAACGTTCTAAAAATGTTCCGAACTCAAGAGGAAATGGTTGACATGATATTTATTCTTGGAGAATGTAACAAGAATTGTTTCTTGGCATCACGAGTGTACGCTGCGAGATATCCGCACAGGGCACATCCAAATGAACGTGCGTTTCAAAAAGTGTTGGAGAGATTTACTACTACGGGAAGTGTGAAACGGCCAAGGAGAGTTAGAAAGAAGGCAGTTATTACCGAAAATAATGAACTGCAGGTTCTGGAGGCAGTTATTGAAGATCCTCATACCAGTATCCGTGATATTAGTAGGGATCACGATATTTCAACGCGATCCGTACATCGTGTTCTTAAAACGTACAAATTCCGTCCATTTAAGATCCAACTGCACCAAGAATTGCAACCTCAAGATTTTCATGGGAGGCAAGATTTCTGCATGTGGGCTATCAACAAAATTGAGCAGGAGGAATCATTTCTTATGCGCGTATTATTTTCTGATAAAGCAACGTTCCATAGAAATGGGCATGTCAATCGCCACAACTACCATTATTACGCCGATGAAAACCCACAAGCCATGCGAATGATAAACCACTAGCAAAGATGGTCGCTGAATGTTTGGGGAGGCATACTTGGAGAACACCTTTTGGGTCCTTATTTCATCGAGGGGCACCTGAATGGCAAGTTATTTGAGGTTCCTTCGCGACGACTTTGATGATCTCTTGGAAAATGTCCCTCTAGCCGCTCTTCGACAGATAGTTTTCCAGCACGATGGAGCTCCTGCACATAATAGCTGTGTCGTTCGGGAATTTCTCGATGAAACGTTTCCGGACTCCTGGATTGGTCGTGGGGGTCCTGTGAGGTGGCCGCCAAGATCACCAGACCTCACTCCCCTCGACTTCTTCCTTTGGGGCCATATCAAAGACGAGGTTTACAGGACGGTACCAACTACTGTCGAGGATATGAGGGAGAGAATCCGCGCGGCTTTCCGCGGTATATTACCAGAAGTCCTTAGGGCAGTGTCTAGAGCCTATGAGTCGAAGTTGCGGTTATGCCTCCAGCAGGAAGGTCGTCATTTCGAACATTTAGTTTAAGTTGTTAAATTTTGTTTATCTGCATTTTTCATATCATGTTGAATAAATAGGTACATACTATTATGTTGACCGTATTTGTGTATTTGTTTTCTCATGGCACACTTGGGAACCGAAAATGTTTCCCGACATTTGCGATGAAATTCCTTTTTTCTCCGAAATTTTGTTATGCAATGTGTAATTTTTTTTACACCAATGAAAAATTTAGAGTTTTGGCTGTACAACGCCGTAATTTTTTTAGGGGGGTGCCATTTGAAATTTTCGGAAAAAATGACAACATGCGAAGATCAATCAAAAATTATTTTTTTTCCATAAATTACCTGAAAAAAAATTATATGAAGGTATACGAGGTCTTAACCTGTACCTCAATCCAAAATTTAGGCGCCGACGTCAATTAGTTTCTCTACAAAAAAATCTCAAAAATGGGGCGCAATTTTGAAAGAAGGGGTTATAACAGCGAAACCGCTAAAGTGAAGGGTATAATATGTTAGATAAAAAAATAAGTACTCGTCGAGCACTTTCCAAATCTGCAATAAAAAATAGGGCATTCCATTTAAAAAAACATAAGTTTGGTACGCCACTGGAGTACGGCACGCCACTGATGATTAGAAATATTTTTGAAACATAGCGACGGTAACTATGCACCACTTTGTTCTTAGATTTTTGTCGATAGCTTTTATCGTAAAGGAGCTACGGTCCGAGGCGTCTTAAGTGCCACACCCGGTATATTGCATACTTTAGGCGCGCACTATATAAACTATGGTTTAGCGGCCTCTGTTGAATTATGTCGGCGGCATCTACCGATTTTGTACATCCACACACTGTTTGTATTATATTGTGTATTTATGGTGAAATTAGCTCTGTTACCGCTAATGAACGTTTCCAGAGTAATTTATGTATATGCCACGCATTAGGTGCACAATTCCTATTTGCCACTACATGTTCGTTTCGCAAATTAGATTATGGAAGCTGACAAATAATTAGCGAAATGAACTTGTTTGTTTGAACACAACATGATACATATATTACAGACTTGCGGACTTGGTTCAAACTACGATTAAAACTAAATTAATATTATAATAAATGGCTATTTACACTAGGACAATGTAAACTTAATTTATCTAACACGATAATTACATAGAAATATAAACTGGTAAGTAATAACAGATTTTGAGGCAGAAAGACCTGTAGTCGATAGCCATTTGGCAGATTAACAAACTAATCATTACTTTATAATATGTCTGTTAATTATACCGGGTGTTCGATAAAGTCTAGAAGACCATTCTGGACACTCTTTATTTATAAAAAAATGTTCGTGAGACTTACAGAAACCGAGACAAGCAAAACTTCTTTTTTTTGTGAATCGTTCTTACATCGACTTTTATATGCCGAAAAACGGTTAAATTTAATTTTTCTTCAAAAATTTATTTTTATCTAGGAGACCATTCTGAACACTATTTGTTTATGAAAATTATTTGTGAGACTTACAAAAACCAAGAATGTGGTGTTTTTATGTGGATCGTTCCTACATTGACCGGAAATGCCGAAAAACGATTAAATTTAATTTTTCTTCAAACATTTATTTGGTTTTTTTTCCTGTAATTTTCACGAATAATTTTAATAAGCAAATAGTGTTTAGAATAATTTTCACGAAAAATTTTAATAGACAAATAGTGTTGAAAATAGTCTCCTGGACATGAAAAAAAAACAAAAATAAGTTTCTGAAGTAAAATTAAATTTAATCGTTTTTCGGCATTTCCAGTCCACGAAAAAAGTAATTTTGCTCATCTCGGTTTCTTTAATTTTCACGAAAAATTTTAACGAACAAATAGTGTTCAGAATAGTCTCCTGGATATGAAAAAAAAACAAAAATAAGTTTCTGAAGCAAAATTAAATTTAATCGCCCAACGCAATAACTCTGTTATCTATTGATCGATATGAATGAACTAAAAACCATTTAAATACTAACAAATGGCATTAAAATTGATTTTTTTCAATAATATCTTCATTGCGAAATAATAGACAACTTAAAATTTTTAAATGGCTGCCTATAATGGCGTAATTTTATTACATTAGACAATATTTTTTTGAATTCAATAATGCCCAATAAGTCGTTTTTCGTACAATATTTTGGTCCAAAAAAATTTAAATAAATCTTCCATTAAAAATTATATTAAAAAAAAAGATAATTAGCGTGCCTTGGAAAAAAAGGGACAAATGTCATTTGTTGTAAGGTTGTGTGAAACATGAATAATAAGGACCCAATAAATAAGTACCTATGTCACAACACAATGTAGAATAGAGTAAATAAGTAGTGCAAGTATTAATTAACTTGCGGTTTGAATGTTCTGCGATTATTGTAAACAATAAATAGAACGTCTAACTAAATTGTCGATCCACTCTCTTCGACTTTTTAAAGGCTCCATATCTTCTCAAATTTCCTTCTCACCTTCTAAATTCAGGTTCTGGTATTCGCCGCTCTGGAAACCGTAGATGACAAATCCGTGCAGCAGCTCTTCGATTTCTATTACATTTTCTTGCTTTTAATAATTTTTTTTTTGGATAAAGGTAATCAAGTTTTATGTCTTTGAAAATAGAAAAAAAAACTCTATCAAATGAATATAATAAAGATGTGCCTTGTCATTTAAAAAAAATATAAGTGTTATTCGTTGCGCTTTTGTTTATAGCAAAAAAATTGATTGATATATCCAAGGTGGTAGATAAATAAGTGTTAAATAACTTCTTTTAATTTTGTTTTTCTCTAAAGTGGATATTTACTGAGCTATACGAGATATTTCATACTTTTCGGACACCCTGTACTTATTTTTTAGCGGAATCTTAAAAATAGGTTTAGGATTATGGATTATGAAATTTTAAAGCTAATCCCAACAAAGATTAACTTTTTACAATGTTTTCAATGGCGGAGTCTTTGTTGTTCTTTGTACACCTCGAGTTTTGAGTGTTGTCATTATTTTTTAGCAGAAATATGAATAATTGTTTTAAATCAAAAATATGTTTATTCCCGATGGATTTTAAAATCTTGTTTTTTTTTTAATTACAATATTTGTAATCATTTAATGCATTTTTATTTTCCTCATTTTGAGTTAAGTGTTGCCATTTTGTGATATTTGAATTGGTACAATACGACATCAAAAATGGGTTAATTCTGGATGGATGTGAATAACAGTGATAATTTTTTAATACCCAAATGACATTTTCTTTTCTTCAGTTCAATTTTTGAGTGTGGAATTTCGTTTCCAGCTGCGATGCCCATTATTTTAGGGTAATACCAAAAATAGGTTAATTCTGGACGGATTTCAAAATTTTGAAGCTGATTAATTTCCTGCACTATTTCTCATTACCAAATGCAATTTTCTCTTCTATAGTTTAAGTTTTGAGTCCTGCATTTTATTTCTAGCTGTTATATGTCCATTTTTTAATGGGTTATTAAAATGTCAAAAATATGTGTATTCCGGATGGAGTTTGAAATTTTGATTTTTTTTACTACAATTTTTATAATCATATAATGCAATTTTATTTTCTACATTTTGAGTTAAGTGTTGCTTTTTTGTGATACGGTAATTGGTTCATAAAAATGGGTTAATTCTGGATGGATTTAGAAAATTAAAAGCTAATCTCAGCAGAAATATGTTTTTACTATGTTTCTAATCGCGAAATGAAATTTTCTTTTCTTCAATTCAATTTTTGAGTTTGGAATTCCGCTTCCAGCTGTAATATGCCCATTATTTTAGGGCAATATCAAAAATAGGTTAATTCTGGACGGATTTTAAAATTTCAGAACTAATCAAATAAGAAAAATAAGAAATTAATTTCTTATACTGTTTCCCATCACCAAATGCAATTTTCTCTTCAGTTGTTTAAGTTTTGAGTCTTGCATATTATTTCAAGTTGTTATATGTCAATTTTTTAAACGGGTTTTTAAAAATTGGTTCACTCTAGATGGATTTTCAAACTTTGATTTATTATTTTATTATTATTTTACATTATTTTTTTCAATCGCTGAATCCAATTTTTGAAATTGTTAAGGTAATCTCATCAGAAATTAATAACGCCGAATTCATTTTTCATTTTTCGGCGGTTCAAGTTTTGAGTGTTCTCCCCTTTATTTAAAAGAACACAAAAATTTTAAGGATAATTTAAAAAAAATGGTGATGAGGCCATCATGTTACTTTCTCAGACTTGATGGTATTATAACCATTTATATTTACGCTTTCATGGTTTATTTTCAATTTAAATCATATTTTAAATGTACATCGAACTTTTTGTAGACTGGGATGAAACTGACGTTTAAAACGTCAAAATTATGAAAAATTATACTTCAAACTCAAAAACTCAGTTTACTCAAAAACTAAAGAGATTTCGAAAAAAACTTATTCTTTATAAGTTGTTCATTTTGGCATTCTCTACAATTATTATCAAAATAAATTTGATTCAACTATTATCGTTTCATAATTAGAAACCAAAAATGAAAGAAAAAAAATAGTATATTATGCAACAAGTGTTATAAACGGCACTTTAGTCACGAGTTAATTAGGCACGAGCGGGGCGTAGCGGAGCGAGTGTTTAATAACGAGTGTCTAAAGAAGTTTATAACACGAATTGCATACTATACTTTTTCTACGACTAAATTAGGTAAATTTTGAAATTATTTTATTATCTTAAACGAACACGGTATATTATTATTAAATTGGTCTACTTGGGTAAATATACATTAACAGACATGTTAGAGATATTATGGCAATTGCTAAAGGAAATCATTGATTCTCCTAAATTTCTTTGATGTTTTGTATTATTTATTTGATTTAAGCTGAAAGTATTCCTTGTTTCATTTATTTACTTTTCATTTTGACAGATTGTTGATAAGTGACAACTAACTTGATTTTGAGTTTCAATTGATTTTAGCGATTTAAAAATCTGGAGCTAACTTCAGCCCATGACTAAAATGCACAAAGTCACAGTTTGTCAAGGTGACTTTAAAGAATCACTTAGCGTCATGGAAACATATGCAATAAATGACGTTTTAGAGGTGGGAGTAGAAAAAATATTTTTTTCATATAACAATAATTTTGCTTCAACTATTATCGTTTCATAATTAGAAACCAAAAATGAAAGAGAAAAAAAAATATTTTTTTTCAAACAATAATTTTATGAAATTTTTTTTTTTCACCAAAGATGCTCATTTCTTTCTTGTCTTCAGTATTTGTTTAAATGCTTTTGTGATATTTTTCATATTTACAAAAAATATTAGAGAAAAACAAAAAAACAGTTAAGGTAAACACTCACTTCCGGTGTATGTAATTTTACTAAAAGCTTTTCAGTTCTTCGGATGATCAAATAAGACTTATGTTCAAAGTTTCATATTATGCTGACATTTTCACATCGGTTACAGAATTTCGCCGTAACATAATTCATTGTAACGATATCACATAAATATCACATGAATGATATGCTATTTTTAAGTTGCACAACATGTATACTATTATTTTAAATTATGAATTTTCCTGTATAAGTTTTTCTGTTGGGAAATAAATTCACTTATTATTATTATTAATTGCTTTATTAATTTGTGAGGTACAGCGCGCACAGACAGACAGACACACACACACACAATTTTTGTTTCCAGAAATTGTTGAAATGGCATCTAGGGACCCCAAAACGGATATTTCCGTAAAAAAAATTTGATATTTTATTTTGAACACACTAAATTTACTACATTTTGGCATTTAAATCATCAAAATAAAATACCGCTTTTGCAAATTAAACAATTTTTCTAAATTAAAAACTTGATTCTGTTAAATAGAAAATTTTGGATTTTAACAATTTTCATTGTCACTATATGAATAAAGTGATGCATCCTAACCTTACCTAACCCAACCTTACTCAACCCCACCTAACCTAACCCAATAATTTTAAAGTATCTGTAACTCAGAGAGAAAAATGCCCCGAGTGCAAAGGGTTAAGCCATTTTTCAAAATAAAAGAACGCGATTTTGTTGATTTTGGTTTGGAAAAATTTCAGATTTTTTCAATTTTCGTGCTTTGGCATGATTTTTTTTATACTTTCTTAAAACACACTAAATTTTCCACATTTTAGCGTATATATTAATCAAAAAATGTTTTTAACGCCTTGGCAATTAAAAATCGAAAATGCGAAATTGTTGCCTTTGAATTTGAAGAGTTTTGGCAGGTTTCGTTAACTCGTTATTAATATTTCTTAATACCTTTTAAAATAAAATAAATAATTTACATTTTAACAAATAAATCATCATTTATTTATTTATTTATTTATTTATTTATTTATTGTTCATAAACCCAACAGACTCAAAGTCCATTAACAGGGCTACAAGTATATATACAAATGTAGTACATGGTACAAACATAAATTACATTTATAGAAACTTAAACCTAGGGTAAAGTTGACAATTTCAAGCATTCCATATCATAATCAAAAATACGTTCAATACCACAGCATTTATTTTTTTTTAATCAAAATCGCGATTTTTTTACTATAATCTTGGAAAATTTCAGATTTTGTCAATTCTCATAGCACATAATTAATCAATTTAAAACACACCAAATTCTCTGAATTTTGGCAATCATAAATATTAAATGACGGGTTCTGATTGCCCTTATAAACCAAGTAAGAATTTGACTATGCCGTGATAAACCAATCAAGTAACGGTTAGGATAGAAAAACAATTAGGGCGACATCTATCGTCGAAAATATTAAAACGTTCTGAAATTATTTAAATATATCGGCGATAGATGTCGCCCTAATTGTTTCTCTATCCTAACGGTTACTTGATTGGTTTATCACGGCATAGTCAAATTCCGATTCTCTATCAACGACGACCGTACTGTGCAGATGTGAGACTAATGTTGGCCAAAACCTGTCCTCAGTTGTTGTCGACGGTGAAATTACACAAATGATTATGTATAGAAATAAATTATAGATCGTCGGCTTCAATCAAAGCCAGAGAGGTACAATTTTATCATTTTTGAGATAATTGCAGTTCTGGGCCTAAAACTCACTATACCTGACAAAACTAATATGTAATATGTATGTTTCTTTGTCTTCAATTTTATTTATTCAACTAATTTTAATATGTCCATGTGTAATGTCCATTATTATTACATTTTAAATGTGTGCGGTGTTGACTTATGTAAAACTTGGAAGAAGTTCTGGCATTAATAAATTATTATTATTATTATATATACAGGGTGTTTAAGAGCTTTGGGAACGGTCAATCACGTGCTTATTTGTCAAAATTTTGAAAAATGTTTTATATGAAAGTTGTGCAGAGTAGTGAGCTGCACGCCCTAAAAATATTTTAATTTATACAGGGTGTCTCATAACAAAGTTACAGACCAAACTTATGTTTTTTTGAATGGAACACCCTGTATATTTTAGCATTTTTGGATTCCTCGTTACTTGGAGATTAAAATGACCAAGGTTGTTGGGGTTGAAACAGGGCCGTTGTTGTGTTATTCAGTTGTTTATACAAAAATTTGAACAAAATTGTTAAAGTGCTCCTCTGAAACTAATAAAGATAATTCCTTCTAATTTAGTGGTAAAGTTTAGTTGAACTTTAGTCTTCAAAATTACTCTATCAACCAAAACATAACTCAGCGTATTACATAGGGTGGTCGCCATTCGCAAACTGCACAATTTCTATTTTTTTTTCAAATAGCACACCCTATATATTATTTCATAATTTGGAAGTTCATTAAGTAAGCTTTCGTTTCATATAAGTTTTCGTATATCTGAAGTTGATGGTTACTCTAATATTTCAAAATTCGTTGGGGATTTGCATGTTTTTATTATTAGTTTTAAAAACAATATCTCAAAATTGTAGAATTGTAACTTATCTGATTTTGGTTAATGATATTTTATTTGTAATTCTTTAAATGTTAAAAACTCATTATGATTATTATTATATTGGCGGAATATTATCCTCTTGTAAATCATTCCTAAAAAATGACGTAAAATCGAAACTATTCGGAATAAAGCGATTCAACGATAACTCCTGAATTTATTACGCAAACTTTATCTCCAGGAAGTGCAAAGAAAACTGTATTATAAATAATTGATGGATTTTTTTCTCTTCGCATTTCAGATATTCCTTCCATCCCGAAGATGGATTCGTTCAACATCAGCTCGATGTCGGTGTCCATGTCGAAAAGGATTAGGATTTTCGGACAGAGCATAAACACCACCGCCCATTCCATTATACCCAACGTCACGATGGCAGCAAGGGAGAACGCCTTCGACAGTAAAACCATCATCCCCCTTTATGTTATCATTTTCCTGCTAAGCGTCGTTGGGAACACAATGGTTTTATTTACATTATTCCAGAATAAAAGGATGAGGACCGTGACTAATGTATATTTAGTGAATTTGGTGAGTATTACAAAAATTTTATATAAAGTTATAAACCGCTAAAAGATAACTGCTAATAATTAATTAATACAAACCAATGTTCTTGTATATTTAATTTACAAAACTGTATTTAAGAAATATTAAAATTTGATGCCTATAATTATTTAATACAGATAAATGCTCTAGTGTTTTTAAATTAAGAAATGGTATTTAACAGATATTAAAATTGGATGCTAATCATTATTTAATACTGATAAATGCACTTGTGTATTTAATTTACAAAATTGTTTTTATCCAAAATCGGGTGTAATAATCGAATTACAGTGGTCATTTGAGCCATGTAATGTTGCTCATTGCCCCCTAGTGAGAGAATAAGTTTCTCTTACGGAATGCATAGATCCATACGATTTTTGAAATATTTCAAATTGTCACCACGAACGTTAAAATTTTATAAACATTATTTCAATATTTAATGCAATTTATCATCACCCGATGATGATCGATTTGGGATAAAATTTTATATTACATTCATGTGGAATTCCTCATTAGTCCCTTAAGAAAATTACTTATTAAGTAAACTTTTTCTTGCGAGACTAATTACGTACATTCCACATTCGTATAATAAAATATTAAAATTTGATACTAATCAATATTTAATAGAGATAAATGTTCTTGCATATTTAAATTAAAAAATCGTATTTAAGAAATATTAAAATTGGATACTAATAATTATTTAATACAGATAAATGCTCTTGTATATTTAATTTACAAAATTGTTTTTAACAAATATTAGCATTGGATGCTAATAATGATTTAATTAACAAAATGATATTTAACAAATATTAAAATTGGAAGCACTCACTTGTTGCAGATGTATTAACCTTTATCCAACAAGTTTGCCTCTAAATAATGAATGAATTAAATTTTTGGTGGATGCGGCGGGAATAATAAATATATGTCGTGCGCTCGCTGCAATCCGAAAGCATTTTTTATTGTTGCGAAGATCTTGCAAGAATTTGTTTGTTGTCGCGAATATGGTTGGTTAGGTAAGGGTTTAATAAATTTAATAAAACAAAATATTGGATAATCACTGAATAAAACACTTACTATGTTTTTAACCACAATTTATTTGATGTATGTAATGCATCAAATAAATTGTGGTAAAAAATATAGTAAGTGTTTTATTCAGTGATTATATAATGAATTACCACGTAGTAACGGTCGCAACCATCACCACGACAAAATATTGGAATTTCCTTATAAATCTAGAAAGTTAAGTGTTATAGAAACTGAAACAACAAAATTATTTCCTCGGCGTATCTCAAGTTTCATTATCAAACGAATTAAAAATTGAGCACTTAAATTCAATTAACTCATAATATTTTGATGTGACCTAATTTATTTCTCGAAACAAGAAGCCGCATACTATCAGTGCGATGATTTCCTTCGGGGTTAATGTGATGAAATTTCTAATCCATTTTAATTGTTGATCCGCAGCCACGGTCATAATCACATTTTGTTTCACTAAAGCAAATTAGTTGAAAAACTTTTCTTAACACAGTTTCCAATCTGCTGTAACGCGAAAAAAAATTAAGACCACTGAATTTGTTAATCAGCTGAAAACTTCACTTCGCGTAATTTTATTACCCGATGATGATCGATCGCGCTAATGTGACGTGACGTGCAAGAAGTAACCGGAACCCACTGACCTGAAAAATGTTCATTTTTTTTTTCTTGCGGGGCAAAGGAAATCATATAAATGGTTGGGTTTCTTTCTTTCCTTTGATTTGACTGAATCAATTATGCAATTGCTGCGAGCCGGAATGGGATATCCGCGGAATTGGAAAAGTCGATAAATAAACTGTATTACGAAATATAAATGTTTTGATGTTATTAAATGTATTTATAAATTGTGTAATGTTCAAACGAATAAAATTTGTTTTCCGATTAATATTTATTCGTTTACTGTTTATGCGCACATCACGAGATGATTAAAACAATATAGTAGATATTTTGAACTAGTGTTTCAAGCTTAAGTTGCTGTATGTGAAATTGTGTTCTTTATGTGAAATAGTGAAAGTAAGTTTTTTTTTTGTTTAAGTAATCTATTTGAATTGTTGTTAATTTCATGTAAAAGGTGTTATACCGTGAATAAACATATTATTATTATAAAATTAAGGAAATTAAATGGTGACGAACGACGGCTCCGCTGCGCTGCGCCGTCGTCCGTGCGTGGCCTATTAAATTTGAGCAAAGTTATCGGTGATGAACGACGGCTCCGCTGCGCTGCGCCGTGGTCTTTGCGTATCTCTTTAAAATTGAGCAAAGTAACCGGTGACGAACGACGGCTCCGCTGTGCTGCGTCGTCGTCTGTGCGTATCCCATTAAAATTGACCTAAGTAACTGGTGACGAACGACCGCTCCGCTGCGCTGCGTCGCCGTCCGTACGTAGGCTATTAGAATTGAGCAAAAAAACCGGTGACGTACGACGGCGCAGCGCAGCGGAGCCTATTAAAATTAAGAAATTATACTGTGCGCAGCCTTTTAAAATTGAAGAAGGTAACAGGTGACGAACGAATTTAAGGGAAAATAAAAATGAACTTCCACAAACCACAAGCGTCGAGGAACTTCAGAAATGTAATCTGGTGGTAACCCCAGTTTCTGAATCTGACATGTCAAATATGACAATGCACTATCAATGCATTTCTTAATTTGCTGTTTGGAAAGCACTCGGACGTTAACAGGAAGATGCTTATTTTTTTCATTAACTTTGGGCCTCTAAAAATTATTTGGTGAGCGTCTGAGAAGCGTATACACATTACAAAATGTAGGCCGCTACTGATAGGGGTTGTTTTGGTCTTTGGCACCCCGTTGCGGCTGGTGGAGCTGGGGTGACCGAAATGTTACCAAACTTTGGTGGTCTGCTTCAAATGGAACGCTTAATGATTTCCCAAAGTTTCACTTTTCTAACCCTCCCGGAAACTATTTTTTTTCGAAATTGATTTTCAGGCGAAAAATTTTCAACGTTCAAAAATGACTATAATTCAAATATCCATATCACGGTTAATAACTGGGCGATTTTAAAAATTCAAAGTTTGTTTTACGTACACACAATACCGCAATGATAATCCGTCGTTAGATTCGTGATTTCAAAAGGAATAGAAAAATTCATTTTAAAACGATCGAAAATATTTGCCGGCAAAATAAATAAAAGTTTAATGAATTTTTAAAATTAGAAGGAAGGGTCGGATAGAGACATTTTATTTGGATTTTCTATTGGGCTTGAGAAGGGCTTTACGGTGGTGTAATCAGATTTTCGATCAGAGAATATACTTTGTTCACGAAAATTAAAATCAAAATTAAAATCAAAATCAAAATTTAAAATAAAAAAACAAATACAAAATCAAAATCAAAATTTAAATCGAAATTAAAGTTGTAATTACAATTACAATTTAAAAAAAATAAATCAGTATTAAACAGGGTAAACAAAATATTATCATAAATCGCGTTCTGTGAATTAAAACGCGAATTAGCGTGTTTAATAACCATTTTAAACACGCAAATGCGTGTGCGTATTTAATAAGCGTATTAAACACGAAAATGCGTGTTTAAGAAATTGAGTGTTAAATGCACCCCATTAATGTTGCCCATATAATTAAATAATGAGCCCATTATAACATTTTCGTGAACAAAAAAAATTGTGCCCCGCTGCTAAATTTCGCTTCCCCCTTCCGTATACAACGACATATCTCGAAAACCACAAATCGGAACGAAAAACTTTATAGGGATCTTTGATACGGATTAAATCGGTGACTGATATCACGTCAGATTTTTAATTTTCGAAAAAAAAAAATCGCAAAATTCTTCGAAAAATTCCCGCAAAACAATCAAAAATCGGCCGTAGATCGTAAACAGTGCGCCCCACGAAAAATATAGTCTTAACCTTCTCGACGCAAAATACAATTCCGAATGGCATGCCGTTTAAATTTCTTGCATGAGATAAAAAATGGCTGCTGAAGAATTTTTTTATTGAAATCGGGGGTGGTTTTCTTTTAATAACTCCTCGGGAGTTGGAGATATCAAAAATTCATAAGAAACGTAAAATGTAGAGAGGAGTTAGTTGTACAAAACTCTATAAAATTTAGAGTTGTGACCATAAGGGAAAGCGCACCCTTTTTTCCGGAAGCGTTCGAAATGTGATTTTTTTAGAAAAACGCTTGAGGGGTTGCAACGGATTTTTTTACGGGAACGTGCGATAGCAAACGTTGTGTCCCGATGCATTGGGGATTTTTTGAGCTATATTTGAATTCTCCAACTCAAAAATGCTGAAAGGAGATAGGTCTGGCGCGAACCTCTGCATCGCGAAAAATCTATTTTCAAAAATTCACCCCTGAGTCTAGGGGTGAGTTGAAAAATCGCGGTTTTCACGGGCCCCTAGAGAACGTTTCCGGCTTTCAGGAAAAAATAAATATTGTAAAAAAAAATTGTGGGGTTGGCAACACTTTTTTTGAGGGGGTAGTGACATTTTAATAGTATTTGTCTTGAATTATTTGTAAATTTTTATAAAAATTTCAAATCGATATAAATCGTGTGTGCAATTGATATGAAACTTTGAACATCCGTCTTATTTGATAATCTGAAGAACTGAAAAGCTTTTGGTAAAATTTCGTACACCTCAAGTAGCGGTTTTTTTGTTTTTCTCCAATATTTTTTTTTAAATATGAAAGATATTACAAAAACATCTAAACAACAAATCTTGAAGGTAACAAAGAAATGAGCATCCTTTGTTTAATTTTTTTTTTTTTTTAAACAAACATTTTATGAAAAAATAAAATTATCTATTTTTTTGTCATTTTTGGTTTATAATTCAGAAACGTTAACAGTTAATCAAATTTCTATTAATAATATTGGTAGGTAATGATAAAATTAATAACCTATAAACGATAAGTTCTTTTGGAAATCACATTACTTTTTGAGTAAATCGTCGGTAAAGATTAGTATCATTTTTCATTTCCATCTTTTATAATTTTGACGTTTGAAACGTCAGAATCATCCAATACTACAACACCTTCGATGTACATTGAAATTAAAAAAAATGTCATGAAAGTATACATCAAAATTTCAGGACTTTTTCAGGACTTTTTTGTAAGACTTTATTTTCAGGATTTTTTCATTTCCTTTTTCAGGTCTTTTTTAAGAACCTTTCTCTAGAACTTATCTTGCAGGACTTTTCTTCAAGACCATATTTTCAGGAATCATCTTTAACAATGTTTTTCAGGACTTTTATTTTCTGAATTTTTTTGGAGACTTTTTTCAAGACTTTATTTTAAATTTAAAAACTTTTTGTTTTTGAGACTTATTTTCAGGAAATTTTTTCACGACTTTTTAATGCCTTCTTCAGATCTTCTCTAAGTCTTTTTGCAAGACTCTTTTTGGGTTTTTTTTTGCAGGACGATTTTTTCAAAACCTTTGTTAAGAGTTTTTTTAGAACTTTTTTCAAGACTAAAAAGTTTTTGTTTGGGGCCTTTTTTAGAATTTTTAATCTGAATTATTTAATGTCTTTTCTTAGGCATTTTGCAAGACTCTTTTGAGATTTTTTTACAGGAAAATGTTTTCAAAACTTTTGTTATGACTTTTTTCAGAAGTTTTTTAAGACTTTTGTTTCAGAACCTATCTTTTTCGAATTTTTTTCAGGGCCCTTTTTTTAAGATTATTTAAAAACTATTATGTTCAGGACCTTTCTTTGGACCTTTTTTATCAGGGTTATTTTTTTAAGACTTCTTTAATGCCTTTTGTTAGATCTCTTTTTCTAAGGCTTTTGTCAGGACTATTTTCTGGAGTTTTCTCGGGTTTTTTCAGGACCTTCTTAAGGACTCTTTGCAGGACTTTTTTCAGAAATTTCTTTCAGGACTCTTTTTTTAGGACTTTTTTCGGATCTATTTCACAGGCTTTATTCAGGACTTTTTAAGGTCTTTATTCTGACTTTTTTTTAATGCTTTTTCAGTACGTTTCTTCTGGCCGTTTCATCAGAACTTTTTCTAGGACCCAATTTTCAGGAATTTTTTATCAGGATTATTGTATCAAGACTATTTTAATGCCTTATCAGGTCTTTTCTAGGGCTTTTTTCATTACTTCTGTTAGGACTATTTTCTCGACTTTTTTCGGGTCTTGTAAGGACTCTTTGCAGGTTTTTTCAGTACTTTTTAAGGCCTTTTTTTCGAACTTTTTTGAAGCCTATTTACAGTAGTTTTCCCGTCTTTTTATCAGGTCTTTTTTAGGGCCTTTTTTCAGAATTTTCTTTTGTTACGACTCAGTTTTCCGGACTTTTTTCAGGTCTTTTTTAAGAACCTGTTTTTCAAGACATTTCTTTGTCAGAGCACTTTTGGACTTTTTATCAGATTGTTTCAGGACTGTTTTATTCAAGACTTTTTTCGGGTATTCTCTTTGGAACTTTAGAACCAGAACTCTTTCAGGGCTTTTTCAGAAATCTTTTTCAGGATTTATCAAGATTTGTTTTTAGGACTTTTTTCAAGAATTTATTAGGATTTTTTTAGTTTTCTGATAAACTAATTTAAGATTATTTGAATTTGAAGTATTATTTGTTATTTTTATCTTTCATAACTTTGGCGTTTTAAACGTCAATATCATCTGATTTAAAATTAAAATAAACCATGGTAGGATAAATATAAATAACTGTTATGCAATCAAGATCGGAGAAAGTAACATGATGGCCACATCAAGATTTTTTACTTTCTCCGTTACGAAGTACGAGAAAGTATTGTGATTGTAATTTTATTTTCAAAAATTTTTTTTTACGGAAATATCCGTTTTGGGGTCCCTAGATGCCATTTCAACAATTTCTGGAAAAAATAATTGTGTCTGTGTGTGTGCGTGTGGCTGTGTGTGTGTGTGGCTGTGTGTGTGTGTGTGGCTGTGTGTGTGTCTGTGTGTGTGCGGCTGTCTGTGCGCGCTGTATCAAAAACTAATAGAGCAATTGATATGAAACTTTGAACATACGTCTTATTTGATAATCCGAAGAAATGAAAAGCTTTTGGTAAAATTTCATACACCGGAAGTGGGTGTTTACCTTAACAATTTTTTGTTTTTTGCCAATATTTTCTTGAATATGAAAAATATCACAAAAACATTTAAACAAATATTGAAGACAATAAAGAAATGAGATTATTTTGTTTGAAAACATTTTTCATAAAATCATTTTTATTCGAGAAAAAAATTTATTATTTTTTTTTCATTTTTGGTTTATAATTATAAAACGATAATAGTTACAGCAAATTTATATTAATAATAATTGTAGAGAATGCCAAAATGAACAACTTATAAAGAATAAGTTTTTTTTCTAAATCTCTTTAGTTTTTGAGTAAACTGAGTTTTTGATTTTGAAGTATAATTTTTCCATCTTACATAATTTTGACGTTTTAAACGTCAGTTTCGTGCGAGTCTATAAAACGCTCGATGTTCATTTAAAACATGATTTAAAAAGAAAATAAACCATGAAAGTGTAAATATAAATGATGATACCATCGGAGAAAGTACCATGATGGCCACATCACAATTTTTTTATATTATTTGTTCAAACTGGTTTTATCGATTAGTATTTCTAGAGTTTCCATTTGTTAAATACCATACATTACAAATTTAAGTTTTACTGATGTGATTCTACCGAATTTCTTGTATTTATAAATGTCAAATTTATAAAATAGAAAAATCTAATAATTCCGTCAGATCTAAACTTTGCGATTTATAAAATTCGTTGCATAAAAAGTCTGTACGTCATAGAACTCGTTTTTTTTATTTTTTATTCTCTATTTGCACTCGGTCTCGGCAAATAATTACTCCCTATATAACAAAATGGATCGAGCGAACAAATATTATGAAAGCCTATATAATTTTGTGTCCATTCTTATTGAAATGATTCGCCGCGCATTAGAATGTCTGAGTGGTGTTTACAGTTGAGATTGGGTCGGATTTGGATTGAAATTTTTCCTCTCTCGTTTTATGTCGCTGACGTTTTATGGTGAGCCGGGATTTAATATGAGACCTGCATGCAAAATTAGAATTATTGGCTTCAACTAAATACGTACAATGAATTCCAGACGGTGAGAAAGATGCATACGTTGTAGTGAAATTTAATAAAACCAGGTGTGTATACTGGGGCATCACGAGTTTCTCGTTTATTGCCAGAAAATAAAATTTCTGTCGTGTAGAGTTGTAATGTAATGAATTTAGTGTTGTCGGCTAGAATTTCATTTCTGTTCACAGCAGGAAATTTCATATAATAATAATTCTACAATTTATATTACACAATCTTATATTATCTCTCAAGGTAATATTGTTGCGGAATTTTAAAAAACTATCTTCTGAATCATTTGGTTCAATTAGCGATAAAATTATATGGGATAATAAAATATTAAATGGTAAATTACCAAACTTTCAAATAAGTCGCCATAAAATTATTTTTGATGACCAACAATCCGCTAAAATTGTTTTAAAAATACCCAAAGATCTAGATTCCGGGTCACACCAAATTAAAATGATTTAAGGCGCGAACTCGAGTTCACTAAATGACGAAAACAACGTAACAATTAAATACATGAGTAAGTTAAAAACCAAAAAAGTAACTTTCGGAGGAAGACTTAAAATTTTTTGATGCAATAATAATCTATATAAATGTGGTAATTTTAATAAAGACATGGATAGACCCAACGCGAGTTAGGTCTTTAAGGATTTTTAATATTTAGATGTCACAGATCGTCCGTTTAAAGCTACGCGCACACTTAGCGGAATCGGACGGACGGCACGCATCGGCAAAAATTGCTTAACACAGTTGTAAACGTGTCAACGCACATTTATCGGTACGACATGGAATGGATAAATGTGCGTTGACTCGTTTAGAACTGTGTTAAGCAATTTTTGCCGATGCGTGCCGTCCGTCCGATTCCGACAAGTGTGCGCGTAGCTTTAGACAGTAACGCGGGTATGTTGTATTAATTGCAGTGCGATTACAATTACAGAGCAATTCCATCACTGCATCCACCACATTACTCAGGTTGCAGTGAATTTAATTATACATGCGGCTTATATTCTCCCTGGATCCAATTAACGGCTTATTAAGATTAAGACTGCACGTGTATTAAGGATATTTGTAAGCAGATTTCTGATTACAGGTCGTAAATACTGAAGATTGTAATTTACCAAAAGCTACTTGGAATGCAAGAGCGTATTTTAATATTAACCCTTTGCACTCGAGAGGCGCTGCTACGGCGCCCGGGAGGTGTGATGCATCCTAACCTCACCTAAGCCAACGTTACCTAACCCTACCTAACATAACCCAATGATTTTAAAGTACCTGTAACTATGGGTGTGAAGTTAGCAATAGATCCAGCAATAGATTTAAAAAATTCATATCTCGGAGAGAAAAAAAGCAATTCGAAAAAAAGTGAACCATACCATTAGGGAAGGTCTAAATTAATAACACAAAAAGAATCAACCCTTAATTTTAGCCCTTTATATTTTTTCACCCCTTTCAAAAAAGTGTTTTTTTTTAAGTTTGCAATCTGCCATAAATAAATAAAAATGCTTATTCTTATCACTAACACAAGAACTTTAATAATCAAGAGTCAAAAAAACGTAACGGGCACTCCTTCAACAAAAAAAAATTCTCCGTAAGTCGCAGAAATCCACATCTCGCGATATAAATCTCGATTTTTGACAAAATTTGCAATCAGCCATAACTAAATAAAAATTCTTATTCTTATCACTAATATAGGTACTTTCATAATAAAAAATCAAAAAAACGTTACGGGCATTTCTTCAGCCCAGAAAAAAATAATTTCTTCGTAAGTCGCAGAAATCCACATCTCGCGATATAAATCTCGATTTTTGACAAAATTTGCAATCAGCCATAACTAAATAAAAATTCTTATTCTTATCACTGTACAGGTACTTTCATAATCAAAAGTCAAAAAAACCTTACGGGCACTCCTTCGACCCAGAAAAAAATAATAAAATTAAATTACGTTCCTACCTTCATAAGGTTACTTATATCGTAATAAATAGTATATTTAATACTATACTTTTTCGCATTATATTAAATAATTACCTAAAGATTTTTCTGTTTGTATTAAATTATAACGAATAAGTTTTCTATTTGGAAATTGCGGCAGTTCGCTAACAAAAAACGAATCGTAACCATAGTTACAACTAAACTGTTGGGCAATGAAAACGCTATCATTTGATTGGACGTCACCTGTGGAGAAAATGATTCGGCCGAATAATGGACAACTTTCTCAATCAAAAACGATTTAACAATGTTTATATTATTTAATAAAATGCGAAAAATTACTATTACATTCATGATTACACTAAACTGTTCTGTTATACAATTAACTATTAATGGTCATCACAATGCATGTGTGCAGTGCCATTGTCAGATACGAAATATTTCAGAAAATGATTTCTTGGCAAAAATATTAGGGACTTCTTAATATAAACATTTTACAACTTTCAAGAAAATAATAGAACAGATTATCGTGCACAGCGGAGTTATTTTAAAAATTGCATTCTGAATCGACAGTCTTGTAGCAAATACATATTTCATAATTACGCCGATACTAAAATTACTGATTGGCATTTCAATGGAAACATAAAAATATACAAAAGTTTTTAACAATTTTTTTTAGAACTCGTTCCATCGGTGTAAGAAGTTGAAATTAAAAAAAAATTATAACGGTTGAAACTTATTTTCAAAATATTTATAGCAAAGCATTTCGTTGATAAGACCGCCTTTTTACTTTCTCCGTTACGAAGTACGAGAAAGTATTGTGATCGTGATTTTTTTTTCAAAAATTTTTTTTACGGAAATATCCGTTTTGGGGTCCCTAGATGCCATTTCAACAATTTCTGGAAAAAAAAATTTTGTGTCTGTGTGTGTGTGTGTGTGTGTGTGTGTGTCTGTGTGTGTGTCTGTGTGTGTGTCTGTCTGTGTGCGCTGTATCTCAAAAACCAATAAAGCAATTGATATGAAACTTTGAACATACGTCTTATTTGATAATCCGAAGAACTGAAAAGCTTTTGGTAAAATTTCGTACACCGGAAGTGGGTGTTTACCTTAACTGTTTTTTGTTTTTTGCCAATATTTTCCTTAATATAAAAAATATCACAAAAATATTTAAACAAACATTGAAGACAACAAAGAAATGAAAAGCGTTTGCTTGAAAATATTTTTCATAAAATCATTGCTATTCGAGAAAAACATTTATTTTATTTTTTTAATTTTTGGTTTATAATTATGAAACGATAATAGTTACAGCAATTCTATATAAATAATAATTGTAGAGAATGCCAAAATGAACAACTTCTAAAGAATAAGTTTTTTTCGAAATCTCGTTAGTTTTCGAGTAAACCTAGTTTTTGAATTTGAAGTATAATTTTTCCATCTTTCATGATTTTGACGTTTTAAACGTCAGTTTCATCCGAGTTTACGCAACGCTCGATGTACATTTAAAATATGATTTCAATTGAAAATAAACCCATGAAAACGTAAATATAAAGTCGGAGAAAGTAACATGATGGCCACATCACCATTTTTTCTAAAGTTTTAAGATTTTAAAAGAAAATTATGAAATATTTTTACATATCCCCAGATTTTCAATAAGAAATCATTTCCTACAAAATTTTAAACAACCTGGTATATTGTTTTATTATTCACCTTACATTATTAACGATTAGTTTTTATTTTACTTACATGTGGATTTTAACCAAAAACATACTATTGCACAGAATATTGTTAAATCAATTCGAAAATCTCAGATCGCACAGATAACACTTGTGTGAAAGCTGCAGTGTGACTGAGTTAAGATTTCTTTTTCAAGTGCAATTCTTTACTATTGACCGTTTGCCCTGTTTGAAATCTGTTTTTTTTATGAGTTTAGCCCAGAGATGCGTCCTGTCCATCCAGGAATTTATGGTCCTTTTGTCAAAATGTATTGTCTGCAATAAATCATTAAGGCAATAGATTTTCCTCTTTCACGTTTGGCATGAAAGGTTTGGGCGGTATGTACGAGTACCAAGAAACACTTAGAGAAATTATTATTCATCTTACTCATCAAGTTATTATTTTTTTTTTAGATTAAAGAAGTTGATTATGAAAGTACTTGTATTAGTAACAAGAACAAGCATTTTTATTTAGTTATGGTGTGGATTTCTGAGACTTACGAAGAAATTATTTTTTTCTGGGTTGAAGGAGTGCCCGTAACGTTTTTTTTGACTTTTGATTATGAAAGTAACTTTATTAGTGATAAGAATAGGAATTTTTATTTAGTTATGGCTGATTGCAAACTTTGTCAAAAATGGAGATTTATGTCGCGAGGTGTGGATTTCTGCGACTTACGGAGAAATTATTTTTTTCTGGGTTAAAGGAGTGTCCGTAACGTTTTTTTGACTTTTGATTATGAAAGTACCTTTATTAGTGATAAGAATGGGAATTTTTATTTAGTTATGGCTGATTGCAAACTTTGTCAAAAATGGAGATTTATGACGCGAGGTGTGGATTTCTGCGACTTACGGAGAAATTATTTTTTTCTGGGTTGCAGGAGTGCCCGTAACGTTTTTTTGACTTTTGATTATGAAAGTACCTTTATTAGTGATAAGAATAGGAATTTTTATTTAGTTATGGCTGATTGCAAACTTTGTCAAAAATGGAGATTTATGTCGCGAGGTGTGGATTTCTGCGACTTACGGAGAAATTATTTTTTTCTGGGTTGAAGGAGTGCCCGTCACGTTTTTTTGACTTTTGATTATGAAAGTACCTTTATTAGTGATAAGAATAGGAATTTTTATTTAGTTATGGCTGATTGCAAACTTTGTCAAAAATGGAGATTTATGTCGCGAGGTGTGGATTTCTGCGACTTACGGAGAAATTATTTTTTTCTGGGTTGAAGGAGTGCCCGTAACGTTTTTTTGACTTTTGATTATGAAAGTACCTTTATTAGTGATAAGAATAGGAAGTTTTATTTAGTTATGGCTGATTGCAAACTTTGTCAAAAATGGAGATTTATGTCGCGAGGTGTGGATTTCTGCGACTTACGGAGAAATTATTTTTTTCTGGGTTGAAGGAGTGCCCGTAACGTTTTTTTGACTTTTGATTATGAAAGTACCTTTATTAGTGATAAGAATAGGAATTTTTATTTAGTTATGGCTGATTGCAAACTTTGTCAAAAATGGAGATTTATGTCGCGAGGTGTGGATTTCTGCGACTTACGGAGAAATTATTTTTTTCTGGGTTGAAGGAGTGCCCGTCACGTTTTTTTGACTTTTGATTATGAAAGTACCTTTATTAGTGATAAGAATAGGAATTTTTATTTAGTTATGGCTGATTGCAAACTTTGTCAAAAATCGAGATTTACATCGCGAGGTGTGGATTTCTGCGACTTACGGAGATTTTTTTTTTGTTGAAGGAGTGCCCGTAACGTTGTTTTGACTCTTGGTTATTAGTACTTGTATTAGTGATAAGAATAAGCATTTTTATTTATTTATGGCAGATTGTAAACTTAAAAAAGAAAAACTTTTTTGAAAGATGTGAAAAAATATAAAGGGTTAAAATTAAGGGTTGATACTTTTTGTGTTATTAATTTAGACCTCCCCTAATGGTATGGTTCACTTTTTTTCGAATTGCTTTTCTTTTCTCCGAGATATGCATTTTTTAAATCTATTGCTGGATCTATTGCTAACTTCACACCCGTCCTGTAATTTGTCTCGGGCGAAAAATGCCTCGAGTGCAAACGGTTAACGTATCGTCAGTTAATATTATACTTATGCACAAGTAATTATTACTAGAAATTCAAAATTTGTTGCACCGAAAATTTTATTATACTCATACACAATTAATTACATTAACCTATTACAAATGTCAAGATTTTTTTTACCATTTTTTCAGCAATTAGATATAATGTATCTAACACTACCCATTGTTTAGGATGTACGATTTTTTTTATGAATTACTGTAGATAATTTCATTAATAATAAGTGCAATTAAATTATAGTGGCAGGGGATGCGTTCGGCGGAGAAGGAAACATTAACCATAGCGATACATCATTTGGTGCTCAGAAAAATGTGTTTTCGTTCCCGGGAGTTCAAACGCCAATATATAGAATATCGCAAAGTGATTTTGCCCCTATAAATCAACAAACGCCAAACCCCGCCATGTCTATTAATCATAATAATGCTCGACTCGAACACATAAAATAGCGGTACACGATTAGAAAAAAAAGACATCTCCCATTTCATAAACGATCCCATCATATTAAAAATATAATACAATCAAAAATTCGTGTGCATTGCCGAAAAAAATCACTGAACCACGTGAATCTGTCCGAATAATGTTTGATAAAAAGTTTTAGGTTGATAATTCAACTCATGTATAAAAAGGTGCATTTAAAGCGACGGACAAACAAAATTTGCAAATGGTTAAAAATTTATTTACCTTCACCATGACAACGATCTTTATATTAACAATTTTAGGAAGCAGTAACTTCAGTTGAACAGTGGCCATTCGTGTCAGTTCTGAATACCTCTGCGGTGAAATATAATTTAAATCCGCTTCGGACACGCTTCTGCGTGAAAAATTGTTCACAATTGACATTTCGACCCATGTGCCAGGGAGGTAAATATTGTCTTTTCACTAATTATGGATTTAGTTTCGTACATTTCGATATTAAAGCCGGTGACACTGACAGAACTGCATTTCGTACTTCGGCCGCGAGATGTCGCAAGCGTGCGGTTAGCGCTGATGAGATGCGTGAATTGCAGAATTGCATTGCATTTAATATCCATCTTGTTCTATTATGTTCTAATAGTGTGAAATAAAAATTTATATACTCTGATTCCAAATTCTTATTCGTTAAATTATCTCAACAAATACGACTCGCGGTTATAATTTCGGCAGGATAAATTTTTTTTAAGCACTCGTCATTTCATCGCAAATTTCTTGAATGAATTGAGATTAGGCAAAATCCACAAGTGGTAAAGCGCTCATGGATTTTTCCATCTCAATTCATTCTCGAAATTTGTGTCGATTCAATCGTGCAAACAAATAAAATTTATCCGGCTAAATTAAACCTCTTGTGGTATTACCCCCGATAAATTACAGTACATTCATCAAATAACTTGATCTAAAAAACATTGTCAATAGTTTATAACTATAGTGAATAACGTTTATGTATGTCTTACTATTAGATTACTGCGCAATTACTAGGATTTAAGGTACGTCATGTAGTACATACAGTTACACTGTAACCTATCATTTAGAAAAACACGAATCACGTTGATACATGCTTGAAATGTCAAAAATTCCGCGATTGAATATAAAAACCATTAATGCTGTTCGTGCCACAATAAAAATAGTTTTTCCCACGGTGGACCTGATAAAACAAATACTCATCTCTTAAAAATCCTATCGCATAAAAATAACTATTTTCTACAGATGGCGCCACTTTACGCCAACTAAAATATCTCGCTCATAGGTAATTGCGTCCTTATTTTTCAGGTAAAACTAATTTGGCTTAATCGATTGTATTACTAAACAATTATTCTGTGTTTCTATAGTAAAACATTTTAGATTTTCAGCGTTTATTTAAATTTTATTTAATATTGAAAATACCTATTTTTTAACACTAAATCACACATTATTAGAAAATATAATTCTTTAGAAACCAACATTCATCCTTTACGCAAACCTGTGTAAAATATTATTACATAATTTTTTATCGATCACGCCACAATCGGTTACGAGCCGAGCGCCAAAAACGGTTCATTTTTCGAAACGTCAAACAGCCTTAAGACATAAAAGTTTGCAAGCACCTTGGGCATTACTTGATACACCCCTTGTGCGCCTTAAATACGTAAGAAAGCTTTTCACCCTCGTATGCGCATAAACGTCTGCTTAATGCCATTGGTACATAAATAACTAGTATATTTCAATAGAACGGGACAGATCATTAAATATCAATAAAATAATATTTGTTCAGGCTATTAGAGAATTGGTGCTTAGTCGGTGCTTTGTTAGCCAACTACACATTTCAATCTAATCGTTGTGTTTCCATAATATGGCAATTTATTTTATAGCATATCCGATTGTATCGTTAATTTTCAGCTTTTGAAATAAATAAATCGATTAATTTACTACAAATACTGAACGTGCATAAAATAGTATATACAACAATTTCTTACGAACGAAAACCCTTTTCGTCTCTACTAGGAAATGCTATTTTTTACGATTTTGATGTTATACAGGGTGTTCAATTTAAGTGAAATATCTCGAAAACTACACATCGAATAAAAAAAAATATAATTAAAATTTGTTCGCCTCGGAGGGGGACATCTAATGATACGAAACTCGACCCACTACCCCCTACCCCCTAGGGTAGATTTTTGCCAATTTTGAATTTTGCCGATTATAGCGCCGTCTGTCAGGAATACAAAAAAAAATTCAGATAAAACTTCCTTATTTTTTCCCGGAGTATTCAAATCCGTACAAAAAAATGGGGGTTCCTATTAAACTTTTCTATTTCTCACCCCCTACCCCCAGGGGGTAGAGGGTAGTAGGTCGAGTTTTATATCATTAGATGTCCCCCTCCGAGGTGAACAAATTTTAATTATATATTTTTTTTATTCGATGTGTAATTTTCGAGATATTTCAATGTCTTCACTTAAATTGAACATCCTGTATTAATGTTAAATTAGAAAGTGGAAAATGTTATTAATTTTTAGGATATATTTTGAAAACATGTATGTATATAATTACTGGGATATTTTGGGGCGGTATAGCCAGAACAGTGGCATCCGTTTTTTTCATTTATTTTAATTTTTTGGTTATAACACTAATCAATTTTTCTTACTTTCTCCGTTACGCAGCGCCTTAATTAATGTGAAATATCCTCGATAACAAAACTTTTCAAAAATGCAATTAATTATTTTTGTCATCTATAAAGTGTAAATATTTTGTTTTTCTAAGCAATATTTAATGCGTTAATTATTATTGAAAATATGAATATTTAAAATTTGTACCTATTTTTTTTGGCCCACTGTGCAAGTTTGTATTTTTTCCCGTAGAATACGATCGCGTAATAAAAAATATTGAGTTCTATTTGAAAAATCAAAGTTGACCTTCGTGTGACTTTGAAAATTAAATCCAAGGTCATTTTCAAGATCCCCAGTCTCCGAACCCTATAACTTTCGTCTGAAACATTTTTTGCCATGTTGCTCCGGTTTCGAAATATTTGGGGTGGCAATTTAAAATGAAACACCCTGTATATGGTAGTAAAATTGCTATTTCATATTACTCTTCTATTGATACATTGTTAATTAAAAGAAAAACAATTTCATTTTCTTGTACACACCGTACCTGATATAATAATAATAATAATGATAATAATAAAGTTTATTAACGGAAAAAATTTCCTTTTTACAAAAAAATACTTAAATTAATAGCTAGAACTAAAACTAAAATTAATTTCATCAAGAACGTACATGAATAACATTAATTTTCTACATTTTTAAGATTACGTTTAAACGAGTTATAATTAGATCCAAAAATATTAAACGAAGCCTGTTCATTATATTTATTACAAATACCTATCGATTAATTCGATTGGAATTGGAAGCGAATGTTGTTCGGTATGCGGAGAGCCTAAAAATGGAAGTATCGATATAAAAATTTATTACGATCAGTTCATGTAATGCAGGAGAATATAAAATTATTTCTGTCTACCTCTCTGGGGATAAGTGTCTAGATTTCTCGCTGGTGTATAACAAGATGTGTCAGTCTTTAAATTTTCGATATTTATAATGCCAGGCATTATACGACATAAAAAGACACGACGAGGAGGGAATATTGCTTTTTTTAATATCCACGCAGCGGCAGCGTAGGAAATCTTGTCAGACCTTCGACATTAGAAAGGAAAGATTAAATTTCAACCAACCCAAAACAAATTGTGTGAAAATGTAAATTAGCAATTTCTCCATTTCCTTATACAATTTACGGAGCGAATCATTTTTATTGAAAATAAACAACGATTTTTATTTTTACGACTGTAAACAATATCTAAATTAGCGTAATGGTTAATTGTATTTCAGCCTAGGAGAATTGTATTATACAGTAATTGAAACTTTATGCAGGTGCACTAAATAAATGTAATTAGATGGTTTCCCGAATTACGGAGTATTAATATAATTAAATAAATAATAATCGAAGTTGGGATGCTACCAGTTGCACCACAGAGGCCACACAGTTTCATAGCATCCCAGACCGGAGATCTGGAGGTTGCAGGTTCGATTCCTGTCGGAGGCATGTTCACACTTTTGATTCAGCTATATACGGAGCAACTTCGATTATTATTTATTTAATTAAATAAATTTAACCCTTGGCAGAAAAATTGGAGAATGTAATAAATCTCTAATCTAACCTAAACTTATCAGATAGTTTATAATAATCACTTTGCAGACAATTCAAATGAGCTCATTTATTAATCGATCGTGTGGTGGTTTCGCCGGGAACTTAAAATTTACATCATGCGTTTGCCGTAGGAACATTCTATCTGACGAGAATATTTTTATAGTCGAAAATACGGTAGCATTCGATCTTACGGGAATTTTTTTGTTGTCGCGAATAAGGTGTAAGGGTTAATAAACACTAATATTCGAATATTTGTTTTAATAATTTTAATTTATTATTTTTGTCTGGTAAGACTTAATTTTCAAAAACAGGTTTAATATGCATAGTTCGTATTTATTATTCCGTTCAAGAAAATAATTAAATGTAGTCTTATTTATTTTTTTGTTTTTCTTCACCGCCAATACTGTTGTATATAAAGGGAATGTATTTTAATTTATATCACTTTTTCCTTAATTATTTTTTTATTCACTTTGGCATTCTCCGCAATTTTATTCAAAAACTAAGAAGCATGCAAAATATATTTATTAACAAAACTTGTTTTTGCAATCTTTAACATTAATTAAATGGGTTGTTTAATACTATTTAACAATAATAAATATTCAAAACCATATGTTGTAACAATTCTCATAGTAAACTTCTACGAACATGGAATTATTTTCTGTTGCCTTTTTCATATTTTGTTATTGTTTCAGGCGATAGCAGATCTTCTTCTTGGAGTTCTTTGTATGCCGGTCACGCTCATCGGACAAGTGCTGAGAAATTTCATTTTTGGAAGTTTCATGTGCCGACTTATTCCGTATTTTCAAGGTACGTAAGCGAATTCGGTTTGAGATTTGTATGTGTTGGAAGGAATGGGTATTAATTAAAGTTATGATGGGGTAAAGCGGTTTGATTCTGGAACGGTGCAACGTGCTTGGCTTTTTGCCATCAATGAAACGGTCTTAATGAAAACAATCTTTTTTACAATATTGCCAAAGTTTACAATTTAGTTCCTCATCAGTTTAAAAGTTTAAAAATTAAAGTTTTTTAAAAACTTGCTAGAATGGTAATAAAGGAAACTATGTTTGATTTGTCCATTAAATGATTTAAATTACATTATAAGCATTATTCTTTTATACAGGGTTCCCCATAATAGACTACCCACTTTATTTTATTAATTAATTTCCTACGAGATAACCAAATAAGTTTATCTCTGTGGGATTATGTTCTGTAGTCTTTGGGATTTAAGTTAATTATTGATCAAGTAGGCACCTGTCACAAATAAGTTTTATATTAATAATTTTGTGGAACGTTATTTTTCTACGAGAAGTTTGTTAGTTTTCATCATAATTATTTAACTTTCATGGATTACTCAGTCCAACAACGTGTGTTTTGTGTAGAAACTTACATAAGAAGCAATTCGATAGAAGAAGTTAGGCGTGCATTCCGGCGTCAGTTTAATAACAACAATAGAGGTCACGCGCCAAATCGTAAAACTGTTAAGTTATGGGTTCGTCATTGGCGTGAAAATGGTTCTGTACAAAATTTGAAGAAGCCTGGACGTCGAAGAACAGTTCGTACACCAGAAAATATTGAACGAGTAAGAATTGCGTTTACGAGAAGTCCTAAAAGGTCTGCTAATCGACAAACCCTTATCCTAGGAATATCAAAAGGAAGCTTAAATCGAATTCTTCAAAGAGATTTAAAATTTCATCCCTATAAATACCAAATGGCACAGCAACTTATAAATCAAGATAAAGAAGCAAGGTTAGCATTTTGTCAAGAATTTTTGAATTTACATCAATTCACAGTCTCTTAAGGAACGACGAAGCAAATTTTTATTTGAACGGCATGGTTAATACAGAATTTTAGATACTGGTCAAATGAAAATCCTTGTGAAATCTTTACACAGAACCTCCATAATCCAAAAGTTGTTGTGTGGTGTGGAGTAAGATCTTTTGGTATTATTGGTCCATATTTTTTTGAGGATGAAAATAACCGCGCTGTAACAGTAACATCCGAGCGCTACGTAAACATGCTAGAGATATTCCTCATTCCAGAATTAAATAGACGAGGATTACTAAACTATGCCTTACTATTCCAACAAGATGGGACAACAGCTCATACCGCCAGAAACTCAATGCGGGTTCTGCGAGAAACGTTTAATGGCCGACTCATTTCTCGATTCGGAAATTTGCCTTGGCCTTCGAGGTCCCCAGATTTAACGGCATCCGATTTTTTCCTGCGGGGATATTTAAAAGCCAGAGTGTTTGCGAGTCGTCCAGGTACAATCGAGGAACTCAAAGTCAAAATTCGTGAAGAAGTTGAAGGAACAGACAAAGGTTTGCTACGCCGTATAATGAACCACTCTTTATCTAATATTGAAAAATGTGTTGAAGTTGGTCGAGGTCATTTAGAAGACGTGATTTTTAAAAGTTAGAATTAAATTAGCCAAATATTTATGTTATCGTAAATCCCAAAGAGTTAGCTGTAATTTAGTATAATAAAAAGTTTGTTTTGTTAACTGAAAAAAAATTAATTCAAATATTAAAATATTAAAATGGGTGGCCTATTATGGGGAACCCAGTATATTAACAGGATCTATTAACAATAGAAGACACAATTTCTAATTTCATATCCTGAACTGGCACCTTGTGATTTTTATAGCTTGTAAGTTTGATCTTATTTATGTATAATTTGTGCATATTGGTTTATATTTGTGTACAGATTATGGACAACGTTTTTTCTTCGCGTTTTTTTTTGTGGTGTATATAAATCTGCATTTAGACGACAACAGTGACTAATGTATGGCCTGTATAAGTGCTCTACATTACAACCTCATTACACGACAAATAGAATTCACTGCTTAAAGATTAAGAGCTTTACAAATAAAAAAAATCGAATTCAATTTTAAAAAAATTGACGTTGACGTTAAACTCTAGTGACGTCACAATATATTTGAGCGCTCCAAAGCGTACGCAATAATGAACTAAAATCGACCTGCCCGAGCGAACTTTTTAAGAACATTTAACAGAGCAATTATGAATTTTGTGCGGAACTTTATCACCACTCTGTATAAGTACATAAGGTATGGAAGTAATTTAAAATCTGCCTGCTTGTTCAGTTCTGTATAAATGATCTGTATTGGAAATGTGATTTGAAAAGCTTAATGGGCGAAATCCATTTAGTATCATTGCTTTTCGTTTTTGTTAGCATCGATTCGTTTTAATGCGAAATTTTGCGCCATTTCCTTCCTATCGCACATTCCGTCTTACGACTTTGGCACCAGATGTCTTCGTTCCAGTAATAACAAAAAAAAAGTATTCTGTGCGAATGTTTGATGTAATTGTCTTACTCGTGAAAAAGTTTGCGTCAGAATCAGTCGTGTAAATTCTTATTGATTTTTTTTTTGTTTGGATGTTCCTCCAATTTTTCGTAACCAGACTTTCAGACTATAATTTATTTAGGTATATTTCTAGTTTTAGTAAAATTTGTCTTATATTTAAATGCATATTTGAAGGTTCGGATGGCGAAACAAAAAATTCTGTGCGAATGTTTGACGTAGTTGTCTTACTCGAGAGATAGTTTGCGTCGTGTAAATTTTTATTGATGTTTTTTCCAATTTTTCGTAACTAGACTGTCTAGATCAGTGGTTCCCTAACTTTTTTGTCCTACCGCCCCCTTTCCAGAAAAAATATTACTTAGCGAATTTTTGTTTTTAATTTTAAAAGCAATTAATAGGATCACCAAGATTAACTACTTGCAATTGGTTTATTTTTTTTTTGTTAATAAATTGGTTACCGCACTGAACACACGTTTCACTAAATCTTCTCTTCTTTCTTTTATATTATCACTGCCCCCTTACAGTTATTCATCGCCCCCAAATGCACCTGTGGCCATCAGCGCCCCCCTAAATCGCTGCAGCACCCACTAGGGGGCGGTGGCGCCCACTTTGGGAATCACTGGTTTAGATTATAATACATTGGGTATATTTCTAGTTCTAGTAAATTTTTTCTTATATTTAAATTTATATTTAAAGGTTTGGATAGTGAAACAGTTAAGTATATTGACTCAAAAGTGAATTCTGGGTTAGAATTTGGATTATATACAGGATGATCGATTTATCTGAAGACATTGAAATTTCTCGAAAACTGCGCATCGGATCAAAAAAAGTTTTGAATAAAATGTTTCGCCTGTACGAGCATCATCCAATGATACTAAAAGCAACCCCCAACTCCCACCCCAGATAAAATTGACTTATTTTTTAAGGGGAATCCGAAATTGCAATAAAAAATGGGGGTTCCCGTTTAAGATTTTAAAGTTGCTTTAAAATCTTAAATGGGAACCCTTATTTTTTGTTGCAGATTCGGATTCCCCATAAAAAATAGGTAACTTATCTGGAATATTTTTTTACAATTCGTGATAGATGGCGCTGTGATCGATTTTTGCGAACTTCTCGAGAAATTACACATCGGATTGAAGAATGAAAAATCACATGTTTAATTTTTCAAAAAGCTATTTAACGATACGAAACTCGATCCACCCTCCCCCACCCCTAGCCCATTGGGGTGAAAATGGAAGTTGCTTCAAAATCGTGATTGGGAAAACCGAATTTTTTATAGCAAAATAAAATTAACTTATTATTTATGGGAAATCCCAATCTGCAATAAAAAAATTAGGGTTTTTGTTTAAGATTTTAAAGTTGCCCTAAAATCTTAAATGGGAACCCCCATTTTTTATTGCAGATTCGGATTCCCCATAAAAGATAAGTAAATTTTATCTGGAATATTTTTTTCGATTCGTGATAGATAGCACTGTGATCGATTTTTGCAAATATCTCGAGAAATTACACATCGGATTGAAGAAAGAAAAATGGCATGTTTAATTTTTCAAAAAGCTATTCAACGATACGAAACTCGATAAACCCTCCCCCCACCCCTACTCCATTGGGGTGAAAATGGAAGTTGCTTCAAAATCGTGATTGGGAAAACCGATTTTTTATAGCAAATCCTGGCTTTCTAAGATAAAATCCATTGATCAGACTTTATTGTTGATAACAAATTTTCTTACGCATGGCACTGCAATCGAAAGTATTCTAACCTTGACGCGCCACTGTCACCGTATGGCGAACTACGAGTTATAAAAGCCAGTGCAGCGTTGTCAAAAATTACTTTTATTTTAAAATTTTAACTGAAAACACCTCATTGTCAATTCACTTGACTATATTCACCCTCCATTCCTTAAACTGAAGTACGAGTGCGAAATGAATGCTGCAACCAAAGTCGACCCGCACAATCTGGGTTGGGGGCGGGGGGTCGACTTTGGTATTATTGGATGACCCTCTTCAAGACAAACACATTTTATTCAACAACTTTTTTTGATCCGATGCATAGTTTTTATTTTAGAAAAATCGGCCATCCTGTATAATAGATTTTAATATACAAAAACATTTACCTTATACATTTATAATTTATATAACATTATAATAAATAAAACACTGTTACTTTATTTGTATAACTTTGAAAATGTATTATTTCCATGACTTAAGTTTCTTCAATTTTAAAATTAATTATCAAACGTACCGTATTGTACTGTACAAAACTTAAGTACTATACTGTACTGTACTGTACTGTACAGTATTTAACTAATGTACTGTACAGAAGTTACAGTACTGTATTGTAGTTTCTTCAATTTTAAAATTAATTATCAAACGTACAGTATTGTACTGTACAAAACTTACAGAACATACAGTATTGTATGTATTGTATTGTACAGTATTTAACTAGTGTACTGTACACAACTTACAGTACTGTAGTGTGCTGTACTGTATTGTACAGTATTTAACTAGTGTACTGTACACAACTTACAGTACTGCAGTGTGCTGTACTGTATTGTACAGTATTTAACTAGTGTATTGTACACAACTTACAGTACTGTAGTGTGCTGTACTGTATTGTACAGTATTTAACTAGTGTACTGTACTATACAGTACTTAACTACTGTACTGTACAGAACTTACCGTACTGTAGTGTACGTGTACTGTACAGAACTTACCGAACTGTAGTGTACGGTACAGAACGTATAGTGCTGTACTGTACAGTACTTAACTATTGTACTGTACAGAACTTACAGTACTGTAGTGGACTGTACAGAACTTCCAGTACTATACTGTACTGTGCTGTACAGTACTTAACTACTGTACTGTACTGTACAGTACTTAACTGCTGTACTGTACTTTACAGTACTGTACTGAATATTCGATAAGGGCATAAAGGGCATATTAAAACTGCCGAAACTATAGTCACGAAAATAATAAATTTTCAATTATACGAAGTAATAGCGTTTTATTTATTAGGCATTTCATTACAAAAAATATTTTATATGTACATGGTGCATTGACAGAGAAGACAAATTGTCCAAAGTAATAGTATATTATTAAACAAGTGAGAAAGTTGGCCATTGCCACGAGGGTTTGCAACAGAAGCCGTAGGCGAGTGTTGCAATTCACACGAGTGGCAATGGCCAACTTTCTCACGAGTTTAATACTATACTTTTTCGCATCATATTAATTAATGACCTAAAGATTTTTCTGTTTATATTAAATTATAACGAGTAATTTTTCTATTTGGAAATTGCGGCAGTTCGCTGACAAAAAACAAATCGTAACCATAGTAACAACTAAACTGTTGAGAAAGTAAAATCGTCGTTATTTCATTGGCTGAAATCTGTTGGGGAATGAAACCGCTAGCATTTGATTGGACGTCGCCTGTTGGGCAATGAAATTGCTATCATTTGATTGGACGTCACCTGTGGAGAAAATGATTCGGCCGAATAATGGACAACAATCAAAAACGATTTAACAACATTTATATCATTTAATAAGATGAACAATAATAATAATAACATTTAATAAAAGTGAACATCAGCTTCCGAATAAAATTATTTGTATGTTTTTAAATGTTATTTATACATTTTGTTAAGAGTTTTGATGAATAAAAAATTCTATGATAAATTATAAAAGAAACCGTAATCTTTTTGTTAATAATTAGTTATCACAACTAAATTGTGTCAATTATTTTGTAATATGTTAGAAATACATTATTCCTGAGTCTATTTGAAAATTTTGAAAACGATTTCACACGTGAGATTTTCTAATCGCGATGTGCAAATTTTATTTCCTCTAATTCTAGTTTGGGTGAGTTTGAGTATTGCTACTTTGTTTCTAGTGGAAAAATGTCAATTGTTTTCTAGTATGCCAATTATTTTTAAGTGAGTTTGGATATTTTGAAGACAATTCCGCCTGCGAAATATTTTTAGAAATTTTTTTTTTCGCGAGATGCAAATTTTACTTATTCTAATTCAAGTTTCGAGTACCGCCATTTTGTTTACAGACGGGACGTGTCAATTGTTTTCTAGTATGTCAAAAATACATCATTTATAAATGTATGTCAAAATTTTCAAAACAATTCCGCTCATTATATATTTTTTAAAGTATTTTAATCGCGAGGTGCTATTTTCGTTTCCTCCCATTCGAATTTCGCCATTTTGTTTCCAGCTGAGGAGCATCAATAATTTTCTAGTCTGTCAAAAATACATCATTTCTAAGTGCATTTGGAAATTTTAAAGACAATACCAGTAACCATATTTTTTTATAAATATTTTAATCAATTTCGTTTTCTCCCTTTCATATTTCGAGTGTCGCCATTTTGTTTCCAGCTGGGGTACGTCAATTATTTTCTAGTATGTCAAAAATATATGATTTATAAGTGCATTGGAAAATTTTCAAAACAATTCCGCTCACGATAAGTATTTTAATCGCGGGGTGTTATTTTTGTTTCCTCCCATTCAAGTTTCGAATTTTTCCATTTTGTTTCCAGCTGAGGAACTTCAAATATTTTCTAGTTTGTTAAAAGTACATCATTTCTAAGTGCATTTGAAAATTATAAAGACAATACCACCAACGATGATTTTTTATAAGTGTTTTAATTGCGAGGTGTCAATTTCGTTTTCTCCCATTCAAGTTTTGAGTGTCGCCATTTTGTATTCAGATGGGGCACGTCAATTGTTTTCTAGTATGTCAAAAATACATCATTTATAAGTGCATTGGAAAATTTTCAAAACAATTCCGCTCACGATAATTTTTTTAAAAGTATTTTAATCGCGAGGTGCTATTTTCGTTTCTTCCCATTAAAGTTTCGAATTTCGCCATTTTGTTTCCAGCTGAAGAACGTCAATTATTTTCTAATCTGTCAAAAATACATCATTTCTAAGTACATTTGGAAATTTTAAAGACAATACCAGTAACGATCATTTTTTATAAGTGTTTTAATCTCAAGGTGCCAATTTCGTTTTCTCTCATTCAAGTTTCGAGTGTCGACATTTTGTTTCCAGCTGGGGCACATCAATTGATTAGTAGTATGTCAAAAATACATCATTTATAAGTGCATTAGAAAATTTTCAAAACAATTTCGCTCACGATAGTTTTTTAAAAGTATTTTAGTCGCGAGGTGCTATTTTCATTTCCTCTCATTCAAGTTTCGAATTTCGCCATTTTTTTCCAGCTGAGGAACGTCAATTATTTTCTAATCTGTTAAAAATATATCAGTTCTAAGTTCATTTGGAAATTTTAAAGACAATACCAGAAACAATAATTTTTTATAAGTGTTTTAATCGCGAGGTGCAAATTTCGTTTTCTCTCATTCACATTTCGAGTGTCGCCATTTTGTTTCCAGATAGGGCACTTGAATTGTTTTGTAGTATGTCAAAAATACATCATTTATAAGTGCACTTGGAAATTTTAAAGACAATACTAGCAACGATAATTTTTTTTATAAGTGTTTAAATCGCGAGGTGCTATTTTCATTTCCTCCCATTCAAGTTTCGAATTTCACCATTTTGTTTTCAGCTGAGAAACGTCTGTTATTTTCTAGTCTGTCAAAAATACATAATTTCTAAGTGCATTTAGAAATTTTGAAGACAAAACCACCAACAGTAATTTTTTATAAGCGTTTTAATCGCGAGGTGCCAATATTGTTTTCTCTCATTCAAGTTTCGAGTGTCGCTATTTTGTTTCCAGCTGGGACACGTCAATTGTTTTCTAGTATGTCAAAAATACATCGTTCTTAAATGCATTTGGGAATTTTAAAGACAGTTCCGGCTACGATCATTTTTAAAAAATTTTTGATCGCGAGCTCGAGCATCTGCTAGTTGTATCATCAGTAGAGTGGGTTCGGTTCCCCTCCGGGTGGAAAATTTTTCTCACCAAGAAATATCCGCTCGGTCCGTTGTCGTTGGGTTCATCTGTCAATATTCATTTCTTCATTTCATTTCTAATTAATATAATGTAACTTGCATTCTGTTAACTCTTTTTGGTTAACGTAATGTAACTTTTAATTGACAAACACATCCGCAACAAATTTTTTGCATCTTATGTATGATTTGTATACTGTGGCAGACGTGAAATAAATGAAATGAAATGAAATGGTTTTATTTGCGTAGGCCATTAGTCTACGCCAATAAAACCAAAAAAATTAAACTCCAAGGTTTTTTTTAATCAAATTAGTTCGAAACAAAATCGATGCTTGATAAATGTTTGAGTGCGCCCTATCTAACAATAAGAAACTAAGAAATAATTTTAAACTTAAGATTATATTTCCTCGTAACTTTATATTTCTTCTTACGATTTTATTGTAAGTATTAAAATTATAAGAACATGATGGTGTAGTATTACCATGTAATACTTTACGTACAGGGGTATAAAATATAGAAAATTGTATATCACTCATCCCCATTAAAATAATTACTGAAATCGATCTCTCTTTAAGTACATTTTTCCTGTCTTGACGTCTTTGTACCTGAACGCACAATACCGTTCAGCCCGAACAATACGCACTCTAGATCTTATCTCGCCTTCTAGTTTATAACGATATTAAAATCAATACAAGTATTTGATTTCTCGTTAAAAGTTTCCAGCCCCGAAAACTTTATAAACGCTCCACATAAGAGTATATAAAAAGTTGTTAATGTTTTTCTTGCTGTATATATTTACCCGCGCTTTCCTCGTGAGTGAAAATATGAATATCTGAGGTTTCTCAAGTTTCAAGTCCAATTTGCGATATGCAAATAATAATTTTACGAGATTTAAAAGAAAAGTACGCCCAAGGTTTAAATTTGAAGCTGATGAACCCGCATTAACATTTAACGTGGCCTGATTTGAGGAAAAAAAAAACATGCTTAACCCACATTAACATTTAACGTGGCTTTATTTTGAAAAAAAAAAACATACATAACGTACATGCTTATTTAGAAATTGTCGAGTGCTTCGTTTGAAAACGAGTAACTAAACATTAAAAAAAAAAGGATGCTTGACGGGAATTCGGGTTGAGGAAGTGCGGATGATTTTGGAATTGGCGTAAGCATGTACTATTCGGCCACTAACGATAATTACTTGAGATTTCATTTTGATAATGAATGGGACATACACTAGACATCCATGGGATGGGATTGGGGATGGGATTCGAACCCACAACCACGAGGCCCAGAAGCAGGAACGCTACCCACTAGGCCACCGCGGCCCCTCATTCAAAATTGATATGATTAATTAATTTCTCACCTAACCCGTGGTGAAACATTATTATATATTGAGAATGACCCAGTGGCGGCTCGTGGAACATGTTGATGGTAGAGCCACTTATACAAAACCCCCTCCCCCTCCTTTTTAGAAGAAACAAAGAACTATTTATCTTCCTAGACCAATCGAAGATTTTGGCCAAAAAATCAAATTTTGGAACAAAACAGCCGAAGATCTAAAATATCGGCAAAAAAATTAAAAATCCTGGTTTTAAAATAAAAATGCAGACCAAAAAAATGAAAATACAAGCAAAAGTAAAATAATTTGCCATTTTCAGCCCCAAAAGTAAATATTTTTGGCTTAAAATAAGTTCCAACGAGAAATTCGGAAATAATAACAAAAATAAAAAAAAATCGCACAATGAAATCAATAATTCAAGTTAAGAAAATTTAAAATATGGGATACAAAATAAAAAATTAAGATAAAAAATCTAAAATTCGTACCCAAAAATCAAAGTGGTAGACCAAAAAATCAAATTTTTTAACAAACGAATCGAAAATTTAAGTCGAAATAAAGAAAATTTTGGCCAAAAGACCGAATATTGAAACCAAAATAATCGAAAATACAAAATATAGGCCATAAAAGTAAAAATTTAGACAAACCATCGAAAACGAGCGTAAAGATAAAAATTGCAGACAAAAAAAATCGAAAATTTCTACAAACCAATCGAATATTTTGGTCAAAATAATGAAAAAAACAAAAAATTGGAACAAAAAAATCGAAAATACAGAAATCTAAAATATGGGCCAAAGAATCAAGAATACTGATCTAGAAATAAAAAACGCAGACAAAAAAATCGAAATCTAAATAAATAAATAATTTGCTACTTTCAGCCGCCAAAAATAAGTTTCTGACCAGAAATTCGAAAATAATAGCAATAGATAAAAAGAATGGTGAATTTTTGAATTCGTGAAAATCAATAATCAAAGTTAAAAAATCTAAAATATAGCATAAAAAATTGAGACCAAAAATCTAAAATGTACGATAATAAATTGAGACCAAAAATCTAAAATTCTGGCCTAAAAATAAAAATGGTGGACCAAGGAAAGAAAAATTTTAACAGACAAATAAAAAAAAATTTAAAAAAATTTAGGGCAAAAGATAAAAAAAATCCACAAAAAGGTCAAAAAGTCGTAAATTTAGACAAAACATCGAAAACTTGGGCCTGAAGATAATAAATGCAGACTAAACGAAAAATCAAAAATGCGGACTAAAAAATTGAAAATTTTAACAATAATATCGAAAAGTTGGGACAAAAGACCATCCGCATCTTTATTTCCATTCCACATGACTACTATTTAAGAAACAATTCCAGAGCTTTCGTGTCCAAGCAATAAAATTTCAAATAATTTTATTTGTTGAAATGGACTGTAAAGTGTTATATAGACAAATCCAAGGCTAGTGCTTTTGTTTCGAAACACTGAAATTTCAAATAATTTCATGAGTTGAAATCGATTCGGATAATACGCAAACTGAATTCAATTTTCTGCTTTAGTTGCCGTTCCCTTTTGTGTGCGCCATCCCCGTCCTGCCGTACCTCTTCAGATTACGGCTTCGGCGACATCTGCAACATCCGGTTTGTTGATCCGCAACAAGCTGATAATCCCTAAAATAAACAGACTTTCTAATAAATACTCCGATTTTCGTATGTTTGCCCGAAATATACGCGGTAGATTTAACTCCCGTAAAGCCAATTTTTATTAAAAAGTCCACTTGTGTGAGCGCCCGAATTAACCAGACAGCGTGAATATTATTCGTTTTCAAATATTAAATATTGGTGATCAAATATGTGATGAAGGAGGGAGGCTATATTCAATAGAAGTGTCATAAAAATGCGCCCTTTACCTTTAAAGGACGTTTCAGTTAAGTCCACTTCTTTCTAGCGTCCTTACTAAATAAACTCTTAACTGGAACAAAACCTTTAAGGGCTTACATATGTCCAGCATGCTTAAAAATGGGCATTTTTTTACTTATTAAGGGGCAAAGCCACTCCAGAATTTTCAAGATATCGTTTTATTTATGTTTTGTTAATATGTTGCCTTTAAGCCTTCAGAATAAGAAAAAAAAATTATAGCCTGGAGAAATCTCAAAGAGGTAATTTTCGAAGGTTTTGCCTAGGCACCCCTCTGCGGGCTCCAAGCGGTTAAGGCCACTCCAGTTTTTCAAGAAATCGATGTTTTTTTTTGTTCGTTAATATGATGCCTTAAAGCCTTAGGTATAAGAGAAGAATGTTTCATAACCCGGAGAAATCTCAAAGAACTTATTTTCGAATGTTTTGTCGAGGCATTCCGCTGCGCGCTCCAAGTGCTTTTCGGCCAAAACTGCTTTTCTCACCGAAATAGAGTTCATCCGAATAATTGGTTCACATCGGAGTTCCGTTTCTACCATACATTGAGTCAGAAAAATATGTATATCTCAGAGACCCTTCCGAATCCCACGATGCCGCTCCCACCAAACATTCTGCACATTTCAGAGATCATTCTGAAAAATTTTAAAGAAAATCGAAGGTGGCACTCACCTTTCAATTTTAATTTTTTAATTTCAATTTTTCAAATTAAAAAAATACACTCAACGTGTGAACTTAACATGTGCTACAATTTTTTTCTGAAAAGTTCAATTCATTGTCATTAGGATTTGTCCATAAATTTTTATTGTAGCATGAGCCTATGCAGAGATATATTTTGTTGAAAACTTCGAATTTTCGACTTTTCTGAAAATTAAATCCTCTATATCTTGGAAACAACCGAATCAAATGTCGAACTAACATGGCCTTAAATACGCTTATTAAAAATACAATCACGAAACACAGTACGGACCGATTCCGAGAACATGCCACTTTTTTTTGGGTCGTCATTTTATGGAATGCCCCATATGTATATGTTCTTGTCAAAATGTTTTATATACATAGTTAATCCTTTTCCAGTATTGTTTCTCGATTCTTCTTCTGTTCGCATCAGGTCTTATATTGCTTTAATCGTCTATTTTGGTCTCCCATTATTATTAAGCTTTCAGTTCCGACGTCTATATCCTTTTGAAGTTCTTTCAAGAAACTTTCGTTTTCTTCTTTTTATCATCGTCGTTTTCTCCGTATGGTGTTATCGGTATCCATACTTCTGTTACCTGCAGTTAGTTTTTACCGAAACGTCGTAACAAATGCGTAATTTGTTCTTTTTTGAAACTTCATTTTTCTGCAACCGTCCCGAAAATAAAACATTAGGTATGATTTATTAAATCGAAAGTACCACTTTACATAAATCGTACCGAAAGTAGCTATTTTCGGAACGATTTTGTTTCACTTTCGGAACGATTTCTTTACTTTCGGGACGATTTTTGTTACTTTCGGGACGATTTTATGTATGTAGGCGGCCTTGACAATAACATCAACTTCGTATTTAATTATTTACAGCGCTTATCATATAACATTCGTGAGTGTTTTTGCTTTTTTAACATAAAAAACGGCGGCAGAAAAAATATTGTACGTAACTCGTTCCAAAAGTGATTTTACGGGACTCGCCTACGGCTCGTCCTGGAAACTTCCTACTCATCCCGTAAAATATCACTTTCGGAACTTGTTACATAAATTACTATTTTCGGCCCTAAAATAATATTGGAAAGCGAGGGCCTCTTATCGACTAAAAAAATGTTTCATACATTTTCCAAAAGCGGGCAGCATACTGGTCAAAATAAATATTATTGTACTTCTAATATTCATCCCCATTTCATAAGCAAAACGTTAAATTTACCGGTCACGTTAAATGACAATTTGGTATTCCGTATCACCCCCAAAACTTGAAAAAGCTTAACGTCCGGTGCTATGGCATCCCTTAAAGTGACTTACTTAAAATTTGTTAGAATCCGCCATCTTTTAGCGTTTTTCTTACGAAATAGGGCTAAATAATTTGCCAAGTACTATTCTATTCAATAAAACCGCGTACACTTACTGTGCATCGTAAATGTGGATTACAATTTCTGTCACTCTCACTGTCAACGATACAACAAATTGTGTTATTTTATTTATTTATAATATCTGGTCAAGTATCTGAAGTGACAAAAGCTTGTATTGTGACGAAACTAGAGGACGGTTGGTCAATCAGTGAATTTCGTCTAAAGAAGTTAGAGAAAGCCCGAATCACACTAGCGAAATACTGTTCAAATCGGGTTCAGTAGTTGTAAACCGTACGTAGGGAATAACTAGTAACAATTGTGCATATGGGGCGGCCCGTTGGTACAGTGGGTACAGGTGAGCGCTTGTGCCGGTTGCACCGCGTGCCGTGTGGGTTCGAATCCCAGCCCGGCCGAAACATTTTTCGGGGATCGAGAAGTACTCGGTCGGGTCCATGGTTGTTGTGTACACGTCTGACAATATTCATTTATTCATTTGTTCATTTATTCACCCAAAATTTGTATATATAAATAGTAGCCGCCTTGAGCTGGCCATATGGACTACGTTTCCGAGGCAAAAAAAAATTGTGCATATAGGATTATAAATGTTTATTGCAATAAATAGTTATTTATTTTACAATATTGTCGATAGGCGACAATATCGTGTATCCGCAACCCTTGGTTTTTGACATCTTCGATCGTACCAACCACTACGGGCTGCTAAAGTTTATTTTCTGCCCTTGGTGCACAATATACTATTGTTTACTTTTATGATTTAACCATTGCTTCAAAATTAATATAAATTCCGTATTATTTAAATTTTCCAAGAAGTGCATCCTAGTACGTAATGATAAAGAGCTAAGCCTCCTCCTTGCCATGACATCGACGATCTCATTGCACCACTGCCACCTAAAGGCACGTTTACACCAAAGTAGACAACTAAAAGTTGACAAAAGATTGTTTGATTGTAAACTAAAAGTTGTCTACTAAAAGTTGCTCTTCTCAAATTAGAGCAACAAGTGGGAGATTTTTTGTAGAAAAACTAAAAGTTGCTCTTCTTAAATTTTGAGCAACAAGTGGAAAACTTGTTCCCAAAGAATTGGAGCGAAAGGTTAGGCAGTAATGTCAAGGATGTCCGACGAAGAAGACGCAATTATTATTATTATTTTGTCTTTAAATGCTGGGTCTTTTGGGTTCCTGAGAACCTCTGCTCCGGTAAAGTTCAATTAGTTCACTGGTTTTCAGTGACGGTTCGCGGGGTTTTTTCTGGTACGGCTGAGGAACAAGAGGTGGTAATACAGATAGGTAGGGTCAGTTGCAGAGACGGCTGGCTGCGTGACCGCACCTATCTGTATTACCACCGCGAACCGTCACAGCTGGTTTTGGTTCTGGTCCATTGGTTCTCACTACAGCCTTCCATTTTGACACAAACACAACGAGAACACACACGAAATCACCGACAACACCAGCAGCTGAAGTACACACGTCCGGGGCACTTGGAGGGGGAACAGTTCTCCTCTAGTTTCCTACAAGTCGCTTGCGCAAATCGCTCTTAGTTGTCAACTTTCTTTGATCTTTACCGACACCCCGCTGGAAACCAAAATTTAGTGGAAAATTTGTCTCTCCACACGTGGAAGACAGAAAAAGTTGCTGTATTTTGTAGAAAAGGCAACTTGTGGAAAACTTAGTGGAAGACAAATATGTAATAAAGTCGAAAAATTAATCTGCAATAAGTGAAATTAATTTAGTGGAAGACTTTGGTGTAAACGCGCCTTAAAAGGGGCATACAAAGTAGGGTGGGTAGAGTGTGTGGAGCAGAGTATGGCATGGCATGGTGTGGAGGTAAAAGAGTTTAATGGAAGCCTCCAGTATTTTGTTTGACATCAGCAGATGTGATCTGACTGATCGGTGCTTGCACGCACTATGACCTGGGAATTCAGTGGCAAACCCCTTGTCGTAGATGCTTTCTTCTCTGCTTTTACTTTTGCCTACCCGTATCGTCGTAATGTTTTCAGTTTTGTTTCCTCATTTTGTCTTTTTCTGTAATTTTTTTTGTTGTTGAAATTATTCGTTTTTAATTGTTTTTTTCTTCAAAACAATGTTAGTATTGTTTTTCTTCTGTCACTCTCTACCTGCTATGAATAACCTTGAGCTAGCCGGCACCATGGTCTGGGAACATGATACATGAGGTCAGGGTTATCCTCATCAAGTCCGTGATCCGCTCGTTATGAAAACTATTTCTACTGATCATATTTTAGTTGTCAGCGTTTATAAACTTAATATCGAAAGTATAAAGCGTTTCTGCATTTTAAATATGTTTGTGACTACTGCTTCCGCAAAAAATAATCAAAATCTGTGAATAGACTAAAACTGGCGTGATAAATTACCTTTAGAAATACCTAATTCAGATTTCGAAAAATTATGTACACCCACAAATTCAATCTTAGGGTGGATATACACTAGAGCATTTTCTCGAGCATGTCTATGTAATGTGACGTTCTAACGAATGGTACAATACAGGAAAATGCTCAGTTTCAAAAGCTGTCGTCGAAAGACGTCTGGTTCGTGAGGGTGATACACTAGAACATATCATAGAGCGGCTCGTTGTTCTGTTACTAGTAAATGCTCTAGTCTATACTCACCCTTAGATTTTAATATAATTTTTGATAGTATTATCGGCATATAGAGAGAAGGGAAGTGTATCCGTGAGTGCGCCATAGCTTTTATTACTCGGCTTGAGTAATAAAATAAGTGTCAATTAAAAAAAAAAGTCAAAACTTTAAAAACTGTCCTCCGTTGCTAAATATTTTTTTTTATTCGGAGCCATGATTGATGTCTTAACGCGGCACGGTTATTACAGAAAACAATTTTTTGCTCCAATATATCCACACGCGCTTTCCAACATAAATTTGAAAACTTTTTCCATTGTTAAATAGTACGAAACAATGTTTAATCACTGTTGATATATCGCATTAACGGTATTACGCTGTCAAGTAATTATAATGAAAAGTGTGGCGCACTCATAGGGGGTTAAGCTGCCCCCTCGATATACCTTTAACGCAATCGCAAATTGTATTCAATAAACTGATTATTTTACAATTTCAAGATAAAAAAGTAGTTACTGCAGTAAATAATTTACTCTTTCTTCAAATATAAAGTTTGGTATTTTATCACTGAATACATGACGTTAAAGTCGAACTTTACTGCCAGGATCACGTGCGGCAATCAGGTACCTAACAATAAACACAAATTTATTAGTTTCACAACAAATGTTCAAACTGATTGCCATTTTCAGCAATACAACAATTTACACGTCGCAAAAAATTAAAATGGACACGTTGTAAAACACCAACATTGTTTTTTTTTTGGTTTTCTTACCTAATTCCAAAATAAAAATATTTGAAAAATAATGAAAAAAAATAATATCTTTGAGGCCTCGTAGATGGCTTAGGAACCACTTTTGGATAGAGATAAGTTTAGTTAAATCGTCTTATTTTGTTTCAGAGAATATGTGGTAGAGCGTTGTACAAACCATTCGGGGACACCTTGTATATACAAGATCTTTATTCAGACAATACATTTATACAAATACAAAATGTTTGTCTGTCTGGGCTATCGACCATTGGTCTTTCTGTCCAAATTTATCTATTTTCGGCGTTTGAAGAAAAAAATATCATATTATATACTATTTTTTAGAACAAAAGTAACTTTTTGTTGCGCGCTTGCGAAGCATTAAATTACCGACTCTTATTCATCTCCTAACAAAACAATATTCTATTGTAGTCTCTAAACCAGACTTTTGTGTAATCTTATATGGACCCAAATCACAGATGATAAAACATATATTTTTCGCCTGCCTCTAGCGAAACCATATATTTCGGCCATTAAAATCGGGCCGAAACTACGATTTAGCGTATCTAGGGCCGAAAAAATAATATGCATAATCTAGACAACTTTCCGTCGAATATGAGTAGGCTATGCAAAAATCTGACAGTGACAGTTGAATGGTACGCGATATAAAATTTCCTGAAATACTATTTTTACTTAAGGCAGGCGAAAAAATATCGAGTGTAACTCATGCCGAAATGCTTTAGCAACCCTTCACTTTTAGCAACACGAGCGAAAGCCCATTTTCGGCTCTTGATGACCTATATACTATATTATAATTATTTGTACTGAAATGAAATTTCATACACATTTTAAAAACATCACCTATGGTAATCCAAAACTCATACATAGTCGAACTTTATTGGATCGTAATTTTTTTTTTGTATAAAACTCACTCGTTGCGTGTTATGAAAGCTTCCGATCCAATAAAAACATAATCAGATTGCCATCTGCCTCATGTAATTTATTTGCGTCTGCACTGATTTCCTCCTCCGCTAATATATCTCCAACCATATGGGCCCGCAGGGGGTAATTCTGGCATAACTAATACTCATCCAGTATCCCGAGGATACATTATGTAATCTTCTGCTTCTCTGCACACAGCACTGACACCATCCAGCAATTGTAAAGGGTGTGTCTTTTAAACATATCTATTATTAGTAAGAATAAACTACTTGCAGGGAGGACAGTTTGCAGTTTAAATGTTTTAAATTCTCGAACCAAATACCCTTTCCTCTCTCGGGATGCAAGTTGGGAATTTTAAGTATTTAAACGCTTGATGGATTTAGAGAGGAGAGCAGTGAATGAATTTCGCTGTGCAATGATCGGAATCTTTTACCAGTGCACCCGAATAAGAGACGGAGATATTCCTAGACTTTAGATTTTGTAAATACATTTGAAACGTCAAAATAATGAAAATGGCAAGTTATACTTCATATTCTAATAGCCAGTTTACTCAAAAACGAATGAATAAAATTATTGCATTAGTTTTTGAGATTCAGCGCGACACACACACAGACACATATTTTTTCAAAAATCACTAAAAGCACCTCAAAACGAATATTTCGGTTAGAAAGAATTTGAAAAAACTTCTTGATTGATGGTTGAGGTGTTAACTTAGTGATAAGTTTTTGAACTTCAAATAAAACTGTTGCTTTGTTAATATCACACTGTATTTTTTAGTAACTCGCATAAAAATAACTATTTTCTACAGATGGCGTTACTTTACGCCAACTAAAATATTTCACTCATAGGTAATTGCGTCCTTATTTTTCAGGTAGAACTAATTTGGCTTAATCGATTTTATTACTAAACAATTATTCTGTGTTTCTATAGTAAAACATTTTAGATTTTTAGTGTTTATTTAAATTTTATTTAATATTGAAAATACCTATTTTTTAACACTAAATTAGAAATCCTTATAAAAAATATAATTCTTTAGAAACCAACATTCATCCTTTACGCAACCCTGTTCACGAATGATTGTGCTTTTATATTCAGACAAACCCAAAAAAATTATTAATCAGCTAGTTTTCCCAATAATCATCATCAAAACTAAGAAACCAAAAAGCAATGTTTTTTTTTTAAATCCGAAATAAGTGTAGATATTTAACTTTTGAAAGAAATTTCAGAAACAATTCAGCGTTGATCAAGAACATTATTAATCAACTAGTTTTCCTAATAATCATCATTAAACCCAAGAAATCAAAAAGCATTGTTTTTTTTAATCCAAAATATGTGTAGATTTTTAACTTTTGAAATATTGTTCAGAAAAAATTCAGCGTTGACCAAGAACATTATCAATCAACTAGTTTTCCTAATAATTATTATTAAACCTAAGAAACCAAAAAGGATTGATTTTTTTGAAAATCTGAAATAAGTGTAGATTTTTAACTTTTGAAATATTGTTCAGAAATTATTCAGCGTTGACTAAGAACATTATCAAGCAACTGGTTTTCCTAATAATCATCATTAAACCCAAGAAACCAAAAAGCATTGATTTTTTTGAAAATCTGAAATAAGTGTAGATTTTTAACTTTTGAAATATTGTTCAGAAATTATTCAGCGTTGACTAAGAACATTATCAATCAACTAGTTTTCCTAATAACCATTATTAAACCTAAGAAACCAAAAAGCATTGATTTTTTTGAGAATCCGAAATAAGTGTAGATATTTAACTTTTGAAATATTTCAAAATTTAACTTTTTCGATCGAAGGAAAATCAACTACCGATTCTATTTGTCACGCTTTCATGGCAATTCATAAAATAAAATAAATCGCTGTAGGAATTTACTTACTGACAAAAGCATTTGGTCTAATAGATCGCACATTGCTTTAAAAAAAAATATCAGCATATGGTATAGTCGGCAGTGCTCAGAAATTAATTGAATCCTTTCTTATTGATAGACTGCAATTAGTAGTTCTCCATGGCAAAAAAAGGAAATATGTATAAACCATAAATATAGTTGGCAAAAATCAGTCCTACAAAAGGGAACTCCTCAAGGATCTCTTGCACCATTTTTCGTTACTTGATTTACACACCTAGTATGTACATCTAAAACTACTAGTGATGAATTTTTCCATCATCGAACGCACTGTTACACAGTTACGGGTAAATAATGATCTTTTTTCTCAAACTTGAAATAACCTCACTCGTTACAGATGCATTAAATAATAAATTGATTTTTTTATGTTCTAGCAATAGCATTTAAAATCAAAATGGCAGCCCTTAACGTGTTGCAGATGAAATAATTAATACATTTTCTTGTAAATGCCAAACAAAATCAATAACTGTAATTAATCGAGGTATGTTCTCAAGACAAACCCTCGGATTTAACACTCAATTCATTTTAAACGACTACGTAGAAATTAATTTTACATTTCAGAACTCAAAGTATTCCTATACACTTATATTAATTTTTGGGGAAAAATTTAATTTATTCGTTTTTTTGGCGTTTCCAGTCAATTTAAGCACTATTTTCAAAAAACGTCATTTTGCGCATCTCGGTTCCTGGAAGTCCCACAAAGTGTTTTTTTTTTTATAGACAAACTCAAAATTCCTATATACTGCTTTATTTCAATGATAAATGATTAATATTTTTTCTTAGTTATTTATTGTAATATATACTGTGTATAAATATTTGCAGAGTGACGTAAACCAACGGAGATACGGATTTGTTGCCAGAAATTTGGAATTCATAAATATTCTCATTTCCCAAATGGAACAGGACACGTGCGTTTCGGGTTTAGTTATGCATTCTAAAATAATCTCGAGATTGGAAGAAAAAAAAAATTGCACAATATCTGGATCTGTTTATACTCCTTCTTTCTTAATTGATTTTATTCATCATTTTTTGTGTCAAACTCATCATGGTTTTGACGAAGCCAGAGATTCGTCGGCTCTTACTTATCGAACAGAATTTAAGTTATCAAAATGAAGAATGGAGATTCTTCTATTCTTAAATAAATTGAGCACGTCGTGCCGCAGGGTATTTAAATATATTAATTATTATTATTTATAAATTTATTTAATTATTTAATTATGGGTTATTATTCCTTATATTTATATATCTAAGGTGTAATAAATTCGATTGCTATCTCGGTAACTATAAGAGAGAGTTGGTTAAATAATGGCAAAGTTACGCATTTTAATGCAGAATAATTTGTTTAAACGACATTTAAAATATTTTGACTAATTCCGGAGATATTCGAAAAAAAAACCGAAAAAATCGTTTTTGGTGATAATTAATTAATTTAATTTTTATTAGCGATTAATGGAATCGCTATTAAAAAGGTTGAAAAACCTCTGATCAATTGCCTGTTAAGGTCATTTGTAAAAGTATCTCAATAAATGTATTGTGTGTCGCCCGCTAATAAAATTGTACAAAACTGCATGTTCATGACTGAGCAGTAAAATTAACTGTGCAAATTGGGTTGCATACAAAGATATGGTTTATATTATAGGTGAACTTTTGAATAAGCAAATAAATATAAATAAACTGATAACAATACCTTTGATAAATAATAAAATACAGGATATTAGCAATCTATAAAAATATCTCGAATATCCAATTTCCCCAAGGGTGTAGGGAATGGGTGAGGGCGACAGACACGAATCGCAGATTCAATTTTACAGATAGTGCAATTTATGGCCCAATTTGTCGCTGCCTTAATTCATCCCTGGGGCTGTACTATCTAGCCAAAATGTCGTGAAAAAGGATTGGTCGGCTTATAATTTTCCACGGGCCTCGAACGAAGCCGCCTCTTACTTCGTCCCGTTTGGATTTCCTCTACAAACCCACGGATTAAACTTGCAGTATGTTCGAATTAACTTTCTATCGGGATTTATGGCCACAGATTTTTATTCTTTACTTTCTTTCAGAATAATAATAATTCGATTTTAAGGCGCATTAAAACGTCTCTTTGGATTTTTAGCTTTTTGGTATGAAATAGGGAAACGTATTTTTTTTCAAAATTTCAACGGAAATAATTAAAAAAAATAAAATAACTGCTCTTTTACTCGACCACGAGAATTGAAAAACCATCCAAGGTTTATAGTTTAGCACTTGAAAAGGCAATGAGAAAAGTGCGAAAACCACTTCCATCAAATCTTAAAAAATAAGTGTTCTTGTACTCTACAACGAGAATTGAAACACCACCCAATCTTAGTAAGTGTTTTATTCAGTGTTTCTATAATTAATTACCACGTAGTAACGGTCGCAACCATCACCATGATTACTACCATCCAAGGTTTATAGTTTAGCACTTGAAAAGGCAATGAGCAAAGTGCGAAAACCACTTCCATCAAGTCAGAAAATAAGTGCTCTTGTACTAAATCTTACTAGAAAATTTGATCATCCAGCGAGCACTAGATCAAATTAATTTTAAGGGCAATGACTGGAAAACCAGCTGATAAAGTTCTTGGGTTTGTTTGAATATGAAAGTCCAATCATTTCTTTTCCTATGTTTAATCTCTACCTTTTCGATATTTGAGAGCCAAAACTGGCTTCCTAGATCTGATTTTGATGACTAGGGAAAACTGGTTTATTAATGTTCTTGGGTTTGTTCGAATTTGTAAGCCTAATCATTTTAAATTTTGAAAGTCAATGCTTTTTCGTTTTTTTTTTGGACAAGGATGATAAAGAAGCTAATTATCAACAATTAAAAATATCTTGAAAAACTGTGTAAAAAAATGGTGATGTGGCCATCATGTTACTTTCTCCAACTTGATGGCATCATTTATATTTAAGCTTCCATGGTTTATTTTCAATTTAAATCATATTTTAAGTGTACATCGAACGTTTCGTAGACTCGGATAAAACTGACGTTTAAAACGTCAAAATTATGAAAGATGGAAAAATGTACTTCAAATTGAAAAACTCAGTTTACTGTGTCTGTGTGCGCTGTATCTCAAAAACTAACAGAGCAATTGATATGAAACTTTGAACATACGTCTTATTTGATAATCTGAAGAACTGAAAAGCTTTTGGTAAAATTTCGTACACCGGAAGTGGGTGTTTACCTTAACTGTTTTTTGTTTTTTGCCAATATTTTCTTAAATATGAAAAATTTCACAAAAATTTTTAAACAAACATTAAAGACAACAAAGAAATTAATATCTTTTGCTTGAAAATATTTTTCAGAAAATCATTGCTATTCGAGAAAAAAATTTATTAAATTTTTTAAAATTTTTGGTTTATAATTATGAAACGATAATGGTTACAGCAAATTTATGTGAATAATACAAAATGAACAATTTCTAAAGAATAAGTTTTTTTCGAAATGCCTTTAGTTTTTGAGTAAATAGAGTTTTTGAATTTGAAGTATAATTTTTCCATCTTTTATAATTTTGACGTTTTAAACGTCAGTGTCATCCTCTCGATGTACATTTAAAATATGATTTAAATTGAAAATAAACCATGAAAGCGTAAATATAAATAATACCATCAAGTCGGAGAAAGTAACATGATGGCCACATCACCATTTTTTGTTTTTTTTTATACAAAAGCTTTTCTGAATAATTCTGTAAAAGTTAAAAGTCTACAATTGTGTCAGAGTTGAGGAAATCACTAAAAATACTCAAGTTTTATAGTGAATATTTGTAAAACTGTGGTTTTTCGTGTTCTGAAATAAGAAAACTCAATAGTTCTGACGAATTTTGAAAAATTAATGCTTTGTCGATTCTTTAGTACTGAAAATAACAATTCTGGTATTTTATGATGATTATTGTAAAAACTAGATGAATAACGTTGCTATTTTTTTCTCGGGTATGGCAACTTTGTAGAATTTCGGAACAATTTTGTAAAAGTTGCAATTATTTTGGATTTTAAACGGCTTTAAACGAACTTTTCTTTTTAATATTTGAGTGCTTGAAATGGCATTTATTTGGGTTTAATGATAATCATTGGGAAATAGGTGATTATTATTCTTAAATTTTGGAACAATTTTGTAAAGGCTGTAATAGTGTTTTGGGTTTTAAGTGGCTTTAAACAAACACTCCTTTTTTTATTTTTGAGTGCTTTGCGCATTTACTTGCATTTAATGCAGATTATTCGGAACTAGATGAAAAAGCATGAATTTGTGCGCATACAATTGGGCACGCCAATGCTGCTGCATTCGGACGTAAGGAAAGTAGACCAAAGGGTTAAGAATATGAACTACCAATACGTAGATATAAAAAAAAACAATAATTATATTACAGGTTAGATTAGTTGAAACTTCTGTACTAAAGTAAAACCCTTGTTTCAGTTCAGGATCATGATGGTAGACCCGGGCTCTATTTAAATGTCGTTTTTATGTTAAAATCTTTTGCATAAAATACAGTGTTTATTGGAACTTATTTAACGATAGCACTTTTATGTAAAGATTTTTGATGGATAAGTCTGATATTGTATTTTATGGGGTTATAAAGAAAGTGCGTGTGTATTTGTAATAATCGGATCTTCCTAAAATATTAATATTTTATGACCCACGAAACGCGCTCAGCTAACGCCTTTAAGTGCTTCAAAGTTATAAATTTTCCCAATGGGTTAATAAATAAAATACACTAACATACAGAGTAAAAATGAGCACATATGGAAAACGCAAATAATAGAAGTAAACCAAATATACAGGGCTTTTATTTTAACATTAAACATAGTATTATTAACGCCTATGTTCAATCGTAAAATAATCACATCAACGTATTGTATACAACCAAGTACACCAAGATAACAGTGATACAGCTTAACGCATTACGAAAAATATTTTTTTTTATAATAAAGTCCCGATGGATTAAAGTTGTCTACTCGGATACGATATTTGTATTCTTCGGTGGTGTAATACATTTTTATCAATAACACAACTTTGACAAATAAGTAAAACTGAGTAAGTATAGTTGCCTGCCCATTAATTCGCTGATGTGATTATTTTACATGATTTATTTTAGAGTTGAAATAAACGCCCTGTATAATCGTAAATTTTATAAAAGTCTTGGGTAGAGACTATCAAATAAATTATCTATTGCAACAACTATTTCCCAGGCTAATGCCGCGATGGACATTAAATTACACAATAGTGTTACAAATAGTTTCTTATCAAAGTAACACAAGTTTTTCCAAATTGAAGATGCAAATATCAAATCTAAATACTAATTAAGTCTTTGGCCATCCGTATACGCGTTTCAAGTAAAGCTTTACCTCCGACGTTAGGGGTGGCCAGTGCGTCAGTTGCGCATGTTGTAATTTGTAATTGTTATTGTTAGAGGTTGGATGTAATTTTGAAATCATAATTTTAAAATATTTCACTTGAATTAGCTTATGTTATTAAATCATTTTTAAAAGGTTGCATGAAGAATATCTAGATGCGAAATAGGAAATTATAAATTTTATCATGTCAGCATCTCTTATATCTATTTTACGCTAAACATTTAGGGCCCCGCACACGGACAATTGTTCAACGACTAAACTATTTAGTTGAGTTGGATACACGTTACGATTCTCCACCAACTAATCTATTTAGTCGTGTGGCGTGCACACACATTACGACGCCGACACAACTCAATTTATGCGGAGCGTGTAGACAGTTTAGTAGAGTATTACTTATTATTATTAATTTATGTAATAAAAATGTTGCTTAAATATTATTAAACATGCTCAAATAAGCTAAAATATGATTACATGTGCTCGATGCAACTAAAATATGCACGAGAGAGCTTAGATATGCAAAATATGAAAAAATTAATCATCACCATTTAATTGCATTTTACTAGATGCGGATATTGTCAGCATATCAATATTTAAGAATATGCATTTATATATCTTATCGCGGGCTTTTTACGATCGATGACCAACTAAACTATCGATCGTGTTCGCACTCCCATTGGAACTGTGGAATTATGCCAGTTGTACGACAGTATAACGATTATTTAATCATAAGGGCTCACCAACTGCTTTTGACTAAAAAATCGGGCTGGACGATAGTTGGTGTGTGTGCGCACTTGCATTTACGGTAATGCCATTATAGACCTCGACTAAACTATCGCTCAACTAATAATTGGCCGTGTGCGGGCCCGCTTTATTATGAATGTGTTATTTTAATAGCTATAAATTCGATATGTTAGACATCTGAAACTAAATTCTCTTAATAGTTAAGACCTTAAGATACATAAACATTTAATGCACTTAATATTTTTGCGAGCATTTCCGGTTAGTTAAGGAAACGCAGACATTGAATGAAATATTTATTTATTGGAGCTGGAAATCTTGATTGAGGTATAAATAAAGTTTCCCTTTAGAGTACTTTTTTATCGTCACGTCTTCGATAAACTTTTCTTTCACCAGGGCGAGTATCTGTCCCAGTTCTTTTTTTTTGTTCCAGCAAATAAGTTTCAAACAACATAATAACCCCTGACCTGTTGCAGATGAATTGAATTTAAAATACTAAATGAAACGAAAACTTTATTTAATTAATGTATTGTTTTATAGTTTAGGTATACAGAAAATAAGTTCACTGCGGGCCATTATTGATTGGAAATAATATGTATAGGTGGATGAGTTCCTATACGAATCCGAATCAATGCAATTTGTGCTAAAATCGTGATTTCCTCAGGATATAAACGTGTATTATTGTTGAATGTAAATGAGCTTTCAGATTTTATAATTAGAAAATTGAGATAAAAAAAATTTTTTAGGAAATATTCCTCTTTAATAAAATTGCTTTTATATACACAAACCAAGTCGTTAATAAACAGGTTAACTTCATATAACGAAAAAAATATATTGTTAACAATAATACTGTTTATCTTGAGGCTCCTACTTCCTTATATAAGTTGGAAAACAATAAAACAGTTTTACTCTGTTTGTATTACACATGAATTTATTTATTAACCAAAGTTTCGACAACTTAACTGGCCGAAACTGTAGTCAATAAATAATAGAAAGTAAACGTGTTGAATTATCAATCCGCAAGCAAAATTACACAAAGTTTAGGTACTGGAATCGCACTGAAAGTAATAAAAACTTACTTTGTTTCTATTACACACTAATTTATTTATTAACTACACTTCGAAACTGGTCAATAAATTTAAAAAAAACGTTACGAAATTTAGGTGCAGGTATCACACTGTAAGTGTGATACACTTTCAAGCACGAGATGAAAAATCCGCCTCCGATATCCCCATTCAGGACCAAGGATCCAATTCAACTTTACATCTCACCGCCGACGAAATCCTCTTGAAAATTCTCCACGTGCGGCGCGAAATACCGATGCAAGAAGAGCACTACAGATCGCAAACAGTTTTCTCCGTATTTTCCTCGAAATTAACATAAATGAATATTTATAAAAGTGCAAAAAGCGGAACGTGGCGACGCCGAAACGATTCTGAATTAAACTCATTTGCACGCGTTGGAAACTCGAAAGCCACAAGGTCAATGATCAGTTTGTAAAAAAAAAAAATGCTGATTCGCACTATTCAGGAAAATCTTAATTGTAATTTGTCGAAAAGCAAGTATTCTAGGTTATAATTGATGACATTCGAACGTTACACTGTTGCCAGTAGAGATGGGCAGACAGTTTAGGAACCGGTTCAATGAACCGGTTCTTAGCAAAGAGCGCTCAGGAACCGGTTCGGACAAAAGGAACAGCGGTTCCTCTGCTCTTTAATACGTACTTGGCTTTTTCTTCAAGAGTGAAAATCAGACGCGTACCCCTACCCGTAGAAGCACCACATGAAGTCACCTGCGTAAACTTCATGCAGTTCCAAGAGATGCGCATCAAGTTAACTGCGAAAATTTCATGCGGTTCACACCACTATCTGCACGAACTTCATTCGGTTCCTGGTATGAATCTCACGAACTTCATGCGGTTCCTGGTATAAAACGCACGAACTTCATGCGGTTCCTGGTATGAAACGCACGAACTTCATGCGGTTCCTGGTATAAACCGCATGAAGTTTTCGTAAATAACTTTGAGCGGTTCACACCTCGAAACCCATCGAGTTTCCGCGGTAACTTCATTCATACCAGGAAACGCATGAACTTCGTGCAAATAGCGCTCCCGTTGTGAACCGCTTGAAGTTATCTGCCGAAATTTCATGCCGTTTCCGTGCTTTTTTTTTAGTCCAGACTTAAATTTTGACTTAAAGTTTTATACTTGTAATTTTAAATGAAAATGTGAAAACGCTTAATTAAAGTCAACAGTTTTTTTAGGGTCCTAAGTGCTTTAAGTCAAAATTAGTCTTTTTTTCTTGACGCTTGTAACTTTAAGTTAAATTTTGACATTCATATTTGAACTTTAATTAAATATGACATTTTTTAAAGGCTTAACGACTTTAAGTCAAAATTAGTCTTTTATCTTGACGCTTGTTGACTTTAAGTCAAATTTATACATTAATTTGGACATAAAGTCTTTTACCTTTGACATTTTCTTAGAGGCTTTAGGTTATAAGTCAAATTAATCTTTTTTTTTCTTAACGCCCGTCGACTTTAAGTCAAATTTCGACAATAATTTGTTATAAAGTCTTTTAACGTTAACTCAATTTGACAAATTTTCTAGAGGCTTAACTGATTTAAGCCATAATCAGACTTTTTTTCTTAACACTTGTCGACTTTTAGTCAAATTTCTACATTAAGTTGTCATAAAGTCTTTAAGTATATTTAACATTTTTCCCAGAGGCTTAACGAGTTTAAGTCTATTAGTCTATCTTTTGACGCTTGTCATTAATTTGTCATAAAGTCTTTTTAAAAAAATACGTGTGTATTTTAATTTACTTTAAGTTTAAAAATGTTCAGATAATGATCGAAACTCGAGGCACTGAAAAACAAAGTGTGATATTAAAAACAAACTATTTTATTTAAAGTTAACGTTGACTTGAATTAAATTTGTCACTTTTTCTAGAGACTTATTGGCTTTAAGTCAAAATTAGTATTTTTTCCTTAACGCTTGTTGACGCAATATCAGATTTCGACATTAATTTCTAATAAAGTCTTTTAACTTGAATTAAATTTGACATTGTTTCTAGAAACTTAACTATTTTAAGTCAAAATTAGTTGTTTTTCTTGCGGTTTGTTGACTTTAAATCAATTGCAACATTAATTTGCACATAATTCTACTCAACTTGACATTTTTTTCTAGAGGATTAAGGGGTTAAGTCAAAATTAGTCTTGCTTTCTTAACGCTTCTCAACTTTAAGCAAATTTCGACAGTTAGTATTATAAAAATTTACCTGTTAATAAAGATATGATATACAGGGTGCCCGGATTTCGTAGGGACAACATGGGCAACTTCTGCATTTGAAGAGATAGAGAGATGGTCAAATTGGCAAAAAGGGGCAGGTTCGAGGGCTCGTTGAGAATCCACCCCCAAATCCCACTTGTCATGGCCCACTTGTTCAAAATACGAATTAAAACAAAATCTCCCAATTTCTTCAATTTCAGACTTTCTTTTAATTTTTATTGAGGAGGCCACGAGAAGTGGGATTTGGGGGTGGATTCTCAATGAGCCCTCGAACCTGCCCCTTTTTGCCAATTTGACCATCTCTCTATCTCTTCAAATGCAGAAGTTGCCCATGTTGTCCCTACGAAATCCGGGCACCCTGTATATTTAAAAAATCAAAATCATTTCAAACGCACATTTGGTAAGGTCCTAGGCTTCTAGAACGAATTTGGTCAGTTTTTAGAAGTTGCAATTTTAAAGCGTGACTAAATGTGTGAACAATAGTGAACAATTGTTGTTATTTTTTTACTCCTGTAGTAGGAGTGGTGGGTGACATTAATCTCAAAGGACATCTTTTAATTGAACGTTTTAAATGTTTCGTTTACGATGAAAGAAGATTCTTGTCTCCGATTGCATTACTAAAACTCTTACGACCCCCCGCGAAAATGTTTATGAGCACTCCCGATTTACTCTCCAAGAGAAAAAAACAAGCACAATGGTTAAGCTCCCCCTGGGACTTCAGGCCCATATTTAACTGCATCCTTGCCCTCATTTTACGCCGCCGCGTCGGCCTAGCCAATTAAAAGCTGCTTTACTGACGACCGTTTGCTCATTTAAATCTCATCTCTAAATGTTTTTTTTCCTTTCAGCTGTATCAGTATCCGTCGCCGTGTGGACTCTGGTTGCGATCTCGCTGGAGAGATACTTCGCAATCTGCAGCCCCCTGAAATCGCGCCGCTGGCAAACGCAGTTCCATGCTTACAAAATGATTTTCTTCGTGTGGATGGCCAGCCTGCTGTGGAGCTCCCCGGTCATTCTGGTGTCCACTCTGACCGCGATGAAGCAGAAAGGTGAGTGAATGATCGCCATTCGAAAATTCCCCGCACGTTTTGAACCCTTTAATGGAGGGTAAGTTTCACGGGCGAAACAAAGCGCCTGACAAAAGTTGAACGAAAAAAGAAACGTGTGTGGGAGGAATAAGCGCGAGTTCCGTTCGGAATTTTAATTTTTAATTGTTTCAAAATATCTTTATCTATTATGCTCATTTTATGCTTAACATTTATTATTATTCATAATAGTACTATTATTTCATAATGCGTTACTTATCCACAAAGGTGTAAATTTGAAGGTTATTATTTTTTTCCACTACCGACAACGTAAATAAGCAATGCATCCATAGTTACAAGTACCGTAAGTGGCTGATAACATTCGTGGTGTTTGTTGTCCTTGACGACGGAACTTATTTTTTTACTTACGGACCTAGGAAAATAATAAACAGAAACGTAACGCTCCAAGATATGGGCGAGTAACACATTTTTGTCTATACCTACAGCATCGGCATCCTTTTTACATAACCACTGCTTAAAAGAGTCGTAACAGGGCACATACCTTTTTCGATTTTGTCGGTAACAGGTTCTAACACGCAATATTCGCAGCTTCGTTTGCATCCATGCCCGCAGAAAGTTTCACTGGATTGACGCAAACAAACAAAATTCGACATTGTTTTCTCGGTTGCTAGGTTGCCATAGGACGCATAGGCGACTATACAAAATTTGAATCCCAAATGTTTAAAGCCGTATTTTAAAATATTTTCTGATCTTTTTGAAGTATTATATTTCCGGTAGCGGAAAAAAAATAATAAGCAACACGGAACGTAATGACATTTAACATTTTCTGCAGGCGACGAGCCTCGGCTCCGCCTCGGCTCGTATTCACCTACCTCAAATGTTAATACGTCCTTGCGTTCCTTGTTGCTTAAATAACTATTATATGTCAGATATAATTTATTGATTTGGTTTATTAACCACCGGCACTGTTGATGATGTGCTAAAGCTTTGAATATAACTCGAATATTTGCAATTTATGATAATCTCTTGACGTTTTTTAGTCCTCGATTATTATGAATCACATAATATTCTCGTTATATTAATAGCTGTATAACGGTTGATGTTAACAGTTTTCCTGTAAATACGACTTCTTTATTTTAAACGATTGGAAGTATTGTACTTTGAATTGCTTTTAAATCCATGAAATTCCAGTTGTTCGTTTCACGATTGTCTGCACGCATCACGAGAATACCAGTAAAATCTCGTGACTGGATTTTTTATAGTTACATTATAAACTACCCCTAGATAACTCAGGTGATTTTACAGTGGCGCATCCGGGATGTATCTCTGGCGGGGGAGCTAAATATTTCACTAGCACGATCGCATCAAGGTTGTATCTCTGGGGGAGGGGCTGAATATTTCACTCACGCGATTTATTTACAGTGGCGCATCTAAAGCTTTCACTAACACGATAGATTTACAATGGTGCAACCAAAATGTATCTCTGAGGGAGAGGCCAAATATTTCACCAAATTAGTATTTATTAGAACCAATAGCCCTTTCAGATTATACAAAAAACGACGTTTTAAAAAAAATTTACCCACAGCTTAGCCACCTATAAAGTTAGGTGTATTTGGTCTGTCTGAAGACTATTTTCGCCTGGCCAACGCATGAAAAATAATGGATTTGGAGTAATCACCCGGTATATATCAATTTTCGCGTTTTTGAATGATTTTTTGCAGTTTTAGCGAAAACCATGCATTTTGGGTAAAAATTGCGTAGAGCGAAAAATTTTGAATTGACATAGGTCATTTGAATTTTCTTATAATTTCCCATTTTTCCGCTAGAGGGCGCGAAAAATAAAGTAAAACAAAATGTTTTATTCGTAAAATAGAACATTTCCTTCCAAGTGCACATGAGCGTATATTGATGTAAGTGTTTTTTTTTCAAAAAATCCATGTTGTAGCAGAATTTGTTACTTTGAAAATTTGATTTAAAATTAATTTCTTATCTAAGGCCGATCGTGCATGGGCGATTTCTTATTGAGCAATTAATTTTTTTTTTATTATTATTTCGATGTGGCTTACGCCTGGCCTTGGTATCCATTACCATTGGCCATATTAAAAAATTGCAAAATTAAATATCTCCCGACAATAATTTATTTCACGCGCGGGCGATTCAAAATCTTTAGTCTTTTCATTTTTTGCACTTAGAGCCCAAACTATGCATTTTGGTGAAAAATTGCTTGAAATCAAAGTTGTAGAGCAAACAATTTCGAATTGATATTGGCTATTTGGATTTCCTGATAGTGAGCGCATTTTCCTCTAAAAAGCGTTGAAGAATTTGATTGTGACCTTCTGCTGATTTTTTGGATTTTCAGCCAAAACTATTCATTTTCTGGAAAAATTATAACAGACCAAAGTTGCAGAGCGGAAAATTTCCGATCGACATAGGTCTTTCGACTTTTCCAATAATGCGTGCATTGCCTGCCAGAGCGCGTAAAATCGCGACCGTATATGCACTTCAGCGTTTTTGTTTTTCAAATTTTTTATTAAAAATTGTAAATTTAGCTGAGATATTAATTTTAAATCAAAGTTATAAAGTAAAAAACATGGATCTTTTAAATTTTCCATATCATGCATGGTTTTTTTCACTGGGGGTCACAAGACCGTATATTTGTTTTTAATGTTTTTTTAATTGCGGGGTGTTCTTTTGAAATTTTTAAAGGAATGTAGGACGTCTTTTAAAAATTTACGAATGGAGGGGTAAATACTACAGCTGCTACCTGCTCAGCATCCACTTTCTCTTTCGAATAATTCGTCGATAATTGTGGATATATTTTTTAAGTAAGTTTTGAGAATGTTTTAAAACAAAATGTTTTATTCATAAAATAGAACATTTCCTTCCCTGCACGTGAGCGCATATTAATGTAAATGTTTTTTTCTTAAAGATCCATGTTGTTGCAGAATTTGTTAAAAGATTTGATTTAAAATTAATTTCTTATCTAAAGGGTATAGCGGAATAAGATGGTCAAAAGTGCTCCCAAATGAAATGAGCTGGGAAGTTAAAAATAATGTTTAGAATCATCAAAAAATTCGGATTCGACAAAAAAGTAGGCCCCACCCCCCTCTCATCCCTTGCTATGGTTTAAAACGTGTTTTTTTGGTTTTTAATTTTGATGTACATCCAACTTACTTTTGACTTTTGGTAGGTATCAGTACCTTAAGATAACAATATTATCTAATGTATTTTTATAAAACGGAAATTGTTGGCGGGAAATTCGAATTTTGGCAATATAAAATATCACTAAATAGCGATTATTTCAGAGACGTTAAAAAATGCACCTCTATAAAAAAATATATAATGGGTATCTATTATTTCTTAATATGTGTAATTTTTTTCAGAATTTTCCGAGTGGTAGAACATGGCCAAAATAATTGAAAACCGCATTTTTGATTAATTTTAACCGTATTTATCACTATCAAACGAAAAAAAAAACATTGTAAAACTTTTTATTTGCACATTTTAGGTCATTTCTTGTATTGATGTATGTTACGCAATTTTGTTTTGCTCATTTAGTGGGAAACTCCAATACCTGAAACTAAAAAAAATCATTCAAAATTACTTGGGTGCTACTGCCGAATTATTATTATTATTATTATCAATTATTTTTTTTATTTATTAACGGGAAACCCCTTTATAATACATAATTTTACATGTGTCAAAGCTTAAGAACTAATACATAATAGTTGATAAGTAATATTATTACAAGTTAACTAATTACTTAGAAATAATAGCAATGAATGGATTAATTATTATGAATGTTTAATTGAAATTTAAAGTGGGGATAAGATGAATTAAATAACTGAAACCAATTAAATTGATTAAAATAATTTGCTGATCTTAATATAAGTTGAAAACTATGGTGATACGCAAATTAATATAAAATGTTAAGTAAGTAATTTTTACGCAAAATAAAAGGTACTAATAGATAAGTTTATTTCTAAAAATACATGCCACAAAATGAAAGTGATAAATAAGGTTAAAAATAGTCAAAAATGCGGTTTTTAATTATTTTGACCTTGTTCTACTACTCGGAAAATTCTGAAAAAAACACACTTATTAAGAAACAGTAGACACCTGTTATATATCTTTTCTAGAGGTACATCTTTTAACGTCTCTGAAATAATCGCTATTTAGTGATATGTTATATTGTCAAAATTTGAATTTCCCGCAAAAATTCCCGTTTAATAAAAATACATTAGATAATATTGTTATCCTAAGGTACTGATACCTACCGAAAGTCAAAAGTTAGTTGGATGCACAGGAAACATTAAAAACCAAAAAAACACGTTTTTGACTATAGCAAGGGATGAGAGGGGGCAGTCAACTTTTTGTCGAATGTGACTTTTTATGATCCTTAACATTATTTTTAACCTCCCAGCTCATTTCGCTTTAGGGCACTTTTGACCGTCTTATTCCGCTAAACCCTTTATAATGTTTAATAAAAAATTTGAAAAAACAACGAAAAAATACATATACGGTCATTTTTTGCGTTCTGGCAATGCACGCATTATTGGAAAAGTCTAAAGACCTATAACGATCGGATATTTTCCGCTCTACAACTTTGGTCTGTTATAATTTTTCTAGAAAATGCATAGTTTTGGCTGAAAATCAGAAAATCAGCGGAAGGTCACAATTTCCGAAATTTTTCAACACTAGCGGAAAATACGTTCACTATCGGGAAATCCAAATGACCAATATCAATAGGAAATTTTTTGCTCTACAACTTTGATTTCTTGTAATTTTTCACCAAAATGTATAGTTTTGGCTCCAAGTGCAAAAAAATGAAATCATGAATATATACTTTATATTCCGCGCCCTCTAGTGGAACAACGGGAAATTATAGAGAAATTCAAATGACCAATATCGATTGGAAATTTTCCGCTCCACAACTTTTAATAAAAGTAATTTTTGCTCAAAATACATTTGAAATGAGTATTTAATATCTTTTATATCACATCGAGTTGTAAGGTGTGAGCCACTGAATTTTGTTGCTGAATTGGTCATGCTTGAGAAAGAGAAAGAAACATAGCAGTGATGTCTGAGATTAATTCATTTTTTAAATCTAATTGAATTGAACTAATCTACTCTCATGACGTAATAATATGCGACGTACCTCATCTATCTCACAGCCAACTCTGAATCAAAATTTTGTGGCTCTGACGATATAATTTATATTATAAATTCTGAAATCCTGTTTTACCCGAAACCCTTATAACTCAAAAATGTCAACAATTAAAAAATGTATCCCTACAACCGATATTTTTAATTTCTCCGTTACGAAGTACGAGTAAGTATTCTGAAATTATGTTTTTCATTTTTTTTACGCAAATATCTAGAAGCGATTTCAACGATTTTTGGATATGAAAAATGGGTGTGTACTTTGTGTGTGTGTCTGTGCGCGATGTATCTCAAAAACATATACAGAAATTAACATAAAATTTTGAACATGTCTTATTTGACAATCCGAAGATACATTTGAACACTAACTTCTTATAAAAGTCAAAAGCAAACAACTTCAAAATACTTTAGAACGTTTCTAACAATAATGTGACAGATCAAATAGAAATATTGCAATTGTTTCAATGCATACTTTTTTTTGCCTCGGATGCAAGTCTATATGGCCAGCTCAGGGCGGTTAGGATAAGACTGGGTCACTTTTCTTCTCGTTAAGGGATCTATCATAACGCTTTTTAAGCATACTATTTAAACACCTACTAGATCAAGAACCTACAAAATATTAAAATTTATTTTTCTCTTTTCTTTTGGCTTTAGAAGCATAATGTGTGATACATCGTTAAATTTGTCATAAAAAATGCTATCGTATACAAAGTGTTTCCACTTTTGTGGCCATATAAAAAAATAAAGATGATGATGATTTCTCAGAGATGAAACATCGGATAAAAAATTTGAAGACGCCATTTTGTAAAGCTTAAAAAGTGGCAATGACAAAGTGCCATTAGTTTTTTTTAATATCTTTTAAAATAAATACAAAAATTTTAAAAATAAAAAATCCGAAAAATTGCATTTTTTTGGAAAATTTCGAAAACGATAAACAATCATGAATTTCTGCGATCTGCATGTAAACATACTCTAAATAGTGCAACTTTTTCCTAATTTAAGCCACCGTTTCAAGATTCTCACGCTGTACATTCTTATCTTGGACACGGTGTATATACATAAAAATGTACACCCTGTCCCAAAACTTCGAAATAATCTCATTCGAACGGAACGTGAAGTTGTCGGAAAATACAAAAAATTGCGAGACTTGAAAAAAATATAAAAACAGTTGCCATCGACTTGAAATTTTACAAATGTATTAAAAAAACATTCGGGATTATATATACATGGAAATTTGTAAACACCCCATTCCAAAATTTCGAAATAATCTCATTCGAACGAAATGTGAAGTCGGAAAATACAAACATTTGCGAGACTTGAAAAAAATATAAAAACAGTTGCCATCGACTTAAAATTTTACAAATTTATTAAAAAAACATTCGGGATTATATATACATGAAAATTTGTAAACGCCCCGTCCCAAAATTTCGAAATAATCTTATTCGAATTGAACTTTTGGCGAGTACTGTATATTTACAGAATTTTTTTATACATTATTGTAAGGCATAACATTATATCGACTATAAGATTTTGTACCATCTAAAAAAGGGCTATCGACCTGTTGGTCTTTTTTGTCATATTGTTATTTGTGTTGAGAGATATTAAACAAAATTGAAAAATGCCTTCAATAAAATTAAACCAATTTAATTTAATCAGTTACCAATAGTCCATCTTCATAGTTGATAAATAAAATCAATTTTCGTTAATTTCGTGGAAAGCAATCTGCACATTTAAACACCTTATCACTCACTCGCCGGAACTGTCCGACTTTCAATGAAAACAGGTGTATTACATCTTTGTCTATCTTGTGTGCAGATTGAAATGAATTTGATTTAAATCGGCGCTGCGTAGATAAGCACTGATAACAGGTGAAGAAAGAATGCGGTTTCGCGATATCTCCGCCGGACACGAATTGGCCCCGGGCCAAAATATGATAAGGCTGTTAGCACCTGACGAAATTTTCCAGTTGAGTGCGCGAGTTCGGTGTTAAAAGAGTTTAATAATGTGGTGGAGTGTTGTTTTTGAATTATCAAATTTTTGGATGGATGAGGGGCAGTTTTCGTCTTATAGACATTATTTCATTAAGGTGAGTGCACAGAGCTGAGTAATTTGAAATGTTCTCAAACAATTAATAATCGAACAATGCGTTTGGCAGTTAACGAACTTAAAAAATTAAAAATATTTCCAAACAAAAGATAAATAAATAAGGTTTATTTGCGGATTCTCTATTATAAAAATACATAATTAATTATTACTTAAAACTGAAATATTGATAAATTACCTATTAACTACTTAACCCAATTAGTTTTAAGTTTCTTCAATTAATTTCTTAGTTCTTCAATATTTCAACATTCTGAGGTCGAACATTTTCCAAACCGCCAAAAAAATAAAAAAGATCATTGAAACCATTTCATGTCATTTCTGAAGTCAAGCATTTTCCAAATCGCCAAAAAAATATAAAACCAATTGAAATTTTTAAATTCACTCAAAATGCATTGCACGTCATTTTTCTATAAAAATTTGCAAACATTCCTACCCTATTTTTCGAAATAATCACACTCCTGTTCAATTCTGAGGTCGACCATTTTATGACCCCCCCCCCCCCCCCCAAGTTGCCTTGAAAATAAAAACCAATTGCAAAAAATTCGAGACTTTTCAAATTTACTCAAAACGGATTAATTTTCATTTCTATAATAAAATAGGCAAACATCCTAGGCCCAAATATTGTAATAATCACACGTGCAATAAAAGGCATTTTTTTTTTAAATTAAGTTTCAAGTTTTTCCAAAATTTCAACTCAAACATTTTTGAAAATGCAAAATCATGCATTCGCCTAGATTTTCTTAATTTCCTTGAAAATAACCTAGTGGATTATCTTCAAATTTTACAAGCACATTCTATAAATTCGTAGTGATAAAACTAATAAATAATTTTATTTAAATGTGAGTTAGTTTTTCCGAAATTTCAACTTAAATATTTTTGATAGTGCAGAATTATGCATTCAAATCCGTCAGTGATAATCATTCCGAAAATTCAACTCAAACATTTTTGAAAGTGAAAAATATACATTTGGCTAGATTTTCTTAATTTCCAAGAAAGTCCCTTAGTGGATTATCTTTAAACTTTAAAAGCACACTCTGTTTACTTTTAGCAATAAAGCAAGTAAATAATCAAAACACAATTTCAAATAGTTTTTCCGAAATTTTAACTCAAACATTTTTGAAAATGCTAAATCATGCATTCGCCTAGATTTTCTTAATTTCCAAAAAAGTCCTTTAGTGGAATATCTTTAAATTGTAAAAGCACACTTTGTAGACTTCTAGTAATAAAGCAAGTAAATAATCCAAAAATAGTTTAAGCTAATTTTTCCGAAATTTCAACTCAGACATTTTTGAAAGTGAAAAATACACATTTGGCTAGATTTTCTTAATTTCCAAGAAAGTCCCTTAATGGATTATCTTTAAACTATAAGAGCACACTCTGTATACTTCTAGCAATAAAACAAGTAAATAATCAAAAAATAATTTGGGCTAGTTTTTCCGAAATTTTAACTCAAACATTTTTGAAAATGCAAAATCATGTATTCGCCTAGATTTTCTTAATTTCCAAAAAAGTCCATTGGTGGATTATCTTCAAATTGTAAAAGCACACTCTGTAGACTTCTAGCAATAAAGCAAGTAAATAATCCTAAAATAGTTTAAGCTAATTTTTTCGAAATTTCAACTCAAAGATTTTTGAAAGTGAAAAACGCATTTGGCTAGATTTTCTTAATTTCCAAGAAAATCCCTAAGTGGATTATATTTAAACTTTAAAAGCACACTCTGTATACTTCTAACAATAAAACAAGTAAATAATCAAAAAATAATTTGGGCTGGTTTTTCCGAAATTTTGACTCAAACATTTTTGAAAATGCAAAATCATGTATTCGCCTAGACTTTCTTAATTTCCAAAAAAGTTCCCTAGTGGATTATCTTCAAATTATAAAAGCACACTGTGTAGACTTCTAATAACAAAGCAAGTAAATAATCCTAAAATAGTTTAAGCAATTTTTTCCAAAATTTCAAATCAAACATTTTTGAAAGTGAAAAAAACGCATTTGGCTAGATTTTCTTAATTTCCAAAAAAGTCCCTTAGTGGATTATCTTCAAATTGTAAAAGCACACTCTGTAGACTTCTAATAACAAAGCAAGTAAATAATCCTAAAATAGTTTAAGCAATTTTTTCCAAAATTTCAACTCAAACATTTTTGAAAGTGAAAAATATGCATTTGGCTAGATTTTCTTAATTTCCAAGAAAGTCCCTTAGTGAATTATCTTTAAACTTTAAAAGCACACTCTGTATACTTCTAGATTTGGGTTAGTTTTTCCGAAATTTTAACTCAAACATTTTTGAAAATGCAAAATCATGTATTCGCCTAGATTTTCTTAATTCCCAAAAAAGTCCTTTAGTGGATTATCTTTAAATTGTAAAAGCACACTCTGTAGACTTCTAGTAATAAAGCAAGTAAATAATCCTAAAATGGTTTAAGCTAATTTTTCCGAAATTTCAACTCAAAGATTCTTGAAAGTGAAAAATATACGTTTGGCTAGATTTTCTTAATTTCCATGAAAGTCCCTTAGTGAATTATCTTTAAACTTTAAAAGCACATTAAAAGCACACTCTGTATACTTCTAGATGTGGGTTAGTTTTTCCGAAATTTTAACTCAAACATTTTTGAAAATGCAAAATCATGCATTCGCCTAGATTTTCTCAATTTCCAAAAAAGTCCCTTCGTGGATTATCTTCAAATTGTAAAAGCACACTCTGTAGACTTCTAGTAATAAAGCAAGTAAATAATCCTAAAATAGTTTTAGCTAATTTTTCCGAAATTTCAACTCAAACATTTTTGAAAGTGAAAAACACGCATTTGGCTAGATTTTCTTAATTTCCAAGAAAGTCCCTTAGTGGATTATCTTTAAACTTTAAAAGCACACTCTGTATACTTCTAGCAATGAAACGAGTAAATAATAAAAAAATAATTTGGGCTAGTTTTTCCGAAATTGTAACTCAAACATTTTTGAAAATGCAAAATCATGTATTCGCCTAGATTTTCTTAATTTCCAAAAAAGTCCCTTAGTGGATTATCTTAAAATTGTAAAAGCGCACTCTGCAGACTTCTAGTAATAAAGCAACTAAATAATCCTGAAATAGTTTCAGCTAATTTTTCCGAAATTTCAACTCAAACATTTTTGAAAGTGAAAAATATACATTTGTCTAGATTTTCTTAATTTCCAAGAAAGTCCCTAAGTGGATTATCTTTAAACTTTAAAAGCACACTCTGTATACTTCTAGCAATAAAACAAGTAAATAATCAAAAACAATTTAAGCTAATTTTTCCGAAATTTTAACTCAAATATTTTTGAAAGTGAAAAAACGCATTTGGCTAGATTTTCTTAATTTCTAAGAAACTCCCTTAGTGGATTATCTTTAACCTTTAAAAGCACACTCTGTATACTTCTAGCAATAAAACAAGTAAATAATCAAAAACAATGTAAGCTAATTTTTCCGAAATTTCAACTCAAACATTTTTGAAAGTGAAAAATGTGCATTTGGCAAGATTTTCTTAATTTCCCAGAAAGTCCCTCAGTGGATTATCTTTAAACTTTAAAAGCACACTCTGTGTACTTCTAACAATAAAACAAGTAAATAATCAAAAAATAATGTGAGCTAGTTTTTCCGAAATTTCAACTCAAATTTTTTTGAAAATTATGCATTCAACTAGATTTTCTTAATTTCCAAGAAAGTCCCTTAGTGGATTACATTTAAACTTTAAAAATACACTCTGTAGACTTCCAGTAATAAAACAAGTAAATAATCAAAAAATCATTTCCCCTAGTTTTACCGAAATTTTAACTCAAACATTTTTGAAAATGAAAAATACGCATTCGGCTGGATTAATGTTTCTCAACGTGGGCGATCGACGTCTAAATTGGGCGTTTATCTGACAATCCTTATTTGGGGGCCGATGGTCATTTTGTAGGGGCGAATGCATTTTGAATACCAGCCTGCAGAGATAGCTCAATTTTAATTACTCATGTTTTTCTTATATAATTATTTTGCAATTTTTGTGTACGAAATAAACAAATAAATAACTTGATTTTTATTAAAAAATTAAATTTGTTTTGTAAATAAATGTTTTTTTTATAAGGCGAGTCGCCAAAAATGTTAAAACCTCGTACCGGGCCGCGGTCAAAAAAGTTTTGGAAACGCTGAATATGCTATATTCTTGAACATTTTAATTTTTAAATCGATAATGGATTTTTAATATTTGTTGGATTTGTTCTTGTTTATCACGTTTTGAAATATATTTTTTAAATTAAAGGTTGTTGAAATTATGCACTTGGTTGGTTTGACAATTTTTTACAAATTTATTCCGACTAGTTTCGATTTTTACTAGTCGGAATAAATTGTAAAAAATTGTGATACTAACTAAGTGCCTGATTTCAACAACCTTGAATGAATTCTTAAATTGATGAATAAATTTCATTTCTAATAAGAACAAAGATATGCGCTGATATTACAATTTTGTGATTAAACTTAGTCCATTCTTTTGTAAGTTTGGCGGCGACCTCATTACATTAAATTTGGGAACATAAAATAATTAAATTATTATTCTTTGAGATGCATTATGCTTTGATTTAATTTCATAATACAATAGTGAAACATCTGAAAGATTGGAAAGGAAATTGCTTTCAGAACTCACTGAGAGTTCCACGTTATTAAAATATTTCCGCTTGAATATTTAGCCACCGATTTAAGAGCTTTACGAATCGCTATGGCTCCGGAGGTGAATATTGTTAATACATTCACATTTGAATTACGCATTATTATTTTTAAACTATCCGTATTTCGAAATTTCTGTTGTGGCTAATATTTTGCGTCCAATTATAATGTAAGGTGTGAGCCACTGAATTTTATTACTGAGATGGCCATAGCAGTCATGTCTGTGATTAATTTTTCTTCTAGTCTTCTATGACGTGAATTGTTAAATTAAAATCAAACTGAGAAGTCAAGACAATTTGTGTTATCAAATAATAAGTAATTGTGGATGCGCTTTCACTTCGTGATACATTTGGAATAATTCAAATAAATATAATTAAAATTAAAATTATGTTTGAAAATGACCAGTGAATGGTCGAAACTAGTCACATAAATAAAATATAGTGGTGTAAAAAAGTTAAAGAGTTTTATTCCACAATCAAGATATACCACGAAGTAAACGCCGCCAACATTAAACATTTAAAAATAATTACCTTTGTTGGCATCACTAAGAGTTAATAAAGTGATACGAACAAAGTTTTTTTTTTTACTTAAGCTTTAGTCACACACGGCTGTTATTTGTAATTGTATTTTTGTATAAATACATGAAGAAATGAATAAAACAACCAGCGACCCGATTTTTCGATTCCAGAAAAATCTTTCCCCCGGGATGGGAATCGAACCTACATAACCGACCAACAAAGTTAATCGTTTTTATTTGAATTATCAAATAATGGCTTTCATGAACATCTTACAATTTTTGATTTTCTCCAACTACCCCGTTTTTTTCATAGATGTTAGTACCAATAGCCTGTAGGCTAAATGTCCTAACTTTTAATATTCGTCGACATTCCTAATTTATCTCACAGCCAAGTCTGAATAAAAATCGTGTGGCTCACACGTTATTACGTTCATGCATTAATAAAAAAATCTGAACTCAGGTTCGTAACATTCCATTAGTATTGTAAACCTTGGAAATGATGGCCACGCCTAAAGGTTTTTATTGGATGTAGTCTAGTCGTTTTAATATTCTCCTAGTGGTCATATACTGTCGTAGCCTATAATTGACCAAATATATGCTTGACAGAATCGAGTAGCAGCTGTTGGGCTAGCACGCGCAGAGATCTTATTAAATTAATTCCTAGTTCACATCTGCTTTCTATATATTTTAAATTACAGGAACAATATATCAAGCTCAACATCAAGATATTTGATATGATCCTTTTAGGGGAACGGTAATTTCTCAGCCTGAATAATATAACAATAGCACAATAAAATCCAATTTTTTACCATTTCAATTATTTCTGTCGTTGCGGTTTCGATTTTTTCTATAGTTTTACATGCAGTGGGTAAAATAAAGTCATCTGCATACTGTGATCAATTTACTCCGGATAGGAGCTGATCGTGGATATGGGACGTATAGATATTGAATAACATTGGGGAAATAACAGATCCCTGCAATAGTCCAACTGATGAAATTTTGGGACCGATTTGATTTGAATATTGAAATTGAAAATCTGTGTTTATTTGATTGAACAGAGTTTTGTGAGTTTAATTTAACCCTCAACCAGCGAGCCAGTTTATAATAGTCGCAAACATTGCTTTACAGACGACTGAAATTAGTTCATTTAGAGAATTGAACTTATGGTGGCTGCGCCAGGAACTTATAATATGTATTATAATAATAATAATAATAATAATTCATTTATTTCCCAACAGATACCTAAGATCTAATAACAGGGAAAAGTTATCAAACATAGCGACATTTATAATAACATTTCAGAGACTAAAATATTACATGAAATTGTACACAAGCATTATATAGGATGGCGCAATAGCTATTGAAGGTTTTTGAAACGCCACTGTTCGAATATGATTAAAGTGGAGGGTATAATGAATGCCTTAAATTATTCCGTATTTTATGCAGTTTAGCCTATATGGATACGTGGCCAGTGAATCAATGCAGCTTTTGCGTCAAGGCGTATCACCAATCGGAGTCTGTTATTGAAGTGCAACGACAATTTCTTGAATATAATGGTAGAATTCCTTCACGCAACACAATTTTGTTTATAGGTTGTAAGTTTTCGTGATTATGAAAGTGTACGAAATAATTATTGTATCACGTACTCCCATAGTAACGTTGGATCTTAAAGATAAGATCGTTTGACACGATGCTTAATTTTACACTAAATTAATGTTCATTTTCCCAAGAATCTTAAACACAGTTGCATACAGAGAATTGTGCAGTAAATTTTCATGTGAATTTTCGTGTAAATTAATTCGGAGGTAAATCTGATCTGCGTGAAAAAGTGGGCACAGAACATGCAACACGAGTTGCATAAAAATTCTTCTTCTTCTTATCGCAGATCTCCCGTGGAAAAATAAATTAGAAAATACACGACACGATGTAAGGATAGGTTAAAGTTGAAGGAAATACCGGAAAAGGAAAGATGAAATGGAGATGATGAGATGGGACAGTTGTAAATGTCCCTAAAATGTGTATTAATACGCAAGCGCATACGCTTAATTTCTCAACAAAATATGCAGCAGTGACAAACAACAAAATAATTTCTCACCGACTGGAAGTTAGCCATACATTTCAGCCACGAATCCGGCGCCTCCACCATTTTTGCCTTTAGTAAATTTCCAAGTTTTATCTACTAATTTACAGAAAATGGATTAAAATTCATAATTAATCAAATTGCTGAAGTGCCATAGTAGTAACAATAAGCTTTTAACTTGGGATTTAGCCCGATTTTTCGATAAGACATCTTTCGAAACATGGTCAATTTTCAAAAAATCAAAAGTCATCGTTAGGCGTAGTTTAGGTTCGATATTGTTGGCCACAAATGTTCCATATGCCTTTGTTTACAATATTTAGGCTTAAAAAAATGACACATATTCTTCATTTTTGTTTAAATAATTATTTACCTAAACACTTTTACGAAATTTCGTCAATTTTCAAAAAATCAAAAGCCATCGTTAGGCGTAGTTTATATATTTTCGGCCACAAATATTCCATGGGGCTTTGTTTACAATATTTGGGCTTCTTTTGAATTTGACAAATCCTTATTTTTTATATATATACAAGATCTTTATTCAGACAATTAATTTAAATACAAAATGAACATTGATTTTAAAAATGTGCTAATCTGTCTGGGCTATCGACCATCGGTCTTTCTGTCCTGTCATGAATTTCTTATTTTTTTAATTTCGTGCTTTTCCATATAAATGTTTTTTTTTTGCGCAAATGTCCATTTTTGGGAGAGGCGATTTTGACAATTTAAAAAAAAGTTTGTGTCTGTATGGCTGTGTGTCTATGTGTCGGTATCGGTGTGTCTGTGTGTATCTATGAGACCGTAGGGAATTTAGCGAAGAAAATTTCTTTCCATAATTACGAATAAATTCATTTTGAGAGAGGCAGTTCTGACAATTTAAAAAAAAAATGTTTGTGGCTTTGTGTTTGCTTGTCTGTGTGTCTGTGTGTCTGTGTGTGAGTCCGTAGACAATTTAGCGAAGAACATTTCTTTCCATAATTACGGTAATATCCATTTTGGGAGAGGCGATTCTGACAATTAAAAAAAGAAGTTTGTGGCTGTGTGTCTGTGTTTATGTCCTAGTGCAGTGTGTTTGTGTGTCCGTAGGAAATTTAGCGAAGAATTTTTCTTTCCATAATTACGGAAATATCCATTTTGAGAGAGACGATTCCGACAAATAAAAAAAAAATGTGTCTGTGTGTTCATGTGACTGTGTTTGTGTCTAAGTGGCTGTGTGTCTGTGTTAGTGTCTGTGTGTTTACGTGTCTGTGTCGCTGTGTGTCTGTCTGTGAGTCTGTAGGAAATTTAGCGAAGAAAATTTCTTTTCATAATTTCCAAAATATCCATTTTGCGAGAGGCGATTTTGACAATTAAAAAAATGTTTGTGTCCGTATGGCTGTGTGTCTGTGTGTCTGTGTGTCAGTGTGTCGGTGTATCTGCGTTCTGTTTGTATTTGTGAGTCCGTAGGGAATTTAGCGAAGAACATTTCTCTCTATAAGTATGGAAATGTCCAATTTGGGAGAGGCGATTCTGACAATTACAAAAAAAGTTTGTGGCTGTGTGTCTGTGTTTATGTCCTAGTGCAATGTGTCTGTGTGTCCGTAGGGAATTTAGCGAAGGAAATTTCTTTTCATAATTACGGAAATATCCATTTTGGGAGAGGCGATTCTGACAATAAAAAAAAATGTGTATCTGTATGGCTATGGGCCTGTGTGTCTGTGTATCTGTCTTTGAGTCCTTGGGGAATTTATCGAAAAAATTCTTTCCATAATTACGAAAATATCCATTTTTAGAGGGGCGATTTTTACAATTTAAAAAAAGTGTGTATCTGTATTTGTGTCTATGTGTCTGTGTGCCTGTGTGCCTATGTGCCTTCAAAAGTAAATAAAATCGTATTTTTCTATTTTTAAACGAGCTCAACGTTCCAAAGTGGTTTTATATTTTTATGATTCAAATCTCCAAATGTTCCTAATTTAGTATATTTCGATAAATAATTAAGAATTTTTCTTTTTAAACTCACACAAATTGCTGAAAATCCCAAGTTTTCAGTTCCAATGGGAACGAAATTGTTGTGTATTTTCTACGTCAAATCAACGGAATTACCAAATCGCAAAATTAACAAAGTCGCGTCTTCGAATTTTTCAAATTGCTTAGCTATCGATTTTGAAGATTTAAGTATCGAAATGTAGCGAACTTTTCTATTTCCATATAAACTCAACGAAAATTTCCAAAATTACAAGTTTCCCAATTTGTAATAATAATAATAACAATAATAATAATAGGTTTATTTCCCAACAGAACAAAAAAATATTCCAATTACAGGGAAATTTTACAATTAACAAATAAAAAATAAATAACTCTAATAGAATTAAAAACTAAAAATAATTATAGACAGTTTAGACTTAATTAACTTAATTTAACTGAAACTGTGAAAACTCAAAGCATATTTCTAAAATTGCAAGTTGCTCCATATCTATGACAACTCAACGCAAATTCCCAAAATTGCAAGTTTTCCAATTCCAAAACCAACAAAAGCGTATTCTGAGTTAAAAAAATTGACTGTCGAACATATTTTCGGATTTTGATTATTTGAATGTTAAAATGTAGCTGCTTTCGTATAAAAAAATATATTAAGAAATTTCCATCCAAAAATTGCCGTTATCAAGCTTTTCCTATTACAAATAATTGAAAATAAAGCATCGCGTTTTTTTAAACTGTGAATTAGTTTTTGGATTTTGATAATTTAAATATCGAAATGTAGCGAATTTAGTGTAGTTTAAAAAGTGTTAATAAATGTTTGAAACTTGATTTGTTTAAGTCCAAAGACAGTGTTTGAATTGTGAAATAATAATAATAATAATATATTAATTGGTTAGAGTAATATTATTGTTTTACACAAGTCAGGAGTGAAACAAATTAATTAATATACATGGTATCTTGTTTCGAGTGTGCCAAACGAAAACATTAAGTAGGTAATGTTATTCTGAACAAAAAAGTTTAAATAAACATTTTTCCGATTTCTTATCATTATCGAGATAAATAATCTTAACGATTTTTCGATCGTAAAAAATCAAATCTTCAGCGTAAATTTAAATAAAAATATTTGAACAGGTTAATGTTTATTTGACATAATTGTTTATTTTAATATTGTGGTTCGTTATTTTAATTATTTGTTGATAAAATTAAAAACGATGAATATTTGACTGTGTGACTGATCACAAGTTTGTTATTTGCATTAGTTTTGATAACTTGGGCAATTTTTCTCATGGAAAGTTATACCACACAACTTCGCTGGTAATGCAAACTTAGCTTACGTTTTATAGTCGGAAGGAAATTGTTACTTTAAGTAATAAATGTAGCTGGTCTCTTCAGGGAATGTTATATTTATACTAGTTAGACGGTTCCTCTTAAGAGTCACGAGCGAGCATGTCATCAAACAGTTTTCCGTTTTAAAGTTTATTGCCTATATAAGGACTATTGCTACACAAAAAGTCTATACAGGGTCCTGCATTTCACTTCCCGTCTTCTATAGCTCATTTACTAATTAAGTTGGAATTTCTATATTTTTCAGAATAAATTTGCATCCTAGAATGCATTTCAGGAAAATATTTTTGATTATACAGGGTGTCCCAAAAAAGCGCGACGTCATGATGATATATTTTTTTAAATTACATGCTATGTATTTTATTGCTTATTTGGATACCTTTTATGGTTGCCTACACACTCCTATAATTTTATTGGAATCGATTCAGGTATATCAGCAAAAAAAAATTAAAACTAAAAAAAAATCAGTTTTGCACTATTGTTTTAAAACATGCATAAAAAATAAAAATAGTGCCTTGTTAATAAAATCATACAAGGTACTTATTAAATAAGGTCTGATAGTCCCGTTACCCAAGTTTGATCGATATGAATTATACAGGGTATCCAAAATTTAGTGTCAAACATTTCAAACTTTAAAGCACTTTATTTTTCTTATTTTAAATTGGATCCCCTGTATATTTTTATGTCATTCCATGCAGAATTAAAAAACAAACATTTTTTCTCATAACAACCCTGTCCCAATTCCTAACGCATTAAAAGTTATTTGCAAAAAACTCGTTTTATCAACCATTTCAATAGCCATTTTACTTAATAAAAATCGAAGGTGGCTTTGAAAAACAATTTATTGACATTAAAATTCAACAAGGTGGCAAGAGACTGTTTTGACTTTAGTGATGTAAAAGTTTAAAGCATTGTTAACTTAAGCTCTTTGTACTCAAGAATTATTTTTTTCCATGACGAAAAAAGTGACTAACTTAATTAGTAACTGAGCTATCGAAGACGGAAGGTGAGATGCAGGGCCCTGTATAGTAAGTAATACAGATATACAGATAAAATCCATTAAAAAATAAAACAAAAATATCGAAAATAATAAGATTGTGGCCAGTTGCATTAAAATTATTAATTAAAATTGAAAGCAGAAGCATTAAATCAATTAAACAAAGACGATGAATATTTAATCTATTCGTGATTCTGATAAATTAAGTCTTAGTAAGACCAGGTGTGGACTGACAACATTTACAGGCCCAAGAAAGTTTTTAGCTTCGTCCTCTACACTAAGCTTTTTTATAGAAAAATTACAAATATCGAAAAAAAATGTATCACTATTTATTTAAATCGATCGCCACCAACTAAGTTGGCCAAAATGATTTTATAGTCTTGCCTTAAGTATTTTGGTATGCCGAGCACTAAAAAATGTGTAAAATAAATTTCTGCAAAAATGAGTGCGTATAAAACGGGAATAGTAAACACATAGTCTAACTCATTGATTTTTTAATAATTATGTAATTGTTAAATTTGAAGGGAAGATTTATTTGAGAATTCATGAAAACAATAATTTGAATACCTAGGTAGGAAACACCACGTCAATTTTAAAAGAAATTGCAGGTAAAGTTATTATTCTTTATTTATAATCAAAAATTCAATGCTTTTGTTAAATTTAAAATGAAAGGTATGGTAAAAGTATTTTTCTTTCAATTCCTCATCTTCTTCATCTTCAGTTTCATCAGGATTTGATGGAAGCAACATTTCAACCGATGTGAAGATATCCACGGATTTCCCGGCGCCTTTACCACCATTTTTTTTCCTGAAAGAATCACCAAATTTGGTTGAAAAGTCGCCGAGTTCGATAAACCTCAAAATGCACTTTTTTCAAACACCTAAACTTGGTGCCAAATCGTCGTAGGAACTTCGTTTTTCGAGTCCTGCAAAGGCAATTGATCAGATTTTAATGCCTTTATTGTGGATCGAGTCGACAAAATTTTTTCAACTCCATAGACATCGTCAAAGTTGGACATGGTTTCCTGAAAAAACATTTTTTTACAGGGGTGCTAGAGAGGGGTGGAAGGGGTTACGCTTAAGTTCGTATACATGACTTTAGAGAAGACACTTTAAAGTTTTTCGCCCTCAAAGATTCATCAAAATTGATTAAAAATACGCAGAGTTATGGCGGTTTGAAAATGGTCAAAATTTCTGAAATTTCAGAAATTTCAAGTGTTTAATTTTTTTTTCCTCCAGTGTATATAGTTTGGGTCGACCCGAGAAGAAAAATTCATAAAAAAGTTATAAACAATTTTACCCAAAATTGCATGCGTTAAATCGTTTAAGTAGACTCTTATCTACACGTTATTGTTAAGAAATTAAATTTAAAACGCGTCAAACAGTGCCATTTTGGATTTTGAAAGTTTGCTATATTATCGATATAGTTTGAGTGCTTTTTCGATTTTTTGGTCTAAATTTGTTATCTTTTGGCCTAAATATCATTTATTTCGACCTACATTTTTTATTTAATTGTTTAAATTTTGGATTTTTTGATTTCTCGGGCCACATTTTTAATTTTTAGATGTTTTGCCTTTATTTTCAATTTTTTTTAATCGAAATTTTTGATCATTTGGACCAAATATTCTTTATTTTGACCTCTTAGTCCACATTCTTGATTTTTTTGGACCGAATTTTTAATTTCAGTTCCAAATTTTTAATTTCTTATTTTAACCTGAATTATTGATGCGAGAATTTTTCCGAGTTTTGTTTGTTGAAATTTTCGATTTTTAGTCCGCATTTATTATTATTATTATTTTGTTTTTTCCTTTGCTTGTTAATTTTTTTTCCTTTTGATCCATCATTTTAAATTTTAGTCCCGAATTTTAGGTTTTTCGTCTATTTTTTTTTTTATTTTTGTCCTGTATTTTAGATTTTTTAACTTGAATGATTGATTTTATTCTGCGAATTTTTTGTATTATTCGGCTATTATTTTCAAATTTTTGGTCAGAAACTTATTTTTGAGGTCTGAAAGTGGTAAAATCATTTTTACTTCTAACTAAATATTTGATTTTTTTGTCTGCGTTTTTTATTTTTAGATCTTGATTCTTTGGCTCATACTTTTGATTTTTGTATTTTTGACTTTTTTAAATTATTGGTCTAAATATTCTTTATTTCGATCAAAATGTTCAATTTTTGTTGTCTGCATTTTTATCTTTACACCCGAGTTCTCGATGTTTTGTCTAAATTTTCAGCTTTTTAGGCCATATTGTAAATTTTTACTTTTTTAGCCTATATTTTGTATTTTAGATTTTTTCGGTTTAAATTTTTGGTCTTTCGGCTTAAATTTTCTTTATTTTGACTTAGATTTTCGATTTATTTGTTGAAATTTTGGATTTGTTTGTTCAAAATTTTATTTTTTTGGTCCACCATTTTGGTTTTTAGGTGCGAATTTTAGATTTTTGGTCTTTATTTTTTATCCCATATTTTAGATTTTCTTAACTTGAATTATTGATTTTATTGTGCGATTTTTTAATTTTTTTTCTAATATTTTCGAATTTCTAGTCGGAATTTATTTTTCGCTGAGAAGAGTTATTTTTGGAACTGAAAAAGGCGAATTATTCTTATTTTGCTTGTATTTACAATTTTTTGTTCTGCATTTTTAAATTTAGACCAGGGTTTTTTTATTTTTTTTGCCGATATTTTAGATTTTCGGCTGTTTTGTCCCATATTTTTGATTTTTTGGCCAAAATAGAAAAGAGGGGGAGATATATTGTGGCTCTACCATCAACATGTTCCACGAGCGGCCACTGTTCTTAACTGTTTATATTAGTATGATTTAATTCTGTAATTTGGTCCTTTGTGTATTCCACATCTTCGTTTATGACTTCCTCGGTTTCATACAGAAATCGTATTCTTATTGACCTACAAAGATATTTCGCAGGGAATGCCGATTGTTCAGCATTTTTATATATTTCATGTTTTATGGAACCTTGCCACTTGGTTCTAAATTTCGATTTTAAAATCCGTACCTGATGAATTCCTCTCGGGAATGTCTTGCCCTTAATTAAATAGTTATCCATGAAAACTAATTTTTCTGATAATGTTTTTTTTTTCTGGGCAACTTCGCATAATCTCGTAGAGATGATATTTTTGTTTTATTTTATTTTATTTTATTTGATACATATGTAGAGGGATTACAGATAGAATATTACATGGTTCATAAGGTTACAAATTTACAAAATACAAATTAACAAAAAAAAAATACGATAGAAAGAGATATGACTGCTACAAAGACATTCCTTGAAACGTACATTATTACACAGTCTTATAAGTCTTTCTTATAAAATAAAATAAATACGTTACATATTACGTCATACTGTAGTTAGTTTTAAAACTACCCGATTACTCCTAAAACAAGTACTATTATTATTATCATCCAATCTTTATGACTTAATGGCGGTAATAAACGGATCTAGCTCATAACAACAGCGTAATTAAATTTTAAAATTATTTATAACAGCGAATAAAACGCTTTCGACGGTCATTAAAGCGAGGAAGTTATTACGCTAGAAAGGGATAGTGGATATTTGCGATGTCCCATTTGGGTGTAGTCTTAATTAATCTTTTTTGTGCTCGCTTGTGTAATAAATCGATGTGTAATCTTCCGCAAACTTGTACAACAGCAAACTTTAATAAGCCATGGAAATTCACTCGTGAAAGTGACAATCCTTGTCTGAATATTGGTAAAGTTTGCTTGGTGATAACCAAAGTCAGCGACATTAGTTCATGAAAAGGTCGATGCTTCATTGATTAATTAACTTTGTTTGAAAAGAATTGTTTATTGTGCAGAAGAAATTAAGAGTGGAAGTAAAACGGATGATGAAACTTTCATTTTTGTATTCATAATAAATATTTTGATAGTTCAACTATTTTTATTGAAAATAAATGACATGGAAGTTTAATAATAAAATAACAAAATTTTGTATTCAAGTTTTCGATATCGGCTGTGGCTCAATTGCAGTAATTCTCTTAAAGCAATTATTATTTTGTGTATTATTCTTATTTCTGCAAATTACATAATTGCCTCGTGAACTGAATTCGCGTATTCGTAAATGTAAAATGGGTAATTTGTTCAACTATTGTATCTCGTTGATAAATTTCGAAGAGAAGTTTCCCGTTATGAAGATAGACTATATTTGAAAATTATGTAAGAATAAAATCTGATTAAAAATGAAATCATTATTTCAAAACATATTTTGTAATATTTTAGTTCTAACAAAAATATTTTCACAACGATAAAGATAATGAGTGAAACTTGTAATTTTTGTACTTATCACTTTAATTGTTATTTCTCACTTAATTTCAAACGTAACGATATAATTCGCTTTGTTTGTCGCGATCTTTTTACACACAAAACTTTCCGAGCAACAATTTTCTCGCTTAATTTCACATGTACTTATAATTTTACTGCTGAAAAATATCCTTGAGTTTGCAATACTCCGTGGGACCCCTCCATAAACAGATGAAAGCATCAAAACACACCCTATCTAAATTTATGAAGTACACCCTCGCCTTCGTTGTAATGAAAGTTTTTTTTTATTCTGTTTTCTACCCAAAACGGCACTGTTAAATCTCGCTCCATTTAATCGGCAGAGCAAAATAATTAGCGAACTTAAATGTAAACACAAAATTCTTCTTACTGCCGATGTATAATTGGTCTAATTAGGAATTTTAAAAGCACACCGTCTAATTATATCTGAACAAACACGTCCTAAATAAAGTTCGCCGACATTTATTCGTGTATTGATCTGATACTTGTTAACAGGTTAAGAAAATTATTGCACGCTCGGCTAAATTCCGCGAACCCTTTCAGGTTTTCTGAAAGTTTTTCCTTGCTCTTATGTTAATTGTTGCATGTGAAATAGGGCCATTTACTGGCTAATAACCATAACTTTATTTCTAAGAATAACTTTGCGCGTTTACCTACGATGCATATGATCGGTTGTTTACTGTTAAATATGGAACAAAGTTTCACATTGTGTATTTATGTAATAATGGTAATAATAATTTATTCGTGTTATCCCGGATCTAGGTTACACATGTCAATGTACTTTGGTTGGTAATTCTCCGGAGTGAACAATTGGAAATTGTGTGCGTACATGTACATAGCATATTCCATATTTGATATAATATGCATTATTTTAACTTACACCAACTAAATGTCATGTCGAGAATCACAGAACAAAATGTTCTACAGTGTTTATTTATTAGTATATTTTCCAACAGAAAAATATCCAGTTACAAGATAACAATAAAATTTAGATCCATGTAAATGAAATACGAGTTTTCGTTTAGCCGCTACGGCCGATCAAAGTCTGAAAAATCGATTATTTTTTTAAATTTTCTAAAATGTTCATGGTGACTGGCTAATTTTTTTGCTATTGAAGATAACTCAAATTTTTTAACGGCAATCAATTTCTCTTCAATATATAATACTTCAATAGTCTACGATTATTATTAAGAAAGTTGCATTTTTTTAACAAAAGTTCCTAGGGGGTTAGTCATGTCTTTTTTTCGTGTTTTCGTCAAAAATTCAAAATCTCTAATCCGACTAATTGACGTACAAGGAGCTCAGATTTGCAAACCGCGTTCAATTTGGAGTTTTCGTTTGGCCGCTACGGCCGATCAAAGTCTGAAAAATCAATTATTTTCTTAAATTTTCCAAAATCCTCATGGTGACTGACTAATTTTTTTGCTATTGAAGTTAGCTGAAATTTTTTAACGGCAATCAATTTCTCTCGTCTTTCTGATGAAAATAAAGTTAAATTCAATAGTCTACGATGATTTTTAAGAAAGTTGCATTTTTTGACAAAATTTCCAAGGGGGTTAGTCATGTCTTTTTTCACGATTTCATCAAAAATTAAAAATCTCTAATCCGACTAATTGACGTACGAGGAGCTCAGATTTGCAAACCGCGTTCAATTTGGAGTTTTCGTTTGGCCGCAACGGCCGATCAAAGTCTGAAAAATTAATTATTTTCGTAAATTTTTCAAAATCCTCATGGTGACTGACTAATTTTTTTGCTATTGAAGTTAGCTGAAATTTTTTAACGGCAATCAATTTCTCTCGTCTTTCTGATGAAAATAAAGTTAAATTCAATAGTCTACGATGATTTTTAAGAAAGTTGCATTTTTTAACAAAATTTCCAAGGGGTTGGTCATGTCTTTTTTCACGATTTCATCAAAAATTCAAAATCTCTAATCCGACTAATTGACGTATGAGGAGCTCAGATTTGCAAACCGCGTTCAATTTGGAGTTTTGGTTTGGCCGCTACGGCCGATCAAAATCCGAAAAATCAATTATTTTGAAGTTGAAATATAATTTAACGGAGGAATATATAAAAATGTAGTGTAGAGTAGTGACTCATGGCACGGCCGAGACAGCAGAGGTCTACTGGTGTCGAGAGCTAAATCGTAATTTTAGTAACCAAAAGTAAGGTTTTCGTCAAAAATTTTAAATCGCCAATTTTAATTGAATCCGATTAATTTACACACAAGGAGCACAGATTTGAAAACCGCGTTTAATTTGGAGTTTTCATTTAGCCGCTACGGCCGTTCAAAGTCTGAAAAAAATCGAATTTTATTGAAAATTTTGTTCATGGTGACACGCTAATTTTTTTGCTATTGAATTTTTTAACGCCAATCAATTTCTCTCGTTTTTCTGATGAAAAAAAAATGGTATACTTCAATGGTCTACGATAATTATTAAAAAAGTTGCATTTTTTGAGCAAAAGTTCCGAGGGCATAACTTGTGTACTTCTCAAGTTTCCGTCAAAAATTAAAAATCACCAATTTGAATTGAATCCGACTAATGTGCCTGACTAATTTTTTTGCTATTGAAGTTAGCTAAAAAAAAATTAACGGCAGTCAATTTCTTTCGTCTTTCTGATGAAAATAAAGTTAAATTCAATGGCCTACGATGATTTTTAAGAAAGTTGCATTTTTTGACAAAATTTCCAAGGGGGTTGGTCATGTCTTTTTTCACGATTTCATCAAAAATTCAAAATCTCTAATCCGACTAATTGACGTACGAGGAACTCAGATTTGCAAACCGCGTTCAATTTGGAGTTTTCGTTTGGCCGCTACGGCCGATCAAATTCTGAAAAATCAATTATTTTCTTAAATTTTCCAAAATCCTCATGATGACTGACTAACTTTTTTGCTAATGAAGTTAGCTGAATTTTTTAACAGCAATCAATTTCTCTCGTCTTTCTGATGAAAATAAAGTTAAATTCAATAGTCTACGATGATTTTTAAGAAAGTTGCATTTTTTGACAAAATTTCCAAGGGGGTTAGTCATGTCTTTTTTCACGATTTCATCAAAAATTCAAAATCTCTGGTCCGACTAATTGACGTATGAGGAGCTCAGATTTGCAAACCGCGTTCAATTTGGAGTTTTCGTTTGGCCGCTACGGCCGATCAAAGTCTGAAAAATCAATTATTTTCTTAAATTTTTCAAAATCCTCATGGTGACTGACTAATTTTTTTGCTATTGAAGTTAGCTGAAATTTTTTAACGGCAATCAATTTCTCTCGTCTTTCTGATGAAAATAAAGTTAAATTCAATAGTCTACGATGATTTTTAAGAAAGTTGCATTTTTTGACAAAATTTCCAAGGGGGTTAGTCATGTCTTTTTTCACGATTTCATCAAAAATTAAAAATCTCTAATCCGACTAATTGACGTACGAGGAGCTCAGATTTGCAAACCGCGTTCAATTTGGAGTTTTCGTTTGGCCGCAACGGCCGATCAAAGTCTGAAAAATTAATTATTTTCGTAAATTTTTCAAAATCCTCATGGTGACTGACTAATTTTTTTGCTATTGAAGTTAGCTGAAATTTTTTAACGGCAATCAATTTCTCTCGTCTTTCTGATGAAAATAAAGTTAAATTCAATTGTCTACGATGATTTTTAAGAAAGTTGCATTTTTTAACAAAATTTCCAAGGGGTTGGTCATGTCTTTTTTCACGATTTCATCAAAAATTCAAAATCTCTAATCCGACTAATTGACGTATGAGGAGCTCAGATTTGCAAACCGCGTTCAATTTGGAGTTTTGGTTTGGCCGCTACGGCCGATCAAAATCCGAAAAATCAATTATTTTGAAGTTGAAATATAATTTAACGGAGGAATATATAAAAATGTAGTGTAGAGTAGTGACTCATGGCACGGCCGAGACAGCAGAGGTCTACTGGTGTCGAGAGCTAAATCGTAATTTTAGTAACCAAAAGTAAGGTTTTCGTCAAAAATTTTAAATCGCCAATTTTAATTGAATCCGATTAATTTACACACAAGGAGCACAGATTTGAAAACCGCGTTTAATTTGGAGTTTTCATTTAGCCGCTACGGCCGTTCAAAGTCTGAAAAAAATCGAATTTTATTGAAAATTTTGTTCATGGTGACACGCTAATTTTTTTGCTATTGAATTTTTTAACGCCAATCAATTTCTCTCGTTTTTCTGATGAAAAAAAAATGGTATACTTCAATGGTCTACGATAATTATTAAAAAAGTTGCATTTTTTGAGCAAAAGTTCCGAGGGCATAACTTGTGTACTTCTCAAGTTTTCGTCAAAAATTAAAAATCACCAATTTGAATTGAATCCGACTAATGTGCCTGACTAATTTTTTTGCTATTGAAGTTAGCTAAAAAAAAATTAACGGCAGTCAATTTCTTTCGTCTTTCTGATGAAAATAAAGTTAAATTCAATGGCCTACGATGATTTTTAAGAAAGTTGCATTTTTTGACAAAATTTCCAAGGGGGTTGGTCATGTCTTTTTTCACGATTTCATCAAAAATTCAAAATCTCTAATCCGACTAATTGACGTACGAGGAACTCAGATTTGCAAACCGCGTCAATTTGGAGTTTTCGTTTGGCCGCTACGGCCGATCAAAGTCTGAAAAATCAATTATTTTCTTAAATTTTTCAAAATCTTCATGGTGACTGACTAATTTTTTTGCTATTGAAGTTAGCTGAAATTTTTTAACGGCAATCAATTTCTCTCGTCTTTCTGATGAAAATAAAGTTAAATTCAATAGTCTACGATGATTTTTAAGAAAGTTGCATTTTTTGACAAAATTTCCAAGGGGGTTAGTCATGTCTTTTTTCACGATTTCATCAAAAATTCAAAATCTCTGGTCCGACTAATTGACGTATGAGGAGCTCAGATTTGCAAACCGCGTTCAATTTGGAGTTTTCGTTTGGCCGCTACGGCCGATCAAAGTCTGAAAAATCAATTATTTTCTTAAATTTTTCAAAATCCTCATGGTGACTGACTAATTTTTTTGCTATTGAAGTTAGCTGAATTTTTTTAACGGCAATCAATTTCTCTCGTCTTTCTGATGAAAATAAAGTTAAATTCAATAGTCTACGATGATTTTTAAGAAAGTTGCATTTTTTGACAAAATTTCCAAGGGGGTTAGTCATGTCTTTTTTCACGATTTCATGAAAAATTCCAAATCTCTAATCCGACTAATTGACGTACGAGGAACTCAGATTTGCAAACCGCGTTCAATTTGGAGTTTTCGTTTGGCCGCTACGGCCGATCAAAGTCTGAAAAATCAATTATTTTCTTAAATTTTCCAAAATCCTCATGATGACTGACTAACTTTTTTGCTAATGAAGTTAGCTGAAATTTTTTAACGGCAATCAATTTCTCTCGTCTTTCTGATGAAAATAAAGTTAAATTCAATAGTCTTCGATGATTTTTAAGAAAGTTGCATTTTTTGACAAAATTTCCAAGGGGGTTAGTCATGTCTTTTTTCACGATTTCATCAAAAATTCAAAATCTCTAATCCGACTAATTGACGTACGAGGAACTCAGATTTGCAAACCTCGTTCAATTTGGAGTTTTCGTTTGGCCGCTACGGCCGATCAAAGTCTGAAAAATCAATTATTTTCTTAAATTTTTCAAAATCTTCATGGTGACTGACTAATTTTTTTGCTATTGAAGTTAGCTGAAATTTTTTAACGGCAATCAATTTCTCTCGTCTTTCTGATGAAAATAAAGTTTAATTCAATAGTCCACGATGATTTTTAAGAAAGTTGCATTTTTTGACAAAATTTCCAAGGGGGTTAGTCATGTCTTTTTTCACGATTTCATCAAAAATTCAAAATCTCTAATCCGACTAATTGACGTACGAGGAACTCGGATTTGCAAACCGCGTTCAATTTGGAGTTTTCGTTTGGCCGCTACGGCCGATCAAAGTCTGAAAAATCAATTATTTTCTTAAATTTTCCAAAATCCTCATGATGACTGACTAACTTTTTTGCTGATGAAGTTAGCTGAATTTTTTTAACAGCAATCAATTTCTCTCGTCTTTCTGATGAAAATAAAGTTAAATTCAATAGTCTACGATGATTTTTAAGAAAGTTGCATTTTTTGACAAAATTTCCAAGGGGGTTAGTCATGTCTTTTTTCACGATTTCATCAAAAATTCAAAATCTCTGGTCCGACTAATTGACGTATGAGGAGCTCAGATTTGCAAACCGCGTTCAATTTGGAGTTTTCGTTTGGCCGCTACGGCCGATCAAAATCTGAAAAATCAATTATTTTCTTAAATTTTTCAAAATCCTCATGGTGACTGACTAATTTTTTTGCTATTGAAGTTAGCTGAAATTTTTTAACGGCAATCAATTTCTCTCGTCTTTCTGATGAAAATAAAGTTAAATTCAACAGTCTACGATGATTTTTAAGAAAGTTGCATTTTTTGACAAAATTTCCAAGGGGGTTAGTCATGTCTTTTTTCACGATTTCATGAAAAATTCAAAATCTCTAATCCGACTAATTGACGTACGAGGAACTCAGATTTGCAAACCGCGTTCAATTTGGAGTTTTCGTTTGGCCGCTGCGTCGGATCGAAGTCTGAAAAATCAATTATTTTCTTAAATTTTCCAAAATCCTCATGGTGACTGACTAACTTTTTTGCTAATGAAGTTAGCTGAAATTTTTTAACGGCAATCAATTTCTCTCGTCTTTCTGATGAAAATAAAGTTAAATTCAATAGTCTACGATGATTTTTAAGAAAGTTGCATTTTTTGACAAAATTTCCAAGGGGGTTAGTCATGTCTTTTTTCACGATTTCATCAAAAATTCAAAATCTCTAATCCGACTAATTGACGTACGAGGAACTCAGATTTGCAAACCGCGTTCAATTTGGAGTTTTCGTTTGGCCGCTACGGCCGATCAAAGTCTGAAAAATCAATTATTTTCTTAAATTTTCCAAAATCCTCATGGTGACTGACTAACTTTTTTGCTAATGAAGTTAGCTGAAATTTTTTAACGGCAATCAATTTCTCTCGTCTTTCTGATGAAAATAAAGTTAAATTCAATAGTCTACGATGATTTTTAAGAAAGTTGCATTTTTTGACAAAATTTCCAAGGGGGTTAGTCATATCTTTTTTCACGATTTCATCAAAAATTTAAAATCTCTAATCCGACTAATTGACGTATGAGGAGCTCATATTTGCAAACCGCGTTCAATTTGGAGTTTTCGTTTGGCCGCTACGGCCGATCAAAGTCTGAAAAATCAATTATTTTCTTAAATTTTTCAAAATCTTCATGGTGACTGACTAATTTTTTTGCTATTGAAGTTAGCTGAAATTTTTTAACGGCAATCAATTTCTCTCGTCTTTCTGATGAAAATAAAGTTTAATTCAATAGTCTACGATGATTTTTAAGAAAGTTGCATTTTTTGACAAAATTTCCAAGGGGGTTAGTCATGTCTTTTTTCACGATTTCATCAAAAATTCAAAATCTCTAATCCGACTAATTGACGTACGAGGAACTCGGATTTGCAAACCGCGTTCAATTTGGAGTTTTCGTTTGGCCGCTACGGCCGATCAAAGTCTGAAAATTCAATTATTTTCTTAAATTTTTCAAAATCCTCATGATGACTGACTAACTTTTTTGCTGATGAAGTTAGCTGAATTTTTTTAACAGCAATCAATTTCTCTCGTCTTTCTGATGAAAATAAAGTTAAATTCAATAGTCTACGATGATTTTTAAGAAAGTTGCATTTTTTGACAAAATTTCCAAGGGGGTTAGTCATGTCTTTTTTCACGATTTCATCAAAAATTCAAAATCTCTAATCCGACTAATTGACGTACGAGGAACTCGGATTTGCAAACCGCGTTCAATTTGGAGTTTTCGTTTGGCCGCTACGGCCGATCAAAATCTGAAAAATCAATTATTTTCTTAAATTTTCCAAAATCCTCTTGATGACTGACTAACTTTTTTGCTAATGAAGTTAGCTGAATTTTTTTAACAGCAATCAATTTCTCTCGTCTTTCTGATGAAAATAGATGAAAATAAAGTTAAATTCAATAGTCTACGATGATTTTTAAGAAAGTTGCATTTTTTGACAAAATTTCCAAGGGGGTTAGTCATGTCTTTTTTCACGATTTCATCAAAAATTCAAAATCTCTAATCCGACTAACTGACGTACGAGGAACTCAGATTTGCAAACCGCGTTCAATTTGGAGTTTTCGTTTGGCCGCTACGGCCGATCAAAGTCTGAAAAATCAATTATTTTCTTAAATTTTCCAAAATCCTCATGATGACTGACTAACTTTTTTGCTAATGAAGTTAGCTGAAATTTTTTAACGGCAATCAATTTCTCTCGTCTTTCTGATGAAAATAAAGTTAAATTCAATAGTCTACGATGATTTTTAAGAAAGTTGCATTTTTTGACAAAATTTCCAAGGGGGTTAGTCATGTCTTTTTTCACGATTTCATCAAAAATTCAAAATCTCTAATCCGACTAATTGACGTATGAGGAGCTCAGATTTGCAAACCGCGTACAATTTGGAGTTTTCGTTTGGCCGCTACGGCCGATCAAAGTCTGAAAAATCAATTATTTTCTTAAATTTTTCAAAATCTTCATGGTGACTGACTAATTTTTTTGCTATTGAAGTTAGCTGAAATTTTTTAACGGCAATCAATTTCTCTCGTCTTTCTGATGAAAATAAAGTTAAATTCAATAGTCTACGATGATTTTTAAGAAAGTTGCATTTTTTGACAAAATTTCCAAGGGGGTTAGTCATGTCTTTTTTCACGATTTCATCAAAAATTCAAAATCTCTGGTCCGACTAATTGACGTATGAGGAGCTCAGATTTGCAAACCGCGTTCAATTTGGAGTTTTCGTTTGGCCGGTACGGCCGATCAAAGTCTGAAAAATCAATTATTTTCTTAAATTTTTCAAAATCCTCATGGTGACTGACTAATTTTTTTGCTATTGAAGTTAGCTGAATTTTTTTAACGGCAATCAATTTCTCTCGTCTTTCTGATGAAAATAAAGTTAAATTCAATAGTCTACGATGATTTTTAAGAAAGTTGCATTTTTTGACAAAATTTCCAAGGGGGTTAGTCATGTCTTTTTTCACGATTTCATGAAAAATTCCAAATCTCTAATCCGACTAATTGACGTACGAGGAACTCAGATTTGCAAACCGCGTTCAATTTGGAGTTTTCGTTTGGCCGCTACGGCCGATCAAAGTCTGAAAAATCAATTATTTTCTTAAATTTTCCAAAATCCTCATGATGACTGACTAACTTTTTTGCTAATGAAGTTAGCTGAAATTTTTTAACGGCAATCAATTTCTCTCGTCTTTCTGATGAAAATAAAGTTAAATTCAATAGTCTTCGATGATTTTTAAGAAAGTTGCATTTTTTGACAAAATTTCCAAGGGGGTTAGTCATGTCTTTTTTCACGATTTCATCAAAAATTCAAAATCTCTAATCCGACTAATTGACGTACGAGGAACTCAGATTTGCAAACCTCGTTCAATTTGGAGTTTTCGTTTGGCCGCTACGGCCGATCAAAGTCTGAAAAATCAATTATTTTCTTAAATTTTCCAAAATCCTCATGGTGACTGACTAACTTTTTTGCTAATGAAGTTAGCTGAAATTTTTTAACGGCAATCAATTTCTCTCGTCTTTCTGATGAAAATAAAGTTAAATTCAATAGTCTACGATGATTTTTAAGAAAGTTGCATTTTTTGACAAAATTTCCAAGGGGGTTAGTCATGTCTTTTTTCACGATTTCATCAAAAATTTAAAATCTCTAATCCGACTAATTGACGTATGAGGAGCTCAGATTTGCAAACCGCGTTCAATTTGGAGTTTTCGTTTGGCCGCTACGGCCGATCAAAGTCTGAAAAATCAATTATTTTCTTAAATTTTTCAAAATCTTCATGGTGACTGACTATTTTTTTTGCTATTGAAGTTAGCTGAAATTTTTTAACGGCAATCAATTTCTCTCGTCTTTCTGATGAAAATAAAGTTTAATTCAATAGTCTACGATGATTTTTAAGAAAGTTGCATTTTTTGACAAAATTTCCAAGGGGGTTAGTCATGTCTTTTTTCACGATTTCATCAAAAATTCAAAATCTCTAATCCGACTAATTGACGTATGAGGAGCTCAGATTTGCAAACCGCGTTCAATTTGGAGTTTTCGTTTGGCCGCTACGGCCGATCAAAGTCTGAAAAATCAATTATTTTCTTAAATTTTTCAAAATCTTCATGGTGACTGACTATTTTTTTTGCTATTGAAGTTAGCTGAAATTTTTTAACGGCAATCAATTTCTCTCGTCTTTCTGATGAAAATAAAGTTTAATTCAATAGTCTACGATGATTTTTAAGAAAGTTGCATTTTTTGACAAAATTTCCAAGGGGGTTAGTCATGTCTTTTTTCACGATTTCATCAAAAATTCAAAATCTCTAATCCGACTAATTGACGTACGAGGAACTCGGATTTGCAAACCGCGTTCAATTTGGAGTTTTCGTTTGGCCGCTACGGCCGATCAAATTCTGAAAATTCAATTATTTTCTTAAATTTTTCAAAATCCCCATGGTGACTGACTAATTTTTTTGCTATTGGAGTTAGCTGAAATTTTTTAACGGCAATCAATTTCTCTCGTCTTTCTGATGAAAATAAAGTTTAATTCAATAGTCTACGATGATTTTTAAGAAAGTTGCATTTTTTGACAAAATTTCCAAGGGGGTTAGTCATGTCTTTTTTCACGATTTCATCAAAAATTCAAAATCTCTAATCCGACTAATTGACGTACGAGGAACTCGGATTTGCAAACCGCGTTCAATTTGGAGTTTTCGTTTGGCCGCTACGGCCGATCAAAGTCTGAAAAATCAATTATTTTCTTAAATTTTTCAAAATCCCCATGGTGACTGACTAATTTTTTTGCTATTGGAGTTAGCTGAAATTTTTTAACGGCAATCAATTTCTCTCGTCTTTCTGATGAAAATAAAGTTTAATTCAATAGTCTACGATGATTTTTAAGAAAGTTGCATTTTTTGACAAAATTTCCAAGGGGGTTAGTCATGTCTTTTTTCACGATTTCATCAAAAATTCAAAATCTCTAATCCGACTAATTGACGTACGAGGAACTCGGATTTGCAAACCGCGTTCAATTTGGAGTTTTCGTTTGGCCGCTACGGCCGATCAAAGTCTGAAAAATCAATTATTTTCTTAAATTTTTCAAAATCCTCATGGTGACTGACTAATTTTTTTGCTATTGAAGTTAGCTGAAATTTTTTAACGGCAATCAATTTCTCTCGTCTTTCTGATGAAAATAAAGTTAAATTCAATAGTCTACGATGATTTTTAAGAAAGTTGCATGTTTTGACAAAATTTCCAAGGGGGTTAGTCATATCTTTTTTCACGATTTCATCAAAAATTCAAAATCTCTAATCCGACTAATTGACGTACGAGGAGCTCAGATTTGCAAACCGCGTTCAATTTGGAGTTTTCGTTTGGCCGCTACGGCCGATCAAAGTCTGAAAAATCAATTATTTTCTTAAATTTTCCAAAATCCTCATGGTGACTGACTAACTTTTTTGCTAATGAAGTTAGCTGAAATTTTTTAACGGCAATCAATTTCTCTCGTCTTTCTGATGAAAATAAAGTTAAATTCAATAGTCTACGATGATTTTTAAGAAAGTTGCATTTTTTGACAAAATTTCCAAGGGGGTTAGTCATGTCTTTTTTCACGATTTCATCAAAAATTCAAAATCTCTAATCCGACTAATTGACGTATGAGGAGCTCAGATTTGCAAACCGCGTACAATTTGGAGTTTTCGTTTGGCCGCTACGGCCGATCAAAGTCTGAAAAATCAATTATTTTCTTAAATTTTTCAAAATCTTCATGGTGACTGACTAATTTTTTTGCTATTGAAGTTAGCTGAAATTTTTTAACGGCAATCAATTTCTCTCGTCTTTCTGATGAAAATAAAGTTTAATTCAGTAGTCTACGATGATTTTTAAGAAAGTTGCATTTTTTGACAAAATTTCCAAGGGGGTTAGTCATGTCTTTTTTCACGATTTCATGAAAAATTCAAAATCTCTAATCCGACTAATTGACGTACGAGGAACTCAGATTTGCAAACCGCGTTCAATTTGGAGTTTTCGTTTGGCCGCTACGGCAGATCAAAGTCTGAAAAATCAATTATTTTCTTAAATTTTTCAAAATCTTCATGGTGACTGACTAATTTTTTTGCTATTGAAGTTAGCTGAAATTTTTTAACGGCAATCAATTTCTCTCGTCTTTCTGATGAAAATAAAGTTAAATTCAATAGTCTACGATGATTTTTAAGAAAGTTGCATTTTTTGACAAAATTTCCAAGATGCCATTTCAACAATTTCTGGAAAAAAAAAATTGGTGTCTGTGTGTGTGTGTGTGTGTGTGTGTCTGTCTGTGCGCTCTATCTCAATAACTAATTGAGCAATTGACATGAAACTTTGAACATCCGTCTTATTTGATAATCTAAAGAACTGAAAAGCTTTTGGTAAAATTTCGTACACCGGAAGTGGGCGTTTATCTTAACTGTTTTTTGTTTTTTGCCAATATTTTCTTAAATATGAAAAATATCACAAAAACATTTAGACAAACTTTGAAGACAACAAAGAAATGAACATCTTTTGCTTAAAAACATTTTTTATAAAATGATTTTTATTTGAGAAAAAAATTTATTATTATTTTTTTAGATTTTGGTTTATAATTATAAAACGATAATAGTTACAGCAAATGTTTGTCAATCATAATTGTAGAGACTGCTAAAATGAACAACTTACAAAGAATAGGTTTTTTTTTAAATCCCTTTAGTTTTTGACTAAATTGAGTTTTTATATTTGAAGTATAATTTTTCCATCTTTCATAATTTTGACGTTTTAAACGTCAGTTTCCTCCGAGTTTACGCAACGCTCGATGTACATTCAAAATATGATTCAAATTGAAAATAAACCATGAAAGCGTAAATATAAATGATACCATCAAGTCGGAGAAAGCAACATGATGGCCACATCACCATTTTTTAAATATGGAATATATTATGAAAACATTTAAATAAATATTGAAGACAACTAAGAAATTTAATAATATTAATCTTTTGTTTGAAAATATTTTTTTGTAAAATCATTGTTATTCGAGAAAAAAAAATATTTTGTTTTATAATTATGAAACGATAATAGTTACAGCAAATTTATGTTAATAATGCCAAAATGAACAACTTATGAAGAATAAGTTTTTCTTTAAATCTCTTTAGTTTTTGAGTAAACTGAGTTTTTGAAGTATAATTTTCTGTCATAATTTTGACGTTTTAAATGTCATTTTCATCCGAGTCTATAAAACGTTAGATGTACGTTTAAAATATGATTTAAATTAAAAATAAACAAATATAAATGATACCATCAGTCGGAGAAAGTAACATGATGGACACATCACCATTTTTTATTTCAATATGCATTCCTGTTAAAATGTATGCCTGTTTGCTTGTGCGCGCTGTATCTAAAAAAACTACTACTTGAATGAACATCAAACTTTGAACATAAGCCTTATTTGATAATCCGAAGAACTGAAAAGCTTTTGGTAAAATTTCGTACACAGGAAGTGGGTGTTTACCTTAACCGTTTTTTTGTTTTTCTCCGATAATTTTTTAAATATGAAAAGTACTATAAAAGCACTCAAACAAATCTTGAAGAAAGCAAAGAAATGAACATTTTTTGCTTGAAAATATTTTTCGTGAAATGTATGGTTTTTGAAAAATAATAGCAATTAATTTTTTTTTTTAGTTTTTGGTTTAAAATTATGAAACGATAATACTTACAGCAAAAGTATTTTAATAATAATTGTAGAGAATGCCAAAATGAACAACTTATATGGAATAAGTATTTTTCGAAATCTCTTTGGTTTTTGAGTAAATTGACTATTAGAATTTAAACTAAAATTTGTCATTTCCATCTTTCATAATTTTGACGTTTTAAACGTCAATCTCATCTGATTTTACTAAACGCTCTATGCACATTTAAAATGTAATTTCAATTGAAAATTATTTTAGAGTTTCGGATCGTATCTTAATTTGAGCTTGTGTTATTTTTGGGGTAAATTATTTTTAGACCAGAATTTTTGTGCTCGTATTTTATATTTTTTGCCTGTTTCTTCGATTTTTTCCTTTAAATTCTTGATTTTTTTCATAAATATTCTTTATGTTGGTCCCAATTTTAAAATGATCTGTTGAAATTTTCGACTTTTTTGGTCAGTATTTTGATTTTTAAGCTCGTGCTTTCGATTTTTGGTCTAAATTTTCGATTTTTTGCCAAAATTGTTGAATTTTGATTTGTATTTTGGATTTTCTTGGTCTGAATTTTTGATTTTATGTCCTAAGATTTCTTTATTTGGCCAAAATTTTCGATTTGTTTATTAAGATTTTTAATTTTTTTACTTTTTGGTCTGCATTTTTTTTATTTTTAGGCCCATGTTTTCAATCTTTTGGCCACAATTGTTAAATTTTGACCTGTATTTTCGATTTTTTGGTCCAAATTTTTGATCTTCTGTCCTAAGATTTTTTTATTTGGCTGAAATTTTCCATTTTTTTACTAAGATTTTCGATTTTTTAATCTGTATTTTTTATTTTTAACCCCAAATTTTCGGTATTTGGTCCAAATTTGGTTTTTTTCGTCCTATATTTTAATTTTTTTAATTTTCAATTTTAGTTTCTGTTCGAAAATTTACTTTGAGCTACAGGGTTATTTTGAGGGTGAAAATGGCATACAATTTTTTCTACTACATTTTTAGATCTCTGGCCTGTAATTTCTTTTTTTTCAAAGTTTTGATTTTTGGCCAAATATTCTTTATTTTGGCCTGCTTTTTTTAATTTTTTTTGTCCCAAATTTTGACTATTTGATTTAATTTTTTGTTTTTTTGGCCCATATTTTAGATTTTTTTTATTTTCAATTTGAGTTTCTGTTCAGAAACTTACTCTGAGCTACAGGGTTATTTTGAAGGTGAAAACGGCAAACTATTTTTCCTTTACTTGAATCTTTTTATCTGCATTTTTGGATCTCTGGCCTGTAGCTTCGTTTTCTATTCCAAATTTTTGACCTAAACATTCTTTACTTTGACGTGAAAATTTAGGTTGCGTGTTAAAAGTTTCGATTTTTTGGTCCGTATTTTTAATATTCAGGTCCTAATTGTTGGTTTAAGTTTTAGCTATTTTGTATTATAATTTTAATTTTCTAATCTGAATTATTGATTTTTATGCGCGATTTTTTTGCCAGTATTTTCGAATTTTTTGGTCGGTTTTTGATTTTTTGGCCTTTACTTTTTAACCTGAATTATTGTTTTTTATTTTATTTTTTTTGCATTATTTTCGAGTTTCTGGTCGGAAACTTATTTTGAGCCTAAGAATTATTTTAGGGGCTAGCTAAATATTTTTTCTTTTACTTGAATTTACAATATTTTAGCCTGCATTTTCTAGGTCCATATTTTAGATCTTTACCTTTACCTGTTTTCGCCTCAATTTATTCCAAATTTTTAATTTTTTTGCCTAAATAATCTTTATTTTACACATTTTCGATGTGTTTGTTGAAATTTTCGATGTTTTAGTTTGCGTTTTTTTTTTTATGTTTAGGCCATAGTTTTCGATATTTGGATCTTTTTGGGCCTATGTTTTAGTTTTATTGTTTAATTATTGATTTCTATTAGCGAATTTTTGATTGGCGAATATTTTAGATTTTTAACCTAAAGCAGCGATTTTTTAATGTTTTGCCAGAATTTTCAAGGTTTTGGTCTAATCGTCAAATCGGAGAAAGTAACATGATGGCCACATCACCATTTTTTGCTATTGAAGATAGCTCAAATCACAATATTTTCTCGTACTTCGTAACGGAAAAAATAAAAAGTATGATCAGGGCGCCACAAAACTTGAAAATAATTGCTTTCCTGATAAGTACCGCGACGAATAATATTTTTTTTACTAAAAATTCTATAACGTAGCCTCGGCGAAAAAAAAGTCTCTTAATGTACCAATTTACGATACAATAAGGGAAGGCCATAGTTCAAGTTGTATATTATTTTAACATTGCATAACAGAACATACAATAATTTATCTTTCTTATATTCCTTACAGGTACATTCAAGTGTCGAGAGGAGTGGCCCAGCAAATCGAGCGAGAGGGCGTTTAACTTGTTCCTCGATGGAGTTCTGCTCGTCATTCCTATGCTGATCATGACTTTGGCCTACTCCCTCATTATTAGTAAACTTTGGAAAGGTCTCCAGAAGGAAATCGAACATAATAACACGTTCCAGCAAGGTACATTATTAACTTATACTCTCTGTCATGTTTGAAATTGGAAACCCTCACTTGTTGCAGACGCATCACATAAATTGATTATATGAATATTGAAACTGTTCGTAAAAAAATAAAACTACGTCCTATTGCGCGGATTGATATTTAATGTAAAAAAAGTGATCTTGAAAATGCCATAAAGCGAAACTGGTTTAGAATTTTAAACATTCAGAAACTAAACCGTGTTTTTATTTGGTAGAATGAATATTTATTTCATATTAGTATTCTTTATAATGCTTAAGGTAAAGTATGTTCATTAAAAAAAACTCAAGTGTGCCATGATTTTTAATTTTAAAAATTTAAGTTGGTTACACATATTGAGGTTATGTTTCTTCTCAAAATTAAACAAACTGTAGTCAATTTACAGATACTTACGTTAAATTTTTCACTATAAAATTATATTAAATGTTGTATGTGCCTTCCTTCTTCTTGAACACAAGCCTGAACTCTTCGCCGCTCACCCTCCATTACGCTCCGCAACAACACTGAATTATTGTTAATTTCTATAAATTTATCTCGAATTCGTTGGCTCCAAAATGGCCAAATTATCCACTGTGCAATGAGGAGTTGCTCCGTCTTGATGAAAATATCCACTTTGCAGTTCGTCATCATTTAATTCATTTATAGAAGGCAATAAAATTTCTGTACGATAACGGTTTGCAGTTATCGTATCTAAAATGAATGCACGGTTATTGAATTTTTATTATTAATAATAAAAATAGGATTTTACCTTCAAAGAATATCGATCCAACTAATCTTCTCCCACTAATCGTTGCCCAAACGCCAACTTTCTCTGGATGTAGTGGTTTCTCTCGATATATACGAGGATTTTCATCCGACCAAATTCTCATAGTTTGGGAATTAATGTACCCATCCTTGTGAAACCAAGCTCCATCGGTAAAAAAAGTAATTTGTAAAACATCCTCGTTTACATTTTATAAAAACCACTGACAAATTTCCAATCGTCTGGGGTAATCAACAGGTAATAACTCTTGCACCGATGTGTGCGATAAGTAATACTTGCAAATATTTTCGTAGAAGCTTGTGGTATGTTCCTACCGATAAATTCATTTGCTGTGACAAATGATGCAGAGAAGTCGTAGGTTCATCTTTCAAAATTTCTTGGGCTGTGTTAATAGCATCTTGAGTTCGTTGAACTGGTCTACCACTTCCAGGTTTACGGAGAATACTACCCGTTTCATGAAATAATACAACAGATCGTGATAAGGTATTTTTAAATTCATCATAAATAATGGGCACGTTAGAAAATTCTTCCTGAAACTCTGCTAAAGGTGCGTCCAACACCGAATTTCCGTCCACTTTCCCATTTCGGAAATAACTTTCAATTAGAAACGTTTTTTGCTGGTTGCTGTAAACCATTGTGAGCACGGAATAATTGTGACTTCTAGAAAGATCTGACGTTTATATGTCAATTCCCAACAAATGTCAAGTGTGCCAACTGAAATTTTTAAAACGAAAAAGTCATGGCACACTTGAGGTTTTTTTTTTAATGAACATACGAAATAAGATTTTAGTGACTTCTGGTAAACCGTCTCACTTGTACTGATTAAGCAGTTAAAATGTTTTGTTAGACTAAGCCAGTGTTTCTCAACCTTTTTGAACCAAACGCCCTCTTGTTAATTCGCCCATTTTAAACTCAGATTGGGATGATCCCTTTTCGAACCCTTCAACCCCCGAACAAAAAAACACGATTTTGGGCCAAAAAACGTCCAACTTTGGCAATGTGTACCAACTTGGATGAAATGTGCCGACTCGATCCACCGTAAGTGCTTTAAAATATGTTCAATTACCTGTGCAGGACCCAAAAAACGAAATTCCTACGACGATATGGCATAAAGTTATGGGTATTTGAAAAAAGTGCATTTATTATTAAATAGGTGCAGATTTTTATTTATTTATTTATTTATTTACAAACAGGAAACCCCTATTTCACAAAAAAAAAATACAAAAAAACATTGTCAAGTTCATGTGACTTAATACTAAATTAAATAATACAAATTTAATAGAAAATAAGGTATGAATTTAAATAAAATAATATCTACTAATTGTTACATTCATGATATATGCATTTTAAGGCAATTTTTAAAATTAACAAATGATGTATTAAATAAATTGAACCAGGATTGCTTATTAAAGTTGTTAGCTGAGCGCATCATCCCACTTAGCGGGTTGTTTGCGCAAAAATCCGTGTTGAAGGTCTTCAATCGGAACAATGGCAATTCTCTTAATCGACGATTACTTGGTGAAAAATAAAAATCAAGCTGTAAAATAATTTCTGGACATTCAATCAATCCATTGATGAGTTTATAGAGAATGCACAAGTCGTTTATTTGGCGACGATCAGCTAGAGTCTTCATGTTGAATTACAGCATTATATCCACATAGCTTCCCTGTTCATGAATCCTCTCCAGTTTGTACTCAAGTGTACCAAAGAACTTCTTCTGGACAGCTTCTAATCTGTTGGTATTATACATCATATGTGGAGCCCAAATCACAGAGGCATATTCCATAATTGGTAGAACAAGGGCACAAAACAGTCGTTTCAAACAGCTGACATTCAGAAGTTTACAAATTCTCCAAACAAATCCCCATGTCTTCATTGATTTATTACAAACATATGAAATATGAGAATTGAAATTCAGCCTAGTATCAAATACAACTCCCAGGTCTTTTATTTCAGCTGTTCTAAAGATAGCTGCATCCCCAATTGTATAATCATAAGCCAGAGTGTGATTTTTACGAGTAAATGATACTGTTTTACATTTATCAATATTTAGAAATAGTTTATTATACTCACACCATTCACACAAACGATCCATGTCTGTTTGTAATGAAACGTTGTAAATCCAACGATTTAACTATTCTAAATATGTTTATATCATCGGCATACATTAAGTGCATACTGTTCGAAATAACACTATCAATGTCATTCACAAATAATAAAAATAAGATAGGGCCACAGTACCTTGAGGCACGACTGAAGTAATAGAAATAGTATTTGACAAGAAATTATTTATTTTTACGATCTGTGACCTATCATGAAGGAACGAAGATATCCAAAAGCATCTACTTGTTCGTTATGGTCCATATCATTAATTATATACTGCGTGTAGCAAAGTAAATTAGAATCAGTTGATCGTCTGGGTACAAAGCCATGTTGATTAATGGATATAATGGATTTAGACATCCAATAGACCTGTTTAGCTACTATTTTATCTAAAATATTAGGTATGGTGCACTGTAAACAAACTCCTCTATAGTTTTTAATTAAATTTCTATCCCCAGACTTGTGAATTGGATGAATATAACTTGTTTTCCAAATTGTGGGAAATATTCCAGAATTGAGTGAAAATATATCATAAATGGGGCTACATAATGAATAAACACAATTTAGTAAAAGATAGTTAGAAATTCCATCATATCCTTCAGTTTTACTTGGTTTAAGATGAAGTATTTCATTGAAAATTTCCGATTTAGCAGTTACAAGAATATAATCATTGACTGTACTGTTGTTAATTTGTGGCATATTATTGGTAATACAATCTTCATTGGAGGAAACTGTAGCAAAATATTCCGCGAATAAATTAGCGATTTCATCGCCATCAGTACCAATCTTTGCTTCGTACTCCATTAAAGTTGGTACACCATCCTCATTTTTTCTTGTTCTGACATAATTCCAAAAATATTTTGGGTCAACACTCAACCTATTTTCAATATTGCACATATAATTATGATACAACTCATTAGATAATGAATTGTACTGTGTACGTAATGATTTAAATGCCAAGTAGTCTTCGTACCTACCAGTTTGCTTATAATGAAAGTGAGAAGATTTTTTCTTTTGAATTAGAATTTTAAGATCTTTTGTCATCCATTCCGGGTAATTATTAGAATGCATATTAACTGTTATTTGAGGGACAAATTTAGCAACACCATAATGAATAATATCATAAAAGTAATCCATTAACACATCAATATTCAAATTAACCAGTTTGGTGTTCCACTCCAAAGAATTAAAACAGTTATTATAATACATATTCAGACCATCAAAATCGGCCTTATGATATAAATAAATTTTTTTCTGAGATTTTATTACATCAGTATGTGATTTGGATATTGAAATGTCATATGCCGAATGATATTCACCTATATTAGATAATACATTATCTGACAATGAAACTGCAGAATCGGTAATATTAGAAAAAACAAGTCAAGAAACACGTTCCTAGAATTTGGGATATAATTAATTTGCTTGAGGTTTAAAAAGCTAATTGTATCAAGAACTAATTGGGCTTTACTTTCATTATGTATTAAAGTATGAGCATCAGAATCCCATTTAATATTGGGGAGGTTATAATCCCCACAAATTAGATATGAACATAAACCGTATTGTTCAATAATACCTTCTAATCTTGCACAAGGATCCATATAATTGTCTAATGAAGACTTAGGTGATATGCAAACTCCTCCAATAATACAGTTAACGTTATTACAAGATAGAGCAACAAATAAATGTTCGATGTCGTTATTATTAAGAATAAATGTTGATCTGAGACACCTCTTAACGGCAATTAATATACCACCACCCATAATTTCACCCATTACACTTCGATCAGATCTATAGACATTATAATTATTAAATTGCAATTCACTAGTTGATATGTTCTCAAATAACCATGTTTCCGTCAATATAATAATATCATAATCATTACAGTTCACTGACAATATTAAATTAGGAAGTTTGGTTCTTAACCCTCCGCTATTTTAGTAGTAGATAGTAAGTTTTTTGGGTTTTGGCGAGAGAATTGATTAGCTGTTGCAATGTACGGAACTTGATTGTTGTACTTGATTATAAGGTTGGTCTCTCCTTTCGATTTTCTCTCAATCAGCTGATTTTGAATACTCTTAAAATAGTTGATTTGATGTTTTGTTCTATCGGCACGAAAATGTTGCTTTTTATTGTTAACAATAGAATTACTTTTCAGTACTTCAATTGCTTCCTTTTCATTTTGGAAAACGATTTTTAGTGGTCGTGGGCTGTCTGGTTTAATTTTACCTAATCTAAATAATTTTTTGGGTTTATGGTTCACACCCCGCTGTTCCAACATTATTTCAACTGACTTAAAATCATCTTTAATACGTGTGTCAATTTCGCTTGCTTTAGATTCTTCCAAATTGAATAATATAACATTCTTCTTCCTATTGACCCTCTCTTCCATTTCAGTAATTATTTCTTCAACATTATAATTTTGGGTATTGTCAATTGAATTATATTTCGTTTCAAGATCCGCTATTCGTGATTCTAAATCATTCATACGTGTAGCAAGGAGTGTTTTAATTTCCTCCTTGAAAGCATTAAATTGAACCGTAAACAATGTAATTAAATCATCGTGTGTAATCCCAGAACTTATTGATTGTTGGGGATTGTCTTTCTTACACTTAATGCAATACCAATTTGTTCTCCCGCTACTAATTGCAGAAATATCAGTATTTGATAGACCACAACATTTAATGTGAGTAGATTTATTACATGCGCCAGAGCAGGTTATGTATGGAGTTTTAGGAGTCACTCCTTGGTCACAAATACTACACCTGTTAACCATTGCAAATAGCAACTACAACGTATTAAATAAAACCAAGATAGTAATGGTTCGACAAATAGAAAAATATATAAGGGAAAAACAACAGGGACACACACTGCACACCAGCGCGGCCCGTCGCGGTGACTTTTATTAAGACAAACAAAAAATAGGCCACGGAAGGGTTTTTAATTATTAATACAGTGGAAGAGGAAGATGAATACAAATTAATTAGAATATTCAGAATACGATAATGTCTGTATGCTACAGCGGGCACATCCGCTAGTGATATATAAGCGAGAAAACAAAGAACAGCTGATTTTTAGGTTAAGTTAAAACAAATCAAAATATCTCACAAATGACTTACTTCTTGCATAAATATAATTATCCATACAAAACATAACCGGATAACGGATCCACAATAACAAAATAACACATTTAAACTCTTAATAACACAGAATAAACACTTAAAATAAATTCCATAAACACATGAATAAACTAGACGCGCAACGTTGCTTTTAATATCTATACACTCGGGCCATGTTTTATGACTATGACATATATTTATCATATTTTCCTACAATAGATTTACGAACAACTTTGATATTCACATTATCAGGCTATGTTTCGTATTTATAACATTTTCCAACAAGAAATAGACAATCAATTCAATGATTAACTTACACCCTATCATCCCTTACAAATAAAATCCCCAATAAGCAAAAGACTCACCATTATCCTTTACGCAATATGAGAAAGAGGCCCTTTGTTCCCTGACAGTGAATAATATTAAAGTAAATACAGTGCGGAGATATTGGCTTTATTGGGATTGCGCTGGATGGAATGCGAAAAAGGGAGTTCCCCTCTTTTTCACACCAGCGTTGATTTATTGGTTTTAATGCTGGCAAGGGTGCGCTTATACGTGAGACGATTATAAAGGTGGAAAGTTTTGAGTTAGGAGCCCTAAATTTAAATACGAATTGGAGTGGGGCAACAGATGTGGGTCGAGGAGGAATTATTAAAATAGGGCAAGGGAGATAAGATAAAAAATAAGTTACGGTTCAAATTTTATAACGTCTACCACAAAAACTAGCTACAGACGCTTTGAGAATTACGGCTTCATTAAGCTTACAATCCGGAAAGTATGTACACTAATGTGAACTTTTAACTGTGATAAAAATGAACCAATTTATAAAATGATAGTTACATAAAATTTAGTAGAGAATAACTTTTTTGTACAGTCAGAGAAAATACAAATGCGAAACTTGCTCGGCGAGGGAATGCTGCCGCATGTCGGTGCTTAGTTCGGTCGAAACTCGCCCCTACTTAAGATACAATTATGAGGTAATAAAATTTACAAGCCTAGTTCACTTCTCGCTCTTAAGTGATCGACTGACGGAAAATTTTATTTCGTTGTATGATTTCTATCAGTTAATGCCATATCTGTGATTTTTTCATCTTCCAATTTTTGCTGCGTCATCTTCAAAAATTCGAATAACTAAAATGTTTATTTTGATATTTTTTTAACATATTTATCAACAATCGAACAGTAATTTTATATAAAATTATTGGTAATATTTTAGTAGTCATTTTCGTTTCAGTTTCGTATAAATATGTTACCCCATTTTTGCCAAGATATGACCTTGAAACCCTCGAAAAATAAGATTTTATTTTTTTAATCACTAAAAATTATTATAATAATCTGAAAAATTCACATATATTTTTTACCCAAATAAAAGTTTATTTAAGGTATTATTTTTTTTAAAGTTTAACCATTTTTTTTTCGCCCTTTCTAACCTTGAAAAAAATTACTTAATTTAGTATTTGGGATAAAAATATTTATGATTTTTTTCAGATTTTTATAGTGGTTAAAAACAAAAACCCATTTTTCGAAGGTTTCATGGTCATATCTTGACAAAAAATTGGGTTGTTTATACGAAACTGAACAAAAATTAATACTGAAATACTAATAATAATTTTACATAAAATGACTGTTCAACTGTTGATAAATATACAAAAAATATCTTAAAAATATTAGTTATTCGAATTTTTGAAGTTGTCGCACCAAACGTTGAAAGATGAAAAAATCACATAGATGGTATTTATTGATAGCAATCATATGACGAAATAAAATTTTAAATTACACTTTTTCAAGACTTTTAAGCATTTTTTTCGGGCCAATTTTTTTAGTACTCTTAAGACTCTTTAGCATTTTTTCCAAGACAATTTTTTCTAGTACTCTTTTTGGCATTTTTTCAGTTCACTTTTTCAAGACTTTTTAGCATTTTTTTGGGACAATTTTTTTAGTGCTCTTAAGACTCTTTAGCATTTTTTCCAAGACAATTTTTTCTAGTACTCTTTTTGGCATTTTTTCAGTTCACTTTTTCAAGACTTTTTAGCATTTTTTTGGGACAATTTTTTTAGTACTCTTAAGACTCTTTGGCATTTTTTCCAAGACAATTTTTTCCAGTACTCTTTTTGGCATTTTTTCAGTTCACTTTTTCAAGACTTTTTAGCATTTTTTGGGACAATTTTATTTTGACTCTTGAGACTTTGGCATTTTTTGCAAGACAATTTTTTCCAGTACCTTTTTTGGCATTTTATTCAGGACAATTTTTTCCAGTACTCTTTTTGGAAATTTATTCAGGACAATTTTTTCCAGTACTCTTTTTGGCATTTTTTTTTAGTTCACTTTTTCAAGGCTTTAGCATTTTTTCGGGACAATTTTTTTTAGTACTCTTAAGACTCTTTGGCATTTTTTCTAAGACAATTTTTTCCAGTACTCTTTTTGGCATTTTTTCAGTTCACTTTTTGAAGACTTTTTAGCATTTTTTTGGGACAATTTTTTTAGTACTCTTAAGACTCTTTGGCATTTGTTCCAAGACAATTTTTTCCAGTACTCTTTTTGGCATTTTTTCAGTTCACTTTTTGAAGACTTTTTAGCATTTTTTTGGGACAATTTTTTTAGTACTCTTAAGACTCTTTGGCATTTTTTCCAAGACAATTTTTTCCAGTACTCTTTTTGGCATTTTTTCAGTTCACTTTTTCAAGACTTTTTAGCATTTTTTTGGGACAATTTTTTTAGTACTCTTAAGACTCTTTGGCATTTTTTCCAAGACAATTTTTTCCAGTACTCTTTTTGTCATTTTTTTTTTAGTTCACTTTTTCAAGACTTTAGCATTTTTTGGGGACAATTTTTTTTAGTACTCTTAAGACTCTGGCATTTTTTCCAAGACAATTTTTTTCCAGTACTCTTTTTGGCATTTTCTTTAAACAAATTTTTTCAGTGCTCAATTGGCATTTTTTTCAGGACAATTTGTTCAGTACTCTTTTTCAAGACTACTATGGCATTTTTTTTCAAGACAATTTTCTTCAGTATTCTTTTCCAAAACTCTTTTTGGCATTTTTTTTCAAGACAATCTTTTTAGTACTCTTTCTCGAGACAACAGCAGGCTTTCTATAACATAACATAATTCAAAAATTATATAATTACGTAACACCAAGAATAAGAGTCTCTTTTAACCAAGTTATTTTAAGTTGTTTCGTGAATACATGTCTGAATTTAACTTCATGTATTTTATACCTGACGTGTCCAATATTGTAAAGGCAATGTAATTATCTAATAAAATTGTTTTTTATTTTATTCTATTTTTAAGACTCTTTTAGGCATTTTTTTAGACAATTTTTTCCGGTACTCTTTTTGGCATTTATTTTCAGTACTCTTTCAAGACAACTTTTGGCACTTTTTTTCAGGACATTTTTTTTTCAGTACAATTTTTTTAGTACTCTTTTCGGTATTTTTTGTTAGACAATTTTTTCCGGTACTCTTTTTGGCATTTCTTTTTCTGGACAATTTTTTTCAGTACTCTTTTAGACTACTTTTGGAATTTTTTTTTCAAGACAATTTTTTTCAGTACTTTTTTAACACTCTTTTTGGCATTTTTACTTTCTCCGCTACGAAGTACGAGAAAGTATTGTGATCGTGAAAAAAATTTTTTTACGGAAATATCCGTTTTGGGGTCCCTAGATGCCATTTCAACAATTTCTGGAAACAAAAATTGTGCTATGTGTCTATGTGTGTGCGTGTGTCTGTCTGTCTGTCAGTCTGTGCGCGCTGTATCTCAAAAACTCTCAAAAAGCGTGAAAAAAGTGCCGTAGCGTTTCATTTTTTAACGCAACTATAAAAATGTGTCATGAACGTTTCGGTTATGTTAGGGCCATTGGTAAAACCGGCAGTCAAAACGTTATTCAACAATTAAATTTATTAATCGAATAAAATTGACAATTTTTGCGTCACCAGCGTCAAATAACGCTATTCATTGATTAAATCGACATATAAGTTAATCATCGATTTTTCTCCAGTTAAAATTTATTCAGAGTTTTTTAACTACAAATAGAATGCATTTTAAACCTAAATACGTAAAGTTCAACTTAAATATATCGAATCAACGATGTGTAACATTTAATTATCGAAATTATTTAAAGTTACGTATGTATAAAAAAAATTGTCTGAAACTCGAGACTATTGCAACTTTTGTTCACTTGTGGGAGTTGAAGGAATTGAAGAAAAGAAATTGCAATCTTTCCTAATCGTGAAAAAAATATTACTTTACTCACTTGTTGCATAAATAACTAATAAAGAATACCTATTTTTAAAATCTCTAGTTTCTGAGTAAACTAACGTTAAAGATTATAAAATTTTAAGTAAAATTTGTTAACCTGCAAATTAGATTCAACTAAACGTTGATAAACAAAATGATAAATATAAATACTCCATTTTCTTTAACTTAATTTTTTACTTTCTCCGCTACGAAGTACGAGAAAGTATTGTGATCGTGTTTTTTTTCAAAAATTTTTTTTACTGAAATATCCTTTTTGGGGTCCCTAGATGCCATTTCAACAATTTTTGGAAAAAAAAAATTGTGTCTGTTGTGTGTGTGTATGTGTGTCTGTGTGTGTGTGTGTGTGTGTCTGTGTGTGGTGTGTGTCTGTCTGTGTGCGCTGTATCTCAAAAACTAATAGAGCAATTGTTATGAAACTTTGAACATACGAAGAACTGAAAAGCTTTTGGTAAAATTTCGTACACCGAAAGTGGGTGTTTACCTTAACTGTTTTTTGTTTTTTGCCAATATTTTCTTAAATATAAAAAATATCACAAAAACATTTAAATAAACATCGAAGACAACAAAGAAATGAATAGCTTTTGCTTGAAAATATTTTTCATAAAATCATTGCTATTCGAGAAAAAAATGTATTAACTTTTTCTAAATTTTGGTTTATAATTATGAAACGATAATAGTTACAGCAATTTTATGTGAATGATAATTGTAGAGAATGCCAAAATGAACAACTTCTAAAGAATAAGTTTTTTTCGAAATCTCGTTAGTTTTTGAGTAAACCGAGTTTTTGAATTTGAAGTATAATTTTTCCATCTTTCATGATTTTGACGTTTTAAACGTCAGTTTCATCCGAGTTTACTCAACGCTCGATGTACATTTAAAATATGATTTCCATTGAAAATAAACCCATGAAAACGTAAATATAAAGTCGGAGAAAGTAACATTATGGCCACATCACCATTTTTTTTACTTTGTATTTTTACGCGAGTAATTCTACTTCTCGACTGTAATATACAAACTTTTCATCGAACGAAATGCAAACTCGAAGGGAAGTAATAAAACCTGGACGATTTCAAGTTCCCACTGCAATTTGCTGCTTGTTGAAGTTTTAAGAAGTTCTTATATTTAAAACTAGGTGGATTCGATTTAATTCATTTGCAATACACCCTTAACTCACTTTAAAATTAGAATATTTCCGATAATGAACCCTTAAAATTTATGGCGTCGAAGCATTTTTAATCAGAACTCGATCGAAGTTATTGCCCCTCAAAGGTTTCAGTATTGCGCTTCTTTGAAGCCGCCATTGAAAATTATTTACGATATTCTGCAGAGAAGCGGATAACTCACAAAGTCACGTGACCTGCGGTCGGTGTGGCTGATTTCATTGAAAATGAAAACTTGGTCGACTCCGTGGGTGGTTCAGGTGCGGAAACTTTAAAACAATAAAGTTACAAACAGTAACCGCGGCATGTGAATTAATTTACAAGTTTCAAACCAATATCCATATTTCAAGAGGAATTCATCAATTAACCATTTTTAATAATGTCAGGAAATCAATTAATCGGTAAAATATATAATTAAAAGTTTAAGATATAGAAATTATTTTTTGTCTGATTGAAACAATATTGAGTGATATTGCCTTAGTTACGATATGTCATAACACACTTATATTTCCCTAGGGAAATATGAAGTGCTCATATTTCCCTAGGAAAATATAAACATCAAAAAAATGTCATTAGGAGCTTCTAATGAACATACCTCTTATTTGATAATCCAAAGAACTGAAAAGCTTTTGGTAAAATTTTGTACACCGGAAGTGGGCTTAACTGTTTTTTGCCAATATTTTCTTAAATATGAAAAATATCACAAAAACATTTAAACAAACATTGAAGATACAAGCAAAAATTAACATTTTTTGCTTGAAAACATTTTTTATAAAATCATTTTTATTCCAGAAATAATTTTTATTATTTTTTTTTAATTTTTGGTTTATAATTATGAAACGGTAATAGTTACAGCAAATGTATGTTAATAATAATTCTAGAGATTGCAAAAATGAACAACTTAGAGAGAATAAGTTTTTTTCGAAATCTCTTTAGTTTTTGAATAAACTCAGTTTTAGAATTTTTCCATCTTTCATAATTTTTATTTTAAGCGTCAGTTTCATCCGATTCTACAAAACGCTGTATGTACATTTAAAACATGATTTGAATTGAAAATAAACCATTAAAGCGTAAATATAAATGATGCCATCAAGTCGGATAAAGTAACGTGATGGCCACATCGCCATTTTTTCTTCTCGATATACAAATTTCAACGGCACATAATTCCAAATCATTCAGTAAATGTATGATTGAAAAAATCAACTTTGTTTATTTCTATAAAAATGATAATTACAATATTTTATTGTTGTTATAAACAACTGCAATTGTTTTACTTTCATCTTTTTCATGGCTAACTATTTTTTGATTTATTTGATTTATAATAAAACCTAAAAATGACTGTAACTCACTTATTTTTAGAAATAACTATGTCATACGTGATATCAGATTAAATATAAAAAAATAGTCTTTCGAATGAGGTCATAGCCAACTATGGTTTCCATTTCAAAAAATGTAAGTTTGCGTCATATCTCGGAAAATAATGGCGTTAAAATTTTTTAAGCTGCGTAAAATTATCTGCAACTTTGCCCTTTACAGTAATTTTCTATCTGTCATAATAACCGAGATATATTTATTTGAAAAAATTGACACTTTTAGCATTTTTGCTATTTTTTAAAGTCATTTATTTATTTAGTTTCTATTGTTAGCGACGGGTGCGGCCAATTAATAAAGTACGAGTGATACATAAAGCGACAGCCTTGAGTTTTTTACTCCTAATATTGGTATTTAAAAAACTGTTTAGCTTTGCTTGTTTGTTATCATTAACTCCCCAAATTTACGAAGCTTGCTGAAAAAAATGTGATTAAGTAACTAAGCTTAATTATTCAACGTACAAGCCGCACAAGAAATTCCGAAAGAGGTAAAAGTTGTGTGTAATGGCAAGAATTTTTTTTTTCATCATTGACAGGAATCCAATTTTCCTAATTTATTAGCCCGCTATATTAAAACTTCGTTTACGTTCGCAAAGTGGTATCATAAATCAAGTTTTTATAATAAAGACAAACATTAAATAAAAGAATCGTTGTTTCAATAATAAAAAATTGACTTCAAAATGATTTTTTTCTACTTTGGTTTAACAATCGACCTTTTGTTATATCAAAAATAGTTTAATAATGAGATTTTTTATTTTACAGTTTTGCTCATTATTAAACTATTTGTGGTAACATTTTAGTTGTTGCGATTGGCAGTACTTAAACGTGACATATGTCGACATCAAAATGTAAAATTGCCGTTAATTCATAGGATAATTGGAACCGTCCAATGCGTTACACACTGAATATGTTAGAATGCATATTGGGAGTTCGCCACCAGTACCACTAAGGTTAAAGAAAACGGAGGCGTCATATTGTTCACTTTTTATCCGCGTGGAAAATGTAGGAACTCGGTGACAATGACCGGACGCATGAATTCACTTGGCTCTCGGTGACGACGTTTAGGCAACACAACATACACAGAGGAAAGCTTGTAATTTATTATTTGTATTATCACTTTGTTTGCAAAACGAATATCACGGAAGAAACAGCGAGAGTATAATGAATGTTTGATTCGCGGCGAAAAAGAACCGCTTGAGTCGGTGTGTTAATTAGGTGTGGATTTTTAATTAGCGTCGATCGATGCCTGACACGAGAAACGAGAAACAAATGTAAACATAACCTTAAATTTCGATTATCATTTAGGTGTTGCATTATTTTATAAGCTTAAATTGGTTACAACTTACTTGGAAATAGTTTGTTTATCGCACCCTCAGCAACTTCCTTTATTTCTGGAGGTGTGTAAGTAATATTCTTGATTTAATATGTTTAAAAATTAACTATTGAAATCGCCGTAGAAATACGTATGTCAAATATTAAATTCGTTCGAAGGGATCAAATGTTTTTAGTGCTGCCAAATGTTAAAAGATAAAACTCACTAGGTTTAAGTATATATTTTATTTTAGAAATAATTCCTTAACTAAAACCAAAGTAGAAAAAATAATATATTATACTTGTTTAATAAGAGGCATTGTGGGACACTCATTATATTCGAGCACTCCTCGCTGCGCGAGTCGTGCTCCAATCCCACTCGTGCCACAATATACCCTCTTATTAAACTTGTATAATAATGTACTATTTCAGCACTATATTTTAAACAATTTAATTATGTATTACAGTCGCAACCATACTTTTTTTACTTAAGCATGTGCCATTAAAGCATCCTTTTCTTTGAATTTAATATTTTTTAAATTAAAATTGTTACCGGCATAGCGCAGGTAGAAGTGACAGTTGAGTTCTGTAACAGAGAGACATGTATTAGTAAATGGCTCCGACGTACAAATGTGACCTTGTAATTTGGCAACTAAGTAAAACATTGCTATTTTCTGGACCATTTGGTTGGATAGGCTGATTGGGAGGCATAGAGATTACTCGCTGCAACTCCTAATCGATTAGCACCCAGAGAATAGACTAAACAGTTTCGCAATTGCTGTACTTACTTGAGCCCCAATACCACGTGAAAGCATAGGTCACTAACTGGGGTCAACCGGCGGATAACGGTATCACGCCGGAGGGGTCACTAACTGAGGTCAACTCACGGATAACGTTAAAATAAGACCGATGTTTACACCACAACACTGGAGCACTGAGTGTTCGTACCAGGGTTATATATCAAAATATACTTTACTTTTGATATTCATATAATCCGTATTGTATTAGAATAGAAAATATCCACGATCGGACAGACGATCGGCTCTTAGTGTGCTCACAAAGATTAGACACCCCTTAAATCCTCTCCACAACCCCTCACACACACTCCTATATGAAAAATCCAACATAATTCCTATCGAACAATGCCCGAAATACCTTTCCCAAAAATTTGCCACCAATCCCCATAACCATGAAATAATAAATCATTTGCGTATCCCACGCAATCCAAGCATTATCCCAAAACCCAAATATCCCTATATCACCATTCATCAATTCATATTTCATCAGGACATGAACAATCGCGACGTTTAAAAGACGGATGACTGAAATTTTAGCAATCATGACGTTTTTCGGGCAGATTCAGGCTGAAATACCGCGGGTCGATAGCCATTTAGCAGAAACCAGTTTTCCAAGTTTAAACTACTTTTAGGTAAAATTGTGTTCTTTAAAAATTTTTGAAAAAATTCCCAATGCAAGCCGGCATCCCTGAAAGTTTCAAGTCTCTGATATAAATAGAAAAAAAGAAATCACTAAAAGAAGAAGAACGAAAAACCGGGTGACGCGCTCTGGAAGGGTAGGGGGTGTTTTAAAAATTTTGAAAAAAATACAGATGAAGGCTCGTCTTACCCCGCACCCCCCTGAAAGTTTCAACTCTCTGATATAAATAGAAAAAAAGAAATCACTAAAAGAAGAAAAACGAAAAACCGGGTGACGCGCTCTGGAAGGGTAGGGGGTGTTTTAAAAATTTTGAAAAAAATACATATGAAGGCTCGTCTTAACCCGTACCCCCCCCCCTGAAAGTTTCAACTCTCTGATATAAATTAAAAAAAAGAAATCACTAAAAGAAGAAAAACGAAAAACCGGGTGACGCGCTCTGAAAGGGTAGGGGGTGTTTGAAAATTTTTGAAAAAAATACAAAAGAAGGCTCGTTTTACGCCGAACCTCCCCTAAAAGTTCAAACTTTCCGATATGAATAGAAAAAAATACGTTCTTGAAAGAAATGAAAAGGAAAGAGAAAAATGTCCGGGGTGGGCCGAATAACGGGCTCCGGTGGTCAGAAGGTTCTGAAAAAATTACTGATCACGGCTCGTCTCACCCCCCGCCTACCCTGAAAGTTTCATCTCTTCTATTTCCATAGAAAAAAATACGTCCCCGAAAGTACGCCGAAAAGTAAAAAAGGGGGCGTGGCCCGATTGGGGCAAAAATTCCAAAATCGGGCGACGAGCGTCCCTTTGAAATCGATTTTATTTTCTAAAAAACACGGCCGCCACCCTCCCGATCGGTCGCCTATCGACTTCTGATCCGGCGCATTTTGATGTTTTTTTTCGATTTTCAAAAATTCGCTGGTTCTGGAGGGACAGGAGTAGTCGGGATTGACTCGAGCGACCATTTTACACAAACTGGGAAAAAAAATCGAACGTACTTTAAACCCCGCCCCCTGGGGGTGTTGATTACCAAAATCTAATATTTGTTTTACCTTTTGGCGCCCTCTATACGGTGTCAAAATTTCAACTCTCTACGACTTTTACTTTTTCCACAATTAAAGTTTTTAAAACTCATTTAGTATATATAATAATAATAATAATATTGTAACATTTTAAAAGCATTATATTTCTTTACTGCTGCAAATGTATTGTATCTAAATATTCAATTTAAATATTCCTAAATTCAGGTAGAAAATATAACGGATGGCGCAAATGGCAGCGCCCCAGAGTAGTAAGCTAGAGGTTGCAGGTTCGATCCCTGTCGCAGTCATGTTCAAATATTTTTTGTAAATAATTAATATTTAATTACATTGATTCTTAAGTTAAGTTCTGGAGTTAACAAACACTTTAGGGTGGTATTGTTATTTTACAAAGGGTCCCTTAGTTCATATCAATTGCAGCACGGCTCGTGGATGTTACGGAGGCTACGGAAGAAATTTTGACCAAAACAATAGTGAAATATTTGCTTTCTCTGAATGGGTAAGTTGGGCAGCACGAGCGGCATCTCTGTTTAAGTGTTTAAGCCTCCTCTACAAAGATCCACGAGCCGCCGCTGATTTATAAACGTAGAGTGATCTAAAAATAATTTTAATTCAGAATTTAGAATTTATGTTTTCATATCGCCCTTTGACATATTTACAACCGAACCGTATTTTCTTTCGATATTTTCACGCAGAATCGTATTTCGTGGGGGACTTTTTTTACGCACGTTATCTATGTCAATAAAATTGAAATATTATTTATTCGTTTCATGTCTGAGCGTTTATTTTTTTTTATCAAATATCACCCAAAAAAATATCAAAACGTTATTGCTTAAATTTCACATATTAATTCTTTCAGCCATAATTTTAGGCTACCCTCGGATAGAAAAAGCAGACTATTCAGGTCTACAAATATGTCATAGTTAATTGCATCAAAGACTCCCGCATTAGATGCATCGTATGCAACCGCATGCACACATCTACGTACATATCGTTGCATTTATTACCGTATGCAACAATATGTACATGTGTGCATGCGGTTGCTTACGATACATCTAATGAGAGAGTGTCTGACATAATTAACAATGAGATATTTGTTTGAAAAAGCGGCAGTTAGACTAGTAATAACCAGATATTTTAGGTTATCCTTGAATAATTAATCTGGCGACTTCTAATAGCAATCTGAACCGAACTAATCAATCAGCTTAGCCAGACAAGAAAACATATAAATACCAAATCATTTAATATGTTCATGGTGAATTGCCAATTTTTTAGCATTTTTTCCTAGATGAAATTTTTTAACGCCCATCTATTTAGCACGTTCTTCTGATGAGGAAACAGGTATTACATAAGGGTCTACGGTGATTATTTAAAGATTTGATTTTTTCCATTTTCGAGTTTTCTTTGCTGACGCGTCACGGGTTTCAAATTGACATTTGTTCCTGCGAAAGTATATTTTCCGAGGCGTCTCTAAGGGTTCTTGATGTTAAAGATTTCCTAAAAATTATTTAATTAATGATATAACGCAGTTTCGTTCGGATAAAAATTCACAAAGAATTGAATATCGTTAAATCTAGTCAAGAAAACATAAATGTCTTTTGTATCATTAAATTTTCATTGCAGTCTCCTTTGAGAATGGTTGTAATAAACCAAAACACGTGTCAGAAAACTGAATAATATAACAAGAAATCAAACAAGAGTTTTATTTAAAATACAGCCGTAATATTAAGAAGATTTATTGTGGAAAGTCCTCATACCTTTAAATCTGCAATTTAATTAGTTTCTGCAAGTAGTTAAGCGTTTTTATTTTTATAACGAGGAGCGAATTAATTACTGAGTTTAAAATAAAATTTAGATACTGTTTGTATAAAACTAATTAAACTCTCAATTAAGAGAAAGGCTAACTATAAACTTGCTTTGAGATTTAACTTTTAAAATATTTTTAATGAATCCAAAAATAATAATAAGTAAATAGAATAAGGAGATTGTACTGCCAGTTATGTTTATATATAATTTTATTTTCCGACTGAATATATCACTAGAATGATAATATAAGCTTTATTACCCAACGAAAATTATGAAAGTTTTATTATAAAAAAAAATTGTTAGGAGATAACTATAATGTATTGACAAAAATCTTATACACAATTTACTGCAAATAAAAAAAAAGCATTACCTAACATATTTTTGTTGTTGATATTTTAGTTACACAGAATGTGGAGTTAAAGGAGAGAATCAACAAAAATAATAATCGAACGGTAGTGAACGGGGATTTCAAGCACCAGCGATTTTTACACGCCAATGTCAAGCTGATAGCGTCGAAGAGTAAAAAAGCAAGGACTGAAGGAAATTCGAAGTCTTCCAAAAAAGAATACGCGGTCGGGTCATGGTTTAACAGAGGAATTAAGCAGGTATGTACTCGTAGAGCTAAACAATATTTCTATTGTATGAAAGACTTAGATGTAATTAAGAAAAAGCACAATGTTATTGGGATTGTAAAATTTGAGTAATTTTGAGGGCACAAGTTAAAGTACTATTTCATCTTATCCACTAAAATAGGACTTTTTACTGTTATATTAATTATTAAAAAATAATAATAACTCACGCAGATATATGAGTACAAAACTACTTGTACCGGTTTTTTTGCCCACTCTCTTCCACAGCCACTTCTCATTGCAATCATAAGATATTTAATGTTGTTTATTCTGGAAGCTTCTACTTCGTTATACATTTTATTTAATAAATAAATAATAAGATATTTATCAATGCGTCGCACTTTCACGTTTTCCACGCAAATCTAAACCGCCATTACTTCACGTCATTTCGTTCTATTTTCCATAAAGGTGACAATAAAAATAGCAATAGGGGATGATAAAACCGGCGCCTCTTTATCTCCAAAAACCCTCCAGCTCTTCGGACTCGACCCGCAATGCCTTTATTACGGCACACTTTATTCATTATCGCACAATTGGGTTACATAAAAGAGCTCCGGAAGAACACGAGGGTGTTAAAGTATCGACCCTTTGCGGTTATGACTGGATAAATGCTCCAGACACTTAAATTACACGCTTAAATTATGGCCGGATTACGGGGTGCAATTGGGTAAAAAGGATTCCTAACGATGTGTAATAGTGCTAAGACCTTCCTCGTCCATTTTAACAGTTCTACTTCCACTAGAGCAAATGTGATTTGAATATTTTCGTGTTGAGTATGTTTATGTTACCTATGATTAGTATTATTTTTAACCGCTGAAACGTATGTTTGTATTATTTTATGATAATTGTATAAACATTTCTGGTGTTTTACTCCCATCGGTGTATGACATGTAATAGTGAGTATTCGGAAACAATGCGTATTTTCTCCAATACTGTCGGAAAACTCTATGTTATATTGTAATGCAACAAATTACTCAAGCAACAGAAATGTTGTTTACATTTTACCCTATTAGTTATTTTGTTTGTTAAAGATGATGGGGGCCGCGGTGGCCCAGTGGGTAGCGTTCCTGCTTACGGGCCTCGTGGTCTTGGGTTCGAATCCCATCCGTGCGGTCACTTTTTCAGAACGAAGAAGTGGCCGTGTAGTGTATGTCCCATTCATTATCAAAAATGACATCTTAAAAAAAAAACTTATATACGTTAGTGGCCGAACAGCAAATCGCTTACGCCAATTCCCTTATAATCATTCACTCTCCTTAACCCGCAATTCCATCAAACATCCTTACTTTAAAAAAAAAAAAAGATGATGGTATTATGTTGTTTATACTGGAGGCTTCTACTTTCTTTTATAATTCACTCTTGAAAATGCTATAACAAGCGAAACTAGTCGAGTAAATAAGCAACCAATTTGTGAAACAAACCAAGAGTTCATTTTTTATTTATCTTTTATATTTTCGAAATGTTTCAATAAGTGATAAGTGAGAAAATTATTCAAGAAAAATTCTCCTTCGGTATACATTTTATATAATAAACTAGCTGACCCGACAGACGTTGTCCTGTCTTAACTATGAATATTGAATTCGAATTGGTATAATTCATAAAAAGAAAATATTAAAAAACATAGTGTTTATTATTGTAATGCTCTATGATACACAACATTCGCTGCGCCGTCGTCCGTGCGTAGTCCTTTAAAATCAAGCAAGGTAACTGGTGACGAACGACGGCTCCGCTGCGCTGTCGTCCGTGCATGGTCCATATATATTTATATATATTAAGGCAGATAACTGGTGACTGACGACGTCCGTGCGTAACCCTTAAAAATTAAGAAAGGTAACTGGTGACGAACGACGGCTCCGCTGCGCTGCGCCGTCGTCCGTGCGTAACCCTTAAAAATTAAGAAAGGTAACTGGTGACGAACGACGGCTCCGCTGCGCTGCGTCGTCGTCAATACGTGGCTTATTACTGGTGACGAACGACGGCTCCACTGCGCTGCGCCGTCGTCCGTGTGTGGCCCATTGAAATTAAGCAAATAAGGTGGTGACGATAGGGGCCGAAAACGGTTTAGGCTCTAATTTTTGAAATTCACGATCGCTTTAACGTGCTTCAAAAATTAATATTTTTTTTATAATCAAGGGATTTGAACTAAATAACAAAATTATTAAAGCTTAAGAATGTAAGAAGTGTATTGTTACTAATAAAAACATGTATCGCGAGTTGAAATATTTTTTTAGAATTTTTGAAATTCATAATCGCTTTAACGTGCAATTATTGCTTCAAAAATTCATAACTTTTTTAATAATCAACGGATTTGAACTAAATAACAAAATTATTAAAGTTAAAGAATGTAAGAATTATATTGTTACTAATAAAAACATGTATCGGCAGTTGAAATATTTTTTTTAGAATTTTTAAAATTCATGATCGCTTTAACGTGCAATTATTGCTTCAAAAATTCATAACTTTTTTAATAATCAACGGATTTGAACTAAATAACAAAATTATTAAAGTTAAAGAATGTAAGAAGTGTATTGTTACTAATAAAAACATGTATCGCGAGTTAAAATATTTTTTTTGAATTTTTGAAATTCATAATCGCTTTAACGTGCAATTATTGCTTCAAAAATTCATAACTTTTTTAATAATCAACGGATTTGAACTAAATAACAAAATCATTAAAGTTAAAGAATGTAAGAAGTGTATTGTTACTAATAAAAACATGTATCGCGAGTTGAAATATTTTTTTAGAATTTTTGAAATTCATAATCGCTTTAACGTGCAATTATTGCTTCAAAAATTCATAACTTTTTTAATAATCAACGGATTTGAACTAAATAACAAAATCATTAAAGTTAAAGAATGTAAGAAGTGTATTGTTACTAATAAAAACATGTATCGCGAGTTAAAATATTTTTTTTGAATTTTTTAAATTCATAATCGCTTTAACGTGCAATTATTGCTTCAAAAATTCATAACTTTTTTAATAATCAACGGATTTGAACTAAATAACAAAATCATTAAAGTTAAAGAATGTAAGAAGTGTATTGTTACTAATAAGATCATGTATCGCGAGTTAAAATATTTTTTTTGAATTTTTGAAATTCATAATCGCTTTAACGTGCAATTATTGCTTCAAAAATTCATAACTTTTTTAATAATCAACGGATTTGAACTAAATAACAAAATCATTAAAGTTAAAGAATGTAAGAAGTGTATTGTTACTAATAAAAACATGTATCGCCAGTTGAAATATTTTTTTTTAGAATTTTTAAAATTCATGATCGCTTTAACGTGCAATTATTGCTTCAAAAATTCATAACTTTTTTAATAATCAACGGATTTGAACTAAATAACAAAATTATTAAAGCTTAAGAATGTAAAAAGTGTATTGTTAATAATAAAATCATGTATCGCCAGTTGAAATATTTTTTTAGAATTTTTGAAATTCATAATCGCTTTAACGTGCAATTATTGCTTCAAAAATTCATAACTTTTTTAATAATCAACGGATTTGAACTAAATAACAAAATCATTAAAGTTAAAGAATGTAAGAAGTGTATTGTTACTAATAAAAACATGTATCGCGAGTTAAAATATTTTTTTTGAATTTTTGAAATTCATAATCGCTTTAACGTGCAATTATTGCTTCAAAAATTCATAACTTTTTTAATAATCAACGGATTTGAACTAAATAACAAAATCATTAAAGTTAAAGAATGTAAGAAGTGTATTGTTACTAATAAAAACATGTATCGCGAGTTAAAATATTTTTTTTGAATTTTTGAAATTCATAATCGCTTTAACGTGCAATTATTGCTTCAAAAATTCATAACTTTTTTAATAATCAACGGATTTGAACTAAATAACAAAATCATTAAAGTTAAAGAATGTAAGAAGTGTATTGTTACTAATAAAAACATGTATCGCCAGTTGAAATATTTTTTTTTAGAATTTTTAAAATTCATGATCGCTTTAACGTGCAATTATTGCTTCAAAAATTCATAACTTTTTTAATAATCAACGGATTTGAACTAAATAACAAAATCATTAAAGTTAAAGAATGTAAGAAGTGTATTGTTACTAATAAAAACATGTATCGCGAGTTAAAATATTTTTTTTGAATTTTTGAAATTCATAATCGCTTTAACGTGCAATTATTGCTTCAAAAATTCATAACTTTTTTAATAATCAACGGATTTGAACTAAATAACAAAATTATTAAAGTTAAATAATCTAAGAAGTGTATTGTTACTAATAAAAACATGTATCGGCAGTTAAATTTTTTTTTTTAGAATTTTTAAAATTCATGATCGCTTTAACGTGCAATTATTGTTTCAAAAATTCATAACTTTTTTAATAATCAACGGATTTGAACTAAATTACAAAATTATTAAAGCTAAAGAATGTAAGAAGTGTATTGTTACTAATAAACACATGTATCGCCAGTTGAAATTTTTTTTTTTTAATTTTTGAAATTCATGATCGCTCTAACATGCAATTATTGCTTCAAAAATTCATAATTTTTTTTAATAATCAACGAATTTGAACTAAATGGCAAATTTATTAAAAAAATTCTCAACCGCGCACAGAATCTTCCGCAGAATATTTTAATTCGTAACACCACCGCGAGCGATATTCCAACCACCAAGAGATGGCGCGCGTATTATAAATCAATCGTTATCACCAATTTATGTATTTAAAGCCGACTTAATTGTTCATCGGATGCAAGTGTTGCAATTGAGCTCAGTGCAGCATTTGCTGTTAATATTTTGTTTATATTTTTTTTATAATTTCAGCTACTTATTTATTTACATTTATCGATACGAATCTACAGGGTGAGCCCATTAGAGCCCATTAATAACCGTCGACGCAAACAATGGAAAAGGAATAACTGATCGAGCGGTCGATCGCCGAGAGTAGAAAATTATTAAAGTACTAAAATCGCTATTAAAAAATAGGGGTTAGTGGTAGAAAGGTGAAAATTTAGGGTTGTATGTATTTTTTAATGCCGAATCATAAAAAAATAAAAATAAAAAATTTTGTCCAAAAAATAAAAATAAAAAATTTGCGGTGGACCACCCTTATCATTTAGGGGTATTAAAAATAGTTTACGTCCTATTCTCAGACCTGCTCAATATACACACAAAATTTCATAAGAATCGGTCAAGCCTTTTCGAAGGAGTTTTGTTACAAACACTGTGACACGAAAATTTTATATATTAGATAAAACACTATTACTTTGTTTGTATAACTTTTGATTATTGATGATGATATTATTTAATTGTTCATGATTTAACAATAAATCGGATTGAGAGTGAGCATGTGATCTGGCGAGACCAGAACTGTGTGGAGCAATTGACAGCGCCCCAGATTAACATTCTCGAGCTTGCAGGTTCGATTCCTGTCGGTTGCATGATGACTTTTAGTCCGATTTATACGATTTAGTTCGAAATATTCGCATTTGCAAATAAATTATTAAACAATAATTTTGTTTAATTAACGATGATGGTACAGTAATGGATTGTATTTAATTATTCATAATTAAACAATAGCCAACCAAACTGAGAGTGGTTTCAACAATGTATTTCAACTTTTACACAACTTTACACTTTGCACTTACTATATTCCCTATTGCAAGGTTTAAAATAACGCTGAAAACCGGACTGTCTTCCTACGCTTGTGCCCTTAAAACTTCCCTAAGCTTTTAGGCAGAATTTAAAATACTTTACTAAAAATAATAATAATACACTTAATTTTTCGTTGCAAAAATAATACGATTATAAACAAACTCCAATGTTTTACAAAATCTCTGGTTTTCTATCATACAAACATTAAATTAGAGAGTGTCGTATGTAGGTACATAAAAAACAAAACAAAAATTTACATGTATTGATATTTTTGCACACTGAATTTGTCAATGCAATTTTATACACCAAAAATTGTTTACGCAAATAATTTTATTATTATTAGTATTAGGGTCGTAATAATCTTAAGTTTCGCAACTTCAAAGCTTCAAAGAATCCGAAGAAACGCAGGGGACTTCGAAAATCGAAGTATCGAAGATTCGAAGCTTCGACGTTTCTAAAATTCGGAGTTTCGAATTTTTGAAGTTTTCGAATTTTTTGAAGAAGTTTCGAAATTTTCGATTTTTTCAATCCCAAAACCCTACACAGTTAAGGATTTACACTTTTATGTAATTTCAAAATTTTTACCTCGAAAACCCAATATGAAACATAAGTGGCTGTAATAATAAATTAACATTAAACTAATGTATTGACAAGGTAATACAAAATAACATATTTTGAAAAATGAAATACTTTGACATAAATTAACTTTTTACTTATATTCGCGAAATGATACACCTTTATTGAATGAAGAATACATATTATTATAATTTACGATTGTCTTCTTTATTATCGCAGTAAATTTGTACAACGAACTGTGTAGAGAAGCTACATTATTGTCTATAAATTCATTTAAAAAAAAATTGCGTTTAAAATTGTACAATTCTAATTATTTCTAATTAATTTTCTTTAGTAATTATTTGAAAATTATTACTATTATATTTCATTTAATTTCTTTGCATTTAAAACTGTACAATTCTTATAATTCTAATTAATTTTCTTTAAAGATTATTTGCAAATTGTTACTATTATATTTCATTTCATTTCTTTGCGTTTAAAATTGTACAATTCTTATTAATTCTAATTATTTTTTTTTTTTGTAATTATTTGCAAATTGTTACTATCATATTCCATTCCATTTCTTTGCGTTTAAAATTGTACTATTCTAATTAATTTTCTTAGGTAATTACTTGCAAATTGTTACTATTATATTTCATTTCATTTCTTTGCGTTTAAAATTGTACAATTCTAATTAATTCTAATTAATTTTTTTTTTGTAATTATTTGCAAATTGTTACTATCATATTCCATTCCATTTCTTTGCGTTTAAAATTGTACTATTCTAATTAATTTTCTTAGGTAATTACTTGCAAATTGTTACTATTATATTTCATTTCATTTCTTTGCGTTTAAAATTGTACAATTCTAATTAATTCTAATTAATTTTTTTTTTGTAATTATTTGCAAATTGTTACTATCATATTTCATTTCATTTCTTTGCGTTTAAAATTGTACTATTCTAATTAATTTTCTTAGGTAATTACTTGCAAATTGTTACTATTATATTTCATTTCATTTCTTTGCGTTTAAAATTATACAATTCTAATTCATTCTAATTAATTTTTTTTTTGTAATTATTTGCAAATTGTTACTATCATATTTCATTTCATTTCTTTGCGTTTAAAATTGTACTATTCTAATTAATTTTCTTAAGTAATTACTTGCAAATTGTTACTATTATATTTCATTTCATTTCTTTGCGTTTAAAATTGTACAATTCTAATTAATTCTAATTAATTTTTTTTTGTAATTATTTGCAAATTGTTACTATCATATTTCATTTCATTTCTTTGCGTTTAAAATTGTACTATTCTAATTAATTTTCTTAGGTAATTACTTGCAAATTGTTACTATTATATTTCATTTCATTTCTTTGCGTTTAAAATTGTACAATTCTAATTAATTCTAATTAATTTTTTTGTTGTAATTATTTGCAAATTGTTACTATCATATTTCATTTCATTTCTTTGCGTTTAAAATTGTGCAATTCTTATTAATTTTCTTAAGTATTTATTTGCAAATTGTTACTATTATATTTCATTTCTGTTTTAAAGGTAAATATATGTAATGTTTTATGGGTTAAGTGGTAGAGTAGCCTTAATGGCTAAACATCGCCCATTACTGAAAATAAAAACGTTTATTATTATTATTATTATTCTTCTTCTTCTTCTTCTCTTCTTCTTCTGATTCTTCTTCTTCTCTTCTTCTTGTTGTTCTTCTTTTTTTTCTTTTCTTCTTCTTCTTGTTCTTCTTCTTCGTTGGCCATCGAAAGAAAGTCTTTCAGCCCGTTGAAATGATACATTACATTTTAAATCAAGTTATACAATAATTTCTTCAAACAAAACTATCGCTTAGTACATTTTTTTTTCTTTTTAATCTTCGGTTTGTATTTCGCACTATGAACCAACAATTCCAATATTGAATGCATTGAATGCAGTAAAATAACTTCACTGCCATTAACATTGTTTTCTTATTAATGATTTTTTACAGTCGTTATAAAATTTCTTTCAAAAACTGCCAGATAAAACTTCGAAATTTTGAAAATTCGAAACTAAAAAAATACCAAGCTTCGAATCTTCAAATCTTCTCATCTGCGGAGGTTTTCTATGAGATGATGCACTTTCATTTAAAAATATGTAATGTGTTCCGAAAAGAAGAAAATATTGAGGATGAAGATGAATAATAAATTTTAATAAATTTTATAATTATAATTATAATGCTTTAATTTTGTATATTTTCCAACAAATCCACTGTATTTACGTTTTATTTTCAAAATTTATTATTTTGGAGAGGCACAGAGGCGTAATTTTGGGGGAGTTTGAGTAAATATTTGAGAAATTAAAAATTGCTACTGGCAACACTCGTTGCCCGTAAATAAATTATTATTACTATATTAAATATTTAATTTTTTTGTTTGCATTTTTTATCATTATGCCTGGATTTTGATTTTTTTACCAATATTTTAGATTTTTGACATGCAATCTCTGTATAACTGAAAAATGTTTCTTCGTTTTGGTGTAAATTTTCGATTTGTTTGTTAAAATTTTCGATTTTTTGGTCGGCATTCTTTTTATTTTTGATTTTCTGCCCTCTATTTCAACCAGAAATATTCACTTTTATGCCTGATTTTTTTGCCGGTATTTTTGAGTTTTGGATTTTTTGTCCTTTATCTTTTATTAAACATTTTCGCGTTTCTGGTTGGCAATATATTTTGAGCTAGAGTTATTTTTGGTGCCGAAATTGGCAAATTATTTTTCTTTTACTTGAATTTGTAATTTTTTAGTCTGCATATTTTTATTTTTTAGACCTGGAATTTTATTTCTTTTGTTCATATTTTAGATATTTGATTTGCATTTTTGATTTCTTTGTTTGTTCTAACTTTTAGAGTTTTTGGTCAAAATTTTTTAATAATTTGTTGAAATTTTCTACATTTTTCATTTTTCGATTTTTTTAGTTTTTGTATCTTAATTATTAATTTTAACGAGCGAATTTTTGATTGTTGATTTTTATGGGCGACTTTTGTTTCGAGTTTTCTGTACTAAGTTTTTGATTGTTTGCCCTTCATTTTAGATTTTTTTAACCTGAATTATTGTTTTTATGGCCGAATTTTTTTTAATTACTTTCGAGTTTAGAGTTTCGGTAATTTATTTTGGGATAAAGTTTCAATTTTTTAGTCTGCATTTTTTTATGTCACGATATTTGATTGTTTGCCTATATTTCAGATGCTTGGTCTGTGTTTTTCATTTCTTTGTTCCAAATTTTAGTTTTTGGTCTATAAACCAAAATTTTCGAATATTTAGTTCAATTTTTCTGGTCTTCATCTTTTATTTTTGTCGAGAGTTTGCGATTTTTGGTCTAAATTTTCGATTTTTTGCCTATATTCTTAGTTTTTTTTTACCTTGATTATAAATTTTAACAAGCGAATTTTTGATTGGTCTATACTTTAGATTTTTAACCTGAATTGTTGATTTTTGTGTGCGAACTTTTGGCCAGTATTTTCGAGTTTCTTTAACCATTTTTTTTTTATTAGTTGCCCTTCATTTTAGATGTTTTAACCTGAATTATTGTTTTTGTGGGGGAATTTTTTTAATTATTATTGAGTTTAGAATTTCGGTAATTTACTTTTGGGGCTGAAAATGGCAAATTATTTTCCTTTTGCTTGAATTTTTAAGTTTTAGTCTGCATTTTAATTTTGTAGACCAGGGTTTTTGATTTTTTGGCCTATATTTTAGATGTTTTTGGCACCTAATCCAAAATTTTCAATTTATTTGAAATGTTTTGAATTGTTTTTTTGACTGCATTTTTATTTTTCCCAGGAGTTTTTAATTTTCAATTTTTTACCAATGTTTTGAGTTCTGTTACCCTAATTATTAATTTTAATGTTGTTTAATTGTTGATTTTAATGAGCGAATTTTTGGTCGTTATTTTCGAGTGTTTTGGTCCAAGTTTTTGATTTTTTTGCCCTATAATTTAGGTTTTGCAGGCTGAATTTTTGATATTTTTGGCTTGTATTAATTTTAGGTTATTTATTTAATTTGAAATTTTTAGTGGTTGTTTTAAGATAAAACTAATGTACTTTGATATTTAGATAGAAAATACAGGCTGCGCGATTTGTGTTTAAGGAATTACTTAGTTTTCAAATATTTCGATTCGATTTTTGATTTTTTTTCGAAAATTTTTAAATCAAAAAAATAATTTTTGCAGTCAATTTAGTTGTTTTTTTTTAGTAATTGTTAAATATAATACTTTGGCCCGGAATGAAACTGATCACCCGGTATAACTAGAACTGTTTGGAAATTATGAAAAAAATGCGAACAATTTTAAGTAGTTAATTAGGGATGCTTTCCGAAAAATTAAATTATTAATTTTAATTATTTGGAGGATACCACAGCACGATTAAATATTTTTTTTAATTTTGGCCTTTTTGTACTACCTACATATCTTCGGAAAAACGGAGTTATAAAACTTTTTTTTGTGCAAATTCCGAAAACTTATCAACGCGCTTGCTTTCTCTAATCCCAGTATTGCCAGATTGGTGTGTTTTCCCTAAAATGGGAGTAAAAAAAACTTCAATCGATGGGGTATTTTTTGGGGTGGGTATTTTATGCGAGGGGTAATTTTGGGGGGTTTTATGAAATATTTGGGGAAAATTAAAAATTACTCCTGGCAACACTGGTGCAGTGAGTAGAGGCGAACGCTTGTGCCTGTTGCACGGCGTGCCGTGTGTGTTCGATTCCCCATCCCGGGCGGAAGATTTTTTGGGGATCGAGAAGTATTCGCTCGTGTTCGTGGTTGTTGTATATGTCTTACATTATTCATTTGTTCATTTATTCCATTATTCATACAAATATATAAATACAAAAACGACAGCCGTGTGTGACTGAATGGCACAGCCTAAGTAAAAAAAAGCATTTTTTTCTTATTAATGATTTTTTTTTTACTATCGTTATAATATTTCTTTCAAAAACTGTTCTGATAAAGCTTCGAAATTTTGAAAATTCGAAACTAAAAAATTGCTAAGCTTCGAATCTTCAAATCTTCTAAACTTCAATCTTCGAAGATTTTCTATGAATCTTCGAAGCTTCGAACCATAGAAATTGGAAATCTTCGAAAAAAAAATTTAGTCCTAATTAGTTTTATTTTAGATATCAAATGTTTGATACAAAACATAAACAAAATCGTAATACTGTCGATGGAATATTTAATTACAAGTGGGATTTTTTTAAAGTTGCATCTAAAAAAATTTATAAGTGATCGATTTTTTCTGTAAAGAAATTTATAATTGGAAAATTTTCGATATGACGAATTTTATAAAGTTTTTAAAGACAGTTGTAATTTACGATTGAACTAATTTTATCAATGGGAAATCTTCAAAGCAATGAACTTGTAAACGGAATAACTTCGATGCAATGAATTGTATAAGTAGCAAGTGTTTGATACAAAAAATAAACAAAATCAATAAATTTTACAGCAAATTCTTCTGGGTGAACTCTAAATGCCCTTCTCCATTTGCCAACCTTACGCTATTTCGAAAGTCGCTTTCCAGAAGGAAAACTTTACGTTCAGTATTCAAGCTTCTGTAAATATTATTCTGTAAAAACTGATCACCACCAACATACGTTTATTAAAACAATCACTCCACAACCTTCTAGATGATACAAAATTCTATTATATTGTATTTTACGCTCTGTTGATATGAATGTTGTCATCAAACTCACTTACTTAAAATATTACCAATTAATGGAGAGTTAAATCTATTATTTGTTTTGCATGAATAGAAATATAAAACTTTAACTTTTATTATTGTTTCTATTAGGTGAGTTTTCAAAAGACTGAAGCTTGTACTTATAGTAAGTACAATAAGACGAAAACTACACTAATCACCATCAACGACGACGTGTACTCATCAGAGGACCAAAACATGCAGAAGAATCTTTGTGATAATTCCTGCTCGGACGATTGCAACGAGGAATCGTCGCCGTTTACGAGGATAGCCATTCGATCGAACTATATGGACAAGAGCATCGAGGCGAAGAAAAAGGTAATATTGTTTTTAATAATAAACAAATCATACAAATAATTAATTATACTCAAGACAAAATTCTTGAAATGGTTGTTAGATTAACTTATGTCAACCTCATTCGTTCAGTTTTTGTTTCTGGATGAATGTTTAACTCTCGAAACGTTACAAAAGGCTTCCTTAAAGCCTGCGATTTTTTCTGGAAGTTGTTTTTCCTTTTAGTACCGTATCCTTTTAATCAGGTAAAACTACCAACAGCTATATGCCTTGCAGCAGTACAGATTTGTTTGTGTTTAGAATTTGAACAACTTCCCTTTACCATTCGAGAAAAATAATGATAATTTAGGCAACTTCTTCGACTGCTAAAAAACGCCTAGGTATACTTTAGAAGCGGCTAAGACAATGACAACTTTTTGTACCTTTTTTTTCTCTGATGGCCATACTTTACCATGCAAGAACAACTAACTCGTATTATTATTGCTGACATTTGTTCATATGAGAACAACTGCATTGCCTTTAATTATTTTTTCATGTCACAAAAAAAAGTAATGTAAAAATCATCTGTCTACGACGTATCTGAATTTAATTGTTATATGAGATTTTCATAAATTATTTTGTTTTCCTTTTTAATAATTAAGATATATACAATTGCCAGGTAAATTCTTTTATAAGATCTAAAATTAAAATTTAAAGATGTTATCCATTGTTTACTTACCTTTGTAAACCTATCAATCGTGGTATACCTGTATAAAAAGATATATTAGCGACCAGAGTAACCCTTGTTAATCCTTCTTTATGTGATAATTTTTCTGGATAAGTTATCGGACGATGAAGACTTCGAACTGGAAGAGATAGATTACTTGGACGGCATTTCGTAATGACGTGGTTTAAAAAAATGTCACTTATGTTAATTTCGTTCTTGCATTAACGAAACCATCGTTAAAAAAAATGTCGTTTGTGGCTGAAAGGCTAAAATCCTACGTCAAAAAATAAATGTTGGTGGTCCTTTAACACGTTAAGCCCGCCGTGACATCTACGCGGTGTCTCGCTTGGACCCACTTTCACCGGCCCTTCGGACTGCGCGACATCAGCGCGATGTCATGCTAGTTTAGTATATTTATTATTAGTGACACCTGAAGTCACCATTTTTAATGCTAAATATATGGATTACGATAGGCGTCATCCAGGGAACCATTTTATGCGTTTGGTCCGGCATTTCATTGGCTGATTTTTTTTGTCATGTATAGAATGAAACATGTTTCCAAAATTTTGTACATGCTTAATGCGTTAATTTTATCAATAAGTGAAGTTATTTTCAACATTTAGAAACTTTATAAACTAAAGCAGATTCGATCGCTTCTTAAGAGAAAATAAATATGATGATATATTATAGCAGGAAGTAGACCGCGAATGTCCGCTCCATTAACTCAAAAACTAATTACCACTCCATGAAATTAACTGTTCTGAGCGATGATACAAATCCTGAAAACCTTCGTTTTAATTTACCACGCCAGACCACGGAAATAAGTAATGAGTCTTTTATCTCTTTCACAATTCATAAATATATGTGCGAAATATATTATTTTCAATTATCGCTATAAGATATTCAAATATACAGGGTCCTGCATGCTGTTTATTTTATTGCTTATTTGGGTGCCTTTTATCGTTAGCTACATGCCCCTAAAATTTTATTGAAAAATTATTTTAAAAAAAGACACCATTGTTGGTATAAAAAATTAATAAAAATAAAAATGGTGCCCCGTTAATAAAATTATACAGGGTACTTATTAAATAAGGTACGGCAGTCTCGTTAACCAAGTTTTATTGATATGAATTATACAGGGTGTTCAAAATTTAGTGTCAAACTTTACAAACTACAAAGCACTTTTTGTTACATTTATTTGAAGCCTCTGTATATTTTTGTATAATTTCATGCGGAATTAAAAAACAAACAAACATTTTTCTTAATTACGACCCCATCGCAATTTATAACACATTAATGGTGTTATTCTGAACAAAAATATTAGCTTTAACAGCGGTGTTATTTGCTAACATCGACAGATGGTATAAATATACGATTGTGTACTCAATGTCTGTCAACTAACATCGATGTATATTAACATTTTCGATGTCAAACAACACTTGTCAAAACGTTTGTCTTTACGAGATTGTTAATGGTGATATACATATTTTGAGGTTATTTCGTGGTTTGTGTTTTTCATCAACAAAAAACTCAAATGGATAGTAATTAATATTCCATTATTCATATACATGCTTTATGAAACACTCATTTTATTTCTAAAAATATCCTCAAAAACGTATTATGAATCATCTATTATAATATACATGAAGTTGGTCGCTCTGTAGACATTGCACTGTTACCAATTTGTGTACATCGGGCAGTTCAGAATACAGTTTTTTACAGCAATGTTCAATTTCACATAACATTGCAATGTTAATAACATCGCTGTTAATAACAGTTGTTCAGAATAACACCATAAAAGTTATTTACAGAAACTCGTTTTATCAATTATTCAAATAATCATTTTAATGAATAAAAATCAAAAGTGGCCTTTAAAAACAATCTGTTGACCTAACATATTTAGTAATTGCAATTAATATTGTTATTTATTATTATATTTCTGAATAGTTATTAAAATAACCGTGTGTTGCCCGGCGCATTCACCAGAATTGATACACGAGGTCCTGCATTTCAGCTCCCGTCTTCTGTAGCTCGGTTATTAATTAAGTTAAAATTTTGATATTTTGCATACTTCACATATATCCGAGGACGTATTTCAGGAAAATATTTTTGATTCTACAGGATGTCCCAAAAAAGAGTGACGCCATGATGATATATCTTTTTAGATTACATGCTGTATATTTTATTGTTTATTCGGGTGCCTTTTATGGTTACCTACATGCCCCTAAAATGTTATTAAAATCTGTTCAGTGATGTCCGCGTAAAAAAATAAAAATTTGAAAAAATCAATTTTGCGCCATTTGTTTAAAAAATGTATAGACAATAAAAATAGTGCCTCGTTAATAAAATTATACAGTCCGACAGTCCCGTTAACCAAGTTGTATTGATATGAATTATGTAGGGTGTACAAAATTTAGTGTTAAACTTAAGTTATCAAAAATGCCAAATATTAACGTAGCGTGAAAGTATGTACTTCGTTTTAGTTGCCTAATAATTGAAAAAAATGGTGATGTGGCCATCATGTTACTTTCTCCGACTTTATATTTACGTTTTCATGGGTTTATTTTCAATTGAAATAATATTTTAAATGTACATCGAGCGTTGCGTAAACTCGGATGAAACTAACGTTTAAAACGTCAAAATCATGAAAGATGGAAAAATTATACTTTAAATTTAAAAACTCGGTTTACTCAAAAACTAAAGGGATTTCGAAAAAAACTTATTCTTTATAAGTTCTTCATATTAGCATTCTCTAGAATTATTATTAACATACATTTGCTGTAACTATTATCGTTTTATAATTATAAACCAAAAATTAGAAAAAAAATAATACATTTTTTTCTCGAATAAAAATGATTTTATGAAAAATGTTTTCAAGCAAAAGATGTTCATTTCTATGTTGTCTTCAAAGTTTGTTTAAATGTTTTTGTGATATTTTTTATATTTAAGAAAATATTTGCAAAAAACAAAAAACAGTTAAGGTAAACGCCCACTTCCGGTGTACGAAATTTTACCAAAAGCTTTTCAGTTTTTCAGATTATCAAATAAGACGGATGTTCAAAATTTCATATCAATTGCTCTATTAGTTTTTGAGATACAGCGCGCACAAACAGACACACAAACGAAACACAAAAAAATTCCATAAATTGTTGAAATGATATCTAGGGACCCCAAAATGGATATTTCTGTAAAAAAAAATTTGAAAAAAAAATCACGATCACAATACTTTCCCGTACTTCGTGACGGAGAAAGTAAAAAATGGTGATGTGGCCATCATGTTACTTTCTCCGACTTGATAGTATCATTTATATTTACGTTTTCATGGTTTATTGAAATCATATTTTAAATATACATCGATGTTGCGTAAACTCGGATGAAACTGACGTTTAAAACGTCAAAATTATGAAAGATGGAAAAATTATACACACACACACACACACAGACACAAAAATTTTTTTTCCAGAAATTGTTGAAATGGCATCTAGGGACCCCAAAACGGATATTTCCGTAAAAAAAAATTTTGAAAAAAAAATCACGATCACAATACTTTCTCGTACTTCGTAACGGAGAAAGTAAAAAACAGATTCTTCTTCATAAATCTATAAAAATCTTCAAATATTCCTTGCTTAGATTTCAAAATAATAGCACCTGATCGCACTTTGCTTCAATTCGCACTCGCACAATTTTAAAGTCGACCAAAGCAACAGATCAACAATTGCCGTATCCTCAAAACTTATAAAATATTCTCAAAACAGATACTACTTCATGAATTTATAAACATCTGCAAACATTCCTCACTTAGATTTATAAATAACCACATTTGAAGAAACAGTTTTTCAATTTTCAGGTTGTATATTTTCTAAGTCTGCAAAGAAATAGAAAAATAATTGCCATAAACTCAAATCTTTCAAAATGTGCTAAATATCAATTCTACTTCATGCATTTATAAACTTTCCTCACTTAGATTTATAAATAACCATACTTGAACACTCAATTCTCCTTCAGGCATTTATAAACTTTCCTCACCTACATTTATAAATAACCATACTTGAATACAAAGTTTTTAAATTTTCAGATTGCACATTTTCTAAGTCGGCAACAGAATTAAAAAAAAAATTAAATTTACTTAAAACAGATTCCTGCTCATAAATCTATACAAATCTCTTCAAATAACCCTTGCTTAAATTTCGAAATAATCAGGCTTAGGCTTACTATGCTTAATTTCAAAATTGCACTTGTTAAAGTTGGAAAATAAATAGAATGCAATTGCAACAAACTACGCATGTTTAAAATTTACTTTAAACAGATTCTAGTTTATGAATTTATTCAAATCTGCAAACATCTCGTACTTAGATTTTAAAATAGTCACAATTGAATTCTTTAATGCTCAGTTTGCACATTTTTGAAGTTGACTAAAAAATAGAAAAATAATTTCCACAAACTTCAAACTTTCAAAATTTATTCTAAATAGATTCTATTTTCACATCTTCTTTATTCTGGCCTTCGTAAAATATAAACAAGTGCTTTCAAAATGTAACCCACTATATGAAGTCTGCAAACGTCTTTTACTTATTCTTCAGCATAAGTTTTTTTTACTTTCTCCGTTACGAAGTACGAGAAAGTATTGTGATCGTGATTTTTTTTTCAAAAATTTTTTTCACGGAAATATCCGTTTTGGGGTCCCTAGATGCCATTTCAACAATTTCTGGAAAAAAAAAATTGTGTCTGTGTGTGTGTGTGTGTGTGTGTGTGTGTGTGTGTGTGTGTGTGTGCGCTGTATCTCAAAAACTAATACAGCAATTAATATGAAACTTTCAACATACGTCTAATTTAATAATCTGAAGAACTGAAAAGCTTTTGGTAAAATTTTGTACACCGGAAGTGGGTGTTTACCTTAACCGTTTTTTTTGTTTTTTGCAAATATTTTCTTAAATATGAAAAATATCACAAAAATATTTAAACAAACATTGAAGACAACAAAGAAGTGGACATCTTTTCCTTGAAAATATTTTTCATAAAACCATTGCTATTTGAGAAAAAAATTTATTAATTTTTTTTCAATTTTTGGTTTATAATTATGAAACGATAATAGTTACAGCAAATTTGTGTGAATAATAATTGTAGAGAATACGAAAATGAATAACTTCTAAAGAATAAGTTTTTTTCGAAATCTCGTTAGTTTTTGAGTAAACCGAGTTTTTGAATTTGAAGTATAATTTTTCCATGTTTCATAATTTTGACGTTTTAAACGTCAGTTTCATCCGAGTTTACGCAACGCTCGATGTACATTTAAAATATGATTTCAATAAACCATGAAAGCGTAAATATAAATGATACCATCAAGTCGGAGAAAGTAACATGATGGCCACATCACCATTTTTTTTTAATTTCCGTGCATTTTTTAAGTTGTGAAAAAATAGAAAAACAATTTCTACCAAACAAACTCCGCTTCATGAATACATACAAATCTGCAGACATCCCTTTCCTGTACTTACCCTTAAACATTATTAATCTGGCTCAACCCTTCGGTCAAAATTCACAAACAACTGGCGGGAGGTAACTTCTACCCCAGCCTAAAATATTCAACATAAATTCAAAACTTTGTAAATTTGTAATTCACTTGATAATGATGATAAACTCGGATCGTGAATAGTTGTTAAGATTTATATAACTGTCTTCTCAGGTTATCTATATAATATATTTTTTTGTGTTGGTTACTTTGTAGTAACGATCGCTGTGTCTCAAAAACTAATAAAGCAATTGATATGAAACTTTGAACATCCGCCTTATTTGATAATCTGAAGAACTGAAAAGCTTTTGGTAAAATTTCGTACACCGGAAGTGGGCGTTTACCTTAACTGTTTTTTGTTTTTTGTCAATATTTTCTTAAATATAAAAAATATCACAAAAACATTTAAACAAGCATCGAAGACAACAAAGAAATGAACATCTTTTGCTTGAAAATATTTTTCATAAAATCATTGCTCTTCGAGAAAAAAATTTATTATTTTTTTTAAATTTTTGGTTTATAATTATGAAACAATAATAGTTACAGTAAATTTATGTGAATAGTAATTGTAGAGAATGCCAAAATGAACAACTTCTAAAGAATAAGTTTTTTTCGAAATCTCGTTAGTTTTTGAGTAAACCGAGTTTTTGAATTTGAAGCATAATTTTTCCATCTTTCATGATTTTGACGTTTTAAACGTCAGTTTCATTCGAGTTTACGCAACGCTCGATGTACATTTAAAATATGATTTCAATTGAAAATAAACCCATGAAAACGTAAATATAAAGTCGGAGAAAGTAACATGATGGCCACATCACCATTTTTTTATTAAATTCTATTCCTTGCTGTATTTATCACGTGGGTAAAACTTTAAATTGTTAGCACAAATAAAGATTATTATATTTATTTTTGTACGGTCAACTCGGGAAAATCCGTCATTGTTGCAATTATTTTATTACAGTCTTCTCGTGAATTATTACTGAATTCCATTGAAAAAGATTTATCGCAGGTGCTTCTAAACCGTATAATATTTCACTGCGCATCATATTCTACCACGTCCCGGTTGCACGAGCAGTAATTTCTGTAATTCCACTCGCTGGCCTCAACATTAATCCCATAATCCCTATAGATTTCGGATTTTAAAATCATGCAAAATAGAATAGAAAATGTCACAGCGAATTTCAAACATAATCCTGGTGTAGGATTATTTCTACACCGACGAAAGTAAAGATCAAATATTAACGGATCAAGGGGAATTTAGCGAAAATAAAATGAATATAATGATTAGCGAAAAAAAAAATCCAATTTGCTGAAATTCCCAACAATAAAACACTTAACTACCATACGACATGCCGGCCGTCGTACGTATTTCTAAAAAATGAGCCATATGAAGGCTGTTTAATACTCAAACTCGCTCAATAGCTCCATTTCAAAATACATAACACCGTTTATTTGTTTTTTTTTTACTTTCTTCGTTACGAAGTACGAGTGTGCGCTGTATCTCAAAAACTAATAAAGCAATTGATATGAAACTTTCAACATACGTCTTATTTGATAATCTGAAGAACTGAAAAGCTTTTGGTAAAATTTCGTACACCGGAAGTGGGTGTTTACCTTAACTGTTTCTTGTTTTTTGCCAATATTTTCTTAAATATGAAAAATATCACAAAAACATTTAACCAAACATTGAAGACAACAAATAAATGAACATCTTTTGCTTGAAAATATTTTTCATAAAATCATTGCTATTCGAGAAAAAAATTTATTAATTTTTTTTCAATTTTTGGTTTATAATTATGAAACGATAATAGTTACAGCACATTTGTGTGAATAATAATTGTAGAGAATACCAAAATGAACAACTTCTAAATAATCTCGTTAGTTTTTGAGTAAACCGAGTTTTTGAATTTGAAGTATAATTTTTCCATGTTTCATAATTTTGACGTTTTAAACGTCAGTTTCATCCGAGTTTACGCAACGCTCGATGTACATTTAAAATATGATTTCAATAAACCATGAAAACGTAAATATAAATGGCTATGATACCATCAAGTCGGAGAAAGTAACATGATGGCCACATTACCATTTTTTTTTATTTCAGGTGGTACGGATGTTGTTTGATAAAACTCGGTTTAAAAATAAACAATACAGATAATTTCTTTTTTTTTCATTTCAGGTGATTCGGATGTTGTTTGTGATAGTTTTGGAGTTCTTCATATGCTGGGCGCCGCTCCACATACTGAACACGTGGTACCTGTTCTTCCCGAAAGTGGTCTACAACAATGTGGGCCCGACGGGCGTGTCTTTGGTGCAACTGTTGGCCTACGTGAGCAGCTGCTGTAACCCCATCACGTACTGCTTCATGAACCGAAAATTCAGACAATCGTTTTTATCCATATTTTGCTCAAATCGGTAAGTCAAAACTGGCCAAAAACTACAACAACGATAATGAATACTTTTGGTGCCTTAATTTTTCTTATAATTTCAAACCAATTTAAAAAAGGAAAAAAATGGTAAAAAACAACGACAACTTTGTTATATTGCAAAAGACAAATTTCGTGAAAAATACTCTACAGCACCAGAATAATATTAATTAATATTACATGTGCGTTGAAAAATAATTTTGCTAAGTACATGAACAGTTTTTAAAATCAATTAAAATATAAAGTTTTCTCTATCTTCATTCACTATCAATGAAGATAAAGAAATATACCGTGTGTATCAAGAAATAGGAGCCAAGCTCTAGTGACTTTATTTTTGACTTAAATTGAACAAATATAATATTAAATCGCATCTCGATTGCTACAATCTGCTTGTGAGAAAGAAAATGTTATGCACGCCTATGAAATGATTACATCGTTGAATAGCACAGAAAATTTTCTATAAAAAAGTTCCAATAATTTGTTTTGATGCCATTTAAAAGAATGACCGATGACGCCATGACGGAAAGATGGCCGCTCTCTAGAAAAATCTATTGCAAGCTGATTGTAGCAATCGAAATGCGATTTAATATTATATTTGTTTTTTCAATTTAAGTCAAAAATAAAGTCACTAGAGCTTGGGGCCTTTTTCGTGAGACACACGATATATACGAGTAAAAAGAAATATACCGACGCATCATAGGGAATTCCCATGTAAAATTGAATTTAAATTGTCAGAATGAAATTAGAATCATTCCTTTACGTACCAGTGGCGGCTCGTTGATCATGTTGACGGCAGAGCCACTTATACCTTTTCTTGAAGAAGAAAAAACGATTTATCCTCGTAGATCAAAGTAACTGGCGAAAAAGTGTTTTAAGAGTTAATTAAAAATTCTTGCTGAGCTTGAAACTACAGGTAGTGCCGTGGCTCCTTGGCTCTACATAACGAGCCTCCCTTGTTACCTACTAGCATTATTTTAGAGGTTGTATTTTTGTATTTTCTTTAGTTAAATATGAGATATAGCTTAAAAATACTGAACAAATATTCGAAAATTAAATCCGCTGCTGTGAAAAGTCATCTGTCAAACACGTACAATTTGGAAAACTCTCGTCGTCATTACACTTTTCTAGCAATTTCACAAAATTATATAAAATAAAGTATCTTAGATATAATACTACCAGTAAAACATCATTTAACTGAAGCGGTTGGTGATGTTTTTAAGTGAACGTTATTTGTAATTAAACTAAAACTATGTTTTAAAAACAATAAATAAATATTTAGTTTTGGTTGAAATTAAAACATAATGAATTTTACAATTGAGTTTAATTATGTATTACCACGTAGTAACGGTCGCAACCATTTTTTTGTTATTTGAAAAAAATGATAATTAGTAAATACGTTTTCAGAATATGCTGTTGTTGTTGTCCTGAAGAAAAACTACTGATAGATAAGAAAACCACACTGATAAACAACGGTAAACTGAAGATAGTCAACAACTCGGATGCCTCCATCAACGAATCGACCATTTACCAGGGACGGGCGAGTACATTAGGGCGTTCCGGTAAGTAATTAAAAATTACAGAGTGCCATGCTTAACTACAGTCCACTAATTAATCTAAATATTTATTGATACGTTGCAAATATCGATGAACCGTCTAACAGGCCCGGTTCACTTCAAAATCGGACCGATGAACCGTTTAATAGACGCAATTCACTTCAAAATCGCACCTATGAACCTTTAAAAAGCTCCAGTTCACTTCAAAATCAGACCGATGAACCGTTTAATAGACCCGTTTTACTTCAAAATCGGACCGATGAACCGTTTAATAGACCCGGTTAACTTAAAAATCGGACCGATGTCGATGAACCGTTTAATAGACGCAGTTCACTTCAAAAACGGACCTATGAACCGTTTAGTAGTTCCGGTTCACTTCAAAATCAGACCGATGAACCGTTTAATAGACCCGTTTTACTTCAAAATCGGACCGATGAACCGTTTAATAGACCAGGTTCACTTAAAAATCGGACCGATGCCGATGAACCATTTAATAGACCCGGTTCACTTCAAAACCGGACAGGTAACAGTTCATCGGTCCGATTTTGAAGTCATTTTGGATCACTTCCTCAGCCGTTTTTTATTACAAAAACGTAATTTTTATGTACACTTTTCTACTGAACCGATTTCTCTGAATTTTTCCACACTTGTTCTTACCTCCAAAATAAGTATTTATGGCTGAGGAATTAGAAAAAATATTAATTGTATTCAAAATTATGATGAAAAAAAAAAACATGAAAGTTATTTTGGATCACTTCCTCAGCCGTTTTTCATTAAAAAAACGTAATTTTTATGTACACTTTTCTACTGAACCGATCTCTCTGAATTTTTGCACACTTGTTCTTACCTCCAAAATAAGTATTTACGGCTGAGGAATTAGAAAAATATTAATTGTAGTCAGAATTATGACATGAAAAAAAAACATGAAAATTTTTCGAGTGGCCTAGTGACTAGAGCTCCTGCTCATGGGCCTCGTGGTCGTGGGTTCGAATCCCATCCGTGCGGTCACTTTTTTGGAACGAAAAATGGCCGTGCGGGTCCATGAATGTCCAGTGTACGTCCCCCCAATCATTATGTAATTTATAATTGAGTATACAGGGTGTTTCAAAATTCATGCACCCAAAATTTTTTGCGTACTCCTCGTAGATAGAAAGAAAAAAAAACCCATACACGCGAACAAAAGTATTCATTGATAGGGAACAGTGGCGTCTCTTTAATATTTTTGCGAAGGGGTTCAATCCATATTATTTTATGGAATCAGAATTGACGATAAAAAAATACAATTTTTTTTTTATTATTTTTGAGGAAGTGAAACCTTCATAGACCCGGTTCACTTCAAAATTAGACAGATGAACCGTTTAATAGCCTCTGTCCACTTCAAAATCGAACCGATGAACCTTTTAATATACCCAGTTCACATCAAAATTGGACCGGTGAACCGATTCACTTCAAAATCAGACAGATTAACCGTTTAATAACCCCGGTTCACTTCAAAATCAGACAGATGAACCGTTTAATAACCCCGGTTCACTTCAAAATCGGACCGATGAACCGCTTCATAGACCCGATTCACTTCAAAATCAGACAGATGAACCGTTTAATAGACCCAGTTCACTTCAAAATCAGACAGATGAACCGTTTAATAGCCCCGGTCCACTTCAAAATCGAACCGATGAACCTTTTAATATACCCAGTTCACTTTAAAATTGGACCGATGAACCGCTTCATAGACACTTCAGAATCAGACAAAGGAACCGTTTAATAACCCCGGTTGACTTCAAAATCGGACCGATGAACCGCTTCATAGACCCGGTTTACTTCAAAATCAGACAGATGAACCGTTTAATAACCCCGGTTCACTTCAAAATCGGGCCGATTAACCATTTAATACACACAGTTCACTTCAAAATCGGACCGATGAACCGCTTCATAGACCCGATTCACTTCAAAATCTGACAGATGAACCGTTTAATAACCCCGGTTCACTTCAAAATCTGACAGATGAACCGTTTAATAGACCCAGTTCACTTCAAAATCAGACAGATGAACCGTTTAATAGCCCCGGTCCACTTCAAAATCGAACCGATGAACCTTTTAATATACCCAGTTCACTTTAAAATTGGACCGATGAACCGCTTCATAGACACTTCAGAATCAGACAAAGGAACCGTTTAATAACCCCGGTTGACTTCAAAATCGGACCGATGAACCGCTTCATAGACCCGGTTTACTTCAAAATCAGACAGATGAACCGTTTAATAACCCCGGTTCACTTCAAAATCGGGCCGATTAACCATTTAATACACACAGTTCACTTCAAAATCGGACCGATGAACCGCTTCATAGACCCGATTCACTTCAAAATCTGACAGATGAACCGTTTAATAACCCCGGTTCACTTCAAAATCTGACAGATGAACCGTTTAATAACCCCGGTTCACTTCAAAATCGGGCCGATTAACCTTTTAATATACCTAGTTCACATCAAAATTGGACCGATGAACCACTTCATAGATCCGGTTCACTTCAAAATCTGACAGATGAACCGTTTAATAACCCCGGTTCACTTCAAAATCGGACCGATGAACCGCTTCATAGACCCGATTCACTTCAAAATCAGACAGATGAACCGTTTAATAGCCCCGGTTCACTTCAAAATCGAACCGATGAACCTTTTAATATACCCAGTTCACATCAAAATCGGACCGATGAACCGCTTCATAGACCCGATTCGCTTCAAAATCAGTCACATGAACCGTTTAATAACCCCAGTTCACTTTAAAATCGAACCGATGAACCGCTTCAAAGACCAGATTCACTTCAAAATCAGACAGATGAACCGTTTAATAGCTCCGGTTCACTTCAAAATCGGGCCGATGAACAGCTTCATAGACCTGATTCGCTTTAAAATCAGACAGATGAACCGTTTAATAGCCCCGGTTCACTTCAAAATCGGGCCGATGAACCTTTTAATATACCCAGTTCGCATTAAAATCAAGCCGATGAACCGCTTCATAGACCCGATTCACCTTAAAATCAGACAGATTAAACGGTTCATCTGTCTGATTTTAAAGTGAATCGGGTCTATGAAGCGGTTCATCGGTCCGATTTTGAAGTAAACCGGGGTTATTAAACGGTTCATCTCTCTGAGTTTGAAGTGAACCGGGTCTATGAAGCGGCCCGATTTTGATGTGAACTGAGCATATTAAAAGTTTCATCGGCCCGATTTTGAAGTGAACCGGGGCTATTAAACGGTTCATCTGTCTGATTTTGAAGTGAACCGGGTCTATAAGGGCTCACTTCCTCAAAAATAATAAAAAAAATTACTTTTTTATCGTCAATTCTGATTCGACACTCAATTCTGTCTAAAAAATAATTATTTTACATTTTGCCGATTAGTAGAAGTGATCGAAATTTGTAAGCAAAATGGAGGAGGCGAGCTCTTGTACGGACTATTTTGACTCTCCTGAAAAATTTACCCCGGTTCACTTCAAAATCGGACCGATGAACCATTTAATACACCCAGTTCACTTCAAAATCAGACCGATGAACCGCTAACTAGACCCGGTTCACTTCAGAATCGGTTCAGAGCCGTGCGAGAAAGTGATCCGTTTTGCGAGTCTCTAGTATGCGCCTCACAGTAGAACAGTCTGTAAAATGCACTCAGACCTAATGAAAAATTATCAATTTTAGTATTAAACATCTTCCTGCTACTTATAATGAAGGGTGTCCCAACGTGACCTTTAACGGGATTTTAATTTTGAATAATTTCCTACGCTGTAACTTTAAAGAATTATATTTGATTTTGACATTCCGTCTTTTGGGATTTTTTTAAGAATAAAGTTGTATGTAAATAATCCACCAAAAATTGATGACTTAAACCAGTGATTCCCGAAGTGGGCGCCACCGCCCCCTAGTGGGTGCTGCAGCGATTCAGGGGGGCGCTGATGGCCCCAGATGCATTTGGGGGCGATGAATAACTGTAAGGGGGCAGTGATTATATAAAAGAAAGAAGAGAAGATTTAGTGAAACGTGTGTTCAGTGCGGTAACCAATTTATTAACAAAAAAATACAATTGCAAATAGTCAATGTTGGTGATCCTATTAATTGCTTTTAAAATTTAAAAGAAAAAATCCAGGGGGCGCTATGTAATATTTTTTCTGGAAAGGGGGCGGTAGGACAAAAAAGTTTGGGAACCACTGATTTAAACAGAAAGAACCGATAATTTTTAGAAATAATCAACATTTGCGCACATTTATCAGATTTTATGCTTCAATATCTGATAAACTTTCAAGTTTATTTAAGACTTTAAAGTCTCTACTTTGCAGTAATATCAATAGATAAATAGATTTAAAAAAATGATGATGTGGCCATCATGTTACTTTCTCCGACTTGATGGTATCATAGCCATTTATATTTACGTTTTCATGGTTTATTTTCAATTTAAATCATATTTTAAATGTTTTGTAGACTCGAATGAAACTAACGTTTAAAACGTCAAAATTATCAAAGATGGAAAAATTATACTTCAAATTCAAAAACTCAGTTTACTCAAAAACTATTTTTCGAAAAAAACGTATTCTTTATAAGTTGTTCATTTTAGCATTCTCTACAATTATTATTAACATAAATTTGCTGTAACTATTATTGTTTTATAATTATAAACCAAAAATTAAAAGAATATAATAAAACATTTTCTCGAATAACAATAATTTTATGAAAAATATTTTCAAGCAAAAGATGTTCATTTCTTTGTTGTCTTCAAAGTTTGTTTAAATGTTTTTGTGATATTTTTCATATTAAAAAAATATTGGCAAAGAACAAAAACCAATTAAGGTAAACGCCCACTTCCGGTGTGCGAAATTTTACCAGAAGCTTTTCAGTTCTTTAGATTATCAAATAAGACGGATGTTCAAAGTTTCATATCAATTGCTCTATTAGTTTTTGAGATACAGCGCGCACAGACTGGCACACACACAGACACACACACACAGACACAAAAAAAATCCAGAAATTGTTAAAATGGCATCTAGGGATCCCAAAACGGATATTTCCGTAAAAAAAACAATTTGAAAAAATTTTCACGATCACAATACTTTCTCGTACTTCGTAACGGAGAAAGTAAAAAGGTCCTCGCCTACAAAATTGTATATTTCACTCACCTGTTGTAAACCTTCTTGACTTGGAAAGAGTCGACCCATTCTTAAAAGAGTCGACTCTCTTCCTCTTAAAATTTTGAAAATCAAAAAATAGGTCCTCACCTTCAACACGCTAACAAAAAATTTCACGAACATTCATGACTCATATTGAGTCACTAATTTCAACCATGAGTCACTAGACTACTCGACTCATTTCTCAGAGTTGACTCTTTGAATCGACTCACTCATGAGTTACCCATCACTAGTTGGGACACCCTTAACAATGTACTACCATATGTATAAAAATTATTTAGATAAGGCATGGCCATGATAAACAAAATCACGGTCTTAGATTAGTTCAGCACGTTGTTGACTTTATGTCAATTAATTACTTTGAACAACTGGTGGCGAAGACGTGATGCGACGTATCAAACCTGCAACGTACGTTCCGAAATACAAAGCCCCTTTATCTAAATAATTTTTATACATATGGTATTAGCGTACTGCATTGGCTAACTTATTTTATTTTTTTAATTTTATCAAATTAAACAAAAACTTGTTCTCAATGTTTATGTTTTCGTTATACCGCAGCATCGAGACTAATTGGAATAATAATTTTATATTTTGATTTAGTATAAAACATACGTTTCCAGGAATTAATAATAACACTAAAACAAATTATTTATTGAATAACCGAGTACATTAAACAAATATTCGTTAATAATAGCTGAACTGTTACAAAACAAATAATAACCTGCTAAAATATTATCAGAAATACAAGCATAAATCAAATATTGCTAATATTAACAGTTTCAATGGAATTAAACCCAGACGTATGTATTTCAACAAATATTCAAATATTTCGAAAACGGCAAACAATAGGTATAAGGAGTATTGAAGTAACTCATCTTTATTTGCTCCATATTATTCAAAAATTACAAAAAATACAGGGTATTCCATTTAAAAAACATAAGTTTGGTCTGTAATTTTGTTATGAGACACCCTGTATAAATTTAAATATTTTTAGGGCGTGCAGCTCACTATTATACACAACTTTTGTACAAAACATTTTTCGAAATTTTGAAAAATAAGCACGTGATTGACCGTTCGCAGAGCTCTGAAACACCCTGTATAATTATGAAGCGATAATACATACATCAAATCTATATAATAGTTATTGTAGAGAATACCAAAATGAACATCTTATAAAGAATAAGTTTTAAATATTGTTTCCCCATCAGAACACCTACAGACCGGTTTCAACCTTTCGGGTCTCATCAGTGTAGTTAGTTGCTGATGGGGAAACGGAGATTACTATTGGAATATAAATATTCAAAACACCGTTAAAGGTAGAAACGCCAAAGTGGCGGAATCTATTGCCTGAATGCTGTACTGAACCAAATCCGGGTGGCTTTCACACCGACAAGATATGGACATTGCCAGCGGCGGCAAATATAACAAATACTTATATTTCAATAGTAATCTCCGTTTCCACATCAGCAACTAACTACACTGATGAGACCTGAAAGATCGAAACCGGTCTGTAGGTGTTGTGATGAGGGAACAATATTTAATGTTCACATTAATATTGTTATATTTGCCGCCGCTGGCAATGACCATATCTTGTCGGTGTTAAAGCCACCTGGATTTGGTTCAGTACAGCATTCAAGCAATAGATTCCGCCACTTTGTCGTTTTTACCTTTAAAAATAAGTTTGTTTAGAAATCCCTTTAGTTTTTGAACGTACGGTAAAGATTATTATAATTTGAAGTATACTTTGTCAACATGTTTCACAATTTTGACGTTTTAAACGTCAGTGTCATCCGACCCTGCAAATCGCTTGATGTACATTTAAAATATCGTTTAGTGCCTTCCAATAAGGTATTCATCGGCATAATTCGTTCACACGAGTTTGGTTGGGTGTTGGAATGCCAGACAAAAAATCTTGGGCAAGCTTTAACTGAATCCTACTCAGTAAGAAATTAAACGTTACGCCAATGAGTATTGTAACCTTGATAGGATTGATTCGGGACTTTCGAATTGATGACGTGAACGCCAACATTCATGAAAAAAAACTATAACATGATGACCCCATCACCAACTTGAACGGATTGATTCGGTACTTTAAAATTGATGACGTGAACGCCAACATTCATGAAAATAACTATATAATGATGGCCCCATCACCATTTTTTATTGCTACAAACGTTTTTTTTGTCTTCTTCATCACAATTTGTTAATAAATTGTTTCTTTTTTTCATTCTAAAGAAGTGGTGGTGCTGGACGCCGAGGATCGTGTTTAGCAGCGGCTCAGAGTACGGAGTGACCACTTCGTCTACGAGCACCACCAGGATCGTCCAGGTCATTGCAGGTGATCCTGAAGATGATTCCTTCTGTTACAGGATCACGTGGACGCCTCGTCCCACCAGCAACACGAACAACGCGTCGCCAAACCAGCTGAGCATTTCCAATCTCTACTCATAATAGAGACGTTCAAATAACGAGTAAATCATTGCTGCTGATGTAAAGGAGATAATACTGAATCTTCTTGAGTTCAAGCTTTATTGACATAAGAAGAAATCGCGATTGTAAACATGCTTATAAAACAACGTTGATCATTTTATCGAACACTGGCATTTTGGGATCGTTACAGAAAACAAATATATAAATAGCTATTATTACAACTAGGGAAATATGAATAGTATATTTCCTGAGGTTGGCTAGTTACATCCCTCGGGCTTCGCCCTCGGGATGTATAGACAACCAAGGGAAATGTATTCATATTTCCCGTGTTGTAATCAATAGGTTTTTTTTTCTGATTGAAAGAATATTGTTCTGTAAATGGGAAAATATTGGATTATAAATTTTTGAATTCATCGGATTGGAAGCGTTGCTAAGGGCCTTGTTTCTAGATATCCTAGTTGACTGGTTTGATTTTTGCGTTGTTTCATAAATTGGTGAAATGTCAAACTATGTGTTAACGCAAGCGGCGAAAGACCGTGAATGTTTGGTTCCGGTAAAATGAAAAGCTGCTTACACCAAAGTGTACGAAGATTTTAAAGACTGGTGGGAACAAAAATTTGATGAACGGTGTCGGCGTCGTATTTTGAAGATTTGGTATGTTGCTACGATTTTGTCATTAGGGAAATATGAATGCTTCATATTTCCCTAGGGAAATATAAGTGCGTTATGATATATCGTAACTAAGGCAATATTACTCAATATTGTTTCAATCAGAAAAAAAAGAAATTTGCTACTCCATAACTCAAACAAATACTTCTCTTGATTTCAACATAACCCCGTGAAAATAACACTAACTACAATTTCTGAACTATCCTGAGTAAATATAAAAATAAATTACTTACTAACACTCATAAAATCATAGGTTTTGGTTCGAATGGTTGGATTGTGGAATAGAGCTCACGCACCAAATTGCAAAAACACGTAATTTTTATTTGCTAAAGGGCATAGCCCTATAAGATGGTGAAAAGACCCCCGTCCGGGATTTTGACCGGACTTGGAGCATTCGATTCGGTATCAAAAAAGACCAAGGCCCACTTGCACCTTGCACTTTGTAAAGTCGGACTTATATTTTAAGTCATACTTAAAGGGAAGCGCCATGCACCACAGGAATTAATGCAATTGCTTTAGAAAGCAAGCTCAAAGTGCAAAATCTTGCGATTTTCACTTTTTAACGTTGGCGACTGAGGTGTCCTTTTCTCAGCTGATTTTGACATCGCCTTTTTACGCATACAGCGTTGCTGTACGAACAGGGAAATAGTGAAAACTCACCATAATTATTAAGAATTCAATGCTTAATTAAATATTTTAGAAGGCAACTGCGCGCGTAAAGAAATCTCCGAGCGCAAAAAAGAGAGGTTTTGTCATTATCAGCCAGTATTTTAAGTCAGGCCAAGTAAATTTAACACAGTTTATTTGCAGAGACGAAAATACCGGAAGAACGACAATTCGTCCAAATCATGGTAATATGATCAGCACTGTTCCAAACTAGTTAACGAAATTTATTATTTCCATGAGGTCTAAGTCGCTTTTCAAAAATATCCTCCACACCAAAGTTTAACTCTTCAAGGGTCATTTTAAAGATACTAGGAGTCTTATTATTAAAAATAATTTATTGTGCATAAAAGTCTGTCACAAGGGACCGCCGATCGAGCGAATTGAAGGTTATGTGTACAGACTTAAATTTTAAGCCGTCTATTACGACGTCTTATTTGAAGTCTTGCTTAAGCTGTGCTTAAAGTATGGTGCAAGCAAAATACTCACTCAAAAGTTGCTTTAATTTTAAGAATACTTTAAGCATAGCTTAATTACAATGGTGCAAGTGGGCCTAAGCCTCCTAAATTTTCAGCCCTAGCAGCCGCTAGCTCAAAAACGGTTTTTCAGTATTTTAGAGATAAGTAAGTAGAGTAAGTTAGAGATAATATTTTTACATGCGGGTTGCGGCATTCGAAAGAACATTTATCTGCCTCAGTGTGGTATTTTTTTCAGATTTTTCGGCTCGATAACCGAAAACTGGCGGCCATTTCAATATTTGTAACGTGATTTTCAGCACGTTTTTTTTTCGCGACGGAAAATCCAAAAACTATATCTTTTGGCATTTTTTATTACCTTTAAAATGATGTATTGCCATAAAATGTTCAACTGGTGTAAAAGGTTGAAACACGTCGAAATACGCGATTTTGGTAATTTTTGACCGGTTTTAATCCCCTTGCGACGTTTTTGGGGGTATTGAGTCATCATAAAGTCCCCAAAGGAGACTTCTATCCGTCGGAAATCGTTTTAGCACCCTCAAAAACCCCCAAGTGAAACTTTCTGGCCCTCGAAATTTTTTCATAAGTAAAACCACAAGAGGTTTATTTTTTCCGGAAAAACTTCAATTTTTCACTATAACTTTGTTGTTTATTAATTTCACGAGAGCAAAATCACGTCTTAAACCGCGAGACCGCAGGTCGAGCGATTTGCTGGATAGGTAGGGTCGGTTGCAGCGTGACCGTACCTATCTGTATTACCACCTCTTGTTCCTCGGCCGTACCAGAAAAAACCCCGCGAACCGTCACTGCTAGAATGGAACTTATTGCAATTTTGAGTTGTGCATTATCTGACTGTTAAGAAAAAACTATTGAAACAAAGGCTACAGACTTAACAATTGACAAATTTTCTAAAAATTAATTATACTTTTTAATCCAATCAAAATCTAGAAACACCTCTTATTTAGATTTCAAAATAATCCGACGATCACTGCACTAACTGCAATTTGAAATTGCGCATTTTTCGATTGTTGAAAAAAAATATTAAAACAAACGCTACACACTTGAAAATTTACAGATTTACTTAAAATCGATTATACTTCATAATTAATTAAAAATCTATTATTAATTCTACTCTAGATTTTACGATAATCCCACAAGAACAGTACTTACGCAATTTCAACATTCACATTTTTGGACTGTATAAAAACAAAATTAAAACAAAAGCCATCGACTTAAAAATTTTAACATAAACTCAAAATCTATCCTACTATATAATTCAATTCATATCTGGAAATTCTCCACGTCAAGATTTCAAGATAAGCTTGCGAATAGATTCTATTGCTTGAGTTTGAGTTGCGCATGATCCGACTGTTAATAAAACAATTAAACAAAGGCTACGAACTTGAAAATTTACAGATTTACTTAAAATTGATTATACTTTGTAATGCAGTCAAAATCTGAAACCACTCCTTATCTAGATTTTAAAATAATCCATCAATAACAGCACTAACTGAAATTTGAGGCTGCTCATTTTTTTTATTGTTGAGAAAAAATATTAGAACAAACGCTACAACTTGAAAATATGCTAATTTACTCAAAATCGATTATGTTTTGTAATGCGATAAAAATATAGAAACTTTATTTCACTAAATTTCGAGATAATCCTACGAGAACGGCAATTATTGCAATTTGAAGTTTCGCATTTTTCAACTGCCTGAGAAAAATATAAAAACAAACTCCAAAGACTTAAAAGTTTACAAATTTGATCAAAATTAATTCTACTTCACAATTCAATCAAAATCTAGAAATTCTCGATGTCTCGATTTCAAGATAATCTTTCGAAAATAGACACAATCACAATTTTGAGTTGCGTATTTTTCGACTGTTAAAAAAACTATAAAAGCAAAAGCTACAGACTTGAAAATTCATAAATTAACTGAAAATTCATTATGCTTTTTAATCCAATAAAAATCTAGAAACACCCCTCATCTAGATTTTAAAATAATCCATCAATAACAGCACTAACTGCAGCTTGCAGTTGCGCATTTTTCGATTGTTGAGAAAAAATATTAAAACAAACCCTACAGACTTGAAAATATACTAATTTACTCAAAATCGATTATTCTTCATAATTCAATAAAAATATAAAACTTTCCTTTACTAAATTTCGAGATAATCCTACGAGAACGGCACTTATTGCAATTTGAATTTCGCATTTTTCAACTGCCTAAGAAAAATATAAAAACAAACGCCACAGACTTAAAAGTTTACAAATTTGATAAAAATTAATTCTACTTCACAATTCAATCAAAATCAAAATCTGTCTCGATTTCAAGATAATCTTGCGAGAATAGATCTTATCGCAATTTTGAGTTGCGCATTATTCGACTATAAAAACAAAAGCTACAGACTTGAAAATTAACAGATTTACTAAAAATGTATTATACTTTTTAATCCAATAAAAATCTAGGAACACCCCTCATCTAGATTTTAAAATAATCCATCAATAACAGCACTAACAACCATTTGAATTTGCGCATTTTTCGATTGTTGAGAAAAAATATTAAAACAAACGCTACAGACTTTAAAATATACTAATTTACTCAAAATCGATTATTCTTCTTAATTCAATAAAAAAATAAAAATTTCCTTTGCTAAATTTCGAGATAATTTTACGAGAACTGTATTTATTGCAATTTTCAGTTGCGCATTTTTCGATTGTTGAGAAATAATATTAAAACAAACTCTACAGACTTGATGAGGATGATGATGGTTTGTGAAGGGCGACCAAATGGTCGCAAGCACTTAGACCATTCGTTAGTCCTTTGTGCCACCTCCTGAGCCCTACTCCTCAAGCCAACCCAAACTTCTTGTGCTACAGACTTGAAAATATACTAATTTACTCAAAATCGATTATTCTGCATAATTCAATAAAAATATAAAAATTTCCTGTACTAAATTTCAAGATTATCCTGCGAGAACGGCACTTATTGCAATTTGAAGTTTCACATTTTTCAACTGCCTAAGAAAAATATAAAAACCAAAGCCACCCACTTAAAAGTTTACAAATTTGATAAAAATTAATTCTACTTCATTATTTAATAAAAATCTAGAAACCTACAAAGAACAGTATTTATTGCAGTTTCTAGTTTCACATTTCTCGACCGTCTGGAAAAAACTGTATAAAAACAAACTTAAAAATTTACGAATTCACCTAAAATTAATTCTACCTTTTAATTCGATAAACACATACAACAACCTCTTCCTCGATTTTGAAATAACCCCACGATAACACCACTAGTTTCTATTAGCAATTTTTTGACATAATTTGATAAAGAAACCAAATTTGAAGTATGCAAATTTACTCAAAATTTCCCTGAGCGGGCCACATGGACTTGAATCTAAGGCAAAAAAAATACTCAAAATTTTCTGCTTTATGATTCAACCCCCATGAGAACACCACTAGTTTCAATTAGCAAATTTTTTGACATAATTTGATAAAGAAACTATCTGATTTTGAGTAAATTTAGATACTTTAAATCTTGAAAGCATCCAAATTTACTCCAAATTTTCCACTTCTTGATTAAATACAAATCTCATAGATTTTGAGATAATCACATCAAAACAACGCTCATTGCAATTTCAAGTTGCAAATTTTGCACTTGTTTAGAAAGTCAACATTTATAGAACTAATCTAGTCAGCAAATTATGCTTCCCGTAAATGTCAGTGTTCAACAAAATTACAATTACATGTTTACCTCTAAAGAAACTGTTGTTTTTTATGGAATTAATATCGAGGTATCGATGTACGAGTAATCAATTTAATATAAAAGAGTTAATGGTACAAATTTCAAAGAAACAAAACTGCCATAACATAAAAAATTATGAACATTAATAATTATTGTTTCCCAGTCAAATTTGATCTTGTATATTCCTTGACGGGGAAATGGTAGTTAGTATGGAGTTATAAATCTTCAAGTTTCCATTAGGATAAACTATCTATCAGCGGCGGCTTGCGATAGAGGAGACTAAGTCATAGATGCCGCTCGTGCTGCATTACTTTCATACAATGAGATCAGAAAGTCGAAAATAGTTGGCAGCACATTTTTTTTGAAAATTTCTATAATAATTCAAGTAAAATGATATTGGCTGTCTGAAATTCTCCAAGTCCACTGTACATTTTGTTAATTTTGACATCTTGTGATTTTCTAAGGTTCCTTGTTTTGTGTGTTTTTATCTGCCGGTTTTGACTATTTTAAACATTAGCAGTTATTTCTAGAACTGATCATCACTATTAATAATACATTTAGGATCGATAATCTAGCTGTTTTATTTTAAATTTCAGGGTTTTCAATGCCAAAATTCCCATTCTAAGGCTGGGTTGCATAATACAGAAAATTATCTAGGATTTAAAAATCTTTAGATTATTTTTATCGTATGATTAAAAATCCTCTTCTTCTCTTCATCATTATTTGGCATTCTTATATACCGGGGTTTCAGTGAGGCAATCTGCTGCGTTACCTTCCTAACAATTCTGGATACTGTAGATTTGTTCACATTGAAATTATTGCCAATCGTCATTTGAAAACTTCCTTTGGCATAATCCCGCAATGTGATAAGAAGTTGAGTACGAGCACCTAGCGAATGATTTCTTAAAGTGGTAAAGTGGATGGTGTTAAATTTGGACCAATCGTTTCTAATAGATTATTTACTGTATTTTATGCAACCAAATTTTGATTTTATCTCAGGATTATAATTATTATCTTGGGATTAAAATGTGAATTCACTTTTATGCAACCCAGCCTTAGTGATGCCACTGAACTTCTGTTAGTTAGATTATGTTTTAGGTGCTACCAACTATTTTTGACTTTTTGATCTTACGATTGAGGAATCTGTTTTGGTGGAACATCGCCGCTGCAGGCATCTATCCTAAAATGATGAAGTTTTTGTAAACCTACAATTAAATTAAAATTCATAGAATAATCGCTTGAGGCTCTCCATATAATTTGGGTCAAGGCAAACTGGAATATTACATGATGTGATTAGGAGACTAAAATCATTTTCGACTGAAGACGGCATTTAAAACGATTTGATAACGAATATTGCAAACTTACACAAATATTTTTATATGTTCAGAACCAAATGGTATAAGAAGAATAATATATTTTCTTGTACGTAAATTTTAATAAATATGTGTAAATTAAAGTTTCCTTTTGTCTTTTAATAAATATAATATTGTCCATGTGATATATTTTAGCTCTTTGTTTTATTGGAGGGTAAAGGGAATAAAACTGATGCACGGGGGAATTTGTATTACCGACGAATTTTGATGTGTTTGTATATACATATATATGATACTTAATTAAAACGGGGGCGGTTTCTATTTTTGGATGTATTTGTTATGTACGATGTTGTTTCGGAAAGATGTGTCTTTCTGTGAGTGTTTACATTGATTAAATGAATGTTAAAATCACCGTCTATTTAATTAACCCCCCCGAATAACATTTACAATTTACATTTATTTCTAATTTATGCGCTAGGAGATAAGGAGTGTTGGTGGTGTATATATTTAGTTTGCTTCCGGTTGTGTATAGTTAGCGGACGAACTCGAGTATTATCGCTAAAATCTGGTAATAAATGGCTCGCGTGGTTGCCTTGAATGCTTAATGGATTATAAATACGAGAATGAAATCTTTTTTTTTTCAGCTGTATGTATTAGCAATTCTGTCTAGCAACATACTTAACCCTTTCAAGACTTTAGTTTTATAGGTAAAATTATATTTTTTAAGCCGTGTTTTATTCTTTAACTTCTGATTTAAGTATGAAACTACAAGTGTAATCCTTGCTAAAGCTTTGAAAATATTGTGAAATATTCTAATTGACAATTCTAAATATTACAGTAAACTGAATTACCGATAGGTGCTCGTGCTAAATTTTCATTTGTAAACTACTGAAAAACAGCTAAGTTTCCTTAGCTATTTTACACATAATTTGATTAAGAATAAAATATTTTATCATTTATTGTGAAGCAATTACTGAATTTTTACATTTTAATTATAAGTATAAAGTTTGAGCAGTTTGGCGCTAACCGCAATCACAACTTAATAGTTTACCCTTTATCTGAGAGATGACGCAATCAGGGCCGGAATTATTAAAATAATTTGTTAACATTTTAGACGCCGATAACTATAAAAGATTTTATGATTTTAACCTATATTGAAACATTTAATAGCAGTTTAAATCTATTTACTTAAATGTGCTATAAAAATCGAAAGATAAAAGATGTTTGTGTTGGTACAAATATCACTATTGTGTTATTAAATTTTGAATCATTTCTTTACGCTTAATTTGATTTATTGAATTCAAATGAAAAATTGTAATTAATGGTGTAATAATAAAGTTACAAGAAATTTCATAATTATAAACCCAAAATATTTAAATAATTTAATTTTTATTTTTTTTGCAGTGGGTACTTGAACTAAAATTATTAATATGAACTTGTTTTTATAACTCGATTTTTTAGAATTGGATTTACTTGTTGTCACCTGTAAGTTGGGCAACTTAAAATACGCCGAGCTCTAAAATCCATAGACATTTAAATAGATGTGTAAGTTAAAATAACAATATGTTATGCAACTTAATGTACTCCTCAATCATAGAGGATATTAACCAGATATTCAACCAGCTTCCTACTTTTAAAGTTGTTAATTTTGTTTTTGAATACCCAATTTTCCTTATCTTTTATTCTACATCTGAACATAGGTTTCCCCATTAACTGTTTGCGCTTTCTTTTTACTAGTGTCTTGGTTTGGAGACGCTCTATCGCCATTGGAGATTGGGACAAGCGAGACTTTTAGTGCATGAGCCGATTAAGAACTTATTTTATTGCAAACATAGAACAGGATATAATGTTGAGAGCCTGTGAAATGAGAGAGCAAACAGAATCGTGAACGATGTGAACAACATGTTAATCTATATGTACGGTCTATGATACTATACTCGTCGCACCGAATCGGTGGTATTATGGGTTTGCGTGACTTTCGCGTGATGTTCGGTGATTGGTCAGCGCAAACGCATGTGAAGCCTATGTCACGCGGTCGAAATTTTTAATCACGCCCGTTGTATGCCACGTGTTCTCATGTTGTCTTATTTAAATGTAGTGATTACGTTCTATCCATAAATCAGCCTTTTTCAATAACAATTAATTAGGAAGTGGTAAATAGTTAGATTTTGTGGGTTAAAGTAGAAAGATTGATATTTCCGGCACGGAAGTAAAATGTGGCAAGGCTGTGTGAATCAGGCTTTTCGTAACGTCTCGACGAACTATAATGAGGACGCGGGGTGAATGCAACGTGACCATACCACCTATTCGGTGCGCCGAGTATACTTATTCTTCTATTCTTCTTGGCTGTTTGGTTTGCCTTGCAAAATTTGATGTTATGACCAAGGTGTATGTACTTATCCACATTTTCAATTGTACTATTTGGAGCAGTATTTCACTATCATTATTTTGGTCTAATCTAAGTTTATTTGCATTATTGAATTAGTTCTGTCGGATACTGTTGGATCAACCCACAATGAAACTCACAAAATGTACCTATGAATATTTTATTTATTATTCGTTTACTTCACACAAAAAAATAATTGATATTAAGTTAGGAATAGTCTTAATTAACACTCGCCAGATTTATTTATAAAACTCGTGCTCGCTTTCGTCCTTCTTGATATTGTTCTTGTAGCCCTTTTCGAAATCTTTCGGCAGCACGATGTACCTGTTTTCGCGGACGGCGTGCATGCCTGCCTCCTGGCAGATGGCGTTGATGTCGGCGCCAGAAATACGGTCCGGACGAGCCACAAAATCTTCCAAATCAACCTAAAAAAAGGTAGCATCAAACATCCACAATCCACAATGTTTTATATAGAGAACCAGTTACTCTCTAATGTGAACCGATTCATTTTTAAGGGCTCATCACACCAGGCCACCATGGTGGATCCAGCCACGAAGTAAAGCAACCATTCGAGACACCAGGCAGTCGGCATTGCTAAGATGGACGTGGAATAGTTAGCACTTGTTATGTATGCGAGACGTAAACGAATGATTGAAAAATGTAAAAAATATAGAAAATAATGAGTTCACCCTTTGCTATTGTTAATTATAAAAAAACACAAAAAACCTCTACTCTCCAAGACAGACTGCCAGGTGTGTTATGTTCCATTTCACTTAATACATTTGACTGGTGGCGCCACTGGTGCCGCCACCATGGTGGCCTGGTGTGATAAAGCTCTAATGGTTCATCGGCGTTTGTACTAAAGTTGGGCAATTGCATTACTAACCTGAAGTTCATGCCAAAACCCCATGAACAATTTAATCAGTGACGATTCGCGGGGTTTTTTCTGGTACTGTCGAGGTAGCAGGGGTGACAATACAGAGAGGTAGGGTCGGTTGCAGAGATGGCTGGCTGCATGACCGCACCTGTCTGTGTAACCACCTCTGCTATCTCGGCCGTACCAGAAAAAACCCCGCAAACCTTGACTGTATTCAATTTACGGTGCGCTCCCATTATATTACTGAGCCAAAGAACCTTCTTAATCTTCGAACTGTCAACAGAGCATTCTCTGCTAGAACTCAAGTCATTTGAGCAATTAATGAAACGTTTGTATATCTCTAGTTTAACAGGAATTAATTTGGAGATGGATTCGTCTCAACATTGAAGGATCTACACATCGAGTTAACAAATAATCATCACTACTACATTGATGTAGTATTTGCATATGCTAAACCACATTCCAAAACCAAAGTAATTGTTAAAAAAATGTTCGTACCTCCTCTGACAAATTCATTTTTGATGTTATGGTGCTGAAGATGAGACGTTTTTGCCTTCTATCGGGAAGGGGAAACTCAATTTTTCTGTCCAAACGGCCGGGACGTAACAGAGCTGGATCCAGTGTGTCCGCTCGATTTGTAGCCATGATTACCTGAAAAAGTTTCCATTATAATATTAACCTCTTGACGCCCAGGTGATGCAAGCAAAAAGAAAAATTTACAAATTTAAAAAAAATTTACCACTTTAACACCATCTATGGAATATTTTTTTAAGTATTTTTTGCATAAATGAGTTTATGATAGAATAATATTTCGTAGAAAACCGTAACAAAAAAAAAGTATATTTTCAATAAACTTGGGATTATGTTATAACCCAATCAAAGCAGCATGGGCGTGAAGTGGTTAATGAAATTCTAAATTTAAACATAATACATTTTATATTCAGCATTCAGTCCTTGCATCAACTTACTGCTCCTAAATTTTTTATCACATTTATCACACAATCAATAAACTTGACGTTAATTATTCAGTTTTTTATTTGTGATTTGCATAAACACACCGTTCTTCTACTTGTGTTCTTTTCGCATTCATCAACTCACCTTAACATTTGTGGTTTGATCGAAACCGTCCATCTGATTAAGCAGCTCCAATAGAATCCTCTGGACTTCACGGTCGGCACCGGTTTGCGCGTCGAAACGTTTCGTGGCTATAGCATCGATCTCATCGATGAAGATTATGGCGGGAGAATTTTCCTTGGCTAACCTGAACACGTCCCTCACCATCCTGGGACCTTCACCTAAGTACTTTTGCACGAACTCTGATCCCACCACTCTGATAAAAGCAGCTTGAAAATAAACACAGGTTTTAAGACTTTAAGATAAGCTACTAGAAAAACACAAAGACATCCGTCTTCTAAAAATATCAAAACATCAACTCCAGTGGTTACGATGCAAAATTTAAAATATGGAAACCCTGCCAAAATGGTTTCAGTGACACATCAGAAGAAATATGCGAGATGCTCCCTTATTTTATTTTTAATAAATACACCCAGAGGATTTCCACAAACCTGAATGTTTTGAAGGAAGAATTTATTTTCAATAAATACCTGAGCATTATAGATCAATTTTAATGTAATTTATGGTATTGATTAATATTCAAATACAATTTGAGTTTTACAAAGACAACAAAAAATAAACAAATTATTTATTGAAACAACTACTTTACCAACTGAGGCAATTATTATAATATAAAAAAATTCAAACCTAAAACAGTAATTCTTTAATATTGGCAGCATTTACTTGGGTATGCATCTTGATAATATTTCAAAAGTTGATGACTACTGTATCGTCGTAACTATAGTCACATTTACCAAAAATACAATGGCAAAACAAAGTTTTAAGTGTTTTATTTTGAAATAAAACATCAGATCTGAGATGAAGAAAGTACGGAAATAACACAAAGAAACAGCTGTCTAATAATACAATAACTCAGAGTCTGCAAGACAACTTTGCACCCTTACCTGTTGTATGATGTGCGACGGCTTTAGCCAGCATAGTCTTCCCGCATCCCGGCGGCCCGTACATCAAAACACCCCTCGGCGGATCAATACCAATCTGCTTGTAGAGCTCAAAGTGCGTCAGCGGCAACTCCACCGCCTCCCTGATCTCCTGCTTCTGCATGTCCATACCACCAATATCTGCGTACGCGACGTCCGGTTTCTCATCGGCTTGCAACATACTAATCGAGGAATCCGCCTCCGGGGGCAAAACGTCCACCAAAGCGTTACTGTGCTTGTGCAGGGCAACGCTGGCCGAGGGCTTCAGCAGTTCCCTATCGATCGTCGACAAAATTCGAACGTAGTAATTGGAGCCGGTGGTCGAGCCCACTATCCCGGTGTTCTGATCGACCGCCTCTAAAAACTGCCCGATCACCAGCGGAACCGACTGGATCCGCTTTACCTCCTCTTGTGCGTGCAGGTACTCCTTCTTCAGATTCCTCTGCTCGTCCTTAATGTACTCCTCTTGGACCTCGAGGAATTCCAGCATTTGCTGCAGCTTCTTGTACTTGGTGTACAGGTCCTCCATGTCTATATCCTGCAGGATTTGCTTGTGCTCGGCGGGGCTGCCCTCCTCCTTTAATTTCCCCATTAAATTAGATTACAATGTCAGATGGGACAATTTGGTAATTTGAACAATTGAACGTTACGATTTCTAGGTTAACCAGCGGAGGTGCACTTCAAACTCGGTAAGCTCGTAATTTGGTCGTTAGTATCGAACATTAATAAATTACTTACTTTCTCGGGTACGATACACTCCATGGTTTCCATTTTATCTGATGACTCGTGTGTTTTCAATTTTGTGTGGATCCGGTTTTGACAATGACAGGATGATTACTTTGTTAAATTTCGTCGCGAATAGTTCCGCTACCAAACGTTAGATCCCGCCACAACGAATTATTCAAATTGTAAATAGTTGTATTTTAGGAATATTTAACGTAATTACTTATGGTTTCGACGCTCCAGGTGAACATTATGCGTTTATTTAACTTAAAAATTGTGTGTAGGAACATATTTAACTTGTTTGTATTATCATTGTTTTTCAAATATTATAGTTACCCGACCTTGCCGTGGTTCCCAAGAGGCCAGCTCTGTAATTGTTTTCTGAAATTAAAATTAACATCTGAATTATTATTCTAAATAGTGTTAATCAACTGATATAAGGCATTTTTTCTAAAATATTTTAATACGAATTTAAATGAGCATCGTTTAATTTTCAACTACTTCGCTCTACAATTACAATGCTCGCTCCCTGGAATGACGGTAAGTTAATACCCTTAAATACAATGTATTATTTATCTTTCAAACTTCATCTATGAATTATTTCTATCTTGTTTATTGTATCTATGGATATTTTCTATCCTATTTATAATTTCTATGTACTTATATATTGGGTTGCCTATAGTAAGGTTTATGGTATCTTATTTATATTATCTATAATTTTTTATCCATCTTATTTGTATTGTCTATGAATTTGCATATTGGGTTGCCTATAGTAAGGTTTATGGTCTCTTATTTATATTATCTATGAATTTTTATCTATCTTATTAGTATTATCTATGAATTTGCATATTGGTTTGCCTATACTAAGGTTTATGGAGACTTATTTATATTATCTATGAATTTTTATCTATCTTATTTGTATTGTCTATGAATTTGCCTATTGGGTTGCCTATAGTAAGGTTTACGGTATCTTAATTATATTATCTATGAATCTTTATCTATCATATTTGTATTTTCTATGAATTTGCATATTGGGTTGCCTATAGTAAAGTCACCAATTTGAACCATATTTTAAACATGTTTTTTACCTTCTGAAGGTAAATTACATGTATCAGCTCGTGGATTTCCATAGAATACAAAGATACTGCTCGTGCCGCACTACTTAATCTAATAGAAGATACCTTTTTGCATGTATAAGATCCTAATACACGATTAAAAATTTTTCGATGCATTATTGTAAAAAATTATTTTCGCGTCAAAATACCTTCTTGCGTGTGTGTAATCCTCATTCACGTTTAGAAATTTTTCGATGCATTTTTGTCAAAAATTTATTTTCTGGAGTATACATCAACTTGCTGGTATTTGAATGAATCAAAGATGAATAATCACTTACTGAGTGACTGATTTAATTTCTTTATCGCATTTTATGAAACTATTTTTTAATTGAATAATCATTTCAGTGCTAAAAGTATCAGCCTAAATTGGAGTCTCGTTACCGCTGTCGACTTTTTATGTTGTTTATTATAAATTCGAATCGAGTCGGTCACATTGAACATTTCACTTCCTGAATGTGTTTATCAGCGCGTTATGTATGTATGTAAGAATGGTGAAATGTTCTCGAACGAACGATACGACACTCCTTATCGTGTTCATATCGACTGAAAAAGGTTATACATATATATAGAGCGTATATTTACCGGTCACACCAGGATTTATCGCGCCTGTTTTAAACGTATTTTTGTTTTGTTTCATTAGTTGTGAAATTACTGTTGGTTAGTGTAAAATATTATTAGGCACAGACTTGAAAATTTACTGAAACTTGATTCCAAATTGTAATTTTTGCTGAAAATTTTTAAATAATTTAGCAGACAAAATTCGGACCGAAATTCCTGTTTTCGTTTCTGCGATCCTGATACCAAATCGAAAAATTTTTTGAAAATTTTGAAATAATTTCGCACACAAAATTCAGACCAAAATTCCTCTTTTCGTTTCTGCGATCCTGATACCAAATCGTAAAATTTGTTGAAAATTTTTAAATAATTTCGCACACAAAATTCAGGCCAAAATTCCTCTTTTCGTTTCTGCGATCCTGATACCAAATCGTAAAATTTGATGAAAATTTCTAAATAATTCGGCACACAAAATTCAGACCAAAATTCCTCTTTTCGTTTCTGCGATCCTGATACCAAATCGTAAAATTTGTTGAAAATTTTGAAATAATTTCGCACACAAATATCAGACCAAAATTCCTCTTTTCGTTTCTGCGATCCTGATACCAAATCGTAAAATTTGTTGAAAATTTTTAAATAATTTCGCAGACAAAATTCAGACCAAAATTCCTCTTTTCGTTTCTGCGATCCTGATACCAAATCGTAAAATTTGTTGAAAATTTTTAAATAATTTGGCAGACAAAATTCAGACCAAAATTCCTCTTTTCGTTTCTGCGATCCTGATACCAAATCGTAAAATTTGTTGAAAATTTTGAAATAATTTCGCACACAAAATTCAGACCAAAATTCCTCTTTTCGTTTCTGCGATCCTGATACCAAATCGTAAAATTTGTTGAAAATTTTTAAATAATTTGGCAGACAAAATTCAGACCAAAATTCCTCTTTTCGTTTCTGCGATCCTGGTACCAAATCGTAAAATTTGTTGAAAATTTTGAAATAATTTCGCACACAAAATTCAGACCAAAATTCCTCTTTTCGTTTCTGCGATCCTGATACCAAATCATAAAATTTGATGAAAATTTTGAAATAATTCGGGAGACAAAATTCAGACCAAAATTCCTCTTTTCGTTTCTGCGATCCTGATACCAAATCGTAAAATTTGTTGAAAATTTTGAAATAATTTGGCACACAAAATTCAGACCAAAATTCCTCTTTTCGTTTCTGCGATCCTGATACCAAATCGTAAAATTTGTTGAAAATTTTTAAATAATTTCGCACACAAAATTCAGACCAAAATTCCTCCTTTCGTTTCTGCGATCCTGATACCAAATCGTAAAATTCGTTGAAAATTTTGAAATAATTTCGCACACAAAATTCAGACCAAAATTCCTCTTTTCGTTTCTGCGATCCTGATACCAAATCGTAAAATTTGTTGAAAATTTTGAAATAATTTGGCACACAAAATTCAGACCAAAATTCCTCTTTTCGTTTCTGCGATCCTGATACCAAATCGTAAAATTTGTTGAAAATTTTGAAATAATTTCGCACACAAAATTCAGACCAAAATTCCTCTTTTCGTTTCTGCGATCCTGATACCAAATCGTAAAATTCGTTGAAAATTTTGAAATAATTTCGCACACAAAATTCAGACCAAAATTCCTCTTTTCGTTTCTGCGATCCTGATACCAAATCGTAAAATTTGTTGAAAATTTTGAAATAATTTCGCACACAAATATCAGACCAAAATTCCTCTTTTCGTTTCTGCGATCCTGGTACCAAATCGTAAAATTTGTTGAAAATTTTGAAATAATTTCGCACACAAAATTCAGACCAAAATTCCTCTTTTCGTTTCTGCGATCCTGATACCAAATCGTAAAATTTGTTGAAAATTTTTAAATAATTTCGCACACAAAATTCAGACCAAAATTCCTCTTTTCGTTTCTGCGATCCTGATACCAAATCGTAAAATTTGTTGAAAATTTTTAAATAATTTCGCACACAAAATTCAGACCAAAATTCCTCTTTTCGTTTCTGCGATCCTGATACCAAATCGTAAAATTTGTTGAAAATGTTTGAATAATTTCGCACACAAAATTCAGACCAAAATTCCTCCTTTCGTTTCTGCGTTCCTGATACCAAATCGTAAAATTTGATGAAAATTTTTAAATAATTTCGCACACAAATATCAGACCAAAATTCCTCTTTTCGTTTCTGCGATCCTGATACCAAATCGTAAAATTTGTTGAAAATGTTTGAATAATTTCGCACACAAAATTCAGACCAAAATTCCTCTTTTCGTTTCTGCGATCCTGATACCAAATCGTAAAATTTGTTGAAAATTTTGAAATAATTTGGCACACAAAATTCAGACCAAAATTCCTCTTTTCGTTTCTGCGATCCTGATACCAAATCGTAAAATTTGTTGAAAATTTTTAAATAATTTCGCACACAAAATTCAGACCAAAATTCCTCCTTTCGTTTCTGCGTTCCTGATACCAAATCGTAAAATTTGTTGAAAATTTTTAAATAATTTTGCACACAAAATTCAGACCAAAATTCCTCTTTTCGTTTCTGCGATCCTGATACCAAATCGTAAAATTTGTTGAAAATTTTTAAATAATTTCGCACACAAAATTCAGACCAAAATTCCTCCTTTCGTTTCTGCGTTCCTGATACCAAATCGTAAAATTTGATGAAAATTTTTAAATAATTTCGCACACAAAATTCAGACCAAAATTCCTCTTTTCGTTTCTGCGATCCTGATACCAAATCGTAAAATTTGTTGAAAATGTTTGAATAATTTCGCACACAAAATTCAGACCAAAATTCCTCTTTTCGTTTCTGCGATCCTGATACCAAATCGTAAAATTTGTTGAAAATTTTGAAATAATTTCGCACACAAAATTCAGACCAAAATTCCTGCTTTCGTTTCTGCGTTCCTGATACCAAATCGTAAAATTTGATGAAAATTTTTAAATAATTTCGCACACAAAATTCAGACCAAAATTCCTCTTTTCGTTTCTGCGATCCTGATTCCAAATCGAAAAATTTGTTGAAAATTTTGAAATAATTTCGCACACAAAATTCAGACCAAAATTCCTCTTTTCGTTTCTGCGATCCTGATTCCAAATCGAAAAATTTGTTGAAAATTTTGAAATAATTTCGCACACAAAATTCAGACCAAAATTCCTCTTTTCGTTTCTGCGATCCTGATACCAAATCGTAAAATTTGTTGAAAATTTTTAAATAATTTCGCACACAAAATTCAGACCAAAATTCCTCCTTTCGTTTCTGCGTTCCTGATACCAAATCGTAAAATTTGATGAAAATTTTTAAATAATTTCGCACACAAAATTCAGACCAAAATTCCTCTTTTCGTTTCTGCGATCCTGATTCCAAATCGAAAAATTTGTTGAAAATTTTGAAATAATTTCGCACACAAAATTCAGACCAAAATTCCTCTTTTCGTTTCTGCGATCCTGATTCCAAATCGAAAAATTTGTTGAAAATTTTGAAATAATTTCGCACACAAAATTCAGACCAAAATTCCTCTTTTCGTTTCTGCGATCCTGATACCAAATCGTAAAATTTGTTGAAAATGTTTGAATAATTTCGCACACAAAATTCAGACCAAAATTCCTCTTTTCGTTTCTGCGATCCTGATACCAAATCGTAAAATTTGTTGAAAATGTTTGAATAATTTCGCACACAAAATTCAGACCAAAATTCCTCTTTTCGTTTCTGCGATCCTGATACCAAATCGTAAAATTTGTTGAAAATTTTTAAATAATTTCGCACACAAAATTCAGACCAAAATTCCTCCTTTCGTTTCTGCGTTCCTGATACCAAATCGTAAAATTTGATGAAAATTTTTAAATAATTTCGCACACAAAATTCAGACCAAAATTCCTCTTTTCGTTTCTGCGATCCTGATTCCAAATCGAAAAATTTGTTGAAAATTTTGAAATAATTTCGCACACAAAATTCAGACCAAAATTCCTCTTTTCGTTTCTGCGATCCTGATTCCAAATCGAAAAATTTGTTGAAAATTTTGAAATAATTTCGCACACAAAATTCAGACCAAAATTCCTCTTTTCGTTTCTGCGATCCTGATACCAAATCGTAAAATTTGTTGAAAATTTTGAAATAATTTCGCACACAAAATTCAGACCAAAATTCCTCTTTTCGTTTCTGCGATCCTGATTCCAAATCGAAAAATTTGTTGAAAATTTTGAAATAATTTCGCACACAAAATTCAGACCAAAATTCCTCTTTTCGTTTCTGCGATCCTGATTCCAAATCGAAAAATTTGTTGAAAATTTTGAAATAATTTCGCACACAAAATTCAGACCAAAATTCCTCTTTTCGTTTCTGCGATCCTGATACCAAATCGAAAAATTTGTTGAAAATTTTGAAATAATTTCGCACACAAAATTCAGACCAAAATTCCTCTTTTCGTTTCTGCGATCCTGATTCCAAATCGAAAAATTTGTTGAAAATTTTGAAATAATTTCGCACACAAAATTCAGACCAAAATTCCTCTTTTCGTTTCTGCGATCCTGATACCAAATCGTAAAATTTGTTGAAAATTTTGAAATAATTTCGCACACAAAATTCAGACCAAAATTCCTCTTTTCGTTTCTGCGATCCTGATTCCAAATCGAAAAATTTGTTGAAAATTTTGAAATAATTTCGCACACAAAATTCAGACCAAAATTCCTCTTTTCGTTTCTGCGATCCTGATTCCAAATCGAAAAATTTGTTGAAAATTTTGAAATAATTTCGCACACAAAATTCAGACCAAAATTCCTCTTTTCGTTTCTGCGATCCTGATTCCAAATCGAAAAATTTGTTGAAAATTTTGAAATAATTTCGCACACAAAATTCAGACCAAAATTCCTCTTTTCGTTTCTGCGATCCTGATACCGAATCGTAAAATTCGTTGAAAATTTTGAAATAATTTCGCACACAAAATTCAGACCAAAATTCCTCTTTTCGTTTCTGCGATCCTGATTCCAAATCGAAAAATTTGTTGAAAATTTTGAAATAATTTCGCACACAAAATTCAGACCAAAATTCCTCTTTTCGTTTCTGCGATCCTGATTCCAAATCGAAAAATTTGTTGAAAATTTTGAAATAATTTCGCACACAAAATTCAGACCAAAATTCCTCTTTTCGTTTCTGCGATCCTGATACCAAATCGTAAAATTTGTTGAAAATTTTTAAATAATTTCGCACACAAAATTCAGACCAAAATTCCTCCTTTCGTTTCTGCGTTTCTGATACCAAATCGTAAAATTTGATGAAAATTTTTAAATAATTTCGCACACAAAATTCAGACCAAAATTCCTCTTTTCGTTTCTGCGATCCTGATTCCAAATCGAAAAATTTGTTGAAAATTTTGAAATAATTTCGCACACAAAATTCAGACCAAAATTCCTCTTTTCGTTTCTGCGATCCTGATTCCAAATCGAAAAATTTGTTGAAAATTTTGAAATAATTTCGCACACAAAATTCAGACCAAAATTCCTCTTTTCGTTTCTGCGATCCTGATACCAAATCGTAAAATTTGTTGAAAATGTTTGAATAATTTCGCACACAAAATTCAGACCAAAATTCCTCTTTTCGTTTCTGCGATCCTGATACCAAATCGTAAAATTTGTTGAAAATGTTTGAATAATTTCGCACACAAAATTCAGACCAAAATTCCTCTTTTCGTTTCTGCGATCCTGATACCAAATCGTAAAATTTGTTGAAAATTTTTAAATAATTTCGCACACAAAATTCAGACCAAAATTCCTCCTTTCGTTTCTGCGTTCCTGATACCAAATCGTAAAATTTGATGAAAATTTTTAAATAATTTCGCACACAAAATTCAGACCAAAATTCCTCTTTTCGTTTCTGCGATCCTGATTCCAAATCGAAAAATTTGTTGAAAATTTTGAAATAATTTCGCACACAAAATTCAGACCAAAATTCCTCTTTTCGTTTCTGCGATCCTGATTCCAAATCGAAAAATTTGTTGAAAATTTTGAAATAATTTCGCACACAAAATTCAGACCAAAATTCCTCTTTTCGTTTCTGCGATCCTGATACCAAATCGTAAAATTTGTTGAAAATTTTGAAATAATTTCGCACACAAAATTCAGACCAAAATTCCTCTTTTCGTTTCTGCGATCCTGATTCCAAATCGAAAAATTTGTTGAAAATTTTGAAATAATTTCGCACACAAAATTCAGACCAAAATTCCTCTTTTCGTTTCTGCGATCCTGATTCCAAATCGAAAAATTTGTTGAAAATTTTGAAATAATTTCGCACACAAAATTCAGACCAAAATTCCTCTTTTCGTTTCTGCGATCCTGATACCAAATCGAAAAATTTGTTGAAAATTTTGAAATAATTTCGCACACAAAATTCAGACCAAAATTCCTCTTTTCGTTTCTGCGATCCTGATTCCAAATCGAAAAATTTGTTGAAAATTTTGAAATAATTTCGCACACAAAATTCAGACCAAAATTCCTCTTTTCGTTTCTGCGATCCTGATACCAAATCGTAAAATTTGTTGAAAATTTTGAAATAATTTCGCACACAAAATTCAGACCAAAATTCCTCTTTTCGTTTCTGCGATCCTGATTCCAAATCGAAAAATTTGTTGAAAATTTTGAAATAATTTCGCACACAAAATTCAGACCAAAATTCCTCTTTTCGTTTCTGCGATCCTGATTCCAAATCGAAAAATTTGTTGAAAATTTTGAAATAATTTCGCACACAAAATTCAGACCAAAATTCCTCTTTTCGTTTCTGCGATCCTGATTCCAAATCGAAAAATTTGTTGAAAATTTTGAAATAATTTCGCACACAAAATTCAGACCAAAATTCCTCTTTTCGTTTCTGCGATCCTGATACCGAATCGTAAAATTCGTTGAAAATTTTGAAATAATTTCGCACACAAAATTCAGACCAAAATTCCTCTTTTCGTTTCTGCGATCCTGATTCCAAATCGAAAAATTTGTTGAAAATTTTGAAATAATTTCGCACACAAAATTCAGACCAAAATTCCTCTTTTCGTTTCTGCGATCCTGATTCCAAATCGAAAAATTTGTTGAAAATTTTGAAATAATTTCGCACACAAAATTCAGACCAAAATTCCTCTTTTCGTTTCTGCGATCCTGATACCAAATCATAAAATTTGATGAAAATTTTGAAATAATTCGGGAGACAAAATTCAGACCAAAATTCCTCTTTTCGTTTCTGCGATCCTGATACCAAATCGTAAAATTTGTTGAAAATTTTTGAATAATTCGGCAGACAAAATTCAGACCAAAATTCCTCTTTTCGTTTCTGCGATCCTGATACCAAATCGTAAAATTTGTTGAAAATTTTTGAATAATTCGGCAGACAAAATTCAGACCAAAATTCCTCTTTTCGTTTCTGCGATCCTGATACCGAATCGTAAAATTTGTTGAAAATTTTTGAATAATTTGGCAGACAAAATTCAGACCAAAATTCCTCTTTTCGTTTCTGCGATCCTGATTCCAAATCGAAAAATTTGTTGAAAATTTTGAAATAATTTCGCACACAAAATTCAGACCAAAATTCCTCTTTTCGTTTCTGCGATCCTGATACCGAATCGTAAAATTTGTTGAAAATTTTTGAATAATTTGGCAGACAAAATTCAGACCAAAATTCCTCTTTTCGTTTCTGCGATCCTGATACCAAATCGTAAAATTTGTTGAAAATTTTTGAATAATTCGGCAGACAAAATTCAGACCAAAATTCCTCTTTTCGTTTCTGCGATCCTGATACCGAATCGTAAAATTTGTTGAAAATTTTTGAATAATTTGGCAGACAAAATTCAGATCAAAATTCCTCTTTTCGTTTCTGCGATCCTGATACCAAATCGTAAAATTTGTTGAAAATTTTTGAATAATTCGGCAGACAAAATTCAGACCAAAATTCCTCTTTTCGTTTCTGCGATCCTGATACCGAATCGTAAAATTTGTTGAAAATTTTGAAATAATTTCGCACACAAAATTCAGACCATAATTCCTCTTTTCGTTTCTGCGATCCTGATACCGAATCGTAAAATTTGTTGAAAATTTTTGAATAATTTGGCAGACAAAATTCAGACCAAAATTCCTCTTTTCGTTTCTGCGATCCTGATACCAAATCGTAAAATTTGTTGAAAATTTTTGAAGAATTCGGCAGACAAAATTCAGACCAAAATTCCTCTTTTCGTTTCTGCGATCCTGATACCAAATCGTAAAATTTGTTGAAAATTTTTGAATAATTTGGCAGACAAAATTCAGACCAAAATTCCTCTTTTCGTTTCTGCGATCCTGATACCAAATCGTAAAATTTGTTGAAAATTTTGAAATAATTTCGCACACAAAATTCAGACCAAAATTCCTCTTTTCGTTTCTGCGATCCTGATACCAAATCGTAAAATTTGTTGAAAATTTTTAAATAATTTCGCACACAAAATTCAGACTAAAATTCCTCCTTTCGTTTCTGCGATCCTGATACCAAATCGTAAAATTTGATGAAAATTTTGAAATAATTTCGTACACAAAATTCAGACCAAAATTCCTCTTTTCGTTTCTGCAATCCTGATACCAAATCGTAAAATTTGTTGAAAATGTTTGAATAATTTCGCACACAAAATTCAGACCAAAATTCCTCTTTTCGTTTCTGCGATCCTGATACCAAATCGTAAAATTTGTTGAAAATTTTTGAATAATTTGGCAGACAAAATTCAGACCAAAATTCCTCTTTTCGTTTCTGCGATCCTGATACCAAATCGTAAAATTTGTTGAAAATTTTTAAATAATTTCGCAGACAAAATTCAGACCAAAATTCCTCTTTTCGTTTCTGCGATCCTGATACCAAATCGTAAAATTTGTTGAAAATTTTTGAATAATTTGGCAGACAAAATTCAGACCAAAATTCCTCTTTTCGGTTCTGTGATCCTGATACCAAATCGTAAAATTTGATTAAAATTTTCAAATAATTTAGCAGACAAAATTCAGACCAAAATTCCCTTTTTCGTTTCTGCGATCCTGATACCAAATCGTAAAATTTTATTTAGGCAAAAATACCTCTTTTTGTTCCGTTCAGGAGACTGATGCTCTTTTATTTCTATTCTAAAATTTTTCTAAATTCTAATTTCACATGCATTCATTCATTCATTCATTGTTGACAGTGTGGGATCAATAGAATTAATCAGTTTTGATGGCCCTTAAAAGGGCCGTTTTTTGGGAGAAGGGTTGCCGATAATTTATCGTCGTCATATCTTCAGAAGATGATGGTGCCGATTACCTTTTCTTGGGAGGCGTTTTTTCGTGACGGTCACAAATACATCTTGTTTCTTGGCATCCTGTTACACATTGTACAATTTCTGGAAGGGTTTGTAATTACCTTATTGGGTTACAATTTACTCCTGAAAATTCTCGACGCGTTTAAAATTATTTTCTGATCTGAAAAAAATGTACACTTCAATGGCCACCACACTTATTAATTAACAAACTCGTGCGTAAATTCTTCATATAATTTTTTGGCTGTCTGAAAACGTCTAAAAATATTTTTTGGTTGTCTAAAGCTACAGTGAAGAAAGTTTTTAGATGCTTCGAAGAACATGTTTTGATCGAATTTATACGACGCTATAAATTTTTTCAAGCTTGAGTAAATTCTGCAAATCATCTTTTTGGTAAACAAATATAAAAACCAACGAAATTTTACGAATTCGCGAATTCAGACCCAATAAAAATATGGAAACTCGTCATCGCTAGATTTCGAGACGATCACACAAGTACAGAACTTATTGCAGTTTTTTTCACTTCATACGTAAATATCTTTAGAAATGTAATTTCGAAACAAACAGAGAAAGACATTAGAATTTACGGGCAAGTGTGGTAACAGCACGCATGCCAACTGGGTGCAGCACGAGTGTGCCGAGGTCCTGGTCAGCCAGCCATAACAAAACACGATCGTTGTAAATAAATTATTACCACTTTTTTTAAGAACAAATATAATTTATTGATATAAAGATACACATTATAGCTACAAGTATAAATATACAGGTATTAGACGGGGCATGGTTGTTCCAACAATTCATCTTTTTTTTCAATCATAATCATCCCTTAAATTCATATAGCTATACATATATAAATATATATATATAGTAAATATGTGCTGAGCACATTTGGTCACCTACGGAAATAATATTGCAGTAGTAGTAAATAGTAGTAAATAATAATAATAATATAAATAATAAGTTACATATAAATTACAATAAAAAAAAGAAATAGATAAGAAGAAAAGAAATAACTACATAACATAAACGTGTTGAAATGAGACACACAAATAAGAGAAAAATTAAATAATGATTTAAATTATCGTAACAAAAATCGAATTCTTTTTCATTGGTCATCTGAGCGTGTGTATGTATAAATGTAAATGCGTGGGTGGTGAGAAATAGGGAAAATATATGTATGTGTGTGTGTGTGTGTAAAATAAATTAAATTGTTCGCGCGCGCGGAATGTTGTTGAAAGGAATATATGTATATACAGAGTGCTCCAATTAAGTTATTCACAGTTGCAGTTGAAATAAAGTAAAACGATCAATTTTATACAACGATACTGAAAAATAAAAGTTTTCTTTTCTCAGAGATTATCAATAAAATTGCATTTTTGTGTTTACTTTTAAATAGAGACTTGTTGAAAAATGAAATGCAAAAAAATCGTAACAATTGCACTTTTATATTTCTTTTTATAGAAAATGTTTCTAAAGCCTAAATTTGTACACTAGTGGTCACGCATTTTTTTGCATTTTCGATTTTCAACTTCAACAGGACTGAAAGTGTATTGAATTAATAAAACATTGCGGTTTTTGTAAGGCTTTTTAGGTTGATGGTTATTAAAACATTTATTCAAAATGTTTGCGTAGCATTCGTTATTAAAACATGCATTTAAAGAATTTTTTTATTGTCCAACTAATAATTAGCTTTTTAGGTTGATAGTTATTAAAACATCTATGCAAAATGTTTGCGAAGCATTTATTAAAACATGCATTTAAAGATTTTTTTTATTGTCCAAGTAATAATTATAAAACTGAGGCCGTAGTACAAGAATAAGGAATTTCAAATTTTGATTAAAAGTAATAAATGCTCGTTTTGTCTGTATTAACAAAAAAAAAATAATTTTTTTTTTTTTAGATTGCGTAAATTAATGAGGCCGAAACACCACCGAAAATTAGAAATTTTAAAATCAGTGCATGTTATTCTCGTTTTGTAGGAATTAGCAAAAAAATAAATAAATGTTATTCATTTTTGAAATTGTGTAAACTAATATTTATACAAACGAGGCCGAAAGACTACCGAAAATTAGAAATTTCAAAATTTGTGCATGTAATTCTCGTTTAGTTGGAAATAACGGATAAAACATTAAATTAAAATTAATTTTTTGAATTGTATAAACCAATATTTATAAAACTGATGCCGAAAGACTTTCAAAAATTAGAAATTTCAAAATGTGTGCACGTAATTCCAGTTTAATTAGAAACAAAAAAAAAGATTAATTTTTTAAATTGTGTTAACTAATAATTATAAAACCGAGGCCGAGACTACCCAAAACTAGAAATTTCAAAATTTGTGCATCTGGTTTTGTTGGAAATGACAAAAAAATTAAATTTGTTTTATTTTTGAATTGTGTAAACTAACTAATAAAACGGTCCAAAAAACCATCAAAAACTAGAAAATTTTTACACGTAATTCTCGTTTTGTTGGAAATACCAAAACAAAAATTTTATTTATTTTTTGAATTAGGTAAACTAATAATTATAAAATTGAGGCTGAAAGACTACCGAAAATAAGAAATTTCAAAATTTGCGCATAATTCTTTTTGTTGGAAATAAAAAAAAATAAAAATTTGATTAATTTTTTTAAATTGATTCATAAAAAATCTCACGCCGAAATACCAAGAAAGACCAGAAAATGTAAATTTTGATTAAATGTAAAGTGCTAATTTATTTTGAATGTTTTTATAAGACTCTGTAAATGTACAAAATACATTTACAGAGTTTTATATTTTTTTTTGTTTTGATGAAGTAACGTCAAGAACGTGATTCGAAATTTAACCATCAGAAAAGATTTTAGAGTTAAGTTTTTCAGCCCAGACAAAATATTTTCAAATGCATAGAAATTTTTTGTTTAGAAAATTAAAAAAAAAAATTGAAGAGAAAATAAAGATTTTAATGAAATTCCTCGAATTTTGCAAAATCGCGTTAATTGAAATGAACAAGTTTTTGAAGAATGTATTCAGGAAAATTTTGACGAAACTACAAATTTAAAAAGAACGCTTGATTGAAAAATTACTTCTAGTAAAAATTAAAGAAAAAATGAATTCAAATTAACACTTTAAAGAATGTCAGCCCAGGCAAGAAATTTTGAAGAAAAGAAAGAAAATTTTGAAGAGAAAATTTTGAAGAAAAGGAAGAAAATTTTGAAGAAAAGAAAGAAAATTTTGAAGAAAAAGAAAATTTTGAAGAAAAGAAAGAAAATTTTGAAGAAAAGAAATTTTGAAGAAAAGAAAGAAAATTTTGAAGAAAAAAGAGAACATTTTGAAGATTTGAATTCCTCAAATTTTTAAAAATTGCATTAATTAAAATGAACAAATTTTTGAAGAATATATTCAGGAAAATTTTGATGTAACTAGACATTTCAAAAGGACGTTTGATTAAAAATCATCGATTTTTTAAGCTACTTTTTGCCAAAATTGACAAAAAAATGAATCCAAATGAACACTTTCAAGGACGTTTAAAATTCAAATTTGAAAAATCGGGTTGAAAATAAGTTCCGGCAAAAAAATATATTCAATCCACTAACAATAATTTAACATGTGAACAAAACCGTGGACAATTTTAAGGAAAATTAAGATATTGTTGAAGAAAATTTTAATAAAACAACAAATTTTTGTATGTTGACGAAAATTGACAAATTGATTGAGAAAAAATAATTGAGAATGAAAAAAAAATTATAAAAGGTTAGGCGCCATTTTAAAAATCACAAAATTTGAATGAAAAAGAAAATGAGAATGTTTAAAAAAAATATTTTAATAAAAATTTTATAAATATTTGCATAATATATTCAAGAAAGTTAGGAATTGCCAATGGTTATTATACTAAGGCCAGGCGATGGCCAAATATGAATAAAAAAATGTTAAGAAAATTCTGGTGGAACTTTTTTGAAGAAACTTAGATTAAAGTTAATTGATTTTTAAAGAAAGTTAAAAAAAAATTTAATAAAAAATTTATAAATATTTGCACAGTATATTCGTGAAAGTTAAGAAAATTCTGGTAGAACAAAACAGATTTATGAAGAAACTTAGATTAAAGTTAATTGATTTTTAAAGAAAATTGTAGCGCAAATTTGTAAATTTGAAAAAAAAATCATAAAAAATTATAATTAAATAATAAATAATATAATTAAAAATTGAATGCTTAGCTTACATGAAAATATTTTCATGTAAGCTAAAAGATTTTCTAATAAAAAAAAAATAGAAATATTTGCACAATATATTCATGAAGGTTAAGAAAATTCTGGTGGAACAGATTTATGAAGAAAATTCGATTAAAATTCATCGATTTTTAAAGAAAATTGTATCGTAAATTTGAAGAAAATTTTTTTTTAAATGAAAACCAACAAAATTTTGAATAAAAATATTTTAATGAAAGCTAACAAAATATTTTTTAATTGATCAATGTTTAAAGAAAATGGTAGTAAAAATTTGAAGAAAATAATTTTTAATGAAAACAACAACATTTTGAGAGAAAATATTTTAATGAAAGCTAAAAAAATATTTTTAAATTGATCAATGTTTAAAGAAAATTGTAGTGAAAATTTGAAGAAAAAAACATTTTTAATGAAAACTAACAAAATTTTGAATGAAAATATTTTAATGAAAGCTAAGAAAATTATTTTTAAATTAATCAATGTAGTGAAAATTTGAAGAAAAAATTTAAACGAAAAAGCGATGTGACGGATAATTAAAAAAATACACATTTTCCTCAAAAAAAAAATACCTGTCGGAAAAAGGGACAATGTATAGATATTAAAAAAAGTAATAAAAAAATATTCCTTACTTATTTGAGAGTTGTATTAAATATAAATAACTTTCTGAAGAATTCAAAAAAATTAATTTACTTAAGTGAAAAAAGTTTTCTTCAAAAATTCATTAATTGAAGCAAATTGAACTTCTTAATAAATACATCCTTTAGAAATATTTGAAAAATAAGCGAAGGAATTGACACGAGATTATTGTATTTTTACTGCTGCAGAATAGAAATTTCCGCATAGAAAAAAAAAGGATTTTTTTTTATCGTTAAAAAGAAAATCAATATTTAAAAACCTGTATGTATTTTATATAGTGGAAGGTTCAACTCGCTAATAATGATTGCTGTAAATATATACAGGGTGTCAGATTTGAATATTACAAAAATGGATAATGGAAGGAAGCAAGAAATAACAATTTCGGATTCTTAAAATGGAAATTTTCTATTCGAACCAGGGAATAATGATTTTGGATTCGTGAAATAGACTTTTTCTATTCTTTGGAAAACAATTTTGAATTAACATAATATAAAACGTTTGTAGAAAATTGTTTCTTCAACTAAAGAAAACAATAAAGTTGTAGTTAAAAATTTAAAAAATTTAAAAATAATTTCCATTAATTCTTTAAATAATTATTGAATATTGGAATTATACCGGGTGTCCTTATTGACATAATTTGTTTTGTAGTGGAGTGTTAATTTATTCATTAATTCAAGATGAATTTACATTATATAGGGTGTAGTTATTAAAGTGAGAAATTTTAAAATGAATAAATTAATTTGCAAAAAAAAAATGAAATGTTCTTGGTGATTTTACTGTCTATTGACTGCATGGTCTAAATTGGTTATTGACCTTGCGGTCCTTCCTTGCCGTTTTGCGTCGAAGTAAAATATAATTTTTAAAATTAAAAGTTTAAATTTGGATTGAATTAAAAAAAAATCACTGCTTGGTCAATACCAAGCAGTACATTATGTAAATTTAAATTTAAAAAATCTCTTAACCGGTTATTGATCTCGCGGTCCTTCCTTGCAGTTTTGCGTTAAAGTACAATATAATTTAAAAAAATTAAATATTTAATGTTGGCGGCGTTTACTTCGTGGTACATCTTGATTGTAGATTGGAATAAAACACTTAACTTTTGTGGTATATATAGTGGTATAAAAAAGTTACAAATATAATGGTATAAAAAAGTTACAAGTGTTTTATTCCAATCTAAAAATTTAAAGTTTAAATTTGGATTAAATTCAAAAAAAAAAGAATTTCACTGCCTATTGAACAACCAGTAATTGTGTTCAAGTACATTTAAATTTAAAAAAATCTCTCAACTGGTTATTGACTTCGCGGTCCTTCCTTGCAGTTTTGCGTTGAAGTACAATATAATTTTAAAAATTTAAAGTCTAAATTTGGATGAAATTAAAAAAAAAGAATTTCACTGCCCCTTGAACAAGCAGTAATTGTGTTAACGTACATTTAAGTTTAAAAAAAAATCTCTCAACTGGTTATTGACCTCGCGGTCCTTCCTTGCAGTTTTGCGTTGAGTGTACAATATAATTTTAAAAATTAAAAGTTTAAATTTGGATTGAATTACAAAAAAAAAATCACTGCCTATTGACCAAGCATTACATTACGTAAATTTAAATTAAAAAAAATCTGTTTACTGATTATTGACCTCGTGGTCCTTGCAGTTTTGCGTTGAAGTACAATAAAAAAGTGTAAATGTGGATCAAATTACAAAAAAACATTTTAAATTTCATACAGTAAATTAGTTCTGTTTAAATTTTCGTATTTTTTTTTAAGTTATTTTGTGGTCTGTATGAACATTTGCAATATATAAATATATAGTAAAAACAAAATGAAATAAATTAATAGTAATAAATTATTGTTACATTACAAAATGTTCCACCACTTGTTAAATGAGAAACTAATTCACGAAATTTTTACCGGATTGGAAATTGAAAAATTAAAAGAGTATTTTTTAATGAAGTTGACTTATCACGTGAAGTGACGCTAAAATTTATTCCGGATTTTGAATGACGGATTATCACGTGACGCTGTCGTAAGCATCATGCAAAATCACCATCTTGAATTTCAACGAAAACGTAATCGCAAGTTCCGAATAAGTTTCACAAAAACCACAATGCCGTCAAGTTATATTAATTCTAGATTTATTTATGGAGACGTGCCTGAGAAATATTTACATAAATTCCGTTATTATTTAAGAAAAAAGTTCATTTTATCAGTACTTTGCGCGTGAACGTTTTGGCCGACACACGTTTACAGTGACGCGAAATTGAACCAGTTAAAAAAAAAGATACGCGTGTATTAAAAGATTATTAAAATCATTAGATTAAAAAAAACAGACACGCGTTCTTGAAAACATTACAAACAATTGAAATTGTTAAATACAAAATTAATTATTCTGTATTAAAAATGCAGTAACGTAATTATTCCTCTTAAAAAAACAAACCAAAAAAAGTTAACTGGAACACTCTGAATATCATACATATTATATGTATAAAAAAAAAATAAGAAATAAATCGAGACCAATGAATACTTGAGAACTTAAAAACTAAAGTTGCACATTTCATTTCATTTCACTTATAACAACATCCGTAATAAAAAAACACGCTTTTTCTCCTTAGCAACTAAATAGATTTTTATATAATATATATTTAAAAAAAAATCACACAATATCGAAATCACTCTGCGTCGTTGCAGAATTAATAATAATTATAATATATAATAATAATAATATAAATAAACACTGTGGAATTAAATAAATCGTCTTGAGTAAATGGTGTTTCGTGATTTTTTGATTTTTTTTTTGAGAAAAAAAAAATGCGCACTACAAGATCTCGCCCAGGGCTATCAGCGGCGCGGAGAGCCGATTGAAGACGGGCAGTCTTTGGTCCTCGACGCCCGGAGAGTGGAGTTCGGGCTCGGAGCTGAAGAAGGAGCCCATCGAGGAGGTGGGTGACTGGCTGAGGCTGCACGGTGGGCTGGAGGAGTCAAGGGAGAGGGCGGGACTGAGCGCGGAGGGTCGCGGGCGCGACGTCCTCGAGTTGGTGGTCGCGATGAGGCCGGTCGGCGCGGTTCTATTCTGTTGGATAACCTCCTCTTGGTTATGCACGAAGTGACACCGCGGTCCGTACGGGCAGAAGCCGACCGTGTGGTAGGTGCGGCAGAGCTCCGTCTTATACTTGGGGTGCCTCGCCAGGTTGCGGAGCTCGGCCATGCCGTGCGCGAACTGACACTTGTCACCGTATTTACACACGCCGAACTCCTCGTACGGCCGGCACAGTTCCGTCTTGTACCTGGAGGTGTTGACCGCCGTCGCGGACACCTGGGAGGCCGGCGCCGGGGCCGACTGCGTCCTCTCCAACCTCCTGTGCTGTTGCGAGAGGTTGCCTAGCAGGGAGTTCACCAGACAGGCCGCCGTTGACGCGTTGCCGGGGGTGGAAGCCATCCGGGACAAGGTGTACCTGACGGCGGCTGCTGATCCTACGGCTAGGTGCGATCCGGGAGACGTCTCCGGACTCGGAACACCGTTATTCTGTAACAAAAAGAACACCCACGTTAATTTTCAATTTCATAACGAACTATCCTCAAACAGGCAAACAGAGCTCAGAGTTCGTAAGTCCTGATTAGATCATCTTGCAGACTAATAAACTTGCGTTACAGGTAAAATTGAACCCATCGGGTATTCAGGTGTTCACCATGGGCTCGTGAAGTCCGAGAGAGGAAGCTTGTAAAGAAAACAGTGGCCCTATATTTGTTTCCATTATAAAAGTAAACAGTGCAGCATGAGCGGTCGTTATGGAAACGCGCCAACATCTCTCCCTCTCTTGGCCTCCATTACGAAAGTTCACAAACCGTCATTGGGTGTAAGAAATTAAATGTTTCTAACGCAATGATAAATATAGAGTGAATAAGACGTAACACTAAAGCCCGGTTTTCAAAATTTTGAATAAAAAATATTACTCACTACGCCGAAAAAATGAGGAATCATTTTGTCAGAACTTAATATTTTTCAAATATACTATGAATGTCAATAGAAAATATATTTCAGAATGACTCAAAATGTATGATTTTATTACAAGACCGATGGGAGTGATCCGGGGTGCCCTCCAACAATCAATGCTCCGATTGCAAGGGGTTGTTCCACTTGGTGCAGCGGTCGTAGTCCGATGTGGGCCAAAAATAATTTGAGGATAAATGTACAATTAATAATGTATAATCAGATTTGGCATTACTTTTTATTTTACTTGAAATAAAAATCATGAAAATCACCTATTTTTCAGGTGTTCTAACAGGGCAACCCCCTTAACAGGGTTCGGACGATATATATCATCGGATATATATCATGGATATTTATGAAACACACAATACCAAAAAAATCCCCCGTTTCTCATTTTTTTCCAGTTGCAGCAATATGAATAGTAAGCATGTGCTCTAATCAGGGGCGGCTCGTTATACAGAGCCAAGGAGTAATGGCACTACCTGCAGTTTCAAAATTTTTAAATTAATTCGTAAAACACTTTTTCACCAGTTACTTTGGTCTAGGAAGATAAATCGTTCTTTCTTTCTATTTTCAAAAAATAAGGAGGGCGGGGATCTATATTGTATAAGTGGTTCTACCATCTTCATGTTCCACGAACCGCCACTGATTATAGCTGATAACAAAATGACAACCATCAAAAGTTGAAAAGGTGAGAAAAAATTGCAGTCTGCGCTTATAGAAATTGTAAAAAATTCATTTCGGCCAATGTAACCTTCAAAATTTCAGAATGCATCCAGAATGAACTTAACTTTGATAATCCACTTCAATATCTGACACATAGTGGCTGAAAACAAAATGGCAACCATCAAAAGTTGAAAAACAGAGAAAAAAATTGCAGTTTGCGCTTATAAAAATTGTAAAAAATTCATTTCGGCCAAAGCAACCTTCAAAATTTCAGAATGCATCCAGAATGAACTTAACTTTGATAATCCACTTTAATATTTGACACATCGTGGCTGGAAACAAAATGGCAACCATCAAAAGTTGAAAAACTGAGAAAAAAATTGCAGTCTGCGCTTATAAAAATTGTAAAAAATTCATTCCGGCCAAAGTAACCTTCAAAATTTCAGAATGCATCCAGACTGAACCCAACTTTGATAATCCACTTTAATATTTGACACATCGTGGCTGGAAACAAAATGGCAACCATCAAAAGTTGAAAAACTGAGAAAAAAATTGCAGCCTGCGCTTATAAAAATTGTAAAAAATTCATTTCGGCCAAAGTAACCTTCAACATTTCAGAATGCATCCAGAATGAACTTAACTTTGATGATCCACTTTAATATTTGACACATCGTGGCTGGAAACAAAATGGCAACCATCAAAAGTTGAAAAACAGAAAAAAAATTGCAGTCTGCACTTATAAAAATTGTAAAAATTAATTTCAGCCAAAGTAAATTTCAAAACTTTGATAATCTACTTCAATATTTGATACATAGTGGCTGGAAGAAAATATTGCAGTCGGTGCCTATAAAAATCGTAAAAAAATAATTTCGGCCAAACCAAGCTTCAAAATTTCAAAATGCATTTAGAATTAATGTAATTTTGATAATCCACTACAATATTTGACACACACAACCTGCAGTTTCAAGCTCCGCAAGAATATTTAATTAATTCTTAAAACACTTTTTCTTCAGTTACTTTGGACTAGGAAGATAAATCGTTCTGTCTTTCTTCAAAAAATGAGGGCTGGGGGAGAGGTATATTCCACGGGCCGCCACTGGCTCTAATATAAACTAGAGATGGGCGAAATGACTCTTTTTTGTCGGAAAAAGGCGATTTTTCAAGTGACTCACGACTGTTAAAAATGAAAAAGTAAGTGTAAGCAAAAAAAAAAAACAAAGAAAAGGTCCTCACTTTGAAAATCCTTTAATTTATTCCTGAAAACATAGTGAAGATCAAAAAAGTCCTTATTTCAAAAAATTTTCAATTTGATGTCAAATATTTTAATAATTTGTTATTGTTATTTTTTACTATATTGTAAGAAACTGTGTTTGTTTACTATAAATAAATATAATATAAATAAAGTACGTGCATTATATAATTAATAAGTCATATAAACATTAATATTAATGACCAAGAATAAATATCAAGAAGTTGATATATATCCGATATATTGATATTTATATAAATATCGGATATTTTCCGAACCCTGCCCCTTAAGGTGGTAAGCAGAGCCGCGAGCAAAATGATAAAAGTTGTATTTAATATTCAAAGCTATTAGCTAAGTAACAAGTTCGTATCATATTAACAACAACAGAATGTTGGTATTTTCCATATATGAAGGGTAAGAAGAAATGGTTGGCAAAAATGGCTAAAGCAGCGGAAATAAAATATTCATGACTTTGCTTTACCAGCAGGAAGTAAAGGTCCCTTTCTCTAACATATCAACAGTAAAAAGTTTGGTATTATGACTTAATCAATAGAAATGAACGGAGTCAAAGTATATAGAAAGTTGGTATCACTGATATATCATCGACTAGGAAGGAGGTTCGAGCGTATTCATAAAGCATATTCGTAGATCTGATAATCCGAGTTGGATTACTGATAAAACGTTAGCAATAATTGGTTCGTATCAAAGATGGGCAAAATGACTTATTTTTGTGATCTGCTTCATTAAATCTGATTCAGTAAACGAGTCATTTCAAAGACTAGACTCATCCCATCGGGATTGAGTCACCTCAATGTCTCATTTTAGATCGCCATTATCAATTTTTATTAAGGTGAAGAGCGAAAAAAAGATCCTCGCTTCATCATACATCTTTGCAAACAAAATTCGGGACTGAGTCATAATACCTTCATGTTTTAAACTTCACTGAGTTGACTCTTTGAGTGGATTCACTCAGGAGTTACCCATCTCTAGTTCCTATATCTCCCATATCAGCAAAAATTAAAAATTGGTTGGTAACTCTGATATATCGAAAAGAAAAAGATTAGAATCTGTGATGTACCGACTGGAAGAAAAGTTTCACTTCAACGAAATGCTGGTTGGTATATCTGTTATACCTATAGTGCAACCAAAAAGCTTTCTCTGATGAATCGACAGGAATCGACGAACCTTGATTCCTGTCGATTCATCAGAGGTAATTCAATAATTTGGCAGAATAACTCTGCTAAATGATTACTGCCTTACAGGTTCGTGTCTCGAATAAAATAATTAAAATATAATTCATTAATCTCGAGTAATTTCTATTGCCTCACTATAAATAATATTAAATTTCATAACAAAAAAAAATAATATCTTCAGAAACAAAATTTTCGAATTTTTATTATCAACATCAAAACGGTTCATACAACTGCTAAATTAACATAAATAAAAGGTCCTTGTCTTTTCTATATTATCAGAAAAGTGGGATTCGTATCTTCGGAATATTAAGGGGAACAAAAGTTTTTTTTATCACTGCTAGACGCATCAATAAACAGTTAATCACTGCTAAAGGTAGGAATAAACGATTCGTACCTGCTAAAGGTAGTACTAAACGGTTTATATAAAACTGGTATAAATGGTTCATATTACTACTGAAGATAGGAATAAACTTAGTACAGGACGGCAAACGTAACTTGCCGTTGCGCAGTGGCAAAATTGTGGGCGGAACCTTCGAAGGGCGCTCTCGATAGATTTCGCGAAGAGTTCGCGCGCCTGGTACATTCAATTATGTGGAGGAGAACGCCTGGTAGAGTTGTAAATGAATAGCGCCCGCGAAGAATATGTGTTTGCTTATTACAGAGACTGTACTCGGCCGGCTCTAGAGAGAGAGAGAGAGAGAGAGCCTTCGCTTGCTATCTGCGCGTCTGGCCAACTTACATTTGCCGTCCTGTAACTCTGCTAGTAGAAGGAATACATGATTCAGATAACCGCTAAAGTAACTTGTAAAAATGGTTTATATCACTGCTTAAGTTTAGAATAAACGGTTTATATCACTACAAAAGATATGAACAAGCAGTTATTATACCTACTAAAAATAGGAATAAATTGTCCATTATACTTATAAAGGTAAAATGTTAAAATAAAAGTAAATGTTAAATTTAAATATTGTTTCACCATCAGAACACCTACAGACCTGTTTCGACCTTTCAGGTCTCATCAGTGCAGTTAATTGCTGATGGAGAAAAGGAAAAACTATTGGAATATAAATTTTCCAAACGCCGCTAAAGGAAGAAACGTCAGGATGGCGAAATCCATTGCCTGAATGTGAGTGGCATAATCAGAAATAAAGGGTGTATATCGCCGCAAATATTTACTGGTTAAATGGTCCGTATTATTGCTAAAGGTAGGAATAAACGGTTCATATCACTGCTAAAAGTAGTAATAAACGGTTTGTATCACTGCATAAAACTGGTATAAATGATGATACAAAATCATTCAATATCCGGCGTGGCATCAGCCAGGGAAGTAGTTGTTTCAATAAGTTATTTGTTTATAGTCTTAGTAAGACTTAATTTTGCTTGCAGAGTTACGAACAGGTTGAATATTTATATATTCAGGCTATATTTAGTTTTTTTGAATTTATTTTACCCATATATCTTTTTAATAATTATTATACAATATAACATTAGTTTCGCACACAGCAGGTATCTTCACTTATGTGCAGTTATCCTGATAAACAATTAATTGAATGAGTTTCATTTTCCAATATTGAATTAAAGTTAAATGTGACCTGTGTAAAATTTTTATGTTATTAGTACCAATAAACATCATTATTATTATAGTAACAAGTACAAGTATTGAAAATCTTTTTCTCAAATAAATTCACAGGTGGGTTTAGGTTCATGCTTTGGCGCCATTTCGTCTTTCGAATCTTTTGACTTTGACATGCAAAGATCTTTTGTATAATTCAATACTCATCGCGGTATTAGCCAGGAAAATAGTTATTTTGAAGAAGATATTTCTTCTAGAGTCATTGTAAGACTTATTTTGTAGATTATACGAATGTTTCGTATTTCGTTTTTCTTGTGACTACCAAAAAACAATATTATTTTATCTTGATTAACATTGAGAGGTAGGGTTCGCATATTCGCAACACCAGCAAGAAAAAGGGTTCACCTCAACTCTTTAATTGTTAGGTATAAAAAGTATATATTGCTGCTAGATTAGTAAAAACAAGAGTTCCTATCTCTAATTTATCGGTGAGAACATAAGGTTCATGTCACTACTAAATTATTAGGAATAGAGAGTATATATTCCTGCTAGATCAGTAGAAACTAGTTTCCTATCTCCGATTTATCGGTGGGAATAAAAGGTTCAAAGCACCACTAAATCATTAGGAATAAAAAAAATTATAATCTATGATGTATCGACAGGAGTCGCTGCTAGACCATTGCAACCGAAGATTCGTATCTCAGGAAATAAAAATTCGTGCCAGAGATGTATCGAAAGGAATGACAGGTTTGAATCGCTGGTAGACCATTTCCAATAATAGAAAATTCACATGACTTATATCAGCAGGAAACAAAGGTTAATGCCATTGATTTATCGACAGGAATAACAAATTCATATCACTGCCAGACCATTAGCAATAATAGATTCGTATCACTGACAAATCACCAGGAACTGAAGGTTCGCACCATTGATTAATCGTTAGGAACAGCACGTTGATATCGCTGCTAGTCCATTAGCAATAGAACATTCGTAACACTAATATATCAACTAAAATTAAAGGATGTTCATGCCTTTGATTTATCGACAAGAATAACAGATTTGTATCGCTTTTAGACCCTTTGCAATAACAGATTCGTAAACATATAATCAGCAGGAACTGAACGTTGGTAATATTGACGCATCGCTGCTAGAACGTTAGCAATAACAGATTCCTATCACATATAATCAGCAAGAACTGAATTTATTGATAGGAACAGCAGGTTTGCATCGCAATAGCAGATTCCTATCACTATTATATCAACAGGAACTGAACATTGGTACCATTGATTTATTAATAGACAGGTTTGCATCGCTGCTAGAACATTAGCAATAACAGATTCGTACCATTGATATTACCAGGAACTGAAGGTTCGTACCATTGATTTATCGATAGGAATAGCAGGGTAGTATCGCTGCTAGACCATTAGTAATAGAAGATTCGTATCATTGATATTTCAGCAGGAACGAAAGGTTCATGCTGTTGATTAATCGACAAGAATAACAGGTTTATATTGCTGCTAAATCATTGGCAATAAAAGATTCGTATCACTGATATATCGGCAGGAGCTGAATATTCGTACCATATTACACCATTAGCAATAGAAGATTCGTATCACTAATATATCAACAGGAACTAAAAGTTCGTACCAGAAGATTTATCGAAAGGAATTATGCATTATGAATTTATTGTCAATTGTGTTATTGTTCGCAACTACCATAAAGCCTTGACAACTTTCACTGGCGCTATTCCTGGTTCCTGCTCTTAATTAGTTTAATAGTTTAAGTTTACCACCAGGAAAAGATTCGTATTATCGGTAAATTATCGAAAATGATACTGTCAAATTATTCCAATAGAGTTATGTCAGTGTGAATCGAGAGGACCAGCAGGAAACGTAAACCATAACATCGTGGGTAAATTGTTAAAATATTACTGTCAAATCACTGCAACAGAGCGTTCCCATTCCTGCTATATCAACAGGAACAAAATGACATATTTCGACAGAAACGAAAGGTGTGTAGCGCAGCTATCAGATTAGCAATAGAAGATTAGTTTCACTGATATATCAGCAGGAACTGAACTAAGGGTTTTTGTCATTGATTCATCATCAGGAAGAGATTTGTATTATCGGTAAATTATTAGCAATGCCAGTGCCAAATGATTGTAGTACATTTAATATTCCTGCTATATCGACAGCAACTGAATTATTTATATTACGGCAGCAAAAAAGATTTGTATCACTGATTTGGTAGATAAGCTAAATCTATACATAGATTAGACTTTTTGGACATCTTGAGTGGCAGAAATCCCACTAGGTTGCCGAACAACTCTCGCCATAAAAAGTAGTGCTTTTGAAAGTAAAAAATTGTAATTATAATTTATTATGAATCCCATAAGAATCTGGCTGGCGAAAACGTAGTCAAAACTCAAGAACAATAACTATAACAAATTGTCAACAATGTGTCCAATTTTTTTTCCGTTCCTGGAAGTCCCACAATTTTTTTATAGACAAATAGTGTTCGGAATGAGCTCCTAGATTTGAAAATAAACAAGAAAAAATTCCCGAAGAAAAATTTTATATACTCTGGCCACGCTATTAAGGCGTATGAGATGATTAACGAAGGGCCGACCTCATCAGAAGTGATTGGAAGTTTTGTTACTTTACTCTCATAGATATTTACACTTCACTTGCTAGCTATTGGTGCACCATCGCCTTCTCCGCATATTACGCATGCATAATATTTTTCAATATTTTACCTTCGAACGTGAAAAATATGGCAAATTTTAAGGAATTCAAATCTGAAACGTTTAATTTAATTGTAGGCATCGAGCCATATTCTGTTACAGAATTTATAGAATTTTTTTCGAGTTAAAAATATTGCATGTGTAAATTAAATTACTGTAACCAATTGCTGTACAATTAATTACTTTATCTACGACCACTACTGTAAATGCCCATTATCGTACAATGCGCGTACTGCGTAAATACACCAAAACACCCACGTATGTTAGAGCCCGCTTGTAAATTAAAGGTACTAGTGAGTTTCGTTTACGAACTTTTGATTGGTTGAGAGTTGCGCGTTTGTTCGTTTTTATTAAATATAGTAGTCCGCGATTGTTAAACGTCACATCACGCACCCCGAAGCTGTCACTTCGCTATTCCGCACATTCTCATTCAAATGCAATGATATCCAGAAGTAAGTACCAAATAATGAGGTATGTAACCATTGTTAATGAAACTCTTTTCAATTCTTGCAAGATAAATAATGTCCAGTAACAGCAACAACGAAAATGATTAAATAAGCGGCCAAAAAGTTTCTCCCTGCTACGCCTCGCGATACAAAAATGTTTAAGGAACATTTATGGACTGGAGAATCAAATATAAATTAAGGTGAGAGTGGTCGTAGATAAAGTATACTACATAACGCGAGTTGTAAAGCAATTACGCGCTCGTGAAATTGCGTTACTCGCCGCTACGCGGCTCGTACGCAATTTTTTCACTTGCGCGTAATTTGCTATTTACAACTCTTGTTACGTAATATACTATTAATGTACCTGTTTCGCCACTGACCATTTCAATTTTGTCTCCATTTATTGTGTATAAACATGTAGATGTGCCATCTTTTGAATAAATTATTATTATTATTATTATTATTATTATTCTATTTATAATTCGGTGATTCTAAAATTCCAAAAAGGTTAACGATAGCACCTCAGATGCCTTCATAGCGCGGGCAGACTTTATAATCTTATTTTAGGCATTTCCAATCGATTTAAGCACTATTTACGACAAAAGTCATTTTAAGTATCTCCATTTTTGGAAGTTTCATAAAAAAAAACAGAAAAATGTTTCTGAAGAAAAATTTAATCAAGTCATATTTTAGGCATTTCCTGTCGATCTAAACACCATTTACGAGAAAAGTCATTAGGTGTATCTCCGATCTCGGAAGTCACACATTTTTTTAATAAACAAATAGTGTTCAGAATGAGCTCCTAGAAATGATTAAAAAAAATAGAAAAAAATTTTGAAGAAAAATTCCGTATCTCCGTTCCTGAAAATTCCCACAATTTTTTTTATGAACAAATAGTGTTCAGAATGAGCTCCTAGACTTGAAAAAAAAAAACAGAAACAAATTTCTGTTCGCGACTTCGAGGATGAATATTTTGGAAGTATACGTAAAGTGCTGCATTTTTTTTACATGATAAAAAAATAGAAAAAAAATTGAAGAAAAATTCCGTATCTCCGTTCCTGAAAAGTCCCACAATTTTTTTTATGAACAAATATTGTTCAGCATGAGCTCCTAGACTTGAAAAAAAAAGAACAGAAAAAAAATTTTCTGTTCGCGATTTCGCGGGTGAATATATTGGAAGTATACTAACGTGCTACAAATTGCATTTTTTTCATAGCCGTGTACGTACTTTCCTTTTTTTGTTTACCACTAAAGATGCCAAAACAGTTTAACCTATGGGTAGATATAGGATACATGAGGGAATAACAGATTTCTTTTACCACTAAATCAGCAGGAATTATATATCCGATTTGTCTGCAGGAATAAAAGTTTGTAAATTATTTATTTATATTATTAGCAATGGAAGATTAGAATTTCTGGATATTTCAGCAGGAACCAAAGGTTTGTAACATTATATCGCTGCTAGACCATAGGCAAAAGAAGATGCATTTCTCTGATTTATCGGCAGGAACTGAAGGTTCGTATAATTGGGCAATTGTCAAATCGTTGCAAGAACAACAGATTAATATCATTGGTTAATAATTATAAATGCTGTCAAATTATTGATAGTAATATTCCTGCTACGTAATAAAGCAGGGATAAAATTATTAATATTATCACAGCGTAAAAGGTTTGTATCACTGATTTGGTAGATGCAAGGGAAATAAACGGTTTTTTTTACCACTTAATCAGCAGGAATTATATATCTGATTTGTCTACAGGAATAAATGTTTGCAAATTATTTATTTATATTATAATTAGCAATAAAAGATTATTATCTCTGATATATAAGCAGGAACTAAAGGTTTATACCATTGATATATCAGCAGGAACTAAAGGTTTATACCGTTGATATAACAGCAGGAACTAAAGGTTTGTACCATTAATATATCAGCAGGAAGTAAAGGTTTGTACCATTGATATATCAGCAGGTACTAAAGGTGTGTACCATTGATATATCAGCAGGAACTGTAGGTTTGTACAATTGATATATCAGCAGGAACTAAAGGTTTGTACCATTGACTTATCGACAGGAAGAATAGGCTTTTTATCGCTTCTAGATCATAAGCAATAGAAAATGCATTTCGTTGAAATATCGGCAGGAACTGAAGGTTCGTATCATTGGACAATTGTTAGAAAGATCACTGTCAAGTCGTTGCAGGAACAACAGATTCGTATCATTGGTGAATAATTAGAAATGCCACTGTGAAATTATTGTAACTGATAATAATATTCCTGCTACATCAACAGGAATGTTACGACATCATAAAAGGTTTGATATCACTGATATTCTTGGATACCGACAGGAATAAAATGTTACTTTTTTAATGCTGAATCAGCAGGATTAAAAGGTTTATACCGCGTTGTCTACAGGGATAAAAAAATTCGCATTACTCCTAAATTATTTGGAATAAAATATTTGGGCAGAAACAAAACGTTCATATTTTTGATACATCACTAAGAACTGAAAATTTGTATATTTTATACACTTACAAAAACAGACGCTCTATATTACTGATATATCTATAGGAATAAAAAAATATATATCACCAATGAATCGGCAGAAATATTCGTTCGTTATTTACTCTACCAGCAATTTTTTTCTGACAAAAACCAAATGTTCGCATTAATGACATAATTTGCAACTAAATTGATATTACATAATTAAGAGTTTGATGACGATGCCAAGACCTTACAAAAAGTGAGGCAAAAGCTACAGCTGCGTTGATCTTTTAAAATCATGAGAGTTCATGGTAATTTTTTGACCAAAACCAATAGTTTGAATTAATGATATATCATTAGGAATTCGATTGATATTACATAATTAAGAGTTTGATGACGATTCCTAGACCTTACAAAAAGTGAGGCAAAAACTACAGCTGCAGTTGATCTTTTAAAATTATGAGAGTTCATGGTAATTTTTTGACAGAAACCGAAAGTTTGAATTAACGACATATCATTAGGAGTTCGATTGATATTACATAATTAAGAGTTTGATGACAATTCCTAGACCTTACAAAAAGTGAGGCAAAAGCAACAGCTGCGTTGATTTTTTAAAATCATGCGAGTTCATGGTAATTTTTTGACAGAAACCGAAAGTTTGAATTAATGACATATCATTAGGAATTCGATTGATATTACATAATTAAGAGTTTGATGACGATTCCTAGACCTTACAAAAAGTGAGGCAAAAGCTACAGCTGCGTTGATCTTTTAAAATCATGCGAGTTCATGGTAATTTTTTTGACAAAAACCAAAAGTTTGCATTAATGACGTCTCATTAGGAATTCAATTGATATTATATAATTAAGAATTTGAAGACGATTCCAAGACCTTACAAAAAGTGAGGCAAAAGCAACAGCTGCGTTGATCTTTTAAAATCATGAGAGTACATGGTAATTTTTTTTTTGACAGAAACCAAAAGTTTGCATTAATAGCATATTATTTGAAATTAAATTGATATTACATAATTAAGAGTTTGATGATGATTTCAAGACCTTGCAAAAAGTGAGGCAAAAACTACAGCTGCAGTTGTTCTTTTAAAATTATGAGAGTTCATGGTATTTTTTTTGACAGAAACCAAAAGCTTGCATTAATGACATATCATTAGGAATTCAATTCCAAGACCTCACAAAACCTCAGCTGCAGATTTTTTTAAAATTATGGTAACGTATTTTTGGAACGCTTCCATGTTAATTATCGCCATCAAGCAAACTATAGAGATAAAGGTGAAGGATTGGAGAAATAAGGACTAATCCGTTTCATGTCTGTTGTAACGTGACCCTTGGGTCGGTCAGAAGTAAGCTTAAGAGCTTAGTGTGAGCACAGCATCTTAGTACAGTACCACAAATTCAGAGAGACTGAGCGAAGTTTGCATCATCAAATCCGAATAAATTTATACACCAGTTGGAACTGATATCGACCGGTACAAATTGTGAAGATGAAGATGTGAATTGAGATTGCTGCTTAACTGCCCTATCGACCACGCAGAGTTTCTTCAGTTGCTGCCCAATCACCGTCTTATCTCGCGTAAACAACAGAAATACGGATCAGGTTTATTTCCAATTAGCCATCGACCACTGGTTCCTCTAGTCGTGTATGCACCGCCGTTTTGTATTCAAGCTTATCCTTTATCTTTCTTTAGTTCCTGCCCAATCACCGTCTTATCCCGCGTAAACAACAGAAATAAAAATCAGATTTATTTCCAATTAGCCATCGACCACTGGTTCCTCTAGTCGTGTCTGCACCGCTGTTTTCTATTCAAGCTTATCCTATAACTCACTCTCGCACCAGAGCTAATAATCGAAACTTGATTGCATTTAGAAAACTAAAAACAACACTCACCCTCGTTTCTAACCCCTTTAATCACCACCACCAACGACAAAACACACAAACAACAACAACACTTTCTTTCTTTTCATCTCCGAACACAATCGGTAAAAGTCCGTTCCACAATCCTACTTTCACGCGCAGTGACAACCACACACTAGACTCAACCAATGTGAAAGCTAACATCTAGTGGGAGTCTCTCGTTCTCACTACCTCTCCATCTCTCTCTCTCCAGAACATTTCTCTTTTCGCCTCCTGGAGTCGCGGATGCAAAAGCTACAAATCAAGATCTGGCGATTAAATGTATCGCCCAGAATTGTCTATTTTTCCGAGATGTATCATTTTTTTAGATAAGTAATGAACAATGGAGACATCAAGAAATAGAGTTAACTTGGAAATATTCGGCGGACCGGATGATACATTGTTAACCGAAATGTAATTGAAGGCAAAGAAGATAAGATTATTATCGAGAGACCATCGGTGGAGATAAACAAAATAGTTGATAATGAATTAATGTATTGTTATCTACATGCTAATCATGATAAGTGAAATGCAGTTTCAATAATAATGTTCTTTTTTTATACCGAGATACGCTAAGCTATACTACATCTGCCCATAGATACGCTAAGGTGTACTACATATGCCCATAGATTAGACTTTTTTGACGTCTTGAGTGACAGAAATCTCACTAGGTTGTCCAACAATTATTATTATCTACATTAAATTAAATTAATTCCATGTACATCGTTTTAATTTCGTAGTAGTTAGTTATCTTGTAATAATGTTACTTATCAACTATTATGTATTAGTTCTTAAGCTATTCACACATGTAAAATTATGTATTATAAAGGGGTTTCCCGTTAATAAACAACAATAACAATAATAATAATAATAATTCGCGCCACAAGAGTAGAACTTACGAAACTGCGGGAAATGTAAAAATGGTAAATGTAATTTATTATGAAATTCGTAATCAAGACTCTACTATCCCAATTTTGCTGGGAATAAGTAATCAAATCCCAAGAACAATAACAATAACAAACTGTCAATCTGTTGACTTCGCGTATGAATATATTGGAAGGATACCAACGTGCTGCAAAATTACATTTTTTTCATAGCCGTGTTGGTACTTTTCACTTTCTAGTGTTTGTCACTAAAGATGTCAAAAAAGTCTAATTTATGGGTAGATATGGTATCGAAAACGAAATGTTCGAAAAGGTTAAAAAATTTAATTTAATTTTTTTTATTTCTTGTCTTCAATTGCAATATTTATAGGGGATATTTATTAGGATTAAGCTGATTCATCTAAATGTTTATATACTCTCCTAATTAATTGACACGTGTAAAGATATTGTATCTAGTAATACTAATAAACTAAACTAAACTAAACAAACTAGAAAAAATTGCACTTAAATTTGAGAACACTAAATTTGCAAATCTTGCAAAATTCTTCAAAAGTTGAATGTAGCATTAAAATAACAATGGTGACGGATCAACAGATTCTTGCCATTGACTGAATTGAAAAATTCAACCATAAAATTATGGAATACCATTATTTTATAGTAATTTTAACAACGAATTTAGAAATCTAAAATTTCCATTAATGCATGATGTATTTTCTAGTCTTTTCCATCTCGTTAGTTATTTTAATGTTTTGTGGTGCATCTAGACAATAATAAACAAACAAGTTTTGTTTACGAAAAATTTGGTCCATAAATTTGAATGGAGCACACACAAATTAAAAAATTAATGGATGCATGGCAAACTTGAAGAGTTGCAATGTCTGAATTCTTTTTTAGTAACAGCTAATAAATAATTATGATAAATTACCCGTCATACATTGTTAAACCTTCAAAAGTCGAGATTTTGATGTTTTCTTCAATAGTTCAACTGTTGGATGGCGTTGCTGAATTCCATGAGTTAAAAGTCAAAAGGAAGCGAATTTTTATTTTAAAAAAGCATCAAGAAATGTTTATCTCAGTCCAACACAAATTTGACAAACTGGTAAATATTGCTAAATGCAAAATCGATCAAAAAAATTCCAAAAAACTGGCAAATATTTCAATTTCAACATCGATAAAAAATTCCAAAATCGATCAAAAAGTTCAAATTGAAAAACTGGCAAATATTTCAATTTCAACATCGATAAAAAAATCCAAAATCGATCAAAAAGTTTAAATTGAAAAACTGGCAAATATTTCAATTTCAACATCGATAAAAAAAAATACAAAATCGATCAAAAAGTTCAATTTGAAAAACTGGCAAATATTTCAATTTCAACATCGATAAAAAAAATCCAAAATCCATAAAAAGGTTTAAATTGAAAAACTGGCAAATATTTCAATTTCAACATCGATAAAAAAAATCCAAAATCCATCAATGAGTTCAAATTGAAAAACTGGCAAATATTTCAATTTCAACATCGATAAAAAAATTCCAAAATCGATAAAAAAAGTTTAAATTGAAAAACTGGCAAATATTTCAATTTCAACATCGATGAAAAAGCCAAAATCGATCAAAAAGTTTAAATTGAAAAACTGGCAAATATTTCAATTTCAACATCGATAAAAAAAATCCAAAATCGATCAAAAAGTTCAAATTGTAAAACTGGCAAATATTACAATTTAAACATCGATAAAAACATCTAAAATTGATCAAAAAGTTTAAATTGAAAAACTGGCTAATATTTCATTTCAACATCGATAAAAAAAATCCAAAATCGATCAATGAGTTCAAATTGAAAAACTGGCAAATATTTCAATTTCAATATCGATAAAAAAATCCCAAAATCGATCAAAAAGTTCAAATTGAAAAACTGGCAAATATTTCAATTTCAAAATCGATAAAAAAAATTCCAACATCTATCAAAAAGTTCACATAGCTGAACTGTTGAACGCGTTTTGGATTTCGATTATTGAAATGTCGAAGTGAAATGAATTTTGGTGAATTTTTAGAGTGGTATTAAAAAATTCTCCAATTTTCAAAAATCGAACATTTTCTTAATTTAAAGTCAACAAAATAGAGTTCCTGATGGTTATTTTTTTTCTATCAGGGTATTTTTAAAAAGTAAAGAAATTTACATAAAAAAATGACCAAAATTAAGGTTTCCCTTTCCAATCCAACTTCGACAGAAATCGTTTTCTAATTTACAAAATTGGTCAACTGTTGAACGCGTTATTGAGTTTTGAAGATTTAAACGTTAAACTTAACGAATTCGGTACATTAAAAAAAAAATTAAGAAATTTTTATTTAAAACTAATGCAAATTCTCAAAATAAAACGTTTTCAAGTCAAACATCAATTAGATTTTTTGATAATTTCGTTTAGATTTTTGATAATTTCGTAATTGTCGTCGCCGACGTTTTTGGATTTCAATTATTCAAATGTCGAAATGCAGCGAATTTCGTGTATTTTTAAAAGTATTAATAAATGTTTACTTTCAACGCAAATTGGAATAAATCTTCTAAAAAAATAGCACCGTTGACATGTAAAAGTTGCCTAACTGTCGATAGCGTCTGAAATCTAAAAAAAAAAATCGCGTCGTTGATGTTTATTGAAAATTGCTTAATTGTCGATAGCGTCTTTGGATTGTAATATCGAAAATGGTTAATTTAATGTAGTTTTAAAAAACATTACGAAAATGTTCATTTCATTTATTGTAAATTGCCAAAATACAAGTTTTCGCTTTTCGTTTTTTTATTATTAAAAATTGCTACACTGTCAAACGCGTCAATGGTTTCTGATGATTGGAACGTTAAAATGTAATGAATTTTGTGTATTTAAAAAAATAATTAAGAAATGTTCATTAAAAACGCATGCAAAATATAAAAAGTTTTTCAGGTCCAAAGTCAATAAAATATTTTTTTATTTATAAAAATTACATAACAGTTAAAGGCGTTTCTGGATTTCGCATGTTTAATTGTCGGAATTTTACGTAATTTGGAAAGGTATTTGTTTATTTATTTATTTAACGGAATAACCATTTTACAAAAATACATTTCAGTTAATCAAAATTAAGATGGTAATTCAATTAACAGTTACAGGTATCAAATAAGAAATTTTATATCTTTAATGCAAATTTAAGACAAGCTGCAATTTCTAAAACAAGTGAACAAAACTGCGTGGCTGATAAAAAAAAAATTGGCCAAATGTCGGAAGCTTTTTTGGATTTTGATTGTTTAAATCAGGGTTCGGACGATGTATATCATCGGATATATATATCATGGATATTTATGAAACACACAATACCAAAAAATCCTCCCGTTTCTCAAATTTTTCCAGTTCAAGCAATATGAATAGTAAGCATGTGCTCTAATACAAACTAGAGATGGGCGAAAAGACTTTTTTTGTCAGAAAGAGTAGACTTTTGAAGTGACTCACGACTCTGTTAAACATGAAAAAGTAAGTGTGAGCAAAAAAAAAACAAAAAAAGGTCCTCACTTTGAAAATTCTTCAATTTATCCCTGAAAACATAGTGAAGAGCAAAAAAGTCCTTATTTCAAAACATTTTCAATTTGATGTCAAATATTTTAACAATTTAAATGTTATTTTTTTACTATATTGTAAGCAACTGTGTTTGTTTGCAATAAATAAATATAATATAAATAAAGTATGTGCATTATATAATAAATAAGTCATATAAACATTAATATTAATGACCAAGAATAAATATCAAGAAGTTGATATATATATCGGATATATATCCGATATATTGATATTTATATAAATATCGGATATTTTCCAAACTCTGACTTAAAGTCAAGAAAAAAGCTGTTTTATTTAAAGTTCCAAAATGTATCTCGAAGTTAATCATCAATCAACCATCAATCAATTGATTTTTGAAATTTCCTAACGGTCATCACTGACGTTTTTAGATTTCAGTTATTCAGATGTCGAAATGCAGCGAATTTAGAGTATATTTTATATTTGAAGGTATTAATAACTGTATATTGTCGACACAAATTGGAAAAGATCTTAAAAAAAAATCGAGTCGTTGATCCTTAAAAAATGCTTAGCTGTCGATAGCTTGTAAAATTTTCGAAGAAAAAAAAATTGCTTAATTGTCGATACTGTCGTTGGATTTTAATATCAAAAAATTTATATTATACGGAACCTCCTTAAATAATTTTAAACGCCATTTGAAATTTATTTATTCAACCATGTAAATATTTACTTTTTGTTCACTGGTTATGTTTTGTGTTAATTGAATATCTATTTGATGTCTGTAGAATTGTACTTTAATTTGTTGTATATTTTGTTTTTATTTGCATGTTTTGTTCTAAATTTGTAAAGTGTTAATACGTCAATAAAACAATTAATAAATAAAATGTGTTTAGTGTAGTTTTGAAAAGTATTAAGAAAATGTCCATGTTGATTCAATGACGGGTGTGAAGTTGGCAATAGATCCGGCAATATAATTTAAAAATTCATATCTCTGAGAAATGAAAAGCAATTCGAAAAAAAGTGAACCATACAATTAGTGAAGGTCTAAATTAATAACACAAAAATAATCAACCCTTAATTTTAACCCTGAATATTTTTTCACCCCTTTCAAAAAAGTTTTTTTTTAAGTTCGCAATCTGCCATAAATAAATAAAAATGCTTATTCTTATCACTAATACCAGTACTTTTATAATCAAGAGTCAAAAAAACTTTACGGGCACTCCTTCAACAAAAAAAATCTCAGAAATCCATACCTCGCGATATAAATCTCGGTTTTGACAAAGTTTGCAATCAGCTATAACTAAATAAAAATTCTTATTCTTATCACTAATAAAGGTACTTTCATAAACAAAAGTCAAGAAAACGTTACGGGCACTCCTTCAACCCCGAAAAAAATAATTTCTCAGTAAGTCGCAGAATTCCACATTTCGCGATATTAATCTCTATTTTTGAAAAAGTTTGCAATCAGCCATAACTAAATAAAAATTCTTATTCTTATCTCTAACAAATGTACCTTCATAATCAAAAGTCAAAAAAACGTTACGGGCACTCCTTCAACCCAGAAAAAAATAATTTCTCCGTAAGTCGCAGAAATCCACATTTCGCAAAATTGTCTTTGCATTGCAGTGGATTCCTCAATTGAACTTTTTGCAATTTTTGACAATTTGCATTGATTACAAGAAATGTCTTTTTTCTGGGATGTCCATGACCCAAATATTTTTTTTGATGCACTAAATTATCAACATTTTGCCATTTAAATCATTCAAATCCAAAAACTCATTACAAGAGTTTGTCGATTTTTTTTTATCAGAAACACGATTTAATTGTCTTAGACGGAAAATTGGATGACAATTTAATTTTAGTTTTTGGGTTTTAAAGATTTATTTACTGAAAGATAGTTAATTTAATATATTGTGTATCGAGACATCTTTGTCAATTCAACCCAAATTGGTGTAAAACTAAAAAAGCAATTCTGACAATTTTCTTCGATTTTATGTCAAAACTACTGTTTCCAAAATACACATACTTTTCTACACTTTATAAATCAAAAATATCTAACAACGCACCCGACGGTTAAGCAATTTGAAAGAAATTACAAACACAATTTTTTCGAATGGGAAAACCGATGATTTTGGAATTTGCATTGGTTGAAATATTTTTTTATTTATTTTTTTAAACACACCAAATTTGTTGCATTTCAACGTTGCAAGTGCCAAAATCCTAAAATGCGATCAACAGTTAAAAATAAAATTTCCAATTGTCGTTTATTATTTGGACCTGCATTATGGCAATTTTTGTTAAAAATTTCTTAACTGCAATACACTAATTTCTGCTTATAAATAATCAAAATCCAAAAAAGGCTTCCGACAGTTAAGCATTTTTTTAATCAGCGACGCAGTTTTGTTGTCTTGATTTAGAAATTGTTTCTTAAACCTGCGTTAAAGATAGAAATTTAAAAAAAACTTTAAAAATACGCTAAATTCACCATATTTTGACATTTAAATATCCGAAATTCAGAAACGGCTTCAACTGTTATATAATTTTTATTAATCAAAAATATGATTTTATTGACTTTGCGAGTTATGATTTTAGCATATTGCATTAGTTTTTTAATGAACATTATAATAAAACACTTTCAACTTTGTTTTGTATAACTTATATATTTATTTTTGTGACTCAAGTTTCGGTAATACAATTACCATTTTCAAACAACTTCTTGTTTGAAAATGGTAATTGTATTACCGAAACTTGAGTCACAAAAATAATAATAATAATAACATAATATATATATTTACGGATAAACCAATTTTTACAGAAAATTAAAAATTAAAACTAATATTACAACAATAAAAAATAAATAAATAAATATATAAGTTATACAAAACAAAGTTGAAAGTGTTTTATTATAATATTTAAAATGTATAACGAAGTAGAAGCCTCCAGTATAAACAATATTTTTAATAAACATTTCTTAATTCTTTTTTTTTTTAATTCGTTACATTTTAACGTTCCAATTATCAGAATCCAGTGACGCGTTCGACCTTTTTTTTTAATAATAAACAACGAATAACTAATTTGGATTATTATAAAGATAAATTAATTGAAAATTCACTTGTCAAGTATACACTTTTTTCTTTTTAAAAACTTATTGTTTTATTTATTAGCCTGAAGAAATCACAGTGTTACGAAACAATTGTTGCGTGTAATTTCTATAATTAACAATAAAAGTTTTTGAAAATTAAAGTGTCTTTACTCTAATACTTAACCAAATATCATAAAGACTAGTATTTTGGTAATTTACATTTAATCACGGGTGTGAAGTTAGCAATAGATCCAGGAATAGATTTTAAAAATTCATATCTCTGAGAAAACAAAAGTAATTCGAAAAAAAGTTAACCATACCATTAGGGGAGGTATAAATTAATAACACAATTTTAACCCTTTATATTTTTTCACCCATTTCAAAAAAGTTTATGTTTTTTTTTAAGTTTGCAATCTGCCATAGATAAATAAAAATGCTTATTCTTATCACTAATACAAGTACTTTAATAATCAAGAGTCAAAAAAACGTTACGGGCACTCCGTCAACAACAAAAAAATTCTCGGTAAGTCGAAGAAATCCACATTTCGCGATATTAATCTCCATTTTTGAAAAAGTTAGCATTAGCCATAACTAAATAAAAATTCTTACTCTTATCACTAATAAAGGTACTTTCGTAATCAAAAGTGAAAAAAGCGTTTGGGCGCTCCTTCAAACCAAAAAAAAATAATTTCTCCGTAAGTCGCAGAAATCCATACCTCGCGATATTAATCTCCATTTTTGACAAAGTTTGCAATTAGCCATAACTAAATAAAAATTCTTATTCTTATCACTAATAAAGGTACTTTCATAATCAAAAAACGTTACGGGCACTCCTTCAATCCAGAAAAAAATAATTTCTCCTTAAGCGAGACGGATTTACCATTTTTTTTTTTTGTTGAAGGTGTGCCCGTAACGTTTTTTTTACTCTTGATTAATAAAGTACTTACATTAGTGACAAGAATAAGCATTTTTATTTATTAATGGCAGATTGCAAACTTAAAAAAAAAACTTTTTTGAAAGGGGTGAAAAATATAAAGGCTTAAAATTATGAGTTGATTCTTTTTGTGTTATTAATTTAGACTTTCCCTAATGGTATGGTTAACTTTTTTTTCGAATTGCTTTTCTTTTCTCCGAGATATGAATTTTTAAAATCTATTGCTGGATCTATTGCTAACTTCACACCCGTTAATATACAGGGTCTAGTGGAACAAAACGGAACATGGGTTTTTAATGTTAATTTCTTTATATTGGAATATTATCTTCCCTGATCATTTTAGGGTAAAAAAGTAAATAAATTTTTTGAAGAGTAAAAATTTCTGCATGCAGTCATGCTGTTATTTATTTTTTGCATTTATAAAAACCCGAAAAAATAATAAAATAAAAATGATTATTTTCACGAAAATAATGGTTGCCATGAAATTAAATAAAGTGATGCGTAGTGGATCTGTCTGTTTTTTATGAATGAACATAGAAATAATAGCATGAATCTATGCAGATCATTTGATGCTGAACATATCCCGCACTTCACGAAAACTGCCACCACTTCACAATTTGCACTTTTTCTTGAATACAATACATTTTTAATGAAACAACTTGTATTCAATCAATTTGACGGGAGCCAACAGATCAATAGCGGATCATTTTTTTAAATTACATGGCAACCATTATTTTCGTGAAAATGATTTATAAATTTTTATTTTATTATTTTTTCGGGTCTTTATAAATCCAAAAAAATAAATAATAGCATGCAGAAATTTTTACTCTACAAAAAATGTATTTACATATTTACTCTAAATTGATCAGAGAAGATAATATTCCAATATAAAGAAATTAACATTGAAAATCCTATATTCCATTTTGTTTGTTATAATTAAAATTTTCTTTGTTTGTTTCACAAATAAATTGCATTATTTTTAACTAGTCGCGGCTTAATGCCATTTTCAAGAATAATGTACAAACGAAATTTGAGGGGTATGTAAATAATTCTAAAGATCCTCGTTGTCAATGACCACATTTTTGTCAGCTTTTAGGGCTTTACCAATTTCCAAACCTTTTTGATAATTAAATAATAATCGCTTATTACCTGAATGTAATATTTTACAATATTTCAGCCCGAACGATTGTAAAATATTCCATTCAGATAATAAGGGATTATTTTTTTACTATTAACATAACCACGAAATAATCGAACAATTTGCATTTTCTAAAGAAAATTAAACATATTTAAACCTAGACATTATTCCCGAATGTAGATTTTTGATTCAATATTCTCAATTCCATTTACAGGGCACAGTAAAATCTGTGTGAACATAAATTAATTCTGTAGATTTCCAGTGTGTTTTCTTATGCCAAATATTACTCAAGATGAAGTAAGAAAAAATGAGACACACACACATACACACACAAGCAAAGCCGGTTCTGCAGGCCTAAGTCCTTGAATACTAATATACGAACCCGTCGTCTACCTGAGACCTGAGACGCAGGTAGAATACGAAGGTGGGTACCTGCTGCTACAACTACTCTCCTCAATACACAAAAGATGATGAAAAGAAAGGAAAAAAGATAAATAAACCCCCCCCGCCCGTACACACCACACACAGGTCGAACACGGATTTTGTGAGGTTGTAAAATTTTAACCTTGGGACGGACACTTGTGGACGATAGTGGAAAGATTTCGGTGGTTTCAATCACTGGTGAAATAATCCGTTTATTTAGTTAAGAAATGATTTAACTCGTAACTAAATAAACGGATTATTTACCAATGATTTGAAACCACCGAAATCTTTCCACTATCACTAGAAATGTTTTAACTCTTCTTAACTAAATAAACGGATTATTTTACCAGTGATTGAAACCACCGAAATCTTTCCATTATCGTTTAACTCTTTACAGTGCAATAATTTTATAAATGCTAAACTTTATTTGGCCTTTTCAGAAAAAAACAGATGTAAACACCAATTGTAATATTCTTAGTCGAAAAATAATTAAGCATTTTCTCGCTAGATGGCTTCAGAGTCACGTATCTCAGGTTATATAAATAGCATCAAATTAAAAGCTGACGTGGTAGATCTCCAAAAACTGTTGGAATTCTTTTATTCAGAGCGCCTTGAAGATAAGTAAAATTTCTGTAAACATGGGTTTCCCGTTTTGTTCTCTCAGCGAAAGAATGAGTTCTCATTTTAGATTCTTAAAATCGTTTGAATTAACATCTCAGTGGCTTATTACTACAATGTTTTTAATTGTTAAAATTTTCGGTACGGAACCGGTTTCAAAGAAAAAGAACCGTGGCTGATCGGCTCAGTACATTAGCTCATTCTGGTTGAATACAGCGTCAGAAAAGGTGCACCGCGTTCGCGACGGAAACTTCATCATGCGGTCTTAGACTTGAAAAAAAAATTAAAAAATGTACTTGAAAAAAAAAATTAAAAATTTTTATTTTTTTGAAAAAAAAATTCAATTATTTTTTTCTGGGTTGAAGGAGTGCCCGTAACGTTTTTTGACTTTTGATTATGAAAGTACCTTTACTAGTGATAATAATAAGAATGTTAATTTATTTATGGCAAATTGCAAACTTAAAAAAAACAAAAACTTTTTTGAAAAAAATTGGAATTTTTTTTTTTAAGAAAATAAGAAAAAAAAATTGGAATTTTTTTTTAAACATTTTTTTTTTAAATTTTTGAAGAAAAATAAGAAAATTTTTTTGAAAAAAAAAATAAATTTTTTTTGAGAAAAACAAGAATCTTTTTTGGAAAAAAACATTTTCAATCATTATTTAGGCGTTTCCAGTCGATTTAATCACTACCTACAAAAGTAATTTTCCGTTCCCGAAAGACCCAAACATTTTTTATAATCAAATAGTGTTTAAAATGAGTTCTTGGACTTGAAAAGAAAAGATAATTTTTTTTTTGAAGATAATTTTTTTTTTAAGAAACACTTTTTTTTTAAGAAAACAATTTTTTTTGAAGAAAACATCTTTTTTGAAGAAAACATTTTTTTAATCGTTACTTAAGCGTTTTCGATTTAAGCATTTTTTACGACTAAAGTCATTTTGCGTTTGCGTACCTCAGTTCCCGGAAATCCCTCTAAAAATTTTATAGACAAATATTGTTCAGAATGAGCTCTTGGACTTGAAAAAAAAAATAAAAGAAATGTTTTGAAGAAAAAAGTTTTTAATCGTTATTTAGACGTTTCACGATTATTTTCGCTCGTCCTCCGCGTAATTCCTTGTTTTGTGTTCTCAACAAAAAATTAAGTCCTCGATGTATTATTTTAAGTATGTATTACTGTATATTTTAATATTAATAAAGATGATTATTTATTTATTTATTTATTTAAAAGTCGAAATCCGTCGTAATGTTCACAAAATCCATTGAATCAACAACTCACGCACTTTAAAAATTATGTTAATGACTAGCGGAAATTGAAAGAACAGAATATTATTTTGTATTGGGAAAAATTATAAATGGATAATAGTTTTCTTGAAAACATATCAAACTGAATGAAAAGGCGTAAGAACTGGTTCACTCCAGAGTGATTCGATGTTGACCCGTTCGCGGCGGTGAAATAGAGCCGTTAAAGTTCTCAAAATCGATTAAATCGTCATTTCAGAAGTTTGCACTTTAAATTTTAACAACAAATGAAAATTAAAAGCACAGAATATTATTTTTTTTACTAGTAAAAATTATACACATCAAACTGCTAATGAATGAAAAAGTGCGTGTAGTGGAGATGGTCAAGATGACTCTTATTGTGATCTTCTTCATTAGCTCTGAGTCAGTGAAAAGAGTCGACTCGGAAAGTCAGGTAATGACGGCTGAAAATGATTTAAAAAGTATCTAAAAAACATTAGCTCTGAGTCAGTGAAAAGAGTCGACTCGGAGAGTCAGGTAATGACGGCTGAAAATTATTTAAAAAGTATCTAAAACAAGCTATAAAAAATTATCGTGTTAAAATTTTCGCCAATGGTTTTCTTTACAGAAAGAGTCGACTCATCGCCAAAATGAAAACATCTTCAACATGAAGCGAAGAGCTATAAACAAAAACACTAGTCACGTGACTACCCGATTCAATTCGAAGACTTGACTCTTTCTAGTCGGCCCACTCAATATTCTCTCTCACTTTAGTGTGTAGGCGTAAACCGAACTATTTCACTACAGAGTGATCCGACTGACCCGTTTACCGAGTTGAAATGCGAGTCGTTCGTGGAGGTAAACCGGTTCAGAGCCGTTCACAGAAGTGAATTAAATTGGAACCGTTTACAAAGGTGTATAAAGTTGCAACCATTCACAGAGGTGAACCAAGTTGTAACCGTTCACATAGGTGTACCAAGTTGTAACTATTTACAGAGGTGAACCAAGTTGGAACCGTTCACATAGGTATACAAAGTTGTAACCATTCACAGAGGTGAACCAATTTGCAGTCGTTCGCGGAGGTGAACCAATTTGGAACCGTTTGCGGAGGTGAATTGATTTAAACCCGTTAAAGGAGGTGAACTTTTTTGTCCATATCGATTCGTTATTTAATAGCAATGTCATAGTAAAAACGATCGAGCTCTCTTCCCGGAGGTAATGTGATTTGGACGCGGAGTTGAACCAATTTGAAGTCGTTCATGGAGCTGAACCAATTCGGAACCGTTCACAGAGGTTAACCAAGTTGTAACCATTCGCAGAGGTGAACCAATTTGGAGCCGTTCACGGTGGTGAACCAATTTGGAGCCGTTCACAGAGGTGAATCAATTTGGAACAGTTTGCGGAGGTGAACTGATTTAAGCCCGTTAAAGGAGGTGAACTTTTTTGCCCATATCGATTCGTTATTTAATAGCAATGTCATAGTAAAAACGATTACCGCTTTATGATCAAGTATCCGATTGTGAGCGGTCTGCGGAGGTTAAAATCGAGCTCTCTTCCCGAAGGTAATATGATTTGGACGCGGAGCTGAACCAATTTGGAGTCGTTCATGGAGCTGAACCAATTCGGAACCGTTCACAGAGGTTAACTAAGTTGGAACCGTTCACAGAGGTGAACCAATTTGGAGCCGTTCGCGGAGGTGAACCAATTTGGAGCCGTTCGCGGAGGTGAACTAATTTGGAGCCGTTCGCGGAAGTGAACCAATTTGGAACAGTTTGCGGAGGTGAATTGATTTAAGCCCGTTAAAGAAGGTGAACATTTTTGCCCATATCTATTCGTTATTTAACAATGCCATAGCAAAAACGATTAGCGCTTTATGATGGAGTATCCGATTGTGAGCGGTTCGCGAAGGTTAAAATTGAGCCCTTCACGGAAGTAATGTGATTTGGAGGCGCTCGCGGAGGCAGACCAAGTTGGAGCCGTTCATGGAGCTACCAATTCGGAACCGTTCACAGAGGTGAACTGGTTTAGAGCAGTTCTCGAAGGTAAACCGGTTTAGAGCCGTTTTCGGAGGTGAACCGGTTTAGAGCCGTTCTCGGTGGTGAACTGTTTTATCCATATCTTTTGCGATCTTCAATAACGCCACAGTAAAACCTGGAGCCGTTCATGGAGCTGAACCAATTCGGAACCGTTCACAGAGGTAAACCGGTTTGGAGCCGTTTTCGGAGGTGAACCGGTTTAGAGCCGTTCTCGGTGGTGAACTGTTTTACCCATATCTTTTTCGATCTTCAATAACGCCACAGTAAAACCTGGAGCCGTTCATGGAGCTGAACCAATTCGGAACCGTTCACAGAGGTGAACCGGTTTAGAGCCGTTCTCGGAGGTGAACCAATTCGGAACCGTTCACAGAGGTGAACCAATTTGGAACCGTTCACAGAGGTGAACCAATTTGGAACCGTTTGCGGAGGTGAACTGATTTAAGCCCGTTAAAGAAGGTAAACTTTCTTGCCCATATCTATTCGTTATTTAGTAATGCCATAGTAAAAACGATTAGTGCTTTATGATGGAGTATCCTATTGTGAGCGGTTCGCGAAGGTTAAAATTGAGCTCTTCACGGAAGTAATGTGATTTGGAGGCGCTCGCGGAGGCGAACCAATTTAGAGCCGTTCATGGAGCTGAGCCAATGGAACCGTTCACAGAGGTGAAATGGTTTAGAGCCGTTCTCGAAGGTGAACCGGTTTAGTGCCGTTCTCGGAGGTGAACTGTTTTACCCATATCTTTTACGATCTTTGGTAACGCCACAGTAAAACCTGCAGCCGTTCATGGAGCTGAACTAATTCGAAACCGTTTACAGAGGTAAACCGGTTTAGAGCCGTTCATGGAGGAACCGTTCACAGAGGTGAACTGGTTTAGAGCCGTTCTCGAAGGTGAACCGGTTTAGAGCCGTTCTCGGAGGTGAACTATTTTACCCATATCTTTTACGATCTTTGGTAACGCCACAGTAAAACCTGGAGCCGTTCATGGAGCTGAACTAATTCGAAACCGTTTACAGAGGTAAACCGGTTTAGAGCCGTTCATGGAGTTGAACCAATTCGGAACCGTTCACAGAGGTGAATTGGTTTAGAGCCGTTCTCGTAGGTGAACCGGTTTAGAGCCATTCTCGGAGGTGAACTGTTTTACCCATATCTTTTACGATCTTTGGTAACGCCACAGTAAAACCTGGAGCCGTTCATGGAGCTGAACTAATTCGAAATCGTTTACAGAGGTAAACCGGTTTAGAGCCGTTCATGGAGTTGAACCAATTCGGAACCGTTCACAGAGGTGAATTGATTTAGAGCCGTTCTCGTAGGTGAACCGGTTTAGAGCCATTCTCGGAGGTGAACTGTTTTACCCATATCTTTTACGATCTTTGGTAACGCCACAGTCAAACCTGGAGCTGTTCATGGAGCTGAACTAATTCGAAACCGTTTACAGAGGTAAACCGGTTTAGAGCCGTTCATGGAGTTGAACCAATTCGGAACCGTTCACAGAGGTGAATTAGTTTAGAGCCGTTCTCGTAGGTGAACCGGTTTAGAGCCGTTCTCAGTGAACTGTTTTACCCACACCTTTTTCGATCTTTAGTAACGCCACAGTAAAAATTATCAGCGCTTTATATTGAGTGGTAATTTTACGCACGAAAACAAAATTATTGAAATAATAATTGATTTATATATTAATTACACATTTTAAACGACAATATAAACTTTGAGAAAATTTAATAGTTTCACTCAAAGCTGTAAGAGACACCATTAAAAGTTTGAATGACGAGTATTTCCTGAGTAAATGTAGTAATTAATTTTGCATAATGACAAAAGTATAAAAGGAAGTAAACTACTTGTATCCAATTGTATAACAACATGTTTACTGTGTTATTATTACCATTACCAGTTATAATGCGATGAGCAGGATGAAAATACCATACGCGTGTGAAGTTAGCAATAGATTTTAAAAATTCATATCTCTGAGAAAATAAAAGCGAATCGAAAAAATAGTAAACAACTCAATTACTAAATTACAAATACAAATCAAAAGAATACAGTAATTTTTTGAAGGCTGGAAAAGAAATTATTACGAGTTCTGACGTTCGATGGTTATTAAGAGGATTTGAGTCTTGGCTTACAGTAATAACCCCCTTAGTTATGGGTTCTGGCGTCTGACAGTTATTAAGAAGGTTAGGTCGGTGACAAATTAAATCAATCAAAACCGCCGAAAAGCGACAGTTGTCATAACGACAATTGCGCTAATGCCTATCATGCGTAATTTTGTAATTTGAAAAGTATGCGGTGAAATACAGTAAATAAGTCAATATAGTATATTGTGTATCAAGGGCCGAAAATAGGCTTTAGCAACCAGCTGCTTTTAGCAACACGAGGGTTGCTAAAAGTGAAGGGGTGCTAAAAGTGAAGGGTTGCTAAAAGTGAAGGGTTGCTAAAGCATTTCGGCATGAGTTACACTCGATATTTTTTCGCCTGCTTTGAGTAAAACCAGTGTTTCAGGAAATTTTATATCGCGCACCATTGAACTGTCACTGTCAGATTTTTGCATAGCCTACTCATATTCCGCGGAAGGTTGTCTAGATTATGCATATTATTTTTCGACCCTAGATACGGTAAATCGTAGTTTGAGGAGGTTTATGTGTCCTGGCATTTGAGAGGTAGGAAGGTTAGGGCGATGAGAATTTAAATTAAGTTATTAAGTTAATCAAAACCAATGAAAAGCCAGACTTACCATGGCGACAATTATGATAAGATTTTAAAACCATGTGGCGTAATACAGCGAAATAAGTCGATACTAGTATAAAACCACCAATGACTAATTTTTATATAAATAAATCTCTCAACAAATTGTGAAAACGTGCAACTTTTACGTCCTGAGAAACTTTCATTTTTATAAACCGCGGAGAGCAGAATTTCACTTTTGACCATCGCACAGCTCGTCACGCCCACGCATGATTTCATTGTATTTAAATCTCCAACTGTGTACTTCAAGGTATTTTCTAAAAAAAAAAATTGCAGAAAAATCAAAATTTAAAAGAAGCAAATATCTAATATAAATTTTGCAAAGAATTTGGTACCAAAAAAAAATTGCATTTAATAGAAAATCAACTATAAAAATAAAAATTTTAATCACTTACCATGTTTTTTTACCACAATTTATTTGATGTATGTACAAATATTACATATACATACATATCACGACTTAAGTTTCGACGTTTTACTGTCATGAACATGTACATACATCAAATAAATTGTGGTAAAAAAACATAGTAAGTGGTTTATTCAGTGATTATATAATGAATTATCAAGTAGTAACGGTCGCAACCATCACCATGATAAAATCTTTAAATAAACAAATATACCATATAAATCACGCATTGCACGTGAATAATTGAGTCAAATTACAACTTTCAGCTTTTAGAATAAATCAAACTTAATTATTCACTGCTCGTAGATATCATTAGATTGTGAGTCCAGATTCAGAGCTTACTCATAGAGAAATTGAAAACCACAAAACTTTCCATTTTCAAATTCCGTGCCGGCGTCAGTGTAAAAATTCACTCTCCAGTGATTACAAAAAGAGCCGAAAGTTGCATTTTCAAATTAAACGTGTTATTCAACAATTGCAGAAAGTAGACCGCCAAAACGTTCGATTAACAAATGTTGGTACAGGAAAAATCCGTAAAAATTTGATTAGCAAGAATTTAAAAAGTCAAAAACTGATGAGGAAAAATCGAAAATTCAAGACAAAAAATCCAAAATACAGAACCAACATCCAAAATAATCATAAAAAATTGAAACTAAAGACCTGAAATTCAAAATTTCATGTAATTCGTTTTTAATTTGAGGGCGCAGGATTTATTAACAAAGCATTTACGCAATATTTGTATGCTCTAAGAATTACAAATTGTATGTACCTATATAATAGTAATAATAATTATCTTTATTACCCAGACATCAAAGATGTCCAATGAAAGGATAACATGAAATTAAAATGCAACCAAATATATAGATGTACACACATACTTATACACATCGTGTGAGCCACAAAATTTTGTATTAGAGTTGGCTGTGTGATAAATGAAGTATGTCGCATATTATTACGTCATGAGACATAGAATAAGATTAAAAAAAAAAATTAATCTCAGACATGACTGCTATGTTTCTCTCTTTGAGGCATGGCCTACTCAGAAACAAAATTCTGTGGCTCACACCTTACATTGTATACAAAAGTAATTAAATTAAAATATCTTTAAATGCTGCTATATGTAGACAATTGTTAACAAGTCGAATTTTTGGTTTCCAAATTTCTTAAATCTTTTAGATTTTCGTTCAAAATATTGGAACATATTCTTCGAAAACTGTTCTAGGCTGAGAATAAGTAATTGTAAACTCTGCAAATTGTAGTACCTTAACACTAGAAAGTATAAAGTTCCTAAATAACACAAATTGGTTGTTCAAATTCAATAAATTGGAGAAAACTTTTCGAAACCTGTACTGGGCTGAGAATAATTGGAAAAACTGCAAACTTTTTGATTTTGCGATTTTAAAAACAACACCTAATAACAACATAAAGTGTAAATTTTTTAAATAACAATTTGTTGTTCAAATTCAATATATTGGATCAAACGTTACGGAAGCTACATTGGGCTCCAGAAAATAACCGAAATATCAGCAAATTGTTTAATTAAATCTGCAAAAAGTTTAATTGTTGTAACATTCTAAACAGCACCTAACCTTGCCTAAATTGTTTTAGGAGCGCTGAAGTTTTAGTTCGCAATTTTTCCGTAAGAGGCAACGCGGCCACAAGAGGTTCTCCTCAAGATACCAAAGTAGCGTTTTCAGTTTACGAATCCCAAATGCATTTTTCTTACATCTTCTACATTTTTTGTTTTAGTAATGAAAGCAATAAATAGTGCTTGTTTTTTCAAATTAGTGCTGAATTTGATCGACAGCAGTTAACAATTATATATCAAAATCAGAGTTCGGAAAATATCCGATATTTATATAAATATCAATATATCGGATATATATCCGATATATATCAACTTCTTGATATTTATTCTTTGTGATTAATATTAATATTTATATGACTTATTAAATTATATAATGCACACTTTATTTATATTATATTTATTTATTGCAAACAAACACAGTTGCTTACAATATAGTAAAAAAATAACATTCAAATTGTTAAAATATTTGACATCAAATTGAAAAAAAAATTGAAATAAGAACTTTTTTGCTCTTCACTATGTTTTCAGGGATAAATTGAAGAATTTTCAAAGTGAGGACCTTTTTTTGTTGTTTTTTTTTGCTCACCCTTACTTTTTCATTTTTAACAGAGTCGTGAGTCACTTCAAAAATCGACTCTTTCCCACAAAAAAGAGTCATTTCGCGCATCCCTAGTTTATATCAGAGCACATGCTTACTATTCATATTGCTTGAGCTGAAAAATTTTTTTTCATAAATATCCATGATATATATCATCGAATATATATCACGATATATATCATGATATATATCCGATGATATATATCGTCCGAACCCTGATCAAAATACTGTCAAATGTTCGATTTTTAAAGCCTAAAGCTACTTTCGATTTTCAAAATCCACGGTGATAAATCACAGTATTTTTTATTTAATATTGAAATTCAAAGGAAGTGTACAAATATTTTAGGGAATTTTACAACTTACTTTAATACTTATTTGTCACTCCTATTATTTAATGAACATTAGTTTTATAACATGACTGAAAGACTTCGGTCAATTGCCTCATTCAATGTCAGGGGAAGATAAAATAAAACTATCCACTTCCAGGACTCCACAGTTAAACTTTGGACTTCAAAATCTTGGAGCAGGCATGAGATAATAAATAACATAACAAAAATATGTTGAAATTGTGGCCAACAGAATTATAAAACTTCGGAATTTTCGATTTTTAAATTTTTGGTGTTGAGTACGTACAGCAGAGCATGAATGGCTTCCATATAATGTATTTGTGAAGCAATTGTTAACAGTAAACTTGAAATTTTAAAGATGCTGAATAATTATCAAATTTGGAAATTTTTATTTTTGAAATTGTGACAAAAAAAACTTTTTTTTAATAAACTTTATTTTTTAATTTTTATAAATTAACAAATCCCCAAATATTTGGTTTACAAATTCTAGAAATTTGAGCAAATTCCTACAAAAATATGCAGTATAGCAAAGCACGAATGGGTTCCAGTAATTAAAACAATGTATTTGTGAAGCAATTGTTAACAGTAAACTTTTAATTTTTAGGATCGAATAACATTAAATTTTGAAATTGTAACAAAATAACAGGAAAAACGACCGCCACAAATTTCGAAACTTTTGGAGATCCTGATCAAACGAGACACAATTTTAATAAACCAACAAATTACCAAAAATATTTGGTTTACAAATTCCAGAAATTGGAGCAAACCCAGAGAAAGATGATTGAAAAAAGTCATAGAATACATTTCAAGAACATCTGACGCTATAAAGAAGAAAAAAAGGGTAACCTTAGATTTGATCGATTTTAGGGCATTTTTTGTTTAGTTATGGATTTGAAGTTGCCTCAAATTTAATTATGGATTTCTAGTTTTTTTTTCTAAATCGCCATTTTTTTTTTAGATTTTCAGCATGTAGTAATGCAAGCAAGATATGAAGTAACAACAATTTGTTGAATTAGAATAATGGCTTTTCACCACTTTTCAGGGTAAAGTGAGGACCTTTTTTTTAAAAGAGCCCAATCACTTCAAGAGTGGACTCTTTATGTCGTCGTCCACCTCTACTCAATAGCAATTATAAACTATGCGCTGTTTGTATTTACAAGTGGCTGCTGAATTTGATCAAAAATTATAAACAATAAGTTATGAAAATACCGCCAAATGTTAGGATTTTAATCATATTAATCCTAAAAGTTGCATTTAATAAATTTTCGATTTCAAAATCCTACATCAGACTTGACAGAATTGAATAACTAAAATTTGTTGTTGAAATCCGGGGCAACAAAATAAAGAAAAATTGAATTTTGTAAATTTTAGCCTTGTGTGTAGCATAGAAATTCTACAACAATAATGGGACATAAATCATTAAATTTGCAGCATTTATTAAAAACTTTTGATTTCAAAATCCTAGATCAAATTTGGAATGAATAACTAAAATGTTTGTTGTGTAAATCCAGGGCAACCGAAAAAAAGAAAATATGAGAAAAATTGGATTTTATAAAATTGCAGTCTTGTGTGTAGCACAACAATTCTACAATAATAATATGTTCCAGTAATTGAAAATGGTATACGCTATTTGCGAAGAAATTGTTTCAACAGTAAACAACAAGTTCAAAGTGCGAAATATTTTTTTTTGCAGCCGTCCCGAAAATAAAACTTTCGGAATGGTTTATTAAATCGAAAGTACCGCTTTACATAAATCGTACCGAAAGTAACTATTTTCGGGAAGATTTTGTTTCACTTTCGGAACGATTTCCATACTTTCGGGACGCTTTTTGTTACTTTCGGTTACTTTTTTGCGTATATATGTAGGCGGCCTTGACAAAAACATCAACTTATTTAACGTATTTAATTATGACAGCGCTTATCATATGACATTCGTATGTGTTTTTGGTTTTTTTAACATAAAAAACGGCTGCAGAAAAAATGTACGTGATTTTACGGGAGTCGTCTGCTAGTCCTGGAAACTTCCTACTCATCCTGTAAAACATCACTTTCGCGACTTGTTACGTAAATTACTATTCATATCATAAATAAAACAAAACGTAGTATTTTTAAGACAATAAAAAATCCTCTAAATATTTTGAAATTCTTCTAAAACGAAACTGGTTTTAAATCAGTTTTAAATCAACAGGAAAACGAACGAAATATTTTAAACCAAATATTTTGTTTGTCCAGAAATTGGAAGCAAGCATTTAAAACACATTTAGACAACATTCTAAGGAAGAAATGAGGAAATTTCGATTTTCCAAGTATTCTTCATTAGTGTTGAATTAAATTTAAAGAAAGATAATTGTAAAAATCAAATAACACAGTTCTAAAACATCCAGGCAACAGTGCTTTTAGAGTTGAACTGAATTAAAACTTTTAGTTTTTAAGATGCTACATAATTGGAATTATTTTGATTTTCATAACCCCATAAAACAAAACCTACAGTTAGTCTTTTTTAAGTCAAGAAAAAAATCTTCCAAATATTTTGAGTTTTTTCTAAACCGAAACTTGTTTTAAATAAAACAGGAAATTGGAAGAGAATTGTAAGAAGTCAACGCATACGTTTAAAACACATTTAGGCAACCTTTTAAGGAAGACATCAGGAAATTTCGAGTTTCCAGTATTCTTTAATTTTGAATTAAATTCAGAGAAAGAATTGTAAAAAAGTCAAGTAATATAATTCACAATTTAAGTAAGAAGAGGAAATTTCGATTTCCAAGTATTCTTCTTAAGCTTTGAATTAAATTTAGAGAAAGATACTTTTAAAAACTAAAAATTTTACATTTCAAAAACATCCAGACAACACTCCAAAGCAGAATCCTTCGTATTTCCAAGTGTTTTGTATTTGAGCTGAATTAATAATTTATTCATGCTGATGTTACACTTTGCACATGTCATATTTACATCGCTAGTTACAAGGATGGCGAATAAATTATAAAAAATGCGAATAAGTAAAATAAACCCTATGAATTGTAATAATAGATTCAAATAGTAAACATTACAGTAAAATACAATAAAAATAGGGCGAATTGTAAAAAGTTGAAGAATACATTTTCTAGGCAACAATCTAAAGAAGAACTTCTTTAGAGAAAATTTATGAATGAGAAATCTTTGATTTGAAAGTATTATTCCTAACATGGACATAGCGTGGATTAAATGGCGTAAAGGGTGAACTTTTCAAGAGTACCAGTCCTCAATAAAATAGGTGTCGCCATATGTCCAACAAAACTTTTAATCAAATTATATCGATCTAGGAGGCATCTTCTTCCCCGCCCCCTATACACCACACCAATGATTCTTATGTTTTGGATTAAATTAAAAATAATTGTAAACAGGCAAACAATTCTTAAAAAAAAAATCCAGATAACACATGGGAACATTCGATTTCCAGGTTCTCCCCGGCCCCCATATACACATACGCCACTGATTCTTATGTCTTGGATTAAATTTAAAGAAAGATGATTTTAAAAAGGCAAACAATTTATTTCAAAATGACGAAAAGGTGTAGGCAACCCACAAAAGAATAAAATAAACAGGAACATTCGATTTCCAGGTTCTCCCCTGTCCTCATATTCACACTACGTCATTAATTCTTGTCTTGGATTAAATTTAAAGAAAGATAATTTAAAAAAAGCAAACAATATATTTCAAAACGACGAAAAGATCTAGGCAACCCACAAAAGAATAAAACAAACGGGAAAATTCGATTTCCAGGTATTCTTTTTTGTGTTTTGCATTTCTAGATTTTTTGTGTTCACGTTTGTTTTGGAGCAATCAGCCTGCTAGATTCACTCTCAACTTATTACCAATTATGTACCGAATTATTATTATCATTCAAACTGTTAGACTTTCCGATTTTTAAACCTGAAAAACGCAACAGTTGGACTTTTCTTTTTCGAAACCATTAAAAATACTGTCATTTAGTTTCTTTTTAGTTTTTGAACATAAAAAATACTGTAGTATTCTTTTAAGTCTCAAGTTGGATGAGAAATTAAAGACTGGATTCACTTTTAACTAATTACCAATTATGTACAGAATTAATTCAATTTTCGATTCTAATGAGCTGCAATAATGCTAACACAACTTTACACTTTTTGATTCTAAAATCATTTAAATAATTGTTGGACTTTCCGATTTTTAAACCTAAAAAACGCCCAAATGGTCAAAATAAAAATGGTAATGTGGCCATCATATTACTTTCTCAGACTTGATGGTATCATGGCCATTTATATTTACGTTTTCATGGTTTATTTTCAATTGAAATCATATTTTAAATGTACATCGAGCGTTGTGTAAATTCGAATGAAACGTTTAAAACGTCAAAATTATGAAAGATGGAAAAATTATACTTCAAATTCAAAAACTCAGTTTACTCAAAAACCAAAGAGATTTCGAAAAAAACGTATTCTTTATAAGCTGTTCATTTTGGTATTCTCTACAATTATTATTCATATAAATTTGCTGTAACTATTATCGTTTCATAATTATAAACCAAAAATTAAAAAAAATATATTTTTTTTCTCAAATAACAATGATTTTATGGAAAGTATTTTGAAGCAAAAGATGTTCATTTCTTTGTTGTCTTCAATGTTTGTTTAAATGTTTTTGTGATATGTTTCATATTTAAGAAAATATTAATAATAATAATAATAATAATCATTTATTTACGGATAGAACCAATATACAAATTAACAAAAGAAAATTATTAAAATATTGGGAAAAAACAAAAAACAGTTAAGGTAAACCTACTTCCGGTATACGAAATTTTACCAAAAGTTTTTCAGTTCTTCGGATTATCAAACAACACGTGTGTTCAAAGTTTCGAATCAATTGCTCTATTAGTTTTTGAGATACAGCGCACATACACACACACAATTTTTTTTTCCAGAAATTGTTGAAATGGCGTCTAGGGACCCCAAAACGGACATTTCCGTATTTTTTTTTAATTTTCACGATCACAATACTTTCTCGTAGTTCGTAACGGAGGTTAAATTTTAATTCAAAATTGTATGAAAGAAAAATATGTAAACATTTGGAGAAACAAAAGCCCAACATAAAAAATGTTATATTTTAATTTAAAATTGTATGAAAGAAAAATATGTAAACATTTGAAGAAACAAAAGCTCAACATTAAAAATGTTATATTTTAATTCTAAATTGTTGAAGAAAAACGTAAAATGTTTGGTTTTAAAGAATCGAAGTCGATATCAACATTTTGGAATTAAGGCGATTAATATGGATGACGATTGAAGGGCTTAGAAGTAAAACCGTTCAAATGCACTTTTTACTGTTTTGATATAATCAACTGTTATTGTTCGAATATTAGAAATTTTCTTTGATAATGAAATTTTCAGGTTATGGTTTGAAATTATATTTTGCGACAGTTATTTCACTTAAAGGCATACAAATATACAATAGGTGCAGCATACCGCAGTTTGGTCATTTTTTGAAAAAGTGCACTTAAAACCCTTATACTTCAAGGCCCCTCAATTAAATAAATAGCAAAAGCTCAGTACTCAAATTTTACCGAGACATTCGATACAATATAATAAATAAATATATAACAATTTGAAGCGCAAAATTGGATTTTGTGGGGCGCTACGATTATAACATTTTTGAATCAAAGAAGCGATCAACACAATATAGCATAGTAGCAAAAGCCCAAAACTAAAATTAATCAAGACGTCCGATATAATAAATGAATAAATAAATAGGTATTTATTGCCCTACAGGAATTATTCTCAATTACATGACAACATAATATGTATAACTGTTAAACCGTAACAAACTCCCAGAACTAAAACTTTACCGAGTAAGCAACTATTTTGATTCAAAATTGAGTTAAAAACAATAATCGAAGGTTTCACAAAACACTTCATAAAAAAAAACAGAATTGGGTCTTCTAAAGCGTTTCTTCCACCAAAATTAATCAAGACGTTGGAGATAATATGGGAATTAAAACAAACGCCCAGAACCAAAACTTCAAGTAAGCAACTATTCTGGTCCAAAATTGAGTAAAAAAAACAAACATCGAAGGTTTCACAAGCGCTTCATAAAAAAAAAGAAAACAGAATTGGATCTTCTAAAGCGTTTCTTCCACCAAAATTAATCAAGACGTTGGAGACAATATGATTAAACAAATGCCCAGAACCAAAACTTTACCGAGTAACCAACTATTCTGGTCCAAAATTGAGTTAAAAACAATAATCGAAGGTTTCACAAGCGGTTCATAAAAAAAATAGAGAATTAGTTCTTCTAAAACACGTCTTACGAAAATTGACTGTTTTCGTTTTCTTTCATTTAGTTAATCATAATTACCACCGCACACGTTGTTAAGTCTTAGGTTATAGCCAGACTTTCGTTTTCCAAAACCTTCAAGATTTTAGGCGGGCGTACACACTAACCATAGATTAAATAAATAAAAAAGTAATCAAGCACAAACCTTAATAATAATATCGCCGAATTCGTACATCGCGTTCTGAGACATCACCGCCGTAGACATGTTTGTTATTTATCTTTTTCAAAATGTTATAATCCCTTAAGTGCACACTGAACCACTCAAATTTAAAAAGAATTTAATGTGAAAAAACACAACACAACGATACTACTGCAGCACTGGAAGACTCGCCAATGTAGAACTTTTTCCAAAAATTTTCAAAATTGCGCTTTTCCGTCGCAGTGTAACGCGTGCGTCCTTCACTCTCTGCGCTCTTTCGCACACTGACAATTTCTACTCGACGCACTCGCTAGCAAACTCCCCCCTCTGGCCCTCCGAGCGCCGTCACTGACTACAAGCGAGCCTCTCTTTCTGCTGGCGCTGGCTCACTCGCACACCGCACCTCCTTCACCGATTCACGCGCGCGCCGAACGGTTCGGAGTCGAGGAGATGAAGAAAATGAACAAGACGAGAGGAAAAAAAAAACCAATGGCACAATCTCTGACGTCACGTCAGAGTTAAGGTCCAAAGTCGTTTCTCTTGTTGACGATAATGATGTATCGTTTGAATTAAATGGTTGTGTGTGTGTGTGCACGTCTATGTTTGTGTGCGAGAAACTTGATTTTCGTCCTTTCCGAAACGAGTGTTCTGTAGAAAGTGAATCTTGTCTCGTTGTTGACGCGTTTTTTGACTAATTTTTGCGTAATTTCGGAATCTAATGACGTTCAAATGTTTAATTTCACATTGTGCACAGTTTATTTTTGGTTGCTAATTGGAATATTAAGTCAATGTCTAAGTTTAGCCATAAAAATCTGGCCGATTTGTTTTTTTAGAACACCAATGTTTTGAATTTTGAAGCAGTAATTCTGCTCATTATGCTTAACCATCGATCGATCCTTCATCCGTATATTAGTGTGCGCCTGTGTGTGTAAATGAGCTTGTTACTTCCAAGGATCCGCCTAATGGTTAAATTTTATATTTTGGGCGTAATGTTGGAATCTAATGATCGCAGTGTTTCTCAACCTTTTTGCAACAAACGCTCATTTTGTCAGATCCGCTTCTTAATTCGCCCATTTCTCAATTTTCAATTAAAAAAAAATCAAAAACGCAATTTTAAGTCTTCGGACTTTGAAAACGTGCAATTTTGACTTATTGCGTTGATTTCACGAAAATATTTATTAACCGGTTTTCAAATCGGACAAAATTTTCCACTTTTTGACGTTAAACCCATCAAAATCTCACAATGCGATTATGTAGTTACAAAAACCAACGTGACGATTTTCAAATCTTCGAGCTTTAAAAAGGTGCGACTTTTGCAGTTTGCGTTAATTTCATGAGCAAAATTGTTATCAGTTTTAAAATTACACTAAATTTTCCACATTTTGATGTTTGAATCATCAAATTCAAACAAAGCATTTGACAATTGTCCAATAAAAAAAAAACAAAAAAACTCATCAAAATCGGATAATGCGTTTAGCAGTTATGCAGTTACAAAAACCAAAGTCACGATTTTCGAACTTTAAAAAGATGCGATTTTTGCAGTTTGCTTTAATTTCATGAGCAAAATTGTTATCAGTTTTAAAGTTACACTCAATTTTCTACATTTTGACGTTTGTATCATCAAAATCAGACAAAGCATTTCACGGTGCAATTAAAAAAAAAATCTTCAAATTTTAAAAACGTACAATTTTGACGTTTTGAGTTGATTTTACGAAAATATTTATTACCGGTTTTCAAATCGCACAAAATTTTCCACTTTTTGAAGTTAAAAACATCAAAATCGGACAATGCGTTTGGCAGTTATGTAGTTGCAGAAACCAAAATCACGATTTTAAGATCTCCGAACTTTAAAAAAGTGCGATTTTTACAGTTTGTATTAATTCCATGAAAAAAAAAATTATCCGTTTTAAAATTACACTAAATTTTCCACATTTTGACGTTTGAATCATCAAAATCAGAAAAAGCATTTGACAATTGTGCAATTAAAAAAAAACAAAATCGCAATTTTAAATCTTCGAATTTTGAAAACGTGCAATTTTGACGTTTTACGTTGATTTTCCACTTTCGGACATTAGAATCATCAAAATTGGATAATGCGTTTGGCAGTTATCTAGTTTCAAAAACATAAATTACTATTTTGAAATCTTCGAACTTTAAAACAGTTTGATTTTTCCAGTTTGCGTTAATTTCACGAAAAAATTGTTATAAGTTTTAAAATTACACCAATTTTTCCACATTTTGATGTTTGAATCATCAAAATCAGACAAAGCATTTGACAAATGTGCAATTTAAAAAAAATCAAATAGCAATTTTAAATCTTCGAATTTTGTAAACATGCAATTTTGACGTTTTGCGTTGATTTCACGAAAATATTTATTAACCGGTTTTTAAATCGCACAAAATTTTATACTTGTTGACGTTAGAATCATCAAAATCGGACAATGCGTTTGGCAGTTATGTAGTTTCAAAAATCAAAATCACGATTTTAAGATCTACGAACTTTAAAAACGTGCGATTTTTGTAGTTTGTATTAATTTCGTGAATAAAATTGTCATCAGTTTTAAAATTACACTAAATTTTCCATATTTTGACGTTTGAATCATCAAAATCAGAAAAAGCCAAAAAACCAAAATCGCAATTTTAAATCTTGGAATTTTGAAAAAGTGCAATTTCGACGTTTTACATTGATTTCACAAAAATATTCATTAACCGGTTTTCAAATCGCATAAAATTTTCCATTTTTGGACGTTAGAACCATCAAAATCGGACAATGCGTTTGGCAGCCATGTAGTTTTAAAAATATAAATCACGATTTTGAAATCTTCGAACTTTAAAAAAAAGTGCAATTTTTTAGTCAATCAAGGAATATACTCCAAAAAGCTCTTTAACAAATAATGTATTTATTATTTTCCATAGAAACAGTTGATATTTCCTTGGCGAAAACGACAAACTCAAACCAGAAAATTGAAAATTGCAATCAATGATTTAAAAAGTTGTAAAAAAATAACCAATCAAAGAATATACTTCAAAATCTCAAGATCATTTAACGAGCGATGTGTTTGTTGTTTTCTCTAAAAACAATTGATATATCCTTGCCGAATACAAAATGGCAATGCTTCAAACTCAAACCAGAAAATTGAAAATTAAAAATTGCAATCAACTATTTAAGAAATTGCAAAAAAATAGTCCATCAAAGAATATACTTCAAAAGCTCAAAATCCTTAAAAAAACAATGTATTTATCGTTTTCCATAAAAACAATTGATATATTATTGGCGAAAACAAAATGGCAATGCTTCAAACTCAAACCAGAAAATTGAAAATTAAAAATTGCAATCAACTATTTAAGAAATTGCAAAAAAATAATCCATCAAAGAATATACTTCAAAAGTTCAAAATCCTTTAACGAGCAATGTATTTATTGTTTTCAATAAAAACAATTGATGTATCCTTGACGAATACAAAATGGCATTGCTTCAAACTCAAACCAGGAAATCGAAAATTGCAATCAACGATTTAAAAAATTGCAAAAAAAGAATCAATCAAAGAATATACTCCAAAATCTCAAGATTCTTTAACAAATAATGTATTTATTATTTTCCATAGAAACAATTGGTATATCCTTGGCGAATACAAAATGGTAATGTTTCAAACTCAAACCAGAAAATTGAAAATTACAATCAACGATTTAAAAAGTTGTAAAAAAAGAATCAATTAAAGAATATACTCCAAAATCTCAAGATTCTTTAACAAATAATGTATTTATTATTTTTCATAAAAACAATTGATATATCCTTGGTGAAAACAAAATGGCCATGCTTTAAACTCAAACCGGAAAATCGAAAATTGTAATCAAAAGTTGAAAAAAAAATCAATCAAAGAATGTACTTCAAAAGCTCAAGATCCTTCAACTCGCAAAGTATTCATTGTTTTCCATAAAAAGTTTTTCGATTTTTCGGATTGTCAAATAAAGATAATGTTCAAAGGTTTAATTTTAATTGCCGTATTCGTTTTTGAGATACAGCGCCACAGAAGCATTTTTTTTTCAAAAAAAAGGTACCTCAAAACGCAAATTTCCGTTCAAATTTTCCTTTTTTAATTACCTCATCACAATACCTTCCCTATTTCGTACGGAGAAAGTAAAATGTAGTTTTAAAATATTTAATTTGGCCCTTAAAATCTGATCTCTAATTATCAAAAATATGTCGATTTAAATTTCATATTTTGTGCACATTCAGATAATTTCGAAATCTAATGCAGTTTTCGTCTTAAAAATTCTTAATTTTTACTTCAGATTGATATTACAAATTTCGATAAATTATCAAAAATTCCCGATTTTGCTATATTTGAAATTTAAAATCTTGAATTCCCCGACGTCGTTTGATAAATATTTAAATAGACAAATACATTTGGAAATTGAGAATTGAGTCCAATGTTTGGAATCTGTACTTTCAATTATCTGGAATATAAAATGGCTTTTTTGACTGGCAGATCAAAGAGGGGGAGGGAGAGCAATGGGTCAATTGCCCTCCTTTGAGCAATTTTTAATTTTTACTGTTTCCGTTACGACGTACGGGAAAGTATTGTGATCGTGGAAATTTTTTTAACGGAAAAATCCGTTTTGACCTCCCTGATAGAGATTTTAACTATTTCTGAAAATAAAATATGATTGAGGATAGCAATATGAAATAGATAGATATTAATTCTACAATTCTTCAAATCAAAGCTTTTTAAACATTCATAACTCACTTAAAAGTTCGTGTATTTTCATAAACAAACATTATTATTAAATTCTCAAAATATTGAGATATTTGTTCAACAAAATCTGAGTAAACGCATAAAACTGCACAACTTTGAACAATTAACGAAAATTCCATCATTAAAAATAAGACGGTTACCCATACAATCGTACTTAATTTGGGACACTATGTATATGGATGTAATAGAAAATAATACATAAGACTCACCATTTCTGCGATAACCATAACTTTACGAAAATTAAACATAATTCAGTGACCGTATAAAATTATCCTCGAATAAATAAAAACAATAAATAAGAATTAAAACAAAACTGCGTATTTGTTAACGTAATAAAAACTAAAACCACGATTCCTTACAAATGTTTGCTTTGTAAATGAGATACTGCGAGTGTCGAGTGTTCTTCCTTTTGTCGAGGAAAGAACGAAACTGGAACGAAATGCGCATTCGCTCTCCGCAATTCAATCGCAAAAAACTACCACTCGACCAAAAATACGCCAAAGAAAAACAAACGCGAGGTCGTTTTCATCAACATGGATTTTAATATTATTTCTGGATTTGCTAGTGATTGCATTTGTTAGACGGACTATTAATATAGCGTAATAGAAGATTTGTAATTTGCAAGTGCAGTTAATTGTTTTTTTTTTTCAAAACTACATAACTTCGCGCCAAATCATCGCATCGACTTGAATTTTGGAGGAAAGTGGAGAAAAATGATTGAACTTTATTGCCATGCTGACCGATTGAGTCCACGATTTTTTTGCACACGGTACAAGAACCAAATTTGCACATTTTAACTTCAAAAACATGTTGTTTCCTTCAGGGGGTGGCAGGGGGTGGAATCGTTTTAGCAACAAAACAATTCACATGACATTGAAGAGAAAATTTGAAACTGTTCAGACTGCAAAAGTTTATCGATTTTGGTGCAAAATTACTCAAGTTATGGCCAAAAAAGTGAAAAATGTCATTTTTTTTCAAAAATTCATAACTTAGCTCCAAATCATCGAAACGACTCGAATTTTTAAGGCGTTTAAAGCAAATTGATTAAATCTTTCTGCTATTATGGTGAAATATCCCGCCGATTTTTTTTGGGCACGGTACAGCTTGTCGAAGTTGGACAATTTTTTACATAAAAAAACATTTTTTTCCATCGCGTAGTTACGGGGGGTGGGTTGGACTTGGGGTAAAAATCAACTACACATTCTTAAAGATAAAACTTGAATGTTTCCCGAACTGAAAAAATTCATCGATTTTCGTTCAAATTGAACCAAGTTACGACCGTTTAAATATCGAGTTTTTTCGCGATTTTTCGAGTGGCACTTTTTTTTGACGCCGAGTGTATTATACTCATGTGGAATTACTCAATATTTAAGAAAATTAGTAAACATTTTCTTGCGGGACTAATGACGTACATTCCACACTCGTATAATAAATAACTATTATTTATGTTTTTACATAAAAGTTTGCACACGTTAAATAGGTTACATACATATATAAATGTAATGTTTGCACACTGTGTATTTAAAACTTTGGTTAACAACGAATTTTCCGTTATTATTAAATTTCTGTTATCAAAACTATTTCTTCTGTTATTAACGAAAATACTTTTGTGGTTTATTAACCGTTTTTCTAATCATACAGGATGTACGTTATTTTTAAATCCGCTGCAAACGTTCGCGTGGGCAAAAGATAAATGATTAGTCCATGATTTTTTTTTTCAAGTGGATAACGTGAATATTAATTGACGGCGGCGAATCATTTGCAATTATATTCATTCGAATGGCGGTCATTACATTTTACAATGAACTATCGTTAATTGACCGATTGGAAAATCTTAATCGCTTCTTGGAAAACCAATTATTGTGATGATTATAACCAAATATGCAAAAGAAAAACTTTCAAATATTGATTGTGTCCTAAATTATACAGGGTATTTTTTTATCGTGGGCCATAGGATTTGACATGTTAAAAATTATACCTTGTGTTAGTGTATATTTTATCATAAAATTTTGAAGGAAATTTTGGTTAGTAATAAATCAATTATTTTTCTACATGATGCGCTTAGTCTGGATAATTTAAACATGTTTTATTCCATTAAAAAATGAAATTATTTAAAATAAATAACTGAGCAAAAATAATCAAAGTACCTTGAATTTCTGAAATGTCAGATTGATTAGTGAATTAATTTCATTTTTTAATGGAATAAAACATGTTTTAGTTAAAATAATTAAGCGCATCATGTGGAAAAGTAATTGATTTATTACTAACTAAAATTTAATTTATTAACACAAGGTATAATTTTTAGCAAGTAAAATCCCACGATAAAAAAAACATACTGTATATTTGGTATGAAATAAAATGTATGCTGACCAGTGCCGGCTCACGGGGTGACTTATGGTACGGCCGAGGTAGCAGAGGTGGTAATACAAATCTCTGCAACCGATCCCACCTATCTGTTACCTCGGCCATAGCATGAGTCACCCCGCGAGCCGTCACTGATGCTGATGTAACGCAAATACACAATGTTACACTCGCGATCAATGGCCACTTACAATTAGCCCAAAAAATACTACTCCTAATAATAGATATTTATGCATCAAGGGAGATATTGAATGTTTTTTTCCCCAAACTGAGGGCCTCTGGCCCGAGGTTTGTAAGTCAACCGAGGGCGAAGAACATGAATATCTCCCGCGGAGCATACAATATTTTATTTTTTAGTAATTCGTAAAAATATTCAGGATATCGATCTGCAATATGTATTTGCATGGTTGCTATGAGTTAGTTTTAAATCAAATCGCCCGCATTTCATGAACTGACGTTTATTTATTTTGACTTGATTTGACGTTAATGCTTTAACAACAAACGTACAGTAGTGAATAAAATAGTGAACAAACCTGAGAAAAGTTTAATTCCTGTCTCGCTATAAAGTTGGTCGTGAGCAAACGCAAGATTGTCTATCTTCAACCATCATCTTGAGCGGAGAATTTGGAAATTGTATGTACATACTATTTGTCAGGTAAACAGGAGCAGACCTCGTATCTCCCAAGGGAGATATAACTCATATCTCCCTTGGGAGTTATGAGTACGCTTTCATGCCTTGTATGCACGACGATAATAGTAAATATCATACTACTAAAAAATAAATATTACTACTACTACTAAAATTCATACAGAGAAATTTAAAAAACCTTAAAAAAAACGCAAAATATTAAAGTGATCAACAGCATAAAACGCGCAAGTTATTTACGATTTTGCATCTAAGAGTTTGATCAATCGATGATGATACTTTTCTTTCCTAAAAGAGCTGCTATATTATGTCTGGGGCCTCCACCAAAGAAATTCTCAGATCCCTCCCTTACTTCCTGATTCAATTGACCTCCAATGCTCCTTTCGTTTGCCTTCGCCTTGGTGATTCTCGCCTTCCCTTCTCCCTTTACGATGCTTACTATCTCCTTCAGCACCTCCTTACTGCTGGCTCCCCGAGAAATCACCGCGGCCAAGTTCCCTCCAAGGCACCCCCCTTTCAGGAATCGGGTCTGCCCTAATGTTCCTGTTCGGTTTGCCAAAGATTTTGCTATAGAAGCCCCCCGACATTTTGACTATTATTTTTATTGTTCTCAGAGGCTTGGCGGCGTTCTTCTGCTCTCTTGCACTGGGTTTCCTGTTCTGCCTAACTGCTGTGGCCATGCGGTCCTACCCTTTCCGATTACCGTACTCCAGATGGAAGGTAGGTGGTTCTTCCATCGGTACGTGGCTAGCGCTGGTCCATTTGATGCCCCATACAGGTATCCATTTTCACCCTCTGACTTATGCATTTAAATTCGGTCCATGTACCCTGGCCCTTGTTTGAGCTAGAGGTTTAAATTGGGTACCGTGTTGCCCCTGTATTTTACGGACTATCCCTCGTTTTCTATCTGCTGGTCCTTCATTCAGGACTGCTACCACTTCCTTGTTGACTATGGATACAATTATGGCGGCTTGATCTTCTACTTTGTATTATTGGTCTGGTGAAAATTCTTAGCTGCGAATCAACTTTTTGTTTTGAAAAGTGAATCCCACTAAAGAGTGTCTGAGTAGCAGCATTGGTTCTTGTGGGGACCGACGCTAGACAACCATATATACGCATACACACCACCTAGCGACCACGAGCAAACGCGAGACCAGCGAACGAGCCCCCGGCAAGGGATGGGCGCGCCACCAGCAAGGGCTAACGTACCACCCGCCCGTGAGAGAGGACGTGCCTAGAGCAGTATTTCCCAAACTATGGGTCGCGACTCACTGGTGGGTCGCGAGCAAATATTGAGTGGGCCCTGAAATGTAGGACGGATTAGTGTACGTGCAAACTGCACGCCGAACCGAAGAACCTTGTTCAGCAGCACACATCCGCGACCGCAAAAGACTTGACCCACTCGGCTATCGCCGCTGTAGGATTCTGTGGTTAAAAGTTATATTTAAGTTGTGAGAAGTGGTGAAGCTTAGGTTAAAGCTTGGTGGGGAAGCCTATCACTGATGAGGGACCAATTAGAGGACGTCTTTTATTTTTGTGAGGTTTCATTTCGCGTGTGTGTCCTACCTGAGCACAGGGTGGAGGCTTACTCCCTTGCAGCTCGGGTCAAAGACAACCTCCGCGTCCTACGTAACCAGAGTTGGGAACGTGAAATCGAAGAGATCGATTTCTGTTCCAAAGTCTTCTGGGTCGGGCTGCTATCCATGGTGAGAGAGGTCTCGCATATTCAGATGCTGAGAAGGCTGAGGCATTCGCCGACTCCATCGAACATCAATTCACTCTAAACCCTAGCGAGGACTTTGACTTCAAAGATGAAATAACATCCACGGTTAATTCATATCCGAAGTCGACGACAACATAAAAAATCTCCAGCTAAAGAAGGCTCCGGGCCCTGACGATATCAGCACCGCCATGGTCCGTAAACTCGGCAGAAAAGGTAGAGTCGGTATCCTTAATATCGCGAATGTGTCTATAAGGTTAGGATACTTTCCCACCTCCTGGAGGCTGGCTAACATAACCAGCATCCTGAAGCAAGGGAAGTCTTCTACCCTTCCGGAGAACTATAGACCCATCATTCTTCTCGACAAACTGTGTAAACTCGTCGAGAAAATAATTCTCAAACGCCTCCGCAATTTCACGGAGGACAACAAGATCGTCCCGGATCATCAGTTCGGCTTCTGCAAAGGACTCACCACCACTCATCAGCTGGTGAGATTCACAGAGTACATTACCAATGGTTTTGCCCATTACAAGGATACGGCTGCGGTCTACGGTCTTCTTTGACATCGCCAAGGCTTTTGACAAGGTCTGGCCAGATCTAATCTACAAAATGATCCTTCTCGAGTACCCTGAGTACTTAGTACGACTAATCCACTCCTTTGTGAGCCAGCGATAATACAGCTGTAAAGTAAATACTGCTATCTCCACAGTGAGAAAGGTCGGGGTTCCTCGGGGATCATGCCTCTCCCCGATGCTCTATAACATCTATGTGAGCGACATGCCTGATCTCTCCCCCTGCATGGTCGCCTAATACGCAGACGACACGGCTCTCCTGTACCAAGGTCGCATCCGAAAAGCCGCAAGGATCAACCTTCGCGATTATATGGAGAACAAGCTCCAATCAGCTATCGGTACCTTCGAGGAATGGGCCGACAAGTGGCGCATCGCGATTAACCCGAACAAGAGCGTGGCCGTGCACTTCACACGGAAGAGTTGATAGTAAATACTATACTGTACAACTAGATGAGTCTACCGACGTTCAAGGCCTCTCTCAACTACTTGTTTTTGTGCGGAAAGATGACGTGCATGAAGATATTTTGTTCTGCAAGCCAATTAGTCGCAGAACGGGCGGAGAAATTTTCAATTCAATTGATTCCCATATAAAAGGAAAATTTTAGAATGGAAGAACTGTGTCGGTATATGCACTGACGGTGCGCGGGCTATGTGCGGGAAAAATAGCAGTGTGGTTGCAAGAGTTCTTGAAGAAAGTCCCTGTGCTTTGTGGACTCATTGTAGCCTTCACAGAGAAACACTGGTTTCAAAAGCATTACCCGATGATTTAAAAACTGTGCTAAATACAGCTGTACACATTGTCAATTATATTGAAACAAGGCTCTTACAAGCACGTTTGTTTCAAAAGCTGTTTGAAGAAATTGGAAGTCTTCATACATCTCTTCTTCTCCATACAGAGGTACGTCGGATATTTTTTGCAAGGCAAAGCGTTCTTGAAAAGGCTTATTTTATGGGAGAGTTGTATTAAGAATGGTAAATATGATTGTTTTGAAACACTTTAAACGTTTATTATAGAAACCCAAGTGCAGCCAAAGATGAACGTACTCTCTGCAATGTCCACTCGTTTATCATTGTTAAGAAATAACTTTGACACCTATTTCGGGGAAGAGATGAAAAAGCTCGATACGTCGAATTGGATTTGTAACCCATTTCAGGACAAACTACCAACTAATATGTCGACAAAACCAAGTAAAGAGCTCATTGATTTATCAGAAGATACATCACTGGAAAATACTTTCAATTGTAAGCAATTAACGAAATTCTGGCTCTCGGTTGCTGGGAACTATACTTGCCTGTTTGATAAAGTTATGAAAGACCTTCAGACTTCACTACCTCATACCTATGTGAGGCCGGATTTTCGGCGATGGTTAACATTAAAACTAAATACCAAAATAAATTGGACGTATCAAACTCACTGCGATTACAAGTAACTAAAATTGAAATTGATGCTAAAACTGTAATGACAAAAAATAGAAAACAAATACATCCTTCCCATTGAAATAAACTGTTTGTAGGTTATTTAAGTATTAAATAAAAAAATATAAATAAATTTAAGTTTTTTTTTTCTTATTTGAATAGCAGTCCTTATATACTTTTCTTCTGCAGCCGTCCCGAAAATAAAATTTTCGGGATTTATTAAATCGAAAGTACCACTTTACATAAATCGTACCGAAAGTAGTTATTTTCTGGACGATTTTGTTTCACTTTCGGAACGATTTCTTTACTTTCTGGACGCTTTTTGTTACTTTCGGGACGATTTTGCGTATATATGTAGGCGGCCTTGACAAAAACATGAACTTCGTATTTAATTATGACAGCGCTTGTCATATTACATTCGTGTGTGTTTTTGCTTTTTTAACATAAAAAAACGGCTGCAGAAAAAATATTGTACGTAACACGTTCCAAAAGTGATTTTACGGCTTGTCCTGGAAACTTCCGACTCACCTCGTAAAATATCACTTTCGGAACTTGTTACGTAAATTACTCCATAGTGACGGTTTTTGGAACTACAATACAATTTAAGTAGTTCCGCAACTCACGACTGAGCATTACCAGTATTTATGCCCCCTTTTTTCGAAAGCAGCCAATAGGTGAGTCGCAAATTTTTAAGTTTTTTGTTACATGGGTCGGAGTCCAGTCAACTTTGGGAACCACTGACCTAGAGTATTCCTAGGGCAAAGACGCGAGGACCCTTCCTAACACGCTGCAGATGAAGCAGAGGCAAGCTCTCCTCCGACAAACCGTCAGGAGGTACCACAGCTAGGACACTCGCATTAGCTAGTACAGTAATGCGGAAAGCGTCGAGCTTTCATCTAAATCTAAAACGCTGAGTGCGACGATTAAGAAAAGTCCCAGCAGCTTTATCACAGATCTCGACACCCAAGAGGGGGATTCGGTCAGACCCGCTGACAACGCCGCCGAAGTAGACGACAGTACCACCACGGACGACGCCCGGGCCCTCTTCAGATCGGACCAGGACCACTCGACTCCGGTCCCGGTGTCACCAAGGCCTCCGACGCCCAGAAGGAAACGGACAACTAAATCATATCCTCGCCTACATCGCATCGCATCGACCGCGACACTCTACGCCAGACTGAATCCTTGGAGGGTTCGCCTCGACGACCCCAGAAGACATTCAGTGCGGAGACTATATCGTCGTTCACAAGAGGGACGACCCTCACCCTGTAGTAAATGTAAATACGCTTGTAAATAAATTGGAAAGAGAGGATGAGAAAGCAGGAAGTGAAAAAAAAAAACTGAGGTAGAACGAAAAGAAGGAGAGGAAGTGAGGGGGAAGGTTAAGGGGAGCTCTGATGGAAGAGCCAGAGGGGCAGAGGGAAGGCAGGGGCAGAAGTCCAGTGAGAAAGGCAGGTGGCGAGGAGATACAGGTGGGGTAGTGGGGAATTAAGGGTCGGTAACAATGGGGTTTTGGAACATAGCGGGAATAAAGTCAAAGGGCAAGGAGGGTAGGTGGAAGAAGGACTTTGAGGATTGGGTGGCTGGGAAAGACGTAGTGGGGATAGTAGAGACATGGATGGTGAAGGAGGAATGGGCAGAAGTGAAAAGATGGTTGCCGGGAGGTTTTAAATGGGAGATGAAGGAGGCAACAAGATGTGCGATGAAAGGGAGAGCGAAGGGGGAATGTTATTTGGATGGAGAGAGGACAGGAAAGGTGACAATATGGAGATTATGGAGGGAGGCGAAGGACTGATGTGGCTGAAATGGCAACAGGGAAGATACCAGATTGATGTGGGAGTGGTTTACGTTAGTAAAAACTGGGGAGAGATTTAAAGGGAGATAGGTAAGAGAGTGGGGAAGGAGGAAGGTGGATGGTGGGGGGAGACTTCAATGCAAGGATAGGTGAGATGGGTGGAGGTATTGGGGAGGACGGGGCGATGAAGAAAAGAAATTCGCAAGATAAGCACATAAATGGAGATGGCAGAAGGATGAGGGAGTGGGCGATGGAGGAGGGATGGGAAATACTAAATGGATGCACAGAAGGGGATTGGGAAGGGAAGAGGACATACATCGGACCAAGGGGATCATCAGTGATTGACTATATAGCTATCAAAGGTATCTCGAGAGAAGAAGTGAGAAGAATGGAGGTGGAGGAAACCATGGGATCAGATCATTTGCCAATAAAAGTGGAGATACGGATGAACAAGGGGGAAGGAGTGGAACAGGAACATGAAGTTGTGAGAATAGAGAGTGGGATAAGTGCAATTATACATATGAAGAAAAGGTTGGAGAAGGTGCAGTGGAATGAAGTTGTATCAATGGAGGAAATGGAGGAGGTCATACTGGGATGCGGAAGAAGAGTGAAGGGAAAGAAGGTGAATGAGAGTACGTGGTTTGATGAAGAATGTCAGCTGGCAAAGAGGGAAGTGAGGGAGGCAATGAGAGAATGCTTATGGAGCGGAGGGGAAGAGAGGCGGGTGGTGGCAGCTAGAAAAAAGTATGATAGTATATGTGAAAGGAAAAAGATACAGGCATTGGAGAGAACAAGTGAGGAAATGAGAAAGTGTAAGAGTGAAGCAGAAATGTGGAATATCCTGAAAAGAGGTGAAAAGAAGAGGCAGATAGGGGTATCAATACAAGAGTGGTCAGAGAAGTGCAAAGGAAGTAGCGGACGATCGGAGAGTATAGGGGACGGAGGACTAAGGGGAGTGATGGAGGATTTCTCAGAGGAGGAGGTTGAGAAAGCGTTTGAGGAAGTGAAACGAGGGAAAGCAGCAGGAATGGATGGACTGAAGGCGGAGATGTGGAAGGAGATAGGAAAAGAGGGAAAGGATAAGTTCAGGGAGCTGTTAAATCAAATGTGGAGAGGGGAAACAGACTTACCTGCATCATGGAGAGTAGGTGTGGTATGCCCAGTTCACAAAGGAGGAGAGCACGATAAGGTGGACAATTATAGAGGGATAACAGTCATGGGCAGTGGCTATAAGATTGCCATAATTGTGGTGAAGAACAGGTTGGAGAAAGAAGTAGAAGAGAAGAGGCTGCTACTGGAGACGCAGGGGGGTTTTAGAAAAGGGAGGGGCACCAGAGATCAGATCTTCACCCTGGCAAGGTTGGTTGAAAGAGTAATGGAAGAAAGAGGAAGTGTATATGCAGTGTTCCTGGACCGAAAGGCAGCATATGGTAGTATACCAAGGGAGAGCCTGATCGAGTGTTTGAGTAGGAAAGGGGTGAGTGCCGGGATGGTAGAGTGGATAAGAGGAATGTACGAGGAAACGTGGGCGGTAGCGAAAGTGGGAATGGAAGTGTCGGAGAAATTTAGAACGTGGATGGTGGTGAGGCAGGGCTGCCCGCTGAGTCCTTTGCTGTTTAACTTGTATATGAGCGAGTTTGAAGAAGTGTTGAGGAAAGGACAAGCGGGTGGGGTGGTGGTTGGAAGAAGCGAGGTATGGATGTTGCCGTATGCGGATGATATGGTGTTAATGGCGAGAGACTGGGAAGGGATCAGGGATATGTTGAAGAGAGCGGAGAGGTATATGGATAAGAGAGGGCTGTGTGTGAATGTAGGGAAAACGAAGTAGATGAGATTTAGGAATAAAGGAAGGGAGGGAAGAGTGAGAGAAATAGAGTGGAAGGGTGAGAGAGTGGAGAGGGTTAAGGTGTTCAAATACCTGGGTTTCGTTTTTAAAGGTACGGGAGGGTACGTGGAACACTTAAAATGCAGGGTAAGGCAAGGAAAGCGTGGGGTATGGTGGGGAAAATGGATGGAAAATAATTTTAGAATGGCATGTAAATTGTGGGACGCATATGTGAGAACGATCTTAATGTATGGTGTGGAAGTATGGGGGACGAAGGGGTATGAATGTGTAGAGAGAGAGCAACGGAGGTTCTTGAAGCGTATGTTGGGGGTGGAAGAGTCCACGCCAGGGTACATACTGCTTCAGGAAGCAAATAGAGGCAATATGCAGAGTGTGGCAATGGAGAGAGTGGTTAGATATGAGATGAGGTTGTGCGAATTAGAGGAGGAGAGACTGGTGAAAGAGGTGTGGGAAACATGTGTGGGTGTAGGAGAGTACAAATGGAGAATGGAGCGAAAGAGAATGTATGAGAGGGTGGGGCTGTCGGAAGCCAAAGAGAAGGATAAAGAGTGGAAGGAATGCGGCAGCGTGGGTGAAAGAAAAGGAGAAGGAAGTTGAAATTCAGGAGAGGCAGGGATGTATCAGGGAGAGTGAGTATAATGATATGTATGAAAGGTGGCAGGTGCATGGGAGGTTGCCGAGATACCTGGGTGAGAAGGGGCTGGGCAGGGAGGAAATGGTGACGCTAGGAAGAGCCAGGTGTGGATCAGGAGAGAGAGGGAGGAAAGTATGGATGGGTATAGAGTATGGGAGATGTGTATTGTGTGAATGGGGGAGGGATACTTGGAGACATTTGGCAGAGGAGTGCGAGGGTGTGTGTGAGGAATCGGCGGGAGGGGGAAAAAGAGTGAAGGAATGGATGAGAGAGGACGGAACCGGGGTGAAGACACTGGCGAGGTTGGGGTGGGAAAAGGAGAGGAGAAGGAAATGAAGTTAATTATGGAAGATGTATCTTATTTTTATGCCAATAAAGGTCTTTTTTTTTGTAAATAAATTGAAATAAAACGATTTAAAGACCACCTCTATTTGATCACCAAATAAACCGAACACAAACAACCCCAAAGTTCTATTCACTCCCGCCCCCCATTTTTATGTGAAGGGCTCAGCAGATGTTCGGCTGCACCAAGTGAAACGGTCTCCCTGACTAGAACTAAAAGTGCATGCTTGAGCCCCTTCAATCACACCAAAAGCAGTAACGGCTGGTGGCGTGACTCATGGTGGAGTTAACGGAAGTTACATTTAACCACTGAGTGAATGATTGACTCAGCCGCAACCATCTATTGACACCTCTACTACCCTGGCCACACCATTAGTCATGTCACCAGCAACCGCCGTTCCAGTTTCGTTCGGAGTCGAGCATGCGTCCAACGCGCGACGTTGCCCTCCTGTGTTGCACTCAGTGTTGCCAACCCTACCGATATATAGGTAGATCTACCGACAATTTATACCTTTCTACGATATTCTACCGATCTACCGATTTTGACTCGGATATACTGACAAATCAACCGGAAATGTTGATTGGTAAAATTTGAATTTACTTTCACATACTTATCACTAGAGAGAGGATTTTATGCAAAATGCATATTTTTGCATATTTACCCCTATAATGCACATTTCGTCTTTTAATGCATATTTTACATTTTCTTACACGGCACATTGCAACAAGTGCAATTTTCGATTTCGGGCATGAACCAACATCTAGTCATTCAAAGAAATACCGGCCAAATATCAGAATAATTGCCAATTCGTCCTGCGATAAACGAGTTACTAATTTTTGATTTTCGGACAACTAATACTTGGACATTGGAAAAAAAAATAGGAAACGTGTAGAAGAAATTTTACATTAATTGAACCTAATTAAGAAAATATCGCTCTTTTAAACAAACTTTGTTTTTTGAAAATCTATTTGTTTTTAAGCGAGTTGGAAATATTTGATTTTCGAACTTGGACGTTTGAAAATAAAAAAATTAAAAATAACAGGAAACGTATAGAAAAAAAAAATTGCAAAAATTAAACCTCATTGACTCTTCTAAAACAACTTTGGTTTTTAAAAATCCGAGTTACAATTTTTTTAAATTTTTGATTTTGGAAAAACTAATACTTGGACGTTGGAAAAGAAAAAAAAATAGGAAACGTGTAGAAGAAATTTTACATAAATTAAACCTAATTACGAAAATATCACTCTTCTAAAATAAATGATTTTGAAATTCCATTTACTTTTTTTTTACGAGTAACAAATTTTTGAAATGTTTGTTTTGCGAACAATCAATATACGTTGGAAAAGAAAATGAAAAAATGGTGATGTGGCCATCATGTTACTTTCTCCGATTTGATGGTATAATAGTTATTTATATTTATAGATTCATTCATTATTTTCAATTAAAAACATATTTTAAATCGAACGTTTCACATGATCGAGTGGTAATGGCGTTTTGAACGACAAAATTATGAAATGAAAAAATGACAAATTATGTTTCAAATTCTAATAATCTTCACCGTAAGTTTATTGAAAAACTAAAAAAGAAATTCTAAAAACGAGTCCTGAAAAAAATTTCTAAAAATAGTCCTGATTAAAAAGTCCCGAAAAAACTAATAAAAGCCCTGAACAAGAAACTACTGAAAAAGACTTCTAAAAATAGTCCTAATTAAAAAGTCCCTAAAAAATCTAATAAAAGTCTTGAAAAGAGTCCCGATAAAAAAGTCCTGATAAAAACTCCTCAAAAAGAGTCCTGACAAAAAAAAATTCTTTTAAAACATTCCTTAAAATGACCAGAAATAAAGTCCTGAACGAAAGTCTTGAAAAAGAATTCTCTCAAAAAAGGTCCTGAAAAAAGTCTTGGAGAAACAGTTTTGAGAGTAAAATCTTGAAAAAATAGTCCTGTTAAAAAGTTGGGAAAAAGAGTAGTAAAAAAAGTCAAGAAAAAAGGACTGCAAGAAGAGTTCTGAGAAATTTAGTCTTCATATAAAACACCAGAAATAAATGTCCTGGAAGAAGTCCGAAAAAGTGTCTCGAAAAAAAGTCCGGAACAAGAAGTCCTGAAAATTAATCCTATAATAAATGTCCTGAAATATAGTATCGACAAGTCCTGTAAAGAAGGCTTAAAAAAAATTCCCGAAAAATCTAATTAAGAAAATTCAGAAAAGAATCCTGAAAAGAAGTCCTCTACAAGAAGTTCTTAAGAAATTCTCGAAAAAGTCCCCGTTCTTAAAATAAAACCTTGAAAACAGAATCCTGATAAAAGCCGCTAAGAAAAGTCCTGCAAAATAGTCTCAATACAAAATACCAGAAATAAATGTCTCGAAAAAAGCCCCAAAAATTCTGAAAGAAAGCTAAAATAAGTCCTGAAGAAAGTTCAGAAAAAGAGTCCTGATAAAATACCATAACAAAATTGTCCTTGAAAAAATGCCCTGAAAATAACATGTTTAAAAAATAAACAAAAACATTTCTGGAAGAAAATATTCTGAAATGGTCCTTAAAAAGATCTGAAGAAATTATCCTGAAAAAGAAATCCCAAAGTGTCTTGAAAAAAAATCCTGCAAAATAGCTTCAAATAAGTTCTTAAGAAAATTCCTGAAATAAAAAGTTTTGAAAATAAAAAGATCGAAAAAAGGTCATGAAAAGGAGAAGTCTAAAAAATGTCATGAAGAAAATTGTGAAAAAAATTTCTGAAAAAAACCCGAACTATCATAAAAAAAATTGTCCTGTAAAACATGACCTGAAAATAACATGTTTAAAAAATAAACAAATTTTTTTTTTGAAAAAAAGCGTTGTAAAAAATCCTTTAAATGGTCCTTAAAAAGATCTAAAGAAATTGCCTTGAAAAAGAAATCCCAGTCTTGAAAAAAAGTCCCGCATAAAGGCCTGAAATAAGTTCTTAATAAAATTCCTAAAATAGAAAAAAGTCCTTAAAAAGGTCCAAAAAAGGTCATGAAAAGTAAAAATTCTAAAAAATATCATGAAGAAAATTTCGAAAAAAATCCCGAAATATCATTAAAAAAATTCCCTGAAAATAACATGTTTAAAAATTAACAAAAAAATTTCTGAAAAAAAAAGCATTGTAAAAAGCCCTTTTGAAAAGATCTGAAGAAATTGTCCTAAAAAGAGATTCCATAGAGTTTTGAAAAAATGTCCTGCAAAAAGGCCTAAAATAAGTCCTTAACAAAATTCCTCAAACAAAAAGTTTTTTTAAAATAAAGCTAAAAATATCTGAAAAAGTTCTTAAAAAGGTCCAAAAACGGTTTATTTTTTCTAAATAAAATCCCGAAAAGAAGTCCTCAACAGAAAGTCCCGAAACGTCCCGAAAAAAAATCCCGGCTTTGAAAAGAAATCTTGAAAATAAAGATCCTGAACGAAAAAGTTTTAAAAATAAGTTTTAAGAATCCTCGAAGGAATGTCTTTTAAAAATGCCCTTAAAAAAATTCTGAAAACATTGTCCTGAAGTACCAAAAAGGTTAAAAAAACAAAAACCTGTAAAGGTAAATATTCGGAAATACGAAATTTTACTAAAAACTTTTTAGTTCTTCAAATTCTCAAATAACACTTATGTTCAAAGTTTCATGTCAATTGCTCTATTCGTTTTTGAGATACAGCGCGCACAGACTGTTATGTAGAGAAAAATGGTGATGTGGCCATCATGTTACTTTCTCCGACTTTATATTTACGTTTTCATGGGTTTATTTTCAATTGAAATCATATTTTAAATGTACATCGAGCGTTGCGTAAACTCGAATGAAACTGACGTTTAAAACGTCAAAATCATGAAATATGGAAAAATTATACTTCAAATTCAAAAACTCGGTTTACTCAAAAACTAACGAGATTTCGATAAAAACTTACTCTTTAGAAGTTGTTCATTTTGGCATTCTCTACAATTATTATTCACATACATTTGTTGTAACTATTATCGTTTCATAATTATAGACCAAAAATTTAAGAAAAATAATAAATTTTTTTCTCGAATAGCAATGATTTTATGAAAAATATTTTCAAGCAAAAGATGTTCATTTCTTTGTTGTCTTTGATGTTTGTTTAAATGTTTTTCTGATATTTTTCATATTTAAGAAAATACTGGCAAAAAACAAAAAACAGTTAAGGTAAACACCCACTTCCGGTGTACGAAATTTCACCAAAAGCTTTTCAGTTCTTCAGATTATCAAATAAGACGTATGTTCAAAGTTTCATATCAATTGCTGTATTAGTTTTTGAGATACAGCGCACACAGACAGACACACACACACACACACACACACACACAGACACACACACAGACACACAATTTTTTTTTCCAGAAATTGTTGAAATGGCATCTAGGGACCCCAAAACGGATATTTCCGTAAAAAAAAATTTTGAAAAAAAAATCACGATCACAATACTTTCTCGTACTTCGTAACGGAGAAAGTAAAAAAGGAAACGTTTAGAAGAAATTTTACATAAATTAAACCTAATTAAGAAAACATTACTCATCTAAAAAAAAGGTTTTTGAAAATCTATTTATTCTTAAAGGAGTTACAAATTTTTGAAATCCTTGATAACTAGTAATAAAAAGAAAAATAAAAAGAGAAAAATGAAACCAAGTCTAATTAAAAAACGTATATTCTTCTAAAATGAGTTGGGGTTTTGAAAATCCACCTCTTCTCAAGATAGTTACAGATTTTTGAAGATTTTGATTTCTGAAACGTCCAACATTCGGACAAAAAATTAAAAACATGCCTGGGCACTAGGTAAGCCGTATTTATGACGCCATTTAATAATTTATGGATAAAAATTACATCGCAACGGAAACGTCTTTGCTCGAGTGTTTGTAAATTAAACATACCCAATATTATTGGATACGAATGTTCCAATGTAAACTTAAATGACATAAACTTGATAAATTTTCTCTGAACACGCTCAATAGATATTATATCACAAGATGTATAAGGGCACCAAATAACGGAGCAGTACTCCAGATTGGGGCGAACTAGGGCGTCGTATAATTTGATAATTGTGTTTGCATTTAGGAAATCATGAGAATTTCTTTTTATAAAACCGAGCATTTGGGATGCTTTGGAGGTAATTCTAGAGATTCCAAGTACTGGTAAAAATTACACCTAAGTCCTTTATCAAATTCACCGATGTTAGGACTTTATTATTTATAACGTAGTGATTTGGTGCCGGAAACCTTATTTTATATTAAAGATATTACCCGACATTTTTCGACTGCATTTTGTTTGACGAGCACCAGTCATTAAATCTATCAAGATCTTGCTGCAGAAGTTGAGAGGAAAAACTGTTTGTTATTCGAGTAAAAATGTTCATGTCGTCTGCGAACAAAAGGCATTTTGAATGTTTAAAACATGAAACGACATCGCTGATAAAGATATTAAAAAGGAGTGGACCAAGTTGAGACCCTTGCGGTACACTGGACGAGACGGGTATAGTGGAAGACAAGTAACCACCTAGGGATACCCTTTGCGTTTTACAGCTTAAATAAGATTCCAGCCGCTTGAGAAGAGGTCCACGAATGCCAATTTTACGAATTTTGCGAACAGACCATGATCGATGGTGTCAAACGCTTTAGCGAAATCTGCGTACATACACAGAATCGACCTGGTAATTGTTCTCCAGCGCACTAGTAATGAAATTACCATATGTGATCAGATTTGTTGCCATTGATAACCTCCGCCTAAACCCATGCTGCTCATCCGAAATCAATCCATCTACCCTAGAGGAAATATAACAAGTAATGAGTTTTTCGAAGATCTTAGGTAGCAGCTTCAATCTAACCCAACCTATTAAAAAATTTAAAATATATTACAAAGTAGGGGCCTTGGTGGCACATTGGAAAGCGTTACTGCTTTGGGCCTTGGGAACCTGGGTTCGAGTTTGTTCCGGACTGTCATTTTTTAAGAGAAAACTACTGTCCTCGCCCGAATTCCTTTCTTACATCCTTTCTTTTAAATTAAAAAAAAACAATACAAAAAAATTTAATAACAATCACTACTTCAAAACTGAACATAACGTTGTTGATAAACAGTTTTGTATTTAAACAACGTGCAAATGCCATACCGGCGATTATAAACGAGGAAAAGAAAATCGTTTTCGTCAAATGTCAACATGATAGGCAGTTTATGAATTCATAATGTCTATTGTTTGGAAATGTGCTCGGTCTATTTATAAACTGCTTTACAATGCAAGTAGCATTTGTAAGGTGGCGCAGTTGAACGTAAACATTGTCGAGTTTATTTTTCACTTCGTTGCAGGAGAGAGAGAGAGGCATTGGCTGGTAATTGTGGAAAAGTCATTAAGCCCTTCAGGCGTTGACGTGTTTTTTTTTGCGCAAAATCTTCCATATTTCCATAAAACGAGAATAACAACAGTAAGACTAGAGTTGAATATGGGTGAATTTAATAATTTTTCAAAATACCAGTCAATTTAGAGAAAGAAAACAACTACTATTATGGCTGACGCCACGCAACGTAGCAATTAAATAATTAAAGTTAATGTTAATTATTTCTATAGATAACTTTATTTTTTATATAAGTAATTATGGAGGCTTTTACTTTGTGATACATACATTTAATAAATCAAGTAACTTTGTTAATAACACATATTTAATATTTATAATTAGCGAGGAAAGTTTTAAGACAATTAAGCTAGTCAATTTCTAAACTAAAACGTTTAGTTTGAGAATGATAAGCTTAATTGTTAATTGAGCATTTTCAAAAATAAATAAAAATAATAAAAATTATTTAAAAATTTTAAAATAATTCTACAGAACTCCCAAATTATTATATTTTAAGAATATAATCAACTTCTTAAATTTCAACATTTTTTAAATTAGTTATAACTGTTTGTTGTTAAACAATCATTTTTTAATTGCGTTCAAAATTGAGCATTTTCAAAAATAAATTAAAAATATTAAAAATCATTTAAAAATTCTGAAATAATTCTATACAATTCTCAAGTTATTATATTTTAGGAATATAATCAACTTCTTAAATTCCAACAATGTTTTAACGAGTTATAACGGTTCGTTGTTAAACAACCATTTTTTAATTGCGTTCAAAATTGAGCATTTTCAAAAATAAATAAAAAATATTAAAAATCATTTAAACATTCTGAAATAATTCTACACAACTCTCAAATTATTATATTTTAAGAATATAATCAACTTCTTAAATTTCAACATTTTTAAATTAGTTATAACTGTTTGTTGTTAAACAATCATTTTTTAATTGCGTTCAAAATTGAGCATTTTCAAAAATAAATTAAAAATATTAAAAATCATTTAAAAATTCTGAAATAATTCTATACAATTCTCAAGTTATTATATTTTAGGAATATAATCAACTTCTTAAATTCCAACAATGTTTTAACGAGTTATAACTGTTCGTTGTTAAACAAGCATTTTTTAATTGCGTTCAAAATTGAGCATTTTCAAAAATAAATAAAAAATATTAAAAATCATTTAAACATTCTGAAATAATTCTACACAACTCTCAAATTATTATATTTTAAGAATATAATCAACCTCTTAAATTTCAACATTTTTTTAATTAGTTATAACTGTTTGTTGTTAAACAATCATTTTTTAATTGCGTTCAAAATTGAGCATTTTCAAAAATAAATAAAAAATATTAAAAATCATTTAAAAATTCTGAAATAATTCTTCACAACTCTCAAATTATTATATTTTAGGAATATAATCAACTTCTTAAATTCCAACAATGTTTTAACGAGTTATAACTGTTCGTTGTTAAACAAGCATTTTTTAATTGCGTTCAAAATTGAGCATTTTCAAAAATAAATAAAAAATATTAAAAATCATTTAAACATTCTGAAATAATTCTACACAACTCTCAAATTATTATATTTTAAGAATATAATCAACCTCTTAAATTTCAACATTTTTTTAATTAGTTATAACTGTTTGTTGTTAAACAATCATTTTTTAATTGCGTTCAAAATTGAGCATTTTCAAAAATAAATTAAAAATATTAAAAATCATTTAAAAATTCTGAAATAATTCTATACAATTCTCAAGTTATTATATTTTAGGAATATAATCAACTTCTTAAATTCCAACAATGTTTTAACGAGTTATAACGGTTCGTTGTTAAACAACCATTTTTTAATTGCGTTCAAAATTGAGCATTTTCAAAAATAAATAAAAAATATTAAAAATCATTTAAACATTCTGAAATAATTCTACACAACTCTCAAATTATTATATTTTAAGAATATAATCAACTTCTTAAATTTCAACATTTTTTAAATTAGTTATAACTGTTTGTTGTTAAACAATCATTTTTTAATTGCGTTCAAAATTGAGCATTTTCAAAAATAAATTAAAAATATTAAAAATCATTTAAAAATTCTGAAATAATTCTATACAATTCTCAAGTTATTATATTTTAGGAATATAATCAACTTCTTAAATTCCAACAATGTTTTAACGAGTTATAACGGTTCGTTGTTAAACAACCATTTTTTAATTGCGTTCAAAATTGAGCATTTTCAAAAATAAATAAAAAATATTAAAAATCATTTAAACATTCTGAAATAATTCTACACAACTCTCAAATTATTATATTACTTTCTCCGTTACGAAGTACGAGAAAGTATTGTGATCGTGATTTTTTTTTCAAAAATTTTTTTTGCGGAAATATCCGTTTTGGGGTCCCTAGATACCATTTCAACAATTTCTGGAATTTTTTTTTTGTGTCTGTGTGTGTGTCTGTGTGTGTGTGTGTCTGTGTGTGTGTGTCTGTGTGTGTGTGTGTGTGTGTGTGTGTCTGTGTGTGTGTGTGTGTGTGTGTGTGTGTGTCTGTCTGTCTGTGTGCGCTGTATCTCAAAAACTAACAGAGCAATTGATATGAAACTTTGAACATACGTCTTATTTGATAATCTGAAGAACTGAAAAGCTTTTGGTAAAATTTCGTACACCGGAAGTGGGTGTTTACCTTAACTGTTTTTTGTTTTTTGCCAATATTTTCTTAAATATGAAAAATATCACAAAATTTTTTAAACAAACATTAAAGACAACAAAGAAATGAACATCTTATGCTTGAAAATATTTTTCATAAAATCATTGCTATTCGAGAAAAAAATTTATTAATTTTTTTTTAATTTTTGGTTTATAATTATGAAACGATAATAGTTACAGCAACTTTATGTGAATAATAATTGTAGAAAATTACAAAATGAACAATTTCTAAAGAATAACTTATTTTTGAAATGCCTTTAGTTTTTGAGTAAACTGAGTTTTTGAATTTGAAGTATAATTTTTCCATCTTTTATAATTTTGACGTTTTAAACGTCAGTGTCATCCTCTCGATGTACATTTAAAATATGATTTAAATTGAAAATAAACCATGAAAGCGTAAATATAAATAATACCATCAAGTCGGAGAAAGTAACATGATGGCCACATCACCATTTTTTTAAGAATATAATCAACTTCTTAAATTTCAACATTTTTTAAATTAGTTATAACAGTTTGTTGTTAAACAATCATTTTTTAATTGCGTTCAAAATTGAGCATTTTCAAAAATAAATTAAATTATTTTTAATATAATCATTTAAAAATTCTGAAATAATTCTATACAATTCTCAAGTTATTATATTTTAGGAATATAATCAACTTCTTAAATTCCAACAATGTTTTAACGAGTTATAACGGTTCGTTGTTAAACAACCATTTTTTAATTGCGTTCAAAATTGAGCATTTTCAAAAATAAATAAAAAATATTAAAAATCATTTAAACATTCTGAAATAATTCTACACAACTCTCAAATTATTATATTTTAAGAATATAATCAACTTCTTAAATTTCAACATTTTTTAAATTAGTTATAACTGTTTGTTGTTAAACAATCATTTTTTAATTGCGTTCAAAATTGAGCATTTTCAAAAATAAATGAAAAATATAAAAAATCATTTAAAAATTCTGAAATAATTCTATACAACTCCCAAATTCTAAAAATTGTCAACTATAGTCACAAATTAAAAAAAAAAGAAAACCCTCACTTATAGCAGAAACATTAAATAAATTAAATGTAGACGAATTAACAGTACTGTCTATGTTTTTACTTTCTCCGCTACGAAGTACGAGAAAGTATTGTGATCGTGAAAATTTTTTCAAATTTTTTTTTTTACGGAAATATCCATTTTGGGGTCCCTAGATACCATTTCAACAATTTTTTAAAAAAATGGTGATGTGGCCATTATGTTACTTTCTCCGACTTGATGGTATCATTTAAATTTACGCTTTCATGGTTTATTCTAAATTTAAATTATATTTTAAATATACATGGAGCGTTTTGTAGACTCGTATGAAACTGACGTTTAAAACGTCAAAATTATGAAAGATGGAAAAATTATACTTCAAATTTAAAAACTCAATTTACTCAAAAACTAAATGGATTTTGAAATAAACTTACTCTTTATAAGTTGTTCATTTTAGTAGTCTCTACAATTATTATTAACATAAATTTGTTGTAACTTTAATCATTTCATAATTATAAACTAAAAATAAAAAAAATAATAATAAATTTTTTTCTCAAATAAAAATGATTTTATAAAAAATATTTTCAAGCAAAAGATGTTTATTTCTTCGTTGTCTTCAAAGTTTGCCTAAATGTTTTTGTCATATTTTTCATATTTAAGAAAATATTGGCAAAAAACAGTTAAGGTAAACGCACACTTCCGGTGTCCGAAATTTTACCAAAAGCTTTTCAGTTCTTCAGATTGTGAAATGAGACGGTTGTTCAAAGTTTCATATCAATTGCTCTATTAGTTTTTGAGATACAGCGCGCACAGACAGACACACACACACACACATACACACATAGACACAATTTTTTTTTCCAGAAATTGTTGAAATGGCATGTAGGGACCCCAAAACGGATATTTCCGTGAAAAAAATTTTTGAAAAAAAAATCACGATCACAATACTTTCTCGTACTTCGTAACGGAGAAAGTAAAAAATATTTTGTGTCTGTGGGTGTGTGAGTCTGGCTTTGTGTGTGTGTCTGTGCGCGCTGTATCTCAAAAACTAATTCAGCAATTGATACGAAACTTTGAGTCTTATTTCAAAAACCGAAGAACTGAAAAGCTTTTGGTAAAATTTCGTAGACCGGAAGTGGGTGTTTACCTTAACTGTTTTTTGCTTTTTTTCAATATTTTCTTAAATATGAAAAATATCACAAAAACATTTAAACAAATATTGAAGACAATAAAGAAATGAACATCTTTGGTTTGAAAATATTTTTTATAAAATCATTTTTATTCGAGAAAAAAAATGTATTAATTTTTTTTTCATTTTTAGTTTATAATTATGAAACGATAATAGTTACAGCAAATTTATGTGAATAATAATTGTAGAAAATGCCAAAATGAACAACTTATAGTGAACACGTTTTTTTAAAATCTCTTTAGTTTTTGAGTAAACTGAGTTTTTGAATTTGAAGTATAATTTTTCCATCTTTCATAATAAGTAAGTAAGTAATCTTTATTCACTACAGCCACTACATGAAAACATTTACAAATAGGTAAACATTCGAGCGGATGTGAGACGTCAAATCATTAAAAATAAATAAATAAATATATAAAAAATCACGTAAGAACATTAAAATGTTATTGCATGATTTACAAATTAAAAGTAAACTCGTTACATATCCTCTAAAAATTCGTTGAACGTATAATAACATTTATCGATTAAAATTTTTTTGAGGTTTCTTTTGAAACACTCTATGTTTCTGCTCGTTTTTAAATATTGAGGGATCAAATTATATACAGTTATACTCGAAAATAAGGGAGATTTTTTGTACAGCTCACTATTGTGGGCTGGTGTTTGAAGTTGATAATTTTGACGTTTTAAACGTCAGTTTCATCGGAGTCTACAAAACGCTCGATGTACATTTAAAAGATGATTTCAATTGAAAATAAACCATGAAAGCGTAAATAAAAAAGATACCAACAAGTCGGAGAAAGTAACACGATGGCCACATCACCATTTTTGATTTTATTATTCCTCCTGCAAAATCTACTTTTTTCCAACATTTACATTTTTTTAACGTTTAAAAATAATACTTATAACGTTATATAAATCTGTATATAAATATCATGACTCAAACGTAATTTTTCATTAATAGTAATTGCATTTGTTGGACTTTGCTTAAACACCCATCAACCTTGAGAGATTATTAGGCGTAGAGCGGTGTTAAAAAAAATATATTTTTTGGAAGCACAGCAATAAATTTTAACGAACGCGGATGCGAAAAGCAAATGTTTGAGCGAACAAACAATTGTATAAAACCTGTATTAGTTGCAATTTATATTCCAGGAATAGAGAGATATGTATTTTAAATATTCACATATTAATATCTCACTTTGCATATAGCCTTGAGATGTTCGCGAATGCTGAATGCGAAACTCTATTTATATTCGACTGTACAGGAAAATGTTATTTAAAAAAAAAACAGAGATTGTTAGTTTAATGTATTATTGCTTAAATGGGCAACAAGAAGGCAGACTAAATGAAAAAAAAAACTGTAGTTGCGACCAAATTTTTTTTACTACCAAAATTTTTATAGTAAAGCTAGCGCACACTTATCGGAATCGGACGGACGGCACGCATCGGCAAAAATTGCTTAACACAGTTGTAAACGAGTCAACGCACATTTATCCGTTCCATGCCATACCGATAAATGTGCGTTGACTCGTTTACAACTGTGTTAAGCAATTTTTTCCGATGCGTGCCGTCCATCCGATTCCGATAAGTGTGCGCGTAGCTTAAGAAAACAGTGAGAATTCTGTACCAGTTATTCAATAATTAAACTAAACATTGATACAGATTTTTGACTCCGAATTTATAATAATAATAATAATAATAATAATGCTTTATTCGTGCCACAAATTTGAATTCAAATTTGTAATAAAAAATGTAGTCAAAATAAGGAAGTGGTGATGTTTTTCGGTATAACCGGAGGTCATATAATCTTGAAAGTATTTTCATTACAAAGAGCACTCTCGATGTAATAAATTCTGCGAATCTCATTATCATACATTAATTATAAATCCTTATACTTTTAATGTGCGATTTCGGTGGGACACCCTGTATAGAGCAAAATGGTAATAACGAAAAGATTATACTAAAAACGTAGTTAAAAGTAAATTTAATGTATAAGGAATAACAAATAAATTTTGAGCAGTTTTGAAACATTTTCTGTCGATGACAAATTTGTACTTTTGTTTCGTTCACATGAAATAATTAAAAAAAATAAGATTGGAGGAAAACACTTTAACTTTTTTTTATTCCAATCTATAATCAAGATGTACCACGAAGTAAACGCCGAGAACATTAAACGTTTAAAAAAATTAAGTCAAAAACAAGATAAAAAAACGAAACTGGTTTTGTTAATAATAAACTTGCAATTTTTGATTTGGAATTATTTAACTCCACTCTTACTTATATTTGTTTACCATTTATAAAGGTATTTTTATAGTGGGTGTGCATTTTTACTGTACTATCAAACATTGTATTATTTGAGTGGGTGTGCATTTTGTCCGGTAAATTCATCCTTGACGTATAAAAAAACAATTTGCAAAACGTTTCCTGCATCGCGACTTTTGGTTTGGCGAGGACGACCGGAAAGAAATTTTATAAGAAAAAAATAGCCTTAAGAACGTTATTGATTCATTTTTTTTTGCCAAAAATAATTTCATTAGTTGACGTTAAAAAAAATAACGATTAATAATTATATTTGAGTAAATTTAGAAAAATGTTAGCTGTAATAAAATCTATTTAAAAAAAATAACTTTCTTCGTTTTGAAGGTGGAAGGGGATTTTTGTAATAGTAATAATAAACAGTTTATACGTCCAATAAAAGTTTAATTTGTGTATATACCAGTCTTGCCAGGGGTAATTTTTAATTTTCTCCAAATATTTCATAAAACCCCCCCAGAATACTCCTTGCATAAAATACCCACCCCAAAAAATACCCCATAAATTGAAGAACTGCGTTTTTCCGAAAATATGTAGGTAGTATAAAAAGGCCAAAATTAATAAAATATTTAATCGTGCTGTGGTATCCTCCAAATAATTAAAATAATTCTTTAATTTTTCGGAAAGTATCACTAATTAACTACTTAAAATTGTTCGCATTTTTTTTCATAATTTCCAAACAGTTCTAGTTATACCGGGTGATCAGTTTCATTCCGGGCCAAAGTATTATATTTAACAATTACTGAAAAAACTAAATTCACTGCAAAAATTATTTTTTTGATTTGAAAATTTTCGAAAAAAAAATCAAAAATCGAATCGAAATATTTGAAAATTAAGTAACACAAATCGCGCAGTCTGTATTTTCTAACTTAATATCAAAGTACATTAGTTTTATCTTAAAACAACCACTAAAACAAAAAATTTCAAATCAAACAAATAACCTAAAATTAATACAACAACCAAGTACAAGCCAAAAATATCAAAAATTCAGTCTGCAAAATCTAAATTATAGGGCAAACAAATCAAAAACTTGGAAAAAAACACTCGAAAATAACGACCAACAATTAAAATCAACAATTAAACAACATTAAAATTAATAATTAGGGTAACAGAACTAAAAACATTGGTAAAAAAATGAAAATTGAAAACTCTTGGGAAAAATAAAAATGCAGTCAAAAAAACAATTCAAAACATTTCAACTAAATCGAAAATTTGGGTTAAAACATCTAAAATATAGGCCAAAAAAATCAAAAACCCTGGTCTAAAAAATAAAAATGCAGGCTAAAAATTGAATATTCAAAAGAAAATAATTTGCCATTTTCAGCTCCAAAATTCTTTACCTCAAAGCAAATTGCCGAAATTCTAAACTGAATAATAATTTAAAAAAATCGCCCATAAAAACAATAATTCAGGTTAAAACATCTAAAATAAAGAACAAAAAATAAAAAATTGGTCAAAGAAACTCGAAAATATTGGCCAAAAGTTCGCACACAAAAATCAACAATTCAGGTTAAAAATCTAAAGTATAGACCAATCAAAAATTCACTCGTTAAAATTTATAATCAAGGTAAATATAGGCAAAAAATCTAAAATTTAGACCAAAAATCGTAAACTCTCGGCAAAAATAAAAAATGAAGACCAGAAAAAAAAAAACGAAAATTTTAACTGAATATTCGAACATTTTGGTTTATAGCCCAAAAACTAAAATTTGGAACAAAAAAATGTAAAACACAGACCAAACATCTGAAATATAGGCAAACAATCAAATATCCTGATGTAAAAAATAAAAAATGCAGACTAAAAAATTGAAACTTTATCCCAAAATAAATTACCGAAATTCTAAACTCGGAAGTAATTAAAAAGAATTTGGCCATAAAAACAATAATTCAGGTTAAAAAAATCTAAAATGAAGGGCAATAAAAAACTTCGTACAAAAAACTCGAAAATACCCTCAAAAAAGTCACCTATAAAAATCAACAATCACAAATTCGCTCGTTAAAATTAAAAATTAAGATACAAAAACTAAAAAAATTGAAAAATGAAAAATGTAGAAAATTTCAACAAACTATTAAAAAATTTTGACCAAAATCAAATCATTTTGGCCAAAAACTTTAAAAGCTATAACAAACATAGAAATCAAAAATGCAGACCAAATATCTAAAATATAAACAAAAGAATTAAAATTCCTGGTCTAAAAAATAAAAATATGCAGACCAAAAAATTACAAATTCAAGTAAGAGAAAAATTATTTTCCAATTTCGGCACCAAAAATAACTCTAGCTCAAAATAAATTGCCAACCAGAAACGCGAAAATTTTGAAAAATAGACAAGGGACAAAAAATCCAAAACTCGAAAATAACGGCAAGAAAATCAGGCATAAAAGTGAATATTTCAGGTTAAAATAGAGGACAGAAAATCAAAAATTCGGGTCTAAAATGAAAAAATGCCGACCAAAAAAAACGAAAATTTTAACAAACAAATCGAAAATTTAAACCAAAATGAAGAAAAATGATTCAGTTATACAGAAATTGCAGGTCAAAAATCTAAAATATTGGTACAAAAATCAAGGCCTAATGATTAAAAATGTAAACAAAAAGATTGAATATTTAATATAATAATTATTATTTATTTACGGGCAACGAATGTTGCAATTTTTAATTTCCCAAATATTTAATAAAACTCCCCAAAAATTATGCCTCTGTCCCTCTCCAAAATAATAAATTTTAAAAACAAAACGTAAATACAGTGGATTTATTGGAAAATATACAAAATTAAAGCATTATAATTATAACAAAAAATTTAAATTTATTATTCATCTTTATCCTCAATATTTTCATCTTCTTTTCGGAACACATAAATATTTTTTAAATGAAAGTGCAGCATCTCATTGGAGGTAACAAAATTACGAAAACGGCAATAATAGTATCCCTAGGACAACTTCCATAAATGATATCACAGGTTTTTCCTTATCGCTGACGAAAATGACTGACTTCTTAATGGTAATGATGATTTCTAGCAAATGCAATAACATGTTCATAGATTTCCCTAAAAATACCCCTCGTATAAAATACCCACCCCAAAAAATACTCCATTGATTGAAGTTCCCCAAAATACACCCCAAAACAATAATTTACCCCCATTTTGGGGAAAAAACCCCAATCTGGCAACACTGGTATATACGTCTAATAACAGTGGCGTGAGCCACAGGTGCTCACAAATAAAAAAAATGTGATGTGGCCATCATGTTACTTCCTCCGGTTTTATGGTATAATAGTTATTTATATTTACATTTTCATGGTTTATTTTCAATTGAAATCATATTTTAAATGTACATCAAGCGGATGAAACTGACGTTTAAGAAGTCACAATTATAAAAAATGAAAATGACAAATTATAATAGTCAGTTTTCTCAAAAACCAAAGAGATATTGAAAAAAACTTATTCTTTATTGTGTTTTCTTTATTTCAGTTCAAGTTTGCGGCGTTGTCATTTTGTTCATAGTTGTAATATATACCTATTTTTGAAGAAGGATGTCAGAAATAGGTTTATTTTGAAAGTATTTTGAAGTTTTGAAGCTAATTCTAGTAGAAATTATTTTTTAACTACCAAAGTTAGAAATAGAAAGAAAAAAAAAACTGTTTTATTCTTGTTTGTTCCGCGTTTCGCTATTTTTAATAATAATAATAATAATAATTTATTCGTGCTATAATATACACAAGTCATATTCGTCGTATTGTTCCTTATTGTAGGATTATGATTTCTCTGTTTTAGTATTTTTAAGAACATTTTTTGTAAAATTAAATATCAGGCGTGGCATTAAACAGGGAAGAAGATGTTCAATACATTGTTAGATTTTTTAGTCGTTGCACAACTTAATTTTGTAGATTTATGAACAGATTCATATATTCGGGCTATATTTCGTTTCGGTTTTTATGAAAAATGAATTGTTTTAAAACCAAATCCAAGTAACGGTGGCATTCATCCTCACGATTGATTTCATCTTAACTCCATCGAATCCACTTTTACCTTATCGAGTCTTTACTTTTATTTCGCAAACATAAACACACTACATTAGTTGATATAAATTAAGTAAATAATGATAGTGTTTGTCTGGGTATCGATAGGTTAACAACATTTAAAGGAGTATATTTCACATTTTTCTAAAGTCGGTAGCCCTTTTACAGATTAGCTATCGATAGGTTAACAACATTTCACATTTTTTTAGGTCTTACAGATGGCAATAACATTTTCAAAATAATGTTATATTGATGGTGTCTTGAGAATCGAATAAAAGTTAGTCAAAGTTGGCCATGAGCCAAAATTCCTAAACTTGTCAAGCTGGCGTATATTGATATTTTCAAATTTTGGAACTGAGAAAATAAATGCTTTAACTAATTTTTTATTCGATCGCGCTGTATTATTATTGTACATTTTAGTAGAAATTAACAATTTTTGACAGTTGCAAATTGTTATTTTTGGCAGTTGAAAATTTCCTTCTTACTGCTAACGTGCCATTTGTGATGATAGAAATGTGCGATTTTTGACAGTTGTCATTTTTAGCAGTTGAAATTTTCTTTTTTTCTTTCAATATTAGGAAATGCCATTTTTGATTGTAAAAATCCATAATTTTTGGATGCTACTAATTTCTTTATTTACTGTTGAATCGTACCGTTTGTGGTGGCAGAAATGCAGAATTTTTGACAATTTGTAATTTTTACTTTTGACCATTCGAAATTTCCCTTTTTTAATATTGAAAACTGCCGATAGTGATAGAAGAAATGCTCAAATTTACAATTGAAAAAAATTGGCATTTGGAATTTTTCTTTTTATTGTTAAAATGAAATCTTTTTCAGTAATGAGCAATTTTTGACACTACTGAATAATTATTTTTGGCAATTGAAATTTCGTGCCGTTTGTGATGGTAGATATGTGCGATTTTTGACAGTTCAAAATTGTCATTTTTAGCAGTTGAAATTTTCTTTTTTTTAATATCAAAAAATGTCGTTTTTGATAGTAAAATTCTACAATTTTCGGCAGCTGCTAATTTCTTTATTTACCGCTGAATCGTGTCGTTTGTGATGGCAGAAATGCAGAATTTTTGACAATTCGAAATTATCATTTTTGACGATTAAAAATGTATCTTCTTACTATTGAAAAATTCCGTTTCTGACAGTAGAATTGCGCAATTTTTAATAATCTGTAATTGTTACTTTTGGCCGTTGGAAATTTCCCTTTTTTAATATTGAAAAATGTTGATAGTGATAGTGGAAATGCTCAAATTTTGACAGTCAACATTTTTGGCATTTGGAAATCATCTTTTTATTGTTGGAACGTGCCGTTTTCAGTAATGAGCAATTTTTGACAGTGTTGAATATTTATTTTTAGCAATTGAAAATTTCCTTTTTACTGGTAAGTGCCATTTGTGATGGTAGGGCTATTTTTGACAGTTGGAATTTGTCATTTTTAGCAGTTGAAATTTACTTCTTTTTTTAATATCAAGAAATGCCGTCTTTGATAGTAAAAAACATCATTTTTGGCAGCTGCAAATTTCTTTATTTACCGTTGAATCGTGCCGTTTGTAGTGGCGGAAATGCAGAATTTTTGACAATTCAAAATTGCCATTTTTAGAATGGTAAAAATCCACAATTTTTGACCGCTGTAAATTTCTTTATGTTCCGTTTGTGGTGGCAGAAATGCAAAATTTTTGACAATTCGAAATTGTCATTTTTGACGGTTAAAAATGTATCTTCTTACTATTGAAAAATGCCATTTCTGACAGTAGAATTGCACAATTTTTGACAATTTGTAATTGTTACTTTTGGCTGTTGGAAATTTCCCTTTTTTAATATTGAAAAATGTTGATAGTGATAGTGGAAATCCTCAAATTTTGACAGTCAACATTTTTGGCATTTGGAAATTTTCTTTTTATTGTTGAAACGTGCTGTTTTCAATAATGAGCAATTTTTGACAGTATTGAATATTTATTTTCAGCAATTGAAAATTTCCTTTTTAGTGCCATTTGTAATGGTAGTGCTATTTTTGACAGTTCGAATTTGTCATTTTTAGCAGTTAAAATTTACTTCTTTTTTAATATCAAAAAATGCCGTATTTGATAGTAAAAAAAAACATAATTTTTGGCAGCTGCAAATTTCTTTATTTACCGTTGAATCGTGCCGTTTGTGGTGGCAGAAATGCATAATTTTTGACAATCAAAAATTGCTATTTTTAGCAGTTGAAATTTTCGTTTTTTTTTAATATTAAAAAACGCCGTTTATGATAGTAGAAATCCACAATTTTTGACCGCTGCAATTTTTTTTATGTTCCGTTTGTGGTCTTTTTACTATTGAAAAATGTCGTTTCTGAGACAATTTGTAATTGTTACTTTTGGCCGTTGGAAATTTCCCTTTTATAATATTGGAAAATGCCGATAGTGATAGTGATAGTAGATATACTCAAATTTTGACAGTCAAACATTTTTCTTTCTATTGTTGAAACTTGCTGGCTTCAATAATGAGCAATTTTTGACAGTACTGAATATTTTCAGCAATTGAAAATTTCCTTTTTACTGCTAACGTGCCATTTGTGATAGTAGTGCGATTTTTGACATTTCGAAATTGTCATTTTTAGCAGTTGAATTTTTTTTTAATATCAAAAAATGCCATCTTTGATAATAAAAAACCATCATTTTTGGCAGCTGCAAATTACTTTATTTACCATTGAATCGTACCGTTTGTGATGGCAAAAATTCAGAATTTTGAACAATACAAAAATGGCAATTTTCTTTTCTAAAAAATGCCGTTTTTAATTGTAAAAATCCACAATTTTTGGCAGATGCTAATTTCTTTATTTACCGTTGAATCGTGCCCTTTATGGTGGCAGAATGCACGATATTTGATAATTCGAAATTGTCATTTTCTTTTCTTTTTAATATTAAAAAATGCCGATTTTGATAATTGATTTTTGACAGCTGCAAATTTCTTTGTGCTGTTTGCGGTGGCAAAATGTTTATATCTCGGCAGAGAATGCTATGTTTGTACCTTAGGAAAAAGCACGCATTTATCTCCCTTGATAGATAATCTACTATTTTGTATTTAGACAATTTCATTTTCCAAAAAAAAACAAATGATTAAAAAGCTGATAATTTTGTTAATATCTCACAATAAGAAACAAAGTCGTACAAAGAAAAACATGTGTATTTGTCATTGTTATTTTTATGACTTTCATTTTCACGATTACTACAACTCTCTCATCGCGTACGTTTCTCTCTCTATATTACGTTTTTTTACCAGTTATTCTTCCTCACTCTTTCCCGCACAAACGCAGTGGCGCACGCACAAATAACGTTTTCTTGTATATTCCGTTTTAGACTTAATAACAACATTGCGTAAACGTTGTTTTCGATTTCAATAACCTAAATCGCATCGTCGACTTTTCATTCACTTGCACTGCTTTGTCCGGTAAATACAGTACCGTACGAGTAGATTTTAATAAGGGCCTGGCATGTGCCATCACACAGATCACACACCCCTGATTATCTATATTCAGGCTACTTTCGTTTTTATCAAATTTGTTTAATGCTTCTGCAACAAGTGAGATTGTCACAAATTTATTCAAATCTGAAATACTATTCGATTGAGTTTGAACGCAGTGTAAACTTTATTACTAAATAACGTTTAACTTTAACAGTGTAAACTTTATTTAGTAATTCAAACTCAATCGAAAAGTATTTCAGATTTGTTTTATAAAAGGAGTAACTACCGTTTTTTTTTTTTTAATATTATTTGTGTATCCTCAGGCTCGAGTCGAGATCAATTAATTTTCGCTTTCTGCCCAATGGTGAAACGTTTTCTTTTTTTCTGTTTTACATTTAGGTAATTCGGCATTGGGCGAAGAAGGATATTCAAATGATGGCTTTAGTGGAACGTATTGACCTTACCCACATACCGTTTTCCTTATCTAACCCTAATTCGAAAAGGGGGATTCCTTATCATTAAGTGGAATATCATTGGGCCGTTGTTACCTTACGCTAGAAATGGAATTTATTTATGAAATGATAATTATTCCACGATAAAATATCTTTGAAATTTGAATTGAACTACAAACCGCACACAAGTTTCTTCCTTCGCGTTAAAATTTAAAAAATTAAACAAACGTTTTTGAAATAAACATATTGGTAGATATATTAACTTAAATACAAGAGACAAAGAAGAGCAGTAAGAGGTTACTACTTCACTGAACTTCGCCTACTCTGCCATGATATTTCTTGTACTTTTTTTGCAAAGACAATTTATTATTATTATTATTATTAAAAGACAAGTAATGTATTTAAAATAATCTTGTGCTTCAGTCTGTCCGGGCTCCTAAAGCCCCAAGGCCAGGCCGTTTGGAAAAAGCAAAGCCCTTGTGTTTTTGGTATAGTAATCAGGGGCGGCTCGTAGATTTGCAAATCATCGTTTTATCAAATTATGTGCAGTTTTTGAAAATCCATTGATTATTTCGCGAGTTGTGAATTTTTAAAAATTTTAGTTTTCGAATTATGTAATACTGGAGTGAAAAATTCTAAAAAAATATAAAACGTGTTGGCAAAATTCTACAAAAATTAAATTAGATTTGCAAATTATCCTTTCATCAAATTAAATAGAGTTTTTAAAAATCCGCCAATTATTTCGCGAGTTGTGAATTTTTAAAAATTTTAGTTTTCGAATTGTGTAATACTCGAGCAAATTTTTTTTTTTTAAATATAAAACGTGTCGACTAAATTCTACAAAAATTAAATAAGATTTGCAAGTCATCGTTTTATTAAACTGAGTGCAGTTTTTGAAAATCCACCGATTATTTCGCGAGTTGTGAATTTTTGAAAATTTTAGTTTTCGAATTGTGTAATACTCGAGCAAAAAAAATTTTAAAAAAATATAAAACGTGTTGACAAAATTCTACAAAAATTAAATTAGATTTGCAAATTATCCTTTCAACAAATTAAATAGAGTTTTTAAAAATCCGCGAATTACTTCGCGAGTTGTGAATTTTTAAAAATTTTAGTTTTCGAATTGTGTAATACTTGAGTAAAAAATTCTAAAAAAATATATAAAACGTATTGAAGAAATTCTACAAAAATTAAATAAGATTTGCAAATTATCATTTTATTAAATTAACTGCAGTTTTTGAAAATCCACCCATTATTTCGCGAGTTGTAAATTTTTGAAAATTTTAGTTTTCGAATTGTGTAATACTCGAGTGAAAAATTCTAAAAAAAATATAAAACGTGTTGACAAAATTCTACAAAAATTAAATTAGATTTGCAAATTATCCTTTCGTCAAATTAAATAGAGTTTTTAAAAATCCGCCAATTATTTATTTTTAAAAATTTTAGTTTTCGAATTGTGTAAAATTCTAAAAAAATATATAAAACGTGTTGACGAAATTCTACAAAAATTAAATAGGATTAGCAAGTCATCGTTTTATTAAATTAAGTGCAGTTTTTAAAAATCCACCGATTATTTCGGGAGTTGTGAATTTTTAAAAATTTTAGTTTACGAATTGTGTAATACTCGAGTGAAAAATTCTAAAAAAATATAAAACGTGTTGACAAAATTCTACAAAAATTAAATTAAATTTGCAAATTATCCTTTCATCAAATTAAATAGAGTTTTTAAAAATCCGCCAATTATTTCGCGAGTTGTGAATTTATTTTTTTTAATTTTAATTTTCGAATTGTGTAATACTTGAGTAAAAAATTCAAAAAAAATATATAAAACGTGTTGACGAAATTCTACAAAAATTAAATAAGATTTGCAAATCATGGTTTTATTAAATTAAGTGCAGTTTTTGAAAATCCACCGATTATTTCGCGAGTTGTGAATTTTTCATCAAAATTTTAGTTTTCGAATTGTGTAATACTCGAGTAAAAAAATCTAAAAAAAAATATAAAAAGTGTTGACAAAATTCTACAAAAATTAAATTAGATTTGCAAATTATCATTTCATCAAATTAAATAGAGTTTTTAAAAATCTGCCAATTATTTCGCGAGTTGTGATTTTTTAAAAATTTTACTTTTCGAATTGTGTAATACTCGAGCAAAAAAATAAAAAAAAATATAAAACATGTAGACCAAATTCTACAAAAATTAAATAATATTTGCAAATCATCGTTTTATTAAATTAAGTGAAGTTTTTGAAAATCCACCGATTATTTCGCGAGTTGTGAATTTTTAAAAATTTTAGTTTTCGAATTGCGTAATACTTGAGTAAAAATTTAAAAAAATATATAAAACGTGTCGACTAAATTCTACAAAAATTAAATAGGATTTGCAAGTCATCGTTTTATTAAATTAAGTGCAGTTTTTGAAAATCCACCTATTATTTCGCGAGTTGTGAATTTTTCATAATTTTAGTTTTCGAATTGTGTAATACTCGAGTGAAAAATTCTAAAAAAATATAAAACGTGTTGGCAAAATTCTACAAAAATTAAATTAGATTTGCAAATTATCCTTTCATCAAATTAAATAGAGTTTTTAAAAATTCGCCAATTATTTCGCGAGTTGTGAATTTTTAAAAATTTTAGTTTTCGAATTGTGTCATACTCGAGAAAAAAAAATAACAAAAAATATAAAACGTGTCGACTAAATTCTGAAAGAATTAAATTAGATTTGCAAATTATCCTTTCATCAAATTAAATAGAGTTTTTAAAATCCGCCAATTATTTCGCGCGTTGTGAATTTTTAAAAATTTTAGTTTTCGAATTATGTAATACTTGAGTAAAAAATTCTAAAAAAATATAAAACGTGTCGACTAAATTCTACAAAAATTAAATAAGATTTGCAAATCATCGTTTTATTAAATTAAGTGCAGTTTTTGAAAATCCACCGATCATTTCGCGAGTTGTAAATTTTTATAAATTTCAGTTTTCGAATTGTGTAATACTCGAGTGAAAAATTCTAAAAAAAATATAAAACGTGTTGACAAAATTCTACAATAATTAAATAAGATTTGAAAATTATCGTTTTATTAAATTAAGTGCAGTTTTTGAAAATCCACCGATTATTTCGCGAGTTGTGAATTTTTTAAAATTTTAATTTTCGAATTGTGAAATACGGGAGCAAAAAAATATAAAACGTATCGACTAAATTCTAAAAAAATTAAATTAGATTTGCAAATCATCGTTTTATCAAATTAAGTGCAGTTTTCGAAAATCCGCCAATTATTTTGCGAGTTGTGAATTTTTAAAAATTTTAGTTTTCGAATTGTGTAATACTTGAGTAAAAAATTCTAAAAAAATATAAAATGTGTCGACTAAATTCTACAAAAATTAAATAAGATTTGCAAATCATCGTTTTATTAAATTAAGTGCAGTTTTTGAAAATCCACCGATTATTTCGCGAGTTGTGAATTTTTAAAAATTTTAGTTTTCGAATTGTGTAATACTCGAGTGAAAAATTCTAAATAAATATAAAACGTGTTGACAAAATTCTACAAAAATTAAATTAGATTTGCAAATCGTTTTATTAAATTAACTGCAGTTTTTGAAAATTCACCGATTATTTCGCGAGTTGTGAATTTTTGAAAATTTTAGTTTTCGAATTGTGTAATACTCGAGTGAAAAATTCTAAATAAATATAAAACGTGTTGACAAAATTCTACAAAAATTAAATTAGATTTGCAAATTACCCTTTCATCAAATTAAATAGAGTTTTAAAAAATCCGCCAATTATTTCGCGAGTTGTGAATTTTTAAAAATTTTAGTTTTCGAATTGTGTAATACTCGAGCAAAAAAAATAAAAAAAAATATAAAACGTGTCGACTAAATTCTACAAAAATTAAATAGGATTTGCACATCATCGTTTTATTAAATTAAGTGCAGTTTATGAAAATCCACCAATTATTTCGCGAGTTGTGAATTTTAAAAAAATTTAGTTTTCGAATTGCGTAATACTCGAGCATAAAAAATTAAAAAAAATATAAAATGTGTCGACTAAATTCTACAAAAATTAAATAGGATTTGAAAATCATCGTTTTATTAAATTAAGTGCAGTTTATGAAAATCCACCAATTAGTTCGCGAGTTGTGAATTTTTGAAAATTTTAGTTTTCGAATTGTGTAATACTTGAGCAAAATTTTTTTTTTTTAAATATAAAACGTGTCTACTAAATTCTACAAAAATTAAATTTGATTCGCAAATTCGGGGGGTGGGGTATATTATATTAGTGGCTCTACCATCAACTTGTTCCACGAGCCGCCACTGATAGTAATGAACAAAATTTTACCCACTTCTAGGACTAGGCGATACTTGCAAATGATTGATCGGCTCGATCTTTTCGAGCTGCTGTCAGACTGGTTTTGATCTTATTTGATCTCATCAGCAGTAATGGTCTATCTATATTAAAATTATAGCGATACTTGCAACTGCTCGATCTTTTCGAGCTGCTGACGGTCGACAACGATTGTACTTGATCTCATCAGCAGTAATGGTCTACCAAATCCAAAAATATTATGTTAATAATTAAAATTCTTGTATAGGCTCTTCGTTTACTAAACTATAAAACAATGTCATGCTGGTTGATATACTTGAATTACTGAACATTATAATTAATTAATCAAATATTAGGATTGTGTAATTTTGATCATTTTTGCAATATTTACTTACCATTTCTGCGTGCGATTACGCAAAAGCGTTAATTACGCGTGTAAAATTAATAAAGCGAACGATTTTCGCCAGGTAATATTTAAATTAATGGAGCAAATTGGGATTTTAACTAGATCCAATTAAAATTTAAACAAACGCACGCAAGTGCAAGGAAGAAGAAAGCGAAAGTAAAAGTGATTTTGCTCGACTGCGGTTAACGGGCACGGAAATGCGCGCACTGGTTTTGATATTTTAATTTGCATTCTTAGCTATTTTTAACAAATAAATTGTTTTCCTAAGCTGTTATCGATTCTTCGAAAAAATACGGTATAGCTGAACCTTTCAAGCCACCGATCGCGCATTAAAAGTCCATTGACTCCTAATTGAAGTATTGTACGAGTAATAAGATTTTCAGCATTTATGTAATCAGGTGCTCTATCTTCTGTGAAAATATTTTTAAGGTTAGACGGAAGTCAACGCCAACTTCCTTACTTTAAATGGAATGCTGTATTTTTTATTGCAATTTGAATTCTACATAAAATTCTGTTAAAAACAGTTTTCGAGATAAATTGGAAACAACCTTACTTGTTGCAGAAAGCATTAAATAGATTCAATAAAACGAAACGAAATATAGCCTGAATATTCATATATAGAGATATTTGACATATTTTTTAATTTGGTGCTTTTTCAAAATTCACTTTAAAAATACGCTAAAACAGTGTTCGAAGGCTTCTTCATGTTTACTGTTACAATATGTTTCCTGCCTTTTACGTTCATTGATGTTTATCTGATTGTCTGTATTAATATCTGTGTCCAGTATAAAAAAAATTAAGCGATTTCTTATCGAATATATTTATAAAATACTGCTGCAGAATCGAGTGGCGTTTAGTGAAGCGTGGTAATAAGTGTATATCCTCGAGGAAAGAAGTTGGAGAAAGTATAAATTATATAATGGCCTGCCTGTTGAATGTTCGTTCTTTCTTTCGTTTTCAATGCCAATTTCTCCATAATGCGCCACGACTTCACTTTTCTCTAAAGTACAAATACAATTTCTTTACTTTTTGTTATATCTAATACATTTATCTAACTGAAATCAACAAATAAACGTATTTTCATTTCACTCACTCAAATTCCAGTTCGCAGTGCTGCCATTTTGTTTACAAGCAAGGTACGTCAATTATCTTTTGGTAATTCAAAAATATGTTATTTCTACGCAAATTTGGAAATTTTGAAGCAAATTCAGAGAGGCGATAATTTTTTTACAGTTTTTTTAATCAGGTGGTGCACATTTCACACACTCAAATTCCAGTTTAAAGTGCTGCAATTTTTTTTAGAAGCAATGTGCGTCAATTATCTTCTGGTATTTCAAAAATATGTTATTTTTAAGCAAATTTGGAAATTTTTAAGCAAATTCCGGGGGCGATAATTTTTTTAGAATTTTTTTAATTAGGTGGTGCACATTTCACTCACTCAAATTCGAGTTCACAGTGCTGCCATTTTGTTTACAAGCAAGGTGCGTTAATTACATTTTGGTATTTCAAAAATATATTATTTTTAAGCAAATGTGGAAATTTTGAAGCAAATTCCGTAAGCGATAATTTTTTTACAATTTTTTTAATCAGGTGGTGCACATTTCACACACTCAAATTCCAGTTCATAGTGCTGTCATTTTGTTTACAAGCAAGGTGCGTCAATTATCTTTTGGTATTTCAAAAATATGTTATTTCTAAGCAAATTTGGAAATTTTGAAGCAAATTCCGCGGGCGATTATTTTTTTAGAATTTTTTTAATCAGGTGGTGCACATTTAACTCACTCAAATTTGAGTTCACGGTGCTGTCATTTTGTTTACAAGCAAGATGCGTTAATTATCTTTCGGTATGTCAAAAATATATTATTTCTAAGTAAATTTGAAAATTTTAAAGCAAATTCCGCGGGCGATAACTTTTTTAGAATTTTTTTAATCAGGTGGCGTACATTTCACTCACTCAAATTTGAGTTCACAGTGCTGCCATTTTGTTTACAAGCAAGATGCGTTAATTATCTTTCGGTATGTCAAAAATATATTATTTCTAAGTAAATTTGAAAATTTTAAAACAAATTCCGCGGGCGATAACTTTTTTAGAATTTTTTTAATTAGGTGGTGCACATTTTACTCACTCAAATTCGAGTTCAGATTGCTGCTATTTTGTCTACAAGCAAAGTGCGTTAATTATATTTTGGTATGTCAAAAATATGTTATTTATACGCATATTTGGAAATTTTGAAGTAAATTCCGCGGGCGATAATTTTTTTAGAATTTTTTTAATCAGGTGGTGCACATTTCACTCAAACAAATTCCAGTTCACAGTGCTGCCATTTTGTTTACAAGAAAGGTGCGTTAATTATCTTTCGGTATGTTAAAAATATATTATTTCTACGTACATTTGGAAATTTTGAAGCAAATTCCGCGGGCGATAATTTTTTTAGAATTTTTTTAACCAGGTGGTGAACATTTCACTCACTCAAATTCGAGTTCACAGTGCTGCCATTTTGTTTAAAAGCAAGGTGCGTTAATTTTCTTTCGGTATGTTAAAAATATATTATTTCTAAGTAAATTTGGAAATTTTGAAGCAAATTCAGAGGGGCGATAATTTTTTTAGAATTTTTTAAATCAGGTGGTACACATTTCACTCACTCAAATTCCAGTTTAAAGTGCTGCAATTTTGTTTACAAGCAAGGTGCGTCAATTATCTTTTGGTATGTCAAAAATATATGATTTTTAAGCAAATTTGGAAATTTTTAAGCAAATTCCGCGGACGATAATTTTTTTAGAATTTTTTTAATCAGGTGGTGAACATTTCACTGACTCAAATTCGAGTTCACAGTGCTGCCATTTTGTTTACAAGCATGGTGCGTTAATTATCTTTTGGTATTTCAAAAAAATGTTATTTTTAAGCAAATTTGGAAATTTTGAAGCAAATTCAGAGGGGCGACAATTTTTTAGAATTTTTTTAATCAGGTGGTGCACATTTCACTCACTCAAATTCCAGTTCAAAGTGCTGCAATTTTGTTTACAAGCAAGGTGCGTCAATTATCTTTTGGTATGACAAAAATATGTTATTCCTACACAAATTTGGAAATTTTGAAGCAAATTCAGAGGGGCGATAATTTTTTTGAATTTTTTTAATCAGGTGGTGCACATTTCACTCACTCAAATTCCAGTTCACAGTGCTGCCATTTTGTTTACAAGCAAGGTGCGTTAATTATCTTTTGGTATTTCAAAAAAATGTTATTTTTAAGCAAATTTGGAAATTTTGAAGCAAATTCAGAGGGGCGATAATTTTTTTGAATTTTTTTAATCAGGTGGTGCACATTTCATTCACTCAAATTCGAGTTCACAGTGCTGCCATTTTGTTTACAAGCATGGTGCGTTAATTATCTTTTGGTATTTCAAAAAAATGTTATTTTTAAGCAAATTTGGAAATTTTGAAGCAAATTCAGAGGGGCGACAATTTTTTAGAATTTTTTTAATCAGGTGGTGCACATTTCACTCACTCAAATTCCAGTTCACAGTGCTGCCATTTTGTTTACAAGCAAGGTGCGTTAATTATCTTTTGGTATTTCAAAAAAATGTTATTTTTAAGCAAATTTGGAAATTTTGAAGCAAATTCAGAGGAGCGATAATTTTTTAGAATTTTTTTAATCAGGTGGTGCACATTTCACTAACTCAAATTCCAGTTCAAAGTGCTGCAATTTTGTTTACAAGCAAGGTGCGTCAATTATCTTTTGGTATGACAAAAATATGTTATTTTTACACAAATTTGGAAATTTTGAAGCAAATTCAGAGGGGCGATAATTTTTTTGAATTTTTTTAATCAGGTGGTGCACATTTCATTCACTCAAATTCCAGTTTACGGTGCTGCTATTTTGTTTACAAGCAAGGTATATCAATTATCTCTTGGTATATCAAAAATATGTTATTTCTATACAAATTTGGAAATTTTGAAGCAAATCCAGAGAAGCGATTATTTTTTTAGAATTTTTTTAATCAAGTGGTGCACATTTCACTCACTCAAATTCGAGTTCACAGTGCTGCCATTTTGTTTACAAGCAAGGTGCATCAATTATCTTTTGGTATGTCAAAAGTATGCTATTTCGTAGCAAATTTGGAAATTTTGAAGCAATTTCCGCAGGCGATAATTTTTTTACAATTTTTTTGAAAAGGTGGTGCACATTTCACTCACTCAAATTCCAGTTCAAAGTGCTGCCAATTTGTTTACAAGCAAGGTAATCAAAATGATCTTTTGGTATGTCAAAAATATGTTATTTCTAAGCAAGTTTGGAAATTTTGAAGCAAAGTCAGAGAGGCGATAATTTTTTAAGAATTTTTTTGATCAGGTGGTGAACATTTCACTCACTCAAATTCCAGTTGAGAGTGCTGCCATTTTGTTTACAAGCAAGATACATCAATTATTTTTTGATATGTCATTAGTAAGGGTATTTCAAAAATTTTAGGGTTATTCCGCGTAGGATGATTTTTTGTAGAATTTGTTTAATCAACTAGTGAAAATAAACACATCGTGTTCGAAATGTACATTTAGTGTTATAAATAAACGAGTGAAGTAAGGAATATAACTGTGTTTAATTATTTAATTACGCAACTTCACATAACTCACAAATACATAATAATTATAGACTTAATTGCCACACACTTTTTCAATTCAGTTTGTAAAATTTCTATTCTTCAGAAGATCTGAAATGATTAATATTATTTTTTTTAAAGTTTTTTTTTTAATACTTGTCAACATTAATCCTTAAAATTGGATAACGTTCAAGGATAAATTTGTCAAAATAAAAAAAAGTAGGATTTTAACAAAACAAACAATACGGTTGGCACCTGTGGATCTTTCAGTAATCGTGTGTGTGTGTGTGTGATTTGTTTGGATGATTTTAGTCTCTATAACCCTCGTATATAAAAAGCACCCAATGACCCCTCCTTTTTTCTTCCTCCTTTCTTTACCCTCGCAGGTGTCCTAGGGGGTGTATAAGCTGAATACCGAAAGCGTACCAACATGTAATTTCCCTACAACCGCATACCTCCGGCCAGTAAAATCGACGAATTTAAATTTTGAAAGCGTCGCCTTCTCGCAATTTATAGTACGGTTTGGTTGCTACACATCTTGAACGATGTTTTTATAATATGGGGACTGGAGAAAACGAATGCACATGTTCTTTTTCCCACGACTTGAGATCCATGTGTGTGTGTGTGTTCGTCTCTGTCTGTCAAAAAGGTCATGCGGATCGGGTTTCTGAGCTTTTCGGGGGTGTAGGACGACCCCGAGAAACACTTGTGCACCAAAACAAGACAGGTTTTTTTTTGCCTGTTGACGTTAGGGGCTGGTGGGTTATGGGGAGGGTGTTTCCTCATTGCTGTGAATGCATTCTTTTTTTGTACTGTTAATGGTTAACGGCTTTTTTTACTGAAAACGGTGTTTTTTGCAGAAACTGAAATATCTATACGGTTTTTTTTCGCATAAACGTTTACCATTCAGCGACTAATTAAATTTGTAGATGTATAACAATGAACGATCACTACATGTATGGTTAAACTTATTGTTAACCATTTTTAACATGAACCTAACCTACAAACGCTGTTTTTTGTGATTGTCAATCTTTCAACAACAAATTTCATTCAATCGAATATAATTTTGTAGGTTATATTAAAGTTAATTCGAAGGGTGGTGGATGGGTATATTCCAAGTAGTTGAACATCGCCTAGGATTTCGTGATTTTAGAAATCGCATCAAGCATCTCGAGCTCGGATTTGAATACACTGACCTACTGGACAATTTTGATTAATTTAGAAACAGAAAATGGTTTAGAAAAAGTAATAAAACGTTCTCTTCGAATTTAATGGAATATACCACAAAATACGAAGCTACAGGTTGTGGTGACTTTCAAATCTATTTATTAAATACTAAGCATAAATATTCTTCATTCAAACATCAATATCTGGATAAAACTATGTTTCGCCAAAAAGTTAAACAATTAAAAATTATGATACGATTTTGGGTTATGACAAAAAGTATAATTAAGCACATTTATCTTAACTAAATAAACAAAATGCAAAAAGCGCAAGGTCCCAAGCAGGGGCGGCTCGTTATATAGAGCCAAGGAGCCATGGCACTACCTGTAGTTTTAAGGTAAGCAAGAATTTTTAAAATTCTTTTTGTTTTCCATGTGTATTGTTTGATGGTGAGGTTACGTGGTCCAAGAATAGTGTTACAGATTTAGTGCATGTCTAGGACAGAATGTAAACGCACGATAAATACGCATAAATTATATTTTCAGCTTGTTTGAATTCGGCTCCCTTTACTCTACAACTCAAAATAATCTTGGACTATGAAGATTAATCGTTCTTTCTTTCTTCAAAAAAGGAGGCGAGGGCCTTCCCACATTGTAAAAGTAACATGTTTCCACGAGTCGCTACTGAGAGTCATACTAACCAATTTGAATTATTCAAAATGTACCTACTAAATCTAAAGTTGTCGAAACTGCCGACACAAAAGGTGAAACAATAAAGTTAATGGTTTTATTTGAATTATTTTTCAAATTAGTTTCACTAATTAAAAAATTAAAGAGAAATATTTTCCGATTAAAAAAAAAAATTGGAAAATGATTTTGAACAATAGAGTGATTTTTGAGACTAATTTAAACCATTTACTTACTAGAATATTCTGCTTTTTTTTTATTATAAAGCCTGTATTTCCGATTTGTTTTTGGCTAAATTTTTGATCTAAATATTCTTTATTTTGACCTAAATTTTCGATTTCATTCTTAAAATTTTCGACTATTTGGTCCGAATTTCTTATTTCTCCTGACGAATTTTTGATTTTTAAATTTTTGACCTGTATTTTCGATATTTTTGCTCAAAATATTTTAACTTTTAGCCTATATATCCTTTATTTTGACCTTTTGCGATTTAATTGTTTAAAATTTCGACTTTTTGGCCCGCATTTTTTATTTTCTCGCCGAATTTTTAATTTTTAGATTTTTGACGTGTATTTTCGATTCTTTTGGGTCTAAATGTTTGATCTGTTGATCTAAATATTCAAATAAAACGAATAACTTTGTTAGTATCACTTTATTTGAATTATTCAAAATGTATCACGAAGTGAAAGCCTCCACAATTACTTATTTGATCTAAATATTCTTTATTGTGACATAAATTTTCGATTTAATTGTTAAAATTTTTGAATTTTTGGTCCGCATTTTTGATTTTTATGGAATTTTTAATTACAGTTCCAAATTTGTGACTTGATTTTGGTTAAAATATCTATAACCTGAATTACTGATTTATATGCGAGATTTTTTTTTATTTTTTCCGGTATTTTCAAGTTTTGTTTATTGAAATTTTTGATTTTTTATTCTGCATTTATTATCTTTAGGCCAGAGTTTTCGATATACTATCTAAATTTTTGACTTTCTAGCCAGCATTACAGATATTTATTATTTTTTTAAATCTTTTGACCTAAAGTTTTCTTTATTTTGACCTAACTTTTCGATTTTATTGTAAAAATTTTCGATTTTTTGGCCCCCATTTTTGATTTTTCGTTTAATCTGCATTTATTATCTTTAGGTCCGAGTTTTCCATGTTTTGTCCAAATTTTCGACTTTTTGACTAACTTGTGGATTTTTTTTTAAATCTTTTGCCCTAAATTTTTCTTTATTTTTTTTTATTTGTCTGTTAAAATTTTTGTTTCCTTGGTCCACTATTTTTATTTTTAGGCCAGAATTTTAGATTTTTGGTCTCAATTTTTTATCGTATTTTTTTTTTTTGTATATTTTGTACCTATATTTTACATCATTTTTTAACTTGGATTATCGATTTTATTTCCTGAATTTTTTAATTTTTTTAATTATTTTCGAATTTCTGGTCAGAAAATTATTTTGCTTCTACCGAAGTTTTCGATTCTTTGTCTGCTTTTTTTTATTTTTAGGGCAGGATTCTTGATTCCTTGGACCATATTTTAGATTTCTGTATTTCCGATTTAGTTCTTTATTTTGACCAAAATATTTGACTGGTTTGTAAAAATTTTCGAATTTTTTTGTCTGCAATATTTATCTTTACGCTCGTTTTCGACACTTTGTCTAAATTTTCAGAGCTTTAGGCGGTATTGTAGATTTTTTATTTTTTCGTGTAAATATTCTTTATTTTGACGAAAAAAATCGATTGGTTTGTAGAAATTATTGATTTTTTGTCTGCATTTTTTTATCTTTACGCCCGAGTTTTCGATGTTTTGTCTAAATTTTCATCTATTTAGGCCCTATTGTAGGTTTTTACGTTTTTGGCCTATATTTTATATTTTCGATTATCTTGGTTTCAATTTTTGGTCTTTTGGCCGAAATGTTCACTTAAATTTTCGATTCGTTTGTTAAAAAATTTTGATTTTTTGGTCTACCGCTTTGATTTTTGTGTACGAATTTTAGATTTTTGGTCTTAATTTTTTATTTTTTTGTCCCATAATTCAAATTTTCTTGCGAATTTTTGATTTATTTTTATATATGCAAACATCTTTATTCACAGAAATAACATCTAAATACATTATGTTAAAAACTTAAAATCCGCTTTCCGTTGTCTGTGAAAGGACTATCGATTTTTAGTTTTGCTATTATTTTCGAATGTCTCGTTGGAACTTATTTTAAGCTAAAAGGGGTTATTTTTGCGGCTGAAAATGGCAAATTATTTTTCTTTTGCTTGTATTTTCAATTTTTTGGTCTGCATTTTTATTTTTAAACCAGGTTTTTTGATTTTTTTGCCGATATTTTAGATTTTCGGCTGTTTTGTTCCAAATTTTTGATTTTATCTCCAAAATATTCGATTGGTCTAGGAAGATAAATGGTTCTTTGTTTCTTCAAAGGGGGGGGGTATTGTATAAGTGGCTCTACCGTCAACATATTCCACGAGCCGCCACTGGTCCCAAGTGTTTTAGTTTACCCACAAAAAAATCCCGAAAAACCGTCAGAAAAAGGCCGTCGAAGCTGTAATACCCCCTTAAATTAATGGAAACTTTAAGAAAAGTAATGAATTTTAATGTTATATTTGAAACCTTCAAATTACTTTTTTTTAATTTCATAGGTCACTAAATTCCGAATTTACTTGGAAAGTTTCAAGACTGTTGCGACTGCTTTTATATTTTTTAAACCATTAGCCTCAGTTGTATGTTCTCGTGATTTCGAAATCTAATAAATGGCTATTTCCAGATTTGGATTTTTTTTTGACCTGGGATGCACGTCCATGTGGCCAGCTATAGGCTCAGATTTTGATTGAATTATAAAGCAAAATCAGAAGAACGAGAAAAATTGATTGGCATTATAAAATTTCAGCTAGCTTAAATAGCAAAGAAAGTATGAATATTTTGGAAAATTTAGGAATTATAAAAATACAAATTGTGTATGAAAAAAAAAGCATCTTTAAGTTTGCAAGTTTGATTTCCAATAGTTACTAGTGATTAATCGCAAACAATTATTTGATGACCGAATGGAAAAGTTCAGAAACGGCGACGTGTACAACATTGTTTTTAATAATAAGAGTAGTTCGAAAATGAAACCAAACAGTCAAGCAGGTAGTAAACGAGTATGCATATAAGGATCAGAGTTTTATTGTCGAGTGTTTTCAAGGCCAACTTGAATAACGCGGCACCGCACGTCCACAGTGCGCCGGCGATTATAGGAAGTGATTAGTTATTTCAAGTTTGAAGGTTGGCCGTCCTGCCCGGACCCGGAACTGCTCACCATTCTCGTCTAGACTACTTCAAAAAACTCCTAATCCAAAATGTAAATTGGTAAATATTTCTGCAGGGAAGTTTTCTGGCGACTTGGACCAGAAGTTAATTGGGGCATGAAACACGAAGCGTAATTCCTCAATTCAATTTTTTAGATAATGGGTCTAAGAATTTTTCCGAAATCCCCTCGGTGAATTTGAATATTTTAAACATATGTAATAATAATAATAATAATAATAATAATAATGTTGATATGGCCATCAAATAACTTTCTCCAATTTTTGTGTTATTTCGGGTATTTATGGATTTTTTTTCAAAAATAAGTGAGATTTCGATCTCGCGACCATTCCCAAGGACTGTGCAAAAAGGTTACATGTTTTTCCTTAAATGGTTACATTTTTTGATACTTTTTTATCTGCTAGATTTTTACTTTCTCCGTTACGAAGTACGAGAAAGTATTTTGATCGTGATTTTTTTTTCAAATTTTTTTTTTGCGGAAATATCCGTTTTGGGGTCCCTAGATGCCATTTCAACAATTTCTGGAAAAAAAAATTGTGTCTGTGTGTGTGTGTGTGTCTGTGGTTGTGTGTGTGTCTGTCTGTGCGCGCTGTATCTCAAAAACTAATAGAGCAATTGATATGAAACTTTTAACATCCATCTTATTTAATAATATGAAGAACTGAAAAACTTTTGGTAAAATTTCGTACACCGGAAGTGGGCGTTTACCTTAACTGTTTTTTTGTTTTTTGCCAATATTTTCTTAAATATAAAAAATATCTGAAAAACATTTAAACAAACTTTGAAGACAACAAAGAAATGAACATCTTTTGCTTGAAAACATTTTTCATAAAATCATTTTTATTCGAGAAAAAAATTTATTTTCTTTTTTTAATTTTTGGTTTATAATTATAAAACAATAATAGTTACAGCAAATTTATGTTAATAATAATTATAGAGAATGCTAAAATGAACAATTTATAAGGAATAATTTTTTTCGAAATCCCTTTAGTTTTTGAGTAAACTGAGTTTTTGAATTTGAAGTATAATTTTTCCATTTTTCATAATTTTGACGTTTTAAACGTTAGTTTCATCCGAGTTTACACAACGCTCGATGTACATTTAAAATATTATTTCAATTGAAAATAAATCATGAAAACGTAAATATAAATGATACCATCAAGTCGGAGAAAGTAACATGATGGCCACATCACCATTTTTTGAATTGTCGTGAACTTTACGAAAATGTCATAACATTACATAGTAATAATATTTATTGAAACTTGATTTACAAAAGAGTTACAAATGGTCATTGACCGAAGTTTTTCAGCCTACAATGAATTGTTAATTCAATTAATAGATCAACATAAACATATTATATCAATTTAAAATTTATAAGTACATACCGTTTACGAATTTTAGGAAAACATTTTTTTTTCTGTAAACGTACCTTTAATTAGTAGCACATGGTTTAATGAGAACGTTTTGTAAATTTTCAGTTTTTAAAATAGTAAGTAACATAACTCGGTATTCAAGTACATAATTTCAATGTGTGTGTGTGTGTGTTATGATGATTTCCAGAGCTTGTAACTGAATACTTTGGGCATATGGTTAATGCATATGTGTTTGTGTGTGTGTGCCTGTTATGTACTCGGTGCTCTTTTTGTGGGTGTCATTAATTGTTTAAATTTATTTAACACCAGGGGGCCTTGTTTTTCCCGAGTCCACAGAGTAGTGTTTTATTTCTGGAAGATGATGCACTCGTAATGAATATCTCGCGATGCTCTAAAATCAACATGTGATCAAATATTTCCATCACATGTTCACAGGGCCGGCGAAAAAAGTTTTGCGAGGCCCTGCGTTAGGGCGCAACTTGTTTGTGTTTGAATTTTAATTTTTGAAAAGTTTTGCTGATGTTACAGGCAGGTTAACATTTATTTATTTGTATAAGGGAATCCCCGTTTTATAAATAAATACATTATAAAATATAAAAGTAATTTACATTTAAACTTAAAACTAAAAACTGAAATAAAATAAATCAATCATACATATAATTTACGCTGTGATTACCTTTTATTAGCAATATTTAATTTCTTGCTTCAAAGTAAATAATTCGAATCAATAAATAATCGTAAGTTTGTACAGGGTGAATTTTTTAAAGTTTAACAGGGCTATATCTCGAGAACGGTTTTAAATATTTTCATGAAATTTTAGCGAGGTAATAGGGACACATTTGACCATATTGTTCTGTATGTTTTGAATGGTAGAGATAATGTATTTTTGTTTCTATAATTCGAATTACATGAAAAACTACGTTTGTCTTGATTTTTTTTTTAATTTGAGAGCAACTTAACTTATTTACGTCGTAACCAAAGAGCTTGGTTACAAATATATCATTAACCAAAGTTTGACCAATTGCCCCAATTATTAAACCAGCACATAAATTTTGACACGTGGTTTCAGCAGGATGGGGCTCCACGCCATAATGCAATACAGGCCCGTAATTATTTAGATGAAATACTTGAAAATACGTGGTTGACTCCCCTTGACTTCTTCTTGTAAAGGGTAAAGTTAAGGCAACTGCACCTACAACTTGTGTTTGTGTGTGATTATCTCGAAATCTAGTGAAGGGGTGTTTTTGGATTTTTATTGGATCATGAAGCAGAATATGTTTTGAGTAAATTTTGAAAGTTTCAAGTCGGTGGCAATTGTTTTTATATTTTTTCCAAGCTGGAGAATGTGAGTAACTGCAGCACAACCACAAACTGTGTTTTCGTGTGATTATCTCCAAATATAGTGAAGGGGTGTTGTTGGTTTTTTTTGGGTCATGAAGCAGAATGTGTTTTGAGTAAATTTTGAAAGTGTCAAGTCGGTGGCAATTGTTTTTATATTTTTTCCAAGCTGGGGAAAGTGAGCAACTCCAGTACGACCACAAACTGTGTTTTCGTGTGATTATCTCCAAATCTAGTGAAGGGGTATTTTTGGGTTTTTGTTGGATCATGAAGCAGAATGTGTTTTAAGTAAATTTTGAAAGTTTCAAGTCGGTGGCAATTGTTTTTATATTTTTTCCAAGCTGGAGAAAGTGAGTAACTGCAGCACAACCACAAACTGTGTTTTCGGTTGATTATCTTGAAATATAGTAAAGGGGTGTTTTTGGGTTTTTGTTGGATCATGAAGCAGAATGTGTTTTGAGTAAATTTTGAAAGTGTCAAGTCGGTGGCAATTGTTTTTATATTTTTTCCAAGCTGGAGAATGTGAGTAACTGCAGCACAACCACAAACTGTGTTTTCGTGTGATTATCTCCAAATCTAGTGAAGGGGTGTTTTTGGGTTTTTGTTGGATCATGAAGCAGAATGTGTTTTAAGTAAATTTTGAAAGTTTCAAGTCGGTGGCAATTGTTTTTATATTTTTTCCAAGCTGGAGAAAGTGAGTAACTGCAGCACAACCACAAACTGTGTTTTCGGTTGATTATCTTGAAATATAGTAAAGGGGTGTTTTTGGGTTTTTGTTGGATCATGAAGCAGAATGTGTTTTGAGTAAATTTTGAAAGTTTCAAGTCGGTGGCAATTGTTTTTATATTTTTTCAAAGCTGGGGAAAGTGAGCAACTCCAGTACGACCACAAACTGTGTTTTCGTGTGATTATCTCCAAATCTAGTGAAGGTGTGTTTTTGGGTTTTTGTTGGATCATGAAGCAGAATGTGTTTTAAGTAAATTTTGAAAGTTTCAAGTCGGTGGCAATTGTTTTTATATTTTTTCCAAGCTGGAGAAAGTGAGTAACTGCAGCACAACCACAAACTGTGTTTTCGGTTGATTATCTTGAAATCTAGTAAAGGGGTGTTTTTGGGTTTTTGTTGGATCATGAAGCAGAATGTGTTTTGAGTAAATTTTGAAAGTTTCAAGTCGGTGGCAATTGTTTTTATATTTTTTCCAAGCTGGAGAAAGTGAGTAACTGCAGCACAACCACAAACTGTGTTTGCGCGTGATTATCTCGAAATCTAGTGAAGGGGTGTTTTTGGGTTTTTGTTGGATCATGAAGCAGAATGTGTTTTGAGTAAATTTTGAAAGTTTCAAGTCGGTGGCAATTGTTTTTACATTTGTTCAAAGCTGGGGAAAGTGAGCAACTGCAGCACGACCACAAACTGTGTTTTCGGTTGATTATCTTGAAATCTAGTGAAGGAGTGTTTTTGGGTTTTTGTTGGATCATGAAGCAGAATGTGTTTTGAGTAAATTTTGAAAGTTTCAAGTCGGTGGCAATTGTTTTTATATTTTTTCCAAGCTGGAGAAAGTGAGTAACTGCAGCACAACCACAAACTGTGTTTTCGGTTGATTATCTTGAAATATAGTAAAGGGGTGTTTTTGGGTTTTTGTTGGATCATGAAGCAGAATGTGTTTTGAGTAAATTTTGAAAGTGTCAAGTCGGTGGCAATTGTTTTTATATTTTTTCCAAGCTGGAGAATGTGAGTAACTGCAGCACAACCACAAACTGTGTTTTCGTGTGATTATCTCCAAATCTAGTGAAGGGGTGTTTTTGGGTTTTTGTTGGATCATGAAGCAGAATGTGTTTTAAGTAAATTTTGAAAGTTTCAAGTCGGTGGCAATTGTTTTTATATTTTTTCCAAGCTGGAGAAAGTGAGTAACTGCAGCACAACCACAAACTGTGTTTTCGGTTGATTATCTTGAAATATAGTAAAGGGGTGTTTTTGGGTTTTTGTTGGATCATGAAGCAGAATGTGTTTTGAGTAAATTTTGAAAGTTTCAAGTCGGTGGCAATTGTTTTTATATTTTTTCAAAGCTGGGGAAAGTGAGCAACTCCAGTACGACCACAAACTGTGTTTTCGTGTGATTATCTCCAAATCTAGTGAAGGTGTGTTTTTGGGTTTTTGTTGGATCATGAAGCAGAATGTGTTTTAAGTAAATTTTGAAAGTTTCAAGTCGGTGGCAATTGTTTTTATATTTTTTCCAAGCTGGAGAAAGTGAGTAACTGCAGCACAACCACAAACTGTGTTTTCGGTTGATTATCTTGAAATCTAGTAAAGGGGTGTTTTTGGGTTTTTGTTGGATCATGAAGCAGAATGTGTTTTGAGTAAATTTTGAAAGTTTCAAGTCGGTGGCAATTGTTTTTATATTTTTTCCAAGCTGGAGAAAGTGAGTAACTGCAGCACAACCACAAACTGTGTTTGCGCGTGATTATCTCGAAATCTAGTGAAGGGGTGTTTTTGGGTTTTTGTTGGATCATGAAGCAGAATGTGTTTTGAGTAAATTTTGAAAGTTTCAAGTCGGTGGCAATTGTTTTTACATTTGTTCAAAGCTGGGGAAAGTGAGCAACTGCAGCACGACCACAAACTGTGTTTTCGGTTGATTATCTTGAAATCTAGTGAAGGAGTGTTTTTGGGTTTTTGTTGGATCATGAAGCAGAATGTGTTTTGAGTAAATTTTGAAAGTTTCAAGTCGGTGGCAATTGTTTTTATATTTTTTCCAAGCTGGAGAAAGTGAGTAACTGCAGCACAACCACAAACTGTGTTTGCGCGTGATTATCTCGAAATCTAGTGAAGGGGTGTTTTTGGGTTTTTGTTGGATCATGAAGCAGAATGTGTTTTGAGTAAATTTTGAAAGTTTCAAGTCGGTGGCAATTGTTTTTATATTTTTTCCAAGCTGGAGAACGTGAGTAACTGCAGCACAACCACAAACTGTGTTTTCGGTTGATTATCTTGAAATCTAGCGAAGGAGTGTTTTTGGGTTTTTGTTGGATCATGAAGCAGAATGTGTTTTGTGTAAATTTTGAAAGTTTCAAGTCGGTGGCAATTGTTTTTATATTTTTTCCAAGCTGGAGAACGTGAGTAACTGCAGCACAACCACAAACTGTGTTTTCGGTTGATTATCTTGAAATCTAGTGAAGGAGTGTTTTTGGGTTTTTGTTGGATCATGAAGCAGAATGTGTTTTGAGTAAATTTTGAAAGTTTCAAGTCGGTGGCAATTGTTTTTATATTTTTTCCAAGCTGGAGAAAGTGAGTAACTGCAGCACAACCACAAACTGCGTTTTCGTATGATTATCTTGAAATCTAGTGAAGGAGTGTTTTTGGGTTTTTGTTGGATCATGAAGCAGAATGTGTTTTGAGTAAATTTTGAAAGTTTCAAGTCGGTGGCAATTGTTTTTATATTTTTTCCAAGCTGGAGAAAGTGAGTAACTGCGGCACGGCCACAATCTGTGTTTTTGAGTGATTATCTCCAAATATAGTGAAGGGGTGTTGTTGGGTTTTTATTGAATCATGAAGCAGAATATGTTTTGAGTAAATTTTTAATTTTTTCGCTGTACAGAAATAATTGTCTTTTGTGCCATAAATATGAGAAGCAGGAATTTGCATAAACATGCAATGTAAATGGCCCATGTGCAGATGTAATCTTTTTCAGTTGCCATTGAGACACTCAATATGTCAATTTAGAACAGAACTTCTACGGTAGTATGCAATCGTTGGAATCACTTAATTGCAGAACGTTGAATTTGCTTCGCGCATAAATTGTATGTTTGCGTACTTTCTCAAATTCCATTTTCCTAGAAAACCTTAAACCGTTTTGCAAATGACACGTTTCAGTACGGTGGTTTTATATTGTGCAAGCCCGAGCTAATGCCGAACCATTTGCCGCCTCAACGACACCACTGATTGCCCGGAGAAATGGACGGGAAAAGGTGCACTTGTTTATCGGTGTTTCGAGGAGCGAGAAAAGTTGCAATGGAATTTTTAGAGAATTCGTTTGGTTATTAAAATTCAATAACATTGACATTTTTCGGGCATACACAATAATCATCTCACTTATTATGGAAGATTTTGTTAAATGAATGGGGTTAAGTACTTCTTAGGTGAATGCTGGTTTACTCGCCACTAGCGCAATAATTTATCCAATGGCTAATATCAAATGGGTGGAATCAGTATGCTAGCCGAGCTAGTGAAGTTTTTTTTTTGGCAGCCATTAACGGTTATAATATTTTAGAAGAATAAATTTAGGCGGAAAGATGAATGATTGTAATGGAAAGAAAGCTGGTGAAGTTGAAATCTTTTTTTAGTTTACTAGTGGGTATTCATTCCTTAAGTTGAGTTTCCTACCTTAAGGAATGAAAACCACTATTAAACCAGCTTCTACCAAAAATAGTGATAGATAAAGTCTGGCCGTGCTATGAAGGCATCTGAGGTGATTAACTTGTACCGCCTTCATTTGCGCGTTGGGCGGGTGCTTTATGCGTCTCGGATGACTTAGGTTCTCAATAAGCCAACATGAGATGTTGGGTTGCATGCATATTTATTTCCAGTTATCTGTAACCTTTCAAGAACCACTGATTTATAAATAGAAGCCGATACTGCACCAATAGCTAGCAATTAAAGTGTAAACATCTGTGAGTATAAAGTCATGTCTGATGAGGGAGGCTCTTCCGACCCTCCGTTAATCACCTCAGACGCCTTCATAGCGCGGTCAGAGTATAGCTCCACCGATTCCATTAGATAATGTAGCGAGTAAACTAGTTTAATGTACTGCAGACTTTAAGTTGTGAAAAACCCCATAAATACCCTTAAATATCACGGATGACCAATACCATTCGCCATTGGGATACAATTAATTTACTTTAAATCTCCTCCGATTTAAAAATAAATATTGTCATTAGAATGTATCCGACAGAAACATTTGAAGGTGTTGGAAATATTGTGTTTATTAGGAAATAATAGAGAAACTAATTAGTGAGGGCGATTAAAAAGAAGCGGAACGATCATTGTACTCCGGTAGAGAAAGAAGGAGAGAAAGAGAAGGTGCACACACACACACACACACATACACATTTATACAACATAATCGTTCCACTTTCAAAGTTTAAAGAAAGTCGAATAGGGAAAGTGAATACGGATGGATAATGTGTTTACACTTTATACAAAAGTTCGTTGCACAGAAAATTTACATTCGACAACACTTGCATTCACATTTCATTTTTTTTCATTAATCGAATATTAATAACACAAATTCGGAAATGAAATTAACGAAAGTGACGGCCACCTTCAATTACTTTCTTTACAAAAAGCGCTATTTAAAATGGACAATTAGTAAAAGTACTAGAAACATATTTGGAATTTGTATAACAAAATGGATTCAATAAACACAAAACGTAGAACGTTTAACCTCTTCCTAGATCTTCAAAAATTTAGTCTTAAGCAGATTAAAGAGTTTATTGAAACAACTACTCAATTCGATCTTTAGTAAGAGCAACAAATAAGTTGTGAATATTCTCATATTCAGGCTTTATTTCGCGTTAATTAAATTTATTTAATACATTTGTGCATCTGAAATAAGTGAGGGTTTCCATTCCCAAAATCAAAATTGACGAGAATTACAATTTTGGTAACTAAACTGAATTGAAAAATGCACTTTATTTAAACAACTAATTATTGTAAAAAATGGTGATGTGGCCATTATGTTACTTTTTCCGATGGTATCATCATTTATATTTACAATTTCATGGTTTATTTTCTATTTAAATCATATTTTAAATGTACATCGAGCGTTTTGTAGACTCGGATGAAACTGACGTCTAAAACGTCAAAATTATGAAAGATGGAAAAATTATTTTAAGTACTCAGTTTGATAATGATTACCGTGTAATTGAAACTGGTCACGTAAAGTAAAATAAAAGTGGTATAAAAAAGTTAAGTGTTTTCTTTATATCGAAAAATTATACTTTAAATTCAAAAACTCAGTTTACTCAAAAGCTAAAGAGATAAATTTGCTGTAACTATTATCGTTTCATAATTATAAACCAAAAATTAAAAATTTTTACGAAAAATATTTTCAAGCAAAAGGTGTTCATTTCTTTGTTGTCTTCAAAGTTTGTTTAAATGTTTTTGTGATATTTTTTATACTTAAGGAAATATTGGCAAACAAAAAACAGTTAAGGTAAACGCCCACTTCCGGTGTACGAAATTTTACCAAAAGCTTTTCAATTCTTCGGATTATCAAATAAGACGTATATTCACGGTTTTACATCAATTGCTCTATTAGTTTTTAAGATACAGCGCACACAGACACAATTTTTTTTCCCAGAAATTGTTGAAATGGCATCTAGGGACCCCAAAACGGATATTTCCGTAAAAAAAATTTTTGAAGAAAAATTCTCGTACTTCGTAACGGAGAAAGTAACAAAAAATAGGAACAGTTATATAAAATATTCATTTTAATTATGCATTACCACGTAGTAACAATCGCAACCATCCTCTTAATTTTGGTAACGTTTCGGTAAAGAGAGCTTTATGATCTTTAGATCTGTTATTCACGGTGGCGTATATTATTTTCTCAATAATAAAATAATGTTAATCTTGTTAATTTTTTAAATTATTTACTAAAGCTGGCCACGATGAGTTTTTAAAATTTTGCTAATTTGTAAATAATTTCGCTATTTTTAGTTATAGATTATATTATATATAAATTTCTCGAAACGTTTGTTTCTTCGTGTTAAAAAAACCCTTGCGATTTTTGAAATAAGTTCAAATAAAATAGCTTCAGAAAAATGTTAAAAAACTACAAGAATTAGTTTTGAAATTTCAAAATCTATCAAGAAAAAATCTTTGACATGCCCTTGAAACAGTTGAAGTATCAAAGCTGATAATAAAATGGCAACACTAAAAACTTGAATTGGAGAGAAAAAAACATTGCATTGGGCGTACTTCTGCATACAATAGCTTCAAAATCTTAAAATTCATCCGGAATTAACTCATTTTTAAATGCTTTTAAAACAGTTGGCATATCGTAGCTATAAACATAATGGCAACACGTAAAACTTAAACTTCAAATCAAACTTCATGAACCACTTACAAGAGCATCGAAATTAGTGAATAAACTACAAGTGTTTAAGGGATTTAATTTATATTCTAAAAACTTATATATTATATATTTTTATATTTTTAGATTAAGATTACTTTACTTCATAGAAATGTAGATTTTAGTTATTTTTATTTTTCAAGGGCGATGTCCCGTTAATAAATGTATTATTATAACTATAGAAATGAAAATTGTAAAATTGTAAAAAAAACCATCGTTGTTGGAATTAGCTCCAAAATTTGAAAATTCATCTAGAAAGAACCGAGTTTAATATTTCTTAAAAAAAAAGTTAACATATCTCAGCTGAAAACAAAATAGCAATTAAAACTTGAACGGAAGATAAGAAAAATACATTCGCCAATGAAGAAATTGTCAAATATGAATCTGTCGAGACGATATATCTAATCTAAAATTTAGAGATCGTCTGCGAATAACAGGTGGTGATAATGCAAGGAGGTACTTAATCATCAACGAGCAGGAAAAGTAATGGCCCTAAGTTTGACCCTTGAGGTACGTCGGAATAAGCAACAGAGGTAGTTGATTAGTGCCCGTTTACAGGCACTTGAAGGCGACGGTTGAATAAATATGATTTTATTAAATTAATTAGATTAAGATGAAAGTAGAACTCAGTGAGTAAAATACTCGGAATTAGCTTCAAAATCCAGCTTGATCCATCTCTAAAACCATTAACATATATCAGCTGGGAACAAAACAGCAAATCTCAAAACTTGAACGGAGGAAAATAAAATGACATCATGCCATTAGAACAATTGTAAGAAACTAATCTCTGCTGGAGTTAGCTTAAAAATTTCAAGGTGCATCCAGAATAAAGCTATTTTCAGCATACTGCTAAAATAGTTGACATGTTACAGCTGGAAACAATTGACAACATACAAAACCTAATTTACAGAGAAGAAAATTACATTCGGCGATTACAAAAATTGTAAAAAATTCATCTTTTCTGGAATTAGCTTCAACATTACTAAATCTATTAAGCATGAATCTATTTATGACATACCGCTAAAAAAATGGACGTATTAGAGTTGGAAACAAAATGATAACATTCAAAACTAAAATTACAAAAAAAGAAAATTACATTCGACGATTAGAAAAATTGCAAAAAAATCATCGCTGCTGGAATTAGCTGCAACATTTCAAAATCTATTAAGAATGAACCTAATTTTGACATAATGGCTAAAACAATTGACGTATCAGAGTTGGAAACAAAATGACAACATTCAAAACTTAAATTACAAAAAAGAAAATTATATTCGGCGATTAGAAAAATTGCAAAAAATCATCTCTGCTGGAATTCGCTTCAAATTTTCAAAATTCATCTAAAATGAACCTATTTTGACATTCATTAAAAAATGGCATAACACAGCTGGAAACAAAATAACAACACTCAAAACTTGAACGTAGGAAATAAAAATTGCATTCGGCGATAAGAAAAATTGTAAAAAATTAATCTCTGCAGGAATTAGCTTCAACATTTCCTATTAAGCATGAACCTATTTTTGACATACCGCTAAAACAATTGACGTATTAGAGTTGGAAACAAAATGATAACATTCAAAACTAAAATTACAAAAAAGAAAATTACATTTGGCGATTAGAAAAATTGTAAAAAAATCATCGCTGCTGGAATTAGCTGCAACATTTCAAAATCTATTAAGAATGAACCTAATTTTGACATAATGGCTAAAACAATTGACGTATCAGAGTTGGAAACAAAATGATAACATTCAAAACTAAAATTACAAAAAAGAAAATTACATTTGGCGATTAGAAAAATTGTAAAAAAATCATCGCTGCTGGAATTCGCTTCAAAGTTTCAACATCCATCCAAAATTAATCTATTTTTGACATTCATTTAAAAAAATTGGTATATCACAGCTGGAAACAAAATAACAACAATCAAAACTTAAACGTAGGAAATAAAAATTGCATTCGGCGATAAGAAAAATTGTAAAAAATTCATCTTTTCTGGAATTAGCTTCAACATTTCAAGATCTATTAAGCATGAACCTATTTTTGACATACCGCTAAAACAATTGACGTATTAGAGTTGGAAACAAAATGATAACATCCAAAAACTAAAATTACAAAAAAAAATTACATTCGGCGAATAGAAAAATTGTAAAAAATCATCGCTGCAGGAATTAGCTGCAACATTTCAAAATCCATTAAGAATGAAACTAGTTTTGACATATGGCTAAAACAATTGAGGTATTAGAGTTGGAAACAAAATGATAACATTCAAAACTTAAATTACAAAAAAAATTATATTCAGCGATTAGAAAAATTGTAAAAAAAATCATCTCTGCTGGAATTCGCTTGAAAATTTCAAAATCCATCCAAAATTAATCTATTTTTGACATTCATTTAAAAAAATTGGCATAACACAGTTGGAAACAAAATAACAACACTCAAAACTTGAACGGAGGAAATAAAAATTGCATTCGGCGATAAGAAAAATTGTAAAAAAATCATCTCTTCTAGAATTAGCTTCAGCATTTCAAAATCCATTAAGAATGAACCTAGTTTTGACATACCGCTAATACAATTGACGTATTAGAGTTGGAAATAAAATGATAACATTCAAAATTAAAATTACAAAAAAGAAAATTACATTCGCGGATTAGAAAAATTGTAAAAAAATCATCGCTGCTAGAATTAGTTGCACCATTTCAAAATCTATTAAGAATGAACCTAGTTTTGACATATGGCTAAAACAATTGATGTATCGGAGTTGGAAACAAAATGACAACATTCAAAACTTATTACAAAAAAGAAAATTACATTCGGCGATAAGAAAAATTGTAAAAAAAACATCTCTGCTCGAATTCGCTTCAAATTTCAAAATCCATCAAAAATGAATCTATTTTTGACATCCAGTTAAAACAATTGACATATCACAGCTGGAAACAAAATAACAACACTCAAAACTTGAACGGAGGAAATAAAAATTGCATTCGGCGATAACAAAAATTGTAAAAAATTCATCTTTTCTGGAATTAACTTAAACATTTCAAGATCTATTAAGCATGAACCTATTTTTGACATACCGCTAAAACAATTGACGTATTAGAGTTGGAAACAAAATGATAACATCCAAAAACTAAAATTACAAGAAAAAATTACATTCGGCGAATAGAAAAATTGCAAAAAAATCATCGCTGCTGGAACATTTCAAAATCTATTAAGAATGAACCTAGTTTTGACATATGGCTAAAACAATTGACGTATCAGAGTTGGATACAAAATGACAACATTCAAAACATAAATTACAAAAAAGAAAATTACATTCGGCGATTAGAAAAATTGTAAAAAAATCATCTCTGCTGGAATTTGCTTCAAAATTTCAAAATCTATCAAAAATTAATCTATTTTTGACATCCTTTTAAAACAATTGACATATCATAGCTGGAAACAAAATAACAACACTCAAAACTTGAACGGAGCAAATAAAAATTGCATTCGGCGATAAGAAAAACTGTAAAAAATTCATCTCTTCTGGAATTATCTGCAAGATTTCAAAATATATCAAGAATTAACCTATAGTTGACGTACCGCTAAAATAATTGACATATTAGAGTTGGAAACAAAATTGACAACATTGAAAACTTAAATTACAGAAAAGAAAATTACATTCGGCGATAAGAAAAAAAAGGTAAAAATATCATCTCTGCCGGAATTAGCTTAAAAATCCACCCAAAATTAACCTTTAAAACAATTGACATCTTACAGCTCGAAACAAAATAAAAAAAATTGCATTCGGCGATAAGAAAAATTGCAAAAAATTAATTTCTTCTGACTTCAGTAGCTTCAACATTTCAAAATCTATCAAGAATGAACCTATTTTTAACATCCCGCTAAAACATTTGACATATTAGAGTTGAAAATAAAATGACAACATTAAAAAATTTCAGAAAAGAAAATTACATTCAGCTATCAGAAAAAAATACAAAATGAACATTTCAAAATCGATGCTAAATTAACTTATTTTTGAGATCACTTTCAACCTTGAAAAAACGACTTTTTTCGCATCTTATTAAATAATATAAATGTTGTTAAATCGTTTTTGATTGAGAAAGTTGTCCATTATTCGGCCGAATCATTTTCTCCACAGGTGACGTCCAATCAATTGATAGCGGTTTCATTGCCCAACAGGTTTCAGCCAATGACATGACGACGATTTTACTTTCTCAACAGTTTAGTTGTTACTATGGTTACGATTTGTTTTTAGTCAGCGAACAGCCGCAATTTCCAAATAGAAAAATTATTCGTTATAATTTAATATAAACAGAAAAATTTAAAATAATTTAGGTAATAATTAATATGATGCGAGTAGTATAGTATTAATAATATACTATTATTAGTTTTTTTTTTTTATGTAAGCCTCTCCTTATAAACACCAGCTATCATTATTTTGATGTACTAGCAATTAAAAATTACGTAGTAATCCGTACCTATTCAAAAATTTAATACTGCAACGTTTTGTTAATGTCATAGGTTGTCGTAGCTTTATATTTTAGCTTAGTTTTTATCTGAGTATATTTATTCAGGAAAATTTTTAGAAGAGTTTTTTAAATTATAAAATAGGGGTGACGACTTCAATTATTATCATATTTTAGCTTACTTTTTATCCGAGTACATTTCAGCATATTCAGGACAATTTTTAGAAGAGTTTTTTTTTTAAATTATAAAGTAGGGGTGACGACTTCAATTATTATCCTTTTTAAAAGAGCACATCTGTTTCTGTTATCTTCATTAACCCATTCGAAACCTTTTTCATTTTACATTAAATCACATCCAATGTATCCCGTATATAATTTTAATCCCGTGTAGTGTTTTATCTTAATTTTCTGTTTGTTCAATTACGTGTCAGATGGCTGTTATTAAAAGTTTTGGCTTGTGACGCAAACGGTTCGGGGTCGAAGGTTCATACAAGATACATAATGAGTGAATATTTTCGAACATCTGGTTATCACATTTAGACGTGGACATAAAAAAAGAGAGAACTCACTGTGAAATATTTGAATACACCATGTATAGTGTGTTACTGTCGGAGCCTATAAGGGTAAGTAAAGCGATTCCGCAAGGTATGGTTTTGGTCCTCTACTATTTATTAAATTTATTAATGACATAATAATAATAATAATAATAATAAATGTCTTTATTTACAGTAATGGGCGAAGTTTAGCCATTAAGACTACTCTACCACTTAACCCATAATATCATACTAAATTATGTAGACGATATGGAGGGTAAACCTTTCACGGACCTCATTGATGTTGGTTTCTCATGTATGCTGGAATTAGAACCATGGTTTCAGCTAAATAAACTTTCAAAGCTTTAAATAAATCAAAAACGGCATACATACTCGATCTCTGTCACCATAATCCAACCCTAATTTAAATATTTAAATAAAAATCCAGTTGACCCTGTAGGTGTACGCTAGTAGCACAAAATATTTCTTAAATAATGAAAAAGTCATATTTCTGTGATATTTATAATGACATTTTTATATATTTTAGGAATATTTGCATAAAATGTTAAGGAAATATTACTATATATATTTTTGCAATATTTGTAAAAAAATGATGAAACCGCCATAACTCGGCGTATTTTCAATCGATTTTAATGAATCTTCAAGGGCGAAAAACTTTGAAGTGTCTTCTTTAAAGTCATGCATGCGAACTTAAGCGTAACCCCTTCCCCCCCTCTGTAGCACTCCTGTGAAAAAAAATTTTTTTTTCAGGAAACCATGCCCAACTTTTTGTCGACTCGATCCACCATAAAGGCATTCAAATTTGATCAATTCCCTGTATAGGACTCGAAGAACAAGGTTCCTACGACGATTTGGCACCAAGTTATGGGTGTTTGAAAAAAAGTGCATTTTGAGGTTTTTCGCGCATAACTCAGCGACTTTTCAATCAAATTTGATGATTCTTTCGGGAAAAAATCTCATTTTGTACTTTATGGAGGTAAACTCAGAATCCTACAATCCAACCAGTTAAACATCAACAAGGGTTGCACAGGTGTAGAACAATAGCGAAAACGTAGCAACGTTATTTTTTAATTACGCTCTGTAAATTTATTTATTTGCAGCAAACTGTGTTCTGGTCAACTGATTGGATTATAGGATAGAGCTCACCTACCACCCTTCGCATCAACTTTATTTTAACAAGCAAAACTTTGTCCAGTTAAAAAATATTTCTTTAGCAATTTCGTTTCTTTAAAGTTTAAAAATAAAACGAAATGCGATTTTCTAGTATAAATAGGGGTGATACAAGGGGAGGTGGGTATTTTACTCTCCAATTCATGTATCACAAACAGGAGTTTGCAAGTAGAAATCTATACTTTAGTGTAATAAAAACACTAAAGGACTTAAGTTTTCTTAATAAACTTATTTATTGGAGGAAACTTTGGCGCGGGCGCAACTGATTGTAGGATAGGGCCCACCCACCGCCCGTACATTTAACCTTAACTTTAGCTACAAAACCATGTTCGTATAATCATTTTTTTTTACTTTCTCCGTTACGAAGTACGGGAAAATATTGTGATCGTGATTTTTTTCAAATTTTTTTTATGGAAATATCCATTTTGGGGTCCCTAGATACCATTTCAACAATTTGTGGAAATTTTTTTTGTGTCTGTGCGTGTCTGTGCGTGTGGCTGTGTGTGTGCGCGCTGTATCTCAAAAACTAATAGAGCAATTGATATGAAACTTTGAACATCCATCTTATTTGATAATCTGAAGAACTGAAAAGCTTTTGGTAAAATTTCGTACACCGGAAGTGGGCGTTTACCTTAACTGTTTTTTGTTTTTTGCCAATATTTTCTTAAATATGAAAAATATCACAAAAACATTTAAACAAACTTTTAAGACAACAAAGAAATGCACATCTTTTGCTTAAAAACATTTTTAATAAAATCATTTTTATTCGAGAAAAAATGTATTATTTTTTTAAAATTCTTAGTTTATTTATTTATTTGCATAGGCTTTTCATCCGGTAAGCCTTTTCCCTGTGGATTTTTGTTCGGTCACTGCATATGCCAATTTCCTTATCTTTGTTTCAAGAGTTGTCACAATATCACAGCATAAATTGTTGATAAATGTTTTTCCTGAATAATACAAAACCGATAACTAATACTTTTGCTGCTGATTATTTGTATCATATAATTATTTTGGTGCTTATTACTAGCAAATTATTATATTTTAAGTGTGTACAGCAAATTATTATGTACGCAGTTAACATTACAACTCGAAATTGTTGGCGTTGATAAAACCGAAAAACATTACGTTCCGTCCTCGGGCCAAAAGAATTTGCATAAAATATGCAAAACGCTCGGTTTTTGTTTTAAATTGGCAACGTGTTTCGTGTATATTATTTCTTCGATAATGGATAATGATTTTGTTTTTTTTTACTTTCTTGAACGCTTTTAAAAAGTAAACACAGACAATACAGGGTGTATTTGAAATAACGAACAGGCTCGTAACCACAAAGAGATTATATTATTTTTTAACAATATTCGCAATTATTTTGTTTATAACTGTAACAAAAAGCCCGCAATTAATTATTAAAGTTAATGAGTGAAAATACGCAACATGTTTGGGGGCAGTGGTAATGTGACCTAATTTTTAAACGGCATCGGCTTTAGATATCGAATTACAACAAGCGCGTAGGAAATATCTGAGTGCTCTTTAAGCGTCAATGAACTTGAGGACTGTTTATCTTTTACAAATAAAAAAACGTTGCGATAACACTTCAAATTTCGGAGGCAAGAAATTGTATCTCGCGTTTTAAATAAACAAACACACATTCCATGCAGACCTAATTAAATGAGAAAAGCATCGGTTCTCAAAATGTTTAAAAAACCTCGAAAAATTAGGAAAAAAAATTTTTTGACGGAAACACGGGTTCATAAATATTTTGTGTATGTGCCCTTAAATGCCTGTTTCGCTATTTCAAATACACCCTGTATGTTACGACGAAAAATAAAAATAAAATGGTGATGAGGCCATCATGTAACTTTCTCAGATTGGACGGTATAATAGTGTTATTTATGATTCAAGTGTTAAAAATGGAGCTTTATTTTGTTTGCGAAACGTCAACGAAGACACTTTTAATACGCAATCAAAATATTTAATACAGTAATGGTTTATTTTAAATTTAAAAGTAAACTTCCGTGTATAGAAATCGGCTCACTGTAAACTTTTGACTTTCACTATTTTTGTCTTTTAGCAACCAACCATTAGATAAAAAAAATATATGCCGTTTGAAAGAGAATTTAAAATGAGTTAAAATTTATCAAGAGTTGTAAACGATAATTATAATAGTTTCTAAAAAAAAATGTGATGTGGCCATCATGTTACTTTCTCCGATGGTATCATCATTTATATTTACACTTTCATGGTTAATTTTCTATTTAAATCATATTTTAAATGTACATTGAGCGTTTTGTAGACTCGCATGAAACTGACGTTTAAAACGTCAAAATTATGAAAGATGGAAAAATTATACTTCAAATTCAAAAACTCAGTTTACCCAAAAACTAAAGGGATTTCGAAAAAAAACTTATTCTTTATAAGTTGCTCATTTTAGCATTCTCTACAATTATTATTAATATAAATTTGCTGTAACTATTATCGTTTTATAATTATAAACCAAAAATTAAAAAACAAATAATAATTTTTTTTCTCGCATAACAATGATTTTATGAAAAATGTTTACAAGCAAAAGATGTTTATTTCTTTGTTGTCTTCAAAGTTTGTTTAAATGTTTTTGTGATATTTTACATATTTAAGAAAATATTGCAAAAAACAAAAAAAGCAGTTAAGGTAAACGCCCACTTCCGGTGTACGAAATTTTACCAAAAGCTTTTCAGTTCTTCAGATTATCAAATAAGACGGATGTTTAAAGTTTCATATCAATAGCTCTATAAGTTTTTGAGATACAGCGCGCACAGGCAGACACACACACACAGACACACACACAGGCACAATTTTTTTTTTTAAGAAATTGTTGAAATGGCATCTAGGGACCCCAAAACGGATATTTCCGTAAAAAAAATTTTTGGAAAAAAAATCACGATCACAATACTTTCCCGTACTTCGTAACGGAGAAAGTAAAAAACTTATTCTTTATAAGTTGTGCATTTTGGAATTCTCTACAATTATTATAAATTTGTTGTAACTATTATCGTTTCATAATTATAAAACAAAAACGAAAAAAAATTGATAATTTTTTTCTCGAATAACAATGATTTTATGAAAAATATTTTAAAGCAAAAGATGTTAATTTCTTTCATGTCTTCAATATTTGTTTAAATATTTTTGTGATATTTTTCATATTTAAGAAAATATTGGCAAAAAACAAAAAAACAGTTAAGGTAAACACCCACTTCCGGTGTACGAAATTTTACCAAAAGCTTTTCAGTTCTTCGGATTATCAAATAAGACGTATGTTCAAAGTTTCATAATAATTTCTCAATTAGTTTTTGAGATACAGCGCGCACAGACACACACACACACAATTTTTTTTTCCAGAAATTGTTGAAATGTCATCTAGGGACCCCAAAACGGATATTTCCGTAAAAAAAATTTTGAAAAAAAAAACACGATCACAATACTTTGTCGTACTTCGTAACGGAGAAAGTAAAAATAGTTAAAGTCAAAAATTTATAGTGGTCCGATTTCTATGCACGCAAGTTTACATCGAGTGTTTTGCAGGATCGGATGATGGTGACGTTCCAAACGTCAAAATTATGAAAGATGAAAATGACAAATTACACTTGCACGAATTTATTAACCGATAATGAAATATAGGTACTGTGAGATCTAAAAGTCGAAAATAATTGGTAGCCCTCAGAACATTGGGTAACTAAATTCAATGGAGTAAGAATGGGAATTGTGGCATGGAAAATTCTGAAATTGAATTATCAGTTCTGAAATTAACTGCTAATGTTTAAAATAGGCAAAATCGGCAGATAAAAAACACACAAAACTATTTTTATAACAAGTAACCTTAAATAACCACAAGATGTCAAAATTAACAAAATCTACACTACAACTGCATTGGAGAATTCCAGACAGGGATTTTCAGAAAACGTGTTGCCAGCTATTTTCGACTTTTTGATCTTAGCTTAAATTAGCTTTTACTGTAAATAAAATTATCAGGTATTTAAAATGTTTTGACTATTTTCGCCAATTATCGAGAGAAGTTTTACGGTGCAACAATTAATAACCAATTTTACAACAAGGATGTGGCCATTAAAATTGGTTTATTTTCGGAAAGTGACGATGATTATAAACCAATTAGGTCTTATTGGAGTCGTTAAGCTTTAAACGCAAACAAAATGTTATCATTAGGATTTCAAGAAATGCCCACTGGTATTAACGTATTATCTACGAGATGTTCGTCTCATTCTATCGCTACCGAGGAATAAGATGAATGAATGCATTATAATTGAGTAATAATAATCTCTATGAAAAATGATCCAATTATCGTCACGAGATTGTATCTTAATTCTTTGACAGCTGTGTACATGTATTTGTTATTATTTTTGTGCGGAGGAGTAAATACATATCAAAATTACATCATCAGGATATACAATTTTAGAAAAATGACAATATTTTTTTTACAGCTGTGTACACGTATTTATTTCTTTTATGTGGAGGAGTAAATCCATATCAAAATTACATTATCGGAATATACAATGTTAGAAAAATGTTAAGAATACAATTTGTCTTCGGCTTAGTTCACAGAATCGGAATAATTATTCTAATTTGCAGTACTTTATTACCGTCGGCAATTTTCAATTCCTTGAAATTTAAGTTAATGTCAAATTCCCTTACTTGATTGTAGATGATAATGCCTTTTTTACAACATACAATAAGTCATTTTACTAACATCATAAGTCAAAATATAACAGTTAATAATTATTATTAATAATTAATAATTATGAACATGAAAACTAATAGAGCAATTGATATAAAACTTTGAACATACGTCTTATTTGATAATCCTAAGAACTGAAAAGCTTTTGGTAAAATTTCGTACACCGGAAGTGGGTGTTTACCTTAACTGTTTTTTGTTTTTTGCCAATATTTTCTTAAATATGAAAAATATCACAAAAACATTTAAATAAACTTTGAAGACAACGAAGAAATGAACATCTTTTGCTTGAAAACATTTTTCATAAAATCATTTTTATTCGAGAAAAAAATTTATTATTTTTTTTTAATTTTTGGTTTATAATTATAAAACGATAATAGTTACAGCAAATTTATAATAATAATTGTAGAGAATGCCAAAATGAACAACTTATAAAGAATAAGTTTTTTTCGAAATCCCTTTAGTTTTTGAGTAAACTAAATTTTCGATTGAAGTATAATTTTTCCATCTTTTATAATTTTGACGTTTCAAACGTCAGTTTCATCCGAGTCTACAAAACGCTCATTGTACATTTAAAAAATGATTTAAATTTAAAATAAACCATGAAAACGTAAATATTAATGATACCATCAAGTCGGAGAAAGTAACATGATGGCCACATCACCATTTTTTTTTGTTTCTATTTAGCAGTCTTTAATAAGAAACAATAAATCTATTGTTTACTATTGAGAAAATTATGAAGAGCATCGTATTTTCCGTGAATCGAATTTATAACTGTTTCAAAATTGATCGGATCGATAGGTCGTGGTTAAATTTTTATAATTAACGATTTACCAAAAATAGCGACAAACCATCGACGGTTATTACACAAGCATAATTAACGGTCCCCGATGGACATTTCTGGGAATTGTGCGCTTGCATATTCAAAAGCAGGTTTTTAAGCGCTTCTCTTACTTAAGCGGGTCTCTTCTTATTCCGTCGCGCCTTGTCGCTCTTTCTCACTCATTAGCCTTCATTTCGTGCACACTAAAAATGCTGTTCGTTTTTCCTTTAATCAATTCTTTAAGTTATTTAAAAAAACCATTTTGACATGGAGATCAAAATAGTTGTTTATTTTTTATTTTTTAAGTTTACATTTTGCGATGATTTACGAGCGTAAAGTAGAACTTTACGCCCTAGGGCAAAAATGACATTGTTGATTATTCTATTTTCCGGATTGGTCGCAATAATTCCCTATCATTTTCAGCGGAAAAACGTCATATAGTTAATGAACAATAAAAAACAGTGTATCTAAATTGATATTAATTACGAATTTTAGCCGTGCTTTGTAGTTATTAATTAATTGTTTTAGTATTTACATATTGGTGGTTCATATTATTAAAGACAATTTTAAACATTCCGAAAATAAACTTTTTTATTTGGTAAAATTAATTTCATATTGCGTATTGTTAATTCTATGTATTGTAAACGTAATCAACCTATATTTTATTTATCTTTTTAATTTTGACTTATGTAAAAATGATCCATAATTTCTTGCACCAATAAAGTATTCTCTTCTAAATATTAAAATTTTAAAGCAACAGTTTCTAAAAGATCTTTTTTTTTGAATATCGATTAAATTCATGCTATTAAATATAATGATAATAATAATAATAATCGTCTTTTATTTCAGCAGAAACATAATATATAATACATACATGGTTAGCAGTATAAAAGTAAAATAAAAATATTTAATTACATATTTATATTTGTAGAAATATTGCAAAATTCAGCTTTACATACAATATGTTAGCTGTTTATCATCTTAAGCTAAGACATTAAAAACATAACATTATTCTTTTTGAAAAGCGATGGATGCATTACATTAAAAAAAAGACATTTTTTTTTTAATAATTTTTATAGAGCAGAACTTTTAATTTTAAGTTAAAGTATAAACCAAAAGATAATTTTAGCTTGACAATATCAAACTACAATTTTTAACAAAATTACATATTTCTATTTTTAATAATATAAATTACCAATACGTAACATCAAAAGTACGAATTAGAAATTAAAACGTTTCTTTTCCTTAATTATTTCCTTCAATACCCCTCTCTCTCTCTCTCTCTATTTATATCTCTCTCCTACAATATTCGTATATGTCTATGGTATCGAACTTCTTCTTCACCAACCCATATGCACGTGTTGGTACCGTTAGGTAGAGAGCCACACCCACGATAAATATCCTTATTAACAGGAAGATCATTTCGAGCCTTTATGGATTTATGACCGACTGAGCAATTTGCCTAATTAAAATCAGCCATTTACAGGCCCGGCTAATTAACTTTGCCATTCTTGTAAGTCCGCCACTAAATATGAAGATTGAAGCGTTTTATGTCGAAATAAATTAAATTACTTAAGCTTAATCCGAACGAGCAAAAAAAAATCAATCGTGGATAAAAATTAACAACAGGTTTTGCAACACTGTAAGGGTTTAAAGATGTTTGACTAGATTAGCTGATTTTGATTTAAAAAAAATGAATTAATCTGAGACATAACTGCTATGTTTCTCTCTCTCAGGTATGACCAACTGAAAAACAAAATTCTGTGGCTCACCTTATTTATTAAACGAAATATAATGACACACTACAGTACGTAAGTAATTGAACATTGTAATAATATTATTGAACCATAATTTTTTAAACAGAATAACGTATAAACTATAAGTTAAATATAAATAAAATGTATTCAAGTTAAAAAAAACAAACGATAGGAAAGGTTCACGCTGGCAACCCTAGGGACGCAGAAATGATTTATGCAAATAAACGAGGCTCACTTTAATTTCTCAACAATGCTTGTTTGTTTTGTAAAGTAATGCTCTTTCGAGCCATTGTTCTGGCATTTTTCTATTTACATTTGTAGTCATCTCCGTTGCTCTTTAAATATAATTTACAATTAGATACACTGCGTATATTTACTTTTTATAAAATCCTCTTTAACAAAAATATTACCTGGAAAAACAGTACACAAAGCCTTAAATATACAATGTACGATTTTTTTTAAATTTAGTTTTTTGACCCATCAAAATAATTAAAATTTTCACATTTTAATGCTTTGTTCACATAAAATTATCAACTTTCTATAGGAAATTTTGACAAAATCCTAATTTATCATGCAATAAGAATAAATCTGTAAAGTTTCAAATCGACGGTAATTGTTTTTGTATTTTTTTTGGCCCATCAAAATAATTGCAATTTTCATAACTTTGATTTTTTTACAGAATCCTAATTTAGCATACATTAGAAGTAAATCTGTAAAGTTTCAAATCGACGGCAATTGTTTTTGTATTTTTTTTGTCCTATCAAAATAATTAAAATTTTCACAATTTTATGCTCTGTTCGCATAAAATTATCCCAAAATTTATGAACTTTCTATTAAAAATGTTTACAGAATCTCAATTTAGCATGTATTAGGAAGTAAATCTCTGAAGTTTCAAATCGATAGAAATTGTTTTTGTATTTTTTTTACCCATCAAAATAATTCCAATTTTCACAATTTTATGCTCTGTTCACATAAAATTATCCCAAAATGTATGAACTTTCTATTGAATTTTTTTACAGAATCCCAATTTAGCATGCATTAAGAGTAAATCTGTGAAGTTTCAAATCGGCGGCAATTGTTTTTGTATTTTTTTGACCCATCATAATAATTCCAATTTTCACAATTTTATGCTCTGTTCACATAAAATTATCCCAAAATTGATGAACTTTCTATTGAAAATTTTTACAGCATCCCAACTTAGCATGTATTAAGAGTAAATCTGTAAAGTTTCAAATCGACGGCAATTGTTTTTGCATTTTTTTTGGCCTATCAAAAAATTCCAATTTTCACAATTTTATGCTCTGTTCGCATAAAATTATCCCAAAATTTATGAACTTTCTATTGAAAATGTTTACAGAATACCAATTTAGCATGTATTAAGAGTAAATCTGTAAAGTTTCAAATCGGCGGCAATTGTTTTTGTATTTTTTTTTGCCCAGCAAAATAATTCCAATTTTCACAATTTTATACTCTGTTCGCATAAAATTATCCCAAAATTTATAAACTTTCTATTGAAAATTTTTACAGAATCTCAATTTAGCATGTATTAAGAGTAAATCTGTAAAGTTTTAAATCGATGGCAATTGTTTTTGTATTTTTTTTTGACCCATTAAAATAATTCCAATTTTCACAATTTTATACTCTGCTCACATAAAATTATCCCAAAATTTATGAACTTTCTATTGAAAATTTTTACAGAATCCCAATTTAGCATGTATTAAGAGTAAATCTGTAAAGTTTCAAATCGACGGCAATTGTTTTTGTATTTTTTTTGACCCATCAAAAAAATTCCAATTTTCACAATTTTATGCTCTGTTCGCATAAAATTATCCCAAAATCTATGAACTTTCTATTGAAAATGTTTACAGAATCCCAGTTTAGCATGCATTAAGAGTACATCTGTAAAGTTTTAAATCGACAGCAATTGTTTTTATTTTTTTTTGTTCCATCAAAATAATTCCAATTTTCACAATTTTATGCTCTGTTCACATAAAATTATCCCAAAATCTATGAACTTTCTATTGAAAATTTGTACAGAATCCCAATTTAGCATGTATTAAAAGTAAATCTGTAAAGTTTCAAATCGACGGCAATTGTTTTTGTATTTTTTTGTCCCATCAAAATAATTCCTATTTTCACAATTTTATGCTCTGTTCGCATAAAATTATCCCAAAATTTATGAACTTTTTATTGAAAATTTTTACAGACTTCCAATTTAGCATGTATTAAGAGTAAATCTGTAAAGTTTCAAATCGACGGCAATTGTTTTTGTATTTTTTTTGACCCATCAAAATAATTACAATTTTCACAATTTTATGCTCTGTTCACATAAAATTATCCCAAAATTTATGAACTTTCTACTGAAAATTTTTACAGAATCCCATTTTAGCATGTATCAAGAGTACATCTGTAAAGTTTCAAATCGACGGCAATTGTTTTTGTATTTTTTTTTGTCCCATTTTTATAATTCCAATTTTCACAATTTTATGCTCTGTTCACATAAAATTATCCCAAAATTTATGAACTTTCTATTGAAAATGTTTACAGAATACCAATTTAGCGTGTATTAAGAGTAAATCTGTAAAGTTTCAAATCGATGGCAATTGTTTTTGTATTTTTTTTTTGACCCATCAAAATAATTCAAATTTTCACAATTTTTTACTTTGTTCGCATAAAATTATCCCAAAATTTATGAACTTTCTATTGAAAATTTTTACAGAATCACAGTTTAGCATGCATTAAGAGTAAATCTGTAAAGTTTTAAATTGATGGCAATTGTTTTGGTATTTTTTTTGACCCATCAAAATAATTACAATTTTCACAATTTTATGCTCCGTTCACATAAAATTATTCCCAAATTTATTAACTTTCTATTGAAAATTTTTACAGAATCCCAATGAAACATGAAATACGAGTAAATCTGTAAAGTTTCGAATCGACGGTAATTGTTTTTGTATTTTTTTAAACCCATCAAAATAATTACAATTTTCACAATTTTATACTTTGTTCGCATAAAATTATCCCAAAATTTATGAACTTTCTATTGAAAATGTTTACAGAATCTCAATTTAGCATGCATTAAGAGTAAATCTGTAAAGTTTCAAATCGACGGCAATTGTTTTTGTATTTTTTTTTACCCATCAAAATAATTCCAATTTTCACAATTTTATGCTCTGTTCGCATAAAATTATCCCAAAATTGAGACTTTCTATTGAAAATTTTTACAGAATCCCAATTTATCATGTATTAAAAGTAAATCTGTACAGTTTCAAATTAATGGCAATTGTTTTTGTATTTTTTTTGTCCCATTAAAATAATTCCAATTTTCACAGGTTTATGCTCTGTTCACATAAAATTATCCCAAAATTTGTGAACTTTCTATTGAAAATTTTTACATAATCGCAATTTAGCATGCAATAAGAGTAAATCTGTAAAGTTTCAAATCGGCGGCAATTGTTTTTGTATTTTTTTTTTGTCCCATAAAAATAATTCCAATTTTCACAATTTTATGCTCTGTTCACATAAAATTATCCCAAAATTTATGAACTTTCTATTGAAAATGTTTACAGAATCTCAATTTAGCATGCATTAAGAGTAAATCTGTAAAGTTTTAAATCGATGGCTATTGTTTTTGCATTTTTTTTTGGCCCATCAAAATAATTCCAATTTTCACAATTTTATGCTCTGTTCACATAAAATTATCCCAAAATTTGGGAACTTTCTATCGAAATTTTTTACAGAATCCTAATTTAGAATGTATTAGAAGTAAATCTGTAAAGTTTCAAATCGACGGCAATTGTTTTTGTATTTTTTTTGTCCCATCAAAATAATTCCAATTTTCACAATTTTACACTCTGTTCGCATAAAATTATCCCAAAATTTATGAACTTATTATTGAAAATGTTTACAGAATCCCAATTTAGCATGTATTAAGAGTAAATCTGTAAAGTTTCAAATCGACGGCAATTGTTTTTGTATTTTTTTGACCTATCAAAAAAATTCCAATTTTCACAATTTTATACTCTGTTCACATAAAATTATCCCAAAATTTATTAACTTTCTATTGAAAATGTTTACAGAATACCAATTTAGCATGTATTAAGAGTAAATCTGTAAAGTTTCAAATCGACGGCAATTGTTTTTGTATTTTTTTTGACCCATCAAAATAATTCCAATTTTCATAATTTTATACTCTGTTCGCATAAAATTATCCCAAAATTTATGAACTTTGAAATCGAATACTCAGTATATTTTTACTTATTCTGATACAGAATTCATTTCTGAATTGATCAAAATGTGTTATTTTAAGATGGAATATTTTTTATTACTCAAATTAATGTTTTATTTAAAAAGTTTATATTACAAAAATCAAATCCATCGTTTCGTTTCGTTCCGGTTCTAAAGACCAACATTATTTTATCGTCAGTATACTTTTAGGGTTGTAATGTTGGCTATAAAAATCCAAAACCCGAAGGTACCCACTGAAGATTTATTTTTGGAATTATAAAATACAGAGTGTAAACTTTCATACCCCATTAAGTCTACTTTAAATCATTAAATCTCGTTTTTTGAAATAATAATAATAGAGTTTTATTCACGTTGCTGCTAAATACAGATGTGATACGTCAACAAATAATGGAATATCCTGTATATTTTTACATATTCTGACACAGAATTCATTTCTGCGTTGATCAAAATGTGTAATTTTTTTTTAAGAAAGGATGGTTTACAGGAATTCGGGTTGAGGAAGCGCGGATGATTTGGGAATTGACGTAGCCAACTAGGGCATTCTGCTCCAACCGATAATTTGTATAATAATCATTTATAATGATGAAAGGGACATACACTAAACATCCATGGACGCGCACGGCCATTTTTCGTTACGAAAAAGTGACCGCGCGGATGGGATTCGAACCCACGACCACGAGGCCCGTAAGCAGGAGCTCTAGTCACTAGGCCACCACGGCCCCATGTGTAATTTTAAGATGGATATTTTTTTATTATTAAAATTAGTGTTTTATTTAAAAAGTCCGTATTACAAGAACCTAATCCATCATTTCGTTTCGTTCAGGTTCTAAAGATCAAAATTATTTTATCAGTATACTTTCATGTTTTTAAAGGTTTTTTCTCCATACAGAGTCATTATACTGCAAGTAAAACTTTAAAATCGAATATTTGTTATTTAAAAAAGTTCGTATTACAATAAATTAGCCCATCTTTTTGTTTCGTTTTAAAAACCAATTAGTTTCCAAAGACCATTATTATTTCGACAGTTTACGTTTACATTTTTGAAGGTTTTTGCTCTATACACATGCAGCACGTCGTTACACTGGAGGTGTGCCCGCCGGGCAATGTCGCATATGACCTTTTCCAATAACACCAACAATTTTTTTTTTAATTTCTCGATATCAGTTTCCTGCATACAATGTTGTGGTTTATAAATGTGCATGTGTGTAGCTGAAGTTTTGTCAAGAGTGAAATAACATTGAGTTGGTCGTTGGCCTGCGTTTATCGAGGCCGCACGCACATCCAATACAGGGACACCTTTCCACATACATACCACAACACACACACACACACACACACATACAGACATAGAACCAAGCAAGCAATACACTCTTGCTGTTCGGCTGTCTCCTTGGGCATGCATACAGATGACGATTATTTCATCAATATTCTTAGCTCTTTCAAAGATAAAGACGTGCGACGTTGAACGTTTTCTTAAATTGCTTCGTATGGATTTTTTGGCTTCAAATACAAAAACCGAAACGTAAAAGGTTGGATTGTTTAAAGTTTAAATTTTGTCCATTTGATATCAAAATTATTGCGGAATTGGTAAAGAAAATTCTCCTAAATTCAAACGTGTATTCTTTGTTAAAAACTGATAACCACAATATTTTCATTCGTGAAAATAACTTTCGCTATTCACAAGTCAGTTAATGTATGTATGTTGTGGAGGCAGAATTAAAGATTATTAACGAAACACAATCATTTGAATAAATAAAATCTAAAAAAATAATTGAATCACAATTTAATCATTTGTGTAAACATAATTTAAACTAAGCGAAATCATAGGTATAAAACATTACCTTCGTATAGGAGGCCAAGAAAGAGATACCGCTAGTGCTGCACTACTTACCATTATAGAGGAAGCTGCTTTAGATCAAATTTTCTTCCGTAGCCTCCTCGCCGAACTTCCATGAGCTGCCACTGGTACACTCACCGGCACGGAAAGCGGGTTACGTTAAGTTTTCTAGAAAAAAAGGGAACAATTTTAGCTTAAACTTACACTATTTTCTAAAAACAAACAAAACAACTAGTTTTAATTAAGAAATTGGGAGCAAACTTTGAAGGGAATTATAAAAAGTCGAAACGATTTCAAACATATTTATGCAAAATTTTAAAGAAAAATGAGGAAATTTTGAGTTCGAAGCATACATTTAATCGATTGTTTTTAATGGCAAATTTTTCGAATAAATAATTATTTTCATGTTATTAAATCTACAAACCCTTGTTTTCGTTTTCCCAGTTAAAGTTTTGAATGATTTTCTTTTATTTTCACCTTTTTACAAAAAATCAAAAATTCATTGTTTTTGTATCGATCTTCAGCCTTTTGAGTAAATTTCTAAATGTATTACATCGTCACAATTTTTCAAAACATTAAACGCATTTTTTGGCTTTCTACTATGGATCCTGAATTTATGATATATAATCAGTGTTGCCAGGAGTAATTTTTAATTTTCCCCAAATATTTCATAAAAACCCCCCAAAATACCCCTCGCATAAAATACCCACCCCAAAAAATACCCCGTCGATTGAAGTTTCCCAAAATATACCCCAAAACCTTAATTTACCCCCATTTTTGGGAAAACCCCCCAATCTGGCAACACTGGGATTAGAGAAGGCGCGCTAATAAGATTTCGGAATTTGCACAAAAAAAAGTTTTTCCGAAAATATGTAGGTAGTACATTTAAAAAATTAAAAAAATATTTAATCGTGCTGTGGTATCCTCCAACTAATTAAAATAATTCTTTAATTTCCCGGAAAGCCTTGCCTACTTAAAATTGTTCGTATTTTTTTTCATAATTTCCAAACAGTTCCAGTTATAGTGGGTGATCAGTTTCATTCTGGGCAAAAGTATTATATTTAACAATTACTAAAAAAAACTAAATTGGCTGCAAAAATTATTCTTTTGATTTAAAAATTTTCGAAAAAAAAAATCACAAATCGAATCAAAATATTTGAAAATTAAGTAATTCCTTAAACACAATCGCGCAGGCTGTATTTTCTAACTAAATATCAAAGTACATTAGTTTTATCTTAAAACAACCACTAAAACAAAAAATTTCAAATTAAATAAATAACCTAAAATTAATACAAAAACCAAGTTCAGGCCAAAAATATCAAAAATTCGGTCTGCAAAATTTAAATCATAGGGCAAAAAAATCAAAAGCTTGGACCAAAAAAATCGAAAATGTGCTCATAAAAATCAACAATTCATTTCAATCTAGTAAGAACCAATAAAAAAATCGCTTGTTAAAATTAATAATTAGAGTAACAGACGAATTAAAAACATTGGTAAAAAATTGAAAACTCTTGGCAAAAATTAAAAAAGCAGTCAAAAAAGAGAAAATTTCAACAAAATATTAGAAAATTTTGGTTTAGATGACAAAAACATCTCAAATATAGGCCAAAAAATAAAAGTGCAGGCTAAAAATTGAAATTTCAAGCACAAGAAAAATAATTTGCCATTTTTAGCTCCAAAAATAACTCTTTACCTCAAAGTAAATTGCCGAAACTCTAAACTCAAAAATAATAAAAAAAATCACCCATAAAAATAATAATTCACGTTAAAACATCTAAAATGAAGGCCAAAAAATTAAAAATTTGGTTAAGAAAGCTCGAAAATACCAGCCAAATGTTCGCACACAAAAATCAACAATTCAGGTTAAAAATTTAAAGTATAGACCAATCAAAAATTCGCTGTTAAAATTAATAATCAAGGTAAAAAAAAAAAAAAACTAAGAATATAAGCAAAAATATATAAACAAAGGGTTGTGGCAGATGACCTAGTTGTCAACGCTATAATAAAAAATAAAAAAAATAAGCAAAAAATCGAAAATTTAGATGAAAAATCGTAAACTCTCGGCAAAAGTAAAAAAAAAACTGGTTTATAAGTCAAAAACTTCAAAATTTGGAACAAAGAAATGAAAAACACAGACCAAAAATCTAAAATATAGGCAAACAATCAAATGTCCTGATGACAAAAATTAAAAATGCAGAAAATTCAAGCAAAGGAAAAATTATTTGCCATTTTCAGCCCCAATAATAACTTTATCTCAAAAAAATTGCCAAAACTCTAAACTCGAAAGTAATTAAAAAAATTCGCCCATAAAAACAATAATTCAGGTTAAAAAAATCTAAACTAAAGGGCAAACAATCAAAAACTTTAATAACCAAGATAAAAAAACTAAAAAAAATCGAAAAATGTAGACAATAAATTCTAAAAATTAGAACAAAGAAATCTAAAATATAAGCAAAAAAACCTGGTCTAAAAAATGAAAATATACAGACCAAAAAATTGAAAAATCAACCAAAAGAAAAATAATTTGCCTTTTCAGTCCCAAAAATACCTCTGGCTGAAAATAAATTGCCAACTAGAAACGCGAAAATGTTTAAAAAACGATAATTTTAACAAACAAATCGAAAATGAAGAAAAATTAGTTTAAAAAATCAGAAATTTATACTAAAAAAAACAATACTGCAGGTCAAAAATATAGGTGAAAAAAATCAAAATTCAGGCCTTACGATAAAAAATGCAAACAAATAGATTATTTAATATAATAATGATGATTTATTTACGGGCAAAGAGTGTTACCACTAGTAATTTTTAGTTTTCCCCAAATATTTAATAAAAACCTCACAAAATTACACCGGCGGTGGGTGGTCCCTATTCTATCTTTCAATTCTTGGAACACAAACATGGGCTTTACAATTGTTAATTGATAAGAGAAGAATCCAATGGTTTATCGTTGCTTCGACAAAATAATTTGTTTGTAAAAACTTTGGGGCGTGCTTAATAGGTTGAAGAGTGGGATAGGGACCACCCACCACCCTTAGTCTCCACTTTAACTCAACCCGGAAACCTTCTTTATTGTTGGTTTTGCACGTTTTGAAACTTCAGTGATTTGACGAAGAAATTTCTTTAATCAAACAGTGTTTTCTTTGTCAGGTTTAAGTGGAAACGAAGGGTGGGCGGGCCATATCCCATCCTCCAATCATTGGAACATAAACGAGTGTTTTACAATTGTTAATTAATTAATAAGACAATAATCAAATGGTTTGCAGGTCAAAAATCTAAAATATAGGAGGAAAGTACAGCTCATCAAAATTTTTAAGGGGAGAACAGTTTTGAAAGTGAGGACCTTTTTTGGCGCTTTCCACACTACGTTTTCCGTGCATATAATTTTTGTTCAAAACCCCTTCCTCTAAAGTTGAGGGAAAAAATTGTTTCTATTTGATATATCCATTATGGAAGAATTTAGAATAATAATAAAATGGCACTTTTTGACGATTTTTGTAACCCTAAAATGTTATTACAAGGGGGTGAAAAAATCAACCCCAATAATATTTTGCATCAGAACTTTTTAACGCGTCTACATTTTTCTGTATCAAAACTTGATTTAAATGGAAGGATTCAATCTGCAACTTTTTTGTCTCTTGATATTTTCTCCTGAAAGTGTTAGTTTGATCACAAAAAATAAAATAATGCTCAGACCCATTTGACATAAATTCACAGTTGGCTATTATTTGTCAAGAAAAATCAAGTAGGCCATTTTATTAGGAACGGTTATCTGCCAAATTTAATTGTACTAAATTCTTCCATAGTGGATATATGAAATAAAAACATTTTTTCCCCTTAAGTTTAGAGGGCTGTAACTTCGAGAGGAAGGGGTTTTCAACAAAAAAATATATGAAAAACCTCCCTTAATCTTTGCTGAAAAATCACCCTTTAAAATCTTTCACTTTAATTTAGAAACACCCTGTATATAATTTTGTGTGTGTCCTCCGAAAACGAGTGACTCATTTTGAGTCATACAATTTGTACAGCTCATCAAATTTTTTAAGGGGAGAAGAGTTCACAACAGTTTTGAAAGTGAGGACCTTTTTTGGCGCTTTCCACACTACGTTTTCGGTGCAAACTGGAAAATGAAAGTAGAAATTGTTAGTGAGGACCTTTTTGTTTTTCAATAGAACATTCGTCGACTGAGTTGACTCACAAAAAAGAGTCATTTCGGCTATCTCTACTAGAGACTACCAAAGTCAAGTCGACAGAAAATCTCTTTTTGTAGAGTAACCATTTCAACTTTGAAAAATACAGCGAAACATCTAGAGGAACTGTATGTAATAAATTAAATTGTTTACCGCAAAAATATATGAAAGACCTCCCTTAATCTTTGCTGAAAAATCACCCTTTAAAATCTTTCACTTCAATTTAGAAACACCCTGTATATAATTTTGTGTGTAAAAATAACGAAGAATAAAGACTAATTACTTTAGGAAAATTGTTAGAACGTTTGTAAAAATACACAAAATATTGAATTTTTGAAAAATCAAACTGTATTTTTCAAAAAAAGAAGCTTCTATTATTTCAAAGCGTTTTTACTTTCTCCGTTACGAAGTACGAGAAAGTATTGTGATCGTGATTTTTTTTCCAAAAATTTTTTTTACGGAAATATCCGTTTTGGGGTCCCTAGATGCCATTTCAACAATTTCTGGAATTTTTTTTTTTGTGTCTGTGTGTGTGTGTCTGTCTGTTTCTTAACTATGAAAAATATCACAAAAACATTTGAACTAATATTGAAGACAACAAAGAAATTAATATCTTTTGCTTGAAAATATTTTTCATAAAATCATTGCTATTCGAGAAAAAATTTATTAATGTTTTTTAATTTTTGGTTTATAATTATGAAACGAGAATAGTTACAGCAAATTTATGTCAATAATAATTGTAGAGAATGCCAGAATGAACAACTTCTAAAGAATAAGTTTTTTTCGAAATCTCGTTAGTTTTTGTGTAAACCGAGTTTTTGAATTTGAAGTATAATTTTTCCATGTTTCATAATTTTGACGTCTACAATTATTATTCACATCAATTTGCTGTAACTGTTAACGTTTCATAATTATAAACCAATAATTTAAAAAAATTAATAAATTTTTTTCTCGAATAGCAATGATTTTATGAAAAATATTTTCAAGCAAAAGATGTTCATTTCTTTGTTGTCTTCAATGTGTGTTTAAATGTTTTCGTGATATTTTTCGCATTTAAGAAAATATTGGCAAAAAACAAAAAACAGTTAAGGTAAACACCCACTTCCGGTGTACGAAATTTTACCAAAAGCTTTTCAGTTCTTCAGATTATCAAATAAGACGGATGTTCAAAGTTTTATATCAATTGCTCTATTAGTTTTTGAGATACAGCGCACACCGACAGCCAGACACACAACACACAGTTACACACACAGACACACACACACAGACACAAATTGTTGAAATGGCATCTAGGGACCCCAAAACGGATATTTCCGTAAAAAAAAAAATTGAAAAAAAATCACGATCACAATACTTCGTAACGGAGAAAGTAAAAATGTTAAACTTAGAATAAATAAGGTTTTCCGATGAAATGATAATAGTTACATGAAACTTACATTAGCAGTTTAGAAAATGCTAAACTAAAAATGAATAAGGTTTTTCGAAAGTTTTTGAAAATAATCTTTTATGCCATCAAATCGAAGAAAGTTATATGATGGCCTCGTAATTTTTTTTTTGTTAAGATCTTAGTAATATTATTATATTCCGCAGGGGCAAGTCTATTAATGCAAAGTGAAACTTCTAGTCGGTTACGACACCCGTCTCGTTCTGGAGGAATACAAAGCATAAATATTGTAACAATTCAAATTTGCATAAATTAGTATTCCAAGTGGGAAAAAATGCTCACAGATTTAAATATATATTTGCTATTTATGCAAACGTATTCCTCACAGGCGACGACGTTATTCCAAAGACATGATTCGGCGGTCAATAACAGATGTTAGAGAATTTCGAATTTTCGCGTCCGAGAGAAATTGCATATTTTAGTTAGCGGTCGAAATTTTGACGAAGCCAGAAACGATTGTTGAAGATGACTAAAAAGTAAAATCCAATTTTTAAACCTATTTTTCGGTATTTTGAGTACGTACTCATCCTGCGGCTCGCCGAGTTTCTGCGAGTGGTCCGGTCTGTGAGACCGAGCGTGTTAAAAAAATCGAATAACTTTATTCTCCGTTATTGTTTTTTGTTGCAATTTCGAGTAGTTGCCGCATTGCAGAGCTAATTGATTAAATATCTATGTTTTACTGCCAAAGAGCATAAATTAAAAAAAAAACATGAACTATTAGTAACGCGTTTCGAAAAATCTTCAGTTGAAAACCCCGATGCGTGAGACCGGCCTCACCATTGATCAAAGTCAAATTTGCATCACCAATGGCGGGTTAAAAAGTCGTGGGCGTTAACACGTTCACTTTTTTTAAAAATTGTGTTACTGCAAACCGAATGGAGTTAGTCGATACCACAGATTAATATTAATCTGTGATCGATACACGTCCGTAGGGAAGTTCAATAGAATTATATTCCACGATGGGACACATATGCCCCGTAACGCAGTGAAAGTGTTAAACTATTTAAAAGTTCGCGGGGAAAATCTATCAATCGGTTTCATCAAGGGTCCTGGTAACTCTAAATTCATTTAAAAATGATATTCAGAAACACGAAAAGACTTAAAAGTGAAATTTTTAAGTACATGATAGAAGAAATGAAAATACGACGCTGAGGCGTTGCGGGAGAGATTAGACGCGTCTCCATGACAACAGCGCAGTTTAAATTTTGTAGCCTCAACTCTGAATTTTTACGAGCCGCAATCAAAATGTTACAGTAGCAGATAAGATGCGTTTCGCCATTTTGTGGGCGTCGAGACGCCGACGCTCGGGCGTCGCGACGCCCCGGTCGATTGGTGCCGATCCGGACCAATGAAATCGCGGTGTTATCGGCCAATGCCCTTTGGCCGTGTTTATTTTAAGTCCGTTGCATATTATCTTAAACATATACAAAACAGCGTATCGCATGACTCTCTGATAAACTTAAGTTGAGCGATAAACTTGTTTATGATGTGAATAAATGTGTACGTGCATAAGTGTAAAATCACACACATACGAAAAACGAGAGCTGCGATCCTTATCTCTGACATAATTAGACGGGCTTATTTCATATCGAAATTTTATAATTAATAAACGGAAAAGTGATTGTCGAGGTTTTATTTTTGCAAATTACAAATGTTTCTATTTCAAGTTTTAAATCGTAAATAAGAAAAAAACTATCCTTGGTAGTAATAAATGTGTGTAGAGGTGGGTATAGTCTGTTCGCTGGAATCTGGCGGTTGAGGTCGTAAAACGATCGGTCCGCCCTGAGGATCGACGCACTTTTGAAGAAAAGGCATTGGTGGTTCGTCTAATTGCATCCCATACATTTATTACTGTCCTTCGTTCCTACTGGTATACGCACTTTTACACAAGTACTTCCCAACAAAGATTGGTTTGAGATAAAAAAATATTACGTCCCCTACTTACCGAGCTCAGACCCTCTTTTACGACCACAGCCGCCAGATTCCAGAGAACGGGCTATAACTCATGCGTCTATTAAAAGAGTAGACTCTTAGAAATGAGTGGAAAGTCAAGTGACTCTTGTGTAAAAAGTATAGGGCACATAAATATTTTGGAAGTGAGGATTTTTTTTACTTGAGTCATGAATCGATTCTTTTCGCACATCTCTAATAGACACCAAACAAATTTAAACACTTCAATCAAAATTAATATTTATCCATTTTCTCCTTTTAAAAATAACAAGTGTGACTTTTGGTTGTGTGAGGAGGAATATATGAGAAAACATTCCTTCCCACCTCATGAATATTATCTACAAAATCTTATTCCAATCTTAGAGTCCGAATATGATAATCATATTCATATCCCTTTACGCCAGAGCAATGTGTTCCCCAAGGACCACATCTATCGCCCCTGGTTTACAATCTTTACTGCTCCGACATACATAATTACAATTATTGATCAATTAAATGCTTTTAGATTGGTCACAGTAGGCTTCAGGATTGCTGTAAAATTATATTCTTTTAAAGAGTAGCTTAATTATATAAAATTTGAAATGTATCAAAATATCAATAAGAAAGAGGCAGAAAGTCATTAGCCATTTGGCAGATTAACAAACTAACATCATTTTATCATAAGCCTGTTATTTTTGTTTGTCTTTGTTTTGATGAATGGCGAATGCCTACATTCAGCCACGACCTTTAAATAATTGAATTACATAATATCTTGTATAGTTGAGTTTAACCTCTTAGATATAGTATTTTAACCGAGGGGATTACTAGAAGGATTAGGCGGTCGATGAGGACTGTCATGACTCTTAGGTTACAACGAAACATGAGGGGGCAAGAATAACAAACAATAGAGACATTAGAATAGTAGAATATTTAACAAATTTAAATCTTAATTTTTGTATTTTCAAAAACGAAAACTAAATATGAATGTTAATTATATGCAGTATTGTTACTGTTAATAAAGTTAATAAAAGTTAATAAAGACTGTATTTATTTCTAAAATCAAAATTGTATAATTAATTGCAATCGTATAATAAGATATTTTTTTCATTCCTTTTTCACGTCGTACGGCATTACGGTTGAAGTTTATGTTCACTTTTATCCACTCAATAATGGCTCATTGTGGTAACGAGAGTGTCTGCAATGAGCAATAAAGACGACTTATAAATGTGTAATTGTATTTAGCAATTCTGCACATATCACAATCTTGTGCAACGGCAGTAACACACCATACGACACAACAATTCCTGGGCGTTGCAATGATTCATCTTGTATACTTGTGTGTGTAATTATTTTAAGAACTCAAGTTACCCAAACACATTAATATTTAGTATTTTTATTTCTGCATTAAAATGATTTGAATTTGATTTTTTTATGTTTCGGAATTTATTTATTTAAACGTTCACCATCCTATGGATAGTGCAGTTAGTCCTAGAGGTGGGCGAAATGACTCTTTTTTTGCCTTTTTCTGCCTCAGTGAAGAGAGTCGAATGAAAACAGTCGATTCTGGCAATCGGCTCATGATTGGAAAAATGAGAAAATGTTTCATCAAAAAATGTTGATGAACAAAAAAAGGTCCTCACCTCCAAAATGAATGAGTCAAGTCGAAATTTAAAAAAAATCAAGTAATGATTTCAGAGTCGACTCATTATTGAAAGAATCAGATCATAAGCAAAAAAAGATCATAAGCAAAAAAAAAATAGTTGATGGACAAAAAAAAAATTCCTCGAAATTTTTTCCATTCATCATGAAAGCATTGTGGACAAAAATTTCATCCTCAAATTGAGCTGCAAAATTTACAAGGGAGACTTCTTTTTCAAGACTTGACTCGTTGAGTCAACTAACTCATGAGTTACCCACCTCTAGTTAGTACACACATGTACAACATGTTTCTAACTAATATTTAGTATGTTATTAATATTTACCCTATACATAGTGTAATTTAAAATGATACTAAGTTTGCATATTATTATAACATACAGGGTGTAGAATTGGTTTACGCACCATAGGGATTTCTATGTTAAACTCTTAATATTCATAGGGTGTGAGCCACAGAATTTTGTTTCCGAGTTGGCCATGCCTGAGAGAGAAAGGCAAAGCAGTCGTGTCTGAGATTAATTCATTTTTTAAACTAATTCAATTAAATTGATCTAGTCTCATGATGTCATAATATGCGACTTGCCTCATTTATCTCACAGCCAACTCTGAAACAAAATTTTGTGCTCACACGATATATTGGCTCCCCAAATGATTTTAGAGAAAAAGTGTAAATATGTTTCTCGTATAGAAAAAATACTCTACACAACCGTCTCCTTACTTATTTTTTTACTTTCCATACAAAAGGGAAATAGAGGAAACTAAAACTACTATTTCAACAAAAATAGGCGGTGCCTTGGAATTGCTGAAACAATAAACCGTTGAACGTTATGTCACGTTAATTTTGTAATCACAAATTTAGTATTTTAAGTAATTTTGAATTAATATTATGGATTTGTTGAATGAAAAAATCCTAATGGTAAAATGGAACTATTATGCTAATAGTGCACGTGCAGTAAATCACACTACTGTTAACAGAAGGCTCCTCAAATTTCAGAACGTTTAACGGATTTTTGTTTTGAATCTTAGACATTAGCTATCACTTCTATCAGTCATTTTAGTTTTTGGGACAAAAATATTCTGAAAGGACAGAAGTTCAAATATTAATTCAAGTCTAGAAGGTGCTATTTTTTTAGAGCAAAAGTACTTTATCTTATCTATAAAAATTGGGCTTTTCACTGTTATATTAATGATTTAAAAATAACTCACGAAGATATAACAGTACAAAACTATTTGTACCGTTTGTTTCGGCCCATTATGGAGCAGTCCTTATTTACATTTTCTGGAATTGTTGTTATGTATTATAAAAGTAATAGTTGGCTTGTAAATGGGGAATTTGAATTGTAGAGAAAAAAAATAATTGTAGGAATTTTGAATATTTATTTCGGGACCCATGTACTCATCACAAATTTTTGCATATGGAATTCGAAAAATTATTGAAGCACGTTATCACCAGGATCAAAGTGCTTGAAATGCTTATTTTATTCTGGCCTGCCATGAAATAATATTCCCTAGAGTTAGGAGAAGATTTTATTTAAATCCCAACGAATTGAATGATGATTTGAGTCGACGTTTAAGTCTTCGTGAATGCTACATTTACTTCGTCCAACATTGCATGATGACGGTAATTCTGAATCTAGAAAGCAACTCGTTGACACGCTCAGAATGAAGGTAAACACCAGACTTCCAGACAAGTTTTTTTTGCCAGTAAATTTCATGACAGTGAGCACCAGAAATGTGTACAAAAAAAACTAGGCGGGTGTAGCTAAGATCATTGGATCTTGCAAGCAACTTAAGACTTATAACCAAAGGCACTTGCGCAACAAATATCAATTTTAAGCCGGCGGCGCATCCGCAAAGGAAATTCGAATAAGTAAAAAATCGCCTTAATAATCATCCTGGACCTTTAAAAAAAATCGCCTTAATAATCATCCTGGACCTTTAAAAGTGAATGAATTTTCCATCACAAAAAAGAGAGAATTTGATTGCCGTTTTACCAAAAATGATAAAAAAGTTGCCACGTCAGTTTGAAAAAAGTTTAAAAGACTCCGAATTGTACGCGGATGGTACATCTAGGTTTCTTGCATACAAATTGAGACCATCAGTAAATACACTTGCGCATGAATAAATGTCAATTTTATGCAAAAGTAGTAAAACATCGCAACAATAAACTTCCTCAATTCAAAATCTCTAACCTTCCCCAAATCTTCAAAATTGTTGCAAAGGTCATGCCAAAACCACTCAGTAACGCTTATGTTGAACGCATATTTTCGCCAACGTCCAACTTGTAGACTCATGAACGTAACAGGATCAATTAAGGTTGAGTTTTGTACAAAATAGAGCTGGGCGAAATGACTATTTTTTGTGAGTTGACTCATCGTGAAGAGTCGATTCTTGATTTTTTTTCAAAATTAAAAAGTACGTCTGGAGAAAAGTGATGAGCAAAAAAAAGGTCCTTACTTTAGAAAGTCACTTGACTCTGGACTCTCTAAGAATTGACTGTGCAGATTACTTAACAAATGAGATGATGCCGACCATTTTTTTTTAATATTTGTGTGTCCTACTGGATGTGGCTTAGGGCGCTATATCTCAAAAACTTTTTAAATTAAACTTTGAATTTATGTTTTACTTGACAATCCGAAAAACTTTAAAACTTTTGATGAAACTTTCAAAACCGAAAGTTAACCGCTTTGTGTTACAATGTAAAATAATAAATATGAAATTAATACTTCATAGACTGGCACTCTTGATGGAACTGATATATTTTAAAGAGTTTTTACAATAAGAGCACTTGTTTAGTCCCAAGTTTTTATTGACAGTTTCCTGAGTTCTACAACTCATTCTTAAAGGAGTACAATTAATTACAGAAATTGTTACGTCTTGACATCAGCTACCAGAATACGTAGTAAGGTTTCCACTTAAAAAATGGGTTGACTTTCATCTGACCTTACCAAGATGTCACAAGGTCAAACCTAGGTCACTATTTTACATTTCCCCTATTGTTTTAAACACTTCCAAATGCTGCGCCATATTTTGCTTGTTGTTGATTTCACTATGATTTAATTTACCAAATTCGGATATTATCCATTGAATTAACTCTTCTTTGCTATTAACCTGCCTGGCATATACAGCATTACTGAGTACTCGAGACATGCGGGGGTAAAGTTTGCGCAGAGTGAGAAAGTATTCGAAGGACGTGAGAGAACGCGACAACAAATCTCCGGAGCTAATTGAATTTAAGATGGTCAGTGCAAAACACGTCCCGAGTGCTTGGTACAACTCTACATTGTTTTTAATGCGACCCGATAAATAAAATTCGAAGGGTATGAAATCAGGGGATCTAGGTAGCCACCGCTGTGCTCCATTACGTTCGAACCATCGATCTTAAAATATTCTTGTTAATTCTGCATCTATGGCATACGACGAATGCGCTGGAGCACCATCCATTTAGAACCAACAGTGTTCAGTGGTGTATTGCCGGTAAAGTCTGTTATAGTTTGATTTGATTTGATTTGATTTGATTTGATTTGATTTGATTTGATTTGATTTGATTTGATTTGATTTGATTTGATTTGATTTGATTTGATTTGATTTGATTTGATTTGATTTGATTTGATAGTTCTTCTTAGAATTTGCAAATATCTGTTGCTAAAGTCTGGCCGCGCTACGATGGCATTTGAGGTGATGGTGCAGTATCTGCTTCTATTTATAAATCAGTGGTTCTTAAAAAGTTACAGATAACTTTGAAATAAACCCAACACCTCCTGTTCGCTTATTGAGAACCTCAGGTATTTAAGACCCATAAAACACCCTCCAACGTAAATAAGGGCGGTCCAAGTTAATGAACTCAGATGCCATCATAGCGCGGCCAGACTATAGTTAAATTTTTATCGTAGATCTCAAATCGCACAACTTGACCTCTTCATATTTGTTTCATTTATCAGAAAGAGAATATTTTGGATTCATTGCAAATTCTGATTGATTAAAGCACTTGGATTTGGTTCACTGTTTTTTTATTATTTTTCTCTCCAACTAGTTTCGACTATTGGTTATTCTCAAGGAGATATGTACAAAAATCTGTATTTTTTGTGCATTTTTCTTGTTGCACAGGCATTAAATAAATGTGTATATGGAAAAAGGATCTTAAACCAAGGTTATAATAATAGTAATAATACTTATGACATACAGATTGGTTTTATATAATTTACTATTCATCGTGGCAAGGAATGGTTTGAATAAGTTATTTGTTTTATATATCATCAGGATGTTTGCTGTAATTTGATTATAGATAGAGCACATTATATATTGCGTAGTTTTAGTGTCTATTTCATATTACTGTTCTTTAATTACTATGCATTCATGTTCGTTAATTCTGAGCATTAGAACTTAAATAACATTTTTAAGGCGATTTTAATGAAATTGAACTCTGGAATTCTTGACCCAATCCAACCCACATCTGTATTTTGTTAACTGATCTGACGAACCGACAAAATTTATGATGAAAAGTGGAAACTGTAACTAGATAGTTATATTATTTGTATTTATGCATTTCTTGTTTAATTCAATATCATTTTAATAAAGAAGAAAAATAGCCTGATTGCATGAATAATCAATCGATTCTTATTCATATATTTAGGCTACTTTAATGGTTTCCAATTTAAATTATTAATTCAATATCAGTCGTTTAATGGCATTACGCAGGAGAGTAGAAAGTTTTCAATTTCTTTATCTTAAATAAAGTAAAAATAAATAGTTCAGGTTACAAAAAATGCGGAAAGAAGGATTTGTCGAGTGTAAAATTTTTCGTTTTTTTTTTGTTTTTGTGTTACTATATTTCATTGAATTTGTATTTTTTACATTTTTAATCATGATGATGGTTTCGACCGTTACTATGTTATTCAGTGATTATTTTACATTTTTATTGAAAGTGAAATTTCTTTACAAATCATTCAAAAAGCATCGTAGAATAACATAAACATTCCTTCACAAAGATCGCAGTAGGTAAACAAATTCAGAAAAAATCAATGCATTAGCATTGCTATCTCGATAACTATAAGAGATAGAGAGTTGGTTAAATGAAGACATTTTAATGTTGAATAATTTGTTAAAAAGAAATTAAAACATTTCGACTACTTCCGGAGATATTCGATAAAAACCAAAAAGTCGTTTTTGGTTTTAATTTTTTACCGGTTATTTTGAAAAACTAAGAGCACTTTGTAAGGCCTTCCAGAAAATAATTTTATTTTTCAATAACGACGTTTCGTTATTTAGATACTCACACAAACTTAATTTTTTTAAATACGGAGTAGGATTTTTTATTTCATTTTTGAATAGCTTTTCACCTCCCTAAACAAATGATGTATCACACTTGCTACAAAATTATTTGTTGTAGGAGTTATTTGAAGTTAGTCATTGACTTGAGCTCTTGATTTTTTTTAAATAACCAGTAATAAAGTCGTAAAAAAATTAAAATCTAAATTGACTTTTTCGGATTATATCGAACATATCCGGAAGTAGTCGGAATATTTTTAATTTCTTGATAACAAATTATTCAGCATTAAAATACGCAACTTTGCCTTCGTTTAACCAACTCTCTATTTCTTATAGTTACCAAGATAGCAATACTAATGCATCGAATTTCTAACAGTTATAACCAGAGTCCGGATATATATTTTTTTACATATTTGAGTTGCTCTTTCGTATGGAACTGGCGAATTGTATCTATACGTTTCTCTCGGAAATAATTCAAAGTACCAAGTTTTATTTCGCACAAAACGCGCATAGTGCGGGGTTGCGCCGTCTTGCTGAAACCATATTGTATGTAAGGAAGGTCAAGATCATTTTTGTTTGTAAAAAAAGTGCTGCAACAAGGTCATTTTGCAAAAACTCTAGATATCAAGTTCCCACCTTCAATTTTTATTTACTCTAAAAATTTCTTATGTATGATGGCAATATTTTTATACTGCCAGTTCGACAATGAAAATATCTCTCAAAATCAAGAACAAAAATAGGGGGTTGCCATTTAAAAACAAAATGGATGACGTCATTACTCAAAAACAAATGACGACTGAAAATCGAATTTAATGCAAAAATGTGTATTTTTATAAAAGAAAATCGACGTGTTCGAGGATTTTTTCCAAAAAAAATTTATTTCGATTTTACTGACTATATTCCATATTTTAGGCGCGCATTGTATAGAATAAGGGGATTTCCCTGTAAGTAAGTTAAGCTAGTACGTCAACGCAAATCATAGTCGATGTAACGGTACACGATAATTGTGCTTGGCTGGAAACTGCTTTATTCTACGCCAATAATTTTGAAAAATTAATGAACGTTTTTCTTAATTTTAATGATGAAGAATCGGTAGGACTTAAAAAATATAAATATTGTGTTGCACGTAGAAATATTTTGCAACAATTAGCTTTTATTGCTCATTTTTGCAACTTAATAACTGCAATAAAGAAATTAGAAACAGCTGAAATGCCTTTAATTGATGTTTTATTTATTTATTTATTTTTGAAAATTATCGTAGAAGTGTACGAAAATTTAAGATTAGTTCCCTAACTTTTGCGAAAATTTGATGGCGTATTACATCGAAATATGGGATTCGAAAAAAATTAAAATGATTTGTGGAACTTTAAAAGGCGAGACTGAAGTGGACATAACAAATTTTAACATGAACCGCATGGACTCATTACATTTACATTTACATTACATTTAACTTTATCATCGAAAATCTAAATCAAATTTTAGTTCTATATTGTAATTCCAATAAATAATCATCAACCGCATTTTTTATCACCCTGTATAATTTTTTATATGAAATCATGGTTGGCTCTATAGTTCGAACCTTCAAGCAAATAATTGAAATGATTTTAATCGTTCAACGTCAATCATTGGGGCAAAAATAAAATTTCACCCAGACCATGCATTTCAACAAATCTTCAAATATTTCGAAAACGGCAAACAATAAGTATAGGAAGTATTGAAGTAACTCACCTTTATTTGCTCCATATAATTTAAAAATGACAAAAAATGCATGGTGTTCCATTTAAAAAAACATAAGTTTGGTCTGTAACTTTGTTATGAGACACCCTGTATAAATTTAAATATTTTTAGGGCGTGCAGCTCACTATTATACACAACTTTTGTGTAAAACATTTTTCGAAATTTTGAAAAATAAGCACGTGATTGACCGTTCCCAGAGCTCTGACACACCCTGTATAAAATCCATATTTGAATCATTTTGTCGCATATATTGGCTAATTTAAGCGCATATAAAAAATATATAATGCCTTTTTTAGCGCATATAAATCCTTTATTTATACCTCATTGATTATGAAATTCTTCGAATTTTAAAATTAGTTGTAATAGAATTTACTGAAGCTCAGTTTACAAATGGCGATCGAACGAAATCTTTCAGTATAAATGAAATTCTATCGTCTGACGATTATACTAAGCTTACATTTATTTCAAATGTTGAAAATCATAAGTCTCGATTAAATTTTTATAACTTGATAAATGTCTACTTAAGTAAATCATTTAACAACAGTTACGATTTTCAGGTGTAAACCGGTTTATTACCTTCAAAGTATGCGAACGAGATTAGTTTCGCTTGGAAAGCAATTATGAAATTTTCCCTTAAACGCGGAATTTCATCCCAATTACGTAACCGTTACGTCGTTGTTAAGTCGGCGTTCGTGTAAAAAGTGCGGCGGTATGATTGTAACGCAATGTTATAATCTCTCTACCAGTATTATTCATTACTTCTCTCTCTCCCTCTCTCTCTCTACCTCGATCTATGTTCTGCATAATTGAAATTACAAAAGAGTAAAACTGTACGCTTCCTGATTCCATTAGGTAAATATATGTGTACTGACGATTAGAATTTAAAATCTGTACGTCTGGTGAGTTCTGCAATCTATCCGTTAGACCATGGGGGATCCAGAAACCAGAAGGTTTCTAAAATATTTAAAAGGATTGAATGAAAAATTGAATAACAGGAAATTAATATTAAAGGTTTCAAGTTGGATAAATTAAAGAATACACAGGGTGTAGAATTGGTTTACGTACCATAAGGATTTCCATGTTAAATTCTTAATGTTCAAATATTGGCTCCCCAAATTATTTTAGAGAAAAAGTGTAAATATGTAAATTAATTTCGAAAAATTTTCACGATTTGTAACAGGAGACTAGGAACGAATAGAGTTGTTTTTCACTTCTAAAATCGATCGATCTATACAAAGGGGAAATCGAGGAAATTAAAACTTCTATTTTCGCAAAAATAGGTGGTGCCTTGGAATTACTGAAACAAGCCGTTGAACGTTAGCTGTCAAGTTAATGTTTTAACCACAAATTTAGGCGTATTTTAAGTAATTCTGAGTTAACATGGATTTGTTGAATGAAGAGATCCTAATGGTAAAATCGAACTATTCAGCTAAAAGCGCACGTGCAGTAAACCACACTACTGTTAACAGAATGGTCCGCAAATTTCGAAACGTTCAACTGATTTTTGTTCCAACAATTCCAAGACACCACATATTTTTGCTAAAATAGTAGTTTTAATTTCCTCGATTTCCCCTTCGTATGAAAAGTAAAAAAATAAGTAAGGAGGCGGTTGTGCAGAGTATTTTTTTATCTACAATAAACAGATTTACACTTTTTCTCTAAAATAATTTGGGGAGCCAATATTTAAACATTAAGAATTTAACATGGAAATCCCTGCGTGAACCAATTCTACACCCTGTATGTCCGCTTGTGTGTGAACGAATGATTAATTTAATTACGTTAAAAACACCTTGAACAATCAGTACGATTTTTAAACATAGACCAATTTTCAAGCTACCAATTAAAACAAAAAAAATCAACACTAGAAAAATCACTCGCAGAAATAAAATTTTAACAGTTAACAATAGTTTCGGAAATCGTTACTTTATTCTCTTTAGAAAAAAAAAAACCGGTATTGCATTTTGCTGTTTGGTGTATTAAAATCGTCCAATACAATCGAATGAGAAAATACTCGTACAATCCTGTTCCAGTAAATTAATCAGCTCTGTACACTTACCTTGGTGAAATGATGTCTATAAGACGACAACCGCCCCTCAGCCATCCTTCAAATTTGTCTCAAAAATGAAAATTCAAGAATAACACTGCACCGCACTATCACAATCTAAAACACCGAACTCACCGATGAAACTAGAAAATTTTGTCAGGTGCGAACCGCCGAATCATCCGACCTTTGCGCCGGAGGTAATTAGCGGAGGTCGCAAAAACACATTCTTTCGTCGCCTGTTATCAGTGTTTATCTACGATGCAGTTCCGTTGCAAATTACATCTCTTTTTATCATTGAAAATCGTTTGATTCGGCAGTTTATCTTCCATCGAGTGGGTGAGTGTTCACGTGTTTTGGTATGCAGAATATTGACAATTATTTTAATGGAAATTGATGTTAATAACTAATTATGAAGATCGTTCCGACTGTTGGTAAGTGTTTAAATCTAATTAGTAAAACTTTATTTTTTTTAAATTTATTTTTTATTAATTCTAAAAACACTAATTTGTCATTTTAAATGTTAAAACGATACCTGCAAAAGTTTAATGAGACGAGAAAAATGGCAATGCATTTATTTGAGAATATATCTCTTGAACAAATTAGCAGATTTGAAATTTTTTTCCAGAATTGTGTTTTGTGTTGTTATCTTAAAAACTTGTGATGGGGTATTATGGTTTTTTTAGAGGCTTATTGTGATTAATCTAATTTGAGTAAATTTAGAGAGTTTCAAATGTGTTGAACTTGTTTTTAAATTATTTTAAATGTCTTGTCTTGCAGTGGTTTTTATATTTTTTTTTTCACTGGTGCAAATTAAAAAATCTGAAGCGCTGTTCTCGGTCGGTTGTCTTGAAAACCTGTGAAGGAGTTTTTTGAGTTTTTTTGGATGGTTATTAAAATTATTGTATTTTAAGTAAATTTAGAAAGTTTCAAGTATTTTACAGCTGTTTTTATAGTTTTTTCGCGTCAACAAAAAATGATTATAATTTTTCATAAATTTACACGAAAAATTGCAAAAGCAATCGACGGAATATATTTCAATTTTTTACCAAATCACTCTTAAATTAATATTGAGTCATTTTGCAAAGTTTCAAGTGGATGGAAATTGTTTTCATATTTTTTTCGCGTCGACGAATTTATTGCATTTTTTTCTAAATTGTATCTGCTTTCACATTGAAATATTCTAAAATTTAGAAACAATGCATTTCTAATTTTTACGGAAATGTAGAATCACATATGTTGTCAGTTGCTTTGAAAAGTTTCAAGTCGATGGCAATTATTTTTATATTTTTTTCGTGTCGACGAATTAACTGCATTTTTTTAAATTTCATCTCCGTTCACATTGAAATATTCTAAAATTTTGAAACAATGCATTTCTAATTTTTACGGAAATGTAGAATTACATATATTGTCAGTTGTTTTGGAAAGTTTCAAGTCGATGGCGATTGTTTTTATATTTTTTTCGCGTCGACGAATTTACTGCATTTTTTTTAATTTCATCTCCGTTCACATTAAAATATTCTAAAATTTTGAAACAATGCATTTCTAATTTTTACGAAAATGTAGAATCACATGTGTTTTCAGTTGTTTTGGAAAGTTTGAAGTCGATGGCAATTGTTTTTATATTTTTTTCGCGTCGACGAATTTACTGCATTTTTTTTTAATTTCATCTCCGTTCACATTGAAATATTCTAAAATTTTGAAACAATGCATTTCTAATTTTAACGGAAATGTAGAATCACATGTGTTGTCAGTTGTTTTGAAAAGTTTCAAGTCGATGGCAATTGTTTTTATATTTTTTTCGCGTCGACGAATTTACTGATTTTTTTTTTAAATTTCATCTCCGTTCACATTGAAATATTCTAAAATTTTGAAACAATACATTTCTAATTTTAACGGAAATGTAGAATCACATGTGTTGACAGTTGTTTTGGAAAGTTTCAAGCCGATGGCAATTGTTTTTATATTTTTTTCGCGTCGACGAATTTACTGCATTTTTTTTTAATTTCATCTCCGTTTACATTGAAATATTCTAAAATTTTGAAACAATGCATTTCTAATTTTTACGGAAATGTAGAATTACATAAGTTGTCAGTTGTTTTGGAAAGTTTCAAGTCGATGGCAATTGTTTTTATATTTTTTTCGCGTCGACGAATTTACTGCATTTTTTTTTTAATTTCATCTCCGTTCACAATGAAATATTCTAAAATTTTGAAACAATGCATTTCTAATTTTTACGGAAATGTAGAATTACATATATTGTCAGTTGTTTTGGAAAGTTTCAAGTCGATGGCAATTGTTTTTATATTTTTTTCGCGTCGACGAATTTACTGATTTTTTTTAAAATTTCATCTCCGTTCACATTGAAATATTCTAAAATTTTGAAACAATGCATTTCTAATTTTTACGGAAATGTAGAATTACATAAGTTGTCAGTTGTTTTGGAAAGTTTCAAGTCGATGGCAATTGTTTTTATATTTTTTTCGCGTCGACGAATTTACTGCATTTTTTTTTATTTCATCTCCGTTCACATTGAAATATTCTAAAATTTTGAAACAATGCGTTTCTAATTTTTTCGGAAATGTAGAATCACATGTGTCGATAGTTGTTTTGGAAAGTTTCAAGTTGATGGCAATTGTTTTTATATTTTTTTCGCGTCGACGAATTTACTGCATTTTGTTTTTAAATTTCATCTCCGTTCACATTGAAATATTCTAAAATTATGAAATAATGCATTTCTAGTTTTTACATAAATGTAAAATCACATATGTTGTCAGTTGTTTTGGAAAGTTTCAAGTCGATGGCAATTGTTTTTATATTTTTTTCGTGTCGACGAATTTACTACATTTTTTTTTTATTTCATCTCCGTTCACATTGAAATATTCTAAAATTTTGAAACAATGCATTTCTAATTTTTACGGAAATGTAGAATCACATGTGTTGATAGTTATTTTGGAAAGTTTCAAGTTGATGGGAATTGTTTTTATATTTTTTTCGCGTCGACGAATTTACTGCATTTTTTTTTATTTCATCTCCGTTCACATTGAAATATTCTAAAATTTTGAAACAATGCATTTCTAATTTTTACGGAAATGTAGAATTACATATATTGTCAGTTGTTTTGGAAAGTTTCAAGTCGATGGCAATTGTTTTTATATTTTTTTCGCGTCGACGAATTTACTGATTTTTTTTTAAATTTCATCTCCGTTCACATTGAAATATTCTAAAATTTTGAAACAATGCATTTCTAATTTTTACGGAAATGTAGAATTACATAAGTTGTCAGTTGTTTTGGAAAGTTTCAAGTCGATGGCAATTGTTTTTATATTTTTTTCGCGTCGACGAATTTACTGCATTTTTTTTTATTTCATCTCCGTTCACATTGAAATATTCTAAAATTTTGAAACAATGCGTTTCTAATTTTTTCGGAAATGTAGAATCACATGTGTCGATAGTTGTTTTGGAAAGTTTCAAGTTGATGGCAATTGTTTTTATATTTTTTTCGCGTCGACGAATTTACTGCATTTTGTTTTTAAATTTCATCTCCGTTCACATTGAAATATTCTAAAATTATGAAATAATGCATTTCTAGTTTTTACATAAATGTAGAATCACATATGTTGTCAGTTGTTTTGGAAAGTTTCAAGTCGATGGCAATTGTTTTTATATTTTTTTCGTGTCGACGAATTTACTACATTTTTTTTTATTTCATCTCCGTTCACATTGAAATATTCTAAAATTTTGAAACAATGCATTTCTAATTTTTACGGAAATGTAGAATCACATGTGTTGATAGTTATTTTGGAAAGTTTCAAGTTGATGGGAATTGTTTTTATATTTTTTTCGTGTCGACGAATTTACTGCATTTTTTTTTATTTCATCTCCGTTCACATTGAAATATTCTAAAATTATGAAACAATGCATTTCTAGTTTTTACATAAATGTAGAATCACATATGTTGTCAGTTGTTTTGGAAAGTTTCAAGTCGATGGCAATTGTTTTTATATTTTTTTCGTGTCGACGAATTTACTACATTTTTTTTTTATTTCATCTCCGTTCACATTGAAATATTCTAAAATTTTGAAACAATGCATTTCTAATTTTTACAGAAATGTAGAATCACATGTGTTGATAGTTATTTTGGAAAGTTTCAAGTTGATGGGAATTGTTTTTATATTTTTTTCGCGTCGACGAATTTACTGCATTTTTTTTTATTTCATCTCCGTTCACATTGAAATATTCTAAAATTTTGAAACAATGCATTTCTAATTTTTACAGAAATGTAGAATCACATGTGTTGATAGTTATTTTGGAAAGTTTCAAGTTGATGGGAATTGTTTTTATATTTTTTTCGCGTCGACGAATTTACTACATTTTTTTTTATTTCATCTCCGTTCACATTGAAATATTCTAAAATTTTGAAACAATGCATTTCTAATTTTTACGGAAATGTAGAATCACATGTGTCGATAGTTGTTTTGGAAAGTTTCAAGTCGATGGCAATTGTTTTTATATTTTTTTCGCGTCGACGAATTTACTACATTTTTTTTTATTTCATCTCCGTTCACATTGAAATATTCTAAAATTTTGAAACAATGCATTTCTAATTTTTACGGAAATGTAGAATCACATGTGTTGATAGTTATTTTGGAAAGTTTCAAGTTGATGGGAATTGTTTTTATATTTTTTTCGTGTCGACGAATTTACTGCATTTTTTTTTATTTCATCTCCGTTCACATTGAAATATTCTAAAATTATGAAACAATGCATTTCTAGTTTTTACATAAATGTAGAATCACATATGTTGTCAGTTGTTTTGGAAAGTTTCAAGTCGATGGCAATTGTTTTTATATTTTTTTCGTGTCGACGAATTTACTACATTTTTTTTTTATTTCATCTCCGTTCACATTGAAATATTCTAAAATTTTGAAACAATGCATTTCTAATTTTTACAGAAATGTAGAATCACATGTGTTGATAGTTATTTTGGAAAGTTTCAAGTTGATGGGAATTGTTTTTATATTTTTTTCGCGTCGACGAATTTACTGCATTTTTTTTTATTTCATCTCCGTTCACATTGAAATATTCTAAAATTTTGAAACAATGCATTTCTAATTTTTACGAAAATGTAGAATCACATGTGTTTTCAGTTGTTTTGGAAAGTTTCAAGTCGATGGCAATTGTTTTTATATTTTTTTCGCGTCGACGAATTTACTGCATTTTTTTAAATTTCATCTCCGTTCACATTGAAATATTCTAAAATTTTGAAACAATGCATTTCTAATTTTAACGGAAATGTAGAATCACATGTGTTGTCAGTTGTTTTGGAAAGTTTCAAGTCGATGGAAATTGTTTTTATATTTTTTTCGCGTCGACGAATTTACTGCATTTTTTTTAATTTCATCTCCGTTCACATTGAAATATTCTAAAATTTTGAAACAATGCATTTCTAATTTTTACGGAAATGTAGAATCACATGTGTTGTCAGTTGTTTTGGAAAGTTTCAAGTCGATGGCAATTGTTTTTATATTGTTTTCGCGTCGACGAATTTACTGCATTTTTTTTAATTTCATCTCCGTTCACATTGAAATATTCTAAAATTTTGAAACAATGCATTTCTAATTTTAACGGAAATGTAGAATCACATGTGTTGACAGTTGTTTTGGAAAGTTTCAAGTCGATGGCAATTGTTTTTATATTTTTTTCGCGTCGACGAATTTACTGATTTTTTTTAAATTTCATCTCCGTTCACATTGATATATTCTAAAATTTTGAAACAATGCATTTATAATTTTTACGGAAATGTAGAATCACATGTGTTGACAGTTGTTTTGGAAAGTTTCAAGACGATGGCAATTGTTTTTATATTTTTTTCGCGTCGACGAATTTACTGCATTTTTTTTTAATTTCATCTCCGTTCACATTGAAATATTCTAAAATTTTGAAACAATGCAAATGTCAAAATTAGGAAAAATGAAAATGAAAAATTATACTTCAAATTCGAATAATATTAATCGCCAGTTTACTCGAAAACTCAAGAAATAAAAAAAAAACTGTTTTAAAGAACATCCTTTTGAAAAAGAAAGTTACTTCCGTTACTTCGTAGTAATCTATAATTAAACTGAATTAAAAGTTTGACCATGTCTTATGTGCGTACTTGTGATGAAATCATAGTTAATTTTTTAAATTAATTTTAGCTCTTGTTACGATTACGAAAACGGCAGTTCGTTGGTTATAATTAGAGATAAGATATATTCACAATGCGTACAAACGTGAATCACGCAGGGTGAATCAGTTCATCAAGTTTGACTCACTTGTGTCTCATGTTTCTTCTTTGTTGGCTTGTGCGTTTCATTTTTCATAATAGATTAATGTCACATATTAATTATACATATGTAATGAGGAATTTAATTTTTTCGATTTTGACTACGATTTATATTAATTATACGTATGTAATGAGGTAATAATTTTTTTCGATTTTGACCACGATTTAAAATTATATATTTTTACATAATAATTATACATAGATAGGAATTGTTCCATTTTTTATTGCGATTTAAAATTACGCACTTAGGTTTTATTTTAATTAATGGTAACACGTAAAATTATTGTAATTAATGCAGTTTTATCTATTAAGTTTGATAATAATAATTTTATTATTACGTATTATTTTCAACATATTTGTGTATGCATGGAAGTTTTTTTTCGAAATATAAATAGATTTTTCGAATAACACACCTTATCTAATCGCGAACTGTTATGTTTAAACGGAACTCCTGTGTGCATGTGTGTGTGAGTAACTTTAAAACATGGTGAATTTGTCTGTAACGGGACAAAGCCCTGTCTTGAACTAAGAACGGTATTGCTTAGCCTCTAAATGAAAATACGGTTTTATACTTAATTAACTTCATAAACTTCATAATGCCAGAGCAAACTCATATTAGTTTATCCAACACAACAGTACACGTGAATAAAGGCCGCGTTTTATGGCGCGAAGGCATTAAAATGTACAATAAATTTAGAAGATTATGCAATTATATTACATTCTAAGCGAAATATGTTGTTCTTTCAAAATCATCAAGTTTTCAAAATGCATGAATTATTATTTTTCATTTTATTCGCAAAATTCCAATATCTACCCTCCTCCATAAGAAAATATTAGAACATCAGAATAAGTAAAGAATAGGAAGATCGTTTTGTCGATAGCATAAAATTTAATACTTTAAATCAGGGTTCGGAATATATCCGACATAAATATCAAAATGTCGGATATACAGGGTGTTTCTAAATTGATGCGAAAGATTTTAAAGGGTGATTTTTCAGCAAAAAATAAGGGAGGTCTTTCATATAATTTTTTGTTCAAAACAAAAAAAAAATAAATTAAATTATTATTAATTCGTTGAAAAAAGATTATATGAAAGACCTCCCTTAATTTTTGCTGAAAAATCACCCTCTAAAATATTTAGAGAAAATTCTAAATATTGGGTTCTCACCTTCAATTGTCATTTTCTCGAAAAATTTCTGAAAAGATCTCTCAAAATCAAAAATAAAAATAGGGGGTTGTCATTACTCAAAAACAAATGACGACTGAGAATCGACTTTCATGCAAAAATGTGTATTTTTATAAAATAAAATCGACGTGTTCGAGGATTTTTTCCAAAAATATTTTATTTCGATTTTACTGACTATATTCCAAACTTTAGACCTTGTTTTTATTTTTTTTTGCTCATCAAAATTTTTTAAGGGAAATTTTGTCACTTTTACAAAATGATTCAGATATTATTGTTTTGATACTCAAAAAAACTCCAAGCAAGTTAATTACCTACTCTTCCCAATAATCATCATAGAATCTAAGAATATCCATTTTCAGCAGCCAAAAATCGAAAATGAATGGATTGAAAAAAAATCGAAACAAATGCAGACTTCTAATTTTTTAAATTGTTCAAAAATGATTGAGTTTTCAATGTCAGAAAATGTTTAACAAATTAACTTCCTAGTTTTTTTCAATAATTACCACCAAACACAAAAAAATAATTTTCAATGCGCAAAAGTTGGAAAAACGTTGATTTTTCAAAATTCGATACAAGTGCGGACTTCAAACTTTTACAAAATGATTCATACAAGATTAAGCTTTGATATTCCAAATAAATACAATAATTCCAATAATCATCATCAAATCTAAGAATATTTATTTTGAGCAGCCAAAATAAAAAAAAAAATGTTTTTTTTATACGAAACAAATGCAGAAATTGTTAAAAAATGATTGGGTTCTTATATACCGGAAAAGTTTTAACAAATTAATTATCTCTTTTTCTATCAATTATTATCAAACACAAGAATAGTATATTCTGTAACAAGGTTAGAATGGAAATTCGATGCGAGTGGAATATTTCGAGCGCGAGCCGTGAGGCGAGCGCGAGGAACCACGAGCATCTGAATTTCCATTCTTACCGAGTATCAGACTATACTTTCTCCTCGACCAAATAAAATAGACTAATAAAATAATGAACACAAAGAACTTACGTTTTATCACGTTTGTGGTTATGTTTATAGTATTTTGACAATTGTGGTATCCAAGGCTAATTGTTTTATTCGAAACGATGTGAGAATATTCATTCTATCCCTTGTTATGGAATGAATTACATGCAAAACGCATAAGCGCATAGTGTTTTGTTCCATAACAAGAGTGAGAATGTGTACGTTCTATAATCAAAATTGATTTCAGAATGCTTAAATTCTATGGTGGTCGTGGAGAAAATCCATTTTCGTAACATAAAAGTTGAAAAAAATATGGATTTTCCAAAAACAAGTGCGGTCTTCAAATTTTTACGAAATTATTTATAAAAGATTGAGCTTCGATATTCCCAAAAAATCCAAGTAAGAACATTACCTAGTTTTCACAATAATCATCATCAAATCTAAGAATATCTAATTTCGACAGCCAAAATGAAAAAAAAAATGTTTCTCAAAAATCCGAAATAAGTGCAACTTTTTTTAAACTGTTCAAAAATGATTGAGTTTTATATGCCGGAAAATTTTTAACAAATTAATTGCCTAGTTTTTCCAATAATCATCATCAAACACAAGAAAATCCATTTTCAACACGCAAAAGTTGGAAAAACGTTCATTTTTCAAAATTCTATACAAGTGCGGACTTCAAACTTTTACGAAATTATTCATACAAGATTAAGCTTTGATATTCGAAATAAATCCAAGTAAGCCAATTACCTAGTTTTCCCAATAATCATCATCAAGTATAAGAATATTTATTTTGGGCAGCCAAAATTTAAAAAAATGTTTTTAAAAAATACAGAAAAATGCAGAAATTGTTCAAAAATTATTGGGTTCTTATATACCGGAAAAGTTTTGACAAATTAATTACCTCGTTTTTTCTATCAATTATTATCAAACACAATAAATTCCATTTTCGAAACACAAAAGTTGAAAAAATATGGACTTTCCAAAATTTTTCAAATTTTTACGAAATGATTTATAAAAGATTGAGCTTCGATATTCTAAAAAATCCAAGTAAGAACATTACCTAATTTTCGCAATAATCATCATCAAATATATGGATATTTATTTTGAGCAGCCAAAATTTAAAAAAATGTTTTTTTTTTAAATACGAAACAAATGCAGAAATTGTTCAAAAATTATTGGGTTCTTATATACCGAAAAAGTTTTAACAAATTAATTACCTCGTTTTTCTAGCAATTATTTTCAAACACAAGAAAATCCATTTTTGAAACATAAAAGTAGAAAAAATATGGATTTTCCAAAATTCTAAATAAGTGCGGTCTTCAAATTTTTACGAAATCATTCATACAAGATTGAGCTTTGAAATTCCAAACAAATACAAGTAAGCCAATTACCTAGTTTTCGCAATAATCATCATCAAATCTAAGAATATCTATTTTCGACAGCCAAAATTTAAAAAAAAATATTTTTTAAAAATCCGAAATAAGTGCAGACTTCTAACTTTTTTTAAACTGTTCAAAAATGATTGAGTTTTTATATGCCTGAAAATTTTTAACAAATTACCTTCCTAGTTTTTCCAATAATTACCACCAAACACAAAAGAAATCATTTTCAATACACAAAAGTTGAAAAAACGTTGAATTTTCAAAATTCGATACAAGTGCGGACTTCAAACTTTTACGAAATGATTCATACAAGATTAAGCTTTGATATTCCAAATAAATCCAAGTGAGTCAATTACCTAGTTTTCACAATAATCATCATCAAATCTAAGAATATTTATTTTGAGCAGCCAAAATTTAAAAAAATGTTTTTTTTTTAAATACGAAACAAATGCAGAAATTGTTCAAAAATGATTGGGTTCTTATATACCGGAAAAGTTTTAGCAAATTAATTACCTCGTTTTTCTATCAATTATTATCAAACACAAGAAAATCCATTTTCGTAACATAAAAGTTGAAAAAATATGGATTTTCCAAAATTCTAAACAAGTGCGGTCTTCAAATTTTTACGAAATGATTTATAAAAGATTGAGCTTCGATATTCCTAAAAAATCCAAGTAAGAGCATTACCAAGTTTTTGCAATAATGATCATCAAATCATCCAAAATAAAATAAAAACTGTTTTTTTTTAATTCAAAACAAGTGCAGACTTCTAACTGTTTTAAATTGTTCCAAAATGATTGAGTTTTCAATGCCAGAAAATTTTTAACAAATTACCTTCCTAGTTTTTCCAATAATTACCACCAAACACAAAAGAAATCATTTTCAATACACAAAAGTTGAAAAAACGTTGATTTTTTAAAATTCGATTGCACATACACGAGACAATTCGAACAGTAAATCTGCAACTCCCTCCGAATATTAATGTTCAGAACGGTTTTCTTGCGGATTACGCAATGGTTGGCTGGTGTTAATTAAAAGAGTGAAATTGTGATGTTTTTTTTTTCAAGTGTGTGCAGTTCTGGTGCGGTGGTCATTGGAGTATGACTAACTGTGGGCATGAAAGTAAAAGGAGTCGAAAACACGCACCGACTAGAATTGTTAATGCAAACGAAAACAAAATTCACCCAATTACGTAACGCGATGTAACCATTATTAGAAAGCGGTGGAATTCTTTCAAAATCGAAATAATAGATAAACTAAGAAGAAAAACAGTTTATAAAATTACTATTAATCGTGATGATCTAGATTTTAAGTCTATAAAAGTAAGACTACAAAGTCTGTACATCGTTGCCCAATTATTATAAATGATTAAATTATGTTACAAAAATATCTCCGAGAGCCTTTAAAAAATGACGAAAAAATCAATATTGTTGAAAAATATTTGTGCAAGGTTGTGTATTAAAATAACAAATCTTAAACGTAAATAAAGGAAGTTGCTAACAAACTATGTACTTCCAAGTAAGTCGAAACCAATTTATGCTCATAGTATGTTACGTGCTTGCTTAAATGTTTATAAAAACTAAAAGGTTATGTTTACATTTGGTTGATCTCTGGCAATTAATTGCCGTCTAGACAGTTAACATAAATTAGAATTTTAATCCGATTGCTTTTTTATTTTGCTGCTTCAAATTTTCGATTGCTACGTAAAGAGACAAATTGTACACTGATGGCATTTGTTTTTCTTCAACCTTGTCATTACAAGATTTCCTCGATAAAACCTCATGCGATAATTTTGTCGATTCGAAACGTCAAAGGTTACGAGGCATGGGAGAATTGCCAATGTTCTTCCGCATCTCAACACTACCGTGTTGCAAGAGCCGGAGAAAGCCTTCCTCATTTCCTATATAGATATATACATAAGGAGAGAGACGAGCGTACGTGTAATTGTCCTTTTAAATATTTAATTATGCCCATTCGGTTTACATAATAAGAAATATCCGGTTTTGTCACTCATTTTTTTTTCGTGGCCGTTAATTAATTAACGGCTCACAGTTTCCTAACCCGCATCAACAGGAACGACACTTGCATAACGAGAAATGAGACGGAAAAAAAATAATGAAATCGTAAACTGTAGGTAGGTTCTGGTCGATTATATTTTTGCTATAAAGTGAAAGTCGTAAGTGGTCGGGTTGGTATTATTGAATTGATCTAGAATTCAAATGTTCGCGTTGGGGAAATCTCCAATCGATTTACCAGTGGCAACATCATTAGTAATTCTTAAGATTTCAATTTTATCGATTTCAACAACATTTTAGATACAATTATAGAATTTTGAATAATAACATTAAATTGTATAGGGTGAGCTTTTCTCGATGTTGTTTATATGAGGATCTCCGAAATTATAAGAGATAAAGAAATGGTTAAATGGGCAAAGAAGTTTTAAGAGCCAAATCAAATTTTCGAAAAAGTCAATGGTAACTGGATATTTAAAAAATTGGAAAGAGTGCTGATTTTTTTCTCATTTTGTTAAGTTAAACGTTGATTCCTTTTTTTGTTGTTGTGGAAAGGAAACAACGTTTAAGTTAATAATATGACAAAGAATCAACACTTTTTCTATTTTTCAACTAAAATTTGACGAAAGACGCCTTTGATTTTATAAGAAATATCTGTTGAATCTAACTGAATATTTAAAACAATGGAAAAAGTAATGTTTTTTTCTTATTTTATTAACTTAAATGTTGTTTCCTTTTCACAACAAAAAAAAAGGAAATAACGTTTAAGTTAATAAAATGAGAGAAAAAACGGCATTTTTTCCATTTTATTCAAATATCCAGTTACCATTGACTTTTTTTCATTTTTTACTTTCTCCGTTACGAAGTACGAAAAAAGTATTGTGATCGTGATTTTTTTCAAATTTTTTTTTTTTACGGAAATATCCGTTTTGGGGTCCCTAGATGCCATTTCAACAATTTCTGGAAAAAAAAAATTGTTGAAATGGCATCTAGGGACCCCAAAACGGATATTTCCGTAAAAAAAATTTTTGAAAAAAAAATCACGATCACAATACTTTCTCGTACTTCGTAACGGAGAAAGTAAAAATTGTGTCTGTGTATGGCTGTGTGTGTTTGTCTGTGCGCGCTGTATCTCAAAAACTATTAGAGCAATTGATATGAAACTTTGAACATCTGTCTTATTTGATAATCTGAAGAACTGAAAAGCTTTTGGTAAAATTTCGTACACCGGAAGTGGGTGTTTACCTTAACTGTTTTTTTGTTTTTTGCCAATATTTTCTTAAATCTGAAAAATATCACAAAAACATTTAAACAAACTTTGAAGACAACAAAGAAGAAATGAACATCTTTTGCTTAAAAACATTTTTTATACAATCATTTTTATTCGAGAAAAAAATTTATTATTATTTTTTTAATTTTTAGTTTATAATTATAAAACGATAATAGTTACAGCAAATTTATATTAATAATAATTGTAGAGATTGCTAAGATGAACAACTTATAAAGAATAAGTTTTTTTCAAAATCCCTTTAGTTTTTGAGAAAACTGAGTTTTTGAATTTGAACTATAATTTATCCATCTTTCATAATTTTGACGTTTTAAACGTCAGTTTCATCCGAGTTTATACATACAACGCTCGAAGTACATTCAAAATATGATTTGAATTGAAAATAAACCATGAAAACGTAAATATAAATGGCTATGATACCATCAAGTCGGAGAAAGTAACATGATGGCCACATCACCATTTTTTTGTTGTTGTGGAAAGGAAACAACGTTTAAGTTAATAAAATGACAAAGAATCAACACTTTTTCTATTTTTCAACTAAAATTTGACGAAAGACGACTTTGATTTTATCAGAAATATCTGTTGAATCTAACTGAATATTTAAAACAATGGAAAAAGTCCTGTTTTTTTTTCTTATTTCATTAACTTAAATGTTGTTTCCTTTTCACAACAAAAAAAAGGAAATAACGTTTAAGTTAATAAAATGAGAGAAAAAACGGCACTTTTTTCATTTTTTTTTTTAATATCCAGTTACCAGTGGCGGCTCGTGGAAAATGTTGATGGTAGAGCCACTTATACAATATACCCCCACCCCTTCTTTTTTGAAGAAAAAAAGAACGATTTATCTTCCTAGACCAAAGTAACTGGCGAAAAAGTGTTTTAAGAATGAATTCAAAATTCTTGCTGAGCTTGAAACTACAGGTAGTGCCTTGGCTCTGTATAACGAGTCGCCCTTGATTTTGATGTTCTATAAAAAAATAGATACATTAAACATTGATTGATCAATTTTTGAGAATTTTGACCGCTAAGATGAGAAATGGCATTTGTTGCATCGAGAACAAAATATGAATGTTGCCAAAACTATTGGAAAATACAGGTTTGCCCGTTACAAAAATTATTCAAAATTAATTGGATTTTGATGCTCTTTGAAAAAAAAATGAAAACATTCTTAATATAATAATATAATATATTTACGGGATTCACCCTGTACATTAAAGTATTAATTAGAATATAAAATATAAAACAAAATATAAAATAAAATATAAAAATACAAAAATTAAAATTACAAATAAAATAGAAACAACCTTACTTGTTGCAGAAAGTATTAAATAAATTTATTAAAATTACAATTGATAAATTGATAAATCTTTGATAAATTTTCGAGAAATTTAAGCGCGAGGTTAATAAAACGCATTTTTTGCAACGAAAACAAAATATTACGAATTTTACCAAAACAATGGCAAGTGCAGAGTTGTCCATTACAAAAATTATTCAAAAATTAGTTGTATTTTGATGCTCTATGAAAAAATGGAAACACTGTTTAATAAATTTTTGAACATTTTGAGCAAGATGACAAACCTCATTTTTCAGCGAGTACGAAAGATTATGAATTTTGCCAAAGCTATGGCAAGTGCAGGTTTGCCCACTACAAAAATTATTCAAATTGATCAGTGGCGGCTCGTGAAACATGTCGATGGACTTAAAACAACAGCGGTGAGAGATAAATTTTTATCACTAAAACATGTATATTTTTTCAGAAATTTTTCTGTCAATTTTATATTTCTTACCATAGATGTTTAAAATGCTGTCTGATTATTCACAAGTAACATGTCTTTAGAAAGCTTGAAGAAATTAATTAACATTTTGCAGTAACCAAAATAGCCGTGCTAGAAAGCAATTTTTTTTATCACAAAAATGCACTTTTTCCATAAATTTCTCCATAAATTCCACATTTAATTTGACAGGTGTTTGAAATTTTGACAGATTAATATTGCATAGCGTGTATTTGTAATTGCCAAAAGAAAACAATCGAAACTTTACGGTAAGACAAACAACTGCGCCGGAAGACTGAAAAACGCATATTTTTCAGAAATTGCTCTGTAAATTCGTATTTCTTACGATGGTTGCCTAAAATTTTGTCAGGTTATTCGCAAATAATGTGTCTTCAAAATTGCTCAAAGAAATTTATTAAAAATTTGGAGTAACTAAAATGGATGTCCTAGAAAGCAAATTTTGAACGCTAAAAATGCACTTTTTTCATCAATTTCTCTATAAATTCCACATTTAATTTGACATGTGTCTGAAATGTTGACAGATTAATCGAGCATAATGTGTTTATGCTCTGAAACGCAGAAAACAACTGAACAACGAATTTAATTTGTTGGTTATATCTTTCGGATGAAAATGTTTTCTAAATCAGTCCTTTCGTTTAAGAATTATCCAAACCAAATTGAATTACAAAATATTTTTTTCCTGTATTTGCATCTATTCGATGATTGCTGGGAGAATTTACCGAATTTTGGTTCAAGAGTTATCCTCAAAAAATAAAACAATTGAACGTCGAATTTCCGGTTTTTGCTCAATTGACATGTATTTAATGAGTGCATGACATGCTTGTACGAATTTTTAATCTATTTCAATCTATTCTAAATTTATTTCAAAAACAAAATTGACTTCACGTTCTTACCTCCTAACAAAACACATGGAAAACTAAAAATGTGTTTTCTTCTTCACATTCTTCAAAGCCAATTGTTTTGTAAATATATATCTGGCTTAAACATTTAAAATGACGAATAAGTGTTTTTAGAATGACTAAAAAATTCTTGCTGAGCTTGAAATTAGAGGTGGTGCCATGGCTCCTTGGCTCTACATAACGAGCCGCCCCTGCCAGTTACCATTGACTTTTTTTCATTTTTTTTAAATATCCAGTTAGATTCAACAGATATTTCTGATAAAATCAAAGGCATCTTGTCTCGTCAAATTTTAATTGAAAAATGGAAAAAGTGCTGATTTTTTAAACATTGTTTCCTTTTCACAACAAAAAATGGAAATAACGTTTAAGTTAATAAAAATAAAAAATTAAAAATTAAAAAAAATCTAGTACAGTTACTTTCAATTAAGAAGAAAACACTCTCATACTCTTTGAAAATTGTCATTTAAATTATTCTTCTCGATATATTACATTTCATAAAACTACGAAATTAAATCAGAAGCCAGTTTCATTTGTTTTTTTTTATTCAAGACGTGTATCATCGCCCAGACACGATAATGATTCGATCAATTTTAATTAATTGAACGACAGTTTCGATAATATTTTCGTAATCACCAATAAAAATTCATCGTTAAAACCAATCTCGTACGTCCCAATTATATTTCTGTTGTATCACATTTTTATCTCTCCCTGTACAGATAGAGCTAATAATAAATCACACAAACTCGCGATAACGAGTTTATAGGTTCATACTGTTAATTTTTGTTTTCTAACGATCTCAAATCATAAATGGGTCTATTTATAGCCGGAGCGATAAGAAACAACAAACAGTTCAGATGTTTGAAATTACGAAAAAAAAATTATAATCGTAGGAAAATTCCTGTTACTGAGCACCACCATTAACAAGAACGTAAGATTGTAGCTTTTCATACGAGGAAAAAATATCCGGATAAACTTCAAACTTTGACTTTTGGGGTTATCGCGTGATTACGTATATTTATTGGTTTGGACGTACTCAAAAGTCGCTGGAATTGGATTATCAAAAATTTTGAAGGAAAACATGACCTAGATCTTCTTGTCTGTGCAAGTGTTTTTTTTTTGTAACACACCAAAACATTATTTTTCCTTAGCATTTAGGTGAAAGTATATAATTTTTAGTTTGTATTAGGTTTTAACTAAAGAAACATAGCATTCATTTTTTGTCTTTAAACATGAATTTTTAATATTGATTCTCCGCAAACGGGAGAAAAATAATTCGTGTTTCACAAAAATAACATTTTTCACAAATTTCTCATCCGTCGAAATCGCGAGAGAAATTACATTTCTCTCCCTAGGGAGAGAAGTAATCATTTATTTAAAATGTAAAGCTTCAACGTGCTAAAACATCGATTTTTTGTCTGAGCGCAAAAATATTTTTCTTTCATTTTTGATCGAAGATTTTAAAGTCGCCAAAGTTATTAGTGCCTAAAGCCCCATAAAACCTTAAGACGGCTCTGGATGACGGTCGAAAATAAAGTTTACAAAATGTCGATAGTCTGTCGTAAACGCGAATTTTTGAAAACTAGCCCTCCTTAAAAACAAGGTTTTTCATAAATTTAATAAAGACGAAATACAGCTTGAATATGTGAAAATTCAACCTGTTTCCGGGCTCTGCAAAATTTAGTCTTACTAAGGCTATGAACAAATAACAATAACAAGTTTTTTCATATTATTGTTATTTTTTTAAACCAATTATACCAATTACCAGGGACCACGGTTTTGCGCAGCAAAAATGTTAGTTCTAGAAATTTCGCAGCAGAGATGTATAAACGTGCTTGAATGCTTTCCAAAAACTCACGACGTCATTCGGCAATTCCTCTTACCAAAAAGCGTTGATTTTTAAAATCCAAAACACGTGAAAACTAACTTTTACAAAATGATTCACAAATGATTGAGTTTTTTGTATTCCAGAAAAATCTAAGCACATGAATTATCAAGTTTTTGTCAAAAAGCGTTGATTTTCAAAATCCAAAACACGTGAAAACTCTAACTTTAACAAAATTATTCACAAATGATTGAGTTTTTTGTATTCCAGAAAAATCTAAGCACATGAATTATCAAGTTTTTGCCAAAAAGCGTTGATTTTCAAAATCTCAAACAAGTGAAAACTCTAACTTTTACAAAATGATTCACAAATGATTGAGTTTTTTGTATTCCAGAAAAATCTAAGCACATGAATTATCAAGTTTTTGCTAAAAAGCGTTGATTTTCAAAATCTCAAATAAGTGAAAACTCTAACTTTTACAAAATTATTCACAAATGATTGAGTTTTTTGTATTCCAGAAAAATCTAAGCACATGAATTATCAAGTTTTTGCAATAATCATCTTTAAATAGAAGAAGGACTATTTTAAACGAGCCAAATATTGAAAATGCCTTGCATTTTTAAAATCCGAAACAGTCTTTCACCTTTTTAAATATTAATGGGAAATGATGGATGATATTCAGAAAAACTTAAACAAATTATTTACCTAGTTTTCTTAATAATCATCACCAAATACAATGTTTAGTTTCCGTATACAAAAATCGAAGAAGCGTTTTTTTTTCAAAATATTAAATAAGTTCGAAATTCTAACTCCCATAATTTTATTAAAAGGTAAGTTTATATTCCAGAAAAACCTAAACATATTAATCAAGTCATTTTACAAATAATTAATAATAAACTCACGTATTGCCTATTTCACCGTTTAAACATAAAAAATGCATTGATTTTTCAAAATCTGAAGTAAGTGCGAACTTCTAACTTCCAAAAAATTATTTAGAAATAACTGGGCTTTTATTCCAGAAGAACTTAAGCACATTAATCACGTAGTTTTCCAAATAATTAATATTAAACCCACGAATTGCCATTTTCAGCGCTTAAACATCAAAAATGCATTTATTTTACAAAATTCAAAGTAAGTGCGAACTTCCAACTTCCAAAAATTCATACAGAAACAACAGGGCTTTAATTCCAGAAAAGCTTAAGCACATTAATCGCGTAGTTTTCCAAATAATTAATATTAAACCCACGAATTACCATTTTCAGCGCTTAAACGTCAAAAATGCATTTATTTCACAAAATTCAAAGTGCGAACTTCCAACTTTTAAAAAATTATGCAGAAATAACTGGGCTTTAATTCCAGAAAAACTTAAGCACATTAATCACGTAGTTTTCCAAATAATTAATATTAAACTCACGAATTGCCATTTTCAGCGCTTAAAAATAAAAAATGCATTGATTTTTGAAATGTGCGAACTTCCAACTTTCATAAAATTACTCAGCAATAAATGGGCTTTCATTCCAAAAAATCTAAGCACATTAATCATGTTGTTTTCTTAATAATTAATATTTAACTCCCAAATGGCCATTTTCAGCGCTTAAACATCAAAAACACATTAAATTCTCAAAAACCGAAATAAGTGCGAACTTCCAGCTTCCATAAAATTACTCAGCAATAACTGGGCTTTAATTCCAGAAAAACTTAAGCACATTAATCACGTAGTTTTTCAAATAATTAATATTAAACCAACGAATTGCCATTTTAAGCGCTAAAACATCAAAAATGCATTGATTTCTCAAAAACCGAAGTAAGTGCGAACTTCTAACTTCCATAAAATTACTTAGCAATAACAGGGCTTTTATTCCAATAAAACCTAAGCACATGAATCACGTAGTTTTCCAAATAATTAATCCTAAACCCACGAATTGCCATTATCAGCGCTTAAACATAAAAAATGCATTGATTTCTCAAAAATCGAAGTAAGTGCGAACTTCCAACTTCCATGAAATTACTCAGCAATAACTGGGCTTTAATCCCAGAAAAACGTAAGCACATTAATTACTTGGTTTTCCAAATAATTAATATTAAACCCACGAATTACCATTTTCAGCGCTTAAACATCAAAAATGCATTGATTTTCCAAAATCCGAACTAAGCACAGATTTTCAACTTGTACAAAACTATTGATAAATTATTGGGCTTTCATACTCCAAAACAATCTATGCATATTAACCACTCAGTTTTTGCAATAACCATATTTAAATCTAAGAGTATCCGTTTCTAGAGCGCTAATATCAAGAATGCGTTGAATTCTTAAAAGCTAAAAGTGCAATCTTCCAACTTTTAAAATAATGATGAAAAATTATTGGGTATTATTATTTAAAGAAACGCAAACAAATTAGTCAACTGGTTTTCCCAATAATCATCATCAAATCCAATAATAACCATTTTCGGTACTCAAAAATAAAAAAGCGCTGATTTTTGCAAATCTAAAATAAGTGCAAAATTTTAGCTTCCATAGATTTACCCAGAAATAATAGGGCTTTCATAGTCCAGAAAAAATAAAGGACATGAATTACATCGTTTTCCAAATAATCACCATCAAACCCAAGAATGTCCAATTTTCTGCGCTCAGAAATCGAAATAGCATTTGATTTTTCAAAATACAAAAAAGTTGAGACTTTCAACTTTGGCAAAATTACTTATAAATCACAATCAAACTCAAGGTTTAAACTAATTTTGTATTAGATATGAATTTGTGCGTGTTCACGCGGAGTTTAGTTAATAATTTGTATTTTTTGTATGTCCTAATTTTAGTTCTGACATTTGTAATAACTGGATTTTGAGATATTGTCATTTGCTCAAAAGGTAAATTTGTAAAAATTTGTAATCATTTTGGCGCTTCCAAAAAAATAGGAAAACAAATGCAATCGATTTGAAATTTCTTAAAATTACTTAAAAATCATTAAAGATTACGATTTAGTAAAAAAATGTATACACCCCATCACTGGATTTTGAGGTATTTTCATTTGCTCAAAAGGTAAAGTTGTAAAAATTTGTAATCATTTTGGCGCTTCCAAAAAAATAGGAAAACAATTGCTATCGATTTGAAATTTCGTAAAATTACTTAAAATTCATTAAAGATTATGATTTCGTAAAAAAAAATATAATCCACATCACTGGATTTTGAGATATTTTCATTTGCTCAAAAGGTAAAGTTGTAAAAATTTGTAATCATTTTGGCGCTTCCAAAAACTAGGAAAACAATTGCAATCGACTTAAAATTTTTCAAAATTACTTAAAATTCATTAAGGATTATGATTTCGTAAAAAAAATTATACACCCCATCACTGGATTTTTAGATATTTTCATTCGCTCAAAAGGTAAGGTTGTAAAAATTTGTAATCATTTTGGCGCTTCCAAAAAAATAAGAAAACAATTGCAATCGACTTAAAATTTCTTAAAATTACTTAAAAATCATTAAAGATTACGATTTAGTAAAAAAATGTATACACCCCATCACTGGATTTTGAGATATTTTCATTTGCTCAATGAAGTAAAAATTTGTAATCATTTTGGCGCTTCCAAAAAAATAGGAAAACAATTGCAATCGACTTAAAATTTCTTAAAATTACTTAAAAATCATTAAAGATTACGATTTAGTAAAAAAATGTATACACCCCATCACTGGATTTTGAGATATTTTCATTTGCTCAATGAAGTAAAAATTTGTAATCATTTTGGCGCTTCCAAAAAATAGGAAAACAATTGCAATCGATTTGAAATTTCTTAAAATTACTTAAAATTCATTAAAGACTATGATTTCGTAAAAAAAATTATACTCCACATCAGTGGATTTTGAGATATTTTCATTTGCTCAAAAGGTAAAGTTGTAAAAAATTGTAATCACTTTGGCGCTTCCAAAAAAATAGGAAAACAATTGCAATCGACTTGAAATTTCTCAAAATTACTTAAACTTCATTAAGGATTATGATTTCGTAAAAAAATTATACACCTCATCACTGGATTTTGAGATATTTTCATTTGCTCAAAAGGTAAAGTTGTAAAAATTTGTAATCATTTTGGCGCTTCCAAAAAAATAGGAAAACAATTGCTATCGATTTGAAATTTCGTAAAATTACTTAAAATTCATTAAAGATTATGATTTCGTAAAAAAAAATATAATCCACATCACTGGATTTTGAGATATTTTCATTTGCTCAAAAGATAAAGTTGTAAAAATTTGTAATAATTTTGGCGCTTCCAAAAACTAGGAAAACAATTGCAATCGACTTGAAATTTTTCAAAATTACTTAAAATTCATTAAGGATTATGATTTCGTAAAAAGAATTATACACCCCATCACTGGATTTTTAGATATTTTCATTCGCTCAAAAGGTAAGGTTGTAAAAATTTGTAATCATTTTGGCGCTTCCAAAAAAATAGGAAAACAATTGCAATCGATTCGAAATTTCTTAAAATTACTTAAAAATCATTAAGGATTATGATTTCGTAAAAAGAATTATACACCCCATCACTGGATTTTTAGATATTTTCATTCGCTCAAAAGGTAAGGTTGTAAAAATTTGTAATCATTTTGGCGCTTCCAAAAAAATAGGAAAACAATTGCAATCGATTCGAAATTTCTTAAAATTACTTAAAAATCATTAAAGATTACGATTTAGTAAAAAATGTATACACCCCATCACTGGATTTTGAGATATTTTCATTTGCTCAAAAGGTAAAGTTGTAAAAATTTGTAATCATTTTGGCGCTTCCAAAAAATAGGAAAACAATTGCAATCGATTCGAAATTTCTTAAAATTACTTAAAAATCATTAAAGATTACGATTTAGTAAAAAAATGTATACACCCCATCACTGGATTTTGAGATATTTTCATTTGCTCAAAATGTAAAGTTGTAAAAATTTGTAATCATTTTGGCGCTTCCAAAAAATAGGAAAACAATTGCAATCGATTTGAAATTTCTTAAAATTACTTAAAAATCATTAAAGATTACGATTTAGTAAAAAAATGTATATCACTGGATTTTGAGATATTTTAATTTGCTCAAAAGGTAAAGTTGTAAAAATTTGTAATCATTTTGGCGCTTCCAAAAAAATATGAAAACAATTGCTATCGACTTGAAGTTTCTTAAAAGTACTTAAAATTCATTAAAGATTATGATTTCGTAAAAAAAATTGTACACCCCAACACTGGATTTTGAGATATTTTCACTTGCTCAAAAGGTAAAGTTGTAAAAATTTGTAATCATTTTGGCGCTTCCAAAAAAAAATGGAAAACAATTGCAATCGACTTGAAATTTCTCAAAATTACTTAAAATTTATTAAAGATTATGATTTCGTAAAAAAAATTATACACCCCATCACTGGATTTTGAGATATTTTCATTTGCTCAAAGGTAAAGTTGTAAAAATTTGTAATCATTTTGGCGCTTCCAAGAAATACGAAAACAATTGAAACCGATTTGAAATTTCTTAAAATTACTTAAAATTCATTAAAGATTATGATTTCGTAAAAAAAATTATACTCCACATCAGTGGATTTTGAGATATTTTCATTTGCTCAAAAGGTAAAGTTGTAAAAATGTGTAATCATTTTGGCGCTTCCAAAAAATAGGAAAACAATTGCTATCGACTTGAAATTTCTTAAAATTACTTAAAATTCATTAAAGATTATGATTTCGTAAAAAAAATTATACACCCCATCACTGGATTTTGAGATATTTTCATTTGCTCAAAAAGTAAAGTTGTAAAATTTTGTAATCATTTTGGCGTTTCCAAAAAAATAGGAAAACAATTGCAATCGATTTGAAATTTCTTAAAATTACTTAAAATTTATTAAAGATTACGATTTCGTAAAAAAATTCATACATCCCATCACTGGATTTTAACATATTTTCATTTGATCAAAATGTAAAGTTGTGAAAATATGTAAACATTATGGTGCTTCGAAAAAAATAGGCAAACAATTGCAATCGACTTTGACTATCTCAAAATATAACGAAAGAGCATTTGGTACTTTTTCAAAAACTTAATTGAGAATGCGTTTTGGATAAATTAGTTTTAATGTATTATCTTGAGCTGTAAAACCCTCGTTCTTGAAATAATTGGAGTGTGAAGCCCTCCCGACACGCGTTTAGAAAGTTGAATTATAGAATAGTGAACATCCACCATCGTAAATTATAGATTAGGGATGGATAGATCTGTACATCAACTGCTGCTGGTGCTAGTATAGAAATGTGTGGTGAATAATTAAGAAATTATTTGGAGAGCAAATAGCTTTGAACTTTGAAGGGCGGGTTGTTTCGTGCCTTCCACATGTTTCACCAATTTATCAGAAGCATTTTTTATGCCTTCCTCATAGCATTACGCAGCCACGATGACAAATCTATTACTTCATTGTAGATTTCTACCGAATTGAATTCGTGCTTGTCCCACGACTTAAGTGTTTTTATCAAGCGAATTAAAAACTGCCATCATCACAGAAAATGTCTTACAACGTGTCAGACAATTTGACAAGGAAGGCACTGTCAACAGTTTCTGTAAAGTATGATATTGATAAAGATATAAATAAATGAGTGAGAATAATTAGTTTCATTAAACGTATATTTTCCGATAAATCACTCGGTCATTGCAGAGGGACTTTTTGAACGCACTGAATATTAGGAAATAATTGAAATTATTTCGACGTAAAATTGTGTAGTCATAAGTGGTCTACTCTTGTTTATACAATAACCAAACCAAATCATAAATAAAAATTATAATCTATTGTGAAGAAGTCTTTGCCTTTTCCTGTTTCGTCAGCAAGCAGTTGTTGATAGCAAGATACCACAGCAACGACACTTCGTCTTGCCTTTGAACTTCTTCTTCTTCCGTCAGCTCTACAATCCTAGGTGGGTCTTAGCCTACGCGTCTTCAGCAAGCAGTTATCGATAGCAGGACACCACAGCAACGACACTTCGTCTTACCTTTGAACTTCTTCTTCTTCCATCGGTTCTACAATCTTTGGTGGGTCTTGGCCTGTTCTACCACGCGTCTCCAATCTTCTCTACCCTCCCCACGTGCACCTTTGAACTTTACATAATTTCCGGTATAGAGGCTAAACTTTTTTTTTCAAGATAATCATTGAAAGTTCCCTTTGCGCTCTTCATTTTCAGAAACGCTAATTTTGTCATCTTACCAGAAATATTTAGTGAACGAGAAGAAAAACCATTCTATAATTTAGTATATGTTTTATCGATTTAATTCAAATCAACTGCCGTCTTCAAGTCCTCCCAAGAATTACACTATTGGGTCACATAAATATTTAAAACGGTTTATAATCGTATCAAGGAATCGAAATGCACTGTTGCATATTTACGAAACCGGTCTGGTCCAAATATGATAATCATCTTTTAAATATTTATGTAATCTAACACCGATCCATACGGAAGAAATGCAAAATGTAACCTTTTATTATCTGATTGTAACCTTTTTCGAAAAATTTACATCTCTTAAAATGCACAGAAGATTCTGTTTTAATTGCCAGATGAATAATTCTGTATTTATTGATTGATGCATTACATTTTGAGTTAAATAGAGTTCACCGTGGTATATTAGCCAGAAAAGATAACTTACTTTATGGTCTGCAACCAATATTTTTTTGTATACAAATTTACTAATACAATTTATAATCTTATTTTCGAAAATTTACGAATCGGTTAAGCTGGATGTTGCTGGTTCGATTTACAAGAAGTGAGACGAAGTTACTAACGCAACACTTTTATTTACACAATAATTACAAGATAGTAATTTTTTTTAGTAAATCTGGTTATTTTTGTAGCTCTGCGCCCTTTTGTTTTCCTTTTTTCTAAATGTTTATAGTTTGTTGTCTTCACATCACGATTCTATGTTTATTATTGTAAGGGATAATTTTTTAACAGAATGTATTTTTAATAATAATAACAATAATGGTTTATTGTGCTAAACAGAGGTTACACTCGTCAAATAAAAAATAATACAACAATGTGGCATAAGTAGACATTAAAATAAAAATTCCCTGATTTCTTGTAGATAGATACAATACTATACTTTTCGTCTTCTATGAGACTACAATTAAGACATCACCAACCGAAACAACAACTTTCCTGACTAATATTCGTCGTGGTACAATAAACTCTTAATTCTATTTTTATTAGGTATTAAAGACAAATTTCTTATTTCTGTAGGTAAATGATTTAATTTCATTCCGTAATATTCTCTTGATGGCGCGAGTTTTTTCGTACTCTAATTTATTTGTTCTAAATATTACATAGGATATTTTCTGTCCGAGTTTAAGATCTGTGCAGCTGTTGCTAGTTGTGAATGGTGTTTGTATGTCTGTGTGTGTGCACGCGCAGGATCAACCCAGCTTGAGTAAAAATCCTGCTGGTACCGCTGCAAACTTGTTTTACTACTAGGAGAGTCTCAGTCGTGCCTTCTTTTCATTTACACACATGAGAAGCTAATTTTATTGCTTCTCGAAAACTATAAAAACATACGTCCCTCACTTGTAAAAGTGCACGAGAGTGGGGTTAGTTTTTTTTTTTGTTACAAAGTGTACATTTGTAAATAAGAGGCGAATACCAACATCGTTACAAAATATTTTGTGCGCAAGCACTGAAATAAATTAAACTACCGTTGTTATTAAAATGGGCCAATATCGTTTCTCGAATCGCATTGCAATGTCTAGGCAGAAAAATTATTGCAATTTGGGTTGCATAGAAATATACATGGTGGAAAAAAATTGAAATTCGTGAAATTTCGACCATTTTCAAACCGCCATAACTCGGCGTATTTTCAATCGATGAATGAAAAACTCTGAAGTATCTTCTTTAAAGTCATGCATGCGAACTTAAGCGTAACCCCTTCCGCCCCCCCTCTCAAGCACCCCTGTGAAAAAAATGTTTTTTTCAGGAAACCATGTCCAACTTTGACGATGTATACGGAGTTGGAAAAATTTTATCGGCTCGATCCACCATAAAAGCATTAAAATTTGATCAATTCCCTATGTAGGACTCGAAGAACGAATTTCCTACGACGATTTGGCACCAAGTTATGGGTGTTTGAAAAAAAAGTGCATTTTGAGGTTTTTCGCACGAATTTCAAGTGTTTCATTTTTTTCCTTCAGTATACAAGCAGAGCGCTTTTGCAATGGTATAACGCTTTCATTTCAATCAATTTAATAATAAAATAATATCATTCTAATGCTAATAATAGAATAATTATTTTATTATAATTTTTGCGTTTTATCAGAAATAAATTAATTTGCCTGTATTTCAAAAACTATACCCGTCCGAAAAAAAAAATGGTGATGTGACCATCATGTTACTTTCTCCGACTTGATGGTATCATTTATATTTACGTTTTCATGGTTTATTTTCAATTGAAATCATATTTCAAATGTTCATCGAGCGTTGTGTAAACTCGGATGAAACTGACCTTTAAAACGTCAAAATTATGAAAAATAATCTTTATTAGAAAAATGACACTCTACTCAAATAATTTTGGTTTTTTTAAATCCAATAATTTTCAAGCGAGTTACAGATTTTTGAAATTTTTGATTTTCAGGTACATTGGAGGAAGAAAAATTAAGAAAAAAATAGTAAACGTATCAGAAAAATTACACAAAAATTTATTTTTATCAGGAAAACGACACTCTACTCAAATAATTTTGGTTTTTTAAAATAAAATTATTTTCAAGCGAGTTACAGATTTTTGAAATTTTTGATTTTCACGTACATTGGAGGAAAAAAATTAAGAAAAAAAATAGTAAACGTATCGGAAAAATACACAAAAATTAATTTTTATTAGAAAAATGACACTCTACTCAAATCATTTTGGTTTTTTAAAATAAAATAATTTTCAAGCGAGTTACAGATTTTTTAAATTTTTGATTTTCACGGCGTCAAATTTGTACATTGGAGGAAGAAAAATTAAGAAAAAAATAGTAAACGTATCGGAAAATTTACACAAAAATTAATCTTTATTAGCAAAATGATACTCTACTCAAATAATTTTGGTTTTTTAAAATCCAATAATTTTCAAGCGAGTTACAGATTTTTGAAATTTTTGATTTTCACGTACATTGGAGGAAGAAAAATTAAGAAAAAAATAGTAAACGTATCGGAAAAATTACACAAAAATTAATCTTTATTAGCAAAATGACACTCTACTCAAATAATTTTGGTTTTTTAAAATCCAATAATTTTCAAGCGAGTTACAGATTTTTAAAATTTTTGATTTTCACGGCGTCAAATTTGTACATTGGAGGAAGAAAAATGAAGAAAAAAATAGTAAACGTATCGGAAAATTTACACAAAAATTAATCTTTATTAGCAAAATCATACTCTACTCAAATAATTTTGGTTTTTTAAAATCCAATAATTTTCAAGCGAGTTACAGATTTTTGAAATTTTTGATTTTCACGTACATTGGAGGAAGAAAAATTAAGAAAAAAATAGTAAACGTATCGGAAAAATTACACAAAAATTAATCTTTATTAGCAAAATGACACTCTACTCAAATAATTTTGGTTTTTTAAAATCCAATAATTTTCAAGCGAGTTACAGATTTTTAAAATTTTTGATTTTCACGGCGTCAAATTTGTACATTGGAGGAAGAAAAATGAAGAAAAAAATAGTAAACGTATCGGAAAATTTACACAAAAATTAATCTTTATTAGCAAAATCATACTCTACTCAAATAATTTTGGTTTTTTAAAATCCAATAATTTTCAAGCGAGTTACAGATTTTTGAAATTTTTGATTTTCACGTACATTGGAGGAAGAAAAATTAAGAAAAAAATAGTAAACGTATCGGAAAAATTACACAAAAATTAATCTTTATTAGCAAAATGACACTCTACTCAAATAATTTTGGTTTTTTAAAATCCAATAATTTTCAAGCGAGTTACAGATTTTTAAAATTTTTGATTTTCACGGCGTCAAATTTGTACATTGGAGGAAGAAAAATGAAGAAAAAAATAGTAAACGTATCGGAAAATTTACACAAAAATTAATCTTTATTAGCAAAATCATACTCTACTCAAATAATTTTGGTTTTTTAAAATCCAATAATTTTCAAGCGAGTTACAGATTTTTGAAATTTTTGATTTTCACGTACATTGGAGGAAGAAAAATTAAGAAAAAAATAGTAAACGTATCGGAAAAATTACACAAAAATTAATCTTTATTAGCAAAATGACACTCTACTCAAATAATTTTGGTTTTTTAAAATCCAATAATTTTCAAGCGAGTTACAGATTTTTAAAATTTTTGATTTTCACGGCGTCAAATTTGTACATTGGAGGAAGAAAAATGAAGAAAAAAATAGTAAACGTATCGGAAAATTTACACAAAAATTAATCTTTATTAGCAAAATCATACTCTACTCAAATAATTTTGGTTTTTTAAAATCCAATAATTTTCAAGCGAGTTACAGATTTTTGAAATTTTTGATTTTCACGTACATTGGAGGAAGAAAAATTAAGAAAAAAATAGTAAACGTATCGGAAAAATTACACAAAAATTAATCTTTATTAGCAAAATGACACTCTACTCAAATAATTTTGGTTTTTTAAAATCCAATAATTTTCAAGCGAGTTACAGATTTTTAAAATTTTTGATTTTCACGGCGTCAAATTTGTACATTGGAGGAAGAAAAATGAAGAAAAAAATAGTAAACGTATCGGAAAATTTACACAAAAATTAATCTTTATTAGCAAAATCATACTCTACTCAAATAATTTTGGTTTTTTAAAATCCAATAATTTTCAAGCGAGTTACAGATTTTTGAAATTTTTGATTTTCACGTACATTGGAGGAAGAAAAATTAAGAAAAAAATAGTAAACGTATCGGAAAAATTACACAAAAATTAATCTTTATTAGCAAAATGACACTCTACTCAAATAATTTTGGTTTTTTAAAATCCAATAATTTTCAAGCGAGTTACAGATTTTTAAAATTTTTGATTTTCACGGCGTCAAATTTGTACATTGGAGGAAGAAAAATGAAGAAAAAAATAGTAAACGTATCGGAAAATTTACACAAAAATTAATCTTTATTAGCAAAATCATACTCTACTCAAATAATTTTGGTTTTTTAAAATCCAATAATTTTCAAGCGAGTTACAGATTTTTGAAATTTTTGATTTTCACGTACATTGGAGGAAGAAAAATTAAGAAAAAAATAGTAAACGTATCGGAAAAATTACACAAAAATTAATCTTTATTAGCAAAATGACACTCTACTCAAATAATTTTGGTTTTTTAAAATCCAATAATTTTCAAGCGAGTTACAGATTTTTAAAATTTTTGATTTTCACGGCGTCAAATTTGTACATTGGAGGAAGAAAAATGAAGAAAAAAATAGTAAACGTATCGGAAAATTTACACAAAAATTAATCTTTATTAGCAAAATCATACTCTACTCAAATAATTTTGGTTTTTTAAAATCCAATAATTTTCAAGCGAGTTACAGATTTTTGAAATTTTTGATTTTCACGTACATTGGAGGAAGAAAAATTAAGAAAAAAATAGTAAACGTATCGGAAAAATTACACAAAAATTAATCTTTATTAGCAAAATGACACTCTACTCAAATAATTTTGGTTTTTTAAAATCCAATAATTTTCAAGCGAGTTACAGATTTTTAAAATTTTTGATTTTCACGGCGTCAAATTTGTACATTGGAGGAAGAAAAATGAAGAAAAAAATAGTAAACGTATCGGAAAATTTACACAAAAATTAATCTTTATTAGCAAAATCATACTCTACTCAAATAATTTTGGTTTTTTAAAATCCAATAATTTTCAAGCGAGTTACAGATTTTTGAAATTTTTGATTTTCACGTACATTGGAGGAAGAAAAATTAAGAAAAAAATAGTAAACGTATCGGAAAAATTACACAAAAATTAATCTTTATTAGCAAAATGACACTCTACTCAAATAATTTTGGTTTTTTAAAATCCAATAATTTTCAAGCGAGTTACAGATTTTTAAAATTTTTGATTTTCAAGGCGTAAAATTTGTACATTGGAGGAAGAAAAATTAAGAAAAAAACAGTAAACGTATCGGAAAAATTACACAAAAATTAATCTTTATTGGGAAAATGACACTCTACTCAAATAATTTTGGTTTTTTAAAATCCAATAATTTTGAAGCGAGTTACAGATTTTTTAAATTTTTCATTTTCACGGCGGCAAACTTTCGTATATTGGAGGAAGAAAAATTAAGAAAAAAACTAAAGGAATTTAAAAAAAAAACTTATTCTTTATAAGTTGTTCAGTTTAGCATTCTCTACAATTATTATTAACATAAATTTGCTGTAACTATTATCGTTTAATAATTATAAACCAAAAATGAAAATAAAATAAATCTTTTTCTCGAATAAAAATGATTTTATGAAAAATGTTTTCAAGCAAAAGATGTTCATTTCTTTGTTGTTTTTAATGTTTGTTTAAATGTTTTTGTGATATTTTTCATATTTAAGAAAAAATTGGCAAAAAACAAAAAACAGTTAAGGTAAACACGCACTTCCGGTGTACGAAATTTTACCAAAAGCTTTTCAGTTCTTCAGATTATTAAATAAGACGTATGTTCAAAGTTTCATATCAATTGCTCTATTAGTTTCAAAGATACAGCGCACACAGCCAGACACAAACACAGGCAGACACACACACACACAGACACAATTTTTTTTTCCAGAAATTGTTGAAATGGTATCTCGGGACCCCAAAATGGATATTTCCGTAAAAAAAATTTTTGAAAAAAAAATCACGATCACAATACTTTCTCGTACTTCGTAACGGAGAAAGTAAAAATATGTATGTGTGCCGAAAAGAAGATGAACATATTGTGGTTGAAGATGAACAATACATTTTATTCGTATACTACTTTAATTTTAATTTTGTATATAAATTTCCAATAAATCCACAGTATTTACGTTTTATTTTCAAATTTTATTATTTTGGAGAGGGACCGCGGAGTAATTTTGGCGGTTTTTATTAAATATTTGGGGAAAATAAAAAATTACTACCGGCAACACTCGTTGCCCGTAAATAAATAATTATTATTATATTAAATATTCAATCTTATTATTTGCATTTTTTATCGTTAAGCCTGCATTTTGATTTTTTTTCACCTATATTTTAAATTTTGACCTGGAGTTTCGTTTTTTTTGGTATAAATTTCTGATTTTTTTGACTATTTTTTCCTCATTTTGATCTAAATTTTCGATTTGTTTGTTAAAATTTTTGATTTATCAGTCGGCATTTTTTATTTTTAGGCCCGAATTTTTGATTTTTTGTCCTATATTTCAACCTGAATTATTCATTTTTATGCGCGGTATTTTCGAGTTTTTGATTTTGTGTCCTTTATATTTTTTTTAAACATTTTCGGTTGGTTGGCAATTTATTTTGAGTTATTTTTGGGACTGAAAATGGCAAATTTTTAAATTTTTTGGTCTGAATGTTTGTATTTTTTAGACCAGGAATTTTATTTTTAGATTTGTTTGGTCTGCATTTTTGATTTCTTTGTTCTAATTTTTAGAGTTTTTGCCCAAAATATTTTGGTCAAAATTTTTTTAATAGTTTGTTGAAATTTTCGGTTCTTTAATCTACATTTTTAATTTTCCGATTTTTTTTATCTTAATTATTAATTTTAACGAGCGAATTTTTGATTGGTCTACACTACATTTTTAACATGAATTGTTGATTTTTATGAGCGATTTTTGAGTTTTTTTTGTACTAAGTTTTTGATTGTTTGCCCTTAATTTTAGATTTTTTTAACCTGAATTATTGTTTTTATGGGCGAATTTTTTTAATCTGATTTATTGTTTTTATGGGCGAATTTTTATAATTACTTTCGAGTTTAGAGTTTCGGGAATTTATTTATTTATTATTTTGGGATAAAGTTATTTCTGGGGCTGAAAGTGGCAGATTATTTCTCTTTTGCTTGAATTTTCAATTTTTTAGCCTGCATTTTTTATTTTTTACATCAGGATATTTGATTGTTTGCCTATTTTTTAGACGTTTGGTCTGTGTTTTTAATTTCTTTGTTCCAAATTTTAGAGTTTTTGGCCGATAAACCAAAATTTTCGAATATTGAGTTGAAATTTTCGTTTTTTTCTGGTCTGCATTTTTTATTTTTGCCGAGAGTTTATGATTTTTGGTCTAAATTTTCGATTTTTTGCCTATATTCTTACTTTTTTTTACCTTGATCATTAATTTTAACTAGCGAATTTTTGATTGGTCTATACTTTAGATTTTGAAACCAAATTGTTGATTTTTGTGTGCGAACTTTTGGCCGGTATTTTCGAGTTTTTTTGACGAAATTTTTGATGTTTTCAAATTCAAATTCAAATTCTTTATTCGTAACTTCGCCACTATTATGTGTACATGTACATGTCAAATATATTTAAATTAAAATACAGTTAGTAGCTAACTATGTTACATTTTAAAATTGCAGAAATATGATGAGATAAAAGGAACAATCAATAATTGATAAAATAATAAATAAATAAAAGATATGACAAAATAGTCTTAATTTTAAAAAGAGAGAAAAAAATTACACCATCAAGCACACATTATATATTAGACCTATTAACCTGAATTATTGTTTTCATGGGCGAATTTTTAAAATTATTTAATTAGTTTAGAGTTTCGGCAATTTACTTTAAGGTAAAGAGTTATTTTTGGGGCTGAAAATGGCAAATTATTTTTCTTTTGCTCGAATTTTCAATTTTTACTCTGCATTTTTATTTTTTAAACCCAGGGTTTTTGATTTTTTTGGCCTATATTTTAAATGTGTTTAGCATCTAAACCAAAATGTTCGAATATTTAGTTGAAAGTTTCTTTTTTTTGACTGCTTTTTTATTTTTGTCAAGAGTTTTCAATTTCTTGCCAATGTTTTTAGTTCTGTTACCTTAATTATTAATTTTAATGAGCAATTTATTTTTTTTTTACTTTAGATTTAAATGAATTGTTGATTTTTATGAGCGAATTTTTGGCCGATATTTTTTAGAGCTTTTTGGTCCAAGTTTTTGATTTTTTTCTGCCTTATAATGTAGATTTTGCAAACTGAATTTTTGATATTTTTAGTCTGAACTTGGTTTTTGCATTAATTTTAGGTTATTTATTTAATTTGAAATTTTTTGTTTTAGTGATTTTAATTCACTTATAATGGTTTTATTTTGAGATAAAACTAATGTACTTTGAGATTTAACTCGAAAATATAGCCTGCGCGATTTGTGTCTAAGGAATTACTTAATTTTCAAATATTTCGATTCGATTTTTGATTTTTTTTTCGAAAATTCGTAATTTTTAAATCAAAAGAATAATTTTTGCAGCAAATTTAGTAATCGTTAAATATAATACTTTTGCCTCGAATGAAACTGATCACCCGGTTTAACTAGAACTGTTTGGAAATTATAAAAAAAAAACAATTTTAAGTGGATAATTAGCGAGGCTTTCCGAAAAATTAAAGAATTATTTTAATTATTTGGAGGAAACCACATCAAGATTCAATATTTTTCTAATTTTTTTAAAGGCCTTTTTGTACTACCTAGCCGTGGCGGCTCGTGGATGTTCGGCTGTGGGGCAACGGAAAAAAACTTGACCGAAACAGAGTATTAAACATTCACTCTCCTTAAATATTCCTTAAAAATGAACAAAATAATCGTTTTTTTTTTATTGTCGACACTGAATTCTTGCGTATAAAAAAAATATTTTAAATTTTTAGTAGAAAGTGACCTCCTAATTAGCTTTGTATATAAAAATGAGTTATTTTGTGAAATATTTAAAGAAAATTGACAAAACCATGAAATTGGAAATAAATTGGAAAGAATTAATCAATTTTGGAAAATTATTTTGTTATTGATCGATTTTTTTTTTTCAAAAATCAGTAATTGACTATATTTTGACTAATGGATCACATTCGAGATGACGTGAGAGGATTTAGGGCGAAGGATGGGTGTGACTCGGATCATTTCCCTATAACAGTGAAGATTGGGGCGAGTGTGAAGCGATTGGATGGTTGGTGCTGGTCTTAGTGGGCGAAGAATAAATATGCGGGCAAAATCCAAGAGGTGGACTTTGAAGATGTCTTGTCAGTAAAGTAAAACAGGTGATGAGGAGAACGAAGGGCGGAGTCTAGGTGAATAGAGCAGCATGGTGTAACGAAGTGTTTAGGAAAGCCAAGAGTGTTCTAAGAACAGCAATAAAAAAATCAAAATTACTTTAAAAAATGTAGAAACAATTGCTACAAACTGAATTTTTTCAATTTTTCTCGGAATCGATTCAGCTTCATAGACTAAAAACGTCCCCACCAGATATTTCCAAAATATTACACGTTTGAATTTGGAAATTGAGGTCTTCAAAGTTGCTCTAAAGAAATATAATAACAATTGCTACAGACTGCAAATTTTGCAAGTTCTACAAAAACCGGAAACGTTCCTACACAGATTTCCAAAAAAATCACGCTTAAACTCGCTGCATTTTCATATAAAAATTGCACACTTTCAAAATTACGTTAAAAAATATAAAAATAAATTCGTCAATAAAAGAGTCGATTCTGCTTAAAAATTTTACAAAAACCAAACACATCCCCTACCCAGGTTTCCAAAAAATACGTTTCCATTTAATAATTGTTCATCTTCAAAATTGTCGAAATATTAAAAAAAAAAACTTGAATATCTCAAAAAATGTGGGATATATAAAAAAAAAAGTTGCAGATAACATTTATTTAAATTAATCAGCACAAGAAGATGGTGCAGTAAAAAATTGCAGTTTCTTAAAAAATAGTTGACCTTGGCCTGACCTTGATAACCCTTTCCACTGTGACCCAAATACCGCCACCAAACTTTACTTTTACAAATACTTTTTCTAAAAATCATTGTTCATGAAATATCAACCGGTTCCAGGTCTGGGTAGAACATCCTAAGTCGTGCGGTTATCATATCACCATTTTTTACTTTCTCCGTTACGAAGTACGAGAAAGTATTGTGATCGTGACTTTTTTTTCAAATTTTTTTTTTACGGAAATATCCGTTTTGGGGTCTCTAAATGCCATTTCAACAATTTCTGGAAAAAAATTTGTTTTACTAGATAGATATTATAATTCGAGACCTAAGAGAATAAAGCCCACTGTTTTATTCAGACAAGCCAGTCTAGTTAATTTGTTATAAGGATCAGGGGCGGCTCGATCACTACCTGCAGTTTCAAGCTCAGCAAGAATTTTTAATTAATTTTTAAAACACTTTTTTACCAGTTATTTTGGTCTAGGACGATAAATCGTTCTTTCTTTCTTCTAAAAAGGAGGGGGGGAGGTGTATATTGTATAAGTGGCTCCCCCACCAACATGTACTACGAGCCGCCTCTGATAAGGATATTCTACTAACCAAGTGATGCATGGATATTTAAAAATTGTATTGACTACCTTTTTTGACTTCCTTTTTGCAATCAAAATTATAAAGGGTACTTCTTTGGATATGCCAACTGGCTATCGACTTTCTTAGTCTTTTTGCCACCAAGAAATTTTCTGCCGAACTCATAAATTCGTAGTATTCGTTAAAAATAAAACATCAAGTGTGTTTAGTGACAAATATTTGTACAGAACGGTACGATAAACAAATTAACACATGTTGCTCATGTTCGCGGAATATCATTGAAACTATTTTGCGCAGTGCGTTTTACCTTCTTGGGGAAAACGATAACCGGCTTGTTATTTAATTCGCGTTGCAAAAATATATTTGTGCTGAGTCTGATAAGATAATGAAAATATCTCGGCAATAAACAGCCAGCCTGTGCTATAAATACATCGTGTATCAGTTTCATTTCGCATTACGCAATCTAACCCGGTGAAAACATCAAAACAAATTTTGGACATACAATTTTTAACGCTTTGCAAAAAAGCTGCCCACAGTGGATAACGAGTCGAGAAGTGCTGATGTGGAAGGATCGTTTCTCTACTTCATGGCTGAATATGTTCCAAACAAGGTTGGAAAAGTTGTGTACACTGCGCAGACTGCTCTAACGTCACGTGAGCTCACGTGCTGTCATGATGTGATTTTTAAACCGTGATATCATGCTTGGAAGTACACTATTATCAGGTAGAAACGCCAAAGTGGCGGAATCTCCACCGTCTCTTCCTAAACCTCTGTCACACTGTCACGTGATAATACTGTAAACATTAAATAATGTTCTCCACCTACAGACCGATTTTGACCTTTCAGGTCTCATAGAAAGATATTGCATTCAGGCAATAGATTCCGCCACTTTGGCGTTTCTACCTTTAACGGTGTTTGGAATATTTGTATTCCAATAGTAATCTGTGTTTCCCCATCAGCAACTAACTACACTGATGAGACCTGAAAGGTCAAAATCGGTCTGTAGGTGTTCTGATGGGGGAACAATATTGAATGTTTACAGTATTATCACGTGACAGTGTGATAGAGGTTTAGGAAGAGACGGTGGACCATACCAATTCTACTTTCCAAAGTTTGTATTGAAAATGGAAAGTGGCAGTAGTTTTTCGGAGACTGTGGCTGCGTATGTTGCTCTCAGTTCTGAGACCAGAACATGGGTTTATGTAATAAATACAAATTGAGAATTTCATCGTTTGGATCCGGAATTACAAAAAGATCCGAAACGTTTTCATATGCATTTTTGAATGAGCATAGAGGAATTTAATTTTTTTACATGACCTCATTAAAAACAAGAAGAGTGATTTTTGTTGTAGATGACTTCGCGTTCTCTCACGCGCCTTTACTCTGTAATGTTGCCAAAATACAGTGGCGGCTCGTGGAACATATTGATGGTAGAGCCACTTATACAATATACCCCCCTCCTTTTTTAAGAAATAAAAAACCATTTATCTTCATAGACCAATCGAATATTTTGGCCAAAAATTTAAAAATTTGGAACAAAACAACCAAAGATCTAAAATATCGGCCAAAAAATCAAAAATCCTGGCTTAAAAATAAAAATGCAGACCAAACAATTGAAAATACAAGCAAAAGAAAAATAATTTCGCATTTTGAGCCCCAAAAATAACTCTTTTTAGCTTAAAATAAGTTCCAACGAGAAATTTGAAAATAATAACGAAAATAGAAAAAAAAATTCTCAAAATAAAATCAATAATTCAAGTTAAGAAAATCTAAAACAAAAATTAAAAAATAAGACCAAAAATCTAAAATTCGTATCCAAAAAAGTGGTAGACCAAAAAATCGAAATAAAAAAAAATTCGGCCAAAAGACCAAAAAATTAAACCAAAATAATCAAAAATATAAAATATAGGCCAAGACAAATCATCGAAAACTCGGACGTAAAGATAAAAAAATGCAGAGAAAAAAATCCAAAATTTCTACAAACCAATCGAATTTTTTCGTCAAAAAAAAGAATATTTCGACCAAAAAATAAAAAATCTACAATATAGCCTAAATCGATGAAAATTTAGACAAAACATGAAAAACGAGTGTTACGATAAAAATTGCAGACAAAAAAATCGAAAATTTCTACAAACCAATCTAATATTTAGGTCAAAATAAAGAAAAATAAAAAATCCTGATGTAAAAATAAAAAAAGCGGACAAAAAATCGAAAACTTAAGTAGAAGCAAAATAATTTGTCACCACTTTCAGCCGCCAAAAATTAATTTCTAACCAGAAATAGCAAAAAAAATTAAAAATTTACGAAATAAAATCAATAAACCCAGTTAAAAATCTAAAATATAGGATCACATTTATTATTGATTTATTATTGATTTATTGATTTTTATACAACATTGCGCTATTTTGTAATTATTGAGATAATATTTCCCTGTAATTGGATACTTCTGTTGGGAAATAAATATTATTATTATTATTATTATTATTATTATAAAAAATAGACCAAAAATCTAAAATATACGATAAAAAATTGAGACCAGAAATCTAAAATATACGATAAAAAATTGAGACCAAAAATCTAAAATTCTGGCCTAAAAATAAAAATGGTGGAGCAAGGAAAGAAAAATTTTAACAGAAAAATAAAAAAAAATAAAGACAAATTAAGGGCAAAAGATTTAAAAAGAATCCACAATGATGGTCAAATAGTCGAAAATTTAGACAAAACATCGAAAACTCCGGTCTTAAGATTATAAATGCAGACTAAACGAAAAATCAAAAATGGGGACCAAAAAATCGAAAAATTTTAACAATCAATCGAAAAGTTGGGTCAAAATAAAGAAAAATGTAGGTCAAAAGATTTAAAAAAATAATAAAAATCTGTAATGTTGTCCAGAAAGTGGAAAATTTAGACAGTACATAGAAAACTCGGGCCTAAAGATAATAAATGCAGACTAAGAAATCGAAAATTACAAAAAACGAAACTCGAAAATACCAGAAAAAATAAAAAAATCTCGCATATAAATGAATAATTCAGGTTATAGATATTTGAATCAAAAATTTGAAACTACAATGATAAATTCGGCCTGAAAAATCAAAAATGCGGACCGAAAAATCAAAAATTTTAACAATTAAATCGAAAATTTAGAATAAAGAATATTTAGAGCAAAAGATCAAAAATTTATACCAACAAAAAACGCAAATACAGGTAAAAAATCTAAAAATAAAAAAATCGGCTCAAAAAAACGAAAATTTATGTCAAAATAAAGAATATTTAGGTCAACAGATCAAAACTTTAGACTCAAAAGAATAGAAAATACAGGTCAAAAATCTGAAAATTAAAAATGCATGCCAAAAAGTCGAAAATTTAAACAATGAAATCGCAAATTTAGGTTCAAATAGAGGATATTTAGGCCAAATGTTAAAATATTTTGACCGAAAATATCGAAAATACAGGTCAAAAATTTAAAAACCAAAAATGGTGATCAAAAAATCGAAAATCTTAGCAATCAATCGAAAAGTTGGGTCAAAATAAAGAAAAATGTAGGTCAAAAGATTTAAAAAAATAATAAAAATCTGTAATGTTGTCCAGAAAGTCGAAAATTTAGACAGTACATAGAAAACTCGGGCCTAAAGATAATAAATGCAGACTAAGAAATCGAAAATTACAAAAAACAAAACTCGAAAATACCAGAAAAAAATCAAAAAATCTTGCATATAAATGAATAATTCAGGTTATAGATATATAGAAAAATCAAAAATGCGGACCGAAAAATCAAAAATTTTAACAATTAAATCGAAAATTTAGAATAAAGAATATTTAGAGCAAAAGATCAAAAATTTATACCAAAAAAAAAATCGCAAATACAGGTCAAAAATCTACAAATAAAAAAACTAAAAATTCGTCGGAAAAAATAAAAAATACGGACCAAAGTCGAAAATTTTAACAATGAAATCGAAAATTTAGGTCAAAATAAAGGTCAAATAATCAAAAATTTAGCAAAAAAAAAACGAAACTACAGGCTTAATAATAAAAAATGCAGAATATTCTAGTAAGAAAATGGTTTAAATTAGTCTTAAAAATCACTCTATTAGTCAAAATAAATTTCCAATTTCTTTAATAGGATTTTTTTTAATTTTCGCTTAAATTGTCCAAAAAAGTGAAACTAATTTGAAAAATAATTCAAATAAAATCCCTTTGTTGGGACCACCTTATCGTTTCAGCTTTTGTGTCAGCAGTTTCGACAACTTTACATTTAGTAGATCCATTTTGAATAATTTGATTTTACTGATCTCGATATATTTAACACTAATCCATCAGTAATTAAATCATTAGTACTTGATGCAAATATTTAGTAGCTAATGTTTCAACATATCGTGTCACCTGCATATATTTTATTCCAGTTCATCTTATTGTGTTATTAATTGTGTTTTCTGTTTGATTTTGTTTTTCTTTACTTTTTTCTCTTTAACTTTATTTTTTGTTTTTTTTAATTCTAATTAATTAGTAAGTTTATGATTATTTATATTTCTCTGTCATTGTATGTATATCTGTTGAGGAATAAACCATTATTATTATTATTATTATTATAAAACAATTCACTTGGTTTGTATGACTCTCAGTAGCGGCTCGTGGAACATGTTGATGGTACTTTTACAATATGAAGAAAGAAAGAACGATTGATCTTCATGGTCCAAGGTTATTTTGAGTTGTAAAGTAAAGGTTCATAATTTCCGAACAAGCTGAAAATATGATTTATGTGTACTTTCGATTTATCGTGCGTTTACATTTTGTCCAAGACATGCACTAAATCTGTAACACTATTCTTCGACCACGTAACCTCGCCATCATCATCAAACACACGGAAAACAAAAAGAATTTTAAGAATTAATTAAAAATTCTTGCTGAGCGTAGTGCCATGGCTCCTTGGCTCTATATAACGAGCCGCCGCTGCCAAGATATAGCATTTTCTTTTTGGAAGTTTAAGGGTTACAAAATGCAGTAATGAACAATTTACGATTAGATAAGACAAGAATTTCTTAGTGCTTTGGCACTAACATTTTCGAAATTTATGTTAGATTAATGATTTTTACTCCCGGTGGTAGGGGGTCGTTTGTGACCGCCCGCAAGAACCTTCAGAATTGTTTAGAATGTATTTTAAAATATTCCACTTGTTCTTTAGATTACCATTAAATCAAACAGTGACATCTGTATTTAAAAACAAACACCAACACACTCAAAATCAGCGCATAGATCATCTCCACAAGATGACTCATAAATGTTAATTTTTATATTTTGTAATGGGCGTGTCGGTGTTGTCACGGTCCCTCGAGGGACCGTAGGGCCGTAAATTGGTGGAACCATTACGTTCCATAAGTGTATACCAGTTTGGTTCAATGAACCTGTCTCACTTTCGTAATACACATGTATGTATGTATGTACTTATTTAGTCTGTAGAAAATATACTTTTCCACGTTGCAAATTGAATGCATTTTCTCTCCGCGTGCGGCTCGCGGATATTTCTGCACAAAAGACCCGACCGAAAACAGATGGTCGTGGTTTTGGGCCTTTTGCGAGATTACGGAGGACAATAAAGCCACTTTGGGTGTTTCCGGTTTTCGGTAATTTGCCTGTTGAGGAAAATTAAGTATTTAAATTTTGTTTGTGTTGTAATAACGTGTCCTGTACTTCCTTGAAATTATTAGTCAAATTTTTTGGGTATTCATAAAAAAATAAATACTGTTCGAAATTTTGATTTATCAGACTTTACATATATAGAAATTTAATGTTTACAACTGATAGTATGATTAGTTTGATAAATGGCTATCGACCAAAAATTTTTCAGCCCCGTAATTTTGATTTTCACCAACTTAAAATTTTTGGAATTAAGTAAATCTTAACGAGGTAATAATAATTCTTTGGATGAGGACTGTTTTCTCGAGTCCAGATAAATATATTTATTAGTTAGTGATAAATGGCTATCGATCAGAGGTCTTTCAGTCCCGTAATTTCGATTTTCACCAATTTTAAAATTTTTGAAATTAAGTAAATCTTAACGAGGTAATAATAATTCTTAGGATGAGGACTGTTTTCTCGAGTCCAGATAAATATATTTATTAGTTAGTGATAAATGGCTATCGACCAGAGGTCTTTCAGTCCCGTAATTTTGATTTTCACCAACTTAAAATTTTTTGGAATTAAGTAAATCTTAACGAGGTAATAAAAATTCTTTAGATGAGGTCTGTTTTCTCGAGTCCAGATAAATATATTTATTAGTTCCGACTAAAAACCGCACGTTAATCGTGCGGATAAGTAATGTGATTCAGTTGTTTTCTCGAATGGTGTTGGAGGTCGTTTATTATTCACGTTTCGATTTCCATTTAATTATTAAAACCGCTTTTTTATTATTAAGTTCATGTGTGCTGGAAAATACTAGCCGTATTATGTATGCTGATTATAGAGTATGTAATAGCAGGAATCAATTAATTTCATTTGGAATTAAAACATTACATAAATTATCTTAACAAATATTCAAAAGTTTTCTTTATTAACGAGTAACACAATTTTTGATGAAAATAGTCATAGTTTTTGACGATGATTTTTGAGGCTTATTGTACAGTCAGAGAATCAGTGACGGTTCGCGGGGTTTTTTCTGGTACGGCCGGGGAACAAGAGGTGGTAATACAGATAGGTGCGGTCACGCAGCCAGCCGTCTCTGCAACTGACCCTACCTATCTGTATTAACACCTCTTGTTCCTCGGCCGTACCAGAAAAAAACCCGCGAACCGCCTCGAACCGTCACTGCAGAGAAAATACAAATGCGAAATCCGCTCGGCGAGGGAATGCTACCGCATGTCGGTGCTTAGTTCGGTCGAATCCCGTTCCTGCTTAAAATCCATTTATGAGGTAATAAAAGGGTATCCCGATATAAGATGGTCAAAATGCCACCCGACACAGATTTCTAAATAAATATGAAAATATCATTAGTTGGGACCTTAACCAAAATAGTCGTAAGCCGTATATCAAAAAAACCCCGACATGACCCGGGAAGCCCCAAAATAAGATTTTTTCAAATATAATTTTTTGAACCACTAAAAAAATCTGAAAAAATCACATATATTATTGATCAAAATACCAAATTAGATGAATTTTTCAAGGTCATTTTATATTTTTATAAATTTATCAACAATTAAAATCAATTTAGGATAGATTGAAATATATAGGCTTATTTACGCTATACAGCACGGAATATTGTGGCCAAAATACGTGGCTTTCAAAAAGTTTGACTTTTAGGATATATGGGGGTCTATTATGGTTACTCTTTAAAATTAATTTCATATTGTACAGGATGTTCCAAACGCCCTAAAATATCAAAGTTGTGTTTTTTTTAAATGGAACACCTTGTATTTTAATAAAACCTTTAATAAAATTATCGGATTAAAATCAAAATCTTGGATTTTATTGCAAACATTTTGTGTTTAAGGTCCAAAACCATTAATTCTATTGTCCAAATTTGAGATGTTACATGACATTCGTAGATTATAATCCAAATTTTTGATTTTAGGACTCAAATTCTGCGTTTAAGGGTCAAGAGCTTGGATTTTATGTTCCAAATGTCAGATTTTAAATGCAATTAATCAATTGAATCCAAATATTGGATTTTAGGTCTCAAGTTCTGCGTTTAAGGACCAGAAACTTGGATTTAAAGTTTCAAATTAGAGATATAATTATCAAATTAAAATCCATACTTTGGATTTTTCAACACGAAGTTTGCGTTTAAAAATTCTATGGTCCAAATTCGAGATGTTTATTGAAATTCTTGTATTAGAATCAAAATTTTTAATCTTAAGTCTCAAATTCTGCGTTTAGGGGCCAAAAACTTTGATTTTTCTTTTGATATTTCAAATTTCGGATTTACATATAATTATCAAATTAAAATCCTAATTTTTAATTCACAAATTATGCGTTTAAGATCCAAAACCGTGGTTCAAATTGGAGAATTTTCATGAAATTCTTGGATTAATAATAATAATAATGTTTATTTACGGAAAAATCCATTTTATAAAAATAATAATAAAATTAAAGTAATATAATCATGGAAAAATATAACCTTAAAACTAATTTTAAAATTAGATTATTAGAATCCAGAATCAGTACAAAGTATTGTACTCAGCAAATAGATTTTTTTAGATTTTTAACCTGTATATTCGATTTTTTTTGTCTAAATTTTTGATTATTAGGCCCAAACATTATTTATTTTGGCCTAAATTTAATTAGTAAAATTTTCGACTGTTTGGTCCGCATTTTTTAATTTTCCAGACGAATTTTTAATTTTTAAATTTTTGACTTTTTGGTCTTTTTGTTTTTGATTTTTTTTTTAAACATTCTAAATATTCTTTATTTTGACCTAAATTTTCGATTTAATTGTTCAAATTTTTGATTTTTTGGTCCGCATTTTTTTATTTTTCGGGTCGAAATTTTAATTCTAGTTCCAAATTTTTGATTTGATTTTGATTAAAATATCGATAACCTGAATTATTCATTTATATGCGAGATTTTTTAAATTTTTTCCGGTATTTTCGAGTTTTGTTTCTTGAAATTTTCGATTTTTTAGCCTGCATTTGTTATCTTTAGGGCCGAATTTTCTATGCAATGTCTAAATTTTCAACTTTCTGACCTACATTACAAATTTGAATTATTATTTTTTTAATCTTTTGACCTAAATTTTTCTTTACTAACATCACGATTTTATTGTCAAAATTTTCGATTTTTTGGTCCGCATTTTTGATTTTTCGTTTAGTCTGCGTTTATTATCTTTAGGTCCGAGTTTTCGATGTTTTGTCTAAATTTTCGACTTTTTGGCCAATATTGTAGATTTTTATTTTCTTTTATCTTTTGCCCTAAAATTTTCTTTATTTGCCTGTTAAAATTTTTCTTTCTTGGTCCACCATTTTTATTTTTATGCCAGAATCTTAGATATTTGGTCTAAATTTTGTATCGAATATTTTAGATTTAAAGTCTGTTTTTTATCCAATATTTTAGATTTTTTAACTTGGATTATTGATTTCATTTCGTGATTTTTTTTTTATTTTTTGGCTTTTATTTTCGAATTTCTGATCAGAAACTTATTTTTGGCAAATTATTTTGCTTCTACCTAAGTTTTTAATTTCCTGTCTGCGTTTTTTATTTTTAGATGAGGATTCTTGATTCTTTGGCCCGTATTTTACATTTCTGTATTTTCTATTTTTTTGTTCCAATTCTTTTTATTTTTCTTTATTTTGACCAAAATATTCGATTGGTTTGTAGAAATTTACGTTTTTTTGTCTGCATACGCCCGAGTTTTCGATGTTTTGTCTAAATTTTCACCTTTTTAGGCCCTACGTTTTTGGCCTATATTTTGTATTTTCGATTGTTTTGGTTTCAATTTAAGTCGACTTAAATTTTCGATTCGTTTGTTAAAAATCTTGATTTTTTGGTCTACCACTTTGATTTGTGGGCACGAATTTTAGATTTTAGGTCTTAATTTTTTATTTTTTTGTCCCATTTTTTTTTTAATTTTAATTTTTGCTATTATTTTCGAATTTCTCGTTGGAACTTATTTTAAGCTAAAAAGAGTTATATTTGGGGCTGAAAATGGCAAATGATTTTTCTTTTGCTTGTATTTTCAATTTTTTGATCTGAATTTTTATTTTTAAACCAGGATTTTTTATTTTTTCGGCCGATATTTTAGATCTTTTTTGTTCCAAATTTTTGATTTTTTGGCCAAAATATTCGATTGGTCTAGAAAGATAAATGGTTCTTTGCTTCTTAAAAAAAAGGGGGGGGGGGGTATTATATAAGTGGCTCCACCATCAACATGTTCCACGAGACGCCACTGGTAAAGATATAAGGTATTTGAAATTAAAAAAAAAGAATCTAAACTCAACATAAACATACTGTTACTCCATTATTAATTTGATAAAATTTTGCTGCTCAATTGTCGATTAATATATACAAAATATCGTAAAAAGATTAGTTATTCAAATTTTTCAAGATGACGCACCAAACATTGAAAAAACATTGACTAAATAAAATTTTCTGTCACTTGATCGGTTCGGGGCGAAAAAACTGGTTAAACCTAATAAAAACATGAATAACCTTTTATTTGGGTAAAAAATATATGTGAATTTTTCAGATTATTATAATAATTTTTAGTGGTTAAAAAAATCAAATCTTATTTTTCGAGGGTTTCAAGGTCATATCTTGGCAAAAATGGGATTATTTACACGAAACTGAAATAAAATTATTAATACCAAAATATTACCAATAATTTTAAATAAAATTACTCTTCAATTGATAAATATATAAAAAATATCAATATAACGTAAAAATTTTAGTTATTCAAATTTTTGAAGAAGACGCACCAAAAATTGGAAGATGAAAAAAATCACAGAAAATCACTCGATCACTTAGGGGTGAGAAGGGAACTAGGCTTATAAATTTGATAACCTCATAATTCTATTTTAAACAGAGATTGACCGGTTTCGACTGAACTAAGCACCGACATGCGGCAGCATTCCCTCGCTGAGCAAGTTTCGCATTTGTATTTTCTCTGACTGTACAAGGTGCGAGACGTGTAAGTGGTGGAAAAATGTTACATAGAAAGTTCGATTTCATTCATATCATAATTATTTATTATCAAAATAAAATTTGATTGACACTGGAGGCATTTACTTCGTGATGCATTTTGAATAATAAATAAAAGACTCTCTTTGTTAATATCACACGATTTATTAATAGCGACTAAAGTCACTAGAAGAAAATTTGTTAATTTGACACCACGTTGTACCGTTTACTTAACGGCGGGAGCTTATAGCGTCCAAACGACGGGAGCTTATCGCGTCCAAACGACGGGAGCTTATCAGCTTAATCAATTCAAGTCAATTTAATGATAATAATATATATTTATTATCCAACAGTTTGCAATAAACTAATTACAGAATGATATAAAATAATGGGCTGAAAGACTAGGTCGATGGCCCTTTCTAACATATGTATATTTTGTATGTATGTTGGAATAAAGAATTTAATTTTATCGATTTAATCAAATCAAAACAACCAATAAAGAGGGTTTGTAGGTTGAATTAAAATTAAATGAAGGGTGGGTTGCGCCCTATCAAACTCTTCAAACCTTTAAGCGCGTCACTGAGTTCCTACAAATATAGTCGTTTGTCGATACAGCAATTTCGTTCATCATGAATCCGTGTTTGAATTGAAATCTTAGGGTGGCTAGCAGCTTCAAAATTTCAATGAATAAGACCTTTTAAGGAAGAGCGACGATGATGAGCGCACATAAGGAAATTAATCGTCATTATCTTTTCAAGTAGTCAGCAAATATTTGATGATTGATTTAATTTTCATAAAACTAATCGAATCGTATTTAAATGTAGAACATTGTTCCTTGTAGTAACAGTGCGAGAGATAAGATTACTTATCACAATATATTCTGTGTGTTCAAGTATGGCATTCAGAAAGATGATTACTGATAAATTTATTATATTTACCTGAAGATCCATGAAAAACAACACGTTTTTAATTTCCCATAAAAATAGTAAAAACAACTTAACCAGAAACAGTAACAACTTAACTAGAAACTAAAGCTACATTTAGAGTTTTAAAAAATGTAAAAAATTATTTAATTAACTTCAAAAACTTAAGAACTTCAAAATAATACATTTTTAATTACACGTAAAACAACTGCAATACCTACGATGAAAGAAAAACCCCAACACTCCAAATTTAAACTTGGGAAACGAAAATTGCATTCAACGAATGCAAAAATTGTTAAAAATCGAAAAAACCCACAAATTACGCTTAAAAGCTCAAAATCCATAAAAACACAATCCATTTCTAATTTTCCATAAAAATCAATTACCATATCCTTGGTAGAAACAGAACGCCAACACTCCAAACTCGAACTGGAGAAACGAAAATTGCATTCAACGATTTAAAAATTGTAAACAATTAATAAATAATGGAATTAGCTTTAAAAGCTTAAGTTCTACAAAAAACAATCCATTGCTGATTTTCCATAAAAAGCAGTTGCCATATCTTTGGTAGAAACAGAACGCCAACACTCCAAACTCGAACTGGGGAAACGAAGATTGCATTCAACGATTTAAAAAATTGTAAACAATTAATCAACACTGGAATTAGCTTTAAAAGCTTAAGTTCCATAAAAAACAATCCATTGCTGATTTTCCATAAAAAGCAATTGCCATATCTTCAATAGAAACAGAGCGCCAACACTCCAAACTTGAACTGGGGAAACGAAAATTGCATTCAACGATTTAAAAAATCGTAAACAATTAATGAATAATGGAATTAGCTTTAAAAGCTTAAGATCCATAAAAAACAATCCATTGCTGATTTTCCATAAAAAACAATTGGCATATCCGTGGTAGAAACAGAACACCAACACTCCAAACTTGAACTGGGAAAACGAAAATTGCATTCAACGATTTAAAAAATTGTAAACGATTAATCAACCATGGAATTAGCTTTAAAAGTTTAAGATCCATAAAAAACAATACATTGCTGATTTTTCATAAAAAGCAATTGCCATATCTTTGGTAGAAACAGAACGCCAACACTCCAAACTTGAACTGGGGAAACGAAAATTGCATTCAACGATTTAAAAAATCGTAAACAATTAGTCAATAATGGAATTAGCTTTAAAAGCTTAAGTTTTACAAAAAACAATCCATTTCTGATTTTTCATAAAAAGCAATTGTCATATCTTTGGTAGAAACAGAACGCCAACACTCCAAACTTAAACTGGAGAAACGAAAATTGTATTCAACGATTTAAAAAATCGTAAACAATTAATCAATAATGGAATTAGCTTTAAAAGCTTAAGTTCCACAAAAAACAATCCATTGCTGGTTTTCCATAAAAAGCAATTGCCATATCTTTGGTAGAAACAGAACGCCAACACTCCAAACTCGAACTGGGGAAACGAAAATTGCATTCAACGATTTCAAAAATTGTAAACGATTAATCAATAATGGAATTAGCTTTAAAAGCTTAAGATCCACAAAAAACAATCCATTGCTGATTTTCCATAAAAATCAATTGCCATATCTTTGATAGAAGCAGAGTGCCAACACTCCAAACTTGAACTGGAGAAACGAAAATTGCATTCAACGATTTAAAAAATTGCAAACAATTAATTAATAATGGAATTAGCTTTAAAAGCTTAAGATCCATGAAAAACAATCCATTGCTGATTTTCCATAAAAAGCAATTGCCATATCTTTGGTAGAAACAGAACGCCAACACTCCAAACTTAAACTGGAGAAACGAAAATTGCATTCAACGATTTAAAAAATTGTAAACGATTAATCAATAATGGAATTAGCTTTAAAAGCTTAAGATCCATAAAAAACAATCCATTGCTGATTTTCCATAAAAAGCAATTGCTGTATCTTTGGTAAAAACAGAGCGCCAACACTCCAAACTTGAACTGGAGAAACGAAAATTGCATTCAACGATTTAAGAAATCGTAAAAAATCAATTAACAATGGAATTCGCTTTAAAAGCTTAAGATCCATAAAAAACAATTCATTGCTGATTTCCATAAAAAAAACAATTGCCATATCTTTGGTAGAAACAGAACGCCAACACTCCAAACTCGAACTGGGGAAACGAAAATTGCATTCAACGATTTAAAAAATCGTAAACGATTAATCAAGAAAGGAATTAGCTTTAAAAGCTTAAGATCCATAAAAAACAATCCATTGCTGATTTTCCATAAAAAGCAATTGCCATATATTCGGTAGAAACAGAGCGCCAACACTCCAAACTCGAACTGGAGAAACGGAAATTGCATTCAACGATTTAAAAAATCGTAAACAATTAATCAATAATGGAATAATTCTGAAATAATTCCTCATCACATTCAAATTCATCTGTGGATTTTTCTTAAATCTGTGGTAGCTTACTGTCGGTAAATTCATAACTCAAACGTTTGGATGTTGAAGGTTGTAATTCTTTATTGGGTCTCAAAATAATTTGTATTATGTGTGTGTATTTTGCTTTTATTGGTGGTGGTTAAGCGGTATTACACGTGGTAGTAATCAAAAAAACTCGAAAAACCCCTAGCGAATTTAGGGTCTGTAATAAACCAATTCTTCATTGGGGATGAAAATTATTTGTAATTTGTGTATGTATTTTATTATTATTGGCGGTGGTTGGATTACAGGAAGCTTGAAAAACCCCCGACAAATTTAGGGTTACCAATAAACTTAACAACGAGGGTGCAATAAAATTAAAACGCAAAACGTGTTTGAGTTTCAATGGAGAAAAGAGCAAATAATTTATGCGTAAAATATACCAAATAATTATTAGTTTGAAAAGTATTCAACGAACGCAGTTAAATTTTGCAAAATGTAATTTTGGTATTTGGACGAAGATTTTTCGGGATCGAGAAATATTCGCTCCGTTCCGTGTATAATCGAAGAATTATTTCTTGTGTTAAAAGTTTTGAAAAATTTCCATTTACTATTTTTTTATAATTTTCCTAAATTCAAACGTGATTTTAAAATAAAATGCAAGGTTTTTTCAAAAATTCTATACTGATTACAAAATTGCTTTAGAAACAAAACCAAAACATTTTTTGTAAGAACAATAATCGAAGAATTATTCCTTGTTTTGAAAGTTTTTAAAAATTTCCATTTACATTTTTTATGATTTTCCTAAATTCAAAGGTGATTTTAAAATAGATTGCAAAGATTTTTCAAAAATTCTATACTGATTACAAAATTGCTTTAGAAACAAAACCAAAACATTTTTTGTAAGAACAATAATCGAAGAATTATTCCTTGTTTTGAAAGTTTTGAAAATTTCCATTTACTATTTTTTTATAAATTTCCTAAATTCAAACGTGATTTTAAAATAAAATGCAAACATTTTTCAAAAATTCTATACTGATTACAAAATTGCTTTAGAAACAAAATTAAAACATTTTTTGTAAGAACAATAATCGAAGAATTATTCCTTGTTTTGAAAGTTTTGAAAAATTTGCATTTACTATTTTCTTATAATTTTCCTAAATTCAAACGTGATTTTAAAATAAAATGCAAAGATTTTTCAAAAATTCTATACTGATTACAAAATTGCTTTAGAAACAAAACCAAAACATTTTTTGTAAGAACAATAATCGAAGAATTATTCCTTGTTTTGAAAGTTTTGAAAAATTTCCATTTACTATTTTTTTATAATTTTCCTAAATTCAAACGTGATTTTAAAATAAAATGCAAACATTTTTCAAAAATTCTATAATGATTACAAAATTGTTTTAGAAACAAAACCAAAACATTTTTTATAAGAACAATAATCGAGGAATTATTCCTACTGGTAAAGGTTTTGAGAAGTTTGCATTTAATATTTTTTATAATTTTCTTCATTTCAGACGTGATTTTAAAATAAAATGCAATTTTTCAAAAATTCAATACTAATTACAAAATTGCTTTATAAACAAAAACTAAATATTTTTTGTAAAATTAATAATCGAAGAATTATTCCTTGTCTTGAAAGTTTTGAAAAATATGCTTTTACTATTTTTTATAATTTTCTTAAATTTAAACGTGCCTTTAAAATAATTACAAAATTGCTTTAGAAACAAAAACTAAATATTTTTTGTAAGAAAAGTAATCGAGGAATTATTCCCAGGGTTCAAAGTTTCAAAAAATTTGCATTTTATATTTTTTATAATTTTCTTAAATTCAAACGTGTTTTTAAAATAAAATGCAATTTTTCAAAAATTCAATTCTAATTTCAAAATTAATTTAGAAATAAATACAAAATATTTTCTGTAAGAACAATAATCGAGGAATTATTCCTATTGTTGGAAGCTTTAAAAAATTTGCTTTTACTATTTTTTTATAATTTCCTTAAATTCAGACGTGATTTTAAAATAAAATGCAAAAAATTTCAAAAATTCAATACTAATTACAAAATTGCTTTAGAAACAAAAACAAAATATTGTTTGTAAATTTAATAATGGAAGAATTATTCCTAGTGTTGAATATTTAAAAAAATTGCATTTACTATTGTTTATAATTTTCTTAAATTCAGACGTGTTTTTATTTTAAAATGCAATTTTTCCAAAATTCAATACTGATTACAAAATTGATTTAGAAACAAAAACAATTTTTTTTCTGTAAAAATAATAATCGAAGAATTATAACCCTTTGTTGAAAGTTTTGAAAAATTTGCGTTTACTATTTTTTATAATTTTCTTAAACTCAGACGTGATTTTAAAATAAAATGCAATTTTTTTAAAATTCAGTACTAATTACAAAAATGCTTTAGAAACAAAAACAAAACATTTTTTGTAAGAATAATAATCGAGGAATATTCCTAGTGTTAAAAGTTTTGAAAAGCTTGCATTTAATATTTTTTATAATTTTCTTAAATTCAAACATGTTTTTAAACAAAAAATGCAATTTTTCCAAAATTCAATACTAATTACAAAATTGCTTTAGAAACAAAAACTAAATATTTTTTATAAGACTAATAATCGAAGAATTATTCCTTGTGTTGAAAGTTTTGAAACATTTGCTATTACTATTGTTTATAATTTTCTTAAATTCAGACGTTTTTAAAATAAAATGCAATTTTTCAAAACTTCAATACCAATTACAAAATTGCTTTAGAAACAAAAACAAAACATTTTCTGTAAGAACAATAATCGAGGAATTATTCCCAGTGTTGAAAGTTTTCAAAAATTTGCTTCTACTATTTTTTATAATTTTCTTAAATTCAGACGTGATTTTAAAATAAAATGCAAACAATTTTCAAAAATTCAATACTGATTATAAAACTGCTTTAGGAACAAAAAGTAAATATTTTTTGTAAGAACAATAATCGAGGAATTATCCCCAGTGTTGATAGTTTTGAAAAATTTGCTTCTACTATTGTTTATAATTTTTGTAAATTCAGACGTGATTTTGAAATAAAATGCAATTTTTCAAAAATTCAATACTAATTACAAAATTGCGGTAGAAACAAAAACTAAATATTTTCTATAAGAACATTAATCGAGGAATTATTCCTATTATTGAAAGTTTCGAAAAATTTGCTTGAACTATTTTTTTATAATTTTCTTAAGTTCAAAGTTAATTTTAAAATAAAATGCAAACATTTTTCAAAAGTTCAATACAAAATTGCTTTAGACACAAAAACTAAATATTTTTTGTAAAAAAAATAATCGGGCAATTATTCCCAGTGTTGAAAATTTTGAAAAATTTGCTTTGACTATTGTTTATAATTTTCTTAAATTCAGACGTGTTTTTAAAATAAAATGCAATTTTTCAAAAATTCAATTCTAATTACAAAATTGCTTTAGAAACAAAAACAAAATATTTTCTGTAAGAGCAATAATCGAGGAATTATTCCTATTGTTGGAAGAAAAAAAACTGCATTTACTATCGTTTATAATTTTCATAAACGTGTTTTTAAAATAAAATGCAATTTTTCAAAAATTCAATACTAATTACAAAATTGCGTTAGAAACAAAAACTAAATATTTTCTGAAAGAACAATAATCGAGGAATTATTCCTATTACTGAAAGTTTCAAAAAATTTGCTTTAACTATTTTTTATAATTTTCTTAAATTCAAAGTTGATAAATTCAACACTAATTACAAAATTGCATTTGGCTAATGGTCATAGAACCAAGGTCAGGCGTAACGCCCAAACAAACAAAAAATTGCTTTAGTAACAAAAACGAAATTTTTTTTTATAAAAGAAAAAATTAAGTACATCCAATTACAAAACATGTGCAGTTCTTTGTTATCTTTAACTTTTAAATGAACATATTTGTAATATTTTTCATATTAAAAAAAAATAGAAAAAAAAAACACTTCGGTTTGTAATATTTTATCAAAAGCTTTCAGTTCTTCTTTCAGATTATCAAATAACGTTTAAGTTTAAGGATTATTTTAAAAATGTTTATAAGTTTTTGAGATACAGTGCCCACAGACGCATAAGCATATTACAAAAAGGGGTCGGAATTATCTCGGAAGTTGAGGTGGAAATTTCTTTTGAAAATCCAAATTTGAAAAAAATTCAGACGTTATTTTAAAATAAAATGCAATTTTTCAAAAATTCAACACTAATTATATAATTGCTTTAGAAATAAAAACTAAATATTTTTTGTAAGAATAATAATCGAAGAATAATTACTTGTGTTGAAAGTTTTCAAAAATTTGCATTTACTATTTTTTATAATTTTCTTAAATTTAGAGGTGATTTTTAAATAAAATGCATTTTTTCAAAAATTCAATACTGATTATAAAATTGCTTTAGAACCAAAACCAAAACATTTTTTGCAAGAATAATAATCGAATAAAAACTTCTATAATTTTCTTAAATTCAGACGTGATTTTAAAATAAAATGCAATTTTTCAAAAATTCAATACTAATTACAAAATTGCTTTAGAAACACAAACAAAACATTTTTTGTAAGAAAAATAATCGAGGAATTATTTCCAGTGTTAAAAGTTTGGAAAAATTTACATTTACACTTTTTTATAATTTTTTATAAAAAAAAAAATGAAATACATCCATTTACAAAACATGTGCAGTTCTTTGTTATCTTTAACATTTAAATGTGCATTTTTGTAATATTCTTCATATTAAAAAAACTGAAGAGAAAACACTTCGATTTTCAATATTTTACCAAAGGCGTTCAGTTCTTCTTTCAGATTATCAAATTAAGTTTAAGTTTAAAGCTTATTTTCAAATTGTTTATAAATTTTTGAGCTACAGCATCCACAAGTAAACTAATATATGGTCGGAATCATCTCGGAAGACCTCAAGAAGAATTTCTTTTGAAATTCCGAAATCGAAAAAAATCGTTCTTTGTACGGAAAAAGTAAAAATGAGAAACCGATCGAAGTGTAAATCAATTAAACATTCTGTGGATTTACTAAGGTTACTGATCAAATGTCACAAGGATTAGAAACAACAGTTTTTTTTTAACTGAAAATTTCCCCGATCTATCAAAATTGAGAGGTCGAGGTCACGATGGGGCTATGAAAATGAGTGAAGAATACTCAGTTAATTTTAGTGTGCGTACAGCTGCAAATTCTTTAATCCGGAACTGCAAATCCTAAGTGGTAACAAAATGACAACACTCCAAATTTGAATCGTGGAAACGAAAACTGCAAGTGTTTTCAACGATTTGAAAATTGTAAGAAATTAATCAAACGAGATCAAGATACATTTAAAATAATACATTTCCGATTTTTAACAAAAACGATTGCCAAATCCTGGGCGTGGATACAAAACACCAACATTCTGAGGAAACTTGCAGTCAACGTTTGCAAAAATTGTAAAAAAAATTAATCAATCTAGGAATTAGCTTGAAAAGTTTCCGTAATCGGTTTCTGATTTTTCATACAAATAATTGCCATATCCTAGGAGAAAATAAAAAGACAACAATTCAAATTTCAGCTGGGAACACGAAAATTAAGGAATTACCTTGATAAACTCATAAAATGTTATGATGCAGGAATTTGACGCATCAATTATTATTAGTCTATCAATGTGCGTAAAAGAAATTATAAATATGTATTCTTCTTCAGGTTCCCTTTATTTGTCATTGCTTAATTTACATCAAGTATTTACGTAAAAACACCAACATTGTTCTAAATCAATTCAAATTTCATGCTTCGAAAATTGAGTGACTCCAGACTGCCGTAACAACAATACGTCTCTAAACGAAACCCGATTCGAGACGGTCCCTCGAGGCGACCCTAAACAGGCACCCTCGTAAACGAGAAAAAAAAAAGATTTCCGAAAAGATAAATTCACCCCATGTCAAACCTTTAACCATTTACGACACGGCCACAAGTGTTTGCGGCAGACAGTTTCGAGCGCGCGCCGGTGCGACGCATACTTAATCTGCGTAAGCGGTCGAAACTGCTTTCCGCTTAAGTTAAAATATCTACAAGTGTTTACAGTCGGGCAGATTTAGGTTCGGCCTCGACGTATTCATCGCCGAGCGGAAATCGGCTGGCCGACAGTAAACATAAATTGTGGGGTGAAACTAAGGACTTTGGACAGGTTTACACAGGAGCAATTTCGCTCGTCTTGCCGTAATTCGAATCGGTTTTTCGTTTTCTTTTTTGCCTTGCTGGATTTTTGATTTGGCGTTTGTCACGACGGTCGGTCGTGCAAGTGAGGATTAATTCTATTGTTTTCATCTATCGCGGCGATGATTATGATTGATAAATTTCAAGGTGTGACAATTGCTTCCGCGAACGTGAGAAGGAGTTTATTTTTGCAAATGAATTATTGTTTCTCTTTATATCAATTACATATGTAGAAATAATAACTACAGATTTATAAATTGAGTTGTAGTCTTCTTAAAAAAGGTAACGAAGCCGGATTATATTTTTTATTGCTTCCTCTAACACGACATTAGCAACTATGCTTTACTAATGTTAATGTTATTTTCGTGCTTTTCCATATGTAAATCATGGGCGTCCGCAGGTGGGGGCAAGGGGGGGCGGCTGCCCCCTCCTGGAAAATGAATTTATTAAATTAAAATAATATTTTATATACTAAACTTGTATGTAGTCGGTAAATGTATACTTTAACAATCACATCAAAATTAAAAGTTATAACAAAAAGTGCGTTCCACGTTATGTTCGATGAATCCGAAAAAAGTTGACGTACAACGACGAGCGGGCACGGTTCCACTCGACGCGTATAATACAGTGCGATTGAATAAAAGTTAATCAACGTTGGCCATGAGCCAAAATTCCTAAACTTATTGGCAATTGTCAAGCTGGCGTATATTGATATTTTCAAATTCAAGAACTAAGAAAAGACATTGGCGCCTTTTTGTTCATGACCTGCTTTGACTAATTTTTCGATCGCGCTGTATTATTATTGTACATTTTAGTAGAAATTACCAATTTTTGACAGTTGTAAATTGTTATTTTTGGCAGTTGAAAATTTCCTTTTTACTGCCAACGTGCCATTTGTGATGATAAAAATGTGCGATTTTTCACAGTTGTCATTTTTAGCAGTTGAAATTTTCTTTTTTCTTTCAATATCAAAAAATGCCATTTTTGATTGTAAAAATCCACAATTTTTGGATGCCACTAATTTCTTTATTTGCTGTTGAATCGTACCGTTTGTGGTGGCAGAAATGCAGATTTTTTGACAATTTGTAATTGTTACTTTTGACCATTGGAAATTTCACTTTTTTCAATATTGAAAAATGCCGATAGTGATAGTAGAAACGCTCAAATTTTGACAGTTAAAAAATGTTGGCATTTGGAATTTTTCTTTTTATTGTTGAAATGAAACCGTTTTCAGTAAAGAGCAATTTTTGACAGTCCTGAATAGTTATTTTTGACAATTGAAATTTCTTTTTTACCGCCAACATTCCATTTGTGATGGTAGATATGTGCAATTTTTGACAGTTCGAAATTGTCAATTTTAGCAATTTCTTTTTTTTTTAATATCAAAAATTTCTAATTTCTAATATTTACCACTGAATCGTGCCGTTGTGATGGCAGAAATGTAGAATTTTTGACAATACGAAATTTTCATTTTTGACGGTTAAAAATGTATCTTTTTACCATTGAAAAATGCCGTTTCTGACAGTATAATTGCACAATTTTTGATCATTTGCAATTGTTACTTTTGACCGTGGGAAATTTCCCTTTTTTAATATTGAAAAATGCCGATAGTGATGGTAGAAATGCTCAAATTTTGACAGCCACCATTTTTGGCACTAGAAAATTTTTCTTTTATTGTTCAGTAATGAGCAATTTTTGACAGTATTGAACAGTTAATTCCAGCAATTGAAAATTTCCTTTTTACTGCTAATTGCCATTTGTGATCGTAGTGCTATTTTTGACAGTTCGAAATTGTCATTTTTAGCAGTTGAAATTTACTTCTTTTTTTAATATCAAAAAATGCCGTCTTTGATAATAAAAAAAACATAATTTTTGGCAGCTGCAAATTTCTTTATTTACCGTTGAATCGTGCCGTTTGTGGTGGCAGAAATGCAGAATTTTTAACACTTCGAAATTGTCATTTTTAGCAGTTGAAATTTTCTTTTTTTTAAATATCAAAAAATTCTGTTTTTGATAGTAAAAATCCACAATTTTTGACCGCTGCAAATTTCTTTATGTGCCGTTTGTGGCGGCAGAAATGCAGAATTTTTGACAATTCGAAATTGTCATTTTTGACGGTTAAAAATTTATATTTTTACTATTGAAAAATGCCGTTTGTGGCAGTAGAATTGCACAATTTTTTACAATTTATAATTGTTACTTTTGGCCGTTGGAAATTTCCCTTGTTAATATAAAAAAAAAACTGGCAGAAAGACCTTCGGTCGATAGCCAATTGACCTGAAAACTCAATGTATTTATTTGTTTATGTATTTATGATAATTTGTAACCACTTTGTCAATAGTGGAAATGCTCAAATTTTGACAGTTATTCTTCTTCTTCTTCTTCTCTTCTTCTTCTTCTTCTTCTTCTTCTTCGTTGGCCATCTACCGAAGGTCTTTCAGCCCGAAATGTTTTATTTATTGTTGAAATTGCCGGTTTCAGTAATGAGCAATTTTTGACAGTACTGAATAGTTATTTTCAGCAATTGAAAAGTTCCTTTTTACTGCTAACGTGCCATTTGTAATAGAAGTGCGACAGTTGACAGTTCAAAATTGTCATTTTTAGCAGTTAAAATTTTCTTTTTTTCTAATATCAAAAAATGCCGTCTTTGATAGTAAAAAACCACAATTTCTGGCAGCTGCAAATTTCTTTATTTACCATTAAATCGTACCGTTTGTGGTGCCAAAAATGCAGAATTTTTAACAATACAAAAATGGCAATTTTCTTTTTTTTAATATCAAAAAATGCCGTTTTTGATCGTAAAAATCCACAATTTTTGACAACTGCAAATTTCTTTATATGCCGTTTGCGGTGGCAAAAATGCAGAATTTTTGACAATTTGGAATTGTCATTTTTGACGGTCATTTATTCGAAATTTCTGTATGAAAAAAATGGGGGGAAAAAAAGAACAAGAGAGCAAACCTGGGCAGAAAGACCGATGGTCGGTAGCCCTTTATCAAATAAAAATAACATTTACTGTAGGTAAAATAATTTAGTGTAACATAAACATGATAATAAAGATTTACTACTACTACTAAAATAAATTACAAACATTTCGCGCGATTTGTGATAATTACTGATTTGCGGTTTAGGTCTTGCTTCCAACTGGAATTTCACCAAAAGCAGTTAACCAATGAGATAAAACTGTTTAACAATAACGCTCATTGTTAAACAGTTTTTGATGCAACAATAAGTCTATTATTAAACCAAAATAGAAAAAAACATATTTATATGTCTCCGGCAGTTCAACAGTTGAGAAAAATGGTGTTTAAAAAAATTAATTTGTGTTGTGGAAGCGTTGTATGAAAAATATTTAAAAAAATATAAAACGCCGAAATAAAATTATGAAAAAAATAGAAGCCTCTGTGAAGGATACGTTATATCAGAATTCATCTAGTTTTTAAAAATATTCGAATAATTAGTGAATTCTGCGTGTTTAAAAAAATAATTTGTGTTGTGGAAGCGTTGTATGAAAAATATTAAAAAAAAATAAAAAACGCCGAAATTAAATTATGAAAAAAAATAGAAGGCACTGAGAAGAAAGCATTATATCAGAATTCATTTCGTTTTTGAAAATATTCCAAAGATTAAGTGAATTTTGCGTGTTTAAAAAAATTAATTTGTGTTGTGGAAGCGTTGTATGAAAAATATTTAAAAAAATATAAAACGCCGGAATAAAATTATGAAAAAAAATAGAAGCCACTGTTAAGGATACATTATATCAGAATTAATTTCGTTTTTGAAAATATTCCAATGATTAAGTGAATTCTGCGTGTTTAAAAAAATTAATTTGTGTTATGGAAGCGTTGTATGAAAAATATTAAAAAAATATAAAATCCAGGGCTGATATATTTGTAGATTTTACACAGTTGTAATTTGGCATGTATTATGACTAAGTATGGAAAGTTTCAAATCGATGACTATTGTTTGCATAGTTTTTTCGAGTTACCAAAATTATTACAATTTTCCCAACTTTAATGCCGTTCAAATGAAATTTATCTGAAATTTAGAGATTTTTTATTTATAGACTTTACGTAATCGTAATTTGGCATGCATTATGACTAAATTTAGAAAGTTTCGAGTCGATAGCAATTTTTTTGAATATTTTTCTCAGGTCACCAAAAATATTACAATTTTCACAAATTTTAATTTTGTTCAAATAAAATTATTCCAAAATGTAAGATTAATTAATTTCTCACTTAACCTGTGGTGAAACATAATTATATAAGTTGTCTCTCCTGGAGAGACAAATAAAAGCAGTGAAACAAAACCAAGTGTTTTAATTAATCAAATCCAAAATGTAAGGTTGATATATTTGTAGATTTTACATAATCGTAATTTGGCATGTATTATGACTAAATATGGAAAGTTTCAAGTCGATGACAATTATTTTTATAGATTTTTCGAGTCACCAAAATTATTACAATTTACCCAACTTTAATTTCGTTCAAATGGAATTGATCTAAAATTTAGAGATGTTTTATCCATAAACTTTACGTAATCGTAATGCGTTATGAGTAAATTTGGAAATTTTCAAGTCGATGGCAAATGCTTTTTTATATTCCTCTAGTCGCCAAAATCATAACAATTGTAGCAACTTTGCATTTTGTTCAAATATAATTATTCCCAAATCTAGGGATGATACAACTTTACGTAATCGAAATTTGGAAAACATCATGACTAAATATGGAAAGTTTCAAGTCGATGTCAATTGTTTTTATACCTTTAAGGTATCTAACAACAATAAACATTATTACTCTTTTTCGTGTCGCCAAAATTTTTACAAATTTCCTAATTTCAATTTCGTTCAAATGTAATTATTCTGAAATCTAGAGATGATGTATTTACAGACTTTAAATATTCGTAATTTGCCATGCATTATGACTAAATTTATAAAGTTTCAAGTCTGTGGCATTTGTTTTTATATATTTTTCGGGTCATCAAAATGATTACAATTTTCACAACTTTTCATTTTGTTCAAATAAAATAATTCCCTTTTATAGGGCTGATAAATTAGTTCACTTTACATAATCTTAATTTGGTATATATTATGACTAAATATGAGAAGTTTGAAGTCGATAGCAATTGTTTTTATATATTTTTTTTAGTCTTACAATTTTCCCAACTTTAATTTCTTCCAAATTAAATTATTCAAAAATCTAGACTTTACGTAGTCGTAATTAAAGGTGCATTATGAATAAATTTAGAAAGTTTAAACTCGATGGCAATTGTTTTTATATTTTTTTCGAGTCAACAAAATTATTACAATTTTCACAACTCTTTATTTTGTTCAAATAAAATTATTCCAAAATATAAGCTTTATATATTTGCAAACTTTACATAATCGTAATTTGGTATGTATTATGACCAAATATGGAAAATTTCTCGTTAATAGCAAATGTTTTTATATTTTTTTTTTCGTGCGTCTAAGAATTATTGCAATTTTCACAACTTTTCATTTCGGTTAAATAAAATTATTCCAAAATGTAGGAATGATGTATTGGTAGCTTTTACATAACCGCAATTTAGTATTTATATTATGACTAAATTTAGAATGTTTCAAGTTGATGAAATTTGTTTTTCTGTTTTTTTTTCGACTCGCCAAAATTTTCCAATTTTTTTTTATCAAGAGATAATTTATTTGTAAACTTTACACAATTGCAATTTCGCATGCATTCTGACTAAACTCGGAAGGTTTTAAATCAAAGGCAATTGTTTCTATATTTTTTTGAGTCACCAAATTTATTACAATTTTCAAAAAAATTTATTTCGTTGAAATTAAATTATTCCAAAATCTAGGGGTTTTTATAGATTTTACTTAATCGTAATTTCGAGTGCATTATAACTAAATTAGGAAATTTTCAAGCCGATGACAATTGTTTCTAGATTTTTTTCAAGTCATCAAAATGATTACAATTTTCCACACTTTAATTTCGTTCAAATGAAATTATTCTGAAATCTGGAGACTTTGCATAATCGCAATTTGGCATACATACATGGAAAGTTTCAAGTCGATGGCAATTGTTTTTATATTTTTTTCGAGTCAATAAAATTATTACAATTATCACAACTTTTTATTTCGTTCAAAGTACATTTTTAATTCGTTCAAAGTAAAATTTTTTAAATTCTAAAGATAATTTACTTGTAGACTATACAAAAATGTAATTTGGCTTGCGTCCTGACTAAATTCGGAAAGTCTTAAGTCGAAGGCAATTGTTTTTTTTTGTAGTAACCAGTTATTACAATTTAGAAAAAATGTAATTTTCGTTGAAATGAAATTATTCCAAAATTAAGAGATGATGCATTTGTAGATTTTACTTAGTCGTATTTGAGAGTGCAGTTTTAACTAAATTGGAAAATTTTTAAGTCGATGGCAATTGTTTCTATATTTTTTTACTTTTTACTAAAATCAGTACTATTTTCTACTTCACGGAAGTAAACTTTTCGAAAATCTAAAGGTAATCTATTTGTAGACTTACAAAATTTTAATTGGGCTTGCATCCTGACTAAATTCGAACAGTCGAAGGCAATTGTTTTTTTTTCTAGTCACCAGGTTATTACAATTTACAAAAATTTTAATTCTCGTTGAAATGAAAATATTCCAAAATTAAGGGATGGCGTATTTGTAGATTTTACTTAGTCGCAGTTTTGACTAAATTAAGAAATTTTCAAGTCGGTGGCAATTGTTTTTATATATCTTTTTCGAGTCGACAAATTGATTACAATTTTCACAACTTTAATTTCGTTCAAATGAAATTATTCTAAAATTTAGAGGTGCTATATTCATAGACTTTGCATAGTCGTAATTGTACATGCATTATGACTACATTTAGAAAGTTTAAAGTCGAGGCAACTGATTTTATATTTTTCTCGAGTCATCAAAATTATTACAATTTTCCCAACTTTTTATTTCGTCCAAAATAAACTTTTTTTTAAATCTAAAGATAATCTCTTTGTAGACTTTACAAAATTATAATTTGGTTTGCTTTCTGACTAAATTCGAAAAGTCGTAAGTCGAAGGCAATTGTTTATACATTCTTTTGTATAGCCACCAAAGTGATTACAATTTACATAATTTTTAATTTTCGTTGAAATGAAATTATTCCAAAATCTAGGGATGATGTATTTGTAGAATTTGTTTAGTCGTAATTGGGAGTGCAGTTATAACTAAATTTTGAAAATTTCAAGCTTTTATATTTTTTAGTATTTACCGAAATGGGTAGCTATTTTTTACAACTTCACGGCCCCGATCTCAAAATGTAGCTTTTTAGGCAAAAAAAAATCGAATCAATTTTGGGTAATCTTGGAAATTTTGAAGTCGCTAGCAATTGTTTTTGTATTTTCTTTGGGCTACTAAAATTATTACATTTTTTCACAAAAAATTTACAATTAAGGATTTTTTTCCGAAAATCAAGGGCGAATGGTCACTCTAAGATTTTGGGTAAGATTAAAGTATAATTGATTAAAATGGGACATGTGCTTGTGATATCCTAATTTAATCACTTATATCATTCATTAATGTCATGTGCACTGGTTTTCAACCCACTTTTGTCTCATCGGCACAGTATATTCGATGCCGATGTCATCTTAACGATATTTTTAATTCAAAAGTACGCATTTTCTAGAATTAACGGTATTTCCATCTCGTAAGATTTATATTTATAATTCAATTCATTTTCCAGAATTTTGTTTCAATTCCAAAAAGTGCAATCTCGGCCATTTCCAATGACAAATTGAGTGATAAACATCAGTAGATAGTTCGAGTCGTATATCATTAACGTGAAGTACCGTTATCTATTATCTCTAGAGACACTCATGGTACGTCTTACGAACTGTACAGTTATACTATTTTTTTTCCTTTACGAGAGATGTTTTTTGTTTACATTTCTTTTTTCTTCCCTCTTTCTTCTCAACATGTTTCGCTTGTGTGTGTGTGCGTCTGTGCGCGCGTTAAAGATGCGTCTGCAGCGTTGCCACCTGTTGCTCATACTGATCCTTAATCACCTCTCCGTTGGTATCTCTGTCCGGCCCACGCGTCGGTTTCAGCCAGTTTCACACAGCGTCATTGGCAAACTCAACAAGTTGGTACTTATGTTGATTGAAAATAATTACAAGAAAGTAATTGTATGTATTGCTAATTTAATTTTAAATTGATCAAGTTGCCGCTCGGAATTAACCGAACTTCCTCCGTTATTATTTTGTTGTAAAACTTATTTTTCAAATAAAGGAAATTTTGTAGTTGTACTTATTACTTTCTCCGTTACGAAGTACGAGAAAGTATTGTGATCGTGATTTTTTTTTCAAAAAATTTTTTTGCGGAAATATCCGTTTTGGGGTCCCTAGATGCCATTTCAACAATTTCTGGAAAAAAAAATTTTGTGTCTGTGTGTGTGTGTGTGTGTCTGTCTGTCTGTCTGTCTGTCTGTGTGTGTGTGTGTGTGTGTGTGTCTGTCTGTGTGCGCTGTATCTCAAAAACTAATAATGCAATTGATGTGAAACTTTCAACATACGTCTTATTTGATAATCTGAAGAACTGAAAAGCTTTTGGTAAAATTTCGTACACCGGAAGTGGGCGTTTACCTTAACTGTTTTTTGTTTTTTGCCAATATTTTCTTAAATATGAAAAATATCACAAAAACATTTAAACAAATATTGAAGACAACAAATAAATGAACATCTTTTGCTTGAAAATATTTTTGATAAAATTATTGCTATTCGAGAAAAAAATTTATTAATTTTTTTTCAATGTTTGGTTTATAATTATGAAACGATAATAGTTACAGCAAATTTGTGTGAATAATAATTGTAGATAGTACTAAAATGAACAACTTCTAAAGAATTTTTTTTTTTCGAAATCGCTTTAGTTTTTGAGTAAACTGAGTTTTTGAATTTGAAGTATAATTTTTCCATCTTTCATAATTTTGACGTTTTAAACGTCAGTTTCATCCGAGTTCACACAACGCTCGATGTACATTTAAAATATGATTTCAATTGAAAATAAACCATGAAAGGGCCATAAATGGCTATGATACCATAAAGTCGGAGAAAGTAACATGATGGCCACATCACCATTTTTGTTATTGATTGCGGTTAAAACATAGTAAATTTTATCAGTTCATTTAAAGACATGCAGAAGTTGCTCGGCAAAAATTTATGTTTGTCATCGACGAATAAATTCTATTTATTTTTTTATTTTTTATTTATTTTTTTATAAAAGGAAGGATGTTTGATGGAATTGCGGGTTAAAGAGAGTGACTATAAGGGAGTTGGCGTAAGCGATTTGCTGTTCGGCCACTAACGTAAGTTTTTGAAGATTTCATTTTTTAAATGAATGGGACATTCACTAGACATCCATGGACCCGCACGGCCACTTCGTTCTGAAAAAGTGACCGCACGGATGGGATTCGAACCCACGACCACGAGGCTCAGAAGCAGGAACGCTACTCACTAGGCCACCGCGGCCCCCGACGAATAAATATCTATACAGAATTTAATTGTACATACTGTACATTTATTATTGACGAACGCAGATCTGTATAGAATTTAATTTCACATACTGTTTCATGTGACCACATGAAGATGATAAAAGAGGAGGCTTCATCAGGAAAATAACAATCTGTTATCGACTACTAAATATCCATACAGAATTTAATTGTACGTACTGTACATTTATTATTGACGAACGAAGATCTGTATAGAATTTAATTGTATATACTGTTTTATGTGACCAGGAACATGAAGATGACCAATGAGGCTTCATCAGGAAAATGACAAATGAGAGTTTCTACAACGTGGGGAAATAATAATGTAAAAAAAAATAATCGTTGTAATATTACACGCAAAAACCGATAATAAATAAATAATGAATGTAATTGCACTTTCACTGGCGCTCTTTTTTTTGTTTGTGCAGAAAAGTTACGTGCAAAAGTTAATTATGAATCATTTATGTGTTTCCTGTGTGGAAGCAACGTTTCGAACCTTTCACATTCGCCTCTCGATGCAACAATTACATCAATCCGCAACGATTACATAACACCTACGATGATTTACAAATATATGTATAACTAGAGATCAGCTTCAATCCGGGACATAAAAACATTTTCCTATTTCCGAATTTGTCATCTTCGAAAATTGACAAATTTGGTCATTGCTTTCTGATTGAAATATTGCAAAAAAAATATTTTGTAAATTTTTGAAAAATTGATTATGTGACCTCGAAATAGATATTTTACCACTACTAGAGATCAGTTTCAATCCGAGAGATAAAAACATTTTTCTATTTCTAAATTTTTCATCTTCGAAAATTGACAAATTTGGTCATTGCTTTCTGATTGAAATATTGTAAAATAATTATTTTGTAATTTTTTGAAAAAGTGATTGTGTGACCTCGAAATAGATATTTTACTACTACTTCTATCAGTAACGGCTTGTGGAACATGTTGATGGTAGAGCCACTTAACCCCCCCACTCATTTTTTTAAGAAAAAAAGAACGATTTATCTTCCTAAACAAAAGTAAGTGTTTTAAGAATCCATTAAAAATTCTTGCTGAGATTAAAACTACAGGTACGATTGACTCCCATCTTTTCCATACTTCAATTGTCTTTTTTGTTTTTTAGAGAATAATTCTTGAATGGATGATAAATTTCGAAAAATGTTCGCTCTTCAGTTGTTTTTCAATTGTTTGTTTTTCTCGGATAACCCTTGAACCAGCGGTGGCTCGTGGATGTTCGGCGAGGAGGCTGAGAAGGAAAATTTGACCAAAACAGCAGCATATTTTCTTCCTCTATAAGAGAAAGTAGTACAGCACGAGCGTCATTTCTGTCGTAGCCTCCTCTACAAAGATTCACGAGCCGCCGCTGCCTTGAACGAATGAAGAATGAAGTCTAGTATTGTACTTGGCAAATAAGTTTAGATCATACGAAAAACCGAAATTAGACATTTAATTTGACGCAAAAAATCAAAAAATCCTACAAATATTTGAAAATGAAATAATTCCTGAAACATAAATCCCGCAGACTATATCTTCCAGATAAATATCAAAGAAAATATTACTTTACTTCATAGAAATGTACATTTTAGTTATTTTGTATTTTTCAAGGGCGATGTCCCGTTAATAAATGTATTATTATTATTATTATTATTATTAAATTAATTTTATCTAAAAATAAACCACATATTTAAATTAAAACTCACTAAAACAAAGAATATAAAATTAAATAAAAAACCTAAAATTAATACAAAACCCTTGAAAATACCGGTCAAAAAATTCAAAAATGTAGGTTGCAAAATCTAAAATAAAATAAAAAACTTTGATCACAAAAAAAATTCCGCAAAAAAATCAAAAATTTCCGTGTAAAAATTAATATTTTGACCAGAACGTCGGGCCTGAAAATCAAAAATGCTGAAATATCGAAAATTTCAATAAACCAATAAAAAACGTAGGCTAAAATAAAGAATAATTGATTTATATTCTGGTATTTTCGAGTTTTGTTTGTTGAAATTTTCGATTTTTTTGTCTGCATTCAATTCTCAGGTCTAAAAATAAAAAAAATGCCGACCAAGAAATCCAAAATTTCTACAAACGAATCGAATATTTTGGCCAAAAAAATCAAAAATCCTGGCCTAAAAATAAAAATGCAGACCAAATATTTGCAAATATAAGCAAAAGAAACATAATTTAGAATTTTCAGCATAAAAATAACTCTTTCTAGCTTAAAATAAATTCGGACGAGAAATTCGAAAATAAAAATGCATAACAAAATCAATAATTCAGGTTAAGAAAATCTAAAATATGGGACAATAATAATAATAATAATAATATATTTACGGGATTCACCCTGTACATTAAAGAATTAATTAGAATATAAAATATAAAACAAAATATAAAATAAAATATAAATATAAAATATGAAAATACAAAAATTAAAATTACAATTTTAAATTTAAGATACAAAATTAAGAACAAAAATCTAAAATTCGTACCTAGAAATGGAAGTGGTGGACCAAAAAATTAAAATTTTTAACAAACAAATCAAAAATTTCAACAAACAAATCGGAAATTTAAGTCAAAAAAAGAACATTTCGGCCGAAAGACCAAAAATTTCAACCAAAAAAAGTCGAAAATACAAAATATATCGGGCGTAAAGATAAAAATGCAGACAACAAAATCGAAAATTTTGATCGAAATAAAGAATATTTAGGCCAAAATTTTAAAATATGGGCCAAAGAATCAAGAATCCTAAGCTAAAAATAAAAAAGCAGACAAAAAAAATTGAAAATTTAGGTAGAAGCAAAATAATTTCAGCCCCCAAAAAATAAGTTTCTGACCAGAAATTTGAAAATAACAGTCAAAAAATACAATGCGGACAAAGAAATCGAAAATTTAAACAAAAATTAAAGCAAAAATTTGGGTCAAAATTAAGGATATTTAAGCTAAAAGATAAAAAAATGGTGTTGTGGCCATCATGTTACTTTCTCCGATTTGATCATAGCCATTTATATTTACATTTTCATGTTTTATTTTCAATTGAAATCATATTTTAATTGTACATCGAGCGTCGTGTGAACTCCGATGAAACTGACGTTTAAAATGTCAAAATTATGAAAGATGGAAAAATTATACTTCACATTCAAAAACTCAGTTTACTCAAAAACTAAAGGTATTTCGAAAAAAAACTTATTCTTTATAAGTTGTTTATTTTAACATTCTCTGTAATTAATATTAACATAAATTTGCTGTAACTATTATAGTTTGATAATTATAAACTAAAAATTAAAATAAAGAAAAATAATTTTTTTTTCTCGAATAAAAATGATTTTATGAAAAATATTTTCAAGTAAAAGATGTTCATTTCTTTGTTGTCTTCAAAGTTTGTTTAAATGTTTTTGTGATATTTTTCATATTTAAGAAAATATCGTCAAAAAACAAAAAACAGTTAACGTAAACGCCCACTTCCAGTGTACGAAATTTTACCAAAAGCTTTTCAGTTCTTCAGATTATCAAATAAGACGTATGTTTAAAGTTTCATATCAATTGCTTTATTAGTTTTTGAGATACAGCGCGCACAGAGAGATACACACACATACACATACAGACACATTTTTTTTTTTCAGAAATTGTTGAAATGGCATCTAGGGACCCCAAACATTTGAGGAGTATACTAATTTCATTGAATTTTTTTAGAGTGAAGTTTAATATTTTTCTTAAATTTTTACTTTTTCCGTTACGAAAGTATTGTGATCGTGATTTTTTTTTCAAATTTTTTTTTTACGGAAATATCCGTTTTGGGGTCCCTAGATGCCATTTCAACAATTTCTGGAAAAAAAAATTGTGTCTGTGTGTGTGTGTGTGTTTGTGTGTGTCTGTGTGTGTGTCTTTGTGTGTCTGTGTGTGTGTGTGTGTGTGTGTCTGTATATGTGTGTGTGTGTGTGTGTCTGTGCGCGCTGTATCTCAAAAACTAATAGACCAATTAATATGAAACTTTGAACATAAGTTTTGTTTGATAATCCGAAGAAAAATTTCGTACACCGGAAGTGGGTGTTTACCTTAACTGTTTTTCTGTTTTTTGCCAATATTTTCTTAAATATGAAAAATATCACAAAAACATTTAAACAAATATTGAAGACAATAAAGAAATGCGATTATTTTGTTTGAAAACATTTTTCATAAAATCATTGTTATTCATCATAAAATTTATTAATTTTTTTTCATTTTTAGTATACAATTACGAAACGCTAATAGTGCTGTAACTTGATTGATATTAATAATAATTGTAGAGAATCCCAAAATGAACAATTTATGAAGAATAAGTTTTTTTCGCAATCTTCTTAGTTTCTGAGTAAAAAGTACATTTTTCCTCCTTTCATAATTTTGACGTTTTAAACGTTAGTTTTATCCGAGTCTATGAAACGTTCGATGCACACTTAAAATATGATTTAAATTGAAAATAAACCATGGAAACGTAAATATAAATAAATAATTTTTTTGTTCAGTTTTATAATTTAAAGTTTTCAAATTCAATTTAGTTTTATTTTTCAAGTTAGTCTTGTGGGTAGAAATAAGGGATCTTAAACCAATGTTATTACACTTAGTACTTAGTACTAGTAATAACGCAAATTTCTTTTGTATCATTCAATATCCGGCGTGGCACTAGCCAGGGAAGTAGTTGTTTCAATAAGTTATTTGTTTATAGTCTTAGTAAGACTTAATTTTGCTTGCAGAGTTACGAACAGGTTGAATATTTATATATTCAGGCTATATTTCGTTTTTTGAATTTAGTAAATATAAATGATACCATCAAGTCGGAGAAAGTAACATGATGGCCACATCACCATTTTTTTAAGTCTATAAATTATTATTATTATTATTATTATTATTATTATGTGAAATTTTACTTTTCCAAATTTAAAACGTCATATGTTGTTTTAAAAATTAGATTAGAGTACTTTTGTTTTTCAATATCGTTACATACTAAACATTTGTAGGGTATACAGATTTTATTGATGTTTTTAGAGTGAAATTTAATATTTTTTTCAAATTTTTAAAGTTTATCATGTGAAATTTTACGTTTCCAAATTTAAAAAATCATAAATCATGTCGATATTAAATTAGAGTGAATGTTTCTTATATTCCAAACATTTTTGGAGTATGCTGATTGTATTGAATTTTTTTAGATGGAAGTTTAATATTTTTCTTAAATTTAATATCGTGTAATATTTTAATTTTCCAATTTTAAAAGAATAATAACACATTTCAAAGTAAAAGTAAAACAGGTAAAACTTGTTTTCTAAATAACTTTTTAACAAACAGTGAGCGCTGATTGTGCCCAAAGAAAAAGTTGTCTTGCAAAAACGCGTCGATCTTATTGGAAGATCCTTGGATGGTGGCAAATAATTACTAAAAAAATGGAATGTAAATCCCTGTGGGCTGCGTTACAATTCAACATCCTGTATGAACAAGAATAGTAGAAAATGCTAAAATGAACAACTTTTTCGAGATCCCTTTAGTTTTGAAGCAAAAAAAAACGATATAAAAATTATTTTAAAACCATGAAATCGGAGAAAGTTACGTGGACATTTTTTCTATTAAAACCATTTCGCAGTTCTTTTTGAGAGAATATCAGCCGGATTGGTTATTTAGGTGAGCCCTGGGCCACCAAAGTTCACGTCCGTCCCTGCATGCTTATATGTATATCTGTGCCCCGCATATAAGATGCGTAATACATCCAGTTCGCGCAACAAAAGGGTTCATTTTTCGATTTTTTTTTTTTCAAAGAATTTACAACAATAATGTGTATAAGGAAAAACTAACGAGTTGTACATTTTTAAAATTAATTAATCACATAAATTCATTCCAGATATAGCGGCGACGTCATAACAATAATACCATTTATTTCCAATGTACGAAAAGTAACCATTAATCATACAATAATACAATCAATTGGTACGGCACAAACATGGAAACACGTCAAGAACAATTTGCAATAATAAGAGAATTATTAAGAAACACCACTAACCTGATGCTAACCAATTGCAGCTTCCAACAGTGAATTCTGTGTCCATAGTATCAGCACGGTTCCACATTCACAAACATTACTTGCACTGTTAATCACTCGATATATTTACAATAATGAATACCCGTAATTATTACTCCAGCGTTACAATTTAACCGATAAATAAACAAATGTTGAAAACTAGCAGGCCGCGACCGACTCGACGCGAATTTGTCATTGGTGCGGTTGAGAGAGACAAGGTGAAGAAAACAAAAACGTATCGCTGGCCCTCCGCCGATCGATCGTACTCATCGTTATTTTGAAACGCGGTAGCCTCTCGTTATTTTTAATAAATTTCGAGTATTTTTTGGATATAATCGTGAGTGTATTAGGTGAACGTGTAGTGTAAATACGGAAGAAGAGTACCGTGTAAAAATTTCCGCGGTTATACATTACAAAGTGATGGAATCGTAAATAATAGTTGTGGCGTCGGATGTTCGTCGACCGGGAGCGAAAATGGACAAATATTAGGAATCGAAATGCACCGGACATATGCAAAAGGTTAGTACTTTTGATACAATACAATACAATGTGTAATAATTGGTTAGTAATCGTGTTTATAATAATAAGAACAAACACACACTCACACACAGACAACAAGGGTAATAAATTAATCGCAAAATTAATTATCCTCATTACTCCAAGTAACAATAAACACAGTGAGGATCTATGCAAAAGTGTGAACAAACTAAAACGTTTTATAACAATAATAAATGAACAGGGTGTTCCATGCTATTTCGTGCAATTATACTCAGTAATGATCAGTGCAAAAATATACATAAGCAAAATACACACATGCAAGGTTTTCAACAATAAATATACAGCGTGTTCTAATTTGTAATGCACAATATACACAGTAATTATTACAAAATTTAAAGAATGCGAAATACAAACGGCAAATATAAAAATACTGACCCATTTTTTTTTAATTTACAATATGGTGAATATAATTGACATAATATTATTTACAATAATTTACAATAACGTGAATGGCTCATACACTGGTGTTGTATAAATTTATAATTTATATTATTTGTGTGTTGTACTATAGCAGCCCTTAATTATATAACGTTCGTTACGGATGTTAATATGTACCATCTTTACTGTGTTCTCAATTAAAATTGAGCTTTAATGATTGCAATTGTGGTTTCTACAGGGTATTTCATTAATATTGCTATCTCGGTAACTGTAAGAGATAGAGCGTTAGTTAACAAGAGGCGCATTTTAATAATTTACTCAAAAGAAATTTAAAATATTCCTGTTCATGTTGTTTAGTCGATTAAGGTAATCGTAATTGTGAAGGTCAAAATAAAATGTTCCGTCTACTTATGGAGATATTCGAAAAAAAACCGAAAAAAAACAATTCTGGTTTTAATTTTTTACGGCTTTATTACTCTTTATTAAAAATAAAAAAACAGAGGCAATTTCTTACGACACTTATTTAAGCCCTTTCAGAAAATAATTTAACTTTTCAATTACGACGTTTCGTTATTTAGATACCCACAGCAACTTCATTTTTTTTAAATACAAACCTGGATTTTTTATTTCATTTGTCACAAAATTTCCTAAAAAAAATCGCATGAAGAGTTGAAAAAAGTTCGGTCTAAAAGGTCTTAAAAAATCCTGAAAAATCTCCAGGTAAATAGCCCCCAAAAAAGTCCTAAAAATAAAGTCTTGAAAAAAAAACAGAAAAATTGTCTCAAAAAGGGTCCTTAAAATGTCTTAAAAAGTCCTTAAAAATGTAACAAAGAAAGATGTTTTGAAAGTCCTGAAAAAATAATCATGTAAAAAATATGCTGAAAAAATTGTCTATGTCATTTCATCAGTGATGCTGAAAATTATCCTCTTAAACATAACCTATAAACCCCTGTTTATTTATAATTGTTAAATCACCATTTTTTTTAAATTTTCTAAAATGTTCATTGTGGCAAGCTAATTTTTTTGGTATTGAAGATAACTCAATTTTTTTAACGGCAACCAATTTCTCTCGTCTTTCTGATGAAAAAAAGGTATATAATAGTCTACGATGATTATTAAGAATGTTGCATTTTTTAACAAAAGTTCCAAAGGGTTTATTCGTGTATTTTTTCATATTTTTCGTCAAAAATCAAAAATTTCTAATCCGACTAATTGACGTACGAGGAGCTCAGATTTGCAAACCGCTTTCAATGTGGAGTTTTCGTTTAGCCGCTACGGCCGATCAAATTCTGAAAAATCAATTATTTTTTTAAATTTTCTAAAATGTTCATGGTGACTAGCTAAAAAATGAAAAGCTGAAAATTTTTAACGGCAATCAATTTCTCTCGTCTTTCTGATGAAAAAAAAAAGATATACTTCAATAGTCTACGATGATTATTAAGAAAGTTGCATTTTTTAACAAATTTCCAAGGGGTTTACTCATGTCTTTTTTTCGTGTTTTCGTCAAAAATTAAAAGTCTCTAATCCGACTAATTGACGTACGTTTTTTTAAATTTATGATGCAAAAACACAAAAAACCGGGTGAAGTTTAAAAATACAAAAAAACATATAGGGTGCTCAAAAAATTCTAAAAACTTGTTAATTTATAGATGTATCATTTATTTAATATATTTCATTTGTTTTCTCGATTTGAATCACTTTTTAAGAAAGTTATGATTTTTTTCAATTAATGATACAAAAATACAAAAATTCGGGTGAGGTTTAAAAATACAAAAAAAATATATAGGGTGCTCAGAAAATTCTAAAAACTTGGTAATTTATAGATGTATCATTTATTTAATATTTTTTGGATTTGAATCACTTTTTAAGAAAGTTATGATTTTTTTTTAAATAATGATGCGAAAATACAAAAAACCGGGTGAGGTTTAAAAATACAAAAAAAATATATAGGGTGCTCAGAAAATTCTAAAAACTTATAATTTATAGATGTATTGTTTATTTAATATAATTCATTTGTTTTCTCGATTCTAATCACTTTTTAAGAAAGTTATGATTTTTTTTAAATTTATGATGCAAAAATACAAGAAACCGGGTGAGTTTTAAAAATACAAAAAAAATATATAGGGTGCTCAGAAAATTCTAAAAACTTGGTAATATATAGATGTATTGTTTATTAATTATAATTCATTTGTTTTCTCGATTTGACTTACTTTTTAAGAAAGTTATGATTTTTTTCAATTAATGATGCAAAAATACAAAAAACCGGATGAGATTTAAAAATACAAAAAATATATATAGGGTGCTCAGAAAATTCCAAAAACTAGGTAATGTGTAGATGTATTGTTTATTTATTATAATTCATTTGTTTTCTCGATTTAAATCACTTTTTAAGAAAGTTATGATTTTTTTTAAATTAATGATGCAAAAGTACAAAAAACCGGGTGAGGTTTAAAAATACAAAAAATTATATAGGGTGCTCAGAAAATTCCAAAAACTTGGTAATGTATAGATGTTTGTTTATTTATTATAATTCATTTGTTTTCTCGATTTGAATCACTTTTTAAGAAAGTTATGATTTTTTTTAATTAATGATGCAAAAACTCGGGTGAAGTTGAAAAATACAAAAAAAAATATATAGAGTGCTCAGAAAATTCTAAAAACTTTAAACTTTTCAAATTTACTCAAAATTCATTCAGGATTAAAATTCCATTAAAAACTCCAAATATGGAGTGGATTTTAAGATAAATCATTAATCTGTAATCATAAATATAAAAATAATTTCCATCTAATTGAAGCTTACTAAATTTATAATTCCATGAAAACTATTACTTATTTTCTATAGATTTTCAATTGTCAACAAGCGCTGCAACTCATATGAAATCCTAAATATTTTATTTTTATTTTTTCGCTTGTAAAGTTAGAATACAAGTTTTTGTTGTAGAACTTCTTTAATTTGATGCCATTGCCTTTCTTAGCCATAGATATGGGATATCGTTAGGAAATAATAATAAATTTCCCTCTCATGGTTCCATTTTGATGCAGTATGCGTGTACTCACATTCATTACGGTTTTAATGACAGCTTTTTACAAGGTGTGTCAAGGCAAGTTAATTTTTCTTTTCTTTACTGCCTCTTCTAATCACTGGATGTAACGTGTGTACAGACGGATTTTCGAAATATCCAAGCAATCGGCAGCGATTGTTGCTAAATTATGTTGATTACGGGTGTTTTATTCGCTTGACCTTTGGATAAAATACGCTGCGCCATAACACTCACTCAAGTCAATCAGTCATTTGGTTTGAATGAAAAAAAATAACGCATCAATAATGACTCCATTTGTCATTCATGATATTCCAGAATGAACAGACACGTCGTAGCCCAGGCTAACTATTATCTTTAAATTACTGGATTGTTGTAAAAATTTAACACTATAGTTTTCAAAAGCTTATAAAACCTACCAGATATAAAAAGCGAAGGTTGGAAGACACCAGATCGATAGCCATTTAGGAGAAATCTATTTTTGTAATTATATATTATACACTTTTGCTTTTTTACATAACAAATAATGTACATAGTGGGCAAAAAAACAGTACAAGTAGTTGTGTACTCTCAGATGTCTTCGTCGTGAGTTATTAAGATTTTTAAATAATTAACATAACAGTGAAAAGTCCAATTTTTGTACTGTCTACAAAGTTAAAACATTTTTGTTTTCAAAACAATATTTTTATTATTGAAACCGAAACATGCCGTGTTATGATTAAAGTAATTTTAATGCGTAAAACAATCAAGTGTTCATTTTGAGAGCAATTTGATTTTGAAACAAGCTAGTGCCCCGTGGGATACCATTCGACTTCCTCGAAATATAAATCAAATCAACGCGGATACAAAATAACGTTCGGCTCCTGAATTATTAATATTCAATTAGAAATATACAGGGTCATAAATTTCAATGTGGTGGTCATTAAATCACTGCGTTTATATCACTACCACTTCAACCAGTTTCCATACACTATAATCATAATTCATTAGATAAATAATAGATAGTCTGGTCTACTACTAATCAAAACGAAAAATTACAATCAAAATGGGTTGTAATCTTACATTTTTATCATTCCAGTAGTAACTGTGGACAACAAAAGTGGATTTAGAGATATCAATCAAATTGTTTATAATAATTTTATCTAATCACGTCGTACTTATTAAATAATGCATGGCGTAATTAATTTTGTTATACAACGGGAAGGTTTTTTAGTTGGTAGGTATGTGAATCCAACTACCCTACTATAGGGGTTTGTTTCGAAGATCAAAGAAATCAATATTTGATGAATGCACAGCTTACAGGGATATACATGATTTGCTTAGGGCTCCAAAGTAATATGACGTATGATTTTGAGTCTAGAAAAAGCAGTCTTAAATTTCTCTGGAAAACGGCAATAGGGGTAATGGACTAATTTACAATATGAATGTAGTTTTTCAGGAGATTGCTTCATACAATTTTATTATTTGTGCGTTGAACCCATTGCCCCCCCTTGAGGTCTATCTATGTACGGTTCTAGGGCGTGTTATGTCATACATATAAAAACCAAATTCTGCGTGTGTTTTGTAATATTTAATCTGAAAATTATTTTGTCTTTAAGTGTATTGAATTTTATTGTTTGCTATGTATGTTTGTAAAAATGTTCTTTCTTATCGTTTCGTTTTCATGCTTAATGTTTGTTTGTTGGACGATTACTTAATGCGTTTAATCTATGCACGTGACTAAGTAGGTGAGCTGATAACAGTTTTATATATACGTTCATGAAAATAATTAGGAAAAATATAAATAAGAAACAATGTTTATTAAAATTTATTGAATATCCTGAAATTCTAAACTTTTGGGGAGTATAATTATTTTATCGAATTTTTGTAGAGTGAAATTTAATATTTTTCTCAAATTTTTAAAGTCTATGATGTGAAATTTTACTTTTTCAGATTTAAAACATCATAAGTCGTTATGAAAATTAGGTTAGAGTACATTATGTTGAACATCCTTAAATTCTAAATATTTGTAAAATATACAGATTAGATTAATGTTTTTAGAGTGAAGTTTAATTTAATTCAATTTTAGAAAATTAAAAAAAAGAATTGATTTTTCAGACTTTGGACGGCCGCACAGTGGTTCAGAATTCGAAAAAGCTGGCCAAAAGTCTAAATCTTGATAAATATTAACATAAATGGGTAGATTATGAATTTGATGTCAAAACTGAAAAATTCAAAATGGCGAATCCAATATGGCGGACATAAGTGATAAAATTATTATTGTCTTCACTGGAGAAATCCAATATTTTAGAAAACCAATGATCCCAGCTCTTCAGTGATTATTTTATAATTTAGCCAGGGTGTGTAGAAGGTCTTTTTATACCATAAAATGGTATAAATTTCGAGTAAATTTTAAAAAATTTAAGTTGGTCACAATTGTTTTTACATTTATTTGGCCACACTGAAAAAATTCGCAACTTTAATAACAATTTAATGATTATTTTCAAAATTAGTGAAAAACTTCCATTCTTATTTACACCTATTACCATGGTTACGAACAGAATAAACGTGTCATATAAATTACGATTATTTCTATTCTCTCGTATAAATTGTAATTTGAATTTTCTATAAATTAAAACTTAATGATATTAAAAAAAATAATGTACCAAAAAATCACCACGGATTAATTAATAAAATGGTTTTTGGCCTTAGGCTTCGAGTCAGTGGCACTCTCCACCCTCGGGCCAAAACCATAACTTATACTATACAGGGTGTGTGCCAATTGACGGGAAACTATCGTGATCCTAAAAAATTCAAAACATTTTTTTTTTGTGCAGAAATATCCAATTCGTCGATTCCGACAATTTTCGTAAAAAACTGTGTGTCTGCCTTTATGTCTGTCTGTTATATTTACTTTCTACTTTATTCGTACAAACCACGGGAAAGTATTGTGATCGTAAAAATTGTCCAATATTTTGTTGCGGAAATAGCCATTTCGTTAATTCCTACAATGTTTGTAACAAAAATATGTCTGTGTGTCTGCCTTTGTGCCTGACTGTCTTATTTATTTTTTCTTTTTCGTTACAAAGTAATGGAAAATATTTTTATCATCAAAAATTTCCAAACATTTTTTTTGCGGAAATATCCATTTTGTCGATTTCGACAATTTTTGTTAAAAAATGTGTGTCAGCCTTTTTGTCTGTCTGTCTGACATATTGATTTTTTTACTTTATCTATATAAACTCCGGGAAAGGGTTGTGATTGTAAAAAAATCCAAATATTTTTTTGCGGAAATATCAATTTCTTCGATTCTGACAATTTTTGTAAAAAAATACGTGTGTCTGGCTTTGTGTCTGTCTGTTTGTCATATTTAGTTTCTACTTTCTCCATACAAACTACGGGAAAATATTGTGATCGTAAAAAATTTCCATTTTTTTGCGGAACAGCCGTTTTGTTGATTCCGACAATTTTTGTAAAAAAAAAAGTGTCTGTGTGTATGCCTTTGTGTCTGTCTGTCTGTCATATCTATTTTTTTTTATTTTCTCCTAACAAACTAGGGGAAAATATTGTGATCGTAACAAATTTCCAAATATTTTTTTTTGTGGAAATATCTATTTCGTCGATTCAGACAATTTTTGTAGAAAATTTGTGTGTTTGCCTTTATGTGCGTCTGTCTGTCATTTTTATTTTCTACTTTCTTCGTACAAACCACGAGAAAGTATTGTGATCGTAAATAATTTCAATTTTTTTTGCGGAAATCGCCATTTCGTTGATTCCGACAATTTTTGTGAAAAAAATGTGTCTGTGTGACTGCCTTTGTATCTGTCTGTCATATTTATTTTTACTTTCTCCTTACAAACTAAGGGATAATATTGTGATCGTAAAAAATTTCCAAATATTTTATTTGCGAAATTATCCATTTTGTCGATTCCGACAATTTTTGTAAAAAAAAATGTCTGTCTGTCTGTCATATTTATTTTTTACTTTCTCCATACTAACTACGGGAAACTATTGTGATCGTAAAAAAAATCCAAACATTTTTTTTTTGTGGCAAAATCTATTTCCGTCGATTCCGACAATTTTTGTAAAAAATGTGTGTCTGTGTGTCTGCATGTCTGTCATATTTATTTTTTACTTTCTCCGTGAAAACTACGAGAAAGTATGGTGATCGAAAAGAATTTCCAAACATTTTTTTTGCGGAAATATCCATTTCGTCGATTTCGGCAATTTTGTTAAAAAAAGTTTGTGCGAGTATCTGCCTTTGTGTCTATCTGTCTGTCATTTTTATGTTTTACTTTCTCCGTACTAACTTCTTTCAAATTCCTTATTTGTTCTGTTTTACTGATTTGACTAGGAGAAGATCCTTCCTCTAAAATGATCAGGAAAGATAATATTCCAATATAAAAAAATTAATATTGAAAATCCTATGTTCCGTTTTGTTCATCTACACCCTGTATACATATACACATCATAAATACAAGATATTTAATAAAATATAAAGTCGAATTTTTCAACGATATTGCACATCAGCAATAAAAATAAGCCTACACTGAGGAATGCATGTTAATGTAGCTAATTGTTGTTTATCACGTTAAAGGACACTATAATAAATAGTTTTATTCCTATAGGAACACAGGCATATACAGGCAAAAAAATATTTTCATGAATGTTTAAAATGCATCTACCTATTTTTAAGGCAAATTCCTATAATTGCTAACAAAAATTTTATATGCATATTAAATGTAATAACCATTAATTTACCTTCAGGAAGATCCATAATAACAAGGAAAAAATCCCAGGACATAAATATTAGTATTTATAGTGAAAAACCTCGTTTCACTTCGTTCGAACGTCTCCCACGCGTCTAACAAAGTAACAAGTTTGAACGCGAATTACGAGGCATTTTAAAATAGATACAATCATATTTTTCCAATGTGACATCCCGTGGAGCCCTCTGGACATGACTATATTGTACTAAACTCAAAATATTTACTTTCATTTTTCGACTTTTGGCCAGCTTTTTCGAATTCTAAACCACTGGGCCGTAGCGGCTAAACGAAAACTCAAAATTAAACACGGTTTGCAAATATAAGCTCCTCGTACGTCAATTAGTCGGATTAGAGATTTTTAATTTTTGATAAAAACGTGAAAAAAGACACGAGCAAACCCCTTGGAACTTTTGTTAAAAAATGCAACTTTCTTAATAATCATGGTGGACTATTGAAGTATACCTGTTTTTCATACTGAAATTTTTTAACGCCAATCTCTCTCGTTTTTCTGGTGAAAATGAAGGTATAATCGCCCGCGACAGTAAAAAATATACTTCTAATACTCAAAAGTATTTCTGTCGTTTCATTTTAATCAAATATTGTCACAACTTATATATAATTTTTCGCTCACTTAAAAACAGTATGCGATTGTAACCAATTTAGCGGTTTTCGAAAATATCAATTAAAAAACGTTTTGTGTTACTGTTGTTTTCTTTAAATAACAAATTTGTAATGGACCACATTCAGGAACTGATAAAGCGCGTCCCGCAATAATACGTTGTTGTTGTTCCAGTCTGACTGATAAGAAATGTCACACAGTTTGTGATAAGTCGCGATAAGCACTTATTTGCTTGTTGTTATTTTTAATTGTGGCGTGATTAGAGTCTACTCTTAGCTTTGCATTATTTACAAGTTATATAACTTTATTTCGAGAAAATTCTACAATGCAATTGTAAACGACCATTATTTTCATAAAGATGTACTCGTGGTGACTGAAAATTTTAACCACAACTAATTCAGTTTAATTATTGATTACTACGTAGTAATGGTCGCAACCATCCTATTCATAAAAAAAAAAAAATATGTAGGAGCAAATTTTACAATCCAATTAATAACTGTATTGAGAGCGGCATCTGATGGCTGCTAAGGCGTAAATGGCAACGCCCCAGACTAGCAATCTGAAGGTTGCAGGTTCGATCCCTGTCGGAAGCATGTCACACCCAATTTGTACGTTTTTTTACTGGTAGATTGGCAATATGGCCAATATCCATTTTTAAAAAATACGGTTTTTTTTTAGGGATTGACTGCTTGGTCTTCAGCCACAACCAATTTATAACTATTTTATACGATTTAGCTCGAAATATTTGCATTTGTAAATTAAGTGATTAAACGTTATCGGTACTCTATGCGATGAGCAATTGTTGAATAACGTGATAATGAATAACAATTATTATAAATCAATGGGAAAAAGAAATCGGGATGTACCTGTGTGTTGTTTCTTATAATAATCATATTGCGTTGCACAAAATTATTTATCCTTTAATGAATTTACAATAAACATTGTTATATTTTGTTAATCAATTTGTATAATTGAAGAAGTTTCTGGCTGAGACTACCGTAGACAGAAAATACACTACAACTCATTACTTAATAATAATTCTTTGCACTATCTTATAAAATAAAACAAAGGCTTTATTATTATTATTATTATTATTATTATAAATTAATTAATATAGCATCTGCATGTGATTTGGTTCACTATCTTGTAAAATAAAACAAAGGCTTTATTATTATTATTATTATTAATTGATTAATATAGCATCTGCATGTGATTTTGGTTTAATTAGCGTTGTATCGTTCCTTATTTTCTAAATTATAACATTGCTCAATATTCAAAGAAGTAAAAGGTTATCGCGCTATCATTGATAGAACTATCGGGTGACGTCAAAAGATAAAGGTTGAAATTTTGGAAATTTCTAGCACTTTGTCCTCGAGCGTAAACACTGCGAAACGATCGGTATCGAAATCGTCACTGAATAGATAACGCGAAAATTTGCACAGGGCTGGAAAATTTTTGAATGAAATTACGTTTCGAAGTGAATATTTATGTGCAACTTATTAAAGATAATTGTTTTGTTTGGTATCATTCGATTTAAATATAGAGGATATTTTAAGCAATACATAGAAGGTCGTTGGACCCAATTAAAAAAATCGATCAAACTATGATTACATAAAAACGGTATTTAATTTTTCATTCATTTAGAAGTAGTAGTTGTATTTTTTTTGGCGAGATTTGTGTATTTGTGTACGTGTAACTGAACTTGTTACTTCTAGTGAAAATTCTTTAACGAGATTGGATGTTTTTACGTTTCCAAAAATGTTCGACAAGCCGCCACTGAAATTAAGTACGGTTTTTGAAAATCCACGAGTTGTGAATTTTTGAAAATTTTAATTTTCGAATGTGTAATACTCGAGCAAAAATATTTAAAAAAATATAAAACGTATCGACAAAATTCTGCAAAAATTAAAATACATTTGCGAATCATCGTTTTTTCAAATTAAGTGCAGTTTTTGAAAATCCTCCAATTATTTCGTGAGTTGTGAATTTTTGAAAATTTTAGTTTTCGAATTGTGTACCACTCGAGTGAAAATTTAAAAAAATATATGTAAAACGTGTCGACGAAATTCTATAAAAATTAAATTAGATTTGCAAATCATCGTTTTATTAAATTAAATTGAGTTTTTGAAAATCCGCCAATTATTTCGCGAGTTGTGATTTTTTGAAAATTTTAGTTTTCGAATTGTGTACTACTCGAGTGAAAATTTAAAAAAAAATATATAATATAAAACGTGTCGAAGAAATTCTATAAAAATTAAATTAGATTTGCAAATCATCGTTTCATCAAACTAAATAGAGTTTTAGAAAATCAGCCAATTATAGTGCGAGTTGTGAATTTTTGAAAATTTTAGTTTTCGAATTGTGTATTACTCGAGCAAAAAATTAAAAAAAAATATAGAACGTCGCGTCGATTAAATTCTACAAAAATTAAACTAGATTTGCAAATCATTGTTTTATCAAATTAATTGCAGTTTTTAAAAATCCACCAATTATTTCGTGTTGTAAATTTATGAAAATGTTAGTTTTTCGAATTGTGTACTACTCGAGTGAAAATTAAAAAATATAAATATAAAACGTGTCGACGAAATTCTACGAAAATTAAATTAGATTTGCAAATCATCGTTTTATCAAACTAAATAGAGTTTTTGAAAATCCGCCGATTATTTCGCGCGTTGTGAATTTTTGAAAATTTTAGTTTTCGAATTGTGTAATACTCTAGCAAAAAAATAAAAAAATATATAAAACGTGACGACTAAATTCTACAAAAATTAAACTAGATTTTAAAATCATTGTTTTATCAGATTGAGTGCAGTTTTAAAAAATCCACCAATTATTTCCCGAGTTGTGAATTTTTAAAAATTTTAGTTTTCGAATTGTCGAGCAAAAAATAAAAACAAAATATAAAACGTGTCGACTAAATTCTACAAAAATTATATTGGATTTGTAAATCATCGTTTTATCAAGCTAAATAGAGTTTTTAAAAATCCGACTATTTTGAGAGTTGTGAATTTTTGAAAATTTTAGTTTTCGAATTGTGTAATACTCGAGCAAAAAATTTAAAAAAAAATATAAAACGTGACGACTAAATTCTACAAAAATTAAACTAGATTTGCAAGTCATTGTTTTATCAAATTAAGTTTTTCAAAATCCTCCAATTATTTCGTGAGTCGTGAATTTATGAAAATTTTAGTTTTCGAATTGTGTACTACTCGAGCACAAAATTAAAAAAAAAAACAAAACGTGTCAACTAAATTCTACAAAAATTAAATTGGATTTGCACATCATCGTTTTATCAAACTAAATAGAGTTTTTAAAAATCCACAAATTATTTCGCGAGTTGTGAATTTTTGAAAATTTTAGTTTTCGAATTGTGTAGTACTCAGCAAAAAATAAAAAAAAAATATAAATCGAGTCAACTAAATTCTACAAAAATTAAATTGGATTTGCAAATCATCGTTTTATCAAATTAAACAGAGTTTTTAAAAATCCGACAATTATTTCGCGAGTTGTGAATTTTTGAAAATTTTAGTTTTCGAATTGTGTAATACTCGAGCAAAAAATTAAAAAGAAATATATAAAACGTGACGACTAAATTCTACAAAAATTACACTAGATTTGCAAATCATTGTTTTATCAAATTAAGTGCAGTTTTTGAAAATCCACAAATTATTTCGCGAGTTGTGAATTTTTGAAAATTTTAGATTTCGAATTGTGTACTACTCGAGTGAAAAATTAAAAAAAATATATATATAAAAAGTGTCGACGTAATTCTACAAAAATTAATTGGATTTGCAAATCGTTTTATCACACTAAATAGAGTTTTTAAAAATCCGGTAATTATTTCGCGAGTTGTGAATTTTTGAAAATTTTAGTTTTCGAATTGTGTAATACTCGAGCAAAAATTTAAAAAAAATACCAAACGTGTCAACTGAATTCTGCAAAAATTAAATTGTATTTGCAAATCATCGTTTTATCAAACTAAATAGAGTTTTTAAAAATCCGGTAATTATTTCGAGAGTTGTGAATTTTTGAAAATTTTAGTTTTCAAATTGTGTACTACTCGAGTGAAATTTTTTTTAAAAATATATAAAACGTGTCGACGAAATTCAAAAAAAAAATAAATTAGATTTGCAAATCATCGTTTTAGTAAATTAAATAGAGTTTTTGAAAATCTGCCAATTATTTTGTGAGTTGTGAATTTTTGAAAATTTTAGTTTTCGAATTGTGTAATACTCGAGCAAAAAATAAAAAAAAAAAATACAAAACGTGTCAACTGAATTCTACAAAAATTAAACAGTATTTGCAAATCAAATTTTATCAAACTAAATGGAGTATTTGAAAATCCACCGATTATTTCGCGAGTTGTGAATTTTTGAAAACTTCAGTTTTCGAATTGTGTAATACTCGAGCAAAAAATTCAAAAAAAAATGTGGCAACTGAGTTCTACAAAAATTAAATTGGATTTGCAAATCATCGTTTTATCAAACTACGTGGAGTATTTGAAAATCCACCGATTATTTCACAAGTTGTGAATTTTTGAAAATTTTAGTTTTGGAATTGTGTAGTTCTCAGCAAAAAAAATAGAAAAAATATAAAACGTGTCAACTAAATTCTACAAAAATTAAATTGTATTTGGAAATCATAGTTATAACAAACTAAATAGAGTTTTTAAAAATCCGGTTATTATTTCGAGAGTTGTGAATTTTTGAAAATTTTAGTTTTCGAATTGTGTAATACACGAGCAAAACATTTTATAAAAATATAAAACGTGTCGATTAAATTCTACAAAAATTAAACTAGATTTGCAAATCATTGTTTTATCAAATTAAGAGCAATTTTTGAAAATCCGCGAATTATTTCCCGAGTTGTGAATTTTTGAAAATTTTAGTTTTCGAATTGTGTAATCCTCGAGCAAAAAATAAAAAAAATATATAAAACGTGTCGATTAAATTCAACAAAAATTAAACTAGATTTGCAAATCATCGTTTTATCAAATTAAATAGAGTTTTTGAAAATCCGCCAATTATTTCGCGAGTTGTGAATTTTTGAAAATTTTAGTTTTCGAATTGTGTAGTACTCAGCAAAAAATTTAAAAAAAATATAAAACGTGTCAACTAAATTCTACAAAAATTAAATTGGATTAGCAAATCATCGTTTTATCAAATTAAATAGAGTTTTTAAAAATCCGCCAATTATTTCGCGAGTTGTGAATTTTTGAAAATTTTAGTTTTCGAATTGTGTAATACTCGAGTGAATTTTTTTTTTAATATATAAAACGTGACGACTAAATTCTACAAAAATTAAACTAGATTTGCAAATCATTGTTTAATCAAATTAAGTGCTGTTTATGAAAATCCACCAATTATTTCGCGAGTTGTGAATTTATGAAAATTTTAGTTTTCCTATTCTGTACTAGTCGAGTGAAAATTTAAAAAAATATATATAAAGCGTGTCGACGAAATTTTATAAAAACTATATTAGATTTGCAAATCATCGTTTTATCAAATTAAATAGAGTTTTTGAAAATCCGCCAATTATTTCCCGAGTTGTGAATTTTTGAAAATTTTAGTTTTGTGTAATACTTGGGCAAAAAAAAATATAAAACATGTCGACTAAATTCTACAAAAATTACATTATGTTTTGCAAATAATCTTTTTATCAAATTAAGCAGGGACAGCTCGTTATATGTATAGAGCCAATGGCACTACCTGTAGTTTCAAGCTCAGCAAGAATTTTTAAAACACTTTCGCCAGTTACTTTGGTGTAGGAAGAGAGATCGTTCTTTCTTTCTTAAAAAAAAGGGGGGGATGTTGATAAGTGGCTCTGCCATCAACATGTTCCACGAGCCGCCACTGTTGACGAGGATGGACACTAGAAAACTATTGAGGTTATACCGAATACAAGTTGATCGTGGATGGTTTATACACGAGCGGGAAAAATAAATCGCAACGATAAGAATATTAAAAAATTCATTTTAATATAATATTTCTTTTCAACGGTGATAATATTTTATAATTTTCTTTGGTAATTGATGACTATGTTATTAGTGCAATTAGGCAGATACCTCTTATGTAATTAAAGAGTGTCTCAAGTCCGGATTCGATGTTTGAATATTAACACTTTGGTGATCTAATCGCTAATGGTCTACTTTCTAAAACATGACATAAATGACAACTGCAAATGAACAATGCTTTAATTTTAAATGAAATGTGTTTTAAATAAATCAGGAGTTACACATACATTTAAAAGAAAAACAATTTGTTTTGTTTGTAAAATAAGTAGTTAACGCAAACAAAAAATCTCTGTATTTACTTGAGTGGATATTATTTTATTAAAATAAATAAAGACGAAACGTAGCTTGAATATATAATATACAATTTCGTCTTTAATTAAATATTAAGGCGCAGCTAGTGCCATCTAATATTTTGTTTATGTACAAAATTTAACTCGTTGCCATTAAATCTGCTAGAGAGCGTATTTACTTTAAATTAAACATGTTTTAAAAATTATTTTGTATTTGTGAGTGATGTGAAGTTGCGTAATTATATAATTAAACACAGTTATATTCCTAACGTATATAACTCTGTTTAATTATTTATGATTTTAAAAATTCTCATAAAACAAGTTGGCTTTCTCGTTTAGTTCAGGTGCGCTCTAATAAAAAAAAAAACAGGAGTTAATTTTCGTGTTAATCAAAAAAAGAGAATTATAATCAATGCAGGCGAACACAAAAAAAAACTATTCCAAGGGCTTCGAGCTATTATAAAACGACCTTTAAAATCCTCCTACTTCTCGTTTTGTTTTCCTACCCCTGACTCACCCGAAAATCCGGTATATGAAACTAGTTTTGGGTGCCATAAAAAAACGGTTCCACTCAGACTAGGTAGTTTTGGACCCTCCCCATTACCTTCTCATTACCTTTTTTTGTTGTGGTAATTAATTTTGACGTATTATATGATGAGTGTTATTAACATTTCATTCGATACAAAAATAAGGATTGCACGTGTTTGGAGTATACAATGAATTTGTTTAATTTATATTCAACACGTAATTTTTTTCACTAATCGTAATCATATTGGTCGGTTCAGTAGGTAAGAATGATCATGTAAATGTCTGAGCCTCGATTACAGTTTTTAAAATTGAATGTTACCCTCAATTGATAGCAACAAACCTGTTGTCTATTCAGTTGCAATAATTTAACATTTCAACACTAATTCTGTTACGGAATTATTTTTTTATTAAATCCATTTTTAAATCAATCTGTCGCCACAGATCGTTTTCAAATTCGTAAAAAAACTATTTAAAAAAAGCATTTTCAAAAGAAACGTTTCCTACAAAAAGTTTGTATTTTTTCCCGTAGAATACGATCCCATAATAAAAAATAGGGGGTTCCATTTGAAAAATCAAAGTTGACCTTCGTTTGACCTTGAAAATTAACGCCAAGGTCATTTCAAGGTCACCAGCATTTGTCCCCGTCCGAACCCAACAACTTTTATCTGAAACATTTTTTGCCATGTTGCTCAGGTTTTGAGATATTTGATGTGGCAATTTAAAATGGGACACCCAGTATACGAAAAAATAGAAAAATAAAATTAATACGGATATGAATTCCTTAAAAACACTAATTTAATCACGATAATTAACTCTAGAATTAACTTTGATTTTGGAAACGAATAAATTTTTGCGTGAGTTATGAATATTTTAAAGTTAATATTTTAAGTTATCGAACAATTAAACAACACAAAAATCGAAAACAAAATCAAGTTTCCCAAATATTTTAATACATACACAGAACGACTACCTTTGCCCTTTGAAAATGTGTTAATTTTTTGGGTTCTGAATTTTTGAAAATTAATATTTTAAGTTTTCGAACACTTGGAACAAAAATCGAAAACAAAATTGAGTTCCTCAAATATTTTAATACATTCACAAAACCACTACCTTATGATTTTTTTCAAATAATGATGCAAAAATACAAAAAAACCGGGTGAGGTTTCAAAATACCAACAAATATATAGGGTGCTCAGAAAATTCGAAAAACTTGTTAATTTATAGATGTATCATTTATTTAATATATTTCATTTGTTTTCTCGATTTGAATCACTTTTTAAGAAAGTTATGATTTTTTTTCAATTAACGATGCAAAAATGCAAAAATTCGGGTGAGGTTTAAAAATTCAAAAAAAAATATAGGGTGCTCAGAAAATTCTAAAAACTTGGTAATATATAGATGTATTGTTTATTGAATATAATTCATTTGTTTTCTCGGTTTTAATCACTTTTTAAGAAAGTTATAATTTTTTTCAATTAATGATGTTTTTTTGAATGTGTCAATTTTTGCGTGAGATGAATTTTTGAAAATTAATATTTTAAGTTGTTGAAGACGATCAAAACTATCAAATTTTTTTAAATATATTCACAAAACTAAACTGTCACTTTTTCCGTAAGGTGTGAATTTTTGAAAATTAATGTTTTAAGTTTCTGCTTTTTCTCTTCTTAAATATATGTTTTAACAATAAAGATTAAATTTTAATTAAATTACGCTAGTTTTTTTTCAGCAATCTAACATTAATTTTGGCGGATTTTCCAATCCGCCAGCCGCTTAAACGAAAATTATTCCGCAATTAGGATTCAAAATCCGCCAGATCCAGCAGATTTTCCGCTGACTTGGCAACACTGCTTTCAACTGTCCCACGTGAAAGCGCCCACCGTCTCAGGAAATGTAGATTATTATTGGTGGTGGTTGCTACTTGCTACCAACAATTTTAGTATTGTAAATGCAAGTAAACAGTTTCCCCAAACATAATATTCATGTAAATGAAAGCAAAACAAAAACAAAGCTTGGCGTGATTTTTTTTTTGCTTGTGATACGTTGCACCTTGGTCAGCAGGAAAGGAACGTTTTACATCGGAGTCACGGTTTTGTAAGTGAAACCAAAATCTTACTTTACAACTTTGCCAGTTCGCACAGAGTCATCATATAAGTGTTTACGTTTAGCTGAACGTGCACCGCTGCTGTAGACTGTATCAAATGGAAAAAAGGAATAACAAAAAAAAAACGACTACGCCAGTGTTAGTGTGTGAGTGTATTTTAAAGGCCAAGGCTGTTCGACATCGCGAAACGTCACGTTCGAGAAATCGAAGGCTCGCTAAAAAACAAACAGCTCCGAACGTACGAAGGAAAAATGAATTGATTTGAAATTGAATATTTTTTTTTTTAATTTAACAAGCAAATGCTGATACCTAATACAAATACAAATATGATTGATTGTTGAAGCTTTTACTTTGTGATACGTGTTCAATTACTGAGGAGGTTGAATTAAACAGTTAATTGGTATCACGAATTTTTCACTTTATTGTATAAATTCGTGATACCAGCAACGTGTTAATTGTAATGCAACTTCCTTAGTAACAAATACAAATGTTTTATGATGGTTTTCAGTGACGGTTCGCGGGGTTTTTTTTGGTACGGCCGAGGAACAAGAGGTGGTAATACAGATAGGTGCGGTCACGCAGCCAGCCGTCTCTGCAACTGACCCTACCTATCTGTATTATCACCTCTTGTTCCTCGGCCGTACCAGAAAAAAACCCGCGAACCGTCACTGATGGTTTTGCATAAATGTTTTACATATTTGTTGAATATGGTTCGCGTTTCTTCTGTACCATTCCTAGATAATGATGTGAAAATCGAAACTAGTCGGAGTGAAAAATATAAAAATTTGTGAAACCAACCAAATGGCTCACTTTAACAATCCTTAATAAATATTTTACATAAGTAAGAAGAAAAAATAAATTCGTTAACTTAAGCTCTTTGTACTCAAGAATTATTTGTTCCATGACAAAATATTATTCTTGAGTATAAAGAACTTAAGCTAACAATGCTTTAAACGTTTACATTACTAAAGTCAAAATAGTCTCTTGTCACTTTGTTAAATTTTAATGTCAATAAATTGTTTTTCAAAGCCACCTTCGATTTTTATTTAGTAAAATGGCGATTGAAATGGTTGATAAAACGAGTTTTCTGCAAATAACTTTTAATGCGTTAGGAATTGGGACAGGGCTTTTAATAGGAAACATGTTTGTTTTTTTAATCCTGCATGGAAAGGCATAAAAATATACAGGGACTCCAATTTAAAATAAGAAACATAAAGTGCTCTAAAGTTTGAAATGTTTGACACTAAATTTTGGACACCCTGTATGATTCATATCGATCAAACTTGGTTAATGGGACTATCAGACCTTATTTAATAAGTACCTTGTATGATTTTATTAACAAGACACTATTTTTATTTTTTATTCATTTTTTAAAACAATAGTGCAAAACTGATTTTTTTTAGTTTCAATTTTTTTTTTGCTGATATCCCTGAATCGATTCCAATAAAATTATAGGAGTATGTAGGCAACTATAAAAGGTACCCAAATAAGCAATAAAATACATAGCATTTAATTTTAAAAAATATATCATCATGACGTCACGCTTTTTTGGGACACCCTGTATAATCAAAAATATTTTCCTGAAATGCATCATAGGATACAAATATATTCTACAAAATATCGAAATCCTAACTTAATTAGTAACTGAGCTGTAGAAGACAGGAGGTAAGATGCGGGACCCTGTATACAGAGTGTTTTTGAAATAAAGAACAGGCTCGTAACCACAAAGAGATTATATTATTTTTAAACAATATACGCAATTATTTTGTTTATAACTGTAACAAAAAGCCCGCAACTAATTATTAAAGTTAATGAGTGAAAATACGCAACATGTTTGGGGGCAGTGGTAATGGGACCTAATTTTTAAACGGCATCGGCTTTAGATATCGAATTACAACAAGCGCGTAGGAAATATCTGAGTGCTCCTTAAGCGTCAATGAACTTGAGGACTGTTTATCTTTTATGAAAAACAAAACGTTGCGATAGCGCTTCAAATTTCGGAGGCAAGAAATCGTATCTCGCGTTTTAAATAAACAAACACGCATTCCATGCAGACCTAATTAAATGAGAAAAGCATCGGTTCTCAAAATGTTTAAAAAACCTCGAAAAAATAGGAAAATTAAAAAAAAAAATCGAATAAATTTTGACGGAAATGGGTTCACAAATATTTTGTGTATGTGCCCTTAAATGCCTGTTCGTTATTCATCAAATACACCCTGTATACAAAATATAGGCATGGGATGTAATTTGGGGAAAATGGTGCAGGTGTAATACGAATAATGTTTACATCAAATTAACAATAACAAAAATGGTAGAGAATTTCAAAATAAACAATTTTTTGAAATTCCACCAGAAAATTGATAAATTTAAATAAAAAGTAACCGGAAAATCACGAGAATATTACGTGATGGTGATTTAGTATAAAATAAAAATTCCTATTTTTGGCCATTTTGATGTAATAATTCCCTTTATCCCTTTTTACTTTCTCCGTTAGAAAGTACGAGAAAGTATTGTGATCGTGATTTTTTTTTCAAAATTTTTTTTACGGAAATATCCGTTTTGGGGTCCCTAGATGCCATTTCAACAATTTCTGGAAAAAAAAATTTGTGTCTGTGTGTGTGTGTGTGTGTGTGTCTGTCTGTGCGCGCTGTATCTCAAAAACTAATAGAGCAATTGATATGAAACTTTGAACATACGTCTTATTTGATAATCCGAAGAACTGAAAAGCTTTTGGTAAAATTTCGTACACCGGAAGTGGGTGTTTACCTTAACTGTTTTTTGTTTTTTGCCAATATTTTCTTAAATATAAAAAATATCACAAAAACATTTGAACAAATATTGAAGACAATAAAGAAATGAGATTATTTTGTTTGAAAACATTTCTCATAAAATCATTTTTATTCGAGAAAAAAATTTATTAATATTTTTTCGTTTTTGGTTTATAAATATGAAACTATAATAGTTACAGGAAATTTATCTTAATAATAATTGTAGAGAATACCAAAATGAACAACTTATTAAGAATAAGTTTTTTTCGAAATCCCTTTAGTTTTTAAGTAAACTGAGTTTTTGAATTTGAAGTATAATTTTTCCATCTTTCATAATTTTGACGTTTTAAACGTCAGTTTTATCCGAGTCTTCAAAACGCTCGATGTACATTTAAAATATGATTTAAAATGAAAATAAACCATGAAAGCATAAATATATATGATACTATTAAGTCGGAGAAAGTAACATGATGGCTACATCACCATTTTTTAACAAATTTTCAAGGGGTTTACTCATGTCTTTTTTTCGTGTTTTCATCAAAAATTTAAAATCTCTAATCCGACTAATTAACGTACGAGGAGCTCAGATTTGCAAACCGCGTTCAATTTGGAGTTTTCGTTTGGCCGCTACAGCCGATCAAAGTTTGAAAAATCAATTATTTTCTAAAATTTTTTAAAATGTTCATGGTGACTGACTAACTTTTTTGCTATTGAAGATAGCTGAATTTTTTTAACGGCAATCAATTTCTCTCGTCTTTCTGATGAAAACAAAGTTAAATTCAATAGTCTACGATGATTATTAAGATAGTTGAATTTTTAACAAATTTTCAAGCGGTTTACTCATGTCTTTTTTTCGTGTTTTTATCAAAAATTTAAAATCTCTAATCCGACTAATTAACGTACGAGGAGCTCAGATTTGCAAACCGCGTTCAATTTGGAGTTTTCGTTTGGCCGCTACAGCCGATCAAAGTTTGAAAAATCAATTATTTTCTAAAATTTCCTAAAATGTTCATGGTGACTGACTAACTTTTTTGCTATTGCAGATAGCTGAAATTTTTTAACGGCAATCAATTTCTCTCGTCTTTCTGATAAAAACAAAGTTAAATTCAATAGTCTACGATGATTTTTAAGAAAGTTGCATTTTTTAACAAATTTTCAAGGGGTTTACTCATGTCTTTTTTTCGTGTTTTCATCAAAAATTTAAAATCTCTAATCCGACTAATTAACGTACGAGGAGCTCAGATTTGCAAACCGCGTTCAATTTGGAGTTTTCGTTTGGCCGCTACGGCCGATCAAAGTCTGAAAAATCAATTATTTTCGTAAATTTTCTAAAATGTTCACTGTGACTGACTAACTTTTTTGCTATTGCAGATAGCTGAAATTTTTTAACGGCAATCAATTTCTCTCGTCTTTCTGATGAAAACAAAGTTAAATTCAATGGTCTAAGATGATTTTTAAGAAAGTTGCATTTTTTAACAAATTTTCAAGGGGTTTACTCATGTCTTTTTTTCGTGTTTTCATCAAAAATTTAAAATCTCTAATCCGACTAATTAACGTACGAGGAGCTCAGATTTGCAAACCGCGTTCAATTTGGAGTTTTCGATTGGCCGCTACGGCCGATCAAAGTCTGAAAAATCAATTATTTTCGTAAATTTTCTAAAATGTTCACTGTGACTGACTAACTTTTTTGCTATTGCAGATAGCTGAAATTTTTTAACGGCAATCAATTTCTCTCGTCTTTCTGATGAAAACAAAGTTAAATTCAATAGTCTACGATGATTATTAAGAAAGTTGCATTTTTTAACAAATTTTCAAGGGGTTTACTCATGTCTTTTTTTCGTGTTTTCATCAAAAATTTAAAATCTCTAATCCGACTAATTAACGTACGAGGAGCTCAGATTTGCAAACCGCGTTCAATTTGGAGTTTTCGTTTGGCCGCTACAGCCGATCAAAGTTTGAAAAATCAATTATATTCTAAAATTTCCTAAAATGTTCATGGTGACTGACTAACTTTTTTGCTATTGCAGATAGCTGAAATTTTTTAACGGCAATCAATTTCTCTCGTCTTTCTGATGAAAACAAAGTTAAATTCAATAGTCTACGATGATTATTAAGAAAGTTGCATTTTTTAACAAATTTTCAAGGGGTTTACTCATGTCTTTTTTTCGTGTTTTCATCAAAGATTTAAAATCTCTAATCCGACCAATTAACGTACGAGGAGCTCAGATTTGCAAACCGCGTTCAATTTGGAGTTTTCGTTTGGCCGCTACGGCCGATCAAAGTCTGAAAAATCAATTATTTTCGTAAATTTTCTAAAATGTTCACTGTGACTGACTAACTTTTTTGCTATTGCAGATAGCTGAAATTTTTTAACGGCAATCAATTTCTCTCGTCTTTCTGATGAAAACAAAGTTAAATTCAACAGTCTACGATGATTTTTAAGAAAGTTGCATTTTTTAACAAATTTTCAAGGGGTTTACTCATGTCTTTTTTTCGTGTTTTCATCAAAAATTTAAAATCTCTAATCCGACTAATTGACGTACGAGGAGCTCAGATTTGCAAACCGCGTTCAATTTGGAGTTTTCGTTTGGCCGCTACGGCCGATCAAAGTCTGAAAAATCAATTATTTTCGTAAATTTTCTAAAATGTTCACTGTGACTGACTAACTTTTTTGCTATTGAAGATAGCTGAAATTTTTTAACGGCAATCAATTTCTCTCGTCTTTCTGATGAAAACAAAGTTAAATTCAACAGTCTACGATGATTTTTAAGAAAGTTGCATTTTTTAACAAATTTTCAAGGGGTTTACTCATGTCTTTTTTTCGTGTTTTCATCAAAAATTTAAAATCTCTAATCCGACTAATTAACGATCAAGGAGCTCAGATTTGCAAACCGCGTTCAATTTGGAGTTTTCGTTTGGCCGCTAAGGCCGATCAAAGTCTGAAAAATCAATTATTTTCGTAAATTTTCTAAAATGTTCACTGTGACTGACTAACTTTTTTGCTATTGAAGATAGCTGAAATTTTTTAACGGCAATCAATTTCTCTCGTCTTTCTGATGAAAACAAAGTTAAATTCAATAGTCTACGATGATTATTAAGAAAGTTGCATTTTTTAACAAATTTTCAGTCATTTTCACTCATGTCTTTTTTTCGTGTTTTCATCAAAAATTTAAAATCTCTAATCCGACTAATTAACGTACGGGGAGCTCAGATTTGCAAACCGCGTTCAATTTGGAGTTTTCGTTTGGCCGCTACAGCCGATCAAAGTCTGAAAAATCAATTATTTTCGTAAATTTTCTAAAATGTTCATGGTGACTGACTAACTTCTTTGCTATTGAAGATAGCTGAAATTTTTTAACGGCAATCAATTTCTCTCGTCTTTCTGATGAAAACAAAGTTAAATTCAATAGTCTACGATGATTTTTAAGAAAGTTGCATTTTTTAACAAATTTTCAAGGGGTTTACTCATGTCTTTTTTTCGTGTTTTCATCAAAAATTTAAAATCTCTAATCCGACTAATTGACGTACGAGGAGCTCAGATTTGCAAACCGCGTTCAATTTGGAGTTTTCGTTTGGCCGCTACGGCCGATCAAAGTCTGAAAAATCAATTATTTTCGTAAATTTTCTAAAATGTTCACTGTGACTGACTAACTTTTTTGCTATTGAAGATAGCTGAAATTTTTTAACGGCAATCAATTTCTCTTGTCTTTCTGATGAAAACAAAGTTAAATTCAACAGTCTACGATGATTTTTAAGAAAGTTGCATTTTTTAACAAATTTTCAAGGGGTTTACTCATGTCTTTTTTTCGTGTTTTCATCAAAAATTTAAAATCTCTAATCCGACTAATTAACGATCGAGGAGCTCAGATTTGCAAACCGCGTTCAATTTGGAGTTTTCGTTTGGCCGCTACGGCCGATCAAAGTCTGAAAAATCAATTATTTTCGTAAATTTTCTAAAATGTTCACTGTGACTGACTAACTTTTTTGCTATTGCAGATAGCTGAAATTTTTTAACGGCAATCAATTTCTCTCGTCTTTCTGATGAAAACAAAGTTAAATTCAATAGTCTACGATGATTATTAAGAAAGTTGCATTTTTTAACAAATTTTCAGTCATTTTCACTCATGTCTTTTTTTCGTGTTTTCATCAAAAATTTAAAATCTCTAATCCGACTAATTAACGTACGAGGAGCTCAGATTTGCAAACCGCGTTCAATTTGGAGTTTTCGTTTGGCCGCTACGGCCGATCAAAGTCTGAAAAATCAATTATTTTCGTAAATTTTCTAAAATGTTCACTGTGACTGACTAACTTTTTTGCTATTGAAGATAGCTGAAATTTTTTAACGGCAATCAATTTCTCTTGTCTTTCTGATGAAAACAAAGTTAAATTCAACAGTCTACGATGATTTTTAAGAAAGTTGCATTTTTTAACAAATTTTCAAGGGGTTTACTCATGTCTTTTTTTCGTGTTTTCATCAAAAATTTAAAATCTCTAATCCGACTAATTAACGATCGAGGAGCTCAGATTTGCAAACCGCGTTCAATTTGGAGTTTTCGTTTGGCCGCTACGGCCGATCAAAGTCTGAAAAATCAATTATTTTCGTAAATTTTCTAAAATGTTCACTGTGACTGACTAACTTTTTTGCTATTGCAGATAGCTGAAATTTTTTAACGGCAATCAATTTCTCTCGTCTTTCTGATGAAAACAAAGTTAAATTCAATAGTCTACGATGATTATTAAGAAAGTTGCATTTTTTAAAAAATTTTCAGTCATTTTCACTCATGTCTTTTTTTCGTGTTTTCATCAAAAATTTAAAATCTCTAATCCGACTAATTAACGTACGAGGAGCTCAGATTTGCAAACCGCGTTCAATTTGGAGTTTTCGTTTGGCCGCTACGGCCGATCAAAGTCTGAAAAATCAATTATTTTCGTAAATTTTCTAAAATGTTCACTGTGACTGACTAACTTTTTTGCTATTGAAGATAGCTGAAATTTTTTAACGGCAATCAATTTCTCTTGTCTTTCTGATGAAAACAAAGTTAAATTCAACAGTCTACGATGATTTTTAAGAAAGTTGCATTTTTTAACAAATTTTCAAGGGGTTTACTCATGTCTTTTTTTCGTGTTTTCATCAAAAATTTAAAATCTCTAATCCGACTAATTAACGATCGAGGAGCTCAGATTTGCAAACCGCGTTCAATTTGGAGTTTTCGTTTGGCCGCTACGGCCGATCAAAGTCTGAAAAATCAATTATTTTCGTAAATTTTCTAAAATGTTCACTGTGACTGACTAACTTTTTTGCTATTGCAGATAGCTGAAATTTTTTAACGGCAATCAATTTCTCTCGTCTTTCTGATGAAAACAAAGTTAAATACAATAGTCTAAGATGATTTTTAAGAAAGTTGCATTTTTTAACAAATTTTCAAGGGGTTTACTCATGTCTTTTTTTCGTGTTTTCATCAAAAATTTAAAATCTCTAATCCGACTAATTGACGTACGAGGAGCTCAGATTTGCAAACCGCGTTCAATTTGGAGTTTTCGTTTGGCCGCTACGGCCGATCAAAGTCTGAAAAATCAATTATTTTCTAAAAATTTTTAAAATGTTCATGGTGACTGACTAACTTTTTTGCTATTGAAGATAGCTGAATTTTTTTAACGGCAATCAATTTCTCTCGTCTTTCTGATGGAAACAAAGTTAAATTCAATAGTCTACGATGATTATTAAGAAAGTTGCATTTTTTAACAAATTTTCAATTCTCATGTCTTTTTTTCGTGTTTTCATCAAAAATTTAAAATCTCTAATCCGACTAATTAACGTACGAGGAGCTCAGATTTGCAAACCGCGTTCAATTTGGAGTTTTCGTTTGGCCGCTACAGCCGATCAAAGTTTGAAAAATCAATTATTATCTAAAATTTCCTAAAATGTTCATGGTGACTGACTAACTTTTTTGCTATTGAAGATAGCTGAAATTTTTTAACGGCAATCAATTTCTCTCGTCTTTCTGATGAAAACAAAGTTAAATTCAATAGTCTACCATGATTATTAAGAAAGTTGCATTTTTTAACAAATTTTCAAGGGGTTTACTCATGTCTTTTTTTCGTGTTTTCATCAAAAATTTAAAATCTCTAATCCGACTAATTAACGTACGAGGAGCTCAGATTTGCAAACCGCGTTCAATTTGGAGTTTTCGTTTGGCCGCTACAGCCGATCAAAGTTTGAAAAATCAATTATTTTCTAAAATTTCCTAAAATGTTCATGGTGACTGACTAACTTTTTTGCTATTGCAGATAGCTGAAATTTTTTAACGGCAATCAATTTCTCTCGTCTTTCTGATGAAAACAAAGTTAAATTCAATAGTCTACGATGATTATTAAGAAAGTTGCATTTTTTAACAAATTTTCAAGGGGTTTACTCATGTCTTTTTTTCGTGTTTTCATCAAAGATTTAAAATCTCTAATCCGACCAATTAACGTACGAGGAGCTCAGATTTGCAAACCGCGTTCAATTTGGAGTTTTCGTTTGGCCGCTACGGCCGATCAAAGTCTGAAAAATCAATTATTTTCGTAAATTTTCTAAAATGTTCACTGTGACTGACTAACTTTTTTGCTATTGAAGATAGCTGAAATTTTTTAACGGCAATCAATTTCTCTCGTCTTTCTGATGAAAACAAAGTTAAATTCAACAGTCTACGATGATTTTTAAGAAAGTTGCATTTTTTAACAAATTTTCAAGGGGTTTACTCATGTCTTTTTTTCGTGTTTTCATCAAAAATTTAAAATCTCTAATCCGACTAATTAACGATCGAGGAGCTCAGATTTGCAAACCGGGTTCAATTTGGAGTTTTCGTTTGGCCGCTACGGCCGATCAAAGTCTGAAAAATCAATTATTTTCGTAAATTTTCTAAAATGTTCACTGTGACTGACTAACTTTTTTGCTATTGCAGATAGCTGAAATTTTTTAACGGCAATCAATTTCTCTCGTCTTTCTGATGAAAACAAAGTTAAATTCAACAGTCTACGATGATTTTTAAGAAAGTTGCATTTTTTAACAAATTTTCAAGGGGTTTACTCATGTCTTTTTTTCGTGTTTTCATCAAAAATTTAAAATCTCCAATCCGACTAATTAACGTACGAGGAGCTCAGATTTGCAAACCGCGTTCAATTTGGAGTTTTCGTTTGGCCGCTACGGCCGATCAAAGTTTGAAAAATCAATTATTTTCTAAAATTTCCTAAAATGTTCATGGTGACTGACTAACTTTTTTGCTATTGCAGATAGCTGAAATTTTTTAACGGCAATCAATTTCTCTCGTCTTTCTGATGAAAACAAAGTTAAATTCAATAGTCTACGATGATTATTAAGAAAGTTGCATTTTTTAACAAATTTTCAAGGGGTTTACTCATGTCTTTTTTTCGTGTTTTCATCAAAAATTTAAAATCTCTACTCCGACTAAATAACGTACGAGGAGCTCAGATTTGCAAACCGCGTTCAATTTGGAGTTTTCGTTTGGCCGCTACAGCCGATCAAAGTTTGAAAAATCAATTATTTTCTAAAATTTCCTAAAATGTTCATGGTGACTGACTAACTTTTTTGCTATTGAAGATAGCTGAAATTTTTTAACGGCAATCAATTTCTCTCGTCTTTCTGATGAAAACAAAGTTAAATTCAATAGTCTACGATGATTTTTAAGAAAGTTGCATTTTTTAACAAATTTTCAAGGGGTTTACTCATGTCTTTTTTTCGTGTTTTCATCAAAAATTTAAAATCTCTAATCCGACTAATTGACGTACGAGGAGCTCAGATTTGCAAACCGCGTTCAATTTGGAGTTTTCGTTTGGCCGCTACAGCCGATCAAAGTTTGAAAAATCAATTATATTCTAAAATTTCCTAAAATGTTCATGGTGACTGACTAACTTTTTTGCTATTGAAGATAGCTGAAATTTTTTAACGGCAATCAATTTCTCTCGTCTTTCTGATGAAAACAAAGTTAAATTCAATGGTCTAAGATGATTTTTAAGAAAGTTGCATTTTTTAACAAATTTTCAAGGGGTTTACTCATGTCTTTTTTTCGTGTTTTCATCAAAAATTTAAAATCTCTACTCCGACTAATTAACGTACGAGGAGCTCAGATTTGCAAACCGCGTTCAATTTGGAGTTTTCGTTTGGCCGCTACAGCCGATCAAAGTTTGAAAAATCAATTATATTCTAAAATTTCCTAAAATGTTCATGGTGACTGACTAACTTTTTTGCTATTGCAGATAGCTGAAATTTTTTAACGGCAATCAATTTCTCTCGTCTTTCTGATGAAAACAAAGTTAAATTCAATGGTCTAAGATGATTTTTAAGAAAGTTGCATTTTTTAACAAATTTTCAAGTCTTTTTTTCGTGTTTTCATCAAAAATTTAAAATCTCTAATCCGACTAATTAACGTACGAGGAGCTCAGATTTGCAAACCGCGTTCAATTTGGAGTTTTCGATTGGCCGCTACGGCCGATCAAAGTTTGAAAAATCAATTATATTCTAAAATTTCCTAAAATGTTCATGGTGACTGACTAACTTTTTTGCTATTGCAGATAGCTGAAATTTTTTAACGGCAATCAATTTCTCTCGTCTTTCTGATGAAAACAAAGTTAAATTCAATAGTCTACGATGATTATTAAGAAAGTTGCATTTTTTAACAAATTTTCAAGGGGTTTACTCATGTCTTTTTTTCGTGTTTTCATCAAAAATTTAAAATCCCTAATCCGACTAATTAACGATCGAGGAGCTCAGATTTGCAAACCGCGTTCAATTTGGAGTTTTCGTTTGGCCGCTACGGCCGATCAAAGTCTGAAAAATCAATTATTTTCGTAAATTTTCTAAAATGTTCACTGTGACTGACTAACTTTTTTGCTATTGAAGATAGCTGAAATTTTTTAACGGCAATCAATTTCTCTCGTCTTTCTGATGAAAACAAAGTTAAATTCAATAGTCTACGATGATTTTTAAGAAAGTTGCATTTTTTAACAAATTTTCAAGGGGTTTACTCGTCTTTTTTTCGTGTTTTCATCAAAAATTTAAAATCTCTAATCCGACTAATTGACGTACGAGGAGCTCAGATTTGCAAACCGCGTTCAATTTGGAGTTTTCGTTTGGCCGCTACAGCCGATCAAAGTTTGAAAAATCAATTATATTCTAAAATTTCCTAAAATGTTCATGGTGACTGACTAACTTTTTTGCTATTGAAGATAGCTGAAATTTTTTAACGGCAATCAATTTCTCTCGTCTTTCTGATGAAAACAAAGTTAAATTCAATAGTCTACGATGATTTTTAAGAAAGTTGCATTTTTTAACAAATTTTCAAGGGGTTTACTCGTCTTTTTTTCGTGTTTTCATCAAAAATTTAAAATCTCTAATCCGACTAATTGACGTACGAGGAGCTCAGATTTGCAAACCGCGTTCAATTTGGAGTTTTCGTTTGGCCGCTACAGCCGATCAAAGTTTGAAAAATCAATTATATTCTAAAATTTCCTAAAATGTTCATGGTGACTGACTAACTTTTTTGCTATTGAAGATAGCTGAAATTTTTTAACGGCAATCAATTTCTCTCGTCTTTCTGATGAAAACAAAGTTAAATTCAATGGTCTAAGATGATTTTTAAGAAAGTTGCATTTTTTAACAAATTTTCAAGGGGTTTACTCATGTCTTTTTTTCGTGTTTTCATCAAAAATTTAAAATCTCTACTCCGACTAATTAACGTACGAGGAGCTCAGATTTGCAAACCGCGTTCAATTTGGAGTTTTCGTTTGGCCGCTACAGCCGATCAAAGTTTGAAAAATCAATTATATTCTAAAATTTCCTAAAATGTTCATGGTGACTGACTAACTTTTTTGCTATTGAAGATAGCTGAAATTTTTTAACGGCAATCAATTTCTCTCGTCTTTCTGATGAAAACAAAGTTAAATTCAATAGTCTACGATGATTATTAAGAAAGTTGCATTTTTTAACAAATTTTCAAGGGGTTTACTCATGTCTTTTTTTCGTGTTTTCATCAAAAATTTAAAATCTCTACTCCGACTAAATAACGTACGAGGAGCTCAGATTTGCAAACCGCGTTCAATTTGGAGTTTTCGTTTGGCCGCTACAGCCGATCAAAGTTTGAAAAATCAATTATATTCTAAAATTTCCTAAAATGTTCATGGTGACTGACTAACTTTTTTGCTATTGAAGATAGCTGAAATTTTTTAACGGCAATCAATTTCTCTCGTCTTTCTGATGAAAACAAAGTTAAATTCAATAGTCTACGATGATTTTTAAGAAAGTTGCATTTTTTAACAAATTTTCAAGGGGTTTACTCGTCTTTTTTTCGTGTTTTCATCAAAAATTTAAAATCTCTAATCCGACTAATTGACGTACGAGGAGCTCAGATTTGCAAACCGCGTTCAATTTGGAGTTTTCGTTTGGCCGCTACGGCTGATCAAAGTCTGAAAAATCAATTATTTTCGTAAATTTTCTAAAATGTTCATGGTGACTGACTAACTTTTTTGCTATTGAAGATAGCTGAAATTTTTTAACGGCAATCAATTTCTCTCGTCTTTCTGATGAAAACAAAGTTAAATTCAATAGTCTACGATGATTATTAAGAAAGTTGCATTTTTTAACAAATTTTCAGTCATTTTCACTCATGTCTTTTTTTCGTGTTTTCATCAAAAATTTAAAATCTCTAATCCGACTAATTAACGTACGGGGAGCTCAGATTTGCAAACCGCGTTCAATTTGGAGTTTTCGTTTGGCCGCTACAGCCGATCAAAGTCTGAAAAATCAATTATTTTCGTAAATTTTCTAAAATGTTCATGGTGACTGACTAACTTTTTTGCTATTGAAGATAGCTGAAATTTTTTAACGGCAATCAATTTCTCTCGTCTTTCTGATGAAAACAAAGTTAAATTCAATAGTCTACGATGATTTTTAAGAAAGTTGCATTTTTTAACAAATTTTCAAGGGGTTTACTCATGTCTTTTTTTCGTGTTTTCATCAAAAATTTAAAATCTCTAATCCGACTAATTGACGTACGAGGAGCTCAGATTTGCAAACCGCGTTCAATTTGGAGTTTTCGTTTGGCCGCTACGGCCGATCAAAGTCTGAAAAATCAATTATTTTCGTAAATTTTCTAAAATGTTCACTGTGACTGACTAACTTTTTTGCTATTGCAGATAGCTGAAATTTTTTAACGGCAATCAATTTCTCTCGTCTTTCTGATGAAAACAAAGTTAAATACAATAGTCTAAGATGATTTTTAAGAAAGTTGCATTTTTTAACAAATTTTCAAGGGGTTTACTCATGTCTTTTTTTCGTGTTTTCATCAAAAATTTAAAATCTCTAATCCGACTAATTGACGTACGAGGAGCTCAGATTTGCAAACCGCGTTCAATTTGGAGTTTTCGTTTGGCCGCTACGGCCGATCAAAGTCTGAAAAATCAATTATTTTCTAAAAATTTTTAAAATGTTCATGGTGACTGACTAACTTTTTTGCTATTAAAGATAGCTGAATTTTTTTAACGGCAATCAATTTCTCTCGTCTTTCTGATGGAAACAAAGTTAAATTCAATAGTCTACGATGATTATTAAGAAAGTTGCATTTTTTAACAAATTTTCAATTCTCATGTCTTTTTTTCGTGTTTTCATCAAAAATTTAAAATCTCTAATCCGACTAATTAACGTACGAGGAGCTCAGATTTGCAAACCGCGTTCAATTTGGAGTTTTCGTTTGGCCGCTACAGCCGATCAAAGTTTGAAAAATCAATTATTTTCTAAAATTTCCTAAAATGTTCATGGTGACTGACTAACTTTTTTGCTATTGAAGATAGCTGAAATTTTTTAACGGCAATCAATTTCTCTCGTCTTTCTGATGAAAACAAAGTTAAATTCAATAGTCTACGATGATTATTAAGAAAGTTGCATTTTTTAACAAATTTTCAAGGGGTTTACTCATGTCTTTTTTTCGTGTTTTCATCAAAAATTTAAAATCTCTAATCCGACTAATTAACGTACGAGGAGCTCAGATTTGCAAACCGCGTTCAATTTGGAGTTTTCGTTTGGCCGCTAAAGCCGATCAAAGTTTGAAAAATCAATTATTTTCTAAAATTTCCTAAAATGTTCATGGTGACTGACTAACTTTTTTGCTATTGCAGATAGCTGAAATTTTTTAACGGCAATCAATTTCTCTCGTCTTTCTGATGAAAACAAAGTTAAATTCAATAGTCTACGATGATTATTAAGAAAGTTGCATTTTTTAACAAATTTTCAAGGGGTTTACTCATGTCTTTTTTTCGTGTTTTCATCAAAGATTTAAAATCTCTAATCCGACCAATTAACGTACGAGGAGCTCAGATTTGCAAACCGCGTTCAATTTGGAGTTTTCGTTTGGCCGCTACGGCCGATCAAAGTCTGAAAAATCAATTATTTTCGTAAATTTTCTAAAATGTTCACTGTGACTGACTAACTTTTTTGCTATTGCAGATAGCTGAAATTTTTTAACGGCAATCAATTTCTCTCGTCTTTCTGATGAAAACAAAGTTAAATTCAACAGTCTACGATGATTTTTAAGAAAGTTGCATTTTTTAACAAATTTTCACGGGGTTTACTCATGTCTTTTTTTCGTGTTTTCATCAAAAATTTAAAATCTCTAATCCGACTAATTGACGTACGAGGAGCTCAGATTTGCAAACCGCGTTCAATTTGGAGTTTTCGTTTGGCCGCTACGGCCGATCAAAGTCTGAAAAATCAATTATTTTCGTAAATTTTCTAAAATGTTCACTGTGACTGACTAACTTTTTTGCTATTGAAGATAGCTGAAATTTTTTAACGGCAATCAATTTCTCTCGTCTTTCTGATGAAAACAAAGTTAAATTCAACAGTCTACGATGATTTTTAAGAAAGTTGCATTTTTTAACAAATTTTCAAGGGGTTTACTCATGTCTTTTTTTCGTGTTTTCATCAAAAATTTAAAATCTCTAATCCGACTAATTAACGATCGAGGAGCTCAGATTTGCAAACCGCGTTCAATTTGGAGTTTTCGTTTGGCCGCTACGGCCGATCAAAGTCTGAAAAATCAATTATTTTCGTAAATTTTCTAAAATGTTCACTGTGACTGACTAACTTTTTTGCTATTGCAGATAGCTGAAATTTTTTAACGGCAATCAATTTCTCTCGTCTTTCTGATGAAAACAAAGTTAAATTCAACAGTCTACGATGATTTTTAAGAAAGTTGCATTTTTTAACAAATTTTCAAGGGGTTTACTCATGTCTTTTTTTCGTGTTTTCATCAAAAATTTAAAATCTCCAATCCGACTAATTAACGTACGAGGAGCTCAGATTTGCAAACCGCGTTCAATTTGGAGTTTTCGTTTGGCCGCTACGGCCGATCAAAGTTTGAAAAATCAATTATTTTCTAAAATTTCCTAAAATGTTCATGGTGACTGACTAACTTTTTTGCTATTGCAGATAGCTGAAATTTTTTAACGGCAATCAATTTCTCTCGTCTTTCTGATGAAAACAAAGTTAAATTCAATAGTCTACGATGATTATTAAGAAAGTTGCATTTTTTAACAAATTTTCAAGGGGTTTACTCATGTCTTTTTTTCGTGTTTTCATCAAAAATTTAAAATCTCTACTCCGACTAAATAACGTACGAGGAGCTCAGATTTGCAAACCGCGTTCAATTTGGAGTTTTCGTTTGGCCGCTACAGCCGATCAAAGTTTGAAAAATCAATTATATTCTAAAATTTCCTAAAATGTTCATGGTGACTGACTAACTTTTTTGCTATTGAAGATAGCTGAATTTTTTTAACGGCAATCAATTTCTCTCGTCTTTCTGATGAAAACAAAGTTAAATTCAATAGTCTACGATGATTTTTAAGAAAGTTGCATTTTTTAACAAATTTTCAAGGGGTTTACTCATGTCTTTTTTTCGTGTTTTCATCAAAAATTTAAAATCTCTAATCCGACTAATTGACGTACGAGGAGCTCAGATTTGCAAACCGCGTTCAATTTGGAGTTTTCGTTTGGCCGCTACAGCCGATCAAAGTTTGAAAAATCAATTATATTCTAAAATTTCCTAAAATGTTCATGGTGACTGACTAACTTTTTTGCTATTGAAGATAGCTGAAATTTTTTAACGGCAATCAATTTCTCTCGTCTTTCTGATGAAAACAAAGTTAAATTCAATGGTCTAAGATGATTTTTAAGAAAGTTGCATTTTTTAACAAATTTTCAAGGGGTTTACTCATGTCTTTTTTTCGTGTTTTCATCAAAAATTTAAAATCTCTACTCCGACTAATTAACGTACGAGGAGCTCAGATTTGCAAACCGCGTTCAATTTGGAGTTTTCGTTTGGCCGCTACAGCCGATCAAAGTTTGAAAAATCAATTATATTCTAAAATTTCCTAAAATGTTCATGGTGACTGACTAACTTTTTTGCTATTGCAGATAGCTGAAATTTTTTAACGGCAATCAATTTCTCTCGTCTTTCTGATGAAAACAAAGTTAAATTCAATGGTCTAAGATGATTTTTAAGAAAGTTGCATTTTTTAACAAATTTTCAAGTCTTTTTTTCGTGTTTTCATCAAAAATTTAAAATCTCTAATCCGACTAATTAACGTACAAGGAGCTCAGATTTGCAAACCGCGTTCAATTTGGAGTTTTCGATTGGCCGCTACGGCCGATCAAAGTTTGAAAAATCAATTATTTTCTAAAATTTCCTAAAATGTTCATGGTGACTGACTAACTTTTTTGCTATTGCAGATAGCTGAAATTTTTTAACGGCAATCAATTTCTCTCGTCTTTCTGATGAAAACAAAGTTAAATTCAATAGTCTACGATGATTATTAAGAAAGTTGCATTTTTTAACAAATTTTCAAGGGGTTTACTCATGTCTTTTTTTCGTGTTTTCATCAAAAAGTTAAAATCTCCACTCCGACTAATTAACGTACGAGGAGCTCAGATTTGCAAACCGCGTTCAATTTGGAGTTTTCGTTTGGCCGCTACAGCCGATCAAAGTTTGAAAAATCAATTATATTCTAAAATTTCCTAAAATGTTCATGGTGACTGACTAACTTTTTTGCTATTGAAGATAGCTGAAATTTTTTAACGGCAATCAATTTCTCTCGTCATTCTGATGAAAACAAAGTTAAATTCAATAGTCTACGATGATTTTTAAGAAAGTTGCATTTTTTAACAAATTTTCAAGGGGTTTACTCATGTCTTTTTTTCGTGTTTTCATCAAAAATTTAAAATCCCTAATCCGACTAATTAACGATCGAGGAGCTCAGATTTGCAAACCGCGTTCAATTTGGAGTTTTCGTTTGGCCGCTACGGCCGATCAAAGTCTGAAAAATCAATTATTTTCGTAAATTTTCTAAAATGTTCACTGTGACTGACTAACTTTTTTGCTATTGAAGATAGCTGAAATTTTTTAACGGCAATCAATTTCTCTCGTCTTTCTGATGAAAACAAAGTTAAATTCAATAGTCTACGATGATTTTTAAGAAAGTTGCATTTTTTAACAAATTTTCAAGGGGTTTACTCATGTCTTTTTTTCGTGTTTTCATCAAAAATTTAAAATCTCTAATCCGACTAAATGACGTACGAGGAGCTCAGATTTGCAAACCGCGTTCAATTTGGAGTTTTCGTTTGGCCGCTACGGCCGATCAAAGTCTGAAAAATCAATTATTTTCGTAAATTTTCTAAAATGTTCACTGTGACTGACTAACTTTTTTGCTATTGCAGATAGCTGAAATTTTTTAACGGCAATCAATTTCTCTCGTCTTTCTGATGAAAACAAAGTTAAATTCAATAGTCTACGATGATTATTAAGAAAGTTGCATTTTTTAACAAATTTTCAGTCATTTTCACTCATGTCTTTTTTTCGTGTTTTCATCAAAAATTTAAAATCTCTAATCCGACTAATTAACGTACGAGGAGCTCAGATTTGCAAACCGCGTTCAATTTGGAGTTTTCGTTTGGCCGCAACGGCCGATCAAAGTCTGAAAAATCAATTATTTTCGTAAATTTTCTAAAATGTTCACTGTGACTGACTAACTTTTTTGCTATTGAAGATAGCTGAAATTTTTTAACGGCAATCAATTTCTCTCGTCTTTCTGATGAAAACAAAGTTAAATTCAATAGTCTACGATGATTTTTAAGAAAGTTGCATTTTTTAACAAATTTTCAAGGGGTTTACTCATGTCTTTTTTTCGTGTTTTCATCAAAAATTTAAAATCTCTAATCCGACTAATTAACGATCGAGGAGCTCAGATTTGCAAACCGCGTTCAATTTAGAGTTTTCGTTTGGCCGCTACGGCCGATCAAAGTCTGAAAAATCAATTATTTTCGTAAATTTTCTAAAATGTTCACTGTGACTGACTAACTTTTTTGCTATTGCAGATAGCTGAAATTTTTTAACGGCAATCAATTTCTCTCGTCTTTCTGATGAAAACAAAGTTAAATTCAATAGTCTACGATGATTATTAAGAAAGTTGCATTTTTTAACAAATTTTCAAGGGGTTTACTCATGTCTTTTTTTCGTGTTTTCATCAAAAATTTAAAATCTCTACTCCGACTAAATAACGTACGAGGAGCTCAGATTTGCAAACCGCGTTCAATTTGGAGTTTTCGTTTGGCCGCTACAGCCGATCAAAGTTTGAAAAATCAATTATATTCTAAAATTTCCTAAAATGTTCATGGTGACTGACTAACTTTTTTGCTATTGAAGATAGCTGAAATTTTTTAACGGCAATCAATTTCTCTCGTCTTTCTGATGAAAACAAAGTTAAATTCAATAGTCTACGATGATTTTTAAGAAAGTTGCATTTTTTAACAAATTTTCAAGGGGTTTACTCATGTCTTTTTTTCGTGTTTTCATCAAAAATTTAAAATCTCTAATCCGACTAATTGACGTACGAGGAGCTCAGATTTGCAAACCGCGTTCAATTTGGAGTTTTCGTTTGGCCGCTACAGCCGATCAAAGTTTGAAAAATCAATTATATTCTAAAATTTCCTAAAATGTTCATGGTGACTGACTAACTTTTTTGCTATTGAAGATAGCTGAAATTTTTTAACGGCAATCAATTTCTCTCGTCTTTCTGATGAAAACAAAGTTAAATTCAATGGTCTAAGATGATTTTTAAGAAAGTTGCATTTTTTAACAAATTTTCAAGGGGTTTTACTCATGTCTTTTTTTCGTGTTTTCATCAAAAATTTAAAATCTCTACTCCGACTAATTAACGTACGAGGAGCTCAGATTTGCAAACCGCTTTCAATTTGGAGTTTTCGTTTGGCCGCTACAGCCGATCAAAGTTTGAAAAATCAATTATATTCTAAAATTTCCTAAAATGTTCATGGTGACTGACTAACTTTTTTGCTATTGCAGATAGCTGAAATTTTTTAACGGCAATCAATTTCTCTCGTCTTTCTGATGAAAACAAAGTTAAATTCAATGGTCTAAGATGATTTTTAAGAAAGTTGCATTTTTTAACAAATTTTCAAGGGGTTTACTCATCTCTTTTTTTCGTGTTTTCATCAAAAATTTAAAATCTCTAATCCGACTAATTAACGTACGAGGAGCTCAGATTTGCAAACCGCGTTCAATTTGGAGTTTTCGATTGGCCGCTACGGCCGATCAAAGTTTGAAAAATCAATTATTTTCTAAAATTTCCTAAAATGTTCATGGTGACTGACTAACTTTTTTGCTATTGCAGATAGCTGAAATTTTTTAACGGCAATCAATTTCTCTCGTCTTTCTGATGAAAACAAAGTTAAATTCAATAGTCTACGATGATTATTAAGAAAGTTGCATTTTTTAACAAATTTTCAAGGGGTTTACTCATGTCTTTTTTTCGTGTTTTCATCAAAAATTTAAAATCTCTACTCCGACTAATTAACGTACGAGGAGCTCAGATTTGCAAACCGCGTTCAATTTGGAGTTTTCGTTTGGCCGCTACAGCCGATCAAAGTTTGAAAAATCAATTATATTCTAAAATTTCCTAAAATGTTCATGGTGACTGACTAACTTTTTTGCTATTGAAGATAGCTGAAATTTTTTAACGGCAATCAATTTCTCTTGTCTTTCTGATGAAAACAAAGTTAAATTCAACAGTCTACGATGATTTTTAAGAAAGTTGCATTTTTTAACAAATTTTCAAGGGGTTTACTCATGTCTTTTTTTCGTGTTTTCATCAAAAATTTAAAATCTCTAATCCGACTAATTAACGATCGAGGAGCTCAGATTTGCAAACCGCGTTCAATTTGGAGTTTTCGTTTGGCCGCTACGGCCGATCAAAGTCTGAAAAATCAATTATTTTCGTAAATTTTCTAAAATGTTCACTGTGACTGACTAACTTTTTTGCTATTGAAGATAGCTGAAATTTTTTAACGGCAATCAATTTCTCTCGTCTTTCTGATGAAAACAAAGTTAAATTCAATAGTCTACGATGATTTTTAAGAAAGTTGCATTTTTTAACAAATTTTCAAGGGGTTTACTCATGTCTTTTTTTCGTGTTTTCATCAAAAATTTAAAATCTCTAATCCGACTAATTAACGATCGAGGAGCTCAGATTTGCAAACCGCGTTCAATTTGGAGTTTTCGTTTGGCCGCTACGGCCGATCAAAGTCTGAAAAATCAATTATTTTCGTAAATTTTCTAAAATGTTCACTGTGACTGACTAACTTTTTTGCTATTGCAGATAGCTGAAATTTTTTAACGGCAATCAATTTCTCTCGTCTTTCTGATGAAAACAAAGTTAAATACAATAGTCTAAGATGATTTTTAAGAAAGTTGCATTTTTTAACAAATTTTCAAGGGGTTTACTCATGTCTTTTTTTCGTGTTTTCATCAAAAATTTAAAATCTCTAATCCGACTAATTGACGTACGAGGAGCTCAGATTTGCACACCGCGTTCAATTTGGAGTTTTCGTTTTGCCGCTACGGCCGATCAAAGTCTGAAAAATCAATTATTTTCTAAAAATTTTTAAAATGTTCATGGTGACTGACTAACTTTTTTGCTATTAAAGATAGCTGAATTTTTTTAACGGCAATCAATTTCTCTCGTCTTTCTGATGGAAACAAAGTTAAATTCAATAGTCTACGATGATTATTAAGAAAGTTGCATTTTTTAACAAATTTTCAATGTCTTTTTTTCGTGTTTTCATCAAAAATTTAAAATCTCTAATCCGACTAATTAACGTACGAGGAGCTCAGATTTGCAAACCGCGTTCAATTTGGAGTTTTCGTTTGGCCGCTACAGCCGATCAAAGTTTGAAAAATCAATTATTTTCTAAAATTTCCTAAAATGTTCATGGTGACTGACTAACTTTTTTGCTATTGAAGATAGCTGAAATTTTTTAACGGCAATCAATTTCTCTCGTCTTTCTGATGAAAACAAAGTTAAATTCAATAGTCTACGATGATTATTAAGAAAGTTGCATTTTTTAACAAATTTTCAAGGGGTTTACTCATGTCTTTTTTTCGTGTTTTCATCAAAAATTTAAAATCTCTAATCCGACTAATTAACGTACGAGGAGCTCAGATTTGCAAACCGCGTTCAATTTGGAGTTTTCGTTTGGCCGCTACAGCCGATCAAAGTTTGAAAAATCAATTATTTTCTAAAATTTCCTAAAATGTTCATGGTGACTGACTAACTTTTTTGCTATTGCAGATAGCTGAAATTTTTTAACGGCAATCAATTTCTCTCGTCTTTCTGATGAAAACAAAGTTAAATTCAATAGTCTACGATGATTATTAAGAAAGTTGCATTTTTTAACAAATTTTCAAGGGGTTTACTCATGTCTTTTTTTTCGTGTTTTCATCAAAGATTTAAAATCTCTAATCCGACCAATTAACGTACGAGGAGCTCAGATTTGCAAACCGCGTTCAATTTGGAGTTTTCGTTTGGCCGCTACGGCCGATCAAAGTCTGAAAAATCACTTATTTTCGTAAATTTTCTAAAATGTTCACTGTGACTGACTAACTTTTTTGCTATTGCAGATAGCTGAAATTTTTTAACGGCAATCAATTTCTCTCGTCTTTCTGATGAAAACAAAGTTAAATTCAACAGTCTACGATGATTTTTAAGAAAGTTGCATTTTTTAACAAATTTTCACGGGGTTTACTCATGTCTTTTTTTCGTGTTTTCATCAAAAATTTAAAATCTCTAATCCGACTAATTGACGTACGAGGAGCTCAGATTTGCAAACCGCGTTCAATTTGGAGTTTTCGTTTGGCCGCTACGGCCGATCAAAGTCTGAAAAATCAATTATTTTCGTAAATTTTCTAAAATGTTCACTGTGACTGACTAACTTTTTTGCTATTGAAGATAGCTGAAATTTTTTAACGGCAATCAATTTCTCTCGTCTTTCTGATGAAAACAAAGTTAAATTCAACAGTCTACGATGATTTTTAAGAAAGTTGCATTTTTTAACAAATTTTCAAGGGGTTTACTCATGTCTTTTTTTCGTGTTTTCATCAAAGATTTAAAATCTCTAATCCGACCAATTAACGTACGAGGAGCTCAGATTTGCAAACCGCGTTCAATTTGGAGTTTTCGTTTGGCCGCTACGGCCGATCAAAGTTTGAAAAATCAATTATTTTCTAAAATTTCCTAAAATGTTCATGGTGACTGACTAACTTTTTTGCTATTGCAGATAGCTGAAATTTTTTAACGGCAATCAATTTCTCTCGTCTTTCTGATGAAAACAAAGTTAAATTCAATAGTCTACGATGATTATTAAGAAAGTTGCATTTTTTAACAAATTTTCAAGGGGTTTACTCATGTCTTTTTTTCGTGTTTTCATCAAAAATTTAAAATCTCTACTCCGACTAAATAACGTACGAGGAGCTCAGATTTGCAAACCGCGTTCAATTTGGAGTTTTCGTTTGGCCGCTACAGCCGATCAAAGTTTGAAAAATCAATTATATTCTAAAATTTCCTAAAATGTTCATGGTGACTGACTAACTTTTTTGCTATTGAAGATAGCTGAAATTTTTTCACGGCAATCAATTTCTCTCGTCTTTCTGATGAAAACAAAGTTAAATTCAATAGTCTACGATGATTTTTAAGAAAGTTGCATTTTTTAACAAATTTTCAAGGGGTTTACTCATGTCTTTTTTTCGTGTTTTCATCAAAAATTTAAAATCTCTAATCCGACTAATTGACGTACGAGGAGCTCAGATTTGCAAACCGCGTTCAATTTGGAGTTTTCGTTTGGCCGCTACAGCCGATCAAAGTTTGAAAAATCAATTATATTCTAAAATTTCCTAAAATGTTCATGGTGACTGACTAACTTTTTTGCTATTGAAGATAGCTGAAATTTTTTAACGGCAATCAATTTCTCTCGTCTTTCTGATGAAAACAAAGTTAAATTCAATGGTCTAAGATGATTTTTAAGAAAGTTGCATTTTTTAACAAATTTTCAAGGGGTTTACTCATGTCTTTTTTTCGTGTTTTCATCAAAAATTTAAAATCTCTACTCCGACTAATTAACGTACGAGGAGCTCAGATTTGCAAACCGCGTTCAATTTGGAGTTTTCGTTTGGCCGCTACAGCCGATCAAAGTTTGAAAAATCAATTATATTCTAAAATTTCCTAAAATGTTCATGGTGACTGACTAACTTTTTTGCTATTGCAGATAGCTGAAATTTTTTAACGGCAATCAATTTCTCTCGTCTTTCTGATGAAAACAAAGTTAAATTCAATGGTCTAAGATGATTTTTAAGAAAGTTGCATTTTTTAACAAATTTTCAAGGGGTTTACTCATGTCTTTTTTTCGTGTTTTCATCAAAAATTTAAAATCTCTAATCCGACTAAATGACGTACGAGGAGCTCAGATTTGCAAACCGCGTTCAATTTGGAGTTTTCGTTTGGCCGCTACGGCCGATCAAAGTCTGAAAAATCAATTATTTTCGTAAATTTTCTAAAATGTTCACTGTGACTGACTAACTTTTTTGCTATTGCAGATAGCTGAAATTTTTTAACGGCAATCAATTTCTCTCGTCTTTCTGATGAAAACAAAGTTAAATTCAATAGTCTAAGATGATTTTTAAGAAAGTTGCATTTTTTAACAAATTTTCAAGGGGTTTACTCATGTCTTTTTTTCGTGTTTTCATCAAAAATTTAAAATCTCTAATCCGACTAATTAACGTACGAGGAGCTCAGATTTGCAAACCGCGTTCAATTTGGAGTTTTCGTTTGGCCGCTACGGCCGATCAAAGTCTGAAAAATCAATTATTTTCGTAAATTTTCTAAAATGTTCACTGTGACTGACTAACTTTTTTGCTATTGCAGATAGCTGAAATTTTTTAACGGCAATCAATTTCTCTCGTCTTTCTGATGAAAACAAAGTTAAATTCAATAGTCTTCGATGATTTTTAAGAAAGTTGCATTTTTTAACAAATTTTCAAGGGGTTTACTCATGTCTTTTTTTCGTGTTTTCATCAAAAATTTAAAATCTCTAATCCGACTAATTAACGATCGAGGAGCTCAGATTTGCAAACCGCGTTCAATTTGGAGTTTTCGTTTGGCCGCTGCGGCCGATCAAAGTCTGAAAAATCAATTATTTTCTAAAAATTTTTAAAATGTTCATGGTGACTGACTAACTTTTTTGCTATTGAAGATAGCTGAATTTTTTTAACGGCAATCAATTTCTCTCGTCTTTCTGATGGAAACAAAGTTAAATTCAATAGTCTACGATGATTATTAAGAAAGTTGCATTTTTTAACAAATTTTCAAGGGGTTTACTCATGTCTTTTTTTCGTGTTTTCATCAAAAATTTAAAATCTCTAATCCGACTAATTGACGTACGAGGAGCTCAGATTTGCAAACCGCGTTCAATTTGGAGTTTTCGTTTGGCCGCTACGGCCGATCAAAGTCTGAAAAATCAATTATTTTCTAAAAATTTTTAAAATGTTCATGGTGACTGACTAACTTTTTTGCTATTGAAGATAGCTGAATTTTTTTAACGGCAATCAATTTCTCTCGTCTTTCTGATGGAAACAAAGTTAAATTCAATAGTCTACGATGATTATTAAGAAAGTTGCATTTTTTAACAAATTTTCAATTCTCATGTCTTTTTTTCGTGTTTTCATCAAAAATTTAAAATCTCTAATCCGACTAATTAACGTACGAGGAGCTCAGATTTGCAAACCGCGTTCAATTTGGAGTTTTCGTTTGGCCGCTACAGCCGATCAAAGTTTGAAAAATCAATTATTTTCTAAAATTTCCTAAAATGTTCATGGTGACTGACTAACTTTTTTGCTATTGAAGATAGCTGAAATTTTTTAACGGCAATCAATTTCTCTCGTCTTTCTGATGAAAACAAAGTTAAATTCAATAGTCTACGATGATTATTAAGAAAGTTGCATTTTTTAACAAATTTTCAAGGGGTTTACTCATGTCTTTTTTTCGTGTTTTCATCAAAAATTTAAAATCTCTAATCCGACTAATTAACGTACGAGGAGCTCAGATTTGCAAACCGCGTTCAATTTGGAGTTTTCGTTTGGCCGCTACAGCCGATCAAAGTTTGAAAAATCAATTATTTTCTAAAATTTCCTAAAATGTTCATGGTGACTGACTAACTTTTTTGCTATTGCAGATAGCTGAAATTTTTTAACGGCAATCAATTTCTCTCGTCTTTCTGATGAAAACAAAGTTAAATTCAACAGTCTACGATGATTTTTAAGAAAGTTGCATTTTTTAACAAATTTTCACGGGGTTTACTCATGTCTTTTTTTCGTGTTTTCATCAAAAATTTAAAATCTCTAATCCGACTAATTGACGTACGAGGAGCTCAGATTTGCAAACCGCGTTCAATTTGGAGTTTTCGTTTGGCCGCTACGGCCGATCAAAGTCTGAAAAATCAATTATTTTCGTAAATTTTCTAAAATGTTCACTGTGACTGACTAACTTTTTTGCTATTGAAGATAGCTGAAATTTTTTAACGGCAATCAATTTCTCTCGTCTTTCTGATGAAAACAAAGTTAAATTCAACAGTCTACGATGATTTTTAAGAAAGTTGCATTTTTTAACAAATTTTCAAGGGGTTTACTCATGTCTTTTTTTCGTGTTTTCATCAAAAATTTAAAATCTCTAATCCGACTAATTAACGATCGAGGAGCTCAGATTTGCAAACCGCGTTCAATTTGGAGTTTTCGTTTGGCCGCTGCGGCCGATCAAAGTCTGAAAAATCAATTATTTTCGTAAATTTTCTAAAATGTTCACTGTGACTGACTAACTTTTTTGCTATTGCAGATAGCTGAAATTTTTTAACGGCAATCAATTTCTCTCGTCTTTCTGATGAAAACAAAGTTAAATTCAATAGTCTTCGATGATTTTTAAGAAAGTTGCATTTTTTAACAAATTTTCAAGGGGTTTACTCATGTCTTTTTTTCGTGTTTTCATCAAAAATTTAAAATCTCTAATCCGACTAATTAACGATCGAGGAGCTCAGATTTGCAAACCGCGTTCAATTTGGAGTTTTCGTTTGGCCGCTGCGGCCGATCAAAGTCTGAAAAATCAATTATTTTCGTAAATTTTCTAAAATGTTCACTGTGACTGACTAACTTTTTTGCTATTGCAGATAGCTGAAATTTTTTAACGGCAATCAATTTCTCTCGTCTTTCTGATGAAAACAAAGTTAAATTCAATAGTCTTCGATGATTTTTAAGAAAGTTGCATTTTTTAACAAATTTTCAAGGGGTTTACTCATGTCTTTTTTTCGTGTTTTCATCAAAAATTTAAAATCTCTAATCCGACTAATTAACGTACGAGGAGCTCAGATTTGCAAACCGCGTTCAATTTGGAGTTTTCGTTTGGCCGCTACGGCCGATCAAAGTCTGAAAAATCAATTATTTTCGTAAATTTTCTAAAATGTTCACTGTGACTGACTAACTTTTTTGCTATTGCAGATAGCTGAAATTTTTTAACGGCAATCAATTTCTCTCGTCTTTCTGATGAAAACAAAGTTAAATTCAATAGTCTAAGATGATTTTTAAGAAAGTTGCATTTTTTAACAAATTTTCAAGGGGTTTACTCATGTCTTTTTTTCGTGTTTTCATCAAAAATTTAAAATCTCTAATCCGACTAATTAACGTACGAGGAGCTCAGATTTGCAAACCGCGTTCAATTTGGAGTTTTCGTTTTCCCGCTACGGCCGATCAAAGTCTGAAAAATCAATTATTTTCGTAAATTTTCTAAAATGTTCACTGTGACTGACTAACTTTTTTGCTATTGCAGATAGCTGAAATTTTTTAACGGCAATCAATTTCTCTCGTCTTTCTGATGAAAACAAAGTTAAATTCAATAGTCTTCGATGATTTTTAAGAAAGTTGCATTTTTTAACAAATTTTCAAGGGGTTTACTCATGTCTTTTTTTCGTGTTTTCATCAAAAATTTAAAATCTCTAATCCGACTAATTAACGATCGAGGAGCTCAGATTTGCAAACCGCGTTCAATTTGGAGTTTTCGTTTGGCCGCTGCGGCCGATCAAAGTCTGAAAAATCAATTATTTTCGTAAATTTTCTAAAATGTTCACTGTGACTGACTAACTTTTTTGCTATTGCAGATAGCTGAAATTTTTTAACGGCAATCAATTTCTCTCGTCTTTCTGATGAAAACAAAGTTAAATTCAATAGTCTTCGATGATTTTTAAGAAAGTTGCATTTTTTAACAAATTTTCAAGGGGTTTACTCATGTCTTTTTTTCGTGTTTTCATCAAAAATTTAAAATCTCTAATCCGACTAATTAACGATCGAGGAGCTCAGATTTGCAAACCGCGTTCAATTTGGAGTTTTCGTTTGGCCGCTGCGGCCGATCAAAGTCTGAAAAATCAATTATTTTCGTAAATTTTCTAAAATGTTCACTGTGACTGACTAACTTTTTTGCTATTGCAGATAGCTGAAATTTTTTAACGGCAATCAATTTCTCTCGTCTTTCTGATGAAAACAAAGTTAAATTCAATAGTCTTCGATGATTTTTAAGAAAGTTGCATTTTTTAACAAATTTTCAAGGGGTTTACTCATGTCTTTTTTTCGTGTTTTCATCAAAAATTTAAAATCTCTAATCCGACTAATTAACGTACGAGGAGCTCAGATTTGCAAACCGCGTTCAATTTGGAGTTTTCGTTTGGCCGCTACAGCCGATCAAAGTTTGAAAAATCAATTATATTCTAAAATTTCCTAAAATGTTCATGGTGACTGACTAACTTTTTTGCTATTGAAGATAGCTGAAATTTTTTAACGGCAATCAATTTCTCTCGTCTTTCTGATGAAAACAAAGTTAAATTCAATAGTCTACGATGATTTTTAAGAAAGTTGCATTTTTTAACAAATTTTCAAGGGGTTTACTCATGTCTTTTTTTCGTGTTTTCATCAAAAATTTAAAATCTCTAATCCGACTAATTGACGTACGAGGAGCTCAGATTTGCAAACCGCGTTCAATTTGGAGTTTTCGTTTGGCCGCTACGGCCGATCAAAGTCTGAAAAATCAATTATTTTCGTAAATTTTCTAAAATGTTCACTGTGACTGACTAACTTTTTTGCTATTGCAGATAGCTGAAATTTTTTAACGGCAATCAATTTCTCTCGTCTTTCTGATGAAAACAAAGTTAAATTCAACAGTCTACGATGATTTTTAAGAAAGTTGCATTTTTTAACAAATTTTCACGGGGTTTACTCATGTCTTTTTTTCGTGTTTTCATCAAAAATTTAAAATCTCTAATCCGACTAATTGACGTACGAGGAGCTCAGATTTGCAAACCGCGTTCAATTTGGAGTTTTCGTTTGGCCGCTACGGCCGATCAAAGTCTGAAAAATCAATTATTTTCGTAAATTTTCTAAAATGTTCACTGTGACTGACTAACTTTTTTGCTATTGAAGATAGCTGAAATTTTTTAACGGCAATCAATTTCTCTCGTCTTTCTGATGAAAACAAAGTTAAATTCAACAGTCTACGATGATTTTTAAGAAAGTTGCATTTTTTAACAAATTTTCAAGGGGTTTACTCATGTCTTTTTTTCGTGTTTTCATCAAAAATTTAAAATCTCTAATCCGACTAATTAACGATCGAGGAGCTCAGATTTGCAAACCGCGTTCAATTTGGAGTTTTCGTTTGGCCGCTACGGCCGATCAAAGTCTGAAAAATCAATTATTTTCGTAAATTTTCTAAAATGTTCACTGTGACTGACTAACTTTTTTGCTATTGCAGATAGCTGAAATTTTTTAACGGCAATCAATTTCTCTCGTCTTTCTGATGAAAACAAAGTTAAATTCAACAGTCTACGATGATTTTTAAGAAAGTTGCATTTTTTAACAAATTTTCAAGGGGTTTACTCATGTCTTTTTTTCGTGTTTTCATCAAAAATTTAAAATCTCCAATCCGACTAATTAACGTACGAGGAGCTCAGATTTGCAAACCGCGTTCAATTTGGAGTTTTCGTTTGGCCGCTACGGCCGATCAAAGTTTGAAAAATCAATTATTTTCTAAAATTTCCTAAAATGTTCATGGTGACTGACTAACTTTTTTGCTATTGCAGATAGCTGAAATTTTTTAACGGCAATCAATTTCTCTCGTCTTTCTGATGAAAACAAAGTTAAATTCAATAGTCTACGATGATTATTAAGAAAGTTGCATTTTTTAACAAATTTTCAAGGGGTTTACTCATGTCTTTTTTTCGTGTTTTCATCAAAAATTTAAAATCTCTACTCCGACTAAATAACGTACGAGGAGCTCAGATTTGCAAACCGCGTTCAATTTGGAGTTTTCGTTTGGCCGCTACAGCCGATCAAAGTTTGAAAAATCAATTATATTCTAAAATTTCCTAAAATGTTCATGGTGACTGACTAACTTTTTTGCTATTGAAGATAGCTGAAATTTTTTAACGGCAATCAATTTCTCTCGTCTTTCTGATGAAAACAAAGTTAAATTCAACAGTCTACGATGATTTTTAAGAAAGTTGCATTTTTTAACAAATTTTCACGGGGTTTACTCATGTCTTTTTTTCGTGTTTTCATCAAAAATTTAAAATCTCTAATCCGACTAATTGACGTACGAGGAGCTCAGATTTGCAAACCGCGTTCAATTTGGAGTTTTCGTTTGGCCGCTACGGCCGATCAAAGTCTGAAAAATCAATTATTTTCGTAAATTTTCTAAAATGTTCACTGTGACTGACTAACTTTTTTGCTATTGCAGATAGCTGAAATTTTTTAACGGCAATCAATTTCTCTCGTCTTTCTGATGAAAACAAAGTTAAATTCAACAGTCTACGATGATTTTTAAGAAAGTTGCATTTTTTAACAAATTTTCAAGGGGTTTACTCATGTCTTTTTTTCGTGTTTTCATCAAAAATTTAAAATCTCCAATCCGACTAATTAACGTACGAGGAGCTCAGATTTGCAAACCGCGTTCAATTTGGAGTTTTCGTTTGGCCGCTACGGCCGATCAAAGTTTGAAAAATCAATTATTTTCTAAAATTTCCTAAAATGTTCATGGTGACTGACTAACTTTTTTGCTATTGCAGGTAGCTGAAATTTTTTAACGGCAATCAATTTCTCTCGTCTTTCTGATGAAAACAAAGTTAAATTCAATAGTCTACGATGATTATTAAGAAAGTTGCATTTTTTAACAAATTTTCAAGGGGTTTACTCATGTCTTTTTTTCGTGTTTTCATCAAAAATTTAAAATCTCTACTCCGACTAAATAACGTACGAGGAGCTCAGATTTGCAAACCGCGTTCAATTTGGAGTTTTCGTTTGGCCGCTACAGCCGATCAAAGTTTGAAAAATCAATTATATTCTAAAATTTCCTAAAATGTTCATGGTGACTGACTAACTTTTTTGCTATTGAAGATAGCTGAAATTTTTTAACGGCAATCAATTTCTCTCGTCTTTCTGATGAAAACAAAGTTAAATTCAATAGTCTACGATGATTTTTAAGAAAGTTGCATTTTTTAACAAATTTTCAAGGGGTTTACTCATGTCTTTTTTTCGTGTTTTCATCAAAAATTTAAAATCTCTAATCCGACTAATTGACGTACGAGGAGCTCAGATTTGCAAACCGCGTTCAATTTGGAGTTTTCGTTTGGCCGCTACAGCCGATCAAAGTTTGAAAAATCAATTATATTCTAAAATTTCCTAAAATGTTCATGGTGACTGACTAACTTTTTTGCTATTGAAGATAGCTGAAATTTTTTAACGGCAATCAATTTCTCTCGTCTTTCTGATGAAAACAAAGTTAAATTCAATGGTCTAAGATGATTTTTAAGAAAGTTGCATTTTTTAACAAATTTTCAAGGGGTTTACTCATGTCTTTTTTTCGTGTTTTCATCAAAAATTTAAAATCTCTAATCCGACTAATTAACGTACGAGGAGCTCAGATTTGCAAACCGCGTTCAATTTGGAGTTTTCGATTGGCCGCTACGGCCGATCAAAGTTTGAAAAATCAATTATTTTCTAAAATTTCCTAAAATGTTCATGGTGACTGACTAACTTTTTTGCTATTGAAGATAGCTGAAATTTTTTAACGGCAATCAATTTCTCTCGTCATTCTGATGAAAACAAAGTTAAATTCAATAGTCTACGATGATTTTTAAGAAAGTTGCATTTTTTAACAAATTTTCAAGGGGTTTACTCATGTCTTTTTTTCGTGTTTTCATCAAAAATTTAAAATCCCTAATCCGACTAATTAACGATCGAGGAGCTCAGATTTGCAAACCGCGTTCAATTTGGAGTTTTCGTTTGGCCGCTACGGCCGATCAAAGTCTGAAAAATCAATTATTTTCGTAAATTTTCTAAAATGTTCACTGTGACTGACTAACTTTTTTGCTATTGAAGATAGCTGAAATTTTTTAACGGCAATCAATTTCTCTCGTCTTTCTGATGAAAACAAAGTTAAATTCAATAGTCTACGATGATTTTTAAGAAAGTTGCATTTTTTAACAAATTTTCAAGGGGTTTACTCATGTCTTTTTTTCGTGTTTTCATCAAAAATTTAAAATCTCTAATCCGACTAAATGACGTACGAGGAGCTCAGATTTGCAAACCGCGTTCAATTTGGAGTTTTCGTTTGGCCGCTACGGCCGATCAAAGTCTGAAAAATCAATTATTTTCGTAAATTTTCTAAAATGTTCACTGTGACTGACTAACTTTTTTGCTATTGCAGATAGCTGAAATTTTTTAACGGCAATCAATTTCTCTCGTCTTTCTGATGAAAACAAAGTTAAATTCAATAGTCTAAGATGATTTTTAAGAAAGTTGCATTTTTTAACAAATTTTCAAGGGGTTTACTCATGTCTTTTTTTCGTGTTTTCATCAAAAATTTAAAATCTCTAATCCGACTAATTAACGTACGAGGAGCTCAGATTTGCAAACCGCGTTCAATTTGGAGTTTTCGTTTGGCCGCTACGGCCGATCAAAGTCTGAAAAATCAATTATTTTCGTAAATTTTCTAAAATGTTCACTGTGACTGACTAACTTTTTTGCTATTGCAGATAGCTGAAATTTTTTAACGGCAATCAATTTCTCTCGTCTTTCTGATGAAAACAAAGTTAAATTCAATAGTCTTCGATGATTTTTAAGAAAGTTGCATTTTTTAACAAATTTTCAAGGGGTTTACTCATGTCTTTTTTTCGTGTTTTCATCAAAAATTTAAAATCTCTAATCCGACTAATTAACGATCGAGGAGCTCAGATTTGCAAACCGCGTTCAATTTGGAGTTTTCGTTTGGCCGCTGCGGCCGATCAAAGTCTGAAAAATCAATTATTTTCGTAAATTTTCTAAAATGTTCACTGTGACTGACTAACTTTTTTGCTATTGCAGATAGCTGAAATTTTTTAACGGCAATCAATTTCTCTCGTCTTTCTGATGAAAACAAAGTTAAATTCAATAGTCTTCGATGATTTTTAAGAAGTTGCATTTTTTAACAAATTTTCAAGGGGTTTACTCATGTCTTTTTTTCGTGTTTTCATCAAAAATTTAAAATCTCTAATCCGACTAATTAACGTACGAGGAGCTCAGATTTGCAAACCGCGTTCAATTTGGAGTTTTCGTTTGGCCGCTACGGCCGATCAAAGTCTGAAAAATCAATTATTTTCGTAAATTTTCTAAAATGTTCACTGTGACTGACTAACTTTTTTGCTATTGCAGATAGCTGAAATTTTTTAACGGCAATCAATTTCTCTCGTCTTTCTGATGAAAACAAAGTTAAATTCAATAGTCTAAGATGATTTTTAAGAAAGTTGCATTTTTTAACAAATTTTCAAGGGGTTTACTCATGTCTTTTTTTCGTGTTTTCATCAAAAATTTAAAATCTCTAATCCGACTAAATTAACGTACGAGGAGCTCAGATTTGCAAACCGCGTTCAATTTGGAGTTTTCGTTTTCCCGCTACGGCCGATCAAAGTCTGAAAAATCAATTATTTTCGTAAATTTTCTAAAATGTTCACTGTGACTGACTAACTTTTTTGCTATTGCAGATAGCTGAAATTTTTTAACGGCAATCAATTTCTCTCGTCTTTCTGATGAAAACAAAGTTAAATTCAATAGTCTTCGATGATTTTTAAGAAAGTTGCATTTTTTAACAAATTTTCAAGGGGTTTACTCATGTCTTTTTTTCGTGTTTTCATCAAAAATTTAAAATCTCTAATCCGACTAATTAACGATCGAGGAGCTCAGATTTGCAAACCGCGTTCAATTTGGAGTTTTCGTTTGGCCGCTGCGGCCGATCAAAGTTTGAAAAATCAATTATATTCTAAAATTTCCTAAAATGTTCATGGTGACTGACTAACTTTTTTGCTATTGAAGATAGCTGAAATTTTTTAACGGCAATCAATTTCTCTCGTCTTTCTGATGAAAACAAAGTTAAATTCAATAGTCTTCGATGATTTTTAAGAAAGTTGCATTTTTTAACAAATTTTCAAGGGGTTTACTCATGTCTTTTTTTCGTGTTTTCATCAAAAATTTAAAATCTCTAATCCGACTAATTAACGATCGAGGAGCTCAGATTTGCAAACCGCGTTCAATTTGGAGTTTTCGTTTGGCCGCTACGGCCGATCAAAATCTGAAAAATCAATTATTTTCGTAAATTTTCTAAAATGTTCACTGTGACTGACTAACTTTTTTGCTATTGCAGATAGCTGAAATTTTTTAACGGCAATCAATTTCTCTCGTCTTTCTGATGAAAACAAAGTTAAATTCAATAGTCTTCGATGATTTTTAAGAAAGTTGCATTTTTTAACAAATTTTCAAGGGGTTTACTCATGTCTTTTTTTCGTGTTTTCATCAAAAATTTAAAATCTCTACTCCGACTAATTAACGTACGAGGAGCTCAGATTTGCAAACCGCGTTCAATTTGGAGTTTTCGTTTGGCCGCTACGGCCGATCAAAGTTTGAAAAATCAATTATATTCTAAAATTTCCTAAAATGTTCATGGTGACTGACTAACTTTTTTGCTATTGAAGATAGCTGAAATTTTTTAACGGCAATCAATTTCTCTCGTCTTTCTGATGAAAACAAAGTTAAATTCAATAGTCTACGATGATTTTTAAGAAAGTTGCATTTTTTAACAAATTTTCAAGGGGTTTACTCATGTCTTTTTTTCGTGTTTTCATCAAAAATTTAAAATCTCTAATCCGACTAATTGACGTACGAGGAGCTCAGATTTGCAAACCGCGTTCAATTTGGAGTTTTCGTTTGGCCGCTACGGCCGATCAAAGTCTGAAAAATCAATTATTTTCGTAAATTTTCTAAAATGTTCACTGTGACTGACTAACTTTTTTGCTATTGCAGATAGCTGAAATTTTTTAACGGCAATCAATTTCTCTTGTCTTTCTGATGAAAACAAAGTTAAATTCAACAGTCTACGATGATTTTTAAGAAAGTTGCATTTTTTAACAAATTTTCAAGGGGTTTACTCATGTCTTTTTTTCGTGTTTTCATCAAAAATTTAAAATCTCTACTCCGACCAATTAACGTACGAGGAGCTCAGATTTGCAAACCGCGTTCAATTTGGAGTTTTCGTTTGGCCGCTACAGCCGATCAAAGTTTGAAAAATCAATTATATTGTAAAATTTCCTAAAATGTTCATGGTGACTGACTAACTTTTTTGCTATTGAAGATAGCTGAAATTTTTTAACGGCAATCCATTTCTCTCGTCTTTCTGATGAAAACAAAGTTAAATTCAATAGTCTACGATGATTTTTAAGAAAGTTGCATTTTTTAACAAATTTTCAAGGGGTTTACTCATGTCTTTTTTTCGTGTTTTCATCAAAAATTTAAAATCTCTAATCCGACTAATTGACGTACGAGGAGCTCAGATTTGCAAACCGCGTTCAATTTGGAGTTTTCGTTTGGCCGTTACGGCCGATCAAAGTCTGAAAAATCAATTATTTTCGTAAATTTTCTAAAATGTTCACTGTGACTGACTAACTTTTTTGCTATTGCAGATAGCTGAAATTTTTTAACGGCAATCAATTTCTCTCGTCTTTCTGATGAAAACAAAGTAAAATTCAATAGTCTACGATGATTTTTAAGAAAGTTGCATTTTTTAACAAATTTTCAAGGGGTTTACTCATGTCTTTTTTTCGTGTTTTCATCAAAAATTTAAAATCTCTAATCCGACTAATTAACGATCGAGGAGCTCAGATTTGCAAACCGCGTTCAATTTGGAGTTTTCGTTTGGCCGCTACAGCCGATCAAAGTTTGAAAAATCAATTATATTCTAAAATTTCCTAAAATGTTCATGGTGACTGACTAACTTTTTTGCTATTGAAGATAGCTGAAATTTTTTAACGGCAATCAATTTCTCTCGTCTTTCTGATGAAAACAAAGTTAAATTCAATAGTCTACGATGATTTTTAAGAAAGTTGCATTTTTTAACAAATTTTCAAGGGGTTTACTCATGTCTTTTTTTCGTGTTTTCATCAAAAATTTAAAATCTCTAATCCGACTAATTAACGATCGAGGAGCTCAGATCTGCAAACCGCGTTCAATTTGGAGTTTTCGTTTGGCCGCTACGGCCGATCAAAGTCTGAAAAATCAATTATTTTCGTAAATTTTCTAAAATGTTCACTGTGACTGACTAACTTTTTTGCTATTGAAGATAGCTGAAATTTTTTAACGGCAATCAATTTCTCTCGTCTTTCTGATGAAAACAAAGTTAAATTCAATAGTCTACGATGATTTTTAAGAAAGTTGCATTTTTTAACAAATTTTCAAGGGGTTTACTCATGTCTTTTTTTCGTGTTTTCATCAAAAATTTAAAATCTCTAATCCGACTAATTAACCATCGAGGAGCTCAGATTTGTAAACCGCGTTCAATTTGGAGTTTTCGTTTGGCCGCTACAGCCGATCAAAGTTTGAAAAATCAATTATTTTCTAAAATTTCCTAAAATGTTCATGGTGACTGACTAACTTTTTTGCTATTGCAGATAGCTGAAATTTTTTAACGGCAATCAATTTCTCTCGTCTTTCTGATGAAAACAAAGTTAAATTCAATAGTCTACGATGATTATTAAGAAAGTTGCATTTTTTAACAAATTTTCAAGGGGACTCATGTCTTTTTTTCGTGTTTTCATCAAAAATTTAAAATCTCTAATCCGACTAATTAATGTACGAGGAGCTCAGATTTGCAAACCGCGTTCAATTTGGAGTTTTCGTTTGGCCGCTACAGCCGATCAAAGTTTGAAAAATCAATTATTTTCTAAAATTTCCTAAAATGTTCATGGTGACTGACTAACTTTTTTGCTATTGCAGATAGCTGAAATTTTTTAACGGCAATCAATTTCTCTCGTCTTTCTGATGAAAACAAAGTTAAATTCAATAGTCTACGATGATTATTAAGAAAGTTGCATTTTTTAACAAATTTTCAAGGGGTTTACTCATGTCTTTTTTTCGTGTTTTCATCAAAAATTTAAAATCTCTAATCCGACCAATTAACGTACGAGGAGCTCAGATTTGCAAACCGCGTTCAATTTGGAGTTTTCGTTTGGCCGCTACGGCCGATCAAAGTCTGAAAAATCAATTATTTTCGTAAATTTTCTAAAATGTTCACTGTGACTGACTAACTTTTTTGCTATTGCAGATAGCTGAAATTTTTTAACGGCAATCAATTTCTCTCGTCTTTCTGATGAAAACAAAGTTAAATTCAATAGTCTACGATGATTATTAAGAAAGTTGCATTTTTTAACAAATTTTCAAGGGGTTTACTCATGTCTTTTTTTCGTGTTTTCATCAAAAATTTAAAATCTCTACTCCGACTAATTAACGTACGAGCAGCTCAGATTTGCAAACCGCGTTCAATTTGGAGTTTTCGTTTGGCCGCTACAGCCGATCAAAGTTTGAAAAATCAATTATATTGTAAAATTTCCTAAAATGTTCATGGTGACTGACTAACTTTTTTGCTATTGAAGATAGCTGAAATTTTTTAACGGCAATCAATTTCTCTCGTCTTTCTGATGAAAACAAAGTTAAATTCAATAGTCTACGATGATTTTTAAGAAAGTTGCATTTTTTAACAAATTTTCAAGGGGTTTACTCATGTCTTTTTTTCGTGTTTTCATCAAAAATTTAAAATCTCTAATCCGACTAATTGACGTACGAGGAGCTCAGATTTGCAAACCGCGTTCAATTTGGAGTTTTCGTTTGGCCGTTACGGCCGATCAAAGTCTGAAAAATCAATTATTTTCGTAAATTTTCTAAAATGTTCACTGTGACTGACTAACTTTTTTGCTATTGCAGATAGCTGAAATTTTTTAACGGCAATCAATTTCTCTCGTCTTTCTGATGAAAACAAAGTTAAATTCAATAGTCTACGATGATTTTTAAGAAAGTTGCATTTTTTAACAAATTTTCAAGGGGTTTACTCATGTCTTTTTTTCGTGTTTTCATCAAAAATTTAAAATCTCTACTCCGACCAATTAACGTACGAGGAGCTCAGATTTGCAAACCGCGTTCAATTTGGAGTTTTCGTTTGGCCGCTACAGCCGATCAAAGTTTGAAAAATCAATTATATTGTAAAATTTCCTAAAATGTTCATGGTGACTGACTAACTTTTTTGCTATTGAAGATAGCTGAAATTTTTTAACGGCAATCAATTTCTCTCGTCTTTCTGATGAAAACAAAGTTAAATTCAATAGTCTACGATGATTTTTAAGAAAGTTGCATTTTTTAACAAATTTTCAAGGGGTTTACTCATGTCTTTTTTTCGTGTTTTCATCAAAAATTTAAAATCTCTACTCCGACCAATTAACGTACGAGGAGCTCAGATTTGCAAACCGCGTTCAATTTGGAGTTTTCGTTTGGCCGCTACAGCCGATCAAAGTTTGAAAAATCAATTATATTGTAAAATTTCCTAAAATGTTCATGGTGACTGACTAACTTTTTTGCTATTGAAGATAGCTGAAATTTTTTAACGGCAATCCATTTCTCTCGTCTTTCTGATGAAAACAAAGTTAAATTCAATAGTCTACGATGATTTTTAAGAAAGTTGCATTTTTTAACAAATTTTCAAGGGGTTTACTCATGTCTTTTTTTCGTGTTTTCATCAAAAATTTAAAATCTCTAATCCGACTAATTGACGTACGAGGAGCTCAGATTTGCAAACCGCGTTCAATTTGGAGTTTTCGTTTGGCCGTTACGGCCGATCAAAGTCTGAAAAATCAATTATTTTCGTAAATTTTCTAAAATGTTCACTGTGACTGACTAACTTTTTTGCTATTGCAGATAGCTGAAATTTTTTAACGGCAATCAATTTCTCTCGTCTTTCTGATGAAAACAAAGTAAAATTCAATAGTCTACGATGATTTTTAAGAAAGTTGCATTTTTTAACAAATTTTCAAGGGGTTTACTCATGTCTTTTTTTCGTGTTTTCATCAAAAATTTAAAATCTCTAATCCGACTAATTAACGATCGAGGAGCTCAGATTTGCAAACCGCGTTCAATTTGGAGTTTTCGTTTGGCCGCTACGGCCGATCAAAGTCTGAAAAATCAATTATTTTCGTAAATTTTCTAAAATGTTCACTGTGACTGACTAACTTTTTTGCTATTGAAGATAGCTGAAATTTTTTAACGGCAATCAATTTCTCTCGTCTTTCTGATGAAAACAAAGTTAAATTCAATAGTCTACGATGATTTTAAGAAAGTTGCATTTTTTAACAAATTTTCAAGGGGTTTACTCATGTCTTTTTTTCGTGTTTTCATCAAAAATTTAAAATCTCTAATCCGACTAATTAACCATCGAGGAGCTCAGATTTGTAAACCGCGTTCAATTTGGAGTTTTCGTTTGGCCGCTACAGCCGATCAAAGTTTGAAAAATCAATTATTTTCTAAAATTTCCTAAAATGTTCATGGTGACTGACTAACTTTTTTGCTATTGCAGATAGCTGAAATTTTTTAACGGCAATCAATTTCTCTCGTCTTTCTGATGAAAACAAAGTTAAATTCAATAGTCTACGATGATTATTAAGAAAGTTGCATTTTTTAACAAATTTTCAAGGGGTTTACTCATGTCTTTTTTTCGTGTTTTCATCAAAAATTTAAAATCTCTAATCCGACTAATTAACGTACGAGGAGCTCAGATTTGCAAACCGCGTTCAATTTGGAGTTTTCGTTTGGCCGCTACAGCCGATCAAAGTTTGAAAAATCAATTATTTTCTAAAATTTCCTAAAATGTTCATGGTGACTGACTAACTTTTTTGCTATTGAAGATAGCTGAAATTTTTTAACGGCAATCAATTTCTCTCGTCTTTCTGATGAAAACAAAGTTAAATTCAATAGTCTACGATGATTTTTAAGAAAGTTGCATTTTTTAACAAATTTTCAAGGGGTTTACTCATGTCTTTTTTTCGTGTTTTCATCAAAAATTTAAAATCTCTAATCCGACTAATTGACGTACGAGGAGCTCAGATTTGCAAACCGCGTTCAATTTGGAGTTTTCGTTTGGCCGTTACGGCCGATCAAAGTCTGAAAAATCAATTATTTTCGTAAATTTTCTAAAATGTTCACTGTGACTGACTAACTTTTTTGCTATTGCAGATAGCTGAAATTTTTTAACGGCAATCAATTTCTCTCGTCTTTCTGATGAAAACAAAGTTAAATTCAATAGTCTACGATGATGTTTAAGAAAGTTGCATTTTTTAACAAATTTTCAAGGGGTTTACTCATGTCTTTTTTTCGTGTTTTCATCAAAAATTTAAAATCTCTACTCCGACTAATTAACGTACGAGGAGCTCAGATTTGCAAACCGCGTTCAATTTGGAGTTTTCGTTTGGCCGCTACAGCCGATCAAAGTTTGAAAAATCAATTATATTGTAAAATTTCCTAAAATGTTCATGGTGACTGACTAACTTTTTTGCTATTGAAGATAGCTGAAATTTTTTAACGGCAATCAATTTCTCTCGTCTTTCTGATGAAAACAAAGTTAAATTCAATAGTCTACGATGATTTTTAAGAAAGTTGCATTTTTTAACAAATTTTCAAGGGGTTTACTCATGTCTTTTTTTCGTGTTTTCATCAAAAATTTAAAATCTCTAATCCGACTAATTGACGTACGAGGAGCTCAGATTTGCAAACCGCGTTCAATTTGGAGTTTTCGTTTGGCCGTTACGGCCGATCAAAGTCTGAAAAATCAATTATTTTCGTAAATTTTCTAAAATGTTCACTGTGACTGACTAACTTTTTTGCTATTGCAGATAGCTGAAATTTTTTAACGGCAATCAATTTCTCTCGTCTTTCTGATGAAAACAAAGTTAAATTCAATAGTCTACGATGATTTTTAAGAAAGTTACATTTTTTAACAAATTTTCAAGTGGTTTACTCATGTCTTTTTTTCGTGTTTTCATCAAAAATTTAAAATCTCTAATCCGACTAATTAACGATCGAGGAGCTCAGATTTGCAAACCGCGTTCAATTTGGAGTTTTCGTTTGGCCGCTACGGCCGATCAAAGTCTGAAAAATCAATTATTTTCGTAAATTTTCTAAAATGTTCACTGTGACTGACTAACTTTTTTGCTATTGCAGATAGCTGAAATTTTTTAACGGCAATCAATTTCTCTCGTCTTTCTGATGAAAACAAAGTTAAATTCAATAGTCTACGATGATTATTAAGAAAGTTGCATTTTTTAACAAATTTTCAAGGGGTTTACTCATGTCTTTTTTTCGTGTTTTCATCAAAAATTTAAAATCTCTACTCCGACTAATTAACGATCGAGGAGCACAGATTTGCAAACCGCGTTCAATTTGGAGTTTTCGTTTGGCCGTTACGGCCGATCAAAGTCTGAAAAATCAATTATTTTCGTAAATTTTCTAAAATGTTCACTGTGACTGACTAACTTTTTTGCTATTGAAGATAGCTGAAATTTTTTAACGGCAATCAATTTCTCTCGTCTTTCTGATGAAAACAAAGTTAAATTCAATAGTCTACGATGATTATTAAGAAAGTTGCATTTTTTAACAAATTTTCAAGGGGTTTACTCATGTCTTTTTTTCGTGTTTTCATCAAAAATTTAAAATCTCTACTCCGACTAATTAACGATCGAGGAGCTCAGATTTGCAAACCGCGTTCAATTTGGAGTTTTCGTTTGGCCGCTACAGCCGATCAAAGTTTGAAAAATCAATTATATTCTAAAATTTCCTAAAATGTTCATGGTGACTGACTAACTTTTTTGCTATTGAAGATAGCTGAAATTTTTTAACGGCAATCAATTTCTCTCGTCTTTCTGATGAAAACAAAGTTAAATTCAATGGTCTAAGATGATTTTTAAGAAAGTTGCATTTTTTAACAAATTTTCAAGGGGTTTACTCATGTCTTTTTTTCGTGTTTTCATCAAAAATTTAAAATCTCTACTCCGACTAATTAACGTACGAGGAGCTCAGATTTGCAAACCGCGTTCAATTTGGAGTTTTCGTTTGGCCGCTACAGCCGATCAAAGTTTGAAAAATCAATTATATTCTAAAATTTCCTAAAATGTTCATGGTGACTGACTAACTTTTTTGCTATTGCAGATAGCTGAAATTTTTTAACGGCAATCAATTTCTCTCGTCTTTCTGATGAAAACAAAGTTAAATTCAATGGTCTAAGATGATTTTTAAGAAAGTTGCATTTTTTAACAAATTTTCAAGGGGTTTACTCATGTCTTTTTTTCGTGTTTTCATCAAAAATTTAAAATCTCTAATCCGACTAATTAACGTACGAGGAGCTCAGATTTGCAAACCGCGTTCAATTTGGAGTTTTCGATTGGCCGCTACGGCCGATCAAAGTTTGAAAAAACAATTATTTTCTAAAATTTCCTAAAATGTTCATGGTGACTGACTAACTTTTTTGCTATTGCAGATAGCTGAAATTTTTTAACGGCAATCAATTTCTCTCGTCTTTCTGATGAAAACAAAGTTAAATTCAATAGTCTACGATGATTATTAAGAAAGTTGCATTTTTTAACAAATTTTCAAGGGGTTTACTCATGTCTTTTTTTCGTGTTTTCATCAAAAATTTAAAATCTCTACTCCGACTAATTAACGTACGAGGAGCTCAGATTTGCAAACCGCGTTCAATTTGGAGTTTTCGTTTGGCCGCTACAGCCGATCAAAGTTTGAAAAATCAATTATATTCTAAAATTTCCTAAAATGTTCATGGTGACTGACTAACTTTTTTGCTATTGCAGATAGCTGAAATTTTTTAACGGCAATCAATTTCTCTCGTCTTTCTGATGAAAACAAAGTTAAATTCAATAGTCTACGATGATTATTAAGAAAGTTGCATTTTTTAACAAATTTTCAAGGGGTTTACTCATGTCTTTTTTTCGTGTTTTCATCAAAAATTTAAAATCTCTACTCCGACTAATTAACGATCGAGGAGCTCAGATTTGCAAACCGCGTTCAATTTGGAGTTTTCGATTGGCCGCTACGGCCGATCAAAGTTTGAAAAATCAATTATTTTCTAAAATTTCCTAAAATGTTCATGGTGACTGACTAACTTTTTTGCTATTGCAGATAGCTGAAATTTTTTAACGGCAATCAATTTCTCTCGTCTTTCTGATGAAAACAAAGTTAAATTCAATAGTCTACGATGATTATTAAGAAAGTTGCATTTTTTAACAAATTTTCAAGGGGTTTACTCATGTCTTTTTTTCGTGTTTTCATCAAAAATTTAAAATCTCTACTCCGACTAATTAACGATCGAGGAGCTCAGATTTGCAAACCGCGTTCAATTTGGAGTTTTCGATTGGCCGCTACGGCCGATCAAAGTTTGAAAAATCAATTATTTTCTAAAATTTCCTAAAATGTTCATGGTGACTGACTAACTTTTTTGCTATTGCAGATAGCTGAAATTTTTTAACGGCAATCAATTTCTCTCGTCTTTCTGATGAAAACAAAGTTAAATTCAATAGTCTTCGATGATTTTTAAGAAAGTTGCATTTTTTAACAAATTTTCAAGGGGTTTACTCATGTCTTTTTTTCGTGTTTTCATCAAAAATTTAAAATCTCTAATCCGACTAATTAACGTACGAGGAGCTCAGATTTGCAAACCGCGTTCAATTTGGAGTTTTCGATTGGCCGCTACGGCCGATCAAAGTTTGAAAAATCAATTATTTTCTAAAATTTCCTAAAATGTTCATGGTGACTGACTAACTTTTTTGCTATTGCAGATAGCTGAAATTTTTTAACGGCAATCAATTTCTCTCGTCTTTCTGATGAAAACAAAGTTAAATTCAATAGTCTACGATGATTATTAAGAAAGTTGCATTTTTTAACAAATTTTCAAGGGGTTTACTCATGTCTTTTTTTCGTGTTTTCATCAAAAATTTAAAATCTCTACTCCGACTAATTAACGATCGAGGAGCTCAGATTTGCAAACCGCGTTCAATTTGGAGTTTTCGTTTGGCCGCTACAGCCGATCAAAGTTTGAAAAATCAATTATATTCTAAAATTTCCTAAAATGTTCATGGCGACTGACTAACTTTTTTGCTATTGAAGATAGCTGAAATTTTTTAACGGCAATCAATTTCTCTCGTCATTCTGATGAAAACAAAGTTAAATTCAATAGTCTACGATGATTTTTAAGAAAGTTGCATTTTTTAACAAATTTTCAAGGGGTTTACTCATGTCTTTTTTTCGTGTTTTCATCAAAAATTTAAAATCCCTAATCCGACTAATTAACGATCGAGGAGCTCAGATTTGCAAACCGCGTTCAATTTGGAGTTTTCGTTTTGCCGCTACGGCCGATCAAAGTCTGAAAAATCAATTATTTTCGTAAATTTTCTAAAATGTTCACTGTGACTGACTAACTTTTTTGCTATTGCAGATAGCTGAAATTTTTTAACGGCAATCAATTTCTCTCGTCTTTCTGATGAAAACAAAGTTAAATTCAATAGTCTAAGATGATTTTTAAGAAAGTTGCATTTTTTAACAAATTTTCAAGGGGTTTACTCATGTCTTTTTTTCGTGTTTTCATCAAAAATTTAAAATCTCTAATCCGACTAATTAACGTACGAGGAGCTCAGATTTGCAAACCGCGTTCAATTTGGAGTTTTCGTTTGGCCGCTACGGCCGATCAAAGTCTGAAAAATCAATTATTTTCGTAAATTTTCTAAAATGTTCACTGTGACTGACTAACTTTTTTGCTATTGCAGATAGCTGAAATTTTTTAACGGCAATCAATTTCTCTCGTCTTTCTGATGAAAACAAAGTTAAATTCAATAGTCTAAGATGATTTTTAAGAAAGTTGCATTTTTTAACAAATTTTCAAGGGGTTTACTCATGTCTTTTTTTCGTGTTTTCATCAAAAATTTAAAATCTCTAATCCGACTAATTAACGTACGAGGAGCTCAGATTTGCAAACCGCGTTCAATTTGGAGTTTTCGTTTGGCCGCTACGGCCGATCAAAGTCTGAAAAATCAATTATTTTCGTAAATTTTCTAAAATGTTCACTGTGACTGACTAACTTTTTTGCTATTGCAGATAGCTGAAATTTTTTAACGGCAATCAATTTCTCTCGTCTTTCTGATGAAAACAAAGTTAAATTCAATAGTCTACGATGATTATTAAGAAAGTTGCATTTTTTAACAAATGTTCAAGGGGTTTACTCATGTCTTTTTTTCGTGTTTTCATCAAAAATTTAAAATCTCTACTCCGACCAATTAACGTACGAGGAGCTCAGATTTGCAAACCGCGTTCAATTTGGAGTTTTCGTTTGGCCGCTACAGCCGATCAAAGTTTGAAAAATCAATTATATTCTAAAATTTCCTAAAATGTTCATGGTGACTGACTAACTTTTTTGCTATTGAAGATAGCTGAAATTTTTTAACGGCAATCAATTTCTCTCGTCTTTCTGATGAAAACAAAGTTAAATTCAATAGTCTACGATGATTTTTAAGAAAGTTGCATTTTTTAACAAATTTTCAAGGGGTTTACTCATGTCTTTTTTTCGTGTTTTCATCAAAAATTTAAAATCTCTAATCCGACTAATTGACGTACGAGGAGCTCAGATTTGCAAACCGCGTTCAATTTGGAGTTTTCGTTTGGCCGCTACGGCCGATCAAAGTCTGAAAAATCAATTCTTTTCGTAAATTTTCTAAAATGTTCACTGTGACTGACTAACTTTTTTGCTATTGCAGATAGCTGAAATTTTTTAACGGCAATCAATTTCTCTTGTCTTTCTGATGAAAACAAAGTTAAATTCAACAGTCTACGATGATTTTTAAGAAAGTTGCATTTTTTAACAAATTTTCAAGGGGTTTACTCATGTCTTTTTTTCGTGTTTTCATCAAAAATTTAAAATCTCTAATCCGACTAATTAACCATCGAGGAGCTCAGATTTGTAAACCGCGTTCAATTTGGAGTTTTCGTTTGGCCGCTACAGCCGATCAAAGTTTGAAAAATCAATTATTTTCTAAAATTTCCTAAAATGTTCATGGTGACTGACTAACTTTTTTGCTATTGCAGATAGCTGAAATTTTTTAACGGCAATCAATTTCTCTCGTCTTTCTGATGAAAACAAAGTTAAATTCAATAGTCTACGATGATTATTAAGAAAGTTGCATTTTTTAACAAATTTTCAAGTGGTTTACTCATGTCTTTTTTTCGTGTTTTCATCAAAAATTTAAAATCTCTAATCCGACTAGTTGACGTACGGGAGCTCAGATTTGCAAACCGCGTTCAATTTGGAGTTTTCGTTTGGCCGCTACAGCCGATCAAAGTTTGAAAAATCAATTATTTTCTAAAATTTCCTAAAATGTTCATGGTGACTGACTCACTTTTTTGCTATTGCAGATAGCTGAAATTTTTTAACGGCAATCAATTTCTCTCGTCTTTCTGATGAAAACAAAGTTAAATTCAATAGTCTACGATGATTATTAAGAAAGTTGCATTTTTTAACAAATTTTCAAGGGGTTTACTCATGTCTTTTTTTCGTGTTTTCATCAAAAATTTAAAATCTCTAATCCGACCAATTAACGTACGAGGAGCTCAGATTTGCAAACCGCGTTCAATTTGGAGTTTTCGTTTGGCCGCTACGGCCGATCAAAGTCTGAAAAATCAATTATTTTCGTAAATTTTCTAAAATGTTCACTGTGACTGACTAACTTTTTTGCTATTGCAGATAGCTGAAATTTTTTAACGGCAATCAATTTCTCTCGTCTTTCTGATGAAAACAAAGTTAAATTCAATAGTCTACGATGATTATTAAGAAAGTTGCATTTTTTAACAAATTTTCAAGGGGTTTACTCATGTCTTTTTTTCGTGTTTTCATCAAAAATTTAAAATCTCTACTCCGACTAATTAACGTACGAGGAGCTCAGATTTGCAAACCGCGTTCAATTTGGAGTTTTCGTTTGGCCGCTACAGCCGATCAAAGTTTGAAAAATCAATTATATTCTAAAATTTCCTAAAATGTTCATGGTGACTGACTAACTTTTTTGCTATTGAAGATAGCTGAAATTTTTTAACGGCAATCAATTTCTCTCGTCTTTCTGATGAAAACAAAGTTAAATTCAATAGTCTACGATGATTTTTAAGAAAGTTGCATTTTTTAACAAATTTTCAAGGGGTTTACTCATGTCTTTTTTTCGTGTTTTCATCAAAAATTTAAAATCTCTAATCCGACTAATTAACGATCGAGGAGCTCAGATTTGCAAACCGCGTTCAATTTGGAGTTTTCGTTTGGCCGCTACGGCCGATCAAAGTCTGAAAAATCAATTATTTTCGTAAATTTTCTAAAATGTTCCCTGTGACTGACTAACTTTTTTGCTATTGAAGATAGCTGAAATTTTTTAACGGCAATCAATTTCTCTCGTCTTTCTGATGAAAACAAAGTTAAATTCAATAGTCTACGATGATTTTTAAGAAAGTTGCATTTTTTAACAAATTTTCAAGTGGTTTACTCATGTCTTTTTTTCGTGTTTTCATCAAAAATTTAAAATCTCTAATCCGACTAATTGACGTACGGGAGCTCAGATTTGCAAACCGCGTTCAATTTGGAGTTTTCGTTTTGCCGCTACAGCCGATCAAAGTTTGAAAAATCAATTATTTTCTAAAATTTCCTAAAATGTTCATGGTAACTGACTAACTTTTTTGCTATTGCAGATAGCTGAAATTTTTTAACGGCAATCAATTTCTCTCGTCTTTCTGATGAAAACAAAGTTAAATTCAACAGTCTACGATGATTTTTAAGAAAGTTGCATTTTTTAACAAATTTTCAAGGGGTTTACTCATGTCTTTTTTTCGTGTTTTCATCAAAAATTTAAAATCTCTAATCCGACTAATTGACGTACGAGGAGCTCAGATTTGCAAACCGCGTTCAATTTGGAGTTTTCGTTTGGCCGCTACGGCCGATCAAAGTCTGAAAAATCAATTATTTTCGTAAATTTTCTAAAATGTTCACTGTGACTGACTAACTTTTTTGCTATTGAAGATAGCTGAAATTTTTTAACGGCAATCAATTTCTCTCGTCTTTCTGATGAAAACAAAGTTAAATTCAACAGTCTACGATGATTTTTAAGAAAGTTGCATTTTTTAACAAATTTTCAAGGGGTTTACTCATGTCTTTTTTTCGTGTTTTCATCAAAAATTTAAAATCTCTAATCCGACTAATTAACGATCGAGGAGCTCAGATTTGCAAACCGCGTTCAATTTGGAGTTTTCGTTTGGCCGCTACGGCCGATCAAAGTCTGAAAAATCAATTATTTTCGTAAATTTTCTAAAATGTTCACTGTGACTGACTAACTTTTTTGCTATTGCAGATAGCTGAAATTTTTTAACGGCAATCAATTTCTCTCGTCTTTCTGATGAAAACAAAGTTAAATTCAACAGTCTACGATGATTTTTAAGAAAGTTGCATTTTTTAACAAATTTTCAAGGGGTTTACTCATGTCTTTTTTTCGTGTTTTCATCAAAAATTTAAAATCTCCAATCCGACTAATTAACGTACGAGGAGCTCAGATTTGCAAACCGCGTTCAATTTGGAGTTTTCGTTTGGCCGCTACGGCCGATCAAAGTTTGAAAAATCAATTATTTTCTAAAATTTCCTAAAATGTTCATGGTGACTGACTAACTTTTTTGCTATTGCAGATAGCTGAAATTTTTTAACGGCAATCAATTTCTCTCGTCTTTCTGATGAAAACAAAGTTAAATTCAATAGTCTACGATGATTATTAAGAAAGTTGCATTTTTTAACAAATTTTCAAGGGGTTTACTCATGTCTTTTTTTTCGTGTTTTCATCAAAAATTTAAAATCTCTACTCCGACTAATTAACGTACGAGGAGCTCAGATTTGCAAACCGCGTTCAATTTGGAGTTTTCGTTTGGCCGCTACAGCCGATCAAAGTTTGAAAAATCAATTATATTCTAAAATTTCCTAAAATGTTCATGGTGACTGACTAACTTTTTTGCTATTGAAGATAGCTGAAATTTTTTAACGGCAATCAATTTCTCTCGTCTTTCTGATGACAACAAAGTTAAATTCAATAGTCTACGATGATTTTTAAGAAAGTTGCATTTTTTAACAAATTTTCAAGGGGTTTACTCATGTCTTTTTTTCGTGTTTTCATCAAAAATTTAAAATCTCTAATCCGACTAATTGACGTACGAGGAGCTCAGATTTGCAAACCGCGTTCAATTTGGAGTTTTCGTTTGGCCGCTACGGCCGATCAAAGTCTGAAAAATCAATTATTTTCGTAAATTTTCTAAAATGTTCACTGTGACTGACTAACTTTTTTGCTATTGCAGATAGCTGAAATTTTTTAACGGCAATCAATTTCTCTCGTCTTTCTGATGAAAACAAAGTTAAATACAATAGTCTAAGATGATTTTTAAGAAAGTTGCATTTTTTAACAAATTTTCAAGGGGTTTACTCATGTCTTTTTTTCGTGTTTTCATCAAAAATTTAAAATCTCTAATCCGACTAATTGACGTACGAGGAGCTCAGATTTGCAAACCGCGTTCAATTTGGAGTTTTCGTTTGGCCGCTACGGCCGATCAAAGTCTGAAAAATCAATTATTTTCTAAAAAATTTTAAAATGTTCATGGTGACTGACTAACTTTTTTGCTATTGAAGATAGCTGAATTTTTTTAACGGCAATCAATTTCTCTCGTCTTTCTGATGGAAACAAAGTTAAATTCAATAGTCTACGATGATTATTAAGAAAGTTGCATTTTTTAACAAATTTTCAATTCTCATGTCTTTTTTTCGTGTTTTCATCAAAAATTTAAAATCTCTAATCCGACTAATTAACGTACGAGGAGCTCAGATTTGCAAACCGCGTTCAATTTGGAGTTTTCGTTTGGCCGCTACAGCCGATCAAAGTTTGAAAAATCAATTATTTTCTAAAATTTCCTAAAATGTTCATGGTGACTGACTAACTTTTTTGCTATTGAAGATAGCTGAAATTTTTTAACGGCAATCAATTTCTCTCGTCTTTCTGATGAAAACAAAGTTAAATTCAATAGTCTACGATGATTATTAAGAAAGTTGCATTTTTTAACAAATTTTTCAAGGGGTTTACTCATGTCTTTTTTTCGTGTTTTCATCAAAAATTTAAAATCTCTACTCCGACTAATTAACGTACGAGGAGCTCAGATTTGCAAACCGCGTTCAATTTGGAGTTTTCGTTTGGCCGCTACAGCCGATCAAAGTTTGAAAAATCAATTATATTCTAAAATTTCCTAAAATGTTCATGGTGACTGACTAACTTTTTTGCTATTGAAGATAGCTGAAATTTTTTAACGGCAATCAATTTCTCTCGTCTTTCTGATGAAAACAAAGTTAAATTCAATAGTCTACGATGATTTTTAAGAAAGTTGCATTTTTTAACAAATTTTCAAGGGGTTTACTCATGTCTTTTTTTCGTGTTTTCATCAAAAATTTAAAATCTCTAATCCGACTAATTAACGATCGAGGAGCTCAGATTTGCAAACCGCGTTCAATTTGGAGTTTTCGTTTGGCCGCTACGGCCGATCAAAGTCTGAAAAATCAATTATTTTCGTAAATTTTCTAAAATGTTCCCTGTGACTGACTAACTTTTTTGCTATTGAAGATAGCTGAAATTTTTTAACGGCAATCAATTTCTCTCGTCTTTCTGATGAAAACAAAGTTAAATTCAATAGTCTACGATGATTTTTAAGAAAGTTGCATTTTTTAACAAATTTTCAAGTGGTTTACTCATGTCTTTTTTTCGTGTTTTCATCAAAAATTTAAAATCTCTAATCCGACTAATTGACGTACGGGAGCTCAGATTTGCAAACCGCGTTCAATTTGGAGTTTTCGTTTGGCCGCTACAGCCGATCAAAGTTTGAAAAATCAATTATTTTCTAAAATTTCCTAAAATGTTCATGGTAACTGACTAACTTTTTTGCTATTGCAGATAGCTGAAATTTTTTAACGGCAATCAATTTCTCTCGTCTTTCTGATGAAAACAAAGTTAAATTCAACAGTCTACGATGATTTTTAAGAAAGTTGCATTTTTTAACAAATTTTCAAGGGGTTTACTCATGTCTTTTTTTCGTGTTTTCATCAAAAATTTAAAATCTCTAATCCGACTAATTGACGTACGAGGAGCTCAGATTTGCAAACCGCGTTCAATTTGGAGTTTTCGTTTGGCCGCTACGGCCGATCAAAGTCTGAAAAATCAATTATTTTCGTAAATTTTCTAAAATGTTCACTGTGACTGACTAACTTTTTTGCTATTGAAGATAGCTGAAATTTTTTAACGGCAATCAATTTCTCTCGTCTTTCTGATGAAAACAAAGTTAAATTCAACAGTCTACGATGATTTTTAAGAAAGTTGCATTTTTTAACAAATTTTCAAGGGGTTTACTCATGTCTTTTTTTCGTGTTTTCATCAAAAATTTAAAATCTCCAATCCGACTAATTAACGTACGAGGAGCTCAGATTTGCAAACCGCGTTCAATTTGGAGTTTTCGTTTGGCCGCTACGGCCGATCAAAGTTTGAAAAATCAATTATTTTCTAAAATTTCCTAAAATGTTCATGGTGACTGACTAACTTTTTTGCTATTGCAGATAGCTGAAATTTTTTAACGGCAATCAATTTCTCTCGTCTTTCTGATGAAAACAAAGTTAAATTCAATAGTCTACGATGATTATTAAGAAAGTTGCATTTTTTAACAAATTTTCAAGGGGTTTACTCATGTCTTTTTTTTCGTGTTTTCATCAAAAATTTAAAATCTCTACTCCGACTAATTAACGTACGAGGAGCTCAGATTTGCAAACCGCGTTCAATTTGGAGTTTTCGTTTGGCCGCTACAGCCGATCAAAGTTTGAAAAATCAATTATATTCTAAAATTTCCTAAAATGTTCATGGTGACTGACTAACTTTTTTGCTATTGAAGATAGCTGAAATTTTTTAACGGCAATCAATTTCTCTCGTCTTTCTGATGACAACAAAGTTAAATTCAATAGTCTACGATGATTTTTAAGAAAGTTGCATTTTTTAACAAATTTTCAAGGGGTTTACTCATGTCTTTTTTTCGTGTTTTCATCAAAAATTTAAAATCTCTAATCCGACTAATTGACGTACGAGGAGCTCAGATTTGCAAACCGCGTTCAATTTGGAGTTTTCGTTTGGCCGCTACGGCCGATCAAAGTCTGAAAAATCAATTATTTTCGTAAATTTTCTAAAATGTTCACTGTGACTGACTAACTTTTTTGCTATTGCAGATAGCTGAAATTTTTTAACGGCAATCAATTTCTCTCGTCTTTCTGATGAAAACAAAGTTAAATACAATAGTCTAAGATGATTTTTAAGAAAGTTGCATTTTTTAACAAATTTTCAAGGGGTTTACTCATGTCTTTTTTTCGTGTTTTCATCAAAAATTTAAAATCTCTAATCCGACTAATTGACGTACGAGGAGCTCAGATTTGCAAACCGCGTTCAATTTGGAGTTTTCGTTTGGCCGCTACGGCCGATCAAAGTCTGAAAAATCAATTATTTTCTAAAAAATTTTAAAATGTTCATGGTGACTGACTAACTTTTTTGCTATTGAAGATAGCTGAATTTTTTTAACGGCAATCAATTTCTCTCGTCTTTCTGATGGAAACAAAGTTAAATTCAATAGTCTACGATGATTATTAAGAAAGTTGCATTTTTTAACAAATTTTCAATTCTCATGTCTTTTTTTCGTGTTTTCATCAAAAATTTAAAATCTCTAATCCGACTAATTAACGTACGAGGAGCTCAGATTTGCAAACCGCGTCAATTTGGAGTTTTCGTTTGGCCGCTACAGCCGATCAAAGTTTGAAAAATCAATTATTTTCTAAAATTTCCTAAAATGTTCATGGTGACTGACTAACTTTTTTGCTATTGAAGATAGCTGAAATTTTTTAACGGCAATCAATTTCTCTCGTCTTTCTGATGAAAACAAAGTTAAATTCAATAGTCTACGATGATTATTAAGAAAGTTGCATTTTTTTAACAAATTTTCAAGGGGTTTACTCATGTCTTTTTTTCGTGTTTTCATCAAAAATTTAAAATCTCTACTCCGACTAATTAACGTACGAGGAGCTCAGATTTGCAAACCGCGTTCAATTTGGAGTTTTCGTTTGGCCGCTACAGCCGATCAAAGTTTGAAAAATCAATTATTTTCTAAAATTTCCTAAAATGTTCATGGTGACTGACTAACTTTTTTGCTATTGAAGATAGCTGAAATTTTTTAACGGCAATCAATTTCTCTCGTCTTTCTGATGAAAACAAAGTTAAATTCATTAGTCTACGATGATTATTAAGAAAGTTGCATTTTTTAACAAATTTTCAAGGGGTTTACTCATGTCTTTTTTTCGTGTTTTCATCAAAGATTTAAAATCTCTAATCCGACCAATTAACGTACGAGGAGCTCAGATTTGCAAACCGCGTTCAATTTTGAGTTTTCGTTTGGCCGCTACGGCCGATCAAAGTCTGAAAAATCAATTATTTTCGTAAATTTTCTAAAATGTTCACTGTGACTGACTAACTTTTTTGCTATTGCAGATAGCTGAAATTTTTTAACGGCAATCAATTTCTCTCGTCTTTCTGATGAAAACAAAGTTAAATTCAACAGTCTACGATGATTTTTAAGAAAGTTGCATTTTTTAACAAATTTTCAAGGGGTTTACTCATGTCTTTTTTTCGTGTTTTCATCAAAAATTTAAAATCTCTAATCCGACTAATTGACGTACGAGGAGCTCAGATTTGCAAACCGCGTTCAATTTGGAGTTTTCGTTTAGCCGCTACGGCCGATCAAAGTCTGAAAAATCAATTATTTTCGTAAATTTTCTAAAATGTTCACTGTGACTGACTAACTTTTTTGCTATTGAAGATAGCTGAAATTTTTTAACGGCAATCAATTTCTCTCGTCTTTCTGATAAAAACAAAGTTAAATTCAACAGTCTACGATGATTTTTAAGAAAGTTGCATTTTTTAACAAATTTTCAAGGGGTTTACTCATGTCTTTTTTTCGTGTTTTCATCAAAAATTTAAAATCTCTAATCCGACTAATTAACGATCGAGGAGCTCAGATTTGCAAACCGCGTTCAATTTGGAGTTTTCGTTTGGCCGCTACGGCCGATCAAAGTCTGAAAAATCAATTATTTTCGTAAATTTTCTAAAATGTTCACTGTGACTGACTAACTTTTTTGCTATTGCAGATAGCTGAAATTTTTTAACGGCAATCAATTTCTCTCGTCTTTCTGATGAAAACAAAGTTAAATTCAACAGTCTACGATGATTTTTAAGAAAGTTGCATTTTTTAACAAATTTTCAAGGGGTTTACTCATGTCTTTTTTTCGTGTTTTCATCAAAAATTTAAAATCTCCAATCCGACTAATTAACGTACGAGGAGCTCAGATTTGCAAACCGCGTTCAATTTGGAGTTTTCGTTTGGCCGCTACGGCCGATCAAAGTTTGAAAAATCAATTATTTTCTAAAATTTCCTAAAATGTTCATGGTGACTGACTAACTTTTTTGCTATTGCAGATAGCTGAAATTTTTTAATGGCAATCAATTTCTCTCGTCTTTCTGATGAAAACAAAGTTAAATTCAATAGTCTACGATGATTATTAAGAAAGTTGCATTTTTTAACAAATTTTCAAGGGGTTTACTCATGTCTTTTTTTCGTGTTTTCATCAAAAATTTAAAATCTCTACTCCGACTAATTAACGTACGAGGAGCTCAGATTTGCAAACCGCGTTCAATTTGGAGTTTTCGTTTGGCCGCTACAGCCGATCAAAGTTTGAAAAATCAATTATATTCTAAAATTTCCTAAAATGTTCATGGTGACTGACTAACTTTTTTGCTATTGAAGATAGCTGAAATTTTTTAACGGCAATCAATTTCTCTCGTCTTTCTGATGAAAACAAAGTTAAATTCAATAGTCTACGATGATTTTTAAGAAAGTTGCATTTTTTAACAAATTTTCAAGGGGTTTACTCATGTCTTTTTTTCGTGTTTTCATCAAAAATTTAAAATCTCTAATCCGACTAATTGACGTACGAGGAGCTCAGATTTGCAAACCGCGTTCAATTTGGAGTTTTCGTTTGGCCGCTACAGCCGATCAAAGTTTGAAAAATCAATTATATTCTAAAATTTCCTAAAATGTTCATGGTGACTGACTAACTTTTTTGCTATTGAAGATAGCTGAAATTTTTTAACGGCAATCAATTTCTCTCGTCTTTCTGATGAAAACAAAGTTAAATTCAATGGTCTAAGATGATTTTTAAGAAAGTTGCATTTTTTAACAAATTTTCAAGGGGTTTACTCATGTCTTTTTTTCGTGTTTTCATCAAAAATTTAAAATCTCTACTCCGACTAATTAACGTACGAGGAGCTCAGATTTGCAAACCGCGTTCAATTTGGAGTTTTCGTTTGGCCGCTACAGCCGATCAAAGTTTGAAAAATCAATTATATTCTAAAATTTCCTAAAATGTTCATGGTGACTGACTAACTTTTTTGCTATTGCAGATAGCTGAAATTTTTTAACGGCAATCAATTTCTCTCGTCTTTCTGATGAAAACAAAGTTAAATTCAATGGTCTAAGATGATTTTTAAGAAAGTTGCATTTTTTAACAAATTTTCAAGGGGTTTACTCATGTCTTTTTTTCGTGTTTTCATCAAAAATTTAAAATCTCTAATCCGACTAATTAACGTACGAGGAGCTCAGATTTGCAAACCGCGTTCAATTTGGAGTTTTCGATTGGCCGCTACGGCCGATCAAAGTTTGAAAAATCAATTATTTTCTAAAATTTCCTAAAATGTTCATGGTGACTGACTAACTTTTTTGCTATTGCAGATAGCTGAAATTTTTTAACGGCAATCAATTTCTCTCGTCTTTCTGATGAAAACAAAGTTAAATTCAATAGTCTACGATGATTATTAAGAAAGTTGTATTTTTTAACAAATTTTCAAGGGGTTTACTCATGTCTTTTTTTCGTGTTTTCATCAAAAATTTAAAATCTCTACTCCGACTAATTAACGTACGAGGAGCTCAGATTTGCAAACCGCGTTCAATTTGGAGTTTTCGTTTGGCCGCTACAGCCGATCAAAGTTTGAAAAATCAATTATATTCTAAAATTTCCTAAAATGTTCATGGTGACTGACTAACTTTTTTGCTATTGAAGATAGCTGAAATTTTTTAACGGCAATCAATTTCTCTCGTCATTCTGATGAAAACAAAGTTAAATTCAAAAGTCTACGATGATTTTTAAGAAAGTTGCATTTTTTAACAAATTTTCAAGGGGTTTACTCATGTCTTTTTTTCGTGTTTTCATCAAAAATTTAAAATCTCTAATCCGACTAAATGACGTACGAGGAGCTCAGATTTGCAAACCGCGTTCAATTTGGAGTTTTCGTTTGGCCGCTACTGCCGATCAAAGTCTGAAAAATCAATTATTTTCGTAAATTTTCTAAAATGTTCACTGTGACTGACTAACTTTTTTGCTATTGCAGATTGCTGAAATTTTTTAACGGCAATCAATTTCTCTCGTCTTTCTGATGAAAACAAAGTTAAATTCAATAGTCTAAGATGATTTTTAAGAAAGTTGCATTTTTTAACAAATTTTCAAGGGGTTTACTCATGTCTTTTTTTCGTGTTTTCATCAAAAATTTAAAATCTCTAATCCGACTAATTAACGTACGAGGAGCTCAGATTTGCAAACCGCGTTCAATTTGGAGTTTTCGTTTGGCCGCTACGGCCGATCAAAGTCTGAAAAATCAATTATTTTCGTAAATTTTCTAAAATGTTCACTGTGACTGACTAACTTTTTTGCTATTGCAGATAGCTGAAATTTTTTAACGGCAATCAATTTCTCTCGTCTTTCTGATGAAAACAAAGTTAAATTCAATAGTCTTCGATGATTTTTAAGAAAGTTGCATTTTTTAACAAATTTTCAAGGGGTTTACTCATGTCTTTTTTTCGTGTTTTCATCAAAAATTTAAAATCTCTAATCCGACTAATTAACGATCGAGGAGCTCAGATTTGCAAACCGCGTTCAATTTGGAGTTTTCGTTTGGCCGCTACGGCCGATCAAAGTCTGAAAAATCAATTATTTTCGTAAATTTTCTAAAATGTTCACTGTGACTGACTAACTTTTTTGCTATTGCAGATAGCTGAAATTTTTTAACGGCAATCAATTTCTCTCGTCTTTCTGATGAAAACAAAGTTAAATTCAATAGTCTTCGATGATTTTTAAGAAAGTTGCATTTTTTAACAAATTTTCAAGGGGTTTACTCATGTCTTTTTTTCGTGTTTTCATCAAAAATTTAAAATCTCTAATCCGACTAATTAACGATCGAGGAGCTCAGATTTGCAAACCGCGTTCAATTTGGAGTTTTCGTTTGGCCGCTACGGCCGATCAAAGTCTGAAAAATCAATTATTTTCGTAAATTTTCTAAAATGTTCACTGTGACTGACTAACTTTTTTGCTATTGCAGATAGCTGAAATTTTTTAACGGCAATCAATTTCTCTCGTCTTTCTGATGAAAACAAAGTTAAATTCAATAGTCTAAGATGATTTTTAAGAAAGTTGCATTTTTTAACAAATTTTCAAGGGGTTTACTCATGTCTTTTTTTCGTGTTTTCATCAAAAATTTAAAATCTCTAATCCGACTAATTAACGTACGAGGAGCTCAGATTTGCAAACCGCGTTCAATTTGGAGTTTTCGTTTGGCCGCTACGGCCGATCAAAGTCTGAAAAATCAATTATTTTCGTAAATTTTCTAAAATGTTCACTGTGACTGACTAACTTTTTTGCTATTGCAGATAGCTGAAATTTTTTAACGGCAATCAATTTCTCTCGTCTTTCTGATGAAAACAAAGTTAAATTCAATAGTCTTCGATGATTTTTAAGAAAGTTGCATTTTTTAACAAATTTTCAAGGGGTTTACTCATGTCTTTTTTTCGTGTTTTCATCAAAAATTTAAAATCTCTAATCCGACTAATTGACGTACGAGGAGCTCAGATTTGCAAACCGCGTTCAATTTGGAGTTTTCGTTTGGCCGCTACGGCCGATCAAAGTCTGAAAAATCAATTATTTTCGTAAATTTTCTAAAATGTTCACTGTGACTGACTAACTTTTTTGCTATTGAAGATAGCTGAAATTTTTTAACGGCAATCAATTTCTCTTGTCTTTCTGATGAAAACAAAGTTAAATTCAACAGTCTACGATGATTTTTAAGAAAGTTGCATTTTTTAACAAATTTTCAAGGGGTTTACTCATGTCTTTTTTTCGTGTTTTCATCAAAAATTTAAAATCTCTAATCCGACTAATTGACGTACGAGGAGCTCAGATTTGCAAACCGCGTTCAATTTGGAGTTTTCGTTTGGCCGCTACGGCCGATCAAAGTCTGAAAAATCAATTATTTTCGTAAATTTTCTAAAATGTTCACTGTGACTGACTAACTTTTTTGCTATTGCAGATAGCTGAAATTTTTTAACGGCAATCAATTTCTCTCGTCTTTCTGATGAAAACAAAGTTAAATTCAATAGTCTACGATGATTATTAAGAAAGTTGCATTTTTTAACAAATTTTCAAGGGGTTTACTCATGTCTTTTTTTCGTGTTTTCATCAAAAATTTAAAATCTCTAATCCGACTAATTAACGTACGAGGAGCTCAGATTTGCAAACCGCGTTCAATTTGGAGTTTTCGTTTGGCCGCTACAGCCGATCAAAGTTTGAAAAATCAATTATTTTCTAAAATTTCCTAAAATGTTCATGGTGACTGACTAACTTTTTTGCTATTGCAGATAGCTGAAATTTTTTAACGGCAATCAATTTCTCTCGTCTTTCTGATGAAAACAAAGTTAAATTCAATAGTCTACGATGATTTTTAAGAAAGTTGCATTTTTTAACAAATTTTCAAGGGGTTTACTCATGTCTTTTTTTCGTGTTTTCATCAAAAATTTAAAATCTCTACTCCGACTAATTAACGTACGAGGAGCTCAGATTTGCAAACCGCGTTCAATTTGGAGTTTTCGTTTGGCCGCTACAGCCGATCAAAGTTTGAAAAATCAATTATATTGTAAAATTTCCTAAAATGTTCATGGTGACTGACTAACTTTTTTGCTATTGAAGATAGCTGAAATTTTTTAACGGCAATCCATTTCTCTCGTCTTTCTGATGAAAACAAAGTTAAATTCAATAGTCTACGATGATTTTTAAGAAAGTTGCATTTTTTAACAAATTTTCAAGGGGTTTACTCATGTCTTTTTTTCGTGTTTTCATCAAAAATTTAAAATCTCTAATCCGACTAATTGACGTACGAGGAGCTCAGATTTGCAAACCGCGTTCAATTTGGAGTTTTCGTTTGGCCGTTACGGCCGATCAAAGTCTGAAAAATCAATTATTTTCGTAAATTTTCTAAAATGTTCACTGTGACTGACTAACTTTTTTGCTATTGCAGATAGCTGAAATTTTTTAACGGCAATCAATTTCTCTCGTCTTTCTGATTAAAACAAAGTAAAATTCAATAGTCTACGATGATTTTTAAGAAAGTTGCATTTTTTAACAAATTTTCAAGGGGTTTACTCATGTCTTTTTTTCGTGTTTTCATCAAAAATTTAAAATCTCTAATCCGACTAATTGACGTACGGGAGCTCAGATTTGCAAACCGCGTTCAATTTGGAGTTTTCGTTTGGCCGCTACAGCCGATCAAAGTTTGAAAAATCAATTATTTTCTAAAATTTCCTAAAATGTTCATGGTGACTGACTAACTTTTTTGCTATTGAAGATAGCTGAAATTTTTGAACGGCAATCAATTTCTCTCGTCTTTCTGATGAAAACAAAGTTAAATTCAATAGTCTACGATGATTATTAAGAAAGTTGCATTTTTTAACAAATTTTCAAGGGGTTTACTCATGTCTTTTTTTCGTGTTTTCATCAAATAATTTAAAATCTCTAATCCGACTAATTAACGTACGAGGAGCTCAGATTTGCAAACCGCGTTCAATTTGGAGTTTTCGTTTGGCCGCTACAGCCGATCAAAGTTTGAAAAATCAATTATTTTCTAAAATTTCCTAAAATGTTCATGGTGACTGACTAACTTTTTTGCTATTGCAGATAGCTGAAATTTTTTAACGGCAATCAATTTCTCTCGTCTTTCTGATGAAAACAAAGTTAAATTCAATAGTCTACGATGATTTTTAAGAAAGTTGCATTTTTTAACAAATTTTCAAGGGGTTTACTCATGTCTTTTTTTCGTGTTTTCATCAAAAATTTAAAATCTCTACTCCGACTAATTAACGTACGAGGAGCTCAGATTTGCAAACCGCGTTCAATTTGGAGTTTTCGTTTGGCCGCTACAGCCGATCAAAGTTTGAAAAATCAATTATATTGTAAAATTTCCTAAAATGTTCATGGTGACTGACTAACTTTTTTGCTATTGAAGATAGCTGAAATTTTTTAACGGCAATCAATTTCTCTCGTCTTTCTGATGAAAACAAAGTTAAATTCAATAGTCTACGATGATTTTTAAGAAAGTTGCATTTTTTAACAAATTTTCAAGGGGTTTACTCATGTCTTTTTTTCGTGTTTTCATCAAAAATTTAAAATCTCTAATCCGACTAATTGACGTACGAGGAGCTCAGATTTGCAAACCGCGTTCAATTTGGAGTTTTCGTTTGGCCGTTACGGCCGATCAAAGTCTGAAAAATCAATTATTTTCGTAAATTTTCTAAAATGTTCACTGTGACTGACTAACTTTTTTGCTATTGCAGATAGCTGAAATTTTTTAACGGCAATCAATTTCTCTCGTCTTTCTGATGAAAACAAAGTTAAATTCAATAGTCTACGATGATTTTTAAGAAAGTTGCATTTTTTAACAAATTTTCAAGTGGTTTACTCATGTCTTTTTTTCGTGTTTTCATCAAAAATTTAAAATCTCTAATCCGAAGAATTAACGATCGAGGAGCTCAGATTTGCAAACCGCGTTCAATTTGGAGTTTTCGTTTGGCCGCTACGGCCGATCAAAGTCTGAAAAATCTATTATTTTCGTAAATTTTCTAAAATGTTCACTGTGACTGACTAACTTTTTTGCTATTGCAGATAGCTGAAATTTTTTAACGGCAATCAATTTCTCTCGTCTTTCTGATGAAAACAGAGTTAAATTCAATAGTCTACGATGATTATTAAGAAAGTTGCATTTTTTAACAAATTTTCAAGGGGTTTACTCATGTCTTTTTTTCGTGTTTTCATCAAAAATTTAAAATCTCTACTCCGACTAATTAACGATCGAGGAGCTCAGATTTGCAAACCGCGTTCAATTTGGAGTTTTCGTTTGGCCGCTACGGCCGATCAAAGTCTGAAAAATCAATTATTTTCGTAAATTTTCTAAAATGTTCACTGTGACTGACTAACTTTTTTGCTATTGAAGATAGCTGAAATTTTTTAACGGCAATCAATTTCTCTCGTCTTTCTGATGAAAACAAAGTTAAATTCAATAGTCTACGATGATTATTAAGAAAGTTGCATTTTTTAACAAATTTTCAAGGGGTTTACTCATGTCTTTTTTTCGTGTTTTCATCAAAAATTTAAAATCTCAAATCCGACCAATTAACGTACGAGGAGCTCAGATTTGCAAACCGCGTTCAATTTGGAGTTTTCGTTTGGCCGCTACGGCCGATCAAAGTCTGAAAAATCAATTATTTTCGTAAATTTTCTAAAATGTTCACTGTGACTGACTAACTTTTTTGCTATTGCAGATAGCTGAAATTTTTTAACGGCAATCAATTTCTCTCGTCTTTCTGATGAAAACAAAGTTAAATTCAATAGTCTACGATGATTATTAAGAAAGTTGCATTTTTTAACAAATTTTCAAGGGGTTTACTCATGTCTTTTTTTCGTGTTTTCATCAAAAATTTAAAATCTCTAATCCGACTAATTAACGTACGAGGAGCTCAGATTTGCAAACCGCGTTTAATTTGGAGTTTTCGTTTGGCCGCTACAGCCGATCAAAGTTTGAAAAATCAATTATATTCTAAAATTTCCTAAAATGTTCATGGTGACTGACTAACTTTTTTGCTATTGAAGATAGCTGAAATTTTTTAACGGCAATCAATTTCTCTCGTCTTTCTGATGAAAACAAAGTTAAATTCAATAGTCTACGATGATTTTTAAGAAAGTTGCATTTTTTAACAAATTTTCAAGGGGTTTACTCATGTCTTTTTTTCGTGTTTTCATCAAAAATTTAAAATCTCTAATCCGACTAATTAACGATCGAGGAGCTCAGATTTGCAAACCGCGTTCAATTTGGAGTTTTCGTTTGGCCGCTACGGCCGATCAAAGTCTGAAAAATCAATTATTTTCGTAAATTTTCTAAAATGTTCCCTGTGACTGACTAACTTTTTTGCTATTGAAGATAGCTGAAATTTTTTAACGGCAATCAATTTCTCTCGTCTTTCTGATGAAAACAAAGTTAAATTCAATAGTCTACGATGATTTTTAAGAAAGTTGCATTTTTTAACAAATTTTCAAGTGGTTTACTCATGTCTTTTTTTCGTGTTTTCATCAAAAATTTAAAATCTCTAATCCGACTAATTGACGTACGGAAGCTCAGATTTGCAAACCGCGTTCAATTTGGAGTTTTCGTTTGGCCGCTACAGCCGATCAAAGTTTGAAAAATCAATTATTTTCTAAAATTTCCTAAAATGTTCATGGTGACTGACTAACTTTTTTGCTATTGAAGATAGCTGAAATTTTTTAACGGCAATCAATTTCTCTCGTCTTTCTGATGAAAACAAAGTTAAATTCAATAGTCTACGATGATTATTAAGAAAGTTGCATTTTTTAACAAATTTTCAAGGGGTTTACTCATGTCTTTTTTTCGTGTTTTCATCAAAAATTTAAAATCTCTAATCCGACTAATTAACGATCGAGGAGCTCAGATTTGCAAACCGCGTTCAATTTGGAGTTTTCGTTTGGCCGCTACAGCCGATCAAAGTTTGAAAAATCAATTATTTTCTAAAATTTCCTAAAATGTTCATGGTGACTGACTAACTTTTTTGCTATTGCAGATAGCTGAAATTTTTTAACGGCAATCAATTTCTCTCGTCTCTCTGATGAAAACAAAGTTAAATTCAATAGTCTACGATGATTATTAAGAAAGTTGCATTTTTTAACAAATTTTCAAGGGGTTTACTCATGTCTTTTTTTCGTGTTTTCATCAAAAATTTAAAATCTCTAATCCGACTAATTAACGTACGAGGAGCTCAGATTTGCAAACCGCGTTCAATTTGGAGTTTTCGTTTGGCCGCTACAGCCGATCAAAGTTTGAAAAATCAATTATATTCTAAAATTTCCTAAAATGTTCATGGTGACTGACAAACTTTTTTGCTATTGAAGATAGCTGAAATTTTTTAACGGCAATCAATTTCTCTCGTCTTTCTGATGAAAACAAAGTTAAATTCAATAGTCTACGATGATTATTAAGAAAGTTGCATTTTTTAACAAATTTTCAAGGGGTTTACTCATGTCTTTTTTTCGTGTTTTCATCAAAAATTTAAAATCTCTACTCCGACTAATTAACGATCGAGGAGCTCAGATTTGCAAACCGCGTTCAATTTGGAGTTTTCGTTTGGCCGCTACGGCCGATCAAAGTCTGAAAAATCAATTATTTTCGTAAATTTTCTAAAATGTTCACTGTGACTGACTAACTTTTTTGCTATTGCAGATAGCTGAAATTTTTTAACGGCAATCAATTTCTCTCGTCTTTCTGATGAAAACAAAGTTAAATTCAATAGTCTACGATGATTTTTAAGAAAGTTGCATTTTTTAACAAATTTTCAAGGGGTTTACTCATGTCTTTTTTTCGTGTTTTCATCAAAAATTTAAAATCTCTAATCCGACTAATTAACGTACGAGGAGCTCAGATTTGCAAACCGCGTTCAATTTGGAGTTTTCGTTTGGCCGCTACAGCCGATCAAAGTTTGAAAAATGAATTATATTCTAAAATTTCCTAAAATGTTCATGGTGACTGACTAACTTTTTTGCTATTGAAGATAGCTGAAATTTTTTAATGGCAATCAATTTCTCTCGTCTTTCTGATGAAAACAAAGTAAAATTCAATAGTCTACGATGATTTTTAAGAAAGTTGCATTTTTTAACAAATTTTCAAGGGGTTTACTCATGTCTTTTTTTCGTGTTTTCATCAAAAATTTAAAATCTCTAATCCGACTAATTAACGATCGAGGAGCTCAGATTTGCAAACCGCGTTCAATTTGGAGTTTTCGTTTGGCCGCTACGGCCGATCAAAGTCTGAAAAATCAATTATTTTCGTAAATTTTCTAAAATGTTCACTGTGACTGACTAACTTTTTTGCTATTGAAGATAGCTGAAATTTTTTAACGGCAATCAATTTCTCTCGTCTTTCTGATGAAAACAAAGTTAAATTCAATAGTCTACGATGATTTTTAAGAAAGTTGCATTTTTTAACAAATTTTCAAGGGGTTTACTCATGTCTTTTTTTCGTGTTTTCATCAAAAATTTAAAATCTCTAATCCGACTAATTAACGATCGAGGAGCTCAGATTTGCAAACCGCGTTCAATTTGGAGTTTTCGTTTGGCCGCTACGGCCGATCAAAGTCTGAAAAATCAATTATTTTCGTAAATTTTCTAAAATGTTCACTGTGACTGACTAACTTTTTTGCTATTGCAGATAGCTGAAATTTTTTAACGGCAATCAATTTCTCTCGTCTTTCTGATGAAAACAAAGTTAAATTCAATAGTCTACGATGATTTTTAAGAAAGTTGCATTTTTTAACAAATTTTCAAGTGGTTTACTCATGTCTTTTTTTCGTGTTTTCATCAAAAATTTAAAATCTCTAATCCGACTAATTGACGTACGGGAGCTCAGATTTGCAAACCGCGTTCAATTTGGAGTTTTCGTTTGGCCGCTACAGCCGATCAAAGTTTGAAAAATCAATTATTTTCTAAAATTTCCTAAAATGTTCATGGTGACTGACTAACTTTTTTGCTATTGAAGATAGCTGAAATTTTTTAACGGCAATCAATTTCTCTCGTCTTTCTGATGAAAACAAAGTTAAATTCAATAGTCTACGATGATTATTAAGAAAGTTGCATTTTTTAACAAATTTTCAAGGGGTTTACTCATGTCTTTTTTTCGTGTTTTCATCAAAAATTTAAAATGTCTAATCCGACTAATTAACGTACGAGGAGCTCAGATTTGCAAACCGCGTTCAATTTGGAGTTTTCGTTTGGCCGCTACAGCCAATCAAAGTTTGAAAAATCAATTATTTTCTAAAAATTTTTAAAATGTTCATGGTGACTGACTAACTTTTTTGCTATTGAAGATAGCTGAATTTTTTAACGGGAATCAATTTCTCTCGTCTTTCTGATGAAAACAAAGTTAAATTCAATAGTCTACGATGATTATTAAGAAAGTTGCATTTTATAACAAATTTTCAAGGGGTTTACTCATGTCTTTTTTTCGTGTTTTCATCAAAAATTTAAAATCTCTAATCCAACTAATTAACGTACGAGGAGCTCAGATTTGCAAACCGCGTTCAATTTGGAGTTTTCGTTTGGCCGCTACGGCCGATCAAAGTCTGAAAAATCAATTATTTTCGTAAATTTTCTAAAATGTTCACTGACTAACTTTTTTGCTATTGAAGATAGCTGAAATTTTTTAACGGCAATCAATTTCTCTCGTCTTTCTGATGAAAACAAAGTTAAATTCAATAGTCTACGATGATTATTAAGAAAGTTGCATTTTTTAACAAATTTTCAAGGGGTTTACTCATGTCTTTTTTTCGTGTTTTCATCAAAAATTTAAAATCTCTAATCCGACTAATTGACGTACGGGAGCTCAGATTTGCAAACCGCGTTCAATTTGGAGTTTTCGTTTGGCCGCTACAGCCGATCAAAGTTTGAAAAATCAATTATTTTCTAAAATTTTTTAAAATGTTCATGGTGACTGACTAACTTTTTTGCTATTGAAGATAGCTGAATTTTTTTAACGGTAATCAATTTCTCTCGTCTTTCTGATGAAAACAAAGTTAAATTCAATAGTCTACGATGATTATTAAGAAAGTTGAATTTTTTAACAAATTTTCAAGGGGTTTACTCATGTCTTTTTTTCGTGTTTTCATCAAAAATTTAAAATCTCTAATCCGACTAATTGACGTACGAGGAGCTCAGATTTGCAAACCGCGTTCAATTTGGAGTTTTCGTTTGGCCGCTACAGCCGATCAAAGTTTAAAAAATCATTTATTTTCTAAAATTTCCTAAAATGTTCATGGTGACTGACTAACTTTTTACTTTCTCCGTTACAAAATACGAGAAAGTATTGTGATCGTGATTTTTTTTTCAAAAATATTTTTTACGGAAATATCCGTTTTAGGGTCCCTAGATGCCATTTCAACAATTTCTGGAAAAAAAAAATTGTGTCTGTGTGTGTGTCTGTGCGCGCTGTATCTCAAAAAGTAATAGAGCAATTGATATGAAACTTTGAACATCCGTCTTATTTGATAATCTGAAGAACCGAAAAGCTTTTGGTAAAATTTCGTACACGGGAAGTGGGCGTTTACCTTAACTGTTTTTTTGTTTTTTGCCAATATTTTCTTAAATATGAAAACCATCACAAAAATATTTAAACACATATTGAAGACAACAAAGAAATGCACAACTTTTGCTGGAAAATATTCGAGAAAGAAAATTATGATTAATTTTTTAATTTCTGGTTTATAATTATGAAACGATAATAGTTACAGCAAATTTATGTGAATTATAATTTTAGAGAATGCCAAAATGAACAACTTCTAAAGAATAAGCTTTTTTCTAAATCTCGTTAGTTTTTGAGTAAACCGAGTTATTAATTTGAAGTATAATTTTTCCATCTTTCATAATTTTGACGTTTTAAACGTCAGTTTCATCCGAGTTTGCGCAACGCTCGATGCACATTTAAAATATGATTTTAATTGAAGATAAACCACGAAAGCGTAAATATAAATGATACCATCAAGTCGGAGAAAGTAACATGATGGCCACATCACCATTTTTTTTATTAGGAGTCAGGAAGAGTTGATTGGAATTATTTATAAGGAATGGCAGGAATGTTTTATTCGAAACAGGTAACAATTCTAATCACTTGGCGGTCATTGGAATTCCCACCTCGAAAACGTATCCTTGTTGTCGCTGCCGCGGCAAAATACAACTTTTACTTCTTCGCCGTTGTTTATTATTTATAACCACACGAAGATTTATAGTCAGGAAATCTGAAATTTTCGAATCGATTATCGTGGACCTGAGTTTATCGGACAGGTACAGTGCAGAAGCAAGTTTTTGAAAGTCCCGCCTGATAGTACAAATTCTAAACGCGGCTCGGCCTACAGAGAGAAACTGCTGCTGGTCGTCCGGTCCTTCCTATAATAATAATAAAGCTTTGTTTATAGTTTTATCGATTGCGAAGAGAACCGAGCGGCGCGATAGGGCTCGACTTATTTCGCGTCAAAAAAATGCCAATCGGCGCGATAGCGCTTGTCGTAACTTAGGTTAGGTTAGGTGCAGCGTTGCTATCTGACCAAATAATATTTCCGCCAGATAGCCAACCTAATTTCACTAGAATTCCACCAGAAAAAAACTGTTCAGCAATTGAATTTAACGTTTTGCGTACGAATTAGGTTTGAATATTAGGTAGAACAATGAAATAATCCAAAGAAATATAAATACAAATAAGATTGAATTCCTTAAAAATTAAAATGAATTTTCAAAAATGAATATTTTTAGTAATAGAAGACTACAAAAAAATGTAAAAAAATGGTGATGGGGCCATCATGTTACTTTCTCCGACTTGATGGTATTATAGCCATTTATATTTACGTTTGCATGGTTTATTTTCAATTGAAATCATATTTTAAATGCACATCGAGCGTTGTGTACACTCGGATGAAACTGACGTTTAAAACGTCAAAATTATGAAAGATGGAAAAATTATACTTCAAATACAAAAACTCAGTTTACTCAAAAACTAAAGGGATTTCGAAAAAAACTTATTCTTTATAAGTTGTTCATTTTGGAATTCTCTACAATTATTATTAACATAAATTTACTGTAACTATTATCGTTTTATAATTATAAACCAAAAATTAAAAAGATAATAATAAATTTTTTTCTCGAATAAAAATGATTTTATGAAAAATGTTTTCAAGCAAAAGATGTTCGTTTATTGATTGTCTTCAATGTTTGTTTAAATGTTTTTGTGATATTTTTCATATTTAAGAAAATATTGGCAAAAAACAGTTAAGGTAAACACCCACTTCCGGTGTACGAAATTTTACTAAAAGCTTTTCAGTTCTTTAGATTATCAAATAAGACGTTTGTTCAAAGTTTCATATAAATTGCTCTATTAGTTTTTGAGATACAGCGCACACAGCAGACACACACACCCACACACGATTTTTTTTTCCCAAAAATTGTTGAAATAGCATCTGGGGACCCCAAAACGGATATTTCCGTAAAAAAAAAATTGAAAAAAAAAATCACGATCACAATACTTTCTCGTACTTCGTAACGGAGAAAGTAAAAAGTGATTCATGCTGGCTCTACGAAAACAAAAATTTCATCTGTAGGGGCAAGTCTTCTCTTTAGAGAGGGCCTTGAATATTAAGACTAAAATTAATTGATTGATTGTTTTTGAATTAATCCTTTATCTCCATTGGAGTGTTTAGATATTAAATTCGATTTCAATTTTATTGCGTATGTGACTTTGTAAATATGTACCGGCGCTAGAATAGTCTCTTAATTACCTGTTATTATCGTTTCAAGGAAAAACCACACGTAATAATGTTCGATGAGTTATTGCGAATGGATTGAAGTTATTTCCATGGGTTTTTTCTTGTTTTCATACATGCTGACGCCAATTTATTGAGTGCATTTATGATCGGCAGAATTTTATGAGTATTTAATAAAACTACAGCATAGATTTTTTACTTTTAAATTACAGTTTCTTCGCTGTACGATAGTTATTTTTGAAAATGAAAAAAATGTAAGCGTGTAACATCTGAATCCTACGGCGGATTTTGGCAATTGAAACTTCAAAATCTAGGCAATTTTATGTTCTTTAAAAAAGCATCCAAACACTTTTAAGTATTATTTTAAATAACTGATTGAGGTTGGCGGCACTACTTCGTGATACATGTTTAATTAAATAAAACACTCGTTTACAGTGTGATATTAACTAAGTACAAGTGTGTTTTATTTAATTATTTTAAATGAAATTGCAGTTGTTTCGCCGTGATTTAGTAATTTAAAAAAATGCAAATGCCTGGAATTTACGAATCCTCTGATGGATTTTTACAAATGAAACTTTAAAATCTAGGGTATTTTATGTCCTTTTTTTGCAATTAAAACGTCAAAATCTTGGCAATTGTATGTTTTTTTAAAAAGGCATCTAAAGACTTCAAAGTTTTTTTTAAATGTTGAAATTGCAGTCGTTTCGTTGTGAGCTAGTAATTTTTGAAAATCCGAATTTTACAAGTCTGCAACTTCCGAATCCTCTGACGGATTTTTACAAATGAAACGTAAAAATATAGGGAATTTTATGTTCATTAAAAAAGCATTGATACACTTTGAACTATTTTTTTAAGTGTAATGCTGTTTTTTTTTGCTGCGAGCAATTTTTGAAAATCCTAATTTTACAAGCCTGCAACTTCTGAATCCTTTGCCGGTTTTTTACAATTAAAACGTCCAAATCTAGCGACTTTTATGTTCCTTAAAAAAGCATCCAAAAGCTTGAAGCAATATTTTTTTGCTCCGTGCTGGTTATTTTTGAAAATCAAAATTTTTCAAACACGCTCTTTTGAATCCTCCGACGGATTTTTGCAATGGAAACGTCAAAATCTAAGGCATTTTACGTTCTTTAAAAAGCATCAAACACTTTGAAGTGTCACAATTGTCTGTTTTTTCACTCTGAGCTAGTTATTTTTGAAAATTAAAATTTTTTCAAACACGGACTTTTTAATCCTCCGACCGATTTTTGCAATTAAAACGTCAAAATCTAAGGCATTTTATGTTCTTTAAAAAGCATTAAACACTTTGAAGTGTCACAATTGCCTGTTTTTTCACTCTGAGCTAGTTATTTTTGAAAATCAAAATTTTTACAAGCGCTTAACTTCTGAATCCTTTGACGGATTTTTCCAATTGAAACGTCAAAAACTAAGCAATTTTATATTCTTTAGAAAAGCCTTCAAACACCATGTATTAATTTTTTTGAATGTATTAAAATTGCAGCTTTTCCGCTGCGAGTGTTATTTCTGAAAATACAAAATTTACAAGCGTGTAGCTTCTAAATCCTCTTAAGATTTTTTGCGCATTTGGAACATCAACATCTAGGCAATTTTATGTTTTTTTTAATGCTGAAATTGCAGTTGTTTCGTTATTTGAAAGTCCATATTTTACAAGCCTGCAATTTCCGAATCCTCGGATTTAAAAGGAAATGAAGCGTCAAAATCTGGGAAATTTTATGTTCATTAAAAAAGCATTCAAACACTTTGAAGTAATTTTTTGAAAGTGTTGAAATGCAGTTTTTTTCGCTGCGAGCCAGTTATTTTTGAAAATCCATATTTTACAAGCCTGCAACTTCTGAATCCTTTGTCGGATTTTTGCAATTGAAACGTAAAATTCTTGCGAATTTTATGTTCTTTGAGAAAGCATCGAAATATTTTGGAGCATTAAAGTGTTCAGATTTCAGCTTTTTTGGCTTTGAGCTGGTTATTTTTGAAAATCCAAATTTTTCAAACACGTCAAACGTCAAAATCAAAATCTTCGGCATTTTATGTTCGTTAAAAAAGCACCAAACACTTTGAAGCATTAAATTTTGAATGTGTTAAAATTGTAGTTTCCCGCTGTGAGCATTATTTCTGAAAATCCAAATTTTATATATGTGTAACTTCTAAATTCTTCGACGGATTTTTGCAACATCTAGGAAATTTTATGTTCTTTAGAAAAGCATCCAAACACTTCGAAGTAATCGCTTTGAAAGACTTTCGGCAGTTTTTTGAGCTAATATTTTTGCAAATCCAAATTTTACAAGCTTGCAACTTCTGAATGCTCCGGATTTTTGCAATTTTTTGCAATTGAAACATCAAAATCTGCGGCATTTTATGTTCTTTAAAAAAACACCAAACACTGAAGCATTTTTTTAAGTGTTACAGTTGCAGTGTTTTCGCCCTGAGTTAGTTATTTTTGAAAATCCAAACTGTACGCATCTGAATCCTCTAATAGATTTTGACGTCAAAATCTAGGTAATTTGATATTCTTTAAAAAACATTATAAATAGTTTAAATTGCATTTTTTCGCTGTGAGCAAGTTATTTCTGAAAATCCAAATTTTTACAAACGCGTAACTTCTAAATCCTCTGACGGATTTTTCTAATGGAAACATGAAAATTTAGGCAATTTTACATTCTTTAAAGAAAGCATGCAAACACCTTGCATTGATTTTTTTGAATGTGTTAAAATTGCATTTTTTGTCGGTGAGCGTTATTTCTGAAAATCCAAATTTTATAAGCCTCTTTTTACTTCTAAATTCTCCGACGGATTTTTGCATTTGAAACGTCAAAGCCAAGGCAATTTTATGTTCTTTAAAAAAACATTAAAACACTTTCAAGTATTTTCTAAATGTTGAAATTGCAGTTGTTTCGCTGTGAGTTAGTAATTTTCAAAAAAAACAAATTTCGCAAGCTTGCAACTGAATCCTCCGATGGATTTTTGCAAATAAAACGTCAAGATCTAGGGAATTTTATGTTCTTTAAAAATGCATCCAAACACTTTGGAGTATTTTTTTGGAAGTGTTGAAATTGCAGTTTTTCCCTGAGAGCAAGTAATTTTTAAAAATCCAAATTTTACAAGCGCCACTTCTGAATCCTGACGGATTTTTGCAAGTAAAACGTCAAAACGTAGGGAATTTTATGTTCTTTAAAAATGCATAAAAACACCGTGTAGAGTAATTTTTTGTAAGTGTTGAAATTGCAGTTTTTTTTTCGCTGTAAGCAAGTAATTTTTGAAAATCCAAATTTTAGAAGCCCGCCGCTTCTGAATCCTCTGAAGGTTTTTTCCGACTGAAACGTCAAAATCTTGGCAATTTTATATTCTTTAAAACAGCATTAAAGCACCTTGCATTAATTTTTTTGAATGTGTTAAAATTGTATTTTCTCGCTGTGAGCGTTATTTCTGAAAATCCAAATTTTATTAGCCTTTTTTTACTTCTAAATTCTCCGACGGATTTTTGCATTTGAAATATCAAAATCTAGGCAATTGTGTTCTTTAAAAATGCACCTAAATACTTTCAAGTATTTTTTTAAATTCGCAGTTGTTTCATTTTTAAAAAAAATTTACAAGCGTACAACTTCTGAATCCGAAGGATTTTTGCAAGTGAAAATTAAAAATGTAGGGAATTCTATGTTCTTTAAAAATGCATAAAAACACCGTGTAGAGTAATTTCTTGAAAGTGTTGAAATTGCAGTTTTTTTTTTCGCTGTAAGCAAGTAATTTTTGAAAATTCACAAGCCCGCCGCTTCTGAATCCTCTGACGGATTTTTCCAACTGAAACGTCAAAATCTAGGCAATTTTATATTCTTTAAGGGGGCATTACAGCACCTTGCATTAATTTTTTTGAATGTGTTAAAATTGTATTTTCTCGCTGTGAGCATTATTTCTTAAAATCCAAATTTTATTAGCCTTTTTTTACTTCTAAATTCTCCGACTGATTGTTGCATTTGAAATATCAAAATCTAGGCAAATCTTATGTTCTTTAAAAATGCACCTAAATACTTTCAAGTATTTTTTTAAATGTTAAATTTGCAGTTGTTTCGCTACGAGCTAGTCATTTTTAAAAACCCAAATTTTACAAGCGTACAACTTCTGAATCCTCCGGCGGATTTTTGCAAGTAAAACGTCAAAACGTAGGGAATTTTATGTTCCTAAAAAATGCATTAAAACACTGTGTGGAATATTTTTTTTAGTGTTGAAATTGCAGTTTTTTTACAGTAGGCAAGTAATTTTTGAAAATACTAATTTTACAAGCGCGCCACTTCTATTATGTTCTTTATGTTCTTTGAAAAAACATACAAATACTTCGAAGTAAAATAATTTCTTTGAAACAATTGAATTTGCAGTTTTTTCGCTGTGAGCTAATTATTTCTGAAAATCCAAATGTTTACGCGTAACTTCTGAATCCTCTGATCGATTTTTCCAATTTCCAATTGAAACGTCATAATCTAGCCAATTTTACATTCTTCCTCATTTTAACAATCCTGAATATTAAAAATGCTTCACCGCTTGTTAAACGAGAACCAAAATCAACAACCATTTTGTATATTTATTGTGTTCATTATAAATAACAAAATGTTTCACCATGTGAATAAGAACTTACTCAAGAAAAAAATGAAGTAAAATCGTATTAGGACTAAATTTAAAAATCAACACTTATAGTTAGTTCACGAACGTGAGTTAATGTTATAAACAAAAAACACTTATAGTAAAAAATATATATTTATAATAAAGATTTATAAAGGATAGTAATATGAAATGGATATTATTTCTAGCAAATAAAAACTGAATTTAGATTCTGAATGTTTAATTTCTCGACTACTTAGTTTCATATTACTTTCCTTAATAATATGAACTGCCGATATGTAAATATTAAAACAAAAATTTAATGAGTAAAAGTACGAATTCAATATTGAAATCGGGTTGTAAATGTGCATTCATTTTTATGCACATTTCCTGATGTAGAAAGTTTACTGCACTGCTACTGGTCGTGAAGGTTGATTGCATTCCAATTTCCCTTTTAATAAACTTTATCATTATTATTTATAGACTATGTATGGAAAGTCAGGAAATTTGCGCTGTTAAAAAACCGTATCCTTATCGAAAATGAGATTATATAAAATTATATACAGGGTGTTACAAATTCATCGCATTATCGTTGCTATCTCAGTAAGTATAAGAGATAGAGAGTTGAGATTAAAGGAAAGTTTCTTATTTGAATGCTGAATAATTTGTTAAAAAGAAATTTAAAATATTCCGAATATTTCCGGAGATATTTTATAAAAACCGAAAAAGTTTTCTTACAATTCCGGATATATTCCATAAATACCGATTTTTTTTAATATTGGTTTTTTATTTTCTTACGACTTAATTCAAGGTTATTTTGAAAAACCAATAGGACTTTTTTAAGCTCTTTCAGAAAATAATTTTATTTTTCAAATACGACGTTTTCTATTCAATTTTTTTTTTCAAAAAGAAAGTACATTCATGGGTGAGTCATCTAAATTTGTATTGTACCGTGAAAATAACTCTATTCGTAAATAATTATATAAGGGCTAAGTACTTATTGTGATCTAGTCTAAAATGGAACTAACTATATAAATGAATTTAAAAAATATAATTATTTTGGTATTTAGATACCCACATCAACTTTATTTTTCTAATACGGATCTGAATTTTTTATTTCATTTTTGAGTATCTTTTCACCTCCCAAAACTAACAATGTATTACATAAAATTGTGCAACGAGAAATCAATAAAACGTATAAAAACAATTTTGGCCGTTTTACCTTGATTATTATAGAAAATTATTATTTTGAATGTATTACACAAATAATTTTGGACCATTTTGCTTACTTATACACAAATTATGTCGTTTTTGCTTTCTACTTCCTTATTTACTTCGATTGGTAAAGTCGAAAGTCGTTAAAACAGAGTAAAGTTTTCATTTCAGATAAACGCGTTCTTTATTATTTTACTGCGGATTGCTTGCTTTTTATTAATCCACAATAAATATTACATTAAATCCAACCATAAAACATGGTGATGAATAATAAACTTATAATAAACTTATATGACACCATTTCTAAGTAATGCTATCATCCTTTCATTGTAGAAGGGAATGACCATTCCATAAACCACAACTTTGATTTGGTAAATGAAAACATATTGCGGTTTTCATATTTATTAATAAAAAAAAACTTATTGATTACCTTCCTTAGAATTTCAAACTATTATTATTTGAATTTATTTAATACTTTCTGCAATAAGTAAGGTTGTTTCTATTTTATTTATTATTTTTAATGAAATATCAACATAAATTAATTATATACAATTTGAGGTAGGAATATTTCCCATGATGATGTCGGAAAGAAAGGCCTTTTCGAATTCAATGTAGGTGCAGAGGAGACGAGGCAGTGCTGCCAACAATAACTTTAATTGCGATGCCGAGAACGACTCATAAATAAATCAACGTGCGTCCCTCACCCGACTGTATATTTTAATTCCTCCGGTTGGCGATCCCTGGAAATGATTCCAATTGCATCGTTCCAGGATTTCAACCCTGGTTTATGGTCTGGCTTTAAACGATTATTCTGGTTTACTGTTGCGCATTTTCGTGGTTTAATCTGTTTCCCAAAATTTAAACGGTGATATTCTGTTCAAACATAAAATTTGAGGATTTAAATAATAACCAAATTAAGGCAGAAATTGTTAAAAGTCAAAATTCGTTGAACTTGTCTATCCTCCCAAAAAAATAAGAGTAATAAAATTAGAAGGGTTAAAATGTGTAAGAAACACCAAATTTGAGGATTGAAAAATAACCAAACTAAGCAGAAATTGTTAAAAGTCAAAATCCGTTGAACTTCTCTATTATACAGACCACCCTCCCAAAAAAAAAATATTCCTATTAAAATTAAAAGGGTTAAAATGTGAAAGAAACACCAAATTTGAGGATTGAAAAAATAACCAATTAAACAGAAATTATTAAAAGTCAAAATCCTTTGAATTTGTCTATTATACGAACTACCCTCCCAAAAAAATTAGGAGTATTAAAATTAAAAGAGTTAAAATGTGAAAGAAACACCAAATTTGAGGATTGAAAAATAACTAAATTAAGGCAGAAATTGTTAAAAGTCAAAATCCGTTGAACTTGTCTATTATACGGACCATCCTCAAAAAAAAAATACCCCTATTAAAATTTAAAGGGTTAAAATGTGAAAGACACACCAAATTTGAGGATTGAAAAAATAACCAAATTAAGCAGAATTTATTAAAAGTCAAAATCCTTTGAATTTGTCTATTATACGAACTACCCTCCCAAAAAAATTAGGAGTATTAAAATTAAAAGAGTTAAAATGTGAAAGAAACACCAAATTTGAGGATTGAAAAATAACTAAATTAAGGCAGAAATTGTTAAAAGTCAAAATCCGTTGAACTTGTCTATTATACGCACCACCCTCAAAAAAAAATACTCCTATTAAAATTTAAAGGGTTAAAATGTGAAAGACACACCAAATTTGAGGATTGAAAAAATAACCAAATTAAGCAGAATTTATTAAAAGTCAAAATCCTTTGAATTTGTCTATTATACGAACTACCCTCTCAAAAAAATTAGGAGTATTAAAATTAAAAGAGTTAAAATGTGAAAGAAACACCAAATTTGAGGATTGAAAAATAACTAAATTAAGGCAGAAATTGTTAAAAGTCAAAATCCGTTGAACTTGTCTATTATACGGACCACCCTCAAAAAAAAAATACTCCTATTAAAATTAAAAGGGTTAAAATGTGAAAGACACACCAAATTTGAGGATTGAAAAAATAACCAAATTAAGCAGAATTTATTAAAAGTCAAAATCCTTTGAATTTGTCTATTATACGAACTACCCTCCCAAAAAAATTAGGAGTATTAAAATTGAAAGAGTTAAAATGTGAAAGAAACACCAAATTTGAGGATTGAAATAATAACCAAAGTAAGGCAGAAATTGTTAACAGTTAAAATTCTTTGTACTTGTGTATTATATGGTTCAAAAACAGCAAATTTTTAACATACTAAAAAATAGTCGACGCAACCAGTTTGAACTTGATTTTGAGTAGAATATGCACCTCGTGATTAAGCAAATTCTAAAAGAATTATTGTTCGGGAATTAGATTCAAAATTTCCAAATTCACTTTCAACGAGCATATTTTTATAAATCAAAAATCAGTCGACGCGCCCCCCACTATGATCAGAAAAGCAGCACTCTGACCTTGAACTTGACCTAGTTAAATGCACATCAGGCGTTTAGAATAACTCATGATCTTTCACGGAATTAGTTTCAAAGTTTCCAAATCCGCTCATAAATAGCATATTTTTGACATACATGAAAATAATCGACGCACCCTGTATGAAAACAAAATGCCAGCACTCCGAACTTGAATTTGAGTGATTGAAATGTGCACCGCGTGATTAAACTATTTCCAACAAAATTATCGCCCGCGGAAATTGCTTCAAAAATTTCAAATTCACTCGAAAATAGCATTGACACATCAAACAACAATCGACGGACCCAGACTGTAATCAAAATGGCAGCACTCTGTACTTGAATTTGAGTGAATTAAATGTGCATCACGTGATTAAACTATTTCCAAAATAATTATCGTCCTCTGAAATAGCTTCGAAACTCAAAATGGCAGCACAGTGAACTCGAATTTGAGTGAGTGAAATGTGCACCAACTGATTTGTAACATACAACACTAAGTCTTAGTCACGACTCGAGTGTTACAGATTAAAAAAAATCTAAAAAAAATATCTTTCGTGGAATTAGCTTCAAAATGTTCAAATTCACTCAGAAATAGCATATTTACAACATATTAGAAAACAATCGACGCATCCCGACTGTAGTCAAAATAGCAGGATTCTGAACTTGAATTTGAGCGATTGGAATGTGCACTACGTGATTAAATTATTTCCAAAAAAATTATCGCCCGCGAAAACAGCTTCAAAATTTCTAATATAATATTTCTAATAGCATATTTTAAACATATCAAAAAATAATCGACGTACCCAGACTGTAATCAAAATGGAAGCACAGCGAACTTGAATTTAAGAGAGTGAAATGCACACCTTGCGATTAGAAAAATTCTAAAAATATTATCTTTAGCGGAGTTAGCTTAAAAATTTTCAAATTCTCTCAGAAATAGCATATTTTTAACATATTAGAAAACAATCGACGCACCCCGATTGTAGTTAAAATGGCAGCACTCTGAACTTGAATTTGAGTGATTGAAATGTGATCAAATTATTTCAAAAAAATTATTGCCTGCGGAAACACCTTCAAAATTTCTAAACTTACTCGGAAATAGCATATTTTTAACATATCAAACAATAATCGACGTATCCAGGCTGTAATGAAAATGGCAGCACAGCGAACTTTAGTTTGAGTGAGTGGCACACTTCGCGATTGGAAAAATTCTAAAAATATCATCTTTCGTGGAATTAGCTTCAAAATTTCCAAATCAACTGAGAAATAGCATATTTTTGACATATCAAAAAACATTTGACGCACCCTGACTGTAATCAAATTGACAGCACTCTGAACTTGAATTTGAACGGCCAAAATGTGCATCACGTAATTAAATTATTTCCAAAAAAAGATATCGCCTGCGGAAATAGCGTCAAAATTTCCAAATTCACTCGAAAATAGCATATTTTTGACATATCAAACAATAATCGACGTACCCAGACTGTAATCAAAATGGCAGCACAGCGAACTTAAATTTGAGTAAATAAATTGCACATCTCGGGATTGGATAAATTCTAAAAACATTATCTCTCACAGAATTAGTTTAAAAATTCACAAATATACTCAGAAATAGCATATTTTTGATACACCAGAAAATAATTGACATTTCTCGTCAGGAGATAAAATGGCAGCACTCTGAACTGGCATTTGAGTGAATAAAACGTGTACCCTGCAATTAAAAAAATTCAAAAACACTTTATCGCTAGTTGACTTAGTCTAAAAAAATTGAAATGCCCTCAAAAATACCATATATTAGACATAATAAAGGACAATCGATGCACCCTGTCTAAAAACAAAATCACAGCACTCTAAACTAGAATTTGATTGAGAGAAATCTGCACCTCATGATTAAACAAATCCTTAAAAATGTATCGCTCACGGGATCAGCTTCAAAATTTTCAAATCCACTTAGCAAACGCATATTTTTGATATAACAAAAAACAATCGACGCAACTTCCAATGTAATGAGAAGGGCGGCAATCTGCAAAACTTGATTTTGGGAAAGTGAAATTTGCATCTCTCGATTAGAAACATTCTAAAAGTATTATCTTCCACGGAATTAGCTTCAAAATTTCCAAATTCACTCAGAAATAGCATATTTATAACATATTAGAAAACAATCGACACACTCCTACTGCAGTCAAAATAGCAGCACTTTGAACTTGAATTTGAGTGATTGAAATATGCACCACGTGAATAAACTATTTCCAAAAAAATTGACGCTTCAAAATTTCCAAATTTACTCGAAAATAGCATATTTTTGACATATCAAAGAACAACCGACGTACTGTAATGAAAATGGTAGCACAGCGAACTTGAATTTGAGTGAGTTAAATACACACCTCGCGATTAGAACAATTCTAAAAGTATTATCTTTCGCAGAATTAGCTTAAAAATTTACAAATCCGCTCAGAAATAGCATATTTTTGACATATCAAAAAAAAATCGACGCCCCCAGACTGTAATCAAAATGACAGCACTCTGAATTGAGTGATTGAAATGTGCACCACGTAATTAAACTATTTAAAAAAAATATCGCTCGCTGAAATAGCTTAATTTTTTTCTAATTTACTCGAAAATACCGAAAATATGACGTACCCAGACGGTAATCAAAATGGCAGCACAACGAGCTTGAATTTGCGTGAGTGAAATGCACACCTCGCGATTACAAAAATTTTAAAAATATTATCTTTCGTGGAATTATCTTCAAAATTTTCAAATTTACCCAGATATAGCATATTAAATCGAGACGAACTCTGATTTTAATCAAAATGGCTACATTCTGAACTTGAATTTGAGCGATTGAAATGTACACCACGTGATTAAACTATTTCCAAAAAAATTATCGCCCGCTGAAATAGCTTCAAAATTTCCCAATTTACTCGAAAATAGCATATTTTTGATATATAAAACAACAATCGTCGTACCCAGACTGTAATTAAAATGGCAGCACAGCGAACATGAATTTGAGTGAGTAAAATGGTGTGAATTTTCGCGTTTAGAAAATTCTAGAAATATTATCTTTCGTGGAATTAGCTTCCAACTATTCGAATTCACTCAGAAATAGCATATTTTTGACATACCAAAAAACAATCGACGCAACCTGACTGTCATCAAAATGGCAACACTTTGAACGTGATTTTGAGTGAATGAAATATAAAATACGTAATTAAACTATTTCCAAAAAAATATCGCCCGCGGAAATAACTTCAAAATTTCCAAATTCACTCGAAAATTACATATTTTTGACATATTTATTTACTAACTTTTCATATCCGGTTAATACAATATGTGCAAAACAATATACAGTGCGCGCCTAAAGTATGGAATATATTCAGTAAAACCGAAATTAAATATTTTTGGGAAAAATCCTCGAACAAGTCAATTTTCTTTTTTAAAAATACACAATTTTGCATGAAAGTCGATTTTCAGTTTTCATTTGTTTTTGAGTAATGACATCATTCATTTTGTTTTTAAATGGAAAGCCCCTATTTTTGTTCTTGATTTTGAGAGATCTCCTCATTGTCGAACTGGCAGTATAAAAATATTGCCATCTTACATAAGAAATTTTTCGTGTAAATGACAATTGAAGGTTAGAACTTAATATCTAGAGTTTTTCCAGAATTACCTTGTTCCAGCGCTTTTTTCCAAACAAAAATGATCTTGACCTTCCATATAATACAATATGGTTCCAGCAAGACGGCGCACCCCCGCACTATGCGCGTTTTTAGACAATTGCATTACGAAAAGGTGGATTGGCAGGCAAGGACTGATAGATTAGCTTGTAAAAGAAATGAATGCGCAGAATTTGCCTAGAAAATATTGAAGATGTTCAAGAAGAATTTCTACATGATGGTCGCAACCATCAACATCAAATTTTTAACTCGATTGGCACTGATTATTTCGATTCTCAATTAATTAATTAAAAATAAAATAACGTTAAATGTATTTTTTGCAAAGTGCTAAATTCAAATTTTTAACTCGTTTGGCACTGATTATTTCGATTCCCCATTAATTAACTCAAAATAAAATACACGTTAAGTGTATTTTTTGCAAAGTGCTAAAATTTAAAAAAAAAATGAAACAACGTTAGACGTTTGGACTACCACATAGTAGCGGTCTCAACCATCCACATCAAATTTTTAACTCGATTTGCATTGATTGTTTCGATTCTCAATTAATTCATTCAAAATAAAATACACGTTAAATGTATTTTTTGCAAAGTGCTAAAATTAAAAAAAAACAATGAAACAACGTTAGACGTTTGGACTACCACATAGTAGCGGTCTCAACCATTAACATCAAATATTTAACTCGATTGGCATTGATTGTTTTGATTCTCTATTAATTAATTCAAAATAAAATACACGTTAAATGTATTTTTTGCAAAGTGCTAAAATTAAAAAAAAAAAAACAATGAAACAACGTTAGACGTTTGGACTACCACATAGTAGCGGTCTCAACCATCAACATCCAATTTTTAACTCGATTGGCATTGATTGTTTCGATTCTCAATTAATTCATTCAAAATAAAATACACGTTAAATGTATTTTTTGCAAAGTGCTAAAATTTAAAAAAATTAATAAACAACGTTAGACGTTTGGACTACCATATAGTAGTGGTCTCAACCATCAACATCAAATTTTTAACTCGATTTGCATTGATTGTTTCGATTCTCAATTAATTCATTCAAAATAAAATACACGTTAAATGTATTTTTTGCAAAGTGCTAAAATTAAAAAAAAAAAAACAACGTTAGACGTTTGGACTACCACATAGTAGCGGTCTCAACCATCCACATCAAATTTTTAACTCGATTTGCATTGATTGTTTCGATTCTCAATTAATTCATTCAAAATAAAATACACGTTAAATGTATTTTTTGCAAAGTGCTAAAATTAAAAAAAAAATAAACAACGTTAGACGTTTGGACTACCATATAGTAGTGGTCTCAACCATCAACATCAAATTTTTAACTCGATTTGCATTGATTGTTTCGATTCTCAATTAATTCATTCAAAATAAAATACACGATAAATGTATTTTTTGCAAAGTGCTAAAATTTAAAAAAAAACAATTAAACAACGTTAGACGTTTGGACTACCACATAGTAGCGGTCTCAACCATTAACATCAAATATTTAACTCGATTGGCATTGATTGTTTTGATTCTCTATTAATTAATTCAAAATAAAATACACGTTAAATGTATTTTTTGCAAAGTGCTAAAATTAAAAAAAAAAATGAAACGTTAGACGTTTGGACTACCACATAGTAGCGGTCTCAACCATCCACATCAAATTTTTAACTCGATTGGCACTGATTGTTTCGATTCTCAATTAATTAATTCAAAATGAAATACACGTTAAATGTATTTTTTGCAAAGTGCTACAATTAAAAAAAAATGAAACAACTTTAGACGTTTGGACTACCACATAGTAGCGATCTCAACCATTAACATCAAATTTTTAACTCGATTGACACTGATTGTTTCGATTTTCAATTAAATAATTCAAAGTACAGGTTAAATGTATTTTATGCGAAGCGCCAAAAAAAAATTAAAAACGAAACCACTTTTGACGTTTAAATTACTACATCAACCATCAACATCACATGTTTAATTCGATTGGCACGGATTGTGTCGATTTTCAAATAATTATCTCAGTGCTAAACGATGATAATTTTCAATTTAGGCAATTTCAAATGAAACAACTGTTAACCTTTGGATTACCGCATGGTAACGGTCGCAACCATCAACATAAAAATCTTAACTCGATTGGGACAGATTATTTCGATATTTTCAATATCAATAAGTAATAACTTATAAGCGATACAATAAAACTGAAATTAAATAAACAAACACAAAAATTTCTATTACACATCGAAAGGCTCACAAGTGCATCCGGTACTTCTGCGATGACATTTCTCTTCACTCAAGTGCATTTAGATAATTATTCATCTTTTATAGTGCTCATTTTTTCCCACAAGAAGACGATAATAAATATGTCCACGTTTTTTATTATCAATTCGTATTATAAACGGAAAGATTATCATTATTTATTATTATTAATTATATTTCTGTCATACTCTACAGGTAAAGGTAAACTGAGATCGTTGTCAGGCCTACCAACCGGTTCTGTCGCAACCACACGGGACTGTTAATGGCGAAGTAATATAATTACGCATATATATTTAAATAACAACAATACACACACACCTAACAATAAGCAATTAATTATTTCTCAATCAAAAGGAACAAATTATCAATAGGCAAACAAACAAATCTTAATGGTAGTTTAGCTGTGGAATTTTTTTTTCTAGAAAAAAAAAACGTTACATTACGTTATCTGGTATACCCCGAGGCACGATGTTTGCCCAAGTGGTACCGATAAGAAACCAATAAAGACCGTATTTATTCCCTATGTATTTACACTGTAGACGTTATTTTTCCTAAAAACCGTACAAACTGTACAAACACGTCCTTATCTCTTCAAATATACGAAGGTAAAAGTGTATAAATATCGCTCTGTATAAGGGTTGAGGTTATGTTTGCCTTGTTTAATTCCCTCACCGGTTGCTAAATATTTGAAAGTCACGGACGTCCAGCTCCTCTCGCAAACATCACTTTGGAGGGACTGGTTTTTCAACAGTTTATATATGGTCCGCTTCAAAAAACATGTCCGTCTCTTTCCAACACACTCTCAAGATCCCGTTGACGTCTTTGTTCGGAGCGAAAAACTCGTACCGTTTACTAAATTCAGGCAAAAGTTACACAAGCGCGCGACGTGTGGTAATTCATAGCGTTATTGTAGTTTTCACTTTTTTATCGTTTTCGAATATAACTGCCAAAAATAACATACGATATCGAAACCGAAAATCGTATGAGTACGTTAAAAATGACAATCCTCAATTAAACAGAATCAAAAATTTGATTGTTTTAACAATTAAGCTAAGTGATGTTCCATAATAAACTCACTCTGGGATAAAACGATAAAAAAATTAATTTTAATAATGACTTGATCAATATAGAAATATAGTCTAAATATATAAATATTCAACCTGTATTTCTTTAAACAATGATAAAACTAAGTTATTATAAAATTTCCACAGCAGTTTCTGCAGAAAGTGCATTTTTCGCCATCCAAATTTGTTTTCGAGCGCAGCCATTTTTGTTACTGCAAAGTTCGGATAATTTTCTTCGAACAGTTGTAAAGACACGTAATTTAGGATTAATCTGTCAAAATTTCAAACATGTCGCGAAAGCAGTGTAAAATTTCCACAGCAGTTTCTGCAGAAAGTGCATTTTTTGCCATCCAAATTTATTTTCGAGCGCAGCCATTTTTGTTGCTTCAAAGTTTGGATAATTTTCTTCGAGCAATTTTAAAGATACATAATTTAGGATTAATCTGTCAAAATTTCAAGCATTTCGCGAAAGCAGTGGAAAATTCCCTCAGCAATTTCTGTAGAAAGTGAATTTTTCGCCATCCAAATTTGTTTTAGAGCGCAGCCATTTTAGTTGCTGCAAAGTCCGGACGATTGTAAAGACATGCAATTTAAGATTAATCTGTCAAAAATTCAAGCATTTAAGGAAATGAATATAGAATTCTATTATAGAAGTAATATTTTTAGCAAAAAGTCCATATTTGTGTTTATAATACAAACACTTCAAACATATGAAAAAGAAAGTATCAATTGTTTTTTTTTTTTTCTTCCGGTGAACGGAGCTTATAAAAAGGGTAAAAACGTCTACACAACATTTTCAAATCGGCTCGTTGGTTTCCGAAATATTCCAATTTAAAAATACCTTTAACCGATTTTTTAACAATGTTTTTTTTTAATAAAAAATGTTCTTATTCTAGTATATGAAACTTTAAAAAAATAATGAAAATATCTACTTGATATTTCAAAATCGGTTTTTTTCAATTAAAAAAAAAGTCAATTTGAATCAGCCAATTTAAAATAAAATAAAAAATGTCCTCAGTTCAGTGTGCAAAACTAATAAAAATAATGAAGAAGTCGTTATAATATTTTCAAATCGGTCGTGTAGTTTTTCAAATATTTCTAATATTTGAAAATAAACAATTTTTTTTTCGTAAAATAAAAAATATTTTAATTCCAATGTGTATAACTGGTAAAAATGATGAAAAAAAAAATTGATAAAACTGTCAAATCAGTTGGGTAGTTTTCGAGATAGTCCAATTTTAAAAAATATATTTTTTTTGCTAGACTCACAAACCTTTTTTTTCAACGAACGGAACTTAAAATAAAAATGATAAAAAAACATATACACAACATATTCAAATCGCCTCATTGGTTTCCGAGATATTCCAATTGAAAATACGTTTAATTGATTGATATTTTAAAATCGGTTTTATAATTTCCGAGATATTTCAATTAAAAAAATCAAAAGTATCTTCATTTCAGTGTGCAAAGCTAATAAAAATAATGAAGAAGTCGTTATAATATTTTCAAATCGGTCGTTTAGTCTTGGAAATATTGCTAATATTTGAAAATAGACAATTTTTTTTTTTCGTAAAATAAAGAATATTTTAATTCCAATGTGTATAACTGGTAAAAATGATGAAAGAAAAATGGATAAAGTTGTCAAATCAGTTGGGTAGTTTTCGAGATAATTAAATTTTAAAAAAATATTTTTTTTTGCTAGAATTAAAAACCTTTTTTTTCAACGAACGGAACTTATAAAAATGATAAAAACATCTACACAATATTTTTAGATCGGCTCGTTGGTTTCCGAGATATTTCAATTGAAAATACGTTTAATTGATTTTTTAACAATGTTTTTTTTTTAATCAAAAATGTTTTTATTCTAGTGTATAGAGCTTGTGAAAATATTGAAAAAACTACTTGATATTTTAAAATTGGTTTGATAATTTCCGAGATATTTCAATTTGAAAAAAAATTGGCAATTCGGGTTAGGTAATTAAAAAAACAAAAATGTCTTTATTTCAGTGTGCAAATGTAATAAAAATAATGAAGAAGTCATTATAATATTTTCTAATTGGTCGGGTAGTCTTCATAATATTCCTATTTGAAAATGGACATTTTTTTTTCGTAAAATACAAAATATTTTTATTTCAATGTATATAACTGGTAAAAATGATAAAAAAAATGGATAATGTCGTCAAATTAGTTGGGTGGTTTTTGATATAATCCAATTTTAAAAAGGTTAGGTAATTAAAAAAAGTCTTCATTTCAGTAAATAATGACAAAGTCGTTATAATATTTTCAAATCAGTCGGGTAGTTCGAAATATTCCTATTTGAAAATAGATTTTTTTTTTCGTAAACTCAAAAATATTTTTATTCCAATGTATATAGTAAAATGATGAAAATAATTATAATGTTATTAAATCTAAATTTGTAAAAAATTGTAATAATTTTGTTGGCGCAAAAAAAAATATGTAAAAACAATTGCTATCCACTTGAAACTTCTTAATATCACTCAATATTAATTCAAGATTGATTTTCTGAAAAATTACAACACCTTCCGTTAATAGTCGTAACTGATATTTCATACGAATGGAGTGCAAGTTTAAGAAAAATTATAATAATATTGTTGGCGCGAAAAAAAATATAAAAACAATCGCTATTCACTTGAAACTTCTTAATATCATTCAATATTAATTCAAGATTGATTTTCTGAAAAATTACAATACCTTCCGTTAATAGCAGTAACTGATATTTCATGCGAATGGAGTGTAAGTTTAAGAAAAATTATAATAATTTTGTTGGCGCTAAAAAAAATATAAAAACAATTGCTATCCACTTGAAACTTCTTAATATCACTCAATATTAATTCAAGATTGATTTTTTGAAAAATTACAACACCTTCCGTTAATAGCAGTAACCGATATTTCATGCGAACGAGTGTAAGTTTAAGAAAAATTATAATAATTTTGTTGGCGCGAAAAAAAATTTATAAAAAGAATTGCTATCGAAACTTCTTAATATCACTCAATATTAATTCAAGATTGATTTTCTGAAAAATTACAATACCTTCCGTTAATAGCAGTAACCGATATTTCATGCGAATGGAGTGTAAGTTTAAGAAAAATTATAATAATTTTGTTGGCGCTAAAAAAAAATATAAAAACAATTGCTATCCACTTGAAACTTCTTAATATCGCTCAATATTAATTCAAGATTGATTTTCTGAAAAATTACAATACCTTCCGTTAATAGCAGTAACCGATATTTCATGCGTACGAGTGTAAGTTTAAGAAAAATTATAATAATTTTATTGGCGCTAAAAAAAAATATAAAAACAATTACTATCCACTTGAAACTTCTTAATATCACTCAACATTAATTCAAGATTGATTTTAATATCACTCAATATTAATTCAAGATTGATTTTCTGAAAAATTACAATACCTTCCGTTAATAGCAGTAACTGATATTTCATGCGAATGGAGTGTAAGTTTAAGAAAAATTATAATAATTTTGTTGGCGCGAAAAAAAAAAATAAAAACAATTGCTATCCACTTGAAACTTTTTAATATCATTCAATATTAATTCAAGATTGATTTTCTGAAAAATTACAATACCTTCCGTTAATAGCGGTAATCGATATTTCATGCAAACGAGTGAAGTTTAAGAAAAATTATAATAATTTTGTTGGCGCGAAAAAAAATATAAAAACAATTGCTATCCACTTGAAACTTCTTAATATCGCTCAATATTAATTCAAGATTGATTTTCTGAAAAATTACAATACCTTCCGTTAATAGCAGTAACCGATATTTCATGCGAACGAGTGTAAGTTTAAGAAAAATTATAATAATTTTGTTGGCGCGAAAAAAAAAGATATAAAAACAATTGCTATCGAAACTTCTTAATATCACTCAATATTAATTCAAGATTGATTTTCTGAAAAATTACAATACCTTCCTTTAATAGCAGTAACCGATATTTCATGCGAACGAGTGTAAGTTTAAGAAAAATAATAATAATTTTGTTAGCGCGAAAAAAAATATAAAGACAATTGCTATCCACTTGAAACTTCTTAATATCGCTCAATATTAATTCAAGATTGATTTTCTGAAAAATTACAATACCTTCCGTTAATAGCAGTAACCGATATTTCATGCGAACGAGCGTAAGTTTAAGAAAAATTATAATAATTTTGTTGGCGCGAAAAAAAATATATAAAAACAATTGCTATCGAAACTTCTTAATATCACTCAATATTAATTCAAGATTGATTTTTTGAAAAATTACAACACCTTCCGTTAATAGCAGTAACCGATATATCATGCGTACGAGTGTAAGTTTAAGAAAAATTATAATAATTTTATTGGCGCTAAAAAAAATATAAAAACAATTACTATCCACTTGAAACTTCTTAATATCACTCAACATTAATTCAAGATTGATTTTCTGAAAAATTACAATACCTTCCGTTAATAGCGGTAATCGATATTTCATGCGGACGAGTGTAAGTTTAAGAAAAATAATAATAATTTTGTTAGCGCGAAAAAAAATATAAAGACAATTGCTATCCATTTGAAACTTCTTAATATCGCTCAATATTAATTCAAGATTGATTTTCTGAAAAATTACAATACCTTCCGTTAATAGCAGTAACTGATATTTCATGCGAACGAGTGTAAGTTTAAGAAAAATTATAATAATTTTGTTGGCGCGAAAAAAAATATATAAAAACAATTGCTATCGAAACTTCTTAATATCACTCAATATTAATTCAAGATTGATTTTCTGAAAAATTACAATATCTTCCGTTAATAGCAGTAACCGATATTTCATGCGAATGGAGTGTAACTTTAAGAAAAATTATAATAATTTTGTTGGCGCGAAAAAAAAAATCAAAAACAATTGCTATCCACTTGAAACTTCTTAATATCACTCAATATTAATTAAAGATTGATTTTCTGAAAAATTGCAATACCTTTTGTTAATAGCAGTAACCGATATTTCATGCGAATGGAGTGTAAGTTTAAGAAAAATTATAATAATTTTGTTGGTGCGAAAAAAAAATATAAAAATAATTGCTATCTATTTGAAACTTCTCAATATCATTTAATATTAATTTAAGATCGGTTTTGTGCAAAATTACAATACATTTTGTCAATAGCTTTTGGGATATTTCATGCAAATACTCTGCAAATTTATGAAATATTGTTGACGCAAAAAATGTTTTTCCTTTACCAAATTTTCAATGTTATGACCTACGGGCTAATACTAAAAAAAATTACCCACTTCTCAAATAGGTCACCATCACTGGTTAAAAAAAGCAGATTTTACACGAGGTGAATCATCAAAATGTTGATTTTCTGTTTTGTTATCTTTCATAAATAATACATTTGTAAAAAACCCGGATTATGTTTTACTGCTTGGATTGTACTTATTTCGTTTTTTTTTTAGTTTATTGTGCAAGATGCAATAAAGATATTACTATTTTTAAATTATCAAAATTTAAAAGATTCGAGCACACAGTTGTGTGTTCCGCCGACTCTTAGTTTGTTTCTATTTCTCCATATTACACCATGTATTTGCGGTAAATTATTCTTGTTTTCCGAGATATATGTATTGCGTTTCATGTTAGTGATAAATGTTTATCGGCTTTTCGTTATGGACGGAAGTGGAAAATTCTACACATGTGCGCGCTCAAAACGCAGAAACGATACCGTCCTTATCAACAATACGATAGACATTTGCATTGCACCACGGAATAAAAATAACTGACAAGAAAAAAAAAAGAAAAAAAAAAAAGTTAATTAATTAATGTGTATTTCGGAGCTTTGGTAAAAGCTTCCACATAGTGAGGGTTTGTGAACTTTTGTAGAGGAGGCTTCATATCTCCATATCTCCATATCTTCATATCTTCTCTTGCAAAGGAAGCAAGTATTAGGCCACGATTTTTTTCGTAGCCTCCTCTCCGGACTTTCAAGAGCCACCACTGCTTGTCCAGAACCATATTTGCCTCTTTAGCGGAGTATAACAGTGTAGTAGATTAATCTGTGACTAAGATTTGAATTTCCCGCATAATCTATTTTTGCAAATTTTTGAAAATAGTTAATTTAAGCGAAAAAATTAAAAAAATTTCAGCCGATATTTTTGCAAATTGAAACTAAGTGAATGCTTGTTAAAATAAGTTAAAGATAAAATTAAAATATGAAATAATAGGCACTTCAATAACGCGAAACTAGTGCTGTATCTGATAACTTCTAATATCTCTTTCTTGACCGATAATAATGTTCATTCAAACAAATCTCTAGCGTGCCATGATTTTTTTATTTTCAAGAATTTAAGTTGGTACACATATTCAGGTTGTGTTACTTGTGGCATGTTTAATTGATAAATTCATTTGCTATGACAAACGACGCGGAGAAGTCGTAGGTTCATCTTCCAACATTTCTTGGGAGGTGTTAATAGCATTCTGAGTACGTTTGTCTGGTGTACCACTTCCTGGTTTACCCGTTTCATGAAATAATATACACTCGGCGTCAAAAACTCGAAAAATCGCGAAAAAACTCGATTTTTCAAACCGTCGTAACTTGGTTCAATTTGGTCGAAAATCGATGAATCTTTCAGTTTGGGAAAGATTTAAGTTTTATCTTTAACCTCTTCACGCCCAGGTTCGCCACATGTGGCAACAAGCGAAAAATGAATACAAAACCATTGTACAAAAAAAAATTACTTCTTTAGCGCTATCTATGGAATATTTTTTCATATTTTTTTGCATAAATGGGAAAGTTTGTGACAGTGAAATCATATTTCGTAGAAAAAGAAGCAATTTTTAATCAAACCTGGGATTAAATCAAAGCAGCATGGGCGCGAAGTGGTTAAGAATGTGTAGTTGATTTTGACCCCAAGTCCAACCCACCCCCCGTAAGAACGCGATGGAAAAACATGTTTTTTATGTAAAAAATTGTCCAACTTTGACAAGCTGTACTGTGCGCAAAAAAAAATCGGCGGAAAATTTCACCACAATGGCAGAAAAATTTAATCAATTTCCTTCAAATGCCTTAAAAATTCGAGTCGTTTCGATAATTTGGAGCAAAGTTATGAATTTTTGAAAAAAATGACATTTTTCACTTTTTTGGCCATAACTTGAGTAATTTTGCACCAAAATCGATGAACTTTTGCAGTCTGAACAGTTTCAAATTTTCTCTTCAACGTCATGTGAATTGTTTTGTTGTTAAAACGATTCCACCCCCTGCCACCCCCTAAAGGAAAAAAATTGTTTTTGAAGTTTTTGTGCAAATTTGGCTTCTTGTACCGTGTGCAAAAAAAAATCGTGGACTCAATCGGTCAGCATCAATCATTTTCCTCCAATTTCCTCCAAAATTCAAGTCGATGCGATGATTTGGCGTGAAGTTATGCAGTTTTGAAAACAAAATTACATTTTGCGCCTTTTTGGTCATAACTAGGCGAATTTCGCACGAAACTCGATGGAAGAAGTTTTCGACTTTCGTGACCCCCTGAAAACCCATACAAAAAGTGTGTTGGATTGACAAAAGATGTTAAATTTTTACAACTTGTTTTTATTTTCAATGTCATTTTTTTTTCAAAAATTCATAACTTTGCTCCAAATCATCGAAATCACTCGAATTTTTAAGGCATTTGAAGGAAATTGATTAAATTTTTCTGCCATTGTGGTGAAATTTCCCGTCGATGTTTTTTGCGCACGGTACAGCTTGTCAAAGACAATTTTTTACATAAAAAACATTTTTTTTCCATCGCGTTGTTACGAGGGGTGGGTTGGACTTGGGGTCAAAATCAACTACATATTCTTAAAGATAAAACTTAAATCTTTCCCAAACTGAAAGATTCATCGATTTTCGACCAAATTGAATCAAGTTACGACGGTTTGAAAAATCGAGTTTTTTCCTGATTTTTCGAGTGGCGCTTTTTTTGACGCCGAGTGTAACAGATGAAATTCTTCCTCTGCCAAAGCTGCGTCGAATGAACATCCACTTGAGTCCCTTTTCAGAAATAACTTTCAACTAAAAACGTTTTTTTGCTGGTTGCTGTAAACCATTGTGACCACGGAATAATTGTGACTTTTAGAAAGATCTGACTTTTGTGTGTCAATTCCTAACATGTGCCAACTTAATTTTTTTAAATAAAAAGTCATGGCACTGGAGATTTTTTCTAATGAACATACGTTATCATTTTTAGTATTTTTTTCAGATTCGTGTTCAATTTTAATCTTTACACCTTCAAAAATAATTTGCCTGAATTTCATTAAATCCAACACAATACAAGCCTTTGAGAGTCTTAAATTATAGAAGACAAAAAACATCGTATTTTATTTATCTACAAGAAATTAGGGAATTTTTGCTATATATTAAAAATATTCTAGAGTTTTTTTTTAATTCGCCTGATTCAATATTTTAATATTCAACCTTAAAAATTCCAGTAGCTTTTTCTATTTGTTTAATTTCTTATCTTATCATCATATATAAATAATTGCCTAACCCAAAAACGTACATCTCAAGATGATGAAAAAAATATTATCAAGTAATATATAGGAAGTAAAAAAAATGTAAACATTTATTAATGGACGAATGGATGAGTTTTGTATTTTATGATAAAAATATTAACGCGTATTGTATAAACATAAGGTGTGTATTAAAATTCTTGTGGATGAACGCATAAACAAATTCTCTTGATTATCGAAGCAAAACATGTGCTATGCAGATATACAGCGGACATGAGGAAATTTTCAATGAAGCGATCGGAAAGAAAAAATTCACATTGTTGCAATGGAGACATGCCGAGAAAATATTTGTTCTCACTAAAGTAAATACACACAATAATATTATTTTCTTAATAATCTCATTCACAGCCTGAGTTTTACCAAGACTACACATTCAAATCTTAAAAGACATTAGCTAATCAATGAATTAATCAAACTCTAAATTAACGGATTAAACGGATGTCAGGGTTATGCAATTTAGGAGAAAATTATATCAAAAGACTGAGAACTAAACGCAATGGTTGCCATCCACAAAAAAAGAAGTTACACAGAATGTAAAAACTATAAACAATCACTGACGAATCCAAAAGAGGGACAACAGATTAAAATTAATTTTCGGGAAATCAACGAAAAACGTCAAAATTGCACATTTTCAAAGTCCGAAGTTTTAAAATTGCGATTTTGATTTTTTTTTAAATTGCACATCTGCCATATGCGTTCTCCAATTTGAATGATTCTAACATCGAAATGTGGCGAAGTTAGTGCAATTTCAAAACTGGTTATGACATGTTTTCTGAGACCAACGCAAAACGTGGAAATTGCACGTTTTTAAAGTATAAAGATTTAAAATGCGTTTTTGATTTTTTAGAATTGCACAACTGTCGAATGTGTCGTTAGATTTTGTCAGCTCAACCGTCAAAATATGGCTGATTTAGTAAAATTTTAAATCAGACTACAAAATATTCTCGTAAAATCAACGCAAAACACAAAAACTGCAGATATTAGATAAGCGATTTTTATTTTTTAAATTGCACAACTGCCAATCGCATTGTCCAATTTTAATGACTCTAATGATAATCTGTGCCGGATTTAGTGTTATTAAAAAACTGATTAAGAAATGTTTTCGGGAATCAACGCAAAACATCAAAATTGCAAGTTTTCAAAGTCTGAAAATTTAAAATTGCGATTTTCATTTTAGAAATTGCACAACTGCCGAACGTGTTGTTAGATTTTGATAATTTGGAAAGTCGAAATATGAAGAATTTAGTGTAATTTTGAAACCGATTACAAAATTACACAAAGTGCAAAAATCGTACTTTTTTGAGTCCAAAGATATTAAATTCGTGTTTTGATTTTTAAAATTGCACAAGTGTCAAACGCGTTGTCCAATTTTAATGATTCTAACGTCAAAATGTGACGAATTTCGTGAAATCAACAACACAAAATACAAGAATTGCACTTTTAAGTTGAAAGATATTAAATTCGCTATTTTGATTTTTGACATTGCATAACTGCCAAACGCGTTGTCCAATTTTAATGATTCCAACGTCAAAATTTAGCGAATTTAGTGAAATCGACAACACAAAATACAAAAATTGCACTTTTTAAGTTGAAAGATATTAAATTCACGATTTTGATTTTTGAAATTGCTTAACTGCCAAACGCGTTTTCCAATTTTAATGATTCCAACGTCAAAATTTGGCGACTTTAGTGCAATTTAAACACTGGATAAATATATTCAAGAAATTAACGTAATTGCACGTTTTCAAGGTCTGCAGATGTAAATTTGCGATTTTGATTGTTGGAATTTCAGCTTCGAACGTATTATTTGATTTTGATAATTCTAAAGTCTAAATATGAAGAATTTCGTGTAATTTTAAAACATATTACAAAATATTGTGGTAAAATCAACACAGCACAATTTAAAAACTGGTTAAAAAGTGGTGATGTGGCCATCATGTTACTTTCTCCGACTTGATGGTATCATTTATATTTACGCTTTCATGGTTTATTTTCAATTTAAATCATATTTTAAATGTGCATCGAACGTTTCGTAGACTCGGATGAAACTGACGTTTAAAACGTCAAAATTATTAAAGATGGGAAAATTATACTTCAAATTCAAAAGCTCAGTTTACTGAAAAACTAAAGTGATTTCGAAAAAAACTTATTCTTCATAAATTGTTCATTATGGCATTCTCCACAATTATTATTAACATAAATTTGTTGTAATTATTACCGTTTCATAATTATATACCAAAAATGAAAAAAAAATAATAAAAGTTCAAAGTTTCATATCAATTGCTGAGATACAGCGCACACACAGACACAATTTTTTTTCCAGAAATTGTTGAAATTGCATCTAGGGACCCCAAAGCGAAAATTTCCGTAAAAAAAAATTTTGAAAAAATTTTCACGATCACAATCCTTTTTCGCATTTTGTAACGGAGAAAGTAAAAATGTTTTCGAGATTCTACGCAACACGTCAAAATTGCACGTTTTAAAAATTCGAAGATTTAAAATTACGATTGAAATTTTTGCAGTTGCATGGCACTGCCGGATGCGTTGTTACATTTTGAAAATTCAAAGTCAAAATATAAAAAATTTAGTGTAATTTTAAAATAGATTACAAAATATTCTCTTAAAATAAACAGAAAATGCAAAAATTGCACTTTTTAAGTTCAAAGATATTATGATTCGTGATTTTGATGTTTTTAAATTGCATAACTGCCAAACGCGTTGTCCAATTTGAATGATTCTAACGTCAAAATGAGGCGGATTTAGTGCAATTTGAAAACTGGTTAAGAAATGTGTTCGAGAATGAACGCAAAATGTCAAAATTGCATGATTTCAAAATTCTAATATTTAAAATTGCAATTTTGATTTTTTTGGAATTCCACAGCTGCTAAACGCGTGGTTAGATTTTGATAGTTCAACCTTCAAAACATGGTGAATTCAGTGTAATTTTAAAACAGATTACAAAATATTCTCGAAATCCACTCAAAATACAAAAATTGCAGTTTTTAAGTTCAAAGATGTTAAATTCGCGATTTTGATTTTTGAAATTGCATAACTGCCAATCGCATTGTGCTACTTTAATTACTCTGATGTCAAACTGTGGCGGATTTAGCGTAATTTAAAAACTGATTAAGAAAAGTTTTCGAGAATCAACGTAAAACGTCAAAATTGCACGTTTTCAAAGTCTTAAGATTTAAAATTGCGATTTTCATTTTGGAAATTGCACAATTGCCGAACGCGTTGTTACATTTTGATAATTTGGAAAGTCAAAATATGAAGAATTTAATGTAATTTAAAAAAAAATCACAAAATATTCTCCTAAAATCAACACAAAATGCAAAAATTGCACTTTTTTCAGTCCAAAGATATTAAATTCGTGATTTTGATTTTTTAAATTGCATAACTGTCAAACGCATTGTTCAATTTTAATGATTCTGACGTCAAGCTGTGGCCCATTTAGTGTAATTAAAAAACTGGTTAAGAAATGTTTTCGAGATTCAACGCAAAACGCCAAAATTGCACGTTTTTTAAATTCGAAGATTTAAACTTACGATTGAGATTTTTGCAATTGCATGGCACTGCCGGACGCGTTGTTAGATTTTGAAAATTCAAAGTCAAAATATAAAGAATTTAGTGTAATTTTGAAACCGATTACAAAATATTCTCGAGAAAGTAACACAATGTGCAAAAATCGTACTTTTTTAAGTCCAAAGACATTAAATTCGTGTTTTGATTTTTAAAATTGCACAATTGTCAAACGCGTTGTCCAATTTAATGATTCTAACGTCAAAATGTGGCGAATTTAGTGAAATCAACAACACAAAAAGCAAGAATTGCACTTTTTAGGTTGAAAGATATTAAATTCGCAATTTTAATTTTTTAAATTGCATAACTGCCAAACGCGTTGTTCAATTTTAATGATTCCATTGTCCAAATTTGGCGACTTTAGTGCAATTTAAGCACTTGATAAATATATTCAAGGAATCAACGTAATTGCACGTTTTCAAGGTCTGAAGATTTAAGTTTGCGATTTTGATTTTTGAAATTTCAGCTTCGAACGCATTATTAGATTTTGATAATTCTAGTCATAAGTCAAAATATGAAGAATTTTGTGTAATTTTAAAATATATTACAAAATATTGTCGTAAAATTAACACAACACAATTTAAAAACTGGTTAAAAAATGTTTTCGAGAAATAACGCAAAACGTCAAGATTTAAAATTACGACTGAAATTTTTGCAATTGTTAGTCAAATTTTGTTAATGCATGTTATATTATTTGTGTTTCTACAAGAATTTTAAATTCGTATATAATTATGTTAAATGTTAATCCGTTAATAAATAAATAAATTGCATGGCACTGCCGGACGCGTTGTTACATTTTGAAAATTTAAAGTCAAAATATGAAAAATTTAGTGTAATTTTACAATATTCTCTTAAAATCAACACAAAATCCAAAAATTGCACTTTTAAGTTCAAAGACATTACGATTCGTGATTTTGATTTTTTAAATTGCACATCTGCCAAACACTTTGTCCAATTTTAATGATTCTGACGTCAAACTGTGGCGGATTTAGTTATTCTAACGTTAAAATTAGGCGGATTTTGTGCAATTTGAAAACTGGTTAAGAAATGTTTTAGAAAATCAACGCAAAACGTCAAAATTGCATATTTTCAAAGTTCAAAGATTTAAAATTACGATTGTGATTTTTGCAATTGCATGGCACTGCCGAACGCGTTGTTAGATTTTGAAAATATGTAGAAAAGTCAAAATAAATAAAAAATATGAAGAATTTAGTGTAATTTTAAAACAGTTAACAATATTTTTGGGAAAATAACTTAAAATGCAAAAATCGCACTTTTTTAAATTTAAATTTAAATTTAAGATATTAAGTTCGTGATTTGTTTTTTGACATTGCACAAGTGCCAAACGCTGGAATTATTAAAATTGGACAACGCGTTTGGCACTTGTGCAATTTCAAAAATTAAATCACGAATTTAATATCTTTGAATTTGAAAAAGTGCGATTTTCGCATCTTGATCATTCAAACGTCAAAATATGGAAAATTTGTTGTAATTTTAAAACGGATTACAACATTCTCGGGAAAGTAACACAAAATTCAAAAATTGCACTTTTTTAAGTTCTAAAATATTAAATTCGTATTTTGATTTTTGAAATTGCACAACTGCCAAACGCGTTGTACAAATTTAAAGATTTTACCGTCAACGTGTAGTGAATTCAGTGCAATTTAGAAACTGGTCAATCAATATTTTCGCGCGTTTTCAAAGTCTGAAGATTCAAAATTGCGATTTTGATTATTTCTAAATTGCGCAACTGCGTTCACCGATTTTGATGATTCGAAAGTAGAAACGCGGCAAATTTAGTGTATTTTTAAAACGGATTACGAAATTTGCTCGTGAAATCAGTGGCGGCTCTGAGGGAAATGGGGGAACCTAATAAAAACTAAGGCTAAGAAAAATCTTGACAAACATTATCGAAGAACTAGAAGAGAAAAAGATGGATAGAATGGTAAAAATGGCCCATCAGAATAGAGGAGGTGGATTAGAAAAGTATGTCCGATGTCCTAAGGCACTGTTTGTCAAGGTGTGTAAATCAAAATCTTAAAAAAAAATCATTTCATTATTTTAATACACATTTTATTTTGGTTATTAGAATTGTTTGCATAATACGCAAAGAGATATAAATAAAACATCTTTATTGACAGACTTACATTACAAATTTTTCGATATTTCATTCAATAAAACACAATTAGGATGAACCGTCAAGGGCTATCGAGAATTATTTTTTTCATGACAAAATATTATTCTTGAGTATAAAAAACCTAAGCTAACAATGCTTTAAACGTTTACATTACTAAAGTCAAAATAGTCTCTTGTCACTTTGTTAAATTTTAAAGTCAATAAATTGTTTTTCAAAGCCACCTTCGATTTTTATTTAGTAAAATGGCTATTGAAATGGTGGATAAAGCGAGTTTTCTGCAAATAACTTTTAATGCGTTAAGAATTGGGACAGGGTTGTTATTAGGAAAAATGTTTGTTTTTTAATTCTGCATGGAATGACATAAAAATATACAGGGGCTCCAATTTAAAATAAGAAAAATAAAGTGCTTTAAAGTTTGAAATGTTTGACACTAAATTTTGGACACCCTGTATAATTCATATCGATCAAACTTAGTTACCGGGATTATCAGACCTTATTTAATAAGTACCTTGTATGATTTTATTAACAAGGCACTATTTTTATTTTTTATTCATTTTTTAAAACAATAGTGCAAAACTGATTTTTTTAGTTTTAATTTTTTTTTGCTGATATCCCTGAATCGATTCAAATAAAATTATAGGAGTATGTAGGCAACCATAAAAGGTACCCAAATAAGCAATAAAAAACATAGCATGTATTTAAAAAAAATATATCATCATGACGTCACGCTTTTTTGGGACATCCTGTATAATCAAAAATATTTTCCTGAAATGCATCATAGGATACAAATATATTCTACAAAATATAGAAATCCTAACTTAGTAACTGAGCTATACAAGATGGGAGGTGAGATGCAGGACCCTGTATACAGTGGTGTATTGGTAAAATAAGAACGCATGGTGAGAGCAAAGAAGTAAGGGAACGCATGGTGAGAGCAAAAAATAGTCCGCGACTTTCCACAAGCAGCTTGCTGAAAGTTTTTCGGAGATCATCTTATTTTAAGCAAACTATTGTTTTCCTTGTAAGCTTTTTTATTTTTTTTATTCTTACTATAAAAAATATTAACAAACACAAACGTGTTCCGTTTCTGAAAAAAGGTGCCGGAACGTCGTTCCTCCACGTTCCCCCTCCAATACACCACTGCCTGTATACCACGGGACCAAAAACGGCCCTAAGGGGTAACAAAGGCATCGTAAAAGAAGAAGAAGATAATTAAAACTGAACTGTAGTTTCGGGAATAAGTGAGCCATTGTGGTTCGATAACGTTTTTCATTTAATAATTTATCTGGAAAACCGTTCTCGATTGCAATTGAAATAATTTTATTTAATTCCTTGATATTATTTGTAAAAATCAAATATCATTCATACATAAATTTAAATCAGTAAATAAGTTGGTTTTTGCCATCAACGCAATAAACGATTTATCACACATGACCATTCCTTGTTTTTTTTTTCTAATTTCAATTAATTACAAAGTGGAAAAGTTGATAATAATTACTTGCGTATGTCAAGGAAATGTAACGCTCCGCTGATCTCGTAAACAGGACACAAACACACACACATACACTGTAAATAATCATTAAACCATTCAAAACGCACTTTATCAAAAATAATCTAAGAAATAGATCAACTTTCTTATAGTAAATAAAGCTCGTAGTGGGCCAAGTTTTATAATTTTTTTATCATTTCTTGTTAGATAATAATGAAAATCCCTTAGTTGATTGTAGATAAATTACTGAAGAATTAGGTTAAACGATACTTTATTTTTATACTAGAATTACGCTTTTTTGTGTAATTATATATTAAAGGATTAAATTGCGAACGACATTAATACAACAAGTAAAAGCTGTAAGGAGATAAAATGTGTAGCAAGCAGTCTGTAATAAAGATAGACTATTCACATTTGACCCCAGCAATGGCCACATTTAATATGAAACAATTGGTAACAGCTGTATTGTTAATCTGCTTAAATTATTTCACTGGCGACGTCTTTTTAAACAGACACGACGACCACGACACAATGTCTACTTCTAAATCATCACGGATTTATTCACTAGCTGTGCTAATCTAATGGCTAAAATGCTTATTAACTATACAATTAATTAAATTATAAAATTGTAAACGCATCTGATAGATCTCTAATGGCTAAAATCAAAGTGGCTGTGCTTAATTGTAAAATTGAAAAGAAAAATAATTAAACGCATCTGATAGATCTCTAATGGCTAAAATCAAAGTGGCTGTGCTTAATAGTAAAATTGAAAAGAAAAAAAATTAAACGCATCTGATAGATCTCTAATGGCTAAAATCAAAGTGGCTGTGCTAAATTATAAAATTGAAAAGAAAAAAAATTAAACGCATCTGATAGATCTCTAATGGCTAAAATCAAAGTGGCTGTGCTAAATTATAAAATTGAAAAGAAAAAAAATTAAACGCATCTGATAGATCTCTAATGGCTAAAATCAAAGTGGCTGTGCTAAATTATAAAATTGAAAAGAAAAAAAATTAAACGCATCTGATAGATCTCTAATGGCTAAAATCAAAGTGGCTGTGCTAAATTATAAAATTGAAAAAAAAAATGAACGCATCTGATGGATCTAGTAGCCTTGTAGCCTTCCATTTGTTTCGGTTGTTTTTAATCATTTGGTCATTAATATTATGAATAAATATATCAAGGAAATTGAATGTGCTCATAATGAAACTAGAAACGGTTCAAGTGCAGAAAATATACAGACACACTCACACACACACACTGAAGTTGTTAAATGGAATAATGTGAATCGTCACGGTTTGCTGAGTTTGCTGCTTGCATATATTTTTTTTTACATTAGATCTGGGCCAGTAGTGTAGAAACACTAATAAATACTTGAACATAATGAGAAATCTCCGCTGAATAAACCAAGAACACATTAAACGATATTACATATGTCCAGGGACGTATTTAAACCATCGCGAACCTGAGGCGCAAATAAATTCCCGAATTAACAAAGTAAATTGAAATAAATGTTTAATGTTGGCGGCGTTTAAAAAAAAAGTTAAAGTGTTTTATTCCAATCTAAATTGAAATAGTTATATAAAATGAATAATTTGAGAAAACGTAAATTACATTAAGAAATTTGCATATTTTTAAATGTACTGAAGGAAAAAAAATGAAACACTTGAAATTCTTGAAATTTCGACCATTTTCAAACCGCCATAACTCGGCGTATTTTCAATCGATTTCGATGAATGTTTGAGGGCAAAAGCTTTGAAGTTTCTTCAGCGTAACCCCTTCCGCCCCCTTCTAGCGCCCCTGTGAAAAAAAAGTTTTTTTTTTTCTGGAAACCATGTCCCACTTTAACGATGTCTGCGGAGTTGGAAAAATTTTGTCGACTCGATCCACCATAAAGGCATTAAAATGTGATCAATTCCCTATGCAGAACTCAAAGAACGAAGTTCCTACTACGATTTGGTACCAAGTTATGGGTGTTTCAAAAAAAGTGCATTTTGAGGTTTTTCGCACATAACCAAAGTCCGGATTTATATGCGCTAAAACAGGCATTATAATTTTTTTTATATGCGTTTAAAAAAAGGCGTTATATTTTTGTATATTCGCTTAAAATTATCCAATATATGCGACAAAATGATTCAAATATGGATTTTATATGCGGTTTAATTAAAAATAATGTTGCAAAATAAAAAAAAATACGAACAGCAACTGATGATAAATCATTTATTGGAATTACAATGTAGAACCAAAATTTGATTTTGATTTTCATTTTCAGGTAAAGTTAAATGACATGGAGTTCATGTTAAAATTTATTATGTCCTCCTCAGTCTCGCCTTTCAAAATTCCACAAATCATTTTAATTTTTTCGTATCCCGGATTTCGATATAATACGCAAGTTAGGGAACTTATTTTGAATTTTCGTACAGTTCTTCAATAATTTTAAAAGCCTCGATTAAAGGCATTTGAGCTGTTTTCAAATTCTTGATTGTAGTTATTAAGATGCAAAAGTGAGCAATAAAAGCTAATTGTCGCAAAATATTTATACATGCAACACAATCTTTACATTTTTTTAAGTACTGCCGATTCTTCATCATTAAAATTAAGAAAAACATTTTCTAGTTTTTCAAAATTATTGGCGTAAAATAAAGCAGCTTCCAGCCAAGCACAATTACCGGGTACTAGAGGTGGGCGGACAGTTCAGGAACCGGTTCAATGAACCGGTTCTTAGCAAAGAGCGCTCAGGAACCGGTTCGCACAAAAGGAACCGCGGTTCCTCTGCTCTTTACTATGTACTTGGCTTTTTCTTCAAGAGTGAAAACCAGACGCGTACCTCTACCTATAGAAGCGCCCCGGTATATAATTATTTAGGTATAGGGTCCTTTTCAAGGTACAATACAATTTTAACTGACTCACCCATGAATGTACTTTCTTTTTGGAAATAAATAAATTGAATAAATAAATATAGTAAAAGCGCATGAAATCACCTGCGGAAATTTCATGCGGTTCCAAGAGAGGTTAACTGCGAAAATTTCAAACGGTTCAGTCCACTATCAAGTGAAGCACGAGCTTCATGCGGTTCCTGCTATGAACCGTAGATAACTTCAAGAGGTTCACACCTCGAAACGCATGGAATTTCCGCGGTAACTTCATGCGGTTCATACCAGAAACTGCAAGTTCTTGCAGGTAGCATTCCTGTTGAGAACCGCTTGAAGTTATCTGCGGAAGCTTATCGCAGAAATATCATGCGATTCTCGTGATTTTTTTTTTAGTCCAGACTTAAATTTTGACTATAAGTTTTATTTGGAATATTAAATGTGGAAAAGTTTAATTAAATTCAACATTTTAAGTCAAAATTTGTTTTTTTGACACTTTAAGTCAAATTTTGTCTTTTAACTTTAATTAAATTTAACATTTGTAGAGACTTAAGGGGGTTAAGTAAAATTAGTCATTTTTTGACGTTTGGCGATTTTAAGTTAAATTTCGACATTAATTTGAAAATGGAGTCTTTTAACTTTAATTCGATTTGGCATATTTTCTAGAGGCTTAACGACTTTCAATCAAAATTAGTCTTTTCTCTTGATGCTTGCTGACTTTAAATCAAATTTACACATTAATTTAGACATAAAATCTTTTAACTTTAAATTTGACACTTCTTTTGGAAGGTTTAGATTTTAAGTCAAAATTAGTCTTTTTTACTTAACGCTCGTTAATTTTAAGTCTAATTTATACATTAATTCGAACATAAAGTCGTTCAACTTTAATTCAATTTGACATTTTTTCTAGAGGATTAAAGATTTAAGTCAAAATTAGTCTTTTTTCTTAACAAATTTCGACATTAATTAGTTATAAAGTTTTTTAACGTTAATTAAATTTTTACATATTTTCTAGCGGCTTAACGGATTTAATCCATAATTTGTTTTTTTTTCTTAACACTTGTCGACTTTAGGTCAAATTTCTACATTCCGTTGTCATAAAATCTTTGAACTTTACGTAAATTTGACATTTTTCCAGAAGTTTAACGAGTTTAAATCAAAATTAGTCTATCTTTTGACGCTTTTCATTAATTTGTCATAAAGTTTTTTTATCTTGAATTAAATTTGACATTGTTTCTAGAAACTCGACTTTAAGTCAAAATTAGTCGTTTTTCTTGAAGTTTGTTGACTTTACCTCAAATTTCGACATTCATTTGCACATAAAGTCTCTTAATTCTATCAAAATTTGACACTTTTTCTAGGGGCTTGAGGGTTTAAGTTAAAATTAGTCTGACTTTCTTAACACTTCTCAACTTTAAGTAAAATTTCGACAGTAAATTAGACAAAAAGTCTCTTCACTTTAATTCAATTTGACGTTTTTTTTAGTGGCTTAAGGTCTTTAAAGTCAAAATTTGTCTTTTGTTGACGCTTATCAAATTTAAGACAAATTTCGACATTAATTTGCACATAAAGTCTTTTAATTCTACCCAAATTTGACAAATTTTCTAGAGGCTTAAGGGCTTAAGTCAAAATCAGTCTTTTTTTCTGTCGACTTGAGGTCAAATTTCTACAATCATTTATCATAAAGTCATTTGACTTTAGTTAAATTTGACATTTTTTTAGAGGCTTAACGGCTTTAAGTCACAATGAGTCTTTTTTCTGTCGATTTTAAGTCAAATTTAAATCAAATTTAAATCAAAGTATTTACTTTCTAAAGCGTTCTACAGTGTCGAAGAGTTTGAGTATTAAAAGTTTAATGTCTGATTTTATCATGTAATTTTTAACGTGTATATTTTTAATTTGTCTATTTTAATTAATTTATTTAATTTATTTTATATTTTTAAACTGTGTAGCGCTCTTATATTTGTGTAATTTTATATTTGTGTATATTTGACTAGTGTAAACCTATGTGGGTAATGGCACGAATAAATTGAATAAATTTCTACAATAATTTATCATAAAGTCTTTTGACTTTAGTTCAATTTGACATTTTTTTAGAGGCTTAACGGCTTTAAGTCAAAATGAGTTTTTTTTCTGTCGACTTTAAGTCAAATTTCTACAATCATTTATTATAAAGTCATTTGACTTTAATTAAATTTGACATTTTTTAGAGGCTTAAGTCAAAATCAGTTTTTTTTTCTTTCGACTTTAAGTTCAATTTCTATAATAATTTATCATAAAGTCTTTTAACTGTAGCTAAATTTGGTATTTCTTTTAGATTAAATAAATAAATGAAAAATAAATTAACCCGTAGCATAAAAAAAACAAAATAATATTTTATAATTTTATAATAACGAAATTATACAATTTTATTTAATTATTTATTTAATTCTAAAAATTAAGAAGATTATGATATACGGGGTGTGCATTTTCCTGCTTTCTCGATTATTTTTGAGAACAAGAGTAAATAAAAGTTTAAAAATCTTCCAGATTTGATTTATATTTACTATCGATGTGCTACCAGGGAGGAGAAAATGTGAAAATTATATGATAATGTAAAAATAGCAGAAGCCTAAATCTTGTCATTTTAAAAATCAATCGATTTAGAAATATCAGAAACTTGCAAAAAAACAGAGTAAATATTTAATGCCCACTTCCCGTTTAAAAATATTTACCAGTAGCTTTTCAGTTCTTCATATTATCAAGTATAAAATACAGAAAAAGTTAAAATATATACCGACGAGAAGTTATCCATAAATAATAGATTTCTCGGCGTTCAAAAAGCTTTGCGAATTTTTTTTTTGCAATGTCCTTGTTTTATGGGCCAGCTACGGATTTCTGTTAAATAAAAATATAAGAAAAAATCGTCGCGGTTTTTTGATACTTTGTAATTGTTAAATGTAATTGCAGGAAGGCATTGGGAAAATAAAATATTTGTTTTTGCAATGCCCTTTTTGAGTTACGATTTTTTTAAACACCACTCGTGGATTGATGAGCTGTTAGATATATATTTTTTAATTTTTTTAGAGGCTTTTTGACCGTTTGTGTTTGCTAAATACACCCGCAGAAAGACACAACACAAATAAAATTTAAAAATCGCACCTAAATTTGGAAGATGCGCCGAGAAATCTATGGCTGGAATTTTTATTTACGTCGGTAAAATATATTGCAGTTGTGGCCACACTATTAATACCCATATTATATATTTTTAAATTAATTGGAAGTCTGTAAATCATTTCTGACAATCTGGTATATAACTATAGAAAAGACCGGCGAACCGCTCCAAGGAACCGGTTCATCCAGTGAGTGAATCGGTTCGGAACCGTTCCCGACAGTGAACCGTTTTTCCAATCTCTACCGGGTACGGTTACATCGAGTATCATCTGCATAGGCGTACTAGCTTATGGGGAAATCCCCTTATTCTATATAAATAATATAATATATAACATATCTACGTGACACGAGGTTACGTTCGCTAATCCCGTAAATTTGTTTTATACAATTTCATAAAAAAGATTTCTACGCCTGCAAATTTATCAATCAATTACAATTAATGGAAATATTGACTTTATATGTAGTTATATGCGGATATATGGTCAAATAAGTTTAATGTGACAAAACCTCGACATATTAAGTTATTTGCGAAATAAAACTTGGTACTTGGATTTATTTCCGAGAGAAACGTATAGATACAATTCGCCAGTGCCATACGAAAGAGCAAATAAAACATGTAAAAAAATATAAATCCGGACTCTACACATAGCTCAGTGACTTTTCAACCAAATTTGATGATTCTTTCGGGAAAAATTCCATTCTAAAACACTTTACCCACATAAATCACATAATCATAGCCATTTTTATCACTCAAATATCGAAAAGGTGTTGAAAATGCAAACTTCTAACTTTTACAAAATGATTCCGAAATAATTGAGCTTTAATATTTCACCCAAATACGTTAATGACAAATCACCACTATCTAGCCCAAGAATGGTCATTTTCGTTACATAAATATGTGCTGACTTAACTTCTATAAAATGATTCAGAAATAATTGGGCTATGATTTATCAGAAGAACCAAGGCACACTAATGACATAGTTTTCAAAATAATCACTATCGAACTTGATGATGATGATGAGGGTTTGTGGAGGGCGACCAAATGGTCGCAGCATTTAGACCATTCGTTGGTCCTTTGTGCCGCGACCACTACCTCTTGCCTTCTTCGACATGCCAAAGGAAGATGGTACAAAGGTCTTGTTTACCCCAACACTCAGCGGGGTCTCAAGTTTACGATGTTGTAAAGCGACCCAAAAATCTGGAACCGAAGATTTTACTACCCTATAAATCTGAGTCCCCGCTGAGTGTTGGGGTAAACAATTGTACCATCTTCCTTTGTCGTACCGAAGAAGGCAAAAGTCTACGGTCCTCTCCACAGTGTTGCCCAGTTGTGACCAATCTGGCCACTCCTCTACGAAAACGGACCACCTGAGTTGTTTGAGTGACTCACGTTCACAGAGGATGTGTCTTAGGGTCTCTTCTACTTGCTCGCATTTCCGACATGTTTGTTTAGTTTGCAGTGCCCAGCAGTGGCGGCTCGTGGAGCATGTTGATGGTAGAGCCACTATTACAATATACCCCCCCCCCCATTGAAGAAACAAAGAACCATTTATCTTCCTAGACCAATCGAATATTTTGGCCAAAAAATCAAAAATTTGGAACAAAACAGCCGAAGATCTAAAATATTGGCCAAAAAATCAAAAATCCTGGTTTAAAAATAAAAATGCAGACCAAAAACTTGAAAATACAAGCAAAAGAAAAATAACTTACCATTTTCAGCCCCAAAAATAACTCTTTTAAGCTTAAAATAAGTTCAACGAGAAATTCAAAAATAATAGCAAAACATTTTCAAAAAATCGCACAATAAAATCAATAATTCAAGTTGAGAAAATTTAAAATATAGGACAAAAATAAAAAATTAAGACCAAAAATCTAAAATTCGTACCCAAAAATCAAAATTAATAACAAACGAATCGAAAATTTAAGTCGAAATAAAGAAAATTTCGGCCAAAAGACCAAACATTGAAACCAAAATAATCGAAAATACAAAATACAGGCCTAAAATGGGGAAAATTTAGACGAAACATCGAAAACGAGCGTAAAGTTAAAAATTGCAGATAAAAAAAATTGAAAATTTCTTCAAACCAATCGATTATTTTGGCCAAAATAAAAAGAGAATTTTAAAAAATGCAACAAAAAATCAAATATACAGAAATCTAAAATATGGGCCAAAGAATCAAGAATCCTGATCCAAAAATGAAAAACGCAGGAAAAAATCGAAAACTTACGTACAAGCAAAACAATTTGCTACTTTCAGCCGCCAAAAATAAGTTTCTGACCAGAAATTCGAAAATAATAGCAAAAAATTCACGAAATAAAATAAATAATTCAAGTTAAAAATTTAAAATATAGGATAAAAAATATACGATAAAAAATTGACACAAAAAATCTAAAATTCTGACCTTAAAATAAAAATAGTGGACCAAGGAAAGAAAAATTTTAACAGACAAATAAAAAACAATAAAGACAAAATTAGGGCAAAAGGTTAAAAAAAAATCCACAATGTTGGTCGAAAAATCAAAAATGGGGGCAAAAAAATCGAAAATTTTAACAATAAAATCGAAAAGTTAGGACAAAATAAAGAAAAATTTAGGTCAAAAGATTGAAAAAAAATAAATAAAAATCTGTGAAGTTGGCCATAAAGTCGAAAATTTAGACAGTACATCGAAAACTTGGGCCTAAAGATTATAAATGCAGACTAAAAAATCGAAAATTTCAACAAACAAAACTCAAAAATTGCAACAAATTCGTTGACGCGAAAAAAATATAAAAACAATTGCCATCGAGTTGAAACTTTCCAAAACAACTGACAACACATGTGATTCTACATTTCCGTAAAAATTAGAAATGCATTGTTTCTGAATTTGAGAATATGTCAATGTGAACGGTAATGAAATTTAAAAAAAATTGCAACAAATTCGTCGACGCGAAAAAAATATAAAAACAATTGCCATCGACTTGAAACTTTCCAAACACAACTGACAACACATGTGATTCTACATTTCCGTAAAAATTAGAAATGCATTGTTTCTAAATTTTAGAATATTTCAGTGTGAAAGCAGATAAAATTTAGAAAAAAATTGCAATAAATTCATCGACGCGAAAAAAATATAAAAACAATTGCCATCGACTTGAAACTTTCCAAAACAACTGACAACACATGTGATTCGACATTTCCGTAAAAATTAGAAATGCATTGTTTCTAAATTTTAGAATATTTCAATGTGGACGGTGATGAAATTTAAAAAAAATTGCAACAACTTCGTCGACGCGAAAAAAATATAAAAACAATTGCCATCGACTTGAAACTTTCCAAAACAACTGACAACACATGTGATTCTACATTTCCGTAAAAATTAGAAATACATTGTTTCCAAATTTTAGAATATTTCAATTTGAAAGCAGATAAAATTTAGAAAAAAATTGCAATAAATTCATCGACGCGAAAAAAATATAAAAACAATTGCCATCGACTTGAAACTTTCCAAAACAACTGACAACACATGTGATTCGACATTTCCGTAAAAATTAGAAATGCATTGTTTCTAAATTTTAGAATATTTCAATGTGGACGGTGATGAAATTTAAAAAAAATTGCAACAACTTCGTCGACGCGAAAAAAATATAAAAACAATTGCCATCGACTTGAAACTTTCCAAAACAACTGACAACACATGTGATTCTACATTTCCGTAAAAATTAGAAATACATTGTTTCTAAATTTTAGAATATTTCAATTTGAAAGCAGATAAAATTTAGAAAAAAAATTGCAATAAATTCGTCGACGCGAAAAAAATATAAAAACAATCGTCATCGACTTGAAACTTTCCAAAACAACTGACAACACATGTGATTCGACATTTCCGTAAAAATTAGAAATGCATTGTTTCTAAATTTTAGAATATTTCAGTGTGAACAGTGATGAAATTTAAAAAAAAATGCAACAAATTCGTCGACGCGAAAAGAATATAAAAACGATTGCCATCGACTTGAAACTTTCTAAAACAACCGACAACACATGTGATTCTACATTTTCATAAAAATTAGAAATGCATTGTTTCTAAATTTTAGAATATTTCAGTGTGAACGGAGATGAAATTAAAAAAAAATTGTAATAAATTCGTCGACTCGAAAAAAATATAAAAGCAATTGCCATCGACTTGAAACTTTCTAAAACAACTGAGAACACATGTGATTCTACATTTCCGTAAAAATTAGAAATGCATTTTTTCTAAATTTTACAATATTTCAGTGTGAACAGTGATGAAATTAAAAAAAAATTGCAACAAATTCGTCGACGCGAAAAAAATATAAAAACTATTGCCATCGACTTGAAACTTTCTAAAACAACTGACAACACATGTGATTCTACATTTCCGTAAAAATTAGAAATGCATTGTTTCTAAATTTTAGAATATTTCAATGTGAACGGAGATGAAAAAAAAAAAATGCAATAAATTCGTCTACGCGAAAAAAATATAAAAACACATATGATTCTACATTTCCGTAAAAATTAGAAATGCATTGTTTCTAAATTTTAGAATATTTCATTGTGAAAGCAGATAAAATTTAGAAAAAAATTGCAATAAATTTATCGACGCGAAAAAAATTTAAAAACAATTGCCATCGACTTGAATCTTTCCAAAACAACTGACAACACATGTGATTCTACATTTCCGTAAAAATTAGAAATGCATTGTTTCTAAATTTTAGAATATTTCAATGTGAACGGAGATGAAATTTAAGAAAAAAATGCAACAAATTCGTCGACGCGAAAAAAATATAAAAACAATTGCCATGCACTTGAAACTTTCCAAAACAACTGACAAGACATGTGATTCTATATTTCCGTAAAAATTAGAAATGCATTGTTTCTAAATTTTAGAATATTTCAATGTGAACGGAGATGAAATTTAAGAAAAAAATGCAACAAATTCGTCGACGCGAAAAAAACATAAAAACAATTGCCTGCCATCCACTTAAAACTTTACAAAATCACTCAATATTAATTCAAGAGTGATTTCGTGGAAAATTCAAATACATTCCTCGATTGCTTTTGCTATTTTTCGTGTAAATTTATGAAAAATTATAATCATTTTTTGTTGACGCGAAAAAATATAAAAACAGCTGTAAAATACTTCAATCTTTCTAAATTTACTTTAAATGCAATAATCTTAATAATCTTCCAAAAACTCAAAAAACTCCGTCTCAGGTTTTCAAGATAACCGACCGAGAACAGCGTTTCAGATTGTTTAATTTGCACGAGTGAAAAAAAAATGATAAAAACAACTGCAACACACTTGAAATTTTCAAAATTTACTAAAAATACACTAATCTTAACAACCCTCCAAAAAACTAAAAAAAAAAAAACCATCACTGGTTTTCCAGATTTTAAGTTTTACTTCTTCCGAGTGAAAAAAAAAATATAAAAACAAGTGCAACACACTTGAAACTCTCAAAATTTACTCAAAACACAATAATCATAATAAGCCTCTAAAAAACCATAATACCCCATCACAAGTTTTCAAGAGAACAGCCCTTAAGATTTTTTAAGTTTCACTTCTTCGGAGTGAAAAAAAAATACAAAAACAACTGTAACACACTTGAAACTTTTCAGATTTACTCAAAATACATTAATGTTAATAAACCTCTAAAAACCTCAAAATACCCCATCACTGTTTTTCAAGATAACAACACAAAACACAATTCTGGAAGAATTTTTCAAATCTGCTAATTTGTTCAAGAGATATATTCTCAAATAAATGCTCGCCTCATGAAACTTTCGCAGGCGTCGTTTTAACATTTAAAATGACAAATCAGTGTCTTTAGAATTAATAAAAAAAATCTTGTTTCGTTTGAAATTAGTGGTAGTGCCATAGCTCCTTGGCTCTACATAACGAGCCGCCCCTGGTATAAAGCAATTAAGAAATAATATAAAAGGAGTATGCGTTAGTTTTTCGTGTAAATTAAGTTCATTTATATCTGATCTATGGTTACTTGGTCGCGGGCGATAGGTGGGCCCTAGTCTGCCCTCCAAACAATTGGATATACTCTGGCCGCACTATGAAGGCGTCTGAGGTGATTAACGAAGCCCTCATCTGAAGTGATTGGATTTTGTTACTTTACACTCACAGATGTTTACAGTTTACTTGCTAGCTATTGGTGCTACTATCTGATTCTCTTCATACATCAGTGGTTTTTAAAAGGTTGCAGATAGCACCTCAGATGCCTTCATAGCGCGGCCACACTTTATCAACGAGGGTGTAAACAGCAACGAAAATATTACAATTTTTTTTTCGAAAATCATTATTATCGCATTAGTATACTCTTCTAAGAATGCTCGTAAAAATACAAATTTTAATTAAACCCCCGATATTTATTATTTAATTTGCCGCAGTGTGTAGCTTCTTTATGTAATTGATGCTAACAGTAATGAATTGATCGATACGCAGTTTACAAGCAAATTAAAATGCATATTCTGTAGGATTTTATTATGCCGAGAAGGCAGCACTGGTAGTACCGTGAGGGGCCGAAACAGGTAGACAAGACGCGACATACATAATCCACGAAGAGTTTTATAACATCGGTTTCACTTTCATAAAATGCGCCAGGCGAAAACATAACCGGTTATATCTTATTTTTATGTACTCACTACATAAGGATATATAACACTCCCATATTTAGGTTTTACATTTATATACATATATACAATTCGTTAATTATCGCCCGAGCAATTAACTAAGATTGATTTTTTTTCTTCCATTTCAAAGGTCAGGCGTTTGTGTTTGTTCACAATTCGCTTTTCCTTTGAGCCGAAGAGGGAGGATAATTGATGTTCATAGGTCAGAGACTTTTATGAATGAAAACGGATCCGCTTGCTGTCATTAGGGAATGAAAGTGAAGGTAATGGCGGTAATTGCTGGTGAATCTTCCATGGAAAAATATTACTGTGTGTTGCTTGTGTTTAATCGTAATTGAAAGTTTTCATGCTGTTAATTATGGAAATGATTAATTTTCCATGGAAAAATAATTCAGGGATGTTTATAATTACAATTCAAACTTTCCTGGATGACTTGGTAGTATAGCCCATCCTGTTAATCCAATTTTTCCGTACATTTCAATTTCGGGAATGGCTCGATGGAAGTTTTCTATAAGTGCGTTAATTGTTTGTGGATCGTTGGAGTTGCTAATATTTACCCATAAAAAATTCCAACGGCATCAAATCGCAGTTTATTTATTTATTTATTAAAAGGAGAACTCCTTTACACATGGAATGATACAAAATAATAATAATAAAAAACTAACTCTAGAATTTGCGCGATGGAAAACCACATCTCCGCAAAGGCTAATCGAACTTGGTGAGCAAAACATCGATTGGTTAGCACCTTGCGCCATCCTGCTAGAACCGAAGCCCGTCCAATTTATCATATCTTTCTAGCGCACTCTATTAGTAACGCTGTAGCCTGCTTAGTTTTCAAAAAAACTACTTCAAATCCCTCTATTTATGAATGCATTGGCTTCTCTCTACGACTACATGTTAATTTTCGAACCCTCAAATCCTACAGTTTTACTAATTGACATAGCCATGAAAATGAGCTTCGTCCGATCAGATGATTTTACGACCAAAAAAATCGACGCAATTTTCCAACTCACCACAAGCACACCCAGAGTAGTAAATTAACGAAACTTCAACTCTTGAGCGAGTTGCACCTTGTAAGCAAATAATCCGAGATCTTAATGTAATATTCTTCTTCCAAAATGTTTTTGATGCCAACTCAGTGTTGCCACACGTTCAAAAACTAATTACCGTACCCGCGTACTCTGAATTACCGCACTTATTAATAAATTACCGTACAAACATGTTAAATGTGATAATTTATCATGGTGTGGACTACGAGAAATACACACTTATAATGATGTAAACTTACGATTTCAGAGGTGAAGCGAAGGTTTTCTAATTTTTTTTTTACCGAAAATATCACATAAAAAACGTTTTTTCCCCTTTCAAAATCTCGTTCTATTGGATTATTTCGGGGATTTACACATTTTTCTACGAATTTGTTACATAAATCGACGCTAGATGGTCCTATCTGCTAATATAATGTTAACTATCGGGGCGAGATAGATTTTAATACTTCCCATAGGCAGTGTTGCGGAGTAATTTTCGTTTTAGCGGTTGGCGGATTTTCCAATGGAATTGTGTTGGATAGTTGAGAAAACTACCGTAATTAAATTTAAATTTGAACTTTAATTTGGAAATATATATTTTACAAGAGAAAAAGCAAACATTAATTTAAAAAAAATAACTCCCGGAAAAATTAATACATTTTCGAAAAATAAAGGTAGACGTTCTGTGAATATTCTTAAATATTTAAGGAACTCTTATCATATCAGACCTTATTTTCTTTTCGATTTTGGTTTTGTTTCAGTGTTCAACAACTTAAAACATTAATTTTCAAAAATTCATAACTAACACAAATATTGACTAAGTTTCAAAAATCAAGATTAATTTTAAAGGTAAATGTATTATGATTGCATCAGAGTTTTTTTTTATGGAATTCAATCATAGCGCTGTTTTTTTTTACTTTCTCCGTTACGAAGTACGAGAAAGTATTGTGATCGTGATTTTTTTTCAAATTTTTTTTACGGAAATATCCGTTTTGTGGTCCCTAGATGCCATTTCAAAAATTTCTGGAATTTTTTTTTGTGTCTGTGTGTGTCTGTGTATCTGTCTGTGCGCGCTGTATCTCAAAAACTAATAGAGCAATTGATATGAAACTTTGAACATCCGTCTTATTTGATAATCTGAAGAACTGAAAAGCTTTTGGTAAAATTTCGTTCACCGGAAGTGGGCGTTTACCTCAACTGTTTTTTGTTTTTTGCCAATATTTTCTTAAATATGAAAAATATCACAAAAACATTTAAACAAACATTGAAGACAACAAAGAAATGAACATCTTTTGCTTGAAAAACATTTTTCATAAAATCATTTTTAACCGAGAAATAAATTTATTATTATTTTTTTAATTTTTGGTTTATAATTATAAAACGATAATAGTTACAGCAAATGTATGTTAATAATAATTGTAGATAACGCTAAAATGAACAACTTACAAAGAATAAGTTTTTTTTCCAAATCCCTTTAGTTTTTGAGTAAACTGAGTTTTTGAATTTGAAGTATAATTTTTCAATTTTTCATAATTTTGACGTTTTAAACGTCAGTTTCATCCGAGTTTACACAACGCTGGATGTACATTTAAAATATGATTTCAATTGAAAATAAACCATGAAAACGTAAATATAAATGGCCATGATACCATCAAGTCGGAGAAAGTAACATGATGGCCACATGACCATTTTTTTAGTTTTTCCTTGTTTAAAAATTCGTTTTTAAAAATTGAAAAAAGTGACACATTTTCAAAAATTAAGGTTAGTTTTAAAGGAAGATACATTTGTTATTTATCCATGTTACAGTTTTCTTTCTGAACGCATCTTTTGCATATTTCTACACCCTGTAAGTTTAAGTTTTTTTTTATATCTGTTTATTTATTGAAACCACTTACTTATATTATGTATATTGTCCTGTATAAACCCATTGTTATTGGCACATTAAATAAATTAAATTAAATAGATGTTTTGTGGACATATGAAAAAAATCGATTTTTTGTCTTTAACAAATATTAATTTTCAAAAATTAATCACACAAAAATTGATACGTTTTCAAAAGTCTAAGTTGATTCTAAAGGCAGATGTTTTGTGAATATACTTACTAAAATTTTTGAGAAATTCTATATTAGTTTTTTTTTGTTCGACAACTTAAAACGTTAATTTTCAAAAATTCATAACTTACGGAAAAAAGTGACGTATTTTCAAAAATTACAGTAAGGCGTTTAAAGTTTTGTGAGTGTATTAAAAAAACTGTTTTTTATTCAAGTCTTCGACAACTTTAAATATTAATTTTCAAAAATTCATAACACGCATTTGCAAAACTCAAAGTTAATTTTAAAGGTAAATATATTATGACTACATTAAACGTTTTAAGAAATTCAATCATATCAGTATTTTTCTTTATTTTTTCTTTGTTCAAATATTCGACAAATTAAAAAACATCATTTTTAAACGTTAAACATGTTTTGTGAATATACAATTATTTTTTTATTTAATAAATTCTAGCATATCATGTAATAAATCAAGTGTCGGAAATGACCATTTTTGACTGCCAAAAATGACAAATTTTAACTGCCAAAAATGCCAATTTTCAACTGCCAAAAATGCCAATTTTCAACTGCCAAAAAGGCCAATTTTCAAGTGTCGGAAAAGACCATTTTTAACTGCCGAAAATGACAATTTTTAACTGCCAAAAAAGGCGAATTTTCCAGTGTCGGCAACGGCCATTTTTAAGTGCAAAAAGTGACAATTTTTAACTGCCAAAAGTGACAATTTTCAACTGCCAAAAAGGCCAATTTTCAAGTGTCGGAAAAGACCATTTTTAACTGCCAAAAATGAAAATTTTTAACCGCCAAAAAGGCGAATTTTTAAGTGTCGGCAACGACCATTTTTAAGTGCCAAAAGTGACAATTTTTAACTGCCAAAAATGACAATTTGTAACTGCCAAAAAATGACATTTTTCAACTGCTAAAAATGACAATTTTCAACTGGCAAAAAGGCAAATTTTCAAGTGTCGGCAATGACCATTTTTAACTGATAAAAGTGACAATTTTTAACTGCCAAAAATGCGAATTTTCAAGTGTCGGCAACGACCATTTTTAACTGCCAAAAGTGACAATATTTAATTGCCAAAAGTGACAATTTGTAACTGCCAAAAGTGACAATTTTTAACTGCCAAAAATGACAATTTTTAACTGCTAAAAAGGCCAATTTTCAACTGGCAAAAAAGGGAAATTTTCAAGTGTCGGCAACTACCATTTTTAACTGGTAAAAATGACAATTTTTAACTGCCAAAAATGACAATTTCAACTGTCAAAAACGACAATTTAAAACCCAAAAAAGAACACATTTTCAAAAAATAAAGTTTTTTTTAAAGGTACATAAATGTGTTATGATAGCATCGGACTTTTTAAAGAATTCAATCATATCGATATTATTTTATTTTTCTATTTTTTCTTTGTTAAAATATTTCGACCAATTTTCAAAAATTCATAACACGCAGAAATTGGCACAGTTAGTTAGTTTTAAAGGTCAATATTTTGTAAAGATATCAACATTTTTGAGGAATTAGTATTATATCAGTATTTATTTTTTAGCCAAAATATTAATTTTCAAAAATTAATAACTCGCGCAAAAATCGACTCAATTTCAAAAATCAAGGTTAATTTAAAGGTAAATATATTATGATTTCATCAGAGTTTTTAAGGAATTCAATCATATCGATATGATTTTTTTTCTAGTTTTTCCTTATTTGACCACTTCAAAATTCATTTAAAAAAAAAAACTCATAAATGAAAAACTTCAAAAAAATTATAACGGGCTTATAACGCCCCTCTATATACGCTACTGTTCTGGATGGATTTAAAAGTGTTGAAGCTAATTACTGAAGAGATTAATTTTTATTTTTTTGTTTGTCCCGAATGCAATTTCTATTTCAAGTTTTAAGTGTTGCTATTTTGTTCCCAGATGTTATATATCAATTGTTTTAAAAGGATGGTTATTTTTGGATGGGTTTTGAAATTTTTAAGCTAATTCCGGCCGAGATGAATTTTTTACAATTTTTCTAATCCCCGAATGTAATTTTCTTTTCTGTTATTTAAGATTTTAGTTTTGTCAATTTGTTTCCAGCTATAATATGTCTCTTGTTTCACCACTATGTCAAAAACAGGTTCATTCTGGATGGATTTTGAAATTTTGAAACTAATTCCAGCAGAGATTAATTTCTTGCAATTTTCCTAATCGCAAATACATTTTTCTTTTCCTTCGTTCAAGTTTTGAGTTCTGCTATATTGTCTTCAGTTGTGATATGTCATTTTTTTTAAATGATGTCAAAATTTTGTTTATTCTGGACGAATTTCGAAATTTTTAGGCCCATTCTAAAAGATATGAAATTTTCAATTTTTCTAGTTCCAAAATCTATTTTTTTTTCTGTAATGTAAGTTTTGAGTGTTGTCAATTTGTTTTCAGCTGTAATTTATCAAATGTTTTAGCAGTATGTCCAAGTTAATTCTGGATAGATTTACAAATTTTGAAGCTAATTCCAGCAGAGATGAATTTTTCCAATTTTTCTAATTCCCTAATCTAATTTTCTTTCCTGTAATGTAAGTTTTGAGTGTTGTCAATTTGTTTTTAGCTATAATATGTGAATTTTTTAGCGGTATATCCAAAATAAGTTAATTCTAGACGGATTTAGAAATTTTTAAACTAATTCTAGCAGAAATGATTATTTTACAATTTTTCTAATCGTCAAATTTAATTTCAAAAATTATAATTCAATTTGTCCAATAATATATGTCAGTGTGTCCAAAATAAGTTCTTTTTGGATGGGTTTTGAAATTTCGAAGCTAATTCCAGTAGCGATGATTTTTAAATTTTTCTAATCTCCGAATGCATTCTTTTTTCCTTTGTTCAAGTTTAGAGTTTTGTTATTTTGATTTCAGCTGTGATCTGTTAAATGTTTTAGCGATTTAAAAAAAAGTTTATTCTGAATGGATTTTGAAATTAGGAAGCTAATTCCGGTAGGGATACATTTTTGACAATTTTTTTATTGCCGAATGCATTTTTTTTCTTCCCTTCAAGTTTTTAGTGTTGCTATTTTGTATTCAGCAGTGACATGTTAATTCTTTTAAAGGGATGTCAAATTAGTTCATTATTATTCAAATACATTCTTTAATAACACATAAATGTAAGTAAAAAAAATTCAAAAAATAAAATTTTTTGTATATTCGCGGTATCTTCTGTGCATTAATTTTTTTTAATAAGTTCGCATTAGGAAAATTCCATAGTTACATGGACGTAAACAAGGAAGTATCTTTCTCCGATTTTAATTTTTGAATTTGCATCATTCATGTTAAGAATTATTTCTTTAAAAAGAAATCTCCATCACCATGGAGACATCTTTTTCTTATCTACGTAGTTGATTAATTAAAGTATATTATGATGATAAAAAGTGTGAATGTGATGAGTGTGATCAGAAGATACACAAAATACAAATACGGGTAACGATCACAACATTAATGTAAACAACTATTTTTTCTTTTCACAAGTGACAAATTACAAAATACACGTCAATATTGATGTAGGCGAGTGTTTGTCAATGCAATAACAGAAATGTCAAATGTGTTAACTGAGCGCGGATTGCGTCAGCAGTAAAAGAGGACGTTTAGCGTTTTGTAAATTGTTATTTATTTTATTTTGTTGGGTAATTTATCGCGCGCCGAACGCCAATGTTATAATCTTCTTTGATGATTGAATGCCAACGATTTGGGCAATAATCAGGTTATTTAATTACTAGTTTATACATATAATTATCAAATATGTAGAAATCTTCCGTTTGTATAAGTATATTTCATTACGATTTTTAATATTTCATATACCGGGTGGCTGTAATTGTTTGAGACTTTTTTAAAAAGCTGGCATCAAAGAAATTGGCAGTACTTGATTGATGATTTTATTAAATCCAAAAAATGCGCAGATTTTTAATTTTTACAAAATCTCTCGAAAGTGATTAGGGTTTCATATTCTGCTAATAACCCAATAATTTTTTCAGAGGTCATCATCGAACCTAGAAATTACTGTTTTTAGCACCTTAAAATCCAAAAAGCCATGACTTTTCAAAATTCCAAACAAGTGCATACTTCCAAGTTTTATCAAATTATTGAAGAATGCTTGGGCTCTCAAATTCCAGATAACCCAGACACTTTAATCAGTCAGTTTTTACAAAAATATTCATCAAACCCAAGGCCGAATTTCCTTTGATAATTAAATACATATAAAAACAATTGCCACAATTGTCAAAAATACTCAAAATCGATTCTACTTTATAAAGCAGTAAAAATCTAAAAACGCCCCTTCATTAGATTTTCAGATAATCACCCACAAACAGCGCATATAATAATTCAAAGGTCACGAATTTCTACGGATGATAAAAAAATATAAAAACAATTGCCACAGTTTTGAAAAATACCAAAAATACTCAAAATCGATTCTACTTTACGAAGCAGTAACAATCTAAAAACACTCCTTCATTGGATTCCCAGATAATCACCCCCAAACAGCGCTTATTATAATTCAGAGGTCATTAATTTTCACGGATGATAAAAAAAATATAAAAACAATTGCCACAGTTTTGAAAAATACCAAAAATACTCAATATCGATTCTACTTTACGAATCAGTAAAAATCTAAAAACAGCCCTTCATTAGATTTCCAGATAATCACCCCCAAACAGCGCATATAATAATTCAAAGGTCACGAATTTCCACGAATGATAAAAAAAATATAAAAACAATTGCCACAGTTTTGAAAAATTCCAAAAACACTCAAAATCGATTCCACTTTACGAAGCAGTAAAAATCTAAAAACACCCCTTAATTAGATTTCGAGATAATCACCCCCAAACAGCGCCTATAATAATTAAGAGGTTACGAATATCCACGAATGATAGAAAAAATATAAAAACAATTGCCACAGTTTTGAAAAATTCCAAAAACACTCAAAATCGATTCTACTTTACGAAGCAGTAAACATCTAAAAACACTCCTTCCTTAGATTTCCAGATAATCACCCCCAAACAGCGTATATAATAATTCAAAGGTCACGAATTTCCTCGGATGATAGAAAAAATATAAAAACAATTGCCACAGTTTTGAAAAATTCCAAAAATACTCAAAATCGATTCTACTTTACGAAGCGGTAAAAATCTAAAAACACCCCTTCATTATATTTCCAGATAATCACCCTCAAACAGCGCATATAATAATTTAAAGGTCACGAATTTCCACGGATGATAAAAAAAATATAAAAACAATTGCCACAGTTTTGAAAAATTCCAAAAATACTCAATATCGATTCTACTTTACTAAGCAGTAAAAAACTTAAAAACACTCCTCCATTAGATTTCCAGATAATCATCCCCAAACAGCGCATATAATAATTCAAAGGTCACGAATTTCCACGGATGATAAAAAAAATATAAAATCAATTACCACAGTTTTGAAAAATTCCAAAAATACTCAAAATCGATTCTACTTTACGAAGCAGTAAAAATCTAAAAACTACCCTTCATTAGATTTCCAGAGAATCACCCCCAAACAGCGCATATAATAATTCAAAGGTCACGAATTTCCACGGATGATAAAAAAAATATAAAAACAATTGCCACAGTTTTGAAAAATTCCAAAAATACTCAATATCGATTCTACTTTACTAAGCAGTAAAAAACTTAAAAACACTCCTCCATTAGATTTCCAGATAATCATCCCCAAACAGCGCATATAATAATTCAAAGGTCACGAATTTCCACGGATGATAAAAAAAATATAAAATCAATTACCACAGTTTTGAAAAATTCCAAAAATACTCAAAATCGATTCTACTTTACGAAGCAGTAAAAATCTAAACACTACCCTTCATTATATTTCCAGATAATCACCCTCAAACAGCGCATATAATAATTCAAAGGTCACGAATTTCCACGGATAATAAACAAATATAAAAACAATTGCCACAGTATTGAAAAACTCCAAAAATACTCAAAATCGATTCTACTTTACGAATCTGTAAAAATCTAAAAACACCCCTTCATTGGATATCGAGATAATCACCCCCAAACAGCGCCTATAATAATTAAGAGGTCACGAATTTCCTCGGATGATAAAAAAAATATAAAAACAATTGCCCCAGTTTTGAAAACGACAAAAATACTCAATATCGATTCTACTTTACGAAGCAGTAAAAATCTAAAAACACCCCTTCATTAGATTTCCAGATAATCACCCCCAAACAGTGCATATAATAATTCAGAGGTCACGAATTTCCTCGGATGATAGAAAAAATATAAAAACAATTGCCACAGTTTTGAAAAATTCCAAAAACACTCAAAATCGATTCTACTTTACGAAGCAGTAAAAATCTAAAAACACCCCTTCATTAGATTTCGAGATAATCACCCCCAAACAGCGCCTATAATAATTAAGAGGTTACGAATTTCCACGGATGATAAAAACAATATAAAAACAATTGCCACAGTTTTGAAAACGACAAAAATACTCAATATCGATTCTACTTTACGAAGCAGTAAAAATCTAAAAACACCCCTTCATTAGATTTCCAGATAATCACCCCCAAACAGCGCATATAATAATTCAAAGGTCACGAATTTCCACGGATGATAAAAAAAATATAAAAACAATTACCACAGTTTTGAAAAATTCCAAAAATACTCAAAATCGACCCTACTTTATGAAGCAGTAAAAATCTAAAAACACCCCTTCATTAGATTTCCAGATAATCACCCCCAAACAGCGCATATAATAATTCAAAGGTCACGAATTTCCACGGATGATAAAAAAATATAAAAAACAATTACCACAGTTTTGAAAAATTCCAAAAATACTCAAAATCGATTCTACTTTACGAAGCAGTAAAAATCTTAAAACACCCCTTCATTAGATTTCCAGATAATCATCCCCAAACAGCGCCTATTATAATTCTGTCACGAATTTCCACGAATTATAGAAAAAATATAAAAACAATTGCCACAGTTTTGAAAAATTCCAAAAATACTCACAATCGATTCTACTTTACGAAGCAGTAAAAATCTAAAAACACCCCTTCATTAGATTTCCAGATAATCACCCCCAAACAGCGCATATAATAATTCAAAGGTCACGAATTTCCACGGATGATAAAAAAATATAAAAACAATTGCCACAGTTTTGAAAAATTCCAAAAATACTCAAAATCGATTCTACTTTACGAAGCAGTAAAAATCTAAAAACTACCTTTCATTATATTTCCAGATAATCACCCTCAAACAGCGCATACAATAATTCAAAGGTCACGAATTTCCACGGATGATAAAAAAATATAAAAACAATTGCCACAGTTTTGAAAAATTCCAAAAATACTCAAAATCGATTCTACTTTACGAATCAGTAAAAATCTAAAAACACCCCTGCATTAGATTTCCAGATAATCACCCCCAAACAGCGCATATAATAATTCAAAGGTCACGAATTTCCACGGATGATAAAAAAATATAAAAAACAATTACCACAGTTTTGAAAAATTCCAAAAATACTGAAAATCGATTCTACTTTACGAAGCAGTAAAAATCTTAAAACACTCCTTCATTAGATTTCCAGATAATCATCCCCAAACAGCGCCTATTATAATTCTGTCACGAATTTCCACGAATTATAGAAAAAATATAAAAACAATTGCCACAGTTTTGAAAAATTCCAAAAATACTCACAATCGATTCTACTTTACGAAGCAGTAAAAATCTAAAAACACCCCTTCATTAGATTTCCAGATAATCACCCCCAAACAGCGCATATAATAATTCAAAGGTCACGAATTTTCACGGATGATAAAAAAATATAAAAACAATTGCCACAGTTTTTAAAAATTCCAAAAATACTCAAAATCGATTCTACTTTACGAAGCAGTAAAAATCTAAAAACTATAATTAAACGCATAATTAACGAGCTGAACACGCTCAAAGCGGAAAATGTTATCACAAAATTTTCGGAAGCATCCATCACCGCGCCGAGGGAAAAAAACGAGCCGAGTGCATCTTACTCGTGCATTATAAAAAGTGTCGAATTAGAAATCGAGGACTCATCGATAAGCTCAGAGTTAAAATTATTGGGAATTGCACACCGGTACTGCAAAAGAATAACTTCAAAGGCCACTAATAATAAAACACGACTAGTACGCATCATCACCGCTTGCCACCAGTCTTATTCGAAACTCTTACTGAATAACTTTAAATATATGTGCAAAATCTACCCGGTGGTCGAAAGTCAAGCTCCAGAACCACTCCCGATCCCATGCAACTCTTGCAACAAATTTAACCACAAAACCGCGGATTGTACAGAAGAAATTAAATGTGCCAAATGTATGGGACCACATTCGACCCCAGCTTGTACAACAACGCTAATTGAGAAATGCAAATCATGTAACCAAGAAGGCCATGCAGCATGGTCTACTAAATGCAAGAAGCGACCCACGAAGCCCATCGAGGGAATCCCAAATGTTAAAATACATGTCACTAACCAAAAATCTGCTGACATAGACCGATCCATAAAACAAGACTCACGCGTTCACCAATCATTCACTCTTCACGATTTCATTTTAGACACCTATTCGCATGAAATTAACTCGCCAACTGTAAAAGACAGACAAGAACTTCTCAAGAAATTACGAAGTCGATTCATAGACTCTTATCAAATTGACACTCATGTTTCATTTTCTGGTAACCGCATGTTTGTTGTAATGTTTGACCTGAAATTTCCCAACACAATCCCCCCAGTTTTTCCAAAAGCTGGAGTACACACTGGTGCTGCTACTGTTACCAATGGCTAATGTGCGATTCCTATATTCTAACATTAACTCAATTCATAATAAATCCCACCTTTTATTCCACTACCTTGTAAATAACCCGATCAATGTCAACCTCCTCGTCGAATCTAAAACTAAAGATGATTTCATTTTTAATAACTGGAAATCTATACAAATTCCATCGACAACGTCCAGCAACTATCAACGAGGAGGTTCCATTGCCTCCTTCAGCCCAACCTTACCCTTTGGTAAAGCCAATCCGCCGCGTATTAATAACCCTCTCAATGAATGTCTTCACTTTACCCTTCCCCTTCCCCAATTCTCGCTTCATGTTTTCCTAGTGTACATCCATCCTCACTCTCCCATAGAAGATTCAATATTCATTAAGGCATCGCTGTACGACCACGCCATTATTATTGGTGACTTTAATGTAAATAAGGCAAAATCCCGTCACTTATCCACATTCCTTTCTAACTCAAACTTTCAACGAATCCCAACTCCTCCTACATTTATTATGAATGAAAACCAAGCAACAACACCTGATATATTCCTATGTACCTCCAATATCCGCCACTTAATCCACAACACCACTCTCATCCCAGATTTAGGTTCTGATCATTTATCCATCCAGTTCGATATAGTCACCCTCTCCCAGCCTTCACCTTCCCCTTCTGAATATATTCTAAACTTCCAGCAGTGTAATATTGACAGAGTGTCTGAAGACATTGCGAACTCATTTAGCATAGATCAGGACATAACTCCCTCCATGATCACTCAATTCAATTCCCTTCTAGCCGACTCCATAACACGCCACACTCCCAAACTTGAAAAACAGTATTACAAATATCCGCTCCCAAAATACATCCTGCGACTCATTAAATTCAAGAGACAGATCTACCGGGACATGAAATTCTATGACGACAGTTCACTAAAAGCAAAATTTAATAAACTAAACAGAGACATTCGCAACCTAATTTTTGAATACAAAAAAGACAAATGGGCTGAATCTTGTAAACAAATCAATGATCTCAAAGGCAAGCAGTATTGGACACAAATTAAAAAATTATCAAGATATAAATCATCGACTCATATCAATAACATTAAAGACCCGACGGACAATTCAATTCTGACTGACGACGTGACAATTTCAAAAACATTTGCAGGACATTTTCATAAGACTTTTAAATTTTCAACTAATAGTAATTTTGACAACGATTTTCTAGAGACAGTTAACAATTGGTATAATTCATTCGACACGAATCCCATCCTTCCTCCACCAGACGACATGTTTGACGAGACAGACTATTTTTCAGTACTGCACACTGGGAAAAATTCAGCCCCAGGACACGATAATATTACCCGTTATATCCTCAGAAAATTTCCCGACCACATCCACAAACTTATCCTGAAAATTCTCAACTTCTGCTACTCCAACCAATACATCCCTCCAGAATGGAAAATGGGCATCATTGTGTGTGCCCCAAAACCTGACAACAACCCCACAGATGTCGCAAGCTACCGTCCGATTACCCTTCTCCCAGTGCTTGGAAAAATTTTTGAATCGCTTCTAAAGCAAAAAATCCTTAACGTTATAAGTTCCTCCATCCCTGATTCCCAATTTGGCTTCCTCCCGAGTAAATCAACTACCCTTCCGCTTACAATCCTTACGTCAAACCTCCAAACAATGCACCTGGAAGGCCATAAGTCCGCTGTAGCCTTTTTAGACATAAAAAAAGCTTTTGACTCGGTATGGCACAAAGGGTTGCTTTACAAGTGCTTCCTGCTTAACTTACCCCATCACCTTATCAACCTAATAAATCAATTTCTACTTAAGCGAACATGTCAAGTAAAAATCCGGCAAGCACTCTCCCCATCCTTTTCCCTGCAACAAGGGGTCCCGCAAGGATCTCCTCTCTCTCCCCTTTTATATAATTTATATTGCCACGATATATTCAATCCAGACCCCTCTCACTTCAACCCTACATTATACCCTCTCCAATTTGCCGATGACACAGCAATAATAGCTCATGCTTCTACCCTCCAGTCTGCCCTAATTTCCCTTCAAACTTCACTCGACTCCATGCAAAAATGGTTCGCCAAATGGCGTCTCGAAATCAATCCCAATAAATCTAAACTTTTCATCCCATACCATAAAATTACTCCTTCATCGCCCAAAATAAAAATTACTAATACCTATATATCCCCATCCCACACCTGTAAATACCTCGGTATATTGTTTGACTCCAAATTATCCTTCAAACTCCATTCCCTTTCTGTTAAAAATAAAATCAAAACTAGGGCGCGGCATTTTCGCGCTCTTACTTATAAAAATCAAGGCATTACAGTGAAAACCGCCGTAAACATCTATAAAGCGATATGCCGCCCCTTGTTAGATTACAGCTCTATTATTTTTACCCAATGCCGACATCCCACCCTCCAAAACTTCCGTGTAGCAGAAAGATCCGCCCTCAGAACGCTAACAAAAATCCGACACCCTAATAACCCACTCCATAACCCCTCCAATACACTCCTCTACGACTCTACCCAAATAGTTCCTATAACCCAGCGTACATTGGCCATTGCCAAGAAATTCTCCACTAACCACAACAACATCACCATATTAAACAAATATTGTATCCTGCGCAACCCAAACATCCCTTCGAAATTTAAATACCCCATCACTACGATACATCAATTCATTAGATCGCATCATCAAGACGGTTAATCGACTCGACGTACAAATTTTTTGAGACAGGGCAGAAAGACCTATGGTCGATAGCCCAGACAGGGACGTACTAACCCCTTTAATCTAATTGTGTATAATGTAATATAATGTAATAATGTACGTACCTGTAATAAAGATGTTGTATATATACCTTTCATTATATTTCCAGATAATCACCCTCAAACAGCGCATATAATAATTCAAAGGTCACGAATTTCCACGGATGATAAAAAAATATAAAAACAATTGCCACAGTTTTGAAAAATTCCAAAAATACTCAAAATCGATTCTACTTTACGAATCAGTAAAAATCTAAAAACACCCCTGCATTAGATTTCCAGATAATCACCCCCAAACAGCGCATATAATAATTCAAAGGTCACGAATTTCCACGGATGATAAAATAAATATAAAAACAATTGCCACAGTTTTGAAAAATTTCAAAAATACTCAATATCGATTCTACTTTACGAAGCAGTAAAGATCTAAAAACACCCCTTCATTAGATTTCCAGATAATCACCCCCAAACAGCGCATGTAATAATTCAAAGGTCACGAATTTCCACGGATGATAAAATAAATATAAAAACAATTGCCACAGTTTTGAGAAATTCCAAAAATACTCAAAATCGATTCTACTTTACGAAGCAGTAAAAATCTAAAAACACTCCTTCATTAGATATCGAGATAATCACCCCCAAACAGCGCATATAATAATTCAAAGGTCACGAATTTCCACGGATGTTAAAAAAAATATAAAAACAATTGCCACAGTTTTGAAAAATTCCAAAAATACTCAAAATCGATTCTACTTTACGAATCAGTAAAACTCTAAAAACGCTCCTCCATTAGATTTCCAGATAATCACCCCCAAACAGCGCTTATTATAATTCAGAGGTCATGAATTTTCACGGATGACAGGAAAAATATAAAAGCAATTGCCAATTATTTGAAATTTTCCAAAAATACTCAAAATTTATTCTACTTTATGAATCAGTAGATTTTGAACCGCCAAAAATATTGACATATCTGAGCTGGAAACAAAATGACATTCAACAACATTTAAAACTTAAATTACGGAAAAGAATGAAATTCAGTATTCTACGCTAAACTTTTGTTAAAAAAATTGTGTAGTCGTTTTTTTTAAATCTCTGTTTTGTTTTCTTTTACTGATATTTGGTAAAAAATAAAATATCGTCAAAGGGAATGGCGAAAATTAGATATTTAGCCCCGGGCGCAAAATTTCCTCACTGCGGCCCTGATTGGATGTATGTTTTTTTTGCAGTTTACGTGCGTGTTAATGAGAAACTATGAATGCAATTGAAGAATAGAGGAAATGACCTTTACATTTGATAAATTTAATAAAAGCTAAATGGTTTTGGCCCGACCGTGGCAGTGCATTCATTCAAGTCCGATGTAAGGTTGCACGTACTGTACAAGCAAGGTGGCCAACACTCAAACAATTTCTTATCCTGACTTAATCATTTCCGAATTGGCCACTTCCTGCTTAAAATGCACTTGAAACGAAAAAAATACAAGTTGACATTTCTTCGTTCGTTGGATGTTTTCGAAAAACTTATTTCGAGCGCGTGCATCAAATGCATAAAATATGGAATGTTTAATGTATTAGTACCAACAGAAGAGCATAATAATAACCGTTAGGTGGACACGCGCCGCAGTGCGCAACTTGCAAACAATACCTACTGCTCCAGTTGAATTTTTATTCATTCATTCATTCATTGTCCTCTTCTGTAATTAAAACTTAAATTATCTCAGTCATTGTGTCAACCATTATATTTTCATTTTTAGAAACTATACCATTATTTCAAGACACAATACGTTAATGGTACAATCACTTGTACTAAATTCTTAACACGACATTCATGGAAAAATGCATATTTTTTTTAATTATGCAATTCATGTTCATTTGCTAAAATCAATATGTGAGAATTCAAAATTTAAACAAAATTTTTAAAATCAAATGCTAATTGTTTTCATTAAATTCAAGTCATTGCACCTACATTTTTGGAATAGTTTATTAATAATTAATTTTTGTAAATAATTTTTTTGTGGAATTCTTAATTTAATATAACTCGAGAAGATTGATTTAAAAAATGTCTCCCTATTTTTCCAGCAAATAAAATCATGACCCCATATGGAGTGGTACAAAAAAAAATCAAAACACAGATTACGGGGACCGGATAAAAGATATGCCATATGGAATCTGCGGGAAAGAAAGGGATAACTTTAGATTTTTATTATATGGAAAATTTCTCAAAATGAAACGCTGAATCGAATGGGAATCGAACCCACAATACTTGCGATCGTAAAACAGACGCTCCGAGATCTGTACCACCAAGCTTACCCAAATATAATGTGATAATCAATTTTGGTTATTAATAATTTCATTACTTTTTATAATGGTGTGCGTGAATAAAAGCAAGGCCAAGGTCATGGTGCGGCCAATTTAACTATATGAATATATGTGTACGTTTTTTGTTGTTGTACATAATTTTCCACCGGCCTTGTAATGTTCCTTGTTGCATGTTATTATTATTAGTTCCTCTATCCGGATATAGACAGCATCAAATTAATGTAATAATGGTACTTATTATCACCGAAGAAGTCCCTATACCGTTCAAATATAGTGAAAATTATTCAATACATTGTTTACTAGGGATGGACGATATTTCACGTACCTGTGATTTTTCACTGGTATTGAAAAATCACAGGTCGTTACTGTTACTAATAGACAAATTTCACTGGTACTTAAAATCACTGCTACTTTAAATCACTGCTACTTAAAATCATTGCTACTTAAAATCACTGCTACTTAAAATCACTGCTACTCAAAATCACTTACTTAAAATCACCGCTACTTAAAATCACTGCTACTTAAAATCACTGCTACTTTAAATTGCTCCTTAAAATCAAAACTATTAAATAAACAGTGATTGCTACTTAAACTGCGACTGTTACTTAAAACGTGATTGTTAGAAGACAATACAGAATAGAATTTCTAAATATTATTTTATATTCAATACTGTATACTCCCATTTACTCTTACGTTCATGTTCAAATTACGACTTTCATCAACTGAAAAACAAATATATAAAAACAATTGCTACAAATGGTAAACTCTAAATGACACAAAATTAATTTTAATTTAAGATTCAGTGCGAAATAATACCACGAAACCAATTTTAAAATTGCAAACTTCATGAACAGAAAAAAAAATTAAAACAATTCACCAAACTGCACAAATCTCCAAATGCTCCTCTTTGTTCAGGTGCTCAAAAAATTAAAACAAAAATCTTCAAAAATCCATATCTCTATTGAAAATGGTTGAATTTACGAAAACCAAATTTATTTTGAATAAACGATACTTCGACCTTTGAGTATGATTTTTTATTAAATTGTTCCTGCTTTTTTTATATATTTTTCTGCGATGTTTTTGTTAAGGTGCTCAAAAATTTAAAACAAAAATTTTCAAAAATCCGTATCTCCACTGAAAATAGTTGTATTTACAAAAACCAAATTTATTTTTAATAAGTGATACTTCAGCCATTGAGGATGATTTTTTATTGAATTGTTCCTGCTCTTTTTATATTTTTTTCTGCGATGTTCTTGTTCAGGTGCTCAAAAAATTAAAACAAAAATCTTCAAAAAACCGTATCTCTACTGAAAATAGTTGAATTTACAAAAACCAAATTTATTTTTAATAAGCGATACTTCGGCCATTGAGGATATTTTTTTATGGAATTGTTTCTGCATGTTTTATATTTTCTTCTGCGATGTTTTTGTTCTGGTGCTCAAAAAATTAAAACAACACTTTTCAAAAATCTATATCTCAGTTGAAAATGGTTTAATTTACAAAAACCAAACTAATTTTAAATATGCGGTACTTCGGCCATTGAGGATAATTTTTGATAGAATTTTGCCTGCATGTTTTATATTTTCTTCTGCGATGTTCTTGTTAAAGTGCTCAAAAAATTAAAACGAAAATTTTCAAAAATCCTTATCTCCACTAAAAATAGTTGAATTTACAAAAACCAAATTTATTTTTAATAAGTGATACTTCGGCCATTGAGGATATTTTTTTATGGAATTGTTTCTACATGTTTTATATTTTCTTCTGCGATGTTTTTGTTAAAGTACTCAAAAAAATTAAACGAAAATTTCCAAAAATCCATATCTCTATTGAAAATCTTTGAATTTACAAAAATCAATCTAATTTCGAATAAGCGGTATGTCGGCCATTGAGAATATTTTTTTATAGAATTTTGCCTGCATGTTTTATATTTTCTTCTGTGATGTTTTTTTTGTTAAAGTGCTCAAAAAATTTAAACGAAAATTTTCAAAAATCCATATCTCTATTGAAAATGGTTAAATTTACAAAAACCAAATTGATTTTAAACAAGCGATATTTTGGCCATTGAGGACGATTTTTTATGGAATTTTTCCTGCATTTTTTATATTTTTTTCTGCGTTGTTTTTGTTAAGGTGCTCAAAAAATGAAAACAAACATTTTCAAAAATCCGTATCTCCACTGAAAATAGTTGAATTTACAAAAACCAAATTTATTTTTAATAAGTGATACTTCGGCCATTGAGGATATTTTTTTATGGAATTGTTCTAGCATGTTTAATATTTTCATCTGCGATGTTTTTGTTCTGGTGCTCAAAAAATTAAAACAACACTTTTCAAAAATCCATATCTCAATTGAAAATGGTTGAATTTACAAAAACCAAACTAATTTCGAATAAGCGGTACTTCGGCCATTGAGGATAATTTTTGATAGAATTTTGCCTGCATGTTTTATATTTTCTTCTGCAATGTTTTTGTTAAAGTGCTCAAAAAAATTAAACGAAAATTTCCAAAAATTCATATCTCTATTGAAAATCTTTGAATTTACAAAAATCAATCTAATTTCGAATAAGCGGTACGTCGGCCATTGCGGATATTTTTTTATAGAATTTTGCCTGCATGGTTTATATTTTCTTCTGCGATGTTTTTGTTAAAGTGCTTAAAAAATTTAAACGAAGATTTTCAAAAATCCATATCTCTATTGAAAATTGTTATATTTACAAAAACCAAATTGATTTTGAACAAGCGATATTTTGGCCATTGAGGATGATTTTTTATGGAATTTTTCCTGCGTTTTTTATATTTTTTTCTGCGACGTTTTTGTTAAGGTGCTCAAAAAGTTAAAATAACAATTTTCAAAAATCCATATCTCTATTGAAAATTGTTGAATTTACAAAAACCAAATTGTTTTTGAATAAGCGTTACTTCGGACATTTAGGATGTTTTTTTATGGAATTTTTCCTTCGTTTTTTATATTCTATTCTGTTAACTTAAGCTCTTTGTACTCAAGAATTATTTTTACCATGACAAAATATTATAGAACTTAAGCTTATAATGCTTTAAACGTTTACATTACTAAAGTCAAAATAGTCTCTTGTCACTTTGTTAAATTTTAATGTCAATAAATTGTTTTTCAAAGCCACCTTCGATTTTTATTTAGTAAAATGGCTATTGAAATGGTTGATATAACGAGTTTTCTGCAAATAACTTTTAATGCGTTAGGAATTGGGACAGGGTTGTTATTAGGAAAAATGTTTGTTTTTTTAATTCTGCATGGAATGACATAAAAAATATACAGGGCCTCCAATTTAAAATAAGAAAAATAAAGTGCTTTAAAGTTTGAAATGGTTGACACTAAATTTTGGACACCCTGTATAATTCATATCAATCAAACTTAGTTAACGGGACTATCAGACCTTATTTAATAAGCACCTTGTATAATTTTATTAACAAGGCACTATTTTTATTTTTTATTCATTTTTTTTTAAATAGTGCAAAACTGATTTTTTTTTAGTTTTATTTTTTTTGCTGATATCCCTGAATCGATTCCTATAAAATTATAGGAGTATATAGGCAACCATAAAAGGTACCCAAATAAGCAATAAAATACATAGCATGTAATTTTAATAAATATATCATCATGACGTCACGCTTTTTTGGGACACCCTGTATAATCAAAAATATTTTCCTGAAATGCATCATAGGATACAAATATATTCTACAAAATATCGAAATCCTAACTTAATTAGTAACTGAGCTATAGAAGACGGGAGGTGAGATGCAAGACCCGTATATATATTTCAATAACAGAGGCTAAAAAAAAATCCTTCCAGTGATTTTGAATGGATTCTTTTGTACTAAATTGTAAAATTTTCCAAAAATATTGGGTTACTACAAAATGTGTATATTTTTTCTGAAACGCCCGTGGAATAAATACCGATGAATAATTCATGCGTTTAAGCATTCAACTAGTTGGTGATTAGTTGGGGTGCGCACCCCAGTTCTTTTAGTTCCACTTGTTGAATTGCAAAGGGGCTCATTAAGTGCCCTCCTTCCTGTTTTTCTCCACTCCCTTCGATGTTTACGTTTACATTACGTCGCCGTTTCCTGGGGTTTAACCGAAACACTAATAGCCATGGTCATGTTTTCATATTGAAATATGAAAAAAAAAAAAAAATCGTATTGCCTTTCATTTTGATCCTGATGATATGATCAAGAAGCGATTAAAAACTAGAGAAAGCTAATTGATGTTATTACTCTTCTGCAAATAAATAATTTTGAACTTTTACCTAAAGTGCTCCATTTGGTTTTCTTGTGAAATATAAAGTAAGGTCCGAAAATAAATGAAAATGTTTTGAAAATGTAAACGGAAGAAAAATAAAAAATTTCCTCCGAGATGAGCCGAAGATAGAGGGAGCAGTTTTTTTGATAGGATGGTATGTCAATTAAAATTTTCTAACTGAAAGTTGAAGGTAAAACCTTTTTGCAGAAACGTGATTGTAGGTTCCTCGTCCAGTATAATTAAATAAAACTGCGATAGAATGAATTGCGTAAGAGTTTGTCTTTACAAATTGCCAATTAAAACGTTTACAACTTCACTGAAAAAAATGTGGCCATCATGTTACTTTCTCCGACTTGATGGTATCATAGCCATTTATATGTACGTTTTCATGGTTTATTTTCAATTGAAATCATATTTTAAATGTACATCGAGCGTTGTGTAAACTCGGATGGAAGTGACGTTTAAAACGTCAAAATTATGAAAGATGGAAAAATTATACTTCAAATTCAAAAACTCAGTTTACTCAAAAACTAAAGGGATTTCGAAAAAAACGTATTCTTTATAAGTTGTTCATTTTAGCATTCTCTACAATTACTGTTTACATAAATTTGCTATAACTATTATAGTTTTATAATTATAAACCAAAAATTAAAAAAATAATAATTTTTTTTCTCGAATAAAAATGATTTTATGAAAAATGTTTTCAAGCAAAAGATGTTCATTTCTTTGTTGTCTTCAAAGTTTGTTTAAATGTTTTTGTGATATTTTTCAAATTTAAGAAAATATTGGCAAAAAATAAAAAACAGTTAAGGTAAACGCCCACTTCCGGTGTACGAAATTTTACTAAAAACTTTTCAGTTCTTCAGATTATCAAATAAGACGGATGTTCAAAGTTTCATATCAATTGCTCTATTAGTTCTTGAGATACAGCGCGCACAGATAGACACACAGACACAATTTTTTTTTCAGAAATTGTTGAAATGGCATCTAAGGACCCCAAAACGGATATTTCCGTAAAAAAAAATTTTGAAAAAAAAATCACGATCACAATACTTTCTCGTACTTCGTAACGATCAAAAATGTTATGATTTTTCTGGTGAAATTAAATTTTACATTAATACCTAAAATTAAACTACCACAAATTAATCTAAAAATATGTATATTTTCTATTAAAAATTAATCTTTTGTAAAGTTGTATCTAAAATGTGCATGTTTTACATATAAATTTCTATTGTGCCTCCCTGAAGGTTTACTAATAAAATCCATAAGCTTCAATTTTACTCTCGATTACACAAACCAATGCGTTATTGTATGTAAATGTTTTTAAGAAGCGTAAAAATACCACAAAAAAAAATAAACGTGTTCACGCCTGATTAGCGAATTTGCAAATGAACATGTCGGCCTTGACGCCGAAAGAAACGCGTATTTCTAGAATCTTCGAAAATATTCCAAGCGATTTCGGCTTATAAATTAAAACCGCATTATTTATGTGGCCATTACTATTTCGAACTAATTACAACAATTCAATTAGAAAACGGAGTTCGGTTAATTGACGACAATTAAAGGCTCAGTCACATATTTTATAATTTATATCAACCATAAGAAAATAGGATAATTTATATTGGTGATTAAACAAGAGCACGCAATTATAGAGGACACGCGATTTGTATGCATGAATTGATGAGCTGGAAGAAGAACTAGGACGAAGTTGCACACAGTGGTAGCAGATCCATAGCACAGATAAATCGGTCTACATAATTTCAATAAAACTGAGATTTCCATCGGCTTTCACTAAAATCTTCCACTTTTGCTTGTATTTTCCTCATTCGTTGTTTCAATGAATGATTTTGTTTCGTTTTCTAGAAATCATGTTGTACCAAGAGTTTCGTACTATTAGAGAACTGCAATCAACTAAAACTTAAAACTAGGGCTAGGGAAAATTGTTGGGAATGCCAAGAAAGGACAACTTAAGTTTTATCGCAATTCCAATAGATTTTGAAAAACGATCGATAAATAGGGAAAATCTCACAAAAATCCCTTTTATTGTTTTTTTTTTGGCTTAGGAAATTTGTCCATTCCGCCAGAGGTACCATTAAACTGTAATATTGATTTCTAACTGTATATATACATATATATATAATTATTATATTATATAATGAATGGTGGGGACATACACTAGACATCCATGGACCCGCACGGCCACTTCTTCACTCCGAAAAAGTGACCTCACGGATGGGATTCGAACCCACGACTACGAGGCCCATGAGCAGGAGCTCTACACACCTTTTATTGGTTGGCACCAATAAATAAAATAAAAAAACATAGCATCCCTTGATACCGTGCTTTTAACGGCAAGCACAAAATATTATTCTCCATACTAATTTAATGCATTTCAAATCTTACCAAAATTTCTTCGATTTTTTCCGCATTTGAAAATCAAATACAGACCTGTACGCACAAAGTGACAATAATTTATCTCTTTTTTTCTAGTTTTTCATCGACTCGAATAATAAATTTGCGAATCAATTTCGTATTTCAATGATATTCAGTCATTTCCTTAGCATTGTTTTTATCGTTAGTCTTTTGGTGTGAGTAAACACTAAGTAGACTATTTTTGAGATGAAAAACAGCGAATAAACATAATTTTGTGTTCTATTTTCGCGCCTCCTTTATTTTATTCTATTTTCATTTCGCATCCACAAACATTGTTCCGGATGCCAAGTTTTTTTCTTTCGTTTCGATATATTTGTCGAAGTTAATGACCGAAAAACGGATATTGCAATATTAGAGATCAGAAGCGGGTTTTTGAAAGCCCGGCCCGGCCCGGCCCAACAGTGAAAATTTAAAACCCGGCCCGGTCCGGAGCTGAATATTCAAATTTTGGGATCCCTAGATGCCATTTCAACAATTTCTGGAAAAAAAATGTCTATGTGTGTGTGTGTGTGTGTGTGTGTGTGTGTGTGTGTGTGTGTGTGTGTGTGTGTGTGTGTGTGTGTGTGTGTGTGTGTGTGTGTGTGTGTGTTTGAAGACAACAAAGAAATGAACATCTTCTGCTTGAAAACATTTTTCATAAAATCATGTTTGTTCGAGAAAAAAAATTATTATTTTTTTTTAATTTTTGGTTTATACTTATAAAACGATAATAGTTACAGAAAATTTATGTGAATAATAATTGTAGAGAATGCTAAAATGAACAACTTATAAAGAATACGTTTTTTTCGAAATCTCTTTAGTTTTTGAGTAAACTGAGTTTTTGAATTTAAAGTATAATTTTTCCATCTTTGATAATTTTGACGTCAATAATTAAACGTCAATTTCATACGAGTCTTAAAACGCTCGATGTACATTTAAAATATGATTTAAATAGAAAATAAACCATGAAAGTGTAAATATAAATGATGATACCATCGGAGAAAGTAACATGATGGCCACCTCATCATTTTTTTTAATGGAATTTTGTCTGCGCGTTTTATATTTTCTTTTGTAATATAATACATGCATACTATTATTTTAAATTATGAATTTTCCTGTATAAGTTTTTCTGTTGGGAAATAAATTTACTTATTATTATTATTATTATTATTTTGCGATGTTTTTGTTCAAGTGCTTAAAAAATGAAAACTAAAATTTTCAAAAATCCACATCTCGATTGAAAATTGTTAAATGTTAAATTGAATTTATAAAAACCAAATTGATTTTGAATAGGCGATACTTCGGCCATTGAGGATATTTTTTATGGAATTTTGTCTGCGCGTTTTATATTTTTTTCTGCGATGTTTTCGTTGAAGTGCTCAAAAAATGAAAACTAAAATTTTCAAAAATCCATATCTCTATTGAAAATTGTTTAATTTACAAAAACCAAATTGATTTTGAATAAGCGATACTTCGGCCATTGAGGATATTTTTTATGGAATTTTGTCTGCGCGTTGTATATTTCCTTCTGCGATGTTTTCATTCAAGTCTCAAAAAATGAAAACTAAAATTTTCAAAAATCCATATCTCTATTGAAAATTGTTTGATTTACAAAAACCAAATTGATTTTGAATAGCCGATACTTCAGCCATTGAGGATATTTTTTATGAAATTTTATCTGCGCGTTTTATATTTTTTCTGCGATGATTTCGTTCAAGTGCTCAAAAAAATAAAACTAAAATTTAAAAAAAATCCATATCTCTATTGAAAATTGTTGAAGTTACAAAAACCAAATTGATATTGAATAAGCGATACTTCGGCCATTGGGGTTATTGTTTTATGGATTTTTATATGCGCGTTTTATATTTTCTTCTGCGATGTTTTTGTTCAAGTGCTCAAAAAATTAAAACTAAAATTTTCAAAAATCCATATCTCTGTTAAAAATTGCTGAATTTACAAAAACCAAATTGATTTTGAATAGGCGATACTTTGGCCATTGAGGATAATTTTGTATGGAATTTTGTCTGCGCGTTTGATATTTTCTTCTGCGATGTTTTTGTTTAAGTGCTCAAAAAATATTAAAACTAAAATTTTTTAAAATCCATATCTCTATTGAAAATTGTTGAATTTACAAAAAACAAAATGATTTTGAATTAGCGATATTTCGGCCATTGAGGATATTTTTTATGAAATTTTGTCTGCGCGTTTTATATTTTCTTCTGCGATGTTTTTGTTCAAGAGCTCAAAAAATTAAAACTAAAATTTTCAAAAATCCATATCTCAATTGAAAATTGTTGAATTTACAAAAACCAAATTGATTTTTAATAGGCGATACTTCGGTCATTGAAAATAATGTTTTATGGAATTTTGTCTGCGCCTTTTTCTGCAATGTTTTAGTTCAAGTGCACAAAAAATTAAAACTAAAAATTTTCAAATATCCATATCTCTATTGAAAATTGTTAAATTTACAAAAGCCAAATTGATTTTGAATAGGCGATACTTCGGCCATTGAGGATAATTTTTTATGTAATTTTGCCTGCGCGTTTTATATTTTCTTCTGCGATGTTTTTGTGGAAATTCTCAAAAAATTAAAACTAAAATTTTCAAATATCCATATCTCTATTGAAAATTGTTGAATTTACAAAAACCAAATTGATTTTGAATAAGCGATACTTTGGCCATTGAGTATATTCTCAACGTTTCTGTCTTAAGTTTTGAGTTTTTTTTCCCAAATTTTCAGTTTTTGTCATGAATTTTGAGTCTTCTTGCCTTGAATTTTGAATTTCCTAATCTTGGTTTTATATTTTTTTGTCTTGAATTTTGAATTTCCCAACCTTGATTTTAAGTTTTTTTTTTTCTTGAATTTTCCAGTTCTAAAATTTGGTTCTCTAGTACCTACATTTTATGAAGATGATGATCGAGCCGCGTCATGGTAATTCAGAGACAAACTAAACTAAAAAAATCACTGTATTTTAAGCATAACTAATTAGTTTAGTTTTCTATTGAGTTTTATTTTCCAGTCCAATTTTTCTGGATCCAAGTTTTAGTTTTTTAGTTCTGAATTTTGAATTTTTGGTTCAGAATCTGAGTCCGGGATTTGAAAACAAATAGAAACGATTAAATTTTTAAAGGATAATTTACATTTTTTCGAAATTAAAAAATGGTTATTTTTAATTTAACTTTTTAGTTGTAGTAGTTTTGTGACATCTAGTCACACAGAATCTCGACCCTAAGAAAATCTATTATATTTTCAAAATATAATTCAGAAATGTTTATTTTAATTCTGATTTTTCTAGTATTCCGCATTTTTCTATTTATTTAATTTTCTGCGTTCTTAAGCTGCAAAATTTTGTTATAAAGAAAACGTTAACAAATCACAAATTTTAGTTTCTTAAACGGAATGTATCTGTAAGTACGGGAAAGTATTGTAATCGTTAAAAAAATAACAGAAATATCCGCTTTGAAGTGTTCTTTGGGCGGCGTGATTTTATAGTGGGTAAAGCACGAGCATGGGGCCGCGATGGCCTAGTGAGTAGAGCTCCTGCTCTCGGGCCTCGTGGTCGTGGGTTCGAAACCTATCCGTGCGGTCACTTTTTCGGAACGAAGAAGTGGCCATGCGGGTCCATGAATGTCTAGTGTATGTAACATTCATTATTAAAATGAAATCTCAAAAAACTTAATTTTCGTTAGTGGCCGAATAGCTAGATGCTTACGCCAATTCCGAATCATCCGCACTTCCTCAACCCGAATTTTGAGCATCTGCCTGCTGCATCACGAGTCGAGTGGGTTCGATTCCAAGTCCGGGCGGAAGATTTTTCGCATGGAAAAATATCCGCTCGGGACCGTGGTCGTTGTATATGTCCGTCATTATTCATTTATTCATTTCATTTCTAATTTATACAGTAAATAAAATTGATTATGGCTAATGGTCATCAAGGCAAGGTGCAACGCCAAAAAAATGGTGTTCTTTGGCGCATTTTTTTTTCTCTCGACATTTTCAAGAACCAATTACCCAAACCAATTATACAAAAATAACTATTTTTTTATTTACCCAAAATTTAAATATGATGCAATAGTTTCACAATCAGACTATAAAATGAAGTAAAAGCCTTCAGAATTAAACCAAGTCCACCGATCGTTTAATTTCATTGGTCGACTTGATTAATTTCCAAATTTGTCTAATTGATACCGGAGCACGCGGAAGTGTACGGCTCGCCCGGTGAGAAAGATAGAGAGAGCGAGAGAGCGTAAAAGTGAAATGACGTCACACCGTAGAGAGTTGTTAAAAGGCCGTTTTTGATTTCACGGAAACGAGACTCGATTTCCTTATTTCATCAATAAATTAGATACAATATGGCTATTTACTATAAGAATTAACATCGTTAACATCAAATGATCAAAAAAAAAAGTTACAAGAATAGCAAGGTTATTTTTAAAGGAAAAAAAATAAAGTTTGGAATGTCTTCTGAATTTGAGTTGATCCTTGTGGTATATTAAGAAATTTTTAGGATTATAAAAATTACCATTAAATGATCAGAAAAGTTATAAGAATAGCAATCAAAGAAAAAAAATACAGTTTGGAGTGTCTCCTCAAGTTTTATTGGTCCTTGTTTTTAGGACTATAAAAATATCCATTAAATGATCACAAAAGTTGCACATAAATTAAATTTTGGATAAAACCATTTGTAAAGCTTGTACTGAAAGTCCTCTTGTCAATTGCCTGTTGAAGTCATTTGTAAAAGTGTCTTAATAAATGTATTGTCTCTCTCACTCTATTTGTAAATAAATTAATTCCGAAAATAAGAAGAATTTGAAATACTTTACAGTTTAGTTTTCAAAAATCTTGTACACAGTTATTATATTACATTACTATTCTTAATATAAGGGAACAGATAAATGTCCTAAAAGTTATAGTTAACATCAAGTAATGCCCACTTTTATGTCCTACTAGTTTTTCAAGGTCATCTGTCATTTTTTACTTGATACATGTTTTCCCAAATAAGAGTCTAGGGCCTTTTTGAAGTTTTATGGCCCTAGGGTATTATGTACTGAATAACAATAATGTTAAAATAATATTCCTCTAGCATGTCGAAGCAGATTTCGAAATCCGTAATTGATATTTTCGTGTGAATTTCGAAAATTTCTCCAAAACCACTCGGTGACGTCACCGCGCTTGGCGCAACTTGCGGAATCGGTAGTTTCCGCGCTTTCGCAACCACCAGCAGTTTTCCATCAGCCCGAACGTCTGGTTACGAAACAGTCGAAGGCGCCGCCCAAAACTGGTAAACACGACTTTCTACAAGCCATGCGACAAATACAGATTGTTGGGTATTTTTTTCTTTCTTTCTGTAACCACACCGTGCATTTCTCTTACACGCGATGACGGTGAAAGTGATTCCGGCGTGCAAGAATATAGTGAAACCGACGACGACGACGGTGCGGCGAGGATGAAGACGACCGTGACCCAAACTTTATTGGATTACATCTTTTACGGTCCGTGTGGAAAAATGTCCAACGAGAGAAGAGGAATGCCATTATTTTCTTGAACGAATTTATTTCATGAAAATCATCGTCGAGTGAAAGTCTCGAGCATTGTGCGAGTGTGACCGTCAAGGTGGCGTTATGAAAGTTTGGCATTCCTCGGGTACGGTTCAGTGGTAAAGATCAAGAGGAAGAAATGCCAAAATTATAAATGCTAATTTTAACCGGTAGACTAATCAATTTTTTTTCAATCCGTCTTAATTACAGATTGAAAGTGTTTAATTACACTATTAAGGAGGTTAAATTAAAATAAGCACTTTATTCTTCTTCGGACATTGTCAAACAATATGGATTTTTCCGATATAAAATGTTGCATTTGGATTTTAATTAGCAACAGTTGGCAGCACATTTCAGTCTCAATTTGAATTTCCCTCTCCGGGAAATTCAAGCACTTTTAGGTTCGCAAACGTCTTCAGATTTGAATTTCCCGCCACTAAATTTTTATTGACTGTCACGTATGCCTAGGTTGTTTTCAATTTATTTAAATGCAGCTTTCGTTGGGAAGTTAACACTGTAAACAAACGTTGCTTGGCTATTATGACTAAAGATATGAATAAACTTAGCTATGAATATTCTTTGTTGGCCGTTCATGCTGATCAAAATTATAGCTCGCGACGGCGCGCGGCGATTTGTCCTACGACGAATCAACGAAGGCGAGTTGACGATGGCGAGTTGACGATGGCGAGTTGACGATGCGAGTTGACGATGACGAGTTGACGATGGCTAGTTGACGATGGCGAGTTGACGATGGCGAGTTAACGATGGCTAGTTGACGATAGCGAGTTGACGATGGCGACATGACGATGGCGACTTGACGATGGCGACTTGTCGATGGCGACTTGACGATGGCGAGTTGACGATGGCGAGTTAACGATGGCTAGTTGACGATAGCGAGTTGACGATGGCGACATGACGATGGCGACTTGACGATGGCGACTTGTCGATGGCGACTTGACGATGGCGAGTTGACGATGGCGAGTTAACGATGGCTAGTTGACGATAGCGAGTTGACGATGGCGACATGACGCTGGCGACTTGACGATGGCGACTTGATGATGGCGACTTGACGATGGCGACATGACGATGGCGACTTGACAGCGACTTGACGATGACGAGTTGACGATGGCGAGTTAATGATAGCGAGTTGACGATGGCCCCTTGACGATGGCGACGTGACAGCGACTTGACGATGACGAGTTGACTATGGCGAGTTGACAATAGCGAGTTGACGATGGCGACTTGACGATGGCGACCTGACAGCGACTTGACGATGACGAGTTGACTATGGCGAGTTGACAATAGCGAGTTGACGATGGCGACTTGACGATGGCGACCTGACAGCGACTTGACGATGACGAGTTGACTATGGCGAGTTGACAATAGCGAGTTGACGATGGCGACTTGACGATGGCGACTTGACGATGGCGACTTGACGATGGCGACTTGACGATGGCGACTTGACGATGGCGAGTTGACGATGGCGACTTGACGATGGCGAATTGACGATGGCGAGTTGACCATGGCGAGTTGCGGTAGCCGAGTTGTTTTAAACACTTTACTTTTAAATTCTGTATTTAATTACTCTAATTACAACCAGTAAATGCTTTTAATTTTATATCTTTAATAACTTCAATTTAGTATAAATGATTATCTAACCCTTTCAGTCTGATATTTCAAAAAATGTTATAATTCTAAAATAGATCATTCTATGGATATCTTTAATTAATTTCAGTTTTCATTTACTCCGTACAGTCAGAGAAAATACAAATGCGAAACTTGCTCAGCGAGGGAATGCTGCCGCATGTCTGTGCTTAGTTCGGCCGAAACCGGTCAGTCCCTGCTTAAAATAGAATTATGAGGTAATAAAATTTACAAGCCTAGTTCCCTTCTCGCCCTTAAGTGATCGAGTGACGGACTCCATATCTGTGATTTTTTTCATCTTTCAATTTTTGGTGCATCATCTTCAAAAATTTGAATAACTAAAATTTTTACGTTATATTGATATTTTTTATATATTTATCAATTGAAGAGTAATTTTATTTAAAATTATTGGTAATATTTTGGTATTAATAATTTTATTTCAGTTTCGTGTAAATAATCCCATTTTTGCCAAAATATGACCTTGAAACCCTCGAAAAATAAGATTTGACTTTTTTAACCACTAAAAATTATTATAATAATCTGAAAAATTCACATATATTTTTTACCCAAATAAAAGGTTATTTAGGGTATTCATGTTTTTATTAGGTTTAACAAGTTTTTTTCGCCCCGAACCGATCATTTTATTTAGTCAATGTTTTTTCAATGTTTGGTGCGTCATCTTGAAAAATTTGAATAACTAATCTTTTTACGATATTTTGTATATATTTATCGACAATTGAGCAGCAAAATTTTATCAAATGAATAATAGAGTAACAGTATGTTTATGTTGAGTTTAGATTCTTTTTTTAAATTTCAAATACCTTATATCTTTACCAGTGGTGTCTCGTGGAACATGTTGATGGTAGAGCCACTTATATAATACCCCCCCCCCTTTTTTTAAGAAACAAAGAACCATTTATCTTTCTAGACCAATCGAATATTTTGGCCAAAAAATCAAAAATTTGGAACAAAAAAGATCTAAAATATCGGCCGAAAAAATAAAAAATCCTGGTTTAAAAATAAAAATTCAGACCAAAAAATTGAAAATACAAGCAAAAGAAAAATCATTTGCCATTTTTAGCCCCAAATATAACTCTTTTTAGCTTAAAATAAGTTCCAACGAGAAATTCGAAAATAATAGCAAAAATTAAAATTTAAAAAAAATCTAAAATAGGGAACAAAAAAATAAAAAATGAAGACCTAAAATCTAAAATTCGCACCCAAAAATTAAAGTGGTAGATCAAAAAATCAAGATTTTTAACAAACGAATCGAAAATTTAAGTCGACTTAAATTGAAACCAAAATAATCGAAAATACAAAATATAGGCCAAAAACGTAGGGCCTAAAAAGGTGAAAATTTAGACAAAACATCGAACCAATCGAATATTTTGGTCAAAATTATGAAAAATAAAAAGAATTGGAACAAAAAAATCGAAAATACAGAAATGTAAAATATGGGCCAAAGAATCAAGAATCCTGATCTAAAAATAAAAAACGAAGACAAAAAATTAAAAACTTGGGTAGAAGCAAAATAATTTGCCAAAAATAAGTTTCTGATCAGAAATTCGAAAATAATAACCAAAAAATAAAAAAAAAATCACGAAATGAAATCAATAATCCAAGTTAAAAAATCTAAAATATTGGATAAAAAACAGACTTTAAATCTAAAATATTCTATACAAAATTTAGACCAAATATCTAAAATTCTGGAATAAAAATAAAAATGGTGGACCAAGGAAAGAAAATTTTTAACAGGCAAATAAAGAAAATTTTAGGGCAAAAGATAAAAGAAAATAAAAATCCACAATGTTGGCCAAAAAGTCGAAAATTTAGACAAAACATCGAAAACTCGGACCTAAATATAATAAACGCAGCCTAAATAAAAAATCAAAAATGCGGACCAAAAAATCGAAAATTTTGACAATAAAATCGTGAAGTTAGTAAAGAAATATTTAGGTCAAACGATTAAAAAAATAATAATTCAAATTTGAAATGTAGGTCAGAAAGTCGAAAATTTAAACATTGCATAGAAAACTCGGCCCTAAAGATAATAAATGCAGGCTAAAAAATCGAAAATTTCAACAAACAAAACTCGCAAATACCGGAAAAAATAAAAAAAATCTCGCATATAAATCAATAATTCAGGTTATCGATATTTTAATCTAAATCAAATCAAAAATTTGGAACTAGAATTAAAATTTCGGCCCGAAAAATAAAAAATGCGGACCAAAGAATCAAAAATTTGAACAATTAAATCGAAAATTTAGGTCAAAATAAAGAATATTTAGAATATTTAAAAAAAATCAAAAATACAAAGATCAAATATTTTGACCAAAAATATCGAAAATACAGGTCAAAAATTTTTAAATTAAAAATTCGTCTGGAAAAATAAAAAATGCGGACCAAACAGTCGAAAATTTTACCAATTAAATTTAGGCCAAAATAAATAATGTTTGGGCCTTATTATCAAAAATTTAGACAAAAAAAATCGAATATACAGGTCAAAAATCTAAAAAAAAAGCTGAGTACAATACTTTGTACTGATTCTGGATTCTAATCCAAGAATTTCATGAAAATTCTCCAATTTTAACCACGGTTTTGGATCTTAAACGTATAATTTGTAACCAACAATTAAAAATTATGATTTTAATTTGATAATTATATGTAAAATCCGAAATTTGAAATATTTAATCCAAGTTTTTGGCCCCTAAACGCAGAATTTGAGACTTAAAATTCAAAATTTGGATTCTAATACAAGAATTTCAATAAACATCTCGAATTTGGACGATAGAATCCATGGTTTTAAAACGCAAACTTTGTGTTGAAAAATCCAAAGTTTGGATTTTAATTTGATAATTATATCTCTAATTTGAAACTTTAAATCCAAGTTTCTGGTCGCAGAACTTGAGACCCAAAATCCAATATTTGGATTCAATTGATTAATTGCATTTAAAATCTGGCATTTGGAACATAAAATCCAAGTTTTTGACCCTTAAACGCAGAATTTGAGTCCTAAAATCAAAAATTTGGATTATAATCTACGAATGTCATGTAAAATCTCAAATTTGGACAATAGAATTCATGGTTTTGGACCTTAAACACAAAACATTTGCAATAAAATCCAAGATTTTGATTTTAATCCGATAATTTTATTAAAGGTTTTATTAAAATACAAGGTGTTCCATTAAAAAAAAACACAACTTTGATAATTTAGGGCGTTTGGAACACCCTGTACAATATGAAATTAATTTTAAAGAGTAACCATAATAGACCCCCATATATCCTAAAAGTCAAACTTTTTGAAAGCCACGTATTTTGGCCACAATATTCCGTGCCGTATAGCGTGAATAACGCTATATATTTCAATCTATCCTAAATTTATTTCAATTGTTGATAATAAACAAATTAGAAACAACTTTACTTGTTGTATTTAATTGTTGATAAATTTATAAAAATATAAAATGACCTTGAAAAATTCATCTAATTTGGTATTTTGATCAATAATATATGTAATTTTTTCAAATTTTTTTAGTGGTTAAAAAAATTATATTTGAAAAAATCTTATTTTGGGGCTTCCCGGGTCATGTAGGGTTTTTTTTGATATACGGCTACTTTGGTTTAAGGGAACAACTAATGACATTTTCATATTTATTTAAAAATCTATGTCGGGTGGCATTTTGACCATCTTATCTCGGGATACCATTTTATTACCTAATAAATGGATTTTAGTCAGGGACTGACTGGTTTCGACCGAACTAAGCACCGACATGCGGCAGCATTCCCTCGCCGAGCGGGTTTCGCATTTGTATTTTCTCTGACTGTACATACTTTCAATATACTTTCGACATTTAATTAATTTCCGTTTTCATTTACTCCGTATAACTGTCGTTATACTTTCGAATTGAATTGAATGAAGATGATATTTTTATTTTCAGGATATTAATCAATTCTTTTTGGCATGCTAATCACGTTTGTTCACATTTTTAAGTTACATATTACAAAAAAAACAACTCTTATCTTGCAATGACTTGAATGTGTATAAATTTTGAAACGTGATTATTTTTCCTGTTATCGCCGGTAAAGTAAACAGTTTACGGTCGCCGGCAATCGAAAATGTTTAACATTGTATAAGCAAGCGAGCAAATAGTGTATGAAGATACGCTTTATGCATATTTATAGCCATATATATATACACAACATGCAAATGAAAGCAAAGCGTCACTGAACAGCTCATCCATGTTAATCATTTTACATATTCATAAATTGCGAACGAAATTTTGTCATATTTTATAGCAATTTGTTTTTTTGAATTAGTATTCACTTTTAACTGAATTTGCTTTTATTCACCACAAACATTTTCGGATTTATTTTAGTGCCTTTTTTACCCAAATCGATATATTTAAGATTATACGAGGGCCGTCCACAAAGTAAGTTTCCCTGGGGCCTTTTACAGAAATAAAACACAATTTCATGGAAATATTTATTGCAACAGGTACAGGAAGTATTCAGCTATTTTTCAACATATTCGCCGCCGAAATTGAGACATTTGTCATAACGTGGGACCAACTTTTGAATACCCGTGTTGTAGAAGTCTGTTCCCTGGGATTGAAACCACTGTTCCGGACAGTTTTATTTATTTAAATATATACAAGAAACCCATTTTTCATATAATATTAAAACTTATATATTAAAAAATTTTGGCCAAAATATTCGATTTGTTTGTTGAAATTTTGAATTTTTTAGTCTGCATTTTTCATCTTCCGGCCCGAATTTTCGATGTTTTGTCCAAATGTAGGTCAAAAGGACGAAAACTCAGGACCCAAAAATAAAAAATGCAAACCAAGAAATACAAAATTTCAACAAACAAATCAAATTTTTGGTCAAAAAATCAAAAATTTGGAACAAAATAGCCGAAGATCTAAAATATCGGCGAAAAAACCCAAAAATCCTGGTCTAAAAATAAAAATGCAGACCAAAAACTTGAAAGGGCAAAATAAAAATAATTTGCATAATTTAATAATAATAATATATATTTACGGGATTCACCATGTACATTTAAGTATCAATTAGAATATAAAATATAAAACGAAATATTAAATAAAATATAAATATAAAATATAAAAAAAAATAAAAATTTAACAAAACAGCCAAAGATCTAAAATATCGGCCAAAAATCAAAAATCCTTGTTTTTACTCTTACTCTTTTTAGCTTAAAATAAATTCCGACGAGAAATTCGAAAATAATAGCGGAATTTATTTTTTAAATCACACAATAAAACCATTAATTCAAGTTAAAAAAATCTAAAATTTGGGACCAAAAATAAAAAATTAAGACAAAACATCGAAAACTCAGGCGTAAAGATAAAAAATGCCATTAACAAGAATCGAAAATTTTGGTCAAAATAAAGAATATTTAGGCCAAAAATTTAAAAAAAGGAAAAAACAGAAATCTAAAATATGAGCCAAAGAATCAGGAATCAAAACATCGAAAACTCAGGCGTAAAGATAAAAAATGCCGATAACAAAAATCGAAAATTTTGGTCAAAATAAAGAATATTTAGGGCAAAAATTTAAAAAAAAAATGGAAAATACAGAAATCTAAAATATGGGACAAAGAACCAAGAATCAAAACATCGAAAACTTAGGCGTAAAGATAAAAAATGGCGATAACAAAAATCGAAAATTTTGGTCAAAATAAAGAATATTTAGGCCAAAAATTAGAAAAAAAAATGGAAAATAGAGAAATCTAAAATATGGGCCAAAGAATCAAAAATCAAAACATCGAAAACTCAGTCGTAAAGATTAAAAAATGCCGATAACAAAAATCGAAAATTTTGGTGAAAATAAAGAATATTTAGGCCAAAATTTAAAAAAAAGATGGAAAATACAGAAATCTAATATTACTGGTTGTTGAAATTAGGCACTTGGTAGGTTTCACAAATTTTATACTTTTTATTCCGACTAGTTTCGATTGTTACATCATTATCTAGGAATTCCTAGATAATGATGTAACAATCGAAACTAGTCGGAATAAAAAGTATAAAATTTGTGAAACCTACCAAGTGCCTAATTTCAACAACCAGTAATATTAAAAATGTTTCACCACGTGATAAACGAGAACCAAATCCAACAAACAGAAATCTAAAATTTGGGCCAAAGAATCAAGAATCCTGATCTAATTGTAAGAATAAAAAACGCAGACAAAAAATTTTTAGGTAGAAACAAAATAATTTACCACTTTCAGCCCCCAAAAATAAGTTTCTGACCAGAAATTTGAAAATAATAGGCAAAAAATTACAAAAAATCGCACAATAAAATGAATCATTCAAGTTAAAAAATCTAGAACATGGGACAAAAAATAATAAATTTAGAGCAAAAATCTAAAATTTGGGCCTAAAAATAAAAATGGTGGTCCAAGAGGACAAACATTTTAACAAAAAAAAAACAAAATGATAAAAATAAATAATAAAAATAATAATAAATCCGGACTAAAGTTTCAGCAAACAACTCTAGAAAAAATTCTCGCATCAATAATTCAGGTTAAAATATCTAATGAATCAAAAATTTGGAACTGAAATTGAAAATTCGGTCCGAAAAATCTAAACTGCGGACTAAAAAGTCGAAAATTTTAACAACAAAATCGAAAACTTAGGTCAAAATAAAGAATATTTCGAAATGACCAAAAATTTAGACCAAAAAATAAATCGAAAATACAGGCGAAACATCTAAAAATTAAAAATTCGGCCCGAAAAATAAAAAATGCGGACCAAAAAGTCGAAAATTTTAACAATGAAATCGAAAATTAAGGTGAAAATAAAAAATATTTAGATCCAAAAAATCGAAAATACAGGAGGCTTAATTATAAAAAATGCAGAATATTCCAGTAAGAAAATTTATTAAATTAGTCTCAGAAATCACTTTATAGCTCAAAATATATTTTTTTTAATAGCAAAACATTTTTTAAATTTTTTTTTAATTGATCAAAAAAGTGAAACAAATTTGAAAGAGAATACAAATAAAACAATTCACTTGGTTAATATCACCCACAGTGGCGGCACGTGTTGATGGTATAGAATACAATATACTCCCCGCCCTCGCCTCCTTTTTTGCGTGTTTTATCCGCACAGCCCGTTTTTTTTTAAAGTATACCTCCCGATTAAACTTTCTCGTTAGGTCTTTACTAGTTTCGAAATCGACGCACTCGAGTTGGAAGCTGATACAATAGACCAAAATTAAGATTTTTTCATAAATGATCTGGACAAAATTAAGTTTCGAATTTCTAGTTCAAAATATAATTCTAAGAAAGACAAAAAGGTAAAAAGTGATTTTTTTTTATTTTTTACATTTATTTAGTTTTATTTTTCTATAAAATTGAATTGGGTGATTTTCCGCGTGTAAACGTTGATATAATTAATTTCCAACTAGAAACACGAATTCTTATGGTTATTTTCCAAAATGGGTGTACGTGCTCATAATTCCGCGTTCTATAAATAACTATTAAGCGGATTATCGGTTGAATATTTTCCACGTCTCTAATTCGGATGCCTCAAAATGTATTTTTGGATACAACTGTACATAAGTGTGTTTCTTGGTATTATCGAACGTTTTCTGTGAATACAAACAGACACTTGTTTACTTTACAAGTTTACGATAAGAATTACGACATCTGGACGATTTGCGGCCTTAATCTAATATTCCGTCTTTCAGGGTTGCCAATGTTTGCTTCATTTCACGATAGCTCTTAGCCTAGATAAGTAAATATTAACATTGCCTCTGAAAGCAGAAGGGATACAAATACAAAAAATATTTTTATATTAATTTAAATTGCTTAATTTCAACGCTACAAAATTATTTCTTTCGAGTTTCTTAAAGCCAATAAATTTTGGCAAATTTTTTTTTTTCGTAAAAATTGTCCTATGCGTTAAGCTCCTGGAGCGTACCTCTAAATTTATTTAAAACATTATTCACAAACGGACAAAGACTTGAAAGTGAAATTTTGAATTCACCTCTGTAAATATATTCTAAAGAGTAGCACGGATTTATTTTGTTTATAATAATGTTTATAAACAATTTGAATACTAATATTTCTGTAATTTAGAAAAAAAAAATACGTCGTACTCTGGGGTAATTTATTTAAAATGTATTATTCAAGTAATATTTTTTCATATTTTCAAAAATGTATCCGAAATTTGAACAAAAAGTTATTCATTTTAATACTCTGTCGAAGTGCGCCCTCTGCGGCATTCTTGTGCATACCTGTATGAGAGGAGGCGTTCCTAAGGCGGCTTCTCGCTGTAACTTTAGCCGCGTGATCTAAATTACACAGTGATGTTACTAAACATATACCTCTTTCGTGCCAAGAGGTAACGACACATACAAAAACAATTGTATGAAATTATTGTATTTCAATCAGGGGCGGCTCGTTATATGGAGCCACGGAGCCATGGCACTACCTGTAGACTCAAGCTCAAAAAAAATTTAACTGATTCTTAAAAAAAACTTTTTAAATGTTAAACAACACCTGTAACACCGCGTGGAAGTTCCACATTCATTTCAACAGATGATTAAAATTTTGACGGACTATTTCTGAATAATATGTTTTTACAAATTTCCAAAGAAAGCAATGCCAACAAAAATGTTTGCACTAAAAAGAAAATTTTGATGACCAAAAAGGCGCATTTTTCAAAATACAAGTAGGGATTGCACATTTATTTTAACAGATGGTTTAAACTTTGACTGACTAATTCCGAATAATCGTCTTTGCAAATTTTCAAAGAAAATCATCGCAAGTTTTCCACAACAAAAATGGTTTCACTAAAAGGCAAATTTTGATCACCAAACAGGCAAATTTTTCAGAAATTCACTTGAGAATTACACATTTCTTTCGACAGATAGTTGAAATTTTGACAGACCAATTTTGAATAACGTCCTTTTATAAATTTCTTCAAAAAATAGTCACAAGTTTACCACAAAAAAAATGGTTGCACTAGAAAAGCAAATTTTGATAACAAAAAAAAGCGGATTTTTTAGAAATTCACATGGCAATTCTACATTTATTGCTACAGATGGTTTAAATTTTGACAAACTAATTAGGAATAATGTGTCTTTACAAATTTACAAAGAAAATAATCGCAAGTTTACCACAACAAAAATGGTTGCACTAAAAAGCAAATTTTGATGCATTTTTTAGTAATTTGCATGGGAATTCCACATTTATTGCAACAGATGGTTGAAATTTTGACAGACTAATTTTGAATAATGTGTCTTTACAAATTTTCAAAGAAAATAATTTTCTTCTAAATTTTCGATTTTTTTGTTAAAATTTTCGAATTTGTGGCCCACAATTTTGATTTTTAGGATCGAATTTTTTATTTTTTATCTTATACTTTAGATTTTTTGAACCTAAATGATTGCTTTTTATACGTAACTTTTTTATTTTTTGCCGATATTTTCAAGTACAGTTTCTGATTTCTTGCCCTTCATTTTAGATTTTCTAACTTGAATTATTATTTTTTGTGGGTGATTTTTTTTACTTTTTGCTTGCTTTTTGACTGCCGTTTTCTAGTTTCTGGTCGGCAACTAATTTTGAGCTAAAGAGTTATTTTAGGAGCTGAAAATTAAATTGAAAATTAATTTAGTTTTCCTTAATTTTTTTTTGGTTTGCATTTTTTATTTTTAGACCAGCATTTTTTATTGTTTTGGCCTATATTGTACATATTGGACCTGTATATTTCATTTCTTCGTTCCAAATTTTAGAGTTTTTGCCCGAAATATTCTTTATTTTGGTTAAACTTTTTGTTTTTTTTTTGTTGAAATTTTCGGATTTTTGGTCTGCATTTTTTTAACAGCGAATTTTTGATATTTGTCTAAGTTTTCGATTTTTTGTGCTTATATTTTAGTTTTTTACCTTAATTAAGAGCTAATTCTGCAATTATTTATTTTTTTACGATTTTTCAAAACATTGAGTACAATTTTCGTTCCCTCCAGTGCAGTTTTAAGTCAATTCATGTTGTTTTCAGTAGCAATATTGCAATTATTTTTAGAAGTAATGAGAAGTACACTCTTTCTGCATAGTTTTTGTAATTTTGAAACTAATTCTACAAGTGATTAATTTTTTACAATTTTTAAAAACATTGAGTGCAAATTTCCTTCACTACAGAGAAAATTTTGGGTTTATTCCCTTGTTTTCTGCAGGAGCATGTCGTTATTTTCAGGAAATTAAAAGTAGACTATTTTGGAATAATTGAAGTTTATTTGAAGCGAAACCTTCAAGTAATATTTTTTTTAAATTTTTCAAAACGTCGACAGCAAATTTTAAGTTTTTTCGTATGTTTTCTGGGGCTGATCACCCCGAGTGCTGAAAATGGCAATTTTCGTACTTGAATTTTCAATCTCCTTGTTTTCATTTTTTATCGTTAAGCCCGAATTTTGATATTTTGGTCTAAATTTTTAAACTTTTAGCCTTATTTTTTTCTAAATTTTCGATTTGTTTGTTAAAATTTTCGATTTTTTGGTCCGCAATTTTGATTTTTAGGATCGAAGTTGTGGTCGAAGTTTTGAATTTTTTATCCTACATTTTAGATTTTTTTAACGTAAATTATTGATTTTTATACGCGACTTTTTTTATTTTTTTGCCGATATTTTCAAGTTTTTTTGATGGTTTTTGATTTCTTGGCCTTGATTTTAGATTTTTTAATTTGAATTATAATTTTTTATGGGCGATTTTTTTTTACTTTTGAGTTACTTTTTGACTAAAATCGATTCAATTAAATTTTTTTTCAAAAATTTTTGTTTGTTTTCTTTCAAGACTGAGATCATTCTGAACACTATTTGTCCATAAAATTTTGTTGTGGGACTTCCAGGGACTGAGGTTTTCGAGTTTCTAGTCGGCAACTTATTTTGAGCTAAAGAGTTATTTTGGGGGCAATTTTTTGGTTTGAATTTTTTATTTTTAGACCAGCATTTTTTATTTTTTTGGCCTATATTTTAGATCTATGGCCTATATTTTTCATTTCTTCGTTCCAATTTTTTTTTCCGGTACGAAGTACGAGAAAGTATTGTGATCGTGATTTTTTTTTCAAAATTTGTTTTTACGGAAATATTCGTTTTAGGGTCCCTAGATGCCATTTCAACAATTTCTGAAAAAAAAATGTATCTGTGTGTGCGTGTGTGTGTGTGTGTGTGTGTGTGTGTGTGTGTGTGTGTCTGTGTGTGTGTGTGTCTGTCTGTGCGCGCTGTATCTCAAAAACTAATAAAGAAATTAATATGAAACTTTGAACATCCGTCTTATTTGATAATCAGAAGAACTGAAAAGCTTTTGCAAAAATTTCGTACACCGGAAGTGGGCGTTTACCTTAACTGTTTTTTTGTTTTTTCCCAATATTTTCTTAAATATGAAAAATACTACAAAAACATTTAAAAAAACTTTAAAGACAACAGAGAAATGAACATTTTTTGCTAAAATATTTTTCATAAAATCATTTTTATTCGAGAAAAAAATGTATTAATTTTTGGTTTATAATTATAAAACGATAATAGTTACAGCAAATTTATGTGAATAATAATTGTAGAGAATGCTAAAATGAACAACTTATAAAGAATAAGCTTTTTTCGAAATACCTTTAGTTTTTGAGTAAACTGAGTTTTTGAATTTAAAGTATAATTTTTCCATCTTTCATAATTTTCATCCGAGTTTACACAACGCTCGATGTACATTTAAAATATGATTTCAATTGAAAATAAACCATGAAAACGTAAATATAAATGGCTATGATACCATCACGTCGGAGAAAGTAACATGATGGCCACATCACCATTTTAATTTTTTTGTAGAAATTTTCTGCATTTTTTTTTAACCGCGAATTTTCGAAATTTGTCTAAATTTTCGATGTTTTGGTCGTATATTTTAGTTTTTTACTTTAATTAAGAGCGTAATTTGTATGGTCTATACTTTAGATTTTTAACGTATGTGATTGATTTTTATGTGCAAATTTTTGATTTTTTGCCGGTGTTTAATTTGTATAATTTGTCATTTCCATCTTTCATAATTTTGACGTTTCAAACGCCAGTATCATCCGATCTAATAAATTGTGAAATTGGCTCTACCATCAACATGTTCCACGAGCCGCCACTGGTTTCAATAAATATATAACAAATCTTTATTGCCAATATACAATGTATTTATGATTAAAATTTCTTCTCTTCGGTCCTGAAAGCCGGCTATCTACCCGAGGTGAAGATATGAGCTTAGAAATTTATAAAATAGTGATGAACAATTTCTAATACTAAACGCACTGGTTTAAAAAAAAATAATTTACACAAAAAAAAATTTTTTTAGAACTTCTTCCAATGACTAAAAATTGATAACTAATTAGAATAGTAGTGGCAGATGACTGCGTTGTCGTCGCTTATGAAAAAAAAAATAGAACGAATAAATCCTTCAAAATAAATCGTTGGTGGTTAGAGCATTCGACTACAGCACCTCAATTTCGAGAGTCAAGCAACGTTAACTCGGGTTTAAAATTGGATGGTTGATTGGTATCATTGGCCATTGGGAAATTTTTAATGGAACTTCAGAGCAACGGGTGCATTGCTCTACAGTAACAAACTAAGTTACATACACAAATAAATATAATAACACGGCTGAAGGATCCTGTAATCGATGGTCAGTTGGGGAGAGCCTAGTGGCTACTAGATTGAAACAAAACCAGTGTCAACAAATAAGAGAGAGACAATACATTTATTGAGACACTTTTACAAACGACCTCAACAGGCAATGACGTCTGGTCAGGTCTTTCAGCCTTCAAAAAATAATTATTTAATTAATAATAACATATAGAGATAACACATATTTCCATATTTCATTTTTTTAAGATAATTACTAATAATTTTTTATTTTTTTTATTTACCAAACAAATCGATATGGCCAGCTAAAGGTGTACCATGAGATCAAAAAGAAAAAAAAACAGCAGCAGTTTTTTAAAAATTTCTTTAATAATTCAATTCATATTATATTGGTTGCTTGAAATTAGCCAGTGCACTTTGTTTCGTTTTTTTTTTAAGTCACTTGTTTTCAATTTTGTACTGAAACCAATGGTGTGCATTTTGTGCATTTATTATAATTCAATAATAAATTTAATTTCGTTCTCAAGTTGTTTTATTTAAATTTCATGTTTTTCCATCCCAAAATTCCTATTCTTAGTGCCGCCACTGAGCTTAAATTATAGTTACCTTAATTTTCAAGGACTGTCAACTATTTCCTACTTTTAGGTTTCATTGTATTTTCCATCTAACGTTTTGTTATTCTTCTATTGCAGAAGAAATAAATATTTGCGACGTAGTATTTTACAATTTTCCCCAATGTCAAATTCTCAAATACCAACGCAAAAAATCATAGCCTACTTGTTCTCGGAAAGATCGTGATTAGAGTGTAGATGATTACTTTCTTGGAATTATTGACATCTTATTCCACACATTTAGTGCCAATGAATCGAGAAGTGTATTTGTGCCAAAATTAAAACTTGAAACTCTGTACTTACAAACCACTATCCACCTCGCGGATTTTTTGTTGATGCTCGTTTAGAATTTTTGTTGTTTCGGAAATATTCAATGGTTTCTGCTGCATCCAGCAAAAACACCTCCATTCAGCCGTCTATCGTAACAAACAAGGTTATTTAGAGAACGTACGTTGTTTTTCAAATACGCCGTGTTATTGTTTTTGCAGGAGTCACGTTTTTTCCTGCGAGTCTTATTCATATATACATTGTACGCAAAAAAACTCGTAACCATATTTCAAAGTTCAATCTTTGTATAACGATTGTAATCTTTTTTCACTTTAAAAAAATATACCAATTATCTTATTGATACGCTTTGTGCATTTTAAAATAGTCATCAGCCCGATGCCTTAGTTTTTCAATCTAATCCAAGGTGCATGCGAAGGCGAGTTAAGCTACGCGCACACTTGTCGGAATCGGACGGACGGCACGCATCGGATAAAATTGGTTAAGACAGTTGTAAACGAATCAACGCACATTTATCGGTACTGCATGGAACGGATAAATGTTAATTAATAACAAATAATCTTGAAGACAAGTCTACCATCAAGGGCATTTGGTTAGAGCGGTGGGCTTTTCCGGCGAACCTGATGCAGTTGATACCTCTTAGGATGAGGTCTGGGAATCCTTTGAAGAAGTCATTGGGTTTGGCTGATATGGATCTGGTGTTGGGGGAGTTATCAGCAAGGGCTACCACTGTCTTGAGGAGTTTCCTCTAAAGGTTGACCAGGGGCGGGGGTGTCCTTGAAGTGGATCAAAACAGGTTAGTGGCTGTATACCTGGTGAATAAGATGGCCGCGAAGAGAAGCCTTTCGGGAAGTTGGAGCACGACCGGAGCTCTGAAAGTCCTGGAACTGAAGACCTACTGAACTGGTAGTCCTAGTGACCAATAAGTGCCCAAGAGAAGCCTTCAGGTAAGTTGGAGCACGGCCGGAGCTCGGAAAGTCCTCGAAGTGAATGTAATAGCGACAATCAAAGTTTGGGGCTTTCAGATGTGCAGAGGAGTAATTATGTTATAGCAAATGAAAAATACGCTCATTCTGAACATATTTGTTCATTTTTTAAACAAATCCGTGAAAAACTGATTTTTTGTAATTTTTCAAATTTTTGAATGTAATTTTCGTTTTCTCAGTTTCAAGTTTTCAGTGCTCCAACTTTGTTTTCTGCTGTGTTATGTTGATTATTTTTTAATATATGAAAAATATGATTATTCCGAATATATTTGGAAATTTTTCTAATCTCTAAATGTAATTTTTGTTTTCTTAAATCAATGTTTTAAGTATTGCAATGTTGTTTTCTGCCGTGTTACGTTGGTTATCTTATGGCAAATGAAAAATACGATCATTCTGAACATATTTGGAAATTTTTAAAGTAATTTTGTAGAAAATTCATTTTTTGCAATTTTTCAAATTTCTGAATGTAATTTTTGTTTTCTTAAACTAAAGTTTTGAGTATTGCAATGTTGTTTTCTGCTGTCTTGTGGCAAATGAAAAATACGTTCATTCTCAACATATTTGTACATTTTTTAAGCAAATCTGTAAAAACTGATTTTTTTGTAATTCTTCAAAGATTCAACTTTTTGATCTTATAATTTTGTTTTCTGCTGTGTTATGTTGATTATCTTATGAAATATCAAAAATACGATAATTCTGAACATTTTTTGAAGCAATTCTGTAGAAAACTGATTTTTTGTAATTTTCCAAATTTTTAAATGTAATTTTCGTTTTCTCAGATATAAGTTTTTAGTATTACAAATTTGTTTTTTCTGCCTTATGTTCATGATCTTATGATGTACGAACAATGCGATTATTTTGAACATGTTTGGAAATTTTGAAGGTAATTCCGCAGGAAATGAATTATTTAAAAAAATTTAAATCTCCGAATGTAATTTTTTCAAATTTAAGTTTTCCGCTGTGTTACATTGATTTTCTTGGGCGATATACAAAAAAAATATTTCTCATTCTATTTGAAAAAGTAAACTTGATGGTAAATTAGTTTTTTATCATTTTTTTTTTATCGTTGAAGTATTATTATTATAACCATCATTATCGACTCGATTAAAAGGAGAAATTATTTCTTGCTGATTGTTAATATTTACATATTTCGCGTGTAGGGACAATTGATAGTTTTTTTATTGTTATGTAAAGTGTGGATACGTGTTTAGAGTTATATGTAAATGGAATGAAATTAATAGAGAGTGAAAGTGATGGAAATTTGTTCGTGTTTCGTCACGATTCCACGCGCGCGGTCAGAGACGTGTGAAGAAATCGCACGTTGGATGGAAAAAATATTCAAAAATCATCTTGACGTAATCAAATTTCATTTATTACAAATCCACCCAAGAATATTTAAAACTGAAGAATTTGGCTGAGAATTTAAATTATAAGTTCTCTTTAATTCTAAGTTCTATATAAACAAAATTAGAAATCAGTTTTTCAGTGTCACATCAAGAAAAATTCACTGCTGAAACTGTCTATTCTCTTCAATTCTAAGCCTCATTGAAACAAAATTAGAAATCAGTTTTTTTTGTGTCACATCAAGTTTTTATTGTGCGTAGTTATTCTTTTCATTTTAGGCTTTAAATTATACTCGATTTATTTATGTATAAAAATATATATTATATAATAATAATACGCATCTTAATGATTAATTTGTATACAACTACAAGTACGCATCAGTGCGTACATATCACTTAAAAATTACTGCTGAAACGATAGGGTTGGTATTGTGCATTTAAATTTTTTGGATTTTAGGATTTATTTTAGACTCTATTTATTTATATATAAAAATAAGTTTCTTCATGTTTACACCTGCCACTTCAGCAAGGGAGTATAAATTATATAATAATAATACGCATCTAAATAAGTAATTATTCTAATCGTATGCAACCACATGTACGCATCTGCGAGTATGTGGTTGCATACGATACTAATAAAACACAATTGAAGAAAACGGGCAATGAGACTACTTTTTGATATAATTGTGAAAAATAGCCTCAATTTATAAATAACGAAATAAGTAAATATTAAATATTTTAATTTATTTCGATCATAATGCCAGCTCCCTCTCTCTGCAGTGAATATAAGCTATCTATAAGTATTCAATTCAACTTGTGTAGCTCCAATTGAGAAAAATTAGCAATGGTGGACATTTTACTTTAAAGAAACGAACACATGACACATTTTTGTTTCCTTAAATAAAACGTGAGGTTGTCGTAGGTTGTGGATAATGTAAGAAGGTGAACGTTGCGTGAACCGACTTAACAATAAACAAAAAAAAAAGACGGCTTAACGCGAGAGAAAGTGAAAGGACTTTCTTGGTTGTTAAAACAAGAGTGTCTCGCCGGTCTCGCGGAGAAATTATTAACCGTTTCGATCATTAGACGAACAATAATGGAAAATAAAACACGTCACCACGCGCACACACACACAGTCCCAATTCGGTTAGATGTGAGCGGGGCTAATTATCCACACTAATTACCAAACGAAAACTAAAAACGCAATAAACGACGACGGTCGTAACTTTTAATTTCTAAATCACGCGTGCTGTCGAGTTGCTTTTTTCTTTCTCTCTCTCTCTCTCGCTTCTGCACTTGAACGAAAGCGAAAGTTGTTTCGTTACACACGGCATTCAAGTTAACAGTTAAATTTAAAAATGGTAATTTGAAATAACAATTTCTCTACTATTTAAAAACAATTTTTTTGAAAACGAATTTGTCATAAGACAAATTCTTCGAATGGCAATTCTTCTAAAATAAAATATTCGAACGCAAATTCTTCGAAAACAAATTTTTCGAAACCGAATTTGTCGAAAATAAATTCTTCGAAAATAAATTGTTCGAATGCCAATTATTCGAAAATAAATTTTTCGGATGATCGATTGTTTGAAGAGATATTTTTTCGACAATTTCATAATAAATATTTAAAACGTAATTATTTATCGAAACCATCGAAAAAATCGATTTGTTTTCGAAGCATTTACTTATAACCGATGCTGTCACACCCTTACTTGTCTGATTTATATTTCCGTAGTGTTTACTCAATTTAATTTTCGTTTATTGCATCTTAAGCTACCTAATTGATTATTTGTCACTACTAGTACAAGCCACTATTACTAATTTTGCTCTGTAGTTTGTTTTGTTTAGATTTAATTCAGCCAATTTACTCGCGAGTTGACCAAAACAGCTTCGTCAATGATTATCCATTTTACAACAAAAAAAAAGAGTTTACACTTCGAGCGAGGTTATTTATTAAAAGAAATGCAGGAAAGTGAATGCCTTGTTTCTTTTGAATTTAATTGTGTTCATTGTGCTATAAATAAATTCTAAAATCGGTTTGGAACTCACAAAGTGGACTATTTTTAGAGGAAAATAATGATGACTCGACACAATTTCGGTTTTTGTGCTCCAATAAAAGTACACAGAAAAAAACCGTTGTAACGTTGGCCGGGATGAAACAGTAGTTTTGAATTCACTACATAATTACATATTTGATGGTCGTACTTTCTCCGTAGAAATTATTGTGATCGTGACAATTAAAAAAAACACTTTGAGGTCACTAGAGGCGATTTCAAAAATTTATTTATTTATTAAAAAAATTTAAATAAAAAAAAAATTTATTAAAAAAAAAATTGTCTGAACATTTAAGCAAGCACGTAGGATATTACAAGCATAAGTTGGTTTCGACTTACTTGTAAATAGTTTGTCCTTAACAACTTCCAATGTTCTGTTGATAAGAATATGAAGAAAATCATAAATTTATACCAAAGTCGAAAATTCGGGACTAAAAATCAAAAACGCAGATTAAAAAAATTGAACAAAATTTCGCCCAAAATAATACCGCAAAGTCGAAAATGCAAGTAAAAAATCTAAAATAGAGGCCAAAAAAATTAAAAATCAACAATCGTGGCCAAAAATCAAACATTTTGACTCCTAAAAATAAAAAATGCAGACCAAACAAATCGAAATTTTCTGCCAAAATAAAGCAAATGTAGACAGAGGATCTTGAATTTAGTCTACAAAATCGAAAATACAGATCAAAAATCAGAAATATATACTAAAAAAAATCCACAATCGGGACCAAAAAATTTTGACCAAAACTCAAAAACTCTGGTTTAAAAATAAAAAATGTAGACACAATAATCAATCATTCAGGTTACAAATTCAAACTATAGGCCCAAAAATAAGAAATTCGAGCCTAAAAATAAAAAATACGGACCAGAAAATTGAAAATTTAGGCCAAAATAAAGAATATTTCGACTGAATCATCAAAAAAGACCAAAAAAATTAGTCAAAAATCGAAAATCTCGGTCTGGAAATAAAATAAATTCAAGTAAAAGAAAAACAATTGTTTTTATATATTTTTATATTAATAGGATTAATATAATTTTTCATAATTTCGCGCTCTGTTCAAAAAATTGTATCACACAATTTGAGCAAAGTGTGTGTCCAGCTTTTTCCAAAATCTTCATGTCGAATGAATTTTGAGTTTTTTAGGAAAGTTTCAAATCGATTTTTATATTTATTTCAAGCCACAAAAATATAACAATTTTTTGCGATTTTTCGCAGTGACAATTTGAGCAAGGTGTGTGTCCAGCTTTTTCCAAAATCTTCATGTCGAATGAATTTTGAGTTTTTTAGGAAAGTTTTAAATCGATTTTTATATTTATTTCAAGCCACCAAAATATAAAAATTTTTTGCGATTTTTTCGAAATTATGACAAAATCTGGTGATGGTGTATAAGCAGTTTTCCGCATAATAATAATCTCAAATTTTTAAGTAATTTCGGAAAATTTTAAGTTTTTGTTTGAAAATTATTTTTGTATATTCTTGAGAGCATTAATATGATTAAAAATTTTCATGTTCGCGTGCTGTTCAAGTAAAAAATTGGTTTTGATATTTATATAGATTTTCCCAAAATCATAACTTCGAATAAGTTTTGAGTTATTTTGGAAGGGTTTAAATCGTTGGCAGTGGTTTTTATATTTATTTCAAGCCACCAAAATTATAACAATCTTTTTCCGATTATTCGCACTGATTACAAGAAATGATCACAAAATCTGGTGATGGTGTGTAAGTATTTGTTTACGTAATAATAATCTCTAATGATTTTTGAGTAATTTACGAAAGTTTTTGAGTCCACAACAATTGTTTTTGTATTTTTTTGAGAGCATTAAAATTATTACAATTCTTCATAATTTCACGCGCTATTCGAATAGAAGTAAAACAAAATTTGGTTCAGGTGTGTATCCAGATTTTCCCAAAATCGTAATTTCGGATGATTTTTGAGTAATTTTGATGGAATTGATGGCAATTGTCTTTATATTTATTTAAAACCACCACAATTATAACAATTTTTCACGCTTTTTCGTGATAACTGATTACATAAAATCTGCTGATTTTTCACATAATAATAATAATTTCGAATGATTTCTAAGTAATTTTAGAAAATTTTAAGTCGACAACAATTGTTTTTATATTTGTTTGAGAGTATTAAAATAATTACAATTTTCCATAATTTCGTGCGCTGTTCAAATAAAAGTACACAAAATTTGGTTTTGGTGTGTATCCAGATTATTCCGAAATCATAATTTCGAATGTATTTTCAGTTATTTTAGAAAGTTTCAAATCGACGGCAATTATTTTTGTATTTATTTGAAACCATTAAAATTACTACAATTTTTCATAGTTTCGCGCGCTATTGAAATAAAATGTATGTAAAATTTGACGTTGGTATGGATCTAACTTTTCAGGAAAACATAATCGATTGAATTTTGAGTAATTTTGGAAATAGAACCCTAACCACAAGCATTGTATTTATCAGTGAAGGGATCTCATCTGCTGTAGACAAGTGTAAAATAAGTGACAGAAATGCCGCGTATCTTCTAATTACCGTCGATGAAGGATTAGGTCACAAAACATCGAAATATTCAAGTGTGATATAACTGAAACATTCACCTCTGTCAATTTTAGTCAGATTTTAACAAATAAATTCGTATTAACATCTTCTGTCGACACAGTATATCATTTGACCATTAGGGTGGACCGCTTAATATTAGGGAGACTAAAATGAAAAAAAAGGGGAAAAAACGATTTTTTTCAAATATTAGACGCCCAGGGCTCGGTTAGGCCATGGTCGATATAGCTCAAAATTTACAGTTATTAGATTTTTATCTATACGAACAAGTTTCCGGGTTGTCCCGTTAATTTTCACATACTTCGAAACTCCCCCATATATGCTATAACCACTCTAATATACAGAGTGGTGATAAATTTCCGCACAAAATTCACAATTACCCTATTAAATGTTTTTAAAGAAATCTTTCGGACAAGTCAATTTTTGTTTATTATTGCGTACTTTTTGGCGCGCTCAAAAATATTGTGACTTTACTAGTGACGTGTGACATGGAATGGAATTGTTTTTTTTTTAATTCTTAATTCTCTTTACAATCACACGTAATTTTACAGGATCCTATAAATCACTTCAGGGGTACCTCAAGGCTCACATTGCGGGTTTATTTTATTCATTAAAGTAGGCGTAATAACTAAAGCCGAATGACCAATAATATCCATTCAATTTACAAACAGGACAAACGTTGCTTGACTCTGACAATCGCGTATTTATTATCGTTCGTATTTATCCACATAACCTATTTTATTAATTCATGCATTCACACGAACAGATAAGAAGCCCCTTTGACGCACCCTTTTGGAAAGTGGCCAAAAAAAAATGAAGTGCCCGATTTGCTTATCTAATCATCGCCGAGGGACTAAAGGGTAATATTAACGACCGTAGATAGGACGTATCAATTGTAATGTGCGAGCGAAAGAATTTGGTCAATGTGGAAATTGTGGCGTTGGTAATGATATTATTTGTATGTAAATGAGGCTGGCCGGTGGTGATTAGCGACGGAACGGAAACCGGAAGGGCCTCCGTACTTCCTCCAACCGGAAAAAGATTTATCGAAATGAAACACACACACACATACATATATACAACGCCCACACAGTTATGATTTACAGAGCGAGCAATCGTTTTCATTTATGGAAATTCACTAACTGTTCTCGCCTTTATATTTGGGTTAAATACAGTTAATGCAAATTGGGTGATTTTTTTTGTTAGATGTGCGAATTATATTTGGTTTCCTATAAACAGACAGAAAAATGTTTGGGTAACATTTTCATTCAACCCAAAAAAATATTTCTATTCAAATTTCTAATTCCAAAATTTTTTGAGGAGATAAAAATTATTTGTGCTCATTGCTAAAAATTTCAAAAACAAAAAAATTGTCTTCATTTTGTTTAAATTATGATCATCTAAATCGCCTTGAGTAAGCAAATAAATAAAATAGGCCCACATTGTGAGCCTTGAGGTACTAGAGTCTTTCTGAATAGAATTTTTGAGATATAACGCCCACAGACACATACAGACATTTTTCAAAAATGGTGAAAATCATTTTTTTTTTACAGAACGATGTTTGAAGAAATTGTAGGAAAATTTGGCGTCGGCTAGAAGGCCATTCTGCCACCACCGATATCTGTAAATAAATTTCAATTCAACGAAATGGACAACCGCTACACATCCATGGACCCACACAGCAAACTTTCGTTTAAAGAAAGTTACCAACCGACGCGGCATGGGGCTCGAACCCACATCGCTTCGCACAGAAAACAGGTACCAAAATGCACCCCCACGCCCCCCTCGGAGATCGCAAAATGGATATTTCCGTTGAAATGACTAATTTGAAAGTTTTCACGAAAACAAAACTTTGATGCAGCGTTTTTAAATGAAAATTTACTTCCAAATTTTGATAGATTTAAGTATTTTTCAAAATCACAGCTCGCTAGATTTTCGGTAATTTTTTTGTGGTTTTTGAAAATATCTATTTAAAATAACTGATAATCTTTATGAGGAATGTGTTGTTTTAAATTTTTTAATGACTCGCAAAATCGAGTTTCTAAAGGTACGTTTACACGCTCAAGCAATGTGTGCCAATTAGCTTGTACAAGCTCATTTGCGCAAGTAGATCGTTGCGTGTAAACCTATGCAAGTCAAAAAGTTTGGCTTAAATAAAATCAGTCGTTCTAGAAAATTTGCAAGAGGCTGGTGCATTTTCTATCTTTCTGCTTGGATTTTACCATTTTTTTTAATAACACAAACCACAGCCAGAGAAATAAGAGTTTTTGTCAATTACTTTGTTTTACAGCTACATTAGTGCAGAATATTATCTGAAAATTTCATCGAAGGGTTTTTGGGAAAATCAAGAAAATTTAGGCGACAGTTTGCAACGATTTTGGTGGAAAATCCAGAAAAACTGGTGATTGTCGATGATTGGATTTTACTTTGTTTCACAGCTACATGAGTGTAGAATATTTTCTGAAAATTTCATTAATATTCATTAAAGGGTTTTTGGGAAAATTAAGAAAATCTAGGCGAAAGTTTGCATTTTGCGAAGCAACCATTTTGATGGAAACTCCGGAAAAACTGGTGGTAATCGATTATCGGATTTTACTCTGTTTCACTGCTACATGAGTGTAGAATATTTCCTGTAAATTTCGTAAAAATTCATCATAAGGTTTTTGGGAAAATTAAGAAAATCTAGGTGAAAATTTGGATTTTGCAAAGTAACGATTTTGATAGAAACTCCGGAAAAACTGGTGGTAACCGATTATTGGATTTTTACTTTGTTTCACAGCTACATGAGTGTAGAATATTTCCTGAAAATTTCATTAAAATTCATCGTAGGGTTTTTGGGAAAACCAATAAAATCTAGGCGAAAGTTTACATTTTGCAAAGCAACGATTTTGATGGAAAATCCGAAAAAACTGGTGATAACAGATTATTTGATTTTTACTTTGTTTCACAGCTACATGAGTGTAAAATATTTCCTGAAAATTATATTAAAATTCATCGTAGGGTTTTTGGGAAAATTACGAAAATCTAGGCGAGAGATTGCATTTTTGAGGAGCAACTATTTTGATGGAAAATCCGAAAAAACTGGTGACAACCGATTATTAGATTTTTATTTTATTTCACGGATACATGAGCGTAAAATATTTCCTGAAAATGTTGTAAAAATTCATCATGGGGTTTTTGGGAAAATTAAGAAAATCTAGGTGAAAATTTGGATTTTGCAAAGTAACGATTTTGATAGAAACTCCGGAAAAACTGGTGGTAACCGATTATTGGATTTTTACTTTGTTTCACAGCTACATGAGTGTAGAATATTTCCTGAAAATTTTATTAAAATTCATTAGAGGGTTTTTGGGAAAATTAAGAAAATTTAGGCGAAAGATTGCATTTTGCGAAGCAACGATTTTGATGGAAAATTCGAAAAAACTGGTGATAATCGATTATTGGATTTTTACTTTGTTTCACGGCTACATGAGTTCAGAATATTTCCTGAAAATTTCATTAAAATTCAGCGAAGGGTTTTTGGAAAAATTAAGAAAATCCGGGACGAAGATTGCATTTTGCGAAGCAACGCTTTGATGGAAAATCCGGAAAAACTGGTGATAACAGATTATTGGATTTTTACTTTGTTTCACAGCTACATGAGTGTGGAATATTTTCTGAAAATTTCATTAACATTCATTAAAGGGTTTTTGGGAAAACTAAGAAAATCTAGGCGTGAGATAACATTTTTGCGAAGCAACGATTTTGATGGAAAATTCGGAAAGACTGGTGTTAACCGATTATTGGATTTTTAATTTGTTCCACAGATACATGAGTATAGAATATTTTCTGGAAATTTCATTAAAATTCATCGAAGGGTTTTTGGAAAAATTAAGAAAATCTGGGCGGAAGATTACATTTTGCGAAGCAACGATTTTGATGGAAACTCCTTAAAAACTGGTGATAAAATATTATTGGATTTTTACTTTGTTTTACAGCTGCGTGAGTGTAGAATATTTCCTGTAAATTTCATTAAAATTAATCCAAGAATTTTTGGGAAAATTAAGAAAATCTAGGCGAAAGTTTGCATTTTGCAAAGTAACGATTTTGATGGAAAATCAGGAAAAACTGGTGATAATCGATTGTTGGATTTTTACTTTGTTTAACAGCTACATGAGTGTAGAATATTTGCTGAAAATTTAATTAAAATTCATCAAAGGGTTTTTGGGAAAATTAAGAAAATCTAGGTCGAAGATTGCATTTTGCAAAGTAATGATTTGATGGAAAATCCGGAAAAACTGGCGATAACAGATTATTGAATTTTTCCTTTGTTTTACAGCTACATTAGTGTAGAATATTTCCTGAAAATTTGATTGAAATTGATCGAGAGGTTTCTGGAAAAATTAAGAAAATCTAGGCGGAAGATGGCATTTTGCGAACCAACGATTTTGATGGAAAATCCGCAAAAACTGGTGACAACCGATTATTGGATTTTAACTTTATTTCACAGATACATGAGTGTAGAATATTTCCTGAAAATTTCATTAAAATTCATCGAGGGATTTTTGGGAAAATTAAGAAAATTGCTAGGAAAGATTGTATTTTGCGAAGCAATGAAAATATATAAAATAATGTTTTTTTTTCCTTATATTTCGACATTTTTTTAAATAAAAAATATTACAACGACCGTTGTATATATGTTAAAGATATAAAAAAACTAAATGCGTAGATAAAACCAAATGTTTTTCAGTTTATGACTGCTTAGTTTTTGGAGAAGGAAAATTAAAAAAAAGAAAAATGTCAGTTTTGGTCTGTAATTATGAAAATTACATTATATTTATATCAATGAAAATGAAGAAAGTCAAAATAAACAAAGTTAAAAAATAAATTATTGTAATATGAAGATGAGTTTTAGTTACTAGAATTAATATCTATTTTATATTACTATCATTAATAATATCAACTACCAATATGTAAATACTCAAACATTTGATTTTATTAAAGTGAACAAAAACCGATGAATATTAAAAAAAATCCGAAAAATTCCCTTTATGCAGAAAATTGCATGATGGTCACTTTTAAATGTTTTTCGTTTTATGATTAGGAAAGCATAACTCTTTATTCACTATGTGTAATAAAAATAGTAATTTATTTTTTAATGTAATTTAATAGCTTCTAAAGATGATTTAAAAATTTCTAATTACTCACAAAAATTAAAAAAAATACAACTTGCTTGAAAATCGGAGCATTTTTATAAACTAAAGTGAACAACTTTGTAAGCTTAATTTTTGCGAATTTTATCATTTTTAAGAATTTATTACACCAGCATATATTCAAATATCAAACTGATTTTGAATGTGTGAATCGCCATTTAAACGATTTTAATTTTGGAATAAAATTGGATTCCTACGTTTGACAGAGTAACTTTTTTCTATATAATTTTATCGTTTGAACATTTTCTTTTTTTTTGATAATTGTAAAGACATGACTTATTCGAGAATAATCTGTCAAAATTTTCAGTATCTTTTGCAAGAAATATAGAATCTGCAGAGTAATTTCTAGTAATAGTGCATTTTTGGTTATCAAAATTTTTCTTCTGGCTCGACTATTTTTGTTAATGCAAAGTTTGAAAATTTTTTTGAGGCGGTTGTAAAGACACGTTAGCCAAGATTATTCTGTCATAATTTCAAGCATGTGTCAAAAGAAATATGAAATTTAGAAAGCAATTGTTTGAAAAATTCAATTTTGGTCACAAAAATTTGTATTCTAGCGCAGCCATTTTTGTTACAGCAAATTTAGTATTTTTTACTATTCGAAAAACACGTTATTTAAGATTAATCTGTCAATATTTCAAGCATCTGTCGAAAGAAATGTGGAAATTGCAGAGGATTTTTTGGAAAGCGTACATTTTTAATCATCAAACCTTTCCTTTTAGTACAGTAATTTTCGTTACTGCAAAGTATAAATGAATTAGTCAGTCACTCTAAAGAATGGACTTTTAAAAGAGTCGACTCTTTACATATTTAAAACTACTGAAAACGTAAAAAAAGTGTTTCTGGAAAGTGATGAGCAAAAAAAATGTCATCACTTCGAAAATTTTGCAAAGTACCCCGAAAACATAGCGAAGAGCAAAAAAACAAAAAGAGAAGGTCATCACTTTCCAGTCAAGCATTCAAACATTTTCCAATTTACCCCCAAGACGTAGTGGAGAGCAAAATGAAAAAGGTCTTCACTTCTAAAATATCACTTGACTCCTCCACTGACTTCTAAGAGTCGATTATTTTGATAGACTCACTCATGATTTATCCATCACTACTGCAAAGTTTTTTCAGGCAGTTACAAAAGCATGTGAGTCAAGATTAATCCAAGCATTTGTCGGAAGAAATAAGGAATTTGCACAGTAAATAGCACTTTTGTCTTATAACGCAGCCATTTTTGTTATTGCAAAGTTCAGGTAATTTTAAAGACTAATTATTAAAGGTTAATCTTTAAGAACTTCAAGTATCCTTCGAAATAAATGTGGAATTTATAGAGCAATTTTTAGGGAAAAATAATTTTTGATCATTAAAATTTATCTTCAAGATAGTAAATTTTAGATACAACAAAGTTCTTATAATTTGCTTATGATAATTGTAAGTACACAAATTCAAGCATCAATTGCAAAAATGTGGTGTTTACAAAGCAATTTTTGGAAAAAGAGCAGTTTCAGTCATCCAAATTTGTCTTCTAGCGCAGCCATTTTTGTTACTGCAAAGTTCAGTTCATTTTCTTTATGTAATTTAAAAGACTCGTTATTAAAGATCAATATTTAAGAACTTCATGTATCCTTCGAAATAACTTTGGAATTTACAGAGCAATTTTTGGGTAAAAATAATTTTTTATTATTAAAATTTATTTTTGAGCTAGAAAATTTTTGATCGCATAATTTGTTTAGGGCAGTTGTAAGTATACGTTATGTCAAAAATTCAAGCATCAATTGCAAAAATGCGGAGTTTGTAAGAGCAGTTTCACTTAACCAAATTTGTCTTCTAGCACAACCATTTTTGTTACTGCAAATCTTGGATAATTTTCTTTAAACTATTCAATTAAATTTTCAAGCATCTGTTGATAAAAAAGAGAAATCTACGGAGCAATTCCTGAAACAGTCCATTTTTGGTTATCAAAATTTGTCTTCAAGTATCTGTCTAAAGATTGCAACGAAATTTAAGCAGTTTGATTCCAGCGGTTACAAAAAATTAAAAAAAAATCAAATTGAATGCACTATTTATATAATAATAATAATAATAATACACATCGTACTCTCATGAGTATGACTGCATTCGTTAAAATGTTTGAAGGAGCCAAAGTGATGTAAACTTATTACCTAATTCTGAAAACTCATTAATTTTCTTATTTCTAATCCAGTGTCAATTAGAAAGTTAACCTAATTTTTTGAAACATTTTCAAACATTCCCAAGAGCACACGGGCACTGTTGGAATGCGGGTTTTGTACAATAAAATCGCAGGGACTGGTAATACCATTTACCTCAATTATTCGAAAGGGGAGGACGCTGCCAATTAATGGTCCTTTTAACGTGCATGCATAGGGGTTGGTAATCATTTAGGGGATGTTGTTGTTGCGCGTGACCCCTATGATTCCATCTGACTACATGCTGGTGCCGGAGTGATTTTTTTCCACGACCAGACACGCGACCATTTTCCATTTCTAAAGGGCCGGTGAGAACTTGAAGAATTAAGTACCGTTATAAATCAGATGGAAAAAAAAGCATTTGCATTGCAGCGTGGTGATGGGTCCCAACTATTCTCATGCCCGATGGTGAAATTTTTAATAACGAATGTAATATTTTTAGTTTCAATTTATCTGCAGTTGAATTTATTATAATTAATTTAAAAAAAATGAAACCAAACAACATAAAATAAAATAAATAACCTGAAATTAAAACAAAAACTCTTGAAAATACAGGTTAAAAAATTCAAAAATTTAGGTTGCAAAATCTAGATCAAAGGACAGAAATCAAAAACTTACACCAAAAAAAGATTTCTAAAAAATTCCGCGTAAAAATCAATCATTCAGGTTAAAAAATCTAAAATGTAGGAGAAAAAATCAAAAAAATTGTCCAAAACGTCGGGCCTGAAAATGCGGAAATATTGAAAATTGTAACAAACTAATCAAAAAGGAAGGCCAAAATAAAGAATTATTGATTTATATGCGAGAAGTTCGTTGAAAATGATTTTTCTCTTGCCTGTATTTTCAAGTTTTTGGTATGCATTTTTATTTTTAGACCAGAATTTTTAATATTTTTGGCCAAAATATTCGATTTGTTTGTTAAAATTTTGGATATTTTAGTCTGCATTTTTCACCTTCTGGCCCGCGTTTTCGATATTTTGTTTAAATTTAGGTCAAAAGATTGAAAACCAAAATTTAAAAAAATGCAAACCAAGAAATCCAAAATTTCAAGAAACGAATCGAATATTTTGACCAAAAAAAAAAAAAAAAAATTGGAACAAAACAGCCGAAGATCTAAAATGTCGGCCAAAAACCAAAAATCCTGGTCTAAAAATAATACGTTTTAGCTTAAAATAAATTCGAAAATAATAGCAAACAAAATTACAAAACCGCACAATAAAATCATTAATTCTAAATATCCGGCGTGGCACTAGCCAGGGAAGTAGTTGTTTCAATAAGTTATATGCTTGTAGTCCTAATAAGACTAATAATAATAATAATTGTATTGATTGCCGTACGGAAAATAAAGCATTTTATTATTATTATGAATTTTCCAGAGTTACGAACAGGTTGAATATTCATATATTCAGGCTTGTTTCGTCTTTACCGAAATCATTAATTCTAGTTAAGAAAATCTAAAATATGTGACGAACAATAAAAAATTAAGACCAAAAATTTAAAATTCGTACCCAAAAATCTAAGTGGTGGACCAATAAAAAATATTTTCAACAAACAAATCGAAAATTGAAGTCAAAATAAAGAAAATGTCAGTAAAAAGACCAAAAGGCGTTAAGATAAAAAATGCAGACAACAAAAATCGAAAATTTAGGTAGAAGCAAAATAATTTATCACTTTCAGCCCCCAAAAATGAGTTTCTAACCAGAAATTTGAAAATAATAGCGAAACAATTTCAGCAAAGAAAACTAGAAAAAATTCTCGCATCAATAATTCAGGTAAAAATGTTTAAGAAATCAAAAATTTGTAACAAAAATTAGACTGAAAAGTCGAAAATTTTAACAATGAAATTGAAAATTTAGGTCAAAATAAAGAATATTTAGGCCAAATGATCAAAAATTTAGACAAAAAAAATCGAAAATATAGGCAAAACATCTAAAAATTAAACATTCGGCCCGAAAAATCAAAAATGCGGACAAAAAAATCGAAAATTTAAAACAATTAAATCAAAAATCGAAAAAACAGGTCAAAAATCTAAAAAATAATAATTCGGTCCGAAAAATTTAAAAACGCGGAGTGAAAAGTCGAAAATTTTAACAATTAAATCAAAAATTTTGCACAAAATTAAAAATTTTTAGATCCAAAAGTATCGCAAATACAGGTTTAATAATAAAAAATGCAGAATATTCTAGTAAGAAACTTGTTTAAATTAGTCTCAATAATCACTCTATTGCTCAAAATATATTTTTTTGTAATAGCAAAACATTTTTTTTATTTTCTTTTTAATTGATCAAAATAGTGTAACTAATTTTAAAGAAAATTCAAAAAGTTGGCAGTGGCCTCGCATTGGGAAGCAACTGCATTGCGATTTTTCACCATTTTTTCCAAGTCATGCAGGCATTGTTTAAAATTTAAACTGGCGAAAAAGTTTATTAGAACTTAATTAATTTTTTTTGCTGAACTTGAAACTACAGGTAGTGCCATGGCTCCTTGGCTCTATATAACGAGCCGCCGCTGCATGTAACTAGCATTAATTAACAATAAATGTTCATTTTGTCGTCGTCTTCAATTAATAAAATATTTTGGTAATAATTTTCATGTTTAATCAAATATCGGGTAAAAACAAAAATACCCTTGGAGTAACAAACTACTTGCGGTTTTTTAAATTTTACCAATTTTATATTGTATAAGTGGCTCTACCATCAACATGTTCCAAGAGCCGCCACTGTTCATGGTGACTTGCCAACTTTTTTGCAATTTTTTCTAGATGAAATTATTTTTTTAACGCCAATCGATTTAGCTCGTTCTTCTTGACATGAAGTTCTACGATGATTATTAAAAAAGTTGAATTTTTCGATTTTTTCAATTTTCGAGTTTTCTTTGCTGACGCGACACGGTCTTCAGAGAGGCATTTGTCGTTGGGCAAGTACATTTCCTGAAGCGTCTTGAAGGGATCCTTCTGGTGACGTATAGAAACCCGGAATCGAACCCGTGGTTTCTTCAGAAAATCATTTTCTTGGGTGGTTTTTCAAGATTTGCTCAAAAATTAAAAATCGCCAATTTTAATTGAATCCGACTAATTTGCACCCAAGGAGCACAAATTTTAAAACTGCGTTCGATTTGGATTCTTCGTTTAGCCGCTACGGCCTTCGGGATTTCTATACATCATTCGAAAGATCTCATTAAGACGCTTCAGAAAAAGTACTCGCAAAAGAACAAATGTCAATATCAACCGCGCGAGGCGCTCGCAAAGAAAATTTTAAAATGGAAAAAACCGATTGAACTTTCTAAATAACCATCCCTGATCATCAAAGAGCACTTTTTCTTCATCAGAAGAACTAGACAAATCGATTGGAGTAATCAAATTTCAGCTAGCTATTAAAATCAAAAAGTTGAAAATTTTAAAAACACCCTTCTCACTTTTGCTAAAAAATTGCATTCAACATGATTTCTTGAGAAAACCACTGGTCCGATTCGGGATTTCTATACGTCATTCCAAAGATCTCATTAAGACGCTTCAGAAAAAGTACTCGCAAAAGAACAAATGTCAATATCAACTGCGTGAGGCGCTCGCAAAGAAAATTTTAAAATGGAAAAAACCGATTCAACTTTTTTAATAACCATCCCTGATCATTAGAGAGCACTTTTTCTTCATCAGAAGAACGAGACAAATCGATTGGAGTGATCAAATTTTACCTAGCTATTAAAATAAAAAAGTTGAAAATTTGAAAAACCACCAAATGGGGGACCCTTCTCACTTTTGCTAAAAAATTGCATTCAAAATGATTTCTTGAGAAAACCACTCGTCCGATTCGGGATTTCTATACGTTATTCGAAAGATCTCATCAAGACGCTTCAGAAAAAATCGACATTTTCCAAATTATCCATAATGTTTATGATGACTTGCTAACTTTTTGCAATTTTTTCTGGATGAATAATTTTAACGCCAATCGAGTTATCTCGTTTCTGATGAAAAAAAAGGTATTACATGAAGTTCTACGATGATTATTAAAAAAGTTGAATTTTTCGATTTTTTCAATTTTCGAGGCTTCAAATAGACATTTGTGGTTGGGCAAGTACATTTTCTAAAGCATCTTGAAGGTATCTTTCTGATGACGTATAGAAACCCAGAATCGAACCAGTGGTTTCTTCAGGAAATCATTTTAAATGCAATTTTTGGGTTGTTTTTCAAGTTTTCGTCAAAAATTAAAAATCGCCAATTTTAATTGAATCCGACTAATTTGCACTTTAGGAGCACAGATTTGAAAACGACGTTCAATTTGGATCCTTCGTTTTGCCGCTACGGCCGTTCAAAATCTGAAAAAATCGACTTTTTTCAAAATTTTCCAGAATGTGGAAATAATGATCCGGGGCGGCTCATTATATAGAGCCTAAGAGCCATGGCACTACCTGTAGTTTCAAGCTCAGACAGAATTTATAATTAATTTTTAAAACACTTTTTCGCCAGTCACTTTGGTCTAGGAAGATTTATTTATTTATTTATTTATTCATTCTTCACTTTGGCCACCATATTACAACATAAAGTACTTAAAGTTACATTGTGGCGGATGTGAGCGTTAGATTAATATATAAAAAATATAAAAACATAAATACAGTTGACACATTAAAAGTAGGTAAAACATTAAATTATTATAATAAATACATTAAAAGCTTAGATTAAAAATAAAATTAAAAGTAAAAGTAAAAGTACAGGAACATTAGTTTTGCGTTATATTATAGTTTTGTAAAAACAAAGTGTTTAACATTTTTTTTAAATTAATCGTCCTTTCTTTCTTCAAAAGGGGGTGGGGGTATATTCTATAGAGGGCTCTACCACCAACCTGTTCCCCAAGCCGCCACTGAAGTTAAGTACAGTTTTTGAAAATCCACGAGTTGTGAATTTTCGAATTGTGTAATACTCGAGCAAAAAAAATTAAAAAAATATATAAAACGTGTCGACGAATTTCTACAAAAATTAAATTAGATTTGCAAATCATCGTTTTATCATACTAAATAGAGTTTCTAAAAATCCACCAATTATTTCGTGAGTATTGAATTTTTGAAAATTTTAGTTTTCGAATTGGGTAATACTCGAGCAAAAAAATAAAAAAAATATATAAAACGTGTCGACGAATTTCTACAAAAATTAAATTTTATTTGCAAATCATCGTTTTATCAAACTAAATAGAGATTTTGAAAATACACCAATTATTTCGCGAATTGTGAATTTTTGAAAATTTTAGATCTCGAATTGTGTAACACTCGAGTTAAAAATTTAAAAAAATATATAAAACGTGACTACTAAATTCTACAAAAATTAAATTAGATTTGCAAATCATCGTTTTATTAAACTAAATGGAGTTTTTGAAAATTCTCTAATTATTTCGCGAATTGTGAATTTTTGAAAATTTTAGATCTCGAATTGTATAACACTCGAGTTAAAAATTTAAAAAAATATATAAAACATGACTACTAAATTCTACAAAAATTAAATTAGATTTGCAAATCATCGTTTTATCAAACTAAATAGAGATTTTGAAAATTCACCAATTATTTCGCGAATTGTGAATTTTTGAAAATTTTAGATCTCGAATTGTGTAATACTCTAGTTAAAAAATTAAAAAAATATATAAAACGTGTCTACTAAATTCTATAAAAATTAAATTAGATTTGCAAATCTTCGTTTTATCAAACTAAATAGAGATTTTGAAAATTCACCAATTATTTCGCGAATTGTGAATTTTTTAAAATATTAGATCTCGAATTGTGTAATACTCGGTTAAAAATTAAAAAAATATATAAAACGTGTCTACTAAATTCTATAAAAATTAAATTAGATTTGCAAATCATCGTTTTATCAAACTAAATGGAGTTTTTGAAAATTCTCCAATTATTTCGCGAATTGTGAATTTTTGAAAAATTTAGATCTCGAATTGTGTAATACTCGAGTTAAAAATTAAAAAAAATATATAAAACGTGTCTACTAAATTCTACAAAAATTAAATTAGATTTGCAAATCATCATTTTATCAAACTAAATAGAGATTTTGAAAATTCACCAATTATTTCGCGAATTGTGAATTTTTTAAAATATTAGATCTCGAATTGTGTAATACTCGGTTAAAAATTAAAAAAAATATATAAAACGTGTCTACTAAATTCTACAAAAATTAAAGTAGATTTGCAAATCATCGTTTTATCAAACTAAATGGAGTTTTTGAAAATTCTCCAATTATTTCGCGAATTGTGAATTTTTGAAAAATTTGGATCTCGAATTGTGTAATACTCGAGTTAAAAATTAAAAAATATATATAAAACGTGTCTACTAAATTCTACAAAAATTAAATTAGATTTGCAAATCATCGTTTTATCAAACTAAATGGAGTTTTTGAAAATTCTCCAATTATTTCGCGAATTGTGAATTTTTGAAAAATTTAGATCTCGAATTGTGTAATACTCGAGTTAAAAATTTAAAAAAATATATAAAACGTGTCTACTAAATTCTACAAAAATTAAATTAGATTTGCAAATCATCGTTTTATCAAACTAAATGGAGTTTTTGAAAATTCTCCAATTATTTCGCGAATTGTGAATTTTTGAAAAATTTAGATCTCGAATTGTGTAATACTCGAGTTAAAAATTAAAAAAAATATATAAAACGTGTCTACTAAATTCTACAAAAATTAAAGTAGATTTGCAAATCATCGTTTTATCAAACTAAATGGAGTTTTTGAAAATTCTCCAATTATTTCGCGAATTGTGAATTTTTGAAAATTTTAGATTTCGAATTGTGTAATACTCGAGTTAAAAATTTAAAAAATATATAAAACGTGTTGTCGAAATTCTACAAAAATTAAATTAGATTTGCAAATCATCGTTTTATCAAATTAAGCAGGGGCGGCTCGTTATATAGAGCCAAAGAGCTACACTACCTGTAGTTTCAAGCTTAGCAAGAACTTTTAATTAATTCTTAAAACACTTTTTCGCAAGTTACTTTGGTCTAGGAAGAAAAATCGTTCTTTCTTTCTTCAAATAGGAGGGGGGAGGGGTATATTTATAAGTGGCTCTACCATCACCATGTTCCACGAGCCGCCACTGCTAGGAAGATAAATCAATTCTTTCTTCAAAAAAGGAGGGCGGGGGGGATATTGTATAAGTGGCTCTACTATCAACATATTCCGCGAGCTGACCGTAGGTACCCTTTATGAAATATGCGTCTTTTTGTTCATGGCCTGCTTTGGGTAATTTTTTTTTCATCAAAATATAAATGAATCAAGGTTAATGTTTTTTTTTTTAATTCTTACAACACGTCAGTTATCACAGAGTGATACATTGTGAGGTAACGTTTTTCCACATCTCCTTCTGATTGTTTAGCAAAGTGTGGTTGGTACATGCGTTGGTACAAAGTAGAAAAATCAACAGCATCAGGACCGAACTAGTAACAGTAAATAAACGTGTCTAATTGGGCGTAAAAAAATTAATACGCCTCGGCTAACAAAGAGTGCCAACAGAAAAACACGAGAGTCTGGGGCCCCTCGAGTCGTTCGCTGCCTGATTTAGATTTGAATCCAACGATTTTCTCAAGTGGTCATGAATGGTAACAGCTAATGCAGCTAATAGCACATGACATATGCTCGGATGCGGTTACCGATCTCTTTTTCTACTACGTGGGGGACTTATCACACCCTAAATAATATATACCGAGTGAACCATAATACCAGATACGGGCCCCGATATATGTTTCATAATTGCCGGTTCGATGGGGGAGGAAGGAACGGGGAGGGTATTTTTATTATTGCCCATTGCGCTCCAACGGAAATAACGCACACCATAGGGGCGCTGTAATTGCTAAAGAATTAATTAATCACCGCTTCAACTGCTCTTAAAACTACTCATGATTTTCAATTCGAAAATGGCTTGTAATCTATATATAAATCATAAGGCAAAATGGGTGCGGATAATAATGGCCTTAGTCGTTGAAGTGCCCTATAATACCAATACCTACCAATAGAAACAAATAAGTATTGAACAATATTATGTTAATATCTGAACAAATTTTTGGAGTACATCGACGTATTTTTTAATGATGAATAGGCCTGAAACAAAATTGTAATTTTTGAGCTATTGCAAAACCAAAGAAATTATCTTAAATGCTCCTTCAGTCCCTGACATTCTCTCTGGAAAGAGAAACACGGCAATTGTTATTTAATTAGCGGTTTGATGATTTTGGTATTTAGTGGCGATGCACGAATAATTAAAGATCCTCTGCCTGTTCGAGCAAAGGTCACACACGCCAAATATGAACATTTATGTGGAGAGTAAATACAAAATATAATAATTTTAACACCTCGACAGATGTTTTTTTTTTGTTTGCTGGTAGTAAACGTCTTATTTATTATATAATCAAAGGGAGCTTGAATCTGTGGGTGGGTCCATGAAATAATGATACAATTTATGATTCGTCGATATTTATGCTCATTTCATTTAAAATCACCAAAAATAAAAATCTCGTTACCCTCATGTCACAGATTTTTGTAAAAATAATTTTTTTTTCAGAATTTCTATATCAAAACTGGGATCAGGGAATCATTTTGACATTTGATACAATTTAACAAAATAGCACCAACGTACAAGGTGGCTTTTAAGTTTATAATAACTCTAACTTTGTTATAAACCAATTTTGTTCATTTTGGTATCATTTGAAAAACTACAAAACAGAATTTATCAAATGCTGAAAATTTACTCCGTTCACCATGCTTCTTGAAAGGGTCACCGCGAACTCTTTGTCGGCTTTTGTCGGATTGTTGAAAAAACTAGCGCAATTTAATTTAAATTTAATCTTTATTCTCAAAAGATTTATTTTACAAGAGAAAAAGCAGGACCTTAAACATTAATTTAAAAAAATCTTACAGAAAAAGTGATACATTTTCAAAAATTAAAGTTAGGTTTAAATGTGGATATTTTATAAATATATAAAACAAATTGTTAAAGTCTTCAACAATATTAATTTTCAAAAATTCATAACTCGTGCAAAAATTGACACATTCAAAAAATCGAAAAGGCAAATGTTTTGTGAATATACTAAAAGTTTTGTGAAATTCTAACATATCAGTTTTTCTTAGATTTTTGAGAACTTAAAACGTTATTTTCAAAAATGCATAACACATTTTCAAAAATCAAAGTTAGTTTTAAAGATAGTTGTCCTGTGGATGTATGAAAATATTTAAGGAACTCAATTTTGTTTACGATTTTCGTTTTGTGTAAGTGTTCGATACACCAAGTTGTCGCAATTTAAAATTTTTAATTTTAAATTGTAATTTGAATTTTTGTATTTTCATATTTTATATTTATATTTTATTTTATATTTTGTTTTATATTTTATATTCTAATTAATACTTTAATGTACAGGGTGAATCCCGTAAATATATTATTCTTATTATTATTATTAATTTAAAATATTAATTTTCAAAAATTCATCTCGCTCAAAAATTTACTAATTTTCAAAAATCATAGTTAATTTTAAAGTTAAATGTATTATGATTGCATTAAAGTTTTAAAGAAATTCAATCATGTCAATATTAATTGTTTTTTCTATTTTTTCGGTTCAAATATTTGAGAACTTGAAAAATTTATTTTTAAAAATTTATAACTCAAGCAGAATTGTCACATTTTCAAAAACCAAAGTTTAAAGTTGCGTCAATTATCTTTTGGTATGTTCAAAATATGTTATTTCTAGGTAAATTTGCAGATTTTGAAGTAAATTTACTCGCTCAAATTCGGGTTCAGAGTGCTGCCATTTTGTTTACAAACAAAATGCGTCAATTATCTTTTGATATGTCAAAAATATGTTATTTTTGAGCAAATTTGGAAATTTTGAAGCAAATTCCGCGGGCGATAATTTTTTTAGAATTTTTTTAATCAGTTGGTGCACATTTCATTCAAATTCGAGTTCAGAGTGCTGCCATTTTCTTAACAAGCAAGGTGCATCAATTATCTTTTGGTATGTCAAAAATGTGTTATTTCTAAGAAAATTTGGAAATTTTGAAGCAAATTCCGTGGGCGATATTTTTTTTAGAATTTTTTTAATCAGTTGGTGCACATTTCACTCACTCAAATTCGAGTTTATAGTGCTGCCATTTTGTTTACAAGGAAGGTGCGTCAATTATCTTTTGGTATGTCAAAAATATGTTATTTTTAAGCAAATTTGGAAATTTTGAAGCAAATTCCGCGGGCGATAATTTTTCTAGAATTTTTTAATTCACCTGGTGCACATTTCACTTACTCAAATTCGAGTTCAGAGTGCTGCCATTTTCTTAACAAGCAAGGTGTGTCAATTATCTTTTGGTATGTCAAAATATGTTACTTCTAAGCAAATTTGGAAATTTTGAAGCAAATTCCGCGGGCGATAATATTTTTAGAATTTTTTTAATCAGGTGGTGCACATTTCACTCACTCAAATTCCAGTTCACAGCGCTGCCATTTTGTTTACAAACAAGGTGCGTCAATTATCTTTTGGTATGTCAAAAATATGTTATTTATAAGCAAATTTGGAAATTTTGAAGCAAATTCTGTGGGCGATAATTTTTCTAGAATTTTTTTAATCTGTTGGTGCACATTTCACTCACTCAAATTTAAGTTCGGAGTGCTGCCATTTTGTTTACAAGCAAAGTACGTCAATTATCTTTTGGTATATCAAAAATATGTTATTTTGAAGCAAATTTGGAAACTTTGAAGCAAATTACGCAGGCGATAATTTTTTTAGAATTTTCTTAATCACGAGGTGCACATTTCACTCCCTCAAATTCGAGTTCAGAGTGCTGCCATTTTGTTTACAAGCAAGGTGCGTCAATTAGCTTTTGGTATGTCAAAAACATGTTATTTCTAAGCAAATTTGGAAATTTTGAAGCAAATTTCGCGGGCGATAATTTTTCTAGAATTTTTTTAATCACGTAGTGCACATTTCACTCAATCAAATTCGAGTTCAGAGTGCTGCCATTTTGTTAACAAGCAAGGTGCGTCAATTATCTTTTGGTATATCAAAAATATGTTATTTTTAAGCAAATTTTGAAATTTTTAAGCAAATTCAGTGGGCGATAATTTTTCTAGAATTTTTTTAATCAGGTGGTGCACATTTCACTCACTCAAATTCGAGTTCAGAGTGCTGCCATTTTGTTTACAAGCAAGGTGCGTCAATTATATTTTGGTATGTCAAAAATATGTTATTTTTAAGCAAATTTGGAAATTTTGAAGCAAATTTCGCGGGCGATAATTTTTATAGAATTTTTTTAATCAGTTGGTGCACATTTCACTCACTCAAATTTGAGTTCAGAGTGCTGCCATTTTGTTTACAAGCAAGGTACGTCCGTCATCTTTTGATATGTCAAAAATATGTTATTTCTAAGCAAATTTGAAAATTTTAAAGCAAATTCTGCAGGCGATAATTTTTCTAGAATTTTTTTAATCAGGTGGTGCACATTTCATTCACTCAAATTCGAGTTCGGAGTGCTGCCATTTTGTTAACAAGCAAGGTGCGTTCATTATATTTTGGTATATCAAAAATATGTTATTTATAAGCAAATTTGGAAATTTTGAAGCAAATTCTGCATGCGATAATTTTTTTAGAATTTTTTTAATCAGGAGGTGCACATTTCACTCACTCAAATTCGAGTTCACAGCGCTGCCATTTTATTTACAAGCAAGGTGCGTCAATTATCTTTTGGTATGTTAAAAATATATTACTTCTAAGCAAATTTGGAAATTTTCAAGCAAATTCCGCGGGCGCTCATTTTTCTAGAATTTTTTTAATCAGTTGGTGCACATTTCACTCACTCAAATTCGAGTTCAGAGTGCTGCCATTTTGTTTACAAGTAAGGTGCGTTAATTATATTTTGTTGTATCAAAAATATGTTATTTCTAAGCAAATTTGGAAATTTTGAAGCAAATTCCGCCGGCTATAATTTTTCTAGAATTTTTTTAATCACGAGGTGCACATTTCACTCATTCAAATTCGAGTTCAGAGTGCTGCCATTTTGTTTACAAACAAGGTGAGTCAATTATTTTTTGGTATGTCAAAAATATGTTACTTTTAAGCAAATTTGGAAATTTTTAAGCAAATTCCGCGGGAGATAATTTTTTTAGAATTTTTTTAATCAGTGTGTGCACATTTCACTCACTCAAATTCGAGTTCAGAGTGCTGCCATTTTGTTTACAAGCAAGGTGCGTCAATTATGTTTTGGTATGTTAAAAATATGTTACTTCTAAGCAAATTTGGAAATTTTAAACCAAATTCCGCGGGCGATAATTTTTCTAGAATTTTTTTAATCACGTAGTGCACATTTCACTCAATCAAATTCGAGTTCAGAGTGCTGCCATTTTGTTAACAAGCAAGGTGCGTTCATTATATTTTGGTATATCAAAAATATGTTATTTATAAGCAAATTTGGAAATTTTGAAGCAAATTCTGCATGCGATAATTTTTTTAGAATTTTTTTAATCAGGTGGTGCACATTTCACTCACTCAAATTCGAGTTCACAGCGCTGCCATTTTGTTTACAAGCAAGGTGCATCAATTATCTTTTGGTATGTTAAAAATATGTTACTTCTAAGCAAATTTGGAAATTTTGAAGCAAATTCCGCGGGCGATCATTTTTCTAGAATTTTTTTAATCAGTTGGTGCACATTTCACTCACTCAAATTCTAGTTCATAGCGCTACCATTTTGTTTACAAGCAAGGTGCGTTAATTATATTTTGGTATATCAAAAATATGTTATTTCTAAGCAAATTTGGAAATTTTGAAGCAAATTCAGCGGGCGATCATTTTTCTAGAATTTTTTTAATCACGTGGTGCACATTTCACTCACTCAAATTCGAGTTCGAGTGCTGCCATTTTGCTTACAAGCAAGATGCGTCAATTATTTTTTTGATATGTAAGATAAAAAATTTGAAATATAATCTTACGAAGGCAATCAATTAATTTCAAACAAATCAATGATTCATTCAATAATAATAACTGATTCATGTTGTAATTGCACAATTATAAACCGTGTTCTCTTAAAGTAATGAAAAAATAAACGGCATGTAAAAACGCTGGGTATTTCAACGTGACTAAGGAAACAACGTACAACAAGGAATGGAAAAGATAAGTATATAAATATATAAATGTGAGTGTGTGTGTGTGTGTATACGAATGCATACGATTTACTATAATAATAGAGTATGAATCATCACAAACTGCCAACGTATATTCATTCCAATTTGGATTTGTTAAACATACCTCGTGCCATAAGTGATTTATTAATTTACTCATGCGTTCTTTATTGTGTTTGTTTGTTTTAATCCAACAGTCTTGATCCTTCGGTATACAAATATGTGTTGTTGAGAATCAATCGTCTGTAAATAAATAAATAAAAAAATATTGCCCATGGGAAACAATTCCCAAATATTCAACAAAAATGTATATGTACAGGCCGGCAAATCTAACTTGGCCAGACGCGCAGACACGAAGCGAATATCGATGTATCTCAAAAAATAATAAAGCAATTGATATAAAATTTTAAACATAAGCCTTATACGAAGAACTGAGCTTTTGGTAAAATTTGCAACCTAATCAAGTAATTATAAACCCATCCAAAAATTGTACAATGTGTTACAGGATACTAAGAAACAAGAGGACCGTCACGAGAAATCGCCTCCCAGGAAAAGGTAGTCGGCCACACCATCATCTTCCGAAGATATGACGACGATAAATGATCGGCAATCCTACTTCCAAAAATCGGCCCTTTTAAGGGCCACTAAAACTAATTAATTCTATTGATCCTCCATTGTCAACGATGAATGAATGAATGAATTAATGTGGGATTAGTATTTAGAATTTAAAAATGTGAAATTATTTTCGCGCCCAAATTACTCTTTTCATTTCTGCGATCCTGTTACTCCTGGTTGAAAATTTTGTGTGCAAATTTTGTCAAAAATTAATTAAAAATGTGAAATTATTTTCGCGCCCAAATAACTCTTTTCATTTCTGCGATCCTGTTACTCCTGGTTGAAAATTTTGTGTGAAAATTTTGTCAAAAATTCATTAAAAATGTGAAATTATTTTCGCGCCCAAATTACTCTTTTCATTTCTGCGATCCTGTTACTCCTGGTTGAAAATTTTGTGTGCAAATTTTGTCAAAAATTAATTAAAAACGTGAAATTATTTTCGCGCCCAAATTACTCTTTTAATTTCTGCGATCCTGTTACTCCTGCTCGAAAATTTTGTGTGCAAATTTTGTCAAAAATTAATTGAAAATGTGAAATTATTTTCGCGCCGAAATTACTCTTTTAATTTCTGCGATCCTGTTACTCCTGCTCGAACATTTTGTATGCAAATTTTGTTAAAAATAAATTCAAAACGTGAAATTATTTCCGCGCCCAAATTACTCTTTTCATTTCTGCGATCCTGTTACTCCTGGTTGAAAATTTTGTGTGCAAATTTTGTCAAAAATTAATTAAAAACGTGAAATTATTTTCGCGCCCAAATTACTCTTTTAATTTCTGCGATCCTGTTACTCCTGCTCGAAAATTTTGTGTGCAAATTTTGTCAAAAATTAATTGAAAATGTGAAATTATTTTCGCGCCCAAATTACTCTTTTAATTTCTGCGATCCTGTTACTCCTGCTCGAACATTTTGTATGAAAATTTTGTTAAAAATAAATTCAAAACGTGAAATTATTTCCGCGCCCAAATTACTCTTTTCATTTCTGCGATCCTGTTACTCCTGGTCGAAAATTTTGTGTGCAAATTTTGTCAAAAATTAATTAAAAATGTGAAATTATTTTCGCGCCAAATTACTCTTTTCATTTCCGCGATCCTGTTACTCCTGCTCGAAAATTTTGTGTGCAAATTTTGTCAAAAATTAATTAAAAATGTGAAATTATTTTCGCGCCCAAATTACTCTTTTCATTTCTGCGATCCTGTTACTCCTGGTTGAAAATTTTGTGTGCAAATTTTGTCAAAAATTAATTAAAAATGTGAAATTATTTTCGCGCCCAAATTACTCTTTTCATTTCTGCGATCCTGTTACTCCTGCTCGAAAATTTTGTGTGCAAATTTTGTCAAAAATTAGTTAAAAATGTGAAATTATTTTCGCGCCCAAATTACTCTTTTCATTTCTGCGATCCTGTTACTCCTGCTCGAAAATTTTGTGTGCAAATTTTGTCAAAAATTAATTAAAAACGTGAAATTATTTTCGCGCCCAAATTACTCTTTTAATTTCTGCGATCCTGTTACTCCTGGTTGAAAATTTTGTGTGCAAATTTTGTCAAAAATTAATTAAAAATGTGAAATTATTTTCGCGCCCAAATTACTCTTTTCATTTCTGCGATCCTGTTACTCCTGCTCGAAAATTTTGTGTGCAAATTTTGTTAAAAATAAATTCAAAACGTGAAATTATTTCCGCGCCCAAATTACTCTTTTCATTTCTGCGATCCTGTTACTTCTGGTCGAAAATTTTGTGTGCAATTTTTGTCCAAAATTAATTAAAAATGTGAAATTATTTTCGCGCGAAATTACTCTTTTCATTTCTGCGATCCTGTTACTCCTGGTCGAAAATTTTGTGTGCAAATTTTGTCAAAAATTAATTAAAAATGTGAAATTATTTTCGCGCCCAAATTACTCTTTTAATTTCTGCGATCCTGTTACTCCTGGTCGAAATTTTTGTGTGAAAATTTTGTCAAAAATTCATTAAAAATGTGAAATTATTTTCGCGCCCAAATTACTCTTTTCATTTCTGCGATCCTGTTACTCCTGCTCGAAAATTTTGTGTGCAAATTTTGTCAAAAATTAATTAAAAATGTGAAATTATTTTCGCGCCCAAATTACTCTATTCATTTCTGCGATCCTGTTACTCCTGCTCGAAAATTTTGTGTGCAAATTTTGTCAAAAATTAATTAAAAATGTGAAATTATTTTCGCGCCCAAATTACTCTTTTCATTTCTGCGATCCTGTTACTCCTGCTCGAAAATTTTGTGTGCAAATTTTGTTAAAAATAAATTCAAAACGTGAAATTATTTCCGCGCCCAAATTACTCTTTTCATTTCTGCGATCCTGTTACTCCTGGTCGAAAATTTTGTGTGCAAATTTTGTCAAAAATTAATTAAAAATGTGAAATTATTTTCGCGCCCAAATTACTCTTTTAATTTCTGCGATCCTGTTACTCCTGGTTGAAAATTTTGTGTGCAAATTTTGTCAAAAATTAATTAAAAATGTGAAATTATTTTCGCGCCCAAATTACTCTATTCATTTCTGCGATCCTGTTACTCCTGCTCGAAAATTTTGTGTGCAAATTTTGTCAAAAATTAATTAAAAATGTGAAATTATTTTCGCGCCCAAATTACTCTTTTCATTTCTGCGATCCTGTTACTCCTGCTCGAAAATTTTGTGTGCAAATTTTGTTAAAAATAAATTCAAAACGTGAAATTATTTTCGCACCCAAATTACTCTTTTCATTTCTGCGATCCTGTTACTTCTGGTCGAAAATTTTGTGTGCAAATTTTGTCAAAAATTAATTAAAAATGTGAAATTATTTTCGCGCCCAAATTACTCTTTTAATTTCTGCGATCCTGTTACTCCTGGTTGAAAATTTTGTGTGCAAATTTTGTCAAAAATTAATTAAAAATGTGAAATTATTTTCGCGCCCAAATTACTCTTTTAATTTCTGCGATCCTGTTACTCCTGGTTGAAAATTTTGTGTGCAAATTTTGTCAAAAATTAATTAAAAATGTGAAATTATTTTCGCGCCCAAATTACTCTTTTAATTTCTGCGATCCTGTTACTCCTGCTCGAAAATTTTGTGTGCAAATTTTGTTAAAAATAAATTCAAAACGTGAAATTATTTCCGCGCCCAAATTACTCTTTTCATTTCTGCGATCCTGTTACTCCTGCTCGAAAATTTTGTGTGCAAATTTTGTCAAAAATTAATTAAAAATGTGAAATTATTTTCGCGCCCAAATTACTCTATTCATTTCTGCGATCCTGTTACTCCTGCTCGAAAATTTTGTGTGCAAATTTTGTCAAAAATTAATTAAAAATGTGAAATTATTTTCGCGCCCAAATTACTCTTTTCATTTCTGCGATCCTGTTACTCCTGCTCGAAAATTTTGTGTGCAAATTTTGTTAAAAATAAATTCAAAACGTGAAATTATTTCCGCGCCCAAATTACTCTTTTCATTTCTGCGATCCTGTTACTCCTGGTCGAAAATTTTGTGTGCAAATTTTGTCAAAAATTAATTAAAAATGTGAAATTATTTTCGCGCCCAAATTACTCTTTTAATTTCTGCGATCCTGTTACTCCTGGTCGAAATTTTTGTGTGAAAATTTTGTCAAAAATTCATTAAAAATGTGAAATTATTTTCGCGCCCAAATTACTCTTTTCATTTCTGCGATCCTGTTACTCCTGGTCGAAAATTTTGTGTGCAAATTTTGTCAAAAATTAGTTAAAAATGTGAAATTATTTTCGCGCCCAAATTACTCTTTTCATTTCTGCGATCCTGTTACTCCTGCTCGAAAATTTTGTGTGCAAATTTTGTCAAAAATTAATTAAAAATGTGAAATTATTTTCGCGCCCAAATTACTCTTTTCATTTCTGCGATCCTGTTACTCCTGCTCGAAAATTTTGTGTGCAAATTTTGTCAAAAATTAATTAAAAATGTGAAATTATTTTCGCGCCCAAATTACTCTTTTCATTTCTGCGATCCTGTTACTCCTGGTCGAAATTTTTGTGTGAAAATTTTGTCAAAAATTCATTAAAAATGTGAAATTATTTTCGCGCGAAATTACTCTTTTCATTTCTGCGATCCTGTTACTCCTGCTCGAAAATTTTGTGTGCAATTTTTGTCCAAAATTAATTAAAAATGTGAAATTATTTTCGCGCCCAAATTACTCTTTTAATTTCTGCGATCCTGTTACTCCTGGTCGAAATTTTTGTGTGAAAATTTTGTCAAAAATTCATTAAAAATGTGAAATTATTTTCGCGCCCAAATTACTCTTTTCATTTCTGCGATCCTGTTACTCCTGGTCGAAAATTTTGTGTGCAAATTTTGTCAAAAATTAGTTAAAAATGTGAAATTATTTTCGCGCCCAAATTACTCTTTTCATTTCTGCGATCCTGTTACTCCTGCTCGAAAATTTTGTGTGCAAATTTTGTCAAAAATTAATTAAAAATGTGAAATTATTTTCGCGCCCAAATTACTCTTTTCATTTCTGCGATCCTGTTACTCCTGCTCGAAAATTTTGTGTGCAAATTTTGTCAAAAATTAATTAAAAATGTGAAATTATTTTCGCGCCCAAATTACTCTTTTCATTTCTGCGATCCTGTTACTCCTGGTCGAAATTTTTGTGTGAAAATTTTGTCAAAAATTCATTAAAAATGTGAAATTATTTTCGCGCCCAAATTACTCTTTTCATTTCTGCGATCCTGTTACTCCTGGTCGAAAATTTTGTGTGCAAATTTTGTCAAAAATTAGTTAAAAATGTGAAATTATTTTCGCGCCCAAATTACTCTTTTCATTTCTGCGACCCTGTTACTCCTGCTCGAAAATTTTGTGTGCAAATTTTGTCAAAAATTAATTAAAAATGTGAAATTATTTTCGCGCCCAAATTACTCTTTTCATTTCTGCGATCCTGTTACTCCTGCTCGAAAATTTTGTGTGCAAATTTTGTTAAAAATAAATTCAAAACGTGAAATTATTTCCGCGCCCAAATTACTCTTTTCATTTCTGCGATCCTGTTACTCCTGCTCGAAAATTTTGTGTGCAAATTTTGTTAAAAATAAATTCAAAACGTGAAATTATTTCCGCGCCCAAATTACTCTTTTCATTTCTGCGATCCTGTTACTCCTGGTCGAAAATTTTGTGTGCAAATTTTGTCAAAAATTAATTAAAAATGTGAAATTATTTCCGCGCCCAAATTACTCTTTTCATTTCTGCGATCCTGTTACTCCTGGTCGAAAATTTTGTGTGCAAATTTTGTCAAAAATTAGTTAAAAATGTGAAATTATTTCCGCGCCCAAATTACTCTTTTCATTTCTGCGATCCTGTTACTCCTGCTCGAAAATTTTGTGTGCAAATTTTGTCAAAAATTAATTAAAAATGTGAAATTATTTCCGCGCCCAAATTACTCTTTTCATTTCTGCGATCCTGTTACTCCTGCTCGAAAATTTTGTGTGCAAATTTTGTTAAAAATAAATTCAAAACGTGAAATTATTTCCGCGCCCAAATTACTCTTTTCATTTCTGCGATCCTGTTACTCCTGGTCGAAAATTTTGTGTGCAAATTTTGTCAAAAATTAGTTAAAAATGTGAAATTATTTCCGCGCCCAAATTACTCTTTTCATTTCTGCGATCCTGTTACTCCTGCTCGAAAATTTTGTGTGCAAATTTTGTTAAAAATAAATTCAAAACGTGAAATTATTTCCGCGCCCAAATTACTCTTTTCATTTCTGCGATCCTGTTACTCCTGGTCGAAAATTTTGTGTGCAAATTTTGTCAAAAATTAATTAAAAATGTGAAATTATTTCCGCGCCCAAATTACTCTTTTCATTTCTGCGACCCTGTTACTCCTGCTCGAAAATTTTGTGTGCAAATTTTGTCAAAAATTCATTAAAAATGTGAAATTATTTTCGCGCCCAAATTACTCTTTTCATTTCTGCGATCCTGTTACTCCTGCTCGAAAATTTTGTGTGCAAATTTTGTCAAAAATTAATTAAAAACGTGAAATTATTTCCGCGCCCAAATTACTCTTTTCATTTCTGCGATCCTGTTACTCCTGGTCGAAAATTTTGTGTGCAAATTTTGTCAAAAATTAATTAAAAATGTGAAATTATTTTCGCGCCCAAATTACTCTTTTAATTTCTGCGATCCTGTTACTCCTGGTCGAAATTTTTGTGTGAAAATTTTGTCAAAAATTCATTAAAAATGTGAAATTATTTTCGCGCCCAAATTACTCTTTTCATTTCTGCGATCCTGTTACTCCTGGTCGAAAATTTTGTGTGCAAATTTTGTCAAAAATTAGTTAAAAATGTGAAATTATTTTCGCGCCCAAATTACTCTTTTCATTTCTGCGATCCTGTTACTCCTGCTCGAAAATTTTGTCTGCAAATTTTGTCAAAAATTAATTAAAAATGTGAAATTATTTTCGCGCCGAAATTACTCTTTTCATTTCTGCGATCCTGTTACTCCTGCTCGAAAATTTTGTGTGCAAATTTTGTCAAAAATTAGTTAAAAATGTGAAATTATTTTCGCGCCCAAATTACTCTTTTCATTTCTGCGATCCTGTTACTCCTGCTCGAAAATTTTGTGTGCAAATTTTGTCAAAAATTAATTAAAAATGTGAAATTATTTTCGCGCCCAAATTACTCTTTTCATTTCTGCGATCCTGTTACTCCTGCTCGAAAATTTTGTGTGCAAATTTTGTTAAAAATAAATTCAAAACGTGAAATTATTTCCGCGCCCAAATTACTCTTTTCATTTCTGCGATCCTGTTACTCCTGCTCGAAAATTTTGTGTGCAAATTTTGTTAAAAATAAATTCAAAACGTGAAATTATTTCCGCGCCCAAATTACTCTTTTCATTTCTGCGATCCTGTTACTCCTGCTCGAAAATTTTGTGTGCAAATTTTGTCAAAAATTAATTAAAAATGTGAAATTATTTTCGCGCCCAAATTACTCTATTCATTTCTGCGATCCTGTTACTCCTGCTCGAAAATTTTGTGTGCAAATTTTGTCAAAAATTAATTAAAAATGTGAAATTATTTTCCCGCCCAAATTACTCTTTTCATTTCTGCGATCCTGTTACTCCTGCTCGAAAATTTTGTGTGCAAATTTTGTCAAAAATTAATTAAAAATGTGAAATTATTTTCGCGCCCAAATTACTCTATTCATTTCTGCGATCCTGTTACTCCTGCTCGAAAATTTTGTGTGCAAATTTTGTCAAAAATTAATTAAAAATGTGAAATTATTTTCCCGCCCAAATTACACTTTTCATTTCTGCGATCCTGTTACTCCTGGTTGAAATGTTTGAGTGAAAATTTTGTTAAAAATAAATAAAAACGTGAAATTATTTTCGCCTCCAAATTACTCTTCTCATTTCTGCGATCCTGTTACTCCTGGTGAAAATTTGTGTTGAAAAATTTTGTTATTTTTGTTGTGCACGCAAAACATGTTGGGTCTCACAAAAATTTAAAATAATTCATGACGGTTCTTAAGGACGGGCAAAAGCGTGTAAAGTAATAATTTTTCAAACAAAAATAGTTCGTCATAATTACCAAAAAAGAGGTAGTAACCATGTCAACGCCAATCGAACCCACAAACGAGTATTTCAAAATTCAAACCAAGTACAGTGATTCCGGACCTGATTGCTCCATCTATCAGGTAAGGGGCAAACTACCAAGTGATGTTTGCAGCCAGTTTACTGTAACGTTTACAATTAAAATTTAGAACTTTTCGTAATATTTAGGAAGCTTTAGGAATGATTACCTAGTCAATTTCTAGTTTTTAGATTTCTTTGATGCATTTGATTAAAAAAAAGCGAAGTTTTTAAAACAATATTAGCAGTTGTGCGTATATTGGGTTGCCTGCGTTTAGGCGTTTATATTATAGTATTGTTTGTGCTATCTAAAGATTTACTAGTAAATTTATTTAAAGACAACATTCTTCATTAGTTTTTAAATAATCTTTAATAATTAAAACAAATATTAAATCCACAAATAACATATTAGTTCATCCCCACGATAACAGATGGCACGGCAATATGGCGATTAGGACTTTTCAAATTGTAGTAAATTAAAAAGATAAAAGGTTGAATATTTAATCAGTAGTAAATGTTAAGAAGCACATATATTTAAAAAATGCTGTAAAATGCTCTCCATTTAAATTTTAAGCATTACAGTAAACTGCATTAACGACAGTTATTTGTGCTTAATTTCATTTGCAAATTACTAGATAATCTTGAAGTCTTCCCAGCAGTGACGGTTCGCGGGTTTTTTCTAGTACGGCCGAGGAACAAGAGGTGATAATACAGATAGGTGCGGTCACGCAGCCAGCCGTCTCTGCAACTGACCCTACCTATCTGTATTACCACCTCTTGTTCCTCGGCCGTACCAGAAAAAACCCCGCGAACCGTCACTGCTTCCCAGCTATTTTACACACCATTCGATTCAAAATTTATCATTTGATGTATAACTCTATACGTAACTAACCAAAATTACCTGAATGAAAAATTTCATTCTTGTTCCTATCAGAAACGAACGAAATATTTTTATGTTTGGTCCCTGGTACTTAATATCGATCACTGGCGTTGCAGGCTGATTGTGGTCCGAGGGAATTAGCTTATTGATAGGGTTGGAAAGAAAACTCGAAATTAATTCAGTGATTTTATTTAATAATGCTTTGTGCTAACATTACAATAACGTATAGCTATAGTACGGATACATACAACATGGACTTCTGATAGTAAACTATGAATACATAACATTAAATATAGTTTGTTACGAAGTAAATTATAGATTGGAGATAAATGGGTTGCAGATAAATCGCAAATTCAATATTTAATAGTTTAAAGCACTAACGAAAACATCAGATTGAGAGTGCAAAAATTTGTTTATATATAAATTTTACGGCCAAATTTCAACTAAATTCTCAATTAGGTATTGGATTTTTTTTAAATTAAAGAAAAACACCGCGTTTTTCTTTCATTTAAGAAATTATGTGACACGCTTTGTATAATGCTTGTACCATAATTCGTTGACTTCGTTTTTTAATCACTGCTTTTGGTCTCGTTATCGTTTCTGTCGTTCTCTGCGTTGCAATTATTCTCGTTCGCCTCGTTGTCGTCATTCTCATCGCCGATGATGATTTCCTCCGGATCCGGTGCTCTCGGCAGGAACTCTTCCTTTGGATAAATTTCTTTAAAGATGTTTTGTGCCTGAAATATGAAATTTTGCAAAAGGTAAGTAAGTACAGTAACGGTTATTTTTTGCAATAATCTTTGGGTCCTAAAGACGGTGCTGTTGGTGAGAAAGAAACAATTGCAATGGTAAATGCGAGCCATTGGATTATTGCAATTAGCACATCTTCGTACCCCGTAATAATTAAACGTGGATAGACAAGTTTTGACCTTGACCCATAATATCTTAACCCATTACTTTCCATTGTACTTAAAAAAATGGTGATCTGGACATCATGTTACTTTCTCCGACTTGATGGTTAGCCATTTATATTTACGTTTTCATGGTTTATTTTCAATTGAAATCATATTTTAAATGTACATCGAGCGTTGCGCAAACTCGGATGAAACTGACGTTCAAAACGTCAAAATTATGAAAGATGGATAAATTATACTTCGAAATTCAAAAACTCGGTTTACTCAAAAACTAACAATATTTCGAAAAAAACTTATTCTTTAGAAGTTGTTCATTTTGGCATTCTCTACAATTATTATTCACATAAATTTGCTGTAACTATTATCGTTTCATAATTATAAAGCAGAAATCAAAAAAATAATAATAAATTTTTTTCTCGAATAGCAACGATTTAATGAATAGTATATTGTATAACGAGCATGGAATGACATACATTTCTCGCGAGTATGAAGTTTGCAGCATGAGCCGAAAGGCGAATGCTGCAATTCATAAGAGCGAGAAATAGTCATTCCATGCGAGTTGTACACTATGCTTTACCTACGACAACTTTGTTGAGCTTCATTGTGATAGTTAAGATAATTACAAACCGAACGCGGACAATTCGTACGCGATAACTTTTATCAGAGGCACCTGCTTACCGTTACCGCGGAAACAAACGTCGGTCAAAAACCAAGCCGCCAACCGCAATATAATTTATGGTTCATATCATTTCTCGAGTTTATACATTCTTAGTGTTTAAAAGTATATATAAATAGTATGGAGACAAACATCGAAAACAACAAATTTGCCAAGGTATTACAACTAACGCCCCATGTATGTAGAAGCGGCGAAGCAAACATCTTTAAATCTACTCCGTCATTTTGACACATTGAAGGTTAGGCTTCACGTATGACAGTACAGTGTTGGAATATATTCTAGCACAGATAATCGATGCGAGAATGAAATGCGTGAGCAATGCACTACATATACTAATCATTACCAAGCATGTAATGAGCATATATCCAAGTTGTCGTAGGTAAAAATATTTTCAAGCAAAAGATGTTCATTTCTTTGTTGTCTTCAATGTTTGTTTAAATATTTTGAAAAATTGTACAAGATTCATTTTTGCCGGAATTAGCTTCAAACTTTCAAAATATGTATATCCAGAATGAACCAATTTTTGACGCTCGTTTAAAAAATTTGATATATCACAGATGGAAACAAAATAGCAACATTCAAAACTTGAAAGCGAAAAAAGAAATTGCATTCGACAATAAAAAAATATCAAAAATGAATATCGTTCGAAATTAGTTTCAAAATATCAAAATCCATTCAAAATGAATCTAGTTTTGACGTACTGCTAAAAAAATGACATATTTTAGCTGAAAACAAATTGATAACACTGAAAACTTAAATTAGAGAGAAGAAAATTTCATTCGGCGATTTGAAAAATTGTGTAAAAAATTCATCTTTGCCGGAATTAGTTTCAAAATTTCAAAAAATATCCAGAATGAACCAATTTTTGATGTTCGCTTAAAAAAATTGATATTTCATAGCTGGACACATAATAGCAACATTCAAAACTTGAAAGCGAGAAAAAAAAATTGCATTCGACAATAAAAAAATATTGTCAAAAATGAATATCTTCCGGAATTAGCTTCAAATTGTCAAAATCCGTTCAAAATTAATCCAGTTTTGACATACTGCTAGAAAAATGGTCATATTTTAGCTGAAAAACAAATTGATAACACTTGAAACTTAAATTAGAGAAAAGAAAATTTTATTCGGCGATTTGAAACATTGTATAAAAAATTCATCTTAGCCGGAATTAGTTTCAAAATTTCAAAAAATATCCAAAATATCCAAATACACTTCCGGTGTACGAAATTTTATCAAAAGCTTTTCAGTTCTTCAGATTATCAAATAACACGTATGTTGAAAGTTTCATATCAATTGCTCTATTAGTTTTTGAGATACAGCGCACACAGCCAGACACACACGAACACACACAAAAAAAAAATTTTTCCAGAAATTGTTGAAATGGCATCTAGGGACCCAAAAACAAATATTTCCGTAAAAAAAAAATTTGAAAAAAAAATCACGATCACAATACTTTCTCGTACTTCGTAATGGAGAAAGTAAAAATGGGCTTTAGTGACACCTAGAGGCATTCTTATTTACTTTAGAAAAACTCTTCTTTATTAATGAACAATATTTAGGAGTGATTATATTCAGTACTTACAAATTTATTTTTGATATCTAAGAATTTGAAATTCTTTGGAATAAAATTGTATATCATGGGATGTAATGGGTTAAACAGCAATCGATTTATTGGATGCATGTTGCACGCAAATTCAATTTTCAGATCGTCTATTGCTGCAAAATGGAATGACAACTCTGAATTTTGTATAATCTACAACTTTAACAAATTTCTGAAGCAAATGAGACGTATAACTTTAGTGGATTGAAGAAGTAATGCCAGATACATTTAGCAGACCAAAAATAATCTAAAAGATTCCGTTCAGAAATTATTAAACATTCTAAACATAAAATACGAGCAAATGGCCCAATCGCGTTTCTTGATTTTCAATTAAATATTTACAATTGGGAACCGTTGCAGTTGTGCATTTACATGTTAGTATTTGTTGTCTACGGACTAACTAGCGCGCACCATATTAAAAATAATAATCATGGAAGCTTTAAATTATCGTTACCCATTAGAAACTGGTACGGTATTAGTCAGATACTTACAATATTGACAGAATTATCATAATCCAAATCCAAATCAGGTCCTGGACATATGTAAATATTCCCGCGGATGTTCTTGTAAACGTCCATATTGGGAGCGGAATAATACAGCGACCATAAAACGTTTGGTTTGGAATTGTTATCGTTGTGATTAAACAATTTCTCCACGCAATATTGGAAGTCGGTTTTTGGGTCCTGGATTTGCTTCATAAACATGTAAACAACACCTGTGAAAAGAAGCAAAATAGACTGCGACTCGGGTGATTTACGTTTAAACTAATCAGCGTACACAAATTTTTAGGGCAGATTCCTGTAAGAGCTCCCCCTTCGATCACGAAACAAAGCTCATTTCCATCCTTCACGGGGAATAACAGAAGCGTCAGGTGCTCTTGCGAACTTTCCATAATTGATCTAAACAGAGAAAATGTTCAAACGATTAGAAACAGCAATGCTTGAGTCGGTTGTTTTTAATTAAAAACAGTGTTATTTTCTGATTATAATATTTAAACCACCACGTATATAAAATATGATTTCCCTTCGCTCTTCGCATTGATTTACCTACCTCCCTCGTCTTTTCAACATTCTTACCGGTCTGTAATAAAAATCGCACGCGATATATACGTGACCTCCATGTCGTTAATAAAAGACGCCGGGACGTTTTCAGCGCTCGTCACGAGATGCCCCGCCGTGATTTTCTGTTGGTCGCAAATTATCCCCTTGAACTTGTTCTCCTCGTCGAAATATATCGATTTCAGCGGTTGATTCAGTGCGTACACTCCACCAAAAACGGCACTCATTCTGTAAAAAAGATTTTTCTTCAATCATTCAAATGCTATTGATTGCAATAATGTAACCTGCAGAATGCTTGCGGTAATTCACCGCTTCCGTACATCGAATACAAAAACGGGGTCTTTCCGAACCGCCCCAGGCTGTTTAAGAAACGTTTGGTGCTCTTCACGCCTTCCGCGCACGGGCTGTCTTCCGTGCACATCGCGATTCCGAACAGTATGTAGTGGATCAGGCTGGGGGAGAGTTTTTTGTCGGTGAGATAATTTCGAAACGTCTTATTTTCGTAACCTGTAAACGTGATGTAATTAAACAGATGAAACGTTCTAAAGGTATAAAAAATGTTAATCCACGAGAGTGTCAATAATGGTTAGATTGTTCCCATCTTGATAATGGGTCTTCGGACCATATGTTCTTCAGACAGCGCTTTCGGTGGGGAATAAATGTTTCAATGATAAGTGGCGCTCAGTGTAGGACCCTTGAATTATTTATTAGTATCTCCTTGTACTATTGTTAATGCTGGAGGCTTCTACTTCGCTATACATTTTAAATACTATAATAAAATACTTTTAACTTTGTTTTGTATAACTTGAATATTTATTTTTGTGACTTAAGTTTCGGTAAGTATGCTTACAGTTATACAAAACAAAGTTAAAAGTGTTTTTTTTTCTGATTGAAACAATATTGAGTGATATTGCCTTAGTTACGATATGTCATAACTAGAGTCCGGATTTATATTTTTTTACATGTTTTATTTGCTCTTTCGTATTGAACGGGCGAATTGTATCTATACGTTTCTCTCTGATATAAATCAAAGTACCAACTTTTATTTCGCATATAACTTAATATTTCGAGGTTTTGTCACATTAAACTTATTTAAGCATATATCCGCATATAACCACATATACTAAAGTCAATATTTCCATTAATTGCAATTGATTTTGTTGAAATTTATTTATAAATTTGCGAGCGTGGAAATCTTTTTTATAAAATCGTATAAGATAAATTTAAGGGATTCCTCTAACTAGCGAACGTAACCTTGTGTTATGTAGATATGTATATATTATATTATTTATATAGAATAAAGGGATTTCCCTATAAGCAAGTTAAGATGGTACGTCTACACAGGGGCGGCTCATTGTGTAGAGCCAAGGAGCCATGGCACTACGTGTAGTTTCAAGCTCAGCAAGAATTTTTAATTCATTCTTAAAACACTTTTTCGCCAGTTAAACAACGCCTGTATAACTTTAATGATGTCTGGGATATCTGAGACAAAATGTAAACGCACGATAAATTGAAAGTACACATAACATAAATCATATTTTCAGTTTGTTTGAAATTATGAACCCTTACTTTACAACTCAAAATAACCTTGAACCATGAAGATCAATCGTTCTTTCTTTTTTCAAAAAAGGAGGCGGGGGTCTCCCCATATTGTAGTCATACTAACCAAATGAATTGTTTTATTTGATTTATTCAAAATGTATCTGCTAAATCTAAAATTGTCGAAACTGCCGGCGTAAAAGGTAAAACAATAAGGTGATCCCAACAAAGTTAATGGTTTTATTTGAACACTTTTTTAAATTAGTTTCTCATTTTTTAACAATGTTTTGCTATTAAAAAAATTGGAAAATTACTTTGAAGTGATTTTTGAGACTAATTTAATCCATTTTCTTACTAGAATATTCAGCTTTTTTCATTATTAAGCCTGTATTTTCAATTTTTTTTTGGTCTAAATTTTTGATTATTTATTTTGACCTAAAATTTCGATTGAATTGGTAAAATTTTTGACTGTTTGGTCCGCATTTTTTATTTTTCCCGACGAATTTTTAAAATTTTGATGTGTATTTTCGATATTTTTGGTCACAATATTTTATCTTTTGTCCTAAATATCCCTCAATTTTACCTAAATTTGCGATTTAATTGTTTCAATTTTCGACTTTTTTTTATGTTTAAATTTTTGACCTGTATTTTCTATCCTTTTGGGTCTAAATTTTGGATCTTTTGACCTAAATATTCTTTATTTTGACATAAATTTTCGATTTAATTGTTAAAATTTTTGGTCCGTATTTTTGATTTTTCACCTGTATATTCGATTTTTTTTTTGTCTAAATTTTTGATTATTTGGCTCAAACATTATTTATTTTGACCTAAATTTTCGATTTAATTGGTAATATTTTCGACTGTTTGGTCTGCATTTTTTATTTTTCCCGACGAATTTTTAAATTTTAAATTTTTGACCTGTATTTTCGATATTTTTGGTCAAAATATTTTATCTACGTATTTTCGATTTTTTTTTGGTCCAAATTTTGGATTTTTAGTACGATTTTCTCAGATTTGTAATATTCTTAGAGATATTTTATAAAGGAAAATCCCGTAAATAAATAAATCTCTAATTAATCTTTATTTTGATCCAAATTTTCGATTTAATTGTTAAAAATGTTTATTCTTTGGCCCGTATTTTTTATTTTTCGGGCCGAAATTTCAATTCCAGTTCCAAATTTTAATATCTATAACCTGAATTATTGATTTATATGCGAGTTTTTTTTAATTTTTTTCGGTATTTTCGAGTTTTATTTGTTGAAATTTTCGATTTTTTAACCTGCATTTATTATCTTTAGGACCGAATTTTCTATGCAATGTTTAAATTTTCGATTTTCTGGCCAACAAATGTTAATTATTATTTTTTGTTTGTTTTGACCTAAATTTTTCTTTATTTTTCATTTCATTTATTTAATCCTACCTAACTTTTCGAATTTATTGTCAAAATTTTCGATTTTTGGCCTAAAATTTTCTTTATTTGTCTGTTAAAATTTTTCTTTCCTTGGTCCACCATTTCTATTTTGATGCCTAAATTTTGTATCGGATATTTTAGATTTTTAGTCTATTTTTTTATCTAATATTTTAGATTTTTTAACTTGGATTATTGATTTCATTTCGTGAGTGTTTTTTATTTTTTGGCTATTATTTTCGAATTTCTGATCAGAAACTTATTTAAATTATTAATAAATTATTAAATTATTTTGCTTCTACTTAAGTTTTTAATTGTCTGCGTTTCTTTATTTTTAGATCAGGATTTTGATTCTTTGGCTCATATTTTAGATTTCTGCATTTTCGATAATTATAATCGTTCTAATTCTTTTTATTATTCTTTATTTTGACCAAAATATTCGATTGGTTTGTAGAAATTGTTGAAATGTTTTGTCTAAATTTTCACCTTTCTTGGCCCTACTTTTTGGCCTATATTTTGTATATTCGATTGTTTGGTTTCGATTTTAGGTTTTTTGGCCGAAATTTTCTTTATTTCGACTTATATTTTCGATTTTGATTTTTTGGTATACCACTTTGATTTTTGGGTACGAATTTTAGATTTTTGGTATTAATTTTTTATTTTTTGTCCCATATTTTAGATTTTCTTAACTTGAATTATTGATTTTATTGTGCGTTTTTTTTTTATTTTTTATTTTTGCTATTACTTACGAATTTCTCGTCGGAACTTATTTTAAGCTAAAGAGAGTTATATTTGGGGCTGAAAATGGCATTTTTTTTGGTTTGCATTTTTATTTTTAAACCAGGATTTTTTATTTTTTTGGCCGATATATTAGATAGTAGGCTGTTTTGTTCCAAATTTTTGATTTTTTGGCCAAAATATTCAATTGGTCTAGGAAGATAAATGGTTCTTTGTTCCTTCAGAAAGTGGGGGGGGATATATTGTAAAAGTGGCTCTACCATCAACATGTTCCACGAGCCGCCACTGCGTCTACATGCAGATGATACTCGATGCAACCGTATCCGGTAATTGTGCCTGGCTGGAAGCTGCTTTATTCTACGCCAATAATTTTGAAAAATTAGAAAATATTCTTTTTAATTTTAATGATGAAGAATCGGCAGCACTTAAAAAATGTAAAGATTGAGACTGAGGAGGACATAATAAATTTTAACATGAACTCTATGTCATTTAATTTTACCTAAATTGAAAATCAAAATCAAATGTTGATTCTACATTGTAATTCTAATAAATAAATTATCAATAGTTGCTATTTGTTTTTTTTTATTTTGCAACATTATTTTTAATTAAACCGCATATAAAATCCATATTTTAATCATTTTGTCGCATATATTGGCTAATTTTAAGTGCATATAAACAAATTATAATGCCTTTTTAGCGCATATAAAAAAATTATAACGTCTTTTTTTTAGCGCATATAAAAAAATTATATTGTCTTTTTCAGCGCATATAAATCCGGACTCTAGTCATAACACACTTATATTTCCCTAGGGAAATATGAAGTGCTCATATTTCCCTAGGGAAATATAGACATCAAACAATTGTCATTAGGAGCTTCTCGCAAGAATTGTTTTAATTGCTCTCGGGACAACACCTCCGATTTCTTAGGAAGGTATCCTTTATGGATTTTACAGCTTTGGATTTTACCGGAACCAAACATTCACGGTCTTTCGTCGCTTGCGTTAACACATAGTTTGACATTTCACCAATTTATGAAACAACGCAAATACCAAAACAAGTCAACCATGATATTTACAAACAAGGCCCTTAGCAACGTTACCAATCCGATAAATTCAAAAATTTACAATCCAATGTTTTCCCATTTACAGAACAATATTCTTTCAATCAGAAAAAAACTATTGATTACAACACGGGAAATATACATTTTAATTGGTTGTCTATACATCCCTCGGGCTCCGCCAACCTCGGGAAATATACTATTCATATTTCCCTAGTTGTAATAATAGCTATATTATAGTCTCCTTGTACTGTTCATAATTTGAAGTGCTTGGCAGATCTCTAATATTGACTTTGACCCTTTGGAATATCAAAGTTCAATAGATTTTCATAGCTCAACTTCGAGAGCCTTTTAGGTTCATTGTGTGTTCATTATCAGAAGGAGCAAAAGTCTATGAATTAATAACAAAATGACCGTGAAAACAGATTTGAATAAATTTCTACAAGCTTTCGAAATTGTATTGTTTAGTTGGAAAATGATCATTCCCGCTTGGATTGATGTAGAAAATGATGACATATTATTTTTTTTCGGGGAAAAATTTCGGATACCTATACAAACCTTCAAATTCCTTCTCATCGTTATCCACCACACTCGTAAGCAACTTCATGAGCATCCTCTTTTCGATCACGCTGACATTGGAATTGGAGAATATGTCGGACCTGGAGCAGGGCACTTGCGCCAGCTCGCCGTTGATGTAGGTCAACACGCGGCTGATGCTCCTGAATTCGGAATATCTGGCAATGTTAGAAGATATCAGGAGCTCGACGAAATCCCCTCTAGCGAATTGCAGCTGTCAAAATAATAAAACTCAATACTATTTTATTTTCATATGGATTACCTCTTACCTTAGGAGCCAAATCCAAATTGAATTTTCTGGAATCGGCTAACAATTTCTCCTGGGTCCATTTGACAGGCGGCATTGGACCTTCTTCTGCTTCTTCGATTTCTTCTCCTGCCTCATTTTCTTTTTTCGGTTCTTCCTCGATTTTCCTATAGCACAACATCACTACAGTATAAGACAAAGTTTTTGTAAATAATTTGAAGATATCATTTCTATATAATCTACGTGAATAAGTCTTAAAAACACTCAAAATGTATCTATCATTTTTTATTGTGATTATTCATCGACATTTGACAGGAAGCGAAAAATAACCTAAATCTTAAGCTTGAATTACATTATACTTTTTCCATCTAGATTCTCGTTAGATTTTGCTTCGAGACAATCTAGTATGAATGTAATTCAGAAAATTCCATCCAATTTCCGTTCAAGTTTCTTGAATAGAAATATGCAGCCGGTCCTATTTTCCGTTCGATATTGGTCCAAGTTCGGAACTGCCAACGGCAAAAAAAAAAAAGTTGTTTGTGCAAGCAACATAACCTATATAACCTGGTGACCGCGGGACATCCGACCTAAAATAGCGGCACTATGTTTACAATATTAACAATTTTCATGATGTCTTCAATTTTATTACAATCTCAACTCTTAAACTCACTTGGACTTGGACACGCGAACACAAATACTTTTTATTTAGTGAGTTGGTAATTACGTCGTCCGCTAGCGGCGCTCTCTATATCGAATGCAATAAACTATAAATCGAACGGAAATCGAAAGCAAAACTTGAACGAGAATCTAGACGAAAAAAGACGGAAAAAGTACAATGTAATTCAAGCTTTAGAGAAACATATCATTTACTTTCTTTAAATTTAATCTCGGGCAAATGTGGGTTAAATAATCTACTCACTCTGGAATGTGCCAGTTTTGAACGACATCTTTCAAGTTGAAAAAGTCATTTCCAATCAGAATCTCTCCGTCCTCATTGACTTTCTCACCGTCGCCAGTTTTAGTACGTTTATTTTCGCAGCAAACGACTTTATGAATCGACTCCAAATTAAAGGAGGCCCAAATGCCTCCGTAGTAATCTTTGCTGTCTATGTGCAATACCCGTTTCCCCACACGACTCGCCGACGCAGATATTGCCGACTCGATCAAACCTTAAAGAACAATTGTATGGTCAATAGCCCAGACAGAGACATATTAACACATAGTATCATGTGAGCCACAAAATTTTGTTTCGGAATTGAGAGATAAATGAGGTATGTCGCATATTATTACATCATGAGACTAGATTAGTTCAATTGAATTAGATTTTAAAAAATGAATTAAACTCAGACATGACTGCTAGGTTTCTCTCTCTCAGGCATGGCGAACTCAGCAACAAAATTCTGTGGCTCACACCTTATAACAATCATAATGTAAATCTGTTTGTAAGATTTAGTATGTCTGTAATAAAGATGATGTATATACAGTATGTTTTTTTTATCGTGGGCCATAGGATTTTACATGCTAAAAATTATACCTTGTGTTAATGTATATTTTAACATTTAATTTTAAAGCAAATTTTAGGTGGTAATAAATCAATTACTTTTCCACATGATGCGCTTAATTAGATTAACTTAAACATGTTTTATTCCATTAAAAAATGAAATTAATTCACTAATCAATCTGACATTTCAGAATTTCAAGGTACTTTGATTATTTTTGCTCAGTTATTTATTTTAAATAATTTAATTTTTGAATGTAATAAAACATGTTTAAATTATTCTGACTAAGCGCATCATGTAGAAAAATAATTGATTTATTACTAACTAAAATTTCCTTCAAAATTTTATGATAAAATATACATTAACACAAGGTATAAATTTAGCATGTAAAATCCTATGGCCCACGATAAAAAAAATACCCTGTATAGATTATGGATTAACACTTTACTGTTTTCAAATAAAACAATACTAAATTGGGTAAAACATTCCTTATATCCGTGGAAATTGTTTTGCAGTGATATAAACGTGGTGTTCCTTAATATTTTACTTATTATTACTTCCAAATGTGCAGGTTGCATTAATTCTTGAGGAAATACGGCAAATAGGCCAAAAATATAATTAGTGAGAAGGTCCTGTTGATCTATGCATAAGTGAAATATTAATTTGCTTTCTAGTGACTTTTCCATTTTACAATTTTGAACATTCTACTAAATACACAGCATCCTTGCCTATTTAATGAACAATTTAATCAGAATATACCATATGTATAAAAATTATTTAGATAAAGGATGGCGTTGTATTTCAGAACGTACGTTGCAGGTTTGATTCGCCGCCTAATCTGCAGGTACGTGCTGAACTAATCCAAGACCGAGATTTTGTTTATCATGGCCATGCCTTATCTAAATAATTTTTATACATATGGTATAAGACACAAATACATACTTAAGTACACCAAATCAATATTTTAAACCAATTATCCGAAACCACAAGGGAGCATAACCTCAACGGCAAATCCAATAATAAAACAACCAACCCCTAGCTTTTTTCACGGGTTCAGTTTAAGCTCATGCAAATTTGGAGAATATCAATAATCCAAGTGAAATTAATAAATCAAACACGGGCACACACAAAAGGCTCACCGGTTCCGATCACGATCAAATCGAATTCCGAGGGGAGTACGTTGTCCATCGCGACTGAAATTATTCACAGCATTATTTTGCACATTTAAACGTATCAAATAAATAGTAGAAAATATCACAGATGAAATAAATACGTCTTGCGAAAACTCGAGGGTCTGCGAATGTTGGAATGTTATTAGCAAGTGCTGTCCTCTTTTAGAAATTCTTTAAAATTGAGATAAAAATTATTATTAATTAAAACAATATACTTTAATTATACACTAATTTTTAATATATAATTGATAAATAAGTGTATTATTGGTGTTAATATTGCTGATAATTAATATCTTTGCAAAAACAGTATGTTAAGTAAATTTGGTTGCCTATACAATTAAAGGAACAAAGTTTTGTCCGCACGTTTAATTACTGATAATTAGATTCAAAATCTTAGTTTAAAATCCTAAATGTACTCGTGGTAATTTATATTTGAGGAAGTGATCATATTTTTAATATTATTTGGTGATTTATATAAGCTATATAAGTAGGTAGCTTCACATGCTCCTGCCGACTTCATTCGCAGTATCTTTTTCCGTCACTTCACAATTTCGTGTTGCAGTGTCGTTTCCATAATTTTTTTAGTTCAATATTAATATTAAATAATGGGTGATACTCAGCCCCCTATTTCCAATGAAGAAGCCCTGGGATTGTGCCAGGAACCTGATCCATCAACCAAGGCACGTAATTAAGTTATTATATATTTGCTTAAGGTTATGTCTAGATAAAGTCTGATAATATAATTAATAACTGATAAGAATAAGATTTAATTAATAAATGATGCAATTTATTTATTGAAGGATTTTAAAGTATTCTTGTGGATGCTGTAACTGAGTGAGAACTTCAAATCGAACCAGGGATTTTATTTAATTTCAAAATCATTTGTTAACTGAAGATATGTGAATTTTTTATATTTAGACCATTTATTCGGTAGTAAAGATTTTTCATATTCATTCAGGCTATATTTATTGCGAGTGTTTCCAATTTCAAGAAGTTTATGTCATAAACACAAGACCTTAAATTCACATTGAAATAATTACTAATTTTAAACGTTAACCATTTCGCGCCCATGCTGCTTTGATTTAATCCTAGGTTTGATTAAAAATTACTTCTTTGTTGTTGTTAACTTTTTCTAAGAAATATGATTTCACTGTCACAAACTTTCTCATTTATGCAAAAAAATATGAAAAAATATTCCATAGATAGCGCTAAAGAAGTAATTTTTTTTTGTACGATGTTTTTGTTTTCATTTTTCGCTTGTTGCCACATGTGGCGAAGCTGGGCGTGAAGAGGTTAAATATTGTTTCAGAACACCTACAGACCGGTTTTGACCTTTCAGGTCTCATCAGTGTAGTTAGTTGCTGATGGGGAACTGGAAATTACCATTGCAATATAATATATATATATATATATATATATATATATATATATATATATATAACACTGATGAGACCTGAAAGGTAGAAACCGGTCTGTAGATGTTCTGATGGTGAAACGATATTTAATGTTTACATTATTATTGTTATATTTGCCGCAGTTGACATTCCCATATCTGTTGCTAGTTAGGCCACTTGGATTGGGTTCAGTACAACATTTAGGCCATAGCAACTTTGGTGTTTCTACGACTAATTTTAAGCTTCAAATTATTATTAGACTTCATTTGTAAAGATGCATTAATTCAGCATTTTGCAGGATTTCATATTCCAACAAACCATGTATCGCATCAAAGATCCAAAAAAGACCGTCCCCTTCTACACTGGCATTTTGGGCATGAGTTTACTCCAGAAGTTAGACTTCCCAGAGATGAAGTTCTCTCTTTATTTCATGGGATTCGAGGATAAAAGCAACCTTGTGGGAGAGTTGGGCTCAAGGGATAGGTCCGTGTGGACATTGAAGCAAAAGGCAACACTGGAATTAACTCAGTATGTGTTTAATTAAATTTGTTTATATTTCATTAACCCTTTCACTGCATATACCACTTTCAGCTGATGAGCGCTTTTATTCCTTGCCTAAAATCGAGCGCAAGTGTTCATCACCAGCCAACCTATAGTTCACATAAAGATGAATCAATGAATGCATAATGTTTACTCGGCTTTCCCTTACTAAAAAAGAAAAAATTATTGGCATATCCAGAAACTATTTACAATCTCCAAAAACTCAAAAACACTATACTATACTATTAACGCTCTAGCTCTCCCCCCTTCTCTTTTGTTTCCCCTCTCTCCTCAGCTTCTCCAGCGTCCTTACCCCTGCCCCATCCTCCCTCATCCACTCCATAACCCTTCTACTCCCTTTTGCTCCCATCCATTCCTCCTTTACCCCCTCACACTCTTCCGCCAAGTGGCATTCTCGCATAATACACACCTTCCATATTCTTCCCCCATCCATACCTTCCTTCCTCTCTCATCCGATCCACACCTTACCCTTGTCACAATCACCCTATCCTCTCTACTCCATCACCTCTCTATCAAGTATCCCGGTACTCTTTCATACACCTGCCACATCCCATACCCATAACTACATTCACTTCTCTCTATTCACCCTTGCGTCTCCTGCCCTTCCACCTCCTTCCCTTTCCCCTTCACCCACTCATCTACTTTCACCCCGTTCCCTTACCATTCAGACAGCCCTACCCTCTCATACATTTTCTTCCTCTCACTCCTTCACCTCCCCTCACCCCCACACACGCTCTCCACCCATACAGCCTTCACCAATCTCTCTTCCTCTTACTTACGCTTACTAAGCCACTGGGTTAAGGGGGTCATTTCCTCAGCCATTTTTTTTATTAAAAAACGTGATTTTCAGGTACACTTTTCTAGAAAACAACTAGACTGATTTCACTGAAATTTTGCACGCAAAAATAACCATTTATGGCTGAAGAATTAAAAAAATATTAATTGGATTCAGAATTATGACAAATTTTCAAATTGTTTTCTCATGCCATAATTCTAAATCCAATTAATATTATTTTAATTCCTCAGCCCTAAATGGGTATTTTGAAGGTAAGAACATGTGCGCAAAATTTCAGAGAAATCGGTCCACTAGTTTCCTAGCAAAGTGTATCTAAAAATCACATTTTTTACTGCAAAACGGCTGAGGAAATGATCCTCTTCAGGGATTCAGTTGCAAACTTGTATTTTTATTTTTTCTTTAAACACATATACATAATCAAATGCACAATTCATTACGTATTAATACGATGCAATATTTTTAGCAACTGGGGAACTGAGGATGATCCCAATTGCAAGTATCACGTTGGAAATTCAGATCCACGCGGTTACGGTAAAAATACGCAAGTCTTCCTCTCTTTTAGCTCACATTTGATCAATCTATTATTCCAGGCCATATCGGAATAATGGTGCCGGATGTGGATAAGGCGTGCGAGCGATTTGAAGAGGCTGGAGTTAATTTCATCAAAAAGCCACAGGATGGTAAGATGAAGACCATTGCCTTTATCACCGATCCTGATGGGTATTGGATTGAAATATTTAATAATGAACGTGTTTAAATTTTTACAATTTTATAAGGATTTTGCTACAAAATGTACTGATAAAGAAATTGCTTTAATTTACAATTTACAAACTGTCTTTATACCAAAATCAAATTGTTATTAATCTTAAATTAATGTGTATTTTATGTCCTCTCACCTTAACCCAGATATCAGTATAGTTCTATATGTAGGATGGTAAATTTCCTCCTAAAAGTATATCTGAAATTATGTCAGCGCCATCTACCATTTTTTTATTCGAATAAGTACGTTCAGTGATCATTCGTTAACATTTGTCAGAAAAACTAAAAATGTCTGTTTTTAGATTTTAATCGCTTGATCTAGAGAAACTTATCATTCAAATTTCAGGCAAATGTGGGTTAATCTTTGACTATATACTAATGGACTGCTAGTCCCCCTCCATTTTCCATATGATCACTGCTCCAAAAGTTGTCCACAAGCTGGAGCCCGATATAAGTCCCGCCCCAGAGCCGAAAATGGAGCGTAATTTAAAAACCGGAAAGCAAAAAATATATTTCTCGATGTATTCATCAGCAACGTGGAGAATGCAAATGCGAGCATATTTCGGCAACTTGGGTCCACTTTCCTGCCTGTTCTTTACAAGCAAAGCATCAACCCATAATTTGCGAAGTTCCGGATTTGATGGAAATCTAATACAGAATTTAAGGTTATAAGTCAAAAGTCAACTGACGTGTAAATCAGCTGACGAGTATGATAACATCGTTGGCATATATACGTGGACGTATTGCAGCCTTTCGCATAGCAATATTTTGACATAGTGTGAATATTTGACAATATAAATGTTTATATATTCAAAGGTGTGAATAAATTGCAGGGTATCACAATATGCAATGCGAGCTCATAGAGTCATATGTCATAGACACAAAATAGCTACCAATTTAGTAACATACCGCAACCATTTAGGGTCCCGCCGCGCCACCGTTGCTTGGAGACACACATGAAGCGGCGCTAGCAGTCCAATAGTATATAGTCAAAGGGGTTAATATATACCAATTGTTTTTTGTCCCTACATACAATTCCTGTTTTTCCCCGATTAATGGAAAAAACTTAAGCTAGTGTTCCTCTGTAACTAATAATTCGACTCGAAGACAAAGAATTAGGAACAGGTATATTTTTATGAGTAATTATTTCTAGCAAATTAGCATAACTTTAGAGAAGTACTATAATATCTGAAAATAGAAATGTGGTAAAAATTAGCGCTTGTACGTTTTTAAAGTTAAAAGTAGTCTTATTAGAAGAATAGTTATTTAGTATAATAAAACACTTTTACCTTGTTGGTATAATACAAATTTTATTTTATTGTTGACTATAGTTTCGGCAACTCATATACATACAGAATGAGTTTATGTTTTGTTAAAGGCAAGTTGAGTTGCCGAAACTATAGTCAACAATAAAATAAAATTTGTGTTATACCAACAAAGTAAAAGTGTGTTATTATATTTACAACATGTATAACGAAGTAGAAGCCACCACCATAAACAATGGTTATTTAGGGTTACGGACTACAATATGCTTAATTAAAAATCTATAATCCAATACATGAGCACCATCTAGTTGATAACGATTTTGTTCATTGCATACGTATTTTTTGAGTATACCAATTAAATTGCACCAACCTATATACTACTAGACACCTTGGGCTGAACAATTTAAGTGAAGTTAGCCACGCTTACCTGAATTTTTCACGTGAACGCCACCAACATTTTGTTCGGCGAACTAAACTTTATTTTATTTAGATCTTATTGTCGCTATCGATATCTATGGCAGTGAGTTTCTTGCGGTGATTTCCGTCGATTTTACAAAGAAATTTCAGAATTTCCTACGTTCCCAGTCGAGATCTTGCAATCATAAAACACCGATCACAACATGGTAAGTAATTTTTAGTAAATCTTGCACGAATTATTACAATTAACAAGTTTTCGTAAATAATGCGATGACTTGCAGTATTATAGGTTATGGGTTTTGTTTTCACTGCGTTTTTATTTATCATTGTGTATTTCCTCATCAATTTCTGATTCAATGTGGGAATTTAATAATCATACTTCATAATTAATTTACGAAAATTTTGTGTTGCACCAGCATTTACATTTAAAATTGATTTGCTGGTGTACCTACCTTGTTTTACACTTATACTGTAACTAGCGAGTACAAGGCATGCGTTGCAATGCCACTCAAAGAAAGACAGTGTTTGTGTTTTAATTCTCTATATTGAAGTGTTTTTGTATACACAATATTTGCGAGCGGTTTCTATTCTTGCTTCCCATTGCTCATCTATGTGATGAATGTGCTAGAGTAGTGCGTACTCTAACCAGAGCCCCCCAGGAGTTGGTTTTTTAAAGCCTGGCCTGATAGCGAAAATTATAAACCCGGCCCGGCTCGAAAAGAAAATGTACTGCGGGCCCGGCCTTGAGTTGAATTTTCAAAGCCCGGAGATTAATTACTATTGTGATTGATTGAATTTATTTATTCTTTTAGTGAACACAAGATGTGTTGTATTTGTATGTTGATGTAACAGTATTTTGTATGCTCAGTTGTTCAGGTTTATGTACCATGTATGAATAATAAAGAAGATTTAAGTCTTTAGCCTGAGCTTATGTTATTTATTACAGATTGAACTACATATTTGGTTTCAGGATCTTTAAATTAATTAAATTGGAAATTGCTCCTTTAATTAATATATGATGTCTACACTAAATTATTTTCATTATTACAGAGTTTCGCATTGCCTTCAGTCAAATCCAAGCCTGAATACTCCATTGATAGGCATCTGGATGAGGGAATTTATGGAGTACCCGAATTGATGAAGAGTGGCTTCACCACTGTGAAAAACACGCCTGATTTACATCCATTGATTCAGTCTGAAAGTAATGTAAGTTTTGGTACTCCTGAATATTATAATAATTAGTGACAGTTTGCAGGTTTTTTTTAGGTACAGCAGAGGTGGCAATACAGGGTCGGTTGCAGATACGGCTAGCTGCATGATGACATGTATCTGTATTACCGTCTCTGCTACCTCAACCAAAAAAAAATTTAAGCTGTTACTGATAATAATATTTTGTATAACTCAAATATCGATTTTACACATTACTTTGCCCATTTTAGATTGAATCACTCTTAATTAATTAGCCAGCACTATCAACAATTTTTTTTCTTTTGTTTAGCACAAGAAGAACAAACATGACATGAACATGGTGATCCTCCGCAACACCCAAGGATTACACGCTCCACTGAGGATAGGGATGGAGTTGAAGGCTTCAAGAAAGATTGGTCATTTACCATTTTTGCCCTCCCACAACGTGATGACTGATTCCTTGACGGGTCGTGATTTGGAGATTGGGCCCGAAGATATTTTTAATACTGGGGAGTTCTCCGAGGTCATTGGGCAGCCCCATGCCATCTTGGAGAGATCTTTTGGTATTATGTAATAGGATTATTATTTTTTGTTTGTCCTCCTTTAATAAATAAATTATACCTTATCTTGGTTTTGTAGAACTTGGAATTCATATTTTCCACTTTTTTATAACAAATGTAATTCAACTACAGTGCGCGCCTAAAGTATGGAATATAGTCAGTTAAATCGAAATAAAATATTTTTTGGAAAAATCCTGGAACACGTCGATTTTCTTTTATAAAAATACACATTTTTGCATGAAAGTCAATTTTCAATCGTCATTTGTTTTTGAGTAATGACGTCATCCATTTTGTTTTTAAATGGCAACCCCCTATTTTTATTCTTGATTTTGAGAGATTTTTTAATTGTCGAACTGGAAGTATAAACATGTTGCCACCTTACATAAAAATTTTTTCGAGAAAATGACAATTGAAGGTGAGAACCCGATATTTATAATTTTTTCAAAATGACCTTATTCCAGCGCTTGTAGCAATTTTTCCAAACAATATTGATCTTTACCTTTCATATAATACAATATGGTTTCAGCAAGACGGCGCATGCCCCCACTGTGCACGTTTTTTTGTTTTTTTTTGTTTTTGTTTTTTTTTTGTTTTCGATTATGTAGAAATTCTTCTTGAATATTTTCCAGGTTAATTCTGAGTATTCATCTCTTTCATGGGCTATTCTATCGGTCATCGCCTGCCAATCCGCCTATTCGTAATGCAATTGTCAAAAAAAACGAGCATAGTGCGTGGTTGCGCCGTCTTGCTGAAACCATATTGTATGTATGGAAGGTCAAGATCATTTTTGTTTGGAAAAAAGCGCTGGAACAAGTTCATTTTGCAAAAACTCTAGATATCAAGTTCTCACCGTCAATTGTCATTTACTCGAAAAATGTCTTATGTAAGATGGCAATATTTTTATACTGCCAGTTCGACAATAAAAAGATCTCTCAAAATCAAGAACAAAAAGAGCGGGTTGCCATTTAAAAAGAAAATGGATGACGTCATTACTCGAAAACAAATGACGACTGAAAATCGACTTTCTTGCAAAAATGTGTATTTTTATAAAAGAAAATCGACGTGTTCGAGGATTTTTTCCAAAAATATTTTATTTCGATTTTACTGACTATATTCCATACTTTAGGCGCGCACGGTATATAAAATTTCAGGACCTGCGGTAGAGTTATTTTTGAGTATTTAGCTGATTCGTATATGACATGTTCTTTAATTTTGTGGAATTGAAAGTTTAAATTATTATAAAAACTATAAATTGTTTATTCCAGGGGTTAGAGCAGCAATACTCAACCTGCGGCCTGCACTATACAGGGTGTTTCAGAGCTCTAGGAACGGTCAATCCAATTATCTTTCAGATTGTGTAAGGGTTTCCTGTTCCTAATCTCAATAGTTTTCTTGTATTCGGCGATTATCATATCAGGAATAACTATTATAATCTGAAAGATAATTGGATTCTACTTGAGAATACGTTACTAAATACAGGGTGTGCCATTTGAAAAAACGAAGTTATTCAACTTTATAAGTTTGGTTTTTCTACCGCATTTTTTTATCACCCTGTATAATTTTTTGTATGAAATCATGGTTGGCTCTATAGTTCGAACCTTCAACCAAATAATAGAAATTATTTTAATCGTTCAACGTCAATCACTGGGGCAAAAATAAAATTTCACCCAGACCATGCATTTCAACAAATTTTCAAATATTTCGAAAACGGCAAACAATAGGTATAGGAAGTATTGAAGTAACTCATCTTTATTTGCTCCATATAATTCAAAAATGACAAAAAATACAGGGTGTTCCATTTAAAAAAACATAAGTTTGGTCTGTAACTTTGTTATGAGACACCCTGTATAAATTTTAATTTTTTTAGGGCGTGCAGCTCACTATTATACACAATTTTTGTATAAAACATTTTTCGAAATTTTGAAAAATAAGCACGTGATTGACCGTTCCCAGAGCTCTGAAACACCCTGTATATGAAAATCTGACAATTTAGTAGCCAAATTATAATTTGTTGACAAACACAGATTCTAAGTTATAATTGATGACATTCGAACCTTACACTCCTGCCTATTTAAAGCTGATATTTTAATAATTAACTCATTATATGAGTTATAGTAATTTTTGCGCTACCGTTCTATATTGCTATGCTTACTGTGTGTGTATTTAGTCACGTTCGAATGGCTTTCCCGGACTAACTTCGGTTGCTAGGAAACTCACAAAATAACAAGCCTGTTCTGAGTCATGACAGTCCTAGTACCGTTATGGGCTAGATAAAAGAGCAGCGATTTTTAATTATAAAAGTCTGTTTGAACTACTTTTTTACTATTTTTATAACTATTTTAAATCGGTAGCGCAAAAAATACTATACAACACTCGGTTCGTTAAGTGCATTCAAACAGGTCTCGAAAATTACAAATACTCGGCCCTATGGGCCTCGTATTTTTAAAATTTTCTCGACCTGTTAGAGAGCACTTACCGAACTTGTGTCGTAATATACTATTACAATATAAGTAACGTTATGAAGGTTTTTACATTATGGGAGAAAAGTTCGAAATTTTAAATTCTCGAGTAATGTAAAAGCAAATAACCTTACCTGTGTCATAACAAGGTTTATTTTATCCTATCTCTATTTTTTTTTAATTAAAAAAAATGTTTAATGACAAACGTCAAAAAATAAAAATGTTTGTATGCCAATCTCCATAGCAACGAGTTGCGTTTAGATACATATAACAACACTAGTGTTGTTAAAGGTACCTTAACGTTACTCGTTGCTAAGGAGTTATTGCCATGATAACATTATAGGATAAAATAAAGGAAATTTATAATCTTTCAAGCCGTTAGCAAATTATAATTTAGTTCGTGCTACTGTAATTCAGTTTACTGTAAAGCTAAGCGTTGCAATTATAGGCATTTCTCAATGTTTCCGATTAAGTACGTGTCTAAATAATAACTACTTATGGATTATTTAACTTTTTATCTTGTTAATGCATCACGAATATGGAAAATCCGAATCGCCATATTGCTGCGCCCTCTGTTATCGTAGAGATAAACTGGTGTTTTATTTGAAAATTTAATATTTGTTTAAATAATTAAAGATTGGTTAAAAACTAATAAAGAATGTTATTATTAAATAAATTTACTTCCCAATATTTAAATTGCAAAAACAATACTATAATTATAAACGCCTAATTACAGGCAACCCGATATGCGTATAGCTACTATTAATATATTAAAAACATCGTATTTTCTTAATTCAATACCTCAAAGATACATTCAATAAAACGAAATGTAGTCTGAATATATGAATATTGAATATTCGTAACTCTGTAAGCAAAATCAAGTCTTACTAAGACTATAAACAAATAACTTATTGAAACAACTACTTCCCTGGCTTTGTTTCAATAAGTTATTTGTTTATAGTCTTATGCCCACTTGCACCACAGCTACTTAATCATGATTAAAAAGTTAATCAATGGTTAGCGGAGAATTGGCTTGCACCGCAACTTAATCATGATTAAAGTCCCCAAGAAACGTCAAATATTTAATCAGCCGATTTTAGCCGATTAACTCAAAAACTAATAACTTCACGACGAATATAGTCGTGAAGTTATTTACATTTGGCAGACGATTTTGAAATTAAAAACCTTTGTTTTGTATTTGTTATTAAAAACGATGGATTTGGGAATAGTTGAGCAGATTGATGAAATCGATGGCTTGGAGGTTAACGATTTTATTAATTTTGGTTTGTTTACCTCGTCCAATAATAAGAAATAATAATAATAGTATAAGTTAGTTAGCATTTAGTATTCATATTTACCGCGCATTTGTTTCCTGTGTTCTCAATAGAACAACGTAAAACCAAAAAATAACTTAAAATCCCTAGAAAAACGTGTGCTCTCTATAATAATACTCCGTGGTCGATAGATGCTTAATCAGCCGACGGTGCAACAGAAATACTCTGATTAAAGTTAATCATGATTGAAATTTAATCATGATTAAGTTCTGCGGTGCAAGTGGGCATTAGTAAGACTAATTTTGCTTGCAGAGTTACGAACAGGTTGAATATTCATATTTTCAGGCTACATTTCGTTTTATTGAATTTCTTTAATGCTTTCTGCAACAAGTAAGGTTGTTTCTAATTTATTTAAATCAAAGATATTAACAAGTTAATAATTAACTGGGTAATTATTATTAAAGCTTCAAAAGTATTGCGAAAGCACACAATTTTAATTGCAAGCTTTACAGTAAACTTCATAACCGGCAGGTTCTCAGGCTAAATTTTAATTTGCAAATTACTCAAAAACCGCTAAGTTACCTTAGCTATTTTATTGATCATTCGATTCAGAATTAAATAGTTTATCATTTCATGTACAACTCATTACTGGATTTTTGCACTTTGATCATAAGTATAAAGTTCGAGAGTTTTGGCGCCAGCTGCAATCATCACTTAGCAGTTCTTTCCTTGTCTGATAGATGGCGCAGTCACGACGGAAATTGCCAAAATGATTTGTTTGAATTTTTAAGGCTGTTCGTCCCGCAACGAATACTTTCTCAGGGGTGCAGGGGTAAGACGGCAAGTAATGGGCGGACTTAACAAATCATATATTCATCTTTTAAAAATCCTATTGCGACTCCGTTCTCGCACAAAAATAAGGATCCGACTTGTGCACTGGCGTACCGTATTAACGCATTGGCTGTGCACGCATCCGATAAACGTCCTAAAAGGCCATACACGCCTTATATCTTTCGGTCAACTATACTAATCACTGATTAAAGTTAATCGGCTGTGGTACAAATGGGCATTAGACTATCAAAAAATATGTCACAATTTGTGTTAAGCAAGCAATACATACAGTGACGGTTCGCGGGTTTTTTTCTGAACAAGAGGTGGTAATACAGATAGGTAGGGTCAGTTGCAGAGACGGCTGGCTGCGCGGGTTTTTTTCTGAACAAGAGGTGGTAATACAGATAGGTAGGGTCAGTTGCAGAGACGGCTGGCTGTGTGACCGCACTTATCTGTATTACCACCTCTTGTTCCTCGGCCGTACCAGAAAAAACCCCGCGAACCGTCACTGAATACATACAACAAAAATAAAATTTGAGAACAATTAATTAAATGGTTTTTAGTATTTGTAAGTGCACGTTACACGCATTGTACTCTGGAAAGAACAGAAAGAGCAACCATAAGAGGGAGAGAAAAAGAACCGGGGATTTTCCCGCAGCCTGAGATGAGCTACACTTTTTGAAAAATACTTGCTAAGAATAAAACTTTTTGAAGTTACTGCAAATAGATGCTACTACGTATTTCCCAAAATACCCCCTTTTCCAATTACAAGAGAATCCCACGTAAACGCCATGGAAATATTTGAATTTTAATATTTCGTTAAAAAAAATTGAAAAACAATAACAAGCTAATAGTGAAAAGAATGGATGATACTACGCGATTTCTTTTACTTTAACTCAAGTGTGTTTAACAGAGACACTTTTAAAAATTACTAAGAACGTTAAAAGCCGGTATTAGAAAATTATTTATTTCGATTTCGATCTTGAACGAACAATTTAAATGTGGATTAGGTTCATGTAAATATTTTGCTTAATTTCGTTATTACGTTTTCGTTTTCGTTCAGTATCTGCAGTTAAAATTATAATAATTGATGATGGCAATTGTATTTAGGCTTTACTAACTTTTACACGCGGCTCCGTTTATCAACTGTCTGCATTGTCTATTATAAGGTGTGAGCCACAGAATTTTGTTGCTGAGTTGTCCATGTATGAGAGAGAGAGAGAAACATAGCAGTTATATCCGAGATTAATTCATTTTTTAAATCTAATTCAATTGAGCTCATCCAGTATCATGACGTAATAATATGCGATATACCTCATTTATCTCACAGCCAACTCGGAAACAAAATTTTGTAGCTCTATAAGGAGACTCTTAGAATGTTACTAATTGTTGTTTTTGTTACAGTTCGGCTTCAACTTAACCAATCGAGATAAAACTTACAGCCCAGCTAGTACAAATCTGTTCAAGTTTCATTAAAATCTTTCAGCTCACGCTTACAGAAAGGAGAAGAGCGACTTAAATATGTTAATTTAATACTTAGAAGTAGTGATTTCCTTTGTTACGATCACCTATCGACCGGTCGATCGGTCTAACATATTCTAAAGTTGATCAAATGCTGCAGGAGGAACTATCGACACCAGTTTCTTTCAGTAATCGGTGAATGGCGCATTCACTCATCTGCAAATGTGCTTTTTATGGCTCACTCGAAGCGAGTGCTTTGATCGAATGCACTTTATCCATTACAATGCGACCATTACGGTGAAAATGCCTAATGGTCGTTTTCCCATGATCCCATCGGCGATAAAAAACGAAAAAAAAAATTGACCGCCACTGCCAGTGTCAGTGCCACTGGGCAATTGAGCAGTCACGTGACGTAAATATTATGTAGTTCCCCACCATGCGATCACCGAGCGAGTAGAAAACGCAATGCATTCTACTACAGCAGTTAGCAGCTAGCTGTAGCAGTAATAGCGCACCGCGTACACGCGGAACGATCGGTTTTCACGTTACTTCGCAGTAACGCGCGTTAACACAAGCGAGGAAAATTGGAAAATAGCGGTGTTTAGTTGTTGAAAATTTAAAAAGTGTCTTATTATGGACAAGTAAGTTGAAAATTGTTAAATGTTTACGTTTCTTTGTTTGTTGATGGTGCGGATATTTTTGAAATGGTTAGTACACGGAGGGGGAATTTCGATCGACGTCTAGCGTCGGGACGCTCTTTGTCCCTAACAGGTGCGCGCTCGTGTTGGGGGAAAATTCCCCTCTTGTGTACAGCGAGTTGCACCCCTTGAGTCAAATGGTTTAAGTGGTGGGTGTTGTAATCACGTTATTTTCGGACGGTGTTGGAACGCTGGTTGATTGGATTCTTATGGGCTTATTGCGGTTTTTTAATGGGTTTAAGTTGCTAAACCGATTTATACATTTTGCAATAAATCACTTAATTGTGGATGAATTACGTAATAATTTCAAATTTCGAAACGTTTCGTAATTTTAAATTGTTTTAATAAAAAATGTTAAAGAATCTTGCTCTTTTGAGATTCCGTGAATGATTTGAATCCAGTTAGATAAATATTTTGCATTAAACTTGTTTAGATTTATTGAAATTTTAATAATAGAGTTATAATAAAAAAAGATACATTAAACTTTTAGTAATCTTTAACATCTTACAAGGAGTTCAAAACAAACAGAAATGCTTGAGATAACTACTCTCGTTTTGTACTAATTTTACTGAAGCACTTTTTTGAAGATTGTAAATTTTTGAGATCAGCATTTTGAGAAAAGTCACCAATTTTTATTACTATTACAGTTAAATTAGTTAGTTATGAGTAAAGTCCGGATTTATATGCGCTAAAAAATGGCATTATAATTTTTTTATATGCGCTTAAAATTAGCCAATATATGCGACAAAATGATTCAAATATGGATTTTATATGCGGTTTAATTAAAAATAATATTGCAATATAAAAAAAAATGGTGATGTGGCCATCATGTTACTTTCTCCGACTTGATCGTATCATTTATATTTACGCTTTTATGGTTTATTTTCAATTGAAATCATATTTTAAATATACATCGAGCGTTGTGTAAACTCGGATGAAACTGACGTTTAAAACGTCAAAATTATGAAAGATGGAAAAATTATACTTCAAATTCAAAAACTCAGTTTACTCAAAAACTGAAGGGATTTCGAAAAAAACTTATTCTTTATAAGTTGTTTATTTTAGCATTCTCTACAATTATTATTAACATTTACTCTAGCTATTATCGTTTTATACTCGTAATTATAAACCAAAAATTAAAAAAAAATAATAAATTCTTTTTCTCGAATAACAATGATTTTATGAAAAATATTTTTAAGCAAAATATGTTCATTTCTTTGTTGTATTTAATGTTTGTTTAAATGTTTTTGTGATATTTTTCATATTTAAGAAAATATTGGCAAAAAACAAAAAACAGTTAAGGTAAACACCCACTTCCGGTGTACGAAATTTTACCAAAAGCTTTTCAGTTCTAATTGCTCTATTAGTTTTTGAGATACAGCAGCGTGCACAGACAGACAGACACACACACAGACAGACACATACACGCAGACACCATTTTTTTTTCCAGAAATTGTTGAAATGGTATCTAGGACCCCAAAACGGATATTTCCGTAAAAAAAAAAATCAAGATCACAATACTTTCTCGTACTTCGTAACGGAGAAAGTAAAAATATACGAATAGCAACTGATGATCACTTATTTATTGGAATTACAATGTAGAACCAAAATTTGATTTTGATTTTCATTTTAGGTAAAGTTAAATGACATGGGGTTCATGTTCAAATTTATTATGTCCTCCTCAGTCTCGCCTTTCAAAATTCCACAAATCATTTAAATTTTTTCGGATCACGGATTTCGATATAATACGTATCAAATTTTCGCAAAAATTAGAAAACTAATTTTAAATTTTAGCTCAACTAAATAAAAAAAAATTGAGCTGTTTCTAAATTCTTGATTGCAGTTACTAAGATGCACAAATGAGCAATACAATCTAATAACAAAATCAATTACAATTAATGGAAATATTGACTTTATATGTTGTTATATGCTCAAATAAGTTTAATGTGACAAAACCTCGAAATTTTAAGGTATATGCGAAATATACTGGTACTTCGATTTATGTATACAGTGCGCGCCTAAAGTATGGAATATATGGTATATTCAGTAAAACCGAAAAAAAAAAAAATTGGAAAAGATCCTCGAACAGGTCGATTTTCTTTTATAAAAATACACATTTTTTCATGAAATTCGATGTTCAGTCGTCATTTGTTTTAGAGTAATGACATCAGCCATTTTGTTTTTAAATGACAACCCCCTATTTTTGTTCTTGATTTTGAGAGATCTTTTCACTGTCGAATTGGCAGTACAAAAATGTTGCTATCTTACATCAGAAATTTTTCGAGTAAATGACAATTGAAGGTGAGTTTTTTTTTATTTTTTGTTTTGTTTTCGAACATGTAGAAATCCTTCTTGAACATATTGAATATTATCCAGGCTAATTCTGGGGATTCATGCGGGGTGCGCCGTCTTGCTGAAACCATATTGTATTATATGGAAGGTCAATATAATGTTTGTTTGGAAAAAATCGCTGAAACAAGGTCATTTTGCAAAAACTCTAAATATCAAGTTGACACTTTCAATTGTTATTTACTCGAAAAATTTGTTATGTAAGATGGTAATATTTTTACACTGGCAGTTCGACAATGAAAAGATCTCTCTAAATCAAAAACAAAAATAGGGGGTTGCCATTTAAAAACAAAATGGATGACGTCATTACTCAAAAACAAATGACGACTGAAAATCGACTTTCATGCAAAAATGTGTATTTTTATAAAAGAAAATCGACCTGTTCGAGGATTTTTCCAAAAATATTTAATTTCGGTTTTACTGCATATATATACTTTAGGCGCGCATTGTATATACAATTCGCCAGTTCCATATGAAAGAGCAAATAAAACATGTAAAAAATATAAATCCGTTACGAGTTACGTGAAGGTTAATATAATTGTTTAAATAACAACATTTTTATTTTTACATATATCATCTTTTTGAAATTTAGTATGATGTTTTTAGAGAATAAAGTGCGCCAACAAGTGGAATTTTAATCAAAATTCCAATTCCGGTTTAAACGGAAACGACCTTAGCTTTTCTATTTCAAATAGAACACCCTGTATATTTTTACATAATTTAACTCTTCTCTAAATTTTGAGTTTGCAGATATATCATAAGTGACCCTTTGGTTATTAGTTTTTTGTTTAAATTTAATTTAAATTTGTTATTTTGTGAAAATTTAATTTAAATTTAAACAAAAAACTAACAACCAAAAGGTCACTTACTTATGACACATTTATAAACTCAGAATTTAGAAACGAATTGCATGATATAAAAATATATAGGGTGTTCCATTTGGAATTGAAAAGTTATTTCCGGTTAAACCGGAAGTGGATTTTTTATAAAATCCACATGTCGTCACACTTTAATCCCTACAAAAATACAATACTACATTTCATAAAGATATACAAGGTGTTTCAGAGCTTTGGGAACGGTCAATCACGTGCTTATTTTTCAAAATTTCGAAAAATGTTTTATACAAAAAATATATATAATAGTGAGCTGCACGCCCTAAAAATATTTAAATTTATACAGGGTGTCTCATAACAAAGTTACAGACCAAACTTATGTTTTTTTTAAATGGAACACCCTGTATTTTTTGTCATTTTTGAATTATATGGAGCAAATAAAGGTGAGTTACTTCGATACTCCCTATACCTATTGTTTGCCGTTTTCGAAATATTTGATGAAATGCATTTTCTGGGTAAAATTTTATTTTTGCCCCAGTGATTGACGTTGAATGATTAAAATCACTTTAGTTATTTGCTTGAAGGTTCGAACTATAGAGTTAACCATGATTTCATACAAAAAAAATTATACAGGGTGATAAAAAAATGCGGTAGAAAAACCGTTATCAAAAATATATCTGCTATTTCTAGATTATTATGTTTCTTCGATTATCTTCTATTTTTATGATCTTGACAGGAAATCTTATTTATTTTTACCGTAAATAAAATGACGTGGATTGAAAGTTAAGACTGATGGAAAAGTGCTTTTTTAAAATTTGTCGTCAAAACTTAATCTGCTTAATGGGCTGTTTCTAGATTTCCTTATTTTTTTCAATTATCTTATATTTTTATGATTTTAAGAGAACATTATTATGTTTATTATCTTTACTGTAAACAAAATGGCATTGGTTTAAAGTTAAGACTTTGATAAAAATATATTTCCACAAATCCAGAAATCGTCGACTTTTATCATCTTGAAATAAAATTTCAATTATCTTCACCGCAAACAAGATGGCGTTGGTTTAAAGTCCAGATTCTGACGGAAAAGATGCATTTACAGAAAAAAATCTGCCTATTCAGCTGTTTCTCCATTATTAAATTTCTTCAATTATCTTCTGTTTTTATGATCTTGGAAGAAAATCTTAGTTATTTTCACCCTAAATAAGATGCGATTTTTTGTTTTCTTTAGTTATATATTTGTACAATATTACGAGAAAATCTTAATTATCTTTACGGTAAACAAAATGGCATTGGTTTAAAGTCAAAACTTTGATAAAAAAGGCCATTTCTATAAAAATTGTCCTCAAAATTGTGTTTGCCTATTCAGGTGTTTCTTGCTTTCTGCATTTTTTCAGAAATCTTCTATTTTTATGATATAAAAAAATCAATTATTTTCACCGTAAACAAAAGATGGCGTTTGTTTAAACTCAAAACTTAAGGTAAAAGTGATTTTTTTTAGGAGACAGTTTAGTCAAAATTTGATCTGCCCATTAAGCCGCTTTATTTATTTATTTATTTGTTTTTTCAATTATCATATATTTTAATTGGAAATCTTAATTATTTTTACTGTAAACACAATGTCATTGGTTTATAGCCAAAACTTTGATAAAAAAACTATATTTCCACAAATAAAGTGTCGTCAAAATTGTATTTGCCTATTCTGTTGTTTCTTCAGTAATTTTCCATTTTTATGATCTTGAAAGAAGATTTAAATTATCTTCACCGTAAAGATGGCGTTGGTTTAAAGTCAAGACTGTGATGGAAAAAATCCATTTCTGGAAAAAAGTATCATCAAAAATGTATCTGCCTATTCAACTGTTTCTAGATTATTATATTTCTTCAATTATCTTCTATTTTTATGATCTTGAGAGAAAATCTTAATTATTTTCACCGTAAATAAGATGACGTGGGCTTAAAGTCTAGACTGACGGAAAAAGTGCATGCATTTTTTAGAAAACATTGTCGTCACAATTTAATCTACGTATCTAGATTTCTTCCTTTTTTTTTAATTATCATATATTTTCATGATCTTAAGAATATTAATTATTTTTATTGTAAACAAAATGGCATTGGTATGAAGTCAAGAGTTTGATAAAGAAGTACATTTCTAGTGTCGACAAAATTGTATTTGTCTACTCAGCTGTTTCTTGCTTTCTGCATTTCTTCAGAAATATATTTTTATGGTCTTGAAACAAAAATTTAATTATCATCTTAAACAAAATGGCATTGGTTTAAAATCAAGACTTTAATAGAAAAAGTACATTTCCACAAGGAAAGTGTCGTCAAAATAGTATTTATCTACTCAGCTGTTTCATGCTTTCTGCATTTCTTCAGAAATCTTCCATTTTTATGATATTGATAGAAAATTTCAACCATCTTCATTGTAAACAAAATGGTATTGGTTTAAAGACAAAACTTTGATAGAAAAGTACATTTCCACAAAGAATGTTTCGTCAAAATATTTGTCTACGCAGCTGCTTCTTGCTTTCTGAATTTCTTCAGAAAAGTCAAGATGGGAAAAGTGCATTAAAAAAAAATGTCAATCTGGTCAATGAGCTGTTTCTAGATTTCTTTATTTTCTTCAATAATCTTTTATTTTTATGATTTTAAGAGAACATCTTAATTATCTTTCTTTTTAAAAAATACATTTCCACAAAGTGCCGTCAAAAGCCTATTCAGGTGTTTCTCGCTTTCTGAATTTTTTAATAAATAGTAAACAAGATGGCGTTGGTTTAAACTCAAGACTTGATAGAAAAGGTTATTTTTTTAGAAAACAGTGTCGACAAAATTTAATCTGCTTAACGTTCCAGGCGGGGCGCCCTAAATCTTGACACCGTAGCGGGCGCTGGGTCTCAGAGACCCAAGCAAAAAACAATATCCTTCCTAAAATTTGACTAAATTTTATTTTTTAATTTCAAATAACTAAAATATCACACAAACTCTTCGCTTTCGAAACGTGAACTAAAGAAGAAATTATTAAGGTACTCGGCTAGACAACTTGAAAAAACAATTTGCTGAAAATTGACGGACTTTTATTCGCGCACCGAGGTCTCACAGACTTGGCGGCCGGCCCGGAAGATTAATGAGCTGTTTCTAGATTTCTTTATTATTTTCAATTATATATTTTCATGATTTTAAGAGAAAATCTTAAATATATTTACTGTAAACATAATGACATTCGTTTAAAGTCAAGACTTGGATTAAAAAAAGTACATTTCCACAAAGAAAGTGCTGTCAAAATTGTATTTGCTTATTCAGTTATTCCTTGCTTTCTGCATTTCTTCAGAATTCTTTCATTTTTATGCTATCGAAAGAAAATTTTAATTATCTTCACAGTAAACAAGATATCGTTGGTTTAAAGTGAAAATTCTGATGGAAAAAATGCATTTCCAGAAAAAAGTGTCATCAAAGGCTATAGCGGCTAAAATACTTTCCGAGTCGAATTAGCATTTCAGCTACTCGTTCTATACAAATGTAGCTTTGGATTTATGCAATTTAAAAACATCGATTTTTTTAAATCCTTAAAGAGAATGCTCCTTAAAATCCATCATATTCAAAACAGAAACCGGAAGAATCTTGGTCAGAAGGCTCAGTCGTAATTGAATGAAGCATTATTGTTTAAATAAATAATATATATGATGCTGATAATAAAGATGTTATAGTAGTATTACAGGATGTGAGGATATGTTTATAAATCTTCAACTTGTTCTCTGATTTTTTTTTTTTATTCCAAAGAATCCGTGTGCAATTAAAACTTTCAGAAACTTCGATTGAGCCAATCAAAAATCTTATTCCCGTGTGGTCCGTTATTGAACGCGAAAACGCTCGCATCCAGATCTGCTCCAGTTTTCCCGAATCCGAGGAACGTGGCGCCCTCGGCGTGCCGGAACGGGAAAACAGCGTAGTCGCAATCTGAAATTCAGTCACCCAGTCGTGTTCCAGCAGCGCCTTTCCGACCAATTTTCCACGTAGATATCAGTTTTTTTTTCCGGACCAGAATGCTCCTTGGGGGCGACGATGGTCAATAAAACGGACGATGACCGCGAGCAGGAACTATTGCGGTGCAAAGTCAAAATAGTAAGTCACTGCCGTAGCTAAGTGCACCTGGTCTCAACAACAGGTGATCGCTTTAATTTTTCACGGTGCTCAGATGATGCCGAAGAAGTGTAAATGTGGGTGAAATCCGTGATGTGTGTGCATGTTTATTTCGGGAAATGTGGGATTACTGCGGGTCATCTATTCTTGTAAACGTGCTCGTGTTTGCTGAAGAAGTTTAATCAAATCGAAACGTTTTTTTTTTAAGCAATTGTATAATTATTTGGATATACAGTATTTTTTAGTTAACTAAACTAGCAAATTATAGTAATATGCAGTTGAAGATTATTACCATATAAAATCATAGTTTAGAGTTTAAATATGTAGATTTTTGAATAGTTAGAGACCTATTATAAGTGGTGTTAATAATTTGAACTACTAATATTTGTAACATGATTTAATTTAAAGAAAGCCTTTCAAGGATTTATTGTTTAGAACTCAAATCATTTTTAGTTAATGGCTGGACTTGGAAAATCAACTTTTTTTGTTAGTTTAGGGATGGGAAGGATGAGTGGCAACAATTTATTTTGGTTGATGGCTATGAATTTTTACCATAGAAAATAAAATTAGAAACACTTACTTGTTGCAGATATATTAAATGAATTTAATAAACGCGAAATATAGCCTGAGTTTATGAATATTCAACTTGTTCGCAAATCTACAAAATTAAGTTTTGCAAAAAAATTATTTAAACACAAGTCAAAAATGTAAACAATTAAATGGTTACAAGACTGCTCATGCAAAACCTACAGTTCTTTATTTAATCTGATCAAATCTTTACATGAAACCCTCCTTTCTATTCCACTGATTGGATTGTGAGGTAGTGCCCACCCACTCGACTGAAAATTGCTGCAGATTCAAAAGCCAAAATTAATTTGAAAAACTGAATTTTTGTAGGATTTTATCCCTGCGGTTCATATTAATTTTTAATTTTTTGCGCTCGAGAGTTCGACATTGAAGAAAATACATTTTAAAAAATTCATAACTCGACTAAAAATTGCTGCACATTCAAAAACCAAAATTATTTTGGAAGATAGACGTCTTGTGAAGTGATTTGAATGTTTGTAGAACTCTTTTCCCGCGTTTCATATTATTTTTTAAATTTTTGCTCCCGAGAGTTCGACTTTGAAAAAAAAAAATCATAACTAGACTAAAAATTGCAGCACATTCAAAAACCACAATGATTTTAAAAGATAGACGTCTTATGAAGTGATTTGAATTTTTGTAGAACTTTTTTCCCGCGTTTTATATTATTTTTGAATTTTTTGCTCCCGAGAGTTTTGCTATGAGAGTTCGATATTGAAAAAAAAAAATAAATTTAAAAAATTTCGACTCAAAATTGTTACATATTCAAAAACCAAAATGATTTCGAGAAATCAACGTCTTGTCAAGTGAACTGAATTTTTGAAGAATTTTATCCCTGCGTTTCATATTCATTTTTAATGTTTTGCTCTCAAGTGTGCGTCATTGAAAAAATACATTTTCAAAAATTCATAACTCGACTGAAAATTGCTGCAGATTCAAAAGCCTAAATTATTTTAGAAGATCGATGTCTTGTGAAGTAAACTGAATTTCTGTAGGATTTTATCCCTGCGTTTCATATTAATTTTTTTTGCACTCGAGTGTGAGTCATTGAAAAAATTCATTTTCAAAAATTCATAACTCGACTGAAAATTGCTACACATTCAAAAATCAAAATTATTTTCAAAGATCGACGTCTTGTAAAGTGAGCTGAATTTTTGTGGAATTTTATCCCTGCGTTTCATATTATTTTTTAATATTTTGCATTCGGGTGTGCGTCTCTGACGCAAAAAAAAATATATTTTCAAAAATTCATAACTCGACTGAAAATTGCTGCACATTCAAAAACCCAAATGATTTCAGAAGATCGACGTCTTGTGAAGAGATTTGAATTTTTGTAGAATTGTTTTCCCGCGTTTCATATTGATTTTAATTTTTTTGCGCTAGAGAATTCGTCATTAAATAAAATACATTTTCAAAAATTCCGAACTCGACTGATAAATGCTGCGCATTCAAAAGCCAAAATGAATTGTGAAGTAAACTGAATTTTTGTGCGATGTTATCTCTGCATTTCATATAAATTTTTATTTTTTTGCCCTAGAGTGTAGTCGGGAAAAAATCGCTAGAATTATTCAAAATTAAGATTTCAGTTTAAAATTGTGGCATCGTGTGTAAGTTGCCACAATTTGAGAATTTGCCACAGTTCAGGCTGATTCACACACAAGTCGCCACAAATATACGGAAACCTACGCACACACACACACAGACACAACTTTTTTTTTCCAGAAATTGTTGAAATGGCATCTAGGGACCCCAAAACGGATATTTCCGTAAAAAAATTTTTTGAAAAAAAAGTCACGATCACAATACTTTCTCGTATTTCGTAACGGAGAAAGTAAAAAAAATCGTTGATAAGTTACAACAACCGTTGGATTGAAAATAATGCCAAAAACAATGTTTGCAGCTTAGTAAAAAATGGGAGCAGAGGGTGGTGGGTGGTCACTATCCCAATATAAAACCAGTTGGCGAAAATTGAAGTATTTTAACAATTAAATATTTACTAGACAAACTCAAAATCTTAAATACGTTATCTCATCTACTCAATTATTTACAGGAAACTCTCGTTTATGTTCTACCGATTGGATTATAGCATCGTGCCCACCCACCACCCTTCGTACTCATTTTAATTTAAACAACGATCCCCGCTCGTGGTAAAATTAATTATTTAATAAGTTATTACAAAAGTCCGATTGAAAACAATGCAAAGAATAGTGTTTGTAGCTTGGATAAAAATATAACAAGAGGATGGTGTATGGGCACTATCCCACTATTCAATCAGTTAGAGACTTAGCAATTATATGTCTTCAAGGCAAACACAAAATCTGCAGTGTATTTCATCTGCTCAATTCTTTGCAGCGAACCCTCGTTCTATTCTGCTGATTAGATTGTAGGATAGGGCCCACCCACCGCCATAGGGCCCACCCACCGCCATAGGGCCCACCCACCGCCATAGGGCCCACCCACCACCATTCATATTAATTTTAATTTACGACCTCTACTTGTGGTATAATGAATTCTTTGATAAGTTACTACAATCGTTGGATTGAAAACAATGTCAAGAATAGTGTCTGCAGCTTGGATAAAAATGGGACTAGTGGTGGTGGGTGGGCATAATTCCATTATCTAGCCAATCTCTTTAATTTTTGAGTGAACTGACGGTAAAGGTGATTAGAATTTGAAGTAAATTTGTTATTTTCATCTTTCATAATTTGGATGTTTCAAATGTCAGTTAATTAAAATTATAAAACTTTCCACACATATATTTTTTTACTTTCTCCGTTACGAAGTACGAGAAAGTATTGTGATCGTGATTTTTTCTTTCAAATTTTTTTTTTACGGAAATATCCGTTTTGGGGTCTCTAGACGCCATTTCAACAATTTCTGGAAAAAAAATGGTGTCTGTGTGTGTGTGTGTGTGTGTCTGTCTGTGTGTGTGTGTGTGTGTCTGTCTGTGTGTGTGTGTGTGTGTGTCTGTCTGTGTGTGTGTCTGTGTGTGTGTGTGTCTGGCTTTGTGCGCTGTATCTCAAAAATTAATAGAGCAATTGATATGAAACTTTGATTTGATAATCTGAAGAACTGAAAAGCTTTTGGTAAAATTTCATACACCGGAAGTGGCCGTTTACGTTAACCGTTTGTGGCTTTTCTCAGATAATTTTTTAAATATGAAAAATTTTACAAACATTTTTAAACAAATCTTGAAGATAATAAAAAAAATTAACATCTTTCATTTGAAAATATTTTTCATAAAAAAAATGTTTTCTAATTTTTTGTGATTTTTGGTAAACGCTTGTAGTTACATCAAATTTATATTAATAATAATTGTAGAGAATGCCAGAATAAACAACTTATTAAGAATACATTTTTCCCCAAAAAATTTTTTTTCAACATTTTACGATATTAATTTTTTCCATGGTATTACTCGGGAACAAAATGCAAGTAAAAAATGTTTGATCTCAGAAAGATTTAAAAAAATTCATGACGGGGAAAAGCGTGCAAAGTAATTATTTTCGGAAAAAAAGTTTTGGTCATTTGATCATTTTCGCCATTTTTTTTCATAGTTTTACTCGGGAAAAAATGCGTACAAAAATGTTGTGTGGTGTGTGTATTCATGTGTGTGTTTATGTGTGTTCAACTTGATATGATATGATTCCAAAAATTGGACTTTATTGCATTTAGTTAAATGCAACTTATAGTATAAGTTAAAATTTTGAAGAATTTAAATTTGAAAATTTGGTTCTACTAATGTTACTATTAATATTAATTATTGTCTTAATATAGACACTATTAGGTATATTAATTATATTGTTAAGATTAAGTTATGATAACTATGAGTATTTAATTGTAAACATCCTGACGACAATTTCATTTTATACATGTAAATGGCACTTTGAAATAAAGAAATAATTATGATTATTAAAGCGAGAAAACTAGAAAACATTTGGACAAGGACACAGAGCTAAACTTATCTACTACTTCCAGATGAAACAAATTTAATAATAACTAAACGTTCGGTTTCCCAATTCCTTTGAAAATATATCAAAAACAAAGTTACTCATAGTTATCACGGTTATACGTACTTCAAACAAAAGGAAATATATGAAATCTCCACCCTTACCTTACTCCACCCCCGAATGCGCAGATTACGTAACCTACTCCAACAATCTTTTCACCCTCGGCAATGTCCCCGGACAAATTCCACGAGAGCAAAACGATTTTTTCCCATATTTACAACTCGTGTACTTATTAAATAAACATCGAATCACGATCGTAATTTTTAATTTCACCAATTTTATTCTGACTCGAGTAATCAGCGCTAACCTTTAACACACTTTAATTTATATCGTGACATCATGTATTTTGCAATGAAATATTTATATAAATACGCACCTCGAGTTGAAAATTGTATTTTAATTGATGTAAAGTTCGTACATTCGGAAAAATACTGTTTTTTTCTTTATTAAATGTAAATGCTATTAGAGTTACCAAATTGCAGGTTAAAAATTGCTTCAAATAATGTAACTAATTAGGTGCATTTATATTTATTGTTGGTAAATCAATTATCCAATAACCAATAGTTATAAGAGATAAATCTCAAAACGCGTCTATAGATGGCCAATAATTTATTGCCACTTCAGAGACATATTGTTCAAAGTTCAAAGTTTCAAGATAGCTCCAACAATTGTTTTTCAATTTTTTTTAGTCAACTTCACGAACGCGAAATTTCAGATATTGACTCTGTTTTCAAATGGAATTATCTCAAAATCTAGAGAATGGGGTATTTCGAGATTTTTGCGCGATCTTGAAGATTGATTTATTTTAAGTAAATTTGGAAAGTTTTAAAGTGGTAAGTAACAATTGTTTTTCAATTTTTTTAGTCAACATTAAAAACGCGAAATTTCACAAATTGACTCTTTCGGTTCAAATTGAATTATTTCGTAATTTTGAGACGGGGTTTTTCGAGATTGTTACGCTGTCTTGAAGATTGATCGATTTTTAGTAAATTCGCAACAATTGTTTTTCATTTTTTTAGTCAACTTAAAAACGCGAAATTTTATAAAATGACTCTGTTCGGTTTAAATGGAATTATTTTAAAATCTACAGATGGGGCGTTTCGAGATTTTTATGATATCTTGAAGATTGATCTATTTTAAGTAAATTTGGAAAGTTTTAAAGTCGCAACAATTGTTTTAGTTTTTTTATAAATTGACTCTTTTCGGTTGAAATGGAATTATTTCGTTATCTAGAGACGGGGCATTTTTACGCTATCTTAAAGATCGATCCATTTTAAGTAAATTCATTGAAGTCCTAACAATTATTTTAAATTTTTTTTTAAGTCAACTTAAAGAACGCGAAATTTCAGAAATTGTCTCTGTTCGGTTCAAATAGAATTATCATGAAATCTTGAGATGGGGCATTTCGAGATATTTACGCTATCTTGAAGATTGATCCATTTTAAGTAAATTTATTAAAGCCCTAACAATTGTTTTTCAATTTTTTTTGTCAGCTTTAAGAACGCGAAATTTTATAAATTGACTCTGTTTGGTCCGAGATTTTTACGCTATCTTGAAGATTGATCTATTTTAGGTGAATTTTGAAAGTTTTAAAGTCGCAATAATTGTTTTTCAATTATTTTAGTCAACTCAAAAAACGCAAAATTTTATAAATGGTTCGATTCAAATGGAAATATTTCAAAATCTAGAGATGGGGCGTTAAGAGATTTTTATGATATCTTGAAAATTAATCTATTTTAAGTAAATTTGTAAAGTTTTAAAGTCGTAACAATTGTTTTTCAATTTTTTCTGTCAGTTTTAAAAACGCGAAATTTCATAAATTGACTGTTTTCAGTTCAAATGGAATTATTTCGTGATCTTGAGACGGGGTATTTTGAGATTGTTACGCTGTCTTGAAGATTGATCTATTTTAAGTAAATTTTAAAAGTTTTAAAGTCGCAATAATTGTTTTTCAATTTTTTTTCGTTAACTTTAAGAACGCAAAATTTCAGCAACTGACTGATTAGTTCAAATGGAATTATTTCAAAATCTTGAGATGGGGCATTTCGAGATTTTTACGCTATCTTCTAGATTCATTTATTTTAACAATTGTTTTTCAATATTTTTTTGTCAACTTTAAGAACGCGAATGTCGGCTAATGACGATTCGATTCGAAATTGAATTATCTCAAAATCTTGAGATGGGGTGTTTCGGGATTTTTACGCCATGTTGAAGATTGATCTATTTTAAGTAAATTTGGAAAGTTTTAAAGTCGTAACAATTGTTTTTCAATTTTTGGAATTGGAATTATCTCAAAATTTATTGCCCGCACTACATTTTCGACGGTTAGAATAATCAAAATCGGAGTTGCAGTTGTGCATTTTCAAAAATCAACGTTACCAATTCGAAATCCAGGAACTTTGAAAAAAGTGCGATTTTTACTTTCATGTTAATTTCACGAAAAAAATTGCAATCAGTTTTAAAATCACACTAAATTCGCCTTATTTGATGATATATGAATCATCAAAACCTCCGACTGTCTTTAAATTGCACTAAATTTTCTATTTTTTGACGTCACGTTAAATCGGACGCGTTTAGTGGTAGCAACTTAAAAAATTAAAATCGAGATTTTAAAATGGCCCAATTAGAGACCTAGGCTCACAGGTCACGTAAATCAGGTTAACCTCCCCAGGTCGCCACATGTGGCGACAAGCAAAACAAAAGGAAACAAAAATATTTCTTAGAAGAAAAACAAATTACCTTTTTGGCGCCATCTATGGATTATTTTTAAAAATATATTTTTGCATAAATAGGTAAGATTATGGCAGTGGAATATTTTGTAGAAAAAGGTACCAACAACAAAAAAGTAAAAGCAGCATGGGCGCGAAGTGGTTAAAGACCAGCGGCGGCTCGTGGATTTCCATAGGTAAGGCAAAGACAAAGATGTCGCTCGTGCCGCACTACTTACTTTTAATAGAGGAAGCAAATATTTCGTTGCTGTTTCGGTCAAATTTTCTTCCGTTGCCCCACCGCCGAACATCCACGAGCCGCCACTGTTAAAGACTATAAATTTTGAAAATATGCACATTTCATGATCATGTTAATAATTTTGCGATAATTACAATCATATGCAATATTACAAAATATATTTAATTTTATTGGTGGCTGATGTTTACTTTAGGGTAAATGGTAGAGGGGGATAAAATTTATTTTGTAGACATAGTTTTTTTTAGCCAAGGACCAAAATGTATGTTTTAACTTTAGGAAACGTTAGGGAAGAAGTTATGACTTGTTCAATGCTTTGTAAAAATATATAAATGTAGAATCGTAATGTAAATTTTCAAAATTTCAAAATGACAAGCTGAAATTATCGAAACTATAGTTACTAGTCCAAATTAATAAAGTGATACCAACAAAGTTATTCGTTTTATTGGAAGAAGTTAAGTTTTTTAGCCAAAGACAAAAATGTATGTTTTAACTTTAGGAAACCTTAGGGGAGAAGTTATGACCTAAAGTAAATCCTTACCTAATTGGTTAGTAATGCAAACATTCGGTATATTAAATTTTTTTGGGGGGGGGGAGGCAGCTCAAGCCCGATAGCTACCCCCCTGGATGCGCGCCTGCTCGATACCGCCTTTAACACAAAACAAAAATCGTCTTGATATTTTTTATAGTTTTGAGGAAAAGTGTACCTAAACTTAAAAAAGTACATTTTTCAGGAGAGTAAAGAAACTTGAAAATAGTCCGTACAAGAGCTCGCCTCCCCCACTTACAAATTTTGATCACTTCTACTAATCGGAAAAATGTAAAATAACATTTTTTATACGCAGAATTGAGTGCTGAATCAGAAACGACGATGAAAAAAACTATTATTTTGTTCATTTTTGAGGAAGTGACACCCTTAATAAAGATATGATATATAGTTGTTTTGACATCATCTAAAGGGTGGGCCATCTCTTGGAATCTTTTTGAACCACTACTTTATTTTTACTTTCATGATATTTGACATCTTATGTATGACAGTTCTCCAATATACAACACCCCGTTAACGAAATGGGACGGTATACGCTTGATGAACGTTGGGAAATGTTAAAAATTTACTTTGAATGTAATTCGTGTATTGCAGAATCAGTGCGAAAATTGCGTACAAAATTCGGTCGCGAATATGCACCAAATGCAATTGTTCTGAAGAAATTTGTGCACAAAGTTCGTGAAACTGATATGCTGGTGGACCGTACTAAAGCTCCACACGCTTGTCCGGTTCGTACACCCGAGAATATTGCTGCTGTAGCCCGTAGTGTGCAAGACAACCCGAGAACATCGACTCCTCATCGCTCTCAGCAATTGAACATTAGTCGTGCTACCATAAGGCGTATTTTGCATAAAGACATCGGTTTATTCGCCTATAAGGTCCAAATAACACAGCAGTTGAAGAGAGTTGACCATCCACTTCGATACAACTTCGCTAATTGGGCCTTAGAGCAGTTGGAAGCCGATGGTGAATTTTGGCGAAAAATTATCTTTTCCGATGAAGCGCATTTTCACCTCGGGGGCTATGTAAACAAGCAAAACTGCAGGATTTGGGCATGAGAAAACCCACACGTGATCTTTGAGCAGCCAATGCATCCCGAACGAGTGACTGTATAGTGCGGATTATGGGCCGGCGGCATCATCGGCCCACTTTTCTTTGAATATGGCGAAACGGTTAACGGAAACCGCTATGGGACCATGATAGCAAACTTTCTTTGGGAGCAAATTGCTGATTTGGATGTGGGCAACATCTGGTTCCAACAAGATGGGGCTATGAAACTATCGACTTATTGCGGTGAAAGTTCGAAAATCGTGTAATCAGCCGTCGTGGAGATGTGAATTGTCCAGCAAGGAGCTGCGATTTGATGCCCATGAACTTTTATTTCTGAGGTGCCGTTAAAGAACGTTGTTATGCCAACGATCCAGCAACGATTGATGATCTTAAAGTCAATATCCAAAATGCCATTGCTGAGATAGAGCCGCAGACGTTGGAAAAGTTCTGAAAAATTGGGTCGAGAGAATGGACTATTGTAAGGCCAGTCGTGACAGCCATTTGACTGATGTCATATTCCATGTATAACCGGATACTCTTGGCTACAAAATAAATACAAGATCATGAAATTCCATTTAGCTTTGTGTATTATTAGGATTTTAGAAAGATTGCTTGCGATGGCCCACTCTTTAAAAAATACCAAGCTCACTTTTAACTAATTAATAAACAAATCAAAGACCTCAGGTGGATAGCCTATTTGGTTTTACACGGAACACCATAGTAACTTTTTTCTGCTAAATAAATAAATGTATGTGTAGTTGTTTTAATAAGTTATTTGTATATTTTTAAGTCTTGTTAAGACTTCATGTTGTAAATTTAGGTACAAATTAAATATTCATACAATGACTAAAAATATTTTCAATGTAAATTATTATTATTTACCTGTGAGCACGTCCTTATCAGCTTTGAAACAATTTCGGACTTCAATTTTTACAGTCGCGTCGTCGGTACGAAAAGATTATTTAGAATTTTCTTAATTAAGTCCATGTAGGTCCGTACATAAGTTTATGCAGTACGTTCTTGGTAATAATTTATAATTACTAATTAATGTAATTAAATCAGTCGGGTGTTGATCGTAAATTCACTCTTCGTAATTGCTTAACCATTTGCTGCGTTAATTGTGAATTTTCCCTTAAATTATTGATGCAGTTAAGTGCAATTAGAAAACATTTTACTTTCCATCGTAATCAACCCAGAACGCATTCGGTTTTTGAGAAAGGAATAACAACAATACAACTTCATTAATGATTAAAAGGTTAGAGAATGTAATCAACTCAGAACGCTTTCGGTTTTTCTAGAAATGAGTAATAACAATACAGTTTCACTATGAAATAGCTAGAAAATGACATACACACAGACATGCAGACAAAAAATTGTTGAAATGACATCTAGGGACCCCAAAAAGGATATTTTCGTAAAAAAAAAATTGAAAAAAATCACAATACTTACTCGTATTTCGTAACCTAGAAAGTAAAAAGTCACTCATATACGGAAACAGACAATTTTTTTCCAAAAATTGTTGGAATCGTCTCTTCTACTATCCTCAAAACGGACATTTCCGTGAAAATAATTTTTGCAAAATTCTGACTAAAATTTCCAAAATACATCGTTTCTTTTCGATTTTTAAAAGAAAATTTTCACGACTCAAATTTCTAGGGTTTCTTTTTTAAACGCGGGAATTTACACACGAGAATATGATTTTCACGTAAAATAGTTATTTATGCAACAAGTGAGCAAAGTAATACTTTTTTTCACGAGTAGGAAAGATTGCCGCATGAGCCGAAGGCGAGTGCGGCAATTCCTACAAGTGAAAAAAAGTTGCTTTACTCTCGAGTTTCATACAAATTTTTTTCTACGTCCGTAACTTTAAATAAATTTATAAATTTGATAAAACCTTAATCAATCTTTATAAGTAATAATACTTGTTTTAAATAAAGAAAATTATAATAATCATCAAGTGTTCTTGACCGGAAACGAATGTTTGACATTTATCGGAGGAACTCGCGGCGTGTTGCGAAGCGTTCATGACACACTTTGCGCGAACAATTTTTTTAGTTGCGTTAAAAAATGAACCGCTGCGGCACTTTTTTTCACGCAAAAGAGTGAAAAAATGAACCGTTATGGCACTTTTTTTCACGCTACTTGAAGGGTTCAGGAATCACATATTTAATGAACGCAGATTAATGAAAAAAACTGTACATTTTATAACGGACGTAGAAAAAAATATTTCTATCTTCAAAATAGCTTTTCAAGTTTTAAGTTGGTTTTGAGGGTTTGTTTCCAACTGCGATAAGTATATATTAGTGAAAATTAGAAAATATACTATTTTTGGATAGACTTCAATTTTTTTCTAAGAAAATTTTAATTTCTCTAGTGTTGAATGCAATGTTCGTTCTCTCCAGTGCAAATTTTGAGCGTTGCTATTTTGTTTTTAGCTGGAATAAGTCATTTTTTTATGCAAAATCGGAAATACACTATTTGTGGATAGATTTGGTATTTTTGAGGTTAATTCCATGGGCGGTACATTATTACCAATTTTTCTAGTTTTCAATGCAGTGCAATTTTGGTTCCATCTAGTGCAAGTTTTGAGTTTTAAGTGTAATTTTGTTGCCAGAGTTATGTCAATTTTGATACAAAAATATACTTTTTATGGATGGATTTTGAATTTTTAAAGCTAATTCAGTGACTAATTACATTTTTTTAAATTTTTAATGTCATTTTCTTTGCCTTCGGGCTAAGTTTTAAGCGTTGTAATTTTGTTTTTAGCTGAAATGATTTTTTTATCATTTTGTTGGAATTACAAAAATATGGTATTTCTGTATGGATTTACTATTCTGGAAGCTAATGCCACGAGTGGTTAATTTTAATTATAATTTTAATCCTGAATGCAAATTTCTTCCCCTACAGTTCAAATTTTAAGCGTTGCTACTTTGTAACAAGTCAGGTGGTTGTGTAGGAAATCAAAAATACACTATTTCTGGATGTATTCGCAATTTTGGAAGCGAATGCCTCTAGTAGTGAATTTTTTGTAATATTTTTAATCTTGAATGCAATTTTCTTCCTCTCGACTGCAAATTTCGAGCGTTGCCATTTTGTAACCAGCCGAGATAAATCAATTGTTTTAATGGGGAATCAAAATTACCCTATTTCTGGATGTATTTGCAATTTTGGAAGTGAATGCCATGAGTAGGTAATTTTTTATAATATTTTTAATCTTGAATGCAATTTTCTTCCTTTCGAGTGCAAATTTCGAGCGTTGCCATTTTGTAACCAGCTGAGATAAATCAATTGTTTTAATGGGGAATCAAAATTACACTATTTCTGGATGCATTTGCTATTTTGGAAGTGAATGCCACGAGTGGTTAATTTTTTATAATATTTTTTATCTTGAATGCAATTTTCTTCCTCTCGAGTGCAAATTTCAAGCGTTGCCATTTTGTAACCAGCTGAGATAAATCAATTGTTTTAATGGGGAATCAAAATTACACTATTTTTTGATGCATTTACAATTTTGGAAGTGAATGCCACGAGTGGTTAATTTTTTATAATATTTTTAATTTTGAATGCAATTTTCTTCCTCTCGAGTGCAAATTTCAAGCGTTGCCATTTTGTAACCAGCTGAGATAAATCAATTGTTTTAATGGGGAATCAAAATTACACTATTTTTTGATGCATTTACAATTTTGGAAGTGAATGCCACGAGTGGTTAATTTTTTATAATATTTTTAATTTTGAATGCAATTTTCTTCCTCTCGAGTGAAAATTTCAAGCGTTGCCATTTTGTAACCAGCTGGGATAAATCAATTGTATTAACGGGGAATCAAAATTACACTATTTCTGGATGCATTTGCAATTTTGGAAGTGAATGCCATGAGTGGTTAATTTTTTATAATATTTTTAATCTTGAATGCAGTTTTCTTCCTCTAGAGTGCAAATTTCGAGCGTTGCCATTTTGTAACCAGCTGGGATAAGTTAATTGTTTTAATGGGGAATTAAAATTACACTATTTCTGGATGAATCTGCAATTTTGGAAGTGAATGCCACGAGTGGTTAATTTTTTATAATATTTTTAATCTTGAATGCAATTTTTTTCCTCTCGAGTGCAAATTTCGAGCGTTCCCATTTTGTAACCAGCTGAGATAAATCAATTAAATTAACGGGGAATCAAAATTACACTATTTCTGGATGCATTTGCAATTTTGGAAGTGAATGCCACGAGTGGTTAATTTTTTTATAATATTTTTAATTTTGAATGCAATTTTCTTCCTCTCGATTGCGAGTTTTGAGCGTTGCCATTTTGTAACCAGCTGAGATAAATCAATTGTTTTAATGAGGAATCAAAACTACACAATTTCTGGATGCAGTTGCAATTTTGGAAGTGAATGCCACGAGTGGTTAATTTTTTATAATATTTTTAATCTTGAATACAATTTTCTTCCTCTCGAGTGCAAATTTCGAGCGTTGACATTTTGTAACCAGCTGAGATAAATCAATTGTTTTAATGGGGAATAAAAATTACACTATTTCTGGATGCATTTGCAATTTTGGAAGTGAATGCCACGAGTGGTTAATTTTTTATAATATTTTTAATTTTGAATGCAATTTTTTTCCTCTTGAGTGCAAATTTCGAGCGTTGACATTTTGTAATCAGCTGGGACAAATGTAGGCAAAATAGGTAATAAAAAGGTCTCTTGTCATGAAGTCCCTAGTGTATTCTTAATCGGATCTATGAAATTCTCATTTATGTTTGATGAGTTGGAGGGTAGGATAGAGCCCTTTTTACTTAACGTCTAATTATTTGAAGGCTTTTGATGTTGGTTGCGACCGTTACTACGTAGATAATTGATGAATGAAGTGTTCTACACAATCTCATTATAAAAATTAAATATTCATCCGATCTAGCTTATCCAAGCCAGTTTTTTTGGAGAACCAACGAAACCTGCCTTTTCGCTCGTTCAACAATAAAAACCCATCGATCTACTACGAAAAACACCGCGTGCTTTCATTTCCTCCGCAAAGGTGTATAGATGAAAATCGGAAAATGCGTGTGGAAAATCTAGGGCAGCGTTAGTAATAAAAACGCGAATCCTGCGCACTGGCAAGAAACTCGGCGCGATCTCGGCGTTTGTTGTTGGTTGGTACGTCGACCCAAACCGCGTTGTAGAATAGTGCCATTCACGGACCAATTTTTATACACATCACCTCTTTCGTGACAATCGTAGTGAGTGCCCTTTTTTTTTCTAAATTTCCGGTTCGGCCCGGCATGCTAAACACCCGGCCGCTTCCTGTCTTCATTTGCGTCCGGTCAAATGTGATGCAAATGAGCTTTAGCTGAAGACGTGTTGATGTAGGTAAGTTGAGGATTTTCGATGTATCAACTTGAAGAATGCACAGGGGGATGTTTGTGTTTTGGTCATTAGTATATTGATTGAAAGCCCCTCGAGGGGTGTGACCTATATTTGGAAGACGTATTATACAAAGCGCGGGGTGTTGGGAATTTGCGTGGACGGGAAAGGGTGAAAAATGTAAAATTAAATTTAAGTCGTTTTAGTTAAATAATTTTAGTTCTTTGTTTATCTCGAAAACATGCCACAAATATCGCTTCCAATTTTAAAATATGTTTTACGCAATCTCCAACATGAGTCTACACAAATTAGAAACAAGTTATTTACGTGAAATTGAAAATACTGGTTTTTACGTTAGAATATTGTTGTCACTGTGCTGTGACGGATATTTAATTTTGCAAAAAATAATTACAAACAGCAAAATTATCAAAGTGATAGCAAATGGAATTAAATTTGCTGTGACGAACAGGGGCGGCTCGTTATGTAGAGTCAAGGAGCCATGGCACTACATGTAGTTTCAATCTCAGCTAGAATTTTTAATTAATTAACTGATTCGTCATTTTAAACGTTAAAACAATGTCTGCGAAAGTTTCATGAGAATATAAAAATCGCAATGCATTTATTTGAGAAGATAACTCTTCAACAAAATAGCAGGTTTGAAAAATTCTTCCAGAATTGTTTGTTGTGCTGTTATTTTGAAAACCAGTGATAGGGTATTTTGAGTTTTTTGGACGTTTATTAAAATTAATGTATTTTGAGTAAATTTAGAAAATTTTAAGTGTGTTGCAGTTGTTTTTATATCTTCTTTTTCGCTCAGAAAAAATGCAACTGAATAAAAATCTTAAGAGCTGTTCTCGGTCGGTTATCTTGAAAACCATTGTTGGGGAATTTTGAGTTTTTTTTTAGGATTATTAAATTAAATGAGTAAATTTGGAAAATTTTAAGTGTGTTGCAGTTGTTTTATAATATTTTTTTTTACTCGGAAGAAGTGCAAATAAAAAAAAATCTTAAGCGCTGTTATCAGCCGATTATCTTGAAAACCTGTGATGGGGTATTTTGAGTTTTTAGAGGATTATTAAGATTAATGTATTTTGAGTAAATTTGGAAAATTTTAAGTGCGTTGCAGTTGTTTTTATAATATATTTTTTCACTCTGAAGAAGTGCAAATAAAAAAAAATCTTAAGCGCTGTTATCAGCCGATTATCTTGAAAACCTGTTATGAGGTATTTTGAGTTTTTAGAGGATTATTGAGATCAATGTATTTTGAGTAAATTTGGAAAATTTCAAGTGCGTAGCAGTTGTTTTATAATTTTATTTTCGCTCGAAAAATGTGTAACTTAAAAAAAATCTTAAGCGCTGTTCTCGATCGATTATCCTGAAAACCTGTGATTGGATTTTTGAGTTTTTTAGAGGATTATTAAGATTAATATATTTTGAATAAATTTGAGAAGTTTCAAGTGTGTTGCAGTTGTTTTTGTATTTTTTTCTTCACTCCCAAGAAGTGCAACTTAAAAAAAATCTTAAGCGCTGTTCAGCCGATCATCTTGAAAACCTGTGATGAGGTATTTTGAGTTTTTAGAGGATTATTAAGATCAATGTATTTTGAGTAAATTTGGAAAATTTCAAGTGTGTTACCGTTGTTTTATAATTATTTTTTTTCGCTCGAAAAATGTGTAACTTAAAAAAAAATCTTAAGCGCTGTTCTCGATGGATTATCCTGAAAACCTGTGATTGGATATTTTGAGTCTTTTAGAGGTTTATTAAGATTAATATATTTTGAGTAAATTTGAAAAGTTTTAAGTGTATCGTAGTTGTTTTTGTATTTTTTTTTTCACTCGAAAGAAGTGCGAATTAAAAAATCTTAAGCGCTGTTCTAGGTCGGTTATCTTGAAAACCTGTGATGGGGTATTTTGAGTTATTTGGAGGATTATTGCGATTATTGTATTTTGAGTAAATTTGGAAAATTTCAAGTGTGTTGCAGATGTTTTATAATTTTTTTTTCGGTCGAAAAATGTGTAACTTAAAAAAAATCTTAAGCGCTGTTCTCGATCGATTATCCTGAAAACCTGTGATTGGATATTTTGAGTTTTTTAGAGGATTATTAAGATTAATATATTTTGAGTAAATTTGAGAAGTTTCAAGTGTATCGCAGTAGTTTTTGTATTTTTTTTTTCACTCGAAAGAAGTGCGAATTAAAAAATCTTAAGCGCTGTTCTAGGTCGGTTATCTTGAAAACCTGTGATGGGGTATTTTGAGTTTTTTAGAGGTTTATTAAGATTAATGTATTTTGAGTATATTTGGAAAGTTTTAAGTGGTTTGCAGTTGTCTTTATATTTTTATTTTTACTCGGAAGAAATGCAACTTAAAAAATCTTAGGCGCTGTTCTCGGTCGGTTATCTTGAAAACCAGTGATGGGGTATTTTGAGTTATTTGGAGGATTATTAAGATCAATGTATTTTGAGTAAATTTGGAAAATTTCAAGTGTGTTGCAGTTGTTTTATAATTTTTTTTCGGCCGAAAAATGTGTAACTTAAAAAAAAATTAAGTGCTGTTCTCGATCGATTATCCTGAAAACCTGTGATTGGATATTTTGAGTTTTTTAGAGGATTATTAAGATTAATATATTTTGAGTAAATTTGAGTTGTTTCAAGTGTATCACAGTTGTTTTTGTATTTTTTTTTCACTCGAAAGAAGTGCGAATTAAAAAATCTTAAGCGCTGTTCTAGGTCGGTTATCTTCAAAACCTGTGGTGGGGTATTTTGAGTTATTTGGAGGATTATTTTGATTATTGTATTTTGAGTAAATTTGGAAAATTTCAAGTGCGTTGCAGTTGTTTTATAATTTTTTTCGCTCGAAAAATGTGTAACTTAAAAAAAATCTTAAGCGCTGTTCTCGATCGATTATCCTGAAAACCTGTGATTGGATATTTTGAGTTTTTAGAGGATTATTAAGATTAATATATTTTGAGTAAATTTGAGAAGTTTCAAGTGTGTTGCAGTTGTTTTTGTATTTTTTTCGCGTCGACGAATTTGTTGCAATTTTTTTCTAAATTTTATCTCCGTTCACATTGAAATATTCTAAAATTTAGAAACAATGCATTTTTAATTTTTACGGAAATGCAGAATCACATGTGTTGTCAGTTGTTTTGGAAAGTTTCACGTCGATGGCAATTGTTTTTATATTTTTTTTCGCGTCGACGAATTTGTTGCAATTTTTTTCTGAATTTTATCTCCGTTCACATTGAAATATTCTAAAATTTAGAAACAATGCGTTTCTAATTTTTACGGAAATGTAGAATCACATGTGTTGTCAGTTGTTTTGGAAAGTTTCAAGTCGATGGCAATTGTTTTTATATTTTTTTCGAGTCAACGAGTTTGTTGCAATTTTTTTCTGAATTTTATCTCCGTTCACATTGAAATATTCTAAAATTTAGAAACAGTGCATTTATAATTTTTACGGAATTTTGGAATCACATGTGTTGTCAGTTGTTTTAGAAAGTTTCAAGTCGATGGCAATTGTTTTTATATTTTTTTCGAGTCAACGAGTTTGTTGCAATTTTTTTCTGAATTTTATCTCCGTTCACATTGAAATATTCTAAAATTTAGAAACAATGCATTTCTAATTTTTACGGAAATGTAGAATCACATGTGTTGTCTGTGGATAGCAATTGTTTTTTCATTTTTTCGAGTCATCGGATAAATGTAAATAGGACCAAAAAATTAATAATAATTCATCTTTAATTGCTTTTTTGTTGTTTGAGGATAACTCTGTAACAGATGACCTAATTTGGCAAATTCTTCCAGCAAAATGTTGTACTCATCGAGTAGATGCAGATAAGACCAACAATATAAATTGTTTCGTGGTTTTTGAGTATAATTCTAGAACCATTGGTTTTGATCATTCTTCGAGTAAAGTACAGTACTCACCGAATAGATGTAGATAAGATAAAAAAGTGAATTCTTGTTTAATTGTTCTGTGGTTTTGAGAAGATAACTCTTTAACAAAATAACCGATTTTAAAAATTGTTCCTGAAAAGTCGAATAAATGTGGATAGGACCAAAAATATACTAACGCAACTTAATTCCATTTATAGACGAAAGATTGCTGCGCATAATGAGCAAGTGGATTTGAGGTGATGAAACAGATGGGAACAGAAATAAACGATCTTAGACCTTTGTTATATCAGTAGTAGTACTGTTAATAACATGCAAATATCTTTCGTATCATTCAATAACCGGCGTGACTTGTTTCAATAAGTTATTTGTTTTTAGCCTTTGTAAGACTTAATTTTGCAGAATTACGAACTGCTTGAATATTTACATATAAAGGCTACTTTTTTCTTTGTTTAATTTACTGAGTACTTTTGCAACAATTATCGTTTTCTTTTTCTTTTCTCAAAAAGGATATGATTATATGCTAAGTGGCTCGACCATCAAAATGTTTCACCAGCCGCCACTGGTGACGAATATTTAATTTGACAAAAATAAATTTACAAGTAGTAAAATTGGAGTGATAGAAAATTGAATTAAATTGCAAATGAGTTTTAGTTAATCATAAATTCTTTAAAATTATTTCAAAATACGATGTGTGAAATATTTTTCTTTTGAACCACAGACTAACTAACGCGATAAGATGGATAAATCTAGGCAGAAAGACCTTTGGTTGATAGCCATTTAACAGGCTAACAATAGTATTAAAAATTTCTAAACATTAACAATATTTCTGGATGGATTTGTAATTTTGGAAGCGAATGCCACGAGTGGTTAACTTTTTATTACATTTTATTTAATCTTGAATGCAGTTTTCTTCCTCTCGCATGCATTGTAAAAAATACCCTGTTAAAAAGATACGATATATATTTTCTAATTATATTTCTAATATTTGTTTTCTAAGTCTCGCGTTTGACTAATTTTATCTCCCAATAAAAGTATTATTAATAAATATTATGGCCCAAGGGCCAAGACTATGTGTGTATATGTTTTATATTTATATCCAATTGCTCGTTTAATTACAAACATGTCGTGACTGAATGGCATACGCCTAAGTCAAAAAAAAATTGTTTCAATATTTACGCATTGGTATTCTTTACCAAATATTATTTCATTTTAATTAGTATTACGAACAATGATACTTTGAGAAGAATACAGAATACCAAAATAATTTTCCGCGTGTGTTAAAAAAATTACATTTTATTAATTATGTTAAAATTACACTTCTATTCGTTTAAGTGTAATTTATCATGCTGCGAGATATAATTACCTTGTCAAGATCGTACAATTATTTGTGGTTCTTATCACGAGAATACGATCAAACCAAGTTGTTAAAATATCATTAAAAAAAGCTATTTTACAAATATTGATTAATTACTACATGATATTCTTAGATTACGTTGATTTCGTTATACATTTATAAAAATCACCTTGAATGATGATGATGGTGATGAGTAAATGTAGTTATTCGCTGAAGGGATATAATTAAGACGTTTCAGAGTGACGGTGGCAATCCTCTGAAGTAACAAGCTAAGTCACGTAAATAGAGATAATAACACGCCTGAAGGGGGGCTGCCCAAAGTGCCGAATGTCCAAAGTGCCGAATCGGTATTTATTTATTTTCATATTACCGACCATGCCCAAGTGCCGAACGACGCCAAGCGACTTCGTATCGTTCGTAAACAAAGCGTCGGAGCCGAATGCTAATCGGTAACTATGGGTACTAAGAAATTCGGCACTTTGGGCAAAATATCGACTCGGCACTTTGGGCATTCGGCAATTTGTCCCGGACCCGCCTAAAGGATCTCGTGATGGATGGCCAGTTAGGTACAATTACTACTAATATATTCGTAGAAATTTGAAAATTCACCAAAATTCAAGTTCTTATTGCAATTTTGTTTCCCACTGTAGCATATTATTATTTTATTATATATGAGAAATGCTATAATTATAAATAATATTTTAAAGGTATTTCCGCGAGGAGTTTATTTATTTCGACTTGTTAGTTAAATAATAATAACGTTTATTTGTGTTACTAACAGTTATTTTACTTACGAAAAAGAATACACCAAGTAGGAAAAAGAATTTTTAAATTTTTCAACCAAATTGCAATACGTTTAGCGATCGAAATAAGACTACTAATTATCTTTATTATTTAGTTTTACATTATATGTTTAAATAAAATATCCGGCGTGGCATCAGCCAGGGAAGTAGTTGTTTCAATAAGTTATTTGTTTATAGTCTTAGTAAGACTTAATTTTGCTTGCAGAGTTACGAACAGGTTGAATATTTATATATTCAGGCTATATTTCGTTTTTTTGAATTTATTATATGTTTACATTTTTATTTACAGCAATATAAATTCTAAAAGGCTATCGACCAGCGGTCTTTCTGCCAAATAAGAAATAAGATTATTGATTAAAATTTAATTTTAGTTGGATCTAGCATTCCTGTCAATTTAGTCACTTCTTCAAGTTTTTTCGAATATTGGAATCTGCTGCATTTTCTACAAGTGTTGGGATTGAACCACAAACGCGCTGTGATCGAAAGTGATGAGTCACAATAAAACAATTTAAAAAAAATGCAAAAATCCATGTCTCCATTAAAAACTGTGGCATTTACAAAAACAAAATTGATTTTAAATAAAAGATACTTCCATATTTTTTTAAGGAATTTTGTCTGCGCGTTTTATATTTTTTCTGCGATGTTTTTATTCAAGTAAAAAAACATAAAATTAAAATTTTCAAAAATCCATATCACCATTAAAAATAGTTGAATTTACAAAAACCAAATTAATTTTGAATAATCGATTCTCGACCATTGAGGATATTGTTTTAAGGAATTTTTTTCTACGCGTTTTATATTTTTTCTGCGATGTTTTCATTCAAGTGCTCAAAAAATTAAAACGGAAATCTTCAAAAATCCGTATCTCTATTGAAAATTGTTGAATTTACAAAAACCAAATTGATTTCGAATTAGCCGTACTTCGGCTATTGAGGATGATTTTTTATACAATTTTGTCTGCGCGTTTTATATTTTTTCTGCGATGTTTTTATTCAAGTGCTCAAAAAAATAAAATTAAAATTTTCAAAAATTCATATCTCTATTAAAAATTGTTGAATTTACAAAAACCAAATTAATTTTGAATAAGCGTTTCTTCGACCATTGATGATATTGTTTTAAAGAATTTTTTGTATGCGTTTTATATTTTTTTCTGCAATGTTTTCATTCAAGTGCTCAAAAAATTAAAACGAAAATCTTCAAAAATCCATATCTCTATTGAACATTGTTGAATTTACAAAAACCAAATTAATTTTGAATAAGCCATTCTTCGACCATTGCGGATGTTGTTTTAAGGAATTTTTCTACGTGTTTTATATTTTTTCTGTGATGTTTTCATTCAAGTGCTCAAAAAATTAAAACAAAAATATTCAAAAATCCAAATCTCAATTGAAAATTGTTGAATTTACAAAAATCAAATTGATTTTGAATTAGCTATACTTCGGCCATTGAGGATGATTTTTTATAGAATTTTGTTTGCGCGTTTTATATTTTTTCTGCGATGGAAAATCCCGCATATCTCGGAATTAAATGCTTCAACAAACTGTTAAACACCTATGAACGCTTCAAAGTCATGCCAAATAGGAAAACTTTTAAAAATGAACTAAAACTAATGTTAATAACAAATTGCTACTACTCACTGCCAGAATTTCTGGAATCGCACCAAGAAATCACACAATCTCATACATCTCTCTAGTCCAGTCTACTTCAGAGTACTCTTAAACGCACAAACATGTTTTTTTTATTTCAGCTTAATATTAGATAATCTATAATGTATATACATCAATCACTTTATGTACCCGACGAACCCACAATGTATTTTATATATCTAGAGGTAATAAAAGTTTATTTATTTATTTATTTATGTTTTCATTCAAGTGCTCAAAAAATTAAAACGAAAATCTTACAAAAATCCATATCTCTATTCAAAATTGTTGAATTTATAAAAACCAAACTGATTTTGAATTAGCTATACTTTGGCCATTGAGGATGATTTTTTATAGAATTTTGTCTGCAAAAAAATTAAATAAAAATTTTCAAAAATCCATATTTCCATTAAAAATTGTTGAATTTACAAAAACCAAATTAATATTGGATAAGCGTTTTTTCGACCATTGATGATATTGTTTTAAGGATTTTTTTGTACGCGTTTTATATTTTTTCTGCGATGTTTTCATTTAAGTGCTCAAAAAATTAAAACGAAAATCTTCAAAAATCCATATCTCTATTGAAAATTGTTGAATTTACAAAAACCAAATTGATTTTGAATTAGCTATACTTCGGCTATTGAGGATGCTTTATTAAAGAATTTTGTCTCCGCGTTTTATATTTTTTCTGCGATGTTTTCATTCAAGTGCTCAAAAAATTAAAACGAAAATCTTCAAAAATCCATATCTCCATTAAAAATTGTTGAATTTATTAAAACCAAATTGATTTTGAATAAGCGATTCTTTGACCATTGAGGATGTTGTTTTAGGGAAATTTTCTACGCGTTTTATATTTTTTCTGTAATGTTTTCATTAAAGTGCTCAAAAAATTAAAACAAAAATCTTCAAAAATCCGTATCTCTATTGAAAATTGTTGAATTTACAAAAATCAAATTGATTTTGAATTAGCTATACTTCGGCCATTGAGGATGATTTTTTTATAGAATTTTGTCTGCGCATTTTATATGTTTTCTGCGATGTTTTAATTCAAGTGCTCAAAAAAATAAAATTAAAATTTTCAAAAATTCATATCTCCATTAAAAATTGTTGAATTTACAAAAACCAAATTAATTTTGAATAAGCGATACTTCGACCACTAAGGATATTGTTCTATGGAATTTTGTCTCCGCGTTTTATATTTTTTCTGCGATGTTTTCATTCAAGTGCTCAAAAAAATAAAATTAAAATTTTCAAAAATCTATATCTCCATTAAAAATTGTTGAATTTACAAAAACCAAATTGATTTTGAATTAGCTATACTTCGGCTATTGAGGATGATTTATTAAAGAATTTTGTCTCCGCGTTTTATATTTTTTCTGCGATGTTTTCATTCAAGTGCTCAAAAAATTAAAACGAAAATCTTCAAAAATCCATATCTCCATTAAAAATTGTTGAATTTATAAAAACCAAATTGATTTTGAATAAGCGATTCTTTGACCATTGAGGATGTTGTTTTAGGGAAATTTTCTACGCGTTTTATATTTTTTCTGTAATGTTTTCATTAAAGTGCTCAAAAAATTAAAACAAAAATCTTCAAAAATCCGTATCTCTATTGAAAATTGTTGAATTTACAAAAATCAAATTGATTTTGAATTAGCTATACTTCGGCCATTGAGGATGATTTTTTTATAGAATTTTGTCTGCGCATTTTATATGTTTTCTGCGATGTTTTAATTCAAGTGCTCAAAAAAATAAAATTAAAATTTTCAAAAATTCATATCTCCATTAAAAATTGTTGAATTTACAAAAACCAAATTAATTTTGAATAAGCGATACTTCGACCACTAAGGATATTGTTCTATGGAATTTTGTCTCCGCGTTTTATATTTTTTCTGCGATGTTTTCATTCAAGTGCTCAAAAAAATAAAATTAAAATTTTCAAAAATCTATATCTCCATTAAAAATTGTTGAATTTACAAAAACCAAATTAATTTTGAATAAGCGATTCTTCGATCATTGAGGATGTTGTTTTAAGGATTTTTTTTACGCGTTTTATATTTTTTTCTGTGATGTTTTCATTCAAGTGCTCAAAAAATTAAAACAAAAATCTTCAAAAATCCATATCTCTATTGAAAATTGTGGAATTTACAAAAACCAAATTGATTTTGAATAAGCAATTCTTCGACCATTGAGGATATTGTGTTAAGGATTTTTTTCTACGCGTTTTATATTTTTTCTCCGATGTTTTCATTCAAGTGCTCAAAAAATTAAAACAAAAATCTTCAAAAATCCACATCTCTATTGAAAATTGTTGAATTTACAAAAATCAAATTGATTTTGAATAAACGATACTTCGACCATTGAGGAAATTGTTTTAAGGATATTTTTCTACGCGTTTTATATTTTTTTCTGCGATGTTTTCATTCAAGTGCTCAAAAAATTAAAACGAAAATCTTTCAAAATCCATATCTCTATTTAAAATTGTTGAATTTACAAAAATCAAATTGATTTTAAATTAGCTATACTTCGGCCATTGAGGATGACTTTTTATAGAATTTTGTCTGCGCGTTTATTATTTTTTCAAGTGCTCGAAAAATAAAATTAAAATTTTCAAAAATTCATATCTCCATTAAAAATTGTCGAATTTACAAAAACCGAATTTATTTTGAATAACCGATCCTTCGACCATTGAGGATATTGTTTTAATGAATTTTTTCTACGCGTTTTATATTTTTTTCTCTTTATCTCGAAATACTTTTTTGAACTGAATCAAGGACAGTCATATATTCATTTGGTATAGCGGATAATATAGCAAAAATATTACCTGCAATCACAGGTATAATATCAAAAGGAATAATATTTACATAATCAGGTGGACAAATATTAGTAGATTCATATCAAAAATATTTTTGAGAAGCCATTAACAATTTCAGAAGTTGTTACGACGTTTAGTAACCGTAATCGCAGTCACAGTTTAAAATCACTGATATTAGAAAGTAGCAATCACGGGTAGCAACGTGATTTAAAAGTAGCAGTTTTGCCCATTTCTACTTAGGATAAAAAACCATGGAAATTTTATCGTCTTTGCATTTTAAGAAATCGTTTCATGAGTACACCAGATCAATTGTTGATCAATGAATTGGTGCCTAGACCGTCTTCGAGCAATTTATCGCAGAATCAGATCTTTTGGCTTGAGATCACATAAACCACATCTTGTGTTAGCCGACACAGCCCAACATCGGCAGCAGCATTTGGATTAGTGAAGGTTTAAACTGGATTGGAACCTCGGATGGCGCAAAAAAATTTTTAACCGAAAAATCCCTTTTGGGGTTCCTAGAGGCGACTAAAAAAAATGTTTTTTCCGATTTTAGTTTATAATTATGAAATGATAATAGTTGCATCAAATTTTTGTCAAGAATAGTTATAGAGAATGACAAAATGAACAACTTACAAAGAATACATTTTTTTCGAAATCTCTTTAGTTTTTGAGTAAACTATTAAAATTTTAAATATTTCACAATTTTGACGTTTAAAACGTCAATATTAACATGAAACTTTGAACATAAGCCTTATTCAGCGATCAAAAAAACTGAAAAGCTTTTGAAAAAAATTTGTATTTCAATCTTTGTATTCTATTTAAATTTTTGCTTAATCTCCCCAGTACCCTTCCTTCCATTCTGGCGAATTGAAATTAAGTGAACACATGGAATAGAATTTTTATGAAATATTTATATCAAGTACGAGTATTACACGATGGGAACAAACATTTGAAACTGACGGGTTTATAATGGAATTCGCAATTTTGTTCAAAATCGTCAGTGGAATAAAATCTCGTCCTCTTGAGAAACGAGTTGAATTTAAATGAGGAACGTTAACAAGTACAATTCAGCGTTTACGTATACATGTAAATTTATGTGTTTCTTTAAATGTATACGTACAATCTTTTTTTAACGTAACCCGTTTACGCCGAAAAATTCTGATTCAACGACTTCCCCGAAGTAATTTAAAAGTAAAACAATTTCGATCTAAATTAGAATTAGATTTAGAGTAACGAGAATTTATGTAATAAGTATTACATTATGATTAAGCTGTACCCATACATTTATAGTGTTAATTATTGTTTTAAAAATAGGCATAAATGATTTCTATGTATGTTAATAAAACGTATGTGAGGGTTGAATATCGATGACATAAAGCCCCAAACGTACACTGCTTTGTACACTCAATAGAATATCATATGTTTGGGACTCAATCATATCTATTACAATACACTAATTGATATTTACTCAACATCGTTCCGTATATTATGTCGTTTATTGGTTTGTATAATTCACTAATTGACGTTATTACTCTTGCATTCAACAATGGCATCATATTGTATTTGCCGTTCATTGTTTGGGTCGGATAATTGCGATGTTATCTTTGTGAAAATTGTGGGTGCTAAATGAGCTGCATCGATTCCTGTCTAAAGGTCAACAACATGTACGTTACAGAGTCAGCTGTAATGATACAATAAAATCATCTGAATTAAGGATTATAAAGCAGTTTTATGTTCGTTTAATAATTTATGTAATTTTAACTCTTTGTACGTTCATACGTACAATTTACCTGCATTGTCTATATAGGAAGTCGTGTAATTTAATCAGTCAATTAGTTTTATTAAAAGGTAATGATGGGAAGTTATCGATTTCGTAAAATTTTTCATGACTGTTGATTATTGTAAAGTATGTTCATTAAAAAAAACCTCAAATGTGCCATAATTTTTTATTTTTTTAAATTTAAGTTGGTAACACATATTGAGGTTATGTTCCTACCGATAAATAAATTTGCTGTGACAAACGACGCCAAGAAATCGTAGGTTCATCTTCTAAAATTTCTTGGGCTGTGTTAATAGCATCCTGAGTATGTAGCACTTCCTGGTTTAGGGAGACATAACAGATCATGATAAGGTATTTTTAAATTCAACATAAATAATGGGAACGTTAGGAAATTTTTCCTGAAACTCAGCCAAAGGTGTGTCGAATGAATACACCCAATTTCTGTCCACTTTAGTCCCATTTCGAAAATAACTTTCAACTAGTAACGTATTTTGCTGGTTGCTGTAAACCATTGCAACCATGGAATAATTGTGACTTTTAGAAAGATCTGACGTTTTGTATGTCAATTCCTAACATGTGTGCCAACCTAAATTTAAAAAATAAAAAATCATGGCACTCTTGAGGTTTTTTTCTAATGAACATACGATACATCTTTTTACATCTTTGCTCCGTATCCACATGAGATTATTCCAAAATCTAGGCATGGGATGTCTATGGTATTCATGGAATCATAATTCTGAATTAATTTTGAGTGATTTTAAAAATTTTCAACTCGATAGCAGTCGTCTTTATATTTTTTTTAAATCGCCAAAATTATTATAAAATTTTCCATTTTTACGCTCTTTTCATTCATTACGGAATTATCCCAAAATCTAGAGGGGGGGTAACATTATCGTCAGTGATGAGATGAATATACGTTTGTGGCTGCAAAACAGTGAAAAGTCGAAATTTTCAGTTTAATATTGAAAAACATACCACTATTACTTAGAAAGTCTCTTCTAGTTTCTGCAGAAAGAAGTTTAAAAATAAATCGGAATATTGAGAATATTTTGCAGCCAGTTTTAGTGCCATATTTAAATGACTGATATTTTTCGCTCTCATTACAAGGTAGTTTTTTTTAATTGTCGATACACTTCTATGATCAGGTAAATAAACATTAATTGTTCTTCATAGTCTTCCTTGAAATTTAAACTTACAAAAAAAAACTGAAACCTTGACTGAATTCAATGGAGCGTGATTTCAATTCTTCCGCTTCGTTTCATTTAATTTTTATATTTTTCTTCGTCAATTAATCCGTGTAGACCACAATAGCCAACTTTATTTTCAAATACACAGGGTGTTCCATTTTAAAAATTGGGGAAATTTATATTTTGCGTTTTGGGTAAGCTTGTACAAATAGAGCACAATATTGCTACAAAATAATAACCTGAGGTAAATGAAAAATCTCTAACTGTGGTCTATCTAAATATTGACCGAAATTCTAGGTGGTTCATTTAGAAAAATACACAAGGAAAAAAAAATGAAACACTTCAAATTTGTGAAATTTCGACCATTTTCACACCGCCGTAGTTCAGTGTATTTTCAATCGATTTTGATGAATCTTTGAGGGCGAACACATTTCCATGCCCTTTTGGTGGACCGAGTCGACACATTTTATTCAACTCGGTTCACGTTGCTAAAGTTGGACGTGTTTTTTTTTGTTGGGGGATTGAAGGGTTCAAAAAGGGATCATTCCAATCTAAATTTACCCCCTTAAAATAGAGCCAAAATGGGATTTTTTCCCGAAAGAATCATCAAATTTGGTTGAAAAGTCACTGAGTTATGTGCAAAAAACCTCAAAATGCACTTTTTTTCAAACAGCCATAACTTGATGACAAATCGTCGTAGGAACTTCGAGTCCTGCATAGGGAATTGATCAAATTTTAATGCCTTTATGGTGGATCGAGTCGACAAAATTTTTCCAACTCCATAGACATCGTCAAAGTTGTACATGGTTTCCAGAAAAAAAACTTTTTTTTACAGGGGCGCTAAAAGGGGTTACGCTTAAGTTCGCATGCATGAATTTAAAGAAGACACTTCACAGTTTTTCGCTCTCAAAGATTCATCAAAATCGATTGAAAATTCGCCGAGTTATGGCGGTTTGAAAATGGTCGAAATTTCACGAATTTCAAGTGTTTCATTTTTTTCCTTCAGAATATAATCTTGGTATATAACTTAAAACTGGAACACCCTGAATATTTTTAGAACATGTAAACAACCACGAACAGATTTTTCGTAAAGCTTTTAGTGTCAGCGCAATCTTCCGTAGACAGATCGTTTGGACACGACTTTCTGCAGTAACGTGATTATAACTTCCGTATCCAATACGACAATTACATTAAACTCCTAGAGATTATTCCTAGAAAGTATATCTTTAAAATTTGTTAAATAAAACTTTGACAACTTCACTGCAAGAAAAATGGCGTTGGTCGAAACTGAAATTTTATGATCAAAAAACGACTTTCTGCAGTAACATGATTATAACTTCCGTATCCAATATGACAATTACATTAAACTCTGAGAGATCATTCCTAGAAAGTATATCTTTAAAATTTGCTAAATAAAACTTTAACAACTTCACTGCAAGAAAAATGGCGTTGGTCGAAACTGAAATTTTACGATCAAAAAACGACTTTCTGCCATAACATGACTATAATTTCCATATCCAATATGACAATTACATGAAACTCTGACAGATTATTCCTAGAAAGCATATCTTTAAAATTTGCTAAATAAAACTTTGGCAACTTCACTGCAAGAAAAATGGCGTTGGTCAAAATTGAAATTTTATTATCAAAAAACGACTTTCTGCCATAGCATGATTATAACTTTCGTAATCAATATGACAATTACATGAAACTCTGACAGATCATTCCTAGAAAGTATATCTTTAAAATTTACTAAATAAAACTTTGACAACTTCACTGCAAGAAAAATGGCGTTGGTCAAAACTGAAATTTTATGATCAAAAAACGACTTTCTGCCATAACATGATTATAACTTCCGTAACCAATAGGACAATTACATTAAACTCCGAGAGATCATTTCTAAAAAGTATATCTTTAAAATTTGCTAAACAAAACTTTGACAACTTCACTGCAAGAAAAATGGCGTTGGTCAAAACTGAAATTTTATGATCAAAAACGACTTTCTGCAGTAACATGATTATAATTTCCGTATCCAATATGAAAATTACATGAAACTCTGAGAGATTATTCCTAGAAAGTATATCTTTAAAATATGCAAAATTAAACTTTGATAACTTCACTGCAAGAAAAATGGCGTTGGTCGAAACTGAAATTTTATGATCAAAAAACGACTTTCCGCTGTAACATGATTATAACTTCAGTATCCAATATGACAATTACATTAAACTCTGAGAGACCATTCCTTGAAGGTATATCTTTAAAATTTGCTTAAATTAAACTTTGACAACTTCACTGCAAGAAAAATGGCGTTGGTCAAAACTGAAATTTTTGGATCAAAAAACGACATTCTGCAGTAACATGATTATAACTTTCGTATCCAATATGACAATTACATTAAACTCTGAGAGATCATTCCTAGAAAGTATATCTTTAAAATTTGCTAAATAAAACTTTGACAACTTCACTGCAAGAAAAATGGCGTTGGTCAAAAATGAAAATTTACGATCAAAAACTGACTTTTTGCATGACATGATTAATAATATGATATAGTTGAATTTGTCTTTTAATCCTCCTTACAAAAATCCATAAATAAACAGGGTGTCTCATTTGAAATTGCGAAGTTGACGTCATTTTTCCGAAAATGGAGAAACGAAAATTAAATTTAAGTATTCAGAAAGGGGCATTATTTAGTAGTAGTAGCGATAACCATTTTTCGAGATATTGCCTGTCTATTACCTTGCGACACCCTGTATAAATATAGGTATAAACCACAATATATACTTCTTATTTTAACACAAATTAAATCTAATAAAAAAAAACATTACAGATTTCGTGGAAGTCTCCTATTTTTAAATGTGTTTGCAACGCATGAAAATCACCGGAAAATATAAATTCTAAATATTACTCGAAAACTAATTTTTGGTTTATTTTTATGTTGAAAAATGTGTTCACTTGTTGTAATTGGTGTTAAACGTGCGTCGATAATTTGATCTTTTCAAAGAACGAATTTGGAAGGAGGCCAAGTCATTTAACTTTCCATAAAAGACAATTAGAACAATCCACTCTAATTATATGTAGACAATGACCTCGTGTTGAAAGAGAGGAAAAAATCTAAAACCTGAACAAGTGTCGATTGCGTAAGGCAGGTATCGATAGCGTCTCTCGCCCAAAGTATTAATTAACATAAACAATAACTGGTTTCTAAACGAATGTCAACCAGATTTCATTAAATACACCTACTTATCTTAATTATTAACGTTAAAATTGTAAATAATTAATTCATCTCTAATTACATTATGAAATAATAATTAAAATTAGAAATTAGAATTGGGGCCCTAGACATTTTTTCCAGCTGGCTCCGCTACAAGAAATAGACCACACAAAAAATACTCCCCAAAAAATACATGAAATAAAAAAGAAATAAACAATGTTCCCGGAGGTAAATGAAAAAAAATAACTAATGCTTATGTTCTTTTCAAAGTGGACGCAAAAAAAAATAATGTTCCCACAGTTAATTAAAAAAAACTAATGCATATATTCTTTTCAAAATGGATGCATGAAAATAAATAAAGAAATAAATAATGTTCTGGGAGGTAAAAAAACTAATGTGTTCTCTTCAAAAGGATGGTTTAACAATGCCCGTAAAATTTGCCCTTATACCTAACGTGTCTAATATTATAAATCCAATGTAATGGACTAATAAAATTCTATTCTATTCTATAAAAAAAAAAACAGACTCCAGACATTTATTTGTCTACGCTATGGTCCGGCCATGGTTGCAAAATTAAATTTTACAGACTTTGTAGATTTATGAACAGGTATTCAGGCTATATCTCGTTTTTATTAAATTTAATTAGAAATAAAACATGAAATTAAAGCTCTAATTTATACGCCAAAAGTTATAAAGAAATTGTATAATATATTATTTTTATTTGAACAAGTAAAGACTGATTGTTATTCAAAATTAAATCAATGACTTTAAAGCGATAAATATTTATAGCTTTAATAATAATCACGTCTTACGTATTAAATTGAAATTATTCGCGCATTAAAATGATGCCTATCGCTTATTTAAAGAGAAGTGTTCATTGTAATTCACCCAAGGTTCCTTTTCCACGGCATCACTTTGCATACAAAGCAGTTCTGGTGATTTGCACTTCTTAGCACAGCGTATATTTGATAGACAGTATTGATTCAAACAATTATGATTATAGAGTAGAATATCAAATAGCGTTCCTAGACAGTTTCAAAAACAATTAGTTATACATGTTTACGTCAAATACACGCAAACAGCCGATATCGTGGGTTAAAGCTACGCACACACTTGCCGGAATCGGACGGACGGCACGCATCGGCAAAAATTGCTTAACACAATTGTAAACGAGTCAACGCACATTTATCCGTTTTTTCCGATGCGTGCCGTCCGTCCGATTCCGACAAGTGTGCTCGTAGCTTAACAAGTACAAAGTAAAAAAAAAAACGTTTCTTATTCTTAAAAATTTCTTAACTGCATTGAACGTGGCATTGTTGATTTAAGTATATAAATCTAGCCAACTTATTTATTTCTAAATAAAATATGTATTGCTTTCTTCGATTTAATGATAATAGGAGTTTTAGTGATATTTTTCATATTTATCTAGCAGGTTTTCGAAAAAACTTTTTTCTTTATAAATTGTTAATTTTGGGATTCCCTACAATCATTGATAACGTTTATGATTTCTTAATTATAGACAAAAAACTAATTTTGTACCAAATAAAAACTCTCTCCGAGCAAGCAGGCAATTTTGGAATCTAAAGCATCGGCAAAAATTGCCTAACAAAGTTGTAAACGAGTCAACGCACATTTATCCGCTCCATGCCGTACCGATAAATAAAAAAAAGCAATTTTTGCCGAGCGTGCCGTCCGTCCGATTCCGATAAGTGTGCGCGTAGCTTAAAGCGGCCGAAGCAGAAAGAATTCGACTTCTACTTTTGGTCAATGACTTCAAAGAACACGCCCGATGGCGATTATGAACGGAGTTTTGAAAATCCATTGGCAAGATGAGTTAAGGAAACCAAAATATATCGTAAAATCTCAATTTAATATTCAAAAGTTGACACTATGACGAGCTGCAGCCAGTGGCGGCTCGTGGAATATGTTAATGGTAGAGCCACTTATACAATACCCCCCCCCCTCATTTTTTGAAGAAACAAACAACCATTTACCTTCCAATCGAATATTTTGGTCAAAAAATGAAAATTTTGGAACAGCCGAAGATCTAAAATAAAAAATCAAAAATCCTAGTTTAAAAATAAAAATGCAGAAAATACAAGCAAAACAAACAACAAAGAAAATAATTTGCCATTTTTAGCCCCCAAAATAACACTTTTTAGCTTAAAATAAGTCCCAACGAGAAATTCGAAAATAATAGCAAATATAAAAATTTAAATAAATTCGCACAATAAAATCAATAATTCAAGTTAAGAAAATCTAAAATATGGGGGCAGAAAGACCGCAGGTCGATAGCCCAGACGGACTAACACCCTTTTTGTTTTTTTTGTATATTCATCCAACAAGTTGTATCGTATGTATAGTCTGAATAAAGATGATTGATTGATTCTAAAATATGGGACAAAAATAAAAAATTAAGACCAAAAATCTGAAATTCGTACCCAAAAATCAAAGTGGTAGACCAAAAAATCAAAATTTGGAACAAAGTCGAAATAAAGAAAATTTCGGCTAAAAGACCAAAAATCGAAACCAAAATAATCGAAAATACAAAATATAGGCCAAAAAAGTAAAAATCTACAATAGGGCCTAAAACGGTTAAAAATTTAGACAAAACATCGAAAACGAGCAAAAGTTAAAAATTGCAGACAAAAAATCGACAATTTCTACAAACCAATCGAATATTTAGTAATCAAACTTAATTTTAGTTGTATATTTTTGATGAATACATCCGCTTAAATGTTATATGTAACTCAACATGTATATATAATATTGTAAATGGTGGCATACGTAATAAAATTTATAATAATAATAATAATTATTATTATTATATTTTGGTCAAAATAAAGAAAAATTATAAAAATGGAACAAAAAAATCGAAAATACAGAAATCTAAAATAGGGGCCAAAGAATTAAGAATCCTGATCTAAAAATAAAAAACGCAGATAAAAAATCGAAAACTTAGTAGGAGCAAAATAATTTGCAATTTTCAGCCGCCAAAAATAAGTTTCTGACCAGAAATTCGAATATAACAGCAAAAAAATCACTAAATAAAATCAATAATCCAAGTAACAAATCTAAAATATAGGGTAAAAAATAGACCAAAAATCTAAAATATACGATAAAAAATTGAGATCAAAATTCTAAAATTCTGGCCTAAAAATAAAAATAGTGGACCAAGGAAAGAAAAATTTTAATAGACATATCAAAAAAAAATAAAGAAAAATTTTGGGCAAAATCCACAATATTGGTCAAAAAATCATAAATTTACTAGTCACATATATAAAATATAGAGGTATAAAAAAGTGTTTTATTCCAATCGAAAATTTTAATAATAAAATCGAAAAGTTAGGTCAAAAGATTAAAAAAAAATAATAAAAATCTGCAATGTTGGCCAGAAAGTCGAAAATTTAGACAGTACATGGAAAACTCGGGCCTAAAGATAATAAATGCAGACTAAAAAATTAAAAATTTCATCAAACAAAACTTGAAAATACGGGAAAAAAATAAAAATCTCGCATATAATTGAATAATTCAGATTATAGATATTTTAACTAAAATCATATCAAAAATTTGGAGCTAGAATTAAAAATTCGGACTAAAAAATCAAAAATGTGGACCGAAAAATCAAAAATTTGAACAATTAAATCGACAATTTAGGTCAAAATAAAGAATATTTAGAACAAATGATCAAAAATGTAAACCAAAAAAAAAAAATCAAATCAAAAATACAGTTCTAAAATTCTAAAATTTAACAATTCAGCTCAAAATGAAATGAATAATTCAGATTATAGATATTTTAACCAAAATTAAATCAAAAATTTGGAACTAGTATTAAAAATTCGGATTGAAAAATCAATAATGTGGACCGAAAAATCGAAATTTTTAACAATTAAATCGAAAATTAAGGTCAAAATAAAGAATATTTAGAGCAAATGATCAAAAATACAGTTCTAAATTTCTAAAATTTAATAATTCGGCTCGAGAAATCAAAAATACGGACCAAAAAAAAAACGAAAATTTTAACAATTAAATCGAAAATTTATGTCAAAATAAAGTATATTTAGGTCAAAAGATCGAAAATTTAGTCCGAAAAGAATCGAAAATACAAGTCAAAAATCTAAAAATTAAAAATTCGTAGGGAAAATCGAAAATTTAAACAATTAAATCGCAAAAGGTCAAAATAAAGGATATTTAGGCTAAAAGTTGAAATATTTAGACCAAAAATATCGAAAATACAGGTCAAAAATTTAAAAACTAAAAATTCGTCGGGAGAAATAAAAAATGCGGACCAAATAGTCGAAAATTTTAACAATGAAATCGAAAATTTAGATCAAAGCAAAATTTGCGACTTGGGATTAGAAAGATTCTGAAAGCTTTATTATCGTAGAATTATCTTCGGAATTTCCAAAACAGCTTAGAAATAATGCAGTTTTCACACACTTATAAATAATTGATATTTCTAAGCTAGAAACAATATGGGACATTCGAAATTTAAATCTCGGAATTAGAAATATTCGAAAAGAAAATATCACTTATGGAATTGTCTTCAAAATTTTCAAAACTACTTAGAATTAACGCACGTTTGACGTACTAGAAAACCATTGATATTTCTAAGCTAGAAACAAAATGGCGACATTCGTAACTTGAATTCGAGTAAGCAAAATTTGCATCTTGGGATTAGAAAAATTCTAAAAGCTATATTACTCGTGGAATTATCTTCGGAATTTCTAAAACAGATCAGAAATAATGCATTTTATTTACATACTAACAAACAATTGACATTTCTCAACCAGAAACAAAATGGCGACAGTCCTTTAGAATCGATGTAAATTCTTCCATCATACGGTTTCCATCTAATTCATGTTTTCTGTTGTTCCAAAAGTTCGAAAAACGCTTCCACATATTTTTTTTTACCATTAATAGTTTTTCTGGGAATAGTCAATATTCTCGCCAATATCAGAGCCAAACCGTGACATATTCAAAATAATTAAATACTAAAATCGTCAAATTCGAAATGTATCTATGGCAACGTAACAAAGTAAAAAATGCCCATGGGATCTATTTTTAGTTAAATTGTTTTAAGTGCTCTAAATTTAATTAATAAAAATTAATTAATATCTATTCGGCAAATAATTTTCGTGCAGAGGAATTGAGTTCTTTGATGTCTGCAAATACTTTTTGAGACTCCCAAATGAAACTGTAACTCTGCCCTCATGTATATTTTCATATTTACGATCTGTTGAAAATTGTATTCTCATAATTGCACAAATTGGTTGGATGTTAATCGTTGTTTGGTTCGGTTGCATTATTATTTTTCGAGTGATATTCTCGAGACTTTGTACAAATTATTTATTTATTTATTTGCAACCAAATGACCCACTTTTCTCTGGTATATAATTAACGTTCCATATACGCACGTCCCCAATTAACGGGCTTATTAAGTTTAATTACCTTTCATTACTTAATTGTTTTAATTTAATATACTAGGATAGTATTATGTTTAAGTGAAGAGTTTGAAAGTTGACAATTAAGTAGTTAATTTTAAATTTAATTTTCAACTAATAATCGATTGCCGTTTTTTTGAAGGTCGTTGTTTCAAATATTTTAATATTCCACCCACTGAAATGGACACCCATAGCATTTTATTAAATAATTCAATAATTACGTAATACTGTGTAAATTTGCAACAACGAGCACTATTTGTGACAGCCATTTGTAATTTATATAAATAAAATTGAAATTTTGTTTGTCCATTTCTATTAGTAACAGGCCCAAAATTTTGCATATTTACTCTCCGGATCTTTTTTTATGTTTACTCCAGAATAGGTGACAGATGTTTTAACAGCATTTATTATTATTTTATATATTTATTTTCCTCCGTTACAATGCTTGCATAATATTGTAGGCTTCCGGCACAATTACAAACATAAATGTGTAAATAAAGAATAAGAAAACATCCTTTAAAACTTAAAATGATTAATAACACTAGCACATAAGAGACAAAAATCAATTGTAGCATCATGGATGATAGATAGTTCGACAGTTCAAATAATATTTAATAGTGTTAAGTTAACCTTCTTTACGTACATTTGCTAGCAATCAAAATGTGTTCTGTATAATAGAAAAAATGGTAATTGTGTCAATGGGATTATGGTTTAAACGGATTTTACAAAATGGATTACAGTTATTTTTGTCGAGTTTGAAGCTTACGATTTTTTTTTTATATTCTAGGGCAAGGGCAACTGAAGCGCGATCAACTGAAAATTATATTATTGTAAATCGAATTGCTTCAGGTTTTAATATCATTGGTGTTTGTAAATTATTTATGTACGAAATAATTACGTTAATCTGCGAGTCGACTGTAAATAAGTCCTTTCTACATGTAATTAAAATTGTAGAAGCATTAAATAAATTAATTAAAGGCGAATATTTATATAGGGTGTTACAAATTCGATGCATTAGAATTGCTATCTCGGTAACTATAAGATAGAGAGTTGGTTAAATTAAGGCAAAGTTGCGCATTTTAACGCTGAATAATTTGTTAAAACAAAATTTAAAATATTTCGACTACTTATTTTGAAATTGTTCAATTTTTAAAAATCACCAAATAACACCTATAGATATTTTTGTAAGCTCTCCCAAAAAATAATTTTATTTTTCAAATACGACGTTTCGTTATTTAGATACCCACATCAACTTTATTTTTTTAAATAAGGACCTCGATTTTATATTGCATTTTTGAGTGGCTTTTCACCTCCCAAAACTAAGGATGTGTCACAAAATTGTTTGCTATAGGAGTTATTTGATGATTTTTTTTTATGGAGATTGCAATGCATCGAATTTGTAACACCATGTATATTATGTTGAAATAAAATAAAATAAAACAAAAATTTAGGGCCCGGTGCCCAAAATTTTGCTCTCTACGCTAAAGTTTAACGTGTCGAAATTATAGGCACAAAACTAAAAATTAATTTTGAATTATAAGAACAAAAATAATTTTAGAATTCTCTTGAACTTGAAAGTAGTAAAAAAAATTGAAACATTCAGTTTTTTTTTATTTGGTACTATTGGTAAATATTTTTTCTTCATTATTGTTCTCTTAATTTTTTTTTAGAAATAAGTAGGCTAAAGTTTTTATTTTTATTACTTTCAATAAATAAGAAATAATCGTATTTCATGTTCTTTTTTCTCTTCATTTAAATAAGTGGGCTAATGCGATACACTCATAAATTTGAGCAAAACTAGTTTCGCGTAACCTTTAAGCAAAAATGGTAGTGCAGTGTGTGGTATACATCTCTATTGGGAATTTTCATTGTCAGCATTAAAAATAGTTTGTCGCAATTAAGTCTTACTTATATCCTCTCTCAAGGACACCTGCTTGTTACCTGTACTGTTTTCAACACGTCGATGATCCTTTGCAGTTTGTGTTATTCGCTCAAGTGATTATGTTTAAGCAAAAGAAAAAAGTAAGTTTTAATTTTACCAATAAATAAAAAGAAGAGAATTCATAATCACATCAAATCATAACCATTATCACAACATTCACACACACGCTACATGAAAAGGATACACGAAGACCGAAAATTGGGCCGAAAGACCACTGGTCGATAGCCTATTTGGCTTCCAATATAAAATATACTTGTAAAAATGAATTATTTATGTATGTATTTAATAAGCTAAATAAACATGTGTATGTATGTAAAAAGAAGATTGAGATAAATTATATTTAACAAAAAGTTCTCAAGTGATTACGTTCAAACAGATGAAAAAAGTAATATCCCCAAGAAAATTGTTATCTTCAATATTTGTTTAAATATTCTTGTAATATTTTTCATGTTTAAGAAATGATCGAAAAAAACAGTTATGTTAAAACCAATTATCTTTCAGATTATAATAATTATTCCTGATATGATAATCGCCGAATACAAGAAAACTATTGAGATTAGGAACAGGGAACCCTTATACAATCTGAAAGATAATTGGATTCTACTTAAGAATACGTTACTAAATACAGGGTGTGCCATTTGAAAAAAACGAAGTTATTTAACTTTATAAGTTCGGTTTTTCTACCGCATTTTTTTATCACCCTGTATAATTTTTTGTATGAAATCATAGTTGGCTGTATAGTTTGAACCTTCAACCAAATAATAGAAATGATTTTAATCGTTAAACGCCAATCACTGGAGCAAAAATAAAATTTCACCCAGACCATGCATTTCAACAAATCTTCATATATTTCGAAAACATCAAACAATAGGTATAGGGAGTATTGAAGTAACTCACTTTTATTTGCTCCATATAATTCAAAAATGACAAAAAATACAGGGTGTTCCATTAAAAAAAAAACATAAGTTTGGTCTGTTACTTTGTTATGAGAGACCCTGTATAAATTTAATTATTTTTAGAGCGTGCAGCTCACTATTATACACAACTTTTGTATAAAACATTTTTCGAAATTTTGACAAATAAGCACGTGATTGACCGTTCCCAGAGCCCTGAAACACCCTGTATAATATAATAATGACTATGTATATCAATTTAGAAATAAAAAAATACAGTTTAATGGTACCTCTCGCGAAATGGACCAGTTTCCTATGCCAATAATTAAAAAAAAAAATTCAGAAGGATGTTATAATTATTGACGTTATGATTCGATTCGTTATTTTCAAAAATTTGTAATATTCATTGTTTTGTTTTATTTATTTTTTCTAGTACTAACAGACTGACACGTCCAGTAGAACTTTAGGATAGGATAGAGTATAGTAAGTGACATAGATGTGAACTGTCGATTGTGATTTGTGATTTGTGATTCGTAAAGTGGTGATGTGTGAAAAAAAATGCATTTTCTATTTTTAATCGATTGCATTTTGTGTGTTTTCAGTACAAATTATCGAATATGCAACGTTGCCCTTACATTTACGAGATGAAAGAAAGATTGCTGGGGGAGCAGATGCCGGTGGAAGTGCAGCCCGCCACCAAAATTCCGGAACCGCCGCCTTTGATCATGGACCAACAGCACCAACAGCATTTCCAGCAGCCCGTAGCAACCGTTGTTAAGGTAAGTTTTTAAGGATATTATTCCTGGGGATATGACGAATGTCACCAGCAAGAAGAAGAAAAGTTACAAGCAGATGTTTTAGTTTGTTTTTCTTTTGTAATTTAATTTAATAGCTGCGAAAAGTGGCAAATAAATAAATAAAGTGGAAAATTGAAGCTAGTTTTATTTGTAGTTTAAATTAAGCCAGATTTTATAATATCGAATTGTTTTTCAAAGCCACCTTCGATTTTTATTCAATAAAATGGCTATTGGTTAATGGAAGCTGGTTTTATTTGTAGTTTACTTTAGCCACATTTTACAATATTTCAATGCCACCTTCGATTTTTATTCATTAAAATGGAAATTGGAATAGTGGATAAAACGAGTTTTTTGCAAATAACTTTTAATACAAAAGTAAGTAATTTAATGTAGAAATAATGTAAAAGTGTGTAGAATTTTTAAGTACCGTTATAAAATGACAAGATTTCAAAGTCAAATAAAGCAGTGTTTGGCACATTTTGATTCAATTTTTAACGCCAACGTGTAGATAAAAGCTTACTTAAGCGATTGAAACAATAAAATTTTGGGTTACAATTAAAAATAAGAACAATAAAGTGCCTTAAAGTTTTAAAAGTTTGTAACTCAAATTTGGACACCCTGTATAATGCATATCAATCAAACTTGGTTAAAGGGACGTTTAGACCTTATTTAATAAGTACCTTGTATAATTTTATTAACAGGGCACTATTTTTAGTTTTTATTAATTTTTTAAACCAATTGTGTAAAACTGACTTTTAAGTTTTTTTTTTGCTGATATCACTAAACCGATTTCAATAAAATTTTAGGGGTATGTAAATAACCATAGAAGGCACCGAAATAAGCAATAAAATCTACAGCATGTGTTCTAAAAAAATATATCATCATGACCTCACACTTTTTTGGGGCACCCTGTATAACCAAAAATATTAAGTAAAGTCTGCAATATATCAATATCCTAACTAGCGGGAGGTGAAATGGGGCACAATTTTAATTTTTTTTTAATTTTTAAACCAATTGTGTAAAACTGTTTTTTTAATTTTTTTTTTGCCGATATCACTGAACCGATTTCAATAAAATTTTAGGGGTGTGTAAATAACCATAAAAGGCACCGAAATAAGCAATAAAATCTACAGCATGGTGTCTAAAGAAAATATATCATCATGTCCTCATACTTTTTTGGGGCACCCTGTATAACCAAAAATATCAAGCAAAGTCTGCAAAATATCAATATCCTAACTAGCGGGAGGTGAAATGGGGCACAATTTTAATTTTTTATTCATTTTTTAAACCAATTGTGCAAAACTGATTTTTTAAGTTTTTTTTTTACCGATATCACTGAACCGATTTTAATAAAATTTTAGGGGTATGTAAATAACCATAAAAGGCACCGAAATAAGCAATAAAATCTACAGCATGTGTTCTAAAAAAAAATATCATCATGTCCTCACACTTTTTTGGGGCACCCTGTATAACCAAAAATATCAAGTAAAGTCTGCAAAATATCAATATCCTAACTCTGCAGGACCATGTATAAAGTGAGGAAAGATCCACATAATAATTTGAGTAGATAATAATAGATCATTCGAACACGCTAAATAAACATTAGGGATGAAAGATAAATCGTGTGTTGATCCAACTCTAAATGATACATGACTTTCGACTACGTTTCGTTTACACAATCCGTGAAATAATTAAATCTTCATCACATACGAATTAACTACGTCAGTCAACATAATATGCGAATAAATCTTCATAATACAAAATATAAATCTAGCAATTGTAAAATAACGTCAATTTATCATTTACCCATAAACTGTTAAAGTTAGGGCCGGTATTATAAAGGTCTGTTAAATTTAACTAAAGATTAAAATTTAAATGACCTTTATAATACCGGCCCTTAATCGTTCAATTTAGGAGAGTAATGTAAAATAGATATTATTTCCACCAAATAAAAACTCAGTTTAGATTTTGAATGTTTAAAATTATCGACTAGTTTCGCATTATTATGGCATTTAAAAAAAATGATTCAAATATTTTAAACATTCAGAATTAACTGAGTAGAATTAATTTCTGTTTCGTATTACTATCTAAACCTTTAACGACCAAAGAGTTTCTTCTGAGCACTGCTGAACTTATCTTATTTATTTTGACTAGAATGGGCAATTAAAAAATGGTGATATGGCCATCATGTTACTTTCTCCGACTTGATGGTATCATAGCCATTTATATTTACGTTTTCATGGTTTATTTTCAATTGAAATCATATTTTAGATGTACATCGAGTGGATGAAACTGACGTTTAAAACGTCAAAATTATGAAAGATGGAAAAATACTTCAAATTCAAAAACTCAGTTTACTCAAAAACTAAAGGGATTTCGAAAAAAACGTATTCTTCATAAGTGGTTCATTTTAGCATTCTCTATAATTATTATTAACATAAATTTGCTGTAACTATTATCGTTTTATAATTATAAACCAAAAATTAAAAAATTATAATAAATCTTTTTCTCGAATAAAAATGATTTTATGAAAAATGTTTTCAAGCAAAAGGTGTTTATTTCTTTGTTGTCTTCAAAGTTTGATTAAATGTTTTTTGTGATTTTTTCATATTTAAGAAAATATTGGGACAACAGAAAACAGTTAAGATAAACGCCCACTTCCGGTGTACGAAATTTTACCAAAAGCTTTTCAGTTCTTCAGATTATCAAATAAGATGGATGTTCAAAGTTTCATATCAATTGCTCCATTAGTTTTTGAGATACAGCGCACATAGCCAGACACACACACACAGAAACACACACACAAACACAATTTTTTTTTCCAGAAATTGTTGAAATGGCATCCAAGGACCCCAAAACGGATATTTTCGTAAAAAAAAATTTGAAAAAAAATCACGATCACAATACTTTCTCGTACTTCGTAACGGATAAAGTAAAAAAATAAATCTGAGCCACTCATGGTTGTTAAAGGATTAATAATATGAACTGAAAATACGTAAATATTGCAACAATTAATCACTATATCCAGCTGAATTGTGGATTTACCACGTAGTCTAAAATATACTGATTTTCTTTTAATATTCGTGGAAAATCTATTTTGGGTTATTATTAAACGAATTCTTGTTTAATTTCAGCTGAATTCGGACGGCTATGGATCACACACCTCGCCCACGCACAAGAGAACCGACAGGACGCCTCTGATGCCTAGAGAATCCGAGGATGACTTCCTCCCAAGAAACAAAACATATCCTAAAAACGCTAAGTAAGTGAAGTGATTTATTTTTCCTCGATTCAGAATTTGCAAAGCGGGCCATAGGGATTTACATGTAAAATTTGAAATGTGTTAATATTGGTTCCCCTAATTATTTGATAGTATCGGTCTTCTTACATTATTTTAAAGCTTTTTAAGCTGAATTATTTGGTACCCTACTCAATAGTTTCTGAAGAGTATTTACCGAGATATTTGCAGAAAACTTTACAATAATTTTGAATTAAAAAGAAAGGTTTACCATGATATCGTAATGGCGGATATTTCATTTTTCTCTAAAAAGTGACAGTCGCTGTCACATTACGATTTACAACCGGCCGTATATTATACACAAGAAAAAGTATTTGTAGGTAAATGGTTTTACTCGGGTACTATTTTAGAAGTGTACGTGATTTGTTCAGTGTTGAAATTACGGAGAAGGCAATACGCAGCAAAAGTACTATTCAATGAGTATAAAAATAATGTAAGTAGATTGATGTTATAAAATAATTAGTACTTATTCATTCATGAAAAGTACTTTTGCTAGTTATTGCCTTTTCCGGAAATTCACATACAGTTGTTAAATAGTATTTAAATAAAACCATTTAATTATAAATACTGCTTTCTTGCGTAGAAAGTGTAAATCATAATGTGACAGTAAACGTCACTTTTTAGAATAAAATGAAATATCCGCCATTATGATTTCATGGCAAACCTTTGTTTTTAATTCAAAATAGTTGTAAAGTTTTTTGAAAATATCTCGGTAAATACTCTGCAGAAACTATTGAGTAAGGTACCAAATGATTCAGCTTAAAACGCTTTAAAATTAATGTAAGAAGACCGATACTGTCATATAATTAGGCGAGCCAATATTCATACATTTAAAATTTTACATGTAAATCCCTATGGCCCGCTTTGCAAGTCAACACCCTGTATATATGTGTGTAGAGTACTTGTACACCATTATACAACCTAGTTTGATATGTGTGTTGTACTGAAAATAATAACAAAATACCCTATATACTCTTGTTCCCGACCGTGAATACATTTTGATTAATTCGTTGGGAATGTGTATTTGCTTTTAATACATTCATATCCATATCCGACGATCTAAATTATATGAACCAACAAACCGTTACATCCTTCATTCTTTCACTCGCGCTCGTGAATGGTAATGAAATATTCGAATACATGTTTTGAAATATTATCAGAACCGTAGAAATTAATATGGAAACCATCTGATGTTTTAAAATGAGACCATTTGATGTTATTTTACTTATTTAAGGCAAGATTACTTCGGTACATTCCTTTGGCTTTTCCTGGCCAAACAGCTTGGTAGCTGGGGTAAATATCTCTAGAATTTACTATCATTTTTCTACTAAAAACTCACTAGGATTCCCTGCTTTATATAGTTATTATATATATGAAACAACTTTATTGACAGACATAATTTTTCTACATTATTTTTTTTACATATACAGGGTGCTCGTTTTTCGATCGGCACAATGGAGATTTCAGTTATCTTAAGAGATACAAGGTTGGTTAAATTAGGGCAAAGTTGTGTATATAATTTATGATGAACTGTCAAGGGCTATCTTCTTTCTGCCCGTCTCTGTCAGTCTTGTCTTGTCCGTTATTCGCTGGTCTGTTGTATGAAATGATGAAATGAATTGATGAAGTATTTGGATAGGATAATGATTATATTTTCTAATAATGTAACTGAAAATAAAGCGCATTTTAAACTCAAAACAAAAATTTTAATTAACAATTTCATACCAGTAAATCCAAGCAACATTATCAGTAGCTTATTTTCCAACACTTACCCAATTCGCATTAAGTATGAATTAGACATATTTATAGGAAATATATTTTATCAATTTCTGGGCCAATAATAATAATAAAACAATGCACTTATGATTAGTTACAAAAGGTATTTAGCAAGAAAGGAACCTCGTTTTTTTTTTTAAGTAAAAATAGCTAATTATGTAACAAGTCCACAATATAGCACTTTCTTGGACAAGACGTTTTATGGCCGAACGAGCGAGCGAGCGAGAGGCTGCGAGTACATGAAGTGCTACTGTGAACGAGTTACATACAAAGCTTTATGGCAACGGGAGGCGGATTAGCAGTCTATTGTGTCGCACTGGCTCTGTACTTTGTCACGGGGCTGTTCGAAGGGGGCGAAACTCGTCCACGTTGACCTCAATAGCGGTCTTTGAAATAAGTTTCAGGTGGTTAGTGTCATCGGCAAAGATCGGAGGAACGTCCAAGTCAAGCACTGCCCGGCCGGAGCAGTATACTGGAAAAAAATCCAGTATTTCGATGGGTGGCCGGATGTTCCTGCTTGTCTTCGACGGCAACTTCGGCTTAAGCCTAGTGTACACCGAACGAGTACTCAGCCGAGTCAGTCCGCTCGGCCTAGCACTCAACCAATGCAAACGCATATTCAAGTTCACTGCCGTGTCATCCGTCGAGCAAATAAGCGAACGAGTGAATAGAAATGCTTTCCATTTACTAGGCCGAGTGGCGTCCCCTCCTTACACCCCGCACCCCCGTGTAGCAATTATATATGGCATCTAAAACATCAGGGAGAAATAAAGAAATGGCTGGTTTGGAAACTCGAAATAGATGTTGCAGGGAACGAAAATTATTTCCCGTAGCCAAAAATGATAGAGTCACTTGTAACTTAATCCTAGCTGGTATGGCATCTCTCAAAATGGTGTCTGATCATTGAATTTTTGTAACTACATTTTGCAATATACACATATCGGAAAAGTCTATTTTTATAAAACCATAAAAATGAACTGTATATTGTTTATATTGTACATTTAACGCAATTGTCAGTTAGAATACTTAAGGCAGGCTATTTTTTTAACACCTCAAAAAGAAACAAAAACAAACAAACAAAACAAACAGAGAAAACTCGATAAAAACAAGATATTGTAAAAAATCAATTCTTCGATTTTAGTCGTTCTCCGTTGCTTTGATTACTCATTACGTCGAAAATACTGTGTTTCGGAATGGAACGACAACATTTGAGTTGAGAAGTGATGAATCGAGCGATAGGCCTTTAAGCAAAACAAATCGAAGTGGCTGAGCGGATAGATGTTTCCCAAAGTGTCATCAGTCGGTTATAGCGGCGTTTTGGGGAAACAGGAAGTCCGGCCGAACAACATCCAGACCGAGGACGTTCTACAACACCAGCTCAGGACAGATATCTGGTTTTAACAGCTAGAAGACATCCTCCTATCACGGCATCTGAATTACCGAGTTACAGAGGGCAGATAGCGTAATCGTTGGCAGAGATACTGTAAGAAATCGTCTTCATGAAGCCAATGACGGCCTCTCAGAAATTCACCTCTGTCTAGAGGCAATCGCGGAGCAAGATTAGACTGGTGTCGAGATTTTCACAATTGGGGTGAACATGATTGGGCGAACGTGTTGTTTACTGATGAGTCTAGATTTGGATTTCATCCAGATTCTCGCCGGATAAGAGTGTGGAGGCGATCCGGAAATGAGGAACGTTTGAGACATGTCCAGGTGGTATACACTTACAGAGGTGGTACTGTAATGGTATGGGGTGGAATAATTCTGGGCGGTAGAAAGGAGCTCATTTTCCCAAATGGTTTTCTGAGAGCTCAGCAATATTTGTACAATATTCTTCTACCTATTGTGCGTCCATGCTCGACCGCACGTCGCACGTATTGTGACGAACTGGTTGACCGACGAGACAATACAACTATTGCGATGGCCAGCACAATCTCGGGACCTAAACCCCATTGAGCATGTGTGGGACATGCTTCAAAAAAGAATCAATCCGCATATGGTCAACATTCATAATGCCTTTAGATTCAGGGAGCTTCTGACCGCAGAATGGGCACGTTTACCCCAAGAAGATATTGACACCGTTATTTTGTCTATGAACAATATAATATATGCAGAGCCGTGATTAACCAGCGTCGAGGTCATTCTCTCTATTAAAATGCTTCCTCGAGAATTATCCGTATAGTTGAAAAGTTATATATTGTAATTTTGTTATTTCTTGGAAATTACTGGTTCTTGAAAACAAATGTTTACCTTTTTTTGTAACATTGACAATAAAGATTAGTAAGTCTATACAGTGTGGAAACTTTAACTGGAATAAAATTCATAACTTCGATATAGGCGATTTTTGCAAAAAATCCCGAAACACGCTAAGTATTGTTTTTTCTTGCCCTCATTTCTATGTATATGCTGCTTGTTTATCTGTTCCCGGAAGAGCCCAGCCACCTCCGACTTTTTTTTTCAAATGGAAAGGTATGTCAAGTGACACCTCGTTTGAAAGGTCTCTTCGCAAGTAATACAACACACTATTTATTTCTTGAATATTTACAAATCCCACGTGATAAAAAAAAGAAAACCACTTGACCTTTCAAACGAGGTGTCACTTGACATACCTTTCCATTTGAAAAAAAAAGTCGGAGGTGGCTGGGCTCTTCCGGGAACAGATAAACAAGCAGCATATACATAGAAATGAGGGCAAGAAAAAACAATACTTAGCGTGTTTCGGGATTTTTTGCAAAAATCGCCTATATCGAAGTTATGAATTTTATTCCAGTTAAAGTTTTCACACTGTATATTTACTTTATAAATATATTTAGAAATACCTGTTTTTACCAAATACCTACACGTACAAAAATATCCCTAGACTTTTCCGATGTGTATATTATTGAATTGTTCAATATTCATTCTCATAAATAATCTATATTCCATTAAATCTTCCGTTTACATACATTCGGCGAAAATTCTTGCTGGACCGACCATCACACTGACTGACTCGGCTGAATACTCGTTAGGTGTAAACTAGGCATTAGTTTCGGCGATGGCAGCTTTGGATGTGCGACTTCAGCGATGGCGACTTTGGGTCGCGGCTGCGGCGGTGGACTTCGGCAGTAAGCTTGACGTTGACGAACAACACATCTCAATCTAGCCCAGATTGAAGGTGAAGAAGAAGGTTGATCCCTGCTGCAGTCCGGATGTCCAACCCCTGGGAGGAACGCACCTCTTTGGCGCAGAGTTTGGCGTTAGCCCTTCGCGGCAGTTACCTTAAAAGTGGGTGATACTCGTGCAAAAAGCCATTCCTGGATGGAGATGCAACAGTTCGGCAACATCAGGGTCGATGTCTCTGGCATCATCAGGGTGAATCGGCGCAACTCTATGGATGGCATCGGTGGCGACACGATGACGGTTGTTGCAGTGCCACTTTCTCGTACTTAAGCTCGTCGAGTACCCTTGTGGAGGCTGTGCGGACTGATAGGAGACAAACGGTATCGTTCATTTAACGACTGGCAACAGAGTCGGTGCTGGCACGATGCTGACTGTTGCGGTGACAACAACGAGATAGTCCACGTCAAACAGCACACTCTCCCAGTACTCCTTTCTCATGCTGACTGTCGATGTGTGGACGGCGATGACTGGTTTCACTAACACAGGCTTCTCCCTAGCCAGTGACAGCGCCACCTCGTAACAGACCTCGTCAACTACACTTGTAGTGCCAACGGTGGTGCGGGAAGTATATAGACTGGGTGCTGCCTTGGTGCTGGTTGCGGTGTCGGCGTCTTCGGATGCGAGTTTCTCTCGAGGAACTAGAGTCGTAGGAAGCCCTTTGCATAATTCTATGGTGTGCTCGGGTTCAATTGCAAAGCTCTCCTTTGCTTCCCCGTCCATGTAATGGTTGACCCATGCGAGTTTGTCCCAGGACACGACTGGTACGCGGTTGATCCTCAAGAGGAACCCTTCCACGTCGCCTTCATGGAACCGCGGGAAGTCGATTGCCATGGCGTCGACATGAGTGGAGATACTGGCCATGTACCAGCTGTTGCATCCATCCTTGACCCGTGGTTGTGCATTGTTTTATTATTATTCCTCTCAAGGAACTAGCATCATAGGAAGCCTTCTGCATAATTCTATGGTGTGCTCGGGTTCAACTGCAAAGCTCTCCTTTCCCGTCCATGTAATGGTTGACCCATGCTAGTTTGTCCCAGGACACGACTGGTACGGGGCTCGTGAAGTATACGCGGTTGATCCTCAAGAGGAACCCTTCCACGTCGCTTTCATGGAACCGCGGGAAGTCCATTGCCATGGCGTCGGCATGAGTAGTGATGCTTGGCATATACCACCTGTTGCATCCATCCTTGATCCGGGGTTGTGCATTGTTTGATTATTATTCTCCTCGAGGAACTAGCATCATAGGAAGCCCTCTGCATAATTCTATGGTGTGCTCGGGTTCAATTGCAAAGATCTCCTTTGCTTCCCCATCCATGTAATGGTTGACCCATGCGAGTTTGTCCCAGGACACGACCGGTACGGCGCTCGTGAAGTATACGCGGTTGATCCTCAAGAGGAACCCTTCCACGTCGCCTTCATGGAACCGCGGGAAGTCCATTGCCATGGCGTCGGCATGAGTAGAGATGCTTGCCATGTACCACCTGTTGCATCCATCCTTGACCCGGGGTTGTGTTGACCTTGGCGATGTCACAGTAGATGGGACCCATCAGAATCAGATTAAGGGGGGGGGGGTGAGGTCACGGTATGTAGGTCAGTAGAGAGGATTAGCGGGTACGGGGACAGGAAGTGATCCCGGAAGTTGCGGTTTCCAGTTTTCGGTTTTGCGGTTTCCGGTTGCGGTTTTTCAAAATCAGGTCTGTTATTCCAAATCTGTTACTAAAAAACAGGTAGCTGTTATTCCAAGACAGGTAGCTGTTACTAAAAAATAGCTACCTAACATAGAATAACAGCTACCTGTCTTTAATAAACAGCTACCTGATGTGGAATAACAGACCTGACTTAGAATAATCGCAAAACCGCAACCGGAAACTGGAAACCGCAACTTCCAGGATCACTATCTGCCCCTGTACCCGCGAATCCTCTCTACTTAGGTCCTTGTATGGGCCTTCATTTTTAATGGAAGAGCTAACTCTCCAGCCACCCTACCCTTTTTATAAAGTTTAGGATCTTGCTGGGGAACAAGCCTCCCAGGTCGGCCGGTCTTGGCCATGACGTCCCCAGCAGGATTTTTCTTTAATTAGCTAGAGCAGGACAGTGACATCGGGCATGTTCTGCCGACTCTGCTTTCTCGTTATAGCCTCTGCAGATGGGATCTGTCAAAACTCCCATCGTATAAAGGTGTTTGTTTAGCTGGCAGTGTCCTGTTAGGATTTTCAGGTTTGTTCTTGATATATTTATACAATATTGAGCAACCTTTTTATCAGGAGCTCTTGGAGTGAGCACATGTGGTGGTGCTTGCCCATCTTGCTTCTTTGCCCATCTGACGGTATATATGAGAGGTAGTTCTTTGACAGGTGCACAGGTCTCTTTCCCATAATGGTTGGATGTCGCGAAGAGGTAACTGCCATCCCTGTAGTACAGGTCGTAGTCGACCTGCTCCCTCCTGTTCCTTACTTGACGAGGTGTGCAGGAGGTGTATGGTAGTTGTTAGAACAGGCAATTTACAGCGCCTTCCTAACACTATTATAGAACTTAGATGTCAAATTAACGAAGCTTGAAATGAAATACCCCAAGCAGATATTAATAGCCTGATTTCTAGAATGCCACGACGTGTTAATGAGTGCCTACAAAATCGTGGCGGCCCTACACATTATTATTATTAATAATAATAATAATATATATTTCGTGCCAAATACAAATAGTTTACACAAGTCAAATTAGGATACATTCAGCGATGATAGGCGTGTGGAACTGTGGCAGTATATGAATAAAATATGTTAACAAATAAATAAAATAATGAAACAATACATAAAATCAACAATAATCAGTGACCAAACAAACAGATTAAAAATGTATAGATTAATTAATTAATTAATTGTTATTCATTTGTTTTTTGTTTTTCAAGTTGATTTTTTCATGCAGTTTATTTGTATCATCAAATTCTGCAAATTTCATTGAAATCATCCAATAAATACTTGGTGTTTGTATGAAAGGAAGCATAGTAGAAAAGTTGGCAAGCCAAAAAAATCGATTTTTCAGACTTTGAACGGCCGTAGCTGGTAAACGCAAACTCAAAATCGAACGTGGTCGAATTTAGAGAAATATAATCTTAAGTCATCTTGTCCGGACATTTTTAAGCAAGGTACTTTGCTTGGTACGCATTTGGGAAACAGTAAGGGGCTTTACCTTTCAACTAAATATGAAGTTTAAAGCGCCGTAGTTGAAAATCTAATTTCCGTCGACTGCAGCTGAAATGTGTTACTAATTTTGATCAAAAACTATTTTCTTCAAATTAAAGTCTTGCTTACATTTGCCTCAAAATCCTTTAAAATTTCTTGGATAGATAAAGATACATTAGCAGGATAAGTAATAAATTAATTAATAGGCCAATCAGGAATATTAATATCAAGATCTTTAAACCGAAGTTTTATTTTTCATAAATGAGCCATCGCCGCGGGTGGATATTCAAAATGCAAAATTTAAAAAAATAAACGAAGGAGCCGGTTGTCAGATAAACGCCCAATTTGAATGTCGATCTCTTACGTTGAGAAACACTGTCTTAGATCAATAAAAAAATATGCTTATTTTATCAGGAGAACAAGATAAAGCAATTTTCCGTTTTCAAATTTGAGCTAAAATTGTAACAAAGTTCAAAGTTTGCTGAATTAAAATCCGAAATCTATAGATGAATTACACTGTAATTCGTTAGGTTAATCAGTGACCGCAGTATTATTTACATCATTGCATAGAAATTCTTATTTTGAACAAGTGCCTACTATAGGTTGGGTAACTCACGAGCGAATAAACTCTTAGAAATTAATCGAGAGTCAAGTGACTCCTGTGTAAATTTCCTGACTCATTTCAAGTCATGAAATTTGAGAAGTACGTTTCAGACATACTTTTTAATGATTCAAAAGTATCAAGAGTCACTTCAAGAATCGACTCTTTATGATAAGTCAGCTCACAAAAAGAGTCATTTCGCCCACCTCTAGTGCCTAGTTTTATGTTTAAATAAAAATGTTTTTTATGTTAAAAATTGGGCAACTTTGACAAGCTGTACCGTGCGCAAAAAAAAATCAGCGGGAAATTTCACTACAATGGCAGAAAAATTTAATCAATTCCCTTCAAATGCCTTAAAAATTCGAGTCCTTTAGATAATTTGGAGCAAAGTTATGAATTTTTGGTAAAAAATGACATTTTTCACTTTTTTTGGCCATAACATAACGTAATTTTGCACCAAAATCAATGAACTTTTGCAGTCTGAACAGTTTCAAATTTTCTCTTCAACGTCATGTGAAGTTTTGACTAGATATGTCTAGAGCATATCCAACCATCTCCGCCTTGCGGTACTAAGTCAACCAATTAAGTCCTAAGTCTTAATCCCAGATTTTCGCACCAAAATGACTTTGAAACGTTACAAACGAATGCTGCCATATTCTGAACAAAAAATATTAACTACGATGGAATGCTTCTACGAGTTGCGAGTTTTAAGTTCCCGGCGCATTCACCATAAGATACATTAATAAATAAGCTCATTGTAACTGTCAGTAAAGCGATGGTGGTGATATTTATAAACTATCTTAGTAAGCTTAGGGCTAAAAGAGAAGGAAACCATATCGAGTATTTTTTTATTATTTCATAATTATTTATCTAGCTTTAGTTCTAAAATTTGTTTGTGTCCTTCACTGTAATTAAAATAAGATTAATGTTCAGTGTAAATGGAGTTATCCGTTAATAAACAAATCAATAAATAAATAAATAATGCTTCCAAAAATGCTGTGTAAGACAAAATTAATTTTAAAAATTGTCGCTGCAGTAGGGTTTAAATTTCGGTCAGAATTAAATAATTGTAAAATATTTAAATTGTCGAACTATTATTCTGCAAATGCTAAGATGTACTTTTATATGTATTTACTAATTGGAACAGTTCGCGACTTTAAAAAATTCCGATTAAGACAAACACGTATTTTCAAAATTGTATCTGTATCACAAATTTAAAGTTTTGCTGAAATTAAAAAAAAAAACGTAATTGTTTAATAAATGCTGTGAGATGATTTTGCATTTAATTACTAAATATAGAAGTTTACATCTTTCATAAATTCTAATCAAGACGAAAGTTATAAATTTTCAAAAATGTCTCTGCAGCAGTAAGATTCCAATATTAGCTGAAATTAAAATGAGTTTATAAAAATTAAAATCGTCGCGATATTATTTATATATACTAACAGATTCTTTTGCGTAGTATCCATCAAAAGGCCGGGTCGTTTTTTTTTATTTTTATGTTAGTAAGTGATTTTTCTTTGTAGCATTTTTTGACGAACAAATTTTTTGATAAATTTCTCCTCTCTCTCACCAAAATTGGCCCTTCCGGGGAGATCAGTTATTTATATACCTTTAACTTGCTGTTTCTTTAATATTTCAAATTTATCATTATTTCATCGAAGTTTGCGAATAAGTTGATTTAGTCAAAATTTATTTGAGGGTTGAAATTTAGGATAGGGCTTGTTCATGTGTATTCTTCAGTAATAACTCTACCCTGCTCATTGAACGTATTGACAATTTTACAATATTATCCCTTTCAGCCCTGGATTTTTAAATTTGAAAAAAAAAATTGTTAATTATTATTGATGGGGAGCTTCTTAAGACCATAAATACCAAATTTGAACTGATTTGATTAATTAGCATAGGAATTAATTAGTGAGGCTTTGTTGAAGTGACATCTAGTGATAAACAGCAAAAATATGGATTGTCATAGTAAGTAGAGACATGTAAAACAGGGCCGAAAGGGTTAAGGCAAAAAAATAATTTTAAAATCTATTGCTGAAATCTATTGCTAACTTCACACCCGTCGTAATGAGTACTAAAATTCTGACCATAATTAAGATTATAAGATTATAAAATTTCGAAATTGTCATTTAAAAATTAATTTAAATTCAAATCGTTGCGTTAATATTTTGCAAATGTCAACAGAACAGTTTTCTCGATAAGATTACTATTTAAGTACATATATACGTTTTTTTAAATTTTTTTATTTTATTATACATCAAAGGAGTGTTGTGTTAGAGGGGACTCGATATAAAGTTACGCCAAGTTAGTTCTTGGATGCTTTTCGTAACTGAAGCTGTTAATGGTAATGGAAAAACCTTTAACTTTTACTTTAGCAGCTGCTATTTATTTATTTTTAATTCTTATTATTTGATCTAAGTTTTAATTTGATTACCTTCCAGTATTTAGAATTTTTATTTTCATTTCAAAGGTATTACGTCGCTACAAAAATAATTTATGCAGAAAAAAAGGTTCGTGGAAAAAAATTTAAGTTATTTTCCACCCCTTTGTGATCAAATTTTTGATATTATCATTCCGCTTAATATACCCCTGAGAGAGGGCTGTTCGTTCACATAGAGAGGATTCCGATTCGGGATATGGTGGGGGTGAATCTCCAACGAATCAATAACACCCCCTCCCAACTACCACGTATCCATGAAACAAAGACGCATTAGATGTTTTTAAAATTAATTAACTAAAACCACATCTTCATATCCTTTCAGTAGAGGCTTGAAATGTAATTTTTTTTTGATGATTTTTTTCTTTCTGTAATCACATATTTTCTTTATTTTTCTTGTAAACGATATGTATAGTTGTAATTACACGAGAAAAAATTGATATTAACAATATTATTCCCGTGGATTTCGAGGCGAGGTCACGGGAGGTCACTGGGTCGAATCCCGGGACTCTCGTTCCGACCAATAGCGAGTCCGCCACGCGGTCACGTGACGCGCTGCAGCATCCCTTCTCTCTTGAAAGCTCGGCGCTCCTGCGAGCTTTCAACCCCCATTGTACCAAACAGTTGGGGCGCTCTGCTGCTCTCCACCAAAACGCACCAAAATCCGCGTGAAATCATGTGAAAACTAAAAAAAAATACGGTAACGCAAAAATCCAGTAAGATTCCGAAAAAAAAAAACGTTCGTTCGCATCCGGCCTAAAACGCATCGATCCCTTGGACTTTAATAAATAGCGCCCTTAGATTACCCGAGGAGAGAAAATTATGTGATCGTTTCAACGAATTGTTTGGAAATTAAAAATTTGTGATTAAAGAAATTATTAGTTTTATTAAACAAAATGGTGGGCAGTGGTGAAGTCAAGGTCGCTACTGTCGAGGCGGAGTCCATAGACAACATGGCGACACTTCCGGTTTCCAGGGCCCAAGGCGGAAACGACGCCGACAAAAATCACACCGCTAATAAAGAGATGGAGATCAAAAAAGTACAACAAAGACCTGACAAAAGGTGCGCTAAATAAAATATCAAGTCACACCCCAAAACAGTAATATTTCGGACACCTGAATGCTCATTGTTGCCACTTTACAAACGTGAAACGATTGTGATGGTTCGTTTTGTTGAATAAAAGTGTTTTTGTTTTGTACAGTTACAGTTACATTTCGATCCTGTTTTTGTCACATCCACATTTCCAAAAATTACACTTTTGTCTTTGTTTGGTTTTTTTCACCTTTTTGTTTTGTCAAAATTAGATTCACGAAAATTACACGTTATTTTACGTTTTTATTGCTAAAACTAATGTCATTTTATATTTTGAGGTGAAGGCTTTTTAAGTTTATTAAAATTGAATTTTTTTACATGTTAGTAGTAGTAATACAATTTATTGAAACTCAATTTACAAAAGTGCCATTGACCGAAATCTTTCAACCTTTTTGATATAATTCTGACGTGTAACAACTAAGCGGATCCTAAATTTATTTAATGAATATAATTATTCAACACACTTTTGACTTATGTTTTTCTATAAATTTTGAAATTCAAAATCCGTTTAAAAAAGTCGTGTTTACTTCTTTATTTACACGAGTTTTAAAATGCCTACAAAGCGTATACTCATATTTCAAAAATACACACAATAAGACTGGAAGAAAAGGTCATTTGTGAAAGTGTCTCAATAAATGTATTGTCTATCTCTACACACAATATTGTTACTAAAAATTATTTTATTTCGATAAATATGCATAGGTAATAAGAATATTACGACTGCACAAAAGGGCACTAAAAATATAACATTTTGGATTCACAAAAATGCCATCTGTCAAAGTGTAATATTTTAATGGATAATAAATCGTTATTGTCAATGTGATAATAATATAATAATAAATCAAAATGAGTAAACGGGTGGACGGTGTTTGTGCCAAAACAAACAGAAAATATTCAACAGTACTACTTATAAACCTTATTGTAAATTAAGTTGCCTATTATTTCCTAAATTGAGTTGCATCCGCCCGGCAAGCGGAAGGTCCTGGGTTCAATTCCCGTCTGCAGACACATTTTTCTTTTTACCATAAATATACCTACTTACGGCTTAGTAAGAAAAACTCAAATTTAATCGCATATTATTCATTTAATTGCTAAAAATAAGCACACAGACAACTTGGCGTTCTGTTTTTTAGATGCCAATCGTTTCTCTCGTGCAAGTTGTTTATTAATTTCAACTAATAACACCTTAGAGATTCTTAACGAACACCAATCTAGCTTTTGGTTAATAGTTAACGTTGATAAGCCCCAGTTTTCTAATTAATTAACTGATATTCCCAAAATCCCTTAATAGAAATTACCGTTACCGACAGCGTTGCATGTTTTAACGTACCGTAACATTGTTAGTATGCAATTATTAATTCAACATCTAAAATCATATCGTTCTAAAATATAAAAACATATTTAACCCGCCAATGGTGACCTACTGGTCTGTGAGACCGGGTGTGTTAAAAAAAATCGAATAACTTTATTCTCCGTTATTGTTTTTTGTTGCAATTTCGAGTAGCTGCCACATTGCAGAGATTAAATTGATGAAACATCTTTGTTTAATTGTCAAAGAGCATACATTTAAAAAAAAACATGAACTAGTAGTCACACGTTTCGAAAAATCTTCAGTTGAAAACCCCGGTGCGTGAGACCGGCGTCACCATTGATCAAAGTCAAATTTGCGTCACCAATGGCGGGTTAAACTTATTTGAATACACAAATGCTTGACATGACAATATTGAAAAAACTTCGACTCATTGCAGAAAATCAATGTTTAGTTTAAAGACTGTTTTACTCAAGATTGCTTGTTGAACATGTAACCAGCTTATTGCGGAATGAAGTCAAGGGCGTGAGTCAAACTTGTAAGCAAAAGACTTAGAACTGAAGATTATGCAGTACCATCCAGTAGAGATCAAAGAGTCAACTTTTTTTGCTCATTATCTTTTAATAATAATAATTTTCAACAATCATGAGCCGACTCACAAAGAAGAGTCATTTCGCCCATATCTACTGTCTAGTTGTTTCAAGGCTGAAAAGCGAATGTGTGAAATGGATGTATGTGCAAAATTGAATTCGAATTAACGCGGGAGAAACAGCGCCCCCTGTGGTTGGAAGGTGAACTCGGGTCTACCGTTTGCAATGCTGTTATCAGTTGAGTAACGAAGAAATGTGAAGAGTATATAAACCAGGGGCGGCTCGTTATATAGAGCCAAGAAGCCATGGCACTACCTGTAGTTTCAAGCTCAGTAAGAATTTTTAATTAATAACACTTTCGCCAGTTCTAGGAAGATAAATCGTTCTATTTTTCTTCAGAAACGGAGAGGGGGGGGATATATTGTATAAGTGGTGCTACCATCGACATGTTCCACGAGCCGCCACTGAAATTAAGTACAGTTTTTGAAAATCCGCTAGTTTTTTTTTAATTTTCGAATTGTGTAATACTCGAGGAAAAAAATATAAAACGTGTCGACAAAATTCTGCAAAAATGAAAATACATTTGCAAATCATCGTTTTATCAAATGAAGTGCAGTTTTTGAAAATCCATTGAATTTTTAAAAATTTTAGATTTCCAATTGTGCAATACTCGAAAAAAAATAAAAAAAAAATAACGTGTGGACTAAATTCTACAAAAAAAAAATAAATTGGATTTGAAAATCATCGTTTTATCAAACTAAATAGAGTATTTAAAAATCCGCCAATTATTTCGTGAGTTGTGAATTTTTGGAAATTTTATTTTTCGAAATTGTGTAATACTCGAGCAAAAAAATTTAAATAAATATAAAACGTGTCGATTAAATTTTACAAAAATTAAACTAGATTTGGAAATCATTGTTTTATCAAATTAAGTGCAATTTTTATAAATCCACCGATTATTTCGCGAGTTGTGAATTTTTTAAAATTTTAGTTTTCGAATTGTGTACTACTCGAGTGATTTTTTTTTTAATATATAAAACGTGTCGATAAAATTCTACAAAAATTAAATTAGATTTGCAAATCATCGTTTTATCAAACTTAATAGAGTTTTTGAAAATCCGTCAATTATTTCGCGAGTTGTGAATTTTTGAAAATTTTAGTTTTAGAATTGTGTAATACTCGAGCACAAAATTAAAAAAAAACATACAAAACGTGACGACTAAATTCTACAAAAATTATATTAGATTTGCAAATCAACGTCTTGTCAAACTAAATAGAGTTTTTGAAAATCCGCCAATTATTTCGCGAGTTGTGAATTTTTGAAAATTTTAGTTTTCGAATTGTGTAATACTCGTGCAAAAAAATTAAAAAAATAATATAAAACATGTCGACTAAATTCTACATGATTTGGAAATCATCATTTTATCAAACTACATAGAGTTTTTGAAAATCCGCCAATTATTTCGCGAGTTGTGAATTTTTGAAAATTTTAGTTTTCGAATTGTGTAATACTCGAGCAAAAATAAAAAAAAAAATATAATACGTGACGACTAAATTCTACAAAAATTAAATTAGATTTGCAAATCATCGTTTTATCAAACTAAATAGAGTTTTTGAAAATCCGCCAATTATTTTGCGAGTTGTGAATTTTTGAAAATTTTAGTTTTCGAATTGTGTACTACTCGAGTGATTTTTTTTTAAATATATCAAACGTGTCGACGAAATTCTACAAAAATTAAATTAGATTTGCAAATCATCGTTTTATCAAACTAAATAGAGTTTTTGAAAATCCGCCAATTATTTCGCGAGTTCTGAATTTTTGAAAATTTCAGTTTTCGAATTGTGTAATACTGGAGCAAAAAATTAAAAAAAAATACAAAACGTGTCAATTAAATTCTACAAAAATTAATTGGAATATGCAAATTATCGTTTTATCAAACTAAATAGAGTTTTTGAAAATCCGCTAATTATTTCCAGAGTTGTGAATTTTTGAAAATTTTAGTTTTCGAATTGTGTAGTACGCGAGCAAAAAAATAAAAAAAATATATAAAACGTGTCGACGAAATTCTACAAAAATTAAATAAGATTTGCATATCATCGTTTTATCAAACTAAATAGGGTTTTTGAAAATCCGCCAATTATTTCGCGAGATGTGAATTTTTGAAAATTTTAGTTTTCGAATTGTGTAATACTAGAGCAAAAAAATTAAAAAAAATATAAAACGTGACGATTAAATCTTACAAAAATTAAATTAGATTTGCAAATCATCGTTTTGTCAAACTAAATAGAGTTTTTGAAAATCCGCCAATTATTTCGCGAGTTGTGAATTTTTGAATATTTTAGTTTTAGAATTGTGTAATACTCGAGCAAAAAATACAAAAAAAAATATAAAACGTGTCGACGAAACTCTACAAAAATTAAATTAGATTTGAAAATCATCGTTTTATCAAACTAAATAGAGTTTTTGAAAATCCGCCAATTATTTCGCGAGTTGTGAATTTTTGAATATTTTAGTTTTCGAATTGTGTACTACTCGAGTGATTTTTTTTAATATATAAAACGCGTCGACGAAATTCTACAAAAATTAAATTAGATTTGCAAATCATCGTTTTATCAAAGTAAATAGAGTTTTTGAAAATCCGCCAATTATTTCGCGAGTTGTGAATTTTTGAAAATTTCAGTTTTAGAATTGTGTAATACTCGAGCAAAAAATTTAAAAAAATATAAAACGTGACGACTAAATTCTACAAAAATTAAACTAGATTTGCAAATCATTGTTTTATCAAATTAAGTGCAGTTTTTGAAAATCCACCAATTATTTCGTGAGTTGTGAATTTTTGAAAATTTTAGTTTTCGAATTGTGTAATACTCAAGCAAAAAAATTAAAAAAATAATATAAAACGTGTCGACTGAATTCTACAAAAATTAAATTGGATTTGGAAATCATCGTTTTATCAAACTACATGGAGTATTTGAAAATCCAACAAATATTTCGCGAGTTGTGAATTTTTTAAAATTTCAGTTTTCGAATTGTGTAATACTCGAGCAAAAAATTAAAAAAAAATATAAAACGTGACGACTAAATTCTACAAACATTAAACTAGATTTGCAAATCATTGTTTTATCAAATTAAGTGCTGTTTTTGAAAATCCGCCAATTATTTCGCGAGTTCTGAATTTTTGAAAATTTTAGTTTTCGAATTGTGTAATACTCGAGTGAAGTTTTTTAAAAAATATATAAAACGTGTCGACGAAATTCTACAAAATTAAATTAGATTTGCAAATCATCGTTTTATCAAACTAAATAGAGTTTTTGAAAATCCGCCAATTATTTCACGAATTGTGAATTTTTGAAAATTTATATTTCGAATTGTGTAACACGCGAGCAAAAAATTTAAAAAAAATATATAAAACGTGACGACTAAATTCTACAAAAATTAAACTAGATTTGCAAATCATTGTTTTATCAAATGAAGTGCAGTTTTTGGAAATCCACCAATTATTTCGCGAGTTGTGAATTTTTGAAAATTTTAGTTTTCGAATTGTGTACTTCTCGAGTGATTTTTTTTTTAAATATATAAAACGTGTCGACGAAATTCTACAAAAATTAAATTAGATTTGCAAATCATCGTTTTATCAAACTAAATAGAGTTTTTAAAAATCCGCTAATTATTTCGAGAGTTGTGAATTTTTGAAAATTTTAGTTTTAGAATTGTGTACTACTCAAGCAGAAAATACAAAAAAAATATAAAACGTATCGACGAAATTCTACAAAAATTAAATTAGATTTGCAAATCATCGTTTTATCAAACCAAATAGAGTTTTTGAAAATCCGCCAATTATTTCGCGAGTTGTGAATTTTTGAAAATTTTAGTTTTCGAATTGTGTAATACTCGAGCAAAACATTTAAAAAAATAATATAAAACGTGTCGACTAAATTCTACAAAAATTAAATTAGATTTGCAAATCATCGTTTTATCAAACTAAATAGAGTTTTTGAAAATCCGCCAATTATTTCGCGAGTTGTGAATTTTTGAAAATCGTGTTTTTTTTTGTTCCGGGGTTGAACGGTTGGAAAAGGGATCATTCCAATCCGATTTAACTCCCTTAAAGTAGAGCTAAAATGGGATTTTTTCCCGAAATAATCATTAAAGTCAGTGAGTTATGTGCGAAAAACCTCAAAATGCACTTTTTTTCAAACACCAATAACTTGGTGCCAAATCGTCGTTGGAACTTCGTTCTTTGAGTCCTGCATAGGGAATTGATCAAATTTTAATGCCTTTATGGTGGATTGAGTCGACAAAATTTGTCCAACTCCGTAGACATCGTCAAAGTTGGACATGGTTTCCAGAAAAAAACTTTTTTTTCACAGGGGCGGTAGTGGGGGGCGGAAGGGGTTACGTTTAAGTTCGCATGCATGACTTTAAAGAATACACTTGAAAGTTTTTCGCCCTCAAAGATTCATTAAAATCGATTGAAAATACGCCGAGTTATGGCGGTTTGAAAATGGGAGAAATTTCACGAATTTCAAGTGTTTCATTTTTTTTTCCTTCAGTGTATAAAAACAATTAATCGGTATAGCGAAATTAACTTTAAAATGTTGGGGTTGTTTTAATAACGTGACTGTATTTATAAAGTTGGCAAATCTTGAAAGCAGAATAATGCAGAAATAATAATAATAATAATAATAAGTTGTCTTTATTGCGAGAAAAAAAAAATAAAACTACAAGAAATATCATGGCAGAGTAGGCGAAGTTTGGCTAATATTGTAAAGTTCTTTGGAATTACGTTTTATATTATTGACGAATTTTTGAATTTCTCGTTTGAAAACGCATCGTTTTTAGTGTGCGTTACATTTGATACGTTGTGGTTCTTTTGATACCGTGAATATCTCTACAAATTTTTAGGATTTTGGAAGTAAATTCGTTTATAAATAATGTCTGTTATTGAAAACTTTCCGAAAATAACGTTTTATATTTATAAGAACTTTTTGGATTTTGTGATTTAAAACGCGTGTTGTTTGGTGCAGAGTTATCTTTCAAACGTTGTGGTTGTTCTGATAATTTGAGTATATTTATAAACTTGGTAAATTTTGAAAGCGGAATAATGCAGAAATAATGGCTGATATTGTAAAGTTCTAGAGAATTACGATTTTTTTTTATTTCTCGTTTTAAAACGGTATTTAGTGCCGATTGTGAGTTAAATTTGGAACGTTATGGTTCTCGTTAAAGTTCATGTTGTTTACAAAATTAACGGATTTGAAAAGAAAATTAATTGGCACTTAATGCCTGTTAGTAAAAGAATTCAGGAAATTACGTTTTGTTTATGCAAATATCTTTATTAATAGTAATTTACACATTAAAAAAATTTAGCAAATCACTTTTACTAACTGGCTATCGACCAGAGGTCTTTCAGCCTTACGTTTTATATTTTTTACGTATTTTTGATTTTTCCTCTTAAAAATGCGTCGTGTTTCGTGTAGAGTTGATTTTAAAACGTTGCAATATAAAAATGTGAATATTTTTTCAAACTCGACGAATTTTGAAAGTAGATTAGTTCATAAATAATGTCTACAATTGAAAAGTTTCAGAAAATGAAGTTTTATATATTTGACAAATTTTTGAATTTCTCAATTGAAAACGCGTTGTCTTTCATGTCAATTTCAGCACGTTCTCTTAATAACTTCCATGTTCTTATGAACTTTACGAATTCTTGAAGAAGATTAATTTCTTAATAATGCCTGTCCAGGGAATTACGGTTTAGATCTTTGAAATTAGCTTTTTTTACCGTATTTTTGATTTTCTTCGTCGTGTTTCGTGTCGAGATAATTTTAAAACGTTGCGTTTAAGTTCGAATGCATGACTTTAAAGAAGACACTTCAAAGTTTTTCGACCTCAAAGATTAATCAAAATCGATTGAAAATACACCGAGTTATGGCGGTTTGAAAATTCGAAATCGAAATTTCACGAATTTCAAGTGTTTCATTTTTTTCCACTAGTATATCGGGTGTGTATAAATTGGCGGATAATCTACACGTGATGATATTCTTTCAAAAATTCTAAGCAGCTTATCGTAATTGTAAAATATTGTACCACGCTTCCTGGGTCTTCACGAGGCATAGCAGAACATTTTTTCATCGACATTTTCTAGTCAGAATTTTAGGAAGAAGATCGCCACGTGTAGATTATCCGCCAATTTATACACACCCGATATAATGTTGATCAAGATTTAAGACGATGTTGAAATGCCTTTAAACTATTCGACGTGAATGCAATATTTAGGGCAAACATTTCTGAGAAGATTTGCAAACAGATTTCAGCGTGAGCCGAGCTAAGCCTTTTCCTTTACATTCGTCTAAAATCGAAATCGATGTAATCATGTCCTTTAACTCTTTCGTGACGATTTTTTTTTCGAGGGCGCGGTAACACATTTTTAGTTTTCTTAATGTTTTTATGTTTCCTATAAGAAAATTGTGGAAAACATCAATAATAAAATTAAAAGTAATAAAGACGAAAAATAGCCTGAATATACAGGGTGTATTTGAGATAACGAACAGGCTCGTAACCACAAAGAGATTATATTATTTTTAAACAATATTCGCAATTATTTTGTTTATAACTGTAACAAAAAGCCCGCAATTAATTGTTAAAGTTAATGAGTGAAAATACGCAACATGTTTGGGGGCAGTGGTAATGAGACCTAATTTTTAAACGGCATCGGCTTTAGATATCGAATTACAACAAGCGCGTAGGAAATATCTGAGTGCTCTTTAAGCATCAATGAACTTGAGGACTGTTTATCTTTTACAAAAACAAAAACGTTGCGATAACACTTCAAATTTCGGAGGCAAGAAATCGTATCTCGCATTTTAAATAAACAAACACATATTCCATGGAGACCTAATTAAATGAGAAAAGCATCGGTTCTCAAAATGTTTAAGAAACCTCGAAAAATTAGGAAAATAAAAAAAAAAAAATCGAATAAATTTTGACGGAAATGGGTTCACAAATATTTTGTGTATGTGCCCTTAAATGCCTGTTCGTTATTTCAAATACACCCTGTATGAATATTTGGTTATCAGGATATTTTTCGTCTTAATTACTTTTATCAAATAATAATGCAATTGTCTCAAGTTAATTTAATAATAAAATTGTTTTAAATAAATTTGGCGTCCCTCAAAATTTAAATATCCCGAAAAGAATAAATTCTCTTTCATAAGTTCAGGACGGTTGAATATTTTATTTTTTCGTCGCTCAAGATTTTTAAATATGATAATTCCAACGCAGGACAGAAAAACGTCAGGTCGATAGCCCTGGCAGACTACACCCTCACATTTTATTGTATGTATTTTATAATATTTTCGTTTGTCTGAATAAAGATGTTTCTCTCTCTCTCTCTCTCTCTCCCTTTCTCTTTCTGGATAAGATCTTATCGATACTAAACGAATTCTTTCGTGCAAACAATTCTTGCCCTTCACGCAACAATCGAATTCGAATCGAAAATATGCGCCCTGAGCATTGAACCATTCACGTCTGAGAATGCACATTCGTGGTAAAATATATACACGAAAAATTGTTATTTATGCAAACCGCATCTGATTATTATAAAAGCTAGAAGCGAGCTTGAAAATTACAACCACTAGCTGCCAATCCTTTCTTTCCAGCAGATGCCATATGGCGTTATATTTTTTATCATTTCTCCGAAATCTGTGTTTTGATTTTTTTTGTACCATTTTCCCAAGAACTTCATATGGAGTCAGGATTTTGATTTCTGGAAAAATAGGCAGACATTTTTGTATTTAATTTTCTCGAGTTAGAATATAGTATTTAATTAAGAACTTCACAAAAAAATGTTTTTATTTCCAAAAATTATTTTGGGAAAGAGAGTTAAATGTGATTTTTCTAAAATTGTATCCCCGATGTGTACCCCTTAAAGTTAGGGTATCTATTAAATTAGCCATTCAAGAAATGGAATATATTTTTGTAAATATAAACTATTTCAAATAATTCATTTTTATTTATTTATTTATTCATTATAAGTAGTTTGATTCATTAAGAATATTACATAGTCAGTTGATATTTTAAATATTATGTTTTCTAATATGATATATAAATATCTGTAAGTATTTCTGTCTTTAAGTTTTGGTTTAATTTTTATTATTAACAAAGTTCGCAACATCTCACTTTAAACTGGTAAAATGCAGAAACAATTAAGTAACAACAGTTAAATTTGACATGCACCTAACCAATACATATATCTTCGCAATGAAGTAATTTGAAGGCAAAATCATAATTAATAAAAAAACCATGAACAAGTTAGGTGACAAATATTATTAATTTATTATTTCCTTTACTAAGAAAAAAATTTTGCTGGTCCGTTTTGTTTCACACGTTTTTTTGAAATTCGGCAATAGATGGCGTTAAAATCGAATATACTATTACTTCATATTTATTGTTTCCTTTTTGAACACGCAATTGGTCGCGTTCGTGAGACTAAACAGTTAGGTGTTTACAGCCAACCGTTGGGGTATTTTCCGATGAACGCACTGTTGATCGCGAACAAGTTCGTCCAGCGGTCGCCATTTTACCAATCGTACAAATTAGACTGATTGGTGTTGGAATCAAGTGTTGAAGTTGCCGCCGAAATGGAGGTTACAAAAATAGCGTTCATCAAATACCAACATTCAGCGTAAATCAAAATAAACATGTTGACAGTTGAAAATTCTTACGAACGCGACCTTTGTATAGACTCGAATTAATTAAAACATTTGGACTGAAGTTGCAACGAGTTTTAAAATTAAATTTCAGGATGGTGTAATCCTTCAAAGGTCAGAAAATAGAAAATTTATATTGCGGGAAACGGATATTTATTTTGAGTAGTCTCTGACATTCGTTTAAAAATAAACGCTTGTGACAATTCCTATTCATAGGAGTAATAAAAAATAGAAATAAATATATTGCAATAGAAAGATTTTAAAATTAGAATTCTATAGAAAACTGTAACGTGAAAACAAAAAAAATCGGTAGCTTTCATCGCTGAGTTTAGCGCAATAAGTTATCGACGCGGTGGTACTTATCTAGTATGGTTTTAATTTCTGGACGGATAATGGATAAGGGTGTTCGAATATGGAAATGAATAATCGATTATTTTTATTAATCGATTATATTGGTTAATCAAAATAATCGATTAATCAAATAACAAAAAAAAAATGATTAATCAAATACCTAAATAATTGATTAATCAAATAATACATTAAACAAATAACCAAAATTGATTCATCAAATAATTGATTAATCAAATTACCAAATAATTGATTAATCAAATAATTGATTAATAAAATACCCAAATAATTGATTAATCAAATAACCAAATAATTGATTCATCAAATAATTGATCAATCAAATAACCAAATAATTGATTAATCAAATAACCAAATAATTGATTAATCAAATAATGAAATAATTGATCAATCAAATAAGCAAATAATTGATTCATTAAATAATTGATTAATCAAATAATCGATTAATCAAATAACCAAATAACTGATTAATCAAATAACCGAATAATTGATTAATCAAATAATCGATATTCAAGGAATTGATTAATTAATTAACCAAATAAGTATGGCTAATTCAAAATCAATTTGGTTTTTGTAAATTCAACAATTTTCAATAGAGATATGGATTTTTGAAGATTTTCGTTTTAGTTTTTTGAGCACTTGAATGAAAACATCACAGAAAAAAATATAAAACGCGTAGAAAAATTTCTTTACGACAATATCTTCAATGGTCTAAGAATCGCTTATTCAAAATTAATTTGGTTTTTGTAAATTCAACAATTTTTGATGGAGATATGAGTTTTTGAAAATTTTAATTTTATTTTTTTTGAGCACTTGAAAAAAAAACGTCGCAGAAAAAATATAAAACGCGCAGACAAAATTCCATAAAAAATCATCCTTAATGTCCGAAGAATGGCTAATTCAAAATTAATTTGGTTTTTATAAATTCAACAATTTTTAATGGAGATATGAATTTTTGAAAATTATACTTTATTTTTTTGAGCACTTGAATGAAAACATCGCAGAAAAAATATAAAACGCGCAGACAAAATTTAATAGAAAATCATCCTCAATGGCCGAAGTATGGCTAATTCAAAATCAATTTGGTTTTTATAAATTCCACAATTTTTAATGGAGATATGAATTTTTCAAAATTATAGTTTTATTTTTTTGAGCACTTGAATAAAAACATCGCAGAAAAAATATAAAACGCGCAGACAAAATTCCATAAAAAAACCATCCTCAATGGCCGAAGTATGGCTAGTTCAAAATCAATTTGGTTTTTGTAAATTCAACAATTTTCAATTGAGATATGGATTTCTGAAGATTTTCGTTTTAGTTTTTTGAGCACTTGAATGAAAACATCACAGAACAAAATATAAAACGCGTAGAAAAAATTCCTTACGACAATATCCTCAATGGTCGAAGAATCGCTTCAAAATTAATTTGGTTTTTGTAAATTCAACAATTTTTGATGGAGATATGAGTTTTTGAAAATTTTAATTTTATTTTTTTTGAGCACTTGAAAAAAAACGTCGCATAAAAAATATAAAACGCGCAGACAAAATTCCATAAAAAATCATCCTTAATGGCCGAAGAATGGCTAATTCAAAATTAATTTGGTTTTTATAAATTCAACAATTTTTAATGGAGATATGAATTTTTGAAAATTATACTTTATTTTTTTGAGCACTTGAATGAAAACATCGCAGAAAAAATATAAAACGCGCAGACAAAATTTAATAGAAAATCATCCTCAATGGCCGAAGTATGGCTAATTCAAAATCAATTTGGTTTTTATAAATTCCACAATTTTTAATGGAGATATTTTTCAAAATTATAGTTTTATTTTTTTGAGCACTTGAATAAAAACATCGCAGAAAAAATATAAAACGCGCAGACAAAATTCCATAAAAAAACCATCCTCAATGGCCGAAGTATGGCTAGTTCAAAATCAATTTGGTTTTTGTAAATTCAACAATTTTCAATTGAGATATGGATTTCTGAAGATTTTAATTTTAATTTTTTTAGAATTTGAATGAAAACATCGCAGAAAAAATATAAAACGCGTAGAAAAAATCCCATAAGGCAATATGCCCAATGGTCGAAGAATCGCTTATTCGAAATTAATTTGGTTTTTGTAAATTCAACAATTTTTAATGGAGATATGAATTTTTGAAAATTTTAAATGAATTTTTTTGAGCACTTAAATAAAAACATCGCAGAAAAAATATAAAACGCGCAGACAAAATTTCATAAAAAATCATCCTCAATGGCCGAGGTATGGCTAATTCAAAATCAATTTGGTTTTTGTAAATTCAACAATTTTCAATAGAGATATGGATTTCTGAAGATTTTCGTTTTAGTTTTTTGAGCACTTGAATGAAAACATCGCAGAAAAAAATATAAAACGCGTAGAAAAAATTCCATAAAAAATCATCCTCAATGGCCGAAGTCTACCTTATTCAAAATCAATTAGGTTTTTGTAAATTCAACAATTTTCAATAGAAATATGGATTTCTTAAGATTTTTTTTTTAATTTTTTGAGCACTTGAATGAAAACATCGCAGAAAAAATATAAAACGCGTAGACAAAATTCTATAAAAAATCATCCTTAATAGCTGAAGTATGGCTAATTCAAAATCAATTTAGTTTTTGTAAATTCAACAATTTTCAATAGAGATATGGATTTCTTAAGATTTTCGTTTTAATTTTTTGAGCACTTGAATGCAAACATCGCAGACAAAAATATAAAACGCGTAGAAAAAATTCCTTAAAACAATGTCCTCAATGGTCGAAGAATCGTTTATTCAAAATTAATTTGGTTTTTATAACTTCATTAATTTTTAATGGAGATATGAATTTTGGAAGATTTTCGTTTGAATTTTTTCAGCACTTGAATGAAAACATCGCAGAAAGAATATAAAACGCAAAGAAAAAAATCCTTAAGACAATATCCTCAATGGTCGAAGAGTCGCTTATTCAAAATGAATTTGGTTTTTGTAAATTCAACAATTTTTAATGGAGATATGAATTTTTTAAAATTTTAATTTTATTTTTTTGAACACTTGAATAAAAACATCGCAGAAAAAAATATAAAACGCGCAGACAAAATTCCATAAAAAATCATCCTCAATGGCCGAAGTATAGCTAATTAAAAATCAATTAGGTTTTTGTAAATTCAACAATTTTCAATAGAAATATGGATTTTTGAAGATTTTAAGTAACAGTGATATTAAGTAGCAGTGATTTTAAGTAGCACTTATTTTAAGTAGTAGTGATTTTAAGTAACAGTGATTTTAAGTAGCAGTGAAAATCGCCTATTAGTAACAGTAACGACTTGTGATTTTTCAAACCAGTGAAAATCACAGATACGTGAAATATCGCCCATCCCTACCAGCAGGTCGGTAACTAGTTGAGAATACCCCAACAAATACGAGAACTATTGCTGTGACTGTGCGTGTCGAGGAAGTTTGGATGTTGGGTAATGCGTAAAAAATTGCATGAGATCAGTGATGAAAATTATTTTCAGTTTCAGTAGGTAAACATATCTAGAGCAGAGTCTGCCCGCTCCTCTAATAATAGACTTTTAGTACAACACTCGTGTTTTCTTAGTTGTGTGTAGTGTATGGACTTTTCATGTGCGTTCCACCATGGCCGACGATCATCCACACAAAAAGTATGTCACAACATATCAAAATGTATACAAATTAATTAAATTCATCTAAACACACTATAAATAACATCAGTGAATAATATAAACATTATTTTCAAAGAAGTAATATGATTTTAAAACAAAAACACAAAATTTTGATCGAGTTTCATCATATACAGGGTCGGTCTCCTGCTCGTGGGCGTTCGATATAACCGGGCCGCCAAAGACTGCTCTCATGGACCTGGAAATTATTTCTTAATGGTACTTTGAAATTCAACAACTTTCGACGTTTTATACCACTGTTTATTGAATAATACTCTCAAACACAATTTTAATCCATATTAAAAAGAAAAAACTATAGTTTCGACATTTGCAGATTATCATCAAAGATTGAATAAATAAGAACAGATTTTTGACTGAAAATGATTGTTAGAAAACTTACTTAAAAATTACACATATTATTACATGATAAATCATGATATTTTCAGCAGTGGTTCATGTCATTACAAGAGGTTAAATTATGAGAAAAACTGAATCTATCTGTTCGTGAAGTTATTTTGTGTTAATAGTCTTATTTTGACTTATTTTGGGGCTGTTGACATAGGTTTAGATTATTGTAAGTACTCTTTTTTGATAGTTGCAAAATGTAATTTGTGACATTTAAAAAATGTCATTTACAAGACTTCAAATAAAGTTTAAATAATGAGAAAATAATTCGTTAATTAAATTCGAGTTAACATTATAATTTTGACTTATTTGGGGGATATTGACATAGGTTTAGATTATTGTAAATACTCTTTTTGACAGTTACAAAATTTAATTTTTGACATTTGAAACGTCATTTGTAAGACTTCAAATAGAGTTTAAATAATGAGAAAAGAATTCATTTTGAGTCATGAAAGTTGAATTTTCGAAATTCAACTTTCATGACCTTTTCAAGGCCTTTACACAGGAGTCACTTTACTCACGACTCATTTCTAAAAGTCGACTCTTTTAATTAACTCACTCATGAGTTACCAATCTCTACTACAATTTTATGTTCTTTCTAACAGTTTCACATACAATAATGTTTCTAGAGAGTAGACTATCCGATGTAAAAAAGTTGTCCGTGAATCTGAAGGCTCCGCTCATTACTCTACGACCTTGATCTTTCTCTGGTGCATTGCTCATGTACCTGAAAATTATGACATTATCCGTTGCTGTTGTCTGCAAGAACCCACAGCTTCATTCCATATACGTGTCGTTTGGACTTTAAATGGTCCTCGATTTCTTGTTGGCACAAGTATTCTTATTATTATTAAAAACAATTTAGGGAAGTAACGCCGTCAAATACACAGGGAGAAGATATTGGGAGTGGTCACAGGCGTGAGCACACCCAACATCTTCTCCCTACATTTATTATTATTATTACTTCTTTCTTTAGAAGAGAAAAAATCTATCCCTAGGCATACCCGAGGCATATTGTATAGATCTTCTCAAAGCTGGATCAATACACGGTAGAACATGAATTGCTTTGACGCGTGAAGCCTGACAGGATCGAAACACGTGTCAGGCAACTGAAAATAAAATTATGGAACAAAACAAGCGTTTTACTTTACCCAACTTATCTTCTTATTGTTACTTACAGTTAAAGTGCAATTAAACATGTTTAAAACTGCTATATTCTTTTGTGTGCTACCTGTATTCTTGGTAATAATGCCACTCAAAAAAATAATAAGTGCATAATACTCTAAACAACTTCCCAAACAAAGCCATAAAGCAGCAACTGCCAAGAAATTAAAAAAAATGGTGATGTGGCCATCATGTTACTTTCTGCGACTTGATGGTATCACAGTCATTTATATTTACGTTTTCATGGTTTATTTTCAATTGAAATCATATTTTAAATGCACATCGACCGTTGTGTAAACTCGAATGAAACTGACGTTTAAAACGTCAAAATTATGAAAGATGGGAAAATTATACTTCAAATTCAAAAACTCAGTTTACTCAAAAACTAAAAAGATTTCGAAAAAAACTTATTCTTTATAAGTTGTTCATTTTAGTATTCTCTACAATTATTATTAACATTAATTTGCTGTAACTATTATCGTTTTATAATTATAAACCAAAAATTTAAAAAATAATAATAATTTTTTTTCTCGAATAACAATGATTTTTTAAAAATGTTTTCAAGCAAAAGATATTCATTTCTTTGTTGTCTTCAATGTTTGTTTAAATATTTTTGTGATATTTTTCATATTTAAGAAAATATTGACAAAAAACAAAAAACAGTTTAGGTAAACACCCACTTCCGGTGTACGAAATTTTACCAAAAGCTTTTCAGTTCTTCGGACTATCAAATAAGACTTATGTTCAAAGTTTCATATCAATTGCTTTATTAGTTTTTGAGGTACAGCGCGCACAGACACACGCACAGACACACACACAGACACACACACACAGACACACACACACACACACACACACAAATTTGTTTTTTCCAAAAATTGTTAAAATGTCATCTAGGGACCCCAAAACGGATATATCCGTAAAAAAAATTTTGAAAATTTTTTCACGATCGCAAAACTTTCTCGTACTTCGTAACGGAGAAAGTAAAAATCAAATAATATTTGGGGTTCAGCTACATCCGGTATATTCAGGACGTATTGTAGGACTTGTTTTCGGGACTTGTTAGTCCTTTTCCAAGGCCTTTTTTCAAAACTATTTTTTACAACGTTCTTCAGGACTTTATTTTTCAACTGTCTAGGATTTTTACTTTCTCCGTTACGAAGTACGAGAAAGACATACTGTGTGTATGTCTGTGCGCGCTGTATCTCAAAAACTAATAGAGCAATTGATATGAAACTTTGAACATAAGTCTTATTTGATAATCCGAAGAACTGAAAAGCTTTTGGTAAAATTTCGTACACCGGAAGTGGGTGTTTACCTTAACCGTTTTTTGTTTTTTGCCAATATCTTCTTAAATATGAAAAATATCACAAAAATATTTAAACAAATACTGAAAATAACAAATAAATGAACATCTTTTGTTTGAAAATATTTTTCATAAAATTATTGTTATTCGAGAAAAAAATTTATTAATTATTGTTTCATTTCTGGTTTATAATTTTGAAACGATAATAGTTACAGTAAATTGATGTTAATAATAATTGCAGAGAGTGCCAAAATGAACAACTTATAAAGAATACGTTCTTTTCGAAATCCTTTTAGTTTTTGAGTAAACTGAGTTTTTGAATTTGAAGTATAATTTTTCCATCTTTCATAATTTTGACGTTTTAAACGTCAGTTTCATCCGAGTTCACGCAACGCTCGAAGTACTTTTAAAATAGGATTTCAATTGAAAATAAACCATGAAAACGTAAATATAAATGACCATCAAGTCGGAGAAAGTAACATGATGGCCACATCACCATTTTTTTTTAGGACAATCTTCTTCAGAACTTCTTTTCGGGTTTTTTTTATGGAATTTCCATCGCCTTTTTTTGGGATTTTTTTATTACATTTTTTAAGGATTTTTTAATTACATTTTTAAGATCCTTTTAATTACTGTTTTTAGGATTCTTTTAATTCCATTTTCTATGAATTACATTTTTAAGAATTTTTTTAATGACACTTTTTTTTAAGACTCTATTTTCAGGACTTTTTTTTTCAAGACTTCTTTCCGCAGGACTTTTTTAAAGTGTCTTTCTGGATATTGTTTTCGGGACTTTTTAAAGGACTTTTTTAAGACTTCTTTCCTCAGGACTTTGTTAAAGTCTCTTTCTGGACATTATTTTCAAAACCTGATTTCGTGACCTTTCTCAAAACTTCTTTCGGGTTCTCTTTCAGGGCAAATTTGTACTTTTTTAGGATTTTTTTCTCAGAAGTTTTTCTGGGCTTATTCAAGATTTTTATTCAGGGCTGTTTTTAGGACAAGTTTTTTCAGATTTTTTTTTTCCAGTAGTTTTTCGGGTATTTTTTTAATGATCTTTTTTAAATAATCCTTAAAAGACTTCATTTTGAGGACTCTTCTTCAAGAATTTTTCTTGGGAATTTTTCAGGACTTTTTGCCGGAACTCTTTTGCAAGAATTTTCTATAAGGACGTCTGAAGTTTTTTCGGATTTTTTTTTTCAGTAGTTTTTCGGGTATTTTTAAGGATCTTTCTTAAATAATCTTTGCAAGACTTGTTTTGAAGACTTTATTTCGAGGACTCTTCTTCAAGAATTTTTCAGGACTCTTTGTCAGAACTCTTTCAAGAATGTTCTATCAGGACGTTTTTTCCTTTTTTATCACATTTTTTCAAGGCCTCTTTCTGGACTTTTTTCGGAACCTTTTTAAGGAATTTTTTCAGTACTTTTTCTCGGGAAATTTTGTCAGGAATTTTTTGGGACTATTTTTGTTGGGAGTTTTCAGGATTTTTTCAGGTCATTTTCTTCGGGCTTTTTCTTCAGAATTTTTTATCAGGACTTTATTTTCAAAACTTTTTTTCAGGAATCTTATTTAGCATTTTTTTCAAGATTATTTTTCAATACGGTTATTCAAGACTTTCTTATGAGCCTTTGTTCAGAAGCATTTATTTGGGATTTTTTTTCATAATTTTCATGATTTTTTATCTCTTAAACTTTCTTTTAGGACTATTTTTTCAGGCCATTTTCAGGCCTTTTTCAGGATTTTTAATGACTATTTTAAGGTATTTTTAAAGGCCTTTTTCAGGATTTTTGAATGACTTTTTAAAAGTTTTTTTAAAGGCCTTTTTCAGGATTTTTGAATTACTTTTTAAAAGTTTTTTTAAAGGCCTTTTTCAGGATTTTTAAAGGACTTTTTAAAGGTATTTTTAAAGGCCTTTTTCAGGATTTTTGAATGACTATTTTAAGGTATTTTTAAAGGCCTTTTGCAGGTTTTTGAATGACTTTTTTAAGGTATTTTTAAAGGCCTTTTTCAGGATTTTTGAATGACTTTTTTAAGGTATTGTTAAAGGCCTTTTTCAGGATTTTTGAATGACTTTTTTAAGGTATTTTTAAAGGCCTTTTTCAGGATTTTTGAATGACTTTTTTAAGGCCTTTTTCAGGATTTTTGAATGACTATTTTAAGGTATTTTTAAAGGCCTTTTGCAGGATTTTTGAATGACTTTTTTAAGGTATTTTTAAAGGCCTTTTTCAGGATTTTTGAATGACTTTTTTAAGGTATTTTTAAAGGCCTTTTTCAGGATTTTTGAATAACTTTTTTAAGGTATTTTTAAAGGCCTTTTTCAGGATTTTTGAATGATTTTTTAAGGCCTTTTTCAGGATTTTTGAATGACTATTTTAAGGTATTTTTAAAGGCCCTTTTTAGAATGTTTGAACGACTTTTTTAAGGTATTTTTAAAGGCCTTTTTCAGGATTTTTGAATGATTTTTTAAGGCCTTTTTCAGGATTTTTGAATGACTATTTTAAGGTATTTTTAAAGGCCTTTTGCAGGATTTTTGAATGATTTTTAAGGCCTTTTTCAGGATTTTTGAATGACTTTTTTAAGGTATTTTTAAAGGCCTTTTTCAGGATTTTTGAATGACTTTTTTTAAGGTATTTTAAAGGCCTTTTTCAGGATTTTTGAATGACTTTCTTAAGGTATTTTAAAGGCCTTTTTCAGGATTTTTGAATTACTTTTTTAAGGTATTTTTAAAGGCCTTTTTCAGGATTTTTGAATGACTTTTTTAAGGTATTTTTAAAGGCCCTTTTTAGAATGTTTGAACGACTTTTTTAAGGTATTTTTAAAGGCCTTTTTCAGGATTTTTGAATGACTTTTTTAAGGTATTTTTAAAGGTCTTTTTCAGGATTTTTGAATGACTTTCTTAAGGTATTTTTAAAGGCCCTTTTCAGGATTTTTGAATGACTTTTTTAAGGTATTTTTAAAGGCCTTTTTGAGGATGTTTGAATGACTTTTTTAAGGTATTTTTAAAGGCCTTTTCAGAATGTTTGAATGACTTTTTTAAGGTATTTTTAAAGGTCTTTTTCAGAATTTTTGAATGACTTTTTTAAGGTATTGTTAAAGGCCTTTTTCAGGATTTTTGAATGACTTTTTTAAGGTATTTTTAAAGGCCTTTTTCAGGATTTTTGAATTACTTTTTTATGTATTTTTAAAGGCCTTTTTCAGGATTTTTGAATAACTTTTTTAAGGTATTTTTAAAGGCCTTTTTTAGGTCCTATCCAAGACCTTCTTTCAGGACTTTTATTTATTTCTTTTTGGGTTTCAAGTTTCTAAACTTTTTTTAGGATTTTATCAGGTTCGTTTTAGGAATTTCTTTTCTCGACTTTGTTCTGTCAGGTCATGAGTGAGTCAACTGAAAGAGTCGACCCTTAGAAATCGGTTGAGGAGTCAAGTGACTCATTGTCATGAAGTTTTATAAGTGAGGACCTATTTTATCATTATATTATAAAATATCAAATGTGGGAGGTGGCGACCCTTTTATTTATTTTTTTGCTAATCAATATTTTGTGGGGTAAAGAGTCGATTCTTTGTAATTATAAGTCGACTCTTTGTAAATATCCATATCTAGAATATGGTATAATTATTTGGGGAAATTCAATTAATTCCGCACAAAAAAATGTTAGTATTATTCAAAATGTACTCTGGGGGAGCAATGCAAGCCCATTTTTATAAATTTTAAAATCATGACAATTTTTTCATTGTATTTAAATTTGTTTTTTGTTTAAATTTAATTTAAATTTAAGCAAAAAACTAACAACCAAAAGGTCACTTATGATGCATCTCTAAACTCTGAATTTACAGACGAATTGAATTATTTAAAAATATACAAATAGAAAAGTTAAGGTAATTTCCGGTTAAACCGGAAGTGAAATTTTTATTAAAAGTCCACATGTCGACACATTGTATTCCCTAAAAACACTATACTAAATTTGATATAAATAGATGCAAAAATGCAAATGATATTTGGGGTCTACCAGAATTCAGTTATACCCGGTATACTATTTTTTTACAAACGGGATATTTTAAGAGTAAAACGTTTGTTTTTAAAATCTAACCTAGAATAAAATGTCAGCCGTGACAGTTAAAATAAAGGAGAGAAGTTATCATTTCCCTCCCTTGGGGGGAAAATGTTGTTTCTCTCACGATTTCGACAGCTGATAACTGGAATTTCTCTTCCGTTTGAGAAAAAGAAAATATATTTTGTGATGTTAAAAATGTCAACTGTCACCAAAATTACCGAAACTTACATTTGTCTCTTTTAACATGAAATTATGACGAAATTAAGTAATTTCTTACTTTTAGCTTTGCTGTAATTCGCTACACCGAATGAATTTCAAGTAATTTTGGAAATTTTCAAGTAGAAGGCAATTATGTTTTATCTTGTATTCACTTGGGAGCAACATAAAATGTTAAAGGATTTTTTAAGAATAATAATTTAAAATTAATCTTTACTAGACCTGTGAAGTCTATAGCAATTGTTATTTTTTTTTGCTTATACGGGATGTTGGTTGCGACCGTTATTACTTTGCAGTCTATTTTCAGGTCATTTTAAAACGTTTTATGCATCGGAAGGTTTTCATTTGAAATAACAAGGGATTTATTTGTCCTCCAAAATATTCAACTTTTTTTTCCATATTGTAATTTTAATCAAGGCGCGCTCTATGGTGGAGCGGGTTGGTTAAATTTTGTTTACGAAAATTAGCCGTTCGGGTTCATTAATGTTGAGTTTGTCCCATTCATTACAAACTACGAATATTTACAAAAAAACGGTAATTTTTCATAATTTCACAATCTCCTTAACGGCAATGTTGTTTTGACGTCAATAAAAAAATTAAGTTACTCTAGCATTTTATACCATGTGCATAAGAGCTTCCTTTTCTTTATGTATGATTAAATTACTATAATGATTTTTCAAAAATTACATTTTACTTCCAGGACTTCACTATTTATAATAATGAGTTTCGTCTACGCGAAGCTCCTCATCGTCGTCTGCATCGCCTACGTCATCTCCGACGTAGTCACACACAACATTCCCCTCTGGTACTACGAAGGCTTCTTCACGTACCTCTACGGCATGAGCATATTCTTCCTGCTCTACGTGTTCTGCTTCCTCCTCCAGGAAAGCTCGTGCTGCAACGGCGAGAAGAAAGAGAAAGCCAAAACCAACAAACAGAAGGCGCTGAAGGAGAAGGAGAAAAAGAAAGAGGAGAAGGCCAAGAAGAAAGAGGAGGAGAAAAAGAAGGACAAGAAGGCGGAGAAGGAAAAGGAGAAGAAGAAAGACAAGAAGGGCGATAAGGTAGGTTCGAAAATTACGATCGTAGAAAGTTTAAATAGATTTAGTTTAGATCGTAGCTGGCTTAGCGAAATAAACGAAACGTGTTTTTTTTCTCTCTCTCTCTCCAATTAATTAATTCATTGATTAATCCACTAATATTTAATGTGGGTGGGTTTTTCGTTAATTGTTCATCGTTATTTTTTTTTAATTTTTATTTTTACCTTTCAAATCATGCTTATGTTGTTTTCTGTTTCTAGTTTTTAAGTGTTATTTCTATTCTGAGTTTTTGTTTTTGAGCATGTTGTGCGTGTAGAGGGAGGTGTATCCCCGTAAGATGAGGGATGTTGTACAAGCGAGGGCTCTTACCCCTTACCAACAGGTGAGCATTGCTCCGATTCTAAACAAATCTAATCTTATTAATCTAATTCTAATTCTCATCTAATCCGTGGTGAATATAAAAATTACATGCATTTATTTGAGTGAAGGAATAAAGTTGCTATTTTTTATGGAATTCTGAAAGTTAGAAGGAAATATTTAATCAAACTCAGAGTTAATGAAATGGTAAAAGCACTTGATTGTTTTACATATTGAAATTATTATTTATTTATAAGACGACATTTTTCGGTCTCTCGACCATTTTCAAGTAATGTACAGAAATATGTCAGAATTAAATTCCACGCTGCGAATTTTGCAAAGTTGCGTTTTTGATGCAAAATTCCGAAAAACTGGTCAAAGCCCATTTTTGAATTTCTCTTTTGTGTTTTAGAGCTACACATGTCTAGAAAGTTTTCTGAGAAATGTATTAAAATTCTTTGAGGGGTTTTTAAGAAAATTAAGGAAATCTAAGGAAACCTGCGAATTTTCAAAGCAGCGATTTTGTTGGGAAATTCCTGAAAAACTAGTTATAATCCATTTTTGCATTTTTCGTTTCTTTTATAGCTACATATGTCTAGAATGATTTTTTAAAATTTTATTAAAATTATTCGGGGTGTTTTTAAGAAAATTAAGGAAATCTAACGAAAGCTATGAATTTTTCAAAGCATTCCGGAAAATCTCTTTATAACCCAGTTTTGCATTTTTATACCTAAATATGTCTACAATATTTTTTGAAAAATTTATTAAAATTCCTGGAGGGGTTTTTCAGAAAATTAAGGAAATCTAACGAAAGCTACGAATTTTCAAAGCAGCGATTTTGTTGGAAAATTCCGGAAAAACTAGTTATAACCCATTTTTGCAATTTTCTTTTGTTTTATAGCTACATATGTTTAGAATGTTTTTTGAAAATTTAATTTAAATTATTCGAGAGGTTTTACGGAAAATTAAGGAAATCTGACGAAAGCTGCGAATTTTTCAAAGCAGCAATTTTGATAAAAAAATCTGGAAAAACTATTTATAACCCATTTTTACATTTTTATTTTGTTTTACAGCTACATATGTCTAGAATGGTTTTTTTTTTAATATTTATTAAAATTCCTGGAGGGGTTTTTAAGAAAATTAAGGAAATCTAACGAAAGCTACGAATTTTCAAAGCAGCGATTTTGTTGGAAAATTCCCGAAAAACTAGTTATAACCCATTTTCCCATTTTTCTTTTGTTTTATAGCTAACTATGTCTAGAATGTTTTTTGAAAAAGGTATTAAAATTCCTCGAGGGGTTTTTAAGAAAATTAAGGAAATAATGAAAGCTACGAATTTTCAAAGCAGCGATTTTGTTGGAAAATTCCCGAAAAACTAGTTATAACCCATTTTTACATATGTCTAGAATGTTTTTTGAAAATTTTATTAAAATTATTCGAGGGTTTTTTAAAAAAATTAAGGAAATCTGACGAGAGCTGCGGATTTTTCAAAGCAGCGATTTTAATAGAAAATTCCAGAAAAACTATTTATAACCCATTTTTGCATTTTTATTTTGATTTATACCTACATATGTCTAGAATATTTTTTGAAATATTTATTAAAATTCCTGGAGGGGTTTTAAAGAAAATGAAGAAAATCTAACGAAATCTGTGAATTTTTCAAAGGAGCGTTTTTGATGACAAATTCCGGAAAAACTAGTAATAACCCATTTTCCAATTTTTCTTTTGTTTTATAGCTAAGTAAGTCTTGAAAAATGTATTAAAATTCTTCGAGGGATTTTTAAGAAAATTCAGAAAATTAACGAAAGCTGCGTATTTTTTCAAAGAAGCTGAATTTGATGGAAAAATCAGGAAAAACCAGTTATAACCCATTTTTGCGTTTTTCTTTTGTTTTGTAGCTATACATGTCTAGAATGTTTTTTGAAAAAATTATTAAAATTCTTCGAGGGGTTTTTAAGAAAATTAGGGAAATCTAACCAAAGCTGCGAATTTTTCAAAGCAACGATTTTGTTGGAAAATTCCAGATAAACTAGTTATAACCCAACTTTGAATATTTCTTCTGTTTTCCTCGAGGAGTTTTTATAAGAATTAAAGGAATCTAACTAAAGCTGCAAATTTTTCAAAGCAGCATTTTGAATGGAAATTAAATTAGCCCATTTTGGATTTTTTGTTTTGTTGTTTAGAAAGATATTTCTGGAATGTTTACTGAAAAAATATTTAAATCATCAAGGGGATTTCGGAAAAAAAGAAAATCTAGTCCAAAGTGCGAATTTTAGTTTTTACGCGTTATTGGATTTTTCTCTTGTTTTATAGCTACAAATGACTAGAATGGTCTTTGAGAAATTTATTAAAACTTTATAAGAAAATTAAGAAAATCTTTGTCAAAACTGTAAATTTTACAGCATTTTGTCATTGAAAATTCCGGAAAAACTAGTGATTACTTATTTTTTGGTTCTTCTTTTGTTTACATATATCTAGAAGCATTCTTTTGGAGTTATGATATTGTACCGATGAAATGTTCGTCTTTGATGAGCTGCTGAATCTGTGGGTTTTCATAGAAGTTTTTGTGCAGCATTGAAATTTCTTTTGCTTTTATTTAGCAAAATATAATGTTAATGGATAATACTTTGTTACCAGTAAAGGTATTCTATTTTCCTCTTGAAACTTTAAAAGGTTTACTATCAGTACAAATTGATTGAAAATAAGAAGTATCCATCATGATTGATAATGTTTTCATAGAATATTTTGTTCAGCAATGCAATAGAATTTTAGAATTTTAATTGAAGAAGACTATTTTTTAGCAAAATAGAATTTTAACTGAAGAAGACTGGCTGAAAGACCTCCGGTCGATAGCCAATTAAGAATTGCAGAAAAACATAAATTTTTATATGTATGTTATATCAAATTATATCAATTCTTAAATAAAGATGTTTGTATATAGAATTTTAACTGGTGCTATTTTGATACCAGTAAATATATTGTAATTTTAAAGGTTTACCATTGGTGAACGTATATTACAAATTAAAACCACTCTTTATGTATAATAATAAAAGCTTTTGTACAAAAACCCAAATTCATCTGCAACTTTAAAAAAAAATGTATTTTAATCTGCGCTATTTTTTTACCAGTGGAGATATTTTTTATTGAAACCTTTAAAGTTTTACTAGCAGAGAGGGAGCATTGAAGATTAGGAACAAATATCTTGATTGATGAAGTTTTCATAGAATCGATTTTACAGCAATGCAATTTCATTTACAATTTTCAACAAAATTACATTATAATCGGTGCTATATTGTTACCAGAGGAAATATTTTATTGTTTTTTTTCTTGAGACCTTTAAAGTTTTTTCTTTAGTTTTCTTAGTTTGTTTATTTCCAATAAGAATAGTTACATTCATGGGTAAGTCATAAACATTATTAGTAGTGAGAGTATTTATTGAAAATTAAAAGCTTTCATCATAAGGGATAATGTTTTCATAGAAGCTTTTTCAAAGCAATGCAGTTTTATTTACAATTTTTAAGAAAATACATTTAATCGGTGCTATTTTGTTGCCAGAGGAGATATTATACTTTTTTTCTTGAGATCTCTAACGGTTCACCATTAGAGAGAAAATATTGAAAAGTACAAGCATCCATCCTGAGTGATAATGTTTTTCATAGAAGCGTTTTTACGGCAATCCAATTTCATTTGCAATTATCAATAAAATTGCATTTTAATGGGTGCTATTTTGTTACCAGTGGAGATATTCTGCTTTTTTCTTGAGACCTTTAAAGGTTTACTATCAGAGAGCAAATATTGAAAAGTACAAGCATCCATCCTGAGTGATAACGTTTTTCATAGAAGCTTTTTAGAGCAATGCAATTCCAGAATTGCAGTTTAATCGGTGCAATTTTCGAGATATTCTGTTTTTTCTTGAGATCTTCAAACGTTTACGATCAGAAAGCAAACATTGAAAAATTGAAACCATCCATCATTGGTGATTAAGCTTTTTACGGTAATGCAGTTTCATTTGCAATGTTCAACAAATTGGTGCTATTTTGTAACCAGTGGAGATATTTTACTTTTTTCTTGAGACCTTCAACAAAGGTTTACCAACAGACAGCAATTTTTGAAAATCAGAAGCATTCATCATGAGTAATAATGTTTTTAAAGAAGCTCTTTGGCAGCAATTTCATTTCATTTGCTCCAGAAAAAATACAATTTTGTTACCAATGGAGATATTCTATTTTTTCTCTAGACCTTTAAAGGTTTACCATTAGAGTGTAAATATTGAAAATTAGAAGCATCCATTATGAGTGATTATGTTTTCATAGAAGCTTTGTGAATCAATAAAATCTCCTTTGTTTTTTTTTTCAGCACAAGAATTTTAATCGGTGCTATTTTGTAACCACTGAAAATATTTTAAATCTCTCTTTTGATCGTTATGACTTTTAAAGAAATTGAAAAGCCTTTATAACGTTTCAGTAAATAAAATTTTATAGTACAATCGCGCAGAGGTGATAGTGACTCAAGCTTTTTCGATGTAATCATCGCGTCTGGATAAATATCTATACTCGTTCGCATGCTTAAAAAAAACGAAATGAAATACGAAACGTATGTCGATATGTAAATTCAAGGGCTAAGTGCAACGTATGTCTTTTCTCATTCTATCTACCTCAAAATTCACGTGCTGTATCTGGTTCTGACTATCTCCGATTTCGATTTAGTTAAGACCAGAATTGATTGTATCCATTTCATTAATAAAAAGGTTCAATTTAATGACAAATTTCCAGTTGTCTTTACCGATTGCCGTAATATGCCCTCGCAAAGTTTCGTCGGGAAAATATTTGCACGCTCGAGAATTTTTAAATTTCCCGCCTAGACTGAATTGAATTATTTTATGGACATACGTTTACTAGAAACTTAATTCAAGCAACATGGAGCGGTGAGTCACTGTCACCTCTGCGCGATTATACTATAGTTGATACTATTTTGTAACTTGTGAAAATATTCTAATTCTCTCTTTCGAATATTAAGAATTCAAAATCAACCAAAAGTTAAAGAAATGCAATAAAGACGAAAAATATTACATTTATTTCATGCATCTGCAATAATGAGCTTGCCTCAAATTTATTCAAAAGTTAAAGTATTTTTTTTACTATTCCTTCACTCAAAAAAAGTACTAAGCCTTCTTGATCTAAAGCTGCGCAGGAATTTTTTATTTTAGAAATCCGAAGCCATTAGTAAATGTTAGAATAGAGATGATCAATGTGCTAACAATAGCGATTAGCTTTTGCCATGTACCTAACGAACAAAAATATAAATCAAAACACGAAGATGAGTAAAGCGCACCAAAACAATCAAGAAAATGTTGAAATATTGATTGGTTATTATTATAAAGTTTTCTAGTCCAAAATGATCTAGTGAAAAATATTTCAACGTTTTCTAGATTTTAAATGAATAAATGCAAATAAACCGAAACACGCACATCAATCGCACCAGCGGACACCAACAATTGCTGTTTTTGAACGTGATCCAAATTTTTAACACAAAAAAATGCGTACTTTATCGCTATAATTTTGTCCATACTGTTTATAATTTTTGAAATGTATTTTTTGATCAGGCATCAAAGATTTATCCATATATTGTTTACAATTTAAAAATGACTTTTGGATTAGGAAAGAAATATTCGTCTATTTTTAATTCAACTTTGAGTACAGACCAGCGATTTGTCAATACATTTTTTAGTATCTTTGAATGCATTTGGATCAGGGCCAATTATTTGGCCATGCATTTTTTTAAAGCATTTAAAATTTTAGTCCATACATGACTTAATGATTAAATAATTATGAAGCAATGCATTGTTTAAAGAAAAGTTCATATGACAATATTATAAATATTTCAATAGATTCTGGAACAATTGATTATTGATCAAACATCTGCCCTTTCATTTTTAGATTTGATGGTCCTTCATCAAACTTGAATCTAAAAATGAAAGGGCAAATGTTTGCTCAATCATGAATTGTTACAAAATCTATTGAAAAATATATAAATATATTTGTAGAAGTTCTTGATAGCAATTTTGATCCGATCCAAATATGTGTCCACAATTTTTTTAAAGCATTTAAAGTTTTCTTATTGAGTATAGTTATGAATATTTGACTTAGCATTCTGAAAAAATAACGACAAGTTTTATTAAACACCATACACTTTCTTAATTTTTTTTATTGCATTTTTGATCGGAGCCAAATATTTGTTCACACATTTTTTTAAAGCATTTAAAATTCTGTTTAATAATTATTGAATCAATTTTTTTTGACAATGACAATTCTATAAAAACAATTTTAGGATTTTTCAATACATTGTTTTACAATTTTTGGCCAAAAATCTGATATTTGTCTTTTCGTTCTTTAAAAGAACTTTAAAAGAAGTTTCAATACAACTTCTATCAAAGAACGTACATTTTTAGCATTTTTGAATGCAATTGTGATGAGGTCTAAATATTTGTCCACGCATTTCTTTAAAGCATTTAAAATTTTGTTTAATAATTATTGAATCAATTTTTTGTCATGACAATTTTATAAAGACAATTTTAGGATTTTTCAGTACATTGTTTTACAATTTTTGGCCAAAAATCTGATATTTGTCTTTTCGTTCTTTAAAAGGAGTTTCAATATAACTTTTATCAAAGAACGTACATTTTTAGCATTTTTGAATGCAATTATGATCAGGTCTAAATATTTGGTCACGCATTTTTTTAAAGTATTTAAAATTATTGAATCAATTTTTTGTCATGACAATTCTATAAAAACAATTTTAGGATTCTTCAATACATTGTTTTACAATTTTTGGCCAAAAATCTAATATTTGTCTTTTCGTTCTTTAAAAGAAGTTTCAATACAACTTTTATCAAAGAACGTACATTTTAAGTATTTTTGAATGCAATTGTGATCAGGTCTAAATATTTGTCCACAGATTTTTATAAAGCATTTAAAATTTTGTTTAATAATTATTGCATAAATGTTTTGTCCTCATGACAATTTTAAGATTTTTCAATACATTATTTTGCAATATTTGGCTCAGAATCTAATTTTTGCCTTTTCGTTCTTTAAAAAAAGTTTCAATACAATTTTCATCAAAGGTTGTACATTTTTAGCATTTATAAATGCAATTGTGTTCAGGACTAAATATTTGGCCACACATTTTTTTTGATAACATTCAAAATTTTGTTTAATAATTATTGAACCAATTTTTTTAATATATGCACAATTTCTCACGTATCCTTTGATATAAGTCCCACAAAGAAATTTTAAAGACAAATTGACAAATTGAACCAAAATGTTTGTCTGTATGACAATTTAGGAAGAAGCTTTCAGGATTTTTCAATTTATTGCTATATAAATTTTTTGGCCAAGAATCTAATATTTGTCTCTTCGTTCTTTAAAAACAAATTTAAATGCAACTTTTATCAAAGACAAATTTTTAACATTTTTGAATACAATTTTGATAAGGACCAAATATTTGTCCACACGTTTTTTGAAAGCATTAAAAGCTTTGTTTGATAATGGTTGAATGCATTTTTGAAAATATTTGTCCATAAGACATTTTCAAGATTTTTCAATACCAGGGATTTGCATTCGTTTAACAAAATTTGAATACAACTTTTATTGAGGACTATGTAAATTTAGCAATTTTGATCAGGGAACACTTTTACAAGTGACCTTAACAGGCAATTGACCAGACGTCTCTCGGCCTTTCACAATACAGAAAGAGAGACAATACATTTATTGAGATACTTTTACAAATGACCTCAACAGGAAATTGACCATAGGTCTTTCAGCCTTTCATAATACATTTTTTTAAAGCTTTTAAAAATTTGAATTCGTATAATATTCATCAATCCATTTTCAAAAATTTGTAGCAATATGACAAATTTGTGAATACATCTTTGAAATTCTTCAATACATTGTTTGACAATTGTTGATCAGTGATCAAATTAGTTCTTGCATTCTAAAAATAAAAATACACGCGAATACATTTACATCAATTTCTGAATGTAATTTTGATCAACGATTTTTTTAACAAACATTTCTTAATCAAGCTTTAAACATTTATTCAAACTTGTTTGAATTTTTGATATATGCATTTGTCAGCATTCTACCTCATTTTTTATAAACTTATCCACCAACTGAAGATGTAGAGATTTCGTAAATTTCTTTGTTGCCAAGGAATTTTAGATTAGTTCACAAAAGTATATGAAATGGAATGTTTTTTTTGAACAAACATAACCACGATGTACAGATTTTGGAAATTTCTGTGTTGCCAAGGAAATTTAGCTCAATTCACAAAAAATATATGAAATGGAATGCTTGATTTTTTTTTTAAATCCGTAAATGATATTTTTAATGATTGTCTAACCGATTTCAAAAGCAGCAGTTGTTTGGTGATCTTGTCATCGGCTTCGTTTGTCATTTCTTTTGTTTGTCATATTTTTTGACTTGTGGGGGTGTAGAGCACATATCGCCGCAACTCAGAAGGGGTGGTAGATGCCGGTTTGGCCGGGGTGCCGGTGCCCGTTGCGGAGATTGGAGCTCAATCTGAACACCCTGTTGTCCTCCAGGAACAGACCACCAACAGCAACAACAGCCAATCGCAGCAGCAGCAGCCGCAAGATCTGGAGGTGGGCTTGAAGGTGGTCAAGAGGAAGAGGAAGACCACGCAGAACGATCAGAGCCACGGCAGCTTTTTCTTGAGGATCGGAGCCATAGGTAAATATTAAACGATGGGAATCATCCAAAATGGTTATCTGTTGGATGTTCGAGGCGTGCTACATCTTGAAGATATTGAAATAAAACACTTTCTTATACCATATGTACAGGGTGTTTATTAGCTGCGGCGATAGGTCAGGAATGAGTTTCTTAGACTAAGAGATGAAAAAAAGTTTTATGAACATGCGTCCTCCGAAGCTTCCCAATTTATCGTCGATTGTGGAAGACGGGATCATTTTGTAGTGCCTTAGCAGGTTTGGACGCCTTAAGAACTATCAGACCTCCTAAGTTAGAAAAAAAAGTTTTAAAATAGTAGAAGAAGGGATAATTTTGTAGTGTCTTAGCAGATTTGGGAGCCTTACGAACTGTCGAACTCCTAAGTTGGAAGAAAAAAGTTTTAAAATAGTAGAAGAAGTTTTTTATTACCTTATAAATAAATGCTCATTGTTGGTACAGCTCTGTAAATTTAAGAAACTGTTCTGTTGCTCTCAAGATTAGAGATAACAAAATACTTTGCAAACAATTTCAAAGACTTAAGAACTCAAAAATTACAATTTCGAAGTGTGTTGCTAGAGACAGATAGTTGATAAGATGTCCGAGCTAGTAAACTTCAACTCAAATTCTGATAATTGCTTATGTTGCAGCATTTGGTTTGGGAACAATGATCTACAACGGTCTGGAATTTGGTTCGTTTTTCGAAATTCCATTCACCTCTCCGTGCTACATGATACTACGTGGTGTTAATCCTGTTCTCCAAATGGTGTTCACTTTTATGCAGATGTACTTCATCTTTATGAATTCTAGAGTGAGTACCATCAAACTTTAAAAATTTAAACATTGTTTATAATTCGAACATATTTCCTCTCGCCACCATTCTAAAGGAATATACAAAAAGGTTACATGTTTTGCTTTGAATAGTACGTATTTACATTTTTATTTATTATTGCAGTTAGATAGGTAGATTTTTTGCTAATGGCCTTGAAGGGCCAAGTCAATGACATCGCAGACCTATGCGTATCTCTCCTGGTCAACTCAGTCCTTACTACCTTACTGCGATAGAAAATAAATATAATTTAAAGTTGAAAACCCTCACTTGTTGCAGAAGCAACGGACACGGAGTCTATCAGACTCCAGCGAGTCTATGAAACTCCATCTCCTAAAATGCATTAAAATCGGGAGTTCGTGCTTACGGGTTAAATAAATGTGAATGAGTACTATTTAAAGCTAAATATAATAATAATAATAATACTTTATTTCCCAACAGATTTTAACATCTAATTACAGGGAAAAATACAACAATACTTATATACCAAATTCGTAACCCTCTTGTGCAATACTTAAAATAAATATGTTGGAATTAAAAATATTATATCTGTTAAATGTTTTATTTCGTAATGGTCATTATGTTTCACCAATTCAACGATAATTCAATCAAACCTATAGCTAAACTTTATATCTTGAATGCCTAATCTCCATAGAACTAACGTTAATTAGCAACGTCTTCAAATGTATTCAATATTTTCAGCTCAACATCCACAGATTCAAGGTGATCGCCAGATTCGGCTTGATGCACGTCGTCGCTACAAACATCTGCGTTTGGATAAGGACTGTGGTTTTAGAATATTTAAAAGAGATCACGGTTTACCATAAGAAGTTCAATAATTTTCCAGGTGAGTGCTTCTAAATAAAAACGATGACTTTTCAAGCTTTGATAAATTGATCTACAATCAACGTAATAATGTGAACCTGTGACGATATGTCAAAATACCATTTTGAATGCTCAATGAAAGCTTTTCAAAGATAGCATCTAGAAGATTAGAGATAATCTTCTAAAGGTTGTTGGTAATGTCAAACTTTCCAAAATTACACTTTTAAGACCAATCACGTAACGAATGTGATGAATATGATGAATAAGATACCAAAACTGGTAGCGATAATCAAAATAAGGACAATTACATATTTTGACGTTGTGATACAAGAGGATGAATAAATAATTCATCGACAGATCTTGCAAAGACCTAGACGAAAATTGATAAAGATAATCTTGAATGAGAAATCACGTTATAATGAACGCCAACTTTCGTTTTTATGGATACTATAAATGTGTCATCTCAGCATTAAAAAAAAACTACTTTTAAGCCATCAGAATGTTTTTAAATAAATGTATTAATTCTAGTGACCTCAAAAAAATATAATAGTTATTTATTATACGAATGTGGAATGTACCTAATTAGTCCTGCAAGATGGTAATTTTCTTAAGGGACTAATGAGGAATTCCACATGAGTATAATATAAAATTTTATCCAAAATCGTCTGTAATTGCATTAAATATTGAAATAATGTTATTATTTCAAAAATCCCATGAAGGATCTATGCATTCCGTGAGAGAAACTTATTCTCTCACTAGGGGGTAATGAGCAACATTACATGGCTCAAATGACCACTGTAATTCGATTATTACACCCGATTCTGGATAAAAACAATTTCCGTCGACTTGAAACTTTCCAAATTTACTCATAATGACGTTTCTGTGAAGACTAATATACCCATAATTGAATGTGAAGTTTAAAAAAAACGCAATAATTTTTACGATTTGATTTTTTTAAATAACTGCCATCGATTTGAAACTTTTAAAATTTAGTCGTAATTAATGGCAAATTATGTATCTGTGAAAGCTGTTAATGCTTCTTCCATAAATTTTGAAATGCCTTGATGAGTATAGAACCTTAAGCTTTGAAAAATGTAAAAATTTTAATGATAAAAACAATTGACATCGACTTGAAACTTTTAAAATTTACTCCTAATGAAAGCCAAGTTACATTTCAGTAAATATGAGTAATAATACATTTTTAAATTTTGAATAATTTCTTGTCAACAGAACGTTGAGTTTTGACAAAAATGTAAAAATTTTATTGGCGAGAAAAAAAATGTAAAAAGAATTGCCATCGACTTAAAACTATTCAATTTTACTCCTAATGAAGGCCAACTTATATTTCAGTAAAGATGAGTAATAATTCATTTTTAAATTTTCAATAATTTCTTGTCAACAGAACGTTGAGTTTTGACACAAATGTAAAAATTTTATTGGTGACAAAAAAATATATAAAAAGAATTGCCATCGACTTAAAATTATTCAAATTTACTCCTAATGAATTCCAAGTTACATTTCGGTGAATATTATTACTAATTCAAACCCAAATTTTGAATATTTTTTTTATGAACAGAACGTTGAGCTATGAAAAAATGTAATAATTTAAGTGACTTGACAAAAATATAAAAACAATTGCCATCGACTCGAAACTTTCTAAATTTACTCCTAATTAATACCAAGTTACATTTCAGTAAAAATTAGTAATAATTCATCTTTAAATTTTAAATAATTTCTTGTCAACAGAGCGTTGAGTTTTGACAAAAATGTAAAAATTTTATTAGCGAAAAAAAAAATATAAAAAGAATTGCCATCGACTTAAAACTATTCAAATTTACTCCTAATGAAAGCCAAGTTACATTTCGGTGAATATTATTACTACTTCAAACCCAAATTTTGAATAATTTTTTATGAACAGAACGTTGAGCTATGAAAAAAATGTAATAATTTTAGTGACTTGAAACAAATATAAAAACAATTGCCATCGCCTTGAAACTTTCTAAATATACTCATAATGAACGCCTAATTATATTTCTGTGAAAAGTATTAATACTCTATACCTACATTTTAAACAATTTCTTGTGAACAGAATGTCAAATTTTGAAAAATTGTAAAAATTGTAGTGGCTTGAAAAAATTATTTTATTTATTGTCTACTCTTTTTATCACAATGTAAATAACTATTTTTAGTGACTTAAAACAACCTAAAAAATAATTGCCATTGACCTGAAGCTTTCCAAATTTATTCATAATGACGTTTCTGTAAAAACTCTCAATACTTTATGCCTAAATTTTAAAATAATTGGATGTGAAGGTTTAAACAAAACGCAATAATTTAAGTGACTTACAAAAATAAAAATAACTGCCATCGACTTGTCATCAACTTTCAAACTTTACTTGTAATTAACGCCAAATTATTTATCTGCAAAAGCTATTAATGCTTCTTTCGTAAATGTTGAAATAACTTGATGAGTATGGAACCTTAAGTTTGGAATTTTAAAAAAAATTAAGTGGCTTGAAAAAAATATAAAAACAATTGCCGTTGACTTAAAACTTTCAAAATTTACTCTCATTGAATGCCAAGTTACATTTCAATGAAAATTATTAATTTATCATCCCTGAATTTTGAATAATTTCTTGTTAAAAGAACCTTAAATTTTGAAAAATTGTAAAAATTTTGTGGCTTGAAAAAAATATAAAAACAATTGCCATCGACTTGAAAATTTACTCATAATGAATGCCAAGTTACATTTCAGTAAAAAATTATTCATTATGGCTAAATTTTGAATAATTTTTATATGAAAAAAAGTTGAGTTTTGAAAAATGTAATCATTTTAGTGACTTTAAAAAATATAAAAACAATTGCCATCAACTTAAAACTTTCCAAATTTACTCCTAACGAATGCTAAGTTACATTTCAGTAAAAATTATTAATTATGGCTAAATTTTGAATAAATTCTTATAAACAGAACGTTAAGTTTTGAAAATTTTTTAAAATATTTGGTGACTTGTAAAATTATAAAAACTATTTCCATCGATTTGAAACTTCCTAAATTTACTCATAATTAATGCCTTTTTGTGTTTCTGTAAAATGTAGTAATACTTTATACCTAAATTTATTTCTTGCGGACAGATCGTCGAGTTTTGAAAAAATGTAATAAATTTAGTGGTTTGAAAAAAATATAAAAACAACTGCTATCGATTTGAAACTTTCTAAATTCACTCATAGTGAAGCCTAATAATGTTTCTGTGAAAAGTATTAATACTTTATATCTAAATTTTTAATAATTTCTTGTGAACAGAAGTTTAGAAAAATTGTAAAATTTTTAGTGGCTTGAAAAAAATATAAAAGCAATTACTATCGACTATACACTTTCTAAATCCACTCATAATGAATGCCTTATAATGTTTCCGTGAGAAATGTATTAATACTTTATATCCATTTTTCTAAATAATTTCTTGTGAACAGAAAGTCAAGTTTTGAAAAATTGTAATCTTTTTAGTAGCTCGAAAAAAATATAAAAGCAATTGCCATCGACTAGAAACTTTCTAAATTTACTTATAATGAAGCCTTATTATGTTTCTGTAAAATTTATTAACGTTATATCTAAATTTTGAATAATTTCTTGTGAACAGACGTTAAGTTTTGAAATTTTTTAAAAAAATTAGTGGCTCGTAAAAAACATAAAAAAAATTCCATCGACCTGAAACTTCCTATATTTACTCGTAATGAATGCGTAATAATGTTTTAGTAAAAGTATTAATACTTTACACCTAAATTTTCAATTATTTCTTGTGGACAGAACGTCGAGTTTTGAAAAAATGTAATAAATTTAGTGGTTTGAAAAAAATATAAAAACAATTGCTGTCAACTAGAAATTTTCTAAAGTCACTCATAATGAATGCGTAATAATGTTTCTGTGAAAAGTCTTAATACTCTATTTCCAAATTTTTAATAATTTCTTGTGAACAGAACGTCAAGTTTTGAAAAATTGTAAAATTTTTAGTGGCTTGAAAAAAATATAAAAACAATTGCCATCGATTTGAAACTTTCTAAATTTACTCATAATTAATGCCTAATTATGTTTCTGTGAAAAGTATTAATACTTTATTCCTAAAATTTTGAATAATTGCTTGTGAAGAGAAAGCTAAGTTTTGAAAAATTGTAAAAATTTTAGTGTCTTGAAAAAAATATAAAACAATTGCCATCAGCTTAAAACTTTCCAAATTTACTCATAATGAATGCCTAATTATGTTTCTGTGAAAAGTATTAATACTGTATACCTAAAATTGTGAATAATTTCTTGTGAAGAGAAATGCCATCGATTTGAAACTTTCTAAATTTACTCATAATGAATGCCTAATTATGTTTCTGTGAAAAGTATTAATACTTTATTCCTAACATTTTGAATAATTGCTTGTGAAGAGAAAGCTAAGTTTTGAAAAATTGTAATAATTTTAGTGACTTGAAAAAAATATAAAAACAAAAGCCATCAGCTTGAAACTTTTCAAATTTACTTCTAATGAATTCCAAATTACATTTCAGTAAAAATGATTTATGCTTCATCCCTAAATTTGGAATGATTCCTTGTAAATGTTGAGTTTAAGTTTGAGTTGAGTAATTTAAAAGATATTGCAAACTCTAAAGTAGAAGAAGAGGAATAAACTGTTTATACTTGCTTAGCTTTGGCATTGAAATTGAATGAGATGTGGCATCAGTTGAAGATAAAGTGATAATAATAATAAAAATAATTCTTGATTGTCTTGTATGCCACAAGATAAACAGTACAACATTAAAAGAAAGAAATATAAAAATGTGTTACAATTTCAGTGGATGTATGCATCATGTAATTAAAATTATGATAAACTTATGTTAAAGTAATCTTAAAATTATAGTAAAATTATGTTATTTGATAAAATAGTTACATAATAGCCTATTGCAATAAGATGCAACATTTTAGAATTAATAATGGTCCGAGTAACAACGCAGCTTTAAAAAGTAAGTTCAAGAAGAAGAAATATGAAGTGGATAAGAAATTAAAAAAATTAAGAAATTATCAATTTCCGATTTCGGAGTCGGGATTCTAGAAAATGAAACTAAAGTATTTATCGTATATATAAAGCTAATGTAAACGAACGAGAAATATCATGGTTGAGGAATCATCACTATACGTTTGCCAAGCTACTATGGTATTGAAATAATTTTCCAATATTCAACAGAAGGTGATAAACTATGTAACAGATGTTGGGTTAAAATATCGCATCAACTATTACATATTGCATGTTTCTTTGAAGCAATTTCTACCAGATTTTTTTTATTTCTTTGGTCAAAAGTAAATATATAGCCTGCGATATAGGATAATAGGATATAGGATACCGAAAAGACAAGCACGCATCAAATGCTTTACCTCTTTTAAAGTTTGACAAATCCTTGCTGACAGCATCATAATCATTTTTTTATGGATTAGCTTAATTAGCCTGTTAAAAGTCGATCACTATTTTGGCCTACCCAATGATTTTCTGCATTTTGGGCGATGTACCATAATTCGCTTCGAATTTCTGAAGTCTTTCATTCGAAAAAATGCCAGAAAGACAATGTTGCATCAAACGAAATACCACGAAGTCATTTATTTTACATTATAAGCATACCAAGAAAAAGTCCAAGGAGAACCAAAAAGTTGCTTTCTTGATTTCAACTGCATATTTCTTCGAAGTAATTTAATGAAGATATTTTACATTATCAGTATACCAAGAAAAAGTCCAAGAATCAAAAAAATACAAAAAAGATAAATTTTTAAGATATTTAACAGGTAACAATGATACCTGGAAATGTGAATCACCTGAGGCCATACACAATTAATTATAAGCTGGACTAAATTATAATGTTCCTATTTCTGTATCTTTGTTTCAATCTAGAGAGTGTTCGTTTACACACACTCAGGAACTCCAATACGGTTTTGGGAACACATGTCGGTGTGCCAGATTCCATGTTGACGACGACAACAACAACAACAACAGCGGCTATGACCACTAGGGCTAGCAGGATCATGGCCGATGCTTTGACGACCCTAACGACAGCTGCAACCACATATGTGCCAACAACCACTGTACCATCAACCATTCCAACGATACCCACACGTAAGTCATACAAAACTCTGAGCATGCTATTCATTTGGTGTGAGAATTTGTACAGTTTTCTAATAGCAAAATGCATCTGCCAAAAAAATAACTACATTTAAATTAAACTACACCTTCTTTGGTGTGCTTTAAATTTATCATTAATATTGTTATAGTAGATATTCTATTTAATTGTTTGTGTATTGAATTAAACTACACCTTCTTAGGTCTACATTAAATTTACCATTAATATTGTTACTATTTTTTTGGTGTGAGAATTTGTATAGTTTTCTAACAGCAGAATATTTTTGCCAAAAATAACTATACATTCTTTGGTTTGCATTAAATTTACCATTAATAGCAGTTATATTCAATTATTTGTGGATAACTGCACTCAGTTGTGGAGTTTTAGACAATCTATCTAACTTGTACAGTTTTTGGTAACGGCAGATAAAGTCTGGCCGCGCTATGAAGGCATCTGAGGTGCTATCTGTAACCTTTCAAGAAACAATTATTTACAAATGGAAGCCGAAAGTGCACCAAAAACTAGCAAGTATGGTTAACATTTGTGAGTGTAAAGTAACAAAATATCCAATCACTTCTAATGAGGACGGCCCTTCCGACCTTCATTAATCACCTCAGACGCCTTCATAGCGCAGCCAGAGTATACATTATACTAAACCATTTAAAAAAAATATTTTTCATTCATCATCATTACTGTTCTTGTAAATACATTTATTAACCAATATTTTTCATCTTTCATACTAACAAACGCACTGTAAAAAGGTGTGTTCACAACCGCTTCAACAACAACAACAACGACCTTGGCAAACCTTTGGAGAGCTTACAAAGCCTCACCAACGCCCATCCCCACCACAACAACCACCCTACCTACAACCACAACCACTCTCCCCACCACCACCACCACCAAAATTTGGACCACCATCACCACGACACTCGCAAGCACCCCCTTAAACAACTTCTTCAGCTTTAACAAAGGCTTTGAGAGCTTCGAATCTAACGTGGCTAACGGTACGCTTTGAACATTTTCGCGAGATGCACTCTTTTTTTACCATCCCATCGTTTTGTAGTCGTCGAGGAAGCTTCGAACGTAGTGGTTGAAGAAGGCATGGGCGGCATTAACGGATCGGAGCTTCTGGAGAACATTCTGCCGCAGGCTCTGATGGGTTTTAATGGTACCGACGGTGGGAATAACTCACTCCTGCAGGCCAGCTGCGGGCGGGTGAATATTATGGGAACGATCGTGCAAGATTCCGCGCCGTACCTTTTCCCGTTCATCATCGAGTACTCTTTGATTGGTGCTGCTGTTATATATGTTATGTGGAAACATATTGGACGTAATCCAAGGTTAGATTTTTTTTTTCAAATATAGAATGTAACAGCCGGGACGAAAAGTAATTATTTTTTTAGATTTTATTCTGATGAAGATCTCGAACATCGCTTGGAGGTGATGTTGTCGAGGAGAGCTGTCGCGATGGCTCACGCTCAAAATGGTCGCGTCGATTGCGTCGGCGCATCCAAAGGATTGTTCTTTGGATTATTGCTGCTCGTCGGATCGCTGATCTGTTTGATTTTGTTCTTTGTTTTGATACATCATCCAGATTTAGGATTGTTGGCTATCTATTTGGCCGACGTATCGCATTGTGTGCTCATGGCGTTAAGTATCATCGCAATAATCGTAGGTTTTATAAGGTGAGAGTTTCCATTTTTTTTTTGTGACGATTTTTGCAAATTCTTTCGCGTTTTTCCAGGGTCCAATCGCTGAAGTTCAAAGTAGAGGATCAAAGCGACTTAAACGATATACTTCTGCGCGTTTCGGCGTTCGGATTGTTCATCTACGCAGTCTTCAGTGTCATCGCCGGCTCGCTGAACGCATTTACCAAAGAACCAAACCTTCTAGTCATGGTGACGGGAATTCTATCTGTCGTACAGGTAAGGCACTTAAGATATTTCAGATTAACTGCAGGTCATTCAGTATGTAACACCTTAAGTTCAAAGCAGCGCGATCGCGCTGTTGAGATTTTGTATCAGAAAATCAGAATTTCCCAGTATATTTCGAACCTAACCTAAGTTAGCTTCTCTTAATCTTCGCAATCGATAAAGACAAGCGCCATTGCGCTGTTTGGCGTTTTTTCTTTCTTTAAAGTATTGTGATCGTAAAAATTAAAAAAAATTTTTTACGGAAATATCCGTTTTGAAGTCCCTAGAAGCGATTTCAAATATTTTTGAAAAAATGTGTGTGTGTGCGTGTGCGTGTGCGTGGGCGTGTGCGTGTGCGTGTTTGTATCAGTGCGCCTGTGCGCGCTGTATCTTAGAAACTAATAGAGCAATTGATATGAAACTTTGAAGAAAAGACTTATTTGATAATCCGAAGAACTGAAAAGCTTTTGGTAAAATTTCGTACACCGGAAGTGAGTGATTACTTTAACAGTTTTTTGTCTTTTTCCAATATTTTTTTAAAATATGAAAAATATGTAAATAAATATTGAAGACAATAAAGTAATGAACATCTTTTGTATGAATTAAAAAAAAACGAAATATAGCCTGAATATATAAATATTCAACCAGTTCGTAACTCTGCAAGCAAAATTAAGTCTTACTAAGACTATAAACAAATAAACAAATAATACTCTCTGCAATAAGTAAGGTAGTTTCTATTTTATTTATCTTTTGTATGAAAATAATAATTATTTTATGATAAATATATCATAATATCATAAAATAATTGTTATTCAAGAAAAAAAAAGTATTATTACTTTCTCCGTTACCAAGTATTGTGATCGTGAAAATTTTGAATTTTTTTGTTTACGGAAATATCCGTAAGATGTCATTGCAACAATTTCTGGGGAAAAAACTATGTGTGTGTGTGTGCGCGCGCACGATGTATCTCAAAAACTAATAAGGCAATTGATATGAAACTTTGAACATAAGTTTTTTTCGAAAATCCGCAGAATTTAAAAGCTTGGTACAATTTCGTATATCGGAAGTGGATTAACCCAAAAGAGTGTAAATATAAATAACTATTTTATCCTCGGTCGTGACCGAATGGCGAAAGTTTAAGTAAAAAAAAAAAATATTATATTATCAAATCGGAGACATTTTGACCATTTTTTGCCATTATTTTAGAGTTTTGGGTCGGAAACTAATTTTGGGTAAAAAAGTTATTTTTGAGGCTAAAAATGGCAAATTGTTATCCTTTTCTTAAATTTTCAATTTTTTTATCTGCAATTTTTATTTCTAGACTAAGATTTTGGATTTTTTTGCCTATATTTTATGTGTGGCCTGTTTTTAGATTTTTTTCTTCAAATTCTTGACTTTTTGGCCCAAATATTGTTTATTTTGGCCACAATTTTCCATTTGTTTGTCGAGATTTTCGTTCTTCTGGTCTACATTCTTATTTCTAGGCCCAAGTATTCAATTTTTGCTCTAAAATTTCGATTTTTTGCCACGATTGTTGATTTGTTTATTGAAATTTTTGATTTTTTTTGATCTGCATTTTTTACCTAATTTTTTTCATTTTCTGGTCTAATTTTTGATTTTCTATCCTTTTTACTTTCTCCGTTACGAAGTACGAGAAAGTATTGTGATCGTGATTTTTTTTTCAAAATTTTTTTTACGGAAGTATCCGTTTTGGGTTCCCTAGATGCCATTTCAACAATTACTAAAAAAAAAATTGTGTCTGTGTGTGTTGTGTCTGTGTGTGTGTGTGTTGTGTGTGTGTCTGTGTGTGTGTGTGTCTGTGTGTGTGTCTGTGCGCGCTGTACCTCAAAAACTAATAGAGCAATTGATATGAAACTTTGAACATCCGTCTTATTTGATAATCTGAAGAACTGAAAAGCTTTTGGTAAAATTTCGTACACCGGAAGTGGGCGTTTACCTTAACTGTTTTTTGTTTTTTGCCAATATTTTCTTAAATATGAAAAATATCACAAAAACATTTAAACAAGCTTTGAAGACAACGAAGAAATGAACATCTTTTGCTTGAAAACATTTTTTATAAAATTATTTTTATTCGAGAAAAAAATTTATTATAATTTTTTTAATTTTTGGTTTATAATTATAAAATTATAATAGTTACAGCAAATTTATGTTAATAATAATTGTAGAGAATGCTAAAACGAACAACTTATATAGAATAAGTTTTTTTCGAAATCCCATTTTTTGCCATTATTTTCGAGTTTTGGGTCGGAAACTTATTTTGGGTAAAAAAGTTATTTTTGAGGTTAAAAATGGCAAATTGTTATTCCTTTTCTTAAATTTTCAATTTTTGAATGTGCAATTTTTATTTCTAGAATAGAATTTTGGATTTTTTGGCCTATATTTTAAATGTGTGCCCTGTTTTTTTTCTTCAAATTCTTGATTTTTTGGCCTAAATATTCCTTATTTTGGCCATAATTTACGATTTGTTTGTTTAGACTTTCGTTCTTTTGGTCTACATTCTTATTTCTAGGCCTAAGTTTTCAATTTTAGCTCCAAAATTTTTTGCCACGATTGTTGATTTGTTTTACAGAAATTTTTGATTTTTTAATCTGCACTTTTTATTTCTGACCTACATTTCAGATTTTTTACCTAAATTTTTTTAATTTTTTGGTCTAATTTTTGATTTTCTATACTTTTCTTTAAATTTTAGCCGAAATTTTCGATTTGTTTTTTAAAAAATTTCGATTTTTTAATCTGCATTTTTTATTTTAGCGCCAAATTTTCGATTTTTTGTCCAAATTTTTGATTCTACATTTTTAACTTGAGTTATTAATTCTATAATAATAATAATATATTATATTTTTCCAGTTACAGACATACAGGGTGTTTCAGAAATCTGGGAACGGTCAATCACGTTCCTATTTGTCAAAATTTTGAAAAATGTTTTATATAAAAGTTGTGCAGAATAGTGAGCTGCACGCCCTAAAAATTTAAATTTATACAGGGTGTCTCATAACGAAGTTACAGACCAAACTTATGTTTTTTTTTTAATGGAACACCCTGTATATTTTAACATTTTTGGATTCGTCGTTACTTGGAGATTAAAATGACCTAGGTTTTGGCGATTGAAACCGGGCCGTTTTCGTGTTATTCAGTTGTTTATACAAAAATTTGAACAAAATTGTTAAAGTGCTCCCCTGAAACTAATAAAGATAATTCATTCTAATTTAGTTGAACGTTAGTCTTCAAAAATACTCTATTAACCAAAACATAACTCAGTGTATTATACAGGGTGACAGCTATTCGCAAACTGCACAACATCTAATTTTTTTGAAATGGGACACCCTATATATTATTTCATAATTTAAAAGTTCAGTAAGTAAGCTTTCGTTTCATATAAGGTTTCGTATATCTGAAGTTGATGGTTACTCTAATATTTCAAAATTCGTTGGTGATTTGCATGTTTTTTATTATTAGTTTTAAAGTTTAGGTACCAATCTTTTTAAATTAAAATTCTAAAACCAAAAATTTAGACCAATCATTCGAAAATTTAGACCAGCATAAAGGATATTTAGCCCAAAAATTCCAAAATTTTGAACAAAGAACAGGGTTACAGGCCATAGATAAAATATCAGCCAGAAAATCAAAAGTGAATGAAAGTGAAATTTTTTTGTCTGTTTTTGCCTTTTTTTTTAGTTTTTTTTAACCGGAATTGTTTCTATTTGCATTTTGTTTTAGATTTTGGCCATTTTTTTTTCTGATTGGGAACTTACTTTGAGCTAAGGAGTTATTTTCGCGCGGTTTAAAATGGCAAATTATTTTGGTTTTACTAGGATTTTCAATTTTTTGGTGCACTTTTTTGGCCATATTTTAGATATGTATGTTTGTATGTATCAAAAGTGAATGAAAGTGAATTTCTTTTTGTCTATTTTTGCCTTTTATTTTAGATTTTTTTAACCGCAATTGTTTCTATTTGCATTTTGTTTTAGATTTTGGCCATTATTTTCTGGTTGGAAACTTATTTTGAGCTAAGGAGTTAGTAAAATGGCAAATTATTTTGGTTTTACTAGGATTTTCAATTTTTTTGTGCACTTTTTTGCCCATATTGTAGATATATACGTGACATGTCTAAACCGTATGGTTTTAACAATAATAAATTACTTCACTTTAGATCTTTACCTGTATTTTTCTAATTTTTTTATTTTGTTTGTCCTAAATTTTTGATTTTCGACAAAATTTTTGATTTGTTTCTTGAAATTTTCGATTTTTTTATGTCCAGGACAGAGTTTTATGGTTAACATTTTCGAATTTTTTGACTTGTATTTTAATTTTTTTACCTTAATTATTGATTTTTATGAGCGAATTTTTGATTAGCGTATATTTTAGATTAACTTTAATTGGTGATAATTATGAGCAATTTTTTTATTTTTTTCTAGTATTTTCTAGTTTTTTGTCCTAGTATTTGATTTTTTTGTCCTTTATTTTAGATTTTGCAACCTAAATTTTGTCGGACTGTATTTTTAAGGCTTTTGTTAAATTGAGTTTATTTATTGAATTTTATATTTTTTATTTTAGCGGGTTTTAATTTAAATTAATTTGCTTTTATATTTATCTAGAAAATATAGTGTGCCGGATTTTTGTTTAACCCGTCATTGGTGGCGCAAATTTAATGGTGACGCCGGTCTCACGCACCGGAGTTTTCAACTGAAGATTTTTCGAAACGTGTTACTAATAGTTTATATTTTTTTTTATTTATGCTCTTTGACAATAAAACAAAGATATTTATTCAATTTAAGTTCTGCAATGCGGCAGCTACTCGAAATTGCAACAAAAAACAATAACGGAGAATAAAGTTATTCGACACACCCGGTCTCACAGACCAGTAGGTCACCATTGGCGGGTTAAGGAATTACTTAATTTGTTTTTTATTTTTTTGTGTCAATTGATTTAATTTTTTTAATTTTTTTTAAATTTTTTAAATATTTTTAAATCATAAGAGTGGCTAATGGTAATTAATACCAAGGCCAGGCTTAAGCTAATTATAAACAAAAAATCAAGAGTGATTTTTGTAGCCAATTTTGGGTGCTGGGAGACCATTTTTTGTCCAACTCATGATTTTTCCTTTCTCCTCACGAAATTCGAGAAAATATTGAAATCGAAATTTTAATGGAAATCTTTGAAAAATGTCTATTTCAAAAACTATTATTAATTTGCAAATGAAACTTTAAACTCTATTTGGTAATTTGAAGAATTGAAAAGCTTTTGGTAACATTTCATTAAATAGGAGGAAATAACATGATAGCCACATCACTATTTTTTTGGCATGTTTTTCCAATTACCCCTGGAACTCAAAGAGTTAATTAAACTTGAGACAACCTCACTTGTTGCAGATGCATTATTCCGTCTTTATTACATTTGCATAAAGTGTTTAATACCTTTTCTTTATTTTAGGTGGTCTTACAGCTGCTCTTCATCGCCGACGTTTCGCGCCGCAGGGTCCACCTTCCGGAGCACGACCGCTCGAAACCGGGCCGCCAGATCGTGACCTTCCTGCTGATCTGCAACATCACCATGTGGATAATATACACGTTCGAAACCCAAAAGGTCGAAGCGAATCCGATCCAGCTGGAGTTCTACGGATTCCTAGCCTGGGCCATCATCCAGCGCCTCACCCTTCCCCTCTGCATCTTTCACAGATTCCACTCTGCGGTGACACTGGCGGAAATTTGGAAAACCAGCTACAAAGCGCGCCTGGAGTGAAAACCAATTCCCACCCACCATTCAGCCCATCGTCTCTTAAATTTATGCTCATAATTTCGTAAAAAACAAAGCAAACTTCTAAATTCAGTGATTTTCAAAAAAAGAAACAATCAAATTCGTAAAAGTCTGATATTTTTGCTCGAACAATTCTTCTCCTCGGTTGTCGTTCACACACATATCCTTAAATGATCATTCAAGCAACGCACATTTGTAGATGAAAACAAGTTGTATCTTCGGATAAATAGGTAATAATTATGAGTGTTCAAGTATTCAAGTAGCGAACTTAAATGTGTACTTAATTTCCCCGCCCTCAAGATTGTGTAAACGCGAGTTGAAATTGAAGAAAGAAATGTCCAAACAACCGTCAAAACTGGTATTTCGAGTGGAATTCGAAAATCGGTCGCTTGACTATTTATAACCGTTTATAAATCGCTTTCAAGCGGCCGGAATGTAAATACGCTCGATTTTTGAAGGATCACACTCATTCCACATTGTACAAACCAAAAGTAATAAATTAAAAACAAAAAAAAACGCAAGAACAAAGTCATAATCCTCCTCCAATTTCTACTTTTATAAAAAAAATAAACGTTTTTTAGTAGATCGCTATTTAATAATAATAATAATAATAATACTCAATATAAACAAATGTACTGTCTGAAATCGATGTGGACCATATACCAAAAATTACAAAAAAAAAATGTTTAAATTTTTTTTATACACATACATGCTTTTTTTCTTAAGAATATACTGTACCATATTAAAAAAAATGTGATTCCATTATACCAATATAAATCTAGTTTTTAAGTCCGTGGATATTAAAAAAAAAGATTTAAATACTCAAATCTATAATATATGTAAAATTTTATCTGTCTCTCGTGAAATAAATTAACCTATGTGTTGAATGAAAAAAAAATATATATACTGTTATAGAAATAATAATAATTAAAAAAACAAATAGAAAAGAATAATATAGTCATATATATGTATATATCTACATAACTTATATTTATTTCTTAATCTTTAGATTTTAAAGAGGTGAATTTGAATTTTTTATGTGTCGTAGCGAGCGTGTGTGCAAGTGAGAAAGAGAGCGAGCGAGAGAGAGAGACGAATGATGTTCTGCTCAAAATATGTCCAATTTTTTCCGATTTGTATAAATATATTTTTCGGGCTTGTATACCGTTACACTGAAACACTGCCGTTCTTTGAATATATAAATAGATTGATTATTAAAGTGTGCTAGTTCAAAATGGATTATATAAATATTATATAAATACTTGAATATAAATATATAAATTTCATATTTTTAGTAATTTTTGTGTGTCTAATGTTTTTTCTGTATCGAGGGAATATGAATGAGAATAAATAGTTGAAAACGTCTTGCCTTTCCTACACCTAAAATCTCATCCTTGTTACCATGGAGAAGCAAGTCCATCAAATAATAATAATAATAATTTATTTACGGATAGAACCAATATACAAATTATCAAAATAGATAGAAATAAAAATTAATACAAATATCGAAGCAAGCACTTAAAAATTAAAAACTAAATTATATCTGAGAGAGAATTTTACACACATGTGATAAAAGTCAAAAATTAAACCTATTAGAACAATTAGAAATTAATAAATATAATAAACGCGGTGTGCTACTAAATGATCAAACCGATGTAAATAATTCACCTTTGTTAAACCTATAAACTCTTGTAAAATCTTTATAACCGCTTAAATTGTAAATGTTTCCCGTTAAACACCCTCTAACTTCCCCAGCCCCTAACAATATAGTATTTAAATCGCAATTGTACGATTGTCTTACCATTAATCATCTGCCTGATGAAGCCACTGTGTGGCGAAACATATGTCGCAGTGTTTCGACATTAAAAATTTGTGAAAATTCTCAACACACATGTTTTACTTACCACATGTATCATATCTGAAGAGTCTAATGACAATCGTTTAAATATTTATTGATGTTACTATGAACTTCATGAACAGATGCGAATAGAAGGAAGGAAGCCCAAAACTCCAATTGTTATAAACAAAATTAAAAAAAAAACAAACCTGAATAACCTTTTGGTTTCATCGCTATGACAACCAGTTTGGTTTTTCAAATGGATTCAATACTTTTTGATACTTGGTTAGTACTCGTGTTAAAAAAAGAAATCCGATAATTAATATTTATTGTACAGGGTGAGCCAATGAAATGAGGTATTTAAAAAAAATCATAAAAAATATGCTAAATCATTTTTTAAATTTTGGATTGATGAGGCTGTTACTTGGTGAAATTCCATAATATATGTGGTAAGTAAAACACGTATGTTGAGAATTTTTACAAATTTTTAATGTCGAAACACTTTATTATTTATAATTCACCTTTTCAATTCACTCTTTTATAACCGCTTAAGTTGTAAATGTTTCCCAACCCGTTAAACACCCTCTAACTTCCCCACCCCCTAACAATATAGTATTTAAGTCGCAATTGTAGCATTGTCTTACCATTAATCATCTGTCTGATGAAGCCACTGTGTGGCGAAACATATGGCGCAGTGTTTCGACATTAAAAATTTGTGAAAATTCTCAACACACGTGTTTTACTTACCACATATTTTTTAATTTGTTGATTTGTTTTTTGTTTATTTATTTTTATACCTTTTCATATAAATGTTTACAAATCAGGTGTATAAATATTTACATCCAATCATCTTAAAATAAATTGTAGATGAGTACAACAAATTACAAGACCAAATGCTTGCCCGAGTGAAAATTTTGTGTAAATTTAAAATCGGGCATTTTTATTTAAATGATGCCTGAAAGATGGCCTTCATTATCTCGCACAAATTGTTGAAGTCTCTTTTCGAAGCTGCGCATAACATTGCGAAGCATCTCCATCGTCACTTCATTTGCAATCGGTTATTTCAACATCTGAATGGTCCTTGGAGGGACCTTTGTTTTTATGAGTGTGTCGAGTTGGCACTCCAATGAAGAGTTCTGATAGTTCTGAATAGAGTTCTCAATTGCTTTTGATGCAAAGATTAAAGAAAAATCAATATCTAGGAGTTCTGAGTTAATTTTCTATTTCTACTTATTGAGTACAATAATTCTTTCTCATAAACAAATTCGAATCAATCACGATTGTTTTTAGGAAGGTGTCAAGTTGGTACTCCAATGAAGAGTTCTGACAGTTCTGAATAGAGTTCTCAACTCATTTTGATGTGTCTAAAAGTACTATCAACTTTTTAAAAAGAGTTCTGAAAATTGGGATTTTTTGAAAAATGAGGTGACAACTTGACACCGCACCCCAACATTGTTATCAAATAGTTCTGAACTAGTTTTAAGATGTATTTGGGTTAGTACTATAGGTCCTGATACTTTTAACAAAGAGTTCTGTTGAATTTCCAGAGATAAAAATTTTCAAAGTTGGAAATATTCAAATTCATATTACTCACTTAATATTGGTTGAATCTAAATATTTCATAACAACTATGGATAGAACTCACAAAGAACTACAGGAAACACTAATCAGAACTATCAAAAATATTTTTTTGAAAAAAGTCGCAAAGCCAAAAAAAAATATTGAGAGTTCTATGAGTTCTGAGTTAATTTTGTATTTCTACTTATTGAGTACAATAATTCTTTCTTATAAACAAATTCGATACAATCACGATTTATGGCATTTTTAAATAAATTTAAAATTCGAAAATTTTGAAAATACCTATTTTCTGTCATTTAATAACAATTTTCCATTAGAGTTTTCGTTAGAACTCTTTGAGTACAACCCATAAGTCATATCGGAACTCCGAGAACTATTAAAGAAAAATCAATATTTTGAAAAAAGCTGAAAGTCCAAAAAGAAAAAAAAATGAGAGTTCTAGGAGATCTGAGTTAATTTTCTATTTCTACTTATTGAGTACAATAATTCTTTCTTATAAATAAATTCGATACAATCACGATTTATGGCACTTTTAAATAAATTTAAAATTCGAAAATAGAAAATTTAATTTTGAAAATACCTATTTTCTGTCATTTAATCACAATTTCCCATTAGAGTTTTCGTTAGAACTCTTTGAGTACAACCCATAAGTCAAATCAGAACTCCGAGAACTATTAAAGAAAAATCAATATTTTGAAAAAAGTCCGAAAAGAAAAAAAAATTAGAGTTCTAGGAGTTCTGAATTAATTTTCTATTTCTACTCATTAAGTACACTAATTCTTTCTTATAAACAAATTCGATACAATCACGATTTATGGCATTTTTAAATAAGTTCTTTTCGGACGTAGAATTTTTTTCAAAATATTGATTTTTTTAAATAGTTCTCGGAGTTCTGATTTGACATTTGGGTTGTACTCAAGGAGTTCTAACAAAAACTGTAATAGCAAATTGCGATTAATTTTTGATTAGAACTCCTTGAGTACAATCCATAAGTTAAATCAGAACTCCCAAACTATAAAAAAATCAATATTTTGAAAAAAGTCGGAAAAGAAAAAAAAAATAGAGTTCTAGGAGTTCTAAATTAATTTTCTATTTCTACTCATTGAGTACAATAATTCTTTCTTATAAACAAATTCAATACAATCACGATTTACGGCATTTTTAAATAAATTCTTTTCGGACTTTTTTTCAAAATATTGATTTCTTTTTTAAATAGTTCTCGGAGTTCTGATTTGACATTTCGGTTGTAATCAAGGAGTTCGTTCTAAAGAAAACTCGAATGGCAAATTGCGATTACAGGACAGGAAATAGGTATTTTCAAAATTAAATTTTCTATTTTCGAATTTTAAATTTATTTAAAAATGCCATAAATCGTGATTGTATCGAATTTGTTTATAAGAAAGAATTATTGTACTCGATAAGTAGAAATAGAAAATTAACTCAGAACTTATAAAACTCTCAATATTTTTTTTAGCTTTGCAACATTTTTTAAAAGAAATATTTTTGATAGTTCCAGATAGTTCTGATTGGTGTTTCCTGTAGTTCTTTGCGAGTTCTATCCATAGTTGTTATGAAATATTTAGATTCAACCAATATTAAGTGAGTAATATGAATTTGAATATTTCGAATTTCCAACTGTATCTCTGGGAATTCAATAGAACTCTTTTTTAAAAGTATCAGGAACTATAGTACTAACCCAAATACATATTAAAACTAGTTCAGAACTAATCGATAACAATGTTGGGGTGCGGTGTCAAGTTGGCACCCCATTTTTCAAAAAATTCCTGACAGCCCAATTTTGCAGAACTCTTTTTTAAAAGTTGATAGTACTTTTATATACATCAAAAGGAATTGAGCACTCTATTTAGAACTATCAGAACTTTCCATTGGGGTGCCAACATGACATACTCTGTTTTTAGATACAAACAGTGCCGATGCAAGGGTTTACGCCGCTACAGCCAAAGATATTTTGCCGTCCTACCCCTAAATTAGTTTTACGAAATTGTTTTTAACATCTACTTTTCGTATTTCAAATTCATGAGGAAACGTGATCATCATGTAGCGTTCTCCAATTTCATGGAATATAAGGGACTTCTACAGGGTGGCCCAAAAGTCAGGCATCATAGGAATATAATTTATTTTTTTATTTTTTTTTTCAGATAAACAATGTTGACATATGAAGAGCGTGTGGAAGTTATCCTCCTTTGTGGAAGAGAAGGATATTCACAAAGAGATGTTGCAGCTGAAGTTAATCGGAGACACCCTGAACGAGAGCCACTGTCGCACAGCACAGTTGGGAGACTGCTTGATAAATGCAAGCGTACTGGAGTGTGAAAGATGCTTCCCGATGTGGGCGCCCAAGCACTTCACAAGAAACGGAAGAAATGATTTTGGCGAAAATAGCAGCAAGCCCCAAGAAATCAACTCGCCAAACAAGTAATGAACTTGGTGTTCACCCATACAAGTTGCAGTTATTACACAATATGTCAGAAGATGATCCAGATCGCCGTATGGAAATGTGTTACTGGTTTCAAACCAAAATGGAAGATAATGCACAGTTTTTATCAACCGTAATGTTTTCAGATGGAGCCAATTTTTATGTAAATGGCGAAGTGAGCAGACAAAATTTACGTTACTGGTCCGACAGTAATCCACATTGGTTCAGTAGCAGCAAAGAACAAGGAGCTACCCGCGTAATGGTTTGGTGTGGTGTGTGGAAAGACCGTATCATTGGCCCGTACTTCTTTGACGAAAATGTCAACAGTGAAACTTGCCTGGCAATGTTGGGAGATTCATTATTGCCCGATTTGGATATCATTGGTTCCCGCCTTGGGTGGTTTATGCAGGATGGTGCACCACTACATTACGCCATTCAAGTACGGACTTGGCTGGATGACAATTTTCCGCAGTGGATTGGTCGTAGAGGACCAGTGGAGTGGGCACCACGATCACCTGATTTGAATCCAATCGATTTTGCGATATGGGGATACCTGAAGGCAAAAGTGTACGAGAAGAAGATCAGGGATGCAAACCACCTTCGAGAGCGAATTGTAGCAGAGTGCCGTGCTATTACACCAAGTGTTATACAGAACATGGGCGACCGTTTACAGACATGTTTTGAGTTAAATGGTTCTCATATTGAACTCATACTATAATCTCCCAAGGGTGCGTGACTTTTGGGCCACTCTGTATAATAAATTTCATATTTACCGTTTTTTTCTTTTTCAGAGATTTCGAAAAAAAAAAGAAAAAAAAGTTGTTCACATTGGTAATTTTTACAATTTGATAGAACTATTATCAATTTATAATTATAAATTTTTATTTTTAAATCAAAGATTTATGAACAAAATATTCTATTATTTTACACAGTTAAACAAGTATAGGGAAAAAATCCAAGTATTTAAATTATCAAATAAGAAATATGTGTAAAATTTCTTTTCAAAATCTTCATTACTTTTAGAGATGCATTGTGTACGGAGTCATTTGGGATGACCGCAAAACTGATATTTCCTTTAAAATTTTGAATTTGAAAAAATCACGATCACTTCGTACGGAGTGAGTGAAAAAAAAAATATGCTGCCCCCAATTTATATTTTATATTTCATTATCAAATAAGAGTTATGTTTAAAATTTCTTTTCGAAATCTTCATTACTTTTTGAAATACAGTGTGCACAGGCAGATACATTTTTCGAAAATTGCTGGAGTCATCTCGGATGACCACAAAATTGATAGTTGGGTTTGGTTGGGTTAGGTTGAGTTAGGTTAGGTTAGGTTTGGTTTGGTTTGGTTGGGTTTGGTTTGCTTTAGTTTGGTTAGGTTAGATAGAGCTTTTCGGGAGTTTTGGTTTTTGTCTAAAACATTTCTCTCTAAAATCAATATTTTTGAAGATCAGTGAAAAACAGGTAAAACTTGTTTTCTTAACTTTAACGTAAATAAGCATTGCATACATAGTTACAGGTACCGTAAGTGGCTGATAACATCCGTGGTGTTTGTTGTCCTAGGCGACGGAACTTAATTTTTACTTACCGACCTAGGAAAATAATAAACAGAAACGTAACGTTCCAACATACAGGCGAGCAACACATTTTCGTCTATACCTATAGCATCGGCATCCTTTTTACATAACCACTGCTTAAAAAAGTCGTAACAGGGCACATACCTTTTTCGATTTTGTCGGTAACAGGTTCTAACACGCAATATTCGCAGCTTCCTTTGCATTCACGTCCGCAGAAAGTTTCACTGGATTGACACAAACAAACAAAATTCGACATTGTTTTGTCGGTTGCTGGGTTACTATAGGACGCATAGGTGACTATAAAAATTTGAATTTTGTATTTTAGAATATTTTTTGATCTTTTTGAAGTATTATATTTCCGGTAGCGGAAAAAAATTGTTAAGCAACACGGAACGTAATGACAATTAACATTTTCGGCAGGCGACGAGCCTCGGCTCCGCCTCGGCTCGTATTCGCCTACCTCAAATGTTAATACGTCCATACGTTCCTTGTTGCTTAAATAATCATTTAACAAACAGTGAGCGCTGATTTTACCTAAGGAAAAAGTTTTTTGTCTTGCAAAAACGCGTTGAATGAGCCTATTTAGAAGTTCCTTAGATGGTGCTCCCCAGGTAAATAAATACCAAAAAAATGGAACGTAAATCCCTGTGGCCCGCGTTACAATGCAACATCCTGTATGAACAAGAATAGTAGAAAATGCCAAAATGAACAACTTTTTCGAGATCCGTTTAGTTTTGAAGCAAAAAAAACGATATAAAAATTATTTAAAAATCATGCAAGTTACGTGGACATTTTTTCTATTAAAACCATTTCGCAGTTCTTTTTGAGAAAATATCAGCCGGATTGGTTATTTAGGTGAGCCCAGGGCCGCCAAAGTTCACGGTCCGTCCCTGCATGCTTATATGCATATCTGTGCCCCGCATATAAGATGCGTAATACATCCAGTTCGCGCAACAAAAGGGTTCATTTTTCGATTTTTTTCAAAGAATTTACAACAATAATATGTATAAGGAAAAACTAACGAGTCGTACATTTTTAAAATTAATTAATCACATAAATTCATTCCAGATATAGCGGCGACACTGTAACAATAATACTATTTATTTCCAATGTACGAAAAGTAACCATTAATACAGTCAATTGGTACGGCACAAACATGGAAACACGCCAAGAACAATTTGCAATAATAAGAGAATGATTAAGAAACACCACTAACCTGATGCTAACCAAATGCAGCTTCCAACAGTGAATTCTGTGTCCATAGATAGTATCAGCACGGTTTCACATTCACAAACATTACTTGCACTGTTAATCACTCGATATATTTACAATAACGAACAGCCGTAATTATTACTCCAGCGTTACAATTTAATCGATAAATAAACAAATGTTGAAAACTAGCAGGCCACCACCGACTCGATGCGAATTTGTCATTGGTGCGGTTGAGAGAGACAAGGCGAAGAAAACAAAATCGTATCGCTGGCCCTCCGCCACTCGACCGTAATCATCGTTTTGTACCGCGGTAGCCTCTCGTTATTTTTAATGAATTTCGAGTATTTCTTGGATATAATCGTAAGTGTATTAGGTGAACGTGTAGTGTAAATACAGAAGAAGAGTACTGTGTAAAAATTGCCGCTGGTGATACATTGCAAAGTGAAGAAATCGTAAATAATAGTTGTGGCGTCGGATGTTCGTCGACCGGGAGCGAAAACGGGCAAATATTAGGAAACGAAACGCACCGGGCATATGCAAAAGGTTAGTACTTTTGATACATTACAATACAATGTGTAATAATAATTGGTTAGTAATCGTGTTTATAATCATAAGAAGTGATGTGTACAAACACACACTCACACACAGACAACAAGGGTAATAAATTAATCGCAAATACTCATTACTCCAAGCAACAATAAACACAGTGAAGATCTATGCAAAAGTGTGAACAAACGAAAACGTTTTATAACAACAATAAATGTACAGGGTGTTCCAAGCTATTTCGTGCAATTATACTCAGTAATGATCTGTGCAAAAATATACATAAGCAAAATACACACATGTAAGGTTTTCAACAATAAATATACAGTGTGTTCTAATTTGTAATGCACAATACACACAGTAATTATTACAAAATTTAAAGAATGCGAAATACACATACACGTACAAATACATACGGCAACTATAAAAATACTGACTGAACCCATTTTTTTTATTTACAATATAGTGAATATAATTGACATAATATTATTTACAATAATTTACAATAACGTCTATGGCTCATACACTGGTGTTGTATAAATTTATAATTTATATTATTTGTGTGTTGTATTATAGTAGCCCTTAATTATATAATGTTCGTTGCGGATGTTAATATGTACCATCTTTACTGTGTTCTCAATTTAAATTGAGCTTTGATGATTGCAATTGTGGTTTCTACAGGGTGTTACATTAATATTGTTATCTCGGTAACTGTAAGAGATAGAGCGTTAGTTAAAAAGAGGCGCATTTTAATAATTTATTCAAAAGAAATTTAAAATATTCCTGTTCATGTTGTTTAGTCGATTAAGGTAGTCGTAATTGTGAAGGTCAAAATAAAATATTCCGTCTACTTACGGAGATATTCGGAAAAAAAACCGAAAAAAATCAATACTGGTTTTTATTTTTTACGGCTTTATTGCTGGTTATTAAAAATTAAAAAAAAACAGAGGCACTTTCTTACGACACTTGTTTAAGCCCTTTCAGAAAATAATTTAACTTTTCAATTACGACGTTTCGTTATTTAGATACCCACAGCAACTTTCTTTTTTAATACGAACCTGGATTTTTTATTTCATTTGTCACAAAATTTCCTATAAAAAAATCGCATGAAGAGTTGAAAAAAGTCCTGAAAAATATTCGAAAAAGAACGGTCTAAAAGGTCTTAAAAAATCCTGAAAAATGTCCAGGTAAATAGTCCCCAAAAAAGTACTAAAAATAAAGTCTTGAAAAAAAAAATCCAGAAAAAAAGTCCCAAAAATAGTCCTAAGAATGTCTTAAAAAGTCCTTAAAAATGTACTAAAGAAAGAAGTTTTGAAAGTCCCGAAAAAATAATCATGTAAAAAATGTGCTGAAATAATTGTCGGGGGTAACACCACAAGAGGTTTAATTTGGCCGGATAAATTTTATTTGTTTGCACGAGCCATTTAATCGATACAAATTTCGAGAATGAATTGAGATGGAAAAATCCGCGAGCGCTTTATATTTCTCCGCAGAGGTATTCAGAACTGACACGAACTGCCAGATTACAACTGAAGTCAGCTGTTTACTAAAATTGTTAATATAAAGATCGTTGTCATGGTGAAGGTAAATAAATTTTTAACCATTTGCAAATTTTTTTGTCCGCCGTTTTAAATGCACCTTTTTATACATGAGTTGAATTATCTGTGTCATTTCATCAGTGATGCTGGAAATTATCCTCTTAAACATAACTTATTTATAATTGTTAAATTTACAACACAACCGATGAAATGGCATAGCAATTATATTAAAACAGAGGTTTGTAGGTTACGTTTAAGAGGATACCAAGGGTGGTGGGCGGTCACTATCCTACCCTCGAAATGGCAGAACATACGCTAGGATTGCACAGGTGGAAAACCATGAATTCATCATTGAAATGTTAACTTTCTGTTTTTTCCTTAATTAATTAATTAATTTATAAAAACTTTGGGTTATGTTTTACTGGTTGGATTATAGGATAGGACCCACCCACCACCCTTATTATCCAACTAAACATAATTTACAAACCTATGTTTTAATTGCTATGCCATTACATCGGTTGTGTTGGAAATTTAACAATAATAATAATAATAATAATAGTTTATTGCGTGCTATTACTAGGTTTACACAAGTCACAAATATGTAGGCGAATGCACGCTGAACAAACGAAACCAGATTTTATATCCAAAATCCAAATATAGGTAACAGACTTACATAATGGTAAAATAAATAGATAAAAACAAAGACAAACATAAACAAAAAGCACATTTGTATAGATAAAATTGATATTAAAAGCAATAAATGAAAATTTAAATACATGCATGCAATAATAGAATATATAAAAATTATGTAAAAACTAATGTATGGTTCAATAAAATTATAAATAACAATCACAACATATTAAAATTTAAAAAATTTACTAAGGATTTTAGTTAAAATTAAAATCTAAAAATCTATTTGACATACACTCATTGATGTTGCAGAATGCCTTCTTGCAAAGGTACTCTTTTATGCAGGTAATGAATTTTCTTTCTGGAAGTGATTTTACATGTTTAGGAAGAAGATTGTATAATTATAAATAAACAGGGGTTTGTAGGTTATGTTTAAGAGGATACTAAGGGCGGTGGGTGGTCCCCATCCTACCCTCCAAATAGCAGAACATACTCGAGCGTTTAACTTGTGGAAGAGCATGAATTCATCAACAAAGTGTTTACTTTCTGTTTTTTTTTCTTTCATTAATTAATTAATTTATGGAAACTTTGAGTTATGTTTTTATTGGTTGGATTTTAAGATTCGGTGTAATTATTATCGCTTCATAATTGTAAACCGAAAATAAAAAAAAATAATATAATTTTTACTTTCTCCGTTACGAAGTACGAGAAAGTATTGTGATCGTGAAAATTTTTTCAAATTTTTTTTTTGCGGAAATATCAGTTTTGGGGTCCCTAGATGCCATTTTAACAATTCCTGGAAAAAAAAATGTGTGTGTGTGTTCTGTGTGCGCGTGTCTCAAAAACTAATAGAGCAATTGATATGAAACTTTGAACATAAGTCTTATTTGATAATCTGAAGAACTGAAAACTTTTTGGTGAAATTTCTTACACCATAAGTGGGTGTTTACCTTAACTGTTTTTTTGTTTTTTTCCAATATTTTCTTAAATATAAAAAATATCACAAAAATATTTAAGCATATATTGAACACAACAAAGAAATGAACATCTTTGGTTTAAAAATATTTTTCATAAAATCATTGTTATTCGAGAAAAAAATTTATTATTTTTTTTAATTTTTGGTATATAATTATGAAACACTAATAATTACAGCAAATTTACTTTAATAATAATTGCAGAGAATGCTAAAATGAACAATTTATAAGGAATAAGTTTTCTTCGAAATCTCTTTAGTTTTTGAGTAAACTGAGTTTTTGAATTTGAAGTATAATTTTTCCAGCTTTCACAATTTTGACGTTTTAAACGTCAGTTTCATGCGAGTCTACAAAACGTTCGATGTACATTTAAAATATGATTTCAATTGAAAATAAACCATGAAATCGTAAATATAAATGATACCATCAAGTCGGAGAAAGTAACGTGATGGCCACATCACCATTTTTTCTGGAATATCAATGATTTTATAAAAAATATTTTCAAACAAAAGTTGTTCATTTCTTTGATGTCTTCAATATTTGTTTAAGTGGTTCTAGGGACCTCAAGACGGATATTTCCGTTAAAAAAATCGTTTGAAAGAATTGTTCACGTTCACGTTCTCGTACTTCGTAACGGAGTAAGTAAAAAAAATCCAGTACTGAGAAGACAAAAATAGATTATTTTCAAATATAGAAAGAAAAAGTTTTTTGAAAATACAAAATTGGTTGCCATAGCGACGAAACCAAAAAAGATTTGAACAAAGTTTGACATGCGTCATTATAAGCAAGAAAACTTTTAGTAAAATTATTTTTTCCTAAAACTGCAAAATTACAATAATCAATACATTGGGCGTTATTTTTGTTACACCCTGTATATAAGTATATACAGTGTGTTTGTTAAGTCCTATACATATGGGGATTATTATTTATAAAAAGTTTTGCATTCTGCGAAGTTAATACTAAACTAAAAAATGGTGATGTAGCCATCATGTTACTTTCTCCGACTTGATAGTATCATAGTCATTTTTATTTACGCTTTTTTTTACTTTCTCTGTTATGAAGTACGAGAAAGTATTGTGATCGTGATTTTTTTTTCAAAATTTTTTTTACGGAAATATCCGTTTTGGGGTCCCTAGATACCATTTCAACAATTTCTGGAGAAATTAACATGAAAGTAACATGAAGGCCACATCACCATTTTTCATTTTAATAGCTAGCTGAAATTTGATTACTCCAATCGATTTGTCTCGTTCTTCTGATGAAGAAAAAGTGCTCTTTGATGACCAGGGAAGGTTATTAAAAAAGTTCAATCGATTTATTCCATTTTCAAATTTTCTTTGCCAGCGCCTCACGCGGTTGATATTGACAATTGTCAATATAGAAATCCCGAATCGGATCGGTGTTTTTTTCAGTAAATCATTTTAAATGCAATTTTTAATAATAATTTCCATCTTTCATAATTTTGACGTTTTAAACGTCAGTGTCATCTCATCCTGCAAAACGCTCGATGTACATTTAAATTGAAAATAAACTATGAAAGCGTAAATATAAATGATACCATCAAGTCGGAGAAAGTAACATGATGGCCACATCACCATTTTTTTCTTTCATTAATTAATTAATTTATGGAAACTTTGGGTTATGCTTTTAGTGGTTAGATTGTAAGATTGATAGATTTTTTCATAATTGTAAACGGAAAATGAAAAAAAATTAATACATTTTTTTCTCGAATAACAATGATTTTATAAAAAAATATTTTCAAACAAAAGTTAATTTCTTTGATGTCTTCAATATTTGTTTAAGTGGTTCTAGGGACCTGAAGACGGATATTTCAGTTAAAGAAATCGTTTGAAAAAATGTTCACGTTCACGTTCTCGTACTTCGTAACGGAGAAAGTAAAAATACCAGTACTGAGAAGATAAAAATAGATTATTTTCAAATATAGAATTTTTTTTTTTTTAAATACAAAATTGGTTGCCATAGCGACGAAACCAAAAAAAAGATTTTAACAAAATTTGACGTGCGACGTGCGTCATTATAAGCAAGACAACTTTTAGTAAAATTATTTTTTCCTAAAACTGCAAAATTACAATAATCAATAAATTGGGCATTACTTTTGTTACACCCTGTATATAAATATATACAGTGTGTTTGTTAATTCCTATACATATAGGAATTATTATTTATAAAAAAATTTGCATTCTGAGGAGTTAATACTAAACTAAAAAATCAACTGAATGTTATTACATACCGGGCGACCCTGGGTTCTGTAAAAGCCCCATAACTTATTTGCTATTTGAGATATCGACTTCTAGTTTTCTTGAACTGGTACCCACACTTATTCTACATATTTTAAAAATATGTATGTTTTTGTACAGGATGTCCCAATATACATAACAGAATGAAGTTAGGTTTTTTTAAATGGAACACCCTATATTTTATACTTTATTTTCAACCCTCTTGAGAAGCTGATACAAATAGTATAAGATAGTATGGGTCTATTATGGACGGTTGGTTAGTTATGGGCAAATTAGTGGCAAAAACATGGACACATTGAAAACATTGCAGAAGCGTTCCTAGCAAAGATAGCATCATTTTTTATACACTAGAAAATTTTCCACGTCATGAAGAATAATACACATCGGCTTTGGTCTTTTTTTGTTCATATTGCTGTACAGCAGAGATGCACAGACTTATTAAGACTAGGGGCCACTCGGGCAAATCATGAACTGATGGCGGGCCGCCAGAAGTGTAGGTAATTAAAGACAATAAATAATTGATAATAATGTATTAAAATTAAAAAGGAATTTATTAATTTGAAGCGTGGCACTGCATAGTGCTTACAATCTTTTTTATATTTGGCTCAAATTTACTTGTAGCAACACGTAAAACTGCTTCCAAACTTTCATTTGCAAGGCGGTTTCTATTTTTGGTTTTATTATTATTAAGTATTGAAAAAGTTTGTTCACATATATAGGTAGAACCAAATAAGCTGGCACATTTCAGAGCGTTTATGCGCAACTCTTTGTACATATTTTTATCAATGCAGCGGTAAAAGTTCAGCAAGTCTCCTTCGTTGAATTTGTTGCGTAAATCTTCGTCGTTTTGAATGTCGATAATTTCTAACTGCATTGACTCTGGCGCATTTTCAACTGAAATCGTGAAAGGATTGCTGAATATGTCCAACAGAGGTTTCACTTTTTTAAACTCCGAAAATCTGTCTTGAAAAGATTGAATCAAAATATCTAGCTTTTCTACATAACTGAAATTAATCGCAGTTTTGTTGAATTTTTCAGCCATTTTCTTATAATTCGGAAAATGATTGTAATTTCCAGAATTCAATTGCGATCTGAAAAGTGTCAGCTTGCATTGAAAGGATGATACATGAGCGTAGAGCTGGGATATCAGTTGATTTTTGCCTTGAAGCCGTGTGTTCAAGACATTCAAATGATTTGTAATGTCAACTAAAAAAGCCAAATCACACAACCAATCAGGATTTTTAAGTTCCGGGACATCCCTTTGCTTTTCCGCCAGAAATATTCCAATTTCTTCTATTAAATTTAGAAATCGTTCCAGTGTCAATCCACGACTTAGCCACCTTACTTCTGTATAATACAGTAAATCTCCATATTCGCTTTCGATGTCATCAAGGAATTGTTTGAATTGCCTGTGATTGAGTCCTCGTGATTTTATGAAATTTACAGTCGAAACTACCACTTTCATGACATTTTGAAATTCAATTTGTTTAGCACAGAGGGCTTCTTGGTGTATAATGCAGTGAAACTGCATGAGATCTTCAGCCTTTATGTTTTTTTCTTGCAGATGCTTTTTCAGCAAAGTAACTAGCCCGGAATTGACACCAATCATCGAAGGAGCACCGTCAGTCGCAACTCCCGATAATTTTGATAAGTCCAAATCAGTTTTTGAACGCTCATCCAAAAGTACATTGAGTATATCAACTCCTTTGGTTTGACCTTTCAATGAACACATTCCTAATAACTCTTCTACGACTTCAAAATCTTGAGTAACACCTCGTATGAATATTAGAAGTTGAGCTGTGGAACTAATATCAGTGGATTCGTCGAGTGCTAATGAAAAAAATTCAATGATCTTAGTTTTTTCAGTTAATTGTTCCGCAATATTACCTGACAAAGACATAATTCGTCTTTGGATGGTCATACGATTCAGTTGAATTTTCTCAAACTTTTTTGCTGCTTCTGGACACATTTTCTTAGCGGCAATTTCTATGCATTCTTTTACAAAATCCCCATCATTGAAGGGGCGACTTCGCTTTGCTATCATTCGAGAAATTTCATAACTAACTTCTGTAGCTGTTTCTGAATCTTCAATGGGTTTTCTAAACATAGCTTGCTGACCCGTAAGCTCCCGTTTTAAAGACAACATTTTTTGCTTTCTTAATTCGCCTGTAAACTTGGTAAAAGAAGGATGCTGCGTTTCATAGTGCCTTTTTACATTATATTCCTTTGCAATTGCAACAGAATTCTTGCAAATTAAACAAACGACTTTGTTATGCGACCATACAAAAAAGTATTTCTCAGTCCAAATTTCTTGAAATTGCCGATTTTCATCTTTAACCTTACGTTTTTTACTAGGTCCTGGCTTGTCCATGTTGCGTTCTAATCCTGGCTAGGATTAACACAGCACCTAAAAACAATTACAGTACCTACTTAAATTACCCATCCTTTTTAAATTATCAAAAATAATTGATTAAATAGGTAGGGAAACACTTATTAATAATAGAGTTTTACTTACGATTTCACAACACAATTATACACGGCACTTGACGGTTAACACTGCAACAGGAAATCTACGTTGAATGTGGATCAAAATATATGACACCGGCTAGTGGAGTACAACTATTGCCTTCCAAAACCTCTATTAAACTCACAGAACACTAATACACCTAGCGGCGATTAAACGTGGCTTTTATACCGCGCGTATAGAGTCGAAAACTGTCTGGAGAAATCTCGAAACCGACTCTGGAAGCTTCGAGTCGTGTACTATCTACGCGAGCGATCGTCATCGCGCCGCCGGCCGCCGCGCTTCTTCAAGCAAACGAATTTAACCGAGATCAGCACGAACATTACCGACCGCTGTTACCGACGACGCACGTACGGCGCACCGTAATAGCGCGCGCGCGAGATTCAAATTACTTTTCGAACATATTTTTTTTGGTTTTATTCTGGAATAGAATTCAATATTTTTAGAATGTACGAGAGTATTATTTTTGCTGTCGGCGGGCCACCGGTATTCGACCGGCGGGCCGCATGCGGCCCGCGGGCCGCGGTCTGTGCATCCATGCTGTACAGGGTGTCAACATACGCAAAACAATGGATAACTATTTTTTTTCAAATGGAACACCCTATATAAGTTGCCACCAATCTATGGCATTTTTAATAAGATTTCCAGTGAGATACAGTTTGTATAACAAAATAATAAAGATTCTTGAGATTTATCAATAAAAACATATTTCTTTTGCCACCTTCTGCTGATTTTTGGATTTTCAGCCAAAACTATGCATTTTCAGGAAAAATTATAAGAGACCAAAGTTGTAGAGCGAAAAATTTTCGATCGATATAGATCTTTCAACTTTTAAGATAATGCGTGCATTGCCCGCCAGAGCGCGCAAAATCGTGACCGTATAAGCATTTTAGCGTTTTTTTTTCAAATTTTTTATTAATAAATTGCACTATACTTTATTTTCCGCACCCTCTAGCGAAACAATGGGAAATTATAGGGAAATTAAAATGGCCCATATCGATTAAAAATGTTTGAAATTTTTGCGAAAAATGCATAGTTTTCCCTAAAAATGCAAATTGAAAATGTATACATTAATTTTTGCGTTTTTCAATGTTTTTTTGCATTTTTAGCGAAAACTATGCATTTTGGGCAAAAATTGCTTCTTTTAAGAGTTGTAGAGCGGAATATTTTCAATCGATCTAGGTCATTTTAATAATTCTATAATTACCCGTTTTTCTGCTAGAGGACGTGGAAAATAAAATATAGTGCAATTTATTAACAAAAAATTTTAGAGAAACGCTAAAATGCATGTACGGTCACGATTTTGCGCACTCTGGCGGGCAATGCACGCATTATTGGAAAAGTAGAAAGACCTATATCGATCGAAAATTTTCTGCTCTACAACTTTGATCTCTTATTATTTTTTCAGAAAATGCACAGTTTTGGCTGAAAATCCAAAAATGAACAGAAGGTGACAAAAAAAAATAAATCTCAAGAATCCTTAATATTTCATTATACAAATTGTACATCATTGGAAAGCTTATTAAAAATGCCATGCATTGGTGGCAAGATATATAGGGTGTTCCATTTGAAAAAAATAGTTATTCAATATTTTGCGTATGTTGACACCCTGTATAGCAATATGAACAAAGAAGAACCAAAGCCGATTTGTTTTATTCTTCATGATGTGAAAATTTCTTTAGTGTATAAAAAATGACGCTAGGTTTGCTAGGAGCGCTTCTGTAATTTTTTCAATGTGTCCTTGTTTTTGCCACAAATTTGCTCATAACTAACCAATCGTCCATAATAGACCCATAGTATCTTATACTATTTTTATCAGCTTCTCAAGAGGGTTGAAAATAAAGTATAAAATATAGGGTGTTCTATTTAAAAAACATAACTTTGTCCTGTTATGTATATTGGGACACCCTGTACAAAAACATACATATTTTTAAAATATGTAGAATAAGTGTGGGTACCAGTTCAAGAAATCTAGAAGTCGATATCTCAAATAGCAAATAAGTTATGGGGCTTTTACAGATCCCTGGGTCACCCGGTATGTATATCGGATATCATTGAATTCTGGTAGACCCCAGATCATTTGGCTGGATTCAAAGCCGCATCAGTAAATATACCACTTTATTGCCTTGTTAAACAAATAACTATTACCTGGTCTCTGGTTTGAAGAAAGCAAGTTTTTAATCAAATGTAAATTATCCAACACTCGAGTTTTTGAATTAGTAAAAGTTAATCTGCAATGTTGATCACTCATCCCTTTTGCCAAAATACACCCATCTATCGCCGCCACTCCGCATCTCCCCAAAAAACCTTCACGCGTTTGATTTGCAGGCGCGTGCGCGCTGAGGCGAGTCGGCCGTGAAATATCACTTAAATCACTTAGTCTGTGCTCGGTCTTCAATCTGAAGAATGCGCGTATACACCGTGGCGCCGGAAAAGTTGCGAAAGGTGCCCGTTTCGTGGTTCGCTCACATTACAGAGTGAACGAGTGTGTGGTGTGGTGAAATAAAAAGAGAAAACACGGATCCAATTAAATGGTGAGTAAACCCATTACATTAACGCTCAATTGCTAAGTATTTTGATGATTGTCACTTGCGTAAAAACAATTGAAAGAAAGTAATTGTTCAATTCACAAGATATTTAATGCTCAATTGCCAAGTATTTTGATGAATGTCACTTGCGTAAAAACAATTAAGAGGAAGTAATTGCTGAATTCACAAGATATTTTATTAAAAATTCACGCGAGAAATATACATCAGCTGTTAATAAAACAAATCATTATTTAAAACAGCTGATCTATATTTTTAATCAATTATTTGTGTGGTTTTGCATTGAAACAAAACATATGATTGGGAGTTGAAGAAAAAGCACGTTTTTATTTAAATTCCAGATATATATTTCGGGATTTTTGAAATGTTTTGGTATCTAATTATTTTTAGATTACCAACATACTCTCTCTGTGGCAGTCCTTAAAATTCACTTAAAGATGAATTTGCTCAAATTTTTAAATATTTAAACTTTAAACAGTTTTTATTTAGTAATAAAGTTGCTATTAGTACAATTAGTTATTGTTTTATGTGCAAATCTATGTACAATGACTTTTGTAAATCAGTTTTTATTACTTTTACGTGCTTAAACGACAATTAACTAAAATAAGTTTTTTGTGTAAAATTAGTGGAATCGTCATAATGAAACAAAACAATATCTTCGATGGCGTCCAACATTAAACATAAACAGATACACGTCTTTTTATTAGTGATCTTTAAGAACCACAATGATGCAATTGGTTTGAAAGTAGATGTTTAATTATTTTTAGTTTTATTATGCAGGGTGTTTCAGAGCTCTGGGAACGGTCAATCACGTGCTTATTTTTCAAAATTTCGAAAAATGTTTTATACAAAAGTTGTGTATAATAGTGAGCTGCACGCCCTAAAAATATTTAAATTTATACAGGGTGTCTCATAACAAAGTTACAGACCGAACTTATGTATTTTTTAATGGAACACCCTGTATTTTTTGTCATTTTTGAATTATATGGAGCAAATAAAGGTGAGTTACTTCAATACTTCCTATACCTATTGTTTGCCGTTTTCGAAATATTTTAAGATTTGTTGAAATGCATGGTCTGAGTGAAATTTAATTTTTGCTCCAGTGATTGACGTTGAACGATTAAAATCATTTCTATTATTTAGTTGAAGGTTCGAACTATAGAGCAAACCATAATTCCATACAAAAAATTATACAAGGTGATAAAAAAAATGCGGTAGAAAAACCCAAATTATAAAGTTGAATAACTTCGTTTTTCAAATGGCACACCCTGTATCTAGTAACGTATTCTCAAGTAGAATCCAATAATCTTTCAGATTATAATAATTAATCCTCATATGATAATCGCCGAATACAAGAAAACTATTGAGATTAGGGAACCCTTATACAATCTGAAACATAATTGGACGGTTAAGGTGTTTTTTGCCAATATTTTCTTAAATATTAAAAATATCACAAAAACATTTAAACAAACTTTGAAGACAACAAAGAAATGAACATCTTTTACTTGAAAACATTTTTCATAAAATCATTTTTATTCGAGAAAAAAATTAATTATTTTTTTAATTTTTAAATAAAATAGAAACAACCTTACTTATTGCAGAAAGTATTAAATAAATTAAAAAAACGAAATATAGCCTGAATATATAACTATTCAACCTGTTCGTAACTCTGCAAGCAAAATTAAGTCTTACTAAGACTATAAACAAATAACTTATTGAAACAACTACTTCCCTGGCTAGTGCCACGCCGGATATTGAATGATACAAAAGAAATTTGCGTTATTACTAGTACTAAGTACTAAGTGAAATAACATTGGTTTAAGATCCCTTATTTCTACCCACAGGACTAACTTGAAAAATAAAACTAAATAGAATTTGAAAACTTTAAATTATAAAACTGAACCCAAAAAAATATGTAAATTTCTTTTGTATCATTCAATATCCGGCGTGGCACTAGCCAGGGAAGTAGTTGTTTCAATAAGTTATTTGTTTATAGTCTTAGTAAGACTTAATTTTGCTTGCAGAGCTACGAACAGGTTGAATAGTTATATATTCAGGCTATATTTCGTTTTTTGAATTTTTTTAATTTTTGGTTTATAATTATAAAACGATAATAGTTACAGCAAATTTATGTGTGTCTGTGTGTGTCTGTCTGTGCGCGCAGTATCTCAAAAATTAATAGAGCAATTGATATGAAACTTTGAACATCCGTCTTATTTGATAATCTGAAGAACTGAAAAGCTTTTGGTAAAATTTCGTACACCGGAAGTGGGCGTTTATCTTAACTATTTTTTGTTTTTTGCCAATATTTTCTTAAATATGAAAAATATCACAAAAACATTTAGACAAACTTTAAAGATAACAAAGAAATGAACATCTTTTGCTTAAAAACAATTTTTATAAAATGATTTTTATTTGAGAAAAAAATTTATTATTATTTTTTTAATTTTTGGTTTATAATTATAAAACGATAACAGTTACAGCAAATGTATGTTAATAATAATTGTAGAGAATGCTAAAATGAACAACTTACAAAGAATAAGTTTTTTTCAAAATCCCTTTAGTTTTTGAATAAATTGAGTTTTTATATTTGAAGTATAATTTTTCCATCTTTCATAATTTTGACGTTTTAAACGTCAGTTTCCTCCGTGTTTACAAAGCGCTCGATGTACATTCAAAATATGATTCAAATTGAAAATAAACCATGAAAGCGTAAATATAAATGATACCATCAAGTCGGAGAAAGCAATATGATGGCCACATCACCATTTTTTAACAAAATTTCCAAGGGGGTTAGTCATGTCTTTTTTTCGTGTTTTCATCAAAAATTCAAAATCTCCAATCCGACTAATTGACGTACGAGGAGCTCAGATTTGCAAACCGCGTTCAATTTAGAGTTTTCGTTTGGCCGCTACGGCCGATCAAAGTCTGAAAAATCAATTATTTTCGTAAATTTTCTAAAATGTTCAGTGACTGACTAATTTTTTTACTATTGAAGTTAGCTGAAATTTTTTTACGGCAATCAATTTCTCTCGTCTTTCTGATGAAAAATAAAGCTAAATTCAATAGTCAACGATCATTTTTAAGAAAGTTGCATTTTTTGACAAAATTTCCAAGGGGGTTAGTCATGTCTTTTTTCACGATTTCATCAAAAATTCAAAAACTCTAATCCGACTAATTGACGTACAAGGAACTCGGATTTGCAAACCGCGTTCAATTTGGAGTTTTCGTTTGGCCGCTACGGCCGATCAAAGTCTGAAAAATCAATTATTTTCGTAAATTTTCTAAAATGTTCACTGTGCCTGACTATTTTTTTTGCTATTGAAGTTAGCCGAATTTTTTTAACGGCAATCAATTTCTCTCGTCTTTCTGATGAAAATAAAGTTAAATTCAATAGTCTACGATGATTTTTAAGAAACTTGCATTTTTTGACAAAATTTCCAAGGGGGTTAGTCATGTCTTTTTTCACGATTTCATCAAAAATTCAAAGTCTTTAATCCGACTAATTGACGTACGAGGAACTCAGATTTGCAAACCGCGTTCAATTTGGAGTTTTCGTTTGGCCGCTACGGCCGATCAAAGTCTGAAAAATCAATTATTTTCTTAAATTTTCCAAAATCCTCATGGTGACTGACTAATTTTTTTGCTATTGAAGTTAGCTGAAATTTTTTAACGGCAATCGATTTCTCTCGTCTTTCTGATGAAGATAAAGTTAAATTCAATAGTCTACGATGATTTTTAAGAAAGTTGCATTTTTTGACAAAATTTCCAAGGGGGTTGTCATGTCTTTTTTTCGTGTTTTCATCAAAAATTCAAAATCTCCAATCCGACTAATTGACGTACGAGGAGCTCAGATTTGCAAACCGCGTTCAATTTGGAGTTTTCGTTTATCCGCTACGGCCGATCAAAGTCTGAAAAATCTATTATTTTCGTAAATTTTCTAAAATGTTCACTGTGCCTGACTATTTTTTTTGCTATTGAAGTAAGCTGAAATTTTTTAACGGCAATCAATTTCTCTCGTCTTTCTGATGAAAATAAAGTTAAATTCAATAGTCTACGATGATTTTTAAGAAAGTTGCATTTTTTGACAAAATTTCCAAGGGGGTTAGTCATGTCATTTTTTCGTGTTTTCATCAAAAATTCAAAATCTCCAATCCGACTAATTGACGTACGAGGAGCTCAGATTTGCAAACCGCGTTCAATTTTGAGTTTTCGTTTGGCCCCTACGGCCGATCAAAGTCTGAAAAATCAATTATTTTCGTAAATTTTCAAAAATGTTCACCGTGAGTGACTAATTTTTTTGCTATTGAAGTTAGCTGAAATTTTTTAACGGCAATCAATTTCTCTCGTCTTTCTGATGAAAATAAAGTTAAATTCAATAGTCTACGATGATTTTTAAGAAAGTTGCATTTTTAACAAATTTCCAAGGGGTTTACTCATGTCTTTTTTTCGTGTTTTTATCAAAAATTAAAAATCTCTAATCCGACTAATTGACGTACGAGGAGCTCAGATTTGCAAACCGCGTTCAATTTGGAGTTTTCGTTTGGCCGCTACGTTTGGCCGCTACGGCCGATCAAAGTCTGAAAAATCAATTATTTTCTTAAATTTTCCAAAATCCTCATGGTGACTGACTAATTTTTTTGCTATTGAAGTTAGCTGAAATTTTTTAACGGCAATCAATTTCTCTCGTCTTTCTGATGAAAATAAAGTTAAATTCAATAGTCTACGATGATTTTTAAGAAAGTTGCATTTTTTGACAAAATTTCCAAGGGCGTTAGTCATGTCTTTTTTCACGATTTCATCAAAAATTCAAAATCTTTAATCCGACTAATTGACGTACGAGGAGCTCAGATCTACAAACCGTGTTCAATTTGGAGTTTTCGTTTGGCCGCTACGGCCGATCAAAGTCTGAAAAATCAATTATTTTCGTAAATTTTCTAAAATGTTCACTGTGACTGACTAATTCTTTTGCTATTGAAGTTAGCTGAAATTTTTTAACGGCAATCAATTTCTCTCGTCTTTCTGATGAAAATAAAGTTAAATTCAATAGTCTACGATGATTTTTAAGAAAGTTGCATTTTTTAACAAAATTTCCAAGGGGGTTAGTCATGTCTTTTTTTCGTGTTTTCATCAAAAATTCAAAATTTCCAATCCGACTAATTGACGTACGAGGAGCTCAGATTTGCAAACCGCGTTCAATTTGGAGTTTTCGTTTGGCCGCTACGGCCGATCAAAGTCTGAAAAATCACATATTTTCGTAAATTTTCTAAAATGTTCACTGTGACTGACTAATTTTTTTGCTATTGAAGTAAGCTGAAATTTTTTAACGGCAATCAATTTCTCTCGTCTTTCTGATGAAAATAAAGTTAAATTCAATAGTCTAGGATGATTTTTAAGAAAGTTGCATTTTTTGACAAAATTTCCAAGGGGGTTAGTCATGTCTTTTTTCGTGTTTTCATCAAAAATTCAAAGTCTCTAATCCGACTAATTGACGTATGAGGAACTCAGATTTGCTAACCGCGTTCAATTTGGAGTTTTCGTTTGGCCGCTACGGCCGATCAAAGTCTGAAAAATCAATTATTTTCTTAAATTTTCCAAAATCCTCATGGTGACTGACTAATTTTTTTGCTATTGAAGTTAGCTGAAATTTTTTAACGGCAATCAATTTCTCTCGTCTTTCTGATGAAAATAAAGTTAAATTCAATAGTCTAGGATGATTTTTAAGAAAGTTGCATTTTTTGACAAAATTTCCAAGGGGGTTAGTCATGTCTTTTTTTCGTGTTTTCATCAAAAATTCAAAATCTCCAATCCGACTAATTGACGTACGAGGAGCTCAGATTTGCAAACCGCGTTCAATTTGGAGTTTTCGTTTGGCCGCTACAGCCGATCAAAGTCTGAAAAATCAATTATTTTCTTAAATTTTCCAAAATCCTCATGGTGACTGACTAATTTTTTTGCTATTGAAGTTAGCTGAAATTTTTTAACGGCAATCAATTTCTCTCGTCTTTCTGATGAAAATAAAGTTAAATTCAATAGTCTAGGATGATTTTTAAGAAAGTTGCATTTTTTGACAAAATTTCCAAAGGGGTTAGTCATGTCTTTTTTTCGTGTTTTCATCAAAAATTCAAAATCTCCAATCCGACTAATTGACGTACGAGGAGCTCAGATTTGCAAACCGCGTTCAATTTGGAGTTTTCGTTTGGCCGCTACGGCCGATCAAATTCTGAAAAATCAATTATTTTCGTAAATTTTCAAAAATGTTCACTGTGACTGACTAATTTTTTTGCTATTGAAGTTAGCTGAAATTTTTTAACGGCAATCAATTTCTCTCGTCTTTCTGATGAAAATAAAGTTAAATTCAATAGTCTACGATGATTTTTAAGAAAGTTGCATTTTTTAACAAAATTTCCAAGGGGGTTAGTCATGTCTTTTTTTCGTGTTTTCATCAAAAATTCAAAATCTCGAATCCGACTAATTGACGTACGAGGAGCTCAGATTTGCAAACCGCGTTCAATTTGGAGTTTTCGTTTGGCCGCTACGGCCGATCAAAGTCTGAAAAAACAATTATTTTCTTAAATTTTCCAAAATCCTCATGGTGACTGACTAATTTTTTTGCTATTGGAGTTAGCTGAAATTTTTTAACGGCAATCAATTTCTCTCGTCTTTCTGATGAAAATAAAGTTAAATTCAATAGTCTACGATGATTTTTAAGAAAGTTGCATTTTTTGACAAAATTTCCAAGGGGGTTAGTCATGTCTTTTTACACGATTTCATCAAAAATTCAAAATCTTTAATCCGACTAATTGACGTACGAGGAGCTCAGATTTGCAAACCGCGTTCAATTTGGAGTTTTCGTTTGGCCGCTACGGCCGATCAAAGTCTGAAAAATCAATTATTTTCGTAAATTTTCAAAAATGTTCACTGTGACTGACTAATTTTTTTGCTATTGAAGTTAGCTGAAATTTTTTAACGGCAATCAATTTCTCTCGTCTTTCTGATGAAAATAAAGTTAAATTCAATAGTCTACGATGATTTTTAAGAAAGTTGCATTTTTTGACAAAATTTCCAAGGGGGTTAGTCATGTCTTTTTTTCGTGTTTTCATCAAAAATTCAAAATTTCCAATCCGACTAATTGACGTACGAGGAGCTCAGATTTGCAAACCGCGTTCAATTTGGAGTTTTCGTTTGGCCGCTACGGCCGATCAAATTCTGAAAAATCAATTATTTTCTTAAATTTTCCAAAATCCTCATGGTGACTGACTAATTTTTTTGCTATTGAAGTTAGCTGAAATTTTTTAACGGCAATCAATTTCTCTCGTCTTTCTGATGAAAATAAAGTTAAATTCAATAGTCTACGATGATTTTTAAGAAAGTTGCATTTTTTGACAAAATTTCCAAGGGCGTTAGTCATGTCTTTTTTCACGATTTCATCAAAAATTCAAAATCTTTAATCCGACTAATTGACGTACGAGGAGCTCAGATTTACAAACCGTGTTCAATTTGGAGTTTTCGTTTGGCCGCTACGGCCGATCAAAGTCTGAAAAATCAATTATTTTCGTAAATTTTCTAAAATGTTCACTGTGACTGACTAATTCTTTTGCTATTGAAGTTAGCTGAAATTTTTTAACGGCAATCAATTTCTCTCGTCTTTCTGATGAAAATAAAGTTAAATTCAATAGTCTACGATGATTTTTAAGAAAGTTGCATTTTTTAACAAAATTTCCAAGGGGGTTAGTCATGTCTTTTTTTCGTGTTTTCATCAAAAATTCAAAATTTCCAATCCGACTAATTGACGTACGAGGAGCTCAGATTTGCAAACCGCGTTCAATTTGGAGTTTTCGTTTGGCCGCTACGGCCGATCAAAGTCTGAAAAATCACATATTTTCGTAAATTTTCTAAAATGTTCACTGTGACTGACTAATTTTTTTGCTATTGAAGTAAGCTGAAATTTTTTAACGGCAATCAATTTCTCTCGTCTTTCTGATGAAAATAAAGTTAAATTCAATAGTCTAGGATGATTTTTAAGAAAGTTGCATTTTTTGACAAAATTTCCAAGGGGGTTAGTCATGTCTTTTTTTCGTGTTTTCATCAAAAATTCAAAATCTCCAATCCGACTAATTGACGTACGAGGAGCTCAGATTTGCAAACCGCGTTCAATTTGGAGTTTTCGTTTGGCCGCTACAGCCGATCAAAGTCTGAAAAATCAATTATTTTCTTAAATTTTCCAAAATCCTCATGGTGACTGACTAATTTTTTTGCTATTGAAGTTAGCTGAAATTTTTTAACGGCAATCAATTTCTCTCGTCTTTCTGATGAAAATAAAGTTAAATTCAATAGTCTAGGATGATTTTTAAGAAAGTTGCATTTTTTGACAAAATTTCCAAAGGGGTTAGTCATGTCTTTTTTTCGTGTTTTCATCAAAAATTCAAAATCTCCAATCCGACTAATTGACGTACGAGGAGCTCAGATTTGCAAACCGCGTTCAATTTGGAGTTTTCGTTTGGCCGCTACGGCCGATCAAATTCTGAAAAATCAATTATTTTCGTAAATTTTCAAAAATGTTCACTGTGACTGACTAATTTTTTTGCTATTGAAGTTAGCTGAAATTTTTTAACGGCAATCAATTTCTCTCGTCTTTCTGATGAAAATAAAGTTAAATTCAATAGTCTACGATGAATTTTAAGAAAGTTGCATTTTTTGACAAAATTTCCAAGGGGGTTAGTCATGTCTTTTTTCACGATTTCATCATAAATTCAAAATCTCTAATCCGACTAAATGACTTACGAGGAGCTCAGATTTGCAAACCGCGTTCAATTTGGAGTTTTCGTTTGGCCGCTACGGCCGATCAAAGTCTGAAAAATCAATTATTTTCTTAAATTTTCCAAAATCCTCAAGGTGACTGACTATTTTTTTTGCTATTGAAGTTAGCTGAAATTTTTTAACGGCAATCAATTTCTCTCGTCTTTCTGATGAAAATAAAGTTAAATTCAATAGTCTACGATGAATTTTAAGAAAGTTGCATTTTTTGACAAAATTTCCAACGGGGTTAGTCATGTCTTTTTTCACGATTTCATCAAAAATTCAAATTCTTTAATCCGACTAATTGACGTACGAGGAGCTCAGATTTGCAAACCGCGTTCAATTTGGAGTTTTCGTTTGGCCGCTACGGCCGATCAAAGTCTGAAAAATCAATTATTTTCGTAAATTTTCTAAAATGTTCACTGTGACTGACTAATTTTTTTGCTATTGAAGTTAGCTGAAATTTTTTAACGGCAATCAATTTCTCTCGTCTTTCTGATGAAAATAAAGTTAAATTCAATAGTCTACGATGATTTTTAAGAAAGTTGCATTTTTTGACAAAATTTCCAAGGGGGTTAGTCATGTCTTTTTTCACGATTTCATCAAAAATTCAAAATCTCTAATCCGACTAATTGACGTACGAGGAACTCAGATTTGCAAACCGCGTTCAATTTGGAGTTTTCGTTTGGCCGCTACGGCCGATCAAAGTCTGAAAAATCAATTATTTTCGTAAATTTTCAAAAATGTTCACTGTGACTGACTAATTTTTTTGCTATTGAAGTTAGCTGAAATTTTTTAACGGCAATCAATTTCTCTCGTCTTTCTGATGAAAATAAAGTTAAATTCAATAGTCTACGATGATTTTTAAGAAAGTTGCATTTTTTGACAAAATTTCCAAGGGGGTTAGTCATGTCTTTTTTTCGTGTTTTCATCAAAAATTCAAAATTTCCAATCCGACTAATTGACGTACGAGGAGCTCAGATTTGCAAACCGCGTTCAATTTGGAGTTTTCGTTTGGCCGCTACGGCCGATCAAATTCTGAAAAATCAATTATTTTCTTAAATTTTCCAAAATCCTCATGGTGACTGACTAATTTTTTTGCTATTGAAGTTAGCTGAAATTTTTTAACGGCAATCAATTTCTCTCGTCTTTCTGATGAAAATAAAGTTAAATTCAATAGTCTACGATGATTTTTAAGAAAGTTGCATTTTTTGACAAAATTTCCAAGGGCGTTAGTCATGTCTTTTTTCACGATTTCATCAAAAATTCAAAATCTTTAATCCGACTAATTGACGTACGAGGAGCTCAGATTTACAAACCGTGTTCAATTTGGAGTTTTCGTTTGGCCGCTACGGCCGATCAAAGTCTGAAAAATCAATTATTTTCGTAAATTTTCTAAAATGTTCACTGTGACTGACTAATTCTTTTGCTATTGAAGTTAGCTGAAATTTTTAA